>OU785231.1:5065000-10065000 GCA_917051295.2 Erebia ligea | reverse complement strand
TAACTTTGCGAATTGAAATAAATCTTGCCGCAAATGTGTTGAGAACAGTCTTGACTGATGTTCAACTTATCAAGATTCAAGACAAAACCGCAACTGATTTGAAGTAAATCGACGAATCGTGACCGAGCCGTTTAATCATAAGCATCTAAGCTAATTAGAGTACCTACCTAGGTCGCGAACCTCCAGGACGGGTAATGAAAATTACAGCTGAACCTAGTTGCAGAGGAAAATTACACTTCGCATGGAATTTCTCGAACGAGCATGGAGTTCCAGACGGCACTAAAATCATTTATGTGCCCATCGCATTAGCGATAAATCTCCTCGTGAATTAGGTTAGGTTATTCATAGGAAGGTAACAGGTACTGTACTTACCAATACAAACCTACAAGGCAGCTCATGTTTCGGCAAATAAACGTTAATCGAAAGTGTTAATTATTATTGAAAAGGTAGGTCTACCTAATTTGATGTCCGAACGCTTGGATTATACCATTTGATTATATTGATTTGTAGATTTCGAGGAGATAGTCTTTTTACTTTATATCCTCTAAGGACCCTTGCCCATTGTATCAGTTGCAAATGTAGCAATTACTTAATTACTTAGGTTATGAGTGACGACCTCCTTAGGCACAGTTCTGAATGCTGTGGTCTTACAAGTGGGAGGTCCCGGATTCAAATCACAGCAGGGTCAATTTAGGAAATTAAAATTTTTGAATTTTATGTGGAAGTTCATGGGAGCCATGAACGTATCAAACACGGTGGGAGGACCAAGTTACCACTTACCACTGTACTGACAAAGACCGCCAAGCGATTTAGCGTTCCGGTGCGATACCGAGCGTTTCAGAAATCAATTATAGGGGTATGGGTTTAATATAACTGACATACCCCTAATAGGTTATAGACTGCATTATCACTTAGGTACCACCTGGTGAGATAGCAGTTAAGGGCTTAGGTACTTGTAGTGGAATAAACCAATACACTTTTTTCTATATTTTATTTCGTTTCTATTTTTAAGAGAGTACATACCCTGAGCCTCTTTTGAAGTTTAGGTATTTATCTCGGGTAAATCCTTTGTCTCGGATAGTCCTTTGTTTGAGCGAGTGAACAGAAGGCATCGGGTGCAAAGTAGTTTGACAAACCGTTTTGATCCTAATCCCATTTTCAAACGGGCTATTATTTTTTCAATATTTAAAAAAAATGTTTTAATTCACTTAACATACGTTTCATATAAAACTTTTTTTAATATAGGTGTATTCATATAAAGAGAAGGTTGCATGATTGTAAGTATAGATGTTTTTAAGTAGGTACATCCATACTAATATTATCTTTGTTTGCTTATTTTCTGTTAGTTATTTATAAGACACATTTTGTACAAAAATAAATAAAATAGTAAAATAAAATATTAGTATTATTTTGATTTTTACTTAACATTATTTACAATATTAAATTATTAGAATTTATATAGTAAATGCTACTATATATTTTATATACATATCACTACGCCAGGTCTTAGTTTTTACATTGCAAATTCGATTGACTGTAACCGTTCGATCATGTTACGTTAAAGTAAAATGAATCTTAATAGTATTTATTTAGAGCTCAATTTCGCGTTTGCATTCACACTGCTCCAAATGGAAACGTTTCGAAATTAAAATCGGTTAGAATTTGTGACTTTAAATCAAGCACCTTTGGGCACATTTTACCCTGACTCCAATGTGATCGAACGCTCGATTACGATCAATCGAATTTTCAATGTAAAAACAAACTAAAAACGGGTGTCTCTTATTGGCATTGATCTACATTTACGGGGGTAGATTGGGGATTTCAGGCAAAATACATTTGTAATAAAAACTTATTAGTTTTTGTTCCATATTTTTTTCCAAAATTGATCGTCCGTTATAATCTTTTCAATTTTCAAATTCAATTTTTTCCGGTTCAAACCGCAAGAAGACAAATTTTGATTTTGATTTTGATTTTGAACCTTTTTGATTCCTTGCCTTCGCTAATTGTTCACTACGTAAATATTTCTTTTTTTTTAGTTTGAAAATCGGAGTTTTAGAACCCCATTTCTAAAAAAATAACTTATTTTAATTTGCACGCAATGAATCCTAAAGACAAAACAGTGCAATAAAACTGATAAGCACGTGCAGATGCAGGTAAATCACCAACATAGGTTTTTGTTTATCATGGTAACAATAGCGATCGCGGGTCAATAGCGATACAAATATATGTGGTACAGTGTATCTTGCACTTGCAGCTTGCTATTAATATTCACCACACCACATAAATCTTCCAAATTATTCCAAATTATTGAGAATAATTTGGAAGATTTATGTGGTGTGGTGAATATTGCAAGCTGCAAGTGCAAGATACACTGTACCACATATATTTGCCTATTGTTGCGGATTATAGCAAATTAAATTTCAAGTTCCTTCATAATCATGGACTTCCGCAAAGTAACGGCTGCTTCTATCCAATATAAGTTATAGAATTACTGATTCACATCAGACAATGCCTTCTCAAATTCCAAACCAGGCAATAAAACTGATAAGCACGTGAAAATTGCAGGTATTGCACTAATGTAGGGTTTTGTTTATTATAATAACAATAGCGATCACGGGTCAATAGTGATACAATAACAAAAAGAAAAGTCCGGTCGACAATCATACTCGTAAAACACAATCATCTAATGACGCTCTGTAAACGAAATCCACTTGCAAAAGGTAAAAAATATATAATTACAGTTGCGCTAATATTTATATTCGGTTCACCAAAATAACAATAGAATTTACTACGCGGGGTACAATAAAGTACAAGCTGCACTTTACATAACTTTTTGCTGACGTGATGAGTGCATTGTTTGGAATAAGTAACTTTGCCTGACAGTAAAATAAAACACGCAATGCCAATAAAGCGCGAAATGAGGCCATTTGGCTGACCCACGCTCAGCCAAAATCGATGAAACTAAATATTTTATTCCTTGAGTAGTCTAGGCGTGCACTGATAATGTATTTTGAGTTGACAAACATACAAAAAACATGGCTTTTTTGTCAGTGAAATATCCCATATTGGATTTGCCGTGACGTCATACTATGGTCTTATAATATCTTAGTACTCAAAATATGTAGGTTTGCAATAAAGAGGGAACCAACAAACAAAAACACATATACAAACATGATTGCTAACGACTAAGCCTTCCCCAAGTCGGAAAAAGAAAGGTTCAGTTCAAAACATAAAACAAAACCTATTCATCAAAAAGGTCCGTAAGCGTGGTAAATAATAATAACTACTTACCCAATTTTTTTTCATAGCTACCTGCTTTTGCTATCGTGACGACTGCATTTTTATGGCCATAAATAATATCTATCCAAGTGTAAAAACAAGCAAACATGCGAGCCAAACAAATAAAATTCTAATTTCTAATTTATTGTAAATGTACACAGTACACAGTAAATTTGACTATTCGAAAGCTCATTGCATAAGTTTACTAATAGTAGGGGAGCCCAAGAGGGGTTTTTTGGATTTACTCGAGCGTCGTGGAGACCTAATGGAATTTGAAGATTAGGTGGTAGAACGAAAAAAAGGTTATATGATGTATCCTTTCACCGGTGGGGGGAGCGTCTACAGGTTGTTTTGTTTTTCAAATCATCAGATAAAGAAAATTCCTCGAGATAATCGTCAGATTAAGGGTCAGCACGTTTGGGTCATGAAGCTGAACCGTCTGTATGATAATCTGACGCGCTCGAGTATTTCAAAATGGCAATATTTCTTTGCATTTTCAAAAAACCGCAGCGACTTAGCGTTACGTCAGAATCGTCAGTCCTTTGAATAGGAGCTTCCTTTGGGTCCACTTAACATCTCCTATGAAAATCTGACGCGCTCGATTTTTGTTTGTTTTTTTACAAATATTTTTACTTCCGTACGGCCAACCCCACTATGCAAACCGGCAGACAAACATACCATTCGATAACAGAGACACGTAGGGCGTATACGCTATCAATATCTGACGCGCTCGAGTAAATCCAAAAATCCCCTCTTGGGCTCCCCTACTATAACGTCCAATCGTGTGTCTCGATACGAGTCGCTTCACTAGGTGACTCCCGCAACTTCATCTGCGTGATTCATGATTTTTAAATATCTCATGGGAATTCTTATTTTCCGGGATAAAATACCTATGTTTGTCTCCAAGAAAGTAGCTATCTCTGTACTGAATTTCAGGAAAAATTGGTAGATAAACCTTGCATGTAGACAGCTGACAGACCGACAAAGTAACACACTCGCATGTTTAATATTAGTAAGGATTACAAATTCAAAAGTTCATATTAAATTCAGTTTTGCCATATGAATTATTTCTAGAGTATGAATTAAAATATTAAAAAATTAAAAATTATTACGAAAAAATTAGTTATAAACCTATTCTCATACCTACTGAATATACATATGAAATTTCATCAAAATCGGTCAAGCCGTTTCAGAGGAGTATAAACACTAAAACTGTGACCCAAGAATTTTGTATATTAGAATTTATTTAATAAATATAACACAATATCTAATCGCGGGCAGTATCATTCAGAAGTAATTCAAGCTGGAGATAAACGATCCAAAGGGATACAATATCCAAATCATAATGCAAATCATACCAATAAAATGCCAAGTCGTCATAAGGAAAGAGAATTTCACAACCGAACACAAGATACCGCGCTAATATGCCATGAAAGACAATAAACACGTGATTTTTTTTTTTGAAGGGCTGGCTCATTTTTTGCGCAAAGGATCAGCCTGGCTGTCCAGCGTGGAAATGCAGCCAGCATTCTCGCCACCATTCCACGCGGGCATGATTTATATAGTTATCAGGTTAGGCTAGCTAGGTTTATTGTTTCTATTGTATTGTTTTCAATAAATTTTACCAACGAGTGATTATTATCATTTCAGTACATGACATCGCATTTAGTAAAGTAAATTATTTTATAACTGTCTGAAACACACGACCTTGTCTGAATTGAATATTCAAATTCTTATTTAAATAATTAAGTAATATTACTATAAATATCATATATACGTTTAGTATAAAGTATAATATACAAACCTTAAACTATTTAAAACAAAATAATTTTCATCCATCAATAAGAAAAAGCAGCCAGTATTAAAAATGCCTACTATTGAGAAGTGACAATCACACTACAATCTCAGGTATATGCTACGTATATCATTTTGAGTTGCGGAGACAAAAGTCGTTACGTCCACCCTCTGAGAAGCCTCGGCTACGACTAGTTTTCCTAGTGCTTGATCACGCAGTTTTGTAGTGTGTTACAAACTTATTTTTGGATGTAAATTATTGTTAATTATATATATTTTTTTGCTTTATATAATTGAAAATATGTCTTACTTTTAGGAGTACTAATTTATTTTTAAAAATTAAGCCAACAAACCTCCTAAAATGACGGTTATATGTGTCCTTAATTTCGTTAGATTAAATCTTCTTTGTTTTGAATTTTATAATACAAAGGATAGCAAATTAATAATTTTTATCTTCAACTATAGTAGTTCAGGACCTTATACTCTATAAAAGTATCTCTTTGTGTGACCACAACGAGTAAATTTGGATGTTCGCTAACGTCAAACTTTACACAAAAATCAAGATTAAATAACAGCTTCTTGGTATTTTCGTAATAAGGAACAATCTATTAATTAATTTCAAAATGTTGTCAGTCATAATAGTAGATCAGAGAATTCCCTACAATTTGGTATAAATAAGTTTTGTTTTAATGCAGGGAGTAACAAAATATCAGGGGGCAAAAAAGCTAAATATAAGGGTCTACCCTTGCAGCTCAAGCTCAGCTCGAATGTATAGTCTTAAGTTTGGTGTGGCATTTAAGAATTCCTACACCCGTTCGAATATTTTTAGATTTATTACTTAATTTTCCGGGACAAAAAGTAGCCTATGTCACTCTCCGAGTCCTCAACTATACCCATGCCAAAAATCACATCGATTCGTTACTTCGTTGCGGCGTGATTGAAGGACAAACCAATAAACCAACAAACAAACACGTCTTGTAATAGGTATTAGTATGATAATATTACAGGTGGATACTGCGGAAATGATCTAGCCAAACATTGAGCCGTTCCATCCCTTGTTATAAGCGAACGATAGGTACTAATATTATAAATGCGAAAGTTTGGATGGATGGATGTATATTAATTGTTACTCAATCACGCCAGAACGGCTCAATGGATTTGGATGAAATTTGGCACAGAGCTAGAGTATAGTCTGGAAAAACTTTATCTACCGTATTATCTACCGGAAAACTAAAGAGTTCCCGCGGGAACCAAAAAAACCTCAACCCACGCGGACAAAGTCGCGGGCATCGGCTAGTATTGTAATATAATAATTACAGGTGGATACTGCGGAAATGATCTACCCAAACACTGAACCGTTCCATCATTTGTTATTAGCGAAGTAATACGGCCCTTTATTAAAGTAAGCGCAGTGCTGTAGCAGGAATCCATACAACTCAATCGTCGACAGGACATCGATCAATTTGATGGCGATGTAATAAGGCGCGGGCATGGCGCGGGTAGATGATCTTGGCTGAAATAGTACCTATGTACTTATCTTGGACCCTAATCCAAATGCTGAGTATGAATACATGTAGTTTATATCTTGGAAGTTGGAACAATATTGAGTTGGAAATTGAAACTTTGGAAAAGATGTTTACTAGGTACCTAAAACAATTAAATTGCTACCTTTGAGTTTTATTTTCATTGCTATGCATCAGTAAAAAAGCTGTAAAAGTAAAAGCTGTAATCTATAGGTACTTACTAATGATAAAACTTTAACTGGACGATTTCTGTACTACTGTGTGAATACCTTTTTTTAGAAAAAATGGTAGGAATCTATATTATTGATTGAAAATATTTTTTTGTTAATTTTTGTCTTTCTGTCTGTCACGGCATCATGCTGAAACTCAGTGGCGATTCCTCTAAGATTGCGCAGCTTGCGCCGCAATACCAATAATTATGAATAAGTTACTTACCAATTATACTAGATCTATATAAGTTATATACTAATATTTTATAACATGAAATAGGTACCATTCACAAAACATAAGTTTATCAATTAAATGTTTGCGTTAATCGATAATTATTTAAAATCACGCACGCTCCATGACCACCTCGCACCTTGGTTGTGAGTTGTGAGTTGTGACGTGCGCCGCATCGCCACGTGGCTCGTACTGCGCGAATCTTCGAACTCCGTCGGCCCGCTTACTCCCGCTCACTACGGGCCGAAGGCGTGCACTATGAGTTGCGCATGTGCCGTGTGGTATTATTTTCGAAACTCAAAAACCACTCAACCGATTTTAAAAATTCTTTCACCTATAGAAAGCTACATTATCGGCGAGTAACATAGGCTATATTTTATTTTGAAAAACATTAAAGATCCCTACGAATATTGCAATAATGTGAGTGAAGTCGGAAAAAATTGTCTCGTCTGAGAGCTTCCGTGGCGTGCGCTGCGTAAATGGTAAAAGTTACACGAAAACAATGTATGGTGGAATTGTTCCTCTCAAAAAGTTCTAAAAAAAAGTCCGCGACAGCATATAGCTATCTTTTAAGGTCGTCTCACAACAACCGTCATTATGATTTTCAAATTTGGTCTGAAACAATGCTTTACTCGCGAAGGTGTTTTTACCAACATAGTATTAACCCTTATCAAAATAAAATGGTTGTTCATCTCAAGTATTTAATATAGATCAAATTCGCCCTTACACCATTTAATTCAGATGAATATCTTAGAAGATATCATAGTAATAATGTAACGCGCACTATACTAATATTATAAAGAGGTAAAGTTTGTGAGGTTGTAGGGGGTAATCTCTGGATATACTTAACCGATTTTGAAAATTCTGGTACCAACAGAAAGCCACATTATTTGTGAGTGTCATAGGCTTGGTACGAGAACCGAGATTAACCCGAATAATTAGGGAGGTCCCGTGCGAATTTTAAAAAAATATTCCACGCGGACGAAGTCGCGGGAATCTGCTAGTGTAAGATAAATAAAAATAGTATTCTTTATTCTAGTAAGTACAAGTTACCCCTTGACTGCAATGTCACCAGGTGGTGGGTGATGATGTAAGTACCTACTCTAAGATGGCGGGCAAACCTGTTAGGGATATACCTATCAGATAAATTAAACCTATGTAAAGGGGAATCAGTGATATATGAGGTAAATGTGTTTTATTGAGAAAATACCTAACCATAAGCTAGCGCAAACCCAAGATTGACCACCAGGAATCGCCACTGCTGAAACTACTGGACGGATTTGAATGCTTGGATTGTTACATAAAAGTTTAAACTGTATCGTTTATTTACAGTTTTATTATAAGTATTAAAAGTATAGATTTAACTGAACCCGTAGGTATGGTAAACTGATATGCAATGGAGCATAACCTTTATCAGGGTGCAAGATATTATACACACTATTAGCACAGAATAGGTAATAGTAGTAACTATATTACAATGTGTGTGTGTGTGTATATTACAATAATTATATGTTAATTTTTGTCTTTCTGTCTGTCACGGCATCAGGCTGAAACTACTGGACGGATTTGAATGCTTGGATTGTTACGTAAAAGTTTAAACGGTATCGTTTATTTACAGTTTTATTATAAGTACTAGCTGATGCCCGCGACTTCGTCCGCGTGGACTAAGTTTTTTCGATTCCCGCGGGAACTCATTAATTTTCCGGGATAAAAAGTAGCCTATGTATGTATGTAATATGTATGTAAGGTCAGGGGGAGTAAGTGAAACATACTTTCCTGTTTTTTCTACAAAATGACCTGTAAGTCAGTAAAAGGATTGTCAATTTGAATAACGATAAATGATATATACTCTTCATTAAATCGGCTTTCATACGACATGATCTTCAAGCTTTCTAATCGTGCAAATAACGATGAAATTAGAGTCTGGCCACGCTAACTCTGCCACGGAATAAAAGGGCAACACATAAAACAAAGTAAAAACATTCGTCTAATCTGTGTTCTTACATTTGTCACTGATTTGTCAATTCAGCTATCAGGTTGTTTATGTTCGTTTTAATATTTCGAAAATAAAAATGAAAATAGTGAAATAATGGATAAACCTATTCAAAATAATGTGTGCGAGTTATTTTATAACATGATTCTTAAATTCAAAGAAGTAAAGGAAGATCACGATGCTGTCCTAAGCCAAAAACAACAATGTTTACAAGAAATTGAAGAGTCGACAAGTAAGTTGACCAAACGGTTTTGATATTTTGCCTTTCGATCTTTGAATACAATACTAGATTATTTATATAAAACGTTTAAACGGTTTATATTCGCCTGTTCATATCGTATAATTATGATGGATAATATGCGAAAAGAACTGACAGCAAAATCCTATCAAGTTTTAATACTTTTTATTAATTATTGTATAAATTCAAGGTGGAATAAGCGAAGAGTTAAAGCCTCATCTCCAGGATGTCCTTCAGAAACTTGGAATAAGTCAATCCATCCATCTCAAATTGAAATTTTGTTTTTTTTGGGGTGGGATTTTAGATTTAGAAACGTGCTGCCTTGATCATAAGCTGTCGCGTCTAAGGAGGGGTCAAAAGAGTCTAGACGGAACCCCCAACATAATTATTTTTTGCCGAAAATGCGAAAAAAATAAATTATTTTCATTTATTTCCAGGTGTAAGCGAACGAATCTTAAGAGTTATTAAAAATGAGGGCCAAACTAATCAGGGAATCTGGAGGACTCCCGGCAAAAAGCGTGCAGCACGGGAAACAAAAGTCAATATTGATATTTTTTATTGTTTTATTTTATTTTTTGTTTTATTGATTCTGATTATTAATGTTATGTCTTTGGTGTACAATAAAGAATATTTCGTTCATTTCATTTTATGTTTTAATTCATTTATGCTCTCCTTAAGTAATTCAAAAGATCTCCCCTGATCAAGTAATAATTTGTTGTTAATCTTTAGCGTCAGTAGATTCATACTAATATTAGTAGCAGCGAAGAGTAGTTAGCGAAAGTAACCGTTTGTCTGTTACCTTTTTTGACTCATCCCCTGAACAAAAACATATGGTTTCTGCTTGAGTTTATAGCCGAAATCCACGCAGACGAATTCACGGCAAATATTATATATAAAATTTATATAAATACGGGGATCATGTATGCTCTACATTATTACGCTGTCAAAATTGTGCCCTCTATTTACATTTTACTCTTTGAAATGTACTAAAACGAACAATGACCACACTCCCAGGAAAGCAGATTAAAAACAAAAAACACAAGTATCAAGTGCGTTTTTTCGCATTACACTCTGTGTTGTCATCAACAGATTTTCAAATTCTACCATTTTCTTACTGCTGCAGACTTAGCTTAGACAGTCTATACTAATCAAAAGTAGACTATGGTTTTGTTTCACTTACCCCCGAAATGGGGTAAGTGAAACTATGATCAGAACTCGGTAAATATAAGGCCTAAAGAACTATTTCAACAACTAAAATGGCATCTTTAATTGCCTCAATCGATTACAGTCTCGACAGCCTCAGTCTCAGTGAATGGTTATATGGTCTAATTTCTTAAATAAATGGAAAAAACTGAAAATGGGGTAAGTGAAACATATTCGCCAAGTCAGGGGTAGTAAAACCAAAACAAAAGTTGAGTACGTTCTAAATTTTTATTAATTTTTTAGTTCAATAAAATAGCTAACACCATGTTTACAATTTTTTTACGTCTTCTTCTATTCTTGCTTTCACCAATAAACTTATTTTGCGAATCTAATATTACCTATGCGTGTAGACGTAAAATAACAACAAATTATTGTCCTAAGTTAAAAATATATACTACTTATATTATTCAGTCAATTTAAGCCTGACTTAAGAGGTTTTACATCTTAAAAAATTTCAACTTTCAACTTACATTAAATAATATTTATTATTCTAAATTTGATAGCTCAGTCAGTCAGTCAGTCACCTTTTCCTTTTATATATTTAATATATTAATACTTTTATAGCTAGTAGCTCCCTCAAATGTAATCAAAATAATTATGGGAATAAAATTAAAGAATATAACTACTATGTAAACTTACTTAAATACATATCAAAAATTTTCGGAACCGGCAGGCATTTTTTATATGTATATAAGTAAGTTTTGAAACTTTCCTCGTGTGTGAAGCACTGTAGTAAAATAATAAAATAACTACTATGTCTTACTCCTAATAAAAAACATTCTATATAACGAATATGTGTGATAAGTTTCATCAAAATCAGTCCAGTTGTTTTTGAATGACGCTTGAACAAACAGACTAACAATAGTTTTATAATTTCTAATAATTAATAAGTTTGGTGTGGCAGACACAAGATGACCTATAATGAATTTAATACATAGTAAGTAGTTTTTTTAAATAAGATATAATTAAAAGAAGGTTGGTAATCTCTGAAATGAGGGAAGTGAAACATATGTTTCTTTTACCCCGCTCATCTCTGTTTCACTTTCCCACTCGGAACTTTTAGTGACTATAATCTTTACCATGTCTTAAAATAATAAACTGAACTGTTTTAGACAGAAAAAACAATTGGAACATCAAATCTACACATTATTCTAAGTACTTACCGCAAAACACTGTAGAAAACTTTATGAATTCACTTTAAAACAAGCAATAAATAAAAGCACGTCTAACTCGTGTTTTGAGTTTTGTAAAATGAAAATTTTCTTTCTTAAATATAACCTTGTAGAACTATCGCAGCGACATCTGTGTTAAAAAATTTATACCAGTTCGTCAATACTGTTTGTACTGTTGAGAGCAAATATCGTTAAACTGCATAGTTTGTTAGTTATGGCTTTGTGTTTCTCTTACCCCACCGTTTCTCTTACTCCCCTTGACCTTATGTATATTCTTTATAGCTGATGCCCGCGACTTCGTCCGCGTGGAATAAGTTTTTCAGTTAATTTTCCAGGATAAAAAGTAGCCTATATTACTATCCCACGGTATAATCCCCCTATAATGGTGAAACACGTACTTCTTCATATTTTAACGAAAGCCCAAATGCTGTTTCATGGCTATAACTTGAGAAATTAAGGATTTTCATACAAACTCTCAACCCCTATTTCACCCCTTCGGGGGTGGAATTTTGAAAAACTGTCAAACACACATGTTTTCATTTTCAACCCGCAGCTCATATCTATATCAAGTTTCATGGCTATAACTTGAGAAATTAAGGACTTTCATACAAACTCTCAACCCCTATTTCACCCCTTCGGGGGTGGAATTTTGAAAAACTGTGAAACACATATGTTTTCATTTTCAACCCGCAGCTCATATATCAAGTTTCATGGCTATAACTTGAGTAATTAAGGATTTTCATACAAACTCTCAACCCCTATTTCACCCCTTCGGGGGTGGAATTTTGATAAACTATGAAACACATAGGTTTTCATTTTCAACCCGCAGCTCATATATCAAGTTTCATGGCTATAACTTGAGAAATTAAGGACTTTCATACAAACTTTCAACCCCTATTTAACCACACCGGGGGTAGAATTTCGGGATAAAAAGTATCCTATGTCCTACCTCGTAGTATGGGCTCAAATCGTGCCAAGTTTCGTTTGAATTCATTCAGTAGTTTCGGCGTGATGCGCGGCCAAGATACAGACAGACAGACAGACAGACAGACAGACAAAAATGAAAAAAATTACAGATTTGGCTGCAGTATCGAATAAGGAGTGCCCTCCAAAAAAAATTTTCAAAATATCTTCAATGTACAGACTTGGACCTGTTACAGTTTTATTATACCTACTTAAGTATAGAATAAGCACAGAGAATAAGTATAGATTTAACTAAACCCGTAGGTATGGTAAACTGATATGCAATGGAGCATAACCTTTATCAGGATGCAAGATATACACACTATTATATTACAATATATAAGTTGTAACATACCTATACCTATAAAGGTTACCTATAAAGGTAATAGATATACCTACTTACTTAGACTCGCATACCTACTGAAACGCGACCTTTTAACTCCATAAAACAGACAAATGATGGAGTCGTAAGTTGGAGGAGGAACTGTTTACGACGGTTATAAATTAATAAATCTAGCAGCTATCAGCAATTATACTGTTACATTAGGTACTGGGCCCTTGTTCTCGATCGAGGCTTTGGCGCGAATCGCGATTGATTAGATTATCACGCCAGAGAATGCCGCTTTGGTCCTGTTATTCGTTACTGGATCATTTATAATGAAATGTAATGATTAATGAAACGAATAATTAAAACTTTGCACTAGCGGCTTAGGTAAGTAGGTATATAGGTATAACTACGCACCTTTGCACCGAGTGCAGCAATTAATTTCTTGCAGCGCAAGAGCTTAGCAAAGTATTGTAAAGGATTATTTAGACGAGAATCGGTTTTAAGTCTTGCAGTCCATTTTATTTTCGTTTTAACCAATACGGATGAGTCAATTTCAGTTGCTTGCAACTGAAACTAGTACCTACCTTCAAGACAAGAGTTGGTACGCATCTTCTAGGCAAGTGCGTTCCAACCTCATCATTGTCTGTCTCTCATGCCTAGGGCATGATTGTCTTCTATAATAAAAAAAACATAGGTACCTACGTTCATACGTTGGCACTTGGCAGTTGGCTGAACCCTCCATATCCTCAGAAATAATTAATTATTTTATTTAAATTATTTAAAGGACCTTAGGTTACCTGGCACCCCAGAATTAAGTTAACCTACTTAGGTTCAAAGGTTAGGACTTCAAGACGGCTTAGTTTTTGTTTTAGTTACCTACTAAAGCAAATAAAAATTAAGATTGTTAATAAAAATAACATAAGTAGGACCTACTTACTTCAGAAGGTAGGAAAGTAATCGCTTAATTAATCAGACATGCACTAATTATAAAAGTTCTCAACGACTTAGGTAGGTAGGTACTGCACTACTAAACCTGATCTTATGCTGATAATCCAGATACGAATCGACGAAGCTTCCCTGATCCAGGAAATTAAAGTCGCACAACAGGAATATTGAGTTAAATTACCTTTTCTTACCTATTTACATAATCTCGTTACCTTTTGATATGTCTATCAACATGGAATCTTGGGACCTAGGAACTTGAAAATCTTTCACCATGATAATGGGATTATTAGTTCGGATATTACCAGTTTTAGATACCTATATCTACTTATGAAGTGATTGATTTATTTATTTTATTTGAACTACCAACAGAATTAGGTACATGTAGGTACCTAGTAGTTATACAAAATGTTAAATGGCTTAGGCACTAGGTAAACACGCAATTCAATTTATAGGTAGGTAGTTATTTATATCATGCAAATAGGAAATGATGTTCCTCTTAATGACTTAACTTAACTTAGTTCTTTAACTTTAAGTGATGTTCCTACGAGTAACAACGGCATCTAGCCTGCGCTTTGTCTCTAGTGCATTTTTGGTTCCGCCTAATTATTCCTTTATCTACACTCATGTAAATTCAAAATTCAAATCTTTTTTATTCAAGTTCACTTTGACAATTGCTTTTGAATAGTTGAGTGAATCTACCACTGGTTCGGAATGCCATTCCTACCGAGAAGAAGCAAGAATCTCGGTATTATATACCTATCTATGTACCGTCTCTATATATCTATCTCGGAGTACCGAGTACCGAGATAGACTATGTAGTATGTACCTAGCTACGGACGGTGTACCTATCTTATTTTCTATCACTCTACCTATAAAGGATTGGATCAGTGGCGGACTTTAGGGGGGAGGAGAGCTCTATAGGGGCCTCCAAACATTAGCAAATCCTTAACATTCTTAGCCAAATCCCAAATCTGGCAGAAAATTTTTCAGTAAGCGCCAGTTTGTAAATTTTCAAAATTGTAAACAAAATTTTCGCGCTTGCTTCCCTCATGCTCATGCATAAGATGGCTTAAAGTACGCTCATAATATAATATTGCTTGTGAAATTCAGTACCTACGCACCTGAATGTTTATTTACTTATGAGTAAGGAAACAACATTTCAGAAAATTTTCCTAAATAGAGTCCGTGTCACAAAACATGTCATAGCTTATCTGTAGACGCAAATATTGTTATGTACCTAACTTTATGTAAAATGTATTCATTCCACTAATTGCCACAAGACTTCTTACGTTACACGGACTCTACGCTTGTTCCCCACCCCAAAAAAGAAACCAGGGGCCTCAGTCGGTGTTGCTGCCCGGGCTCCCGAAGGTCTTAATCCGCCGCTGGGTTGGATATTATCCCATCAGCCCCCCTAGCATGGGCCGAGACAATTTTCTCCCCGAGGAAAGGATAAAATTTTTATTCCTAAATAAATAAATAAAAACGCTAAATAACGGTGGATAAATAGTCCCCCGAGTCCCCGTGAAATGACAAACGGGGATAAACTTCTCCTCTCCCCTGTTGCCGTGCTCTGAGAAGTGGATAAGTTAATTTTATCTCTTGTCAGTGGATACAATCGGGGGATAAAATTTTTATCTCCAGCCCATGCTAGCCCTGCAGGTTGTACAGTACGCAGTCGCACGGTAAGGGTCCTATTAACATACAAGCAAGTATCTCGATCGGCGGTGCGCCGTGCGGCCGACGCGCGTAGATACCTACTGGAACGCTCCGTATGAAGTAGAGCCCAACGTTCCGACTCTCTTTCCATAGCACGTTTACTTGTTAGCGTGATTCCCAAAATGATTACAATCTAGCTGCGTACGAAACTCACCATTGTGCCTAGAGAAATACGTGAGTGCGCTAGGCCTTTCTTTGCTTGCATTATACCAAAGCCATATTTCACCGGGAGTGACATGCTGACTATTCTCAAGTAGGTAAATTGGAGTTCACTAGTTTGCCTACATGCGACATAGTTATTTTGCAAGTAAATCTCCTTTTGATTCATTGTGACAAGCGCAAACAACTTTCGCCCTTGATATTGATGTGGCTAGGTACGTCGACTGTCGGTATCTTTTACCTTTCTATTTTTAAGATAAAAGTAAAACCAACCATGAATCCTGACTCTGATTTCATTTCATTTACTCGAAGAAAAGTTGGCCATTGACTTTGATCTCACCAATTTGATTTGTCTAACTAGAAGCAAAATTGCTTAGAACTTCCCTCTAACGGCGAAAGCATTCTAAGGACAAGACAGGAAAAAACGTCCGTGCGAAACGTCGCGACTCGCGTTGTATGGGAAACACGTTTCGTCGAGTCGCTCAGGTCTGTTCCATATAATAGCGCGCGCGGGCTATTTATCAGCTTGATTTTTTGTCTGTAGTCTTCGCGGTTTTCGCCCTTACGGTCGAAATTCTAATTTGAAAATTTTCCTGAAATTTACTGCCGCAATCTACATAGCAATATTCACATGAGAATCATTAGGCGCCTGCTGTAAATATAAAGCAATGGGTTTTTGTTACAAATAGTTACAGCGTCAAAATAATAAAACCAAAATGCACAGTCTACATTACTGCAAATAATTATATTTTCAATACACTTGCTCGAAAAATGCACTTACAGAGGCAGTAAACAGGGCTTGTAAGTTAAATTTACTGCCCTCGTGCGGTAAATTTGCAGAGTTTACTGCCCTCGTGCAGTAAATTTGCAGTTTTTTTTAATTTTTTTTTTGTCTATTTCACTTCTAATTAAAAAGTTTTCTTGCAAGAAGGTTCATAATGATATTACCTTTGTAAGTAAAAAACCTAAAAAATAATAACATTTAGATGTAGATTGATGAAATCAATTCATGAAATTAAAAATTGTATTTAATATAATTAATTAAAATTGTTTTAAGTATTAAAAATCAAAAAAGCAAAAGGCTGAATAGTCCAGGTTGGGAGTTAAGAGCTAGGCCTAGAACCTAGAGCCATGAAGCCAATTAAAAAAAAGCCATTACAACAACGCGCCGTAGATACTAAATCTTTAATCTGTGCATGATCTGTGCGCGCTATTTTTAAAAGTTTCATTGAGTTTTTCTTATAAATTATTAAATTAATATGAGTGGTTTAAGTGTTGCGGAATAATAAAATTAAATCAACAATTAGGTATTTTAGATGTGAGAAAAAAATCGCGCTATTAATAGCCGCCAAAATCTCGAAATAATTAGTACGGGCGTGAGAAACCATTTTCTAGTGAGTACCTTGTACCTACCTACTCGAGGTTTATTTTCAAGTTTTCTCACAAATGTATTGAAAAATATCGTGTGATACACGGGCGTTAAGGTTTTAACAAACTCGTGACGATGGTCAGCCCTCGACTGGCGTCATCGGGCTGACATTAGTCAACTCGTATGTAAAAACCTATTTACCGCCCTTATATCACAAACTACTATTACGTACGTTACAGTTTTACGACCTGTGGTACCTATTCTGTAATTTACAGCTTTATATTTTAATTATTATTATAAATATTTTAAAAATAAAAAATTAACAATAAAATATTAAATTTTAAATATTCGTTTTCGCTCAGAAAAAAAATTGAAAAAAAATTGGCAGTCATAGGGACTGCCGATAGAACTATCGGCAGTCCCTATGACTGCCAATTTTTTTTCAAATAAGGAATAGTACTCTTACTAATACAAATACAAATGTATCTTACTAATACAAAATATAAAATCGCATCAAATATAGGTAATAAATATTATAAATGCGAAAGTTTGGATGGATGTATGGATGACGTATGGCGAACACAGAGCTAGAGTATAGGTAGTCTGGAAAAACACACTACTATTATTAGGTACCTACTACCTAGTACCACATAGTACCTACCGGAAATCTAAAGAGTTTCCGCGGGAACCAAAAACCTCATTTTACGCGGACGTAGTCGCGGGCATTAACTGGTCATACTATAATATTATAAATGCGAAAGTGTGTTTGTTTGTTGGTTTGTTGGTTTGTCCTTCAATCACGCCGCAACGGAGCAACGGATCGACGTGATTTTTGGTATGGGTATAGTTGAGGACCTGGAGAGTGACATAGGCTACTTTTTATCCCGGAAAATTAAGGAGTGCCCGAGGGAATCGAAAAAACTTAAAACACGCGGACGGAGTCGCGGGCATCAGCAAGTAATTAAACAAATTAATTATGTAAAATAAAGTCACTCGTGCTATAGTTAGTGGGTGCCTTTGATTATTTACTCGTGGGCACGTGTTACCCTTAGATTATCTACAATAACTAATCTAAGGTGTTACCTGATTATATAGACTGTCTAAAGCAGTCTGCAGCAGTAAGAAAATGGTAGAATTTGAAAATCTGTTGATGACAACACAGAGTGTAATGCGAAAAAACGCATTTGATACTTGTGTTTTTTGTTTTTAACCTGTTTTCCTGGGAGTGTGGTCACAATTCGTTTTAGTACATTTCAAAGAGTAAACGTAAATAGAGGGCACCATTTTGACAGCGTAATAAGGTAGAGCATAAATGATCCCCGTATTTATATAAATTTTATATATAATATTTGCTGTGAATTCGTCTGCGTGGATTTCGGTTATAAACTCACGCAGAAACCATATGTTTTTGTTCAGGGGATGAGTCAAAAAAGGTAACAGACAAACGGTTACTTTCGCTAACTACTCTTTGCTACTACTAATATTAGTATGAATCTACTGACGCTAAAGATTAACGCCAAATTATTACTTGATCAGGGGAGATCTTTTGAACTACTTATGGAGAGCATAAATGAATTAAAACATAATGAATGAATGAAATATTCTATATTGTACACCAAAGACATAACATAAATAATCAGAATCAATAAAACAAAAATAAAATAAAACAATAAAAATTATCAATATTGACTTTTGTTTCCCGTGCTGCACGCTTTTTGCCGGGAGTCCTCCAGATTCCCTGATTAGTTTGGCCCTCATTTTTAATCACTCATAAGGTTCGTTCGCTTACACCTGTAATTAAATTAAAATAATTTATATTTTTCGCATTTTTGGCGAAAAAATAATTATGTTGGGGATTCCGTCTAAACTATCTAGACCCCTCCTTAGACACGACAGCTCCTGATCAGCAGAGATTGAGATAGATCAATGTCAAAACATGGTTTTGGACGGCAGTCGTAATTCCTTCTTCCATGGGTTTTGGCTTCACGTATCACTGAGACTGTCCGTAAAGGATCGTTGAGGACAAAAAAATGTTTTGACATTGATGCAGTAACTATCGATAGAATTAATTGCTGAAAATTGGTATCACGTAAGACTTTTGAAGTAAGATGTCGTTTACGGACCATGACAAACGTCACGTCAAACTAGGTTTTCATTGATACGTGGTGGGAGGTGTTTTTAGCGGTGACATAAGGTCTCCAATAATCGTTTTACGACTCTTTATTATCTAAAATAAATATAATATAAGGATTTAAAAGCTCGAATAGATTGTTTGTTAGGTAAAAATAGAAAATACCGTCAAATGGGGATACGGTTTTGAAGTTTAACCCTTTGCCAATAAGCCAATTTCATTTAGTTATTCAATTCAAATGTATCATTGAGTTAGTCTGTGCTTATATTTTAAGTTTCTAAATGGTTTACAAAGATTTGAATGGATCCAAGAGGTTTTTTTAAAAAACAGTGTCTGTCCCAAGTTACCCACTAAAACGGGGTAACATAGAACGCCCTACATTTTATAACTGTAAATCAAGATAGAATCGTTGGTGGATTACTTAGGACACAAAATTTGTTTTAAAAAACTTTTACGAAAATATATTTTTATTTAAAAGTAAAAAATCACATTTTTATCGGACGCAATTCGGTAGAAACATCTCCAACTTATGAACTATCTTTAAGAACATTCACACGAATTTCTTAATCACAATAAACTCTACTAAAATATGTCAAACAGCATTAAAAATATCCTTAATATTAATAAAGGTTAATCAAAAGCAGGTAAATCAGGTCCTGGAATATTATTAGAGAATCTTGGCGCTCTTACACCTTTGCGGTCCAAATGTGCTTTTACTATGCAACATATGTCACATTTGGTCATTGGCAGACCCCAATCGCCGGCCTAGGATATACATTTAACCAACATTTTTTCTTCCTGTTCTGAAAATACCATACTTTCTGATATTTTTACCATTTTTGTATCTGCTGAGGGTAGATCTGGGAATGCCATATTCATCCGCTATTCTCAGTGTATCAGTACCTGCTCTTGCAGCATTTAGTGCTTCCTCGATCAAAGTTTGCATATGGCCGAGAGCCAAGTTGGCGCTGATGCTTCCTTGGCATTTTGGATAGCCTGAAATAACAATCTTGATTTCAGTTACAATTAAATGGGGTTACTTAAGACAAACGGGGTAACTCAAGACGGGCGTCTCAACTTACCCCAATATGTCTGTATCCGAACGTTGCCTTTTAAAGAAAAAAAACGGTTTACCGCACTGCTAATCTGTCACTTGTCATTAAAAAAAAATGGAATAACCTATCCGATGGTATAGGTTATGTTTGTCTAGTGGTAGTTTAACACGATATATTTTTCTGGCAAAACAGTTGTTTAACAAAATAGGGATTTCAAAAGCAAATTAGCAAGAAATGTTAACATTTTACATACCTGTCGAAATTTTAACTTCTCCTTGATGTTTTGACAGCAACTTCTCAGCTCCAGCAATATTTAAATGTTGTCTTAGGATTAGTCATAAATTATGCTACCAAATGTCCTAAATAATACCGTGGTCTCAAGTATCCCCAATTGACGGTACTATTATTTCAAGCAAGTAGGTATGCTATATTGGAATGGCTTCAAAATGTTATTTAATTTAAGACATTCTATTGACAATTTACCTATATGTATATTTTATTAGGTATATCTACCGTATACCTATCTATGTCTAGCTAATAAAATATTCTCATTCGCAATATTGCCAACTCACGCTATTAAAAAAATATAAAAATTGTACGACCAATACATACCAATGCTATTCATTAATAATAATAAGTAATAATATTAATAAATGCGAAAGTGTGCCTGTCTGTCTGCTACGCTTTCATGGTTCGTCTGTTTAACCAATTTTGGTGAAATTTGGTACAGGGGTAGGACATAGGCTAGTTTTACCCGGAAAATTAAAAAGTTCCCGCGGGAATCAAAAAATCTTAATCCACACGGGAATGATCTAGTTATTTATAATTAAAATTAACGGTAAAAAAGAATTAAGTACGTCAAGTAGGTACCTAGTAAAAGTAAAGTAAAGTAAAAGTAAAAGTAAAATATACTTTATTGTACACAAAGAAATAAAAAGACAAAAAAACAAACATAAATGGATACGGCACAACAGGCGGCCTTATCGCTTATATAGCGATCTCTTCCAGGCAACCTTAGGGCAGAGGAAACTTAAAAGAAAGCGGGAGGGGTGTACTGAGACATAATAATAAGTAAATATTATATACATAAAAACACAGGTAAGTACAATGTAAAAATATATAGAATAAATACACAGTATAAAAGTAATAGGTAATAGACGACAGATGAATAAATAGATTATAATGATAGATAATGTTGTTTTAATTTAGTTTTGAAGATAGGAAGAGATTGAGATAGCTTAATATCCAAGGGGAGAACGTTCCAAAGCCGTATAGCAGTTACCGTAAAAGAATTTTGATAGAAGGAAGTTGAGTGTCTAGGAGTACTTAATAAAAGATTATTTTGAGAACGGAGGGAAGACGAGTGAGAATGACATATATACTTAAATCGATCTTTAAAGTAGTGAGGTGTGATGGGATTGAACAGAATGCAGTAAAGAAGGTGAAGAATGTGAGTATTCCTGCGAAGGCGAATCGGGAGCCACTTGAGCTTACGGCGGAACTCGGAAACGTGGTCATACTTTCGCAAGCCAAATATGAACCTTATGCAGTAATTTTGAAGCCGCTCAAGTTTATTTAGTTGCTCCTCAGTGAGGTCAAGATAACAAGTGTCCGCATAGTCAAGGATCGGTAGAAGAAGAGACTGAGCCAGCGCAACTTTAGTAGGAATGGGAAGGACATTACGCAATCTACGTAGAGAACCAATTGCACCAAACATCTTTCTACTTAGCTCACTCATTTGTGGCATCCAAGATAATGTTTGATCAAAGATAATGCCCAAATTTTTCACTTTGTCACTGTAAGGGATAAGAGTTCCATCAAATATGACAGGTGGAAGCTGCGACAAAGTTATACGGGAAATTAATTTTGAACTCCCAATGATAATAACTTGGGTCTTCTTTGGATTAACTTTAAGCCCAAACGAGTTACTCCAATTAGAAATGCGTAAAAGATTCTCATTGACCAACCTAATTGTATCAGGGAGATCCGCCACCTTACATTGGGAGTAGATTTGTAAATCGTCTGCATACAGGTGGTAGGGAGAAGTAATGTGGGAGCAAATCGAGTTGATGAAGATAGAGAATAATAGAGGAGACAACACGCCACCTTGCGGGACACCAGCTTTAACAGTCGACCATTCAGAAAATGAATCTTGAACGCGTACACGCTGCCGGCGCCCATGCAAGTAACTATGAAACCAGCCAATTACCCCAGGAGATATGTTAAGAGAACTTAGCACGGCGAGTAGAACATCAAAGTCCACAGTATTGAAAGCATTACTAAAGTCAAGCAATGTCAATACTGTAACTTGTTGATTATCCATACCCAGCCGTATGTCATCGCTGATTTTAACTAAAGCAGTAGTCGTACTATGACCAGGACGGAAACCGGACTGGAAAGGGTTTAGTAAGTTATGAATAGAAAAGAATTTACTAAGCTGTTGATGCACAAGACGTTCGAGTGCTTTAGATAAGAAGGGAAGGATGGATATGGGTCGGTAATCCGCATACGTCGGGTTAGATTTCTTAGGGAGAGGAATTATTTGTGCTTCTTTCCAGTATGAGGGGAAATCACTGGAGTTAATGGAGTAGTTAAAGATGTTAGTAATGATAGGAGCTAAGATATCGAGGATAGGGAGGATCATTTTACGACTAATGCAATCAGTTCCAATTGCATCAGATGTGATGGCTTTAATATTCTTCATAACATCACTGATGGTAAATTGGCTAAAGAAAAAAGAAGGAAAGTCAGGGGTTGGCGGAGCAGAAAGTTGATTAATAGTGTTATGTTTCGCATTTATATCCAAAGTAGCGGAAGAGGAAAATTGCGTATTGAGCTTATTTAAATCAAGATTAGGAGAATCTACATTTTGTTTTGCCTTTCCAACCCCTAAAGTTTTAAGAAAATACCAGACCTTAGTCGAGTCTTCTTCCTCGACAACAGATTTATGGATATGGCGTCGTTGACTGTCTCTACACACCATGTTGCAGCGATTACGTGCCCTATGATATTTTTCACGGTTCAGATCACTAGGGTTCATACGATATTTAGTTTTCGCAATGTTCTTTTTATCCTGTAGCTTTTTTATATCTGCAGTGAGCCAAGGAGCAGGAAGATGCTTCATGCGAACTGGCCGAATTGGAGCGTGAATGTCGTATAGTTGTATGAGTAAGGAGTTAAATATAGAAATTTGCTCATCAATGGTGTCAGCACTCGAGACTACCGACCAGTCGATATTGGCAGCATCCTCTCGCAGCCGGTCCAAGTCCATTCGAACAAAATTGCGCTGGAGAAGGATCCTTGGTTTAACTTTAGGGGGTTTCAATTTATAGGACAAGTAGAGTAAATCGTGATATGAAAATGCAGAAGCATCACACTGACCATGCTTTGCAACATGGCCAGGGGAAGAAACGAGAATTAAATCAAGAAGAGAAGGCGCACAGTTAGGAAAAGTGTGAGTTGCTGAAAGGGGAAGAATATGCAAGTTGGTGCTATTCACGAGAGATTTCAAACGAGATGACCTATTGTCATTTTTAAGGAGACAGGTATTGAAATCTCCCATGATTATCGTGTGTTCGTAAAGTGAGGTGAACTTCTCTAACAGGATTTCAAATGATGAAAAATAGTCAATCGTTAGATTTGGGCTGTAGTAGACACCTAGAAGGAGCTTCATATGTCCAAGCGTTATTTCAATGAAAAGATGTTCAGGGCCAGCACTAGACATTGGTTGCGAGGAACTTAAAATAGTAAAAGGAATATGCGATCTTAAATAAATGGCCACGCCCCCACCAGTGCGCCCAACGCGGTCGTTGCGAATCAAGTGAAATCCTGGAAGAGAGTAGGTTGTTGAAGGCAAACACGGTTTTAACCACGATTCAGAAACTAGAATTGCGTGGATATTTTTATTATCGAATGAGGACAACATGTCAGGATAATGTGCAGGAATACTCTGGGCATTTATATGAATTGCGTTGAAATTTTTCAGTGAATCTGAGAAATGAGAATTAAGAGTTTCACTTAAAGAAGGGATGCTGTAAAAACTATCATTACTGTTCAATCCATCTGAGTCAGACAGGGAAAAAAAACTGTCGTCTAGGTTTTCATTATCAGAATTAATAATTTTGATTAAATAATTATATACGTATAAAACTAGAAATTATTTACAAACCCACCCACCAGTTGCAAGGAAAGAAATCACTTCTCAAAAACAAACAATAGCAATCACATATGAAATAAAAAAAAATAAAAAAATAAATAAATAGACATTATTACTAACAACATCAAACAAACACTAAAAACTCATTTATCTCTCCAAATAAAATAGGTAAGTAATTAACTTACTAACTTAATAAACTACTTATGTACCGGTTTTACAGTTAGGTATCACTTTATAAAGCAATTTTGACATAATATCAAAAAAAGAAAAGTTATTATTTAAAGCATTATAAAGAATAAAAATTAAGATTACGCGCCTCAACCTTAGTACTCCATATTATTTTATGCATACAAACGCAGTGGAGGGGCGTAATCTCATAACAAAATAGATAGATAATCTCCTAAAAGGATAGTGCCAAGTTCAGAATAATTATAGACAGTACATTCAGTGTAAGCACAGTATTAATGAATGTATACAAAAACAAAAAACAAAAACACGTAATTATTCAAGTCTGGCCTTAAATCGTTAAGTTTTAACTGAAATATTCGCGAAAGGTTTTATTAAAACTTTATTGGAATTGGAATTGCACTATCCCTATCCACGAAATAGATTCAAGGAATACATAAGATGGAGAGATATTAAACTACTAGACTGGTGGATGGTGCAACTATCATGATTTATATACAATACAAGGCCAATACCCTTGTAGCCAGAGCATAATTATATTATATTGTCTATGACAAGAATGTAAATTGACACTGTTCAAATCTAAGGTTCACTGTCACTGACATACTTAGTACCTACATAGTACAACTTTTTAAACCTTTATTGAAAACAATATGATAGAACTTAAAGCTAGAAACATGCCCGCGTGGAATGGTGGCAAGAATGCTGGCTGCACAGATGTAGTAAACTGCATTTCCTCGTTGGACCTTCGTTGGACACCCAGGATGATCCTTCACTTCATCCTTTGCACATTAAATTATAATCAGCTGTGAATAAAATGAAAATATCCATAGACAATTTCGGTATCTCGAGATATCTCTAGCTTATGGTATCTTTGATTGCATCGTAAAAAGAAAATCTACTAACTTAGGCGCATCGCTTATTTGTATTATATATAGTAAAAAACAAAGCCAAATAATAAATAGAAAATAACAAGAAACCACAGACTCGAAAATATAACTTAGTTAAATAGGTAATGCAGTTAAATTTGGAAGACTGTTATATCTACTTAGATTGCTAGATTACCACATGATTACCATAGACATCCAAATTAGTCGGATTATAAATAGGTCTGCACTACCAAAATATCGATATTCAGAGTTCTTGACTAGTAATCTGTGGTTAGCGACCCATTGCTACAATCCTAAAAAACCTTACGTGAAGCCGGCTTTATGGACTGTAACAATGGATATCCTTTATGACATTTTTGGATGTGATATTGCGACAATTTATAGCCGATCGCTCTGCTGGGTAATTTTCAATCAAGATTCAAGGCTTAAGATTGTTACCACTCATTAAAGCGATTTTCTTCATATACTGCCTTTCACTTAAAGTTATAGCAACTTGTTCCAAATCCTTAAGTTTATGAAGGACAGCCTGGAGATGAGGCTTTAACTCTTCGTTTATTCCACCTTGAATTTATACAATAACTATAATAAGTATTAAAACTTGATAGGATTTTGGTGTCAGTTTTTGCCGCATATCCATCGTAATTATATACTTAGATGATATGAACAGGCGAATATATAAATAATCTAAGTATTTTATGCAAAGATGATAAGATCGAAATGCAAAATATCAAAACCGTTTGGTCAACTTACTTGTCAACTCTTCGATTTCTTGTAAACATTGATGTTTTTGCCTAAGGACATCATCGTGTTCTTCCTTTACTTCTTGGAATTTAAGAATCATACCATACAATAACTCGCGCACATTATTTTGAATAGGTATAACCATTATTTCACTATTTCACTTTTATTTTCGAAATAAATAAACGAACATAAACAACCTGGGGATAGCTGAATTGACAAATCAGTGTACATTGTAAGAAAACATCTGCCGAGCGATCGCGTAACTTCTGCATCAATCATTGTTACAGTATCAATTGTTGTAATTGGCTGAATTTATGGCATTCTTGCTGCGTCAATGGATTATGTCCAATAATGGAAGAGTGTTAACCAATCAGAGGTGATTGCGATGTATCAATGATTGATGCAGAAGTTACGCGATCGCTCGGCAGAGCGATCGGTTATAAATTGTCGCAATCATTAAGGACTGCATCAATGTCAAAACTCCAAAATCCAACCAAAATAAATATAATATAAGGATTAAAAAGCTCGAATAGATCGTTTGTTAGGTAAAAATAGAAAATACTATTATTTCAAGCAAGCAGGTATGCTATATAGGTATGGTTTCAAAATGTTATTTAATTTAAGACATTCTATTGACAATTTACCTTATGGTATATTTTATTCTCATTCGCAGTATTGCCAACTCACGCTATTAAAAAAATATAAAAATTGTACGACATCTACCAATGCTAAGAAAATAAGTAATATCCTTATTAATATTATAAATGCGAAAGTGTGTCTGTCTGCCTGTCTGTCTGCTACGCTTTCATGGTTCGTCTGTTTAACCATTTTTGGTGAAATTTAGTACAGGGGTAGTCCCGGGGAAGGACATAGGCTAGTTTTACCCGGAAAATTAAAAAGTTCCCGCGGAAATCAACAAATCTTAATCCACGCGGGCGAAGTCGCGGGAATGATCTGGTTATAATTAAAATTAACGGTAAAAAAGAATTACGTTAAGTAGGTACCTAGTACCTATATAGTACAACTATATGTAGGTACCTACTACTTTTTTTTAAACCTTTATTGAAAACAATACAATAGAACTTAAAGCTAGAAACATGCCCGCGTGGAATGGTGGCAAGAATGCTGGCTGCATTTCCTCGTTGGACTGCCGGGGTTTGCGCATTAAATTCTAATCAGCTGTGATTTTAATGAAAATATCCATAGACAATTTCGGTATCTCGAGATATTATCTCTAGCTTATGGTATCTTTGATTGCATCGTAAAAAGAAAATCTACTAACTTAAGGCGCCAGCGGAGGGTGAATTGCTCATACAAACGTAATACCAAAATAATTAGTAATTCGAGCATATTTCCTCCATATTATTGGATTATTAAGATTGAACTTGTATTTATCTAGGTCCCTGGATAATTATTTTTCCAAAATACTTTCCCAAAATTAAATGTAAGCACATTGCGTTTTGCATGTTTTTGCGACATAAACGACATGTTTTCTCCTTATTTGTTTCATATTAAAACCAACGATATCTCACGTACTAATTGATCAGGAACATAGCCTATATTGTCAAGTTACAGAATAACAACACGAAGTTAAAAACACAACAGTTTTTCATTCATCATTTTTGGTATTCACGGAACAAGACTAAATGTATAACAAATTCTGTACGCTCATATTGCTATCGCGCTTGCACGCGATCATGTGTCTTCAGCCAAATAGGGATAGCAATATACCGGCAAATTTATATTTGCGGTTCGAGTAGAAGTTGCGAGCGGTGGTCGCCGGTCCCTTAAGCGCATCGCTTCTTATATTTATTCTTATATTATATTTATTAAAAAACAAAGCCAATTAATAAATAGAAAAAATCACAAGAAACCACAGACTCTTAAATATTACTTAGTTAAATCTTAGGTAACGCAGTTAAATTTGGAAGACTGGTATGTAGCTACCCCACCCCAGCCTGCAAAATAATGATATGGTATGGTATGTCCACGTTGGTATGTCTACTTTAAACAGAATTCGTGACTAGTAATCTGGGGGTCTACTCTGTTTCTCTAAAACGAAACTTCGCAAACAAACGAACGAAATTTCGTTAACTCCTCTCCTACATAATATTATCTCTATGCTCCTCTCTATTTCGTTTTCGTACACGCAGACGAAGTACGGATCCATAGAAAATTTTCGTGACCGATTGGATTGAACGATTTTGTGTGGGTCTATTAACCGACTAATTACGTTCGTTTGCGGAGTTTCGTTTGAGAGAAAGAGAGTAGACCCCCTGTGGTTTGCGACCCATTGCTACAATCCTGAAAAAGCTTACGTGAAGCCACGTGAAGCCGGCTATAAGGACTGTAACAATGGATATCCTTTAGGACATTTTTGGATGTGATATTGCGACAATTTATAGCCGATCGCTCTGCAGATTAAACGAATGTTTGTTAAAAGTGTTGCCCTTTTATTCCGTGGCAGAGTTAGCGTGGCCGTGGCGTGGCCAGACTTCTATGAGGACGAACAACTTACAATTAGTGCGAATCTTTGAAAGTAGGTACCTAGTATAATATGCACTGTATTTAAAGTTGATAAGTAATTAAGTAGACCTGTCTACGAAGTAGAACTACCATACTACATAACATGTTTTAATCTTTCCTAAATAAAGTAATAAGATACAGTGAGTAAAAATAGGTACAGTGCTAAATGCATTGGAGATTTAATATACAATATATTACGGAGTCCCTAGGGCCATAAAAAAATAGCGGCTATGCTGAAAAAAGAGGAAACTTGGAGGGCAGTGGTCTCCTTCTGTGAAACCGTAATGGTTGAGAAGGAGGCTGCTGAGTGGGTCCGAGAGCTAGCCGATCCCGCCAGGAGACGAAGGCGCCGGGGCCCAGTCCAGTCCATCCAATAGTCCTGTATTAGGGGACTTTGAGGTCATGAGCGGCTGCGGTGGGGCCTTCAGTCGTTCCATCTCTCCATTTTAAACATTAGGGAACATTAAACAAAAAGAAACACATAGAGTAAGTATATAGGGAAACATCATACTAATTTCTTACCTCCATGGACTATAATAGCTTAGCATATACAGTAAACAAAATACAATTAGCCACAAAATTACGTTTACGGAACGTCACGTGCAGTTTCACCGTCAATAGGGTATTTTCAAAATTGACTTAACTATTATAAGTAAAAGCTGTATGGTTTCATTTGACAACATTGAAACTTAAATCTAACGAACAAGACGCGAGATCAATGATCGGGGCGAACCATGGGCGAACCACAGGGGCGAACCACTGCGTAGCCTATTTATGTAAAACCTGCATTAATCACTGTTACAGTCTCAATAATTTTGATTGGCTTAATTTATGGAATTCATGCTGCAGCAATGGATTTTTGCTCCACCGATCGTTTTTGTTGATTTTTGCCAACAGTGGAAGAATGCTAACCAATCAAATGTGATTGCGCTCGTTACAATGTATTTAAGGCCCCAAAATAGCCATGGCCTCAGCCCTCAGATAATAATCTTTGGCCATGGCCTAAGTTCAATACACAGGTTTGACCTTAGTTTGACTATGGTTTGACTAGTAGTGAGAGACAAATAACTTTTAAGATAGTTTTTGACAGAGACATAGAAATAGTATGTATATTCATACAACTAGAAGGATCACTATGTGTTTTTGTTAAACAAATTCACACCTTTTTCCTTAAATAATAAAGTTCAATTTAGATTACCTTTCACTCATAAGGAATTTCGGTCTCGACAAGGACTCACTTTTTCTTCGCGCGTCTCGTTCACTCTCGTGTTCACTATTGTGTCTCGTGCAATTAATAATAATTATGGTGTCATGCCAGTGTAGCGGTAAGAAAGAGACAACGCGAGAAATATTAGCTCTCTTTCGGCTCGCGTTACATACTATTTCTATGGACAGAGACTAGTAACCAGAGAGATTTTTGACAAGACAATGGAGTATGTTGAGTACCTACCTGTGTGTCTGTGAACTGTGTAACAAAAATGGTGCCCGTTTACCAGCTGGCACTTATTTTCTAAGTCACTGAAATAACATTAAACTTCGTGTAAAAGTGTGGTGTTATGGCGTCTATTTTATATTTAGTTAAGCATTACCAGCATTGTATAGAACAATACCCTAATGACGAACAAAAAGTAAGTACATCTGCTATTGATTTGACAATTATTTTAAGATTACAAATCGTCACGTAAAAATGGATTTTAAATCGTCACGAGGCCATATGATTCTCCACATTATATTTTACACAAAAAATCATATTCGCCGTTTGTCAATTACATAGTTGTAATTAAATTCAATTACTTAAGCAGGTAGTAGGCTTTTCAACTACACATACGCACATTAGCGAAACCCTAAAAATGGGTATTAAATAATATTTTAAGCACACCTATATAAGCTCAAAAGGAAATATTGATGTATTTCTCAGTAGCAAATAGGTACCTCACTACCTACTTGTTATCTGAAGTTATTAGCCACAGAAAAATATGACTAAAAAAATTACCTTCTTGGTTGCTTCTTGAAGAGTAGCTACCTGCTACCATTTACAGTGTTTCTAATTTAAGAACCATAGGTATAGCCTCTCTCTCACACATAAGCTCTGTGAATCAAACCCAGAAACAAATTAGTTACTAGGTATGTAAAAAATATCCAATTTAAAAATGTTTTGAATTTGTGTAAAGACACAGGAAATAAATGTTAAAACTAACAGACTGTTTGACTGTTTTATGACGTACCTGCATCAAACACGGGGTTTATTTGGAGTGATTGGGTACCTATGCACTCTTTTTTTTATTATTCTCTATTTTTTTATAATTTCCACAACAGTGACTGTGGAAATTATAAAGACACGGAAAATAACTGAACTTCACTTCCATATCTTGGTTAAATATATTCTCTCTTTCTTTCTTCCACGCTTATAATATGAAACTTATCTATCCTGGTGATGTAATATTACAGGTTTTAAAATGTATTGATAAGCTGTACAACTTGGATGTAACAGTCCAACATCTGCAAGAGACGGGTGTGGGTCGTACAGTCAATGCTTTGCGTAAGGAGCCCGGGGACGTGGGACAGGCAGCCAGGGCTCTCGTTTACAAATGGAAGGTGATGGTCGCTGCTGAAGAGAGCGATCAGGAAGAAGAGCACAACAATGAGAGTAAGTGTTACTTAGTTGACTATAGATTAACGCGAGATACTAATAGTTAATGATCTTGATGATGATGAAATTCTTGTACAGATTCTGTAGGCACTGGTCTCTTCATTTTTATTTCAATATAGGCTTGTGCTTGATAACAATCTTGCTTATGTAAAATAAAAATGAGGACTTAGTTGAAGCGCACTTGCCTAGAAAGTGGCTGATTGATAAGTCTTGCCTTGCTTCAAGATTAACCAGGGTGAAAGATGACAATATTAAGTACTAGAAAGTGTTATAGAGCAAGATCCCGCAACGCTCACACCTACGTTATTTTATTAAAGCTGAAAGTTTTTCTATGTATGTCTCTAATAGAGGTATAAACGATCCCCGACTATGAAGTTTGAATCGCGGTTGCTTTGGGAGGTATCAGGTTAAAAAGGTGGCACCTCAAATTTGTAAAAGCATTAAGCTCCGTTTTTTTATATTTTTCTTTTGAATAATATTACATACCATGTTGTCCATTGTCATACACCTAGTACGATTGCAAACCCCTGTCAGACACTCTTAAATTATAAAACAACAGGGTGTCTGACAGGGGCTTTCAGGTAATAAAATAACGTAGGTCTAATCATCGCGGGATCTTGGACCATTACATAATTCCTTGCACTGTAAATGACAATAATAAAAGGCTACACTATACATAACAACACAGGGCACACTTCACATAAAATGCCGCATTTACTCTGCATGTACACACCTTATTTTTTTATTAATTTAAATCTAACAATATCTTTGTCTTGTAGCAAAATAGTTCATAACTTATCTGAAATAAGTCCCTTTTTTGTAGCCTCAAACTACAATGGACATGAACATGGGAGAGATTATGACAGTAATCCATCGGAGTCTAAAAATAGACACGACAAACCAGAGAAATATGTTAAAACACAAAAAGTTGAGGAAAAGCACCATAAACAGACAAATGGAGACCATAGCGGAAGTAAGAGAAAGTATCACAGCAGTGAGGTGAATATTTTACTGTAAAATTGTTAATTATATTAATTATGATCATGTCAAATACCATTACACTACCCAAATCTTTACTCTACATGATATTATTATTTTAATTTCTTAATATCTTCATATATTTGCATGCCTATTGAAATCATTAAGTATAAATTAAAAGAATATTTTTTAACAAAGTAGATCGCTGAGTCTTTTGTGTCTATGTAGATTATATAATTATTATATTAGTGCTAATCCTATTCACCTAACAAACCTAAAAAAAAAAAAAAAAAAAAAAAAAAAAAAAAAAAAAAAAAAAAAAAAAAAAAAAAACAAACCAAACAACACCATGTATGTACAGTACCTAAGTTCTTTGTTCAGATCGTAGTTTTATTTTTAAATCAATTTTGATAAAAGTATCATAAGTACACAAAAGAGTAATATAATTTTTAGGAAGAAGATCCTGATACAAAGAAATCAAAATATTCAACTTCAAAAGACAATGGATATATTACAAAACCTGAAGTTAAAGTCAAAGTGGAACCTTCTGACGGTGAACAGGACAGCCAAGATGATACCTCTAGTGAAAGTGACAGTGACGACTCCCACTCATCTGAAGAAGAAAGAAAACCTGATGTTAAAGTTAAAATAGAGAAAGTGGAAAAGACTGAAAAGCATGGGTCATCTTCTAAACAGTCATCAAGGGGTATTCATGATACACATAAGTATGAATCTGGTTCTGAAAGTGTTAAAGAACAGCACAAGCATAATGCTTCAGAGTATAGACATTCCTCTGAAAAATCTTCTAGAGATAAATCAAATAGTTCCCAGTCATATAAAAGTTCCATAGAAGGAGAAAGGTCTATTAAGAAAGAAAAAGAACATAGGTCAGACAAAGAAAAAAGTCACAGAGAAGAATCCTCCGACAGACACAGGTCTAGTAAAGACTCTGAGAAACACAAATCAAGTAATAATTCAGAAAAACATAAATCTAATGGCAGTTCAGAAAAACATAAATCTGGATCTAGCTCAGAAAAGCATAAACATAGGAGTAGTTCTGAAAAACATAGATCTGATAGTAGCAGTGTAGAAAAACACAGGTCCAGTAGTAGTTCAGAGAAACATAAATCCAGTTCCTCTGAAAAACACAGGAGCCATTCAGATAAAGGCCCAAATAGTTCTGAAAAACATAGTTCTGGTAAATCTGATAAAAACAAATACAAAAGCTCATCAGAAAAAGAGATCTCAAGTGATAAACATAAGTCAAAAGAAACAAATAGTAGCAGTAGTAGTAAAGATAAGCATAGCTCATCAAGTAAAGAAAAATCAAACGACAAGCATAGTTCCTCTAAAGAAAAAGAAAGCAGTCATAAAAGTGACAAAAAACATTCATCATCTAAAGAAGTTGAGATGAAAAGTAGTGATAGTAAGCGAAAGTCTGATACTAATCATGATGACGCGAGTAGTAAAAAAAGAAAACACAAATCAAGTTCTAGTTCTAGTAAATCCAGCAGTAGCAAGTCAAAAGACGAAATACCAAAGAAACAAACAAAAACAAATGGCGAAAACAGTGATGATGGCATTGATTGTGGTTCTGGTAAGTTCAAATAAATTTACCTCTACTGATGTCATAATATTGAATGAATCACGTACAATGGACGCCCGCGTCCAAGGAAATAATCCCAAGATTCGAAGATTGAATTAAATTAATTTCTAATAAAATATGATTTTCTTAGGTGCCAGTTTTGCGGAGGCTTTAGGCATGATAAGTCCGGCTAAACCCAAAAAGAAATCTTTAACCAGAGATAGCACACAATCACCAAACTCCAGTAATGAAGATGTAAGTTTATCCAATACAAATATTATGTTTATTTAATCGTATGGCGTTTACATATAGGCGTTTTTAGGGTTCCGTAGCCAAATTTGGCAAAAACGGAACCCTTATAGATTCGTCATGTCTGTCTGTCTGTCTGTCTGTCTGTCTGTCTGTCTGTCTGTCTGTCTGTCTGTCCGTCCGTATGTCACAGCCACTTTTTTCCGAAACTATAAGAGCTATACTGTTGAAACTTGGTAAGTAGATGTATTCTGTGAACCGCATTAAGATTTTCACACAAAACTAGAAAAAAAAACAATAAATTTTGGGGGTCCCCATACTTAGAACTGAAATTCAAAAATTTTTTTTTCATCAAACCCATACGTGTGGGGTATCTATGGATAGGTCTTCAAAAATGATATTGAGGTTTCTAATATCATTTTTTTCTAAACTGAATAGTTTGCACGAGAGACACTTCCAAAGTGGTAAAATGTGTGTCCCCCCCCCTGTAACTTCTAAAATAAGAGAATGATAAAACTAAAAAAAATATATGATGTACATTATCATGCAAACTTCCACCGAAAATTGGTTTGAACGAGATCTAATAAGTAGTTTTTTTTAATAATTTAAAACTTACTACAGGTTTGTACGGAACCCTCGGTGCGCGAGTCCGACACGCACTTGGCCGGTTTTTATAAAAAGAACGCTTATTTCGCCTACAAGTTCGCTCGTTTAGTACCACCCACCCAGGGGACACGTGCAGGGAGGTAGAAGGTAGTTCCTGCGGACGTGAGCGACAAAGCATCCCCCACAAATATTATGTACTAAATGGTGTCAGCAACTTCATCCGCGTAGATTAAGGATTTTTGATTCCATGGGGAACTTTTAAATTTTCCGGAATAAAAAGAAACCTATATCCTTCCCTGGGATGTCTTCTACCTCTATACCAAATTTTATCAAAATCAGTTGAAAAGTTAGACCTTTAAAGCAAAGCAGACAGACACACTTTCGTATTTATAATGATAATGGTATGTGTCAAGAAATTTTTGGCCTTGCAAATCAACACTTGGTTAGATTTTTAAAAATGAGTTATCATTGATAAAATCAAATCAAATATTTTTTATTCAAGTAGACTGCTTCTGAATAGTCGAGTGAATCTACTACTTAGGTTAGTCTTGGTTGTGGGAATATAGAAGTCACACTGGGTGGACATCACAAAAAATAAAAATATAGCAGATGCTTGCCACTGAAAACTTTTAAGTGCAAAATAGACGTGTGTTTGATGAAAATGCTTAGTAGTGAATATAGGAAGTAATGAAGAGGTCTAGGTTGGAATATGTCCACGATTGGAATGTGTTTGCCCAGAAGGTGTTTATTTTGTCGGATTCTGTGGCGCGGTGTTGAGCGCTGTTGCCTTAACAGGCAGAGGTCCCGGGTTCGATCCCCGGCAGGGTTTGGAAATATATAATTTCTGAATTTTCCCTGGTCTGGCCTGGTGGGAGGCTTCGGCCGTGGCTAGTTACCAGTTACCACCCTACCGGCAAAGACGTGCCGCCAAGCGATTTAGAGTTCCGGTACTATGCCGTGTAGAAACCGACTAGGGGTATGGGTTTAATATAACTGCCATGCCCATAACAGGTTAGCCCACTGCCATCTTAGACTGCATCATCACTTACCATCGCATCCAGTGATCCACAAGTCAGTGTAATATTTGTAACGTACCTATGTGTTGCATTGTCTACTTATTGTAACCTTTTCTTTTTTGAGAAAAGAGCAACTGCTAAGTTTCTTGCCGGCTCTTCTCAGTAGAATCACCTTTCCGAACCGGTGGTAGAGTCTTACCGTTTCATAAGTGACACAAGTTGTCCTACGTGAAATAAATAAATCATATTTTATCATTTATTTATCATCAGGGGAGATCGTCAAGGGTTAACTTGTAGAGGATAAAAAAAAATATTTTTGCACGCCCTTATTGGTCGGCAGCTGAGCCCAGCCACGCTGCTCGCGCCCACCGCAAAGCTGGCGCCGCTGCCCGCGCTGGAGATATCAGCGCTGCCGGAGATCTCGCCTAACTACCGCCCGCGCCCGCCGCCCAAGTTCCTGCCACACTTCACAGACGAGGATGCCATGAACTGCGCCATATCCTCCAAGAACCAAAGGTAAGTGAGACGGAAATAGCATTTAATCTCAGAGTCCAGTAGTTCCCACTACTACTACTCTTAAAGTCTAGGAGTTGGAACAGGATATACAGTAACATCAACCAAGTTGTGTTAAATTGGAAGCTATGACTGTAAGCAACTCTCTAAAACCCAATATGGAATTGTCTATTTGAATTTTTGTAGCGACTCTTGGCTATCTTCTCATTTCGTCTTGCAAATATTGTATAACAATATGTATGGCAAACATTTATCTTTATAAAAATAAATTTTCCTAACTTTCAGAACAAAAGTTTACTCAGGCAACAAAGTGATGGGAAAAATTCCGACCTTGTATGAAATGTGCGTGCATGTCCTACAAGAACATATAGACGGTAAGTCCAATTTATAGTATAATAGCTAACTAGCTAATGTTAAGCTAGCAGCTATACTCTATCCACGGAGACAAGTTAATAAGGAAGACATGGACTCGTTTGTGATTGGTCAGCGATAACCGTTAATGCAGTGTACAGACTACGTGTATATTTTAGTCTGATCGTGGTACCCGTACTGTGCAGACGCGCTCATATTTTATCCTTACCTATCGTTATTGTTAATTATATCAAAATTTATCATATATTCAAAATATTAATGCCCAAAAGTGGCAAAATTGTATCAAACAAGTACAAGAAATAGTAGAGCCAAAAATGAACGCAATAGATAGGAATGTGGAAATAATGACTGATAACTTCATAATAAATGTAGAAAACGATAGCAGTGATACGTCGTCGGATAGTGATTAATATATTTTGAATTATAATAACTACGTAAATTGTAAAAAAAAAACAAGTGTAGTCGTGGGAAGAAAGCTAGTTTAATTTAATAGTAGCGCAGTGTCTTTTTTTGTCTTTGTCATTTGTATGGGATTACGTGACAGAGAGAGCGCTTTGACAGGGCCCGTCTATGTAAATTGAGATCGTTGGTCATGTGTAAACAAACCGTAAAAACAAGGCTCTCAATATTATCATGTAGGTGTAATTATAATTCCTGCTCTTTCGCATTCATAATATTAATTTATCAATGCTAATAAGTGTTCTACTGCAGTGGAATCGTAGCTTTATCCACTTGTTTTTTTCCAGCTCTCGAGTACACGGGCGGAGTGCCGTACGAGATCCTCAAGCCGGTGGTGGACCGCGCCACGCCGCAACAGCTTTTCCTGCTCGAGCACTACAACCCCTACCTCATGGAGGACACGGACCATCTGTGGCAGAAGTTCTGCGAGAAGAGCTTCCGCACCAAGAAGCGACAGGAGTTTGAGACTTGGAGGGAGATGTACATGGTGAGACAAGTTATAGTATATGACTGACTGACTGACATATCAAAGTGCAGACGAGATCCTCAAGCCGGTGGTGGACCGCGCCACGCTGCAGCCACTGTTCCTTCTGGAGCACTACAACCTCTACCTCATGGAGGACACGGACCACCTGTGGCAGAAATTCTGTGAGAAGAGCTTCCGGACCAAGAAGCGACAGGAGTTCGAGACTTGGAGGGAGATGTACATGGTGAGACGCGTTATACATATAGTATACAACTGACTGTCTGACATATCAACGTGCAGAGAAGATCCTCAAGCCGGTGGTGGAGTTTAAGAGATAAAGACAAATAGGTGGTCAATAACTATTATTTACTAGCTGATTCACGCAACTTTGTCCGCGTGGATTGGAGTTTTTTTAGTTCCTGCAGGAACTCATTAATTTTCCAGAATAAAAAGTAGCCTACGTGCTATTCCAGTCTATAATCTATCTCTGTGCACTTGTTTTTACACTAAATAACTTTCAAAATTTTATTTTGTAGCGATGCCAGGAAGAGCAAGAAATTAGATTGAAATCCCTCACCAATAACATAAGAATTGCACAAGAAGCGAAAAAGGCACCCATCAAACAAACAAAAATGGCTTACGTGGATTCCGTCGTGAAACCTCCCCGGAACATCTTAAAAAAACAAGTAAGTCTCATTCAAAATGGTTAATAATCTGTGTGATTTTATTTCAGGAGGTTTTGCGAGCCTCTTTGTGACGGATTTTTATCGACACTTCGCCAAACAGTGCGGATGTCATCTGCATTCCTTCGGTCGGGTTGACCTTACTAATAAATGTTGGATGGCAGTTGTTCAGTTGCTCTTCTTTTATGAATAAAAAAAAAATCGTCTAAGTACTTCCCTGGTGCAATGGTGACGGATGTGATCTTATAGAAATTATAAATTCCCAAATTACCCTGCCGGGGATCTAACACGGGACCTACATATAAGTCCACAGCGCTCACCACTACACCAAAGAGGCCCTCAAAAAGGGTGCTTTTACAGAATAGGGCTATAGTTCGCGCCAATCATTTAGTCGTCTCTGAGCTGAGGTGTGAGTGCTTGTTTGCGCAGCTCTCACACAAACTATCGACGTCAACGTACCTACTACGCGCGAAAATATGCCATTGCGACGTGTCTTGAGGTAACTTCAGGCGCGACTATTAATTGATTGCTAGTATACAGTACAGTATTTGGTTCTGTGCTGACCTCGAAGACAAGGGGAGTTTATCTTACTCCGTGCAAGTCGGACACCCTGCCAGCAAGCAGAAGAACGCTGGGATTTTCTCCTCGTCCAAAAAAAAAATTGTGTGTGTCAACTCCGACGCACGACTGGAGTTTACTCTTTACGAACGATTATAAAATATATAGATTAGTAAATGAGGGTAAATAAACGCATTTATTATATTACTAAAAGCATGCTTGATACATTAATTTATATTAATTACTAGCTGATGCCCGCGACTTCGTCCGCGTGGTTTAAGTTTTTTTTTATTCCCGCGGGAACTCCTTAATTTTCCGGGATAAAAAGTATCCTATGTCCGTCTCCTGGTTCTAAGCTACTTCCCCACAACCAAATCAACCAAATCGGTTCAGCTGTTTTTGAGTTATAAATAGTGTAACTAACACAACTTTCTTTTATATATATAGATATAATTTATATTCATCAAAATACATTACATAGTCATGGAAACATAAACAAGTGTTACCATGGAAACATAAAGTCAATAACGTAACGGAGAAATTTAGATTTTACTCCCCATAAATTTTCATACCCCGGGCTTATGAAAATCGATTCTAAATGAGGTAAACTCCAAAAACATACAGTACTTGAATTTATCAGGCGCAACACGGAACAGCGTTCGCGGCGGCGGCGAGCCCGGCGGCGCGCGTGGCTTCTCTAGCCGCCGCGCCCAACGTGCTGAAGGGCGGGCGCGCGGCGCCGGCGCCCGTCCTCACGTCCTCCGCCTCCTCGCTCAAGCCCAAGAAGGCGCCGCTCATGCAGAAGGCGCTGCAGTTCATGCGCGGACGCAAACGATGATAGACGGTGATGTACACCACCTGCGATACCTAATATTTATAGTGTAGCATAAAAAAAATCACGCATGTGTCACTCAAGCCTAAGCGCCTCAACGACGTCAATTTACACAGACGGGCCCTGTCAAACAAAGAATGTGAACTTAGTTTACTGACGCCATCTAGTCTGAAAAGCGGGACAGCGCTATGGCGAGGACAAGGACAGGCTTATACAGGTGAGGGGCCTACAAGTCGGACGCCCAACTTTTTCCAATGAAAGAGCGCATCTTGTACCTACATATATATCGAAGGTCACCCTGGGGCCGCGGAGCAGAGATGTGCCGGATTGTTGATCGATGACGCGATAATTTTTTCGTGTCAGCTGTCAGGATAGGATGTCACATTGGATGTACAAAGCCTTAACTTCAAAATATAAGGAGCACAGATCTGTTTATAGTCGAAGGACTGATCGCAGATAGAGAAAAGAGAGAGAAAACATAGCCGTCAGGATCTGATTGGTCTGTTTGGCACATCTCAGCTCCGTTTCAATAGACAGGCACCCTGAAGCGCTCCAGTTCTGGCGCGACAGCAAACTATGATGGACAGTGACATACGCTTGCCACTGATAGCTAGTTTATAGGGCTCATCCATTTATTGTGTAGCATAAAAATTCACGCATGTGTCACCCAAGCCTAAGGTGTCGGGCACGAAACTAGCGACGGCCGAGCGACGTTGACAGCGGTGCGATGTGGTCCGAGAGCTGGCAACTAATTTCGGGAAGGTCCTTTAGGCAAGCTGAAATTGTGAAAAAATATAATTTCGTCCATTGGCAAATCCAGTCCTGCCAGTCTGGTAGAGCGTTTGCGGTTATTTCGCTACTGCGGAACATTTATCATTTGCAAAAAAACCAAAAAAAAAAAACATTTTTTTGGCAACTTGATTTTTTTTATCTTTATATTTAGTAAGTACTTATAGAATTCGAAAAATTCGCAACAAACGGCACGGTCAAATTGTGCACAAATAGATATTGTGAACAATTTTCGCCTCAGTCGCGCATGAGTACACTAGGCGACAAAATGTAGTATGTGTCGAATTGTTATTACAAAATTGAACCCTAAATATAAAGCTATATGGTTGGTTTTTGTGAACCGTTTGGTGTCTCAGTCTATATTATCTATAGCTGTGTTTGTATAAGCAATTGTGGACGCTTTTTGAGTATTAATTTGTAGGTAATGTTGTATCCTTAGTTGGTAAATCAATGGTTACAAAGTATTACCAGACCTCTTCAAAATTCTTCCCGAAATTCGTCGCCAGCTCTCCGACTAATCGCATCGCCCCGCTACCGCCGCGTCGCCCAGCTACCGCTAATTTCGTGCCCGTACACCAAGGCGCTGCAGTTCAGCAGCGGCCGCAAACGATGATAAACTGTGACATATTCGAATTTGGAACAGGGAAATCTACTTCATAGGGCTGATCAATTCATTGCATAGTGTCACCAAACTGCAAGCCCAAGCTCAAAAAGTAAAAGTCAAACCTAACCTAGTTCTTATAGCTTCCTGACCACTAAAATATAAACAGTTAAAATGCGAAATATGCGATACTATGTATCCAAGGACAAATTCTTTTAATCAATACTGGGTTATTTTCTATGAATTTCGAGCATAGAATATACTTTTCAGCTATTTCATTTTGTGTAGGTATTACATGAGCGTGACTTTATTTTGGGCCATTTTACTTTAAGCATAGTATCTAGTTAGTTCTAAACTAGGCTAAAGAATGTGTAGGGATATAATCTGGTTAGGAATCAGCTAACAGAAACTTACAGAACCATTAGCAGTAAACTTTTGTTTACATAACTGTAAATTATTTTCGGGAAAGTGTGCGTTGTTTTCACTTAGTTAATTTGTTTATTTGTTTTAAAATAATGACACATGAATTTTATTAAAGTAAGTCAAGTGGGGTAAGAGAAACATACTTTACTGGTTTGTGAACATTTTGGCCAAACAACAAAATTATACATTTATTTCGATATTAATTGAAACAAATCTTCGCTTTTGAAATATACTAACATTTTTTTTGATACATAACTAGATTGTTCGTATAATTACGGCACAATTTAGCAACAAAGCTAGGTCAGAAAAATGTTCCTCTTACCCGAGATTTGGGGTAAGAGGAACACTCGATACTTTTAAGTAATAACTCATGTTTTTAAGTGTTTATATTTAAAAACATGACTATGAAACATGACATGAAAACTAGTGTTTATATAGCATGTATTAAATTTTTTTTTGAGTTAAGGGAATGAAAACCTTACCTCGTTTAAAATACGGTCTTATTTAGGCTGACAGTATACAAAATCGAAATTTGGGGTAACAGGAACATATAGGTAAGTTCAGAGGTGCTAAACTTTTTCTGGTATTAAATGAACGTATTAAAAACTAGCTTTCCGCCCGCGACTTCGTCCGCGTTTTGGTTATATTATCGCGCTTGGCACAATTTTTCAAAACATGAACCCCCTTTAGTGTCCCGTGATTGGTTAAAATGAAGCCTATGCCCCTAGCCCTGGGTGTCAAGCTACCTACCTTCCAAATTTCTTAAGATTGGTTCAGTGGTTTAGGCGTGAAAACGCAACAGACAGACAGACAGAAAGACAGACTTTCGCATTTATAATATTAGTTGGAATAGTTGGGATAGAAATGTATTCTAAAAACAGATATGGTTTTAATAAATTTCTTTACTTAATTACAATTTAAAAAATTAACTCGAAAGAAACAAAACATAACTTCTAACAATTTTGAACTTTTCTCACTTTGGCCTATACGCGTAATTGTAAACAACAATGTATGATACATTGTTATTTACAATTACGCGTATAGGCCAAAGTCGTAACAAAAATACTGTCACAAACAATAACATTCGTAGTGAAATATAAACTCTAACCACCGAATTTCAAAATCAGTCTAGCTTAGGTCTAAAACATACTTATCATAAAAATAAGTCTCTTTTACTTTACATTCAGTCTTAAGCAACAAGTCTTTGCTCTATTAAAAAGAAAAAATGGCGAATAGGAACTTAAGGGGGTTCGGTCCCCATACAAAAAACCAATCGACATTAATTAGGTAAATTCATACTATTACTACATAAATTTATATGCACATCTATTTATTTTGCAATGCCATTCCCGCGAAATATATTTAAAATACTTTATTTCACACAGAAGTCACATTTTTATTGAATTTAATAAAAAGTGACATAAGCCACAAATGTCACTTTTTGTCGAAAATTCAATAAAAATGTGCAAAATAAATAGATGTGCATATAAATTTATGTAGTAATAGTATGAAATTACCTAATTAATGTCGATTGTTTTTTGTATGGGGACCGAACCACCTTAAGTAAAATTTACTTACTGAACATTAAAAGTTTTGAAAGACATTTTAAAAACTATTTGGCCTCTACGGCCAATAACTGGCTTAGGCAATTTAGTAACAATATCTTCTTGATGCTTTACCTCAGATATATCTTCCAATGCGGGATAAGTGAACATTGTCTGGTCTTCTACTTTAGTCAGTGTCTTTCTTACATATTGGACAACTGGAACACCATCATCTGTGATGCGGAGCACTACTCCAACGTAATGTTTCACAGATCGTTTTGTGCAAAACTTAACCAACAGCCAATCGTTTCGAACAACATTTAAATTTGAGTTTTCTGCTTTTTGCGTGTTTTCTTTATCTTCTTTATTCTCATCCTCCATTTCCATATCTCGCATCCGTGTTTTTATATTTGTTTTGTTTTCATCGGTCTGCCTATTTATATCATCAATCTCCTCTTCTTCTCCTTCTTCTTCATCATCTTGCTTGTAAAGATCTTTGCAATACTGTTCAAAGTCTTCATCATCTTCACTTGCATGATTTTCATCTCTACTTCACTTTCGCTGGATGATTCAGCTCGCACTCTTGTCTTCTTTTTTTTTGATAATTTCTTATTACTCTCTTTTTTAGTACACGTAGTTTTTAACTGTGATTTAGATTTTTGCTTTACTTCTTAATTTACATTTGCTTTGGATTTCTTTTCTTGTTTTTGCTTCAATTTTTCAGCTTTTTCTACTTCCATTTGCTTACATCTTTTGTAAACATCGTCGTGCGTAATTACTTCTGCACCAGGGGCAATTCTTTTTCTTTTTATCTTATTACTTGTGCCTGCTTTTATATTCATGAGTAATAAATCTTCAAACGTAATCGTCCGGTCCTCAAGAATATGTATTTTAGGCTTTAGATTTTCGGTTTCAGGTAAATTTTTTGAACATCCTGCGTAATAATTGCAATTTTGCTGCCTTTGCTGTGATTGGCTGTGTGCCTTAGGCTTTAGATTTTCGGTTTCAGGTAAATTTTTTGAACATCCTGCTAAATCATTCAAATTTTTCTGCCTTTGCTGTGGTTGACTGTGTGCCTGATATATACAATAATTAATCCTTGCCAAAGTGATGTTAAGTAACGAATCTGGATTTAAACGTCTAATTTGCTGACTGTTTTGTTGATCTTGTGTTAAAGGACATATGTCTGAAGACTTTGTTTTAACGTCACCAAAATGGTTAACGAGTGACATTGTTGTTTGTTTCCACTCTCAAAAAACAATTGATTAAATTTAGATTCTGGAACAATATCTTTGTTTAGTGGGTAAATACCCGCCTTTTTAAACCCAGCTGCACCCACATTAGGATCTATTGCAGTCCAAATTTGGCAAATAATTTTTGCGAACTCTTTTTTTGGCAGTTTCTTACCAATGTTTAATCGTTGCCACTTGACCAAAGCTGCATCCCATCCATCTTTAAAAGGTTTATTAACAGCCAAATCTAACGGCTGCAACACATCGCTGGTATGAGGAGGAATCTTCAAAATCGTTATTTGTGCTGCTCGGGCCTTCTCAATAATATTTATTCCTACGTGGGTGGAGTGCCCATCGTATATTAAAAGTATGGGCCGCTTTTGTCCCACAGTTGGCAGAAAAACCTTTTCAAACCACGCCTCAAAAACAGCTGTCTCCATCCACCCATTAGCTGTTGCGGCATACGCTGTTCCTGGGTACCCTTCTTGTGACGTCCACTCGTCCCATACGCTTTTACCCTTGAATATAATTAAAGGGGGAGTTTTTTCTCCAAGAGCATTACACCCCAGCATGACGGTAGTGTTATCTTTCCCAGGAGATGATATTGTTCTTGTGGAAGTATATCCTTTTAATCCAACGACCTTTGCCTTAGAGGGGTCTTTACTAAAGCTTGTCTCATCGACATTCCAAATATGGGATGGTTTGTCACGAAGATCTAGTTGGTTGACTGTTTCTTCAAGCAAATCGAAATATGGGTATATCACATTAGGCCTGCATACATTTTTTCGGGCATACTCCACCGGCTGCGGCTTTTTAACAGAGATATTATGTCGTTTTTTAAATGAAAGGAACCAGTCCTCTCCAAGACTTCCCTTTTTGAACGGACTATGCACAGCATTCGCTGTGACATATTGCCCCACAGTCTCCATTAATTCCTTTCTCGTCAAGCCAAAGCCATATCTCTCCATCACATCCAAATTTTTTACAAGGTTTTCTTCTACATCTTGCGATAAAACCGTGGCCCTCCCCAAAGTATTTGATTTCATACCTTTACGCTCATATACCCGATTAATTATAGTCGCTCTTGGTATACCATAATGTTTTGAGGCTGCATAACCTGACAAAGCGCCACTTTTAACGGCCCTAACTGCTTCTAATAGTTTTTCTTTCGGGTAAGAACTTCTATCGGTCTTTCTTTCGTAAGCTCGAGGCATTTTGCTTTTTCTGTAACAAATAAACAGTTAAGCAAATCATGGCTATTTACGGAACGTGTTATACCGGCTGACTTTTTAAGTCCTGGCCAAAATTTGTAGGATAAACCTTAACCTTTTGTATGGGACCAACTTTCGTACTCGAAAACAAAAATCTACTAAGTACCTATTTCATACATTTTGGTCACAGCTGATCGATACTTTTGTATGGAACAACTGACTTTTTATTTCGAGTACGAAAGTTGGTCCCATAGAAAAAGTTGTTCATACTCATAGGTAGGTTCATCCTACAAATCTTGGCCAGTACTTAAAAAGTCAGCCGGTATTTTAGCGGATTTTAAAAATGTTTGTTACCCCCTGAAACCGGGAAAGAGGAACATGTTTCTCTTAACCTAGTATAGCCGTTCCTCTTTCCCAGCTTGCCATTTTGAAGGTAATGTTTTTATTGACATCGAAAAAGCACTAAAAACACACACTACAAACAATACAATACGTAGAAAATAAAGATTAAACGTAATAATTACACTTACCATAGCAATCAACCGCAAAACTGATGTTTTTAATATTTTAACAACACAAACAAGGAACGCCGCTCTTTTACTCGCTTAGCTGCCGTGTTGTAGCGCCATCTATCCAAGAATATATGAACTACGCCTAATACTGTTTTATCGACGTAGTGACCATAGAGCTCGGCGTTATAGTTTTCTTTTTACAGTTTACAGTTTCTCTTCCCCCCGCGTCCCTCTTACCCCACCTAACCTCTAAAAATAAGTCTGATTATATTTTGTTATAATATAACCAGAATCATAGTAATAAGTATACATTAAGTAATTCATATAATTTTGATGGAGACTTCATGCAATTCGATCCATTTATCACTCAAATCTGTATTTCTAGACCAGGGTCGATAATTTTTAAAACCAAAAAAAATAATAGTAGGATGAAACCCATTAGAAAAGGAGGGGAATATTATAAAAATGAAAGGAAAAATAATTTACGGGCGATCTGAGGTCGGGAAGGGGATGGGGGGGGGGGGTTTTAAGGGTAAAAAACGGGTTTTCTCGATTTCCGGCAAAACTAAAAGTCCTATCGAAAAAAGTCAAATGGCAAAGTTGTAGGTAATAAAAAGATCTAAAACTTTTGTATTTACACTTTTTTCACATAACCTCAAAATTTATGTGAAAAATTCAAAAAACCAAGTTTTTGATTTTTTATTTTTATCTTTTACAAATAATTTTTTTTTTTTAACGAAATTTGGTGAAAACTTACCTTTTTATGTCCCAAATACGCTGTAATTTATTTGAGTAAAAATATTTATTTTTTTACCTTATTTTGAATTAATATCGAAAAAGCACCCTAATTTTCAATCGAAAATTCGCCCGTCAAAATATCAGCTTTTTTAAAAAGTTGGTATGTTTTCTGTTCGTTGAAATCTCTACTTTCCGATGGTGAAAAAAAATATATATGTTACTATAGTAAATCTTCTCAGAAAATGCAAAAATCGAAAATCGAAAACTCGAATTCGAAATTTTTTTTTAAATTATTATATATAATTTTGAGCTATTTATTAAAATTTACACTTTAATTACTCGAAAAACGTTAGATTACATAAATATTAATTTTTGCATTTTCTGAGAAGATTTACTATAGTAATATATATTTTTTTTTTTCACCATCGGAAAGTAGAGATTTCAACGAACAGAACACATACCAACTTTTTGAAAAAAGCTGATATTTTGACGGGTGAATTTTCGATTGAAAATTAGGGTGCTTTTTCGATATTAATTCAAAATAAGGTGAAAAAATAAATATTTTTACTCAAATAAATTACAGCGAATTTGGGACATAAAAAGGAAAGTTTTCACCAAATTTCGTTAAAAAAAAAAGATTATTTGTAAAAGATAAAAATAAAAAATCAAAAACTTGGTTTTTTGAAATTTTCACATAAATTTTGAGGTTATGTGAAAAAAGTGTAAATACAAAAGTTTTAGATCTTTTTATTACCTACAACTTTGCCATATGACTTTTTTCGATAGGACTTTTAGTTTTGCCGGAAATCGAGAAAAACCGTTTTTTACCTTTAAAACCCCCCCCCCCATCCCCTTCCCGACCTCAGATCGCCCGTAAATTATTTTTCCTTTCATTTTTATAATATTCCCCTCCTTTTCTAATGGGTTTCATCCTACTATTATTTTTTTTCACTTTTTATTATTTTTAAAGGCTTCTACCCTGGTCTATTCAGTATCACGAAAAAAGTAAATTAGATAATTGCACATGTAATTTGTATGGAGTAGGGAAATTGCCTATTATTTCATGTCCTTTTTTTTCTTACTTTAAAATTACATTATGCATTATAGAAATCCTTGCTATAATAATTGATATTCACCAGAAGAGACTTGAAAAATTATAGCAAACAATACTTTACATTCATATCCAGTTGCTATTAGAATGACAGTTAGCATTCTATCCTTTTCTCTCGAGTGACTGAAATCGTAAGAGGAAAAGAGATGGACATATTTTTACTATCCTAACAGCATCTAGGTTAACTGTTTTTCGTTTGAAATGTACACGACTTCTTCATACACTTTACGCATGTTGTCTGGATATCAATGCAGTATGTAAGTTTTAACGTTTATTATATTAGTAGGTACCTACTTAGTTTGTAAGTAAGTACGAAACAATATTTTGTTATAAAAACTAATATAATATTCACATTTTTTAACAAAATGTAGAACATGTGTTTTCACTAAAACGTATAAAGCTAGTTAAATATGTATAATACGCATCATGATGTATAGCTAATAAAATGTGAATAAGTACAGATAGAAATATTTTCGTATTACAAAATACATAATAATAAAATGGAAAGTAATTGCAGCCTACTGGTCAGTTGTCACCTACAAAATATTATATTGTCTAATATTCTGTTTATTAGGTAGGTAGGTATGTACTTTATCTTAAAAATAATTGCTTTACATAAAGCGATTAGATTTTCAAGTTGTTTATTGACATTTAATAAAATAGTCTTCACTCTGTAATCAAATCAAAACTTATTATTATTTTTTTATCAAACCCATAGGTCCGTGCATGACTTGGGTTATAATATTTTTCTAAATTTGAGGCTGGCTATTTTAATAACAACCGTCGCGTCGCGTTGATTAAAACTCACCATTGACGTCGATTGACTTACGCCAAAAAAAATTACCCACTCGAGGTATCAGTCCAAATGACTACTGTTCTCGATCGACCCCCAGGGCCTCGTGTTAAAGGCGAATCCTACACTGCGTCGCGCCGCGCGGCAGATCTGTGATCTGTGTGTGATGATGTGTGGTACTGTGCGTATTTTGTACACAAACTTATTTAAGCGTTAACTTATAAACGGTCAACGCCGCCCCGCGTCCTGCGACGTGTCGCGGGGCGCATCGCAGTGTGGGATTCGCCTTAGGTACGTAAACGGCCCGCCCGGCTTGATGCCATGGCGCACGTATTACGCACTCAATCACGGTCAAGATTATGAAATCCTCATTAGATCTTTACAACTTTTATTATACTGCTGACTAAAATATAATTTTAGAATACAAAATTAGGTCTTGTAAATATGAATAATTTAGATTGAAGATGTATGTAATCATGTAATGTTATAATATTTTAGAAATGGTTCCAATTATTTTTGTTCCTGTATAAAACCAAAAAGGAAAATTCATTCTTTGAGATGTGAAACGTCATCTTCAAAAAAAATATGTCTAAGTAAATTTTAAAAGTGACTTAGTAATAAATTGTATTAGAATAGTGTTAAATAATTTGTGAAATACATTAGTTGTCAATGAATTATGTGATGTATAAATTTAAACTTTTTTAGGGTTCCGTACATCAAGAGGAAAAAGGAACCCAGGATCACTTCGTTGTCCATCTGTCTGTCTGTCAACCACCTTTTTCTCGGGAACGCGTGGAGGTATCAAGTTGAAATTAATTTTTAAATTGGAGATGTAAAAAAATCAAGCTCGGTCAACGCAATCCAAAGATACGGCCGTTTATACCGCATATTTTGCATATTTTCACACTCGCCAATAAATCAAAACATGTAGAATACTTCCCATTATCTTGAATCATTAAATTTGGCAAGAAGCAAGATCTCACAGCGCAAGTATCAGAAAAATCCGAAAATCGTTAATTATGGTTCTGTACTCATAGGGCGTCGAATTGTTTGTCAGGCGTTACCAGTTTAGCGTTAGTTTACTTACATGGTGTGGTGGTACGAAACCGAGGGCGAGTCTGACTCGCACTTTGCTGGTTTTTTTGTTAGGTAACTTCCACGCTCCTTCCTTTTGCATAAATGCCAATACATACTTACATATTTCATATTATACTTTTTGTATACGGTTGCTGTGATAAGATAAAATAACAAAGTGGTTTATGGATATTTTAATTTCTATTATATAAGCATCTTCTCAAGTCAATAATTATAATAATTGTTTCTAAATTTTATAACATACACATTAGTCAATTTAAGAATTACACTTAAAACATAATAAACTGCATCACATTTGTATTAAATTTTTATCTATATGTAGCATAACAAAGCAACACTTTAATTTATTGATATTATCTTTATAAAAGTAGATAACTGTAGAGTTAAATAAAAATTCTACAGAGAAAACTAAATACATGTCCATAAAGAGTTCCTTGCAGGTCCTACTTACTTATTATATAAACAGGAATTAATCTGCAAGGATACTCACATACAGTTTGCCCTTCATGATAAAAACTGTGAAGAATAGCTGATACATAGTAGCTCAACAAAGCAACACATTAGTTTATAGATATACTTGCAAGTAGATAACTGTAGAGTTGTATTGAAGTAAATAACAATTTAGCAGAGAAAACAAAATACATATCCATAAACAGTTCCTTGCAGGTACCTACTTATTACTATATAAACAGGAATAAATCTGCAAGGATACTCACATAGATACCCTTCATGATAAAAGCTCTGAAGAATAGCTGATATAATGAGCTGTACATTTCATTTGTGAAAATGAGCAGAATACTTTTAATGGTGATTTAAATTTTAATCACCTGTATACTTGTCTTTACTTAAAAGTTACCTAAAAGTTTATAAATTTTAGTACAACATAGCTAGTTTTATATAAAAATGATTGTATAGATTTTACACAATCAAGATCATTAGAGCATTGTACTTTAGTTTTTATTTACTTCTCTTTTCTGGTTTATGAAAATGCCATTATTTATACTGTGAATATACTTAGTTTGTGGTTTTGATACTGTCTTTTATTAAACTCTTTGTGGTACTTTCAAAATAGGACAACATCAATATTTCTGAATTTAGACTTGAGCTGTCTTTCATAATCTGTATTGATAATATTAGGACACTGATATAAAGCAAGAAATTTAAGATTTTTATAATGTTCTGATAAAAGATCCACAATAGCTGGTGTGACATTTTGTATTCTAGATAAGCTTAAACTTTCTAATGTAAGCAGTGCCGAACTGGCCAGAGTTTTTAGAAGAGCTAATTCAGAAAAATTGTTGTTGTTCCAAATCTGCAAATGCTCTATTTTTCTCAAAGCTGATAAAGAGAGTAAACCTGAATCTGATAAACTTTCACATCTTATAATAGCTAAATCCTTTAACTGTGGACACTGAGATAGCAATTGCAAGATGCTATCATCTACAGAACTTCCGCCATATATATGCAATGTCTCCAATAAGCTCTGCCTTGACAATATTAATATCTTTATAAAATCTAAATCCAAATCTCTAATCTTTTCAATAAAAATATGACATAAGTGACTACATTGTAATAAGCTATAACAATTGTTAGAATTCAAACCAAAATCAGATAGGGCTAAATAATTTAACCCTTTAAACTTGTCAAACTGTATTAGTAAATCTAAATTATTCAAGAGTAAAATAGAATTCTTTAAACTTATTTTTCTTAGCTTTGGCCACTTTAAAATATCATCTTCAAACTCTTTACCAACTCTGCACATTACTAGTTCCAAACTTATTAAATTTTTACACTGTTCTATCACAGATTTTATAACTGAATAATTATAAACATACTGTATCTTTAAACAGTATATGTATTCAGAATGTGAAGTTATAATATCCAGATTTTTCTCACTTATTTCACTTTGTCCAGGCTTACCAGAATATATTAATACAATATGCTTCCAAACTGCAGGGTCTTGAGCCAGCTTATTCCAACGTTTGCACACATTTTCACATGAAAGTAATGTTTCCAGAGGCAAACGTTTGAAAATATACAACAATAATTCATCAGGTAAATCATTGATATGACTTGATTCTTCTTTGTTGTCGTGTAAAATAGTCATTTTTGGTATAAAATATCTGTAAGATTTTTTTTTTAAATTAAATCTCAAACTATGAAGCTAGGCTAGTTTTTCAAATTGGTATTAGGAAAACTATAAGTAGAGTTGTTAGTAGGGGTATTTACTAAAATTAATTGCGTTGTTCTTGTTTAATAAACGAATAAGCAATTCATCGAAATCTATTTTTATTTTGTCCATCAGAAGACGAACATGAATACAAAACATGTACTCTGTGATACAAAATAACTCACACACACTACCACATACTACCGAGCAAAAAAAAAACACTACCATAGGTACCGTGATAGGTACCTACCTACCGCAATAAACACAACTGTTACCTCTGAGCTCTGACCATGGACTAGACCTGTGGACTAGACTCTCAGCTCAGCTCCAACTCGGGCTCAGCTTTAGTATACTACCCGTGGAGTTGGACGTTCACATTTGTTTTTACAGAAAGACCTTGATGTGGTAAGCTTTGCACTTAGATATATTATGTCGGAAACTAAGTATTTTACGTCGGAAACTAATACTTTTCGAGAAATAATTTTTTGAAAATTCGCAATCTTCACCACTTTTCGCTATTTCTTACGACATTTGCCGTAGATTGTACCATAGACTAAAGACTCGTTGGCGTTTGAGTACCTAATCTGTGATTAAAATCCGTTCCATGGACGTTATTGGACGTTTTTTTCTAATCATTCGAATAAAACCATAGAAATAGGAAGACTATAGTCGTAATTCCCATGGAATTATCTTCCTATTTCTATGGTAATTCCTAATTCCATGAATAAAACACAGAGTTTCAAGGTTATAAAATTAATATTAAATGTTTATTTAGGTACTTTTGATCACAAAACCGAATCGGCACGCCCCGACTCCACGCAGTCTTGTCTGCCCTGCCCCTAGAGTGTTTTTTGTAAGCGCGAAGCCAGAAGCTCGCGTAGGAGGTCCTGAATGAAGCGAGCCTACGAGGCCGAGTGGAGCGAAGGGGGGAGGTGGCGAGCGAAGCGAGCCGGCGACCTCCGCAGCGAAACGAAGGTCGAGTAGGCGAAGCTTCATTCAGGGGCGACGAAGCGAGTCTTCTGGCGTAGCCCATTCCATTTCAGAAATTAACCTTTTCCACTACCTAAAACAAAGAACCTAACCTCAAAATTAAAAAAAAATAATATCTCAAAAACTATTAGGTTCCGACAAATTTGGCTTGGAGGGGGGGTAGACCCCCTCCTCCCCCTCCCCTCCCCCCCCTCCCTCGCGGGTAGTATACTAAAGCCCAACCCCAACTCGTTGTTATTCAGCTCCAACTCAGCTCCGTGATCAGTCTGCTGCTGCTGTCATTTGTCAACCGTGCCGTCAATCGTCAACCTAAGCGTCAACCATATTGTCACAGATGTCAACATCTACGTACCTATGTACGTATCCCAATGACAAAAGAGGTCGCTTATAGTCTAAGACGTATCCTGATTGGCTCACTGGTCGTAGACAGAGAAAGAAAAAAGGAATTAGGAAAGGAGTACAGCCGAGCGATCGCGTAACTTCTGCATCAATCATTGATACATCGCAATCACCTCTGATTGGTTCTCCACTAGTATTATTATTGGATTATGTCCAATAGGACATAATCCATTGACGCAGCAAGAATGCCATAAATTCAGCCAATTACAACAATTGATACTGTAACAATGATTGATGCAGAAGTTACGCGATCGCTCGGCAGATCACCAATAGAGTCTGGCCACGCTAACTCTGCCACGGAATAAAAGGGTAACACTTAAAACAAAGTAAAAACAGTCGTTTAATCTGTGTTCTTACATTTGTCACTGATTTGTCAATTCAGCTATCAGGTTGTTTATGTTTGTTTTAATATTTCGAAAATAAAAGTGAAAATAGTGAAATAATGGATAAACCTATTCAAAATAATGTGTGCGAGTTATTTTATAACTTCTTCTTCTTCTTGCCCTTGTCCCACGCTATGTGGGGTCGGCACAACATGTTTTCCTCTTCCACTCACTTCTGTTATTCGTCAACCTATCATTCACCCCTTTTATACGCATATCTTCTTTTACACAATCCATCCATCTTTTCTTTGGTCTCCCTCTACTCTTTTTTCCTTCCACATGCATATCTATTATTCTTCGCGTAATATGCCTTTCTTCCCTCCGCATAACATGCCCGTACCATGCTAGCCTATTACTCCTCATCTTTTCTATCACTGGTGCTACTTTCAAACTTCCCCTTATATATTCATTCCTAATCTTATCCATTCTAGTCACACCACACATCCATCTCAACATTCGCATTTCGGTCGCATTTACTTTTCTTTCATCCATCCCTTTAACCGCCCAACATTCTGAACCATACAATGCGACAGGTCTAACGACTGCCTTATAGATTTTACCTTTTAGTTTAAGGGGCATTCGTGGGTCGCATATTACACCCGAGACCTGTCGCCATTTCATCCATCCCGCATTCATTCTTTTGTTCACGTCTCGGTCAATATTGCCGTCGTTTTGAAAGAGCGAACCGAGGTACTGGAAATCGGAACAGACCGGTAGGGATACACCATCTAAGGCAATTTTATGAAAACGGGAGGGGCCACCGAAGTCACAGAACAGATGTTCTGTCTTCGTTCGGCTGATCCTCAGGCCAACACTCTCTAATCTTTCTTGCCATTTTCCCAGTCTGCTCTGGACCTCAGACGCCTCTTCCCCGACAAGTACAATATCGTCAGCGAACATCATGCACCAGGGTGCTTGCTCCTGTATGTCTGATGTAAGAGCATCCATTACCAGGAGAAACAGATACGGACTTAAAGCCGATCCCTGGTGCAAGCCCACTTCCACATTGAACCTGTCTGTAACGCCAGCTTCTGACCGGACCCTTGTGCTCGCTTCTGCGTACATCGCTTTCACAAGCCTCACATACTTCTCAGGTATTCTTTCCACTCTCATAGCCCACCACAAAACTTCTCGGGGAACTCTGTCGTATGCCTTCTCAAGATCGACAAACACCATATGCAAGTTTCTATGTGCACTCCTGTATTTCTCGCACAGTTGTCGAAGTGCAAATATTGCATCTGTCGTTCCTCGTCCCGGCATAAACCCAAACTGATTTTCTGTGATCTCACTCTCCTCTCTCATTCTTCTTTCTATCACTTTTTCCCAAATTTTCATGCTATGTGACATGAGCTTTATTCCTCGATAGTTATTACAGTCCTGTACATCACCCTTGTTTTTGTAAATGGGCACCAGCGTACTGTTGCACCATTCTTCTGGGATCGCCTCCTCGCGTAACAACTTATTGAAGAATAAAGTCAGCCAACTCCATCCATCCGCTTTTAGAAACTTCCATACTTCAGCTGGTATACTATCTGGCCCTGTCGCTCTACCATTTTTCATACTCTGCACTGCCATTCTTACTTCATCTACACTCACCTCTTTCACCACACCCAAGTTGGGTGGTACATCGTCTAGCCCTCTGCTCCAGTCATTTTCTTCATTCATCAACCTTCTGAAATATTCCTTCCAACGTCCTTTTATTTCATCGTCATTCATTAAAACCTTCCCATCATGACCTTTCATGCATTTGATATGTATGATATCCCTTGCACTCTTTTCTCTCGTTCTCGCTAGCCGGTACAAATCTTTTTGTCCTTGGGGGCTTTCCAGGGACTCATACAACTTGTCTTGGGTATTTCCCCTTGCAATTGCAACAGCTTTCTTAGCTTTCCTTTTACTCTTCATATATACTTCCCTTTTATTCAGTTTTATCATGGTGTCACTATCACTCACACTTTTCCAATCTTTAAAAGCATCCTTCTTTTCTTTCAGAACTTTTTGTACATCCTCACTCCACCACCACGTGTCCTTATCTATCTTTCTTTTATTCTTTGTCACTCCAAATACATCCTTCGCTACAGTTCTCATACATGCAGCCATTTCATTCCAGCATTCATTTACCGACATCTTTTGAAAATCACCATTCATCTCTATCATTTTATCCACAACTTGCATTCGAAACTCTTTCGCGCGTTCCTCTTTCTCTAACATATACCATTTTATTTTGGGCAGGGCTTTAGGCTTAGATTTTAAAGTCTGGACCTTTATTTTTATTTCCATTAGTAATAATCTGTGTTGCGGTGCTAATGGTTCCCCTGGTATAACTTTACAGTCTTTAACTGTGTTAATGTTACTTCTTCTAATTAGAAAATAATCTATTTGGGTTCTGTGGAGGCCGCTTTTGTACGTTATTAAATGTTCATCCTGTTTTTCAAAAAATGTATTAATTATGGCCATGTCAAAGGAGGATGCCACTTGCAGAAGTGTGTCCCCCTCTCTATTACGGGTCCCAAAGCCCCAACCACCATGCACTCTCTCAAAACTTGCATTCATTCTTCCGACATGACTGTTAAAGTCTCCTCCTATATAAATGTTTTCGTTTTGTGGGAGACCCATCATAACCATATCAAAATCCTCCCAAAACTTCTCTTTCGTTGCATCATCACATCCTACCTGCGGCGCATACACACTCATTACATTCACGACTAAGTTTTGTAGAATTAACTTAACAACTATAATCCGGTCATTCACTCTTCTTACATCCGTCACACATTTTTTCAGCTCATTATCTAATACAACTCCCACACCATTCTTCCTACCATCACTCCCACTGTAGTAAAATTTATATCCCGCTCCAATCTCTCTTGCTTTCGTACCCTTCCACCTCGTTTCTTGCAAACAGGCAACATTTATTCGTCTCCTTTCTAAAACATCTGCTAACTCTCTTCCTCTTCCAGTCATCGTTCCTACATTCCAGCTTATCATTCTCATTCTTACCTCCCGGACTTGCTTCTTACGTTGCACCCGTCCCTGATGCAACAACCCTTGTCCATTTCTCACAGGCGCCGGGTGCTGCCCCTGCGCGTCGCCTCGGGGGTACGCCCTAGCATTGTCATACATTCCATTTTTCGTACTTTTCATGTTGTAGGTGATTTGGCATAGAGTTTTACGACCGGCCGCCTGCCTGACGTCAACCCTCCTTGGGAATGCTTTCGTTGGTGGTATACTTGTATAACCGCCACCTTTCGGTTCGATAGAGTCCGATTTGGTTGGTATAGGAACCCTTTTTTAATCGCAAAAATCCCTTAGTCGCCTTCTACGACATCCCCGGGTAGATATGGAGCGGTCCTAATTCCTATTCTTACACCGGGACCGCACGGTATACCGTTATTTTATAACATGATTCTTAAATTCTAAGAAGTAAAGGAAGAACACGATGCTGTCCAAAGCCAAAAACAACAATGTTTACAAGAAATTGAAGAGTCGACAAGTAAGTTGACCAAACGGTTTTGATATTTTGCCTTTCGATCTTTGCATAAAATAGGTACTAGATTATTTATATAAAACGTTTAAACGGTTTATATTCGCCTGTTCATATCGTATAATTATGATGGATAATATGCGAAAAAAACTGACAGCAAAATCCTATCAAGTTTTAATACTTTTTATTAATTATTGTATAAATTCAAGGTGGAATAAGCGAAGAGTTAAAGCCTCATCTCCAGGATGTCCTTCAGAAACTTGGAATAAGTCAATCCATCCATCTCAAATTGAAATTTTGTTTTTTTTATTTCCAGGTGTAAGCGAACGAACCTTAAGAGTTATTAAAAATGAGGGCCAAACTAATCAGGGAATCTGGAGGACTCCCGGCAAAAAGCGTGCAGCACGGGAAACAAAAGTCAATATTGATAATTTTTATTGTTTTATTTCATTTTTTGTTTTATTGATTCTGATTATTAATGTTATGTCTTTGGTGTACAATAAAGAATATTTCATTCATTTCATTTTATGTTTTAATTTATTTATGCTCTCCTTAAGTAATTCAAAGATCTCCCCTGATCAAGTAATAATTTGTTGTTAATCTTTAGCGTCAGTAGATTCATACTAATATTAGTAGTAGCGAAGAGTAGTTAGCGAAAGTAACCGTTTGTCTGTTACCTTTTTTGACTCATCCCCTAAACAAAAACATATGGTTTCTGAGTTCGTGAGTTTATAGCCGAAATCCACGCAGACGAATTCACGGCAAATATAATATATAAAATTTATATAAATACGGGGATCATATATGCTCTACCTTATTACGCTGTCAAAATTGTTCCCCTCTATTTACATTTTACTCTTTGAAATGTACTAAAACGAACAATGACCACACTCCCAGGAAATCAGATTAAAAACAAAAAACACAAGTATCAAGTGCGTTTTTTCGCATTACACTCTGTGTTGTCATCAACAGATTTTCAAATTCTACCATTTTCTTACTGCTGCAGACTTAGCTTAGACAGTCCATAATAATGTGCTGTCAACATGAAATATGAAATAAATGCATTTTTGATTTGATTCAACGACTCAACGTACCTAATCGTAATTCATAATTTCATGGATTCAATCAATCCTTTAATCCATTAACATTCAAAGGACATGTCCCAGTTCAGTATGGAGGGTGGTTTTTTATTCTGAGTGTCAATGAACCAGAACCAAACTGCCATCACGTGAAAGAGAAAAAAATATAACATTAATCGCCATTTAAATAATAATTTTAGAAAACCCCGTTTTTTTAAAAATTAATTATGAAAAATATCGTTTGTAGAAAATATTTTTCGATGGATGGCAACACTTAAATTTGGGTAATGCGCATTAATTGTGATTATTAATATTCCATTTCGTTAAACTACCCATTTTCCACTACATAGGAAGTAAGTACATACAACATTATAAGATTAATAAATAATAATTGAGTATTTGAGACATTCGTAAAATAATTATGTATTAGACAACAATAAATCACCAATAAACTAAGATAAACAAAACTGACAGTGACATTTGACAATCACCCAATGACGGAAGTGACAAAAAAATGAAGTTTTTTTTTACTGTTGATAAAATTCAGACAAAGATCTAAAAAAGCCACAAAATAAAAATATATTTTTCTCCAAATTGGGGTCCTCAAAAATGTGTAAATAATTCTAAAAGCCATATTTTAGGATCTCTATTCACGTGTATTAAAATCATCTTGGTTCATGTTCAAGGCCCAATCTTGGACAAGTCCTTTCAATCGTAGACAGAGATCTTGTCTCTACTCTCTAATGACCATTGACCACCGAACAGAACTAGTGACCACTGACTACACCTCTAGGACTTAGGAGTATAATATTATATGTGTTCTGTGGACCATAGTTGTCTGATGTCTCCGGGCGCCGCACCATCGCCGCCATATACTCTTTGATCGCCGCCATAGATAAGTATTGTATAACCACAGTGTAATGTGTATAACCATCGCCGCACTCCGCCTCCGCAGTCCGCACTCCGCAGTCATACGTCGTCGCTCGTCGTACTTTTAAGTTTCTCGGGGCTGGGCGGGTCGTCCATGCGTTTGCTTAATCGTTAGTTCGTGCATCTAACTCTAAAGTGTAGGGCGACCCGATACCTTACCTTTACCCGACTTTATTAGTACTTAATTTAACAAACACAATGTTACACCTAAAGAACATTGCCAAAACTGTTGTGCCGCCCCTCAAAAACACCATCCAAAATGAAGGAGTGAATAGTATGCTCAGAGTCATCCCTGCTGCAGTTAACGTATGTTGCCGTACATATGCAAGCCATGAAATTCCTGACAGGCTCAAAGATATACCCACAAGTGCAAATCCAAGATTCTTCGATATGGTGGAATACTTTTTCCACCGGGCGTGTCAAGTGGTCGAAGACAAATTAGTGGATGATATGAAATCTAGAGTTTCCATCGAAGAGAGGAAGAAAAGGGTCGCTGGCATCCTTAAACTAATGCAGCCATGTGATCACATCTTAGAAATACAATTTCCACTGCGACGCGATTCTGGTGATTATGAAATGATTCTCGGATATCGAGCTCAACATTCTTCTCACAGAACCCCAACTAAAGGAGGTAAGTTCCTTCAATGTACAATTTTTTGCTTACATCACCCATGCAGATACATCTGTCGCAGTTATTGTCACTAAAGATTTTTTATTTATAGCACGGACACGTGATGCCGATTGCCGACCGTAATGTTACGTAGGTAGGTAATCACAATCTGCCTCAACATAACCTCTTTCCAATCCATATTCCAATTCTTATTAAAGTAAATCACTAACCATCTAGCCTAGCAGAATGCCTACAGAGATAGTTATTTATTAGATAAGTATAGTCCCACAAACATAACTGACCCGGTGACAGCGTCGCTAGTATATAAATATACATATATAAAAACAAAAACAAAAACTATACAGGCATAATAATTAAATTAGTTCCAATTTTGGCCACTGGGCCAGATAAGTTGGTGGATATTTCTGACACAAGGGTAAGTATGATAATCCATACTACTTTTTAATAAGTAGGTAGGTAGTGTATATTTTGACAAGAACAATAATTGAATAAATTATCTTTACAAAAACACTTATAGTCTAGGCAATGGGGCTGTTTGTTGTATGGAGACCCCCGCATTAAATCCTCAGTCGTTGAAACTTGGCAGGGTTGTGGTATGGTTTGAACCAAAACTTGCAAAAATATCCAAAACAATATCCATCCGGAAGTTAGGTATAAGTATATACCTAAAACTTAATATATATGACTGAATATTTTATCGATTTCTTTTTAAAATAATAGCAGGTAGTATATTTACACTTAAAACCGAAATATCAAACGAAATAATCATGCAGAACATCGATATTTAAACCGATTTTATTAACAAACCTAAACTGCGTTTACGCGATAATGTACCTTCCTGCTTTAACAATTAGGTATAGCATTAAAAACCTTACTTCCTTTCTGATTTTTATTGGGTATTTATAATATAAACGTTTAACTCATGATACTTTTAAATCATAATGTAAAGTTTCGTCGCCTGAGGAATTATTGTTGGGGTCGACTAGCTTTATTGCCTAGAGCTAGACCATTATACAACCATTAAATATTTTAGTAAAAAAAAATTCAAACAAAGCTATCGAACCATACATAAGTGGTAGATTCATTCGACTATTCATAAGCACTTGTAAAAAGTCTATTTGAATAAAAAACTTGAATTTTGAATTTTTTTTTAAGGTTGTAATTACAGTAGTTCACAATTTTTTATGTAAGCAGTGTACTTAAGCTACTTACAAAACAAATATTTGCATACAATACATGACAGCTCAAAAGGAAATTCTAAAAGGATACCTACGCGCCAAATTGCCGAACCTCCTCCTTTTTTGGATGTCGGTTAAAAATATGAACTGCACCTGAAAAATCTTTTGTGGACACTTGTATTTTACGATGTCTAACATATTATGGAAGCCAATCATGGGTATATACCAGAAAAATCAAAAACAAAATAAAGACATGCCAGAGGGCCATGGAGAGAAGCTTCCTCAAACTAAGAAAAATTGATAAAGTGAGGAGCACAGAAATTACAAAAAAAACTAAGTGAATTAACAGATGCCCTGGAACATGTTTTGAGACTAAAGTGGAAATGGGCCGGTCATATTGCAAGGTATAATATAAGGGACCAAAGGTGGACAGTAACTGCCACAAAATAGAGAGGTCCACAGTGAAAAAGAAGCGTAGGTCGGCCCAAGAAAAGGTGGTCTAACAAAATCAAAGAATTGGCCGGAGAAGATTGGATGCCGGTGGCAAAAGGGCGAAAAAATTGCCAAACAATGGAGGACGCTTTCACCTAAGATATGGGATCCATCTCAAGCTAAAATTAATAACTAACTAACTAACACTATCCTTTAAATCTCAATATGTTTTCTAATTCAACTAACAAAACTAACATATTTAATTGAACCTTAAAAAATCCAAACTAATATTATAAATGCAAAAGTGTGTCTGTCTGTCTGCTACGCTTTCACGGCCCAACTACTCAACCGATTTTGATGAAATTTGGTATAGAGATAGGTTACATTCTGGGTTAGGACATAGGCTACTTTTTATCCCGGAAGATGGAAGAGTTCCCGTGGGAATCAAAAAACTTTAATCCCCGCGGACAAGGTTGCAGGTTCATCTAGTAAATAATAAATTGACTGGTGTGAGTCGGAAGAATGATAAGGGTACCGTACACTCCTACCTTTCTATATCTGCTAGGAGGGCAAAGTAGGGCAAAATGAAGATGTTGTTACTTGTGTCAGGTCATCCTCCATACACAAAACAAGTAAGTGATATCTAATATCTTAGAGGTGTGTGCTCGGGTATCGAACCCCCCAACCCCCAATAAGAACCTGGGTGTCAGCCACTAGGCTATCACCATTCACCGCTCTAGCTCATTGTTTATCAATTAAGTAGGTTATATGAGAATTAAGTAAATAGAAATCATCAGTATTGCACAAAATTCAGTAAAAATTCTCTGTTGCTAGTTAAAGATAACGTTGCAGTTAATTATGCTAACTAGTTGTCATAGTTTTAAATGAGACAATAACTGGCATCCGTTACTGTAATTATGTAAACACTTGCACTAAACAAATTGAATGCTACATCATTTTTTTCCTGGTTCAGCACTTTAGGTAGGTAACTACCTCCCTGTCTAGTAGTAGCTCATAGAAATCTCCTTTCTATGCTAAAATCGTTTTACCGTTTATTTCTTTTCAATAGAGTTTTCCTATTGAATAAAATAAAAACAGCAACAGCAAGATGCCCAAAAAAATGGGTTACAACAAAATTACTCATTTGTGTGTTTTTATTTTCCTTATGAGTAGGTAGACATGTACCTATATGAACTTTGTTTAATTGCATATAGATAAGTTCTGATTAAACCATTATGATATGCATTGTTTTGCATTGTTTAAAAAATCAATCTTAAAGGCCATACCTATCTAAATAGGTAAGTACCCAAGGAAAGTTTGTAACAAGAATAACTAAGGTGATGATTGGCCCAATGTAAAGAGATAAAAACAGAATTCCACGATCTTATTTACGGCGGCAAGTCAACAGGGAGGCGCGGCTGTGACGCGTTCTGCATCAACGTGTTATGTAACGAAAATAATTATTTGTTTCTAGGTAGGTAATAGGTATCAATATTTGCTAATTCACTTAGTGCTGAGATCACGAAATAGGACAATAATATTTTACTTGTCCTACCTACCTACTCTATATTAATCTGTAAGACACGTACTTATTTAGTATTTACGTAAATACATAGGTAGTAGGTACTAATCGGCCTTCTGTTACAAAATAAAGATTTACCTTACTTATCTGGAAAGGGAAAATCACTAGTTACCTATATTAAACATATTCCCATTGTAACTCTTACCTAATAGGTACCTACTTACCTATAGGTAGTTCGCGCACGAGTTGAATGCAGAGCAAATGTATGATGACGAACTCGCGCGCGAACTGTATATTTTACATTCAAAATATTTTTAGTTAAATTGGTTACATGACCCACGTAATACCAAATATCAGCCAAATCATCCTTTTGTGTTAACTGTCAAGTTGTCTGCCCCCAAAATGGTTAAAATAATGAGGCTATTGCCCTACCATTCACTGTTGTGAATAGCTATCTAGGTATTATTCAAAACGATTTCGATTTGCATGAACTAGAAATAGAAAGAACTAGAATTTATGGAGAAATGAATCCTGATCATTTATTTCCGACTAGATGATGCCCTGCGTCTTCGTCTGCATGGTTCGTGGTAATTTAAAATTATTTTATTTTGAGTCTGGGTTGCTCTGTTTTGGGCATAGAGTTCCGATACGTCTTACTGACGGTTTAGGTGCTTCGGCCGTGCCTATAGCACATAATAGGTAATATATAGCTCTAGCCATAGACCTACCAGCATGTGGGTATGCCGTCAAGCTATTTTAGTGCTTCAATGCGAGTATCTAATGAAATTAAATGAAATTGAAACCTAGACTAGGTACCTACCTAGAGAGTAGAAACTATAACTAAGGGTCTTCAGTCCTTGATTTATGTCCTTTTATGAAACTATTTACCACAGCTATTTACTTAAGAGTTGGTTGTAATCACAGAAACGTCCTAGTCCCCTACACTTTTTTTTTTATCCACTTCAAGTTAGCCCTTGACTGCGATCTCACCTGATGGTAAGTGATGATGCAGTCTAAGATGGTCTAGTCTACAACTGTGGTTGTAATGTAACGTTAACGTAACCAGTATAATAGGTTCGTGGTGAAACCTGCCATCTCCCTTCCAGGTTAACCCGCTTCTATTTTAGGCTGCATCATCAGTTTACCCAGTAGCTAATTAACACCTGCGTAAAAGATTGCTGTATTGACCAAAGTTCTTGGCACATAATAATTATTATTATGAGGTTGTCTGTACCAAACACACCATGTTTCAGTGTGCGGCTCACGAGACCTGAGGAGTAAGGAGTTAAAGATCCTTAGTGTAATGAAAGATCAAGTCGATGATATCAATCGATTTCATTATAACATATCTCTTTAAAACTGTCAGCTGGGCAGAAGACAAACATTTTTCTGCTGAAATCGTATAGACAAACAAAATTCGTTTTATAGAAGTATGGAATTAAGGTACCCTTGGTTTAATGAACATCAAGTCAATGATTTCAACCAATTTCATTAAAATTCAACATTTTGCTGCTAAAATTGTAGACAAAATAGGTACTTAAACTCGAATTTTATCGGTCATTCGTAAGAGGTAGCCTGTACGTTTCGTGAATAAAGTGATAAAAAATGACATTCGAGGATCACGCTACCGGTCGCGTGGTTTTGTTTTTTATTGTATATTTCCAGGTACGGAATTAATAGACTGTATGTTTTCACATTGATATTTTTATTTCCATAAGTACACCGGTCTATACATATACCTAGTACATTCATTCTAGATTTAAATGTAGGTATGGGCAAAACGGCAATATTTAAAATTGTTTGAAAATACTGTTGTTTTATACCTATGAGTGAGTATATTAAATTAAAAAACACAACTTATGCTAAAATGACTGGACTACAAGTGCAACAATGGCGAGGAAATGTGTTGAGTCTAGAAAACTGGGACTGGAAAAAAAGCAACTTTTTTCGCCCATACATACTACAAAGGTACACTCATAGGTATAAATATAAAACCATAGTGGTTTCTAAAAATTATAAATTTTGCCGCGAAAAAATCGAAAATGAATGGACTAATACTAACTACATACATGATTTTAAAATTATTCATTTAAGATTAGATATTACTTACTAGGTCCATGTCAAAACTACTTACTTATTACTTCCTTACATTCATTTAACAATTGTTCGTAAGTAACCTTGGCTTGAGAAATCGCCTAAATCAAAATTTGAAATGATATTATGATGATTATTAACAGTTGTTGTCAGGGGAAAACCACCGTCGTCCAGGCCTATTTTGCCTTTCAACTGTTACACTTTAATTTCATTTTGTCTACAGGTATACGATTCTCATCTGACGTGACGAGAGACGAAGTTAAGGCCCTGTCAGCGCTGATGACCTTCAAGTGTGCGTGCGTTGACGTACCGTTCGGCGGTGCCAAGGCCGGCATCAAGATCAACCCCAAAGAATACTCGGAGCATGAGTTGGAGAAGATCACTAGGCGGTTCACACTCGAGCTCGCCAAGAAGGGCTTTATCGGTAAGAAAAAGTTACGTCAAGGCCTGGATATACAGCGTAATGCTAATGGCACAGATTCATAGTTTCTTCAGCCAGGCGTCACAGTCAGTACAATTTTATTACATGATATAAGGAAAAGGCGTAGTTTAAGTAAGGCGCGTCATAGTTACTCGTGTGCGATTTTAATAATTACAAGGTAAGGCAAGTGTAATTCTGAAGGAGCTACTAATTATTATATTATGCTCTATCCAAAATGCCCTTTAAAGGTGGTCTGGTTTGGTATTATCAAACTCTCCTAATTTACTTACCTAATCGGCAATTTATGCATTGATTTAAACGTATAGTAAAGCAATTTAGTAATTGAGGGCAAAAGTAGTGAAATAATAGATATGTGTACATATAGTTTTTAGAGCAGTTATTTAGTTCAGGCTGAACGCCTAAAGGTCATGCCATGGTCGCCTAATGTCAATAACCGCTCGCTCACGGATTGAATGAAATTGCTTTTGCATGCTGTAAAAATTGCCTATCAACAAGTTCTGTGACTTATTTTGCACTTAGCAGTGACACTGGGTGATCTACTTAATTATATTAACGTCTCATGGAAACAATCTCATTTACATATTATATCATTTAATGTTATACCTACCTAGTAGGCTAGTACCTACCCACTAAAAATACTTGAAAGATCACATGATACAATATTTGTACAAAATAGAATCTGCAAAAAATTACTCGTAAGTATACTTATATACAAACCTAATAATCAGCGTATCTATAAAAAGTTTCATAACAGAATATAATCGGTATAACAGTGTTATCAAGATTAACAATCAATGGAGGTAATTAAGGTTTTCATATTAAACTCGATAGCTTTATGCATTTTCTAAATTAAAGAACACCGAGATATCGCGTAATAAGTAATCAGCAATAACCAGTCACCAAGAATAAGCATAATTTTATTGACATTAGATTATACTTAGGCAGACTGATTAGATTAGATTATACTTGACTGCCTCGTTGGTCTAGTGGTTAGCATGTTCGACTGCGGCCAACGAGGTCCCGGGTTCGAGTCCCGGGTCGGGTCACAACAAGTACTGGGTTTTCTGACAAGAAATTCTCAGTACTAGCCCGGAGTTACGAAGTTGGCGGTGTTTCACCCCCGTGCCTCGGAGAGCACGTTAAGCCGTCGGTCCTGCGCCTGATCTCTCTCCGGTCGTGTCGGATTTTCCGTCCCATCGGGCTATGAGAGTAAAGGAACAGAGAGTGCACCTGTGTTTGCGCACACACTTGTGCACTATAATATCTCCCGCGCAGATGGCTAATCCCTCTGGAGATTGGCCGCCGTGGCCGAAATTCGGTCGGGAGGACATTATTATACTTGAAGCAAAATATACATGAGCTGGTATGTTTTGCACTATCAATAGAGTAAGGTGCAAATCGGTAAACACGTCATATTTACCTACATATGTACTATGGTATGTACGCGAAATGATAATAATTCAATTCACACTTTAATAATGACTTCTCGATAAAAAAAACTTTGCTATATTTTAATGAGTAATAATAACAATTTTGTTGACAACCGTGGAATTTTTTTCTTGACCAAATTGACCCTGTTATGATGTTTTCGTGAACCGTCGCGTCGTTTCAGAAAACATGAATTTATTAATTAATTTTATTGTTAATCTTTAGTGAAATTAACTTTATTTTTAACGGCCGGGTTTGTAATTATTTTTTGCAAAGATTGCAGAAATATTGTAGACAAAACAAAGCTACATAATATTATTAGTACAACAGCCTACACTGACATAATAGTGCGTTAAGATAATATGCCGTTCAATACAATGATACGACTATTTTGGCAGAGTGACAAGGAAGACTGACTTATTATTACGCAGCATCTTGAGAACGACTAGAGATGGGAATTTCGTTATTTTTACTTCCACTAGTCTTATAGTACTAAATTTAAAGCAAAATGTCTTAGGCATCACAGTAATGTAGGATTTTGTCCTATGTTTAATTAAGTATTTTTGTATTATCTAAACCAAGTTCACTCAAAATTGTGTTAGTTTCACATAAGCCGATTCGCTATTCGGTGTTTAGTCTAGTCAAAGAACAGACAAGAATAAAGCAAACAATGTGCCTAATTCTGTTTTGCATAATGTCTAAACTAAAATGACATGTCTTATTTTATTGCTGTCGCTTACATAATGCTGGTGCAGAAAGGGTCAGCACTAGATTTAGTGCTGTCAACATTGACAGCACAACTTGATTGTGTATAACACAATGTCATAACTACATAGTTATGAGATTGTGTTATACAGAATTGGCCATATTGAAATATATTAGTGTACCTAATAGGGGGGGCATACAGTTCGAAGAAAGCTCGATCGACGTTCCTAACCTAGGATCGGTTCTAAGGTGCTGAAATGGCAAAATGGCAAACTGGAACCAGAAATCCTAGTGTTGGATCGGAAGACAATATCAAACAAGTCACGGATTCCTGATGGAATCGGCGCAATATAATTTAATTTGCATATGGAAGCCACATCAAGAAACCTACCTTTATCGCTTGACGACGACGACCCTATATTTAGCTCGCAACCTATATTGGACTTTAAGTCAAAAGTGGTTGGGTCGTATGTTTGCTCAACAGCGTCACGTTTTCAGGGCCCGGCGTGGATGTGCCCGCCCCTGACATGGGCACGGGTGAGCGCGAAATGTCCTGGATCGCCGATACCTACGCCAAGACCATCGGTTTCCAGGACATCAACGCCCATGCTTGCGTCACGGGCAAACCCATCAACCAGGTAGGTATTTCGAACCACACGGAACTACTATTATATTTTTACAGGTAATCTAGCCATAATGTAGGTATGAAAAAAAAACCATATCTGTGCCTGAACAGATTGCAGCGCCGTGGCCATTTAAATCAACACTGCAGCTAAACTCGATAACAAATTCTACCTTACGGTGTATAAGCTGTAGCCGTCACACCGTGATTGAACCAGGCGATCCTCAGGAATGGCCGATAGCTCTTATGCGGAGATCTATAGAGCGTGCTTTGACTTAGCTCAGACTTTACTCAGAGTTAAAACGAGATGGACTTATGTGAGTAACATAAATCTGTCTCGTTTAATAAGTCTAAGCAAAGTCAAAGTTCGCTCTATAGATCTCACACAGTCAAAAGCCAAACCTCTGGTGTCTGCTTAACAAATTTTTGGTCCAACACAATAGTTCCTTATGTAGTCCACTTAGTAGTCTTATAACAACCTTATAGGGTGGCTTTTTCAAAAACATTTTTTATTCAATAGGGTGGTATCCATGGCAGAGTGTCCGCCACTGGCAGAGGTGTATTCCACGGTCTAGAAAACTTTATCAATGAAGCGAACTACATGAGCATGATTGGTGAGTGATTGGTTGCCCATATACTCGTAAATAATTTCTTGACAATAAAGAAACCGGTTGTTATAAAATATGTTAATCAAGGTTTGCATCCATATAAAACATTGACGTAAGTTAGTAAGAATGTTTAAGCCCAGTTACATTAAATGTTAAGTGAATCTTCAAACAGGTCCTTTTTATAAAAATGTAAATCAGAATTGGGATATTTTTTGAACTGAATTTTATTGAAATGCTTACAGGATAAATCTGAGAGTAAAATACTTAATAAGGAACTTCAATCCATACTAATATTATAAATGCGAAAGTGTGTCTGTCTGTCTGCTACGCTTTCCCGGCCCTTCTTTTCAACCGTTTTTTCTGAAATTTAGTATAGGGGTGGTTATAGGCTACTTTTTATCCCGGAAAATTAAAGAGTTCCCGCGGGAATCAAAAAACCTTAATCCACGCGGACGCAGTCGCGGGCATCATCTAGTTGGTAATTATTTTTGTCTTCTTAAAATATTGACATGTTAAAATAGTTTCAATATATTTCCAAAAGCTGAGATCTATAGACCGTAATTTAACCTTACAGCTCAAGCTCAGATATAAAACAGAGTTGAACAATTATTGCCTCAGCAAAGTTAAAATTACAGTAGTTATTTTTGTCAATATCATAACAGGGATCGCACAACTAGACAAAAGAAAAGCCCGGCTTTCAAAGAAAGCCTTCGCAGTGGAATAATTAACAGATTGCTTCGTTCAATAGGCACGACCCCCGGCTGGGGTGGCAAGACGTTCATCGTGCAGGGCTTCGGTAACGTGGGTCTGCACACGTGCCGCTACCTGGTGCGCGCCGGCGCCACGTGCATCGGCATCATCGAGCACGACGGCGCCATCCACAACCCCGACGGTATCGACCCCAAGGTGCGTCATCCCTGCTACACACTACAGGCGCGACCCCGACGGCCGGCTAGGGCGGCAAGACGTTCATCGTGCAGGGCTTCGGTAACGTGGGGCTGCACACGTGCCGCTACCTGGTGCGCGCCGGCGCCACGTGCATCGGCATCATCGAGCACGACGGCGCCATCCACAACCCCGACGGTATCAACCCCAAGGTGCGTGATCCCTGCTACACACTACAGGCGCGACCCCGGCGGCCGGCTGGCTCAGATAACGTGGTTGTGGTTACCTGATTGTGTCTGTTGAGCCTTAACTACCCGTTGTCCTACGTGAGCGACAAACGCGACACCGCGACGCGACAGTATCAAACAGTAGCTGTAAGCTGACCCTTGTCGCCACGTTGTCGCGTAGACAAGTTTGTCATTTTATATGGTGTCGAAATTCGCGTCGCGTCGCTTCTGTCGCCCACCTAGGACAACGGGTTATATGCCCGACCTTTGCGAAATACCAACACACGATACGGATTCTTATCCGGTTAGGCGAAACTTCAGGTATTGCAATGCATGCGAACAAGGCTTTAGAGTATATAGACTTTGACACAATGGCTGTGTTCCGAAATACACTGCGAGCACTGTAAGGTGTGACGTCACTTTAGTACACTGCGAAGCCGTTCCTTTATAGTTAGGTATACTGGGTACTGCTTATAACGGAACGCTGTCAGCACTGAGACAAACACTGAGAGCACCTTACCTCGAAAACGCCAGTGCTCACAGTACAAAGATGGCGTCGATTAATGACGTCATATATTTCCCTAGGATACTGCAGCAGTTTACTGTCAGTTATAACGGAACGAATTTCTCCACAGTAAAGAGCACTGAGCAGTGCTCGCAGTCTATAACGGAACACAGCCAATATAAATAAATTTACGTAGCACTAGAAACCTGCCAATGTAGGCCACTCTAATGCAATAGACATTGACATGGGCTGACGCGACGCTATAATCTGTTCAATGCCATAATACCTACCTCTTTAACACAGAAGAAATCTAATTTACTCGTAAATGCCTATATTTTCCGTTAAGTCTATAGAGCTATTGGGGCTGATTCTGTAGTGCACAATCTCTAAACTAAACTAAAATTAGAGCATTACAAATATTTCTAACCCTTTCATAATACTCCCTGCAGAAAGGGACAGAACTAGATTCAAAGCTGCCATTTTAGTTTAGTTTAGAGATTGTGTTATACAGAATCGGCCACAGCTGATGGTGTTATATTTTTATACCTCGTTTGTATTCCTAGGTTCAAAATTTCACTTTTTGAATGTAAGAGTGATTAAGCCCATTTACCTACGTTATAAAAAATTCTTATACAACTCTCATGTCCAGCAAAATGTCAACTTTCTTAAGAATACCTTTATAAAAAATTAGAAGATGCATGTTAAGTTTTTTATTGTTTCCTACGGGAACTCCTTAATTTTCCGGGATTAAAAGCCCATGTCCTTCCCCGGGATACAAACTATCTCTACACCAAATTTCATCAAATTCGGTTGAAAAGATGGGCCGTGAAAGCGTAATAGACAGACAGACAGACACACTTTCGCATTTATAATATTAGTATGGATAAAAAGGTTTTTGAACTCGTGCTCTAGGTAATCCTCTAATCTGCAAACGTCACCATTATTACCGATAATGTTTATTGAAGGGATTCACGAGTGTTACTTCAAAAGCCTGTTAACAGCTTATAATATCTAATACGGTTTATCTATTTCGCTGTCTAATTGATTTCGTATTTTGGTATGTTGTCCGACGCCAATTATATAGTCGCGTATGAAGTTGACCGCAAGATGCGCCGCAAATCGCAATAGCATGCTTTTGCGCGCAGTATGTACTCTCAGCACTCTTACCTCAGTTCAGAGGTTCTATTTGATTGGCGCCAACTATATGACCAATAATACCTATGTCTTTAAAGTCCTTAAAATATAGCATGACTAGCTGATGCCCGTTATGCCCGGATGTTTGTTACTCTTTCACGCCAGAACGGCTGAACGGATCTGGATGAAATTTGGCACAGAGATTGATTATAGTCTGGAATAACATAGGCTACTTTTAATCTCGGAAAATTGAAGAGATCCCGCGGAAACCAAAAACCGACCAAGTGCGAGTCGGACTCGCGCACCGAGGGTTCCGTACAAACCTGTAGTAAGTTTTAAATTATTAAAAAAAAACTACTTACTAGATCTCGTTCAAACCAATTTTCGGTGGAAGTTTGCATGATAATGTACATCATATATTTTTTTTAGTTTTATCATTCTCTTATTTCAGAAGTTACAGGGGGGGGACACACATTTTACCACTTTGGAAGTGTCTCTCGTGCAAACTATTCAGTTTAGAAAAAAATGATATTAGAAACCTCAATATCATTTTTGAAGAGCTATCCATAGATACCCCACACGTATGGGTTTGATGAAAAAAATTTTTTTGAGTTTCAGTTCCAAGTATGGGGACCCCCAAAATTTATTGTTTTTTTTCTAGTTTTGTGTGAAAATCTTAATGCGGTTCACAGAATACATCTACTTACCAAGTTTCAACAGTATAGTTCTTATAGTTTCGGAAAAAAGTGGCTGTGACATACGGACGGACACATAGACAGACAGACATGACGAATCTATAAGGGTTCCGTTTTTGCCAAATTTGGCTACGGAACCCTAAAAACCCCAATCCACGCGGACGAAGTCGCGGGCATCATCTGGTATACAATAATTAGGTGTGATATGCCGCGCCTCCCTCCGCCCCTCTTCTATTCGCTACGTAGTACAGATACAATGATTACAAACACGGTTTTATAGTTTCGTCGTATCCAAGCGATGATAAAGAAGAATTTGCCTTCGAGATAAGAGTGTTCAATTTCTTGTCACGAGATAAGATAACTATGTTTCAGGTAGGTAATTTAAAATCTAGTTTCTTGACGATAGCGCTATCTTAAATTACTTATTTCCGATTTGTTTTTTTTTTTTTTAAATATATAGGCCAGCGCTTGGCTGCAATCAGACTTGGTTGCAAGTGGTGATGCAGCCTAAGGTGGAGCGCGCTTGCCTAGAAAATGCCTATTCACTGAGTTCTTAATTACCAGATACGAGTACCTACACTGTTTTATTGTGATCGCATATTACAGTTGAATCTTAATTCAAAATAAATAATTTGCCATGGAAGTTTAGTCTCACACTACAGATTAAGATAGGTAGGTACTAGCTACTTAATAGGTCAATATCTGTGTCTAGCGCGCATTTTCAGCTTCATGATTTGGTAGTATTAGAATTATTGTAAATGAGCTTTTACATGGAGATTCTTTATTTACTCAACTCCATTATAGCAGAGTTGTTAAATCTCATACAGACACAGAAATCAGAATAACTCACAGTTCAGAAAGGTGCGTTACTTGCGGATCGTCTTGTAATGTATGACCTTTTATCAAATTAAATTGTTTGTTTTTCCTACTCAAAAGTTTTAAAAAATCTTTTTTTTTTTAAACAGATTACCATATTAGTGTCCTGACACTTTGATATGGAATCACAGTGAGTTCATTCAGTTTGATTGTCAGAACCCACGTTTTCCAGTAAATCCCAATAAGACATATTCAAATATCTATGAGTAAAACTTAACAATCTATTCCTTAATGTTGATAAATAAATTGTTTATTATGGGACACTAAAAATGATTAAAACTGGAATGTTAATCGCAAACGCAACACATTATGTAAAATGATGATGGTGATGGTGACAGGAAAGAACAGAAATAATTTGGAGCCTATTTAGGATTTTCCTTGTTTTATTGAACGGAATGATTTCACAGTGTTAATTTATTTCAATTTTCAATGTAGGCGTGGCAAACAGATGAAGGAATAACATTATTATCTGACGTCACGGGCTTAATGTTCTTGGACGCCACAGATCACAGACCATAATATACTTACTGAAAAAGTACTGAAATAAGCATCCTTTAATTATTTTCTTGTGAATAGCAAGGCTGCTTTCTTCTAAGTAAATTATTCATTGAAGAAAATTAAAGATCTAAATAATAAATCGATTCTTACATAAATAGGATTCTATTTCGTTGATAAAATAGAACTTTATTTTGACGAAGAAACCCAAAAAAAATAATGGGAAATTATTATAAATATAAATAGGAAATATTTTATTACAATACATACTATTAATAATATAAATGCTGTGTGTATGTCTGTAACTTTTTAATCGTCAATTCGTTTAACCGATTTTGAAAACTTGTACAGAGAAAGCTGTTATTATTTATTTATTTGTTAATTCCCAAGTTAGGACTTGCATTACAGAAGTTTTTTTTATAGCTAACTAGCTCATGCCCGCGACTTCGTCCGCGTGGATTGAGGAATCAATTTTCCGGAATAAAAAGTAGCCTATGTATTATTCCAGACTAAGTTTATTCTATCTCTGTGCCAAATTTTATCCAGATCCGTTCAGCCGTTTTGGCTTGATTGAGCAACAAACCTCCATCCATCCAAACTTCCGCATTTATACTTAATATTAGTATTTAGTATAGATTAAATCCCTAATTCACAGGCTTGTTATTTTTATTTCTGTAATAATGTTAGCGATATTTTGGTCTGCAGGCTCTGGAGGACTACAGGATCGAGAAGGGCACGATTGTCGGCTTCCCCGGTGCGAAGGCGTATGAAGGCGAGAACATGCTGTATGAGAAGTGCGATATCCTCGTGCCGGCCGCCGTGGAGCAAGTCATCCACAAGGAGAACGCGCACAAAATACAGGCCAAGGTCGGTATCAACCATCAACTGCTCATATCATTATACTCAATTTATTTATTATAATATGTAGAACATACAAATAACTCATAAGTTACGCCATGACGTTGACTCTACCACCGGTTTGGAAAATAGATCTACTGAGAAGAGCCAGCAAGAAACTCATATATATATATGTTACATATTATTAAAAATACATAACTGCATAATTATATATATGTATTTCGATTACATTTTACTTCGATTCGATTTATTTACTTTACTCAGGCTACACTTTTATTTTTGAGTATGATCAATGCTCTAGAATTATTGGGTATTTGACTATTAGTGAAATAAATTATTTTTAGTTATTATTAAATAAAGGATCTCCCAAAAGTCGTAATATCCACGTCCCCTGCTAGTTTTATTTTGAATAACCATTTTAAACTACTTATCTATTAAAGTAAAAAAAGTGCCTCAAACTTTGATGACGTCACAACTTAAAATTTCATACCAAATGCATACTGAGCACGCGTTTTGACGTTTGAAAAAAAAGTTGCTGATTTGACTAGTTGTCAATTACCCAATTAGATTGATGAGGAGTGTGGTGTGATGACTGGTACCTGGGACCTATCTAATATTTTTTTATTTTTTAGTACAATATTTACATCATTATTATCTTTGTTTTCAATATAACCGTTTATCTTATTATAAAAAATTACCTGTTTTATTGTATTTTGATGGCAGACAGACAGACAGATCTAACGACTTAATATGACCTACATAATATCATGTATATGTGTGGTGGCCTTAATTGTATGATTCGAAAACTTGCGAACAAATAAATAATCCACAGATTGACTCCTGTCTGTGCTACAACTGCTGCATTTACTTAGGCAACAAAGTACATAATATGGCTGATCTTAGTCAAATATCGCCATTCGAATTCTTCAGACAACTCTCGTTGCTAGAAAGCTATTCTTGAAATATGCTCAGCGTGGAATAGGCGTTGCTGGCCTTTGTCCAAAACAAAAATCCTATTTTAAATTGGGTCGTTCACCTGGTTTTTAAAATCACATGTGATCAATATACGCAATGCGGTATTTTGACACTTATTATGCTCTTCTATTTTGCTACTCACCCAAACCCATGGTCGAATATAAGTAAAACATCCAAGTATAGTTGGCGCCAATCAAATAGTCGTCTCTGAACTGAGGTGCGAGTGCTTGTTTGCGCAGCTCTCATACAAACTGTCAAAGTCAAAATACATACTACGCAAATATGCTATTGCGACGCGTCTTGAGGTGAACTTTGGACGCGAGTATTTAATTGGCGCCGGCTATAGCAAGTCAATGAATAATAAACGGTTTAAAGTTCTAAGTCTCCTCAAGGCATTGAGGTATTATGCATGCCTCAAGGTTGCTTAGTTTTGCAAATATTAGTCTTTCACGTTAACAAATTCATCCATGAACTGCGTCTTAGAATTTGCGAACTGAGTGAGCCCCCACAGCCCATATTACCGAGGTAAATATATTGAGAAGGTAACTTAGTTATCCAACTGCTAAGACTATTCCGTTTTCGGTAAGATTACTGAGAAAGGGGGGCTTTAGGGCTACATAGTACATAATATAAAATGAGGATCTTTTTTTGTATATTTTCATCCAATCCACCTGTCTGTGCACCACAACCATTTTTAAAATCAACTTCATCAATCAAGAGCTGTACGCTTTAAATCTATTCCAGCTATAGAAACCTATTAAAAAACAATTAAAAATAGTTTGTGTGTGCAATTCACACACACAGAAAAGTAGCCTACGAGAGAATGAGATAAATATAACTTGTATTCTATCTCATTCTGTCGCATGTTTGTCTCTTTGGTGTCGCTTTTTGGTTTTGTTGAATTTTCAAATCACAACGATTCTAACGAAGTTTCACTTCAAAAAAATATTAAGGGTACTGTTTTTCATTCATAATTTATGCCCTTTGCAGATAATCGCAGAGGCCGCCAACGGGCCCACGACGCCGGCGGCCGACAAGATCCTCATCGACCGCAACATCCTCGTGATCCCCGACCTGTACATCAACGCGGGCGGTGTCACCGTCTCCTTCTTCGAGTGGCTCAAGAACCTCAACCACGTCTCATACGGCCGGCTCACCTTTAAATACGAACGGGAATCCAACTACCACTTATTGGGTAAGTTTTTTTTGAAGTTATACTTCTATTGGCGCGTTAGGGAAAAATTATCAAAGTGAATTTTTACGATCCGCGCGCACACTGACACTCAAATGCACACACAGACACCCTGACGTTAGTTGGTCAACTTATAAGTCTTGCAGAAAAAGGCCTACCAGCAAAATAAAAATAAATACATTTACTGTTGGATGAGAACTACATAAACTGTGCACACACATGTAGTTTTTAAAAAGTGACTTTATTGCGATATTCAGAAATAGTACTAATTATTTTAAATGTCGGAACTGATGCGCGGCTTATGGTACCATGGTCATAACGGTTAAATGTCATGACGCCAAAGGACTTCAGGTTGTGAATAATGGTGGGCACGTAAATTTGGCTTACAGATTTCACAATCAATAATAGCATTAACATGTAATATTTTTGTTCAGAATCCGTACAAGAGTCGCTGGAGAGACGGTTCGGGCGCGTGGGCGGGCGCATCCCCGTGACGCCGTCCGAGTCGTTCCAGAAGCGCATCTCCGGCGCCTCCGAGAAGGACATCGTGCACTCCGGCCTCGACTACACCATGGAGCGCTCGGCAAGGGTGAGTGAACTCCTTTGATGCAGTCGTGACGCCGTCCGAGTCGTTCCAGAAGCGCATCTCCGGCGCCTCCGAGAAGGACATCGTGCACTCCGGCCTCGACTACACCATGGAGCGCTCGGCAAGGGTGAGTGAACTCCTTTGATGCAGTCGTGACGCCGTCCGAGTCGTTCCAGAAGCGCATCTCCGGCGCCTCCGACCAGATAACTGATGAGTCTGGTTCTTGCTCTGGTCTAGTCTAATGGGAGGCGTCTTCTGTCAGATTACTGGCACTGAATGCGTCTCCTCTCACTCTTGATTTCGCACTCATTTTGTTTTAAATCCTTCAACTCCATGCAACATTTCAATCTAGTAGTATCTAGAGTAGCAATATTTCATGATAACAATAGCTGAACAACTCAGGATGTGTTCCTGTCCGTTTCCGTAATTAATCACGTTTCCGTAAGTTCCTTAACCCATGGTTTCTTTTTACAGGCCATTATGAAGACTGCCCTGAAATTCGACTTGGGTCTTGACCTGCGAACAGCCGCGTACGCAAACTCCATAGAAAAGATCGTCACGACGTACGCAGACGCTGGCCTCGCCTTCTAAATAACTCACTTTACGAATTTAAGTATTGTCTGCATTTTGATGACTCCGTATAGTCCCCTTTGCACTTAAGTATAACTTTAAGATATAATCACAGTATTTTATTTCTTTGTTAAAATCATGGCTTTTTTACTTTTAAAATTAAGCGAAATATTGTTAGACCTTTTTAATGGATATTTAAATTTCCAATTATTGTATTGTCTTTAATTTTCGAAATAAAATGTTTTACTGTTTTTTGTAGTATGATTTAATACAATTTTCCTGAGGCCTCTCACACTCAGGTAGGATTTATTGAGTCGTATCGAGTCGCCTCTGTCGTTTACTGTTAGCGATGAGTCATTAGAGAAATATTAGAGAAAAACAAATAAATAGTAAGGTGCGCGTAACAATACCAATCAGAAAGATCGTAAATTATAAGGCATATAGGTACGTAGATTAGTATATTGAACATAGAAAGTGAAGAGCCTTGCGATTCGTCAGAAATATCTCGAAGCAATCAAGCGCACCTTCCAGTATTACCTTCCAGTTAGATCTCGATGCATGAAAGAAAGAGACGAATATAAAGGAAAGGCGAAGAAATAAAAGAAGTAAATTAATAGTGAATTATTGAAGTGAATTCACAGTGAATCAGTGATTAATAGTGAGATATTTTTAGTGAATTATTATTGTGAAGAATAATAATTAGTATTGTGTTTGTAAGTCATCTATACTTTTAGTAAAACTGTAACAGGTCCAATTCTGTACATTGAAGATATTTTAAAAATTTTTTTTGGAGGGCACTCATTAGATGTACTGAAGCCAAATCTGTAATTTTTTTCATTTTTGTCTGTCTGTATGTATCTTGGCCGCGCATCACGCCGAAACTACTGTACTATAAAGTGTGATTAATCTAAATCGAGTTTTTCTAGTAGTTAGTCACGTACCTATTTTTTAGAATACCAACCCACTAGTGCTGTAAAAAAACAGCTTATATATAGGTATCTTCAGATAACGTTCCATAACTGCTTTTCGGAAAATATCGAAATAAGTGTGGAACTTCGGAACGAATTTATTTTTACTGAAGGTGCTCATTGCTCAGTGGTTACCAGTTTCCTTGGACAACGGGTAAGCATTGTCCTACGTGAGTGATATTCGCGACAGTATCGAACAATATCGTCGCGGACTCGTCAAGTGGTCTATGACCGTATCATACGTTTTCGAGCTGTCACACTAGATGGCGCGTATGTTGCAAGTAAGTTCCCGCTGTTAACTAGATGGCGTTAGAAAATTAAGTTCACATTCTTTGAAAGGGCCCGTCTATGTAAATTGAGGTCGTTGGGTTAGGCCTATTGCGCATTATAAGAAAATTTATTGTTTTATAAGTAACTAGAGATCACCCGCGACCAATTTCTGATTTCCTGAGATTATGAAATTTTGCCGCTGCAAAAGCCTATCTACGTATAGAGGCTTTATAAAGCGTATGCCGGTTTTTATTATTTAACTAATAACCTAATAAAATATTATATAATATAGAAATGTTGTATGGTCTCATACAACAACCATTGCGAATTTCTTATAATGCGCAATAGGCCTTTGGGGTTCTTGCTTACTAAGGAAGAAAACGTGAAATAAAATAATTAAATTAAAAATAAATATTTATTCATTGTTGTTTACAAATATTCAAGAACTCATTTAAGGCAGGCACGTATTGTTTTCGTGAGGCCGATAAATTCATTTGTTTGAAGTAGAAGCAGTGCACTGTGGGGTCTGGTACTAATTGTAGCGGAGGACTGGACCATTTCTGAAGATACTTCGCCAGCTGCAAAAATTAAGCTCATGAAATTGCTTCATTAGGCTTCGATTTGTCTTTCTTTAGGCTAACTTGAGAGTAACTCGTATTTTTTTTTAGCAGTACGGAAGTAACGTTCAAAGTTCAAACGTCATACGTCGGAAATACAAAACTGAACAAAACAAACAATAGAGTGATAACAAGATGTCGTCAACGTTGGTAGTACCTATATAGACCAGTGGCAACACACAATAATGTCAGAGTTAAATGGACCTAATTTTCGTTAAACTGTGCTAATACTCTGTTTTCACTTCCAGTGGCGTAGCGTGGGTTTTCGACGCCCGGGGCCGACCGGAAATTCGCCGCCCCCCAATCCCATTAAAGTCCAATCAATTTAAAGTTTAAATATTTTATTCAACGGACCTAACTTAACTTTATTATCTTAACACTAGGTACATAGTACAAACCAAGAAATGATAATAATAATTAGTATTCAAGTCTTTACTTGCCAATTGAGTGTGCAATAGGATATTAAATAATATACACAGTGCTCATCACTCATCACTTAGCAATCTTTACAGAGATTGGAAAAAATTGTCTCATCTGAGAGCTTCCGTGGGGTGCGCTGCGTACCTAAATGGTAAAAGTTGCACGAAAACAATGTATGGTGGAAGTGTTCCTCTCAAAAGTTCTAAAAAAAAGTCCGCGACAGCATACAGCTATATTTTAAGGTCGTCTCACAATAACCGTCATTATGATTTTCAAATTTGGTCTAAAACAATGCTTTACCCGCGAGTATTTAATATAGATCAAATTTGCCCTTACACCATTTAATTCAGATGAATATCTTAGAAGATATCATAGTTAGTAATAATGTAACGCGCACTATAGGTAGCTACTAGCTACTAATATTATAAAGAGGTAAAGTTTGTGAGGTTGTGGGTGGTAATCTCTGGATCTACTGACCCGATTTTGAAAATTCTGGTACCAATAGAAATCCACATTATTTGTGAGTGTGGGTACGAGAACCGAGATTAACCCGAAAAATTAGGGAGGTCCCGTGGGAATATAAAAAACTTATTTCACGCGGACGAAGTCGCGGGAATCTGTTAGTGTAAAATAAATAAAAATAGTATTCTTTATTCTAGTAAGTACAAGTTAGCCCTTGACTGCAATGTCACCAGGTGGTGGGTGATGATGTAAGTACCTACTCTAAGATGGCGGGCAAACCTGTAAGGGATATAATATGATAAATTAAACCTATACCCCTAATCAGTGATATATAAGGTAAATGTATTTTATTGAGAAAATACCTAACCATCAGCTAGCGCAAACCCAAGATTGACTACCAGGAATCGCCACTGCTGTTTGCAAATACTTGTGAGTATCATTAACTTCACGCAGTACCGGATGCCAGAAGCCTAAGTAGGTATAAAGCACAGGTATAAAGTAACATAAAAATGATGCAGACTAACGCTGAGTTGCAGGAAACAATTTTATAAAAAGTGTTGATTACTTAAATTTTTGAATTTGTTTCGTGCAACTCAGCGTAAGTTTCTTTATAATGATGTTTAATGGAATTTACACTTAATTTTTTTTTGAATTTCTAATTGAAAATATCGTGGCGCTTGCCGCCGCCCCCTTTCGTATGCCGCCCGGGGCCATGGCCCCCCCGGCACCCCCCACGCTACGCCACTGTTCACTTCAGTACCACGCATAGACAACCTTTATTGAAAACAATACAATAGACCTTAAAGCTAGCTACCCTAACCTAATTACTATAATATAAATCATGCCCGCAAACTTGAGCTTTAAAACAAGGTACTTAAGCTCATTTTACTAAGCCTAAAGGACATAGCGCCGAGCTATTAGGGTTGTTTCCGAAAGACATAATATAAGCAAATCTATTTATTTTTGAGTGCACTTAATGCCTTTACACATTATCTGCAACTGCCCCGCTTTAATGCATAAACGTAACCTCTTCCTTGGGAAGCACCTAGTGCAACCGGAGGAGGCAAAGAATATCCCGGCCAAGAAGTTGTTGCTGTTCCTAGCAGCAAGTAGTATTGGTCAGAAACTTTAGACCGTTGGCGATCACAATAGATCGGCAACGGTCAAAGTGATACCGGGTCTCGTTACAGAGCCCTGCAAAGCCGCATCAACAAGAAAGAAAGAAGAGTGCACTTAATCTATGCCCTCTATAGTTACCGTGCTAGTCTATTACAATATCTATAATGGATCAGTTTATTTTATTTTTCCTTTATTGTGTGATATAACTATTTAGGAGAGCTCCGTTTGCTTGATGTTCTAAAATTAAATTTAGACTTACTGTAAAGTTACTACTTACATCTTCAGCTAGTTTATCATCCACAGAACTGACAACAGTGCCGTCCCTCTGAAGTCCCCCCTGTAGTTTCATGCCGAGTAGGAGCGCCAGGGTGCACTTACGAGACGATAGGGCTTCACTCACGGCTTCTAGAGCGTCGGGTTTTTGTAGGAAATCCTGAAAACCCCAAAGTATGTGACTACAGCTAAAAATAAATAGTATAAACTCTCATCATCAACACATCGCAAGCCCACTGAGAGAAAAGTTGAGGCCATAGTTCACCAAAAATACCAATTTGCAGACTTCATAGACCTTTGAGAAAGTTATGGAGACAGAGATTTATATTTTACTAGCGAATGCCCGCGACTTCGTCCGCGCGAATTCGATTCCCGCAGGAACTCTTTAATTTTCCAGGTTTAAAAAGCTATGTGTCTATATCTGTGCCAAATTTCATTCAGATCTGTTCAGCCGTTCTGGCGTGATTGAGTAACAAACATCCATCCATCCAAACTTTCGCATTTATAATATTAGTATAGATACTTACACTATCGTCTATCATTCACTGATAATTAATTAATGTATAAAGCAAGTGCCAATCCGCACTTGGCCAGAGTGGCAGACTATGACCTAAAGCCCTTCTTTTTCTGAGACCTGTGTTAGGAAGGAGCTGGCGATGGGTTGTGATGATGATGACAAATATAACGAAAATCATAGTCACCTTAACAAGTATAGGAAAGCTGGGTACGAGGATAGGGCCGAATATCTTTAAGTCCTTCCTTAAAAGATGAGCAGCACTCAAACCAGACACGTCGCTACGAGCCTCTAGAAGACGATCTACCTTTGATTTCCTTAAATAAACTTCAAAAATTTATTCAAATGATCGATACTTATCATAAACAAGCTGATATCCGAGACTTCGTCATCGTGGATTGAAGTTGTTCGATTCCCGAAGGAAATCTTCAATTTTCCGAGATAAAAAGTAGCCAATGTGTTATTCCAGGCCATAATATATCTCTGTGCCAAATTTCATCCAGATCTGTTCAGCCGTTCTGGCGTAACCAACATCCATCCATCCATCCATCCAAACCTACGCATTTATAATATTAGTATAGATAACAGGCTTAACAGACACACTTTCGTATCTATACGAAAGTGTGTCTGTTAAGCCTGTTTTCGCCAACAATGCCTAAATTTTAGGGAACACGCTCGTAAGTTTTGACGACCTCCGTGGCGCAGTAGTGGCGTGGTAGTGCTGTTGCCTTAACGTGCGGAGGTTCCGGGTTCGATCCCCGGCAGGGTCAATGTGGGAATTTATAATTTCTGAATTTTCCCTGGTCTGGCCTGGTGGGAGGCTTCGGCCGTGGCTGGTTACCACCCTACCGGCAAGTGAAAACTGTCACATATTGGTCTTAGGTGTTCTCTATTTAGGCATTTTTGGTGAAACTAGGCATTAGTCAGCTATACCACCAAAAAGTTTTACTGTGGAGGTTTAACTTTTTATCTGACGCCAAAAGCCACACTCTTACCTTTCTGCTTCACACTGATCGATCTTGAGTAGATTTTCGAGAAAGCTTACAATTTCTACGTCAAGTTTAGTCGTCTTGTCCACCTCTTTTGAAAAATTCACTGTGTCCAAAAGAATTACATCTGAAAATTTTAAAAATCATAAAATTGATTCCACTGTCAAGAAAGTCTTTTAAAAATTGAAACTCAAAATCAGCAATGCTGAAACAATCAGTCAGCAAAGTAAGCCCCACTGTCAACAGAGTACTAAAGTTATTGTCAGCAAAGTGTATTAATAAAATACACTGTCAGAAAGACAAGAAACCTAATGTACGCCAGGTGAATTGAAACCTAATTTACAAGATGTGTGCAAGTTGAATTGTAACCCAATGACAAAAATGAAATTAGGACCCACTTTAAAAAAATAAGAAACCCCCTCCCATTCTGTAAATTCAAATTGAATTTAATTCCAAACCCCATTTAAGCAAACGGTACTGCTATAAAAAAAATAAGAAAATCAACAAAATAATACATCCACTGTCAATTATGGAACTATAAGTTTTCATTATCATGGACTTCCGAAAAGTAACACCTGCTTCTATCCAACACTCACTGTTGTCAAAATAGAAAACTCACTGTCAACCAAAGGCTACTGTCAGCTAATTCAGTTCATTGTCAGCAAATCTGTGGGATTAAAAAAGATGTCAGTAACATAGAAACACTCAGTGAACAAAAGCTGTGAGTGCATGTCTAAGTAAAAAGCAAGTGTGTCAGTAAAAAGAACCTCACTATTTTTTTAAATTGGTCAGTAATAAATTTAAAAGACAAACAGCATAATATTATTTAATTAAAACAATTGTCAAAATAAGAAAACTTCAGTCTGCAAATTGTACTACAGTGCAAAGTAAATTGACACCTATTCAGCCCCCCGATTACGTAAGAATTGTCGATCAAATGGTAAAGGTTCGGCGTCAAAGTAAAATAAACCATAACTGCATTGAATTAGAGCTCAATTTCGTCTGCCCATTCTTATACGTTTAGGTATGTACGATACCCTAAACGTATAAGAATGGGCAGACGAAATTGAGCTTTAATTCAATGCTGTCATGGTTTATTTTACTTTGACGAAAATCTTTAACGTTTGATCGGCCATTCTTACATGATTGGGGGGGCAGAAAATGTCTAATTGTCAGTAAATTCAATGTCAGCAAATCTAGACTAGAAAGATACTCACTGTGCAAAAGCTGTGTGCATGCTGGGTGGTCAATAAAGAAGTCCACATCCTTGGCTATTAGAGCACCGAGATGTCTGATTCTCTGAGCAATCAGAGTGCAACAAGATCCGACCACCTCAATTGTACTCTTAGTGTCCTCACTGTGTAAAGTATAGTAAAGTTGAGGACAAGCATATAATTTTATTTTGTTTGTATGACTATTTTATTTTATTTACTAGGAAATATAAAGGAAGATTAAAATAAATACAGAGGAAGATATAACAACATAAATAACAAATTACAAGTTTTCACAGGTAGAAATAACATTAGAAAGAAAATCCTGCCATAGGAAAAAATGTTATCAATGTTAATTATATGAATTACTTAAATATAAAATTTAGATAAAAAGTAAAACATGCTTATCTATATATATAAAAATCAATTGCTGTTAGTTTGTCTCGCTAAAACTCGAGAACGGCTGGGCCGATTTAGATGGAATTTTTTGAGTGTGTTTGTGTGGTCCCGGGATGGTTTATATTCACAATTGGACCCGATAGGGGGCGCTGCAATCGGGTTCTAGCTTCAAGGCTCACCGTCTGCCGGGCCCACTAGTTAGTTATAATATTTATGAAGACAAAGTTTTAAATAGTGAAAACAATCTTAATATTACCACGCAATCTTTACTCATGTTATGCCAAGTTTAATGTTATAATAAATTAGTTATTTAAGTTGCATGTGTTTAGTCTACCACAACCATTCGATTGACTCGACATTAGGGAACCAGCTAACAGATTTACACACCATGTATGTGCGAGTAATATAAATTCAACAGATTAATGGACAGTGGTATACTATTTTCTTTTGGTTTTTAGAAAATACATATATGCATTCAAAACATATTACTTACTTGTACCTTTTGGTGCAGTTGGGTATAGTTACTGAAAATGCATACCTGAAGACCCATTGGCTTTTATTCAAGGGTCTGTGGTCAATAATCTCAGTGACGTAAGGTGCTAAGTACTCATATTTCTTTGCTAGCTCATGATGGTCCACTAATACTACTTTTGTTTTCCCTTCTGCTACCAATTTTTCCATATTTAAGTCATCACTGAAAAATTACCTATTATCAAATTTTTATTGACAAATTAGATGCCTGCAATTTGGTTTACCTACTCCCATGCTATAAATCCTCTATAACAGGTTCTGAAACAGTTAGCTAATTGCCAACATTAAAACACCCAATGTCCTAATAACCATTACATCATCCAAACGGGTGATGTAAAGTTGTACTGGATTTCATTACAACACCCCTTTTTTTTTCGATCCCCTCTGCGCAAAGGGTTTACTCAACAGACAGCCACATCTGCTCGATGCGTGGTATCTGTATGAATTACAAAAAAAGAACATCTGTACGAATTTCAAAAAAAGAACATTGTCATACACGCGCGTTTCACTACCAGAACGCCGTGCGCTGTAAAAAAAGTAGGTAAGTAGAATTTTCCCCGCCATTTTTCTTCGTTTTTTTTTGTTTTGTTAACAAAAAATTTAAAAAAAAAATTAGAAAAAAAAATTAGAAAAAAAATTTAAAAAAATTAAATAAATGCATAAATAAATAAATAAAAAAAAAGAAATTAAAAAAAAAAAAAAATTATAAATTAAAAAAAAAAATAAAAAAAAAATGAGCGATTCAAGTTTTGAGTTTTGATGATATTAGGTTACTAGGACTGGATGTTTTAATGTTAGCAGTAAGCTAACTATTTCAGAATCTGTTAAAGAGGATTCATATTATGAGTGTAGATAAAGTCTTTTAAGCAACAGTTGATAATTAGGTATTAAAACACTCATATGATACTATTATCACACTCCGCTACGCGTCGTGTGATAAACCCACATTCGTGTTTTATTACCCCTTATTACACAACTGTTGCATAAATAACTATTACGGTATGGTTTGTCAATTGGTAAAGGTGGTTAATCAATTGGCGCAGTGTCGCATGTCTTTGCTATTAATGTGGTAATTAGCCAAGACCGAAGTCTACCACCATAAAAACGTACCTAAATACCAAGTCTTTGTCAGTGATACCATGCTCTTGCAAACAATAAACAACTTCAGTCTTCAAGCCAAAGTCCTCTCTTTTTACGTCCAGAACAGAGATGAAGATGTCATCCTTGTAGTCTTCAATCCTTTTGGAGGCGGTGCATACTTTACATTTGATCCTATTATGTTGCCAGTGCAGAAAAATAGCATAGACTATAGAGGTAACAGCTGAGTCTAAGTCACAACTCTCATTGCCTAGGACTATGGTCACGTTTGAAAAATTGCTTGACTTCTAAAAGTAAGAATTTTCTAATAAGTTTCTTGTATTATAAGTTTTCCCATAGTAGTTTTGCTTCAGTGGAATATCTGAAATCTCTATTGAGATTTTGCATACTTTCATGTATCAGAATCAGAAATTATTCATTGCAATAAACACATAATATTACAAAGGTGGTACAAAAGATTAATCAATATAACAATACACAGTATTAATTAATTGGTTAAAATATAGGTGAACAATTACGAAACTTCTATATTCCATTATAATTATGGGCTCAGCTTTAGTATATTGTCCGCGGAGTTGGACGTTCATATTTTTTTTTTGACCTTGATGTGGTAAGCCTTGCACTAAAATATTTTACGTCGATTTCTAATACTTTTCGAGAATTTTTTTTTTAAAAATTCGCAATTCTTCATCACTTTTCACTATTTCCGACATTTGCCAACAGAGAGAAGGTAATCACACGGCAGTCGTAATTCCTTCCTCCATGGTAATCACTTTACGTTTTATTTGCCAATCTCATTGACGTTTAGACTTTAGTTGGCGTAGTTTCGTTTACGTAAACTAGTACCATGGATGTATTATGTACTTATTACATCCATTACTAGTACCTAATCTGTGAATAAAATCCGTACCATAGACGTTTTTTATATATATTTTTTTTAATTTATTTTACGGCCCTGGATACAAGTCTTATAAGGCTTTTTTTTTTTTATAATCATTCGAATAAAACACAGAGTTTAAAGGTATATAGGTATAATTAACTAAAAATTGAACACAAAACCGAATCGGCACGCCCCGACTCCACGCAGTCTTGTCTGCCCTACCCCTAGAGTGTTTTTTTAAGCGCGAAGCCAGAAGCGAGTCTTCTGACGTAGCCCATTCTATATTTTATGAAATTAACCTCTCCCACTACCTAAAACAAAAGGTTTAAAGGTAGGTAAAAGTAGGTATAATTACAAGGTCTAAAGGTAATACCCCTCCGCCCTCCCTCCAAGCTACTTTTACCCATTCAGCATTCTCCGTCTTAACTATCAGAGATGCATTGAGGTATTATATGCAGAGATGCAGGAATTTTGAGAACCTAACCTCAAAATTTTAAAAAATTAATATCTCGAAAACTATTAGGATTCGATTAGTTTGGCTTGGAGGGGGAGTAGGACAATATACTAAAGCCCAGCCCTTCCTGCCAAAACACATTAAGAGTTGCACTATGCATGGTACATAGAACATTAAATGCAAATTGCATAAATCGCGCAATTTTTCGTTAAATAACTGAAATACTGAAAAAAAAGTCTTCTATGTATATTATTAAAATTATGAGATGTTAGCGACACTAACCAGTTGGTTTAAACTTGTTGAGAAGTATTCCTCCATGTTAAAGATAACTGAGTTATTTTATTTGGTAATTTTATACATTTTTAATAGTAGGTATTTTCCATTTTAACTTATATTTGTGACCTTTGTTTGTGACGTGTGCGGTGCACCGACCAGAAATAAAAGAAAATGCGGTGTGATTGACGGTGACGCCCGTAACCTCCGTTATGTGTTCTGTGCCCGTAACAGAGAAAGATATATTCTTAAGCCTCCGCTACACTATGCTCCTTGCGCTGCCGCGTAGCACGCCCTCGCTCTGCCGCGTTGCTGCCCTCCGTGACCACACACTGCTCTCCTCGCGCGATTAATCGCGACGCTCCGCACTAGGTCATTTGCACTTGCTACACGTAACACACAATGGAGGTTGAAACTGTGGCTGCGTGCGCGCTATGCTTGTTTAGCATATTTAATTCCTTCAATCACGTCGCAACAGAGCAACGGATCGACGTGATTTTTTGCATGGCTATAGTTTAGGACCCGGAAATCGACATAGGCTACATTTTATCCCGGAAAATTACAGAGTTCTCGTATAATATTTCAATGGTTCCCGTGGGAATTAAAAAATCAAATCAAATCAAATCAAATCAAATGTTTTTTTATTCAAATAAGCTTTTACAAGCGCTTTTGAATCGTTATAATATGAATCTACCGCTGGTTCGGAATGCCATTCCTACCGAGAAGAGCCAGCAAGAAACTCGGTGGTTGCTCTTTTCCATCAAAACTTACAATCATCATAATGATACAAATAACTGCAGTCCCACGCATAGCTGGAGCGAATCAAATCCACGCTTTTTTTTTTTTATCATTTACGTAATCTTCGATTGTATAGTAAGCTTTTTTCACGAGCATACAATACTCAATACACGCCAAGACTGGCAGACAGAGGCAGCCCAATTTCCGACGGTGGCACCCGTTCACGAGCATGACGCATGATCCAGCCATTGCTTCGCTCAACCATATTTGAGGGAACGTAACAACCCGCACCACACGACACCACCACAGAAACGTTAAAGAGAGTGTGACATACCCGACTAACCTATTCCAAGTGGACGAAGTCGCGGGTATCAGCTAGTACTTTTTAAAAACAAGCTTCTCTATACTAATATACTTATGGAATAACATAGAGGCTAATTTAGATCCCGGCAAATTAAAGAGTTCCCGCGGGAACCAAAGAACCTCAATCCACGCGGACGAAGTCGCGGGCATCATAGATTATAGTCTGAAATAACACAATATACCTAGCTACTTTTATAATATAGGTATAGGTACCAACATAATATATTTAAAACATAAAACATCGGCTGGCGGCGGCGGCGACGGCATGATTGCGCGTGCTTCTGCTACGAGCGCTTGATTGCGAATGAGTAGCGGGCAGTGTGTGGCAGGTCTCTCGCGCTCATATCGCCAGTCCTTTGACTCGCGCCCAAAAAACCGACAAAACAGGGAGCGATGCGCGAGGACGAGGAGCGTGGCGAGAGCATGGCGAGTATCGTTGCCACACGACGTCTCTGCCTCCGTCCCACGCTACTTCCCACGTCACTCGGGCAGTGTGTGGCAGGGGGGTTACTCTATGGTGACGCCTGCTTACTATAGATGCGAAGCGTTAAAACTGGTTAGTGGCACAGACTCTCTTTATAACTCTGTGCACCGGGCTCAGAACACTCAGAAGAAATGAGAGTAGGGAGTACAGACCATACTTTATTAATTTAAGTGCTGTCTACACAACAGTCAGCGCAGATTATGGCTGTGTTCCGAAATACACTGCGAGCACTGTAAGGTGTGACGTCACTTCAGTACACTGCGAAGCCGTTCTTTATAGTTAGGTATACTGCAGAGCGATCGGCTATAAATTGTCGCAATCATTAAAGGACTGCATCAATGTCAAAACATGGTTTTGGCTTCACGTATCACTGCGACTGTCCGTAAAGGATCGTTGAGGACAAAAAAATGTTTTGACATTGATGCAGTAACTATCGATAGAATTATTTGCTGAAAATTGGTATCACGTAAGACTTTTGAAGTAAGATGTCGTTTAGGGATCATGACAAACGTCACGTCAAACTAGGCTTTCATTGATACATGGTGGGAGGTGTTTTTAGCGGTGACTTAGGGTGTCCAATAATCGTTTTACGACTCTTTATTAGCCAAAATAAATATAATATAAGGATTAAAAAGCTCGAATAGATCATTTGTTAGGTAAAAATAGAAAATACTATTATTTCAAGCAAGCAGGTATGCTATATTGGAATGGCTTCAAAATGTTATATAATATAAGACATTCTATTGACAATTTTGGTACCTATATTTTATTAGGTACATATACCGTTTATCTATGTCTAGCTAATCGCAGTATTGCCAACTCACGCTATTAAAAAAATATAAAAATTGTACGACATACCAATGCTAAGAAAATAAGTAATAATATTACATCCATACTAATATTATAAATGCGAAAGTGTGTCTGTCTGCCTGTCTGTCTGCTACGCTTTCATGGTTCGTCTGTTTAACCATTTTTGGTGAAATTTAGTACAGGGGTAGTCCCGGGGAAGGACATAGGCTAGTTTTACCCGGAAAATTAAAAAGTTCCCGCGGAAATCAACAAATCTTAATCCACGCGGGCGAAGTCGCGGGAATGATCTAGTTATTTATAATTAAAATTAACGGTAAAAAAGAATTACGTTATGTAGGTACCTAGTACCTACATAGTACAACTTTATGTAGGTACCTACTACTTTTTTTTAAACCTTTATTGAAAACAATACAACAGAACTTAAAGCTAGAAACATGCCCGCGTGGAATGGTGGCAAGAATGCTGGCTGCATTTCCTCGTTGCACAGCCGGGCTGATCCTTTGCGCATTAAATTTTAATCAGCTGTGATTATAATGAAAATATCCATAGACAATTTCGGTATCTCGAAATATTTCTAGCTTATGGTATCTTTGATTGCATCGTAAAAAGAAAATCTACTAACATATGCGCATCGCTTCATTTATTCTTATATTGTATTTATTAAAAAACAAAGCCAATTAGTAAATAGAAAATCACAAGAAACCACAGACTCTAAAATATTACTTATTTAAATAGGTAACGCAGTTAAATTTGGAAGACTGCTAAGTCTACATAAATTGCTGGATTACCACATGATTACCATAGACATTCAAATTAGTCGGATTATAAATAGGTCTGCACTACCAAAATATCGATATTCAGAGTTCGTGACTAGTAATCTGTGGTTTGTGACCCATTGCTACAATCCTGAAAAAGCTTACGTGAAGCCGGCTATAAGGACTGTAACAATGGATATCCTTTAGGACATTTTGGGATGTGATATTGCGACAATTTATAGCCGATCGCTCTCCTGGGTACTGCTTAAAACGGAACGCTGTCAGCACTGAGACAAACACTGAGAGCACCTTACCTCGAAAACGCCAGTGCTCACAGTACAAAGATGGCGTCGATTAATGACGTCATATATTTCCCTAGGATACTGCAGCAGTTTACTGTCAGTTATAACGGAACGAATTTCTCCACAGTAAGAGCACTGAACAGTGCTCGCAGTCTATAACGGAACACAGCCAATCTTCTTCTTCTTTTTTAATCTTCTATGTATGTACTATGTGTCAACCAGAGACAAGTACTATGTGTCAACCAGAGACAACTGACAAGTAACGTCAACTCAGCAACTGTTTGTCACTCACTGTTGCTGTTGTCATGAGTTGGTACATAATTTAGTATTTTGTGAGAATTAATATTTTTGGCTAAATTATTAATCCTGATAAAACTATTAATTTTAAAAACAAAAATGTATTTAGCACCACTTGTTTTTACAATACTAGTCACTCTAATTAGTGGTATATTTTCCAAGAGTGTAGAACTTACCTTCGAATTACCAGATAGTTCCGTCGAATGTTTTTATCAGGAAATTGAGCAAAATACATCTGCTTCGTTGGAATACCAGGTAAAATTCATTGGGTATATATTGTGACTTCAACAGGTAGAAAGAAAATAAATTATTTGAGAAGTTACTTGCAAGTACTTAGGTATGTACCTAATGCTTTTCCGACATTAAACTTGTAGTTCAAATTAATCAATATTATATTGTATTGAAGTTACCATTATGTGCTATCTTTTAATCTACATAGCCAATAAAAGTGAATTAAACTGATTTAACCAATTTGTAGGTTATAACTGGAGGCCAGTATGATGTGGATGTAAAAGTTGAAGGCCCCAACAAACAAATAATATATCAGCAACAAAAAATGCAATATGATTCACATCAATTCACAGCTCAACATACAGGTAATTTGTATGTCATTGTACTTGATATTGCTTTTTGACAGCCATTTTTCTTCTTCTTTTCTTGGTTTTTGGCTTTTATTAGTGCCAAAACAGCACAATGCATACATCCATTTTTACTGCAGTTTGGGTTTAATTAAGTTTATATTTATTACCTGATTTTACAGAATTTTTGTTGCCCCTAGTATTTTGTACATGGATAACAGTTATTTCAAAAAGAAACGCTACATAAGGAAAATCATAATCATTTTTACATTTTTTCAGGAGTATACAAAGTTTGCTTCAGCAATGAATTCAGTACATTTTCACACAAACTTGTATATATGGAGCTAAATGTAGGGCCGGAGCAGCCACTTCCTGGTATTGGTGAACATGCCACTGTACTAACACAGGTATTGAATAAGTTATCTTTGAAAATCAATGTACAGTATGGCAATCTAAAGGATACATTTCCACCAGAGATGCTAAGCTGCGTATGTGTGACCCACCAACAAGAGCACTTGATCTAACATCTAGTAATATTTTCACATAGGTACTTTTCTTCACAGGTATCAAATACAATTAGTATAATAAGTAATGAATAATTCTGTATTAATTTTTTTTAGCTCGAGACTTCAGCAGATGAAATCCATTCAGCCCTAAATAGGATTATTGATCATCAAACTCATCACAGATTAAGAGAGGCTCAAGGGCGCAAGGCGGCTGAATACCTAAACGAGAGAGTGTTCTGGTGGTCACTGTGTGAAACGATAGCCATTGTTTGTGTTGCTTTCGCACAAGTTGTGGTCTTAAAGAATTTCTTTAGTGACAGACCAACATTATATAATAAAATGTAATAGTAAATGATAGTATAATATTATTAATATATTCCATGGGCTAAAAATTTTATTGTTTTTTTTGTCTGCCTTATTGGAAAGGAACTGGAATTGACAAACCAGAAGTTCAAGGTATACTTCATTGGTGTGAGAAAACCTGTGCCACTTACAATGATGGTACTGTAGCAGAAGACTTTACAACTGTAAAGCAACTCACAACTGCCAACAACTTTAAAAAGTTACTACTCAATTGGATTTTAATCCAATTTTTACTTTTAATCTGTACAGTCATTAATTAATGACAATTATTGCCACCACTACAGCCCATTAACGTCCCACTTCTGGGCACAGGCCTCCACTCTCATAGGAGACCCACCCACTATGCTGCTCCGATGCAGGAATGTGTAGGATTAGGGAAAACAATAATTTTATTCAGTTTAAGTACTAACCCTGTATAAAAGCATGAGAAATGAAAAAGATTTGTGAGATTATATAAAATTTTATTTGAACCAGTTTTAAAACTTGGATATGGTTTAAAATTAATAATTTAATTTAATTTATTATTGAACATCATAATAATTGCATGCCATTTCAAATTGGAGTTTGGTGGTCAATCTTGTGCTATTTTCTATAATGAGAGTAAACACCCAAGGTAGCAAACAAAATTTCTCATTTATTGAAAATTACAAATTGAAATGAAAACAATTTTGTGACTTTCCTAGGAATATCAAGAAATCCCAGAAGGCAGATATAACTTCATTTCTCTAAACAAATCAACTCATAAGACAAAATATTATACAGCATAGTTTGGTAAAATGTAACAAATTTTCCCTATAACATGTAGGTACAATGACAAATATAATGTTAAAATAAGTTAGTAGATAGTCCAGCTTTTGAGTAATTTATGCTAAGGCGCTTTAGCACTGGAACCATTGAGTTAAACAATCAAACAGGAATTTTAGCTATTGCTATAATATAACAGTCATTAACACAGTTTATTTTCCTGGTTAAACCCTATATTATTTTGATATAAAATGTTTTAGGTAATAAACATCTAAATATTTAAAAGGCAAAGGTGACTGACTGACTGATCTATCAACGCACAGCTCTAACCACTGGTCGGATCGGGCTGAAATTTTGCACTCAGCTATTATAACGTAAGAAAGGATTTTTGAAGATTCCACCCCTAAGAGGGTGAAATAGGGGTTGAAAGTTTTTATGAAACTCAGTCTTTTCTCAAGTTATATCCATGAAACTTGGTTTACAAGCTACGGGTAAAAAATTAAGAAATATGTGTTTCACAGTTTTTGAAATTTCTACCCCCTAAGGAGTGAAATAGGGGATGAAAGTTTGTATGAAAGTCCTTCATTTCTCAAGATATTTCTCAAGTTATATCAATGAAACTTGGTATTTTGGCTTACAGTAATAAATAAAGAAGTATGTGTGTCACAGTTTTTCAAAATTCCACCCCCACGGGGTAAAATAGGGGTTGAAAGTTTGTATGAAAGTCCTTCATTTCTCAAGTTATAGCCATGAAACTTAGCATTTGGGCTTTCAGTTAGATATGCAAGAGTATGTGTTTCATCATTTTTGAAAATTCGATCCCCAAAGGGGTGAAATATAGTTTGTCGTTCAATCACGTCGCAACAGAGCAATGGATTAACGTGATTGCATGAGTATAGTTGAGGATCTGGAGAGTGACAGGCTACTTTTTAAACCAGACAATTAAGGAGTACCTGTGGGGAAAAAAACTTAAACCACGCAGACAAAGTCGCGGGCATTAGCTAGTTTGTAGTATAAAAATATAATCTTATCCTAATTTAACCAAGTAGTTATATGTTAGTCTATTAAAACAATACAAGAAGTGCAAACACACCATTGACTAAAGCACATGGGTATGCAATGAGAGGTCTTTGCTCAAAATCACCTGACATAGTGACAAAGAGGCGACTGGCTGACAGAGCAGACCAAATCACTGCTGCAGCTGATAGACTGAGGCCTATTGTACCTTCAAGAGATAAAAAAATACCCAGGCATGCCAAAACAACCATTGGCAGCATGCAATACCCTAACACACTCGCAACACTTAACATAGTAAAAACACCTTCTGTATGACTCATTAGAGATAGTAAACAGTACATCAAAATAACAGACATTACAGATAATCCATAAACATATCCAAAATGTGCTTTATTCCCAGAAAGAAACAGACATACTGCCAGGGCTAAACAAAAAGCAATGGGACCAGCAATATCTGTATCTCTTAGTAGGAAATTAGCATCATCAGCTTTAGATTGACCATGGAATGGATTGAGTACAGCTAAAGTTTTTTCTAATATTCTATCTGGATAAATTTCTAATTCATCTAGTAATGGTGGTTCATCAAAGTCTGATGCTTCAGTAGGATGATCCCCTGGTATTGGTGCTGGAGTGAATAAACTTGGGTTGTAGTACTGGTTGTTGTTGACAGGAACATTCGATCCTTGGTTGAATGAAAAGTTTTGTTGTTCAGCAGTGAAGTTCTGAAAGTCTAAGCAAATATTTTTGGTTAATCCATACTAATATGCAAATGTGTCTGTTTGTCTTATCTACGCTACGCTTTAACGGCCCATATATTGAACCGCTTTAGACGAAGTTTGGTATAGAGATAGTTTGCAGCCCGGGGTTACTTTTTAACCCAGAAAATTAGTTACTGCGGGAAGCAAAAAAATTTAACCGGACGAAGTTGCGTACATCATCTAAAATAGTATCTCATTACAGAATCAGAATTTATTTATTGCATCATACACATAATATTACAAAGGTGGTACAAAAGATAAAATGACAAGTTTATTACCATTGTCATGGCGTCCAATACTTAAAAATAATAGATGTAACAAATCAGGGTATTACTTAATTATTAAATAACTATGTGAACAAGAAAATTCTTGAAATATCGACAATACCTACATAATATTATTATGATATCAAATCAAATATAGAAATTAAAAATTAATATTATTCAGGAATATATTTACCTAGTGTTTGAGAGTCTCCGAATGCATTTGAATTATTGAAATGTGCACTATTGTTTTGAGTTTGCCAAGAATACTCGTTTGGATTCGGAAAACCAGCCATTATGATTTCGATTCGAACACCAGTGAAATTAAATAATCTTTTTGAAAAACAGAAATTATCAAGCCAATATCCGAAACTAAAAATTACTTTTAGATACAAGACAACTTCTTCAGTTTTCTAAAAATTCACTTCACAATTAAATGTCAACAGTCAAAACCACAATTCAAAACGTCAACGTCAACGCCGACCAACTCAAAAGTCCCAGAGTCAGCGCATACGGCGGCAGTCGTAATTGGGTCATTCTCAAACGGCTCAAAAAAGCGTGTCCGGGTCGAAAACCTGTATGAAATAGATTGCTAGCCACTTGATAATTTTATGTATGGTAGATATGATCAAAATATTAGGGGGGGCCTATGTCCTTTTTTAGGTAAACATTATGTAAGTTAAGTTAAAAAAAGAAAACCGCGGAAATATTGACCTCGGTGCCGTGTCCCGCACCACATATTGCGTTGAAAATTATTTTTTTTCTTTTTTTCTATAAAATATGCCACTATTTTGCAGGTGTTTACAAGAAACTAGTTAGTTACTAGCTCAAATTATAATATTTATAATCAATAATAGGCCTTAGTTGAGAACTTACAACAAATTGTTTTCGCGTCCGACGTTTAGAATTGATACCGGTGGCGCGCTCCAATTCTCTTATAACTTCTGTACTTTAATTACTGCGAGAATAGTAGTAAGAGTAAGACAAACTATCCGTCGCGCCGCATCGGTGGTTAAAGGCAACACGTCTGTACCTCTCTGTGCGTACCTTTTATTAAGGTAAGTAATCGCTTTCGGTGGCTTGGTATACCCATAAACTTGATTTCGGTGGAACTGTTCTATCCATATCTATTTAAACTACTATTATTTAATGTATACAAACGTATATCGTATGAGTGCTAGATTGCAATTAAGGAGGTTATTATTATAAATTTAGGATACTTTTGTAAAAATCTGGGATATTGCTCATTATTTTGATTTCAGTGGGATTGATCTCAGTGTTTTCGGTGGAAATAGATTAACATTTAGTAAAAAAAAGATGGTTGCAAAATTCATTTTTTGATTTTTCCAATTTTTGAGCATGTTTCTAAATGGGGGCTGTACTTTTTTATTATTTCACAAGAAAGTATAACTCAAAACGAAAAAATTGCGACCTAAAAGAAGTCTCTACGACAATTTTCCAAAGGAGAATTTTAATTTGAAAAATATCTTTTTGGGCCGAACAACGTGATTATCTCGGAAGTTTCTTAACATTTTTATCTGAAAAAATTTGTGAATATTTTAGATACAAAAATGTATACTTTCACCAAGATTGGTCAAAATAAAATTATTTTTGTGTAAATGAAAAATAAAAAACCATAAAAGCGGTTTTTCGCATTTTACTCGGAGATTTTGAGGTTATGTGAAAAAACCATTCATACAAAAGTGGTAGATCTTTTTATGATCTACAACTTTTCTATTGTACACTTTTCTCTCCAAAGTCAACTTTCGCCGGAAATCACAATAATCCAAAATTCCACCCCTTTTCATCCCCCAAATATATCTGGAAAACCCCCTTTTCCAGATATATTTGGGGGATGAAAAGGGGAAAAGATGAAAACCCCCAAACCCCCAGCTCACGCATTTTTTTTTACGTTTATTATATGCCACTTTACCATTTCCAGCTGTTCCCATCCTGTTAACAATTTTGTTTTTTTTCGCTTCAAAATAAGCGACTGGACTATGTGTGATAAGATAGATCTAAATAGAGACTGTTAAATGTTCCTACTTTGTTATGGTTACTATTTTTAATTTCATTTAGTATGTCATTTATTTAAAATTTAATAACATAAGTACAAAGTTGATTTTCGTAAATTTTCCTAAATCTAAGTAATTAAAGTAGGTATATGTTATGTTGTAAGTAAATATGTTGATAAAATAAAATATTTTATCGTAAAATTAACCTGAAATTCTTTACGTTTAGTCTTCAAAATATTAAATACCTCCATAAATAATTGGCTCACGCATTTTTTTTTACGTTTATTATATGCCACTTTACCATTTCCAGCTGTTCCCATCCTGTTAACAATTTTGTTTTTTTTCGCTTCAAAATAAGCGACTGGACTATGTGTGATAAGATAGATCTAAATAGAGACTGTTAAATGTTCCTACTTTGTTATGGTTACTATTTTTAATTTCATTTAGTATGTCATTTATTTAAAATTTAATAACATAAGTACAAAGTTGATTTTCGTAAATTTTCCTAAATCTAAGTAATTAAAGTAGGTATATGTTATGTTGTAAGTAAATATGTTGATAAAATAAAATATTTTATCGTAAAATTAACCTGAAATTCTTTACGTTTAGTCTTCAAAATATTAAATACCTCCATAAATAATTTTATTTTGATTTCGGTGACTAAAATATTGATTTCGGTGGACACCATTTTTTGAAAATCGAATTACGATGTAACCACTGGGCCGATAAAGTTCCCTTTACTATCAATATTAACTAAATTAAATCTAGATTTGATATTTCCTACTAGTATGTCTCAAATACAAAAAAAAAATTGTGCCACCGAAGTCAATCAAATAATGAGGTGCCTGAGAAGTACCCAATTCCTTCTTCCATGGCTTATGGTAGGTTACATCCACCTTACATCCATTGTCCATCAGTATCCATACAGTGGGTGTTCCGATATAAGCACTGCGCTCTGTGGCACTGCGAGCACTGTCAGTGCTCTTTACTGGGGACTTACAGTGCTCGCAGTGTATTTCGGAACACACCCACAATATATTGTAAGCTCTATGGTCCTAACCATAGATTAACTAATAACCAAAATCAAAGTACTAACCGGACGGACCGGACCCAACTCGGCAGGTCCTATTCAGCGTGGTGAACTATGGCCTAAGCCCATCTCTTTCTGAGAGGAAACTCGTGCTGACTGCTCAGTATTTAACACAGATTCAGGGTGCGTTCCGAAATACACTGAGAGCACTGAAAGTCCCCAGTAAAGAGCACTGCCAGTGCTCGCAGTGCTTATAACGGAACACACACTAAAGTTTTAGCATAGACTACGAGTACTGGGCCAGCGATGGGTTGATGTTAATGATTACTACTGAAAAATCCTTAGGTACCGTTTACGATCTAAGTAAACGATCTGTAATTTAAAAGTTTAGTTGAAAAATATGATATTATACCTACTAGATTTTTAATAGTAGGTATAAAATGTATTACAGGAATTATGAATACTATATTTAAAAAAAAAAAAACTCTAAAATATGTATGGCATTTATTTTATTTTCTTTAATATCATTTGCATATTTTAATCACGGAATGACAATAATTTATTAAAGTAATATAAGTAATTTAAAAAGTACAAGCACAGACGTAGTACAAGTATAATATGCACAATTTATGTTTTATTGATTTTTCCAAAGCCGAATAGAAATGCCAGTGCATTGCGATTGGCCTAGGCTTTATACGCTAATTGTCAGAGCTTTTAATCCAAAGCCCTGTCAAAAAGTCTAGGTAAGTAGGCTTTTTTTTTAATTTTTTATCCACTACAAGTTAGCCCTTGACTGCGATCTCACCTGATGGTAAGTGATGATGCAGTCTAAGATGGTAGCGGGCTAACCTGTTAGGGGCATGGCAGTAATATTAAACCCATACCCCTATTCGGTTTCTACACGGCATCGTACCGGAACGCTAAATCGCTTGGCGGCACGTCTTTGCTAGTAGGGTGGTAACTAGCCACGGCCTAAGCCTCCCACCAGGCCAGACCAGGGAAAATTCAGAAATTGTAAATTCCCAAATTGACCCTGCCGGGGATAAATTAATAATCCCCGGGGATGCCGGGGAGGTAATCCATACTAATATTTTAAATGCCAAAGTGTGTCTGTGTGTCTGCTCCGCTTTCACGGCCCATCTGTTCAACCGATTTTGATGATATTTGGTACAGGGATAGGTTCTATCCTGGGGAAGGGCATAGGCTACTTTTTATCTCGAAAAATTCAAGAGTTCCTGCGGGAAACATAAAAAATTATCTCTTCAACTGATTTTGATGAAATTTGGTATAGGGATAGTTTGTATCCACGGGTCCTTCCCCTGGATACAAACTATACCTATACCAAATATACCATAGGCTACTTTTTATCCCGAGCATTGCTGAGGATTGCCTAGGTCAGTGGCAATTATGTATATACATATTTCAGCTTTGGATACAAAATACATAAAAATATTATAGAAAATATAAGTTACATGGTGGATTACGCATTATTATAGGTATATAACGTATTACTTTTCCTCTTTGTAAAAGATTAGGGCAAGCAACACAGCAAGTTATCGTTCTAATTAATCCACCAACAAACAAGCAAAGACTTTCAAAATTAAGGTAAAAAGTCAAAGAAACCTGCAACCTGTATGGCTAGCATGCGCACTACGAGTAAAATTATGTCTACCCGTTATCTCTATCTGTCTACCGAAGCTAACATGGTTACTTGTCTCGTTACGTCAAAAGTAGAGATAAACGTAATATTTCTTATCTGTGGTATCTTTCTCTACGAACCTTTACTTGTCGACTATTTTTTCTTGTCATCTATCGCATTTTGTGCATGTTAGGGTAAGTGAAAAATTTGCCGGCAACGACAACATCTCTCTCTCGTCGCGAGATAATCTCGTTGTGCGCATGCTATGCAAGCTGAAGTGGCTTTTGTGACTTCTGGTGCAAATGGCCCTTAATGTTTTGGAAAGAGTTGTTTGAAACTTGTACATGTAAAAAGTTTTTACAAATACAAGTTTATAGTTGGTGGCATTTTCGTAATTATATGATATTTAAGATTGTGTAAAACAGCTTAAGCGCCGTTCTATCATGTACCTGTAGCACTAATTTTAAACTGCGCAGGCGGTTCCTAATACATATTTTAATAAAAACGTGTGTACGTAAATAAGAACTCTTATCATATTCAACTGAATTTTTAAACATTTTATAATAAATAATAAGTAAAAAACAAAAGATTCAGGTACCACTTTATAAGTCACCTTATCATATTTCATGTAAACGTTTTTATATCGAGTTTAGTGTTAATAATACTTAATCATTAACTATAACATAATTTGTGTAATATTAACAAAATAAAACTACAATAAACATTATACCTACTAATATTACACATTATTAATTAAATTATGTCTAAAAACTCCTTCTACAACGAGTCGTTAAATGCCTACTACACTTTTAAATTAGTACTAAATCGTCCAAATCAATACTTGCAAGCATATAAAATAGCTTAGACCCATAATATATAGCATACACACCCGTTCAATCGAACTTTATTACAATATGGAAATCTTAGTTTCACCAAACAGTTTTTTTTGTAGCAAAAGGTACAACCGAATTGTACGCACCGAATTAGAAGTTAGTTAAAAACTTCTTTAGACTTGAGTGCAACTCAGATCTTTTTAGTGACAGTGGAAGTAAAGTTCAAATGACGACCAAATAAAGACAACCAAACAGAACCGCTATTTTGAGACCGCCATCAAGGTTTTTCTTATCTGTGCCACATGTGTATTTTCGTTGAATTTCCTTACTCCTTACTTCCTTATTTTCCATTCATATTTACTTTTAATTTAACCGTCTTATCTATCACATTGTCACAGAAGTTTTGCGTGCGTAACGGTTACAATACAAACTCATTTTTTTTAACAAACGCTAATATTGCAAATCAAAAGTTATAAATCTAGTTGTTATTTGCTAATTACACGCCTAAAGACGTTCACAGACTCTAGTCTGAATCATCAAGAATTAAATTTCATTGGAATGTTTCAACTTAACTTGTACTCAAGTTACAAAGAACCAAAAGATGCCCTCGACACCCATCCGCTTGATTCAGGCTTTGAAATTTCTATGGGAATTTTGCTGGATAAAAATCCTTCCTCAGAATAAAACCTTCCTATGTACCTACCAAATTTCGTCAAAATGTCTAAACTTACTTAAATATACATATCAAAAATTTCGGAACCGGCAGGATTTGAACCTGCGTCTCTCTGGGAATCGCTAAGTTTAGAAACTTTCCTCGTGTGTGAAGCACTGTAATAAAAATTATAAAATTAGTAAAACGCAAAATGTGTCATTCCTAGTTCAAAGAGTTCCATCGAATATGGGCCTTTGAAAGTAGTTTCGATACTTTAATATATCGCTACTGGATGGCATAAACAGTCGCGTAAAAAGACTGGATTAAAGATGCATATCTCAAATTTCGTCACTGGCAGGTAAGTGAGCCGTGGCCGAGAGGTCAAGGCGCTCAGGGCGCGATTCCCAGAGAGACGCAGGTTCAAATCCTGCCGGTTCCGAAATTTTTGATATGTATATTTAAGTAAGTTTAAAAACTTTCCTCGTGTGTGAAGCACTGTAATAAAAATTATAAAATTCGTCAAAATGGTTGACAAGATGGGCGGCGAAATGTAGAAGACAGATATACACACTTTCGCATTAATAGTAAGTATTAGGTCCATACTAATATTATAATTATATCCATTGGACTGAGTAATTTTATTTCATGCGTAAACATCCATTTTCAAAGAGTATAATCACTATGGTAAAAAATATCTTACCAACGATGTGAGTACTACACTTATGTACTATATACATTTTGTACACTTTGTAACTCGTTTATAAAAATATGAACACGCTAATAAATGGAGATTACAAACACATTTAAATTCCGTCCGTTTAAAAAATAAAACGTTACCGACTTGGGAATATAAAACTTAATTGAGTAAAATAATATTCACAATCATAATATATATCACAGATACCTAAGGAAGATATTAGATTAAATCTATCTTTGAGGTACTACACATAGCGTTATTGTAAATAGTAAATAAATAAAAAGCACACAATCTCAAAGTGATTCTTATTTCCTAGGTCGAAACACATAACATTTACGATGTCCTCGGAGGCCCGACTTAAATAAATAGTCTTATATCAAAACTTAAACCTGGAAATAATCACTCACAGTGCAATCTGCACCATTATTAATACTGTTTTTTACATCCTTCGCTGTGGGGACGTTGATTTTCTCATAGCCCGCAGAGGAGTCAGAGCGATCGACGCCGGCTTCACTTTCCCCACTGTTCACTTTCTCGTAAGGCGGCTCTCGCTTCGACAATTCGAAATATTTGACACTTTCATAGTTTGGATCCTTTTTGGACCTCACCGAGTCATACTTGGAGTCCTTCGACCGCACAGATTCGTACTTCGGATCTTTACATCTCAACGATTCGTAATTAGGATCCTGAGTGTTCACGCTTTCGTAATTAGGATCTTTGGGGCGAACCGACTCGTAATTCGGATCGGATTCACTGCCCGTGGTATAGAGCGGATCGTTGGACATGGATTCGTAGTTCGGTTCCATTACTGATTCGTCGTTATTGTTTGTGGGCCAGTTGTACTTTGCCGGCCTCTTGTTGACAGTGGAGTAAGTGGGTTGGATTTTGTAGTTGGGTGCGATGGTCGCATAGGGTGGGGTGGAGGGTTGGTTCCGCAGCACTTCATAGTTGGGATCGGAGTCTGAGGCGTTGGCGTCGCCTTTGGAAATGTGTTCGTATCCGGGATCGCTGCTAATAATGCTGTCAGGGCCGCTGTCCACATGATTCAATTTTAGTAAATTATTGTTAGTGTAGTTCGATGGCTGGTTTTTGCTTATATCTCTAACAGTTTCGTAACCAGGGTCCTGATTGGAATTCTTTCGTTCCTTTCGGGCGATGGTTTCATATCCGTGGTTAGCGAAAAGCTTTCTGTCGATAGTTTCGTACCCAGGATCGTCGCCTCTATATTTCAAATTTTTAGTATCGACGTTAGTGTTAGTTAAGTCTTTGGACTTTCTCAACGATTCCTCCTTGGCCTTCGCCTTTTTCATGACTTTAGCGTACATTTCCTCGACGTTACGGGAGGGGCTTTCAGTGGCGCGTTGCTCGGAAGTAATGCTAGTGTTGGGCTCGGTTGAGTAGTCGCTGTAGGCGGGGCCATCGATGGAGTTGTAGAGGTTGTCGGTTGTGTCGGTAGGTTCCTTGTTATCGATATCGAAGTTGAGCTCCCTTGCCACCAGAGGGCGCGCGAGGTCGCCGGAGCTGAAGCGATGCTTCTCTACGGGATAGTTGCAGCCGTAGAAGTCGGACGAACTGACGCAGCTGTTGTTGCGCTGGTGCTTCTCGTTCAGACTGCGCCGCAGTTTGTCGTGGTTGAAGTGCAGGTCACCTGGCACGGAGAGCAAAATTGATATCTCGTACAGATGCAAAAGATATTTATATGCAGAAATCTATACTATATACTATCCTTCCTAATATTATAAACGCAAAAGTTTGTATGTATGGATGTTTGTTACTCATACGCCAGAACGGCTGAAACGGATCTGGATGAAATTTGGCACAGAGATAGGTTATTATCTGGAATAACACATAGGCTACATATACATCTACATCCGCGGGAACTAAATCCACGCGGACGAAGTCGCGGTTATCAGCTAGTAAAAGAATAAAAGGCAAAATAGTGTTGTGACGTATTATTATTATAATTATTATAATTGTTGACAGTCGTCACTCAAGTTGTGCCTGAAGAAGTTTTAGTAAAAATATTGTGCACTCTTTTTTAATGTCCAAGACTGGGAACATTATAGTCAAAACTTAATATTACCTGTGCTGGATATCCTTTGGTGTCGTTGAGCGAGCACGTCAGCAGAGCGCGTAGCCGGTGCGTGCGCCGAATGCTGTGGGTGAGCTTGATGCGGTGGGTGAGATGAAAGGGGTGGGTGAGATGGATGCGGTGGGTGGGATGGATGGGGTGGGTGAGATGGATGCGGTGGGTGGGATGGATGGGGTGGGTGAGATGGATGGGGTGGGTGTGATGGATGGGGTGGGTGAGATGGATGCGGTGGGTGGGATGTATGAGAGTGGTGTGGTGGGTGTTGAGGGTGTGCTGGGTGCGACGGGTGAGTTGAGGGCGGCGGCGGCGGTGGCAGCGGTGAATTGGCCTGCCGCTTTTCTGGCTTGGGCGACCCAAGCGCACCCGTTGAATTCGAACACGACGACATCGATGCTGAAACCAAATTCAACTTTTAAAAATATTTTTCAAAAGTAATATTTTCTTCCGATTTAATTTAATGTCGATTCTGTATTAGGGCTTTCAATTATTCATTTAACTAATATAAAAAATTAAAAAAGTATATACCTTGACGTGAATGTGTGGCATTGGATGTTGAAGCCCCGATTTCAGGTGGCGCACTTCTCCTATATATACAAATAAATAAATTAATGATTATTCACAAAAAGAATACAACTTATAGTCCCTCTCTTTGAAGAGAGAAAACCAGAAGTAGAACTTCAGGAATAGAAAGGCCAATGTCCAGCAGTGGACGTCTGCATGCTAAAATGATGACGATGATGATGTACTAAACAAGTCTGAATAATATATTTTTAAATTTTAAATGCAAGTTTTGCCCCACCCATCAGACTCTAAACACCATCTAAGTACAGTATTACCATTTTTATAAGTAGCATCGTCAAGATTCATTTGAACAGAAGCGCAACTTAACGCCGACTAAAACAGAATGTGAACAACAATGAAATACAGACCTAAACACAAGAACAACAGACAGTGAGTCATTGTTGTTCACATTCTGTTTTAGTCGGCGTTAGGTATATCTATAGATATATATAGCACGAGTCTGTTGTTCTTGTGTTTAGGTCTGTATTTCATTCTTGTTTGTTTTAGTCGGCGTTAAGTTGCGCTTCTGCGCAAACGTATAAGTCTAAAAATTAATTTACAACGTCACTAAGCCGTGGTCCGAGCCTCACAGGAGGCGCCCTTGGGAAGACGTTGCCCCCCCAATGTCTTTGAGCCCTAACACCCAATTTCGGCGATGCCTAGCGCTCGCCCAACACCCCGGTGACTATGTAGCAGCCAGGAGGGCCTACGTAGCATACTCAATCCGAACAAAAACCGGGTCACAGCAGTTACCTCGCATGGTGCGTGGCATCCGGCAGCGGCGCGGGCGCGGCGGCGGGCGCCGGCTCGCTGGCGGGCGGGTTGCGGCGCCGCGGCTCGGGTGCGATCTGTGCGTACGTGTCTGAGCCTTCGCCCACGCTCGCGCCCTCTATCGCCTCGTACATTTCATCTGTGTGACGAATAGCTAATAATGAACGACAGACGCTTTTAACTCATGTTAAATAAAAAAAAGGGTTAACTTCGTTTTATCTACCCAACAACAGACCGTGTTTTACCGGATATTAATATATTACGTGAATTAATTATAATAAAAATTCCCCTATTTATTTTTTGTGCTGAGATACGAGAAAAACGAGAGCACTTAATTAATTATAATAATTTGCTACAAAAATTCATGTGTAGCATAAAAATGCTATTTTATTTTCAAATTACAAAAAATACAGAAACAACGAGAAATTGGCATGCATTTTTTCATGATGTTATTAGGGATGATATTTTAGGCTTGATCTCATATTTGTCCCGTGACGAGCACGAGCACGAAGTATTAATAGTTACAATGTATACAGAGTAAGTCATTTATGGTATACTTACATACTTTATCAGACAAGCAATAAAATCAGAGACAAGACAAAAGTGCATTTCCTAATTGTAAAATTAAACTTTTATTACTATGATAAGCATGGGCTATCTTTTTTTCCAGCAAGGCCGACAATCTGTTAGCACAAAACTGAACTTAATTGTAGGTATCGGTAGTATTTTTCTAATGTCATCATCATTATCATCATCGAAACGAAGTTTGGCGGTCATCACGCGACATACACCATAAAAAATATCCGAATATTTCGCACAGATTTTTTCTATTTCCAATTGTTCTTCATTATTTAAGTAAGTTAAATTTAACTCTGTAAGTAATTTCTTTACTCTATCCGCGTTAACTTTCGGTTTATCGAAACAAAGTAAACTGTAGTTTGTCAATTTATCTATTTCATTGACCTACAATGACCTACAATTACCTACAATGCCGCGTCTTTTAGTAACTAAGCCCAGTCCACCCCCTTATATCTAACCACTTGCGTGGCGACGTGGAACTCTCTAGCCTCAATCCTTCCTACCAAAACTAGTCTTTTGTAATGTACCCACATGAAATGAAATTACTATATTTCCGAGGATTTTGGTATGAGTCAGATAGATAGATAGATGAATAGTTTATTGCACACATAAAAGAATACAAAGTAAAGTTTACTAAAAACTAGGTATGCAAAGGCGGCCTTATTGCTTACTGAGCAATCTCTACCAGGACCTTTGGTGAGAGGATTGAACAGGTTGTGTACTAAAAATTCTCGATTTCAAAAACGGTTTCAACAACTGGTTTACCAATGTATTTAAGATTAGTAAGCGATTTTCTAATGAACTTGGGTCTGAAATGGTGAATAGGTAAGCTGATGAAATCATACTAATATTATAAATGCGAAAGTGTGTTTGTTTGTTGGTTTGTCCTTCAATCACGCCGCAACGGAGCAACGGATCGACGTGATTTTTGGCATGGGTATAGTTGACCTGGAGAGTGATATAGACTACTTTTTATCCCAGAAAATTAAGGAGTTCCCACTAATTAAAAAAAATTAAACCGCGCGGACGAAGTCGCGGGCATCAGCTAGTAAGAAATATGTAAAACTAACCGGAGTCATCAGAGACGGTGGCATAGTGCGGTTGCAAAGTCTTGACATTTTGTGCGCGGATGTTGCTAAGCGGCTCGCGGACTGATATGCTGGTGTATCCCTCTGAAAAAAATACCTGTTTAATCATAACACGTGGTTGTGGTAACTAAAGCAAATATTTTATTATCTTACCATGCACAGTGAGTTAAATATAGAGATTTTAATTTATGGCACTAACTTATATACCTTTGATAAAGGCGGCGCAGCGGCCGCAAAACACCCGATCTGATTAGTTTTTTTTTTGGCGGTCGTGACGTTCGAATTACATAATACGTTAAGTAAGAGAAAATGGTAAATTAGTTTGAGAGTAAGTTGGTTTGTAAGTTGGTAGTTTCTATATAAGATCACCTATACAGTACTTATTATGTTTAAAAGCATAGTTTTCTTGTTAGTTTTCTCATGTAAGTGACCTTTTGGTCTTTTTTGGGAAAATAAATCTCTCTTTAAAGGAAATCCTGTCTCGACGTCTGTTGACCGCTGATGGCCCCCGAAACGAGATCAGCACATTGTAGGAGATACGTACTGGCGCGCAGAGTCGGTGGAGTCTCCGCTAAAGTGCGTGTCGGGCGGGAGCGGCGCGCGCGGCGACGGCCGAGTGATGTAGGGCAGCTGCCCGCTGATGGCCACTGACACCGAGATCAGCACATTGTAGGAGATACGTACTGGCAGAGTCGGTGGAGTCCCCGCTAAAGTGCGTGTCGGGCGGGAGAGGCGCGCGCGGCGACGGCGGCGTGATGTAGGGCAGCTGCCCGCTGATGGCCACTGACACCGAGATCAGCACATTGTAGGAGATACGTACTGGCAGAGTCGGTGGAGTCCCCGCTAAAGTGCGTGTCGGGCGGGAGAGGCGCGCGCGGCGACGGCGGCGTGATGTAGGGCAGCTGCCCGCTGATGGCCACTGACACCGAGATCAGCACATTGTAGGAGATACGTACTGGCAGAGTCGGTGGAGTCCCCGCTAAAGTGCGTGTCGGGCGGGAGAGGCGCGCGCGGCGACGGCGGCGTGATGTAGGGCAGCTGCCCGCTGATGGCCACTGACGCCGAGATCAGCACATTGTAGGAGATACGTACTGGCAGAGTCGGTGGAGTCCCCGCTAAAGTGCGTGTCAGGCGGGAGAGGCGCGCGCGGCGACGGCGGCGTGATGTAGGGCAGCTGCCCGCTGATGGCCACTGACACCGAGATCAGCACATTGTAGGAGATACGTACTGGCAGAGTCGGTGGAGTCCCCGCTAAAGTGCGTGTCGGGCGGGAGAGGCGCGCGCGGCGACGGCGGCGTGATGTAGGGCAGCTGCCCGCTGATGGCCACTGACACCGAGATCAGCACATTGTAGGAGATACGTACTGGCAGAGTCGGTGGAGTCCCCGCTAAAGTGCGTGTCGGGCGGGAGAGGCGCGCGCGGCGACGGCGGCGTGATGTAGGGCAGCTGCCCGCTGATGGCCACTGACGCCGAGATCAGCACATTGTAGGAGATACGTACTGGCAGAGTCGGTGGAGTCCCCGCTAAAGTGCGTGTCGGGCGGGAGAGGCGCGCGCGGCGACGGCGGCGTGATGTAGGGCAGCTGCCCGCTGATGGCCACTGACGCCGAGATCAGCACATTGTAGGAGATACGTACTGGCAGAGTCGGCGGAGTCCCCGCTAAAGTGCGTGTCGGGCGGGAGAGGCGCGCGCGGCGACGGCGGCGTGATGTAGGGCAGCTGCCCGCTGATGGCCACTGACGCCGAGATCAGCACATTGTAGGAGATACGTACTGGCAGAGTCGGTGGAGTCCCCGCTAAAGTGCGTGTCGGGCGGGAGAGGCGCGCGCGGCGACGGCGGCGTGATGTAGGGCAGCTGCCCGCTGATGGCCACTGACACCGAAATCAGCACATTGTAGGAGATACGTACTGGCAGAGTCGGTGGAGTCCCCGCTAAAGTGCGTGTCGGGCGGGAGAGGCGCGCGCGGCGACGGCGGCGTGATGTAGGGCAGCTGCCCGCTGATGGCCACTGACACCGAGATCAGCACATTGTAGGAGATACGTACTGGCAGAGTCGGTGGAGTCCCCGCTAAAGTGCGTGTCGGGCGGGAGAGGCGCGCGCGGCGACGGCGGCGTGATGTAGGGCAGCTGCCCGCTGATGGCCACTGACGCCGAGATCAGCACATTGTAGGAGATACGTACTGGCAGAGTCGGTGGAGTCCCCGCTAAAGTGCGTGTCGGGCGGGAGAGGCGCGCGCGGCGACGGCGGCGTGTTGTAGGGCAGCTGCCCGCTGATGGCCACTGACACCGAGATCAGCACATTGTAGGAGATACGTACTGGCAGAGTCGGTGGAGTCCCCGCTAAAGTGCGTGTCGGGCGGGAGAGGCGCGCGCGGCGACGGCGGCGTGATGTAGGGCAGCTGCCCGCTGATGGCCACTGACACCGAGATCAGCACATTGTAGGAGATACGTACTGGCAGAGTCGGTGGAGTCCCCGCTAAAGTGCGTGTCGGGCGGGAGAGGCGCGCGCGGCGACGGCGGCGTGATGTAGGGCAGCTGCCCGCTGATGGCCACTGACACCGAGATCAGCACATTGTAGGAGATACGTACTGGCAGAGTCGGTGGAGTCCCCGCTAAAGTGCGTGTCGGGCGGGAGAGGCGCGCGCGGCGACGGCGGCGTGATGTAGGGCAGCTGCCCGCTGATGGCCACTGACACCGAGATCAGCACATTGTAGGAGATACGTACTGGCAGAGTCGGTGGAGTCCCCGCTAAAGTGCGTGTCGGGCGGGAGAGGCGCGCGCGGCGACGGCGGCGTGATGTAGGGCAGCTGCCCGCTGATGGCCACTGACACCGAGATCAGCACATTGTAGGAGATACGTACTGGCAGAGTCGGTGGAGTCCCCGCTAAAGTGCGTGTCGGGCGGGAGAGGCGCGCGCGGCGACGGCGGCGTGATGTAGGGCAGCTGCCCGCTGATGGCCACTGACACCGAGATCAGCACATTGTAGGAGATACGTACTGGCAGAGTCGGTGGAGTCCCCGCTAAAGTGCGTGTCGGGCGGGAGAGGCGCGCGCGGCGACGGCGGCGTGATGTAGGGCAGCTGCCCGCTGATGGCCGCTGACACCGAGATCAGCACATTGTAGGAGATACGTACTGGCAGAGTCGGTGGAGTCCCCGCTAAAGTGCGTGTCGGGCGGGAGAGGCGCGCGCGGCGACGGCGGCGTGATGTAGGGCAGCTGCCCGCTGATGGCCACTGACACCGAGATCAGCACATTGTAGGAGATACGTACTGGCAGAGTCGGTGGAGTCCCCGCTAAAGTGCGTGTCGGGCGGGAGAGGCGCGCGCGGCGACGGCGGCGTGATGTAGGGCAGCTGCCCGCTGATGGCCACTGACACCGAGATCAGCACATTGTAGGAGATACGTACTGGCAGAGTCGGTGGAGTCCCCGCTATAGTGCGTGTCGGGCGGGAGAGGCGCGCGCGGCGACGGCGGCGTGATGTAGGGCAGCTCTTGACTCGACGGCAGCTGCCAGCCGATGACCACTGACGCCGAGATCAGCACATTGTAGGAGATACGTACTGGCAGAGTCGGTGGAGTCCCCGCTAAAGTGCGTGTCGGGCGGGAGAGGCGCGCGCGGCGACGGCGGCGTGATGTAGGGCAGCTCTTGACTCGACGGCAGCTGCCCGCTGATGGCCACTGACGCCGAGATCAGCACATTGTAGGAGATACGTACTGGCAGAGTCGGTGGAGTCCCCGCTAAAGTGCGTGTCGGGCGGGAGAGGCGCGCGCGGCGACGGCGGCGTGATGTAGGGCAGCTCTTGACTCGACGGCAGCTGCCCGCTGATGGCCACTGACACCGAGATCAGCACATTGTAGGAGATACGTACTGGCAGAGTCGGTGGAGTCCCCGCTAAAGTGCGTGTCGGGCGGGAGAGGCGCGCGCGGCGACGGCGGCGTGATGTAGGGCAGCTCTTGACTCGACGGCAGCTGCCCGCTGATGGCCACTGACACCGAGATCAGCACATTGTAGGAGATACGTACTGGCAGAGTCGGTGGAGTCCCCGCTAAAGTGCGTGTCGGGCGGGAGAGGCGCGCGCGGCGACGGCGGCGTGATGTAGGGCAGCTGCCCGCTGATGGCCACTGACACCGAGATCAGCACATTGTAGGAGATACGTACTGGCAGAGTCGGTGGAGTCCCCGCTAAAGTGCGTGTCGGGCGGGAGAGGCGCGCACGGCGACGGCGGCGTGATGTAGGGCAGCTGCCCGCTGATGGCCACTGACACCGAGATCAGCACATTGTAGGAGATACGTACTGGCAGAGTCGGTGGAGTCCCCGCTAAAGTGCGTGTCGGGCGGGAGAGGCGCGCGCGGCGACGGCGGCGTGATGTAGGGCAGCTCTTGACTCGACGGCAGCTGCCCGCTGATGGCCACTGACGCCGAGATCAGCACATTGTAGGAGATACGTACTGGCAGAGTCGGTGGAGTCCCCGCTAAAGTGCGTGTCGGGCGGGAGAGGCGCGCGCGGCGACGGCGGCGTGATGTAGGGCAGCTCTTGACTCGACGGCAGCTGCCCGCTGATGGCCACTGACGCCGAGATCAGTACTGCCTCTGCTAAACGTATCATGCTTAGTTTTTGGAGCCAGTAAGTCTTGTGCCTTTTTTTCCACTACAAGTTAGCCCTTGACTGCAATCTCACCATCACACAATCATGGCAAGTGATGATGCAGTCTAACATGGTAGCGGGCTAACCTGTTAGGGGTATGGCAGTTATATTAAACCCATGCCCATAGTCGGTTTCTACACGGCATCGTACCGGAACGCTAAATAGCTTGGCGATACGTCTTTGCCGGCAGGTTGGTAACTAGCCACGGCCGAAGCCTCCCACCAGACCAGACCAGGAAAAATTTAGAAATTATAAATTCCCAAATTGAACCTGCCGGAAATCGCACCCGGGACCTCCCACGTTAAGACAACAGCTCTCAATACTGCGCTAGGGAGGTCGTCAAAATCGCCTTTCTCAAATACAAGGCGGACCGAACACAACGCGAAGCGTTTTTATTTTGTAATTTACGGAGTCGTTTGAATCTTGTCACATAGAAATTAGTTTCGCTTCTGCATTTTTATATGGCGACACTTCGCCGTATAAAAATGCCTAAATGAATACGCCAATAAATGTATACGCCACGCGTTCGGTAGATATGCCTTGTCTTTGACAAGGGCTTTATTATCATGTATGTAAATAAGTATGCATCAGTTTGGTCGAATAGGTTTATTATTTAAAAACTTTATTCATAATAATTATAACGTTTATGCATTGGGATTAGGATTACTCACAACAATGGCAATTGAAAACTTCCAATTTACATTATCAATATCTATCGGAACACCACTTGATTGAAGTGTTAGTGATAGCGTTTATCTAAGCCAATATTTGTATTATTAGAGTATTACAATAAATGCCGACTGTCGAACTCCGTGACGAACAACATCAAATTTCGTATTGTTCCATATTGAGTCCAGGACAATAAGAGATTCCAAGCTCAAGTTTATCGGTCAAATTAATTACCTACTGGAACACAAACTCATCTTAAAACTTACAGTTTAAAGACTGTAGATGCAAGTTGTGGGGAGCGCTCTCACTTTGATCTTGTTAACTGAATCAGTAAGATAAATACCTACTATAAGACGTTTTAGAAACACGTAGATACGTGGTAGAAAAGTCGTTTTGTAAATAAATGTAATGAAGCTGTAAGCCTTCTTTGTAAAATCTGCATCAATTCAGTTGGGATTAGCTGATTTTGGCCAACAGCGGAAAAATGTTAACCAATCAGAGGTGTTTGCGATCGTTACATTGTAGCGATTATTTTTACGTAATAAGGCCCCAGTTGGCAGCCAACTTTATCACGATGATAGAAATCTTACACAAATTAACAATTAAATGATAATTATCTTATTATAATATGATTACCTGCTGCCGAGGAAGCTGTTTCTCGTTCTTCGATTTGAATTATATCACTATCGGAGCTTTGATCGGGTATTACTTCCACCATTCTGAAACAAATATCTACAATATTATAATGAACCATTTATCTTATCACTAGCTGATGCCCGCGACTTCGTCCGCGTGGATCGAGGTTTTTCGGTTCCCGCGGGAACTCTTTAATTTTCCGGGATAAAAAGTAGCCTATGTACTATTCCAGACTATAATCTATCTCTGTGCCAAATTTCATCCAGATCCGTTCAGCCGTTGGGGCGTGATTGAGTAACAAACATCCATCCATACATCCATCCAAACTTTCGCATTTATAATATTTATTTGATTATACTATTATAGTGTGGTCTAAATGAAATTATTATATGCTTTTGCATTTTGGATTTTGCAAACAGAAGAAAAAAAATTGTATTTCAGTAATATTTCAAAAACCAAGTAGTAGTAGCAGGTTACACTTTCTAAAGTTGGTACGAAAATAAAATGCGTTAGAAATAAGAGCCTTCTCCTTTTTGAAGTCATTATTCATAGGAAATAGGAATGATTGCGACATTTAGATGGAAATAGGCGGAAATGGTTTTAGGTGGAATGTGTATTTTTAGTATGTCTATTTTGATTGTAGACCGTAGTAGGTAGAACGAGTTAATTCCGGTTTGTCATAATTTAATACATAGTTTTAGAAAAACTATGCAGATCCAAGAGCATTAACGTGAGACAGGTACCTAAGTCTATGGGAAAATTTCTCCTATATGCGTTGCGATTTGCGAACGAATGGCGTTTTTATAGAGTACTCGCTAGATTAATTGTTTATTAGCTATTTAAAACGCATTTCATAAAAAACAACTCACACATTATGACTTTCACTCTGCAGCTTAGCGTACGCGTGCTCGTAAGGATGATCTCTGCTAGTGGACGCTGCGACTACGGCTTTACTTCCTGAAATACAACATTAATTTTTACTCCACTCCAATTCAAAATTCAAATGTTTTTTATTCAAATAAACTTTTACAAGTACTTTTGAATCGTCAAGTGAATCTACCACTGGTTCGGAATGTTCCTACCGAGGAGAACGAGCAAGAAAATCGGTGGTTGCTCTTTTTAAATAATTCATTTACCTACAATTATTCTATCAATGTGTACATAAGTAACAGCTGTCCTTAGCATTACTGGAGCGATCAAATCCATGCTCCTCTATCATTTACATAATCCTCAACAGTATAATAAGCTTTTTCAGGAGCATACTAATCCCTGCGATCTCCTTATGGTAAGTGATAATGCTGCAGTCTAAGATGTTAGTGGGCTAACTCGTTGGGAGTGTGGCAGTCATATTAAACCTATTCCCTTAATCAATTTCTACAGGAAAGCTTAATCGCTTGGCGGCACGTCTTTGCCGGTAAGGTGGTAGGTAACTAGCTACGCCCAAAGCTTACCACCAGACCAGACCAGAGAAAGTTCAAAAATATAAATTCCCAATTGACTCTGCCAGGGCAATCCCCGGACGAATCCAGTGAATCCGGGTCCTCCCACTTACAAGACCACAGCGCTCACCTTTGCGCCAGGGAGGTCATCGACATTCCTGAATGATATCATGGAGGAGAATATAATAATTATTATAGTGTTAGATAATAATAGATAATGTTCTTCTGAACAAATTTCGACTCACGGCAGACTATTCAAGATTAATCAACGACGCAGGAAAGCTGATAATATGATAGTGCACAAGCACAAGTGAACTCTCTGTGCTCTCACCCCTATATCACGTCCGATGTGACAGTTATGCGACACGATGAGTGAGAGATTAGGCCCAGGATCAACGGGTTCCCTTGCTATCAGAGTCAACTTTCCGACTACGGGATACTGAAAATTCCCGGGAATTCGTTATTTACAGCCGAATAAGCTACCCACTAGCCCAAAGAGGCAGTCATTGATAACGTACATAGTACTTAGTTACCTATAGCTAAAAATAAACTAATCACTGAGATGTATGCGCAAATCATTTCCTAGTAGCGACCCTTTAATGTATAATTTATGTAATGTCTAAAGATAACCACATTGAGATCCATAGATTAGGTAGGTACACTCATATCGATCAAAATTCATTCGGTAGCAAGACAATGCAATTATTTAATTGCATCTAAGTTTTCTTTTCCGCTCGGGAGGGATAAATGGGTAATCGTTCTTGTAACTCAATAAAAACATTGCTCGGATCCATTTAGATGATTTATTGCTATGTCGTTGTCCTGTCGTCGCTTCTTGCTATTCTAGGAAAAAAAGATGATTTCCCACAATAAACACGCAGTAGTTGTAAATGAGATATTTAATTGACACTCCTCATATATGAGTTTTCGCTAGTTTTTAAATACTTTGTAGTCTTTAAGTGTTAAGTTAAAATTGAAGTGGTAATTAAGTAAACCTATTTAATCACAAGCATTTTCGTGATTAAATAAGTTTAATTTCCATTTTATTTTGTTTTGTGCAACTCTCAGTTCCTTTTATTCATGCGAGACTAGCTGATACCCGCGACTTCGTCCGCGTGGTTTAAGTTTTTTGATTCCCGCGAACTCCTTAATGTTCCTAGACTCAGAGATGTGGAACTAAAAGGAGCTAACAAGTCTGTTGTTGGACTTGTTGGCCACATCTCTAGCTAAGCATTTTTGCTTAAACCAAATTAAAAATCCCTGATTCTAGTATAATTATCAGCGATATTTAATAAACATTTAAACATATGTCGCTGATAATTCGACAGTGCAATAGTATAATAATTATCAACATATTGTATCCCATATATGTCGCTGATAATAATACAGTTAGAAAACAATTAATGTTGTATGTAATACCTAATGTCGATGGCTCAGGTGTACAGAAAAACTAGAAAGAGCTTATGTAGCACCGAATATACCTACTAAGCCTGTAACATATAAAAGAAAAAATATATATAATCCTAATAAAATGATAAGTAAAAAAACTAAGTGTGTGTTCCGTTATAAGCACTGCGAGCACTGGCAGTGCTCTTTACTGGGGACTTCCAGTGCTCGCAGTGTATTTCGGAACGCACCCTAAATGTCCTAGGCTGTGTTCCGAAATACACTGCGAGCACTGTAAGGTGTGACGTCACTTCAGTACACTGCGAAGCCGTTCCTTTATAGTTAGGTATACTGGGTACTGCTTAAAACGGAACGCTGTCAGCACTGAGACAAACACTGCCGAGCGATGGCGTAACTTCTGCATCAATCATTGTTACAGTATCAATTATTGTAATTGGCTGAATTTATGGCATTCTTGCTGCGTCAATGGATTATGTCCAATAGTGGAAGAGTGTTAACCAATCAGAGGTGATTGCGATGTATCAATGATTGATGCAGAAGTTACGCGATCGCTCGGCTGAGAGCACCTTACCTCGAAAACGCCAGTGCTCACAGTACAAAGATGGCGTCGATTAATGACGGGTGCGTTCAGAAATACACTGCGAGCACTGTAAGTCCCCAGTAAAGAGCACTGCCAGTGCTCGCAGTGCTTATATCGGAACACCCACGACGTCATACATTTCCCTAGGATACTGCGGCAGTTTACTGTCAGTCATTACGGAACGAATTTCTCCACAGTAAAGAGCACTGAACAGTGCTCGCAGTCTATAACGGAACACAGCCCTAAAGTCAAGTCAAATGTCAAAAGAAACTAAAAAACCTACCTTCGTCTAAATTAGTAACTGTAGCATATATTTCCGATGCCGTGTCGCCGCTGTCATGCCTTCCGACGGGATGCGGAATTTCCGGCAGGCTCCGCTGGCTGTTCTGCGTCGACGCCCTACGTATAAAATTTATGTCTTTTTAATTAACAGTTTCCTTAATTTAAATATGTAGTTCAATTGAAATTAATGAATTCAAATAATGAAGTTTTTTATCAAAATTTTGCAAATAATTTTTGATGATTGAAATATTAATTATCAATGAGATAAAATTATTAAGTTAAGTAAATTTACTTTAATCCAACAAATACAAATTACAATAAATGCCAAAAATAGATTTACACACAGCTTAGTTAACATTAAATTGGTGCCACTTTAGGTGAAAAACATTTGAAATAAAGACTGGCAAACTGCGGCAGACTCTTGACATAATTAAGTTTGAGATTTTATAAATCCATACTATAATATTATAAATGCGAATGTTTGTGTCTGTCTGTCTTCTACGCTTTCACGGCCCATCTGTTCAACCATTGATGAAATTTTGATGAAATTTGGTACAGGGATTGGTTGTATCCCGGGGAAGGACATAGGCTACTTTTATCCCGGAAAGAGTTCCTGCGGGAATCAAAAAAACTTAATCCACACAGACGGAGTCGCGGGCATCATCTAGTATTTAATAAATTATAATAGATAGGTAAGTACTATGACAGCTATTTACATTTAGATTTTAGCATACCAATTATTAAAAAATAATATATATATACCTATATGACATGCAAAATAAATTAGCAACAGACAACATTAAGACGTATAGTATTTGCTGTATTTAACTCATAGCTTGTTAGTACATAATTAATATAATCAATAATTGAAGGGATTACATCATAGCTTAGTTAATGTATTTCACACTCAAATATATTAGTTATATTCAAGTGTAATAAATATTATGATTGTCTGCTGTGTCAGAAATATAATATACCCATTATCTTAAATACATGAATAATATAACAGTAATAATAAGTATTGAGGTACTTCATTTCATAAGAAATTTTAAACAGACTCAAATGAGATTTTTGGAAAACATGAAATCAGTCTGACACAGCAGTAGTGCTGACATCAAGAGAACTAAAACAACAATACTCTTTCATTCAAGTAATACTTACTAAAATATTAAAGAAAAAAGTAAGTATTAAGTAAACTAGCAAATGCCCCCAATTTGCATTATAAGAAATCAGAATGTTAGTTTTGTATACTTTGGGCCTATTTCACAATCGCCAAGTAAATATTGTAAGTAATAATCTTCATAAATAAATTAGTCTCTTAAAAAACTTGCTGCATCCAGGCTCCATACTAAAATATTCAATCCCCTTTGACAGAATTCCAATACATTATCTAGCTGTCAAAACATCAATTTGCCTGTTATACATCACTCAGACATTGAGAAACAGGCCCATAATAATGTAATATATTTAATCCATATTTAAATTTATGTAGACTTGAGAATGATTTTACCCATAACAACTTTAATGCACAAAAGCAGCATATTTGATAAGGCAGAGATTGAGATTGTCAGGCAGGCTTGAACAAATGCTGAATAAGTTGCTATGTGTAATGGCTTATGGCACTACATCCCTATTTTATATGATAAGACAAATCCATACATGCCAGGTAGGATTGCCTGCAGCATCCACTGTAGGTTGACATATGAAATGAATAGCCTTAGGCATGTGTGGATACTCCTTGCACAAAACTGCTTAAACTTATTTAGTTTTTCGTGATGCTGTCACTTTTTGCCAAGTTTACTCCAGCAAACTACAACATTGAACAACTTGGTGCAAGAAGACCCAGCAGTTTTGAATTAACACGCAAAATAAATAAATTGTTAATTATTATTAGTGATACACATAAGTATAAATAAAAATGAAGTTAATGTACTTCTATGAGATTAGATTTAACAACTATGTTAGCCCCATTTATTTAATCTCTAGGGCATGCTTTAATGAACAAACCGCTTGACGGAAGCTGGAGTGGTGGGGGCCGGGGAAGGTACCTCCTCATCCAATCGAATTTTGACCACACCGGCCGTCCCAACCAACTCACTTCTGTTAAATACAAAACTGCTTGAAACAGGATATTCTATTGAATTATATCTATCTTCTAGTTAAGCTGAATAAATATTTTCATTTTAATTTTTCATTTTCATTTATTTGTAGTATTAACAGCTAACTTTTGATTCATTTTATATAGGTACCTACTCACAGTTGGAATTAAATATTAATGTCACATTACAATTTAAATAATATCTACCAAAACCAAAATGATGTCTACCTTTTTGGTAATAATTAATATTCTGTGTGAAATGTGTATTTAACATTTTTTAGTACGGGAACAGGGAAACTGATAATTTCGCTTGGATATCAACGGTGTGAAATTTGAATTCAGTACATACATAAGTAAGTAAGTAATATGTATTCAACTCATAAAACTGAAATATGACTGGTTAATGAATAAAAATACTTACTTTTGGTTGGAGTTTTTGCAGCCACATACACATGCAGAAATAATAGTAACAAGAGTGGCCAGCACTCCTATACTTAGAGCTATCTCTATAAAAGTATACATAACAACAGTTGCTTAATCGATGCTCATACACCCGAAAGTCCCGAAATTGTGAGTACTTTCCATTACAAACGATTTTTCAGGTGACTTCTTTAGAAAAAGCCACTCCGAATACACGACTTTCTTCCATTTGAGAAAAAGTATGAAATGTAGGGCACAGGTTTTCGCGTCTATTGCTTTGCTGGGATGGGTCGAAATTTCTAAATGGCACTGAATACGGATTCGTATTATGTTTACGCTTGTTGACAGAAAAATCGGTCACTTATCTAGGGATCGAAGAATTTATTGTTTTATATTATATTTCTTATAGATTTTTGATTGGTCGGTAATTTTAGTTTTAAAATAAAACATCGCCCCCCAGCACTTTCTTCTTCTTTGCGTCAAACTGAAGTCAAACACACGTCAAACGTCAAAGTCAAATGCGATATTTGACAGACCACAGAGAAAACAAAATAACAAAGACACAACAAAGTAATTTTTAATTTACTTACGGCCATGGATGTAAGTTTGTTATGTTCAAATGTTAGGAGTGTTCTTTTTCAATACCAATTTTTGTGTACACCTAATGATAAAATGCAAAAGGAACTTTATGTCAGACTACTTAGGTATGTTTGACTTTCTATTTAAACATAGTAAGCAACTCCAATAATTAATTAATTCCTTTAGTTTAAGTCCTATGCCCACCCAGGCGATACAGGAATTGAATCCAGGGCCGTAATAAATTTACCACAGACATACAGTTTGTATGTCTGTGAAATTTACAAAACAAGCATACAAAATCAAAGGATCGCCCATGGATCGTCGAGTCTAGTCTCTTTAAAGGCGTTAGTACACCTACGCGTTCGTATGCGACAGCGAAACAACAAAAAACTGTAAGTAGTATGGCAGAATTTCGCATACGCTATGTCTCACTCTAGCACTAGCTACATGAAATAGTTGCGTCCTTGTCGGTATTGTTTCGCAAGGAACTGCGAAATCGTCGTTACACAGACGCAGACGTTTCGCTAGAAGTGTTTCGCATCGCAAGGCGTCCGCAGGCGTTTTGTCGATGAGGACAGATTTTCGCACCATGGAAGCCGAAAAAGTTCAAAAGTTTCAACAGCCTTGTTGGTCTATTGGTTGGCATGTTCGACTGCGGCCGACGAGGTCCTGGGTTCGAGTCCCGGGTCGGGCTATAATTAAGTATTGGGTTTTTCTGACTAGAAATTCTCAGTACTAGCCCGGAGTTAGGAAGTTGGCGGTGTGTCACCCCCGTGCCTCGGAGAGCACGTTAAGCCGTCGGTCCCGGTTATTAACACGAACATGATAATAGTCATTAAAAGCCCGCCAACCCGCATTGGAGCAGCGTGGTGGGTCTACGCTCTAATTCCCTCTCTCCTATGAGAGTGGTGGCCTGTGCCCAGCAGTGGGACGTTAATGGGCTGTAATGGTCATGGTGGTGGGTCCTTCGTTTCTGGTTTATTTCATGCACCCAGATTCTACGCTTTCTCTTTAATACTGACGCCAGCAACTACAATAATTTATTCTTCCTCTCCAGAATCTGAAAGCGATGACTGGGCCCACCCGGACGACATTCTGAAATGACGTCTGCACCCGCAGTCTGCGAAAATTACAATGACATTTCTTTGCGAAAAAACTGCAGTGTACTAACGTTCCGCAGATATTTCGCTACCGTAGTAGTTCCGCAGTGACTCGCTGCCGCATACGAACGCGTAGGTGGACTAAAGGCGTAACTCAAAGGTTTGGTTTGTCTGTGGGTTTGTCTTAGTTTGTCACAAAAGTAACCAGAGACAAGTAACAATACGTTAGCTTGGTTACAATATTTAAAAACTTGAAAGTTGAATTTTTCTTACTTTGATTCTCCAACCAGAAAAAAACTTTGCATAATTTGTATTCATATAATAGATTCCCTAAAATTGATTTGCGTCTGGGTGAATTTAGTGCAGTATGGTGCTTTCAATTGTGGTATTTTAAATTAAACAGATTCCTAACCTTAAACCAGTATGGAAACTAAAAGCGAAATATTTGCCCAACGTTTGATAGTAGCAGTATTATGGAATATTTCTCTGCAAACAATTATCGCTATACTATTGGTATTTTTTATTCAAGTTGATTTAATCCACCCTATAACATGGGTTACTTCTACATTAGATGATATCTTCAGCTGGAAAATGAGTCTTAACATCGTTCTTCTTGGATTAGTGTCTTTTTTTCAAGCTTACATTTACGGGAGCCAGTACTCGATGCCAGTACCAAAGTACTTTACCAGAATATCAATGTTTTTGAACATGTTTTCCATACAAAACATAATATTTAGTACACTGTATGCTCTAAATGGATACTTTACAATGATCTTGTATTCATCATTAGCGAAAAGTAACTATAATATTTTGAAGAAAACATGTGATAACTATGACGGACAATGCTTGATGGAACAAAGTTTATTTTTGCAAATTGGTGGAATGTGGATGGGCTTATATTATTTTACCAAATCTCATTTATTTGGTGCAACCGTTTTAACATTTCCACATATTTATCAAGAGAAATTCCAGCAGATAAAACTAGTCATCAGCAACATTTTATATAAGGGGTTTCAGCATTCAATTACACCAGTGGCTTACTATTGTGTTTTTTACTACATATGGGGCAGCAAGCCAAGAAGTGTAGTATCTGATGTCTACAGTTTGTACTTGGAAGATCCACCTTTAGACAATATTATTAATTTGTTAAGCTCTGGAATTTGGATCGGACTTTGGTTTTATACAAGCCTGTTTTTTATTTCTATTTATACAATGAAAACCGTTTTCAACATTGTGCTTACAGAACCAATGAAGTTTCCTATCGAGTCTAATGCACATATGACATTGAATACAGCTCTCTCTCAAAGGTTGCAGTTTACTAGTTACTTGGGAGCTCTGGACTTGAAGATTATGTCAATAACAGATCCTGTAAGGAGGAGTCAAATTTTTACACTTTCCCAGCCAGGTGGACATCCAAAGAATTGGAATAATTTGTTAGAAACATGCTTGAATGTTATAAATGAATTTAACAAGGAGTTAGACAGTATTAATGGGGACTCTTGCGCAGTTGAAGCTTGCTCCAAGAGTAGGAATGTGTTTAATAGAGTACCAGCTAGTCCACCACCACAATATACGGGCACACTACGTAACATGGCTCAATCTCCCAAACTGTTAGAATTGAAAGACCATTATAAAAATACTGTTGATAATACATTTGCTACAGCTGTGAAGGAAGAGTTTAATGGATTTCTTCAGAAGTTATGTCAGAAACCAGGAATTAGTTACTTCTTTGGGGAGCTTGTTGATACTAAGTTGAAATTTGTTCTTATCCAAGCACAGCCAGTCTTGTGGACATGTGAAGGTCTCGCCTACATTGTATCATCATCATTAAAAGAAGACAAATATGGTGTGGTACAGCATGACTTGCCTACAGTATTGTCAGCTTTTGTATCTCTTAAACAGAACCTAGATAAATTGACTAAACCTGGCCTTGTGCCTAGAAAGCATATTCTTAATGATGCGCTTGCAATCAAAATAAGATCTGCTCTTTTGTCTTCAGTTAAAAGGAGTTTATATAAAATTGTGCTTACATTTTCAATATATATTCATGAAATACCACTAGATCCTGATGTTCAAACTGCTATTCAATCATTTATATTATGTAAAGAAGCATAAATGTAATTTTTTGAACCTAGTTAAATGAATAATTATAACTTTTGTATCAACTATTTACTAGTTTTTATTTAATATTTATTGACTTACTAGCTGATTCCCGCGACTTCGTCCGCGTGGATTGAGGTTTTTCGGTTCCTATCTCTCAAGTTAGATCGAACTGCACATGGTGTGCGAATTTTATTATAATCGGTTAAGTGGTTTAGAAGTCCATTGAGGACAAACATTGTGACACGAGATTTATATATCGTGGGGTGACAAGAAAAACTCACTAAGTACAGTTTTTGGGAAGAATGACTTTTATTCACTAAGTTCATTATTTTTGCATAAACGTTTACAAGAAAAAGTCACCAAGTACGTACTTTCCTATTTTTGCCATTTAAAAAAATGTAATTATCATCATATACTGCTTCGAAAAAAATTCCGGCAGGTAAAGTTCATTTTGTATTTAATGACTTTGTGCTGGCAACATAATGCGGCCGGACCACTTCTTTACGTCACTAACTGTACGTCAACCAACGCTCAACGTCAATGTCACCATTAATTATTGTGTCAATTTTCGCGGTTTTATGAGCCCATAATTATTGTGCAAACAGGTCGTTCTACGGAAACCGCCCTGCTAAACCTGGTGGATAAGGTTGAAAGGGCACTGGAAGACAAGGAAATTGCCCTCTCGGCATTCCTTGACATTGAGGGCGCCTTCGATAATACTCCCATCCGCACAATAGTGGAAGGCCTAGCCAGGAAAATGGCGGACCCTACCACTATAAGATGGGTAGAGGCGATGCTCTCCAACCGAATAGCCAAAATTGAGCTAAACGACTCCTCGTCAGAAGTGCTAACGACCAGAGGCTGTCCTCAGGGAGGAGTTCTTTCGCCCCTCTTGTGGACCCTCGCAGTCGATGAACTGCTGTATAGGCTAGCTGACCTTCACTTTGACGCCCAGGGCTACGCTGATGACCTGGTAGTCACTGTGAGAGGTAGCTGCCAAGGTACCATCTCGTACCTTATGCAGAAGGCACTCTGCACCATTGAAAAATGGTGCAATGAAAACGAGTTGAATGTTAATGCGGATAAGACCGTGTTGATTCCACTCACCAAAAGACGCAAACTTGACAAGCTTGTGCCGCCCCGGTTGAATGGTAAAGAAATACCCTTCTCATCTGAGGTAAGGTATCTAGGGGTAACCCTGGACCAAAAACTTACATGGAACCCTCATGTGAAAGGTATTACCAGCAAGGCAAAACAAGCCCTTGGTATCTGCAGTCGGCTAGCGGGGGCTAGATGGGGAATCAAACCCAAAATAGCCCTCTGGCTCTACACCGCCATTGTGAGGCCGACACTATCGTACGCCTCCGTGGTCTGGAGTAGAAAAACGACTCAGAAGACTACACAAAGCAAGCTAAGCAGCATTCAAAGAACTGCTGGTCTGCTTATTACAGGAGCCATGAGCACCTCTCCAGGAGCTGCCCTGGACGCTTTACTGAACCTGCCGCCCCTTCACATTTATCTGGAAAAGGAGGCGAAGGTCAGCATGTACAGGATCGTCAGCCGGAGAGAGGTTAACTGGCTATCACAGGCAATGAGATCTCTCCTTGACTCAGTGCGTGAGATACCTATTTTGGGGATGCCGTCTGACAGCATGATCCCAAAATATCACTTCCAGAGGTACTACTCCGTGGAAATTCCCGAAAGGGATAAATGGTTGAAAAACCAAATGACTTGGAGACCGGGCAGCCAAAAGTGGTTTACCGATGGATCCAAGTCAGGCAGTGACGTGGGCTGTGGAGTTTATGGAGAGCGCCCCAAGGTGCGACTACATCGGAACCTTGGGAACTATGCCTCTATATTCCAGGCGGAGGTGTATGCCATAATTGTATGTGTGGAAACCCTTCTGCAAAGCAACACCGTCAATAAAACAATTTATATCCATTCGGATAGCCAAGCAGCTCTTTCAGCCTTGTCCTCGGTGGTCTTCAACTCGAGGCTGGTTGAAAACTGCTGGCAATTATTGAACACCTTAGCCAACGGAAATAAGGTGATCCTCCGTTGGGTCCCCGGGCATGCCGGTATTGACGGCAACTAAAAGGCCGACGAACTCGCAAATCTAGGAGCTAGGGAGCGGCAAACTGGACCTGAGCCTGTGTGCGGCATACCTAGGAGCCTAGCCAACCTTACCCTGTTGACCTACTGCTATTACGATACATTGATTCGCTGGCGAGCACTACCAGGAATGAATCACTCTAAAGCGCTAGTAAAATCCTTCAACAAGAAGGCTGCCTCAGCGGCACTGGCGCTTAGCAGGAAAAACTTATGCATATTAGCGCGGGCACTGACGGGGCACTGTGGGCTGAACAGACATATGTTCAACCTTAGGCTCAGTGACACAGATGTGTGCAGGCTCTGCCGTGAGGCTGTAGAAACGCCTTTGCACATCATCTGCAACTGCCCCGCGTTAATGCATAAACGGAGCCTCCTCCTTGGGAAGCACCTAGTGGAACCAGAGGAGGCAAAGAATATCCCGGCCAAGAAGATGCTGCTGTTCCTAGCAGCAAGTAGTATTGATCGGGAACTTTAGATAGTGGCGATCACAATAGATCGGCAACGGTCAAAGTGATACCGGGTCTCGTCACAGAGCCCTGCAAAGCCGCATCAACAAGAAAGAAGAAGAAAGAAGATGGTTTAAAAGTTTACCATCATCGAGTGGTGCATCAGATGGTGTGCCTGAACCGTCGTTTGATGATAGTGATGAAAGTGGTGAAAATTAAAATGATAAAATATGTCTCTTTTTAATACAATAGCATTTATTGTTTCATTAAATGCCTATACATGAGTAAACTCAAAGCAGGTAAAACTCATTAAGTACATTTTTATAAATAACTAGTATAATTAAACTTTTTTTAATAAAAGTTATTTTAGGTTTTGTAGGATATCCGTTATTCTAACAGTCACCACAAATTCAAAGATCTATAACTAAAATCTGATTTTTAATAACAAAATAAGTTTAAAACCTCATTATCTTTAATTAACTACAAATGCAATTAATGAGTTTTACTTGTCATCCCACGATATATTAAGATGAACTGCTACTATCAATTATTATTAAATTAGTAAAACTTCCTTGGGATCGGGTAAATTTTCAAACTTAGAAGGCAATATGTGGCAACCCTGACTCGACCAATGAGCAAATAAAGTTCAGAAAACCTAACCTTGAACGGTGAGCGGTGACCATTGAATCCTTAGGCATCAATATCTATCTCATTTCTTTGGATTCCTGCTCTTCTTGATTGGTAATTGGTACCTGTTCTATGGAATTTGTTTGGTTTGGTTGATTGTATGCATATTGTACAAGATTGGTTTAGAAAAACAAAATCAGTTGCTCTTATTAAATTTTTAAATTTAAGTTTTGAACTGTTTTAATTAGACAACCCATTCAAGGCATGTTGTTTCATGAAGGTACTCACCTTTTAATTTTTTTAAATAGGTATAAAACGTTTGCTTGTTTTCAGAGATTGTCGCTTTGATGTGAATCTACGTCGATAATCGATATGAATTGACCCTAAGTTTCACCAAAATCAAGTGATAGAAATAAAACAGCCATCCACATAAACTTCTACTTATACTTTATTGAATAAAATAATTTAGGTACAATAACATTAAAATATTATTACCTTCTAATAACAATCACAGCTACGGACATTTTCCACCAGAAACTACTTGGGTTTTGAAAATATTTCCAAGAATTTACACAAATTAAAATATGTATCATCTTTTATCCCGGAAAATTAAGGAGCCTGCGGGGACCAAAACTAATAATCCACGCGAACGAAGACGCGGGCATCATCTAGTTTCAATTATCATATTTAGATCAGGGTTCGAAAATATCCGATATTTATTATAAATATCAAAATATCCGATATTTCTGATATATATATCGGATATATATATCAGATACCTAGTTGATATTATCAATTTATTTATATTATATATATCAATTTTGTATGAAAGCCATAATATTATTTTATTGTATTATTTAAGAATACTATTTGCATATGTGTTACTTATACAAAAAACAAATGTTTTTACTTTTTAGGATAAAATCTATTAAATCAGGCAGAATCAACTCAAAAACATAAAACCTTTGATTTTTTAAACCATTTTTGTATTGCAATATATTAATAAAAAAAACATTTGATATACTAATATATCGTCGAACCCTGATTTAGATTATTTCATTGTTTAATTAATAAAAGATTAATATTAAGTATATTAAAATAGGTAAGTACCTACCTAACTTACAAATTGACAATATTTATTTTAATTTAAATAATTGTTCGAATTACATACTTTGCCCTCACAGATTATTAAGGACAAAATGATTTGATACAAGTGGATCTTCTGCAGTTTGAAGAAACCACAGATCTTATGTGATTAGGATTTAGGTACTGCAGACTATACTAGGGAAATTATTGACAAGGTAAAAACAGTTATAGCAGAGTGTCTTCGTCCCGAAGTTCACTGCTCAATAGAAGGGAGCGCTGGCTGGCCGCACCGAGCAAAGCAGTTCTCTCTGCCGAGGATGTAGCTGATTCACAGCTTAGAGACGCTGTGAAAGGGATTAGATTTAAATTATTAATATAGGAACTTAAAATTTCAAAGGTAACTAAAGTCCCAATAACTTATCTGACCCCGTGGCCAAAATTGGAACTAATTTTGTTTAATTTTTATTTTTTTCCTTCTTCTTCTTTTGTTTTAATGGCTCCGCGCGGCGAGCGTTTGAGCCATAGTCAAAATTTTTTTATTTTTTTTCCTTTTTCAAACTAGTGACGCAGTGACCTGCTGGGCGATTGCCTAAAAATGACAGCTACAATGTAACGATAGCAATCACCTGTGATTGGTTAGCGTTCTTCCACTATTGGCCAAAATCCATTGATGCAGCAAAAATACCATAAATTCAACCAATCAAAACAATTGGCTACTTGACAGCTGTAACTATAAAATATGAAACATGTTAGATTTGGTAGCTTGTAGGTTAACAATAATTATGCAATATGTATTTTGCATTAAAATAAATTGTATATATTTTATTTACGCAAAACAAATTTGAGATTTTTTATCTGTGGATTGCAAGACCCGAAAGGCGGACGCCATTGATTTAGCATCGTGTGACGTCACAACTCTCAAACCACAGACAGGGTACTTTTTATCTCATACAATCTCATGTAATCCACAGTGTAATCCTAACTTTTGCTCTGCCGAGTTTCGTAATGTAAAAACTTCCATGTAAGTACCGAAATAAACAAAGTAATATTACTTAGGTCTCGTGTTTAAGACCTAAGAAAGTACTGCTGTAAAGTGACAGAAAAATAATTTATTTTAATTTTATGTCATGTTAGAAGAAAATGTTAGATCATGTTCATTTTTGCTAGATCGAGTCTTAAGTTGATTTCTTCCTAATAACTACTAACATCAAAGTGGTCTTCACAAAGTAATATCGCAGATTTATCCGTTTTAAATTCCGGGTCTCGGCAGATTAGCTGTAACCACTGCTTTTGACGTTTATGACATACTATTGTATGTGTTTAAGTATATACAATTTGTCAGGATATTAATTAATTATTTTATTTATAGTATTTCTACACACGTCTTGTGGCTTGTAATTTTCACAATTTCATTAAAAAAGCTGTAAACTTTCCACTCGAAATTACTTAAGACTTGGAGCGTCGTAGTTAGCTTTGTTTTATTTAGAGCTATGACGTCACGCTAGCAAATGTCACGTGACCGGCTGTTTTCGCGCGAATTTAAAATTAATGTATTAAAAATGTAATTTTTTCTAATAAATAACGCTTTTTTTGAGAAAAAAATCATTGTTAGAGGTATAAAATGAACCCACGTACATTTTTAAGTATTTTTCCGAAAAGTGTCAAATAGCCAATTGAGACTGTAACAATGATTGATGCAGGTTTTACATAATTGCCCTGCGGGTCAGTTATGTTTGTTGGACTATTAACAGATGTTTATTGGACACAGAAATTCCATAGGTTAAAGTACTAGTTTTATAAATGCCAGTGTGTCAGTCTGTAACCATTTCAAAGGCCCATTTTATAAATCTTTTTAGACTTAATTCGATATTTGCATCCCGGAGATTGGGAGATCCGGATTATTGCGGAAAAAACTCAAAACGATGCGAACGAAGTCACGGGCATCATCTAGTAGGTATAAAATAATAAGAGCAAGCAAAGGTACCAACAGACATTCAAAGCAAAGCATTTAGTAATGCATTTGGAATACCGAAACTAAAGAGCTGCAATTGGGGCTGATTCTGTAGTGCACAATCTCTAAACTAAACTAAAATTAGAGCATTACAAATATTGCTAACCCTTTCATAATACTCCCTACGGAAAGGGACAGAACTAGATTTAAAGCTGCCATTTTAGTTTAGTTTATAGATTGTGCACTACAGAATCAGCCCCAGTACCTACCTACCTGTGGCTCGGCAATAAATATTACACATCGCAATGGAGAGCGATGGTAGAGTGTGTAAACTCGGATTTTTATTTGCGTGGAATTCTGACGTTTCTTGACGTTTCTTGGTTAAAACATTTTCCCCAAAAAAAGGGTAACAAATTCTAATAAAATTTATGTAATGCTAATGGATTCTAAAGATTAAATCTATAACAGTGTTAGTTTACATTAAATTGTTAATTACTTAATAGAGCACTATTTTAATTTCAAGTGACAAACGTTACAAATATTGTATACTTAATATTGTGCACACATGTAATTACCTGCATTAGTAGAAATTAAACACTTATTACCGACTGAAGACTGAAAGAGTCTTAAAGTAATTAGAAAGAACAATTTTGCTATGAAAGGATAAAGAAAAATCCAACAACTAATAACAGTAAACATTTTGTAAATAATGAATTATTAAAATAATCATCATCCTCGTCATCGTCACTGACATATTTTATAATGAAAGTATCACAGACACTGTCAATCAAATGGTCAAAACGGCATAGTTTGTCCTCTTTTTTAATAACATGTGCTATGCACTCTTGCCATTTGTTTGGGGTGACATTGTTCACTCCCTCGACCAAAAGCTCTTTCACTTCCACCATTTTATAAGTTTTATTGTTTTTTGCCACATGCCTGAGTTGGCTTGGATTGAGCTCTCAATGGTAAGGGGGTAATCGGAGCACAGTGATCCCTCGTTCCGCTGCCATCTAGTCCACAACATATTTATTATATTTATGCATTTCTTTGCTAACTATGTCCAATAAGTTTACCTTCAACATAGTTTCATCATAATTTAAATTCTTTGACGTTAACCATGCTTGAATATCATTCTTTTTCCAGCCGGTTGTTGGTATTCGTTCAACTTTTCGTAGTGAGAATAGCAAGTAGCAACAGCAGCACATTTGAACATTCAAGCTGAAAGTCGAATGACATGATCATCCGGATGACGGCCGACAGACGCCTAGAAAAAACTTTTTTTTTTGGAGTTTACCTCCTTTAGAATCGATTTTCATATATAAGCCCGGGATATGAAAAATGGGAAGTAAAATCAAATTTTCTCCGTCAGTCTTCAGACATAGACCAGGGTCGATAATTTTTAAAACCAAAAAAAATAATAGTAGGATGAAACCCATTAGAAAAGGAGGGGAATATTATAAAAATGAAAGGAAAAATAATTTACGGGCGATCTGAGGTCGGGAAGGGGATGGGGGGGGGGGGGGGGGGGGGGGTTTAAGGGTAAAAAACGGTTTTTCTCGATTTCCGGCAAAACTAAAAGTCCTATCGAAAAAAGTCAAATGGCAAAGTTGTAGGTAATAAAAAGATCTAAAACTTTTGTGTTTACACTTTTTTCACATAACCTCAAAATTTATGTGAAAAATTCAAAAAACCAAGTTTTTGATTTTTGATTTTTATCTTTTACAAATAATTTTTTTTTTTAACGAAATTTGGTGAAAACTTACCTTTTTATGTCCCAAATACGCTGTAATTTATTTGAGTAAAAATACTTATTTTTTCACCTTATTTTGAATTAATATCGAAAAAGCACCCTAATTTTCAATCGAAAATTCACCCGTCAAAATATCAGCTTTTTTCAAAAAGTTGGTATGTTTTCTGTTCGTTGAAATCTCTACTTTCCGATGGTGAAAAAAAATATATATGTTACTATAGTAAATCTTCTCAGAAAATGCAAAAATCGAATAGCTTTTTCACTAAAAACATAATTGTGTTTGTCAGTCCAACGCATGACTGGAGTTTACTCTTTACGAAAGATTATCTATACTAATATTATAAATGCGAAAGTTTGGATGGATGGATGGATGTTTGTTACTCAATCACGCCAGAATGGCTGAACGGATCTGAATGAAATTTGGCACAGAGATAGATTATTGTCTGGAATAACACACTTTTTATCCTGGAAAATTAAAGAGTTCCCGCGGGAACCATAAAACCTCAATCCACGCGCACGAAGTCGCGGGCATCAGCTAGTAAAATATATAAATTAGTAAAGGAGGTTAAATGAACGCATTTTTTATATTACTGAAATCATACTTGATACATTTATTTATATTAGTTATATAATTTATATATATTCATCAAAATATATTACATAGTCAAGGAAACATAAACAAGTGTTACCATGGAAACATAAAGTCTGGAGACAACTGACTGAACTGTTAGACCAGGGTAGAAGCCTTTAAAACTAGGAAAAATTAGGAGGCACTAGGAAAAATTTCTATGTTAGAGGATGAATTGAGTAGATCACAAAAAATAATTTGTGATCTTCAGTCACAAATTCTAAGTTGTGAAATACAGCAAACAAATAATTTATATGACGAGCTGCTTGCTTCATCCTCAACTGCACCAACTGTAGTTACCATCGATCTCACCTGTGACAGCCCTTGTGTTAAACGACCGCCCTCAGTGCCAGTTACTCTGAATAGTCACAAAAAAATTAAAAGGTACATAAAACTTGGCAAATTTATAGCCAAAACAAAAAAACTTATTAAAAGTCAAAAAACCGGAACTAAAAATACTACACTGAGGAAGGAACGTTCACAGTTGTTAATAAAGCTGGACACATATTGTTCTTCTTTACATACAATGAGAGAACAATATGAATATGATGTTAACCGCCTGAATAATGAAATTTTACAATTGGAAAACTCATTGAAAACTGTTACATCACAATATGAGCAGTCACAGAAACAGATCAATGAGCAAATACTGGTTGCAGATGAACTATTAGCAATAGGAAATTATAATATAGACCGTTTCGACTCTCTGATCAATAAGTGCCAGTGCCTGAATAAAGACAATGCAATAGTGCCAGTGGAAGTGCAGTGTGCAAACTATGATCCCTTAGTTGTATCAGCGGATAATGACATTCCATTACATTGCCCACAGCGGAAAACATTTGTAGTCTCAGATGGGCTGGGAAAAGACTTTGGTTGCTTACTTAGTGATAAATTACACCAAAATGTCTTCAATAAATGTAACCCTAAGGCCCCATATGAATATATAATTGAAAAGATCCAAGATTTTTGCTTGGATAGTTGTAGTACAGTTGTTGTGTTGATAGGTGACAGCCTGCACATAACCAAAAAAGAAATTTTCAAAAGTTTGGAATACTTATTGAGCGTTCAAAAGAAATCAGGCTGTAAGTTTATATTTTGTGCCTTTCCTTTTTCAAGCTCATTGACCCCGGCACAAAATAGGCGTATACATAAATTTAATAGGCTCCTACATAATTTAACATATAGTCATAGGGACTATTTCCATATTTTTGACACAAATAAGTTTATTCAGAAATTTACACTGACAAAAGATACTATGTATCTGCCCCATAGCTGTAAGAAACATTTAGCTACATTAGTAGCTTGTAATATACAAGATCCAGCTATTTTTAGCTGTAATATGATTGGAAATAGTACATGTTGTACACTGAATATTGATTTACTTAGTAACAACACTAAGTCCAGTCTTTTGACAATGGATACAAATTGTAATAATTGAGTATTTTAACTTCTGGTACAAACAGTTGTACTGATATTGTTGAAAACAGTAAAAAAAATTTAAACTAGGTAGCAAGACAACAGATAAGCTATGTAATATTAATCTTGTACATCAAAATATACAAGGCTTATCTGGCAAAGAACATGAAATTGAACTTTTTATTAGAAAATTTGATATTGACATTTTATGCCTTACAGAGCATTGGCTCAATAGTTACCAAATTAATTATCAATCTTAAGGATTACTCGTTGTCAAGTGCGTTCTCTAGAAAGAATGCTATACGCGGAGGGTCTTTGATTATAACTCGTAGTAATAATAATTGTAAGGAAAGAAAAGACATTGTTAATCTTTCTGTTGAACGCACTATTGAGCTGTCCTGTGTTGAGCTGGAGCGATACATTATAGTTTGCGTGTACCGACCTCCCTCAGGCGACTTTCTACTGTTTGAGGATGTCATGGAGGAGGCCCTAAGACGGATATGTAGGTCATCGAAAAAAATATTAATATGTGGAGACTTTAACATAGATATTTTGCTTAACACCTCTCTTTCTGACAGATTACTCAACTTATTTAAAAGTTTCAATTTACACAACATTTTTATTGAACCTACACGGATAACTGCAAGTTCCGCTACTTGTATTGACAATATTTTCAGTGATTGTAAAATTGTCAGCAAATCTGTCATTACTAATCTAAGATCCGACCACTGCGGGCAAATGATATCTGTTCCTAGCTCTAAACAAAATACAACTAAAGTAATAAAGTATAGGCCAGTTACCGGTAAAAAAATACAACAATTCAAACAAAATATGCTAAATATTTTACCTACACTTGATCTTACACAGGGTGGTCCGGATGAACACTACAATACATTCTTTGATTTGTTAAATTCTCAGTTTAGTTCCATTTTTAAAATAGTAGAAAAAAAATTGTTTAAAAACCTTAAATTTAGCGACTGGGCTACTGTTGGCATTTATAAAAGTAGGAATAAGTTGTTTGATTTGTATGCTGAAAAGCAGTATAATTACACTCCTAGATTTGTCCATTATGTAAGAAATTATTCAAAATTATTTAGAAATGTCTGCATACAAGCAAAATCACTTTATATAAAACAAAAAATCATTAATCTGATAGTAAAATAAAAGCAGTTTGGGATATTATCTCAGAAGAAACTGGGAAACATAAAGTGGAGAAGCCTAAATTAGAGCTAAAAATTAATGACCGTATTACTGACTGCGATACGGAAATTGCAAATACATTTGAGAATTTTTTCCGAAATATTCCGGTAACCACTACTAGCTCCCTTAATTCCTCGCCAACAGAAGCCCTTAAGCTTCTTAAGGGTAATGTCACCGAGTGCAGTGTGCTGTTTAAGTTTGAACATGTGACCCCATATGATATTATTAAAATATTCAAATCTTTGCAATGCAAAAAAACCGGGGATCTATGGGGGATATCAGTAAAAATAATCAGCAATGTTATTGATATAATTGCACCATATCTTGCTCTAATATTTAATGAGTCTGTAGATTCAGGATCCTTTCCAGACCTTATGAAATGCAGTAAATTGATTCCACTTTTTAAATCTGGCAGTAGAAGTGACCCTAATAATTACAGACCAATTTCTATTTTACCAGCACTCAGCAAGATATTTGAAAAAATTATGCTCAACCAACTGCTTCTGCACTTTAACTCAAATAAACTACTTCACTCTGAGCAGTATGGTTTTACTAAAGGCCGATCAACAACCGATGCGGGCGCAATGCTGCTAAAGCATATATTCGATGCATGGGAGAAATCACAGAATGCTATTGGTATTTTCTGTGATTTGTCTAAGGCATTCGATTGCGTTGAGCACGAGACGCTTTTAGTTAAGTGAACCACTATGGAGTCAAAGACACTAGCACTTGGCCTCATTGCGTCTTATCTCAGTGATCGCATTCAAACGGTATGCAAACGGTATGTGTTAACGATGTGAAGTCATCCGGATCAGCCTCACTAATGGGTGTTCCTCAAGGCTCCATTCTGGGCCCCTTCATGTTCTTGGTGTATATAAATGATTTACCATATTACGTCCAAAACACTTGTGATATTGTGCTATTTGCTGACGATACGTCCTTGATTTTTAAAGTCGATAGAAATAAGGACAATTATGACGACGTAAATAATGCAATTTCTCAAGTCACTAACTGGTTTACTGTAAACAATTTACTTTTAAATGCAAAGAAAACCAAGTGTGTTGAATTCGCATTGCCAAATACCAAGTCCACAGGAAACATGAATTTAACTGTAAATAATGATATTTTAAAAATAGAAGAGACCACTGTGTTCCTGGGGGTGACCTTAGATTCAAAGCTTCAATGGGGCACCCATATATCAACTCTGGCTGGCAAACTCAGCTCTGCTGCTTACGCTGTTAGAAAGATTCGACAATTTACTGACGTAGAAACTGCAAAAATTGTATATTTTGCTTACTTTCATAGTATTATGTCTTACGGAATCTTGCTATGGGGTAAAGCAGCGATATCAAAAAATTTTTGTATTACAAAAAAGGGCAATACGTGCAATTTATAATTTAAAACCGCGCGAATCCCTTAGAGAGAAATTCAAGGAAATAGGTATTCTTACAGTAGCCTCGCAATACATTTACAGTAATTTAATCTTTGTGAAACAGCGCCTTCAGAGATTACAAAAGAATTTGCGATCTGCACGATAGGCCAACTAGAAACTGCCCATAAGCTCGTGACACCATCGCTCCGCCTCAAAAAAGTCCGAAGGTCGTTCGTGGGAATGAGCATTCTATTTTATAACAAAATTCCACAATCTATTTTAAACTTGCCTTTACACAAGTTTAAGAAATCCATTAAAAGTATGCTTTTGAAAAAAGCTTATTATACTGTGGAAGATTACGTAAATGACAAAAGTGCATTTCTATGATAATATATTCATTGAAACGATAAACTAAAACATGAAGATCAATATTTTTCTACAATTTTTTCCGACTAGCTGTTGCCCGCGGCTCCGCTCGCGTGAATTTTGGTTTTCACAAATTGTGTAAAGTTAATGATCCATGGATTTTTCCACGATAAAGAGTAGCCTATGTGTTAATCTAGGGTATAATCTACATCCTTTCCAATTTCAGCCAAATCGGTTAAGTAGTTGCCGCGTGCAGGAGTAACAAACATACACACATACAAACTTTAATATTATTATTGCCGATAGGTGGCGATTTGCACCCTTAAACAGTATTCAATTCTATGCCTTGATATGGGTAGTCGGGTATGTTACACTCTCTTTAACGTTTCTGTGGGTGGTGTCGTGTGGTGCGGGTTGTTACGTTCCCTCAAATATGGTTGAGCGAAGCAATGGCTGGATCATGCGTCATGCTCGTGAACGGGTGCCACCGTCGGAAATGGGCTGCCTCTGTCTGCCAGTCTTGGCGGTGTATTGAATATTGTAGGTATGCTCGTGAAAAAAGCTTACTATACAATCGAAGGATTACGTAAATGATAAAAAAAACAGCGTGGATTTGATTCGCTCCAGCTATGCGTGGACTGCAGTTACTTGTATCATTATGATGATTGTAAGTTTTGATGGAAAAGAGCAACCACCGAGTTTCTTGCTGGCTCTTCTCGGTAGGAATGGCATTCCGAACCAGCGGTAGATTCATATTATAACGATTCAAAAGCGCTTGTAAAAGCTTATTTGAATAAAAAACATTTTGAATTAAAAAAATAATAAAAAGTGAAAAAAAATAATAGTAGGATGAAACCCATTAGAAAAGGAGGGGAATATTATAAAAATGAAAGGAAAAATAATTTACGGGCGATCTGAGGTCGGGAAGGGGATGGGGGGGGGGGGGGGGGGGTTTAAGGGTAAAAAACGGTTTTTCTCGATTTCCGGCAAAACTAAAAGTCCTATCGAAAAAAGTCAAATGGCAAAGTTGTAGGTAATAAAAAGATCTAAAACTTTTGTATTTACACTTTTTTCACATAACCTCAAAATGTATGTGAAAAATTCAAAAAACCAAGTTTTTGATTTTTTATTTTTATCTTTTACAAATAATTTTTTTTTTAACGAAATTTGGTTTATGTCCCAAATACGCTGTAATTTATTTGAGTAAAAATATTTATTTTTTCACCTTATTTTGAATTAATATCGAAAAAGCACCCTAATTTTCAATCGAAAATTCACCCGTCAAAATATCAGCTTTTTTCAAAAAGTTGGTATGTTTTCTGTTCGTTGAAATCTCTACTTTCCGATGGTGAAAAAAAAAATATATGTTACAATAGTAAATCTTCTCAGAAATTGCAAAAATCGAAAATCGAAAACTCGAATTCGAATTTTTTTTTTAATTATTATAAATCATTTTGAGCTATTTATTAAAATTTACACTTTAATTACTCGAAAAACGTTAGATTACATAAATATTAATTTTATTACCTTATTTGTTTGTTAATTATAGTAGTATATTTTGATTTGCAATTTTTTTTTATCAATTTAACATGTAATCTAACGTTTTTCGAGTAATTAAAGTGTAAATTTTAATAAATAGCTCAAAATGATTTATAATAATTAAAAAAAAAATTCGAATTCGAGTTTTCGATTTTCGATTTTTGCAATTTCTGAGAAGATTTACTATTGTAACATATTTTTTTTTTTCACCATCGGAAAGTAGAGATTTCAACGAACAGAAAACATACCAACTTTTTGAAAAAAGCTGATATTTTGACGGGTGAATTTTCGATTGAAAATTAGGGTGCTTTTTCGATATTAATTCAAAATAAGGTGAAAAAATAAATATTTTTACTCAAATAAATTACAGCGTATTTGGGACATAAACCAAATTTCGTTAAAAAAAAAATTATTTGTAAAAGATAAAAATAAAAAATCAAAAACTTGGTTTTTTGAATTTTTCACATAAATTTTGAGGTTATGTGAAAAAAGTGTAAATACAAAAGTTTTAGATCTTTTTATTACCTACAACTTTGCCATTTGACTTTTTTCGATAGGACTTTTAGTTTTGCCGGAAATCGAGAAAAACCGTTTTTTACCCTTAAACCCCCCCCCCCCCCCCCCCATCCCCTTCCCGACCTCAGATCGCCCGTAAATTATTTTTCCTTTCATTTTTATAATATTCCCCTCCTTTTCTAATGGGTTTCATCCTACTATTATTTTTTTTCACTTTTTATTATTTTTAAAGGCTTCTACCCTGGTCTAACAGTTCAGTCAGTTGTCTCCAGACTTTATGTTTCCATGGTAACACTTGTTTATGTTTCCTTGACTATGTAATATATTTTGATGAATATATATAAATTATATAACTAATATAAATAAATGTATCAAGTATGATTTCAGTAATATAAAAAATGCGTTCATTTAACCTCCTTTACTAATTTATATATTTTACTAGCTGATGCCCGCGACTTCGTGCGCGTGGATTGAGGTTTTATGGTTCCCGCGGGAACTCTTTAATTTTCCAGGATAAAAAGTGTGTTATTCCAGACAATAATCTATCTCTGTGCCAAATTTCATTCAGATCCGTTCAGCCATTCTGGCGTGATTGAGTAACAAACATCCATCCATCCATCCAAACTTTCGCATTTATAATATTAGTATAGATAATCTTTCGTAAAGAGTAAACTCCAGTCATGCGTTGGACTGACAAACACAATTATGTTTTTAGTGAAAAAGCTATTCCCTCATTCGTTTGCCAGGCTGATCTGTTAAATGTTATTAAATATCAATATTGAAACAATTAATGTGGGAGAAAAAAGCAAAACAACTGGTCACACCACGCATGAGTAACAAACCTTTTGAACAGAAAATTAGAAATTATTATTTTCGACACTTTTATGTTTATTAAATTTTGAGTCAATTTATAGTTGAAGGTAATTTGTGTCTGTGGATGACGAGGATGATGAGGATGACGACGACAACGATGATCATGATGATTTTATTTAATACTGTAACAAGCATTGCACGCGCGGCTCGGCCTCGAATACTTTCCTGCTTACACATCGACTAAACTTCTCGCTCGGAGCGCTTCGACCAACGTGTCTCTGCGAAGAACAAAGCGGCGGAGCCCTATATAAGCCCGACCGCGACGAAGATAATATTAACTCCATTCGCTAGTTAGCGACCGTACTATCAGAAGTCGCTGCAATCGATTCTCACGTCTAAATCTAGGGAACCTAGGCTTTAGCTAGATTCCGTTACTTATTATAAGCTAGGTCTAGGAGATCGATAGCCGTACAATACATACAAGTTACTGTCATTGGCGTTTCTTTTACTTCTACCCTACAATACTCAATTATTAACTAGCTGATGCTCGCGGCTTCGTCCGCGTGGAATAAGTTTTGTTCATTGCCTTCAAAAAGGATCCATACTTCCATACTAATATTATCAATGCGAAAGTGTGTCTGTCTATCTGTCTGCTACGCTTTTCCGGCCCATCTTTTCAACCGATTTTGACGAAATTTAGTATAGAGGTAGGTTGTATCCCGGGGAAGGACATAGGCACTATCCCGGAAAATTAAGAAGTTCCCGTGGAAATCAAAAATCCTTAATCCACGCGGAATCTAGTTTGTAATATTAGTAAGTATGGATAAAGTTTATTATTATTGGTTGTTGTTTCTTTATTTTATCTTTTATCCTTTCTTAGCAAAGTTATTAATTCATAAGTTCTTATTTGGATTTTGCTTGTGACAAATGATAAACTATTTATTTCTTGTAATAGGCGCATGTGATCAATTTGCTTCATACAGTAATTTTTAACCTTAAAAAACCTGAGTCTTGAAATAAAAAAGGCGTAAAAAATGTTTGTGTCAACTGAACGTCACAAACGTCAGAATTCTACGCAATTAAAAATCCGAGTATAGATGACGCTACGAAGTCGAAGCTGCCGATTATCTCTTACTAAAGCTTGATGTTTAATATTTAATGCCGAGTACTGTAAGTTATTTGATCAAAAGCATCTTGTAGAAGATATAAACTAACCAACTACTAGAAGATAGGTACTTAAGAGCGCCATTCTGAGGTAGAATATAACATATCACGCAGTGTAGTTCTTCTAGTTAAACTATTAGAAAATTGAATAGAAAAAAGAACAAAAAAGAAAAACAAGAGAAGACAAAAAGAGAAAGAGACAAAGCTAGAGCGGGTGAGTGGGAGGGTGAAAATTGAATAGGCAAAAAGACAAAGCTAGAGCGATTAGCGGGAGGGTGAAAATTTAATAGAAAAAAAGAGAAAGACAGAGACTGCTAGAGCGGGTTAGTGAGAGTGGGAAAGGGAGGGGGGTACTGCGAGGCGGTACATACGAGCGGTTTACCGTCGGGGCTGGCGTGCGGCGTGGCGGACTCACTGCGGACCGCACGGACCGACCCGCAAGGCGACTCTGACATGGACGCTTGTAGGCTGTAACTCTCCCTAGTGAAATTTAATTTTAATTTATTTAATTTTCATCACATCATAAAAATATTACAATTAGATTATTATTATAACAATATTATTACAAATATAACATACATAAATAACAAATACATAAAACGATAATGGTTGCAATAGTATAAACTGATGCGCAACCACTAACGCCCACCTCAGAGAACCAATAAGAAATAAAACCGGCCAAGTGCGAGTCGGACACGCGCACTCGCGAGGGTTCCGTACAAACCTGTAGTAAGTTTTACGATTAATGAATTTAATGAACCGCAAAACTAACTTTGTTTGTAGAGGTTTATTGTTAATATAAAAAAAAACTATGCTAGTTAGAGCGTTGGTTTTATTTTTCCTGTAAAATATACATAAGCTTCTATTGACCATAATTATTTCAGATTTTTCAATTGGTAAACTTCGGAGATAAGGGGGGGGGGGAACGGTATTTTTTTCGACATTTTGCCCGATAAATCAAAAACTATTATGCATAAAAATAAATAAAAATCTGTTTTAGAATGTAGAAGTATAGCCCTTTCATATGATATCCCACTCAGTATAGTTATCATACTTTGAAATTTCAAACCCCCGATTTTCCCCCTTTTTTAATTAAACTAAAAATAATTTTCGTTTTTTTTTAAATTTTAATGATGTTAGGCCACTATTATACACAACTATTCCAAATTTCATGTCGATAGCTTTAATAGTTACTGAAATAATCGACTGTGACAGACGGGCGGACGGACGGACGGACGGAGAAAGTCGCACCATAAGGGTTCCATTTTTACCATTTTGGTACGGAACCCTAAAAATGGCCACGTGAATGTCAGAACACGCAAAAAATAGTGTTCCGTAGATGACTACGGAGTATTTGCCAAAAAATTGTTGGTGCTGCGCGACACCGGCCTGTGTCATTTTTTCAAGTGTCGTTAAAATTCAAAAAAAAAAAATTCAAAATTCAAATGTTTTTTTTATTCAAATAAGCTTTTACAAGCGCCTTTGAATCGTTATAATATGAATCTACCGCTGGTTCGGAATGCCATTCCTACCGAGAAGAGCCAGCAAGAAACTCGGTGGTTGCTCTTTTCCATCAAAACTTACAATCATCATAATGATACAAGTAACTGCAGTCCCACGCATAGCTGGAGCGAATCAAATCCACGCTTTTTTAGTTTTCTTAGTTAGTTTCTTAGTTAGTTTTCTTATTATGCCGCCCATAGTGGGCCATCAGGGGCTCGTCCTTCAGCCAGCGGTGGGCAGTGGGTACCAGGGGCAGGTGAGGTTGGCACTAATGTCATCATCACCCTTTGCCACTTAAGTATCATAAACTCGTTGACAAAGACGTTAAGTCATTTGACTTAAGTGAAATGGAAGGACACCAAAATGTTTGCCCTTTCATGACATCAGTACAAAATATATTATGTACTCATCTAAATGTACAAGAGTTCGCACAGTCACGGCCCTCACGGCTTGATGCCATGGTGGATGGTCGCACACATGGTCAAATGTTATGACGCCAAATGAGTCGAGGCTGTGGATTATGATGGGACGGAGCTGCCGTGGGTTGGCAACGCGCCAAAATTCACTCACGATCAAATTTTGATTTTATGCGACGACTTAAGTAAATGACTTATAATATGTGGTATAATATTATGTCAGTGAAGGCACCTGTAAACTCCTATCATTATGTAATTAATGGAAAGGGGTCACGACCCTCAGGTAATGAGGAATAGATGCAAAGAGAGTGTAGTCACCTGTATCCGGAAGTGGAGGAAGTCTGTGAGATTTCGCTGTCGTACGATGTATCGGTGACCGTAGTGGTTGGCTGCAACAGCGCAGGCCAAGCGCGCCGCATCGGAGTGCTTTCCGGCCCGGGGGACGAACACTCGTCCGACTCCAAACGAATGTGGGTTGATGCCTTAAAACATACAGTATGAGCACGAACTATAGATACTTCATACACGAAAAGCAATCTTGCGGTGTCTCCGGGGTTAGACTGAGGAGGGTAATCCCTCCTCAGTCTAACCGACTTCTGCCGATCATAATAATTTATGACCGGCAAAAGTCGGCACATACAAATAAGTAATTTGTCTTAAAACTAGCAGGCCCGCAAAAATAAAGGGAGTACTCTTATTGCACTATAATAGGTATATTTACGCTGAATTAATAGTACATATTATTTTGACAAAAATTCAGAGTTATGATTTTAAAGAAATTTACCGGTTCTTTCTTTTTTTCATCTGTCGTCGCGTCGTAAGCATAGAGCCTCCACGCCTATTGCTCCTGGAATAGGGTTACCTCAGGCTTTGCGTGGCGACTGCGTCTGAATTTGAAGGTCTTCTTGGAAGGTCCATGCGCTCGCTGCAGTCTCGGCCGCTCATCGTCCCCGGGATCCATTCCCGCCTCTTCACACGACTCGCCCGTCGACACCGCCGATACTGGGGACAGAGGTGTTAAAGCCGCCTCGCCTATTGCTCCTATAGAAAGGAAAAATGGTTGTAATTAGATTTGGTCAGCGTGTATTTAGGTTTCAAAATCCCGGTAAAACCATTTGCTTTAGGTATTGGTATAATAGGTAACTATAAAATTTACCTGTAGTCAGTTTAAACTCGACAGATGATACGAAGCGCAGTTTCGTTTGAATATTTCCGTACGGCGGTGTACTAAGTATCGGTTTTTGGTCGCCACCAAAATTGTTATTGATTGTTCCTGTTAAATTAAATCACACTTTAAAATCTGACCATTTTCTCCGTTGCGTTAAGGTTGTCTGGAAGAGTTCGCTACTTAGCGATAAGACCACTTTATTGTACTTACAATTTAAGTTTTTCTTTTGTAAATTGTTTTAATATGTTTTTCGGTGTGCAATAAAGAATATACTCACATAAAAAACTATGAAATGCATCATAAAGATGAATATAACGCATCAAAACATCAAATTAAATTTCTAGCCGCTGTTTTAGTAACTTATCTCAAGAAATTTGTGGTTTGTTATCGTTCCTTTTAACTGTTAACCACTTACCTATATTTGCATTGGTATTGTTGACATTGTTGTTGCTGTTGTCAGTGAATCTGCCATTGTTGTTGTTGGAGGGAAGGTCGAATACGGCTTGACTAGTCGTTGAACTGCTAGATAGCGATTCTGTATTAAAAATACAACAAAATGCTGTAATTGACCAAAACCGGCTCACTGTCTGTAAGTCAACTACTCTTCGAGATAAAATCAATTTGCCCAAACGCAACTCGTTTGCTGTAAATGGTCGAAGAGTTAGGTAGTTTGCAGATAGTTTTCAGGAGGTATAATACCCTGGTTGTAGCTCTGGGTCAAGTTTTCCGCAGTCTTTAAATTGTGTACCATGTGGTACCGAGTCGATTAGGGAAACAAAAGAAACAAATATCAATATTATGAATATGTTTGTCTCTTTTTGGTGTCGCTTTTTTTGTTTCGCTTTATCAACCAGAAGCGGATTAAAATAAAACATAAAAACTATTAACAAATCAGACTTTCTATTGCTACATTTAAACAATCAAACAGAAAATTACAAAAACGGAACGCTTTGTATACACGTTCGTCCGGTGGCGCCACTTGTACCGTGGCAACAAAATCCGTTTCATCAAATTTTCAAATCACAAAGATTCTAAAGAAGTTTCATTTCAAAAAAAAAGTTACAATACCACTTGTATTATTACCACGCGTCGGGGGTTAGAGAGAATATAGAGAGAGGCAGTTACCTCGCTGGGCCGAGAGCGGAGCGGAGGGGTGGTCAGGCGTGCGGGGCGCCGTGCGGCCCACTAGCATCGAGATGAGCGAGGGCCGGTGTTGCTGCGCCTTGTCGCCCAGCCCCGCGCGCGGCGCCGCTTCCGAAGCGCGCTTGCCACCGCTTTGACCCATGTTTTCTAATTGTTCTAATAGTTAAGAACCCATATTAAATGTTGCAACTTTTGGAAGCTTTTAATTTGGACACTATAAACTCAATAACTTTGATATTTCAATATACTTTTATATTTTTGATATATTTGACGACCTCCCTGGCGCAGTGTTGAGCGCTGTTGTCTTAACGTGGGATGTCCCGGGTTGGATTCCCGGCAGGGTCCATTTGGGAATTAATAATTTCTGAATTTTCTCTGGTCTGGTCTGGTTGGCTTCGTCCGTGGGTAGTTACCACCCTACCATGCCCCTAACAGGTTAGCCCGCAACCATCTTGGACTGCATCATCACTTACCATCAGGTGAGATTGCAGTCAAGGGCTAACTTGTAGTGGCGTAAAAAAAACAAAAAATACGCTTGTTGGGTCTTAAGGGTGCCTTTTCATTGGGCGATAATATCGTCGCCGATATTATAGACTCACCGATATCGGGGCTCTGAAACGTATGAAGCTATAACGCTTTTTCACCGACACGATTGCGATATATCGCCGATAGTAAACATGTTTACCATGATTATGATATTAGCGTTATTGTATCGGTCAATGAAAAATCGAATGGTTTATGAACAATGAACACTATTCCTTTATTGCTAATCCGTTGGGCTAAAAAAAGTGACCTACGAGAAAATCACATAACTAACCGAATTTATAATTATCGTGCGTGTCCCTCATAATCCGCAACTCGCGCGCCAGCTCCGCCAGCAGTGACCCGCGGGCGCGCGCTGCGGGCAGCTTGAGGCCGCGGATGCGCTCGCGCACCACAAACTGCATGTGACGCTCGTGGTCGCCGATTGGCGGCTGAGATAGCTACAAAGAACACAATACTGAATCTTTTGCCTGTTCATGCTATAGTACCAAAAAATGGCCTTTATGAATTAGTCTAAGACCGCAGTTACGTTCGCGCACCACAAACTGCATCACGCTCTTGGTCGCCGATTGGCGGCTGAGATAGCTACAAAGAACACAATACCGACTCTTTTGCCTGTTCATGCTATAGTACCAAAAAATGGCCTTTATGAATTAGTCTAAGACCGCAGTTACGTTCGCGCACCACAAACTGCATCACGCTCTTGGTCGCCGATTGGCGGCTGAGATAGCTACAAAGAACACAATACCGAATCTTTTGCCTGTTCATGCTATAGTACCAAAAAATGGCCTTTATGAATTAGTCTAAGACCGCAGATACGTTCGCGCACCACAAACTGCATCACGCTCGTGGTCGCCGATTGGCGGCTGAGATAGCTACAAAGAACACAATAGTGAATCTTTTGCCTGTTCTTTTAAACTGCGATGCTATAGTATCTACCAAACAATGGCCTTTATGAATTACGTCTAAGACCGCAGTTACGTTCGCGTATCACAAACTGCATGTGACGCTCGTGGTCGCCGATTGGCGGCTGATAGCTACAAATGTGAACGCAATAGTGAATCTTTTGCCTGTTCTTTTAAACTCGTAGAAACCGACTAGGGGTATAGGTATAATAATAACTGCCATACCCCTAACAAGTTAGGTCGCTACGATCTTAAACTGCATCATCACTTACCATCAGGTGAGATTGCAGTCAAGGGCTAACTTGTAGTGGCGAAAAAAAAACATGTGGTGTCGTGGGACACCAGATAGGAAAAAGTTCCTTATTACATAAATTATAATTGGAAGCGATTTTTTTATTAATTATTACAATATGAACCTTAACAATAAGGCCTTAAAGTTTAATTTGGAATGTAGTATATTTATATTTAAGACCTTTTGTCTTCGTTAAAAAATCTTACTCCACGCATTTACGGACGGACGCGTCCACGCCGGACGTTTTTTGCCGGCTAGGGTACCCCGTCGTCCCAAGGAACTTTGTTCCAAAAAACTGCGATGCTTAAGCACTAAACAATGCCCTTTATGAATTACGTCTAAGTCCAGCATTTAAACCGTACCTAGTTACGTTCGCGTACTACAAACTACATTTGTAGATACCAGTGCCAAAAACGAAAGGCGGAAGGCGGAAGGTCATTTCATGATTTCATACCCAAGCTGTTTGAATTAGAAACGAGGAAGCAAATCGTATAACACGCGTCCTTGGAATTTCGACAATGTGCGGATTCTGAAAAGTAGAATGTCTACCACCACCACCACCACTACAACCCATTAACGTCCCACTGCTGGGCTCAGGCTTCCACTCTCATAGCAGAGATAGAATTAGTGTTTAGACCCACCACGCTTCTCCAATGTGGGTTGGTGAGCTTTAACGACTATTATCATGTTATAGTGATAATATCCGGGACCGACTGCTTAACGTGCTCTCCGAGGCACGGGGGCGAAACACCGCCAACTTTCTAACTCCGGGCTAGTAGGTACTGATAATAATTAATAGTCAGAAAAACTCAATACTTAATATTATGGCCAACCCGGGATCTCGTCGGCCGCAATCGAACATGCTAACCACTAGTGACTAGACCAACGAGGCAGTTCCAAGAATTTCTGTATCTAACTAAATAATCATTTGTTTAAATTTTGAGAAACACTGTACCTTGTGTACGATAAAGGGCTGCAGCAACACGTAAAGCGGCGTGCGATATGTGACAATGTACTCGAGGAAGTCCCACAGATGGTGCGCGGCCTCGTTCCGACGCCCGAGCTCGCGGATAGCGCGCGCAATGCGGCCCCATTCGCTGCATAACTCGCTCGTGAAACACGCGCATAGCACCTTCAAAGCTGCAGAATTTAAATTTTAAGCCTCGATTTCACTAAAGGACATTTACAATGCATTTACAATCGTGCATTGTAGGGTCAACATCTCCTGAAGATGCTCCGGTGTCGGAGTGAAACGTACGTTGAGAATAATTTTGGAAGATTTGTGTGGTGTGGTGAATATCGCAAGCTACAAGTGCAAGATACACACTGTACAACATAGATTTACATACTGTAGGGGATTATAGCGAATTAAGCTTCTAGGACATTTGTTCCGGACCTCGTCGACCGACGCGAATTCTAAGTGTCAGGGGTTATCGCAGGCGAAATTTGTGTCGACGCTGTTGAGCGATATGTTCCCTAAATAATACATGGCTTTACTAGAGGACGTCTGCGACATCATTCCTATGGATTTAGGTATTAAAAAAAACTTCTTTAAATTCCGGAATAAAAAGGCAGCCTATGTAAGATATATATTCACCAATTTTCGTCAAAATCAGTTAAGCGGATGAACTGTGAAAGGTTTACAGACAGACACACACAAATTTTACAGGTTCAATGGAAATGGAATCCCTTTCCGCTCCACTTTCTCTATTTTTAGTCCTGTCAATGATAAAAGGATTGCATTATCTTTGAATGTAGGCTGTGATACCACTGTCCGTTAAAAAGTACCTAAAATATGTTGGAATTGATCAACAATACAATCTCGGCACGCTATGATGGCCGGTTTGACACATTACAATAGTGATGTGGAATGTCAATTTATTCTCGAACAAAAAACAATTAAGTTTTGTTTTTGTACCTGATTAAATAGGTTTAATAAAACAAAAATGTAAATGTTTATTTAATTTATTTGAACGAACTGAATATTTGAATGAAAATGAATATACATACTTTATATGCACACAAGAAACATATGAATACAAAAGATACCAAAAAAGGTGCCACAAAAGGCCATAATTAATCAGATTCGTCCATACTACTATTTTCACTGTCGTCACTGCTATCATCACCTGCATTAATAATTATATGTTCGTTTTCTATAATATTATCTATTTTCACATCTCTTTCATAATCTTCCCTTATTAATTTAACAGTTCTATTCACAACCTTTTCCCAGTCTCCTTTAGTCACATGTTCACAAGCTTCTTCTAATAATTTTAGCATTTTTTTTGTGGTAAATGGGGGTTCTATATTGTGTCTTGCAGCATATCCCTTAATTTGAGCCCACACCAACTCAATCGCATTATACTCACAATGGTAAGGCGGTAACCGTATAACTCTGTGCCCATGTTCTAATGCTATTTCGTCAATGACGTATCGGATCTTGGTTGGTTTGTTTTCTTTTAAAAGACATACTAATTCCGCTTTTAACATATTCATGTTTGCATCTACGCCATTTTTACGAAGCCATGCGACGATATCAGCTTTCTTTTGGGATTGGGCAGGTGGCTTGTCAATTTGCATCGAGTGGTATGGGGCGTTGTCCATAATTATAATAGATGGTTCAGGGAGGCTACACAACATTGAGGTAAACCATTCAGTAAACTTTTCTCCATTCATGTCTTCATGATAGTCTCCAGTGGTTTTTGACGCAAAAGCCATGAGAGAACCTTCGACAAACCCGTTGATGGTTCCGGCGTGACAAATTATAAGTCGCGATCCTTTTCCTACAGGAACTTTGGAAGTAGATGCTGCTGTGTCATCGTTCCAAGAACGGCCTACAGTATGGTTAGCATTAAGCCATGTTTCATCCAAGAACACAACATTTTGCCAATTTTTGATTTCTTTCACTTGCCGTAAAAAAGTATACCTTGCCATCGCTATATCAAATCTTTCCATCAATATTTTGCGTTTGTTACATTTTTTGTATCGAAATCCAATGGTCTTCAAAATCTTCGTTAAAGAACTTTCCCCACCGAAGAATAATCCAGCTTCCTTCAGTGAATGCACCAACTTTTTTCTTGTTGGATACTCCTTCTGTAAATAGTAGCCGTAAACATGTCTTCGGATAGCATCGGCATCAAAGCTATCGATGCCTACGACTGGTTTTGCTCGTTTTCTCTTTTTTGGTGTGTGAAGTTTATTTTCTTCTGTGCCAGTCTCGCCATATTTTTCTTTAGTTATCCGTCTAACAGTTCGTTGTCCAATATTAAGCGCATCAGCTACGCGTTCAACCACTGACGTTATAGGTAAAATTGGCCCTCCATTTTGAGCTTCACGATCGAAATAGTTACGAAGGCGTATTACGAACTCACGTGTCTGACTATTTAGAACAGTTCTCTGCGTACGTTCGGTCATATCGACGAAATCCACAACAAAGGGCTTGAACAGAGTCCAAATTAACGAGCAAGGGTCAACAGTAATGCAGTATCAATATTTGAAATCCAAAGCCAGGTCAAAACTATATCACAATCGCATTGCACTGACAGTTTATACTTTTCGAAGCAACGTCAATTCGAAACTGCTTTGTTTTGCATTGAGCATTGACGCGAGTTTGCCGGAGGTAGTAGTTGTGCTAGCCAGCGATCACAGAGTACATTGAATATACAGGTATAGAGATAACACTGAGGATTGTTGTATAAGCGCCATCTAACGGTATACGACGAACCTAAAGCCAAGCAAATCGCGCTCTTCATGGTACCTATTTTTTTATAAATTAATTCCCCAGAGTAATTTCCAAAAGCCAAACAATATTTTGATTTTATTGATTTGGCTTTTGGAAATTACTTTGGAGACAATGGAATTTAAGTTATTTAGGTAAATAAAACAACAGTTTATCAATTGGACAGTTTATTGTTTCTTTTTCATAAATAAATTAAAGCACAAAAACATAAACGGAGCACATTCACGGATGGAATTACATTCAGACGCAAAAAAGCGATTTCAGAGGTTTGTCCACATAGTGAAAATTGTTCATATTCACAAGTACATTCACCCCTTAAATGGTGCAAACTGATTTTTCTACACTTGTATACATTTTAGAAATCAATTTAATAAATAAATTTTGAGTCCTAAACCTAAAACTACATTCGATAAAATTTATGAATCTCTGCACATCACTATCGTCAATAAAGTAATACAATTATTTCCTTCAAAGTCGTTATCAATTAATACGGAACTTCATGAGCGGACAAACGTCAAACCGGCCATCATAGCGTGCCGCTAGTTTAATATCTTTTTTGTTTATTCGAGCAACTTAAAACTCACCTTCTTTAAACTTTAAACTGATCTTTTTAAACTCACCTAAAAAGGCGATCCTATAAAGTATATTGGAGAGTCGTGTGGTGTTCCTCGTGTCGCGACTGCCAGTGAAGGTCAATGAGTTGGCGCGCGCGTCCGTGCCCAGCTTGGCGTTGACGGCGAAGGCCTGGCCCGGCGGCGCGGGCGGGCACAGTGCGCTCACAACCACCGATACCAAGTATGACACGTCCGACTGACGCAGCGGAGGCACATCTACAACGCCAAAAGGGAAAGTGAAGTTCAAAACCTTTGAGATCAATATAAAAGTATTTTTGTTGATAAAATAGTCTATGTACATAAAAATAAGAAATGATGCCCTCGACATCGTATGCGTGAATTTTCTTTTAAAACCCGCCGGTACAGTTTGGTTTTCCGGGATGTACCTTTATAGCAGCCTATGTCCTTCTTGGAATACCAGATATATAAAATTTTGCATTTATAATATCAATATGTATCGGCTGCCGATCAATGGTTGGCGCGTGCGTCTGCGCCCAGCTTGGCGTTGACGGCGACGGTTTGCCCCGAGAGGCGCGGGCGGGCAAAGTGCACTAACCAGTAACCACCACCGACACCAAGTATGATACGTCCGACTGACGGAGAGGAGGCACATCTACACCGCCAAAAGGGAAATAGGTATTATCTATGGAAAGTAAAGTTCAAAACCTTTGAGATTAATATATAGTCCCACAAACTTATCTGACCCGGTGACAGCGTCACTAGATAATAAAATAAAAACAAACTAAACAGGCATAAATATTAGATCCAATTTTGGCCACCGGGCCAGATAAGTCGGTGGGTCCTTTTGTATTAATAATGTCAATATGTCTCGGTTGCCGGTGAAGGTCAATGGATGGCGCGTGCGTCTGCGTCCAGCTTGGCGTTGACGGCGACTGCTTGCCCCTGAAGGCGCGGGCAGGCACAGAGTACGTATCAATACGTACAGTATACAGAGTATATATCGAATACGTAATCAAGTACGATACGTCCGACTGATTTAGCGGAGACACATATATACACCGCGAAAATGTGATAGTTGATTTCTTCGACATGTCAAAATACAACGTCGTTTTTTGTTACTAGAAAAGCCGCAAAATTAACGGCTTGGAATTGACTAGTCAAGAAAAGTTGTGTGTCAATGTTTGAATAATTTACCCAATTCCAATTAATATTACGTACCCTTTCTTCCAGCACCAACACGTAGACTTAAAGGCATGATCAAATTCATGAGCATGTTTTCAGTTTTTTCAGCCGATGGAAAAATCGCACTACCGCCGCACATTTGCTCTAATGTATAGCTATCCTGTAAAAAAAGTTTAAAAAATAAGCAAACAGTAACCTATTATGACAACAGTTAAGAAATGAGTAAGGCCCTGACCATAAGTGGACGAGCGATGGCCGGAAAATTCTTAAGTGTAGTGGAAACCGCGAATGAGTAACAAGATGGACCACTGACAAAAGGGTGACGGGAAGTGGCTATATGAGGAAGAAAGTCCAACAGTGGACGTCCAGAAGCTGAAAAGATGTTAACGATGATCTATTTTATACATACCCCAGTATGGCCAACTTGTAACGCGATCAAACGTACAACAGTGCTGCCAAAATGTGGAGGAGGCGGTTGTGACATCAACGCAGCTGTTGCTGACGACAAGTTCTCACCACTGTTATTATCCGATACTATTAAGGCCTAAAAGAACAACAATTGTCAATACAATTTCACAGAATTAAGGGAAATCATTTCATAATGGCTGATCCTTACTTGGACAGTGTTAAGCAGGGTTTTTACATGCTGCCAATGAACTATGTAAGGACATCGTAACATTGTTTCATAAATTCCTTTCAGTAAAATCGCCGCGGAGTCCCAATCTGTGTTTCTCTGAAAATTATTGATATTTGGGAGTTTTAACAGCACACCACACTTGTTTTCATTTGTTATCAATCAAAGAAAAGAAACTAAGGAAACCGTTAGCTCATGGCATAGCACATCGATTGGTCTAAAAAACTTTGGAGCATTCGTAACTTTTTGATATAGTTTGGTAAAGAACTTACCCTAATACTAGGTTTTTTTGCAATCTTCATGAAGACCTTATCGAGTCTGCGCAAGATCATTATTAACGCGGGTTTTAATGCATCATCGGCCCAGTCTGCAGCTGGTAATACTTGCATCATATACTGTTGTAAGCCTCTACAACCCATGGACTCCGGGTCATATGGTGACACTTTTAGTAACGAATGGGCTATTTCGGCTAATCTCTGGAAAATTAACAATATGATATTGAACTTTCAATAAACTCAAACTCAATTTTTTTTTATTCAAGTAGACTCTGAGAAGTGCCTTTGAATCGTCAAGTGAATCTACCACTGGTTCGGAATTCCATTCCTACCGAGAAGAACCAGCAAGAAACTCGGTTGTTGCTCTTTTGAAAAACAATTACAATTACATCAATGTGTAGATACATAAGTAACCACTGTCCTTATGGCCCAAGATCCCGCGACGGTATCAGACCTACGTTATTTTATTAAAGCTGAAATTTTTTGTATGTATGTCTCTAATAGAGGAATAAACGATCCCCGACTATGAAGTTTGGATCGCGGTTGCTTTGGACGGTATCAGGTAAAAAAGGTGGCACCTCAAATTCGTTAAAGTATTAAGCTCCGTTTTTTAGGGTTCCGTACCCAAAGGGTAAAAACGGGACCCTATTACTAAGACTCCGCTGTCTGTCTGTCTCCAGGCTGTATTTCATAAACCGTGATAGCTAGAAAGCTGAAATTTTCACAAATGATGTATTTCCGTTGCCGCTATAACAACAAATACTAAAAATTAAAAAAATATATATATTAAGGGGGGTTCCCATACAATAAACGTGTTTTTTTTCGTATTTTTTTGCTAAATATTAAAAACGGTAACAGGTAGACGGTTTAAATTTTCACAGAATATTAACTTGTATATTACCTTTCAAAATAAATAATTAAATATCAATAAAGTAAATATTAAAGGGGCGCTCCCATACAACAATACGTTTGTTATTTTTATTTTTAATACGTCATAAATCGTAAAACTTACTACAGGTTTGTACGGAACCCTCGGTGCGCGAGTCCGACTCGCACTTGGCCGGTTTTTTTATATTTTGCTTGGAATAATATAAGAAACCACGTTGTCCATTGTCAGACACCTAGTACGATTGCAACCCCCTGTCAGACACTTTTAATTTATAAAACTACAGGGTGTCTTTGAGGACTTTTCTAGTCAGGCTATTTACGTAAAAATTTTAACATTTTTGAGTTTGTGTAATTTGGAAATTACCGGAAATCTAATAAATCTTAGTGATTTGTTATATTTCCGGTAATACATAGTATATGATTTCTTACCGCATGAGACTTGGAATCGAGTAACTCGACAGGTTTGCCTTCACTACCGCCACTGCCTTTAGAACCGTTTAGATCCATCAAACGTGTTGTCGCACGATCGATAAAGTCCCCTACCAATGACAGCAATACGTCTCGGGGACGACGATATTCAGCACGTACAAGCTGTGTAATATATCTTTATTTATTTTATCTTTCTCCTTACCATAATAGGTTTGATAAAACGTACGGATTATAAAGGCTGTACTTAGACATCAAAATGCGATAGAACAAAATATAACGATTAAGTTAGTTACTGGCTACTTGAACCTAGATTTTAATGGTGCGCAGCAAAAATAAAGACGTACCGCAAGCGAGAAGCGTTTAGTTTTCCGGTACGATACCGAGTAGAAGAACCAATATGGGTACGGGTTTTATATAACTGTCATACCCTACCAGATGCCCAATTGTCTCAGCAAATCGTAATCATTTGACAACTTTAAACGTATTAATTGAACTATTGAAGGAGTTCATACATGCTTTTTGACGTGCAGGCATCGATGAGCTCCTTTAACAGGTCGAATTACCCGTTTGACAAACGATTACGATTACGATTTTCTTACACGATTCGGGGGCAGATTAGCCCGCTACCGTTTAAGACTGAATCACCACAATACTTGAAGTAGGATAAAAAGATTGGATAGAAGCAGGCGTTACTTTGCGGAAATCCATAATAATGAAGGAACTAGAAGTTTAATTCGCTATAATCCGCGACAATAGTTAAATCTATGTGGTACAGTGTGTATCCCGCACTTATAGCCCGCGATATTCACCACACCACAGATATCTTCCAAACTACTCTGAAGGTACGTTTCACTCCGATATCGGAGCATCTTCAGATGTTGACAATGCTCGATTGTAAATCGTACCTATTGTCGCGGATTATAGCGAATTAAACTTCTAGTTCCTTCAGGATAAAAAGAAGCAAGCGTATGATTAGTATAATATAAAATTACTAGCTGATGCCCGCGACTTCGTCCGCGTGGATCGAGGTTTTTTTGGTTCCCGCGGGAACTCTTTAATTTTCCGGGATAAAAAGTAGCCTATGTGCTATTCCAGACTATAATCTATCTCTGTGCCAAATTTCATCCAGATCCATTCAGCCGTTGGAGCGTGATTGAGTAACAAACATCCATACATCCATCCAAACTTTCGCATTTATAATACTAGCTGATGCCCGCGACTTCGTCCGCGTGGTTTAAGTTTTTTCGGTTCCCGCAGGAACTCCTTTATCTTCCGGGATAAAAAGTAGCCTATGTGTTATTCCAGACTATAATCTATCTCTGTGCCAAATTTCATCCAGATCCGTTCAGCCGTTGGGGCGTGATTGAGTAACAAACATCCACACATCCATACATCCATCCAAACTTTCGCATTTATAATATTTATTTGATTTATTTGATAACATTTAACAAGTGACTTACCTCAGAATCTTCGGTGCCCGTGTAATCAGTGACGGGAGGCATGCGGGAGTGGTCGCTGACGTATCGCGAATGAGATTCATCGTCCAGTATATCGAGAGCCATGAAAGCAGTCGCCGGGGGCCGCGGGCAGCCTCGCTGGGAGGAGCCTTTGTGTTCTGGCGACGTTCGGTACGGGCCGTTGTATGATCTACATTAAAAATGTAGTCCGGTTGTAATAAGTAAGGGATATTGTTCGGGTATTGAGTTTTAACAATAGTAAGTAAATTAAAAAAAGCTATTAATGTATGGCACTAACTACTTGGTACTTTAAAAACCTCGGGAAAAACTAAGGCGGCCATTTTCAGCGGTTGTGACGTTTGATTTTTTTCCATCCGAATCGTCCGAATCATCCGAAAAGTCACAAGTGGCGCCTGAAGAAGTTTTACTTATAAAAACATACCAAATTGTGAAACCTCGATTTTACTGCTTGATGTAACCAAGAAAAGTAAGAATGTCAAACACAAAACATAATTTTACTCACAAGAACAATTACGTCGGTCTCTTTACGATATTATCCTTTGGGCTTGCTTTTGCCCCATAGAGCAAAGAACAAACTTACTTGGATAATCCCTCGCAGTTATTGACAAGCGTTTTGATGGCTATGGCAAGTTGCTGGATGATTTCTTTCTCAGTTTTGCCTTCTCGATTGTAGGTCGGAAGTTGTATTTGCTTCACATAGCACGGCAGTATTGCTTCCAGTATAATCTTTAAAAAAATACAGGAATCGAGCGTGGACTATTGTGATTAACATGCCACAATGCGGCACGCTACCAATGGAATCATTAATTATTTTGCCAAGAAAACATCGTTTAGAATTGGAATATCATGCCATGCTAACGGGTAAGGCCGCTACCACCACTTACCACCGGGCGAGATCGCAGTCAAGGGCAACTTGAAGTGGAATTTTAAAAAAATGTAGTAACCTCGCCTGGTGGTAACCTCTAATAAGAAAGGAATATAAATAAAATAATAAAAACTTACAAGCATTTGATATCCACGCATACTTTCAGCAGAATACGATACAACCATGACGCAAAGGCTGATGCAGTCCAATACATTGACCATTTCGTCTTCGTCTCTATAGCAGAAGTCTATAGGTTTGAGCGGCTTCTCTTCTTTGATGAGTTCTGCTATGTGGAGGGGGTCTGGCGATGGAGTTTCGAGACTCAATAAGAGGTTGAATAGACAGCTGGATTGAACCTAAAATAATAATTTGGTTTACTAAAAATTTATCTGTAAGGACAGTAGTTCTGACGTAGTCTGTAGACTACTCGTATCTCGATTAGCTTAATTGATATTTTAACAATCCGCTGTTATTCCTTGTCTACACTATATGGGGGACCTCTATACAAAATTTCAGCTTTCTAGGTGCAAGGATTTGGGCTGTGCCTTGTTGAGTCAATCATTGAGTGAGGAGTTTTTTTTGTTGTATGAGAATACTAGAATTTTGAGTATTCATTATATTTCGAAAATTAAGCATCAGGGCAGCTATATCAAAAATAAATTATTTCTAACTGATTATTAAATAGAAGGTCTTCCAAAAGACTTAAAATTCACATCCCCGGATAGTTTTAAGTTTGATAACCATTTTAAAATTAAAGAAAAAAAGTGCGTTGAAATTTTATGACGTCACAACTGTGAATTTCATACAACTTTCATACTATAAGTGCGTTTTTAAGTCTGATAAAGAGTTGCTGATTTGATTGAGTTGTCATCATCCCTATTACAGAATCAGGTATTAAGAAGTTGTACTTACTTTACTTGCATCACCAAAAGCCGCTTCTTCATCGGTATCTAGTATAGCAGATACTGAACCAAACATTTGCAGAATGAATGGCTTTCTATTCAGCAAATAGAACTGCTTTACGGCATACTCTATGGTTGTAGTCACGAGTTTATTCGTTTGGAAGTTTGAGTAAATTTGTAGTAGCGTTGGCATTATGAGCAGATAGCTAAAAAAGGTTAAAATTATAATAAAGATTTCTTAAGATTATTCCGGTTCAACGTTATACTATGAATACAAACGTTGAATAAAAGGAACAAAATTTTAATGTTACAATAAGGATACCCCAAGTCGTACACAGAACACATTTGTCTGCTGCTGAACTGGACCGATTATAAGACCATTTAGTACTTACAGAGATAGCTTGGAACAGACATAGAACATAGACTTATTCAAACACTTTTTATCCTGGACAAATATCTTGTCTGTTTTCAGTAACAATTCCTAGTCTAGAATACCTAAAACCAATAAGTGGCAGTCTTCACTGTCACTTAATCAGAAACAACATTTGAAAACACAGCGACTATTTAATAAGTAAAAGGCGAGTTACCCATTTGTAGAAAATATGTTCTTGAAGTTAAAAGCGGCGTTTACATAGGTTGCTATAACATAGCGCAGTATCAGAGAATCTTCGCTATGAAGCATCAAGGCTCCATTGAGTACGTTCAGGAAAAGATGTATGTCTCTTGACGACGTAAAGTTTCCTGCCATCGCTTCGAACATGCGGGCTATTAGACGCACCCACCTAAAAATATTTATTTTCGTTTATTTTCGACCAATGATCGTTGAATTACGGTCATATCCGCTGGAGCAGTTGGTAACCATACGACATATTTTTCGTCTACAATGATATTAAGAACATTGTAGTTCAACAATAAGCAGTCGCAAATTAAAGCACTTAGTCATGACAGTGACAGTCATGTTTTATGACTGCTATGTGGCTGCACCAATTTCATAAAGAAGTAGCTTAAGTGAACTTTTTAAAGCTGAAAGTTTTAAGGAATTATATTACGTACATGAACTTATGCAGCACATCTAAACCGAGCAGGGTGGAGCCTAAGGGTCCTCGGCTATACAAAGCAAGATCCGCTTCCAGAGCTTTTCTTGGAAATGATGGCAATTTCATCAGCTCGTCGTGAAGGAAAACTACTCTTTGGACTACCTGGAAAGAAATAACAAGATATATGACTATGATGAACAACTCTAATTATTTTGTGAAAAACATTAATCTGCAGTTCGTTAGGGGAGCGTTTTTGAAACTAGGAAGCGAATCACTTTTAAGATGTACGTGGAATAATAACTGCGTAGAGTGCACCTCTACGTACGTCTTTGCCTTTAGTACACCTACGTGGTACAAATTAAACTAAATTGACAGGACTAAATCTACTGCTATCCCTTTCACCAGGAGTGCAGTCATTTTAGTATACTTTAGAGACTGTGCACAACAGAATTAACCACAATGGGGCTGATTCTATAGTGCACAATCTCTAAACAAAACTAAAATGACAGCATTTAAAATATTGCTAACCCTTTCATAATACTCCCTGCGGAAAGGAACAGAACTAAATTTTAAGTTGTCATTTAAGTTAAGTTTAGAGATTGTGTAATACAGAATTGGCCACAGTATCTAGCTTCAAGTAAACTTACCATATCCACATTTTTAAGGATAGCCCAAGTAAGCGACACTTTTCCTATCTCCACAAATTTCTGCAACAGTTCTTGCTGTTGTAATTTTTCGAAGGCCTCCTCTGGTTCCATATGTACGAGTCTCAATTGAGGGTACTGGGAGCGTTTGAAAAAATAATGGTCACGGACGTAGCTTTGAGCGTTGTGAATTTGACCTAAAATCCAACGACGCAGTTGTCAAATTATAGCTAGGTATATATCTATATGAATTTATAAGATTTAAATGTGTAACTATTCTTTTACTAGTCCGTAAATTTGATAATTTTTGTTGTAAGTGTAGGCTGATCTTTGCTAAAGCTGAACGGATTTTAATGGGACTTTTGCAAGCAGGAATGCCATTGCATATACTTTTGGATCTTAAATCCTTAAAAACGAAGACATTAAAAGTAGTAAGAAAGCATAGATAAAAGCACACATACGTAGTTCAAGGAAAAGTAGTTCTTTAGACTTAGATACTAGAAAATTGTTATTTACGTAGATATGTTATGACCCATAGTAAAGGTTTTTATGAATTATATGATAAAACTCACGTGTTTTGAAATCCACTAGGAAATGCTCGTCATGCAATTTCTCGGGAATGCCAAAGTAATCCAGAGATTCTCTCAAAATTTGACAAAACTGGGTGTCTTCTTGCACCGGAAATTGTGAGGGTATACTGCCTTCGTTGTCCGCTAAAATTATAATCATTATTAATTCGAGAATTGCTTCACATTCAATAAATAGCGTTTCTTAGTCGGTGTGTGAATCCATCCTCCTTATACTTGTGTTATTAATGTTCAACGTGAGGAGGGTTACCTCCAAGTTTACTAGATCGTTGGAACTATAGAACTGTTTTTAGATTACTTCTAGAGTAAATTTTGAATTGTGCCAATCCCTTAGACAAGGAGTCGCTAGTTCCTTAGATATCCAAATGAAGAGATACACGTTGAAAAGTAATTAAAATCAACGTGAAAAGTAAATATTCTTGTTACATTTACACTTACATGGCCCATGTACAATTATCTTTTTGGCCGCGGGTACATTTGCAGTAAGGAGAATCGAAGCGTCGCATTGTTCTTTGCGTAATATTTGTTTTAAATCTTTGAACATTATACCATGGACGCTGTGTACCACCTAGAGAAAAAAATGACACTTAAATATTACAGGCAATCATTAAATTGAACGATGAAGCATTATATTACTATAATTAAGTGTGGCGTGGTGAGACAAAATACAGCTATACGAGTTCTTATATTATGAAAACATGCACACTACTCTGTCATGGCGATCAGACGCATACGGGCATGCTTCGATATATTTTATATATCACTAGCTGATAGTGTCCGACCGAAAGTTCGGTTTCGGTCGAGTTTCGACAAAAAATGAGTTTCGGTTCAGCCGACAAACCTGCCGAAACTACGACCGAAACCGTAACGGCATTCGGGAGTTCTCGCGCTGTGATCGGTCATGTTCGGCGCGTTAAATTCCATCCAAGCGAGTAAGCGACGAAGATATTTCGCCGCGTCCACGTGCCTAATCATGTCGTGACTGGCTTGTGTTTGCAGTTTGTTTTGTTAGTTGTGAATTTTCGTGTAATTTATTTTGAATTTGGAAAGTTTTATTACGTGATATAACATAAGAGTAGGTAGTCACTACCTTGTAAGGAAGTTTCGGTTTCGGTTTTGGTCGTAAAAACCAGTTTCAGTCGGACACTACTAGCTGATGATTGTGAGGTATTTCGGTTCCCGCGAGAACTCTTTAATTTTCCGGGATAAAAAATAGCCTATATGTTATTCCAGAGTATAATCTATCTCTGTGCCAAATTTCATCCAGATCCGTTCAGCTGTTCATCAATCCATCCATCCATACTTTCATATTTATTATACTAGTATAGATCACGCTAAATTGTGTTGCAAATCACTACAAGAAAGTAACGAGTTTGTATTATGAACATTAAACTCGTAGTATTCTTCCTTCAGTCGCAAGTATACATACCATCCACAGAATAGATAAAGCTGCCCCGATTAGTCTCTGTCCATCTTCATGAGGCGTTCTCACGTAGAACATAACATATCCAATGATATAGTTGTACAAAGCGAACGCAGCCTGTTGCGGTAGTCGTGGTATGAATCGTATCAGATGACGTAGAAGTTTAAACATCTCATCTTGATGGTCTCGTGTTAGTCTCTCTAGTACGTGACGTAAGAAAAGCGCCGAATCCTCGACTAGACATCCCCATATAACCTAAGGACATATTTTTATTTTATATACGACAATATTGGGGCTGCATCTGTAGTACACAATCTCGAAATTAAACTAAAATGACAGCATAAAAAATATTGCTAACCCTTTCATAATACCCCCTGGCGAAAGGGACAGACCCATATTTAAAGCTGTCATTTTAGTTTAGTTTAGAGATTGTGCACTACAGAGTCAGCCCCAATATCTGTTTTGAGACTGATGATCACCGTTTTAGGTTACAGTTCGTCAGTTTGTAGCACACTTTGGGTACTACTTTTTTAATTTCAAGTCATGTTTTCTTTCATTACAATAATAAATAATCTTTACATCTCTCATATTCGGTAAGTAGGTCCTTATTACCCCCAAATGGAGCTTGTAGGTGACCAATTAGCGCTCTAGGGTAATAATGTAGCTAGAAAAGCCCTAGGGCGGTAAGTGATTAAAAAAAGTATGATGGTTATATGTACGCAAACTTTTTGAAAGAGTGAAGAGTTTTTTTTTTAATTACTTACCGCCCTAGGGCTTTTCTAGCTCTACATTATTACCCTCGAGCGCTAATTGGTCACCTACAAGCTCCATTTGGGGGTAATAAGGACCTACTTTACCTCACAATCGAGATGTAAAGCAGAGTAGTTAGCTCGGGTGTAAGCATCAATTGCACCCTCGAACTATAGGCGCCCTCCCTGCGCTCGTGCGCCTAAATATCTCGGGCTGCAATTGATGCCTTACAACCCTTGGCTACTAATCTACTATTACCGCTCAGCTAAGCATTTAACTTGTGGTAGAAATTGTCTAAACTCTAAAGCACCTCGATCCATGAAAAGGCTTCTAAAGCTAAGATGGCAATCGATCTGTCGAAATAGCTAGAACTTAACTTCCGTGAACATACTGGTATCGTATCGCAAATGATATTTGATATTTGCGACGAGGAGACGTATAACTGTAGCACCTATTCCCGATTGACTGTAGAACCACTATTAAGTGTTACCATTGATGCTTGTTGTACCCACTTATTCCAGGTATTATCCCATCCCCGTCTCATCTCTGTAACCCTGCAGGATTGCTCTGTATACGCCACTATCGTCTTACTGGTAGTTAATTAAGTATAGTCAAATAGTCGTTTCTGAGCTTAGGTGAGAGTCCTTGTTTGCGCAGATCTCACACAAACTGTCGAAGTTCAATCGATACTACGCGCGAAAATATGCTATTGCGACGCGTCTTGCGGGCAACTTCAGACGAGACTAAATGATTGGCGCGGTATATATCTCTTAGGTTGTGCTAGTAAAGCTAAGCAGGAAGTGTATTTTTAAGAACCTACCTGATAAGCAACTTCATATACAGAACATCCTTCGCGGGACACAGCAGCATCGTCCAAAAGTGATATAATTTCTGCCACCGCAGAGCACAATACAGAAGGAAATAATGCAGATGCTATTTGTGTGTGATGCGAACCGCGCACTCCCTCCACGATCTCCTCATCTGGTGGGGCTAGAAAAACAAGAATGAACTTTTATATAAGAGTACATTCGATATAGAAGTCCATTCGGTTGTCGGTAAACTAAATTGTTAAATACCTGGTCTAAACTCTAAAAGTACTTAGTAATGTTCTCCAGACCGAATTTCGGCCACGGCGGCCTATCTCCAAAGAGATTAGCCATCTGCGCGGGAGATATTATAGTGCATAAGTGTGTGCGCATTCACAGGTGCACTAGCTCTGTTCCTTTACTCTTATAGCCCGGATGGGAAAATCCGCCACTACCGGAGAGAGTTCAGCCGCAGGACCGACTGCTTAACGTGCTCTCCGAGGCACGGGGGTGAAACACCGCCAACTTCCTAACTCCGGGCTAGTGCTAATAACCGCTGCTGATGCCACAACGAGTGTCAGGAAACCCTAACACTCGTTGTGGCCCGAACCGGGACTCGAACCCAAGACCTCGTCGGCGGCAGTGAACATGCTAACCACTAGACAACTAGGCAGTCAAAAGTACTTAGTACTGTCCAGTGTCCTTTTCACAATGATAACTGCGGAAGAAAATGGTACTATTTTTAAACCCATCAATTAGGATCAGAGATTTCTTTACTTAAATCGTCACAAACTATACTCAATCCACTACACATTTCCAGTCGAACGCCAGTAGTATCCATACTAATATTATAAATGCGAAAGTGTGTGTCTGTATGTCTGACTGTCCGTCCGTCTGTCTGTCTGCTACGCTTTCACGGCCGATCTGTTCAACTGATTTCTATGATATTTGGTTTAGGGATAGTTTGTATCCCGGAAAATTAAAGAGTTCCCGCGGAAATAAAAAAAACGTTAATGTACGCGGACGAAGTCGCGGGCATTATCTAGTGCAATACACTTACGTTCAATATGATCGTCGGCAGCATGATCTAACGCAGGCTCTCGCGCCGCTTGACGCGTTATCGGAATGGTTGTGATAAGGAAGCTCTCTCGCTCAGCCTTTTTCTTGTCATCTCGCTGCTGTAGTGCCTTCTTTATTGCTTCAGTTTGTTGCTTTTTGCGGGTTTTAGTTGCAGTTACCAATGATCGCTGCAAATAAACGCCTTGCTTACCCAATGAACGTATGTGAAATGTGGTCCACAACTTGTGGAATAAAATTTACGTACTACTTACATGACGCTCTTGGTTGATAGTCATTTCCATGTCCTTATCTTTGACTTGTGGACTCCATGGTGGATCTACAACCGCTAACGATTCGATGCCTATCTTTGGTGACGGGAGAGTGAATTCGATGCCCGGAGGAGGCACTTTGAATGTCACCGAAGCACCCTCTTCCATGCGAGGCCATACTTGGTACCGTAGTTTCCACATAACTTGGAATCTTAAGATTGCGTTAATTCTGAAATAGATGAAATATTTTTGTTGCTATAGCTAAAAAAAAATAGAGGAAATGATTTATGCGGATCTAAAGTCCATTTTAAAAAAGCCTCCATTAAGTTTGTATGGACATAATATAGCACACATGATATTCGGGCGTCAAACATTATATGATGCTTCTGGACACAACTGACGCAACCATAAACTTCAAAATATAAATTAATTGTGAAATGATTTTCGATCGTTAAAAAATACACAAGCAGATTATTAAAATTAAAAACAAATATTTTTTTATTTTTTATTCCACTACAAGTTAGCCCTTAACTGCGATCTCACCTGATGGTAAGTGATGATGCAGTATTAAGATGGTAGCGGGCTAACCTGTTAGGGGAATGGCAGTTATATTAAACCCCTATCCCTAGTCGGTTTCTACACGGCATTGTACCGGAACGCTAAATCGCTTGGCGGTACATCTTTGCCGGAAGGGTGGTAACTAGGCACGGCCGAAGCCCGCCAGAAGAGAATAGAGAAAATTCAGAAATGATAAATTCCCAAATTGACCCTGCCGGGAATCGAACCCCCTCAACGGCGGCCACTTGGCTTTTAAGATATACCTGAATGCAGGATCAGGGTGTTTCAAATGGCGATGCATTAGATGTGCAGCGGCGGCAGGAGCCTTCACAGCCGCGAGTATAAAGAGCGCGGCGGCACACGCACTAAGCTCGCGGTCCGCTTCTAACAGAAGGTGCCACGCCGCGCCGGCTGCGTCCGCGAACACGTCCTCAGGCAGTGTGGTCGCACCTTTAACTAGAGCGGCTAGGGGCGCGTGGTATGCATCGCGAACCTGAGTGTTTTAAGTTTTAACCAACCCTGAATAAGTGGACAAGAACACACACACAAGTCACAACACACAGGTCGGGTATCATAGTCATTCCAACAAAGAAAAAGACAAAGTCATGTTTGCGATTGATTATTCGCGATTAATTATGGCCCGACCCAGGCTTCGAACCCGGGACCTCGTCGGCCGCAGTGTAACATGCTAACCACTAGACCACTAACGAGGCAGTTGGTGGTTTGTACCATTTGGACCCAATGAGAATTGATCCAACCAATCCAAAAATTTAAGATAACCTTTTATAAAGGAAGATTCACTTACATGCGTTTTAATGTACTTCAGTATAGGCGGTGTTTCAAGAGGAGGGTACGGTATTGTGCCGGGCTTGTTCACCGGCGGTGCTTCGTGAGTGGGTAAAGACGTTTCCACTCCAGACGTGCGGTAAGCCAAACCGGCACTCTCTAACACTGAGCGATCGAATCTGGGGGTAAGAACAAAATTTTTGTGAGTGTAAGTGAACTGATTTTCTAGAAGCTGACTAGTATCTGAAACACTTTTCAATCTATCCTCTGACGCTGTTTTCTTATCGGCCAATCAATCGTTGAGTATGGTTTCAGGGATCTAATATTATAAATGCGAAAGTGTGTTTGTTTGTCGGTTTATCCTTCAATCACGCCGCAACAGAGCAACGGATTTTTTGCATGGGTATACTTGAGGACGGAGAGTGACATAGGCTACTTTTTATCCCGGAAAATTGAGAAGTCCCCGTGGGAATTAAAAAACTTATTTCACGAGGACGAAGTCGCAGGTATCAGCTAGTTAAACATGTTATGTAAAACCTGCATCAATCATTGTTACAGTCTCCATTGTTGTGACAAGCTGAATCCATGGTATTCTTGCTGGAAAGAATTATGACCAATAGTGGAAGAGTGTTAACCAATCCGAGGTGGTTGCGGTCGTTACTCTCATCATCATCATCATCAGCCGTTGTGCATCCACTGTTGGACATAGGCCTCTTTCAAGTAGCGCCAACGTGCTCTTTCCTCGGCTTTTCGTATCCAATCGATGCCAGCCACCCTCCGGATATCATCGCTCCACCTTGCTGGGGGGAGCACTACGCTCCGCTTACCAAGACACGGTCTCCACTCGAGGACCTTTCGACTCCAACGTCCATCGGTCCTCCGACACACGTGACCAGCCCACTGCCACTTCAGCGTGCCGGCCCTAAGAGCTATGTCGGTCACTTTAGTTTTATATTTTTATTACAGTGCTTCACACACGAGGAAAGTTTCTAAACTTACTTAAATATACATATCAAAAATTTCGGAACCGGCAGGATTTGAACCTGCGTCTCTCTGGGAATCACGCCCTGAGCGCCTTGACCTCTCGGCCACGGTTCACTTACCTGCCAGTGACGAAATTTGAGATATGCATCTTTAATCCAGTCTTTTTACGCGACTGTTTATGCCATCCAGTAGCGATATATTAAAGTATCGAAACTACTTTCAAAGGCCCATATTCGATGGAACTCTTTGAACTAGGAATGACACATTTTGCGTTTTACTAATCCTGCCGGTTCCGAAATTTTTGATATGTATATTTAAGTAAGTTTAGTCACTTTAGTTCTTTGGCGAATCACTTCGTTCCGGACTTTATCCCTCAAAGAAATTCCGAGCATAGCTCTTTCCATAGCACGCTGAGCGACCTGTAGTCGGTGTACTAGTCTCGCTGTCAGTGTCCACGTTTCGGCACCGTAGGTCATAACTGGTAGTTCGCATTGATCGAAGACCTTAGTCTTCAGGCACTGCGGTATGGGCGACGCAAAGACTCGACGAAGTTTTCCGAATGCTGCCCAGCCTAGCTGTATTCTCCTATCGATCTCCTTCTCGAAGCTGTTTTTACCCAATTGGAAAATTTGCCCAAGGTATGTAGCAATCATTTTCAATTATTCTGGTGATAATTTTTTTGGGTATATATAGCTCTTTAAACTACCTATCATTTGTATGTTCTGAAGGTTTTCGAGTGCGTCGGCTTCTTCTTGTTCCACCAGGCCCTTCTTCGTTATTTGTAGTATTTATTTCTGGACCAAACTTTTCTCCATATATCTGAAAGTATAATAATAAAGTAATAATATGAAACTCGAAACAAATATTATGTAAAATTTTCAATAAATAAATCATTTTGTTACAGTATTAAGTCTATTTACCTTCTGTACAGATTTCGTGAGACGTACAGTTGCTCGCATATTGCGGCGGAAACAATATGGATGACAAAAGTTTTGATGGCAGCACACATAGTTGAAAGAATTTAAAAACTTCACTATCACCTGTAAATCAGTAACATTTTCAAAATACATGTATAAAATGTCGTTACCAAAAATTCACCTCAATTAAAAAAAAACTCAATTTGAAAGATATGAAAAAATTTACAGATCTACATAGCCGTGTGACTTTCCGCAGGCCGCATTATGTAAGAGAAAGCAATATTATACATATTTATAGCTAACGATATAGTGTAGAGATTGTATACAGTATAATAAGCCGCATTACAGCCTGTACAATGTTTTCAGGAATTATTAGGATCATAAAGCTAACCTTTAGCCAAGGGAAACCTTTATTTAAGTCCGGCAGATCGGTGGAATTACTATCGGGGCTGTCGGGCGGATGGTCGTGGTCATCAGACAAAACACCTGGGCTTTCCTCACCACCACTATCGACCTCATTCGGCATTATCACTGTACCACCTAAAAATAATTACTCAAAAGACAAAGATGTCGATAGTCCCAAAAATCAGACTTCCGTTCTAATATTATCAATGCAAAAGTGTGTCATTCCTTCCGTCTGCCTGCTAAGTTTTCACGGCCCATCTATTTAAACGATTTTCACGAAACCCGAGGAAGGATTCCTCCCTGATTTTTGAAAAACCTAAATCCACGCGGACGAAGTCGTGTGATAATAGGGAAATAGACGCCACAAAAGAACGTCTATGATTCCAAAGTACTGATACACAAGCATTGAATTGCCACAAGTCACAACTCTATTCTTTGCTAAAATATAATTTACGTGCATACCTGTTCCGGGATAAATTTCCGATGTATCACTCCTATCAGATAATGATGAAACTTTTCGCCTACTTTGGATTGAATCAGACCTTCGATTCAAAACTGAAAAATTCGAACATTACTTCAAAGCGTCATAAAATCTTCTATTTAGGAAAATTTATTATAATTTGACGTACACTCATCAAGTTCTCGAGGGTCCTTTTGCCTCAACTTAATAGACCGCCGCTTGAACGACCCGTAAGCTGCATGCTGTTGGGTGTTGCGACGGGCTATACCTTTCCCACGAGAGCCTAATCTTGACTTCTTGTCTTCTGGTGGGACTGCTTCTGGCAACTAAATTAAAACAATAGTTTAGTTTTTTATTATGACATATTATCAAGAACGATATACAATTACTGATGACCCGCCGATTTGAAGCTACTCACACAAACAGAAATAAAATTAATTATTTATTATTTGTTCATAACGTTGCTCTACATTCTAGAGCGCGAATATCTATATTAAATTGTAAACACTATCCAAAATGCGCCTGTTTTTACAATAACGCGTGCTATGTTTTACTACAAAACTGCGCAGCGTGAAGTTCACGGTCCTTTTAGCACTTCTACACCTATTCTAAATTTTGTAATAGGATCCTTACTGTAACGTTACTCCCGCCAGATACATTTTCGGGCTCGTGCAGGACAAAAGATATCTTTCGTTCAGTTTCCGCTCCAGCGATAGATTGAAGACTTTGTGCAGAAGCTTGTGAATGTCCCATACTGGATAGTGCCATACTCCATCGACGATTAGCTTCCCTGCACCAGAGACCAAACAATCCAGATACACTCAGTGCAAATATATATCGTAGTATCTTGTACTTAAATTATTAGCGATCGGAGTACTATTTTAAACTATAAAGAGCACTTTTTCTGAATCAAGTATTAATTTAATTTTTATTCTCGAATAATTGGCATGCCAATGTAGCAAAGCGAAATACGATGTCACTATTACTAAACTACCTATAGTAATATTTGTAATATGACTAATTTCAAAAATATTAATTTTACTTTCAAAAATAATTTTATATTTTACCTACTTTAATTCATTTACAATTTATATTGTATATCATACCATGCACTTTTAATTTGTCGGAGTTGCCACTTTAGTCGGTAAAATTTATTAATTATTTTTGTTAGTGGATCGACGTATAAAGGCAGACATGATGGATTTGCTCTTTTTCTGTACGAAGGGGTGATCCAAAAGTTATGATAATGAAACGATGATACGTAAAACATTAATAATGGTTCAAATTAAATTTATTATTTGACATAGGGACAGTGCTATGCAGACTTTAATTCTCTCTTACACATTCTAACATTTTGATGATTATGAAAGTCTCTATCAAAAACTATGTAATTTTCGTAAATGCCCATAATTTTATAGTCGAAAATGGGATCGGCCAATTTGTTAAAAGTGTATAATAGCCGCCGCGTAAGTTGAACTATGCGCAGAAACACATTTCGGGTTTCAAACGATGTGCGGTATGAGGTGCGCCGCGAGGGGCCGCGCGTTAACAGACCCCTCGCTCCCCGCGCATAATCCGCTCGGCCCTGTAGTACAATGTACCTGGGCAGACGACCGCCATTTTGGGTCAACTTACGGGCCGCGATTTATACTGAGCATGTACTGAGACTTTCACATTCATTGAAAATGTTAGAATGTGCGAAAGAGAGAGAGAAAGTCTGTATAGCACGGCCCGTTAACAGGCCGACATAATTACTCAGTGCATCTCTGTTCTCAGCCCTGAATACCCTAATAATAAAATCTTGCTATTGTTGGTGTCCCAGTACTGCAGCAAGCAACAGAAAATGGCTCTACACCGGCAATTAACTCTCTATCGAATTTCAGAAGCAAGCCTTGTTAAAAATAGAAGGATAATAAGACAGTGTGTTCAATAAGTTACTAGTCTGCGTCTCGGATGGCAGCCCTTGCGACTTGAGCTTTGTGTGCGAGGGCATTTCTTTATGAACTTCTAATGCTAATATTCAAATGAATGTATCTCCCAGAAATGGTAACCTACGAGTATTTATATGTTCACAGTGTAAAGGAGCATATTTTTTTGGGAGATTTTGATGTTTAACAAATACTTAGATAACGATACTTTTGGATCAACCCTAGTTATATACGTCAAATTCAATCAATCAACCGTAATTAGATAAAGAATGAATGCTGGTCTGCTTTTACTACTGGATCCTGTGCCGAGATACTGTAAGTGAAAAACCTACGCTATTACTTGAAACTATCTGTGACTTTACATTCTGACTTTTAAACCGTGTTCAATACAATTGTATTTACAAACTATGTGCATGCACATATTGTGCAATTAAACATGCATTATTGAAATGACATACTCGACTGGCATTAATGTGTGTTGACTGCTAAGAGCCCTGTTAAAATGAAAAGTTTGATCATAATTATGCACTCCTTAATCATTACTAATGTACGAAACATAATGAACTCACTTATTATTACACAATAAACGTCTCCGCTTTTGCATCCACCTTCGCAAAAAATAATAACAAAAGAAATCAATGACACAACGAATAGATATATATACGAGTATTATATAGTTATATATTGCAACTACTTACCAAAAATAGAGGTAATGGATTACTCAAGCAAAAATCGTACCTGTATACTCTGTCCCAAGGACCTCTTTCCTTTAACGAAGATCGACATGATTTAGGCAGGTTTTGGTAAGTCTCTCGGAGAAATGCCGTAATTTCAAAGAGAAGAACGCAAGCGACTATACGAAGCGCACGAGGACATTCTGCTCCGATAGTTTTTCCAGGAAGACGAATACTAGCTGTGGTTATAAACGAGAAAAATCTTTAACTCTTTTTTTTTGTACCAAAAGTTATAAATTATATAGAAAACAGAAACATAGTGGACAAGGAAGCACTTCTACTCGTAAGAGATCCCTACCCTTAGCAGTGGAAAAGGTTGCTATTTGCGAAAGGTTTAATGAATATGTTTTAAAGGTATATGCCGTATGAAAAAATGGACAGATGAAATGCTGAAATGATTTATCCATAGCTCAAGTTACTACCTTCATCTAGGAAGTCCTCTTCTTCATCTTGCTGCAACAATTCCCTTTGTCCATCGGGATCGTTCACCAGATTCACAACCGTATCGATGTGCTTTTTGTCCTCATTCAACATATCCTCAAGCCTGTTCCCTATTGCCTGCCAATAACATAAGAAGAAACATAGATTATTGCTATTTGTTAGCCAATAAAAAATGCGCTTTAGTATAGCCGAATTCTTTAAATATTGTATAAAGGATCAATATGGAGCAGTCTTACGGAAAGCATTGCGTCGTGAAAATTGTATCCTAATATGATAAGTTAAGATTAAAGAGCCAATAAACTCATATTGAAATATCAAAGTTATTGTATTTGTAATTTTCAATTAAAGAGCTTCCAAAAATCCTTTTTTTCCACATGACCCTAAAAGTTAAAAGGGCATCATGAACATTGTTATTTAACTTTCAATACTTACTTCTGCCCATTGGTAGAACAGTTTTCCAGCTAAACGTTGTCGTCTTAATTGTAGAGGACCAGATGACACTGTATCAAATAAAATGTCAATTAAAAATATTTTATTTATGTCAGACTGTTAGCAAAGTTACAAGTTTAGAGGAACTTACAGGGGTTTTTCGCCATATTGGATTTCAGCCAATAAGGCCATTGTCCTTTGTTACAATTGTGAACTAAATATGCACACTCCAGAAGTATTGCAGCTCGACCAACCACTACTGTATGAGGCTGTAACAATGTTACATCAAAATAGGTCTATTAACAGTGCCAATATACATTCCATACGTTTTTATTTATTTTATACTAGCTGTGCCAAATTTCATCTAGATCCGTTCAGCCGTTCGGGCGTGATTGAGTAACAAACATCCATAAATCCATACATCCATCCAAACTTTCGCATTTATAATATTTATTATATAATACAAGTATGATAAATCTATCTATATACAAGTATGATAAATTGCGGAATACAGAGACCCCTCCTGGAATGGTTTCAAGATTATCATAGAAATAGAGTAACCTGTGTCAAAATTGATAATACCATGAGTGACAAGATACATACGACTAAAGGAACAGCCCAGGGATCGATACTCGGACCTACTGAGTACTTATTATATGTTAATGACATGTGTAACCTATTCCAGGAGGGATCCGTGTACCAATTCGCTGATGATACATGTATCATTGTTGCTAACAAGGACCTGCGGGCGGCCGAGCGCATGATGCAAGACAACTTCGACACCCTCTGTAAATGGGCGCATGATGTCGGACTAGTGATTAATACTTACGTACGTATTTTTTTCGACATTTTGCCCGATAAATCAAAAACTATTATGCATAAAAGTAAATAAAAATCTGTTTTAGAATGTAGTGTGCCCTTTCATATGATATCCCACTCAGTATAGTTATCATACTTTGAAATTTCAAACCCCCGATTTTCCCCCTTTTTTAATTAAGCTAAAAATTATTTTCGTTTTATTTTTATTTTAATGATGTTAGGCCACTATTATACACAACTATTCCAAATTTCATGTCGATAGCTTTAATAGTTACTGAAATAATCGACTGTGACCGACGGACGGAGAAAGCCGCACCATAAGGGTTCCATTTTTACCATTTTGGTACGGAACCCTAAAAACCGATAAGCAGGCGACTTTGCGTCGGTGTTGTAGACTGCGCAATTTCGCCTGTGTAAGAATTGATCGCCAATTATCCTTCGGGCACGGCGATCTATCGAGTCTGTATGTAATGTGTGTTGTGCTTTCAAAATACAAATTACACTTACGAGATCCAAAAGAGCAGCCATAAATAGTGCATCTGGTGTGCCGCCCGGTTGGGTAGCGTCTAGTATGAAGTTGAAGCGCGCAAGGCCAGCGTACAGTGGTGCGGCTGCGACCAGTCTACGGCGCTTCAGCACTACCACCTCAGAGTCACCGCCGCCAGAACCACCCTCGGCTGAGCCGCGACGGGACATGACTTTAACGCAAACATTTTTAAGTTAGTACTTGATATTATAGACTTTTATTAACTAATCTTACATAGGAGTATTGATTTATCACGATAATGGGCTAAGTAAAATTAAGAAAATTAAAATACAACATGATTGAAACTCTGGTCACCAAACCGAAAAAAAATGTGCAAGAGGGAGAGGAACCGCACTAGTATCAGTGAAAATTATAGTTTTTGAAGAAAATGGTATATTTCAGTACTCACATCCTCCTGTAGTTTCCTCTATACTTCCGTCTCGTTTCTTCCCTATTTTTCTGAGACCGAATCTGTTTAATCTGTCTTCAACCCTTTTCCTCGCTCTGAAACGATCACAAAAATCTTATCAACTGGTTATATTTTCGGCTTACATGTGTGACCATTTAAAATGGATCCACAATAATTGTTTGCAATAATAATTATAAAAAGAATTTGTCGTGTAAAAATTTTTTTTAATAGACAGTGCTTTCCGAGACACGCCAACTTCCTAACTCAGGGCAAGTACTGATGATTTCCAGAAAACCACAATACCTAATTATTTTGGGCCGAGTTGAGATTCGAATCATCGTTTACAGGACTAAGTCTCCGATAACCATGTCAGATGTTTGCGAGCAGAAAATACAATAAAAAAAAGTGTGTGTGCAATTCACACACGGCAGAAGTGAAACATCAGAAAAGTAGCCTACGAGCGAATGAGATATATAACTTGTATTCTATCTCATTCTCTCGCAGGCTAAGTTTTATTATGAATATGTTTGTCTCTTTTTCGTTTCAATGAATTTTCAAATCACAACTATTCTAAAGAAGTTTCAATTTTTAAAAAAAAAGTGTTTGTGCAATTCACAACACGGCAGAAGTGAAACATAAAGTAGCCTACGAGAGAATGAGATAAATATAACTTGTATTCTATCTCATTCTTTTGCAGAGTAAATCCTATTAAATATTATGTTTACCTCTTTTCGTTTCATTGAATTTTCAAATCACAACGATTCTAAAGAAGTGTCACTTCAAAACAGACCAGCGAGGCAGTTAATATACCTGTTAAGTGTGTATCCAACTCGTCGTTTAACGTGCACGGGTCGAGAGACATGGATGGGTTGCGTGTGATACGGCCGCGCTAGAGACGCCATACTGCCCGATATAGGCAGCGACTCTCCAGAGCCCGCACCGTTGCGCACCAGAGGCTGAGGCTGAGGCTTTTGACGGAACCAGTTCACTGAGAATGGACACCGGTATTTCATAATACATGTACATTTCAATACATGTATGCTTATCAGTGTTTAAACCACATGCATTACACCAGTTTTTATGTCACTTTAGTACAGTATTACAGAAGTCAGGACCATTAGAAATAGTTACACTTTTCTGAATTTGCGTAATTCGTTTGTGTCCTTTTTTCCAGCGGATGTGCACACTTGATCTTTATTATCCATACTAATATTATAAATGCGAAAGTGTGCCTGTCTGTCTGTCTGTCATCTATTCAACCAATTTTCATGAAATTTGGTATAGGGATAGTTTGTATCCCAGGGAAGGACATAGGTTACTTTTTATCCCGGAAAATTAAAGAGTTCCCGCGGGAATTAAAAAACCTTAATCCACGCGGGCATCATCTAGTATAAAAATAAAAATAAATTTTTCTTTGTATTTTTTTTTTCTAAATCATTTTGATGAAATAAAACTTGATATAGCTTGATAGATAGATAAAACTAAGTTGACGGCCAGACAGATATTATCCTGATACGCTGAAACGTTTTATTCGCAATAGTGGTAGAAAAAATCGTCCAACCCATGCAGTCAAATGAAATAACGGAAGATTTTATTATCTTACCTATCCCACTGATGTGAAATTTCGAAGGTATTGACTTGGAATGCGTTATGTTTTGGTGGGGTGTGATGTCGGTGGACGAAGAGTAAGGGATTGTCCTTTCAGACTGTCGCGGCGTTAGTTGGTATCTTCGTGTGCGTACTGATAAAGGCGACTGGCTAGCTGATTCATCCCCAGCTTCCGTTTCTAATAGACTCTGTAAACAAATTGGTAGTAAATAGAATTGGTACCAAATGGAAGTAAATAGGAAGCTTCTGTGCTTTAAAATAGGCACATTATGTGTGCGGGCACAAAATGAGCGGTAGCGGGGCGACGGCGGTAGCGGGGCGATGCGATTAGTCGGAGAGCTGGCGACGAATTTCGGGAACAATTTGAAAGAGGTCTGGTAATACTTTATAACCGACAAAAACGTCTGGGATTTATTTTTTCGAATTCTATAAGTATAAAATTTAAAGATAAAAAAATCAAGTAGCCAAAAAAATATTTTTTAGGATTTTTTCGCAAATGTTATGTGCTGCGCAGTAGCGAAATAACCGCAAACGCTCTACCAGACTGGCAGAACTGGATTCGCCAATGAACAAAATTATATTTTTCCACAATTTCAGATTGCCTTCCCCTCCCCTTCCCAAAACCCTCCCGAAATTCGTCGTCAGCTCTCGGACCCCATCGCCCCGCGCGCTGTCGCCGTCGCTCGGCCGTCGCTCGGCCGTCGCTAGTTTCGTGTCTGACGCCAACTTTACGCAGGCAATTAATTTAAGGGTTAATGAAACTTATTAGTATATGGAGTAGATTTTTAGGGTTCCGTAGCCAAATTTGGCAAAAACGGAACCCTTATAGATTCGTCATGTCTGTCTGTCTGTCTGTCTGTGTGTCCGTCCGTATGTCACAGCCACTTTTTTCCGAAACTATAAGAACTATACTATTGAAACTTGGTAAGTAGATGTATTCTGTGAACCGCATTAAGATTTTCACACAAAACTAGAAAAAAAAACAATAAATTTTGGGGGTCCCCATACTTAGAACTGAAACTCAAAAATTTTTTTTCATCAAACCCATACGTGTGGGGTATCTATGGATAGGTCTTCAAAAATGATATTGAGGTTTCTAATATCATTTTTTTCTAAACTGAATAGTTTGCACGAGAGACACTTCCAAAGTGGTAAAATGTGTGTCCCCCCCCCCTGTAACTTCTAAAAGAAGAGAATGATAAAACTAAAAAAAATATATGATGTACATTATCATGCAAACTTCCACCGAAAATTGGTTTGAACGAGATCTAGTAAGTAGTTTTTTTTAATAATTTAAAACTTACTACAGGTTTGTACGGAACCCTCGGTGCGCGAGTCCGACTCGCACTTGGCCGGTTTTAGATACTGTCACTGGCGTAACGAAACTCTAGATAAACAAAAGAAATCTAGTTCATTTGAGGGTATCCGTTTTTTAATTTTTTAATTTCCACCATTTTGCACTCTCAGCCCTCACAAGACATTCAACACATAAATTGTGTGTGTCAGCTCCGACGCACGACTGGAGTTTACTCATTACGAACGATTATAAAATATTTATTAGTAAATGAGGGTAAATAAACGCATTTATTATATTACTGAAAGCATGCCTGATACATTTATTTATATTAATTAAATAATTTATATTCATCAAAATACATTACATATAGTCATGGAAACATAAACAAGTGTTACCATGGAAACATAAAGTCAATAACGTAACGGTTTTTATTTTACTCCCCATAAATTTTCATACCCCGGGCTATACTCGTATATATGCAAATCGATTCTAAAGGGGGTAAACTCCAAAATAAACGATTTAGCAATACCTCAGAAGTCAGAACAACTTACATGTGCACCAGCCGAAGAAGTGCTCCTCTTTTTGAATGTAAACTTCTTATGACTGCGGTCATCGGCCGCGCAGCCGGAATCCGCGCCTGTATCCGAACCATGCTCTTCGTCCGCCGTTCTCGGGATATGTCTAATGTAAAATTTAATACTCAACCAATGGAGAAGTTTCCATTTTTTTTAATTTATTATGATAATTAAGACAAAATAATACACAAAAGTACGTGTGGTGTCGTAGGACACCAGATAGGAACAAAGTTCCTTATTACATACATATTTCAAGCGAAAACCAATTTTTTTTATTATTACGGTATGAACCTTAACAATAAGGCATTAAAGTTTAATTTGGAATGTTATTTATATTTAAGACCTTTTGTCTTCGTAAAAAAAATCTTACTCCGCGCATTTACGGACGGGCGCGTTATGGACGTTTTTTGTCGGCTAGGATACCCCGTCGTCCCATAAGGAACTTTGTTCCAAAATATGAAAGAATCATTAAAATATCTCAACAAATGAAAAAGTTATGGAACTTTAAAGTTGCACTTGCAAGAATAATTTCATTACGGTGTCGTCACACGACCTTAACAACCGACTTTATAAAGCCGAATAAAAGAAAGAAATGGACTTAGCGTGACTAATTTCTTGCCGGCTAGCAGAATCTTCTTTCCGAACCGGTGGTAGAGTCAAAACATGACGTAACATAAGAGAAACCTGTATGCCCTACATGTTTTAAATAAATGCACTCAATGCAAAAGCACTCAATTTGTGTGTAAAGATAAGTTTGAAGTATTAAATCTCGGTCAGGTAAAAACTCACTCACAAAATTTCTCAATCGAATCTCACACAGCAATCGGTGTACATTAAATAATTAAACTTATTTCATAACTAGCTGATGCCCGCGACTTCGTCCGCGTGGATTGAGGTTTTTCGGTTCCCGCGGGAACTCTTTAATTTTCCGGGATAAAAAGTAGCCTATGTGCTATTCCAGACTATAATCTATCTCTGTGCCAAATTTCATCCAGATCCGTTCATCCGTTGGAGCGTGATTGAGTAACAAACATACATCCATACATACATCCATCCATCCAAACTTTCGTATTTATAATATTTATTTGATATTTGATTATTTTTTAATCATTTATTGATGGATTTTAAAAAAACCACTGATTTATTAGTTTTAATCTATATTTTACTTTCGTTGCGTTAAATATGATATTCACAACATCATGAAACTTCTCCATTTCGAATATTTTTACATTCAACAGCCTACATAAACTAATGTTTAATTAATTTGAACCAACCTGATAACTCTAGTGGTTTGCATGTGTGATTCTTTCGGTTGTGTGCCGGGCCGTTCAGCGGTGTCCATGAGGCCGCTAAATGCCACCACACGAAATTCCCCACCGTGAGCCTCGCGGACGTAGCTTAACAGAAGACGCACTTCTGCATACAGAGCCTGGAAAACATTTTTAATCTAGCTGATGCCCGCGACTTTGACCGCGTGGTTTAAGTTTTTTTTAATTCCCACGGGAACTCCTTAATTTTCCGGGATAAAAAGTAGCCTATGTCACTCTCCAAGTCCTCAACTATACCCATGGCAAAAATCACGTCTATCCGTTTTTCCTTTGCGGCGTGATTGAAGGACAAACCAACAAACAAATACACTTTCGCATTTATAATATTAGTATGATGCCTGCAACTTCATCTGTGTTTTTCTCTAATTTTCGGGGATATAAGGTAACCTATGAATGTTTCGGGGATGCAATGTATAATACATTCCAAGTTTCTTCAAAATAGTTTAAGCGGATGGGCCGTGAGAAGATAACTGACACCCATTTGCATATTTTATAATATTAGTATAGATGTACATATGGAGGTTGTCAAATTAAAGTATTCAACTCTGTAGCGAAGACATCAAAGTCAAGTCCAATGGATTGGTGACCTTTTTTGGTAAAAATTTACTTTACGCCACCGTACCTCGGAAAGGACATATCCGTCGGTCTGCTCTGGTTATTCTCACTAACGCCTCATCATATTAGTCAACCAGACTTGAAATAAGGAAATTGTAAGCCTAAAAGCCTAATTAATCGTCTCGTTAATCCTCGATCGGGCACGTCCGTACTTATTCTTATATATGATAAGAATAAGTACGGAAGTCAAATCGGTGTCATAGAATAAGCCAGACCCAGGCTTAAGTGCCAGAATCTTATGCATGAATTAGGAAAAGGCTATAGGGCGAAGAAAGCCATCCAAGTGAAGAGTGTGGGATTTAGGTATTACGGAAGCCTAAAAGTGGCAAAACAAAGTTAATCCTCGATCGGGCACGTCCGTACTTATCTATATATATATAAATCTCGTGTCACAATGTTTGTCCTCAATGGACTTCTAAACCACTTAACCGATTATAATAAAATTCGCACACCATGTGCAGTTCGATCTAACTTGAGAGATAGGATAGTTTATATTATATAGATTAGGATTATTAGTGCTACCCGTGCGAAGCCGGGGCGGATCGCTAGTTCTTATATATGATAAGAATAAGTACGGAAGTCAAATCGGTGTCATAGAATAAGCCAGACCCAGGCTTAAGTGCCAGAATCTTATGCATGAATTAGGAAAAGGCTATAGGGCGAAGAAAGCCATCCAAGTGAAGAGTATGGGATTTAGGTATTACGGAAGCCTAAAAGTGGCAAAACAAAGTATGAAAAGAAAGAAGAAATCTTACGGAATTATCCAGCAGTTTTAACTCTCGGTGAATGAGGGCAAATCTAGTAACTAACTCTCGGAATGTAGATTCCACTATGAAATTTTCTATGGCTCTATTGGCGTTGGGTCCTTGGCCCGCTCCGAAGTTTGTGGCGTATTCTGCCTGTAAGTGGCTCATGTCGGGAGATTTGGAGAAATTCCTCTTCTGTTGATCTAATAAGAACATTTTTCATAATTAAACATATAAACCAAATAAATATTACGCATTGCGTTTATTTCCTCAAAAAAGCTCAATATTAATAATAAAATTTGTAAGCAAAACAATTCAATCTAAACTATGAAATATGTTACGTAACTAAAATAAACAATAAATATTACTGTATTCAGCTTTTAACATTTTTTCTCATTTAAAAAAAAACCCAGCCAATTATGACTGAACATTAAAACTACCCCTCGTTAATTCAAAAAGTAAAGATTCAATGAAAGTTGCTAAACTGTGTTTTTGAAATAAGATTACTTAGCCCAAATCTATATAAATACATTGCTTTCCGAGTCGGGGTGTCAAAACAAGACATCATCATCAGCGACAAAAGTATATGTATTAGTATAAGAACATGAAATACAGCTAGTTACGTATAATATAAAATTAAATGAATATCATCAATCAATATCAAGTTAATCTCCTCAAGTTCTCCAAATCCTAAGGTTGCCTGGCAGAGATCGCTGCTAAGCGATAACGCCGCCTTTTTGTATTCTACTTCCTTCTTAGTGTTTTCCGTGTATTTGTGTTCCCTAATTTTTTTGTGTTGTGGTGTACAAATAATGAGTAATAATAATAATATCCAGAGAGCTGTCAATACACTTACTCATCGGCGAAACCATAGATGCCGGTTCAGTGCAATAGCCCAGCGTGGCATGAAGGTTGTCTAATACCTCCCTTATGGGAGCAAATTTAGTCATTTCTTTGATACGCAAAGTGAACTTAGTGACGGAAGCTGAACGCAGTTGACGGAGTGAATTTCTTGCTTGGACGCGGAGACATTCGGCTTGAGGTCCTCTTAAAGCTGTTGTACAGCCATGGGAACAGCCTAACTGACGAAGTAATCTAAAAGAATAACACGGTTTTAAGTAACACAGAGAACGTACTTCACGTTATCAGTCTGTGCAATTACACAACTCTGAATTTAGAAATCCAAAGCAAGAACGAAACGTTTTTGCTTGACGTTTCTAATCTGAAGGAAACACGTTCCTGCCACATACAACTTAGGTAAGTACCTTCAAGGCAAGAGTGAATAGGCATCTTCTAGGCAAGCGCGTTCTAGCCTAGACCTCATCATTGCTTTGCACTAAGAATGATTGTTGTCAAGCGCAAGCCCAAACACAATCTCACTCATATTTTATCTCACAATAAAAAACAAAAAAAAAAAAAGATCTAAGAAAGTGTTATAATGATTTTGACGGTCAGAATTCTATTAATTAACCAGCATTATATTTTACTGACTGGCCTAGAGTTCAGAGTTGAGTCAACCATCAGCATTAACAGATATCAAGAGAACAGTTTTTACACGCGAATTTTAATAGAACGAAATTATCTGACGAAATTAAATTAAATTAAAGCAAAAAAAATTACATAAATAGGGCCATGTAGTTGGAGCACATTTAAAGCAGATGCTTTAAAAGAAAGCTTCCTACCTGAGAATAATGTACATGAGCATGTAATACGGGCAGTCGAAATTTTCTTCCTCCTTTGACTTTTCCTTACTTTCACCACATTCAACGTTAGTCGAATCTTGGCTTGGGGCGCAGGGTATGCCTGAATCTCTTTCCTAAATTAAAATAATATTACGTCATTAACATTTATTTATATTTATTATTTATTATCTTTGAAAGCCGTTATTGGGAGACTACAAACAGAAACTTGAAATATTGAAAGGTCTGTAAAAAAACCGGTCAACGAGATAAAAAAAACATCCCCACTTTAAGTTTAGGGGGAGGTACCCAAACAATTTGTTTTAAATTTCTAGCACTCAGTCTCTGAGCTAAGTCGCAGACGGACGGACGGACATAAGGGGACGCGAAACCATAAGGGGTCCTTGTTGTTGACTTCGGTACCCTAAAAAGGCTCGTACTTGAATTTTCAAGCTTAAGCTATTTAGTATTTAGGCTTTAAGGTCAAGGAGCGGGCTTTATACAACTTAATATAATTGAATAGAACTTTCTCCTAACTTAAAACAAACTTTTCGCTTAGCTGAAGTTGTAGTCATGGTCATTAAACATGGTCAGCATTATTTTAAAAACTTAATAACATATCAGTAAGCTACTAGTAATTTACTCGGGATGACCCGGGCATGTAGGAAGAGCGTTGTTTTAGACTATAATAATCTAAAGAAATTAGGTAATTTACCTTACTGTCCTTGTCTTTCTGGAAATCTGCTAAAGGATCAATTGTTTCTGGTTGAGCGTCCTGGTCTGAATCGGATTGCCAGTTTTGGTGCACTCCGACTTCCATTAGCGTATCCACTAAATTCAGCATCACTTCCATTACTCTTACTGTTATATAGAAACTATCCATGATGGAAACTGAATAAACTGCCTAAAATTGAATATAATTTATTTTAAATCAATGGCATTTTCTTGCACACAAAATCATCATCACCTCAAACCATCGCGGGATAGCAGGGGTTGGCTCTGGTCAACCGAATGAATGGGAAACCGAATATTTAATATAACTGCCATGCCCCTAACAGGTTAGCCCGCTACCATCTTAGACTGCATCATCACTTACCATCAGGTGAGATCGCAGTCAAGGGATAACTTGTAATGGATTTAAAAAAAAAATGTGACCACAATCTACCTATAAAGTTGGCCCAAGTATAGGGAAAAGATAAGAAATAAGATTTAAGGGCAGAGATTTTTCAGTTGGTTACCTACATTCCACCTTCTGGACACGATATAGGAGGTTGTAGCAAAACAAATAGGTGATACCTTAAGCACGACTTGAAAGTCAATATCTCCATCCTTGGTGATATAGTAAAGTGATCCGGGCGCTGCGTGTATTTCTTCCACGATGTACGTAATGTTAGAATCTGTCTGCGATCGCGACAAGCTTGGCTTTCGTTCGGGTGTCGGGATGTGTTGTGACCCTTGCATGCTTACTGAGTCCATTTGAGATTCCAAAGAACCCTGCAGATTAATGAAAACTTCATTATTTTTTTATTTAATTGAAAGGTACTGCACATTTACTATAACCACAGCCTAAAACGATACTACATACAGTATGCTGATGGAAAAGATAGGATCATAGGATAGAGCAATTCTTCAGGATCACCGTGATGAGATTGGTGAAACAAACTCTTTAGTTACTCAACTTAGTTGTCACATAATATTATTACATTTAGTTTAAAGGAAGGGAAGTTTGATAACTCCTCAATCCTCATACTGCGCACATCAGGATTGATGAGTTAGAACTGTGGAACCCGGAGTTTACATAGCGTTATAACGCTCCCGCTTTAACGCTCCGCTTTAACTCCGGGTTAAATACTATCAAGAGAATGACATTTGTATCCAAAGTTCCGACTTAATTCAGTAACAGTAAATGCAAAATCTGGATCAAGATTTGAAACAAATATACGAAATTGAAGCTAAATGTAACGGGAATGAGATTTCTCACTGGTCTGGTTTTGGAAAGATAATCAGGCGATGGCGTAGGCGTGTGTTCTGTTACGGTAATAATGGGGTTTTTCTTTTTCTGAATGTTGGTGGGCTTTACACTCGGGATCCCTTGCGCTCGCTCTGTTTTGATTTCTCCAATATACCTGCAATAATTTTATAATTTTGGCAATTTTAGGAGTAACGCTTTTATATGTTTAAGTAATATGTGGAACATTTTAATTTGAACGTTGTCTACGTATTAATTATTATAGTTGTATATAAATGAATAGTTTAAGGTTCATGAGGTTTTTAAATAGAATTTAATTTCAGATTATTTAACAAAACCTAATATTCCGTATATCTAAGGCGTGGGTTATCTTGCTGGGAAATTTATTCTACGTAATTCATGATGTTTCACATATATTACTTTTTAAGCAACCTTCATTTATTCGTTAGCGACTTTCGTCTGCTTTCATGCACTGCTCTTCTTTAATCACTTGTAGTGATAACATGCTTTGAAGCCTACAATGGTTCTGCCATAATTTCAATCTAAGCCTATAATACTTCTTCTAAAAGCTTCGTATGAAAAAAAATTTTACGTAGATATAATGGTTTAATGTAAGAAGCGCGCAATTTAACTGTTCTCTATTTATGGACATATTTTTAAAACTAGTAGTTGGTAAGCTAAGCCTTGTTTATTCTGTTTTTATTGCTACTTTAAACTTGCTATATTACAAAACTATGATCTAGGCATTTAAAACAACTCAGCTTATTCCGTATTACACAATCTCTTTGCTAAACTAAACACATCGAAAAATAGTGTTATCCCTTTTACAATGTTTCCTGCGGAAGAGGATAAGCACTACTTTTAGATATGCCAATTTATTTTATTTTAGAGAATGTGTACAACCAAATTAACATCAAATATATTAGTATTTTTACGACTCCAATCTAAATAAAGCTTCTACGTTCGATTCAACTTCGCCGACTTACCCATTGGATGCTATCTCATCTATGAGACAGCTAGCGACCGTATCGTTCGTCCATGAACAGTGTACAGGATTAAGCGTAAAAAACACGGGAGAGAGAGAGAGACAAAATCATTTTAAATAGAAAAAAATAGCAAAGTTTTGTTGACAATAATGTAATATGTAGACTGTAGGCTATGTCATGCTGTGCTGCGATTAAAATAGTCAGTCTTTAAGAGAGTTACGAGTTTAAATTGAAATGTTGATTGCATAAGAGGATTGTAATGTTGTTGCACTATTATTATGATTAGTAGCTGTACCTAGTATTTAAAAGCCTGAGGTGGATAAAAGGTGCCTTGCCAATTTTGTGTCGTATAATGCAGCGCTATAATTTATAAGGAATGAAGTTGCTTGAATAAAAAACATTTTCAGGAATGTTATAAACAAGATTATAATTGGACACGAAAGTATATATTTAAGCTGTCTAATATTTATATTGAAAAGATAAATCTAATTATTTCGAAAAAAATTGCGATGTCAACTAAAACTACGATAACATAATAATTATGGAAACTTCGTCTTGGAATAGTTATTATGGACTTACCTAAGACTAGGCATGCTTTTTCCTTTTATGAGATTGCACTGAAGTAAGTCCCCAGTAAGACTGGGACCCAGCGGAGGAAAGTTGCCTTCAAGAGCCGAGTTGGGTCGATCGTCGGCGTTATCAAGACTTCGGTGATATTCCTAGGATGATATTTTTTAAATTAGGACAAAGTAATATTAACTACAAAATAATTTGCTAAGAAAAATAATTACAGATATCATTCCTACTGCAGTTTGAAAACTGAATTTATTATGATCTTCTTGGCCAATTTTTTCCAACGCTTTTTCAGATTTCGATAAGAGCTTCAATTCTACAAACGCTTTTAGGTCGGCCATTTTCTTTTTCCGTTTCACTTTTTCGCTCGCCCTTCTTGACATAATGTTATCTTCGTCGGTCTTGGGTACGTTAGCGAACGGAATCTCAGTTATAGGCGAAATATCCTTAGGCTCAGGAACCTCCATGAAGTTTTTTAGCGAGTCCCTGTCCTTTATTTCTGGACTTTGGTATATAGAAACTTCTATTTTAGGTATTGGTAAGGAATTACTTCTTTTTCGCGGGTGTACTTGTTTGGAAATGTCGTCGCAAATATCACGTAACCTAAAAGCCATAAATGTTAAACATAAATAATATAATCTTATCGACATATATTATTATTGACTACGACCCACTGTTTTTACTTACCTATTGTATAAATAATGTAAAGCCCAATATACACCTTCTTCCTGCCATTGCGATGCGAAAAGGCATCGCAAAGTTGCTACGTCTAAGAAAGTTGCTGCAGACACCTAAAACGATATCCAATAAGACATTCTAATATCAAATTGAAATATTGTATTATTAGTTTTTGTCCGCAGACTTACCTGGTGGGAGGCTTCGGCCGTGGCTAGTTACCACCCTACCAGCAAAGACGTGCCGCCAAGCGATTTAGCGTAGCGTAATTTTTTAAAATCTTGTGCGTTATCCGTATTTTTCGGGAAAAGTAAATAATAAAATATATCCTTCAGCCGTAGTCTTGAGCCAAATAACGTTCAAATCGTTTAGTAGCAGAGATATAAATAAGGAAAAAACCAAATATACATTTACATACTTATAAATTTTAATAACAATTACTATGGTTTTCTTTACGGTTTACTTACATGTTGTATTTGCTTGATGCTGGTTGATTTTTCAGCAGAAGTGGGCGTGCCTTTTAGGCCGGGGCCATTGCCGCTGTCGGATAGTGACTCTTTATCTGATGAACTGAAAACATTTACAAACATTTACAAGAGTGAATAGGCATCTTCTAGGCCAGCGCGCTTCAACCTAGACTTCATCATTGCTTTGTATTAAGCATGATTGTCGTCAAGCGCAAGCCTATCTCGCAAAAAAAAATTACCTACATCGAAATCATGAATCCCAACAATCAATTTAAGTTTTTGAAGCGAAGCCATTCCATTCCGTTGTTAGGAAAGAGGAATGTCATGTCTTACGTTTCGTTCAATCATATGAGTAACAGCTTACAATACAAGATAAAGAAAATGCTTCTTCAATTATTTTTTTTCATTAAATTCAAAACCAAGAGCGATAAGTTAGAGCTCTTTCTAGTGTAATCCATACTGATATTATAAATGCGACAAGTGTGTCTGTCTGTCTGTCTGCTACACTTTCTCGGCCCAACTACTCAAACGACTTTGATAAAATTTGGTACAGATATAGTTTACATACCGGGGAAGTACATAGGCTACTTTTAATCCCGGAAAATTGAAGAGTTCCCGTGTGAATTGAAATACATCAATCCACGCGTACGATCATCATCGCGGGCATCATCTATTAAATAATAAATTGGACTGAGGATTCTTATGACGATATAGTCGTATTTTAGAAACACAGCTTACCTCATTTTAGTGATTTGTGGCAGTGGTTTTATTCCAGGTAGTGTCGGTTTGGTAGAATCTGATTTCCGTACTTGAAATATACTGGGATCAGCCGCGTACACCGTATACGAGCCTCTATTTACGCCACTATAGTTTTGTTCAGTCGGTAGACGGTAAATAAACTGGAAAGAAAATGGAATACTTGTTAGCTCTTGGAATGGAAAGATAGCGAAGTTTATTTTTGTTGAATCCCGAGCGAGCAAAGGAGAAGTTAAGATCATGAGTGTAGAAAGGTATTTAAAGGCACGAGAAATAAAATCTATGGTGTGATACATACAACTGTTAACCTCACTCGCGAGAAAATACAAGATGTAAAACACAGATGTAGTACTGTAAAACATTGATATTTTGATATGCTTTTAATTGTATGTTGTAAGAAAAATATTGTACCTTGATTCAACAATATACTGCATTACATTTTACTCTAATGGTGTCTAATCTCCTTCACAAGATAAATTCATTTTAAAAAATTGTTTGGAGCGTTACGCAAAAAATATTAACTCCATTGTGTTGGCAATCTGTACACGCTATATTTTATTGTGTTTTTAAGGAGTGAGAATGAACCTACCTTCGAAAAATGCAACATTCGTAATTTACATTCTCTGCTTTATGTTTGAATTAAATGTAATTTTTTATTCACTCTATACTATTATTATAAACTAGCTGATGCCAGCGACTTCGTCCGCGTAGACTAAGTTTTTTCGATTCCCGCGGGAACTTATTAATTTTCCGGGATAAAAAGTAGCCTATGCCCTATAATGGTGAAACACGTACTTCTTCATATTTTAACGAAAGCCCAAATGCTGTTTCATGGCTATAACTTGAGAAATTAAGGACTTTCATACAAACTTTCAACCCCTATTTCACCCCTTCGGGGGTGGAATTTTGAAAAACTGTGAAACACATGTTTTGATTTTCAACCCGCAGCTCATATATCAAGTTTCATGGCTATAACTTGAGAAATTAAGGACTTTCATACAAACTTTCAACCCCTATTTCACCCCTTCGGGGGTAGAATTTCGGGATAAAAAGTATCCTATGTCCTACCTCGTAGTATGGGCTCAAATCGTACCGAGTTTCGTTTGAATTCATTCAGTAGTTTCGGCATGATGCGCGGCCAAGATACAGACAGACAGACAGACAGACAGACAGACAGACAGACAGACAGACAAAAATGAAAAAAATTACAGATTTGGCTTCAGTATCGAATAATGAGTGCCCTCCAAAAACAATTTTCAAAATATCTTCAATGTACAGAATTGGACCTGTTACACTTTTATTATAAGTATAGATGCAAAATTGCGAATGTCTGTATGTCTGTAGGTACTTACCTAAAACCTAAACCTTAAGCCTTAGAAGAAGAAACCTTAGATTTTCAGCCAAGTGGATAAACTAATTTTTTTTTAGTTCCTGATAAAATGTTTCTATATTTATTGTTATTTTACGTCTCTTACAGTACACTTTTAAAATACCAGGGACCCACATGACACAGTCAGGAAGACCTAGTTTTACTATGGAACCCTAAAAAACAGCAGTATTATCATTTACCACATGCTCCTCTTCAGTGCTTGAGCTCTCTTCGGGGATAGTCTCTGGGAAGACTGTCTCTTTGGGAGACGACAGCCACGGCTCTTCCTCGGTGCTGGCCTGTTTGGACGGTGCTTCAGATTGTGAGCCCGATATGATTTGACTTGGAGGGCTGCCATTTACAGCACTTTCTTCCTTTGAAAACTTGCCTGAAAATCCCATGAAAACTTTCGGACTTTGTAGCGCAGCGGTATACTATATGTGTTAACTAGCTGATGCCCGCGACTTCACCCGCGTGGATCAAGGTTTTTTGGTTCCCGCGGGAAGTCTATAATTTTTTGGCATAAAATGTCGACGGTCCCTACGTACATAAAGTAATGTCAAAAATGGCATTTTATTTATTGCACAATTGGCTTTAGGTTTTCCTTATTATAAGATTTTTTTTGAAATATTATGTATTTAACTTCATTAACAAATCGTATAAGAGAACAAGACGTATTATAATTACAACGAATAAGGCCCACTTGCACAAGGACATTTAAATTGATTTAGTTAAATATTTTAATGCCGTCCCTTTTTGGCAACTACAATATGCATTTGCCAAAAAGGGACAGCATTACAATATTTAACTAAATCAGTTTAAATGTCCTTGTGCAAGCGGCCCTTAATGTCGTAGATGCGGATATCTATTCATATCGTTATGTACGTTGTTTTAAAATGCGCGCCACTCGGTGCGATCGCGGTCTTGTCTGACGTCATTTACTTGGTTAACAAAAACTTGCCAGGGAATTAAAAAACGTTGATAAAATTCAAGCTCAATCAAGTCCTTCTGATATTTGCACTCCACATGGCGAAATTAGTGTGCTGTATTACAAAAGGATGTTATTAGTATATAATTTTACAGTTTTTGATGCTGGGTTAAAGGAAGCTACGTGTTACATGTGGGATGAGACAGTTGCTAAACGTGGCGCCAATGAAGTGGCTAGATGTTTGTTTCATAAAACATATTTTTTTAAATTCTATTTTAGACAGATTTTTATTCTTTCCTATGTATATAAAGGTATCATAGATATGTCTGACATGCTTTCATTTTAATATCAGCGTAGAAACAGTCATCTATCAGTTTTTCTAAGAAAAAAGAATAAAATTAAATATGTATGAATACCATTATAAAGTTCCTAAAGCTAATAAAACATTATACCTAGAAAAAAAATATTTATATTTGTACATATTATAATTATTTCTAGGGCAGTTTGAACATAAATTACGCTCTCCTGTAAACCTCGGTTTTTGACATGTCTTTATGTACGTTTTTTTTTTTTATTCTTCTTTATTCAATATAAAAGTGGAACTGTTACAATTTTAAATACTTGTAAAAGCCTCCGCATAAACCGCGCAGGGTTTTTGCGCAGAGACTAATTTGACATTATGTTTATTATATAACTATAGTATTAAGTAGGGACCGTCGATGTGCTTTATGTGCTATTCCAGACTATAATCTATCCCTGTGCTAATCTTCATTCAAATCCGTTCAGCCGTTCTGGCGTGATTAAGTTACAAACATCCATCCATCCATCCCTCCATCCATCCAAACTTTCGCATTTATAATATTAGTAGGTATATATGTCTTATTGGTATGGTTAAAAAAAACTTCGAATGGCGAGGTCCTGAGTTTGATTTCCAGGACAAGCCAAAAGTTAGCGCAGGTTTATCTGTTAAGTAATTTTGAGTACTAAAGGGACATGGTTAACAGTGGTGGAGGACACGTAAAGCCATTAGTACCTCACTTGAACTCTCTCCAACTGTGTCGGATTGCCAGTCCATTGGACTATAAAATAATAGAGAGAGCACCCAAAAAGAAAAATCTACTTACGGCCCATAAAAACATCTCCATGATGAGGTCTCTTTGCATATTTTCCACCAAGCGGTTTGGGTTTAGGCTTCACTAAGGTAGTAAAGCATGCTGCATCAGGATGCCTGAATTCCCACAAAGCCTGCCAGAGCTTCAAGCCATTCTCTAGTCGGTAGTTGCTGGTGAAATCTGATTCTTTCAAGTGATGAGATATAGGCGCAAAAAGGAACACAAAAAGCTGAAACAAATAAATTAATTAAGTTCTTAAATATAATCATTCATATTGTTTGATGTTTACTTCCTATCCCAAATACTTCTATATTTTTAATGTTTGAGTTTGATGGAGCTTTTTCTAATGGCTTTACTGAGTCAAGCTGTATCTCAGGGTAGGCTTTAACAGTTTTAAAGTCTGCTTATGGGTGCATTTCCACTGATGCAGAGACACGAAATGCAGGAACCAATCAGATTACTTATGGGTGATAATAATGATATGACAACTTTATCATGATTCCTCTCAATAATTGATTGATTAAAATATATGGATCTGATTCCCTCATCTGGAAAATGGAAGACCCTTAGTATCAGATATATTATGTTTTGTATCTCACATACATACACAGAAATAGATAGTAATAGAACACTTACAGTTATAGCTGGCACAGAAAATAAATAGTGATAAGGATTGGAGTAATATTTTCCATTCTCATAGTCATTGTCGGCACACTCATCTGATGCATCAAGTAATATCCAATGTAAGGTGTACAGAAGTTTTGTTTCCACATTTCCCAAGGTCTGCATGTTGTCTTTTACCCTGAAAAGTAATTGATATATTAGTTAATTATATTGAAATACTAAGTTTGTCAAAATATAATTGTAAAATACCTATATTGTCCTATATATATAAGCTATTTAACCAATTATCTTGAGGAGGGTCAGGAAGAATTTTGTGTGGAATTTAGTACCTATATATAATAAAGTTAGTCTGTACATAATAAAAGGAGAAACTGACAGATATATCAAGGTACAGCTCAAATCCCTGGATCTAGAAACTTTGCATGAAGCTTATCTCTATAATGTGGTACAAGTATATTATAGAGTTCTCTGTATGCTTGATGCAAAAGTTTATTTTGCCTAACTATTGCACAGGTCAAGGTTCTAGTTATTAAGTGAATTTTATTTTGATAAACATATTTACATGTAAATATGTCCAATAGCTCTGTTCAATCATTAACATAGGTTAATGAAGCACCCAACTAAGTACCTGTTGTGAAGAAGGCCAGCTAAGGCGTGCATCACGTGAGGTAAAGCTGCTTGTATGAGTCGCCATCGTGGGATAGCTTCTATTGCGTCCGTGAGATTGGTTGCTAGTCCGAAGCGTAGGTTTTGTACCAATACTTTCTCAAAAGACTGAAACGTAATTTGTGAAATAGGTACTTAGGTACCTATGACTATTTATCTTGTGCATAGAATAAGAAGCAGAATCATTATTATAGTATAAATTTTATTAGACTATTCAAATCATGTCTGGCCAAAAGCCTTAGCTCGCAAATTTTACAGGAGAAAAGGATTTATATTAATGTAGATAAAGACCTGGATAATATTTAGGAATATTTATCTAAAGGAATATTGATAAGACGTACTTACTTTGCAAGCTTCTTTTAATTCCTTTATTAGAATGCGTGAAAAATATATTTTTGTTATAATTAAACGATAATCGATATTTTTACGAGTTCATTTAATTAAAGAAGAATAGTACCTAATAATTATAAACCACTCGTAAATTGTAAATAAACTGAGTAGGTAATTTGAAACAAAAACAAATAAACTGAAACTGTCACAGAAAAGCTGTCACTGTCAAATTGACCGCTTTTATTTTAATTTATCAAATGCCGTGGGCTCTGGATGTCAGCCTTTACGAAAAATAAAGTTGCCATAAAACTATCTAATCTACTAAAATGGTAATAAAATATACGTGATAGGTAACTACACCAAAACAAATTGTTTCGTGCAAATTTAAGTAAAGTTTTGTAATGGTATCGTAATTTAAACCTTAGTAACTTACCTATACCTAAGATTTGAAAAACTTTAATTAAAAGTCATCAATTTGTTAAAATATTTAAATTAAAACGTAGTAAAGGAAGCAGTCAATTATTTACAAACTTACATGGTGTCCAGGTGCTCGCTGACAGAACTGCACACAACAAATATACAGCTGTATGTACAAACGACACATCGACACAACATAATCATTATGACAAAACAAAACATAGAGGTACATTTAGATTTTAAACCCTCAATCTTTGAGATATAGGTCTGTACATTTTATGGGCCTACTTCAGTAGGTATTACTACTTATTAATACCAATCATTTTTAGATAAAAACAATCACACATATTTTTAAAATTATACACTTTTTGATTTGAGATCACTAAGGATAGGTTTAAGTAGGTATAAGTTTAAAACTTTCCATAATAATAATAATTTTAAATAGGTAAGTAGCTAGGTATTCATTTTTATACAGGCGAACGTGCACATTTATTTTATAGGATAATGGAGCGAATATTTTCAAAATACTATTGAAAAATCCCACTAACCATGCATGCCGAATCGTGAACTTTTCCGAATTTTGGTCGCATAAATGGTGTCGTTTGTCTCCATAGAAATATCTGTACGGCGATTGGGACGATGTCTTCATTACTCGTGTCATCTTCAGATAAATCTTTGAGTTTCATTTTCAACTAAAATTAGAAAATGTGGCTAAAGAAAATATTAACAGAAGTAGGTATCTAGGCGGATAATCACAGCAGGTATTAACTTAGGTATTAAAAAAAATCCCTACTTATTATATTTTGTACTTCGAGTAGATATAATAGTAGGTACATACAAGGAAATATAGGTAGTCCGTCAAACTGCGTCAAACTTATCTGACCCGGTGTCAGCGTCGCGTCGCTAGTATCTAAATAATAGAAATAAAATAAAAACTTAGCAGGCATAAAAATTAATTGCAATTTTGGCCAACGGGCCCAGATAAGTTTGATGGACTGTAGACGCGCCTATTACTTAGTTACCTAATAATTAACGAATAAAATACATCTTAACTATTTAACCATCTTTATAGGAGCTATTTGGTGATCTACAACGTGGAATTTCAGTTACCTACCTACATTAGGTATGTCTTGTCTTATAGAAAAAAATATTTTACTTGCCTACCTGATAGGAAAACTTGGGAAAAAGGTGTGAAATGTTATAAATCCAATTTTCTAATTTAAAGACATAGTCAAAATAGTTAGCTAAATACCGATAGATAAATTAAAATTCACAGCGCATTTTTTGAGAAATTATTTAAGAAATTAAATAGAAATTAAATAAAATAGAAATTATTATCTGAGAAATTAAATAGAACTTAGGTTGGTACATAATTACAAATGACAAAAAAAACACATTAAGCATAAGTACCTACTTACCAATTTTTAAAATTTAACACGTATCCATTCTTTACGTGAGATGATCTGTAAAGTAAGTATAACCCATCCATTAGTTAGCAATGTCGCACTAGCAAAATTAGGTCACATTGGAAGGTTGGCGAGCAATGTTTACATTATCAGAGGTGGGAACGGTTAGGTACGTGGTAATGACACGGGGAGGACTGATGTTTCGAACCCGAGGGACGCTCGGTTGAGAGTGAGCCTTGCGCATTCGCTAAGAGACGAGAGCTTAGGGTTTACACTTGAATGCTTTTTTCGGATTCACTTACGTTCTTCCTCTATAGCGAATTGATAGACTATAATAATATCTATTCAGGAACCAATAAGTATCTACGTAAAGTAATTTTCCTAAGTACCTAATAGCCATAAGAGCTTTCATTATTAGCATGCCATTTCCTTTTCTCTGCTACGTATGCTTATATTTATCTACCTACTACCTTAATATAATAGTAGAAAACCACAGGTATGGGTTATATTTAACTACCTACTTAGCTTAGTTTAGCCAAGTTAAATTTATGCAGTTGTTAATTATTATTGTTAGTCTTATTACGTTTAAAGTACTCTGTGGTTTAAAGTATAGAGATGAATATTTAGTGACAACCCTACAAAGATTCCATTGATTTGTGCGCACAGATAGTCGCGAAACAGCAGCCTCTCGTAGTCATAGCAACGGCAATATGGCAGCTGAACTGGACCATTGAACTCTTGTGATCCCTAAGATCCGAAGATTGGTTGTTAATTATTTTTTCGTATCTATTGATTTTCAGCAGCACCAAACAATATTCCGTGTTAAAAGATCGCTGGTCTTCTCCTTAAAGTAGGTAAAACAACGCTCAACAAGTTCCGCTTGGACGTTATTTGTCCAAGTCAGTGCGCGATTCGTCATTTGAATTTTGGAAAATCTCATCCATCGCTCATCCTTCTCAATCTGACAACTTCCCTGGCGCAGTGTATCGAGCTGTGATCTTAAGGTTGCGGGTTCGATCATCGGCAGGGTTAATCTCAGCCCGGGTCAGGCGGGTGGTCAGGGATTTTTTTAGTTAGCACTGAGCACTACACTGCGATCACTGGTGGTAATTTACAGGTGAGCCTGTAGCCTGTAACTTACCACCATGTGAGATCGCAGTCTAGGGCTAGTCACTAGTCACTACCTACTAGCTGATAAGTGATAGATGGTGAGTGGTAGTGACTTATTTAATATATAGATGATGCCCGCGACTTCGTCCGCGTGGATTAAGTTTTTTCAATTCCCGCGGAAACTTCCTAATTTTCCGGAATAAAAAGTAGTCTATGTCCTTCCCCGGGATACAACCTATCCCTGTACCAAATTTCATCAAAATCGGTTGAACATATGGGCCGTGAAAGCGTAGCAGACAGACAGATAGACACACTTTCGCATTTATAATATTAGTATGGATTTCAGAATTCGGCTGGCAGTGGCCGAGCTAGGTACCAACAGGTACCGAGTACCGACTGGTAGCTGATGTCGGCTTATTAACACGGGTCTTAAGACTGCATCATCACTTGCGAGATCTTGCGAGATCGCGGTCGAGGGCTGACAGTTAAGAAGTTAGATTGAACAAAAAAACAAGTTAGTTTAGTAAAAAAATCATGTTAGGAAAGGTTGACACTGACGTGACCTCTGCTGACCGTGTCTTGTTACAATTATTATGTAGACGTTTTTTTGTTTTATTGTTTTTGAGAACGGGGTCGTCAGCTTATTAGATGTCAGTGAGTCGGATTTGCATTGTGAGATTAGTTAATTGATGTCAATATAATGACCTAAACGCTGTTGCTTTATGTTCACACAGTGGCAGGCAATTTATAAATAGAGTCCAATAAGGTGTGGCGGCAGTAACATTTCCGACTTTATGGATTGTTTTCCATTGCTTTTCTAATACATATGAGTAGCTTTTACTACTTAACTACTCAGGTACATTTTTTTAATTATTTTTTTTAAATTCTAATTTAGTTTAATTATTTTTTCGGCAGATTAACATTTATTGATAGGCAAATTTATCTACATACAGGACCTACTAACAAATAATTATAAAAAGGTAAATTAAAAAACTAAAGATAAGAGAACTGGTTTATCCGTTGGGCTTATGTATGTATGTAGGTACTAGGTAGACCTTGACTGCGATCTCACCTGGTGGTAAGTGATGATGCAGTCTAAGATGGTAGCGGGCTAATCTGTTAAGTGTTAGGGGTGGCAGATGGCAATTATATTAAACCCATAAAGGTACCTATTCTGTGCCCATACCCCTCATCGGTTACTAGTTACTACACAGTACACGATATCGTACCGGAACGCTAAATCGCTTAGCGGCACGTTTGCCGGTAGGGTGGTAACTAGCCACGGCCGAAGCCTCCCACCAGGCCAGACAAGAGATTCTCTGGTTTAGTCTGGTGGTTTATACTTAATTTCTGAATTTCCTTCTCTGGCAGAGAAAATTCAGAAATTATAAATTAACAAATTGACTCTGCCGGGGATCGAACCCGGGACCTACCACGTTAAGACAATAGCGCTCAACACTGCGCGAGGGAGCTAAAATAAAACCTTTTGGTTTTTAATTTTATCTACATACCTACTTTGCGCTACCGAAAGCGAACATAAATATGCAGCAATAATAATAAAATAATAATCCCGAGTACTTATTCATTTGATTTTTGAGGCATGTCATTACAAAACGATTCAGTAATTTATCACTTACTCGTTAGTTGTAACAATAAAATTCCATAATACCTAGGTACGTACATTTTCATAGTACAATCGAGAAACAGGCTAAAATAGTTTGAGGCCGAAGATTACTATAGCGATTGGCTGGGCGGTACAGAAATAGAAGCAGTGTTTTTGAATGAATTATCGTTCTAAAGTAAACTCCGCTTCGTTGTTTGTGACTTATCTACGTACGAGTATATTACTTCCATACATCAAGTAGGTTTGGATAGAGGCTGTGATAGACAATAGTCATCTAAGGGAATAATGAATATTAACACGTTGAGTGCGAAACCAGGTCTAAACACCTTGTATACGTCTACGCTTACAGTGCGGCTAAGAAAAGTATAGACTTCCTTGTCGCGCGGAAGGCCTAACTTTAACTTGGTTCGGTGTAGGAAAGAGATGAATATATATCTAAGATGTATTATTAAAATAGAATCCAATGGCTTACCTACCTTAATACCAGGTTTTTACACCTGGCACCGCACGGAAGAAATAAAATTTCATCATAATGCGAAACCAGGTCGAAGCACCTTGTACCTCGCTCACCTGGTACCGCACCCCGCGTTAGCTTCGCGCGACTAGTGATGGCTTGAAATCGTGAGAAACGCACGTGTCGACATGGCGTCAAGACCAACAAAACGGTGCCGAAAAAATATATTATAATATGATGTTTGCGAGGACAGTGAAGCAGTGAAAGTTAAATCCAGTTATAGATTGATTTATCAGAGACAGGTGAGTCATCATTACTATTTATTTTACTTACCTAATTACGTTTCCCGTTTAGTGCGTATTTAAGTTTTTTTTTTACAAAAAAGGACTTTGACAATGATACAGGTAATTTCAACGGAGACGTAAATGAGTGCACACACTTACACATACACATACATATACACATCCACATTCAATCCACGCTCACACACATACACATACAAATAAATAATAATAAATTAATAAATTTATCTTTTCAGAACCCGCACGAAAACTTGACAAACACACTTTGGTAAAAGGTGATAAGAAGAGGAATTGTGTCGGATGTTACGCAAAACTCCGAACCTTTTTAACCAGTCGCCAAGCTGACAAAAAAGTAAAAAAAAAATAAACTAAATGTGTTCAGTGCAAAAAAAAATTTTTGCTACCCATGTTTTATTGAAAAACATTAATATTCATGTTTGTTTTTTTCCATTATATTAAAACTTAATTACAGTTATCGATATTTTTATTTCACATCCTTATAATACGCACCAGACTTCCCTTATTCAGTGCGGCACAGGGTGGTTAAGCCCTGTATTTTGAATATAGCTATAATTTTTAAACTAAACAAGTTGTTAACGAACGCCTTCAGGTGTATGTCAATTAATTCATTATTATTAATATTCAAAGCAAAAAAAACATATATATTTTTACATGAAGCCCAAAAAAGGATTTAAGTTTCTTAAATTTTACAGGGTCTATAAGCCTTGTGCCGCCACAATGGAAGTTTTATTACCAGGTGTATAGGCCTTGTACCGAAGGAATGGAAAGTATTGAAAAGTTACTGTCGCAGCAAACGTGTTAAGGTATTTCCAATATTACAGAGGTGGAATCTTTACCAACAGCTGAGACATTTCAAAAGCCAGTACGTACAGTACTTGAAATACTCTGGCGTCATTTATGATGGAAAAAAGACGGAAAATATGGATCATATGGATCGATAATATTAAGTACTTATTTACTAATAATTTATGTATGATCTATGCCGATATGCCGATGCTCTACTACGTCCGCGTGGTTTAAGTTTTGTTTGATTCCCGCGGGAACTTTAATTTTCCGCGACAAAAATTAGCCTATGTCACTCTCCATGCCAAAAATTACGTCGATCCGTTGCTCCATTGCGGCGTGATTGAAGGAAAAACCGACAAACAAGCACACAGTTTGCGCATTTATAATATTAGTATGATAACTTACCTATAGTATAGTTTGAAGTATATGATATGATCGAGGTTTTCGAGTAGAGATTTATTAACAGAACCAATCTTGAGCAATCGAAAGTTCAGAGAAGGAAAAATTAAGGAAATACTGAACATTTATTTATGTAGAGTAGGTACCTATACTACGAAGACTACCATCACGTAGTGTGCTACCCACTATACTTATTATAACTTTACTGAAACTAAAATTAACCTCTTTTTACGAATTAATGATAATTTTATTTATTACTAGCTGATGCCCGCGACTTCGTCCGCGTGGACTAAGTTTTTTCGATTCCTGCGGGAACTCATTAATTTTCCGGGATAAAAAGTAGCCTATGTATATTCTTTATAGCTGATGCCCGCGACTTCGTCCGCGTGGAATAAGTTTTTCAGTTAATTTTCCAGGATAAAAAGTAGCCTATATTACTATTCCACGGTATAATCCCCCTATAATGGTGAAACACGTACTTCTTCATATTTTAACGAAAGCCCAAATGCTGTTTCATGGCTATAACTTGAGAAATTAAGGATTTTCATACAAACTCTCAACCCCTATTTCACCCCTTCGGGGGTGGAATTTTGAAAAACTGTGAAATGCATATGTTTTCATTTTCAACCCGCAGCTCATATATCAAGTTTCATGGCTATAACTTGAGAAATTAAGGACTTTCATACAAACTCTCGACCCCTATTTCACCCCATCGGGGGTGGAATTTTGAAAAACTGTGAAACACATATGTTTTCATTTTCAACCCGCAGCTCATATATCAAGTTTCATGGCTATAACTTGAGAAATTAAGGACTTTCATACAAACTTTCAACCCCTATTTCACACCTTCGGGGTAGAATTTCGGGAAGTATCCTATGTCCTACGCCGTAGTATGGGCTCAAATCGTGCCAAGTTTCGTTTGAATTCATTCAGTAGTTTCGGCGTGATGCGCGGCCAACAGACAGACAGACAGACAGACAGACAGACAGACAGACAGACAGACAGACAGACAGACAGACAGACAAAAATGAAAAAAATTACAGATTTGGCTTCAGTATCGAATAATGAGTGCCCTCCAAAAAAAATTTTCAAAATATCTTCAATGTACAGAATTGGACCTGTTACAGTTGTAGGGCGTTATGTACTTCCTCGCCTGCTACAAACAACTACCTAGTTAGGATTCACTTCCTAAGTGTAGGCGTTGAAATGATACACTCGATAATGACTAACACGATAGTATATTATAATAACGACATATTGTATAATAACACTGTATAGATATATTATGGTAAAAGAAAGGTGGGCCTAGCAGCTTTGCTAGACGGCCACGCTTGTCCGCGTCTCTCGAGTGAATAAGCCACCGGCCGTTCGACGTTGCTTTCTGCCAATCAGCGATTCGATATTCGAACTTCAGTACATAGCTGGCAGACGTATGCACTGGCCGGTGCGAAGCAAAGAGGTCAGCTAGCGGAGCACCACATCACCCCCCTGCAGAGTGAAAAAGAACGTAGTTCCTTCCAGGCGCTCCTTATTCCCAGGAGTACAAGTGGAAGTACCTCGGTCCATTGCGGGTTATCGTGGCACATAATCGCCGCCTTAAGCTGGCGGTGAAGTCGCTCCACCATACCGTTGCATTGCGGGTGATACGAAGTTGTCGTGCGATGCTGCGCGCCGGTCAACTCCACTATCTGGTATCGGAACGCGTGCCAACTTCATTGAAGTTGAATCACGCAGCTTCCTTAATTCCTCATCGGATGCCTGCGAACGAGAAAGCTCCACGAGGAGGTCCTGTGCTGAGATGCCCTCCACTCGTGAGAATGCATCCGCAACGAGGTTGTCTGCCCCTTTGACATGCTGAATATCTGTAGTATACTTTTGCTGCAGACAGGCACCTACATGAGAACAGGACGCATCATCTAATTTTATGAAACTAATTCGCTGAAAGAAAATAAATTAGGTATTGCTTACAAAATATCTGAAAATGTCAGATAGACACGTTCCTATAAAACAAATTCAAAACAATTGACCTTATTCTGATGTCACTTGAAAATAGTGTGACCTTTTATTGAGGTCACTTGAAAATAGACTGACCTTTTATTGAAAATATTCTTGATATGAAACGTCCTCAAAAAGCGAGCTTTGACCTTATTCTGATGTCACTTGAAAATAGTGTGACCTTTTATTGAGGTCACTTGAAAATAGACTGACCTTTTATTGAAAATATTCTTCTCGGGGTCACCATTTGTAGGGCGTTATGTACTTCCTCGCCTGCTACAAACAACTACCTAGTTAGGATTCACTTCCTAAGTGTAGGCGTTGAAATGGTACACTCGATAATGACTAACACGATAGTATATTATAATAACGACATATTGTATAATAACACTGTATAGATATATGGTAAAAGAAAGGTGGGCCTAGCAGCTTTGCTAGACGGCCACGCTTGTCCGCGTCTCTCGAGTGAATAAGCCACCGGCCGTTCGACGTTGCTTTCTGCCAATCAGCGATTCGATATTCGAACTTCAGTACATAGCTGGCAGACGTATGCACTGGCCGGTGCGAAGCAAAGAGGTCAGCTAGCGGAGCACCACACAGTTTTATTATATAAGTATAGATAAGATACCTAATGTCACCATAATGTCAGATTTAAGCATTGAATTATATGACGTTAGTACATAATACCTCAATGGATTTAAGTCACTTCATTATTTTATAAGATGACGAAGGGTTTGTAAACAACTTCTTTATTATTGTATTATTTTTGTCGATCTATTACTTAGTTAACATGAATCATCATCATCATCCTCAACCGAAAGACGTCCACTGCTGGACATAGACCTCTTGCAAGGATTTGCAAGCACATGCCTTGGCATGTGGAAATTACGACACGATGATCACGACATCAGGAGAGTTGCAGGGAGCGGCTCCCTGCAACTCTCCTGATGTCGTCCGTCCAGCGAGTATAGGGGGGTCTGCCAACGCTGCGCTTTCCAGTGCGTGGTCGCCACTCCAGCACTTTGGGTCCCCAACGTCTATCGGTTCTTCTAACTATGTGCCCCGCCCATTGTCACTTCAGCTTCGTAACACGTCGAGCAATGTCGGTTACTTTAGTTCTTCTTACTTAGTTATACCTAATTGAAAATATTGTTTTAGAAGAAGAAAATCCAGATTACGATCCACGCGTTGCAGCTTTGCTAGCGGTTACCTTGGTCAGTCAGGTGCTAGACGAGGCCTCTGTTATTGCCAATGCTGCTAGAGATTCAGGTTTGTACCATGCAAGGCGAGTACTTCTATAAAAACATCAACATCAAACTTTGAATATAGGCAGCAAATATTTGCGGTCTTCTTTTTGACCCCCACTAAGAAAGTATTTGAGAAATTCCAGCGGGATCTTTAAATAACTCAATCCACGAGGGAGATTTGTCTAAACATATTATATAAGGAAAAGGTGACTGACGGGGATCGGGCTGAAATTTGGCATGCAGATAGGTAATAGAACGTAGACATCCGCTAAGAAAATATTTTTGAAAATTCAACCCCTAAGAGGGTAACAAAAAGGTTTGAAATTTGTACTTATGAAAAGTAAGAATATTGCCCTGAGCAAAAGCTAGCATATAGGTAGTTATGACTAACCTGACTATCAATCATGGAAAGAACCAGAATGGGAGCAGGATGCTTATTGCTTTGATTTCGCACGAATGGGTTAGGACTATAGGACCAATCACCCATTCTATAGACTAATCATCATTATTTGATTAGTCTATAGAATGGGTTATAATATTATGTTAATGTGCTAGTAAAGCTTCCTCGTGAAGTGTTCCCATTAAAAATTGGTTTGAAGTTAACTACAGAAGTTATAAATATTTAGAGAAGGTATCACAAAGATCTCTGGTGAAAATCTAGGTAGCCTGAATTAGGAACTACTTAATATGTAACATATCTTTAAAATAACTTGGTAAATAACCTTTTTCAAGTAGTTAAGTCTTGAAATACCCATCTAGATTATTCGTAAGGTTTCAAACACGTGCTGGTTATAATTAATTTACTGCCATTTCAAGGTCAACCATGGCAGTACCTTTCGGGCTTGAAAAAGTTACGTAGTTCTCCTTTAAACGAGCTTTATGACGACGACATAACCTTTGACGCCGTATCAAATGGCGACAGTCCATATCCGGATGATAACATCGAAAATATATCCGACAATGCTGTCACCTCTACACCAGAAAAAGCTGCAGGTAAGTTCCCAGAAGAAAACCCCTGCCATTATGTGATTAATGGGTCACGACCCTCAGGAATACGACGCAGAGAGAGCATTGTATGATAATTAAATTTATGACACAGTGTAGGTTTATTGTGTAAGTACCTAAAAGGAGTAAATTTATTTACAGTTTATGGTGTCAAATCTAGGAATGAGTCTAATATTATAGGTCAAGGTGATCAAGAATTTCAAGTGGTAAGTGAAGTCGTATACCTATCTCAGTAAACATTGGCTCATATCCAATACAACACTCACCAATATTCTCTTACAGATTAACTTGGTAGGTATAAAATATTCAGGCTATAAAGATTCATAATTATGCTTAAAAATATATCTATCAAAGGGATCACAATTTCTTTCTAGATCATCATAGTTAAAGTAGTCATGCGTGAGCCAGATAAGCTTTTGGACTTAAGTATATCTCTGGTTTAACACAGTCAACTGCCAGCAGATGACTATGTTGATGTTTATCTTTCTAATATTCAGTCATGAAAGGCATGGAGCTACGAGGTCTTGTGCATCATTATTATACTTTAATATTATTTAAAACGTTTTTACTAGCAGTTGGAAAATTCTCAGGGTGCGAATCTAAGCTGAGATCTATGGAGCTTATTTGGCTTTGCTCAGACTAAGAGGCAGCTTAAGCATAACCTGGCGCAGAGACAAATCTGTAAAGTCTGAGCAATTCAAAGTACACAGATTTCAGCCTATATGGCACCTGAATGACTTGTGTGTTCATTCCTCAGTCAACCGCTGAGTTACGGAAGTCAACGACAATGATTATAAATCATCTTTTTGACATGAGCGATGTAGAGCACCTGCATATTTGCGATGAAACAGAATTAGGTTCAATTATCAGAAGCCCTGATAATAATGAATACCTTATCACTGCCATGACGAAAATTATGGATTCCTACGTTGACAATGCGCTTAACACTGTTTTTGGACAAGAGGGCCAAGGTGACGATTCTCGGGAAATCTACTGTGAAACTTCAGATATGTCTGATAAATCAAGCTATTCTTTCTTAAGCGACTATGCTGATAGTCCTAAAGACGTATGTTTCAATATCAACGATGAAGTTGTTTGTGAGAAAACTGATAATGAAGAGGTACTCTAACTTATTGTTCATTAAATCTTAATTTTATTGCTCTTTCTGCACATTCGTTTATTTTACATTACTTGATAATACTTAAGTATCGCGAAAAAATCAATTCTTGCCAAATACAGGTTTCATAACATGCATTATATAATTTTAGATCAAAAATGAAAAGAATAAAATTAATACTGAGGTCGCTTTCTATGAAAACGCATATTTGACATTAAATCGTAAGTATAATATATTTGGATCTCTACCACAGTTCAGTCTTTTTCTATCACTAATATGTACCTACTATAGGTCTACCAGAATCTGATGGCAAAAAATACACCTAAAAGTACCAGTATACGGTGTACAACTTTTTGCCATCAGATTCTGGTAGACCTATAATTACTACGGGTGATAAATGATAATATTAATTTTTGCTTTAAAAAAAAATAGGCGATTATGAGCAATATTCGGAAGACGATGAGCCCGTGTTGCAGGATCCGAAGGCAATACCCATGCAAGAGGTGGAACTTTTTACCGCAAATACGTCTTCTGAAAATATAGAGCCAGCTCAAGTAATTATTTAAACCATTCTTATTAATTATCAAGATGAATTCAGTATTTATATTTGACTAGATGATGCCCGCGACTTCATCCACGTCAATTATGTTTTTTTATTTCCGCGGGAACTCCTTAATTTTCCGGGATAAAATGCGTATGGCTATTAATGGCCCGTCTTTTCAACCGATTTTGATGAAATTTGGTATAGAGATCGGGTTGCTGCATGCTAAGGAAGGACATACTACTTTTCATCCCGAAAAATTATCCTTCATTTCCTGCGGGTACAAAAAAACTTAACGCGGATGACGCGACGTCGCGGGCATATAAATTACACAGCTCTATCAGCGATAGCTATGAACTTATGAGATCACTAGCGATCGCTACATTGACTAAAATATTCAACACATTATTGGGTAACAATTTACGTAATTTGATCATTTTTAGGGTTCCGTACCCAAAGGGTAAAAACGGGACCCTATTACTAAGACTCCGCTGTCTGTCTGTCTGTCTGTCTGTCTGTCTGTCTGTCTGTCTGTCTGTCTGTCTGTCTGTCTCCAGGCTGTATCTCATAAACCGTGATAGCTAGAAAGCTGAAATTTTCACAAATGATGTATTTCCGTTGTCGCTATAACAACAAATACTAAAAATTAAAAAAATATATATATTAAGGGGGGTCCCCATACAATAAACGTGTTTTTTTCGTATTTTTTTGCTCAATATTAAAAACGGTAACAGGTAGACGGTTCAAATTTTCACAGAATATCAACTTGTATATTACCTTTCAAAATAAATAATTAAATATCAATAAAGTAAATATTAAAGGGGGGCTCCCATACAACAAACGTAATTTTTATTTTTAATACGTCATAAATCGTAAAACTTACTACAGGTTTGTACGGAACCCTCGGTGCGCGAGTCCGACTCGCACTTGGCCGGTTTTTTGGATATAATCCGGCGGGTGGCTGTCATCGATCGGATGCGAAAAGACGAGGAATCAGGAAATTTGAGCACGTTGGCGCTACTTAAAACAGGCCTATGTCCAACAGTGGATGCACAATGGCTGATGATGATGATATTTTTTTGGTTTTTGAAGGTTAAAAACGAGTTAGCATCCTCTGGGATGTCGACTTCAGCAGCTGGTTCCCGAAAGAGCAGTCTGGTACGTCGATGTCGAATCCAAGGGGCGAGGCTCCTGTCGTGCCTCAGGGGGTGGTGGTGGCGACGCAAGTTGCCGGGTAGACGAAAGGTACATAATTATCATCGATTTAGTCCATTGTCGACCCACTACCGAGCATGAGTCTCTGTCTCAGAATGAGAAGGGTTAACACATAGTTCACCACGCCGCCCAAGTGAGAATTGGCAGACTTCAAACACCTTTGAGGACATTATTACAGAACTCGCGGGCAGGTTTCCTCATGATGTTTTCCTTCTCGATTAAAGCAAGTGCTATTTAATTTCTTAAAATACCATACTCTGAAAAGTTAGAGGTGCTCGCCCCAAGCAACCGAATAGGAAGCCGAACGTCTGAACTGAACTGTCATGACCTAGCTATATTAGAGTCTTCTTCTTCTCGCGTCTTTCCCTCAGCGTTGAGGATCGTAGCTCCCTCGAGATAATACCGCCTTTACGGCGTTACGCCATCTCTCCCTATTGGAAGCCATGCGAAAAGCATTGCAGAATGGAGTGTCGACAGCTTCTTTTATTTGGTCAGACCAACGTCTCGGGCTACATCTGAGGGACATATTTCCTTCGATCCTGCCAATTTTCCATGCTACTTGCATTTTTCCTAGCAATGTGACCGAAGTAGTCGAGCATGCAACGCAGACAGATGTCGGATAGCCCGTAGCCGCAACTTTATTTTTTATTGGTCTTGTGAAGATATTAAATAGTAAATTACATTAATTTTTTATTGTAGGCTGTAACTAGTGCTACGAATTGATACGAACCTACCTGCGACCTTTGATATAGAACTTTCATTCCCTTCCATAGGGGTAGCTTTATCACCTAGTGGTAGTGATGGTATAAGGAATGAGCGTGAAACCCACCAACAGGATCGCGTCGCTTTCATAGATTACGTCGTCTAATAGGTTTGGTGGAAAAGGGCTTTTGAATTGTGAACTGAATCTACTACTAGTTCGGAATGCCATTCCTACCGAGAAAAACCAGCAAGAAACTCAGCGGTTTCTATTTAAAAAAAACAATTTTTTTGAAACAAAAAACAAAAAAAGATTGTTTTTTTTTTTTTTTTAATCTTTATTTTTGATGGGGCTTTATCACATTGTGATTATGTCGCCCCCGTAAAAAAAACACTTTTTATACAGAGTTAGGGCATAACAATTACATCTTAATCATAATAGCTAAACAGGATATAAAACAAAATAATAAAATGAAAACAAAATAAGACTTGACTCAAACTTAAATATTAAATAGCTTCGGACAACAATTAATATTATAATATACAATTATTAACTGCAAATAACAATGTGCACAGCATCCTTGCCTGCTCCGATAAGGGGGAAGCCAAGATGCTGTTACACAACCCAACGTCCAAATGTCGAGGAAGTACATGTCGACGCTGAGCGGCGTTCCGCTCACACTCCATCAGTATGTGTGTAATGTCATCAATAACCCCACAAACTGTACAGTTCGGGGAGTCAGATATACACATTAAATGTGTAAATTTGTTTGATGGAATGTGACCGGACCGCAATCGCAATAACGCGACCACATACCTTCTCCCAATCTTATCAAACCATGGACGTCGAAGAGGCTCACTCTGCAGGGTCTTGTACCAGATACCTTTTGTAAGCGAACGTTCATCAAAATACTCGTGCCAACTTTGTTTGCATATTGACTTGACTTTCCCAAGGAGGTCAGATGGTAAAGGTAAACAATCGTATGGTGTACCGTCACGCACCACTTGTCGGGCAGCAGAGTCAGCCTCCTCGTTACCTACTATCCCAATATGTGAAGGAATCCATTGCAGGACAACATTTTTGTTAGATTCACGAAGTCTGCAGATAGTGTCTATAACACTAATGGCTACCGGGATGCCTCGACAGCTCGAGGGAATCTGAGCCAAATGTTGGATGCTGCTTTTTGAGTCCGTAAATATGACGAAATTTTCATGATTTAGACTCGTTATGTACGATAGAGCCTCTGCGATAGCTATAAGTTCACAATTCATGATAGACACTTCAGCATCGATTTTAAATTTAGTAGCAATATTAAGCTGCGGATCATAAAAAGCAGCTCCTAAACATGTTTTATCTTTAGACCCGTCCGTGTACAATCTGTAGTGTGACCCATATTTATTATGCATGAATTTTACACATTTCCTTCTAAGATCCATGACGTTAATTTGACTTTTAGCACCATCTATTCCAGTAATTTTAATACAGGTAACTTCTGATAGATCAACATTACTAGCCCAAGTACCCAGAGTAAATATATCAGGTATGGAGTTGGAATACATTTGTGTTTCTTTAAAGATTCTATGTATGTCAACCAATAATGGAGTTTTTTTATTTCTCCAGTAATATCCCTGACTTAGATCAGAAAGTTCTTCTAAAATGTCTTTGGTTATATTATTGTTTATAATGCTGGATCTCAAATAGAACTTCCCTGCAAGAAATTGCCTGCGAACTGTAAGAAGATAAAAAGATAATAAAAAGATTGTTAAAAAACAATTTAAAAATCCCTTAATTAAATTGTAGAGGATAAACAATTATTAGGCTGCATTTCTACTGAAGCGGAGTGGAGCAGAGATAGTTCAATAGACCAAGATTGGTCTATTGAACTATCTCTGCTCCACTCCGCACACACACAAAATTTAATTATCATGTAGGAACAATAATCTGATTTCAGATTATTGTTACATGATAATTAAATTTTTAATAATTAGTCTGATTGGACGAAGAGCACTTGTTAGCGCTCCATTTCTTTCGTCTCCGCTTCAGTCAAAACGCATCTTAGCAGTCCAATGAAGTGTCAATATTTTTTTTTCTCAATTTTAGTAATTGGATCTTAAATAACATTACATTACACTACACACATTTACATTAGTTTACCCTACTTCCCGACTCACCTAGAATATTGACTGGACATTTCCCAGGTTCCTCGTGCACCTGGCTCTATTCGCGGTCTATGCCCTCTATCGCCAGACGCACGGCGCAAAGCTGCTAGTCTTTTGGACCAGCGACATTTGCGAACACCATCTCCTTCTACGTCCATGGCTTGGAAGTTTAACACGGTCAACGAGGCCCTCGTTCATTCCTCCCGCTGGAAGGAATTTGGCTTAAAGATGAGTCTGAATGAAAATGATGAATTTTAATATTTAGTTTCAATTTTGACATTCCTTTTTAATTACAATAAAGTCTAAATTTCATTATATATTTTGTTTCTATTTTTCTGTATCAACGTAACTAATTGAGGCATAACGTTTTTTCACGCCTCACGTGGCATTCCTATGCACCGACACCTTAGATTCCTCATGCAGAGAGATTGGATCGAAATAGTTAAACGTAAATGTGGTTAATCATCGGGACGGTCCGTTTTCTTGTTATCCGTAGATGAGACATTGAGAGATGTCTTTCGTCTCACTCACGCCTTAGCGTACGTAGAGCGTCTGAGGATGCCGTCGGTACGGTTCAACTCCGCCGAAAATAGAACGGTTGCAGATTCCTGGGCTAAATCTCAAATATCCATACGAGAGCGCCATCTGAGTCAGTTAAAACAGTCCAGCGAAAAGTGCTCAAGCCCCACTTCTTGTCTGAACGTCTGCCAGTGAAGACCGGGAGGGAACCACCTTACACCACACAAAATGGTGAGTCAGATCTACAGGAAATGAAATTGTGACAAGGAGTTCAGTGTTCAAACGGATTAAAAATGCAAAAAGTGATTGCGATACGCGTTTACACGATATCAGCGATTCCGCAGACCGGAAGCGATATCCCTATCTGTCATGGTAAATAATACCTAGAGAAAATAGTGATGTGCCTAGAAAAGTGTAATACTGCAATTGATTGCAAAACAAGAGACGATATTTAATTGATTTTCAGTGATGTGATGTAACACTACTAGGTACCCTTGTATACGATATACATAATTTCAGTTATAACATGATAAATAACAAAATATTTTTGGTCAATTTCAGAGCGACCTCAGCAAGATCGACGTTGAAAGTGAGTATAAAAAATATTTGATACTTAAATAACTTACATATATAATTTAAATAATTAATAATAATTTTATAATCTTAATATCTTTACGATTAATCTTCCTTAAATAACATTGTTTTATCATCGTTTTAATGATTGTTTAATTTTTTACTTGATTATAAAATGTGAGCATAAAAAATCTGTTCGAATAATATTATTCAGAAATACTGTAATCGTAATAATTCTAAGTATAGCACGATTCTCATAAAAGGTTCGCGTTGCTACGAGATGATAGCGCTTGAGGCAGTGCGCGCTATGCGAGAGCGCAGCGTTCCAAAATTAAACTATTGCGTCACGTGATCTAACTCGCCGCCCGCCCGCCCAAACAGAGAAACTCCGGTCGAATTTCACTGAAAGAACCTTGCTTATTGTTTCACGAGCAATTAAGGCTTTGCCACCATCATAATACATTTAAAATTTTAACTTAATCTCTTCAATAATACAAATTAGATAAGTAGAGACAACAACATTAAATATCTCGTACACACACTTACACTTACACTTAGCTGTCAATATCAAGGTCAACTAATTTAAAGTTGCATTGATTTTAGGTTAATAGTTTTATATAATATATGGGAATTGTATTGATGTTTACACGGAAATAAATTTTATTAAGTAGAGCCAATACTAATACTACCAGTAATGCTACTTTCTGATGTAGACATGCTTTATGTCATGACAAAGATGAATTAAAACAGGATGTAGATATTATATCTTTTAAAAATACTTAAAATAAAAAAAGTTATAAACAGACCAGTGGAAGAAACTTATTGGAATTAGGACACCGTAACAATCGGTTTATAATTAGACAGCGACTGTGAGTCACTGTGTACAAATCTAAACTTGTGAAGGCGAAGGTATTATGGTAATGCCCATGTCCGCCCATCGCGCCACCTGAACTATAAAATAAATGTTGGGATTATTTCTCAAATTCCAACGAAATAACTACACGACAAATGATTTGGAAAGTCTGTTTCAAGGTATTGTTATGCAGGCGTACTTGCATACTGTTAAAACATTACTTAAACTTATCAATTTAAAATTAAAACTATTACTATTATTATTACTTATCAACTTAAAATTATTACTTAACCTTTTATTAAAGGTTTATGAGGATCGTCACGAAGTCGAAATACATTATGATGTAGGTTTTCATATACTATTATGATGCAGTTAACAAGCTTAAGCTAGGTAAAAATTGTAATGTTCTATGTTAGTAAACAATAACAAATAGATATGAGATTCTTACCTTTATCTACCAACATGGTGGACCTTCATTTTCAATTAGAATACCGAACTTTTAAAATATGAAATCAGGATACTCAAAGTCAGGAATATCATAGTGAAAAATATATTACAGTTCTTTGCCATTAGAGCATTAACATTGAGGATTCTTTATATTAATTAAATATACCTTTTTTTATCAGGGGCATCCTTGGCTTTCTCCATCTACGACTTCGATGGCAGTGGCAAGGTCGACGCCTTCAACCTAGGCGACCTCCTGAGGGCACTCAACTCAAACCCAACACTGGCTACCATTGAAAAGCTTGGAGGCACCAAGAAGAAGGGCGAGAAGAAGCTATCGGTACGTTATTTTTTTTCTGACATGACTTCTACAAAAGGTTTTTATTTAATTTCTCATTATGGACTTCAATATATACTTTTGCTTATTTCAAAAGCTTTCCTGTCTTTCTAATTTTCTGATTGTAAAAAAAGTTAATGAATTGAAATTATTTTTAAAAATCCAACATCTATGCGAAATTGACAACAATAATTGTTTGACGTGAACGTAAACATAAGAAAATGGCGGCCTCAATAACTTTGTAGCTTTGCCGCCTTCATCAAGATAAACTATAATTATTTTGTTGGTAATTTGTGTAAGAAGGAATCGACTTTTCCTTACAGCTTGAAGAGTTCCTTCCCATCTACAGCCAATGTAAGAAAGACAAAGACCAGGGCTGTTATGAAGACTTCTTGGAATGCTTAAAGCTGTACGACAAGGCCGAGAATGGACTTATGCTCGGAGCTGAACTTACACACACACTTCTTGCGTTAGGTTAGTTTAAAATCATATTCATCAAGGGTCGTGGGGCTTATACACTAGAGGAGTAATATATAGCATGGCGTGCCAGTTTTGCTGTAAAAAACTGCTGGTGCCATCTCTGATGTCTCTGGTGTCTCTCTGGTGAGGTACAACAAGTATATTTTACTTCCCATACGGACTATATCGACAACTTAACGAAATGGAGAAAGCACGCAAAAGGTCTATGCAAGACCGCCCTACAAAATTACAAATAAGTGATAGGTATTTTTTTTAAATTTAAATAAACTTTTAAATAGTTAGCGGTAATTTTCAACTTGCCCGCTTTCATAGTTTGCTTGTTTTTAGTCAGACAGACGGTCTCGACAAAACTGTGAGAGTCCCTTTGCTATCTATACTTAGTTAAGAAAATTGTCTAGCTATGGTAGGTACTCGGGTTTAACCTCTTTACTCTATTTTGCTAACACAATATTTGAACTAAATTGGCTGGTAAGCGTTATTTTATCCTTTTTCACATGGAGCATTGTGAAACAACAATTGATTTACGAACAATACAAGGCTATCAAGTTAAATACTTACCTTCTAAAAGAAGTATTTTTAACTGTTAGTTTTTTGCAAAACGTGCAATCGTCTTCGGACTAACCGCAACCGGCCGAAGTTTATCTATATTGTTACATAAGTAACTTTTTCCTTATTTCTAACGCACATTATAAGCTTTCCCACCAGTATTTTATTTAAATTTAAAGTGGACGAACCACTTTCACTAGAATAGATATTTGGCGCTCAGCCATATTATTTCAAATGCAGGTAGAGCTAAAGGTATCTATGTCGATACTGCGATTTTGTTTTAAATGATATCGAATTAAGTAGTTCTTTGGGTTTAGAACTTTAATTTATAATCCACGGATGTTTCCAAATGTCTTTTTAACCGTAGTTTATTTTATATTTTTTGATCTGTGATATCTCATCAGAGTTGTCAGTTTCCACAAGTTCCAAAGGTTTTCCGGTCCCAATTTCGGCTACGGACGCGAATCTCAGCGGAGACGAGCTCTATGCAAGATAAATATTAAATTAATGTACACAAGTGTGAAAAGATGCACGAGAGTTCTCATTCCTTCACGCCAATAGAGCCTATGCACACGGCGCATTTTATACGCGTAGACAACGCGCGTTGAGTTCAAAAACCAGATTGTAGCATTTGTATCGATACAAACGAGTCCATAACGCGCATTGACAGCACGTCTGTATCGTGTCGTTGTGCGCGCGTCTTATTGGTCACAGAATCTTATTCAGTTCGTTCCTAAATAGATCATACGCGAGGTTATACAATACTTATCTATGCGCGCATCCACAGCGCGTCTGTATCAACTTGTCTGTGCGTTTGTATCAATACATTTTCAATTGAATCAAAATAATCGTCTGAATTTGTTGATGTGTGCAGTTGTGCACAGGTTTCTGGCTGCGACTGACGCGCGTATGATTTGCGTTAGACTCGCGTTTGTATCGCGTCGTCTGCGCGTAGAAAATACGCCGTGTGTACGCTCATATTCCAATGGGATGGCAATCCGACATGATTGAAGAGAAATCAGGCAAGGCCGACGACGCGGCTCTACATCGTGTTCGTCGAGGTGGTGTAACACCAGTAACATCGCCAAGTACCCAATTCAGGGTTGGCAGTTGGCACTGAGTTTTTCCAAGCAGAAAAACCCAACGACTCTGTACCTCAATCTTAAATCTAAACCACAAAAATGGATTTGAGTAAATAATTATTGTAAAAATTAATCTTTTACAGGTGAGAAACTCGAAGACAAAGAAGTAGAAGAAATCGTAAAGGACTGCATGGACCCTGAAGATGAAGACGGCATGATCCCTTATGCATGTAAGTATAAAGGAAGGCAAAGCCAACGACGTAGTTTAGACGATTTCTTCATATTAGAGGTTGACTTACCTACATAATATTTTATATACATACCTGCAAATCAAATCTAGATTTTTTGATTTTCCTGCCGGATCACTACTTAACAGATTTACATTCATAAAGAGACCGTATGTAAATCATTAGTTGCACAGAAACTGTGTAATAAATAATTCAATAAATCATGAAGAAATCTTTGCATCCCTAGTATCCATATCTGCATGTATTAAATCATGGATAGAGATATGCTGTAGAGTGTAGACCATTCCATTACTCTTATACAAGACCTTAGATTTACAGGAACTGCATTGTTTAATTTTGCACTAGAGTTTACTGGACACAGTCCGACCCCCCATGCACTATTTATTATCCTATATTTTATGCATCGCTGAGGTAGATGCTGTTTTTATCTCCTAGTAGTTAGTGATTAGTGTGTGCGTGTGAACCCTTGTCTTACCCATTATCCATTTACAGCATTCCTGAAGAAGGTGATGGCGTAGAGGACTTCAATTGTCGTCATAATCTTTAGCTATAAGATCGTAAGTAAAGCACTATTGTGCCGCTGATGCTCAAAAAGTGTTCTCGCTAACGCAAGCTTTACTCTCACTTGTAAGTAGGTAGGTACAGCCCGCTATTTTGTCAAATTGATTGGGTAGGTAAGGGACAAGATGAAACACTTATGAAAATTTATATCAGGATTCTTATAAAAAATACGGACATCGACCTAATACGGATTGTAATCAGTTTAGGAAAGTCAATTTTGCTAATCTCCCAACTATACAAAATTTTTACCAAAATTGCTTTAGTATTTTGATGAAAAAATCGTACCTATTTAGATAGAGCCAAGTAAAAAATGAAATAGACGGATGGCAGCACGTGCCGTCGACGGGCAATATCAAGATTTAGGTACGAGTAGTTACTAAAAACGAATTCGAAAATGCGCGTCTTCTTGTACCCTACCTTCCCTATCGAAAGTTAGTGATGAGATTACGGGATCTAAGTACCTACTTACAAGTTACATAACAGTCTTTACTAAGTATTTTTCTTTTCAGCAATTCTTCTTTGCGCTTTTCGTGTCAAAGTTTTACAGGTCAATGTAATAATTGTTCGTGTTTAATGCTTTCTTTGTCTACAACAACGTCTGTAATAATTGTTTTAGTTCCAAAAATAACTTATAAAAGTACCTACATAACAAAAATAAAACTAATTATTTATCGTTGTAGACGGTTAATATGGTATTTTTTGTTTATATTTTGTGAATCTCTATAAAACTTAGGGTGCATTCAAATAAGGGGCGACAGAAAGGTGCCTTCTGCTGATCGTACTATTGAAAGATTTTCAATAGTACAATGAATTATAAATATAAAATAAATCATCGCCCCGTGGCATAAGTATTACGACTTATTTAAATGCATCTTTATAGTCAGCCTTAAATATAATGACATACTTAAATATGTTTTAAAAGGAATATCATGGCATTCTCTGATTATGATTCCCAATTTGCAGCTTTCCTCAAAAAAATGGTTGCGGGTTGGCAGGGCCCAGAGAAAGTGGCGGCAGCGGCGCCGGCGGCGGAAGCAGCGCCCGCGGAGGGCTAAATTCCCTAGGAGCCTCCCCGCGGCCGTCGCGCCAGCCTCCGCCATGAGTTTCCACCGTAGACATCTTGCGGCATACCCCCGTGCAACATCTGACGGAACACCCTCGTACATAACATCTTACGGAACACCCCCTTTTTATACGAAACATCAATTATACATTTTGTACAATATGCTTATGACTTTAATAATAAAGTAAGATTAAAGAAAGCACTGTGAATGCACGTTGTACGTGTTTTTTAAATTTATTATTATTTATAAGTACGTTTATAATGACAAAAACATTAAAAAAAAATAACCGTAAATTATTTTATAATAAACTATTCAAACGATCGGACCGTCCTTCTTTTGTGTCTTCATCTTTAAAAAATGTTTAGGTCCCAACTTGGACTAGTTCGCCGCTCTATCTGTACTATTACCTAATCTGCGGCTCTACTACGTAGGTCCAGTCCTTTGAATTCCTAATAAACCCACTAGCGGGGCCAATCAGTGGAACCAACAGTCCGAAACGCAGCAGGTTAAGGACTTATGTTTATTGTTAGGTTGGTTAGCTACTTGGTTATCTTTATGCTCTTTCGGCACTGCATCCGATCCGAATCCGAAAATTTTCAGAATATACCATCAGAATTTGGTTTCATATGAATTTCGTGCAGCTCTGATGAATAGTTCCGTGATGGCGGGAGGAATAATTCCTCAACTCCAACAACAACAAATCAATCGCCATCAGAGTCATAGCTTAATGAAAAGTAAAATAAGGGACATGATGGAATGAATGGAGAATATATTATGTAAGGTTAATGATGTGGTAAGCTCATCCCTACGAAGCCAGGAGTAAAAATATTTCAAGAGTACTGGCGATACAAACTATTGCCACTTGTACCCTCAAGGGTAAGGAAGGTGCAAAGTGAGGGTAACTATTCTGTACTATTCATAGATCTTGGATTCTAAGCCTCATTATAATTAGAATCTAGTTAATCGTCAAGACCAATCCAATGTACCGAACCGAACATAGGTCCACGCCACGGAGATTTACATTTCAGTTTCTGATCACCTACCTTCACCCACCTTGCTCCATCTACCGTACTACATCTGTGATCTACCTACTCACAATAATTCGGCTGGACCGCGGGTCTAGTAATGGGGTGATTGGTAGTTGGTAACCTACCGAAGTAAGTTAGCCCTGGATGGCAATTGATGATACACTCGGCGGTAGCAAAAATCCTGATTTTTTGTTTTTTGTTATATGCTTACTAGCTTTTGCCCGCGGATTCGCTCGCGTTAGGTTCGATTTTCATACAAATTTCAAGGATTGAGACCGCTCGAATTTATTCGGTCACGCGAGAGTAATAGATAGTTATTTCGCGATAACTCCTAAGATATTATTTAAAATTGTATGGTGTAAAGGACAATTAGGTACCCTATGATATGCATGAAATGCTAAGGTAACTAACGTATTTAATTTGATAAGAATTAGTATCGTATCCGTCGCCCCAAAATAGTAATCCAATGACCACATTATTGTGTGACCATTTTTTAAACATTAAAATGGGTATAGTAAGCTATCCATAAAAGATAAAAGACTTTTCTGTAGACCTATAAAAGAAAAACAATTCCACCAAATTGTTTTGTTTACCTTAATATCTCAAAGGGATAAGGCAGCACGTTTTAGATGAAAGCTTCCAGTCGGCTTGCTTTTTTCCGCCATCTTCAACAATCATCGTCTTATTTCAACCAATTTTAAGTTTTTGAGTGTATCGCGTTCAGATACACAGGCGTGGCATGGTTGGGGTTGGGGACGTTGTTTTATAATATGTAGTGATAGTCACTTTAGTACTACATCTGTGGTGATAGTAAAGTGATTATTATTTACATATGATCATGTAAACCAGAGCAGAGTACCCTGTGAGAGTACCTAAGTATATTATGTCTTACCAGAAATAATTTTATTTGTTAAAAAAGTAGAGCAAACCAATAAAGAATCAAGGGTTGAAGGCAAACGGTATTCGCAGACTCGCAATTTCCCAAATGATCTCCCGCCCTCAGGCCGAGAAAATGGCGCGGAAAACGTTTTGGCGGCATCAATAGATACGCTCGGGGGCGCTCGGCTTACTTCGGGTATTGTGTCCGCGACATGAAGCTGTAATGTGGTGTGGCCAATTCGAGAAGATTACCCTGATTTGGCGTTAATTTACTGTTGAAACAGCTATCTTGCATTTCTTTGACAGGAAAGTTATAGTACGAGTAGTCTAATAATATAATATTTAAATTATAAATAACTATTACTATTATTAAAATACGTGTGGATATTAGGTAAGGTTTTATGAAAATCCTGTAGAAACTCTTCGATTTTATGTAATACTTACTATAACCTATACATCTCAGTTAAGTAAGCCAGCACTGTACCAAAAAAGATTAGCTCAGACACCGGGCACGAGTTTATCCTCATTGAAAAATTAACTATTAGGTAAGTAAATAACTACTACATAGGATATACTTAACTATTACTAAAATAGCACTAGATAATGACTTGTTATTTATGAAAATGAACCTCCATACCTACAGTTCAGTTCAGTACAGTACTTAACATCTGAAAAACAAAACATACTAATATTATAAATGCGAAAGTGGTTTGTCCTTCAATCACGCCGCAACGCAGCAACGGATCGACGTCATTTTCGGCATGGGTATAATTGAGGACGGAGAGTGACATAGGCTACTTTTTATCTCGGAAAATTAGGGAGTTCCCGAGACGAAAAAAACATCAAGAAAAAACTTAAACCACGTGGACGAAGTCGCGGGCATCAGCTAGTCTAATATTCTATAGTCTAATAAGCTATTCTATTAAAACGGGTATATATAGTCCATACCCAATGCCCATGGCCCAGTGGCCAGTGGGCACTGGGCAGCAAATCAGTGGCCGCAGGGCGCAGCCGCGCCATCCCAGTTTTCTTTTTGAACATTTTGAGAGGAACTATTCTACCATACAATGTTTTCTTGTATCGTTTACTATTTACTCAGCGCACGCCACGGAAGCTCTCACATGAGTCGATTTTTTCCAACTTAATTCACATTATTGCAATTTTCATATTGATCTCTAACTTTTTGAAAATAAAATATAGCTTATGTTACTCGCCGATAATGTAGCTTTCTACAGGTGGAAGAATTTTAAAATCGGTTGAGTAGTTTTTGAGTTGAAATCACACAAACAATCAAGCAATCAAATCTTTTCTCTTAATTATATTAGTAATTTAGATAGGTATATTATTTTAAACCAGGTGGAATTCGTATTATTTATCAATTACATTACCGTAGAAAAATATAAATCGTAAAACCGAATATATTTTAGATTTAGACTAAGTACAGATTATAATATTGCTCGTACAGTTTTACACACAATATTCTCAAAAATATCTAAAACTTATTCAACAGGTATCCTTTTCACAATGTTCCTTTCAATTTAGTGAGTGGTGCAGAAACCTACTTAGCAACCGCATCGTTGCTTTTTTGCCAAAGGAGATCTGGGAATTGGTGCAATCGAGCTGGCAATACATTTACGCTCCGACTCTTGTAGTCCCATAGAAGTTGTATGAGGGCGCAGTATTCAAATCTCACTCGCGAGTGCGTGTTCCCCTGTTGTTAAGCTGTGTATCAGTGTGTGATTGCTTGATTAGTGATAACGTGCCGGCATAAACTTGAAAAATAAAAAGTAAGTAATGTATGATTTAAATAAAGATAATAATATGTTTAGAAAAAAAATTGATTATATCACGTGTATATGGATGTCAACAGAATGGGTGCGAAGATGCGTAATTACTAATTAACCAAAAGGCTTGGCAATAAACTAGAACACGCTACAAGAATAACAAACTTCATTTTTTTTTTTTAATTCTGTAAAATAATAATTTTGTTCACGTTTTTTCGAATACATCAACCTTGAGTAGGTAGATAAGGTAATCGCAAATGCAACCTAGGTACCTATACTATTTTGTTTAAAACAGGAATTTTTTAGCACAGTTTTTTAGTAGTAAGTATACCTACTCAGTTACTTTGTTTACTAATATAAAATCAAAGACTAATAATATAATAATGATGTCTAATAATATAGGATATTATTTTTTTATCGACAAGAAGCCGGAGGTAGGTAGGTACTACGTACCGCGAAAAAACAAGGGAGAAAAAAACTGGCATTTGAAAAATAAAGAATAGGGTTGGGGAATAGGAGTAACTTTCAGTCTCAAAGTCAACTAATCCCTCGGGTGGGTTAAAACTTAAAAGCTAGGTAGGTACTTATTACATCTACCCTACTCGAACTAAAGAGAGATACTGTATTAGGCAATAATTATTTTACTTCCTATGTTTACTTCGTATTAAGAAACCGATGGATGCTGTTAAAAAAACTATTTTTCTTAATTCCGTCCTACTCAACAAAGATTTTATTTTACAGGTGAAAAGTGAAAACAAATACCTATGGCGGACATAAATAATTCGCCGTCTACTGAGGAAGAGAAGAAGCAAGTAGACAAACATAACACAGGTAAATCTTCATATTTATTACAAACCAGTCGATATTATCGAAGGATTAGTTGGGTTTTTCTATCTTTCCGTAGTCAACATAGAACTCAATCACGCCAGAACGGCTGAACGGATCTGGATGAAATTTACCACAGAGATAATATTATTTTCTGTTCTTTTTATCTCGGAAAATTAAAGAATTCCCGCGGTAACCAAAAAACCCCAATCCACGCGGACGATGTCACACGGGCATCAGCTAGTTCACGCCGACAAATTGGTAAAAAAAAAAAGTAATTTAATAAAACAAAAAACCCGACTGCTTGGATACCAAAAAGTATAAAACAAGACATGAATTGAAGTATTTCATTATTATCAATTTACATCGTATTAATAATATTAATAAAATCTATCAAGGCGCAGTCGCACGTTAAGGTACCTAAATGTTAGCTATTGGACGTGCGACTGCGCCTTGATAAATTTTATTAATATTATTATACGATGTAAATTGATAATAATGAAATACTTCAATACATGTCTTGTTTTATACTTTTTGGTATCCAAGCAGTCGGGTTTTTTGTTTTTTTAAATTATTTTTTTATTTCAAACTTTTTAGTTCAGTATTTATTGTAAACAGGCGACGTTTTTTCTGCCCGAAGTTGTACTAAAGGTACTATTATAGATTTTGTGGTAGCATTTTAGAGCATGTGAATAAGCAGCGGATTCATTTATTCGTAATGACTACCATGGTGATCACCATAACCATCATCAAATTTGCATAATATGTTATAATGCTAATATAAATTTGGTTTGGTAAAGTTCGTGAATCTGCTATTTTTTCGACAGAGAGAGTGAATTAATTTTCGAGAGTCCTATCGCAGCGACGCGACGTCACGAGACCTCGGCATTTACCGCGTCCAATCGCTTTCGTAACCCAATGAACGTCGGCCACTTACGAAAATGCCCGTGAACAATGCAAAAAAAGTATTTTCAAAAACACAATTTGTACGTATTTAGTACGTAGCAAAGTCGGAACCAATATTTTAATAGACATTAAAAATTTTAGTCGTAAGTTATGTAAGTCGAATATGCGCTGCATGTGGCGTGGCATTGATGAATTTATTGATTTTTTGACTGATCGATTGAAGGAGTACAAATCATCAAGTTTTTTGAGACTGGTTATGTCGTCACATTAAGCTTTTACAATGATATTAAGTTACTACCGTAATATTATATTGTGAGAGTAGGTACGCGCCCCACCTTCACCCTTTTCTATCCGCTGCCGGCCGCGTCATTTTCTGTTGAACGTTACTGTATTTCTATGATATCTCATAAAATATTCATCTAAATTAAATGGTGTACAGAGCAATTTTTATCTTAATTAAATACTGAAGATGACAAACATATTTATTTTGATAAGGACTAATACTATGTCGGTAAAAACACCTTCACAAGTAAAGCATAGTTTTAAACCAAGTTTGAAAATCATAAAAATGTTTATTGTTAGTCAGCCTTAAAAGTTAGATATAATATGCTATCGCGGACTTTTTTATAGAACTTTTTAAGAGAAACTATTCCAACATACATTATTTTCGTGTAACTTTAACTATTTACTCAGCGCACGCAACGAAGCTCTCAGATGAGACGATTCTTTCCGACTGAATTCACATTATTGCAATTTTCGTAGGGATCTCTTATTTTTTTAAAAATGAAATATAGCCTATTTTACATGTTAATAATGTAGCTTTCTATAAGTGATATAATTTTTAAAATCGGTTGAGTAGTTTTTGAGATAATCCAAATCTTTTCTCTTTATAATAGGTATCATACCTAGTTTGATAGATAGATGATTTATGTAGGAACTTTAAACATTTCCTTTGAAATCTCGTAAATCCTAAATTATCATTTAAACGGAAAAATGGTTTAAGGAACCTAGGTGTGATTTTAAAAGACCTATCTAACGATACCCCACTTGCCTATAGCCTATCGACTTTCATTTATTAATTGGCTTCTAGTGGACGCCATTTTGTTTTTCTCAAATTCGGCCTCCATAGTGACACTCGGAAGATTAAAACAAATCTAGTAGTGCAAGTACTATCAAAATCGGTTCAGCCGTTTTTTCTGTAGCGCGACACAAAGGATTACAACCTTTGAAACCTCGTAAATCCTGAATGATCATTAAAATGAAAAAATGTTCAAATACACCTAACTCTGATTTTACAAGACCTATTCATCGATACCCAACTTGCCATAGTTTATTGACTTTCATTTTCAAATTTGTTACAATATGGCTTCTAGTGGGCGCCATTTTGTTTTTTCTCAAATTCGGCTTCCGTTATGACACTCGGAAAATTAAGACAAATCTAGTGGTGCAAGTATCATCAAAATCGGTTCAGCCGTTTTGTCTGTAGTGCGACACAAAGGAATACACTAAAAATGAACCTTTGAAACCTCGTAAATCCTAAATGATCGTTAAAATGAAAAAATGGTCTAGGGAACCTAACTCTGATTTTACAAGACCTATTCATCGATACCCCACTTGCCATAGTTTATTGACTTTCATTTTTAAATTTGTTACAATATGGCTTCTAGTGGGCGCCATTTTGTTTTTCTCAAATTCGGCTTCCGTTATGACACTCGAAAAATTAAGACGAATCTAGTGGTGCAAGTATCATCAAAATCGGTTCAGCCGTTTTGTCTGTAGTGCGACACAAAGGAATACACTAAAAATGAACCTTTGAAACCTCGTAAATCCTAAATGATCGTTAAAATGAAAAAATGGTCTAGGGAACCTAACTCTGATTTTACAAGACCTATTCATCGATACCCCACTTGCCATAGTTTATTGACTTTCATTTTTAAATTTGTTACAATATGGCTTCTAGTGGGCGCCATTTTGTTTTTTCTCAAATTCGGCTTCCGTTATGACACTCGGAAAATTAAGACAAATCTAGTGGTGCAAGTATCATCAAAATCGGTTCAGCCGTTTTGTCTGTAGTGCGACACAAAGGAATACACTAAAAATGAACCTTTGAAACCTCGTAAATCCTAAATGATCGTTAAAATGAAAAAATGGTCTAGGGAACCTAACTCTGATTTTACAAGACCTATTCATCGATACCCCACTTGCCATAGTTTATTGACTTTCATTTTTAAATTTGTTACAATATGGCTTCTAGTGGGCGCCATTTTGTTTTTTCTCAAATTCGGCTTCCGTTATGACACTCGGAAAATTAAGACAAATCTAGTGGTGCAAGTATCATTTAAATCGGTTCAGCCGTTTTGTCTGTAGTGCGACACAAAGGAATACACTAAAAATGAACCTTTGAAACCTCGTAAATCCTAAATGATCGTTAAAATGAAAAAATGGTCTAGGGAACCTAACTCTGATTTTACAAGACCTATTCATCAATACCCCACTTGCCATAGTTTATTGACTTTCATTTTTAAATTTGTTACAATATGGCTTCTAGTGGGCGCCATTTTGTTTTTTCTCAAATTCGGCTTCCGTTATGACACTCGGAAAATTAAGACAAATCTAGTGGTGCAAGTATCATCAAAATCGGTTCAGCCGTTTTGTCTGTAGTGCGACACAAAGGAAATATACATATATAGACTGATGAACACATAACCCTGTGCGTTCCGCAGTCGGCAGTCGGGTAAAAACTACCGAATTTATAACGCAATTAGTTAACATGTTAGTATAATGTTAACATTTAACATAATAGGTATATTTAAATAACATAACATAGCTGATAATAACATTGTTGTTATGAAACCATATGAAACCTAGAAACATGGTAGGTTGCATAACAAACCAATGAATTTGACGACCTCCGTGGCGCAGTGTTGAGCGCTGTTGCCTTAAGGTGCGGAGGTCCCGGGTTCGATCCCCGGCAGGGTTTGGAAATTTATAATTTCTGAAGTTTCCCTGGTCTGGCCTGGTGGGAGGCTTCGCCGTGGCTAGTTATTGATTTATTGATTTATTGATTTATTCGTTGTGAACACAATATTAACATGCATTCTGCCATTTCTGGCGTACAACATTTAGAATTAACTAACATTTTACATTTTTTTACAAGTTACCACCCTACCGGCAAAGACGTGCCGCCAAGCGATTTACCGTTCCGGTACGACGCCGTGTATAAACCGAATAGGGGAATGGTTTTAATATAACTGCCATGCCCCTAACAGGTTAGCCCACTGCCATCTTATGACTGCATCATTACTTACCATCAGGTGAGATCGCAGTCAAGGGTTAACTAACTTGTAGTGGATAAAAAAAAAATGATATGAAAAACGTTAATAGGTATTATGGCTATATAAACATGTAGGTGTGTAAATGCTTGCAGCATTAATTACTCCGAATTCTACCCCCAAGAGACTAAAAACTAAACAGGAGGGCGAGAGAGTAAGTACCTACTCATATTAATTAATTCCATGTCGTTGATCAAAAGGGTTCGTTTAAAAATATCAGCACAAATCTGATGGTAGGTAGGTATGATTTTAAAAGTGAAAGGAAAAGGTTTTTTTTGGAACAAAGTTCCTTAAGGGACGATGCCGAGGAGTAGGTAGTAGCCGGCAAAAAACAGCCGTAACGAAAATGCGTAAGATGCAAAAAACGTCCGTGAGGAAAATGCGTGGAGTACCTAATATTTTTACTAAGACAAAATTTCTTAAATATTTATAACTTTAATGCGTTAGTGCGTTAATAAGGTTTATAAGGTAATGATTATTTTTTATAAAAAAAAAAAGAAGTTTAGTTTTCACTTAAATTGGCAGTCATAGAGACTGCCATCTCTGTGACTGCCAATTTTTTTGTATAGTTTAGGTATGTTCGCTATACAGTGTCTAATTATTATTATATAATTACATATTCCTATCCGGTGTCCCACCACACCACACCGTGTGACCACACGTTTTTTTTTATCTAGTTTTTAAAGGGCTTTTATAATGTGACCTATATAGGTATGTCAGCCCTATCGTTACACGCTACATAAATTAAGCCTAATTATGATTAAATCTAAATCTATAGCAATTTGAGAGAATCACTGACAAATTTATACCTATAGGTACTTTCGCTGCCAAAATAGGTAGTCCGAGGAAAAGGAAAATTTGATAAGGGACCTAAATTATTTTGTACCTAGCCACTGTATTAGATAGCCATGCACATTTGAGCTGAGGTACCGGGATACAGGGATAAGAATTTAGTTTTAATTTAGTTTATTAGTGCAATATTGTTTATTTTAGTTACATAATATGGGTATACCTAATTAAGTAGGTAATTAATTTATTTTAAAAAAGTAGATAAATACGATGCTAATTTTAGTTTATATTTTTATTATTATTACACTACAAGTTCACTATTACACTATAAATTCATTCAAATACTTACATAAAAATTCTAAAGTTCATCCTGCCGGGAATCGAACCGGCGACCTGCCACTTATAAGACAACAGCGCATAACACTGTGTTTAACGGAGGTGGATAAAACACCTAAATTTATCTAAACCACTATTCAGTGATTTAAATTAATCTATTTTAAATGCAGTTTTATGTGATTCTCAAATTTAAACAGTTGTTTCTTCTCTTTTACTGTGAGTAGCTACCCACGTAGTTTTATAGATCAGTGTATATAATTCGTACTAAACTAACCAGGGGGCTTAATCCTTATTTTAGGGACGTTAAGGTAGGTACATACAACTGTTATTTTGAAATAACACAGACAGAATTTACCGTCAGCTATTTAGCGGCATGACCCTAAATCAAATAATGGCTCAATAGCAATTTTAAGGTCGTCACAAAATATCTAGAGCTTAAAAACATTGTATAGCAACGGCTAAATTTCTTCCTCTGTCTACATCTGAGACTTTAACCAAACAAAGGCACTTTAAATTCAAGCACTCTTCTCTACGTGACTAGATATAACCGAGCTACGAGTACATATCCCGAAACTAATCATCGTACAGGTTTATAGCAACTTCGATAGTATGGAAGGTTTAAGTATCGAAGTTGTTTTAATTAAAGAGAATAGGTAGGTACGAGTAGATACTTACCAACACCGTATGTTTACCATCGAAGTTGCTATAAACATAACTCAAACGATATCAGCTATTCTTTATCGCATTAAGTTACTTTCAATATAGAGCAACTGAAAGTGTAAGTGATGTACAAATGAAGGTCTTGAAATGATCAGCTAAATTATTTTGTTGTAAAATATACATGTTTTAAATTCCGACTCCTGTATATTAACGTCAGTTAATATATTTAAATACAAATTATAAAATGTTATATAGGTACAATATGGTAAGGTCCTTACTGTATTGATACGTTTTCTATCGTACTTAAGTACTGTATTATTAAATTGATATGATGTACCGTCGATCCTTCTTATCTAAATCAGGGAAGAGTACCTACTTACCTATGTTTTAATGTCTTTGACAGCACAACTTTTAAGAATTTTGAACTCGAGAGAAATTGTAGACAAAAATTTTTACCAAGCTACTAGCGTCTAGCTAACAAACTCATCGCATTCTTGTAAAATAAAGTAGAATTACGTAATTTTCCGTGGCCTCCATGCTTCCTCCATGTGAATTTATCTTATGAGCAATGTAAGACCACGTAATCTTCTATGTTGTGATTCTTTATATGGAAGAAGTTATTTTTGGAAAAACTATTGTGAGTATCAATTAGGTATTCCAATGTGCCGACGATGATTAAACCTACTATTAATTTACCTCAATAGGTATATTAAATTAATCTTTAAATCGTGTACAAAAGAATTATTATTTTCATTAACTTAAAATACTTTGCTTATTATAGATTTCCAAAGCCCCATTCAATGTTTAATTTGTATTCATTCTAAATTGGTAGTCATGCATGATATTAAGACATCCATGTTTACTACCGTATTAAATTAGGTACCTAATTTATTAGCATTTTGACATTGACTTATCTGTAAAAAAGTAAATACAAAAACCGTGGACCTTTTTTGCAGTTTTTAACATTTCCTATTGCACCCGTAAAATAAACTCAACACTTTCAAATTGCAATACACCTTGTTAGAGTCTGCCTACATGAACAATGATTATCCTTGTGATTTTGAAAAGGCGAGTGGGAGGGACGTTACCATTTTACCAATTAGTGTTATAGAGACAAATGCCCTCTAACAATTAGTTTTAACAAGAGGTTTTAAGACTTATGGTTTCAATAGCAGGGTTAACAGAATTGCCCTAGTTTATCAAAAATATTATTTTAAAATTACCTATCATTGTATACCAGAGCCCCAGAGCTTGGATAACTATTTACTATCTACCTCTGTTAAGAAATTGTATTAATTCCGAGAATTAATAATATTATCATTATTTATCTGTAAGGTCACTTAGGGCCGCTTGCACAAAGACATTTAAACTGATTTAGTTAAATTTTGTAATGCTGTCCCTTTTAGGTAAATGCATATTGTTGTTGCCTTAAAGGGACGCTTTAAAATATTTAACTGAATCAATTTAAGAGTCCTTGTGCAAGTGGGCCTTACTGTATAGTCGGTAATAGTATGACATCTTTATTAAATCAGATTTATTGTGAGGAACTTATACCTGCCTATTAGGTTTGTTGTTTACTGCAATCATTCGCTGTGCCCAATGTCCATATTTAATCAAGATGGGTTCAGTGGTCGAGGCATTAAAAGGTAACAGTCAGAGAGACAGACACAAGTTTGCACGGCTTATAGAGTTAGCATGGCTGCATGGATATATTACCAACTATCAGGTCTATTCTGTGATATATATTATTATTGATACAATTGCTGTATAATCCTTAACGAAATTTTAATATATATTTTGGAACTATGCACTCATAGATATTATGGATAGCACTAAATATAATAATAATATCTAGGTTTAAAAATAATATAATATGTAGTAGTAGAATGGTTTTCATTTTTACCGCTTTACGCTGCGGTAACAATATTATATCAAAAGATACATGCTTATATATATTACTAGCTGATGCCCGCGACTTCGTCCGCGTGGATTGAGGTTTTTCGGTTCCCGCGGGAACTCTTTAATTTTCCGGGATAAAAAGTAGCCTATGTGCTATTCCAGACTATAATCTATCTCTGTGCCAAATTTCATCCAGATCCGTTCAGTAGTTACGGCGTGAAAGCGGAACAAACATACAAACAAACTCACTTTCCCATTTATAATATTAGTAAGGAAGTAAGGATAAGGATAAGGATAACAATAGGTATAAAGTTCAAAGTTAGATATTGCAATGAAAATTTCACAATAATAATTTATTATAGTTTTGGATTGATTATCCATATAAATATTATAAATGCGAAAGTTTGGATGGATGGATGTATGTATGTATGGATGTATGTTTGTTACTCAATCACGCTCCAACGGATGAACGGATCTGGATGAAATTTGGCACAGAGATAGATTATAGTCTGGAATAGCACATAGGCTACTTTTTATCCCGGAAAATTAAGAAGTTCCCGCGGGAATCAAAAAAACCTCAACCACGCGGACGAAGTCGCGGGCATCAGCTAGTTAAAAATATGTTGAAGCTCTACTCAATACTCATTTTCTCGTAGTAGGGTAGGCGTATACATAGATTTAGATTTTGCAATAGGTTTCGTTGACCGTGCTAATGTTGCTGCAAATAGATCTGCTGTGGTGTAGGTGGTATCTAATGCTAAGAATAAGAATCTTACCTACTTTTCCTCTTTGAAAATCATTATCATTCGTATTAAATATTTTGTTGGCTGACATTTTATTTTGCTTTATTATCGCCATCTTCATCACACAGTTCTCATTTTCTTTTTGATTTGAAGAACCTTTTACTATTATTTATTTTACTAGTACATCGTTTCTTAGCATTTTGTTTCTTTCTCCTATCAATCTTTTTAAAGCGCTGATTACTTTCACAACAAAAACTTGTTTGGTGAATTTATATCACTATTCATGTAATGATCTTCAGATTATCGTATGCGATAAGATAACATACTTTCAATGTTATTTATTATATTTGTATCCAGGTAGGAAGATATGAGGGTTTGTCATATTGTGTTCTGAGCTATTTTTATATAATATGTTGCATCGTTATCTTTATCCCAAGCTAATCTCGATGACCTGCTGGGCTATTTCGATCTACCTATTTACAAATCATTTAACGCTCTTTATTTTATTCTTTGACGCAGTATCATGGCAGGGTTATATTATTCTATGATCATGGCTTATTTCTGCGATGAACCGACCCAATTTCAATGTCAATGTTTATTATATTGTGGTAAACTTTGTCGATGCATCTGTGATCCTACTCAGGAAACATCCAGGTCTGGGCCAATCTGGATGTCACACCCGAACCAAAATAGTAGGTATAGGTAGGTACTTACTACTTTTATTGATGTAGTAAGTACTTATATAGTCTTCTTGAAAGAAAGATGGCAAAAGTCTACCTAAGGTAGTCTCGGTGACGACACTTCCAAGTTTACTGGGAATCCAAAGCCGTGCCTGACACAGACCGCCTCGTGCAGATCTCATGCAACCCTGCTAATTGCTAATAATTAGCCCTATTTGTTACCCCGCGATAACGTTTGACAAAGAATTTCACTTTGAAACTTTTTGTCTTTGCTATTATAGTTGATGCTAATTTTAAAATGTTTGAATAAAATGTCTCCTTCGTGAGCAACCCAGGCACGAAAATTCCAAGACTATGGTTCTGAGCGCGGGTGGTCTTTTGAATTTTACCATTTTGCTGATAAGCTAATGCTTTAAGCTATTTTTATCACGAGCTATTTACAGGACAGCTCCATAACTCTTTCTACACGGTGCCATTATTAATAACTAGATGATGCCCTCGACTTCGTCCGCGTGAATTAAGGTTTTCGATTCCCGCGTTTTTTGGGATAAAAATATTATTTCCTTCCCCGGGATGAAATCTGACTCTGTACCAAATTTCATCCAAATTGGTTGAAAAGATGGGCCAGGAAAGGGTAACAGACAGACAGATAGACAGACAGACACACTTTCGCATTTATAATATAAGTATGGATATGTCATATGAATAATACATAATTATAATGGTGATTGAGCTACTTAATTCTAATTCTTCTACAGAAAGATAGATTTATCGTGCTCTTCCAGGAGAGGAGAAGGGCAAATATTATTCGTACCTCTACTTATTATACTCATTAAATTGCAACTAGGCCACATTGCACTCTCAATTAAATTTATCGTTAAATATTATTGACGATATAAAATACTTAAAAATTAAAAACTTATTGTACCTACTCGTATCTTACCTTTTGGCTAGCATGCGCACTACGAGTAAAATTATGTCTACCCGTTATCTCTATCTGTCTACCGAAGCTAACATGGTTACTTGTCTCGTTACGCCAAAAGTAGAGATAAAAGTAATATTTCTCTGTGGTATTTTTCTCTACGATCCTTTCCATTTCGACTATTTTTAGGGTTCCGTACCCAAAGGGTATAAACGGGACCCTATTACTAAGACTCCGCTGTCTGTCTGTCTGTCTGTCTGTCTGTCTGTCTGTCTGTCTGTCTGTCTGTCTGTCTGTCTGTCTGTCTGTCTGTCTGTCTGTCTCCAGGCTGTATCTCATAAACCATGATAGATAGAAAGCTGAAATTTTCACAAATGATGTATTTCCGTTGCCGCTATAACAACAAATACTAAAAATTAAAAAAATATATATATTAAGGGGGGTCCCCATACAATAAACGTGTTTTTTTCGTATTTTTTTGCTCAATATTAAAAACGGTAACAGGTAGACGGTTCAAATTTTCACAGAATATTAACTTGTATATTACCTTTCAAAATAAATAATTAAATATCAATAAAGTAAATATTAAAGGGGGGCTCCCATACAACAAACGTAATTTTTAAGCAATTTTTACTCGATCTTAATAAACAGGTAGAAACTTGAATATTTGTAAGTAAATATTTAGGAAAATTTAATAATTTAAAACTTACTACAGGTTTGTACGGAACCCTCGGTGCGCGAGTCCGACTCGCACTTGGCCGGTTTTTTCTTGTAATATACCGCATTTTGTGCATGTTAGGGTAAATGAAAAATTTGCCGGCAACGACAACATCTCTCTCTTGTCGCGAGATAATCTCGTTGTGCGCATGCTTAGCACACTGTATGGTATGCGAAGAGAACTCACCTATATTGTATACGAAGAAAGAAAGAAAGAAAAGAAAGAAAAAACATTTATTTCCAATGTTGCCACACATGCCTTTACCTCAAAGGTATGAAGAGATCTTTCGATTACTTACAGGAGTTTTGTGCCTAATGTTATCTTAACCACAGAATAATATAATAGTACTAACGTATCTTAACTACCAGTGAATGACTGGCGTCTTTGCAACATTATTTATTTACTAGCTGATGCCCGCGACTACGTCCGCGTGGTTTAAGTTTTTTTGATTCCCGGGATCCTTTTCCTTTATTCTCCGGGATAAAAAGTAGCTTAAGTCACTCTCCAGGTCCTCAAGTAGATACCTATACTAGGTCCTCAAGGTTTCTAAAGCTATTTGATCCTGATTCCAATGTTGACTTGTTAATATATATTTTAAAAAAATGTCTCGTATATTTTACTTATAATAAAAATAAATAAAATTATTATCTTGTTCCGTGAATGCCCCTGTCTATGAAAAACTTAAGTGCACCCCTAGAAGACAAGTATATTATCGTTAATTAAGGTAGGTACCTACCACGTAGTGATTGTATACTCTTTGGTACCTACTTAAGTCTTAAAGTTCGCCAAGGTAAATTTTCCATTGTTGTGAAACGGGAAAGCGGTTACTGGGTGACGAATTTATAAAATCTTAGACAGTTCAATGCGTTGACCCTTGTAGGTATATGGATTTATTGATTATGCAAATAGGTGTTATTGATGCGGGATGCCGTAGGTATAATATTATTACATAAGCACTTTTAAAGTTGAAGCTCTCATGCCACTAATGAAGACTCTCGAGTTGTGCCACATCTGCTGAAATTCGCAGTTCTCTCAGCTCTGCTACTTACCGCAGCTTTAATTAAATACTAGTAAATATAAGAGTATACAGCTGATAAGATGAAGAGTAATAGGCATGGGCTTGTAATGCGGAGGGAAGAATATCATATTACTAGAAGACAGAAAAGTAGATACGAAGAAAAGAAGAAAAGTCCAGTGCAAAAAAGAGGAGAGAAAGCCTAATGAAAATATGGATGGATTGCGTGGATATAATGCTTGTAAAAGAGGTGGATTATTCGTTGACGGATGACAGAAACGAGTGAAAGAGGAAGACTTTGCGCCGACCCCACTGTATAGCGTGGCATAAGGATAGGAAGAAGAATTCAAGAGTATACTGATACTTACTAAACATTAAAAATAAGGTATCTAAGTATTTAGATATGAAAAGTCTACCAACGGAAACTTGCACGGTGCACACTTAGGCCTCACTCGATTTTTTTTAATTGATGAGAGTAGGTAGGTATGACTATAACACGGAATTTGGACGCCAGATGTTTGGTTCATCGGGCTACAATAAAAATCATACAGGGGCTTTCTGGCGCAACAAGTTTCTCACGGACTCTTATTGTTTTTATAGAATACAATAAAATGTACCTACTAACATTCCCACTATGATGACATGGGAATAGCATAAGAAAACCCCTTATGTATGCAATTGTATGGAAATACGACGTATAAGTATTACGTATAAATAGTAATCCGACTACGATCTACATAAATTTTAGTTTTTCTAGAAAATAACATAATTTAATAAAAACAATACCCAAGGTTGTTAATGTGGTAAATAATAGCGATAACCCAAACTGTACTGGTACATAATATTTTATCTAAAAATGCTAAAATAATCATACTAATATTATAAATGCGAAAGTGTGTTTGTTTGTTGGTTTGTCCTTCAATCACGCCGCAACGGATCGACGTGATTTTTTGCATGGGTATAGTTGAGGACCTGGAGACTGGAGAGTGATATAGGCTACTGTTTATCCCGGATAATTGAGGAGTCCCCATGGGAATTGAAAAAACTTAGTCCACGCGGACGAAGTCGCGGGCATCTGCTAGTATTCCATAAGTATTAGCCGCATTAGTAAGTTAAATGGATAAAATATATTATGTTAGTGGCTTTCAGTTTTTGGTAGCCACTGAATAGAATCCCTAGGGGGCTACAAGTTTCATCTTTCAGTAGTAGGTACCTACTTTGTTCACGTACAAAACAACCGTAGCGTGGAGACAAACCTCAGAGTGGACATTCCTATTGTGTTAGTTTAATGCACGCAATACATGTTGTAATGTGATGTTTAGTTAATGCTATAAACACAATTTAAGTCACTTGTTCTCGTTAAGTGATAATGCAGTGTCTTTGCCCTCTTCAGGCCAGCATCGTTGGCGGGATTGGCCTATTGTTTGTACTGATTACGAAGCATGTGCTCAGATAAAATTAAATGATGCCGTTGATAAAATACAGTAACTAAGTATAGGTACTTACGGTATTATTATGTACAGTATCTTAATATTCGTGGAAGTATGGTGAAAAAGTTTGTTTGTGCTTCAAAAAAGCAGGTCACAATCACAAACCACCTGGTAAACTATTTATTTTTTGCTTCTTTATACTCTACCTACAATCTGCATTTTATTGAATTGATGAATTTAAGATGACTCCAGGCCCAGAACATGAAAAGAAGGAATAGAAGTTAGTAACTACCTGTAATCATTTTCTCATACAAAAATTGTTCCAAATTGGTACTGTCAAAAAGGTATCTTTAGATATCTAATAACTAGATAATATTATCGTGAGTATAGTCATTGATTTACTTACACAATTATATAGAGTTTTAAATAGAATGATAACAGTAGGTACCCTTAATAAAAACTTATCACTTAAGTAGCTTTCCTTATTTGAAAAAACCGGCCAAGTGCGAGTCGGATTCGCGCACCGAGGGTTCCGTACAAACCTGTAGTAAGTTTTACGATTTATGACGTATTAAAAACAAGACGAAATTAACCGCAAAACTAACTTTGTTTGTAGAGGTTTACTGTTAATATCAAAAAAACTATGCTAGTTAGAGCATTGGCTATAGTTTTCCTGTAAAATATACATAAATTCATATTGACCATAATTATTTCAGATTTTTCGATTGGTAAACTCCGGAGATAAGGGGGGGGGGGGAACGATATTTTTTTCGACATTTTGCCCGATAAATCAAAAACTATCTTGACTAAAAATAATTAAAAATCTGTTTTAGAATGTACAAAGTACATTCATATGATATTTCATATGATACCCCACACAGTACAGTTATCTCACTTTTAAATTTCAACCCTCCGATTTTCCCCCCTTTTTAAATAAGAACAAAAATAATTTTTTAATAATTTCCATTTTTTTTAATTCCAGTGTCTTTGGGCCACTAAAATACACAACTATTCCAAATTTCATGTCGATAGCTTCGGTAGTTACTGAAATAATCGAGTGTGACGGACGGACAGACGGACAGACAGACGGAGAAAGTCGTACCATAAGGGTTCCATTTTACCATTTTGGTACGGAACCCTAAAAAGGGAATGTTGCAAAATACCTAGGAGCTATGAAGGAATTGGAAGTGTTTTTCTTCTCCCACGTTACCTATTCCTTGCATTGCGTCAGCGTTTAAAAACTTTCTGTGCAGTGCAGCCAATAAGGATGACAGATAAATATCTGGGTCAATAAGACCGCTTATCATACTATTACCTATTTTGTGCGCTTATTACCTGGATGTGGAATGCGATTATGTCATAATAGTAATATGTAATAATATGTCGACTATCGTAGCTTTATCGTAAAATTAATTCTAACGTATACAACAACTATATTGTTACCCACATTCCCATAATATGCTCAACACAGTTTTGTAGTAGATAAGCTATTTTTTTATGAGTATTCTTAATTAGAATATAAGCCTATGAATAAATTTAGGTCGTATTAATTAATAAAGCTCAATTCATAGGAACGAATACCGACGGTAGTGTTATTTATTTAAAACTGAAATATTTATGATGGAGTTTGTTAAGTACGGATGAAGTCTTTTAAGGAACAACTAAAATCAAAAATATCTACAGAAATGAAAAAGAAATTAAAATATTGATCTGACATGAACTAATGATACGGAACAAAATGTCCTTTCGTTAAGTAAAACTTAAAATACTTCGTCTTTGATCAAGGAGATTTATTTCCTTACATATTTATGAGTTCCCTCTTTATTAAGATTGCAGCTTTCATGGACACAGTCAAGAAGATTTAAGTCATTTTAAAATCTCTGTTTTATTTTATATCCTACCTATTCAACATAATAATGTAACTTTGTAGAAGGAAGCTATAATAGGATGTATGTTAAGGTATGTTAATACAACCTAGTTAAAATACCCCGGTTTTCTTAGCGATGATTATCAAAGGGAGAGTTTTTTATTGTTGATAGCAGGTTATATCCCCTAGCTCTAGCTTACGAAAAAGATAAAAGTTTTTTTATTCGAATTTAGTAAAAAGTTATATTTTTAACTAAGTTAAGTAAGTAGTAGTATATAGTAACCTTCGTAAAAGTACGCTAATTCATTAGAAATATAAGTACATATAATATAGGTGAGGCCATAAGGAGGCCTAAATCATTTTAGCTTCCGGCGCGGTTGAAGATGATCCCGAACCTTAACAATGACTTGATTAATGAACTGTAAACTGAACAATAGGGACGCCTAAGATATATTGCTAAATTAAATTAGCCAAAGGCAATTTTAAAACGTACCTAACACAAAGGTTGTTTCTTTGTCTGTTTTCGATTTCATACTTAATTATTTTTCTGTTTTTTTTTCTTTATCATGATACTCAATTTCATGTTGTGGCCCACCATTATCATTCAAAACTAGTCTATTCTATGTAAACAAGACGACCTTCATAATTAATGTAGAAAATGAAGGAAGTAGGTACCTATTAGGTACTACCTACCTAGATAACATTCATGTTTCTTCTCTTTTACTTTCATCCGTTTTTTTAAGTTTGAGTGTACCTAATAGTGATATTGAAGATTAATATGTCATGAATGCTAAACTATAAAGTTATGATTCCTATCTGTGATTCCTATACCGATAGGTATATTGTATATTGGCGCAAGTATGAGTAGTTGTAAAGCGGTGGATGATAATTGAAATAGTGTATGGCGTTTTGTAGAATGTAGAGCAATAATGTTGTGGAATATTATGTCTTGTGTCACAACTCACAGCAATTAGGTAATTAAGTAGGTACGAGTAATAAAAACAGTGTTGTCAAGGGCTGAATCTTGCCTGAATTGCATTTCAAATTGATTTTTCAGGAAGACAATACCTAATGACATATTAGGTATCTAACAGCTATTCTGATTAGAAGCAAAATGGTAGGTAAATGATCTAGGTAGATATATCTGCAGGAACAGCTTGCATATTCGGAAAGGTCCTGATGAAAATTAACAAGAAGAGCTGGCCTCGACTAGAACGGGATAAGGTTATTCTTCATTTGAATGTGACAGTGGAAGAGGTTGCCTAAATGCGTGCGATAACAAGCATCAAGGGTAATTCACGTTTGGTCTCATCTCATCCGTGATTGGTAAATTGCCGGACGGGATTGGCGTTCAACGCGTCCCACCTACAAATGTCATAGTTTAAACCGAAGCCATTTTTAATAGGTCACAAAGGAATTTTCGTTTCCTTTGTTACACTGTTTTATTAACCTTTAATTGCCAGTTGAATAACCTTTGTTTACTTCGTTGATTTCTTTACGGTATCCGATTAGTAGGATGATATCGAAGCATGTTGTTCATCAATGTCGTTTGAATTTAAAGCCGCGTAAATAGGTAGGTAGGTATATTTTATTAGGTACATTTAGTTTGTGTGGGACTTTTAAATTCTGATAATCCAAGCTTCGGTCCTTTAGCTCATGTTCCCATCCCAATCATGTTCCCATTTATTCGATACAAAAGACGGTTCGTAGTCTTTATTAGGATTTAATGATTTTAAAAACGACGAAAATGGTTTTGACTTTGGGCAATTTGTCGCCCACGCACTGAACTGCACCAATAATTACAAGGATACAACGATTAGTACAATTTGATATAGCGACATTGCGTGACTGCCCAATTAGGAGTCGTGAATTAACGGAGGAGTTTAATCTAACAATGCCACTAAATGACTCCGATTTTTAAAGAAACACAATATCTGAAATAATTAGTGAGTATAGGTAGTCGCTGCGGCACGTTTGCGAAAGTCCAATAAACAATTTTCAGGACTTGTTTAAATAATCTAAAAAACAGACAAGATTAATCTTAGAAGCTATGGCAGTGATGATGAGCTGCGTGCATTGAATAGGTAGTTAGCTGCTCTCAGTTTCAATATTCTACTCACAGCAGAGGTGTGAGGTCGCATACAAATTGATTTAACATTGGGTATAACATGTTACTCTAATAGCCTATGTACTTACCTGACTACCTACCATCGGGGTTATTTATTCATAATCACTAAACTTATATTATGCCTCAAATCCGTATAGAGTCAACGAGTCTACGTAGTAAAAGCATTTGAACTCAAAACTTAATGAAGAAAATGGAATCGGTCTGATTTATCTATTTATTCTTTTCTTTGTTTTTGTTAAACGTAAACTGTTAGCCACATGCTTTTCATACATATATTATTGTCACGGGCAACACTGAGGGCAAAAGAGCGAGAGGCCGCTCACCAACTAGATGGTCTGATCAACTGAGGGAGTCTAACGCATCGAAGTTTCATACCATAGTGAGAATGGCGACCAACAGAAGCCAATGGAAACAAATGATCCGTTCGAGGTTGGGATCCGGCCAGGACCACGATCTTCAGCAATGAAGGAACGACCGAAGAGAGAGAGAGATTTAATAAGCATGACAGAAATCTGTTTAAATTAGTTTGATGATGTCAAGATTGTAGATAATTAATTATAAACAAGATATAAAAATCCGTCCATTCATAGCATGTGGCATATTTTTCATAAATATAACTAGGTATTTTGATTCTTACTAAGATTGAGCCAGAAAAGCCATTCCTTATTACGTTTCGCAATCAGTTAGCAAATACCTGTTTATGCAATCATAATAAAGTAAAGGTACGTTGCTAAATATAGCGGCTTATCAGTTCAGTCAAACGATGTAGAGTTGTTAGACAAGGCAGTCAAGGTGTGTCAGTGTGGTGACCTGGTGAGGTAAACACGCGGGAAGGCAAGTCCGATGATGATGTAATGCTACACTTGTCATGACGCCGCTCGAAGGTCGACGGCAAATTTGCAATAAAAATTAATTGAAACTAGCGGATTCTCGCGACATCCACCGCGTACGAAAATGAGGAAACTCATGTGTCGAAGGTAGCCAATACTTAGATTATTTTATTTAAAGACTTCAACTTTTATGTGTGCTTAACAAGCACACAGGGTGCGACAGTTTCGCTCGGCGAAAAGCTCAGAAAGAACTTGGAAAGAAGAAGATTATCTAGAGCTGTTATCAAATCGTACCGTTTCCGAGAAACCAATTGCTTAGTTTAATTTATATTATTATGTATATTATACCCATAAACATACACGAAACGCTCGTTCGTTTATTATTGGCGTAGAGTTTTCATAGTCATCTCTTTCTAGTCTAGTCTAGGCCACAGGTCTAGGCTCAATGTATGTTAAGTACCTACCTTGTACCTACTATTTAATCTATGACAGCCAGTAGAACCTGTTTGAGGTGTTTTTGATGGCACGATGATCTATTTTTCGCGCCATCCCTCTAGTTTACATAAAAAAGATCATTGGCTTCATCCCAACTTTGCATATACCCATCATAATTTTCACTGTAGCTGTCATTACCACCAGAATTTAGTACATTATGATACAAGTGCGCGAAGTTGGTCATTACAGTCGAGGCGGTATTGCACAGCCCGAGCCGCAAGGCGAGGGCTGTAATAGAGCCAAGACTGTAATGAACAAAGCACACGCGTATCATACGACGTTTTTCAACACACTTGCGAGGAAAAAAACAATTAGGTAGGTATAAAATACATTTTAATTATTAAAGCAATTATTGAAAGTACAATTATTAAAATGATACGCAACAGTTTTTGTTGGATGTTGCACAGTATGTGTTATAGTATTATTAAAACTTTTACTGTGGTGTTCTTGAGTAACTGTAAATGTTGGAGATAGTGAAACATTCCCATAGGAGGTGGATGGGCGTTCTAATTCTCCTTTAGTCAGAGTAGGCGGCACACAAAAATCACTGGCATATGAGGAAGAAGGTTGCGGTTCGGGACAAAACTTCTTAGAAGGTGGCTCCAAATTGATGGCTTGTGTTATCTTGGCACTTATGTTAACTTTGTTTTGAATTGAGTCCTCAACATAAGATTCTGCGACTGTATTAGACCGCCACCCGCCATGGCGCTTTAATGTTAATATATCAGCCCCTGCATCAGCTAGCAATGTAGCTGAGGTTCTTCTAAAACTGTGTCCGGTGTAACATTCAGCATCCGGTAATCCCAGAAACTTTGCGATTTCTTTTGGCATGGAACCAAATTTATTAACACCTATAGGTTGACATGTACATTTTCCTTTTTGGAAGTTTTGAAAAAAACGGTCACTTTTAGCTTTATTTGTACGCAAAGCTTGATATTTCTTTACGATATCATAAAATTGACCGTCAATAGTGAACGATCGTGGGATTTTGTTCTTGGTGTTTGGGATTTTCACAAGAAGCATTTCCCCGTGATTCTTGATGTCGTTTGTTGTAATATTATTAAGCTCTTGTCGCCGACATGCGCCTTGGATTCCAAATATTAATGCAACCTGAAAAAAAAATACTTATATTTATATTTTTTAATAAATCTTAGCCTTAGATTTTTAGGTTTAATTTAATTTATAGTTAATTTTAGTTTAATAAGTAGTTTTCGATTGTCACTCTATTTATTGATTAGATATCGGTAATAGGTGGATGCTTAATACTTATTTGGGTACTATGTTTCGTATACAAACTTAAGCTACATTAGATAGTATTAGTTTACTGACCTTCGTTGCTAAATATTGGCTATCTGGGGCTTCATTTAAGAATTTTTCGACATCATTAGGTGTACTTTAGATTTTCTGCCAATATAGCCATCCGACCGCCTTTTCAAGAATGCCATCAAATTCGTATAAGTTTTTATGTCGATTCCATTTTTTGTCCGAATCATACTTCTTAACATGGAATAAATACACCACAGCGTGTTGGGCTTATATTTGTTGGCTAACTCATTAAAGTAAGCCAAAAACACGTTCTCCGAGAACGACTGGGCTTTTTTGTCGCATTTCCATTTCATGAAATTTTCGTAAGCCCGTATGTATTTTTCTCTTGATTTTGATGGCAACAAACTGTCACTAGCGTTTTGTGCCTCAATAATAATATCTGGTGGCGTCGTATCCAAATCTAACTGTACTTCGTCACTTGTACTCGACATTTTTCAGTCACAAATCAGCAATTTTAAACGAACAAATGTTTGCACAAAATGGCGCGGAGGTTTATTTTTTCGCGCGCCGTATCTTTGGTTGAATAACTATGCGCGCGCAGGTTAAGTCCAGAGGCACCGAACACCGCCATTCAGCCACAATATATTAAACTTTATTAGGTTTTTAAAAGGTACACTTTCCTCTATTAGGTTTTTTAAATGTGCATTTCTTTCACTGATATATTGTAAACAAGAAGGTTATATATTACACTCCTTGTTCAAGATTGTAAAATTAAAAAAAAAAATTAATTAAATATTTATTTACAAAATAACAAATCTTTTGGTAACAACCTCTTTACGGATATTAAAAAAAAAGTGGAATAAGAAAAACACTAGTGCGGATATGAAAAGTAAAACGAACTAGTGTGTAATAAATCGCATACCGGGCGTAAGACTAAAGAAAATACCTATAGCAACTTTACGAGCAAGTGTGTTGAAAAATTAATTATTATTCTACGGCTTACTTACCTGTATTTTTAGTTTTCATGGGTTACCTATCCATTAAAGTTCAAATCCAAGAAAGTTTTTTTAACCCCTCTTTATGTTAATCCATCTCTTATGCGCAAATACTTATTATAAATTATTATTTAGATAATATTATGAATTTTAGATTACTGAACAACGCAGATTATGTAATTAGGTAAATAATAGACCGTACCAACATCGTAATTAATGCGTTCGTGATTTCGGCTCTACATACAAGTCATGACGGTATCGAATTTATTTATAAAAATCCATGATGAGCAATATGATTATAAGCGGCGTACTTAATAGGATTTATTTAAATACCCATACTATCAATCAGTGGCTTTAAATGTAGGTGCATTCGTTCCAGTAAACCTTTACAGACAAGATCTTCTCAGGACCCATTATGTATGTATTTATCCACTTAGATAGGTATTTATAGTGATTATAAATCGCGACTCCGGTCGTTTGAATTTATACTTGAAAATATCCTAAATAAATATGATAAAATAATTAAGATTATGCAACTGTCCAGGGTCTTTACCTATTCGTGCAAAAAAAAACACGTCGATCAGTTGCTCCGTGATTGGTATTAATTATTAGGATAGGATATTAAGTATTAGATGAAATAATCATACTAATATTATAAATGCGAAAGTGTTTGTTTGTTGGTTTATTGGTTTGTTGGTTTGTCCTACAATCACGCCGGCAACGAGGCAACGGATCGACGTGATTTTTGGTATGGGTATAGTTGAGGACCTGGAGAGTGACATAGGCTACTTTTTATCCCGGAAAATTAAGGAGTTCCCGCGGGAATCAAAAAAACTTAACCACGCGGACGAAGTCGCGGGCATCAGCTAGTATATTATAATAAGTAGCTAGTATACCTACCTAATCTACCTAGCTACTTATTATTATATATGATTCAATAACATTAATTACATAATTATTCAGTCTGTCAATCCGCATTTGGCCAGCATGGTGGACTATGGCCAAACACCTCTCATTCTGAGAGGAGACTCGAGCTCAGTAGTGAGCCGGCAATGGGTTGAAACTAGAAATGATGATTGATGACATAGTTATTATACCCATACGATTAGTGGTACATGGTGATGGTCACAATGGATGGTATTCCCGTTCCGATCCCCGTTCCCGTACGATCTACGCCGACCATGAGCTGAGATTGCAGTCAATTGCGTTCATTTATTGTCATAGAAAAAAACAATACTCGTAACAACCCCAATTTTCGATCTCATCTGCTTATAGGGATTTTGTCTGAATTAAGGTACCTACACTTTACTTAAAAAAAGGATTTTTATTAATTGTCTTCGTCTCGACGTCGAATTACGCCGGGGAGACGTAAAAAATATTTAAACACCGAATATTTAATGTCGCGGAATTCCCATAAGGTTTAAAACTCGTCTTTCCCATGCTACCCCTTCAGAGAGGGTGGCGAACGGGGACGTTGAACAATGCTGTAAGCACCATTGTTTGCGATCGCATACTTATGATGGCACGTACCTACCTACTCGTATTACCACCTCCGAGGTAGTTACACTCTGTATCAGTATGACCTAAATTTGGTACTAAAGCTATTGAATATTTTGAATAGTTATCGATTAAAAATTAAAATAGTACCTACCTAGTACCTACTGATGAATAACTAACGAAACGGACTTTTGAAAGTTTGATAAAGTGATTAGGTAGGGGAGAGTAATTAAGAAAAGTAAGTATGATGGTTAGATGTACGCGAACTTTTTGAAAGAGTGAAGAGTATTACTTACCGCCCTTGGGCTTTTCTAGCTACATTATTACCCTCGAGCGCTAATTGGTCACCTACAAGCTCCATTTGGGGGTAATAAGGACCTACTTTACCTCACAATCGAGATGTAAAGCAGAGTAGTTAGCTCGGGTGTAAGCATCAATTGCACCCTCGACCTATAGGCGCCCTCCCTGCGCTCGTGCGCCTAAATATCTCGGGCTGCAATTGATGCCTTACAGCCACATGTTCTGTGCTTACAGCCCTTGGCTACTAATCTACTATTATTATTTTGATAAAGTTTACAGCAGAGCCATCTATAACAGAGGTTTCTAACTACGAAGGGGAAGAACTTTTGTCAAGTCCGACCTTAGTTGTCGCTAAGAAAATTTCAGAGCTTGACACAGATGGCGCAGTAAAGTTACTTGCGAGAGTTCTACATAGATGGCGTTACCAAAATGTAGAGTCGATGGAGTCCATTGTAAATGTACCTAGAGTCGTTCTCTGAAAAGAAGCGAATCTCTCCCACTTCTATTATCCTGTGTAATTCACATAATATATATTTTTTAATAATACTTATTATTATTAAAAATGCGAAAATGTGTTTGATTGTTGGTTTATTGGTTTGTCCTTCATTTGTCCTTCAATCACGGAGCAATTACGGATCGACGTGATTTTTGGCATGGGTATAGTTGAGGACCAGACTTTTATCCCGGAAAATTAGGAGTTCCCGCGGGAATCAAATAAACTTAAACCACGCTGACGAAGTCGCGGGCATCAGCTAGTTAATTATATATCTAATATTATGGTAGTTGGTATGGTTTATTTGAATTCGTAATCATTAAGAAAAAAATGTGAGAAGTTTCAAACTTTTGTAGGGTTCTTATTGTACCTACCTGCCTTTTATTTACCTAGGCCTAGTGCCATGCAACTAAGTTACTTGGTAGTGGACTAGCAATTTCTTGCAGAAGCTCAGCTTTGCGTGGCTTTGCACTGTAAACCCTCGCAGAAAGGCAACTTCGAAAAGTTTAGTATCCATAAAACTGGCCCGACCTACCTATTAATAAACCGATACTATCCGTGGTACCAAGTACCTACTGTCTCAGTTGATAACTTCTCAAGATGAGAGGATAGCATCTCAATATCTTCGCTTTTTAATAAACGCCCATCAACAGTAGGTATTTCAAACGATAACGGTTTCAAGAGCAGCGTCGCAATTAATTGGTTGTATCATTGACATTGAGAGCAACTTCTGCAAGAAAACTTGCCAGTGGACAGTTATCCCCACTAGATTATAGGTAGTAGGTACCTACTTAAAAATTTATTCATCCTTGCAGGAAACCACACGATATTGAAGTAGGTATATCCTGGCACGCCAAACTGGAAAGTCCTTGAGGCTTACGGCTTATGAGCATTCGGTCCCAAGCAGGAAGGCCCGCGATCGCGTGCAATTTTTCATTAGGTTACTGGGCCCGTGCGTGTCGCCTTTTAGGCGCTTGCCGAAAAATGTGTGTGTGAAATGAAAGAAACTTTCTCGATCGTCTTTATCAGCCAATCAATACATGTTCCTCCGATTTCGCAATGTTTTAATAAAATATAAAATGGAATTTCCAGTTTATAATGATTCCTTATTAGTTATTTTATTATACTTTATGGTTTTCGCGATTACCTAGGTGATAAATATCATGTATCTAACACAAACACTTTATTGCATAAGCAACGTAGGTAAGTAGTTCAAATTAAGGGCCGTTTAAAGAATCACTGTCCAACTTTACAGTCGAGACTCGAGTAAGATTAGAAGTGCGTATTGATAAACCGACATCAGCTAAGAACAGGTCCTCCAGTATTGGTCAATCTCTAGTCTATACATATAGGTAAGCTTAAGATCTTTACCATAGATTGATCAATCCTACTTGATAACGTGTTCTTAAGAAAGCTGACATTTTGATTGTAAGTTTTCTCTATAAAGTCAATTATGTTCATTCAAAACTAGATGATGCCCGCGACTTCGTCCTTTTACTGGTCGAGTAAAGTCTCTCCAAGCATTGGGTGCATAAGAAACGTACCTATTAGCGTAACTAAACTGTATTTAAACATAATAAATACGAAGAATCCAAGAAATTATTTTTCAGTCAGATTAGAAATTACTAACGTAACTTGTCTAACTTTTTCAATTCTGCCTACGAGGCTTGATAAGTATAGAATACATAGAGGCATAAAAAATTTGTGTGTTCATTTTCCGATCGAAGTCACGATACCGTCTAATGACCTCTAATAATGACTGTCTATCGTATTGTATTCTACCTACTAATGATTGTTCCGCGGTTCAGATAATATACCTACCTATATCTATCATGAGTTATTGTGTAGTAGGTACGTATTAGGTATATTGATACCACCGACACCTTATAAAAAAATGCATATATAAAGGGAAATTGTGCTTTTTAATCGATTCACAACTTATAACTAATAAAATAATATCATGGCCGGGTTTCACTCGGATGGAATTTCTGAATATTATTATGGGTCTTTACCACAGAACAGTGGTCTTTAGTCTTTACTAACTAAACGACACAAACTCGACGATTCTCGAACGATTTAGAAAAAATCTGCAAGAAAAATATCAATTTGCTAAATTCAGCTATTGTAGGTACTTACTTAGTATTCGCTTACAAATAACGCGCTTCCATCTATAGGTAGGTACCTACTCACTACTCATGTGCTCCAACTTGAACTGTAAGTATCGTCACACTAATAAGTAATAGGTGAGATCGCGGTCATCAACAAAAAAATAGATCATTCTGTAGCTCTACTACTATTAGCCTAACTTTATTATAGTAACCTACATGCCTAAAAAAGGTAAGTACTTATTCAATCTACTTACCAAATTCATTTTCAAAATATTTAAATTATCATTCCAAATCGTGTACCTACCTACCTATTCCTTCTCGAGGTTAATTATTATTGTTCTCGTCAGTAAACACATTTTAAGGTCAATGTCCACAAGCCGCAACGCTTTAATACAATATAGGTCACACGGGAATATATTTATGCCTTCAGTTTTCCTAATAATTATGCTGTCCACCGGTACTTACAGTTCAACGACTCGGTTCAACCTCTAACTCATGTGCTCTAAGCCGATGAAAAGCAAAGCGCTTCAGTGTTTGCCCTTTGTCGAGGTTCTTTCAGTTTAAAATGATCTCCTCTAAATAGCATACCTGACTGTTGCTGCATTAGAAACATGTACCTACCTCAGTACCTACAGTAGAATTGGAAATAGAAAAAATATTTACTCAAATAGGTACTTACCTACCTATGATTTTTTCACCTGACGATTCGAAACCTCTTGTAAAAGTTTATTTGAATTAAAATCATTTCAATTGAATTGAACAAAGTTATGTGTGCCGTCAAGACCGACAGACCGACCGTAACCGTTGGCTGACCTTACCTCTACATACCTACAATACTTTTTCATCAAAATGTTTCTGACGAAATTGGCATCGTACTCGTAGGTACTTTACGACTTTTAAAGTAGGTACGATGACAATTTAGTTTGATAAGCGAATAGTGAATGTTGCTCTGGAATTTTTTTCATCAATTCATTCAAATTTTTTTCATCAAAATGTGTTCCTGACGAACTTGTCATCGTGCTTTACGACTTGTAAATAAAGTACGATGAAAATTTCGTTTGTATAGTGAATGTTGCTCTGCCCCCCGATTACGTAAGAGTTGTCGATCAAATGGTAAAGGTTCGGCGTCAAAGTAAAATAAACCATGACAACATTGAATTAGAGCTCAATTTCGCCTGCCCATTCTTATACGTTTAGGGTATCGTACATACCTAAACGTATAAGAGGGGGCAGACGAAATTGAGCTCTAATTCAATGCATTTATGGTTTATTTTACTTTGACGAAAATCTTTAACGTTTGATCGGCCATTCTTACATGATTGGGGGGCTGGAAGGTTAAAGGTCGCCTACGTCGTATTCTTAAAAAGTTGGATTCGCAAAATATGTTGAAGTCCTAAAATGACTATTCCTAAAATGTAGAGTTTTAAAAATTTGCTATAAACTAACCATTGATTAATATTCTATTTCGATAAAATCAAATTAAAATTAATGCCAAATGTCTACTAGCAAAGCTAACTAGCTACTAGCTAACTTGTGCCATGTAGGAAAGCAGTCCGTAGCAAGTCAATTATTTGATTTCAGTAAGTTGTATTGATATAGTGGTCGAAATATGGATAATATATTTATCTTTTTAATGAGGTATTTATTTGTTACAGGTAAAATTCATATCGTCGGAGTAATAAGAAGGTATTGATAACTATTTTAGTTTAATGCTATTAATTGATTTTATATTTGGTTCATCTCAAAACTTAGACAAGGCCTACATTTTTTAAAACGTGCGATGATTTTAATATTAGGTAGCTTTGGAAAATCAGTGGATATTATATTTAAGACCATTTAAGTTAGTTATAATTTATTTATGAGACATTACTTACTTTATTATAGATACCTACCTTATTTTAAGAACCTGAAATACCTATCGATAGCCCTGTCTACACTATTTATTATACATTCTACAGTGATTAAAGGATCGCTGGTGTACCTACCTCTGCTCAATACAATATTCGGAATTTCGGACCTGCTGACTAAGCATGATCATACATACGGACTTTTTACGGAATGAAGAGAATCAAGGACGAGATAATCAATAAGAAAGGAGAAGACACAATAACAACATTGGATCATCCAAATCGATGGAAGGCGGGCGCCACTAAGCTAGCTTTAACTGCCTGTCGAATTTCAAGTGCTGACACATATTCTGGCAGGTCAAAGGTCCATAATATGTTTTCCTAAATAGGGTATTTTAAAGGCGGATACTTATATTGTATAATACGAGCCGTTTCCGTAACCAGGAGTTACAGTTGAAGGTTCTACTGTGTGTGCGATATCCATAACCAGTCGGCCTTTTGCAGCCTCAAGAGAATTTTTGTTTGCAAAATAAGAAATGAAATGAAATGATGATTCATACGAACTCCGTTTAATACTCGCAGAGGAAAACTGCATACAAATACTTTCACCAGCAAAGAGCTAGAGGAAAAGATTGAGGTAGCTTATAGAGTTAACATTACTGTCAAAACTCTATGTTAGCTGAACTGTTATCTATTTTTAACCGACTTCCAAAAAAGGAGGAGGTTCTCAATTCTGTCTACATAGAGTGCGTTCCGCTTAGTCATTTCTCGCTCATTAGGTAATAGGTACCTACCGTTTTGTGAGTGGTGACGTTTATAATTAATCGCTTGTCCGTCTGCTACTTTTTATCGTGCTACATGTCGCAAGTTTAATGTTATAGGTGTATCTCACAGGGTTAAGCAGCGGTGGCTGCGCGCGCATCGTTTTCAGGGCGCAGGACGCACCCTCGCTAAGTGTTATGAATGTTTAGATATGCACAGGTCAAGGAACTACTGTCAAAATAGTCCCTACCCCGACTTCACTCGTATACTGATCATTTTTTAATTAATGAAAAATAAAATACACAAATTGGTTTATGTAAGTAGCTGGTAATTTAAATCTATATTTTCATGTTGTTAAATATAGCAGAGTGTGATTATAATCATATTATTAACTACTTATAATCATAATTATAAATAACTACTGTCACTGATTTAAAGTTTTTTTGCGATAGCTGTGCGGGTTTAAATCACATTGAAATTTTGCACAGAGGTTCATTATAATTATTTAGACAAGGGATAATTACGGGGTTTTCAAAATACCCAACGAAGCGAAGGCCCGGGCGGTCGATAGCTAGTTTTTTGATACTCAGCTTTTTATAATTTTAATTGTCCTTTATCAATACCTCACGCCGCCTTGTAATAGATCGACTTAAGTCACTGGTATAGTAGCAAATGTACAAAATCTTTATATAATTATGAATTTTCCAAAATTGAATTGGTTTTCATGCATTATGATTTATGGGTATTCTTTAAAAAAAATTGAGTGGTTCGTAGTTTGAACCGACTGACTGCTTTTACTGACTTTTATGATGACGTGTATAACTGTATACTTACGAATATAACTGTATACTTCAAATAACGTCCAGCCAGCTCTGAAAATATTGAAGTCTTCACGTACTGTAGTCGCCAATAGAAGCAGTAACGTGTCGCGGCATATCAGGCTTTGCCGGCGACCTCATCGGAGGGCGTCCTTAAAGCCAGTTCAGGTTTAGCAAATAATATCTTAACCGCATTCAATACCCACATAATATATTATCAGTGTCTATCGCGGCGTCACAGGTGAGTTGTCGTCTTTAATTAAAACAATTGCACCGCTGATGCTTAATCATTTAGGTACTTCGAAATTTCTAGTGCTTACGTTCGATATCACGCAATGTAGATATAACGTACCTATATATTACTTTGTAATAGTGTAATTGTAGGTTATTTTTGTAACATCGATCGCTTTCGTGATTACTAATGGCCCTAGGGAAATTTAGTCAATAGACATTTAGACATACGTACTGAAAATATGTACGTCTCATATTTTCAGTTACGAAACAGTTCAATAAAATAAAAGCTTTTTGTAATCATTGCAATAAAGCATTACTCATAGACTTTCAGACATAAGTAATTATAGGTATGTAGTAGGTATGTATATAATTAAACATTTTTGGATAAATTACTTACTTAATTTTTATAGACCCTGATATTCCCAGGGATTTCGCTTTTAGCTAAGTAAGTAGAGTATCGACCGATCGGCTGACAAAGTGCGTTGGTTTTCTGAATTGAAAAATATAGGGAGAAATGGTATGTTCTCTATATGTATATACTCACATTACATAATCAGTAATTAAAATAAGAATCTATGTAGGTATTTTTAGTTATGTGGTAGAGTCGATGTTTTTACCAGACATGACCTCAATATCGCCATGTTATTAGAATTAATACGATTGGACTTCGCCTCTTGGGGATGTCCTTCTTTATCTATACTTCACGACAAACCGTCAATCAAAAACAATTGTAACACAATTAACGATTAACACCTAGAAGTTTGAAAAATGGTTTGCAACTATCCCAAGGCATAGGCCCTATATATGTATAGCTCTTATACCTACATCTTTTCTGCATTTTGAACACATTATCTGAATTTGTCGAATTTCCCCAGAACATAATCGCATATTTTATTGTAGAGTAGGTACAAGTATCCGTATAGTAGGCAGTAATAGCTGCTTCTCTGCTCGTATTTTTAGATAGTTTTCTGAGTGGGTAAATAAAACGATTTGCGTTACGAAACGTACCTATATTATATAGAGTTTCCAATTGCAGTTACTATCTAACTTTATTCCCAAAAATTTATTCCCAGGGTTTTCACTTTTAGCTAAGTAAAGTATCGACCGATCGGCTGACATAAAGTGCGTTGGTTTTCTGAATTGAAAAATATATGGAGAAATAGTATGTTCTCTATATTATGTATACCTATACTCACATTACATAATCAGTAATGAAAATAAGAATTTATGATAGGTATGTTTAGTAATGTGATAGAGTCGATGTTTTTACCAGGCATGACCTCAATATCGCCATGTTATTGGAATTAGGCACCGAGTAGTAAACCTAGAATTAGGTATACGATTGGACTTCGCCTCTTGGGGACGTCCTTCTCTATCTACACTTCACGACAAACCGTCAATCAAAAACAATTGTCAGCATAATTGTTATGAATGTAAATTGTTTATACTTGCCTACATTCAGATACGACTTACGAGTCATTATTTTCAAATAAGTCAAGATTAGTGTTTTTTTAAAGTTAAAGTTAGTTAATAAAAATCCCAACGTTGCGAATTGTTTTTGCGGATTCGGCCAAAATGACTAGTATTAGATAAAGTGATTTTAAGTATCCATTTTAAATATTTTCATAGCAATAAATTATTTATTATTCACTATCGTTTATTATATAATACTAGCTGATGCCGGCGACTTCGTCCGCGTGAATTGAGGTTTTTCGGTTCCCGTGGGAACTCTTTAATTTTCCGGGATAAAAAGTAGCCTATGTGCTATTCCAGACTATAATCTATCTCTGTGCCAAATTTCATCCAGATCCGTTCATCCGTTGGAGCGTGATTGAGTAACAAACATACATCCATACATCCATCCATCCAAACTTTCGCATTTATAATATTTACTAGCTGATGCCCGCGACTTCGTCCGCGTGGATTGAGGTTTTTCGGTTCCCGCGGGAACTCTTTAATTTTCCGGAATAAAAAGTAGGGCCTATGTGCTATTCCAGACTATAATCTATCTCTGTGCCTAATTTCATCCAGATCCGTTCATCCGTTGGAGCGTGATTGAGTAACAAACATACATCCGTAGGTACATCCAAACTTTCGCATTTATAATATTTATTTGATTTGATATGCAATGCAGTGGATAAAATCATATGTACGTAAATTTAATATAATAAGACTTTTTAAGTAGGTAAGTTTAGTTTTCCAGAATGAGGCATAAAAATTATAATTTTATTTACTCAGTCTATCGTGTGAATAAGCGATGTACCGACCTACTCGTATATATATGTAGGTTCCTACAAATATTTAGTAAGTTTAATTTGGAAGTGAGTCAAGCGATCCAAAACCCTAATATTTTAAATGACCAATTACACCCACAATATCTTCTGCCTACTTTGAAATCAATAATTTAGCCTGCAATACTTGTAAGTACTTAACTAAATATCTCAGCTGGCCAATTAAATCTCTGGTAGCCACATAGGTACGTACCTAACGCCTAATGTACTGTGTACCTAATTTATAGCAATCATATTTTGACTGCTTTTGTTTATTAACGAAGGAACAACTGATAACGATCAGCCTAACATAGATCGGTAGAGTCCATAATCTCCAAATAATTGATATGGAGTCCAACAGGTATCGAAATTTTATGAGGAGGTTAGAAAACACAAAAAATTTCAAAGCAATGAAAAATAGTTACTTTCCTACGTCATAATATCATTTTTGCTACTAGACAGACATTTTGAATAATAAATTTTATGAAGCAAGAGAAGAAACTAGGTATACTTATTTGAAACGCTGAGAAATATTTTTTAAATATATGCTAGTTAGTAGTTTAAGATACCGTTACTGTTTTATCCAAGGGGTTCTTTCGCAAGTTCTTTTCATGAGTCATAAACGTGAATCACTCGATTACATTTTTTTTAGTTCTTTTATCCTTTACATCGACATTAAATTTACCACGTATACCTACGTTATGTGAATGACCTCTCGGCAAAGATTATTTCCAATACACTAGGGAATATATGATTAAAAACACTTAGTTCTTAACTATTTAATAATTAACTGACAATCAAATTCTTATAAGATGGGCTTTGACAATCAGTTTCGAGTATGTTTTTAAAATTGATATTAGGTACTTACTTTGGTGAATATTATAGCTGGTAGGTAGGTACCTAAGTTTACAGGCGGGTATTTTATTAAAAAGTGGCGTGCTCGTCATTTGTTTTGTTGTTACTTTTTCATTGTTGTTACAACTAGATAGGTACAATAATGTAAGTACCTATTAGTATTGAGCTATACATACATGATCAATCCATATACCTAATACCGCCTTCAAAATGACGTAAACGTACTACGTGGTACCTACTTGATAGTGGTGGAACTCAAGAATTTAAAATGAACCTTTCTTTGTATAGTGAGTAGTATATTATAATATATGAACATATGATCCTATATTACGTAAATGTTAATCAGATCATGAGAGTAGGATAACTATCTTGAAGATTTTCTGTAACACAGTAAATAAGTAGTTATTCGGTAGAAATTAGCTACTGAATTGAATCGCTATATTCTAGGAATGTACTTACTTAATGAATTAAGTACCTATGGTCTAAGATCCGAATCTAAATCGAAACGTACCGGTTTGATAAGAGAATCAAATTTATTTTATAATAAATTTCATATATTAGAAAATAAATTAAAAATGGGTAGACAACAGAAATCCTGGACAGAATATTTTTAATTATTTTTTGAAAAATGATTTTTCATAAAATGTTGCAAAATGAAGATAATAATAAAATTTTATACTGGACTTAAAGTATAGAGCATATAGAATGTGCAATCGTAGGGTAGACTACTATTTACCTGGATAAATAATGGAAATAATAGTCTACCCTATTATTTACCTGGATAAATAATGGAAATAATAGTCTACCCTACGATTGCACATTCTATATGCTCTATACTTTAAGTCCAGTATAAAATTTTATTATTATCTTCATTTTGCAACATTTTATGAAAAATCATTTTTCGAAAAGTAATTAAAAATATTCTGTCCAGGATTTCTGTTGTCTACCCATTTTTAATTTATTTTCTAATATATGAAATTTATTATAAAATAAATTTGATTCTCTTATCAAACCGGTACGTTTCGATTTAGATTCGGATCTTCTACTACTAGGTATACCACAAAATTGTAGGTACGTACCTACTACGTACCTACATTGAAACCTCACTTAAAAAAACTTATTCGGAAAACTGAATTGTAGTCGCTCACTTCAAAAGAATAATTCATTATGTATGAAATACAGAGTATTTTTAACAGAAACGTCGGATGAAGAATACGAAAGTATTGTTTCAGAGATGAGTCTGATTTGGCGGAGTTCCCGCCTACCCAGTACCTAAAATTATTATATCGTTTGTAATTTACGATTGTTGGTAGTAGGTACTAAGTAAGTAAGTAGTTGCGGTGACACGTAAAATAAATCTCCTATATGTACTACTAGATGATGCCCGCGACTTCGTCTGCGTGGACTAAGGTTTTTTTATTCCCGCGGGAACTCCTTAATTTTCCGGTATAAAAAGTAGCCTAAAAGTAGCCATCCTTCCCCGGGATATAACCTACCTCTATACCAAATTTCAGCAAAATCGGTTGAAAAGATGGGCCGGGAAAGCGTAGCAGACAGACAGACAGACAGACACACACACTTTCGCATTTATAATATTAGTATGGAAGTATGGATACATGATTTTTGTTTGGTAGTAGGTCCTTTCATGGTTCTTTCAAATAGATTTTCTTAGAATCCATACTAAGTAATTTCATAAATGCGAGGGTGTATGAGTATCTATCTGTCTGGCTGTTACCTGTTACCTTTCACGGTGCATCTTTTAAACTGACTTTGACGAAATAAGATACAAGGATTACATTAAGGAGACATAGACTACTTAATTGTATCCTGGAAAATCAAAAAGTTCCCGCGGGATTTTTAAAAACCTAAATCTACGCGGACATAGTCGAAGGCATCATCTAGTTTTATTGTAATGCTTTTAGGCTCAAGGGACAGAATAAGTTTTGGAGCGAAGCTTTGATTAATTTGTTTAATACATTTATTATTGCTATCCAAATTTTTACAAGCTTTTAAACAAAAATATATACTTAAGTAGTTTCATTCGAATTAAATCACAAAATATTTTCTTTATCCGTCTACTTTCTTCTACTAATTGTCATATATTTTATGACTATTTATTGCTTTAGTAAGCCGTAATCTACATAAATTATGAAACATTAGGTACTTTATTTTTTTCAATAAAAAAAGCTGTCTCCAATTTAAAACATTTTTAAAGAATACCAACTCCCTCTCAATTAAGTATAAATAACTCAAAATTAAAATTTACATTGAGTAGGTACAGGTTGCAACGATATTACTTAAGTATGTTGAAATACACATTTTACATAAAACATAAACTCCTCATCAAAATCTTATCTCTAAATGCGTAGTTAAATGATCAAGTCTGTAATAATTTCACCCCTGATCATCATCAACAAATCCGTTACCTATTAATTGCCAAATAGATAAATAAACAAGCGGATATCCCAGAATCGCTCATCTCATCCAGTAGATTATTTTAAGATATTCTAGCAAAAGACTTCTTCGTACATGATTTTGACGTGTTTACTTCGTATTAACGCAATGGAGTATTTTTATTAGACTTCATTCGAAAGTCTGTAATTTTACAGGATGGCAACTTGCCATTTCAAAATTGTTTCGATTTCCACTGGCTCAGCGATTTACCCAATTCGTTGGGGGAAGAAATTGATCGGTTTTTGGTCAGTTTTCGGTGGGGGTGTAGGCGGAATTTCGTGCTGGGGTTTTAGAAGCCAAGGGTTGTCAGTGGCTTGCTGTGCACTGCCATCGCTCTTTCTCTGACTTGCATTTGTTGGTGTTAGATGCAGAAGAGGCAGTGGGCCCTTCTCGCATGTTGGTGATTCTTCTGCGTTCGGATGCATGTTGGCTGTAACAACAGAAGTTTAACGAATCAATAACTAGGTAGTAACTTTTTTGTATAATACTCATTTTTATACAGGTACCTAATACGTGTATGCCTACCTAGTACCGACTTCCCAAGTTAAAAAGATTAATATTATTGTTATGCAAGGAATCAAGTTTCTTTAATTATACACAATAAGAGTTTAGGAACTTATTTTCATTTTATTTCTCTATCATAAATCTTCTTAGTTAATTATCAGTACCGACTTTGCAATAATTATAATTTAAACTATACAGTAGGTATATAATTTACACTAACAATTAAAAAATACAATCGATATTATATCCTAATATACCTACATATATCCATACTAATAATATAAATGTGAAAGTGTATCTATCTGTCAACAAAATCGGCTCAACCAGTGAACTGACAAAAGCCTCAGAGATAGCTTGTATCCCGACACAGACATACTTAGAATATCTAATATCCCGGAAAATTAAGCATTCCCTACGGCAGTTTTGGAAATCTTAAACCACGCAGACGTAAGTAGTTATCTGTTATCTGATCATACCAAAATAACAATACAAAACACAAATTAGTTAAGTATTAAAGGAATAAAAAAAAACTAAAAATATAACACTTTTTCAAACTTATGGTGAAAAAGTAAAAGTATCTAATTAATAAAAACTCACTTTGTATATTCAACGAATCCAATGTTATATTGTTCAAGCGCGAACTGATAACTTCAACACCGGTTACAAACATTTGACACTATCACAAACACCCTAGTGGACAGTGGTTTGATCTGAAATGCGCAGTGTTTGCCCAGCACAGTCGTTTTATATCGGATCTGAGTCACATTTGGCAGAGGAACTGAAGTCTACGTCACCGCCGGCCCCTGACGCCAGTACCCTTACTCTGAGATTGATCGAATTTAAAATACGGTCTCACTAAGTGAGGTGAATTACATATGCATCAAACTAAAATGAATCTTAATCTTATTAATTTAGAGCTCAATTTCGTGTATGCATTCACAGCTAGCGCTCCAAACGATACGTTTCGAAGTTTGAATCGGTTGCACTGAATTTGTGGCTTTAAATCAAGAGTTTTTGGGTCCATTTTAGTTTGACTCAAATGTGATTCAATTCACTTAGTGAGACCGTATTTTAAATTCGATCAATCTCAGAGTAAGGGTACAGATCGTATGACGCTAACGCATTTTCCGCGCTCAAGCCTCTCTCTACTGGTACACGTATCCAACCGTCATTCAACTTAAAGCCGCCAAGATAAGCCCAAGACTGATAGACGTACACTTGAAAAGGATTACGTGTTGTAATTGAACAACCGATCAGTGAATTATCGGGTAAATTTTAAACAGGTCTTTGTCATTATTACGTCTGTAAATGTTACTCATCATTGGTCCAATTTACTCAATGTTTTTTTAAATTGAGCTGTTTAATTATTACTATGACGTTACTTGTTTTATTAGTTCATCAGTGCAGTTCCTGGTTTTTGACGTAGATGTATTGCAATTGCTCTACTCAAACGAGTTAATTAATGCCTTACTCTGAGTTGCTCGAAACTATTTTAAAAATTTAAGTGTTGATTAAACTAATTTAATCACAAGACTCCATACGATTCTTGCGATTAAATTAGTCTAAGTACCTTAATTATTATAAAGGTCGAAGTCACGTCGAAGTCACATTTTTTACTAGACTGTCATAAAGTACCTACTGGGCGGAAAATGAATAGAAATTAGTTATACGTACATATACAACACGACAATATTATGTCCTAATTTTTAGCCCGGGAAAACAAAAGGTCCCCATGGGCAAGGGCAGAATACAAAAAGCAGAAAAATACAAATTTTTAAAGTTAAGTCCACGTGGATGAAGTCACGGGCAGAAGCTTACATACTTCTCAGAATTATAACAGACTTAGCTAAAATTATTCCTTAGGTACCGACACATACTCGTATAACATCGTTAGTGTAATTAACCACAAAATATAGAAATCTTCTGTTAGTGGTTCTGAAACACGACCGCGCGGTAGTTAGCACATGTCCAATATTACCTGTACGTGCCTGTACCACGTAGGCATCGACCATGGTCGATGCACGTAGGTTTACTTGTTACTTAAAAGGAAGGTTTACTTGTTACTTATAAGGAACATATTTACATAGGTAGGTATAATAACAAACTAACGAGTATTACCACAATTTGATAAGTACAAAATATTGGTACGGTGATCGTAACGAAAATGAAAATGAAAATGAAAATGAAAATGATTTATTTCATGTAGGACCACTAGAGTCACTTATGATAAGTCGTAAGAATATAACATTATATAAAATAAGACTAAATTTTCCAACACCTATGTTGATAAGATAGCATAGGTAGGTACTTAACTTTGTGGAAACTCTATGTTATCAATGAATTAATCCCTAAACACTTGGGGTATCTCGAGAGTTTACTTCTATTATTCTAAGTGTAAGTACCTACCTACTTAGTTTTAACTTTTTAAAGAAAATTATAACGCACAACTTAGGTACTACATAATTTTGTTAGTTGCAACAAAAACATGATGTAGGTATGTGTGTTAGTAGAGTTTAGTTAATAGATCTCTACATCTTATAAACAATTAATTTAGTCTTAATTTTTAGTTTGTTCCATTATTTACTTCGAATACCTACTAAGTTAAAGATTGGTAAAGTTAAAGATTGGGGCGCAGCAGCCAGCGTTCAGGGTGCATTGCCTCTTCGTTTGAATTATATTTTTCATCTTAATTTTTATGTTTGTCCTATTTAAGAAGTTGATACTTCCTTTCATTCAAGGAAAAATTAAACTAAGAAACTGGGTGGGTATCTACAGAACAAATTCTTGAGAAATATGACAATGAGCTAGATTGTAAAAGTGCCGATCCATCAGTGCCGCTCCCATGGGAGTGCCTGTGTAGCATAGAGTTTACATGACCAACGGAAAAAATATGAACTACGCTGCGCTGTGTAATATGTATATCTAGGTTTAGGCTTACACGTGTCGCTTGAGTTTTTTTCTGAAAATTTAAAAATATATTATTTTGGCTAATCTAACTAGTTACTTAAATTTAATCTACTGCTATCCTTTTCCTCAAGGAGTGTCTATTATGAAACCACATTTTTACCGACTTGGTATATAAGTATCGTAGAAAGTATACCGTTTTAAAATCATACAATTTAAAACGTGATTTTTCGACGTTTTAATCTGTGTTTTAAGCTGTACTACATCTCTTGAACCATAATATAATGAATATCAAATTGTTAAAGAGTGAGTAATACTATAGCTGCCATAACAACAAATAATGAAAATAAAATCATACTTCACATAATTATCATGGAACTTCACTTGGTAAGTTCGTTTGATGTTCAATTATAATTAATGCGAAAGTGTGTTTGTTTGTTGGTTTGTTCGTTTATTGGTTTGTTGGTTTGTCCTTCAATCACGCCGCAACAGAGCAACGGATCGGGTGATTTTTGGCATGGGTATAGTTGAGGACCTGGAGAGTGACATAGGCTACTTTTTATCCCGGAAAATTAAGGAGTTCCCGCGGGAATAACAAAAAACTTAAACCACGCGGACGAAGTCGCGGGCATCAGCTAGTAAAGTGATATTATAAAAGTACATTGTGTTAAATCTTGTACGACGGTACGGAGCCCTTTGTGTGCGCTCGTCCGACTCGCACTTGGCTGAATAATTATTTTATGAAACAGATGTCAGGCTTCGGTGATTTTAATTTGTCTATTTCAAATAAAATTACTTGTATTATAGCAATATTAAAATATTCAATAGTGGTTCTGGAATAGATAGGTAGCGTTAAGGTACTTAGTTCATAAAAACTTTATGGTACCTATAATTATAATTTATATCTAAACTAGCTGATGCCCGCGACTTCGTCCGCGTGGATTGAGGTTTTTCGATTCCCGCGGGAACTCTTTAATTTTCCGGCATAAAAAGCCTATGTGCTATTCCAGACTATAATCTATCTCTGTGCCAAATTTTATCCAGATCCGTTCAGCCGTTGGAGCGTGATTGAGTAACAAACATCCATACATCCATACATACATACATCCATACATCCATACATCCATACATCTATACATCCATTAAAACTTTCGCATTTATAATATTTATTTGATTAACTACTTACTAGTTTCGACTTAGTACTATCAAGTAGGTACGTAGATTTTATATACGTATCAATAATTGTTATCTTTTACAGCTTAAATTACAGGAATAGTAATATGAGCTATCAATTATTATTATCAATTCCATAACGTAACACCAGACGTATAATATAAAGTCGGGCAAAGTCGAGATTTTGACGTCAATGTTGATGAAACAAATGAATCTATGAGTACTTTCAGTGGGATTAAAATGTCGTTCAGTGCATTATCTGCTTCACAATCACATATCCTCGAACATTATAATAAATAATTTGGCGATCATGTAAAACATTACAAAAACAGAGTACCTATAGGTAGGTTATAATAAGTAGTGATGAGCCAGCTGTTGTGAAAAAGAAATGTTAAATAGGTATATCACGTAAGATTGACAGAAGGGCTGGCTCGTTTTGTACGCAAAGGACCAACTCTGTTTTTCAGCGCAGAAATGCGCCACTTTTCCATGTGGGCATGATTGATACGGTATTTAGATTAGGCTAGGCTAAGAGTAGTATAGTATTATAACATTTTAAATTTAAGCAAAAGTCATTCAAAACTCATAATTTCAGTCACATCGTAACTTCCTTAGTAATGTAGAGAACAGAACCTTATTTTTGATACAACAACGTTAAGGACGTCTTAAAATAAGTGCCTACTAAAAATATGTAGTTAGATTACCATTAGGAGCTTCCTCGTTCAGTCGAGTCATCGCACTGCGTCAACAACTCCACAACACGTTTAGTTGATTAGTTAATAGATCTACCCATCGACCATATTTGTGTGGTCGATGGATCTACCCATATTCATTAACATGACCCCCACCACGTAGATGAAATAATTGTCAACTGCACTATGTTTAATAAATTCATTGTGTGTTCGGTGTTGATTTTTTGAATGTGTCACGTGTTATCATTGTTTTAAGGTATGTTTTGAGAGCGCAACGCTTTATGTCTGAGGCGAGAACGATAAAAATGTCCAAGTAAATAATTTTTTATCGAAAATGCATAGGTACATTAGTCTTAGTAAGACCATTCTGTACCCAAATCTATCTATATATATAAAAATCAATTGCTGTTCGTTTGTCTCGCTAAAACTCGAGAACGGCTGGGCCGATTTAGCTGATTTTGGTTTTGAAATGTTTGTCGTAGTCCAGGGAAGGTTTAAACGTTGAGAAAATATGGAAAAATTGCGAGGAAGATATAAACTGTTCTAGCTACTTTCCTGTCAAACATTTGACGGTGTATATTTCAATGGGTCTTGGATGGTTTGGTGGCACTGCAATCGGGTTCTAGGTTCAGGGCAGGACAACGTCTGCCGGGCCCGCTAGTTTGCAATAAAATTGATTGATTGATTGAATATGAAGCCCTGGCCCCTGCCTCCTGCATAGTAGAACTGTATTACAATTATATACAAGTTACAAGATCTAGATTACTCAGTACCTACTTTTGTGTACTTAGACTTACTCTGCCTCAGATAATCACGTCGGAGAGTGCCCGATAAATCTTGTTATCCGCCTTAGCACAATGCTAAAATGTACCTTACTTAGCTTTCGTTACATTACACTGCAGCCTTTAGAAGTACCTAACCATAGTCCATACGTAGCTTGAAAGTTCATCGATACGTCGTCGTCTGCGGCAGCCGAGCACAGGTTACACGTTTTATGATGCAAAAGCTTGCGTGAAATCATAGTAATAAAAAGTTATTGTTTTTATAGTTTCGAGGAGATATCGCGGCGTCCCTTGCGTCGTGTGAAGATTATGATATAAAGGCTTTATTGCTCCAGAGTTTGCAATTGTAAATATTATGGAGCAAATACCGAATAACCTCGCCAATCGGGTAAGCCTCATGGCAAACACCAATGCACAGGGACTAGCACAGGGTCGTTATAATGTACTGTAGTGTTTGCACATCGATACTAAGCAATATTATACTTACTTAATGCAATACTAATAACAAGCTTAAAAGAAAAATTCAATAACCGTACTTATTTCTATTAAATTAATTAAACGCTCTCTCTAACAGTGCACTCGTAGAATGGTTTAGTCTGACCATCTGTGTCGGTTAATGTCGTGTGGTTGAATTATTTGCTATCTTTGATGAAAAACAATCTCTAAGAAAATGAACCAGTCTGGTATGACCGTCTTCAAAGTAGTCCCACTTCGTATATATAATATAAGTATATTTCGAAATAATTTTGGTATCTCTCATAGCTTGCAGTGAAATTAATTCCTATAGATGCTTACTAATTGTGTCACAAATAGTAGTTAAATATAGAGATTTGTTTACTCACGTGTATTAAAATTAGATGTGCTCAGACGTATGTACGTATAAAAATAGATAATAATATTGAGTAGACGTAGTACTAAGTTTCAAGTTTTAGATTGTGAACTAATTTATTTACGACAGTATTGAAATCACGAAAGAACTCGGGTGGGTACAGTTTACGTGTTTTGGTTTAATTAAAACCGTGAAAAATTTATGAATTGACGTGGGTTTTAGTATATTAATGCATGTACATATAATTTAATGTATGTACATGTAATATGTGTATATATTTACAAGTATATTTTCTGGCACGTTCTCGTTTCAATCCGAAACATAATATTAGTAGACTCCTTGTTTTGACCAAAGGTAAAGGAAGTAGGGGAAACCCTACAAACGTAGGCGGACTCGAAAGTAAAAAACGGTCTTTTCTTTGACCAATAGTCGAAATACCACCGGCTTTTGATAACGTCCCCCACTAGCGAACAGTCAGTATCTAATCTAAATATATAAAAGAAAAAGCTGACTGACTGATCTATCAACGCACAGCTCAGACGAATCGGGCTGAAATTTGGCATGCAGAAAGCTATAATTATATTATGTTTATTATGATGTGGACATCCGCTAAGAAAGGATTTTTGAAAATTCATTCCCTAAGGGGGTCCGTAACTAGGGGGTTGAATCCACGCGGACGAAGTCGCGGGCAAAAGCTAGTTCATAAATAATTCTAAGATAAATTACCTATGCTATAATATTATTAAGTAATAAAAATTATATCGTATTAAGAATTTGAACACTATTCACAATTAAATAATAAAAATTTAGAATAAGTAGACCATGATAATATTATTATACCATAATAATATTATTGTTAATTGAAAATACGTAGCGTAACTTTGTGGTCTTTACTCTACCTGCGGTAGAGTTTATTATGGGTGAAATTATGAATCTATTTATTGGTCTAGTCAAAGTCATTTGTTATGAATGAACTAAAGTATTCAAGACTCAAAAGTCAGAGAAGAATAGAACCAGACTGAGTAACTATATCTATATTAATGGTTAATAGTATGTAACCTTTAATAATTAATTTGCATGCTATCTTTTGTCATTAGGTCAACCGGTTTCCAGAGGCTGTGAAAAAAATGTATCCATACTAATATTATAAGTGCGAAAGTGTGTCTGTGTGCCTGTCTGTCTGCTACGCTTTTCGGCTCATTTGTTTAACCGATTTTCATGAAATTTGGTATGTATAGAGTTAGGTTACATACCGGGGAAGGACATAGGCTCCTTTTTATTCCGGAAAATTAAAGAGTTCCCGCGGGAATCAAAAAACCGTAATTCACGCGGATTTAGTCGCGGCAATCATCTAATTTTATATAATTGTCCCACAGTCTGTAACGAAATCGTAGGTAGCTTTGGATGACAAGCGCTTCTTGCTTTATCAATTTTATCAATAATTGGTGTCTTCGTAATTTGGTTTACATCCACTTGGTAAGTTGGCTGTCATGACAGAAGAATTTGTATTGGTTCATGAAAAGTATGTTATTTATGATGGAATCATTAAAATGTCGAATTCGTTCATTAAAATTCGAACTTTTTTGTCGAGAGTGTTTTCTTAGGTTTCCTTGGAACAGAAAAGAAATTAGATTAAAACTTCAAGGTTATTAATTAGGTACTTTTGAATAATCTGGTTGGTTTGTTGTGCGTGCTTTGTGTCTACTTAAGGTAGTTACCACTTAGAATATCTATCGTCTTTCAAACTTATAATGTTTTTATTCAAACCAAAATAATCTTTTACAAGAGCTGAGTTATATTTTAATTATTATACCTTCTTATTTAAATATGGTGCTCGATCAATATGCACCTGAACAATATTTAATTAAATTCTAAAAGTATACGAACATTTTAATTATTTTCCAGCATTCTGTCAGTTATTCGAGCATGGTTATGTAACATCACAATCCAATACATAACTGACCTTATCCGTAATGTGTGGTATTACCAGCTATTCTGTGGTGGTACAACGGCACACATGTATCGATTTGCTATCTCGTATGCTTTGATGGGTGCAGGTGAAGACATGCAAGCCTCATATCAATAGAATAATCAAAAATAGATAGTAGCATTGACCTTCTTGTATTGTACTATGCTTTATCATTCTTGTTGTAACCAATTATCTATAATTTTCCAATGAAATTGTAAAGTAATGTAAAGTTTATGCAAATTTATTGTTCTGAACGAATTCTGAACTACAAATTAGGGTACTTACCTAGGACAATTGGTATGCATGCTTAGGGCATCTAATGCTAAATAAAACACGCTAAAGTACAAGAAACCAATACGGTCTAGTCCTAAAACTTCAAAGGTAAAACTGCAATTGTATTCTATGACAGCACGTAAGCAGTTTGAAATTTATTGTATTTTGATGTAAAGTTGTTTTATTTGACAATAGTAACCACGCGACGAATATCTTGACCTTTCAGGTGCCTTTCAGCAACGTGTGGTAGTACGGCACCACTGAATAGGTACCTACTTATTTACCTTTTCAGTGTACGGCTCCATAATTTTATCGATCTACTGTATTATATTCCTCGATACATGATACAAGAGACACGCAATGCTTAACGATCGTATAAACTTATAGATATACATTTTTCTTATAAATGCCTGGTATGAAGGTAGAGCTTTAGTTTAACTTGATATCATAAGGTCTACCTTAGGTTCAAGCAGGTACAGAACACAAGTACATACCGAAAATTTAAGAACTCCATGTACCAAGCAAAACTAGTCTTCAAAAAGCAAATCTGTTTTCTGTCGAGATAGTTTGGTTTCTGATTTCTCGTAGTCTCGTGTGGGGATTGAACAGGAGAGACGATGATTAGAAACCTAGTCTGTACCGGGAGGAAGGTAGGTACACTAAATGGATGGCTGCAGGTGCAAATTATGATGTGTCCGTAAAACCTGTACAAAATCCATAGGTACTTTAATTGTTACAAATGCGAAAGTGTGTCAGTCTGTCTGTTACCTTAACATTCTGTTGAATCAATGTTGATATTTTGTTTAGACATAGTTTGCATCACAGAAAAATGAATAATAAAATATTTATATTATAATACGTAATTATGCGACGCGACGGTGAAATGAAAATCGTAGGCCGTAGCTCTACGTGGCTCTACGATCTGTAGATCCTGCAGATAATTAATGTAGATAGCCGAGAACATTACGTAATAAAATTACTAAACGTAGTGATTATGTAATTACATAAATCACAATACAACAAAATGAGTAAACTAGCTCCATCTCATCTAACTTCGTACCTTGAATTAAGTACGAATGTAGTCAGAAATTGGAACAATAATTTTATTTAAAGAGTCTGTTGCGTCGAATTCTGAAGTCTAAACAGATTTTAAATATTTGGATTGCTCATACCTACGAGTTAGGTAATTTAACAGATACCTAATTATAGGATCTTCAGAATTTTCCTAATTTTCCATATAGGATCAAAAACATTTAATATTGGGATGATTGGGATCCACAATGAAATCCAATTAATAGTTAATTAAGTAGGTACCTATATTTCTTATAACAATATAACGTTCCTACCTTTAAGAATTATTAATAACTAGCTGATGCCCGCGACTTCGTCCGCGTGGATTGAGGTTTTTCGGTTCCCGCGGGAACTCTTTAATTTTCCGGGATAAAAAGTAGCCTATGTGCTATTCCAGACTATAATCTATCTCTGTGCCAAATTTCATCCAGATCCGTTCATCCGTTGGAGCGTGATTGAGTAACAAACATACATCCATACATCCATCCATCCAAACTTTCGCATTTATAATATATTGATTATTGATTATTGATTATTGTAATAATCATAATTTGTATTATAACATTTGTTACAAGTAGGATACGTTAAAATAATAATAGTAGATAAGTAAATATTCTAGTTAATTCCTTGCCATCAATACAGTGTTGACCCAGTAGCCGAGTTTGTGACTACTTCTGTCCCAGGGCATTGCCCGCTGTATTTGTGTCTATCTGTATAGCTGTGTAGCGAGGCAACATATTTTTTTCCTATGAAATAGTCTACCTTGCCTCCACAATTTTGATTTTTGAATAAACAAATATTTATGAGTATAGGTACAATATTGACGTTATTCGTAGTACCTGTACGTGTCTTCATAACTTCATAAGTTATACTTTCGGCTGGTAGTTATGCGATTTAAAAAATTTATATAGTTACTTAATTACTTGGTTTCTATAATAATTGTTTACGATCTTTATGTTACGATGCTGAGGTTCGATAAATTTTGCATAAGCAACAAAATATTTTTCTCAGTAGCATCTTGTGTTCAATTTCGTGTTAGTAAATCTTTAAGTTCTTCGGTGCCAAACCTAAATATCCATAAAATTCATGTTGCCTGGGGGCACCTATGAATCATATTCATATGAAGTAGTGACACTTTGAATAAGCCAACTCGCAAACTTTTTAAATAAAATACACCCAACAATAGAGCTCAGCTCTGCCATTTTATTCATAAGGTTATCGTAAAGACAGGACTTGTGAAGTTGTGAGGTCGCGAATATCTCCGCCCTAAAGTCCCCTTTGTCACGATTATGTACCTAGATGTCATGCTCAGAAAAGTAATTGTCTCACGTCACATAAATTGAAAAATACCTATCGAAAATAATCTACTATATAAAAATAAGTCGGGTTTTCCTTCCTGACGCTATAACTCCAGAACGCACGAACCGATTTCCACGGTTTTGCATTCGTTGGAAAGGTCTCGGGCTCCGTGAGGTTTATAGCAAACAAAATTCAGGAAAAATTTCAACAGAAAAGCGGGAAAATCTTAAACCACGCGGACGAAGTCGGGCGTCAGCTAGTAACGTTAAAAAATATCATATTACGTAGGTAGAATCGTATATTTGAAACTCCTGAAATTACTTTAGGTAGGTATGTACCTAGGTACTTATTGTATTTTTATTTCTACGCCTGTTTAATTGGTAATTCTGAAATTCTTTATTTGTCAAGGCAACCGTTGAACCTCGCAATTTGATTGGCCCCAACGGATCAGAAGCGAATGGGCCAACTCTTCCTTACCGTCCACCATTGACCAGGGCTGATTCGAGATCAGCTTTCTCAGCGCAATCACTTCGACCAGGTGCACCACAACCACAGCAAAGACCACAATTTCAACCCGGTGGACCCGTAACCAGTCCACCACAATTTGGACCGCGTACAGGCATCCAAGCACAGAGAGGGCCACCCCCTGCCGGCCCTCCTGGGTCACCACAGATAAGAAGTCAACCTCCACCGTTACGACTACCTCAACAACCGAGTGGACACCAACAAGGCCCAAGACCATTACAATCTCCTACTACTGCTCAAGTCCAACAGAGGGGGCCAGTGCCGAATAACCTGCAATTTGGTCCGCGACAGCCGCCACAAATTGGAGGCGTTACAACACCTGAGGGTTCTAGACCTCAGTCAATTCTTCAAACAAGCGGGGCATCTAAGACGACAATAAGCACACCGAATAACGCTCCACTTTCGAGGCAATCTTCTCAAGGATCTTTAAAAGATCTGGATTTGTCTAATACGTTTCAAAACAAACCAGTCATCCTGGAGAACCAAAATGCTTCAAATGAAAATCTTAATAAACAAGGCATTGGCAACGAAATGTTGGGAACGCCTAAAGGAAGAAGCTATAGCATTTCAGCCGCGCCAGGTTCTCCAAGTCCCTTGAAACTAGATGACGATCGGAGAAAGTCTGTAAGTGCAGTGGGTGGAAGATACGAAGACTTAGCTAGTCGCAGTCCGGGGCTCGGTTTAATTCAAGAAGTAAGAGCAAGTAAGGATAACATCCGTGGATCTAAAGAAAGTATAAAATCAGAAGCATCTAATGAAGGAAATAAAGATATACCTGATCGCCCAGAGTCGCGTCTAACTGGAGTCAAGATGACAGAATCATTTATCGGACCTCTATCCAATTTAACGCCAAAAAAGAAATTAGACGATGACGATGATGTTATTTCTCAGAATTATTTGTCTTCAATAAAAAATGAAATGCCCCAAAATAAAATTGATCTTTCTGATCGGTCACCGTCGCTAACTCGAAGTGATGAGTCGCCAGAACCGAAAAATGCTTCACAAAGTTCTGTATCATCTAATAAAACTCAGAGTGTTTCACCAGAACCCCAACGTCCAAAAACACCTAAAGTGGAAATGAAGCAAGAGATAAAGCCAGAGCCTCGTAAAGACATTAAGCAATCAGTGACACCAAGTAAAATAATTTCAAAATCTCCCTCACCTTCAGAACCCAAATCACCTATTCCTATTAATAATAAAAAACCAACTGAATTGAAAACTTCGGTTACTCCCTCCGATTCAAGAAAATCAACCCCTCGTAAGATTGTTTCTGCTCCAAGCTCCCGCCCTAAAGGTAATTGTCAAAAACATCCATACTTATATTATAAACACGAAAGTTTGGATGGATGGATGGATGGATGGCTGTTTGTTAATCAATCACGCCAGAACGGCTGAACGGATCTGGATGAAATTTGGACACAGAGGTAGATTATAGTCTGGACTAACACATAGGCTAATTTTTATCCCGGAAAAGTTCCCATGGAAACCGAAAAACGCGGGCGAAGTCGCAGGCTAGTTGTCAAAAAATTTAATTCAGAACTTTGTTTTGAGATGAACCAACCACAATTTTTATTCGTTACTTATTTAGTTCGTTTAGTTTAGTTTATACGTAAGTTTATTTTTAAAAATTCTTATGAAATATTATGTGCTTTTTCAGACGGAGATAATGACAGTGGCGTGGACGAATCTACACAAGGGAATGTAAGTTAAAATGATATTATACTTAAACTCGTAATTGTAAACAAGCTAGGTTTTTCTACGTATAAGCTACAATTCTGATGCATACAACCCCAAAATTAAATTGAAATCACAGGTCTTTGAAATATCCGTTTACAATGCTCCCTGAGGAAAAAGATAGCGTTTGGATTTAAACCTTTCAATTTAGTTTTCCTTGGCATTGTAGCCACATTATGGTATTATATTCTTTTTCAGGATGTTAACGGTTCACCTGGCTCTCCAAATAAAAAGTTACCGAGCAAATTACCGATGAAGGAGAAATCCAGTAGTAGCCTAAAACAGGGTCTTTCACGGTCATCAAGCAAAAGTGCCAATGCTAAAACGCCTGAGACTCCTCAACCAAACGAAAAAAAGAGTAAGTCGAATAACTAATTATTTATCGTTATCATTGTACACATTATCGTACGTAATATCCTATAATATGTTTTTGTTTTGTATTTACAGAAGTACCAATGAATAAAGTCCAAGTTGGAAATGCACCGTCTCCAAACATAAAGGCTGTCAAATCGAAGATCGGCTCTCTGGATAACACCACATATAAACCGGGTGGTGGAAAAGTGAAGATTGAAAATAGGAAACTTGATTTCAACAATGTAACACCCAAAATTGCTGCGAAAAATGAAGCTTATACTCCAAGTGGTGGTGCTAAAAAGGTACAGTTTCTGGGTAAAGGTTCACTAGCAACTTCGACTATTTCATTCCCAATACAAACTTTATTTTCTTCTTAAACTTTTGATTTAATAATTTCAGATTACAACGACAAAATTGGAATGGAATGTAAAATCAAAAGTTGGTTCTCTCCAAAATACGTCATATAAACCTGGAGGAGGAGACAAGAAAATAGAAACAGTGAAACTCGACTTCAAAGACAAGGCGAAGCCCAAGGTTGCTTCAACTGTTAACATCACTCACAAACCAGGCGGCGGAGGCGTAAAGGTAACAAATTTAACTTAAAAGTTCCTGTATACCATGTAGGTATTGTTTCAAGAAAAAGCGGTGTGTGTTGATAAAACGGTCTGAGCAATGTATATCTACGAAATTTTCAGATAACAAAGTGAGTACGATGTCCATTGAAATTCACCGAAAACACAACAATCATTTGCATAGTAAAAAAAATAGAGTACTCAGGTAGATTAGGTGTAAAGCAAGTATTTAGAAACATTGGTAATTAATGCACTGTAAAGTTAGGTTGACGTTGCAGTATGATCAAAAATCACAATTAAGGAAAACTATAATTATTATAAAATATCATTTCTTGCTGTTTTTCGTAGAGTCTTACAAGCACCGGGAAGAAGCCGGTGAGTGATTTACGTAATTTATATGCTTTGTTCACCATAATGTCACTTGTAATTATTGTTCGTCGCAACTCGCAAACATCATTTAAATGTGAGCACTGTTATAAATAAGTCAGACAACTTCTAAGGTAGCTCTGTGCATATTTTTAAAGATGGATGTAAAGTTTTAAATAGGATTTAAATGTTTAAAACTGCCGTTCGTACTTTTAGTTTGTAAAATGGGCGCTACCAAGGTGGCGTGCTTCAAACAGGCCCTTGCATTACTTGCGTAGACCTCAGAGGAAGGTTAGTGTGGTACCTTTCCGTGTCCACTTAATACAGCGGCAGCGTTCATGAATTCATGAATTCATGGTTTTGTCTCAGGGCATAAGGTATAAAACGTCTTTAGGGCGAACGTTGACTACGTTGTGGCTGTTTATCACGCTACGAAATGCTTCGAAGTTGTAACTCGTACAGCCTATCTATACCTACATAGGTTTCACGGGTTACCTCATGCGTGAATGGGAATGTCTATAGAATTTTATGACACGGGTATAATACTATTTTTAATCCAAAATATTTTATATTACATACATATTTTATTTTAACTTTATATTATTCTGCAAAAATATTGGCCTGCCTACCACAAGTCGCTTGCATGAAAAATCAAATCAATGTTAAAATACATGCAGATTATATTGTATGCATACCTAGTATGTACTCTGTGTAAGCAGAGCATTTAGATTTATTCTTTATTTTTAGCTTTATATTTATGTAATATATATAATACTGTTAATAAAATTACATCACCAAGTTTATATAGTTATATTATTATTATTTATTTATTTATTTATATTTTGATTTGATTATTTATAATACATTTAAATGTTCACATACTATATAAACCAACTTTCAAAAATGATATAAAAAGTTCTATTAAATATAACGATGTTTTGTATACATTTATGTACATAGGTCGTACATATTTTTGATACATTTGAAAGACTTATTTTATAGGGCTTTTTGTATTAGCTTATGTTACGCAAATATGCAAAATAATATTTATCTTCTATTATATGTAAGTATATTATCTATTGCACATTAACTTTTTACACAGATTGAAAATCAAAAATTGGATTTCAAAGCCCAAAGCAAAGTCGGATCACTCGACAACGTAAAACATAAGCCAGGAGGCGGTGACATAAAGATTTACGACGACAAGGACTACATTAAACAAATTGGTGGGCATTCGCCTCTTCCCAATAGCCACGGCCAGTCGCGACAAGAGGTGAGCGACAGCCGACATGCGTGGCTTCTATAGTCTTTTCTAACCGTAGGGATTTTTGCTTCTCATTTTGTTTCATTCTTTCTTTTCGTTTTGGTGAAGGTTTTTGTGTCATTCTCATTTTCGTTCATATCAGTTTTCATTTTTGTTTCAGCCAGAGTATTTGTACTCATTTTATTGAATAAGTTTTTGGGGCGCAAGGTATTTTTAATACTAATGTGTGCTGAATTGACATTAACACTATTTTTATGTTTCTCATGCGTTCCACTTCTTTCTATGTTTCATGGCGATTATTGCTACTAGATTAATTGGGTTTGGTTACACTTATTTGTTATGCCAGGCAACGAAGATTCAACCTGACTAACTTTTACCTCTGATAGTTGTGAATCTCTACCTTATAGAGCCATATAAATAATTGAAATAGAAGTTGTTCGTTTGTTACCAATTATACATAGGTTTTTATTTTAAACTTATAGTAATATTGCTTTCGTTTTTCATAGAGTCCAGTACCACCACCACCGGCGCAGCCTCCGAAAGAAGATGAAAATTTAAATCAACAACCATGTTAAGCTACTATATACTGTTGATATGATTATACTAAGATTCTCGATATAGCTCCTATCGATTATTCAATTATAAAATATGATTATTTATAATTAATCGATACTAACTGAAGAGTCCAAAATTTATAAATATACTTATTTTTAATTAAGTGTCTTGTTAGTGGTTATCAAACTTATCATGGATAAGTGATAACCCACTGTGCATTTTTTCTTATTTCATGATGTTTAATTACAAGTTTACTGTCTTAATTTACTTATCTATAGAAATAATTTATCTATACCTAGATAATAATAATGTTTGTGTACCCAAACTATTGATGTTTTATCTATGTATAATATTATATTATTTACTCTGTTAATTACACCATAGAAGGAAAGATTGATGAGTGCCAATACATATTACATTAAGTCTTATTTGAGCTCGAAGACCTATAGATTAAAAGGTCCAACTGAAAACCGTGATGCGAAGCCCCAAACAAGTATCATAACCGTATACAAAAACATGAAACTTGGACAAAATTATTATATTTGTAATATTTTTGGTCTCAGAATATAAAGCACTGAAGCTGAAAACCGCCTTATAAAAGAGCTTTTCAGTTTTGTTAATTCAACAATCAACAATATTGCGACAAAATTTCAATTTATTTGAAGAAACAAAACAGCAACTTTTTATAATTTTCATCGGAACAATCTCAGTATTGGTCATGTTTTAAGAATCAATTAAAATTTAAAGTTAAATAATATCTTGAGTAAAATACACCGTATCCGGTAAACGTACTTCCGTTTGTATTCTGTACAAAAACTCGTAGCACACTTCATTTAAATACATACTTAGTACTTACCTACTTTTATTTATTGATATTATAATAATATACATCTTACCTATTTGAACGTTGATTTATGATAAAAGTTAAAAATAACCAACATTTTAACATTTATTAGTGCACTTTCTGTTACGTTGTAAATCAATGCCCAGGTGAAACTATTCTCTAGTTCTCTAATTTTATTATACTCTATCTAAAATAGGTACCTACATGTAACTATGATAGAGTTAGAGCATTATTGTTAACAATTTGTTAATTCTCATCTTACGTGCTGGGAAGTTTATATACAGATGTGTGTGTACGAAATACGAATATATTATGTAGTAGTTATACTGTGGAATGGTGACTGAAATTATGCAGAGTTCTCGGCTCAGCAATGGATGGTTTTTGCTATTATGTACGTAACTATACGGTAACCTTGCTTTTTGAATGTATTGTTTTGTGGCATGCGGACTTTTGCATAATATTTTATACGAAGTTTTTTATAAAATACTTTTTTAATACACGTGTTGAAGCGAGAACTGTGCGGGTTCGCGATTGACTGAGCAAAATTTAGAGGACCTATTCATATTTTGTATGTGACTATTGATAAAAGATATGATTAGACTTAGATTTAACGCTGATTCTTTAGTCACATTTATTTGCATTGACACTAATTTATGTAAGTATATTAGGTAGTAGGTACGCTGCATTTGGTTAATTTAAGGCAATGAAAGTATCCGACGCAAGTTTTATACGGAAATATTTTAAATTTAGTATTTAAAATAAATACCCTTTGTTGAAGTTGTACCTAATCAAGATTTTTTAAATTATACGTATTTCAATTTTTACTTGTTAAAAGTATTGCCTCTATCAGTAACATTAAACATACAAATTGTAGACATTGTTCGAACTTATATAAACACCTAGAATCAATACAATTATTGTGAACTATAAAGATGAAAAACGTAATTTTAATATAAGTTAACGTCTCAATTCTTGTTTTATTTTAAGGTACTTAGGTATTTGATACCGATTATTTAGATATAGCAACTTGCCACAAAATCATCTTAGTCATTGTGATCTATACTGAGTCCATCCACTATGCACACTTGCACAATAGTTAATGGGAATATCTCTACACCATTTTTGGTAAGTAAACTTTTAATTCAATATTTTTGGTAGATATTGTTTCATACTAATGGTTATTACGGCATCTTATTCCGAAATCCGATGGCAGTTAAGGTGTGTCTAAACATAAAGCGACAATCATAATATTATGCGGCTGCCGCGCGCTATAGGTACGTTTGCCGCGCTGTTTATTGGACGTCTGCTGCGCTTGTTACACTCGTCGGTGTGGTTCTTGCAAACGCCGTGTGTTGCTGTCTAAAAATAATTCACGGAGCAAAAGATTTTTAGGTTAAGCAAAAAAGTTGTGACCATAATAATTTCTACTGTTGCTTTTGCTACCAAAGTTTCAAAACAAGATTTTGTGTCTCTCACTAAAAAAAATTAACTTAATTTATAATCTTGACTATATTACTTAATTAATAAATTTATTATTTTATTTTAGATTAGTTTTATGATTCTGTACCATTTAAAGAAATAGATATAAGAATATTCAAGTTATTTGTTACACGAATTAGTTAATTATTAATTACGATAATTTTGATTATAATTTCATACTATGTGCAAATATTTTGAACAGTTCGCGTTGTAGATTGGATAATAAGTACTAACTATTAAAGTGACGGGGATGTTCAACTCACGTGAAACTGCCACTTTGACCACTTTTGACGGTAATCGGTTTGATTTTAAAATGCCTATTTAATATGATACCATTCGAGGGATATGTTATATATATATATATATATATATATATATATATATATAACATATCCATATATATAAAGAAAGAAGATGAGAAAAGAATTTACCAAACCCGTGTAATAATAATAACTAACCTTTATTTTACACACCAATACTGATATTAATAATATTTTTTCTGCACAGGATGATTATTACATGTCAATGGAAGATTGGGCCGAGGCAGAGCGTCCTCTGTCACGTAGCAGGTCCGCTCGGTTCTCGCGTCCTCCACGCACGCCCCGTGCTATGTCTCCACGCAAGATGCCCGAAGAAGAACGTATCTACCGCAACAATGAGAGAAACCGCCGCGTGTCCGCCCGAGATCCGCCTCGCTCTGCGTGTTCCCGGCGCGCTTCAGTCACACAACGTCCAGCTTTCACAATATACTGAACATAATCTATCGGATTTTTCATCCAATAGGTTTCAATTCACTTTTCATAAAAAGTTACAAAACAAAAGGCCCTAAAACTATTTTCTAAAAGTATTGACAAAAGCGTACGAAATATTCCAAAAAGCATATGTCCACAGCTAGACATATTTGGAGAGCGTGCCAACAGGCCAGCGCATATGGCCATCAGCCTTCCTTATTTTGAAATGAATAAAAAAAAGAAAATGTAAAGCGATCGTAGTTTTAACTCGTAGTTACAGCCATTTAGCTCAACCAACAGTTATCTATTACATTAGCAACTGGCATTGCGATTTATAATTTTATTATTAAATGGTAGGGAAAAGAATGTATAACATAATTTTATAATATTTAATATAGTGTTCTCCGACACTTAAGGAAATTTCTAAACAATCTTAAACTTGATACCTATATATAAATATTATATTTAATATTGTTTAGAATGCATATATTTAATTACCTATATGACATCTTATTTTTTCAACGATGTTTTATCAGTCGCAACTAAACTTTTTGATTTTTAAAACCATTACAATGTTTACCTTTTCATGGGAAAAGTGAATTGAAAGTTGAAACAAACTAATAATGTATTAACTATCTACGTGTAACATTATTTATATTGAGGAAACAGGTAGACCGTACGTTTTCGTCTTTTAGCTGTAGGTAATAAATGTATTGTTATAGTGCCTATGTAGGCTCACCTAAGTCACTAGATATGTAGACTCACTTTGAACACTCCAACTTAATCGAATTAGGTATCAATTGGGTATCAAAACATATTTTAGCTCTTTTTTACTTAGTAAATCTGATCGCCTTGTGAGCGCTCATAACTCGAGCCGCAAGTTCTATTCTACGTGCTATTAATTAGTGCAATATTCTGTGTCGCAAGTAACGTATATGTAGGGTCAGCACCAGTAAGAGAGTGTGTATTTCCTTCTGCACCGACCATTAAAAGATACAATATAATATGTAGGTTTCTGGACGCTACTATACGCATGAGTTTAATAAACGCATGCGGACAGACCTTCACTATCGTCATCAGTGGAGAGCCCTACACCCACCTAATACTGAATCAGCCTTCCTGGCGATAGTTACCAAAAGTGCAGCTATCTCTTAGTCTATAATAATATAATACCTATCATAATAGTTCACCAGTAGATGGGATGGATCTACAGCACCAAGTTATGAAAGTGAAGTGACCGTTATTATTCTTATTTCACTTGGATTTTAAAATATACTTAGTATGAAGATACCTATATGAATTTTAAATCCGTCAATGTCCTATACCCCATTAATATAGGGCCGTATACCAAGTCCGTATATTTCGAGGTATTCGTCTTTTCCAAACGAATAGTTTTTAATGGGAAAAGCGTGCAGAAAAAGCACTAGGAATTAAGTAGTAGTAGATGGTTGAGTAGGTTTTTGTGTTAAAATCGAATCTTGTATTCCTAACCTATTCACGCATTTTCCTTTGAAAATAGAATTTTTCCTTCGAAAAATTACGTTGCTATTTTTAATTTTTTTGTAGTTAATTAACTATGTACGTTAACAAGCAATTATTTCCTTGGAAATTGCTCACTACTTTATCAAATTAAGGACTAATTATGATTTATTTTTAATGGTAAGTGGCCCACGGGAACCTAGGAAATCAGGAAATAAAAAAAAAGAAAGAATAGTCACAATCGCGTGATTAATAAATTATTTTAACTAAATGTTTTAATAATTTAGAATTAGTGAATTAACACACCTTAGGATAATACGTAGTGTAAAACTACTCACTTATCATCGAAATGTGCATTTATGTGGTGATCGTCTTTGAGAAATTTTACTAAAATAATAAATGTTGGTTAAAAATAAAATGGATGTTTCATTTTACTGTTTTAAGAATTGTGTGAAGGCAGTTTTGCGCTGTAGGGCTTATGCACACAACGAGTTAACTCGCGACGAGAGAGAGAGATGTCGTTGACGGCTTATTTTTCGTTTACCCGCACATGCACAAAATGCGGTATACAGTAAAAGCTCCTTATTCGCGCTTCCTTTATTCGCGTTTTCACTATTCGCGGATTAAAAAATTGCGACCCAATTCCTATATTCGCGGCTTGAGATTTCTTTATTCGCGGATATAATCGGTACATCAGTACTTACATACATATTAATAAAAAGGACTCTAATAGATAACCAATCCAATATCCTTTCTAAACGCGTCCTCAAATGGACTAATAAAAAAGTAAAATTCATAGACCTTATTACAACTAGCCTAAAGTATTTTGCTAATGCCACTGCTGAATATCAGTCTGAATTGAAAAAGCTTTTAAAAACTGCCAAGCAAGATAGTAAAGCCCGAAGATAAAAATTAATCAATATGGTCTAAAACCTCAATTAAATTTATTTTTTGAATATAAAAATAATCCCATATAAATTACCATTCCATATTCACGGTTTCTGTATTCGCGGCATATTTACGGAACGTATCCCCCGCGAATAAAGAGCTTTTACTGTATTACAAAAAACAAATAGCCGGCATGTAAGGGTTCGTAGAGAAAATACCACAGATAAGAACTATTCGTTTTACTTTTTCCTCTACTTTTGACGTAACGAGACAAGTTACCATTGTTAGCTTCGGTAGACATATAGAGATAACGAGCAAACAGAATTTTACTCGTTGTGCGCATGCTAGCCCTACTGGTTCACCGTAGAGTAAAGAGGGGCGCCATGAAGCGCTCCTGTTTACCGTTCTCCGGAAACTTACTAGTTGCTGAGGTATTCGCGAGTACTGTATATTAAAAACAAGATGATGCCCGCGACTTCGTCCGCGTGGATTAAGTTTTTTTGATTCCCGCGGGAACTCTTTAATTTTACGGGATAAAAAGTATGTCTTCCTACTATGTCTATGTCCTTCCCCGGGATGTAACCTATCTCTGTACCAAATTTCATCAAAATCGAGTACCTACTTGGGGCGTGAAAGCGTAACAGACAGACAGACACACGTTCGCATGGATACCGGTCCAAAATAAATACCTATCTACCTAGTATCATTGGACCCGATTTTGAGTAGCTAGCGTGCCGAGACAAAATATTTACCCTGTAAGGGCGCGCGAACTGAAAAAGTTCGGGAACCTCTGGACTAGGTGAGATGATATTATGACACATCCAACGGATTTCCTATAAGGTAAGTAGGTTATAAGCAGTGATACTGATAGCCAAGTGGATATTGGTTTAGTCGCCTGGTCTCCAATTCGGGTGGTCGGGGGTTCGACTCCCGCGACCCACTCATACCTATCAAAAAAGAGCTACTGCCGACATTCTTGCCGGCTCTTCTCAGTAGAACTGCTTTCCGAACCTGTGGTAGAGTCAAAATAAGGCGTAACATAAGAGACACCTGTATGTACTACATGTTATAAATGAATTGAGCATCACTTGCTTGCTCGAGAGTTCTTCAAAGATGTGTGAAGTAGGTATGCCAATCCGCACTTGGCCGGCGAGGTGGACTATGGGCGAACCCGATCTCATACTGAGAGATGACTCGTGCACAGTAGTGAGCCGGCGCGCGATGGGTTGAAATGATATTCATATCTAATACCTACCTATATGGTTAAGGAATTATATGTAGAAAGCGGGCATGCTGCAAATCCTGTGTTAACAACGACCTCAATTTACATAGACGGGCCCTGTCAAACAAAGAATGTGGACTTATTTCTAGTAACGCCATCTAGACTGAAAAGCGGGAACTTGCTTGCAACATATGCGCCATCTTGAATGACAGCTTGAAAACGTATGACTCGGTCATAGATAGTACCTATAGGTCATAGCCGTAAGGCCAGTTAGTAAAAAAAAATATCCTACAAGTTTGCCGCGGAAATTAAATGATTGTGTAATGGATAGAAATATTAAATAGGAAGATTAAATAACGTTTTTTTGGAAATGTGTAATTGTGAATTGAAACAAAGATTAAAATAAAAATTATACAGTGCCAAACTAATTAGACTTTAGACGTTAACTTAATAATAACAAATTATTTACACGACGAGCGACAGTGACAGCGCTACGACGGGGACAAAGACAGGTGTGGAACGTGCTCTACAAGTCGGATGCCCAACTTTTTTCTATGAAAGGGCCCATCTAGTAGGTACGTACATATATATCGATGTGTGTTAAAGTCTGCAGTGTGTTATGTAATATGTTACATGCTTCATATATATTTATAGCCTGTGCTTGGCAGGTACAGGAATCGCAGTCCTATCTGAACACGAGACGTATGACTGCACGGTGTACAATAGCACTAAATTAAAAATTATAAAAAAAAACCTGAACTAAGAAAAACTGGTCTAGCCCTTCCAGTAATCAAACCTGCGTACACAACGCACACTACTGCGTTAGTGAGGTCCCCTAGTGCAGTGGTAAGCACTGTGGGCCTAGGTTCGATGCCTGGAAGGGCAATTTTCAAATTTCTAAAATGTCTATATCTAATCAGGCCATAGAACACACCATTGCACTAGTAAGGTTCCTTGGTGCAGTTGTGTGCGCTGTGTTCAACGACTGACGACGACGATTGTAGGTACATCGGTTAATTTAAGGTCTTAAAATTAAAACAACATTTTGTTTAATAATGTTTTATTGGTGTACATGGTTATGCATTATAATATTAATATTTTATCAATTGTTAATTCTTTAAATTATGGCACTTAAAACAATAATATCTTTAAACAATACATATAATGTTGATGATGAATGTCTAATCAAAACGGGATGATATTTCGAGATTAACTTATAAATATTCGGAATTGATTTCTCAGTCGTTCGTCGAGGTTCGTAATAACGAGTCTCTTTTTTATTTATTTATATTTTTTTCTTAAGAAAATAAAATCTATAACTCAAATTTCAACTTATTGTCCCCAAATCGTAAAGATAAATTATGATAAATAAAAAAAAAATACAAGCAAAGAACGTAATAAGTTAATGTTTTGTACCAGAGGACAGTTCACCACCCCCCCGGCATGCTAAACGAGCGCGCAGGAATATCGTTTATAAAAATTAACTTTCAACTTCCTCCACAATACAAACCGTTTAAAAACTTACGACTAAACAAACTCCTCTAACGTTAACATGCGCGTACCAAGCAATTTGTATCAAGCGAGAGCATTTCGTATCACTTCGATCGCACTATCAGATTATTTTAAGGCATACTTCACCTAAACGGCTATTAGTGTGAGATCTATAGAACGAACTTTAACTTTGCTTAGGCTTAAGACATGGTTAAAACGAGACAGATTTATGTCTCGTTTTAACTCTAAGTAAAGTCTGAGCCAAGTCAAAGTACACTCTATAGATCTCAGCATTAGAGATTTCTCGGAATACGAATATATCATATGACTATTATGAATTAGATAATTTCGAAGCATTCCACGAGGCAACTTTAATTAGTATAAGATGCGATATCAACCGATGCAGAAAGCACACGCACACAACATTTTATAATTCTTTAAATACATACAAAAGGCCACAATCACATCATTCAGTCACAAAGCGCGAATAATACTAACACGATGAATCTATTTTACACACGTACAATGGATACAATTAGGGTTGCCAGATGGTCGGGATTCGTCTGGATTCTCCCGACATTTTAAGTAATCTCCAGAGTCCCGACAAAACACAAAACCTCCAGACAATTAACAGCTTTTCGGAAAGTTCAAATAATAATTTTAAATTCTGAATACCTACTACATAAGGATCCAAATTAGTGGACTAGTGGAAAAGTCCAATGCAAAACACATGTGGAACCAACAAATTAAGTTGTTGTTGTACTTAATTTTTTGGTTGTTTTTGTGTTTGGTTTTTTGGTTGGTTGGACACAACTAATTTTAGTTGTGTCAACAATGTTAAGTTTTTCATTAAGAAATCATTTTAATTTACAAAATAAACTTTTTATTTTCCATATTTATTTCTCCCGACAACAATCCCAAAATCCCGACATTTTCAAATTTTGTCCAGATATTTTGGTCTTCCGATCTGGCAACCCTAGATACAATATGCATGATCGCCTACAATCAACATTTTTATGTCTAGTTATTGTATAAATTATTCACTATAGTACTTTTCTAATTTGTCAACTGACGTCCTCTCGAGGATCGTAATTATTAAGCCTCTTTGATTGCGAACGCAGTTGGCAAGTTTCGAAGGTTCTCGAGAAAGACGCCGGATTACGATAACATTTGATCTAGGCACAACTACAATGTACCAATCTTCAACGTTGTGATTCGACACTCGAAGAGGAACTGTATCGTGCATTAATTTTGTTACAATTTTGATCTTATTTTTTTTTACTACGACCAATTTTTCACAATAATATAATTATTTACACACTTTACACAACGATTAACGAATATTACCATTAAAACACGAGTATAATACGATTACATTAGACTTAGAGTATTATGTTTTCGATTAATACAACATCTAATAATCGTCAAACGTCTTGAGCAATACAAATACATACCAAAAATATCATTTTCTATTCGTTACCGTTCCCGGCGTAAAGCGGTGATATGATTGATTATTATCACAATACGGGTAACACTTAGCGTAAAGCGAAGTAAGTAATAAAGAAGGTTCTATTCGGATAGTACTACGTAAGTGATTGCCTTTTGAATGATACAGACGCTCATTGTAGTGTTGGAGTTAAAGGATTAAGATCGTGGAGGGCCGCATGCGATCAGTATGCCAAAAGATGTTAGTATCCAACACTTCGAGAATGGTCGCGCAGTACGTGACGTAGAAAGACGTAGGAAAGGAGACTGGACATAGGCCATGCGATTAGTACCTCAACCGTGTTAACGCTTCCTACTATAACGTACCCCTTAATGTTTAGGTTTACAGAAAAAATAAAATAGAGAATACACAATACCACAAACCCGATAGGATGGTAAAATGGAGAGGCTGCATGCTATTAATACTGTACAGAAGTTATATCAGTGGTATATCAGTCTGTGATTACGACTTGGTGCCCGAGATGCCTTAAGGCTTGTTAAAAATGAGGCATTTGGTTTCATCCCTTAACGGTAATAATTGGTAGGAATACAAGTATTATATACATGATAGACACGTTCTAATTATATCGTTAAATATTACGATAAGTTACCAATATACTTAGACATCAATTCCAATAAATTTATCTAATGGTTTTTTTAATCAGGCGTCTTTCTCAGAGGAGCATAAGCTTCGATTTAGCGTAAACGGGATTTTGTCCTTAAAGTACGAGATTTTGTCCTTAGAGTAAAATGTAAATATCTATATCACATCCCATTGCGGGAACGTTAACTGCGAGTGACATAAAATAAATTCCTAAATGCCATGTATCTACCGGCACCCACAATTAACATTCCAGCAACTAGTGTAGTTTACAACGATCTATGTACAGTTCGAGACATTGTCGTGCCTTATAACGTAAGACTAGAGTTTACTACAAAATTAGAAATGTGCGATAATTTATAGTGATGTCAAGTTTAGCCGTTGAGCAGGGATTGCCGCGACGGGTCCGGTTACGATCAGTCAATAATAAATCATTTTATAAAAATCCTTAAATCAAGTCAAGGAGATTTACATTAAAATTGTATTATCAATCAAAAAATTAAAAATGTCAAAAGGATAAAAAGAAAAATCAGTGCCATTATCAGCTAGAAAAAAAAGTGCATAGTAGCGAAGTCGCAGTCCCGAGAATCCCCGATCAAAGGCCGGAGCTATGAATTGGATGAGATATAATCGATTCGGGTAACATTAAAATTAAATACTAAAGAAAATAATTCAAAAACCATAGAAGACTAATACGTACAGCCATGAATCTTTCCGTATATAAATATGTACAAAGTTGAAATCAATCTCACATCGTCCATTCTCTAACTAACAGTTCGAAACTAGTAACTACTCAATATAGTTCACCACATATCACTTTATTCACCACAGGTAAGTATATTATTTTACTTGAAGAGTTAGTTTGCTCCTTAAGCCGGGCCGCACTGGCGCGTCAGAGGCGCATGGGGCGCCAGTGCGGCTGCCAGTCGGGCTACTCCTGCCAATATCAGAAATCCTCTAAAAGCACAGCATCGCGGGGAACCAGCCCTTTCTGGTCTCCGCGACAGCACAGCAGATGCTGGTCGTCCACTTCCAGAATCAGCCGCAGTCTCTCGCCTTCATTGAACGCCAGGTGACCCGAATCCGATGGCAGTCTGTGCCATAGCGTCCTCACGTACCTGAAAAAGGAAAGATATAGGGGTTCAAAGTTGGCAGTATATTGAACCTATAATATCCATAATGGGTTTCTATACGGCATCGCACCGGAACCCTGAATCGTCTGGTGATATATTATCTTTGCCGGTAGGGTGGTAAATAGGCACAACTCGGCCTCACCGAAACCTCCTACCAGACTAGACCAGATGATAGATAGATGAATACTTTATTGCACATAAAATAATACAAAGTAAAAACTAGGTATGCAAAGGCGGCTTTATTGCTTTACCCTCACCAGTAATTTTATGTATGTCGTGTATGTATGTGTTACACACCTGTTCTTCTGTTGTTGCGCGTGATGCGCGTGCGCGCGCGCCGCGGACGAGGACGCAGCGCGGCGCGGCGCGGGCGGCGGCGCAGCGCGGCCGTACGGCAGCGACGCGGGCCGCGGCGCACCACCCCCGCACGCACCGTCCACGCGAGACGCCCTGCACACGCAAAACAATGATAACCGGGTATAATACCTACTGTCGTGTCCGGTGTCGGGTTGTGCCGTGACTTGTGACGCGTCAAACTTCAGAAGCATATCGGTTTCATATACATTTATTATGGCAAGAGAGAGAGACACGACAAGGAGAACCTGTCAGTAAAGTGTTTTTTTTCTACTATTTGCAAGAAAAATACCTTGCATATTTTATAGGAATGTAGAAAGTTATAAGTTAGGTATATCCCGGTTATAACTCAGGTGTTTTGTCGGAAAGTGCCCGACTAGTTTCGAACCCGTCCGGAGCCCTAATTCATGAGCCGTGACTTATACCGGGATATATTTATAGTTATAATAGATATCACTCACAATAGTATAAACGTTAAAATATAAAAAGCATTTTACTTAGTGCTTTGTAATTAGGGATCTTAGTTAGTGGGAGCCACCACAGTTATAAGTGAAATATAAAATACCAGTAGTTAAGTAAGTACAAGGAGATTATCGTTACAATACTTCACTCGCAATCTCAGGCACTTATATTGATTATATTTGTTATTTTATCGACGAATAGAAGTATAGAACCAAAACCAAGAAAGGATTTAGAATATTAAACGTAGTTAGGTAGCACGTACAGAAATTCCCCATATAAAATTCTTTTTATAGCTCACCATACATCACCAATACCAATCGTGCAAACATCCCATTTGTTATACCTTTATACGAGCACATATCAAAACTATTGTTAGAGAATTCATGTTAGTTCAATGGAAAGAAAATACCAAGCCCCATATAAATAATACATACGGCGACTTCTTAGAACTGTTTGTTTTTTTAGCACCAACATTCGCGATTCTAGGTTTCTCCGCAGGTTTTCTCGTCGACTTCTCGGGTATAACTCTGAAGCGTGCATAATATAATCGTGTAAAGGAAAGCGTGTGAAAAACATAAAGGACCCAAAACCAAATAGGATACATCTTATGAGAAAACATACCTATTATAAGATAAGAATTAAGTAACCTTCACCTTAATTTGAACCTTAACTAGATATTAATAAAACCGGTCAAGTGCAAGTCGGACTCGCGCACCGAGGGTTCCGTACAACGGTACAAACTAGTAAGTTTTACGATTAATGAATTTAATGAACCGCAAAACTAACTTTGTTTGTAGAGGTTTATTGTTAATATCAAAAAAACTATGCTAGCGACATTTTGCCCGATAAATCAAAAACTATTGCTAATGCTAATGCATAAAAATAAATACAAATCTGTTTTAGAATGTAGAAGTATATAGCCCTTTCATATGATATCCCACTCAGTATAGTTATCATACTTTGCAATTTCAAACCCCCGATTTTCCCCCTTTTTAAATTAAACTAAAAATAATTTTCGATTTTTTTTTATTTTAATGATGTTAGGCCACTATTATACACTACTATTCCAAATTTCATGTCGATAGCTTTAATAGTTACTGAAATAATCGACTGTGACAGACGGACGGACGGACGGACGGAGAAAGTCGCACCGTAAGGGTTCCATTTTTACCATTTTGGTACGGAACCCTAAAAAAGAACCGAATACTTTAGTGAAAGTAGAAATCCTTTAAAATATAAGCCCATCAAGAAAAGAGTCAACGTAAAGAAAAGAAAACTTTACCCTGTACATTTAATACCATAGGTGATAAAAAATAGGAGTGCTTATAATTTCTAGTTTCACTTTACTCGACTACAATGGCCTTCATCTAGATACCTACTAATATTATGAATGCGAAAGTTTGGATGGATGGATGGATGGATGCCAATCACGCCAGAACGGCTCAACGGATCTGGATGAAATTTGGCTCAGATATAGAGTATAGTCTGGAAAGTCTGGAATAACACATAGGCTACTTTTTATCCCGGAAGAGTTCCCGCGGGAACCAAAAAACCTCGATCCACGCGGGCGAAGTCGCGGGCATCAGCTAGTATTTTCATATAATTTACCTATTAGCGGGCTGCGGAGGTTTCTTAGCCGCCGCAGCTGTCCTCGCCGTGGTGGGACGTGGCGTTGACGTTGTTGGTGACGATCCTTTACGAACCGGAACTGGAATGCCTCTGCGTTTCAAAAAAAATACTAGGTATGTTATGTTTTGAGTTTATGGTATCATATAAATATCATTGTTTTAGGAAAAGCATTAAGCTAGTGCATATATAGTAACTAGTAAGTTAGTGTAAGTACCTATACAGTCTGACGTGACTGACATTTGGTAAAATTACCAAGCGAGTAGCGACTCAGACCGTTTTAGTCCGAACGTAGAAACCGAGGGATGTATCCGTGGTTCATAAAACTGGCATCCCTAAGTAAATCTCATTCTACATTATAATTTACCATCATACATATTATAATTTTTAGGAATTAGTTAATTGCCTGCCGTTGTATGAAGATGCCAAAATGCGACGTTTACCAGGCAGATTAACCATAACACTCATGATGTACCTAATGCTTGCTAGAAGAAGTTCAAGTCATCTATGAAAAACGGGCAAATCAGGGATTTTCAGCGATTTAAGTTTAATTCTTCGAATCCGTGATCGAAGGGTTCGGTAAATCAATGAGGATTTCTTATTTTTCGTTTATTCGTTGAAGTTTGTATTTGATCTTTGATAAATAAATCGATTTCTCATGTTCGATACTTTATCGGCTGTTGCAGTATTGTAAATATTTATATTCCGAATCGTTTAGATAAAGTTTCGAACATAGGGAAAAATATAAAGTATGGGGAAATGTAACAGTTAAAAATTCAACCGAATATCAAAGTGAATAAGTAAAAGGAAAGTAAAAGGAACCTACCTACTATTTACGTAATAAATGGGTTATCAAAACTGTGTCTAAAAATAAATACAATTTGGAGTTTGTACGCATACATAGTTATAAATTGCTATAACCGTGAATCAGAATTTATTTAGGAGCTACCTATTTGCTTCGTTAATATTTTAAACAGCCAATTTTAAATTACTAAGGGCTAATTTTTCAATCGTCAGATAAATTTTATCGGAGGAATAAATTTGACGTTTTGGCAGATTTGCAATACAAAACCTGTCAAAACGTCAAAGGACATGTCCCAGTTCAGTATGGAGGGTGGTTTTTTATTCTGAGTGTCAATGAACCAGAACCAAACTGCCATCACGTGAAAGAGATAAAAATATAACATTAAACGCCGTTTAAATAATAATTTTAGAAAACCCCGTTTTTTTAAAAATTAATTTTGAAAAATATCGTTTGTAGAAAATATTTTTCGATGGATGGCAACACTAAAACTTGGGTAATGCGCACTAATTGTGATTATTAATATTCCATTTCGATAAACTACTCATTTTCCACTACATAGGTAGTACATACAACATTATAAGATTAATAAATAATAATTGAGAATTTGAGACATTCGTAAAATAATTAATAAACAACAATAAATCACCAATAAACTAAGATAAACAAAACTGACAGTGACATTTGACAATCACCCAATGACATACGTGACAAAAAAAAACAAGTTTTTTTTTTTACTGTTGATAAGATTCAGACAAAGATCTAAAAAATCCACAAAATAAAAAAATATTTTTCTCCAAATTGGGGTCCTTTAAAAATGTGTAAATAATTCTAAAAGCCATATTTTAGGATCTCTTTTCACGTGTATTAAAATCATCTTGGTTCATGTTCAAGGCCCAATCTTGGACAAGTCCTTTATTCCTCCGATAAACTTTATCTGACGATTGAAAAATCAGCCCTAATTCAGTAATTTGCGGAATATTTATCCCGTCTTCTCATAATATATTGTACCAATACCCAGTATTTTATTTATTAAAAAGGGCACACGCCCTATTACGAAGCTTCCCTAATTATTAAAGTAAATGAGGTCACGTGTTATACCTACCTATTCATATTTCATTATTCATTCCAGTTTTACAAAATACAACAGCGGGGGAATTTTAATGATTCACCATGTTTCATACAAAAACATTCAACACCATAATCCACACTTTCGTCGTGTTTTCATCAAGGTCGGTAACGAAGAGTATAATATTTATAGGTTTTGGACTTTGAGTTGACTCTTAAGTAAATATTTATAGGATTAACAGTAAACCGTGGACCTTTGCCAAGATAATAAAATAATGGGAAAAAAGTAGCTACTACCCACTTATCTTAAACCGATTCACTGTACGTAAACACTTCTTGCCTCTTGGGAAAGCTAGTGCATACGCAAGATAGAGATATATTTTTATAATTCTTTCAGACTATCCCACCTTCCAACAATATCCCACCTTTCAACAAACACAATTTTTATGGGCTTTGTTAGATGAAATAAGATTATGGCCAATTCTGTATGACACAATTTCTAAACTTTAAATCTAGTTCTGTCCATAAAACCGCAGGGAGTACCTATTATGCAAGAGTTAACAATATTTTTAATGCTGTCATTTTAGTTTAAAGATTGTGCACTACAGATTAGCCCCATTATTTAAAAAAAACCGGCCAAGTGCGTGTCGGTTCACGCGCAGTGTAGGGTTCCGTAGTGGCCCGTCACAATTATATGCGGACATTTCATAAGTTGGTCGACTATTTAACTTGTAAAGCGTACTTAGCTGTGATAGTTTTCCTTTTAATTTCGTAATAATATATACACTACTGCCATCAATTTTTTACTTATCCGTCAACAACAGTTTAGCTGGCTTAGCAGTTTAGATAGGGGTACGCTCGACACTAACAAAAATTTGCATTTTAAAGCTGAATATTTCGCAAACGGATTCCTGAATTGAAAAATGGTTCCCCGCACACAATATTTTTGAACACCATGGGAAAAAATAAAAAAAGAAATTCATGCCCACTATGTGTAGAGGACACACCCAAAAAATTTTTTGACCACTTTGTCGGATACTCATACCAAATTACAGCTTTCTAGTACCAATGGCCTCTGTGCTGCTACGGACAGACAGACAGACAGACATACCGTATAAGGGTTCCTTGTTGATTACGGAACCCTAAAAACCTGCAGCAATGTATTAGCAGTATTATTTTTTACCGATGCGCGTTTTTGGCGGGTGACTGTATCGCTGGCGCCTGGGGCCGCACGGGTGATGACACTGGTCGGGGAATCTTGGATCCTCGCGCTGTAGCTGGCGACGTTTCCCCTACAACAAAAGATTTCAAAGATAATATTCATAACTAAATGTCACGCATCATTGTCAACATGTCGTCAACGAATTGGCATAGGATAGGATGAGTGGGTAGCTATACCCTCCTAAAAGAAAATTATTCATCGAAGCACATTGTTCTTCTTTGGTAGGTTATTTTGACATGCAGTTTTAATATCAGTAACTAAGTGTCTCCTTAAAGCCATATTAATTTTGAGATCGATTTTCAGACTGCCAAAACCTAAATTATATAGGGCTGTTTTAACGTTTAAACTATCGTGAGTGATATTCATTATAACTATACATAATATCCGGATAAACTCACATGTTCTGTCGGAAAAACGCCCGACTAGTTTCGAACCCGTTCGGGGCCCTTGTTCATGAGCCTGTTCGCGCGACGCGGCCGCTACTCGACAGAACTCGTGAGTTTATCCGGATATTATGTATAGTTATAATATATAGCGCTGAATTTTCAATCGACAGATATTAAAGGCCCATGGCCATCTATGGACGCATACGGGCTGATGTAATGGAAAAAAAGTATTCCAAGTAGGTAGGTACTTGCAAAGAAAACGGTGCACGAAATATATTAATTTTAAAAGAAAATGAAAATAAACTGAAATGAAAGAAAAATCTTTACTTTGGCCTCAATATTAGCACGGTTTGAATCAGTTTTGCGTGGTTTTGAGTTCAGATTCAAGTATGAGTGGGCCACGAATATCAAGTTAACAATTTATTTTTTAAGTATTTTGATCAGAAGTATAATAATTATTATACCGTTTTGTTCACCAGCTCCTCATTTATTTCTTTACGTCCTTAAAACGTAATGTTAAGCAGTATAAACAAAACAGAGGTAGATTCAAAATAGCGTGGTTTAACTTAGTTTATGTCGACAGCTAAGCAAATTGCGTATAATCAAATCCTATTATGTAACTATGAATTTTGAACCAATGCAATAAGGTTTGAAAATTATTACAGCCCTTTAACGTTAAAATTAAAGGACGGATACGCTTGATTATTGTTACGTAATTATAAATATAACAAAGATAAAAATGTAAAGTATTATAAGAATTATTTACTTATTTTCATTTCTCAGTAAAACACCATCTGATATCATTGTAATACCGCAGTGCAATTATTATAGTTAATAATATCATATTTTATATAATTGTGGGTAGCGTATTATAACTTTAATACATATCCCAATCGCTTCCTATGCTCATATACTTATGTCTGTCCTTTGCGTCAGTGAAGTTAGTCTTAATTATTCGAACAGTCGTGTTTGACATAGTTATTGTGTCTTAAGCTATTTCTGGCTCGTAATCCCTCCGAGAACCCAGTTCAACTCGGGCTCGACTGATGTATTAAGTACAACAACTATTACTAAAGCGGAAGAAATATTCGACGCTGTAATGAATAGCATCGTTATTCAAACAGGCTATTTATATACTAAAAATATTATATACAAAAATATTGTATAGGTACTTACTGTTTGTAGGTAGGTACACATTATGCATGCTTGCATAATCAAAATAAAAACTTGTTTCTATAAAATTAGTTATTTGATGTTATTGTAAAATTTGGAAGAGCTAGGCCTTCTGACACAGGAGGCCTCAGTCACAAACATTTGTTAATCATGTTTTTGGGAATAAATCATTTTTCAATATATTTTGATACTTTTGATCTTCTGCAATCTTAGATAGCTATCTTTCTATAGAAAAAAATAAGTAATATGGCCGCAATTTTCTTTTTGTGATCCAATAAAGGATTTATTAAGATTTAGATGATCTAAGGACATAGAAGAATGGTGTTCAAAATATGTAGGTAATCGAGCGTTATGTCCAAAAAAAAAGAAAATCTCCGAATGTGATAGGTCCTACATAATAAACCATTTTGTAGATATAGTATAGCGGTATTTTATTACTGCGGAAGTTGCCTTTTTTGCGTGTGCTGCCTCGGAAACGTCGTTCATTGTTTTATATCCGATTTTATCAGTATGCGTTCAGAGTTTGGTAGGCACATGTTAAAAGAATTGGGATAGAACACTTAACAGTCACGTAATGTGGTCGATCAAATTACGTCATTGGGTCTACGTCATGTTTTATTATTTCAGTTTAGCTATTAGTCAGTAGGCTCACTACTCAGTTCAGTGCACCCTCCTCTTTCGATGAATAAATTGACAAGTTTTGTATCTGCACAGTCCCTATCCAAGTAGCTTGAGAATTTTCTAATCTTCACATATTGTTTCAAACAGTTACTACTGTAAGGAATTTCATTCCACGATTTCATTGTACAAGATAGATTAGGGCAAGCTTTTGGAAGTTTTCCAAAGTTTCAAGTACCTAAGTATCTAATGCGTAATTAAACTTAACAAAAACTGCTGAAAAGTTACTTGATGGCTCCTTTCAAGGGAATAACCTCTGGTAGGCGTCAAGAGTTAAGACAAAACAAGATTTAGTGACAAAAGTATGTCCTACATGAAACAAATGAATCTGAAATAAAATGTGTTAACTATCGATAGTTATTGAATCTGTAAGTCAATTCAGCTAGTTTTGTATTAAGCTTGCAGAAATTGACTTTCTACGAGTGTTGACTTCTGCAAGTTTCATTGCTAGTGAACAATATTCTAGGTTATAACTTATAAAATCTCAATTTGAAATATTAAGTTAAAACACTTACCAGATGGCGTGACGGGGCTTTCTGCGGTACTCAGCATCTCCCATTTGAGCTGCAACCGCCTGAACTTGCCGCCAGAGTTGTTGCTGCCAGTGCCCGTGTTTCCACTCGCGCTGCTGTTGGCGGAACCGGGTCGCCAGTGCTCCTCGCCGCTTATATCCAGCTAACAGACAATACCAAATAAAAATGGGGATACAATTAATAAGTATCTAACGTGCAAGGATCTAATTCTATAGCTTTCGCGGTAAGACTAATCTTGGCAATAGATATATAAAACTACTCACATACACACGTAATAACTTCTAGTAAAACAACGCAAAGTGTCTAGAAACCCGAGATTTTGCTTGTAAGTTTTTTTAATGGCGTAGGGGTCAGCTAGTCTCCGACTATTAATAGTCGCAGGTTCAGAGAAATAAGAGAATATTCCGAAATAAAATCAAATTGCCTGAATCAAAATACTTCGAAATGCTAAAATCTTTTCTATAAGTTTACTTGTACATAAACCACAGGTTGTATGATAGGAACGGTGAGGAGCGACGCTGATTGAATTTCCTGTTGGTTTAGGTATTATGATTTATGTAAGTCTTGACATTGATGTTTGAACAGTGCAATGGGTAAATAAATAATAATCAACCAAGCGAAATGATAGTGGGTTTTAAATACAATGATCGCAAAACAAAATAATTTGAATGTGAACACAATGTCAAAAGCATAAAGCGGTTAATCCTGAAAAAAGTGAGAAACGAAACGAAACAAAACGCTACCAAACAAAGCACAATTGCATGTAATCCACACATAGGTTCCCTCCAAGTTACCTTCGTCTCATTGCCGGGTGTTTTAGCGGGAGCCTTATGGTTTTCTAGACTATCAGTGTAATCATCACTGTCATCAAATACTAATCTGTCAAAGGCTTGCATCAACTTGGAGCCCAGATGCACTCCTGACCATCTTCTGTTATTCTCTAAGTCAATCCTACTGTTACTGGGGCAAATGTCGTAGCCTATGGCGGATGGGTTAACGCATGATCTCGGCCTATTCTTTTCAATCGTAGTCTTAACATTTGCGGAATCGTTCAACAAGTCTGGCGTGGACGGCTCTTTATTTCTGGGCTCTTTGTGTCTCATGATGACACTAGTCTGACAGTCGTCACTCGAAACGGCGCTTGATTGCATCGAACGGACCAATTTCAGCAGGTTTCTCTGGTTCAGTGTTAGTGGCGGAGTGTTAATCGAAGTGGGCTGTTAAATACATCAAAGTTTAATGATCATGCAACGGACTATCTGTTGTTAGAATTATGGGGAAAATGTCCTTGAAAGTTCGCGTATCGACATCGATCGATCGTAAACCTTTATTTGCATTTTATGAAAGCTGTGCACGAAAGTATATATGCTGAAAGTTTCCGTTCGCGGTGAATCGTGTCTCGAAAGCACATGCAACAAACAATAAAATGCAAATAAAGCGATGTCTGCTCAGATTTGCGGCGCGGTTAATATGATATATGTGACATCAATGCACGAAAGACATTCCAGGCTTACTTTAAGTTTGAGTGATTTGGATTAGATTTTTAAAGGTTTACTCACCCGACTAGCAGCTCTCATGTCATTTTCGATCCTCTTGAAGCTTCGGTGTAATTCGCGCATTTCAAACATAAGATCAAGGGAGAACGGAAGTAATCTGAGTGGTTCGAGGCTGGCCAGCAATGTATCCAATAGCGCTCTACATCTTGATTCGCCTACACAACCCGCGAGGATGAGAGAATCAGGGTCGTAGTGCTTTTCAAGTATTGATTCCCGCGTCCGTACGTACGAAACCCATGCGTCTACTGATTGTGCGCTGTAACCAGAAAAAAGAACATCGTTTATTGGGCTTAGCTTCGACAATGGTTGAAATTAATGTGAAGGTAGGTATTTATACTTACTTTAATAAACCTAAAATAAATGCGTTAAATTTGACCAGGCCTTCTGTAACTGCATCTTCGCTGTTTATTCTTAAGACCAGTTCATTAAGGGACTTTGTGATGGGACCTGAAAAAAAATTATACGATATAACACCTTTCGTCTTCTGCCCATGTGCTTCAATTTTATTGTCCTTCAAACAAATAGTTACCTTGTCTGGCTGTTGCTTCTACCATTTGCCAGACCGAATTATTGACGGCTCCAAATGAGGTTTCGATGTTTTCTTTTAGACCATCTCTGAATATGGCGTATAACGCTGGGCACAAAGCATTAAGGGCAATCTTAGCACAGGCTGGAGATTGTTTTGAATCGCCTAAGAAAGCTAGTTCTGCCTGATCCGTCGCCGGGGAAAAGTGCTGGATCAACATTTCAACAGCATCCGTCACGTTAGATACCAAAGCTGCAGATAAAAATTTCCGAACATTAATTAGTATGCATTAATATAAAGATAAAGACTATTGTTTTAAATTAAGCTATCATTTAATACCTCTTTTTTGGGAGACGTCAATAAGGTCGTACTTTTGCCTTCCTTCGTGATGTGTTGTGGGACTTAAAAATTCGTCAGGACTTACTTCCCCTTCTTCATTAATAGGTATCTCAGCTAAGTTTTTGCCCTAAAACACACACATTTTAAGAGAATCACCTTTGTTTACATTTAGCCATTTCACGAACATGAATTAGCTAATGAATTAAGCATGATGTATAATAATATAAAGAAAAAATAAGAAATGGTATCGTGAGGCATGCCGAAGTTCTGCTATGACAAAAGTATAAAAAAAGAAATAAAAGAACAAAAATACTTACAGGCACGAACTGGCATTATATGGTGCAGATTGAATGGACAATAAATTACGTTACCTGATAGTGCCTTAGTGCTACCATAGCAGATATATTCGGCGAGTTAGGCGGTGTAGCAAGACTTGCTACTTTCAGTTCATCTACACCCTTTGTCTGACTTTGTTGTCCATCAGCCTTAGCGTCTGGCTTTTGTGCAAAACTAACAGATTTCTTGCTGTTGCAACTACTGCTATTTGAATCTGTCGACCTTTGGTTTTCTTCTTGGGAACGCTTCATTTGAAGAAATTTCGTAACCTGACTTCTTACCTTTTGGACTTGATTTTGGTCCCATTCATCCATGTTTTGGCAGTTGATGCCACTCTGCTTAAGAAATTCTTCTAGCTGTTGTAAATCTGCACTGCTGATAAGTGCACCGGGCGGTGGAAAATCAATGTATTCAATTTTCTTCGTTCTTGGTTTAGGAAGTGGTGGCGTATGCGGTCTGTGGAACTTAATTTCGTTAGATTTCCCTGATTCAAGGCTACTTTCTGTTCCAACTCCTTCATCTTGATAATATTCGTTATATTCTGCGTCCTTTTCAGCCGCATCCAGGAATTGTTGTGATAGCCTTTTAGCAGCTAAATCATTATTTTTTCTGTAATCGAAATTAGTTTGATTTTGGAGATAGTAGGGCTCCTGAAGTGATCTTCTTTTGGATTTATGTTCCACAGCTGCTGTAGCACACACTATTGGATCTTGTATAAAATCGTCTAGTTCGAACATGCTGTATCGTTTCGTGTGAGCAGTGGATTTGCGTGTTTTATCCATAGATTTACGTAAAATACTCTTGGGTAAAGGTGGTCTTGGAGGAGCAAGTTCACCTTGTTTCACTATTCTATTGTGATCGGCAAGTGACAGTGACCGTCTTGGTATTGAGGGATTTATTCTTTGGCCTTCTATATTGGCGCAACTAGCTTCAGAACTTGTAGCACTATCATAGCGGTATACAAACAATGGATTAAAGTTTCCTGTAGGAGCAGGACTATGCTGAGCCGACTCATCAGTTAGCATTGTCGATGATCCCCGATATCCTGAGGACGGTTGAGTGGCTGTACTTGAACTTGATGAAACAGCTGTCGTGTTGGCTAAGTTGTTGCAATCACAACTCATTGGTCTATTCCTTTGTTTTGATGCATTGCAGTATTTATCACATTTACTCAATACCTCTTTCTCCTTCATATGCTGCATCATCTCAGGCATTTCTGAGAGCAGCTGCTTACATTCTAGCGGTAGCAAAAAGTTCAGAGAATCCCAATCTTTAATGTGGCCGAGACCTTTTTTCTTAAGCATTTCCACGTCGTTGCATGAAAAGGGTCGTTTACCTTTTATTTGCATTCTATTTCGTCTAGTGTCATTTGATTTTGGTGATATGTTTACTTTCACTGGACTCAAGTATATATTTGGTCTGCCATTCAAAAAGCTTATGTCTGGTAAAGTGTAATTTGGATACAAAACAAAAACTGGCTTTTCACAATCGCCCTCTTTTAATTTTTCAAGAAATGAAGCTTCAACAATCTTGTATATTTCTCGGTCGTGTGACATGGATGAAACTTGAAGCGTTGATGTTTGTATACTTTTATCTAGCCTATCGGCTTCAAGATGCGTAGAAGTAGCTTTTGTATCACATGCTTCTCTTTGTAATACCTTATTCATTCTTGTTATTTGGGTGCCATCAGACTCAGAACAACTTGAAATACTAACACTCGTACCCGAAGATTGTGAGGAACATGATCTTCTACTGTTTCTTCCTTTTGAAGGACTATTAGTAATATTTAAGTTTGCTCTTTTAAGGTGAGGCTTATTTACTATTGCATATAAATTAGATTCATTATCACTTATCCTAGATCCTTCAATTTCTTCTTCTTCTATTAACACTTCATCATAAACTCTATTAAAAGGATTTGCCGGTCGAATTTCTTCATAAACCCCTAACGTTTCCTCAAATGCCTCGATTGGTAGTTCAACTTGAGGTCTTTCGGCACGAGTACTTTTGAAATTTCCTATCTTTTGCTCCCCCATTGACTCTCCGCTTTCCCCACCTGAACTAGATGGCCAGCATTCTGATCGATCTAATTGATCCATCCCTACAATACCATCATTACTCATACTTTTCTGTTTCATAAAAAGTTTTACTAAATTGAAAGATTGTTGTTTGGTTTGGCTTTTATCAGAAGACGTTTGGTTATCTGTTGACGATGTGCTCATAGGTTCCGAATGTTGGCTTCCAAGAGAAGAACGATTTTGTGAAACATCGTAAACCTTCATACATGTTGGTGTTCCAGTTAGCCTCTGGTTGGCTGTAAAAGAGTCGACCTAAAAAAATAAAAGTGTTAAATTCTTAAACTCACAAAGCTACTTAATTGCTTTAATAATTGTTCATTAACACTAGAGCAGATGTTTACCGTTGAGTTGCTTAAGGCTGCAGAATTGATGGAACTGTTCATAAGTTTCCTCCTGTACAAATTTGGTAAGCTTTGACTTTTGATTACTGAGTTATTCATGTCATTCGTTATATCAGATGTTTCATTTGAATTTTCATTGTTGTTTCCAGATGGATGCCTACAAATTTTAAAATTTTATACAATTTGAATGAAGTAAGCTATAAATACAAAGAATAAGATAGTTTTAACCGAGTTCGATGATTAATCTTACCTCTGTAAAGGCGATTGACTGCTTTGCTTTTTAAGCTTGCTCCAGGTAGTTAATCCTAAATCACTTCTAGCCATTGACGTTGTTAGCTTATTTGTTAATTTCTTACACCTCTCTAATAATTCTAGATTCCTGCGCGTTCGTTCATCGCTATCTAATGCTAAATTTATATCCTTCTTAACCAGTTTGTCTGTAAAACGATTAACGAAATTAGGTAGAAGCTTATCATGAGTGACGGGGTGTTATGAATCATTTCAATTGCAAATATTGTTTCATTGATATGATCATACTGTAGGTAGACCAAGCGAATAATAGACGGAAATGGATTTTTGTATTACCATGATTTTGATTGACGGCGGGTTCTGCGCACTCACTGTCCTCAGAGTATATGGTGAGACTGCCCTCAAAGGCGATGGTGTAATTATCCTTATTCGCTTGACATGTGAGAATGAGATCTTGTTCAGTCGGTAGCTCACAGTCAAGACTATCAACGCTGAAGTGAACTCCATGCGCGCCTTCTTTCACCGGAGAGAACAAGAGCTCTGATTTACATATCGACATTGTATTGATAGAACCGACAGATTCTTCTCCCTGTGTGATCGAAAACAATACAATTAATACCTAATCCCTTTGTATTTATACTACACCATAAAACAACAATATAAGTACAAATCAATGAATTTATTTTTTGTTTCATGATTTACAGAATGGTATACGAGAGCTATTGTAACGCAAATGTATTAACATGGGAAGCTAAGTACACACTACCTATACATTTATTACACAAGTACATAGGGAAAACAAAAAGCATTCGGTAAATTTCCCGGAAGATTTCGAAATGTAAACGAGTTACTTGGAACATAAACATTTTAACGTGCATGTGTATTTTAGGTTGCGAAGGTCTCAGTGAACCGAGAGAAGAACATTTGGTATAGTGGTTCAATATGGGTTTCATGTTTTTAGAACTTTCATGTCGGAATCCAAAAAAAATTATACCGGTTATATATGAGGGTATATTATGTAAAAAAAATTAATAATACGAAATGGTTTTATTTTGAGAGTAATAAATTATTTTTATAATATAACGTGTTTTATTATAAAGCTAAATATTATAAGCGGTACTAGTCAATGACTGGGCGGCCTGTGGAGCAGGCCTTATCATCAATATAATTCCTTTTCCTGCCATGAATGAGGTCACAATTCAAACAATCACTCATAACAGCGATAATATGACTGAACCTACTTTTTCTTCCAAGTCCTCTACGTGAGTAGGAGATTACCTAATAAATATATTTATCAACATTTACTTTTATTTAAGTAAAAATAGTTTGATCATTTTCTAATTATGTTTACAAACCATAACAATAAGTCATTAGGTTGGTAAGTATGTAATTATGTATAAACAAAAAAAATATAATAGTGATTTGGTTAGAAGTAAACCAAATAAGGTAATAAACAAAAGCATTGTGCATTAATGGGATAATAAAATACATAAATTATACTTAAGTAAATATCTATGAGAAATTGTGATAAAGTGTCATTGCAGAGTTATTTCTGTGTTTAACCTTTCAAATGAAACGATCAAAGCGTAAGCCGTAAAATAGAATTGGCGGTGTCCGTAAGGAAACAGTGGCATCGATGGCATACTGAAAATATAGCTTCTGAAATTCTGTAGCTAGCTACTTACTGAATAGTAACCAACGCGGGAATCCCAATCATATTCGGTTACACCCATTTTTCAAACAAAACAGTCTTCTATACACTAATAAAGTCTCAAACAAAGCACTAAATCAATAGTCGACTACAGCTTGACCGAATAGAAAATATGTCTTCAATTTAGTAGTATAACATAGTAACTCCTAACTCCACTAACACTACGAACTGTCACTGTCTTTTATCAGTTATCACTATCTTACGCACACACAATTATTTATTATGTCTTGTAAGATGCCCGATTTCACCTTATTTGTAAGATAACATATTATAGCCTTCATTGCAATATACCTACTGGAGAGTACAGCACTACCGAAAGCCCTGGGCGGTACTGGGGCAGCGGGGATATTAATTTTAATATTAGCCACTGCTAGTGCTTCTCAAAGTTTTAATCAACTATAGTCCAGTCATCTTAGTCAAAATTAGGTAAGAATCTCGGAATTTGAGATACCCAGCTGATTTTTTGTATAAACTTGTATTTTGGTATTCTAAAAGTTGTCTCAAAACCTACATATGGTAGGGTGTCCGCGTCTATTAAAAATTGAGGTCAAAGGTCACAATAATCGATTTTTTGTATATTTTTTGCAAATATCTCATTTCCTATGGGTTTTTCGCTATTTGTATTTATTATCAATATTGTAGAGAACTGAATTTCCTACAACTTTTGTATAAAAATTTTTTTTATACGTTGAATCGTTTTCGAGATAGAGGGCGGAGAGCGCGCGGTTCGAGCATAATGTAAGGTCAAACGGTATAGTCTTGTCAAAACACTCTAGATAAAGTTTATTAAGTAATTATTGATAAATAAATAATTAATAAAAATTTTCATTTGTTATCAACTCATCATCATCATCATCATCATCATCAGCCAATATGCATCCACTGTTGGACATAGGCCTCTTTAAGATTGCGCCATTTGCCTATCCTTGGCTGTTAGCATCCATTTGATGCCAGCCACTCTCCGGATGTCGTCGCTCCACCTAGCCGGGGGGCGCCCCACACTCCGTTTGCCGAGACGCGGTCTCCACTCTAGGACCTTGCGACTCCAGCGGCCGTCAGTCCTACGGCAAACGTGACCAGCCCACTGCCACTTTAACGTGCTAGCCTTGAGAGCTATGTCAATTACTTTGGTTCTTTGGCGAATTACTTCGTTTCGGATTGTATCCCTCAAAGAAATTCCGAGCATAGCTCTTTCCATAGCACGTTGAGCGACTTGAAGTCTGTGGACTAGCCTCGATGTCAGTGTCCACGTTTCGGCACCGTAAGTTATAACCGGCAGGACGCACTGATTGAAGACTTTGGTCTTCAGGCATTGCGGTATAGGCGACGAAAAGTCTCGACGGTGTTTGCCATATGCTGTCCAGCCCAGCTGTATTCTCCGTTCTATCTCTTTCTCGAAACTGTTACTTCCTACTTGCAAAATTTGCCCAAGGTATGTGTATTCTTGGACAGTTTCGAGAATAGATCCGTTGACAGTAATCGGCCCCGGAATAACCAATTCATTGAACATGACCTTGGTCTTGTCAAAGTTCATCCGGAGACCGACACGTCGGGAGGCAGCGCGAAGGCTATCGAGCATCTTCTGCAGCTCTTGCAGCGAACTTGCGATGATGACGACATCATCAGCGAAGCGGAGGCGTGAAATGTGCTCTCCGTTCACGTTGATGCCTTGTTCGTTCCAGTCAAGCGTTTTAAAGACATCTTCCAAAGCATTAGAAAACAGTTTCGGGGACAGAACATCCCCCTGTCTCACCCCGCGATGCAATTGGATAGGTCTTGTAGACGCACCCTGTACTTGGACAGACCTAAATGCCGAGCTATATAGGCATTTCAAAACTTCGATGTATCGCCAATCAACTTGGGATCGCTGCAAGGATTCCAGAACAGCCCAGGTCTCGATGGAGTCAAAGGCCTTCTCATAGTCCACGAAAGCGAGACACAGAGGCTGTTTGTACTCATAGGACTTCTGCACAATCTGCCTCAATGTGTGTATGTGGTCTATGGTGTGGTCTCTACAATGCACGAATATAAAGACTTTACAATCGTGCATTGTCGAGTCAACATCTCCTGAAGATGCTACTCCTGAAGATACTACTCCTGAAGATGCTACTCCAATCTGTACTTCATTATTGTCTACATAAATTATAATTAGTGGAAATGAGAATATAATTATAATGTAATTAAAGTTTGTCCCTTATTATTTTTTTAATTTTAGGAATGGGTTGTAAGTATTATTGAATAGATAGATTCAATTGATGAAAAAAATGATTAAATATGTATAATGTAATAGTTGATAACAAATGAAAATTATTATTAATTATATATTTATCAATAATTACTTAATAAACTTTATATAGCGTGTTTTGACCAAGACTATACCGGTTGACCTTACATTATGCTCTAACCGCGCGCTCTCCGCCCTCTATCTCGAAAACGATTCAACGTATAAATTTTTTTTTTAAACATAAGTTGTAGGGAATTTAATTCTCTACAATATTGATCATAAATACAAATAGCGAAAACCCCATTGGAAATGAGATATTTGCAAAAAATAAGCAAAAAATCGATTTTTGTGACCTTTGACCTCAAATTTTAATAGACGCGGACACCCTACCATATGTAGGTTTTGAGACAACTTTTAGAATGCCAAAATACAAGTTTATACAAAAAATCAGCTGGGTATCTCAAATTCCGAGGTGAACTACTAAGATGACTGGACTACTAGTGTAAAGTAATAAAACCACCGCGGAACACTAGACGGGACTGATGCAGTTAAACGCAAACTGAGATTATGCGGGATACTGAACATTCTGACAAATTAGCATAACAACAACAATTAACTCAGCGTAATTAGCAAGCTTAATTATGACAACTTTCAAGGTAAGGCTTCGTTAGTTAAATTAAAAATAAATTGGAATTTTTGTTCACCACAGGGTGATCCCGGTATTTTGGTGAGACCTTGCTTAGTTTTCAAATTGGCTTAAATCTAGTTACAAATACACGGCGCAACTACCACAACTGCTTTATTTAATGTTTCAATGTGGCCAATTCTGTATTAACACAATCTCTAAACTAAAATGACACCTCTAAACCTAATTCTGTCCCTGTCTGCAGAGAGTACTATGCTTTCATAGTAGCAATATTTTTAATGCTGTAATTTTAGTTTAGTTTAGAGATTGTGTACAGAATCAGTGCCAATGACTAAAACTTTGAGAGCATATGGCTATTAGATTGACTTCATTGGCAACTCACACATGGCCACCGCATGTCCAATGTTCGTACAGCAAGGAAATAAATATAGCACACGCACACATACATATATTAGGAGGGAATGACTGTATGGGATGAGGAATAAAGAGTGTTGTTAAAATGATTGACGCAACTCGGTGTGAACCGTTCACGCACACATTCATAGATGTCTTATTTTATCACTACTACTCGCATCCCGTGGGATCGACGTACTATGGGGGCACTGTATAGGAAGTCTTGTTTGAATGCGAGCAAAGTACTTTGGACTTTCCTTCTCTTAGTATGACTGAGTCTACAATTATGACTCTTCGTAGAATAATAGAATGGTTGATATCATTAGGTACACTATTCTTATCATTTCTACCGAAAGTAGGACTTGTTAAATTTATAGCAGGTCTATACCTACCCGTGAATGATGTTGTAGGTAGGTATGTACAAAATTATGTTTTTTTAGAAGTATGGAAGAGAATAGACGGGTCAATTCATATTACATAATCAACCATGGTCCATGACACAGAACAAATTCGAATAAAAGGTTAAAATTCCACTCTTACCACGTTGGTAGGAATTAGTGAAACAGGCCCTATTTGCACAGAAAAGTCTATGAAATTGGCTCAGACATTCAGAACCTATTTTTGAAACCTAAATTCTTAAAAGTCAAGAACTGTTTTCATGAAACTCATTTTAGTTAATTCTTAAAATTATATTTAATTTTTAAAGTGCCTATCTATTTACTTTTATTTAGGAAATTCAAATAAACTGAATAACTAGGTTCATGTTCAATTATTGATTTTCGAAACAATGAAAAAAAAAAAAATTAGGTATTAAAATTTAGTACGACGCGACGATGCGACATCTTTGGTGATCAAGAAGAGCTAAATACTAAAATTTAAGAAGCTGCCGCTAGGTGGCGTGCTGCTATTAATTTCAATAATGAAATAAATAGGCCATGTAGCAATTAGACCTGCAGCATAAATTATTACTAAATGTGTGGTGCGGATATGATCATGACAGCGTTGAATGAGTCGAATCAAGTGATAGAAATGAGACACTGAGAGCAAAGCTGCGCGAACCTGCAAACTACTGCCACTCATTGAACTGTCGAACCGAAACTTTTCCAATAGAGAGCTCGATATGCTCGCAAACATCTCGCCTTGGGGGTTACTCTGCAATACACCATTATATGAAACCAAATCCACCAAGAAATTAGTACAGAACTGAAAAATAAACATGTTACGGAAGAAAATAAATAGGTAGCAAATATAAATAATCGTAAAATACTTAGTGAAAACATGAGTAAATAAATGCTGGGTTCCAACGATCAACATACCTAAGTATTTTTGTTAGTATAATACGCACATGCATATAGAAACATTTTAACGAATGAGCGTGGTTGAATCCTCATCAGATCAGATATTTTAGGCAGCTTTTCGAGTGTACTTATGATTAAATTAGCCTAATTACCTACTTAATTTTATATTAAACTGAATAACTGATGCCCCTAACGTCGTCCAAGGGGATTTTTCGAAAACTCCGTGTGAACTGTTTTGAGTTTTGACTTTCTGAGATGAAACCGGGATAAATAATTATACCTATAACAGAATAAGCTTAGGTTCAGATAATGGGCAAGTGTTAACACTTCGACCGGTTTTCCTAAAGGCATTTGATTTACAAGAATTTGCCTCTTACGCACGCCTTGGCGGTTAACCGCTAAACTTTAGCCCGACATGGTGGCAAAATATGTAAGTCGATATCAGTAAATAGCAGTTGCAAGCGTAACCACACGAAAGATTTTGTTCTGCTACATTCACAGAGGCAAGCATGTCTAACATATTCATCTTATACTTATTATATCTTTCTTATTTTTATCTGGAGTATCTACCCACCTGTGTACCGCATGTGAATGCCCATAGGGTAAAAAAAAAACTTTTGAGAGGATAAATTAGATAAATTAACTGATTGGAAAAGCTAGTTTCGTATCTGAACTGCCTCAGATTTCAGGAGTTTCATTAACATAATATTTGTTTTTAGTAGTATTCTACTGCGAAATGGCATAAGGGATGTGGAAAAATCGGACGGAGGCCTTAGTCTAGCTATGGGCGATAGTCCCTAAGATAAATTCTACTGCTACCTACTGAGAAATTTGTTGTGAATGTCATCACAAGAGTGTGATTTACACAGGTAAAGACCAGTGGATTTGTACATCCGCCTTTTTTTAATCCACAAAACTTAATACAATCATGCGTTTAACACACAGGGTGTAAGATAATGTTTTCCATCTTGTATCCTATGAAAGAACCCTTAAACCGATACAATTAAAACATTGAACTTTTGAAATAAAAATAAAAAGTTCACAAGTAGAAGTAGATAACATAAGATTATTTTACAACAATGTTGGCACAGTAATAAACAATAAATATACAATTACCATTTCTAGTTACAATATACAGAAGCGGTTAAAAAAATTTGGCAGTCATAGGGACTGCCGATAGAAGTGAAAACGAATATTTAAAATAATTAAAATATAAACCTTAAAACTAAGGCATTAAAGTTTAATTACGAATTTACTTTTGTCTTCGTAACAACGCAAGCATGTCGGTGACGAGCAACTCGGTGACGCGAATCCACAAGTTTACCCCCTATACCAAAAAGTACCTACTCAACGCGGCTAAACAAGTTTTCACTTCAAAAATAAGTTGAATATAAATACCAAGTTTTGACGACCTCCGTGGCGCAGTGTTGAGCACTGTTGCCTTAACGTGCGGAAGTCCCGGGTTCGATCCCCGGCAGGGTCAATTTGGGAATTTATAATTTCTGAATTTTCCCTGGTCTGGCCTGGTGGGAGTGACGTGCCGCCAAGCGAGTTAGCGTTCCGGTACGATGCCGTGTAGAAACCGAATAGGGGTATGGGTTTAATATAACTGCCATGCCCCTAACAGGTTAGCCCGCTACCATCTTAGACTGTATCGTCACTTACCATCAGGTGAGATCGCAGTCAAGGGCTAACTTGTAGAGGATTTAAAAAAAAAAAACCAAGGAAGTATTAAGGATTGTCTCGATGCAAAGGTGATCCTGACCATGATTTTAGAAATTTTCATTGTACGTCCCAATTGATGTCGATGCATGCCATGTTCTTGTGAAATTCCACGAAGCGTGTGATAGGTTGCTGGCAGATGTTGAGATGAGGCTGCTGAAGTCCCCTATGAAGTTAGAAGTACGACGGCCATTGCAAGTTCTAACAAATGGGGTAAGCGTCCTAATTGCCAGATCTTACGAAGTTACGATGACCCCCAGTGACAAATCATTGTTCATGAATAGTCTGCACATAATCTGATCATGTACCTACCTACAATGTACCTACACTCTATTCTTCTCTATTCTATTTTACCAGCACTCAGCAAGATATTTGAAAAAATTATGCTCAACCAACTGCTTCTGCACTTTAACTCAAATAAACTACTTCACTCTGAGCAGTATGGTTTTACTAAAGGCCGATCAACAACCGATGCGGGCGCAATGCTGCTAAAGCATATATTCGATGCATGGGAGAAATCACAGAATGCTATTGGTATTTTCTGTGATTTGTCTAAGGCATTCGATTGCGTTGAGCACGAGACGCTTTTAGTTAAGTTGAACCACTATGGAGTCAAAGACACTGCACTTGGCCTCATTGCGTCTTATCTCAGTGATCGCATTCAAACGGTATGTGTTAACGATGTGAAGTCATCCGGATCAGCCTCACTAATGGGTGTTCCTCAAGGCTCCATTCTGGGCCCCTTCATGTTCTTGGTGTATATAAATGATTTACCATATTACGTCCAAAACACTTGTGATATTGTGCTATTTGCTGACGATACGTCCTTGATTTTTAAAGTCGATAGAAATAAGGACAATTATGACGACGTAAATAATGCAATTTCTCAAGTCACTAACTGGTTTACTGTAAACAATTTACTTTTAAATGCAAAGAAAACCAAGTGTGTTGAATTCGCATTGCCAAATACCAAGTCCACAGGAAACATGAATTTAACTGTAAATAATGATATTTTAAAAATAGAAGAGACCACTGTGTTCCTGGGGGTGACCTTAGATTCAAAGCTTCAATGGGGCACCCATATATCAACTCTGGCTGGCAAACTCAGCTCTGCTGCTTACGCTGTTAGAAAGATTCGACAATGTACTGACGTAGAAACTGCAAAAATTGTATATTTTGCTTACTTTCATAGTATGTCTTACGGAATCTTGCTATGGGGTAAAGCAGCAGATATTCAAAAAATTTTTGTATTACAAAAAAGGGCAATACGTGCAATTTATAATTTAAAACCGCGCGAATCCCTTAGAGAGAAATTCAAGGAAATAGGTATTCTTACAGTAGCCTCGCAATACATTTACAGTAATTTAATCTTTGTGAAACAGCGCCTTCAGAATTACAAAAGAATTTGCGATCTGCACGATAGGCCAACTAGAAACTGCCATAAGCTCGTGACACCATCGCTCCGCCTCAAAAAAGTCCGAAGGTCGTTCGTGGGAATGAGCATTCTATTTTATAACAAAATTCCACAATCTATTTTAAACTTGCCTTTACACAAGTTTAAGAAATCCATTAAAAGTATGCTTTTGAAAAAAGCTTATTATACTGTGGAAGATTACGTAAATGACAAAAGAGCATTTCTATGATAATATATTCATTTAAACGATAAACTAAAACATAAAGATCAATATTTTTTTACAATTTTTTCCGACTAGCTGTTGCCCGCGGCTCCGCTCGCGTGAATTTTGGTTTTCACAAATTGTGTAAAGTTATTGATCCATGGATTTTTCCACGATAAAGAGTAGCCTATGTTTTAATCTAGGGTATAATCTACATCCATTCCAAATTTCAGCCAAATCGGTTAAGTAGTTGCCACGTGAAGGAGTAACAAACATACACACATACAAACTTTAATATTATTATTGCCGATAGGTGGCGATTTGCACCCTTAAACAGTATTCAATTCTATGCCTTGATATGGGTAGTCGGGTATGTCACACTCTCTTTAACGTTTCTGTGGTGGTGTCGTGTGGTGCGGGTTGTTACGTTCCCTCAAATATGGTTGAGCGAAGCAATGGCTGGATCATGCGTCATGCTCGTGAACGGGTGCCACCGTCGGAAATGGGGCTGCCTCTGTCTGCCAGTCTTGGCGTGTATTGAGTATTGTAGGTATGCTCGTGAAAAAAGCTTACTATACAATCGAAGATTACGTAAATGATAAAAAAAACAGCGTGGATTTGATTCGCTCCAGCTATGCGTGGGACTGCAGTTACTTGTATCATTATGATGATTGTAAGTTTTGATGGAAAAGAGCAACCACCGAGTTTCTTGCTGGCTCTTCTCGGTAGGAATGGCATTCCGAACCAGCGGTAGATTCATATTATAACGATTCAAAAGCGCTTGTAAAAGCTTATTTGAATAAAAAACATTTTGAATTTTACATCGTTTGTATTGAAATCTCAATACTTTTTGTAACTGTTTGTGTGATTTTTGTTGTCTTAAATATTTCCTTGCTTCACGGATCGTGCGTTTTTTATTTTGAACTAGCTGATGCCCGCGACTTCGTCCGCGTGGTTTAAGTTTTTTTTGATTCCCGCGGGAACTCCTTAATTTTCCGGTATAAAAAGTAGCCTATGTCACTCTCCAGGTCCTCAACTATCATGCCAAAAATCACGTCGATCCGTTGCGGCGTGATTGAAGGACAAACCAACAAACAAACACACTTTCGCATTTATAATATTAGTATGATTTCTTTTTATAATGTTATTATTTATACGATGAAAGTTAATACAAACTAATTAAAACTTAAGATACACACAGTTGTACCAAATGCGTAGGTAGGTATTAGAAGTTACGAAAAAAAATGTCCACTATACATAATACTTCATTGCAATTAGGGACGCGCCGCGCACGTTGTGGACTTGTCAGACTATAGTTGCAAATATTGCAAGATGAACGTAAGAGTCAAAACACTACAGACCATACAAAACATCCGTGTCGGAGTGAAACGACGTTTTGTCCGTTCGCCTAGTGTGCACGCTCCATATTATTGTGCATGACATGGACTTTTTGTCGTGTCCGGACCGTAGTGTGTTTTGGCCTTGAACAATATAAGTAAACAGAAACAATTAAAAATTAAAATAATTATGCTTCAACGAACGATATTTTCGACGTATCCTGCATCAAAGTTTGCATTTGCATTTACAACTGTAATGGTAACTGTAATTACTGTTTATGAGTAGAATTAACAAAAAATACATTAAAAAACATCTAATAGCTTCCTCGTTGGCTCAGTTTAGTACCAAGAATAAGAATCAGAATTAAACTTTAACTAGATATATATACAAAAAAAGGTTTTTTGTACAAATTACCTACGGGGAAACCGTAGAGGTTCCGTGGAGTTGGAAATAAATCAGTAACTTCTTCTATACCTAATCAAAGTTAAGTTGTTTTTTATCGTACATACACGCAAACTTTTTTTACGTACCTAATTATATTTTAAATATTATGTTGTGCACCCATCAGTTCCTAAATGAGTGGTGTCAAAAATCAAGCTAGAGTCTAAACGGCGATATTACTTTCACCTGTCATAGTCGGCGATTGAGACGTTGCCACAAGAAAGTGGCACAATCGATGGACCGTAAACGCTGACCGTTTGTCGATCAGCATGTGAATACTGAATACATAATATCAGGGCTCTGCACCTCATATAAAGTTAGAGGAAATGACATTTATGCGGGGAACTATTCTGCACCTCATATAAAGTTAGAGAAAATGACATTTATGCGGGGAACTATTCTGCACCTCATATAAAGTTAGAGAAAATGACATTTATGCAGGGAACTATTTAATTTACGCTGATAGTGATGCTGCATGTTACAAAGTTACAGCCGATTTAAATTGCGAATCAAAAAAAACCTACATACTCCTATAATATATTGAATATATTCTAATATTTAATTAAACCTGCTTATGTTAGAAGTAGGTATTAACAATAATAATTAAAATATTTTACGGAAACAGTTCAAACTTCAAATTAGCCGTTAGACAAACGTAATCATCCGTTTTATGCTGTCAAATGATTAAGATTACATAGTCGCACCAATATGCACTAATACATATAACTAATAAAGCTCTTACCTACTTCTTTAGTCTAATTAATTTATTTAAGTACCTGCAAAATACGTGTTAAGCTAGCTTTCAAGATATGTATGTTTAGCTACGTTGTTTATTACACAAAATATCCTTTTACGGACTCGTTGCACCATGCCGCTGGGGCAAAGTATTCGTGACATGTCAGCTTAAGTAAACCTTTTAATGTGTACGATCAAAATCGGATACAATCTGACGCCCTAATTACAAAACACCTGCCCCCCAATCATGTAAGAATGGCCGATTAAAACGGTAAGATCGTCGTCCAAGTAAAACAAACCATAAATACATTGAATTATGCCTCAATTTCGTGTATCCATTATTATACGTTAGAGTATCGTACATACCTAAACGTATAAGAATGGGTAAACGAAATTAAGCTATAATTTAATGCTGTTATGGTTTATAAACTTTGACGACGAACTTTAACGTTTTGATCGGCCATTCTTACATGATCGGGGGGCTGGTCCTCGTGTGAAAACATTTAAGATAATTATTAAATGAGTCCTCTCTCCTAGTTTGGTGGTGGTGATGGTTTGGTTGGTTAATTATTTAGTGCTCCAAAATGGAGAAAAATAATACATGTATATAATGAGAGTAGCTACAGGATAAAGGTTATACTTACGGGTTCTCTTAATTAAAAATAATAATATTTAATTAATAATTTACAAATTACTCTACACTCAGATCATAAAAGATTCACTAAATAGATTAGATTTAAAAAATTGTGTTATTTCATATGCACATTTCTCAAATCTAAGAAAGTATGTAACTAAGTAGGTAGTGCATCAGTTATGTTATTGGTTATATTATAATTTAGTTACGAGTGTAAAATAGTAATGAACAACCCAATCCAAAGGGTTATCAGGGATAGGAAGGCTATCATTTGCCTAGGGTGGAGTACATATCTACTTAAACCTAGATACAACGGAACCGGGAACACACAAAGTAAACAGGTTTTGTAAATGGCGCATGAAGTTCTTAGTACTATTTAATGATATTACAAATATTCAAACCTACTAGTAAGTAGCTTAGTTATGTCTTTTAATAAAACAAGTAGACTATCACTGTATTACAATAATATGATCTTAGATATTTGTTTTATATTTGACACGGATAATGAATTTAAACTAGGGATCTTATACGGATTCGTAATAAAATTGTATCGCTTATACTTAGTTTCATTACGTAACTATACTATACGTTTCAATTGTTGTGTTTGAATAGATATAAATATAATAAATACCTGTAATATATTCTCGCTTCATGGTTTTATAATCAAATTTAAAAAATGGTATGTAACAGCATGTTATAGGCTTATAGCCTTATAGGCATTAAATACGCTTATACAACAAATTACATAACAATATAAAATGTCTAAAACTAATAAAAACAACGACTTAGATAGGTATATTATTCGGTGTTAGTGGGTTAGTAGGTATTCTTATCGATTAACAAAGGTCCCAAATGCACAATATTATATTCATAAATTAATGAAGGATGAGGTAACTATAATTATTGTAAAGATAATTACAAAATATTAAATAATTTTGAAGGTAATATAGTAGTTATATGAAATAACTCATACTCAAATACATTAGCGTTTGATAACGTCTGGTATAAGTAGTAAATGTTAAAAGATGAAAAGCATTAACTTAGAATAGTGTGGCAACTGTACTATCCTACTACTATAAAATCCCTGGCTCTGGCATAGTTCCACCACTAAAGCTTCCCATGGCTAAATCCAGCTGAAGCTTTGGGGGCGGAAAACTGCAGGTTTGGGGGGAAAACCATGGGAGAATATCTTTCGTCCTTCCATAATTTTTGGTTCTCCCATGGTAGGGGAGCGGGGGGATAGTTGTAACAGGGGTAAGTAGTAACACGCATTTTTTACCTAGATAATCAAATAATCAAATATCAAATAAATATTATAAATGTGAAAGTTTGGATGGATGTATGGATGTATGGATGTATGGATGTATGGATGTTTGTTACTCAATCACGCTCCAACGGCTGAACGGATCTGGATGAAATTTGGCACAGAGATAGATTATAGTCTGGAATAGCACATAGGCTACTTTTTATCCCGAAAAATTAAAGAGTTCCTGCGGGAACCGAAAAACTTCAATCCACGCGGACTAAGTCGCGGGCATCAGCTAGTAAAAGAATATTCATTTGATTTTCAACCTAACCTACTATTTAATACCCATTCTATCACCCATATATGAGCGCGATCAATATCCCGCTGGATGGCTCAGAAGGCGGCGTTGTGCAGGCGCTCCGATAAGACCACGTAATGGATTTTTTTTTGTTTATACAAAATTGATTATTGTTGATTTCAAATTGTTTAGCAATTGTTGATTTATTTAAATACATTTAGCATTTGTTTACTTCGATTATGTTAACTGTAATTTTATACAAAAGAAAATATATATTTTTATAGCAGTTATTTCAAAAAAACTTGCAGTGGGGTATGTTGTAACATTTTTATGGGGCAAGTTGTAACTTTTATTATTTTTATGAAACTACGTGGGACATACTTAAATTTCTTCTTTTCATGTTTTTAATAAGTATTTTTTGTTGATTATTTAATTGACTTTATTTATTTCAGAATAAAACACTATAAAAGAAAAACTAATCGTGCTTTCCAAAGCCAAGATGTGTATGAATTGGCTTCTGTTGAAGTCTTGGAAAATAAAACCAGTGTATGAAAAGCTGCAAAGCATTTTAATTTGTGTCATGTGTCGCTTTATAGATATGGGGAAAAAATAAGAGTAACAACCCTCTATCAGTCGGCTATGTCAAACCCAGATTGGTTGGAACAGAAAGAGGAAGAAGAAGCTAAAATATCTGAGTAGGTACTTGATTACTTGCTCCAACATCTACTTTGGATTGTTTCCTTTGGAAGTCAGAAAGTTGGCATACCAGTGTTCTGTTATGATTGAAGCGAAAAATGTAACTCCGTCATGGCATAAAGATGAATCAGCTGGACCTGATTGGTTCAAAAACTAAGACTATGGTATGGTATGGCAAGAAACCTAAGACTGTCTCTGAGGACGCCTGAAGCTACATCTCTGAGCCATGTTTGTGTTAAATTTATAAATGTTAAATTTATAAAACATGTTTTTGTTAATTTTTGAATATTTTCTATCAGATTGAGAATAAAACTTAAAAGTCTGAGTCGGTTTTAGCGTGTTTAAAGTTAAATAAATCTAAATAAATCTTTGAAAAATAGAAAACTGGTTTACAATTCCTACTGTTACAATTTGCCCCAAGCCTGTTACAACTAGCCCCAATTACGGGGTAAGTTGTAACACTCGTCACTTTTTTTTTCAAAGCCATTTTTACAAGAATTCTTCACAGGTTTGATCAAAATTTTATTTGAAATCGATAGTTGAATAGTAGCTCATTCGAACTGTACTGCTGTATTTCCTAAATACCCAACAAGTAAGCTTCCATAGCCAAGAAACGAAAAATTACAACAAGCCCCCCGCTCCCCTATTTGGGCTATATGCCCCATGATAATTTGGAAAAACAACATACTTATCGAAATGTTGCGCAAATATGGAACTCCAGTGAGTCCAGATGGTTTTCTACACTGATTCCGTAAAATTTGAAACTAATCTGGACCTTTTTTTCTACCTAAGATAACCACGGCTTGCCATGTTTTGGGCATCTCATGAGTTTATGAGTTCGTTTTACCAAAAGCTGAGTTACTTATAACAGAATCAGTTAAATTATGATGATTGAAGATAAAGTTATCTCGTTATCTCTCAATAATCTGATTGCTCTTTTGCACGACTTTTCTTCTCTTATATACACGACTATAATAAAAACTACTACCTTTCGTTCCGTACGTGTTTTTCCACAACATTTATGCTCGGTAGTAACTTAACGCGTAGTTTCACAGTTAGCGACTTATCTTTTCCTAGAACTATGTACCTTTTCTCGTACTTCGAAAGTAATAAAAACCTTATGTTGACACTGACCAGTTTAAGCAAACTAGCTGCAATGGCGGATTTCAGAATTAAAAATATATAATATAAGTAATATGTTTTTTATAACAACAAAACAATATTAGTAGATTTTATTAACCAAGGGGATAAAGCAGTGTCTTCTGTCGCGGGTGAGGATTTAAGTTCACCCAAGACTAAGACAGCTTTATCACCGAGGAAAATACTCTACTTTTCGTACCATTTGCGAAAAAATTAACACAATAATAATATGAGATAGGTAAGCATTTATTAAAAATAATGACAATTAAAAGTAAAAGTTAACATTCGAAACATTGGTCCAATCAAATAAATATTATAAATGCGAAAGTTTGGATGGATGTATGGATGGATGTTTGTTACTCAATCACGCCCCAACGGCTGAACGGATCTGGATGAAATTTGGCACAGAGATAGATTATAGTCTGGAATAACACATAGGCTACTTTTTATCCCGGTAAATTAAGGAGTTCCCGCGGGAAACGAAAAACCTCGATCCACGCGGACGAAGTCGCGGGCATCAGCTAGTTATTTATAATTGCGGCAGCATTTGCACTGATGGAATCCGACAATTCACTGTCACTGTCGCTTTGATTTAACATCGTAACGTATTTTTAGAACATTAACTTATTTATAAAAATAAATTAAAAAAAAACTTTTTATGTATTTGAAGAAAATAAAAACGCGGCAAATTCCTAGACTAATATTTTTTTGTCGGAAAAGCAAAGGCATCAAGCTCATACGGCCTCGTCGGTTTTCGTCATTTTATTTAATAATCATAACTGCATAATAAATGCGTATTCCTTTTTCAAAAAGATGTATAATACAAACTCAATGGTGTAAACACAGATGTAGTTCAGTATAAATTTCGGTAAGTATTCCAAATTTAAATCACATTCTCCCCCTAGAGGATGAATGAAATTCAGTACAATTTTCTTTCCCTGTTTTTAACAGATTAAAAATGACTATTGTTATGTTCGCTTTTTGTGGCATAGAATGTCACTTTTTTGAGCAAGTGGTACGAAAAATATGTTTTAGTACACTATCAGTAGTCAGTACCCTACCGGTAACTCGCTTAAGTGGCTAATTCTATATAACACAATCTCAAAAATAAACTAAAATGACAGCTTTAAATTTAGTTAAGTATGTCCCCTTCCGCAGGGAGTCCGGAGTATTATGAAAGGGTTAGCAATATTTTTAATGCTGTCATTGACCGAGCGAAGCGAAGGTCTCTGAGTCTACTTGGGTGAATTGGCACTTGTCCGTCCGTCCGTCCGTCTGTCAGAGCCTTATAACTTCTGAATTGCTGAACGTAATTACTTCAAATTTAAATATAATATGTAAACCGATGGCCTCCCGCCGAATATGGCTTAAAAAGTTATAAAAATCTTTATTTCAGGGGGGCTCTCATAAAACGAATGCAAAGTAAAATATTTTTTATAGCGTTACATAGGGTTGCGGTATATCATTTTAAAGATAATTAGGAATAGAGTCCAAAAATATTTTTTTTTAATTTTTCCCCTAAAATTGACGAAATGGGGGGCTTTCAAAGTGGCGATTTTCTAACGTCCAAAGTTGACCTCAGAACTCTCAATTTTCTGAACTCTCAAGCCTGAAACTTGATCAATTATTTGAATTATATCCTGTACTTGAACAACAAATACTAAAATAAGATAAATATTATAAGGAAACGAAATTATTTAATTTTTAATGTGCTTCAGTATTATTAACAGAACTTCACAATTATGTCAGTAGATGGCGCTCTGTACAAGTTTATGGATACCGCGAGGTCTCAGTTCGGGGCGAACCACTAGTTTTAGTTAAGTTTAGATATTGTGCACTAGTACAGAATCAGCCCCATTACCTTCCTATTATTGGAAAGGTAAGCTAGCCTGCCTACCAGCTAAAACCAGAAACCAGCTAAAACCAGAAACACTTATTATTTCGCATAAATAACTTCGCGCTCAACTCAGGGATCTCATAATTATTTGATATCGCTTTTTTTAACCGTATGATTGATTAATTATTTTAACTAAGAATGCATTTTTGTACGAATTGTTTTCTTTACGTAATTACGTGCTATTTAGAGTATAATTAGAAAATTTGATATTTCGACACTACTCGTACCTACCTACATTAAGGTTTACAAGAAAAAAACATGTAGGTTACATCTTACAACCATAAGCAATAATATCTAATTGCTATGTGTTAGTATTTTGAAACGCCCGCACATGCACGTACGTACGAGTAACCTACGTTACGTAAAGTTATTGCATATGGTAAAGCCACAGGTAAAGCCGAAGTGAAAATGTGAAAACACGAACGCCTCACACTGCGGTATGCATAACGTTTCCTCAGATGCCTTTTAGGTTCTTGTGATTATCGCGCAATGATGCTAGGCGGTTGAGAAACTATTAAAATTCCATGGAAATTTTATGTGAAACAGGAAAGGGGCTTTAACGGCTTTTATAATCTAAAATGTTTACCTATATAATTTCTTCGAAGGTTTTCTATTCAGTATAGTATTAGAAGTAAAATTTACAGCAATGATTTGATCTTATAGAGAGTAGCCATTAATGCCACCAAAATCACTCGCTCATTAAGGCTCCAAAGTACATGAAATGTCAAGGATTTATGAAACCAAATTCTTGTGAAGCATTGCATTGCATGCATTCAGATATCATATTATTTACGTCATATCCTAAGATCGATGGATTAATCGATCGTTAAAATATAGTAAAATAAAGTTGTCTAAATGACAACCTAAACTCTAATTAACTAATCATGATTTTTAAGTTCGTTTCAAAGTGTTTATTAATCATATACAATCGGCAACCGGCATTGGTATAACTGCCAATGTGACCCACTGGGTCTGGGTCCGTATAATAATATGTGTGGCCTCATTTTTTAACGATACCCATTGCTTTAAATTATCATCACGAATCTTTTCTACATCTCATCTAACATCAATACAGAAGTACTCACATCGTGTGTTATATCATCAATAATGGCGTCGTGTGGCAAGTCGGCGGTCATCAAGAGAGCGTGAATGTCTTCAGTCTTGAAGCTCTCCATATCAGCTTCAGCGAGGTTGGCGTCCAGATCCCGGGCGATGTCTTTGTACCGTGACGCAAACTCAAACCGAGATGTAAGGTCACTTATGCCCTTATAGGATGCGGACACCGAGGACAGTACTGAGATGTGGTGGCACGATCCGTCTCGAAACATCGGACTGAAAAAGATACAATCTTAATGTTACTAAAATACTAAATGATTTAGGTAAAGCGTGTTTGCGTGGAACAAGGGCGAAATGTTAACCTTTAAATGCTTCGTCATTCATTATGCGTAACAAATATCGCTGGTACATCTGACCTTTAAATACAAAAGGATTGAGTTTGCCCAAAATATAAAAAATAGGCAATTTTCTCTTCAATATAACTTTTTATAATAATTAATGTTTCATTACCAGAGTCCAAACCTTTTGTAATTTTTGTTTGAAATTCAAGATCAAAGTATTAATAATATAATTTAGAGATGAAACAGAAACAAAGATTCACGACAGGACTAATATCAAAGAAAAGAAAATACTTTAGTATGTTTCTAAAAGATACCTACCATAACTACTGTGAAATGAAATGAAATGAAAATATACTTTATTGTACACCATACATTAAAAAAAACACATTTAAACAAAACAAGAAATTATGAAAAACTGTACAATAGGCGGCCTTATCGCTGAGAAGCGATCTCTTCCAGGCAACCTAGTGAAGGAAATAATAACAAAAAATTTGAAGGAGGGTGCACACAAAGTAGGTAATACAATTAACGGATAAAACACTTAAACAAAGGTAACAAATCTAAAGACTATTATAATATAATATAATACACAAATCTGTACATATAAAATACATATAATACATAAATATTATACATACATACATATATACATACATACAATATATTATACACACAACTTAAATATATAACAAATAATAGATATATATACATATTTGGATATAAGCTATCTATCTAAGGAATTGGATACTAAGGAGGCAAAAAGTGCTTTTTTAAGAGATTCTTAAAAATAGGCAAAGATTTTGCCTGCCTAATATTAAGAGGGAGAGAGTTCCAAAGACGAACAGCTTTAACGGAAAAGGATTTGGAGTAGAAAGCAGTGCTATGAGAAGGAATTCTAAGAATTAGATTATCCTCAGAGCGGAGAGATCGACCCGAGTGAGAATCACTGAGAAACTCAAACCGTTCTTTCAGATAAGGAGGAGTGACTGGATTGAAAAGAACACAGTACAAGAGAGATAAAAGATGAGTATTCCTGCGAAAATGAATTGGGAGCCACTCGAGTTTATTGCGAAATTCAGAAACGTGGTCATATTTACGAAGCCCAAATATGAACCGTATACAAAGATTTTGAATGCGCTCGAGTTTATTTAGTTGCTCCACACTTAAGTCTAAATAACAAGCATCAGCATAATCAAGAATTGGTAAGAGGAGAGATTGTGCAAGCGCAATTTTAGTAGGTATGGGTAGAAAGTTAGTCAACCTCCGGAGAGAGCCGACAGCAGCAAACACCTTTCTACTTACTTCACTAACCTGGGGAACCCAAGACAGAAACTTGTCAAATACAACGCCAAGGTTTTTAACTGTATCACTATACTGTAATTGGACCCCATCAAAAACAACATGGGGAAGAGTAGCCCAGTCTATGCGTGATATTAGATTTTGGCTACCTATTATAATGACTTGTGTCTTGGAAGGATTTACTTTTAGTCCGTAAGACTTGCTCCATTGAACAATGGAATCTAAATCTTTATTAACTAAATCAATAGTCCTGGGTAAATCTTGTAATTTAGACTGAGCATACACTTGGAGATCATCAGCATACAGGTGGTAGTGAGAAGATATATGCTGAGTGATTGAACTTATGAAAATCGAAAATAGGAGAGGAGACAACACGCCACCTTGCGGTACGCCGGCACTTATCGAACACCAGTCAGAAAAACTTTCGTCGATACGTATCCGCTGCCTGCGCCCATGCAAGTAACTATGAAACCAGTCAACGACCTCAGGAGATATGTTAAGAGAAACTAGAATTGCTAAAAGTAATTCATAATCAACATTGTTGAAAGCATTGCTGAAATCAAGTAAAGTCAACACCGTTACACATTGGTTATCCATACCGGAACGGATGTCATCGGTAATTTTGACTAATGCAGTAGTTGTACTATGGCCGGGACGGAAACCGGATTGAAAAGGATTTAAAAGGTTACATCTTGATAGAAATAGTGTCATTTGCTTATGAACTATACGCTCAAAAACTTTAGAAAGAAATGGTAAAATGGAAATAGGGCGATAATCAGAAAAACTGGATGGATTTGATTTTTTTGGAATAGGAGTTACCTGTGCATCCTTCCAAGAAGAAGGAAAAACACCGGTGCAGATAGAATGATTAAAAATGGACGCAATGATAGGAGCTAGAAGATCAAGAAGAGGAATAACCATTTTACGACTTATGCAGTCAATACCAACAGCATCAGAGTTGACCTCCTTAATACTTCTCTTAACATCACTGCAGTCAATTTGACTAAATATAAAAGCGGGATCATCAGGAGTGGGCAAAGCCAGAATTTGATTTTTTGTATTTAATTTTGTAGTACTATCAATGGTACAAGATGTGGAAAAATGCTGATTAAGCTGATTAAAATTAATATTACTTGACTGACTATTACTATTCGCTTTCCCAACTCCAAGAGATTTCAGAAACTTCCATACCCTTCCGGAATCTTCTTCCTCGAGTACAGATTTATGGATATGGCGTCGTTGTTTATCTCTACACAACCTGTTGCATCGATTCCGAATGTGTTTATATTTGTCCCGATTGGCATCACTGGCAACAGATTTGTATTTTGCTTTTGCTACATTTTTCTTATGTTGCAAAGTTTTAACTTCTTCAGTGAGCCAAGGAGCAGGAAGATGCTTAATTCTTACTGGGCGTATCGGAGCATGGGTATCATACAATTTCGTCAAAAGAGAATTAAAAATTTCTACCCGATCATCAATATTATCTCCAGTTAGAACTTCAGTCCAATCAATTTGAGATGCATCGTCTCGCAAACTGACAGGATCCATACCACTAAAATTACGCTTGAGAAGAATTCTTGATTTAGCTTTGGGAGGGCGTATTTTATAGGATAAATAGATCAAGTCGTGATAGGAAAAGGCATCTGCAGTACACTGACCATGCTTAGCTACATAGTCTACAGAGGATACAAGAATAAGATCTAGAAGTGATGGAGTAGAATTAGGAAAAGAGTGAGTTGCAGAGAGAGGAAGAATGTGTAAGTTTGATGCCTGCACTACAGATTTCAAACGAAATGCGCGTGCATCATTTTTTAAGAGGCATGTATTAAAATCGCCCATAATAACCGAGTGCTCATATTGCGGTATGAACTTATCTAACAGACTTTCAAATCCAGGGTAGTAATCTATTGTAAGACTAGGATTATAATAAACGCCAAGCAGGAGTTTTACATTGGAAAAAATAACCTCAATTAATAAATGCTCTGCCTCTGTGATACAGTTGCAAACCCTCAAATATTGGACCGATTGCAAATAAATTAGTCATCCGTTGCTTCCTTCCCTTCAGATTTTACCCGATTTAACCCCTTTCCAACAAAGAAAAATTGAAATCGGTTCCATTCCCTCAAATATTATTATTTCCAAACTGTTCCATATCAGAAGGGAAGTTTTGGCTGCGGCTGGTTACCAACGTACTGGCAAAGCCATATTGCCAAGTTGAAGTCGTCAAGTCGAAACCGATTTGCAGCCGTTAGCGATTATCTAATAATAGTTCGCTACCATGAATCAAGCGTTAATTTGTCTTCAAATAAAACAGAATATTGCAATAACTTCGTGTTGTGTTGTGTTAGGAGGTTTAGTGTTCCGGTACCATGCCACTTAGAAATCGATAAGGCGTATGGGTTTAATGAAATTGCCATGCTCCTTCCAATCTTAGACGGCTTTACTAGTCAAGGGCTAGTCTGTAAAGTAGGAAATAAATAAATTACTTACTTATAATCGAGGAGCCATAAGTATCCGGAGTTATCGCAGTGAGCGTCGAGCTCATCCTGCGTCGAGTGGAGGCTTCCGGCGAGGCTGGTGTTGCTGTTGCAGTCCTCGTCGGTGACGCCGGGGCTCGCCGCCTTCAGCCCCAGCCGTGGCGGTGGCCCTGGAACACGGAAACGCGACCCGTCAGTCAACTAGTCCGAGAATATCAAGGATGTTATTTACGGCGAGCGACTTGTCAATCAACCGATCACGGAACTAGGTAACTGTTACGGAAACAATGGATTGTGATTTGTGATGTCCGCAAGTTTAAATAGTTCAAGTAACCATAACTAACTTCGTTCGCGCGGATGTTTATCAAGTCCTTTGGGAACTCTTTAATTTTCCCCCATTATTCCGGTAGCCTATGTACTCCGGGATGCAAAATCTCTGTGACAAATTTGGTGAAAATCGGTTGAAGGGATAGGCTGTTGAAGCGTAGCAGACAAACAGACAGACAGACACACTTTCGCATTTATAATATTAGTATGGAATTATGAATTTAGCAAGGTAAATACCAAGGCAATCATGAATAAAATCATACAAAGTTATAGATTGTGATTTGAGGAACAATTAAACTCGCAATAGACCATAATAAGTAGATTGTTAAATTTCATTTCAACTATTGTAAAGTTGCATTTTTAAACTAAAAATCTTTAAGTAAAAGTTCCCGATCCCTACAACAGAAAGCGTGGGTGAGGTAGCGTACCTACCACATACCTTTTATGGAAGGTTGATGCACATCCAAGAGATGAGGAAAATAAAATTATGGGAAGCATCAAGCAACACAGTCGAAAATACTTTCGAAGATTTTGAATGTTACATGAACCATTGTGACTTGATACAATTCGCTTTGCATATTCGGGGTCAATAACCGTCACACAATGTAAGCACAGAATACACTATAGAAAAATAATGTAAGGTGATCAGTGAACTCGCTAATGGAAGCAAGTTAGGAAACCATGTGACGCAAGTGTGATTCAGCCGTGATACATCGCGAGAACAGCTACCAATTATTGGCCACACTATTGTTTTTGCTTCGCTAAATAAATTCTTGAGTTGAAACACAGAGGAAAAATCTCATGTCTCAGGTATTCCCATCATCATTTGTATGAAAAGCACCTACAATCTCTCTGACTATGCCAATATGAAAAACTGTTTTACTACCGATATTTTACTGTAGGTACCTACATATTTTAATATAAGATATACATATAAACTTATTATATTGTATAATAATAATCTTATGATTCACGAAACTGCTTCATAAGTAAAAACGATAAGACGATAATAAATGCGATAAATTCAAGATTAAAATAAAAACTACAGTCGGAGTTTCTGGTCTTTTTATTTTGTTTGCATCAAAGTCAAGCAGGAATGCATAATCGGCTTTTGGAGATACTTAAGTGTGACACGATTATGACATCATATGATGGATAATTATGACATTCGACTGTGTCCACAAAAATATCTAAAATACCTCAAGTAGATCAAGACTCAAGAGACTCAACTAAATATCGTTTAAGTTCGAGAACTGAAACGGGTCTAGTTCCTCTTTATTTATTGTAGTTAATTTTGTAATTAATATTATCTGACGACAAACTAACAATAATAAGTCTGGGTTTAAGCTGATCACTCATTCAGAAAATGTTAAGCTTCCCTGTATTTCCGGTATTTCGATATTATTAAGTCAGTAACTTAGCAGGTACTCGGATCAACCTAATTGATAGATTCCGCTTATATTCATCAATGTCAGGCAAATGAAATCTAGGTGCAAAGGTAAACTAGAACATCACGCAATATGATAACGAGGAATTTATTATTCCTTGCTTGTCAAGTTGAGTAATGGCTTAAGTAAAATTAATAATACCTATCTAAAATGCCAAAGCATGTAAGTATATTATCTGTCTATCTTTATGTTAATTTTTCATTGGCACAGAGATATCCTACGTTTTGGATTTGGGCATAAGTACCTACTATACTTTAATCCCGGAGCCTTATTATTGGCTATTTAAATGATTGACTAACACTATTTTGCTATTGGCCAAATCCATGGTCGTAATAAGATTAGCACAACAATTGAGATGATTGGTGCAGCTTTCACGGAATAGGGGTATCGGAAAATCAAACATTAGATCAACGGAGTTATTAATAAAAACTTAACACCCTCGCATACGCAGTGTCGGGTATCAGCAAGTAACTAATAAACATAGATCAGAAAAGAGAAAAAAACAAGTGTGATAGTCAATACAGAAATAATAAATGGCGATATAAACGGCAACGAGAGAGCTAGGTCCAGGCATTCCATAGCCCCGGGCATGCAGACGCCTGGCTAGAGTGGGCGGACACACTGCATTAGTCCATTTCTTCAATTTATGCGTCCGAGAAACAAGACATGCACATTGTACATCCTGGAGCACTCTGTTCTGTACAACTGCGCTCCAACATTGACCGTGTAATGAACAGGTGAAAATGGCAAACTTATAGACACTTTAATACTAGGAAAGTATGACATCTAGGAAATATGCATAAATAATAGCAAATAACAAATTAGTCTTATCCTAACGAACATCACCATAAAGAAAATTTCGGTTAAGTAGTCTTTTATAGCTACCTATCACTACCAATGTTATTAATGCGAAAGTATGTTTGTTTGTTGTTCAATCACGCAGCTGCTCAACGGATCGACATATTTTTTTGCGTGAAGTTAAAGACCTGGAGAGTGACAGCCTTTTTATTACGGAAAATTAAACAGTTTCCACGGGATTATATTAAAACCTACTATTCACGCGGACAAAGTCATGAATATAGTCATTCATAAATTAATGGCATAAGAATAATCATTTAAAATGATTCTGGGGTTGCTATTATGTTTTATTGCATAGGGCGAGAAGTCTTTACAATCATCATTTATAGCGCTAATAATGAATGAAATGTCAATCTCTACGGATTTTTATCGCTCCATAAATAATTGAAGTGTCTGCCTGTAGTTTTGAAATGAATCATTTATCACCTAGCTAGGCGCTTCACTCAATCTTGGATAGGAATGCCCATTCCAAACTTTTTTTTAAACATTCGAAGCGATTTATTGGCAACCTAATATCTTCCATAACCTAATATATTATTATGGTCTTAGCTAATTATTCAGCCATTCGGAGTAAAAAAAAAACAAAAAAATTCTGTTTCTGTATTATTTTGTGCCTCCTTGTTTAATAGTCTTTTTATATTTCCATTAAAACTATGGCTAAATGCCAAATAATCGTGATCCAATCCGTTGTGCCCATTTTATTTCATCACAGTGGCATCGGAAAATGTTTTAATACTTGAAGTCTTATCCGTGTTATATTCTCAAAAGAAGTTGCTATTCGTGTCAAGATATTTCCATTGCAGATATTTCGTTTTGGCCTTTTTCGAAGGAAGTATTATTTTTCAATGGGATCACAAACAGAAGACAGTAATTGTTTTGGTTAGTTACAGTAAATTCGATGCGTCCGCGTTGTTGATAGCAATACACAGGAACTTATGTAACAATAGTGTTTAAAAGTTAAAAGAGACGTTTAATAACGAGACATTATCAGAATGCATATTATGATTGCATGAAACCACTCCAACCATGCGACCACCTTTTAGAACTCTTCCTCCATTCTCATTCTTCAGATTTACCATCGGTTTCAAATATGCCAACTTATTAATACTTAGATAAATTGTTGTTTTTGTAATTGGAAATGCTCAGTATTACCACGTATTACCAACTAGCTGATGCTCGCGACTTCGTCCGCGTGGATTTAGGTTTTTCGGTTCCCGCGGGAACTCTTTAATTTTCCGGGATAAAGAGTAGCCTATGTGCTATTCCAGACCATAATCTATCTCTGTGCCAAATTTCATCCAGATCCGTTCAGCCGTTGGAGCGTGATTGAGTAACAAACATACATCCATACATCCAAACTTTCGCATTTATAATATTTATTTGATGAAGATCATTCGCATAGATCCGATAAACAGCAACCGATATTGGCCTGAGGCTGATGAAGTTGTGAAATTACAATAACTATAATATTAATAATCAACAATTAATCGCATTGACGATATTTCACAGTTGTTTTCGCAACATCCAACAAACAATGCACCAGCGGCAATTTGACCATGAAGCCCGGAAACGAAGGTCGACTGCCTGTACCACGGTTATTTATTTCTTCTATATAAAAATAAGTATGTACTTATATTGTTAGCCATTGTTTTGTCCGGTCTGGTCCGTAGGAGGACAAAACACTTATTTCGCTTTTCAGTTACCTATCGAACAATCAATTTCTCTCATCGAGTTGCTTCAAGTCCTTTCCACTTTCACATTTGTCCAGTGAAACGAAAAGCCTAGCAGATAAGCCTAGTAGAGTATGCTTCTGTGATGGTAGGTACTTATAGGATATTTACGTTATCACGTGATAATTTAGGAAGTTGATGTAGAGCTTACATATAGCTAGCCGCTTCCACTACGTGAGATAATTCTGAAATTATATTGATGAAAGACAGAATTTGCCTGAGCAAATCCAAGCTCATAGCTACCGCGGTATCTAGGTACTAAAATTCTACATCAATGACCGCGGTAAGAAAATGAAAATAAAGAAAAATTAATACGAAACAGAGAGAACCATGCTACAGTTTGAAGTATCAATAACAAATGAATAAAAAAGTAATTATTTCTTATTGCGGACAATCAATTGCCGTTACTAATTAATTGAGATACGAGTATCACAATAGGTATCACAGCGATTTTCAGAAATTGAATTTAAGACAAGCTTCATCCCGCCCGATATTTGGGTCAAGTTTTATCATGGATCTTGTGTATTTTGATAAATAGATGTGTCCGTCTAGAATCTAGATGTGTAGTCCCACAAACTTATCTGACCCGGTGGCCAAAATTAGAACTAATTTTTATGCCTGTTTATTTTTTGTTTTTATTTTATTTATCATAGACTCAAGCGACGCTGTCACCGGGTCAGATATATTAAGTTTGTCGGACTATAGTCTGAGTTAAGGCCACTTGAACAGTCTTGTAAGTTGCGTATCGTATCCAAATGTTACATAAGTAAACTTTCGTGCTCAACTTACGTAAAAACTTACAAGTGTAGGTAATCGTGGCCTTACGTACAAAGTTACTGTATAGTCATGGCTTATTTTAATTTATTGATTTGGCGTGACAGATACAGCTGTTTCTAAGTAGACCAATAAACCAGTCAACCAACAATAAACGATTCTTAAATATAATATAATATTTAAAACAGATTTCACCAGAGGTAACATATCGTGAACTTTAAAGAGAAAATATTGAACAAGGAAGGAACTTGAGTTTTATACTACAAATTGCAATGTAAGGACGGTTAAAATATTTCCGGTTTTACGTTGTAATATTTATCATCAATGTTAAATAATAATAGGCCACTGATCACCTTCACGGCTGAGCCGATAACGAATAGGTTAACATTTCACGGGCATTTCAATGTATTGACATTTTGGTAACTTACAGACTACAGCCATACATTGTTTTAGGTGCCATAGAATAACTAGGGTCAACAGTAGATAGTAACATAATTGAAAATATCAACCACGAAAAGTATTATAATTACTTATTATAATTAATTATTTATCTTCTCCAAGCAATAGTATACCAATCAGCAATAGCTTGTGCTGGAAGTACGCAAGATAATTTTATATTTCCAGAGCACCGAGCTATTGAAGGTTAAAGTTTAGGCTTGAGGTTGTTAGGTTGAAAGTATCTTTGGAGAGAAGATGCAAGAGTGTACAATACGAATAATAAAATGGTATTCACGATCACACGGATTTACTTAATACTTATCTATCTGTTTTATGCCAAATGTAACAAAAAAGAAGGTAAAACATGAAACTTTGAATTTACTTTGCTTAATTTTTAAAGTAGGTAACCTTCAGTTTGAACAGCAAACTGTTGATAAATTGGGATCTACCTATTAATGTTTTGACATCGATACTAATAATATAGGTAAATGCGAAAATGCGTCAGTCTATATTATATATTTAACGACTCAACAACTGAACCAATCCATACAAAAGTTAAGAACAAGGACGCAAACATTAATATTTATAGGTACGTAATTAAGTAAGTCAGTTTCTTTACTTTAAAATTATTAGAAACCAAAGTAAATTGAAATAATAAATTACAAAAGAAAGAAATATAACATAGCATGTTTGAATGGTGACGTGACACTCGTGATATAAACAAAAAAAACATAGTAAAATAAACTTTTATTATTACTCACATGCATCCAGACTCCTACGCCAGAACTAAAACGGCATTTAAAATATAGGTTTTTTCTCCCACACTTAAGCCTTTTACGACTTTAACCGTCCTCATTAATGACCAATAACTTTATGAAAATGACACACAACTTATATCATGTCATCTGGTATTTATATCAAGTAAAGTAATACCCAAGGGTGGTTTAAAATAGATCACGACAAAAAATTTCACTAGTAATCGTGAGAACGGTAACGCGCCCCGATTTGTGAGGGACCTTTAGCCCAACTAATCTTTCCTTATAAGTTACTGCTTGGGGATCTGGACTGGACCACCAAGGGGATAACACGATCGATATTTAAGCTGAGCTTTCACTGATCACAAGTCTTCAACGTGCTTTAGTTATTAATGATTGCATTTAAGTAAAGCCTTCCACTCCACAACAGGTTTTTAAAAGAATTTTGACAAGTGGACCTTAATGAACTGATTAATTTACCTAATACAAATAAAATTATTGGTAGAATTTACAGTTAAATCATGCTACTTTCCATTTCAAGTATTGCGGTTTATTTTTTTATTTTAACTTTACTTTTTCGTTCTGAGATGAGCGGTAATTGACCGGTGAAGGATTAACTTAATATTGCGTTTCAAGAACAAATAGTATATCTAGGTATGTAATGTATAAGCCAGCTACCGGGAATAGATGGCACCCATCTTGTGTGTTTGTAATAAGCTTATACGAATGCTGATGAGTCATTTCATTTCTGCAAGGCAAGTGTTAATGGCCGTATGACATCTAAGTACTTAGGTACATAACCAGTAATATTATCTACCTATTACCTATAATTTATTTATAGTGCATTCGCAATAATTGTATACAGTTATGAATTATGATAAACATTTACAAAGGTCGGAATGAAAGTATTTATGTAAAACGGTAACTACCTAACCGGGCTACCTTACTAAATCTGGTCTTGACTCTAGAATAACAAACGTATTCAGGTAAAATAACAGTAAAATACTATGTAGAGGTAGAATATAGAGACTAGACTCTAGAGGCTTTAAAGAACGGACATCAGCTTAAGTTTATGCACTGCCAACACAAACAGTAAAATCCCATATTTGCTCAATTTCATTGCCCCTCTCAGCTATAATTAAAGTCTTCAACAGCAAACAGAAAGCTCTAAAGTTCGCAAGTACCATCCATTGGTGATATTTTAAACATCGTGTATGAGTCAAGAAAAACGAACCGTTAAAGCATGGCAGTGACAATAAAAGGAGACGCATGGCGCCGGGTAATTTCAACCAACAAGAACTGAAAATGGAAGAATACTGGCAACACATGCTTATAAATAGTCCCTTCTAAAGCGTATGTATGACCAATTGTCTAATTTTATAACTTGTGTAGAGAACCCTTCCAAAGCAAACGGCTTATATGGTACAAAACATTCATTGAGCATGAGTATCTGGTTCAGACTCGGTGTGAGCCTAAATTAGTTTCCTCTGAAATAACAGGTTACAATAATTTATGTAGCTATTTGTTTGATCTATAGATACCGATTTGTTTTTATTGTGTAAGATAACAAAACAAGTAAGCAAATAATTAGTGTTTGTAAGCAAAAAATTGATTCATCAGACATCGTACGATTAATAAACAAAAAATTGAGGCCGGTTGATGTTGAGACGGTTTGTCCTTGATTGAATGTTGACAGGTTAACGACATGTGTAACTTCGAGCCAGTTAGATATAACGTAGCTTACTAGTATGTAGCTTCAAAATAATCTAGAATGTTCTGCAACCTATTGTATTTGTATGATAGCATAGCTGCATTTAATAGTTGGTACAAAATAAACAAATTCTCAATGTTTATTTAATAGGTGCGAAACTGGCTTACGAAAAGAAAATTACCGTTGCTGCTCATCTTACGTACCTTCTTAACTACCTACTCAACAAAAATATAGAAGCGCAATCACTCCCAACTACCGATATGACGTATGGTAGACAATGTTTTTAAAAGCAGGTTAATGCAATCGATTTACTGAAAACTGTAAAAATAAACCTTGGAAAACCACAACCTGGCATCTCGTCGATCCGATGACATCGATTAACTTGTGGAAAAGAGAAAACTCATTAGATAACGAGAAAAATGGCTCGCATATGAGAAAGCTTTTGTCCAACACTGGATAAGTAAAGGCTGATAAAGAAGAAGACAATCGATTTGAATAATATGTAAACTTAAAATGTTCAAAATATAAAACTGTTCGTCATGCTGGTTACCCATAGATTTATTATACCGGGTAGGTACACCTATGATCAATTTAATACAAGCAAATTCACAAGAGTGACGTGATGTAGTTGAAAATTCTCTATTTCGATGAGACAGATGTGTGTAGTTTGGCGAGATACAATTGTATTGTATTTGTTTGTGCATATTATAAAATAATAAATTAAAAAAAAAAAAAGAATCACGATTCACGAGTTGAGTAGCTTACACTTGCAGTATTTCAAGGTCGGAAATGTTAACAAATGCGATAATCACGTTAATAGGACAATAGAGTCTATTTAAAACGTAGGTATTTTCGCATCCAACAATAAAACCGTAGTTAACTAGTTACTGTGGCCTCAGAGTTATTTGTTAGTTTCACACTAGTGATGAGTCTAGTAGTTAGCAGCGATTGAGGTCCAAGCGGCAACATCCTTTTAGAAACGACATAATAAATTGACTAGGGTTTCCTGTTTTAGACTACCACAAACCTAACCTATCCACACATTTTCAACCTATTCCTAATGCGCCTCCTGTGAGGCTCGGACTACGGCTTACGTCACGTCCCGGTGACGAAAGAAATTGGGGTACGTAAGAAATCGGGGTTTTATATTATATTTTAAACCTGCTAACAATATGGATGACGTTTTTACCCGACTACGGCAAAGCCAAAAGGAAGGGTTATGATTTTAGCATATAGACTAAATTTACACGAACAAAAACGATATATGTAACGGATGTTACATCCCTAAAAGTGGAGGCCTCTGAATTATTTTTCGTAGTTGGGTTACAGTTTTATTTAATAATTACTACTTGTTCTTATAAATACTGGCTATTTCAATTACCTACGGCGAAAATTTTTATATACGATAGATTTCGATAGGTTTTATTATAGTTTCATGATTATACATAATATTATGATGTATTCATAAAACATATCGGTTCTAAGTTCCAACCCTCTATCTTTGATAATTTGGTTCTACTGTGTAACCTATTTAACATTGGACAATGGACATAGTATTGACATGCGGGCAATCGTTTAAAACTAATCCTCTGTAGTCTAAACGAATGCATGTTATATAATTAACGATACTGTTGATAGTAACAACAGCTGCACAAAACAACGGATGCCTACGTGCGGAACAAAAATGATGCCAACGCTAACAAATGTCTATCGTGACTCACTTTTTGTTTATGAAACGAGGGGGCAGAGAAATCGGAACAAAATGAGCCATTAGACAATTCAATTTCTTTTAAGTCAAAGTTAAAACGGTGAACGACGAAAAATAATTATTGAAGTTGCTTGAAGTAAGGGCTAAAGTCAAACTGTCATAGAACGGCTCGAGCTAAAGTATTCCATATTAAAAATAAAAAGCTAAATGTAAAATGCTAAATTATAGTAAGTATGTTGTTTTATATAACTATGAGTAGTGCTTGCCAAGATTATAGTAACTTGTAATAATCTAGTCTGTGAATGCCAGGCGCCCGAATCCCGATACGAATTCTAGATATGTACGATTCGGGTCCGCGTAAATTGACAGCTAAGCCATTAAAGATAAACAGAATTAATGGTATTACTATATGGATCGTGTGATACAAGATAGCTCCGAGTTTCTCCCATTTATGTGTCAGTGACAGACAACGGTATATTTTGGAATGTTATGCGCCTAATATGACAGCTTTTGTAAAATCACCCGGAATTTAAAGGTACCTATAAAAATGCAGTATAAAACCAATATAATATTTTCTATCAATAATAAATATTTTCAATAATAACTCTTCTAGATCAAATACCTATTATCCAAAACAAGCTTCGTATAGCAAGTTCTTATAAGTACCTTGTACTTAATTTTTTTTAAATAAATGAGTAGGCTTATAAGAGCGAAAATTGTTTAGTCAAATTTAAAAAATGTGATAGACTTATCACATAAATCGTTGTAATAAAACGATGAACTGGGTGAAGCGGTGAATTTAGTACCTACCCCCAAATTTTTATACGGTATATTTGACTACCAAATTGATATTTTTGGTAGAAAATATTACTTTGATAGAGCATTTAAATTAAAATCCAGCCAGTTTCCTACATCTTCGGATGAAGCAATTTATCTTATAATCCAGTGATCACAGAACAGATAGATACACATTTGCAAAAGTCAACATGCACTCGACCTAGACAATCAGGGATTTAGATCTAACCAGTTTAACCTTGGGCTAGAGCTCTCTTTAATATATTCAAAGAGGAAATGAACGATGTAGAATACAAGATACGAACGCTTAACAACTATTTCTAATTCACAAGTATTATCTATATCCAGTTCTGCAATAAACTTTGTTATAAATAAAATATTGTGTTGGCTTATTAAAATATGTTACACACAACATACCTAAGTAATATAGAAAAACAAAAATAATTTTATCCCATCATGATTTTAAACAAACAGTTATTTTCATTAGAGTTAGTTTCATAGAGTTTATATTAAATATTTCAAAAGTCAATTCAATGGGCGAGCTAAATGATACTCGTTCATAGTATATTATTAAAAATGGATACCGATAAATGAATATTGCACGCAGCATGACCAAGATAAGATAGAAACAGTATAATTATTAAGAAATCATGCAAACTTAATACGAAATATTATAAACTAGATAATGCCCGCGACTTCGTTGGCGTGGATTTTTTTTAATTCCCTTGGGAACTCCTTAATTTTAAGGGATAGAAAGTACGTGGATACAACCTATCTCTGCACAAAAAATAAAAGTCGGTTGAAAAGATGGACCGTTAAAGCGTAGCAGACAGACAGACAGCCTTTGGCATTTATAATATTAGTATGGATAATGAAGCAGATAATATACTTGACGACTGAAAATCGACTTCTATTCGCACTAATAGTCTAATCGATGACCTCAAAAAATTCAATTGACAGTATCCCCAATTTGAAATAATGATAATATCATGTCGGAGCATAATATTTGGTTTAATATGCAGCATAGTATTAAGGAAATCGAGTCATTAGCTGTTCACGCAATTACACGGCCTAACGAATACCCCGCCTCGGTTAGAATACAAAGCCATCGCACTGGTTTCATTGAGCGCAGGGCTGCCGTTTATAATAAACTTCAAATATTATGTAGAGTGAAGACCTATAATCATATTACTTCAATTAAAACGTACATAAGATAAATTATTTACGACTACTGTAATTATGATTGTTATCAACTTAAGTACTTAATATACGAGTATTTCTTCACATAACATTTCACTCTTCAAAATACAATGAGCATCTGGTCATCATCTGTGAATGTCACAACCTCACAACTCACAATAGAACCAGTTTAAATTTGCGCCTCAAAAATTTTGCCTGTCAGAAGTTTAGTATCATCACTACGTTTTCATAAACTCATTATGAAAACGTAGCTGATAAGTGGTAGATTTTTGACATAATAGTAACAAAAAGAAATATGTAAGTATTAAAATCCTATGAATTAAGCCACTGCCAAGGGTCACTGGTAGAAATCTCTTATAGAGATAAGTGCTTCCTTATCCGCTATGTTTATGTTCTAAGTATTTCATAAGATTTTGGTACAAAATAAAAATAAAAAAAAATAGTAAAAAAAATGAATCAAATGCAATTAAGTATTTTCTTCTAAAACAATCAACTGAGGAAGTTTTTTTTGTTAGTAGTTGTAGAAGATTATTGGAAGATAGGCTTGCGCTTGACGACAATAAGGTCTAGGTTGGAGCGCGCTTGCCTAGATGATGCATATTCACTCTTGCCTTGAAGTTACTTAAGTTATACGTGGCAGGGAATACATTCGCTGGAAGGGTAATCCACATCCTGGAGGTTCGCATCAGGAACTTAGAGTTTCGTTCGAGCAGATTGAACGTCAACCACCGAATTATTGTTCTTTTTTTTTTTTACCACTACAAATTAGCCCTTGACTGCGATCTCACCTGATGGTAAGTGGTGATACAGTCTAAGATAGTAGCGGGCTAACCTGTTAGGGGCATAGCAGTTATATTATACCCATACCCCTATTCGGTTTCTACACGCCATCGTACCGGAACGCTAAATCGCTTGGCGGTACGTCTTTACCGGTAGGGTGGTAACTAGCCACGGCCGAAGCCTCCCTCCCACCAGGCCAGACCAGGGAAAATTCAGATATTATAAATTTCCAAACCCTGCCGGGGATCGAACCCGGGACCTCCTCACGTTAAGGCAACAGCGCTCAAAACTGCGCTACGGAGGTCGTCAAAAGGTGGTGCGCTACGGTGTTCTAATCTAATATTGCACACTTCGGTGTAATATTATGAATGATATGACATCCCTGAGCAAACAGACAGCGCGAGCGGCGACGACTCGGGCGACCGAATGCATTAACCATGATACCCTTGCTACTCCCTGTCCCTGCATAATGACAACTCACATTCTATTGTTTCGACCCACACGCTATAAAATTGTTTACTTATTAATAATCACAAGTTCCTTTCAAAAAATTTGTGGAGCGAGATGAAAGGGAACTTACAATGGGAATGGGAATGTTTCTTTTATATAGGTGCATATTCCTGATGTAGGTAATAGGTATACCTAATTGACCGAGCGAAGCGAAGGTCTCTGAGTCTACTTGAGTGAATTTGCACTTGTCCGTCCGTCTGTCCGAGCCTTATAACTTCTGAATTACTGAACGTAATTACTTCAAATTTAAATGTAATATGTAAACCGATGGCCTCCCGCCGAAAATGGCTTAAAAAGTTATAAAAATCTTTATTTCATAGAAGCGAATGCGAAGTAAAATATTTTTTATAGCGTTACATAGGGTTGCGATATACTTATCATTTTAAAGATAATTAAGAATAGAGTCCAAAAATATTTTTTTTTTAATTTTTCCCCTAAAATTGACGAAATGGGGGGCTTTCAAAGTGGCGATTTTCTAACGTTCAAAATTGACCTCAGAACTCTCAATTTTCTGAAAGGCTGAGCCTGAAACTTATCAATTATTTAAATTATATCCTGTACTTGAACAACAAATACTAAAATTAGATAAATATTATAAGGACACGAAATTATTTAATATTTAATGAGCTTCAATATTTTTAACAGAACTTTACAATGATGTCAATAGATGGCGCTCTGTACAAGTTTATGGATACCGCTAGTATGCTTTTCAAACATGTATGTGTTGTGTGTTTGTTTATATCCAGCTACTTACTTACTTCACTGAGAGTTGCGAGATGCGATGTCTTGTTTAGTATCAACTTGACAAAATTGACGTAAATTTAATGAAAGTTACATAAGTGCCACGCTAAAATATCCATTACTGTTCTACGTAAGTACCTACATAGTAAGTACGAGTACATTTTAACGGTTATTATTGTTTGAAAAAGAGGAAACAACATACTTGGACGTGATAATAATGTTAATAAGACAAATTACCTATAGGTAATACAATGACGCATTGAACTCCAATGGAACTTATTACAATTACGTAGAAGCCTATTTTACAGAATCAACCAAGTAAGATAACAATACAACGTAAACGCGGTGTCCTTGACTCAAGCTTGCGGCTTGGCGCCACGAGACCGCCTCCTACCGGCCCAGCAAGCGCCTCTCTCCTTGATTTTATTTATTGCGGTTATTGCGGCAACCATGGTCAGGCAATTTATTATGCGCAAATCACTGTGAAAAGGAACCCCAATGACCAACTGAATGGCCAATTTATTTTCTCATTTATAGTGAAATTACAATATTTAGTACCTACGTGAAGATATGAAAACAATTTGCCACATCACAATCAATTTTATCATTGATTTACACTTCTGTGGCAGTTTTAAATTTTCATAACAATAGACTAAGTAATTATGTAAATAAACATCGATGATCAGGAAGAACACCTACCGTAGAATAAAATGAAAATACGAAAATAATGCTTGTCTTTAAGAAACCTAATTTAAATATTGATATTCAGAAAGATTGAAAGTAGATATTATATTTAGTTATAATTAGGTACCTAGTAATATAAGCCCTATTAAAATAGAGAAAGCTTGAATAATTGAATTAAGTATATGCATGTGGGAAAATTTTAGTAGAGAAAATCATTACTCGTTGCAATGTACCTATTTCTTTTAGTTTCTCTTGTACTCTTACTAAGATAAAGCTAGGTTAGTAGGAAAGTTCGGCAATTAAAATGTGAATTCCTGAAACTATCGGTAGTAAAACACGTAGATAGTGAGACTAGGCCACAAAACCGTAACGATGTGTAGGTAATTTACGCGGACACGCCAAAATCGATTAATTTGGGACACCAATGGATAGTGTGTCAAGCGTTTTATGGTTATTAGCTACATACAATTTTAAAGTTATTGAAAACGTTTCTAATCTGCTGTCGATTTACGAAGATTTCAAGTCTGCTTAAATGGTTAACACAATGTTAATTATTCAGAAACAATTAACTATTCAGAAAAACTCTATTAACTCTTGTCTTAATAATTATAATGATGAACGCTTGATGAATTGCTTTGATTAAAAGTTAGCGCTTGAATTGTAGATTAGTGACATTGCAAATGTTAACCGCTAATTAAACTTTAACTAATCGCACTTAACAAAATCTAGACTGACCTTAACTTTTAAGTAAGTACTACTTAATTAATAAAGTTAATTTCATTTCAAGTTAATGAAACAATTACACTTTTGATTGAAAATCACATACAAAAATAGTACAAAGATACAAATTTAAGACTGTTGATTGGGTTTTATAAATAGAGCAGGCGGTGAGCCGGCATGGACAATGGATTCCGTAGACAAGACGCGTTCCATATGGATGCACGAGAAAGGGCATTGGTACATTTACCCGCGATGAAAGCTGAGACACATGTTGCTAATACAATTATTTTTATCAAGATCAATATTTTTCAAACATATATTTTATATAATATTTTTGTAAGTTAAGGGTTCCTTGTGTTACAAAATTATAAAGTTTCGTCAAGTCCGTCTCGCTATCTGTATACCAAAACCCTTTCAAAAATATAAACTAAGTACAAGAGCTATACATTTATGATTTAGCACTTTTCAGCTTTACTATAGAAAGTAAACAGAGTTCAGAGGTTAAAAAAATTAGGGTACCTTCAGAAAAAGAAAAGCGAGTGCTGTAAAACTACCATGTATGGAATATGGACCATATCAAACTTTTTAGCAAATAAAAACTCTACGGAACAACTAACAGGTCCTTAATTAGTTATTTGTTTCCCAGATGTATATCGTTAGGAATAAGAAAAGCCTTTAATCCTAATAATAAGCATCTAATTAATTAATACCTAAGCCATTGACCATAAAAGCAATTTGTTTGTAATATAAACTGTGTAGAGTATGATAAAGAGCCACATTAGTGTATCACATCAAAGCAAAAGACATCCATATATAATATAACTGTCATCAAAATTCTGTGGGAATGACAAACTTTGTATAAATACCGGTGACTATAATCATTTTTATGGCATGCATACTGTAAATAAAGGGATAAATCTTGTGCTTGAGATAAAGATCCTCACTCAATTAGTTAAGTAAATTGGTTTTAAAGGATCCTAAAAAAGTTCGTATATTTCTTACGTCCCATACTACTTCTAAACTACAGTAGAGCCAAAGATCATACAAAAGCCGTAAAGCGATATGGCATTCGATAAGCGTAAATAATGGTAGTCTGGGGACAAGATATTAGCAAATAGAAAAGCTGTTATTAGGACCATTCACTTTAAATGAGCAAAGATCAAAAGCTCTATAAAGTTAGAACAGCAGGACTAAGAATAACAATTTAAGGCAATTAAAAATTTTCAGCTTGCAGTTTCTATTGAAGGTAAATTGATACTGCGCTAGTTATACGATTTCAGATACCTGTAAGCAAGTGCCAACAACAACAGTTTAAACTGAATCTATTGAACGATGCGCGAACGGATTATAGTTCACGAAAATACTGCCAGTATATATACAAACAACGTTACTGCGAAAATACTAGGACAAATATTGAGACAACAATGACTAAAGAATTACAAAAATAATCATTCTTGAATGAAAACAAATAAAGTACGTTCGCAGGTACATACGCGAGACGGTGAAGGTGAAAAAAAATACATATTTTGACGAGTTATTTTGGACACATTACAGTTCTCTCAGTAAATCTTTTCAGCAGCGGTTTCAAATTTTACAACCTTCTTTAACAAACTAGGTACGAAAATACAAGCACTTGAAAGTAAATGTGTCGTTTCGAAAATACATAAACATCGGAGAAGCTAAAATGAGAGTGGAATTCTACATCTCAACCTTGAACGGTAACGATCGGATGGAAGGAAACTGGGGGCGTGGGTGGGTATATCAAAATTCATAGCATAATATTCATTATTAATTTGTATTTAGTAGACGATGCATGCGATTTCTTCAGTGGAAAATATAAAACTTGATCTTATACATTCAACGTCACGTGATGTATTCCTCGAACTTTTCCTGGACAAAAGTATATTTCTATGATTCCAGTCTTTAATTTAATTTGTAGGCAATTCTCTAGTTACAGGCAGAATTAAATAATTTCCTTTCTGCTGACATTAACTTTTCAACCAGAAAGTGTCAGCTTAGTGTCAGTATAGTGATTGGTGATACTACAGTATGGTAACTTGGTGAAGTTACAAATTGCAAATTGCAATCTAGACGCTAGTTGCAGGAAGACATGCATCTAGATTTGATCACGCCATGTATGAAACGCGAATTCAATTCCATTCATAATTCGACATGAATTTATCGTGGTTGAAAAATGTGGTATGAAATACATAGGAACAAGTAAATGCTGACGCTCTGAAAAACATTTAGAATAAGTACTGAAGACTGTAAGTTGGGACCTTGTATGAAGTCGCGGGTTCGATCTCCGGGCACGCACCTCCAAATTTTCGAAGTTATGTGCGTATTGATATCAACTTGCTTCAAACAGTTAAGGACAACATGATGAAAACCCCTGAGTTCCCGAGAGCTCTTCATAATGTCCTCGAAGGTATGTGAAGTCTGCTAAGCCGAATGGGTAGTGAAGATGATAACCAAGTGACCCATTCGAATAACAAAATCTTAACCCGTAATAGTCTAATTTATACGCAAGCGTTTACGGAACCTCAAAGCTTTAAGTAAATTATTATTTAAATTATCATTAATAATTTTCCCGGCTCCCTCATATTGAATCACTAAATTTATCCCCTAAGTTATCTACAAATTCTAACTTTTATGTGCTTGGGTACGAGTATTATTATAACCATAAAAAAAACTTTTAAGCTATGCAAAGTCGTGACCGGTGACATGTTTTTAAATTGTAATTGACTGCACAATGCACATTGTTTATGATACTCTCTGTAATTCTATTAGATGGTTCCTTCCTTAAAACATTGCGTAATATCCGGATGTTATTTATATTTAAACTAGCTGATGCCCGCGACTTCGTCCGCGTGGACTAAGTTTTTCAATTCCCACGGGAACTCCTCAATTTTCCGGGATAAAAAGTAGCCTATGTCACTATGTCACAGGTCCTCGACTATACCCATGCAAAAAATCACATCGATCCGTTGCGGCTAGATTGAAGGACAAACCAACAAACCAACAAACAAACACACATTCGCATTTATGAATGAATGAATGAATGAATATACTTTTATTGTACACCACAAAGGAAATTATAAAATAGAAAACTTAGCTACTAACAAAGTAAGTATACAATTTGGCGGCCTTATCGCGACATAGCGATCTCTTGCAGGCAACCAATGGTGTGAAAGGACATAGCTACAAATACAACCGGTAGATGGTGCTGAAATAACAAAATATATAAAAATATTTATATAATGCTACAAATTATAATACATATTTATAATGCTATGATGAAGTGAATAGATACAACAAGTTTCTTTAAGCTTTTAGCTACGAAAATACCTACTAATAAAAGCTATTTTTCGGTGAATTTCTTTCGTCACATCACAATCAAGTTAGACAAGATAAAATTCCTACGCTATTATGTGATTATAGTGTTCCTCAATCAAATCTAATTACTATAAAACGTGTTTCATGTTAAGTAACTAATACCTCTTTCGAATTATGTAACATGATTATATTACTGCCACGGTGAAAATATAATGGTACGAGTATGTTAGACTTACTAAGGGCGCTCTCGTACTAGTTGCAACAAAGATAGGGGACATTCCAGCTACTTTTTTTCAAAACAGTAGGTAATAGCGCGATGGATGATGGGTCTGCCACTACCGATATACTCGTATACTTAAGTAATAACACTAAGTTGAAACGGTAGTAAGTTAACTTGGACAGTGTTTGATTCAATTTTGAGAAACGATTTCATTGCACTAACAACTATTATTTTGTTTATTGATACTTTTAACCACAGCCATAAGTAATTACTAACTCGTATTAAAACAAGAACACTGTCAGTCTAGATGAGTACTGAAATGAAAATCGCAATGCATGTCCTTACTCTGCAAAACAAAGTACGCTGAAGGACACTTTTCTTTATGTAGTAGTTGTTCACCTCGCTGGCTCCTAGAGTCGTATAGCTCGTGCTTGCATAGAAAAACGTTGGTAGAAATTTAGAACCTACGAGCTAGTGATAACGTCGAAATTAGATTGAAGGTTTTTGCGGAGTATGAAGATATCAGGGATCAAGCAGAGCGTGAACCGTGAAAAGACGCACTTACCTGTAAGCCTAAAGCCAAAAGTTTAAAATCTGATTTGTCAAGAAGATACTGGCCAACACGAATTTGTATTTGACACAAAATAGACTCAAAATATTTATTGTACTTTTGATTTGACATGGATGAATGAATCAGTGTTTAGGGGATATCAAATTTTAAGCCTGAGTAATTAAAGGACACGCCCGGGATGCGGGCGATTGAATTGAATAGCCTCTATTGATATGACTTAAGAGCATTGAACTTTACTGTCGTGTATTGGTACAAATATTATTAAGTAGTTTACATTACATTTTACTCAGAAAAGCTGCATATCAGCTTGTAATAGATAAGATTATGGAAGAAATTGTGAAGAAATCTCTTCAAGAGATAAGTTGTCCTTGTGCATATCTTTCAATGTTTATGTTTTTAAGTTTTGCAAATAAAAAAATTATATCTACTGTTAGTTACAATATTTCCTTGAAATACAGAAATGTTACTGTGTCTACGACCGTCATTGTACTTAAGTGTTAACTCGTTTCCATCACGTTTCACAATGACTTTCTTTTTTATGTGTGTCTGACTTACAACCAATCTCACCACATAATTACAATGTAATAGAAGAAACAAAAAAAGATACAGGAGGGTATTGCATATATCTATCACATATAATCACATATTGGTAATAAATATAAATATAAATATAAAATATATAAATATAGATGTAGACGTAAGATCAAGAACTATTGGCAATCATTACTTTATCTAGATTTTAAATGCCTAATAATAAATCAATAACCCACGTAGAAAAATAGGTCAAAAAAGTGATATATTAAGTAAGTGGATATTGTGTCTATTTTTCGCAAGTAAACACTTGAAGATACATCCGCTTCGGTAAATGTTGACGCAGGAGCCTGGCACGGATTTCGGCAAACAAAAAAGGTAACTTTCGCCGGTGTCACATAGTCGGTATGTAGGCAGTAGGTGTAATCGCTTTCCAGAGTGGGTGTCAGAAATCAACCAATATTTCAACAAAACTAAAGGTATTACTTACTTACGAAACAAACTGACTACGACGATGATTTTGAAAAGCACATATTAAGTAGGTACTTCATCCGTTTTTGCAATTTTACTTCAATATTTAAGGCTTCAACGCAATCAAAAGACAGCCGTTTATGCCGCATATTTTGCATATTTTGACACTCGCCAATAAATCAAAACCCGGGATACTTCCCGTTAACCTAGAATCATGAAATTTGGCAAGAAGCAAAGCAAAACAAAGCTGTCACCTTACAGCACAAGTATAAGAAACAATCCGAAAATCGTTGATTAGGGTTCCGTACCTACTCATAGTGTGTCATTTAGCGCCATATTCCTATGTAAACCAGTTATTTCACAGCTGATTAGGTGGTAGATTAGATGTCAAAACAACTTATGACATCTTTCTTGTTATTTACTTAATAAAATAATTTATATTGTGTGGTGGTACTGCTAGATAAAAAAACCGGCCAAGTGCGAGTCGGACTCGCGCAACGAGGGTTCCGTACAAACCTGTAGTAAGTTTTACGATTTATGACGTATTAAAAATAAAAATTACGTTTGTTGTATGGGAGCCCCCCTTTAATATTTACTTTATTGATATTTAATTATTTATTTTGAAAGGTAATATACAAGTTAATATTCTGTGAAAATTTGAACCGTCTACCTGTTACCGTTTTTAATATTGAGCAAAAAAATACGAAAAAAACACGTTTATTGTATGGGGATCCCCCTTAATATATATATTTTTTTAATTTTTAGTATTTGTTGTTATAGCGGCAACGGAAATACATCATTTGTGAAAATTTCAGCTTTCTAGCTATCACGGTTTATGAGATACAGCCTGGAGACAGACAGACAGACAGACAGACAGACAGACAGACAGCGGAGTCTTAGTAATAGGGTCCCGTTTTTACCCTTTGGGTACGGAACCCTAAAAAATGATGTCTACTATATTGACTGTTGGAAGTTGGAACTCATCTACAATTTTATTTGAGATAAATATTCTACATAATATTTAGGGCGCTCAGATAAATCATCTTAGCATACCAACCTGTTTGTCATTAAGTAGTACTTACAGATTATTTTCTTTAAAACTTGAACTTACTTGAAATTTTTAGGTGAATTGAATTAAATTAAATATTACTACGTTATTATACGTAGGTGCTGGTCGCTGGAGCTCAACTTATAGAACTATACGGTCTTCTATGAATAACATAAGTTCATAACTCATAAATTGCAATATCTTTAGAAAGTTATTTAGAGATATATATGAGTTTACTTTTTATTGACACATCTCAGAGCCGACCAGCCTGTTTCACCAAATATGTATATGTGAGCTATCACCTGTTCTACGACTTGTCTAGCTCTCTCTTTTCTCAATAGTACGAGTATTTCAAGGAACAGTGTTAACACACAAATAATTATTGTTATTTATTCTGCAGCGTTTATCAACTAAGTTAAGAATCTAGTTCTAGAGCATCTGTTATACCTAGTTAATTTTTAGTTTAAAATTCAAATTTAAATGTTCTTTTAGCCATGGGCTCCGTACATTGTTATATATAATAAAGAGCTGTGTCTGTTAATCTGCCCGCCTGTATGTCACGGTCTTTTCATAGATTAGATTATACATGTCATCTATTTAAAATTTAAATGGTGCAACAAGTGCTTTGGTTTAATTAATACTCCCACATGGACGTAGCAATTAGGGACCATCCATCAAAATAGATTAGGATAGGAGATAGTGGGATCCCAGAAAGCTACTAAGTTTTTAGAAAGTTTAACAGAAACGAATCTTATTAAAACCAGCCTACGACATTTTACACCCAAGCATAAACACTCAGCATCAAAAGTAACACCTCAAGTCATCAAGTAGTTTTGACGACCTCCGTGGCGCAGTGTGCAGCACTGTTCCGGGGTTCGATCCCCGGCAGGGTCAATTTGGGAATTTATAATTTCTGACTTTTCCCTGGTCTGGCCTGGTGGGAGGCTTCGGCCGTGGCTAATTCATCACCCTACCGGCAAAGACGTGCCGCCAAGCGATTTAGCGTTCCGGTACGATGGCGTGTAGAAACCGAATAGGTGTATGGGTTTAATATAACTGCCATGCCGCTAACAGGTTAGCCCACTACCATCTTAGACTGCATCATCACTTACCATCAGGTGAGAACGCAGTCAAGGGCTAACTTCAAGTAGGTAGTGGATAAAAATAAAAAACACAAATTGCTCAGTAAGAAGTATGGCCTGTGTATGACAACGTAGCATAATCACTTTGAACCTTGGCACTTGAATGTTTTTTTTTTTTTTTTTTTTTTTTTTGCAAGATAGGCTTGCGCTTGACGACAATCACGCTTAATACAAAGCAATGATGAGGTCTAGGTTGAAGCGCGCCCGCCTAGAAGATGATTTAGATGTTGTGGCATTGCACGTATCGTATAGGCGAGGAGCCAAGATGCAAATCGTAGTATAATGGCAAAAATGTCTGAAATTCATTTACTTACAGTCAATTCATAATCACATATTTTGCATTACGTAAGGTGTAAAGAAATAAAATAAAATAATTGGTAACTGTGTCACTTTCGTTGAAAATGGCAGGTTTAAAAAAAAATTATTCATTAGATTAGGTTTCAGGAACCAGAAGCTAAAATAATAACAAGGAAAATAGTAGCCAATTGGGTCACAATGCATACTACAATTTTATCAGAAACATCCTTATTTGGTTCGGCGGTTCTCATTGGCCGTGGTCAAAAAGTGGTTGACCAAAAAAGGCATTTATGATAAGATGACGATATATATAATAGTAGTCCAAATAAGTTTTAATTACGATTATAATTTTAATTAAGTAATAACTAAGAAAAGTTTCGAACAGGATTCCTTAATTCAGTAAATCTAATCTAATCTAGCCTGTACCTACTAGGCCTCCCTCCGATTTTTCCACATCTCGTTGTGCTTCGATGGGCCACTCAACTAGGAATTTGTCTAGTTCATCACGCCATCGTAGCCTCGACCTACCACGCTGGCGTTGATGATTTAATTCAGAAAATACTTTCGATTATTGGTAAGAAACGAAAATCTACTTGTTTTATGGTAATTAAGCGAGTTTTCTACTTGTACTTACTTAAAAATGTTACGAAACAATCTAAGCTCCTGTATTACACGCTATGGGGTAACTTCTGACTCATTTCGTATAGGGGGGAAAAGTTAATTAAGTACCTACTAATTACTTACTTAGGTAATAATTATTATTTAGTGGTGTAAGTATTTTTAAATTGAATTAACTTTTACCGTTATTGCTTCCTATCTCTCTGATCAATCAGTAGGTATTACGAATTACGAATTTCTAAGTACATACTCACAACCATACACAAGCAAAAGATACAAAAACAATATTTCGTTGCCTCAACAAAGGCTAAGTCTGTTTAGTAAAAACTGTTATTGTATGGTCATAAGGATCTTTAATAAATTACCGAATAAACTAAAAGAACTAAATCTACCCTTATTTAAAAAAGGACTTTTTGAATATCTTCTGGATCATTGTTTTTATTCAATACAAGAATTCTTGAATTCTTAAGTAAAGATATCATATTCGTTTTAAAGATATTTATTTCTGTTATCAAGATATTGAAACTTATGTTTAGTAGTTAATTACACAGAAGCTTGTATTGTACAGCTAATATTATTATAATTAATTCAATATTTGGACGTCGGTAACGATAAAATATGCTTGTACGTAATAACGTTATAACATCTTGTCTGTACCATATTTTACCAAATAAATATTTACTTTACTTTACTTTACTTTAAAAAAAAAAAAAACCAATCTAATCGCAATCGAAAAAGAATTTTGCGGTATTCGTTATCTCTAAGTATTACTTAACGCAAATATAATTTTCTGATAACGATAAAACAATGAAATTTGTAGATTTGCTCTTTAGAGTCCACCGCTCCACTCTACAGAATAATATTCTAAAACGCGGGTTGCATCAAAAGATGGCTGGCGTATTTGGATCCGACAAGGGAATGGGCGATTTTGCCGTGATAGCCCGCATACACACACATACAAAAGTTGTTTTGCTGCCATAGCCCTTCATGGCCATTTGGTTTGCTATGCTATACCCATTACCCTCCTACAGCTTTATTAGGTAACTAAAACGGCTCTACATTAAAACATGCGGGAATTATCGATTTTAGTTACCGTCCATCTTACCATACCTATCGATAGGATAGTAAGTAAATCTCTTGTTTCTTACTTTTATATGAATAACGATTATTTAAAGTCAATCTTTATTATGATTTATGATGTGTAAGTACTTACGTGCGATTTTAGTTACCGTCCATCTTACCATACCTATCGATAGGATAGTAAGTAAATCTCTTGTTTCTTACTTTTATATGAATAACGATTATTTAAAGCCAATCTTTATTATGATTTATGATGTGTAAGTAAGTGCATATAAATATGTTTATTACAAAAAATCATACCGTGGATTTGGGAGGGTCTTTATTTTTGAGCTCCTCCTAGATAAGTAAACGCTGTCTCTATACTACGCTCTAGTTACTAACGTAAGGTCGTCGATGTCCCGCTATTAGATCTTCAGTGACCGCTCCGGTCGTCACGCACACGTCGTGCAACGAGCTAAAACCAGATGGTTATTGGTAAGAGGCGTAAAACCAACCATTTACTTACGCTTGTATTATATTAAAGCTATCCTGAACCACCGCCCACTATCCGCATGCAACATCCATTATCTCCAACACATTATCGCTGCAAGCGTTATTTATCTCAAATGTTTGTTCAATATTAATCATCGCGAGGTGTCGATTGTGTTGTGTTTTCAAAACTGTTTCTAGGCTTTGCCAAAATTAGACGCTCGTTAAATTCACATATGGCTTGATTCATTGACGATATGGTCTTGACCTAATTACTACATTTAAGCATAATCATGAAATAATTATTCGTGCGTGAATTTTATTTAATATTTATAATCATCGCTTTCGTAATGTATCGCACTCGTTCTACAGTGTCTAGGTATATAATAAATACTTAAGTAGTCGTATAATTGAATAAAAGTCAGCGAAACTTACTCGGAAAAAATTAATTGAGATTTCGTCTAATGTAAATCATTGCTTTCTATGCTGCAGTATTCCGTAAGAGCCAAACAATGTTTGTCCTTATGTATGCGGATTGCAGTGCACATTAAATGCACGTTGGCTAATGCAAAGTATACGAAAATTGTACCACGCCAGCTGCACGCGATACCAAATAAATGATAAGTCTAGCTTTGTTTTAAGTACTAGTAAGAACATCCACCTTTTAGTTTTTTAGACTATCTTAGGCAATATATTTATGTTATAGAACTTAGGTGTTATTAAAACGAATACCCAGTCTATATCTATACCTACGAATAATTGCGAAAGTACCTATGTCTTTTCAATCGATTTTGATGGAATTTGGTACAAAGGTAGGGTGTATCCCGAGGAAGGACATAGACCTTTATATCCCGGAAAATTATGGAGTTCCCGCGGGAACCGAAAAACCTAAATCCACGCGGACGAAGTCGCGGGCATCAGCTAGTAGGTATAACAAATAATTTCACAAGAGATCACTCAAAGTGATAAGGCCGCCTTTACACCGTAACAAGTTGTAAATCCTGTCACCATTAGTTTTACCTCTGTTTTGTTATTTGTTTGTGTGTAATAAAGTGTTTTTATTTATTTAAATAATTAAGGTATATATAATAAAATCAATAAGTAATTCATTTCGTCGTTTTTTGTCGTTACTTATTTTAAATAGTTTAGTTACATACATTCACAGATAAGAGAATCATTTCAATTTACTGATACGTACATACTACATATATTGCATTCACAGTCTTGTATAATTATTAATAACTAAATAATTTTCATATTCACTAAATAAGATATTCTGATTTCATATTCGATGATTCAGCGAACCATTTAAAGCAAAGTCTGAGACCGCGTCTTCTCATAAATACGAGTAGGTTTCCGTTATGTAAAGACATTATTTATTTATAGCATATAGTCACATACTAAAATTCTACATCAATGTTTATAGTGTTTATGATAGATACTTCAATTCACGTGAAGTCGAACATACTGACGAGTGTAATATGTATCAATAAGTAGTTCCTACCTTACTATTTCCTACCCGTTATACCTTCTATAGTAAAAAATCTGGATACTTTTGTAGTATTATTGAGTTAAGGTTTAAATATAAATAAATATTAGGTAATCTAACATAGTTCAACTGAACTATAAGTAACTAATTCCATGTATGTAACTACTTACATGGAATTTGTTACTTATCGTTTTATAATAAAATACATTTATGTTTAAATAAGTGTTATTTAAACATAAATGTATTTTATTACATAAGACATGGTTAACCATAGAAACCGAAGCCCTAAAGTGCCCTAAACTATTGCACCTACTCAAGTTCTTTACAAAAAATATAATACTAGTGGTTCGCCCCGAGCTGAGACCTCGCGGTATCCATAAACTTGTACAGAGCGCCATCTATTGACATAATTGTGAAGTTCTGTTAATAATACTGAAGCACATTATAAATAATTTCGTTTCCTTATAATATTTATCTAATTTTAGTATATGTTGTTCATGTAAGGATATAATTCAAATAATTGATAAGTTTCAGGCTCAGCCTTTTAGAAAATTGAGAGTTCTGAGGTCAACTTTGGACGTTAGAAAATCTCCACTTTGAAAGCCCCCCATTTCGTCAATTTTAGGGAAAAAATTAAAAAAAAATATATTTTTGGACTCTATTCCTAATTATCTTTAAAATGATATACAGCAACCCTATGTAACGCTATAAAAAATATTTTACTTCGCATTCGCTTCTATGAGAGCCCCCCTGAAATAAAGGTTTTTATAACTTTTTAAGCCATATTCGGCGGGAGGCCATCGATTTACATATTATATTTACATTTGAAGTAATTACGTTCAGTAATTCAAAAGTTATAAGGCTCTGACAGACGGACGGACGGACGGACGGACGGACAAGTGCAAATTCACTCAAGTAGACTCAGAGACCTTCGTTTCGCTCGGTCAATAAAACAGCAGATGGATAGTACATCAAATAGATATTGGAAACTATGAAACCGATTTCATATAGCTAAGCAATTGAAAATCTTGAGAGTATAGTTTTTTTTTTTTTTCTATTATTAAGTACCAATGAGGGTGCTCAATATAATTACAATCTAGCCAAATTATTTGACTAATAAGTAATTTTACTTTAACCTAAGCTTATAATTATCTTATGTGCTAAGAAATTGTCCAATGACGTATCTTAGTCTTTCTTGTTGTAAATAGACACTTCGTTCATGTGTTCTTTTCAGGCAGCACTATCACTACACTATCACTAGTCACTAATCACTATGCACTAACTCAAAAGGTTTTGTCCTTTTTAGTCTTCTCACTAATTGCGTAACGTCGAGCAACTGGATTGCCTCAACGTTAACGTGATAGTGAAGCCGATGATCGTGGACTTCAGCAAATTTGGTGATGACTTTGTCGACGTTACTCAAAAGTGTAACGTCAACTCGTTGTGACTCAAAAGGTTTTGTCCTTTTTAGTCTTCTCACTAATTGCGTAACGTCGAGCAACTGGATTGCCTCAACGTTAACGTGATAGTGAAGCCGATGATCGTGGACTTCAGCAAATTTGGTGATGACTTTGTCGACGTATTCAATTTTCAGGTCCCGATGAATTACGTCATTTCTAATGTACTAAGGTGCATTCACGATGTTACGAAGTACTTTGTTTTGGAACCTTTGTATTATTTGCATATTGTTTTTTTTAGTGCAGCCCCACAGCTGTATGCCATAAGTCCAAATAGGCATTAGGACTTGTTTATATACCTAGTAGAATTTTATCGTGTTTGACAAACAAGATTTTCTGCCAAGTAGCCAATACATATTTTTACAACGTATTTCTAACTGTTCTCGTTTTTTCTTAACGTGCGTTTTCCACCTCAGTTTTGTGTCCAGTGTCATACCGAGGTATTTAGCCGTATTAGCATACGTTATCTGTTGCCCGTTAATGTAAATCGGGTAATATTTCAGTGCTTTATTTGTGAAATCTATATGCACCGATTTTGATTCGTTTAACTTAATCCGCCATCGAGAGTATTAAGTAATAAGAAACATTTTCAATTTGATTCTTTGTGTAAAAACTGATTGAACTGTGCATATATATTAACTAGTATGGCGCGTGGTTGCGCGGCCCGCTACAGCGGACCGCGTAGTGGACCGCGTGGTCCACTGTCTACTTACTCGCTGTCCTACTATCCTGCCCCCCGATTATGTAAGAATGGCCGATCAAATCGTCAAAGTTCGGCGTCAAAGTAAAATAAACCATAACAGCATTAAATTAGAGCTCAATTTCGATACACGAAATTGAGCTCTAATTCAATGCTGTTATGGTTTATTTTACTTTGACGCCGAACTTTTTCGATTTGATCGACAATTCTTACATAATCGGGCAGCTGGTTTACTGTCTACGTGTTCTGATCTGAACAACACACTGATATGCTAGTGAGCACAGTGGAAGCGCCAGCACGCCAAGCGTCCGACGTAAAAGAAAATTCTCATAAAGGAAAAACATAAAACAAAGACCACCAACCCCCCGCCCCTCCCTTTTTGTTTGAGCAGCCCCTAAGTAGGTCTATCTTTAATACCCTGACCGTGCTCCTCACCCATCATCCAAACCTTCGATCATCATCTCTCTCCATACTTTTTTCTCCGAACCATTTGTCAAAATGAGAATTCTTCCATAAAAATAAATCTTGAAAAGAAACCGTAATCTTGCATAGTTTTTCTATGAAAAAATAAATTCCGCCATCTTGAATTTTTTTCCTGTTCATCAAGTAGACCTTCATGTCCTGATCATCTTTTGCCAAAAAACCACTCTTCCATCTCTGATACTCTCCGAGATAGACACCGACGAAATTTGTATGGAGGCCATCTTAAATCCGCCATTTTGATTTTTTTTTTCACTCACTGTCAATTGGATGAAGTTTCGAGTGACATTTGGTCGAGCACTCCCCACCTATCTTCAATAGCCTTTTCTATGGAAAAATAAATTACGCCATCTTCAATTTTTTTCCTGTTCATCAAGTAGACCCTCATGTCCTGATCATCTTTTGCCAAGAAACCACTCTTCCATCTTTTATACTCTCCGAGATAGACACCGTCGAAATTTGTATGGCGGCCATCTTAAATCCGCCATTTTGAATTTTTTTTTCAACTACCGCCAATTGGATGAGGTTTCGAATGACATTTGGTCGAGCACCCCCCACCTATCTTCAATACCCTGGCTGGTGCTCTTCATCCGTCTTCGAAATCCTCAATCATCAGCTCTCTCCGTATTTTTCCTGCGGATGAATTTTTGTCTTCTATACGAAACGATGAGTGAAAAAAAAAATGTTCATACAAAATTTTACAGGAGAGGTGATCAATCAGTCAATCAGCACGAGCAGCTATATATATATTAATAATTGTAACACAGGTATTTCATGTTTAACAGAAAGCACGTATGATTAGGAATAGAAATGAATATAGGTAAGTTTCTTTGAATTCTTTACTTTTCGACGTGGGTTGACTGCAAAGACAGAACAGAAGCAATCTGCTATTTGTGGTAGACTGCAATCAAAACTTAACAAAAAGCCCGTCATATATGGTGCACCTATTTAACCATTGTCTGATAAATTCAATTAATATACCTACTTACTAGGCTTCGGCCGTGGCTAGTTACCACCCTACCGGCAAAGACGTGCCGCCAAGCGATTTAGCGTTCCGGTACGATGCCGTATAGAAACCGAATAGGGGTATAGGTTTAATCGGCCATGCCCCTAACAGGTTAGCCCGTTACCATCTTAGACTGCACCATCACTTAACATCAGGTGAGATCGCAGTCAAGGGCTAACTTGTAGTAGATAAAAAAAAAAGACAGACATACTTTCGCATCTATAATATTAGTATGGATACCCGTAAGAAAAATTTGATAGTCATTCGTCGGAAGAACAGGAAAGTATTGAAGCATTGATTCAGCATTTTTGAGTAGGTACCTAAGTAATTTATATTCGTAAATTGAATGCGAAAACAGAAAAGAAAACCGACGGAACACGTGAGTATAACCGGATATTATGTATAGTTATAATGAATACCACTCACGATAGTTTAAACGTTAAAAAGAAAATCTGTTAGAATGAGAATTTTTCATATTCATACCATCGTCCATAAATTAACTTGAGTTACATTCAGGCTATGCTCCTAAACCCAAAAGGCTGAAAATAAGGTATACGCTATAAACAATGTCATGTTGTTTGCGTTGTGATGAAGTAGGTCAGATACACAAAGTACGGCTATATATAGCGGCCAATGCAGTGGCAAAGCTATTATCACCTCAGTGACTCGCCCATAACAACATTTTCTTAAATTAAGTAACTTTAAAATATACAAGGCTAATTAAACCAACTGGGTTCATTTTGAGATATTATTTTTGGGAGAATTTTATTGCAAAAGACTGGCCTTGCACATAGGTATTTATAGAATTTCTAAAGAACTATAGGTACTAGATTTTAGTAAGTAGATACTTAAGTTCAGGTAGAATTGTATAAAACAATTTTAATTGATATTAAGTAACACTACGGTTGCAGAAATTGCAAAATGCTTGGCATCTACTTACTACCTACCCTTGGTTAATACGCTTTGTAACCAACTAGTGAACAAAGTTAAACTCCCAAGCTTAACAAAACTTGGACCATTGCGGCGGTAGCAAGTAGCAACACAATCTGGTAAAATGCAACGTCTTACGATGCTATTGTTTTGTACCCACTTACGAAACAAATTGCAAACAACGAGGAATGAAACAGTGATGAAGGATTATTAGAACGAAAATGCAAACGCAATCGCGGTTTTAACAAGAAAGGCTGTAGCAATTACTCTTTGAATGCTTTTAAATTATATACTCTAAAGTTAGAACAGTTAGAAAAGAGAAACTGACTGACATTATTTATCAACATATTATATCTATAGCTCAAACAGCTTTAACAGCTCGGTCTATAAACTTAGAGCGCATAATAATATTAAAATATCGTAGACTTATTTTGATAAATCCCAACTTGATTACAAAACTTGGATTGACGCGAACGAAGTTGCGAAAAAAACCTTACAAGGGTAAATCAATCCAAATGTTTATCATTTTTGTTGTAATTTTTTCGTCAAGGTAGGTACATAGTACATACTTTCTTTTTTTAATGATCAGGTAATCTAGATGCGAATTTGTTGTTAAACTCAGCAAGTGTTCTCAAAAGAATGATAAAATTAAGTAAAAATGATAAAATGAGTGATTTTGGCAAAATTACAAAATTCCTACTTGATTAAGTTCCCATTATGAAGTACTTATGTAACAAAATAACGAATAGTTGTTACGTTGATAGTGATGTGTGGTGATGTTTTGTAGGGTATAGTACTTACCTACCTGATTTAAAAATAAAGTAGGAGTCAATGTTGGCGCCCCCGCGGCCAACCTTGGCAGCCCCGCACTTGGCACTGTCAACGCTATAATAAGGGCGAAATCACATTTGTCTACAAAACCAACAACAACGTGATAGATATGCAATTTGATATTATCTGTTGAAAATGGCACTTTTATCCTGAGATGCATACGCATCTTCGCACTCGTAAAAGTAAATTGATGCGTAAGCATGGGTTGGGATTTTGCATGTTTTTTTAGGATGCTCTTCAACGTAGTGACAAATTATGCATATATCACGTGAGATTAGATTCTTACACGCGCAAATGAATCTTAATAATTAAGTATTAACTCAACTGATCAGCTTAGGCAAGAATGGCATCGGTTTTGAGCACCGTACCACTGCACGTTTTTTTTGTCTTCTAGAAAACACACTAAATTAAGTATGTACTAATTTCTGATTGCCGTGATTCTTAAAAATATTATCTTAAGCGACTTAAATAGCATACTTAGTACCTTATTGAAGCTGAAAGCATACGATAGCTCTGTTGTAGCATTTTACTACGTGGCGTGTAAATACTATGTGTCTAAAACCATCCATTTAAATGTCCATAGCATTCCAATCGATGCTGACAAGTGTGATTTCACCCTAGTATCGACCCAGGTGCCGTGGGTGGGAGGCGAATATGCAATTTAATTGCAACGCAATACAGCTCTAATGTAAATCAGAATAATATACTGTTGCGATATCTTTAAACTAAATAAGTGATGTCTGTAGTTCGAACAAACGAACAAACCAAATGCGGTGACTCATTGAAAACTAACTACATTTATTTTATTATAAACAAATATGTAGTCATACAACAAAACAAACATAATATAGGCTGTCGAAATGAACGATTACTATTTAATCAAAACGTTCAATGCAATTTTTGGACTGAAAATTGTAACGGCAAAGATTAAACACAGACTTAGATATTAATATAATTAAATGAGTTACAAGCTAAGACGTTTTGGTTAATACTTAAATGCTGTAAAAATACTGGGCATGATTCATTATTTTGTAATGGCGATTAGTTTTTTTCTTTTTAAAGCGTAGGCAAGCAATGTCGTATCTTTATATCTCCGATAGGTTGTCCACCCACACTTTTTCATCATAGCAAACCGACTTTAAAGGTGTCCGTCCGAGCTATCGATAAATTTATAGGTGGGTTAGAAAAATGAATGTTGAGTTATTGGAGACGTGTACAACTAAATAGCGACAAAACAAGAATCATAGAGTTCAATCTTAGTAGGGTATTTTAGATTAACACTACAGATTATAATATTGATAAGAATTAAGTACTAATAGAAAATTGGTGCGAAAATAAAACTATCTCAGCTGTCATTTATCATGTAAATGAGGAAGTTCCAAAAAATATAATTAATGTTGTGGTTAATTAATATTAAAATAATTACTTACTTAAGTAAGCTGTTTAAATTTAAAAATAAGCTTGAGGTAAGTAAGTAGGCTTATTATCGCATACATAGAGAAAAGCTCCTTTATTATGATTGTAGAAAAGAAATTATATATACCTACTTAATATAAAGGATGAAATGAATACGAAGCCAAAATATGGAGAAATAGGTACCCTAGCCTGCATGGCTTAAAGTAACAGTATCACATTACCAAAAACCCGTTATCTTTCGCGAATCCTTTTGTAAAAGAATTTACGGCTTCCATTCCGTTCCACATGCACTCTCAACATACGAGTAGAGCTAGGTATAATAAAAATAATTGCCTTAAAATTCGCAGTGTAAACAAATCTACGAAAACTTTATGCCTGCGCATACCTGTATGTACCTAAGAAGCGGTTCATTATCAGCCGTACGAAGATCTTCACGCTTAATAGTTATGCCTGTCAGACTCTCAACACCGTCTGTTTAGCGCCGCTCGAGAGGCTCTGAATTAAATTCTTTCGCCGTATTTTTAGCTCCACTCATAGCAAGAGCTATCTGACCACTATTCATATTTTTAGGCAGACATAATACAATAGTTGCTTACAACTCGGGAAAAAATGCAGTAGGTACTTACTCGGATGGATTCTTGAATGAAAATAATGCAGATCGATGAAGAATTTAATACCAGAATTATTCTACGAAAAGATATCTCAAAATATGGTTTTAGGCCAGACAATGGATGGATTTTACAAGAATTAAACCTCGCTCTACTTTACGCCATATTGCAACGAACTGGGTCGTGTACTTTGTGCTAGCGTACTTAGCAAAATTGTCAGAATCTAGTATTTCCTTTCAATTCCACGCAAGTGATACAGTGTGGTCTTACTCAAACTAATATACCTATACGATTTCGTTTTCGTATGTAACATGTCTCCAATTTTTATAATAGCCTTAACTAAAGAACAATTTGCCTGTCTTGCATGAGTATCTTTACATAACTTGATTTTGCAATATGATCGTCAATAATATGATTCATTTGTAGAGGGGAAAGTTAGCTTCATAGGCGTCCAGTATACTACAATCCATAAACACTAACTGTTCAACTGATAGGTTATTGCCATCTCGTCTAGAATGTGGCTGCAAAATGTCCGTGTATCGAGCCGGCGAGCAGTAAAATTGCAAGGAAACTTGGCGTCACGCCAGCCGTCGCGAAGCCAACAAATGCGCGATTTAATCGAGCTTCGAAAGGAAACTCTTTCTTTAGTTTAGTTAGGTACTAATTCATGTGAAATCACCTATGCCTCGAAAGTGAGTTTTATTGTTCGGCAGATTCAAGAGTTGTGAGTTGTGACCTATACTGTCTTAATCTGACGTCACTCTCATCTTGGCGAGTCACGTGCAGTATGCTCGTTTTGACCTTGTTCGAAGTACAATTTTAATTGTGCTGCAGCAAAAAATAACTCGTAAACAGTTTCCTTGTCGTGCAAAAATACAGCGTTACAACAATTTTCCCTGTTCTAAAGCCAAACTTTATTAACTTCAACGTCAGCGTTAAATAATTTAGTGATTATCTAAGTTGGGGTGCGAGAATCAAATTAATAAAACAGTCACGCGGCACGCTAGCTCTAGAGCCCGTCGTTGCGTTTTGCTATAGTTATACGTACCTACTACCTATAACGCTCCTTACTACGTTCGTTCCTAACAGGCTGCCTCATCTTAAGGGCTTTCAACGTTCTCTAGGTACTAGATACCTACTTATTGAAGTGGATTAATTCATCGCTTGTGCAGATTATTACTATCCAGACTTCTTAATTAAAATTGTTATTCCATTCCAAAGATAAGCATACATATATTACTTAGGTATCTAAGTACATATATTTAAATTATCATGAAGCACCCATCAGGTAGGTACCTACGTAAAAAGTAGATTTACCTACGAAAAGCAAAGAAAAAGCTTTTTCACAATAGCTCAAACGAAAATAAACTTTGTAGTAACACAACAAAAGATTTTCTATTCCTTGAAATGATTCATATAACGATTTCAACGCAGACAGTGGAAGTGCGAAACGCGAAGGGGTATCACTAGCTCACCCACACCTTGTAGGATTCTCGGAAAAGTGGTCAAAACCAGTTTATATATATGTAGTTATATATACGGTCAACTACATAATATATTAAGTTAGTACAAGTACCTAAATAGAAGCGAAACATTTTATCTCAAATGGCCGTCTCTAGATCTAGTTTATAATGAGCGCAATAAGAGCAATTCAACTAAAGAGGAAAGCTTAATACCTCAATTTAAACAGAGAAGAAGTGCTTCTGCATTCACCCTTGCAATAAGAAGGTAACTATAGGAACAACTTTACTGTACTTATGATATTCTGTGCTATACTAAAGATATTATAGTCAAGTATAAACATCCCTAAAGTTATGGTTACAGCAAATAAATAGTCATAATGGTACTTTGATTTTACATTAAGATATACTGATTAAGTAGGTAATAAGTAACCGACGAATGAATAATGGATAATGATGGATAGAAAAATTAGCATCATCTTAAATATAAAAACTGTAAAAGTTACCGGCTAATTTACAAAGTTGTAACTATTATGTATCGTCCCAAGGGAACCTGAATACAGATAGCCTTAGATTTATAGTATAGGGTGCCAACCCCAAGCGAGTTACGCACACTTTTAACGAGTTTTTCCACGGGTGATTCATCAAAATGGAAAATGGGATGAATTGAGATACTCCACACGAAAGGTCAGTAAATTTCTATAATTACGATGATTGCTACTAAATAAAATTCATGTTCGTGAAAGTTGCGGCTACAATCCATTAATCATTTCAATCACACAGTTTTATACAAAACTAAGTTATAATATCTATGTACCTATACCTACCCTTTTTAAGTTCTACAAATAAATAACTATACAAAGAACTATTATTATGATTTCTATATATTTACTTAATGTACTTACTCTTACATGCAATATATATTTACTTTACAGTAAAATATAAAAAAAATAATAGGTAACCTATAAAATAATAAGCATGTGCAATATTTATTACTAGATGATGCCCGCGACTTCGTCCGCATGGATTGATGTTTTTTGATTCCCGCGGAAACTCTTCAATTTTCCGGGATAAAAAGTAGCCTATGTTCTTCCCCTGGATGTAACCTATCTGTACCTACCAAATTTCATCACGGTTGAGTAGTTGGGCTGAAAGCGTAGCAGACAGACAGACAGACACACTTTCGTATTTATAATATTAGTATGGATTTGTGGTAAAGTCCAACGTTGTTCACGGGCAGATGCAATATGCTTCACCTGGTCCCAAAACACCTTGTCAGAGACAACTATAAGGTTCGTACATAACTCGTATTACCTTTTTTGGATTCCTGTAGTTACCGTTTTACGTTTGCCTTATCTTGACCCTTGACTTTTCGTTATTCAATAATAACTTTGTTCGTTTTGTTATTACCTAGCTATTTTATAATTATTTCCGTAGCTTTCAAGAATTTTTTTAATTAAAGTAACTTGTACAACTCAGTTCAAAGAGATGCACGTTCTAATATATTAAGTTAGTATATCTTATTATCATTATTGTAGTCGATTCTAGGACAACAACCTAGGCAATAATGCAAAGGAAAAGATCTGCAACATTGCAAAGTAGCTTTTTAGCTTTTGTGACAGTTTTCATCCATAATCTCAGAACTGTATCACAGATTAAACTATCGTTATGACTGTATTAAGATCATAGATTAACTAACTAGGTACTTAGATATATTATATACTATTGATTAAAATATTGTATCGTTAGTTAGCTACATACAAGAGACATAGTTATCAATAGTTATGGAAGAGATTGAGATTATTATAATTAAAACTAGCTGATGCCCGCGACTTCGTCCGCGTGGTTAAGTTTTTTTTATTCCCGCGGGAACTCCTTAATTTTCCGGGATAAAAAGTAGCCTATGTCACTCTCCAGGACTTCAACTATACCCATGCCAAAAATCACGTCGATCCGTTGCTCCGTTGCTCCGTGATTGAAGGACAAACCAACAAACCAACAAACAAACACACTTTCGCATTTATAATATTAGTATGATATAACTAGGTATTGTAAATAATTCCAACCTAACTATAACCCCTTGTTAGATAACACTAACAAACAAGTGATCATAACTAACTAAGAAGTTTTCTACAAAACTTGACGAAGACTTTTTAAAAATATTTTTCTCACCTCCGGGCGGAAAGCGTCAATTTTCCTCCCGCTGCGCTAAACGAAAATGCTGCTTTCCGCCTCCGTCGAGGAGAAAAATAGTATACACACCACGGGCAGTAAATAAGAAAGCCTCAGATCACATGTCTATTGACCTCGGCTTCGCCTCGGACAACAATTACATGTGATCTGAGACATTTCTTATTTTACTGCCCTAGATGTGTAATGTACTATTACAATAAATCGTTACAAACTTATTACAAAATTCTTGCCGTACAACTCAGTGACTGTTTACTTAGTTAGAAATTAGAAAATATCGTTAGTCTAGAATACAGTATAGACTACAACCGGATCTTTTATGACAATTTCAAGGCTCGTTGGGCATAAATCAAAGTTGATTAGTCAAGGTATGTTCGCTTGTATTACCTAACAACCTAAGATGATGGCATACGTTTGTCCACAAAATTATATAACTTTTAGATATGCTCCGAAATAAAGTCTAAATAACTACGTAAGTAGGCATCAAATTACTATGTCAAGTAGGTACTATCAAAGTTATATGCATCAAAGTATTATGAAAGTAATAACTTGGCTTTGCGATTTCAGTAACTAGGCACGGCAAATGATAAAGCAGTTTTCTTAGAGTATGTTAACATACTGATAACAATTACTTCAATATTATATGAAGGTGCTTCAGGAGTATTTCATCTGTAACGATAGCTCAAGGATTGTTTTATTTGATCATCCATCTGATTCATCTCGAGAGTCGTGTGTAATAAAAGTAGTTTCTTTTCTTCTAAGTAGATGGCTGAGTAAATATTTACGTGAAGACGAGGGTGGAATCGATTGATTGCGGATAGGCTCCCCTGTTTCCAGACGAGGGTGCAGTCATTCAAGGGTAGGCATTCAGGCGGGGAAAGCGTGACTCAATAAAGGCCTGGACACACTAAGCGCGACAGCTGCGATGCGAAGGCAGCAGTACTGCTTAACGTCATTCACACTGCACTTGCATATTGCATACAACACAATCTGCGCGTTTGACAATTTGCTGAACAAAAGCTTCTCGACGAATGAGGGACGTGTCTATTGCCTACCTTCTCATCGACAACCACCGTCCTTTCCTAAAGGCACCATCATACGTTACATTTTCTAAAGTCATTTTGCATTATCATCATCATTATCATCAACCAATCACTGGCCGGCTGCTGAGCACGATTCTCTCAGAATGGGAAGGGTTTAGTTATGCCATAATGTAAGTTCCTTGTATTACAACTGTTAGGAGCTTCGTTGCACATGTGACATGTTCCCGTCACGCGTTTCGTTTGTACTAGCTTTAGCCTCTATGTGAGTAGACAAAGTCAAAGAGCAACGTTCTATTGTATGCAATGCATTCGCAAACACTTCCTGTTCGCTTTCTTCGACGTTGGAAAATTGATTATCTTGTAAAATGTGTAAAGATACCTATAGTATTAGTTGATAGATTGTTAGAAGTTCTATTTAGTTAACACGGAGAACACTGGCTTGATTTGGTACGCCAGAATACGCCATAAAAACTCTTGAAAATTTTCTACTTTAAGTCAACGTTAAGTAACAGATTAGACTAAGGTAAGTGGACACTCGATTCTCGATTATTTTATTTACTTTTACTTACTTAAGTAAATATTAATGTTCATTCGGGTTATTCATCGTTGAAAGTCGATCACTATCACGAGTAATTACTTAGTAGGTAAGTAATGTTTAATTTATTACACGATTGTTTGAAAAAAACGGTATGCCTGTAGCTATGCCTATGCAAGTAACGATACGTGCAGGTTGAAGTTATAGGTAACTAACTAAGTATATGATATCATGTATTTACTTACTTAAATTTACTTGTTTACCTAACTATATGGTTCGATACCAAAAAGGTTAAACGGAAAGCCATATTAACAGCTAATTACCTAAGTAATTACTACTTAATGCTATTGACTTGATATTTGAAATTGCTGAATCTTACATAAGAATGCTGAAACATATCTGCAAAGAATTATTAACATCTTTGCATAGATTTTTATTAACATAATTATAATTAGTGAATATACTTAGTTACTGCCCTATTTACGTAGATATAACAAGGTTTTTCATTAAAATCCAACTCTCTAAATTCAGGCGGTGGTCTTGTGAATGAGAAGACCCAGAGATTAGTGTGGACGCCATTGTATCTAGAGTAACAATAGAACGCCGTAAGTTCCAACAAACTGCCTCGTTAGCCTGTGACAATGGCTGAACAAACTTTTAAAGCAAATATTATAATGTTCACTTCATTGAAAACTAAAGTTACAAGTACACTAATTCATTTCCGATCTTCGAAATTCTTTCTAACTAGTTAGTTAACACATACACTTCTTTTTACAAGCTTTTATTTTAAACTTGTAATGTTTGTGGGTTTGTTTAGGTCAAATATTGCAACTGAAACTGACTTTAAATCAGTTATCCCAAAGTCCAACCGATTGAGCTGTATACGATTAGATAAGGATGACAATGCCATGGTTTAGCTATGTTAAACTTAGGGTGATAATTTTGGCAGATGCCGTTTGCATAATGCATAGTAATTCTGCTTCTAGACTGCTTTAGTCTGTCTTCACTATTGTTAAACACCTCTCATCTGTCAAAATTATCATCATTTGACAAACCATGAGTGACGTCATTCTAATTCCAATATGGCGGACTCCCAAAGATGGCGGATTACTATTTTTTTATGCACCCATGATATATGTGTATCAAATATCAATTTAAAAAATATTTTTAATTATTTAAGACTTATTGAGTAAGTAAGTAAAGCAGTAAGTAAGTAAGTAAGTACTTAACTATATCATAAGGAACAAACTCCTTAAATAAAGATTTAAAAAAAACTTTATCTAGCTGTGTATGACTTCACAAGTGAACTTTGTAATCAACGAGAAGAACTATTTGTTAAAACAATGCAGAGTAAGAAGAAAGAGTAAAGAGTTAAGTATATTTGAGCCATCATTATTGATCATCATCATTATCATTATTTGAGAGGTCTCTTGTATGATTTTACTTACTCGTAAGTGACCTTTTCTTATTTTTCAGTAAAAATCTTATAGGCTAGCAGTCAAGTTCTCATCGTATCTCTTATGATTCACCGTGGCAGGGATACTCGCGAAAAATAAGACACAGGCGTTTTAAATATTATAGGCCGTTACTTACAATTCACACATGGGACAGGATGATCTCACAATTACGTGAACTCTTGTGATTTTAATCAAATCCAAGTAGGTGGGTTATATTAATAAGTAACAAGTGACAGTTCACGGGGACAGAGACATAAATATTTCTTTTTTTAGTTTCGCACCATTCACGACATAATGTTCTATGTTTTTGGCAAATAACATGACTATGGAACTCTAACCCAATGCGTGTTCTGGAACGTTCTTGACCAGTTTTTGTGAGAGGGAGTAGGGTACCTAGTACCTACTCAAGGTGTGTACTTAACTAGTTAGTACTTACTACATAATATCTTAGAATTGAGGACGAAAGCAACCGATATAGAATTTACATACCTACTTTATCGCTCTTTAAAACTGATAAGAATGTGTCAAGCTGCCCTAATCTTAAAATCATTGCGTCCATAACTGAAACGTGGTGTAGGTAAATTCTGTTAGCAAAAAATGCACGATAGTTAAATCAGGTGTTGCTATAAAGATGGATTATGGAGATTCGAATTCCGATCCTCGTTATTATCATCGAATTAAAGATGCCAGCGTAACCAAATGTTTGAGCATTCGATTTATGAAAATCAATCAGCAATAACTTCTATACCTCGATACTGATTCCTTGTATAGAACCACTCCATTCAGTTTCGGTACAATTCTAAGGAATTACCTATGTAGGTAGTGGAAAGTTTACGTTTGAGAATAGGATGCCTAATTTTCATAGTTCATCGTCCAATCGTTTAAGTATTTACTATCATCTTCTAGTAAGAATTTAATTTTCAACACAAATGACAGACTACATTTCTTTCCTATCCACTTCTTACCCTTAGTCTAATGAAATCAAGACACCCCTTGCAATGGGTTAAATACAGTTACTATTTAACCATCTACAATAACTATCTGCAGTTATATCTTGACAAATAACCAAGTGGAACCAGTCTTAACTCCACTGAAAAAATGCCGGTTGAATGTTTTAAATTAGATGACTTGTCCCGTGTCGGTCGCTCATTGGCGTAATTGTGACTGTGGACTGTCGAGGTCGGGCGCGGTTTGATCACGAATCATGAATGCAATAAAACTCGAATGATAAACGTCGTCACAAGACTCAGGCACGGTCGGCTGCGTCATTTCTCTGTGAATGTAACGACTACTTCAATCCTAGATTCAGGGATATTGATAATCCTATTAGATGACTTAAGTGAAGTATCTATACTAACTAACCAAGCCTAACCTAACCCAGTTATGAACCTCTCTTCCTCTGCTAAATGATTTCGATCGCAAAGCTAAGTCACTAACTCTGGTAAGTAATTAAATGTGAAAGCAAAAAGTACGGTCACATTTTGCATAGGATAAGTAGGTATTTAGATCCGTGGCTAACTGATATGCAATGGCCAATGCACCAAGCATGCTCCAAAAGACTTGGAAACTATGCAATAAACGCAGACATAATAATTGTTATGACAGATATTCTGGGAGACATTAACACAATCGTTCACTATGCTCAATGACCTTAGCAGTGTCTCAACTGGTAGGCGTAGAAATAAAATTAAGCAAGACGAAGCCAAGATTATAGCTAATATGCTCACGTTCCACCCTACCCAGTTATCGTTGAGAATTCGGCACTAGAAATTGTTGTCGAGTGGAGATACGAATTCCTCAGTGCCTGAAAACAAAGGTTCCTCGAATAGGTGGACGGAAGATCTCAATTGAGTAGCTGGGAGCTGCTGGACGCAAGTCGCGCAAGACCGAGATCTGTAAACCGCGCCAAGGACCTTCGTCCACCATTGCACAGACGTCCACTGTCTACCGAGTACCGATGTCTATCGATGGTAGACAGTTGAGACTACGACGACACGCTTATTGTTCGCTATTTCTGCTAAGAAGCGATGCAGTATTGCAGTAGGACATGGTATTTATTTGGGGTTGTTCGAGTTCTAATAGGATTAGGAACCTATTTTATCCATGATCATTCAGGGCATTGGAACATGAGGTGTATGGTGATTGGTGTGCCTATTAGTTTTCGTCTCACGGAAGCTACGTGTGCAGCAGTCAGACTAGACATTGAACTAGGTTAAACCTGTTGTCCCATTGAAATCGATTCTTATAATTGCCATGCATACCTACCTACTAGCTACTACCTAATCTAACCAGGTAAGTTGAGTACATAACTATGTAAACAAGCGCATATTGGAGTAGCTATTCAGTTTTTCCTATTCAGGTAACGAGTAGCTAGACTTACATACTTAAATTACATTGGGATTTGAGTCTTGAAATTAAAGTGATGTCAATGACCTTTTTCGATATCTAATAATAGGTAAGTAGGTACCTATTAGGGGAAAGTTGGAATTTTTATACATACCTACACGAAAACGTGAGCCTTGCTGGATACGGGAGAGATCGGGAGAGGGTTCTAAGACACCTATTTGGAGAAATTAACTTTTACCGGGTAAGTAGGTGCCTACTACCTAATTTGACATTTACTTGTTCAGTACTATGTAGGTACTTATGTAGGCATTATAATGTAGACCGTACAGCTGTGAGCTGCCGTCACATTTACATAGAACCGAGTCTATTGAATTCGAAGTGATTCATAATTCTATTCATAAAATAGGTAAGTCATATTACGAGCATATCGAAGGTTTTAAGAGTTGATTGAGAAATCAAAATTTGGCATATTATTATAATCAAATAATATAATAATAAATATTACCTATAAATGCGAAAGTTTGGATGGATGTGTGGATGTATGGATGTTTGTTACTCAATCACGCCCCAACGGCTGAACGAATCTGGATTAAATTTGGCACAGAGATAGATTATAGTCTGGAATAACACATATGCTACTTTTTATCCTGGAAAATTAAGGAGTTCCCGCGGGAACCGAATAACCTCGATCCACGCGGACGAGACGGACGGCATCAGCTAGTACGACTTATGTGGTTATCTCAAACTATCAAAAGCTCTGTAAGTACCTACACCTAGGTACTTAAACAGAAGATGTACCTACCTAAAAAAAATTACCTATGTAGGTACATTATATATTCAGACACTAGCTACTAAACATGATTAGGTATTCTTCTGTACCGCCTATTTTAAAGTTAAGCATGCAGGTATTTTCAATGCCTAATGTAAAATATTTACCATTAGGGCGAAAGTCTGAGCAAGTCTTGATCCGCATTTTCTTTTCCCAGTGTATCCTTTATGAGTGTTCGATTAAAATAACAATTTCCTTCATCACAATTTCACTTAGCACTAGGTATGAGACCACATCACATTTTGCTTGTTTATTAATTTTATCAAAAAGGATACAAGTTACTCAGAAAATTTACATAACAACCACTTTCCACATTGTTTTTGCACGGGACAAACACAAGTAAAGACACTGCAAAGTAAAAATAAGCAGAAATAAGATTAATAAGGGGTGAATATACGTGCGTATGCTGCGTTTGTACCACTTGATTTGACAGCTGCAAGTCGCACGCTATCCCGAAATTCCCTATTCAAATATTGGGAGGCTAATCGCTTGAATGAGCGCGCCGCGAGTGAGCGGGACATAATGATGTGAAGTTAGGCACACGTGTCAGGGAGCGACAGGAATAGGATAAAAATAGAACGGGATTAATCAGTATACTGCGACCGACAAATATCAATCCTGTTTTGAACTCACACGTATAAACGGCAATTTGAGTTAGCTTGTGTTTGTATGAATTAAATTAAACATTACAGAATCACTACAGACTTTCCATAGTCATTGATGAATAACGAAAGCCTAAAAAAATCGCTTAGCTATATTGTGAATATAAATCAGAAATATGAAAATAAATTCAAATCAAATGGCACAACACACATATTTCGCTTTATATACTATTGATAGGATTGGTAAAAATAATATAGGTAACAGACGTTGTTAATCGGATCTTGACTACACCACCGCCGTGTAAACGTCAAACGCGCAGGCGCAGTGCGCGTAACTGACGTACGCATGCGCTGTAACTTCACTCCAGTGTACGTCGCCGTCACCTTGTTTTTTGCGGCAAACTTAAAACTCATACAAAATTAGAAGGGGCCAGTCCGCCAGTAACGTCATGAAACCATAATATTACGGAATAAGAGCTTATTGGAAGCTAAAATTAAAGTCAAATAGAAAGTTAGGCTATAGCTGTCCTGCAAGGAACAAACAAACATACAATATAACATTAGTCTATAATATAGACTGATGAACACATGACCCTGCGTTCCGCAGTCGTCTAAAAAACAAACTAAGAAGAAGAATATTCTAAAATGAAATTAAAATATAATGAATTTTATTCAGTTCGAAACAAATACCTAGGTACTTTACAATAAAAAAATGTGCTCGTTGGTTGGTTGGTTAAAACATCACAAGCGATCAACTGATATACCTGGTTTCCACGTGTTTCCACGGATCTGAAGTGTTGGACTCATAGGCTAGTTTATCCCTGAAAATCAAAGACTTCCTCCTGGATATCAAAAACTAAATCCACGCGGGTCTTATCCAGTACATATACATAGCTCTATCCTGGTCTTGCTAAGTTATTTTATAAATGAAAAAAAAAAATGTTTTCAGGAAACGCGCACACGTGTTTGCAATTATTTGCGATCTCATTTTTCTCAGTCGAAAAGTTAACGGTACATTTAGCAAGCAAGGTTTAATAATATGAGGCTAAGTGAATGACCTCGCCAGGCAAGACGTTAAGCGCACTTACAAGTATAGCTTAGTAGTAAGAACCTACTAGGTATGTATATAATACTTATAGCAATAATCTCCCATAAATTAATTTTGATTCTATACAATCATCCTCACCTCACAATATTATGTTTATAGGTAAGTTCATTTGTGTGACGTTTAACGTTGCTTTGCTCCTATTTACCTCAGAATATTAATGACCAAGGGCAAAGGTCAGTGTTTTATTATAAGTTAAATAACTCAAAGAATTAAAAAATACGACTGCCATAGTTAAATGATATTTTTTTGTGAATCACTGGATATTGAAATATAGTCTTATATATTTTTGGAATCAGCATGTATGGAGTCATAATAATATATATGTACATGCTATCGAACAACTAAGTAATTGAAAAATACAGAGATTTTAATAATAAGTTGATTACACGAAGGCATTCGATAGCATTTCATACGAGTCCATCTGGAAGGCCCTGAAGAAATGAAATATCAACCAAAAATATATTAACATATTGCAAAACATATATAAAAACAGTAAAAGTAGAGTAAGACTTGAATTCAGCGGAGAAGAGATAAATATTTGCAGAGGTGTGAGACAGGGCGATCCAATATCACCAATACTTTTTATAGCAGTGTTGGAGAATGTAATCAATGAACTTGATTGGACTCACAAAGGCATTAATATTTCCGGTCAATATTTAAGTCACCTACGCTTTGCAGATGATGTTGCACTCTTTGCAATGAGCACAATAAAATGTTATATAAGCTCATTAGATACGGAGAGCAAAAAAGTTGGACTTGAAATGAACACAAATAAAACGAAAGTAATGACAAACAGCTCGACAATCCCAATTATATCTAACGACATTCAATTGGAACCTTGATTCTCTTATCTGTGAATTGGAATATGTAGACTCCTACCTATACCTTGGAAAGCAAGTTTCGTTTAGTCTAACGAGTGCGGAAGAAGAAGTTAGTAGAAGAATTAACATTTCCTCGAACAAATACTGGGCACAAAAAGAAATAATGTAAGGGCCATAGCCCATATCCACTAAACCTAAAAAGAACAGTTATGGACACATGTATACTCCTTTGCCTCACTTATGCCTGTCAAACATGGGTTTACACTAAAAATATTAAAAATAAGATTGTAACTTGCCAGAGAGCGATGTATAGGAGTATCCTCAATCTACGTAAAATACAGAAAATAAAAAGTGAGGATATAAGGAAAAAGACAAAATTAACGGACGCTCTAAAACACGCTCTCAAATTAAAATGGAAGTGGGCAGGGCATGTCTCAAGATTAACAGATGACCGATGGGCTATTAAAACAACCACATGGCCAGGCCCAAAAGGCAAGAGGAAAGTAGGAAGGCCGAAATCACGCTGGTCAAATGATATAGCACAGATAGCAGGGAAAAATTGGCTCGAAATTGCCAAAGACAGAGAAAAATGGCATGAACTGGAGGAGACCTATACCCAAATAGGGGTCCTTGTCAAAAATATAGATAACAATCAAGAAACATAATATACTTACATATATATATATATATATATATATACTAACAATTACTAACTAACACAAAACAAAACAACCCTTACTACAAACACACACACATACACACACACACACTCACACTCTCGCATACACACACACTCACGTGACACGTACACACAAACACACACGCACACACGTAAATTAAAAAACTCATTCATCAAAATCCGTTCAGGCGTATAGAAGTATGGTGGAATATACAAACTCACATAAATACATACATGAACCCTGAAAACAATATACCTACTCCTTTTTTCAGGAAGTCGTATAAAAAAGGTTGTTGCTTTTAATGCGTCGCAAATTATTATCCGTACTAATATTGTAAATGCGAATGTGTGTCTGTCTGTCTGTGCACCTACTTACTAAGTTGCTGCAAGGATGGCCTAGAAAGCGCTCGAACCACAGCGCTGACGAAAAGATCGCGGTTTCGATTTAGCGTTCCGGTACGATGCCGTGTAGAAACCGACTAGGGGTATGGGTTTAATATAACTGCTATACCTCTAACAAGTTAGCCCGCTACCATCTTAGACTGCATTATCACTAGCCATCAGGGTGAGATTGCAGTCAAGGGGTAACTTGTAGTGGAATAAAAAAAAAGTGACGAAAATGATGACCATGACCGCTCTGACAAGAGCGATACGAAAAAGAAGGTTGGGTAGACTAGGTACTAAATTTTCATCATAAATCTACTTTCCCAGAGAATGTACTACTACATCCTAATACCGCTACATTCGATAATTTTTATATTTTCTGTTTCAAGTGTAAAATGGTAAAGTGCAGCTTACCTAATGCCATCTAGTATGATCGTAGAGAACTGCACGATCAATAATATTTATCACGTTAGCGTTACCTACTTTTAACTCCCCTCTCGCGGAACGAGCACGTCTCGAATCGCGATCGAAACGCATAACTTCATTAATATGCGGCCAGATGTCGTTGTATGTAATTTGATAGTGTCCAGGGCTTCTATAATTAAGATTTTGAATATAACTAAGGCATAGTATTAGTAACATATAGTTGGATACAATAATATAAGCACAACTACGATTCGGTTATGTAAGATTTTTTATACATTAAAGATCGTTTAATTATGTAAATAAAAGGTCTGCCACAGTACTCAATGCATTTGTGGTTGGGACTATAGTAGAGACTGCCAAGGCAAAATCCCAGGTTCAATTTCAGTTACTATCTATAGCTATCATAAATTCTTCATTATAAGTAACTAGCTGATAACCGCGACTTCGTCCGCGTGGATTGAGGTTTTTGGTTCCAGACTATAATCTATCTCTGTGCCAAATTTCATCTAGATCCGTTCAGCCGTTGTAGTGTGATTGAGTAACAAACATCCATCCATCCAAACTTTCGCATTTATAATATTGGTAAAATGGTATACCTAGATCAAAGCAATTATCATTCAGTTATTTTTATGGTTGTTTTGAAATCTTCCACATTGTCTGACATTGTTCAGTAAGTAGATAACACTTTTGAAGAATTAAGATACCTAATAACTTCGACCTTGACAATGAAAAACGTAGACAAAACTAAATAAATGACTAATCATTATTATACTTTACCTCTGCTAAATTTCCTTCGCCTGCGCTTTCTGGGCCAAAAATCATATCGTCCTTCATCCTCCTCCGAATAAGAAGTCGCCAAGTCTAACAACTTAGCAACAACGCATAACACAAACCCGATCATCTTTGATCACGGGATGTCTTATCTATCACGCGCTATCAACACTCAAGGTCTTTTCTTTCTCCTCCTTAAGGTCAACTTCAACACTGTTCTTTTTAATTTACGCTTATTATTATAACGCAATAAACATATTTTATGTAGAAATAACACTACGTACAACATCACCTTTACGGTCACGGTGACAATAAACACTGCACCTATTGTTTTATGCTCAAGTTTATCCACTGTATCCAGTGAGTTCTTAGTTTATCTGCAGGTTATCACAACCCACTTCATCCTACGAGACTATTAAAACCGAGGCTATGAATATGAATGCTGAGACGCATCTCTCAAATAAGCACTCTGTACTAACATCACTAATGTACCTACCTATATTTGCACTCCGGGAGCCTTGATTTCTTATTAGGTATGTCTAAAAATATATGCCACACGCGTGAAAACATTTTTAGTTAAAAAACTGGTTACCCAAAAGTGTCACAGAATTATCTTACTTGCTCGTTTTAATGCACGATTATGTTTACAATGTTTTGATACTTATCCCTAGACTTTATGTTTAGAAGATTGAATTACACTTCGATCACTGAGGCCAGTTCACAAGGCGTAGACTGTAATGCAAATGGTTAACTAGTTATAATTAGCTGATATACTTCAAACTTGTGATACCTTTGAAGGGCAGGTGTGTTATGGCAAAGCAACAGTTAAGAATAAAGTATTTGACGTAGCGGTAATCGTTATAGCCGGTATGGTACGTCTACGTGCCGATTATGACGATGTGATCGCAGTGCATAGACTTCATTATCCATACTATAATATTATAAATCCGAAAGTGTGTCTGTCTGTCTGCTACGCTTTCACGGCTCATCCATTCAACCGATTTAACGAATCTTGGTACTGCAGCGGTAGGTTACATCCCGGGGAAGGACATAGGTACTTAGGCTACTTTTTATCCCCTAAATTTAAGGAGTTCTCCATGGAATTAAGAAATTTTTATCCACGCGGACGAAGTCGCGGGCATCATCTAGTTTATAATAAACTAGCTGATGCTCGCGACTTCGTACGCGTGGATTGAGGTTTTTGGTTCCCGTGGGTACTCTTTAATTTTCCGGGATAAAATGTAGCCTATGTGCTATTCCAGACTATAATCTATCTCTTTGCCAAATTTCATCCAGATCCGTTCAACCGTTCCGCCGTGATTGAGTAACAAACATCCATCCATACATCCATACATCCATCCAAACTTTCGCATTTATAATATTTATTTGATTACATGAAGAGATACCTATTTGTGTTTTTATTACCTAATTATTTAAGATATCTGATAGCCCTAAATAACTATAATGCTATACTTAATCATAAAGTTTCAATAGTAAGTAAGTATAATCATAGGTATCTACTATTACCTATTCCGTGGTATTTAAATATTAAGCTTCAATTAGATCAAACCTTCAGGTTAGAATATTACGTAATATACGCCAACATCTGAGTAAATTTGGTCAGAGATTAGTAAAGTGTTTATAGACCTAATCTTAGTTTAGTGACCAACTAGATAACGTCATACCTCATATAAGCATTTAACCTCTGTGATCCAATAAAACTATAATTTGGACAGTGATACCGATGGCATATAATACACCGTAACTTTTTCACATAATATTCATACAAATAAATCATTTCTTTCTTTCTTAAATACTTATTTGCTGACGCTACGTTGTGTAGAACTGTATTTTACATGACTGCGGACTACGGAGATACTCAAAATCTTTATACTGAAAGCGATAAACTTTATTCTATACTGTAAACTGTTCTCGACTAGATGACGACCGCGACTACACGGACGTGGATTTAGGTTTTTGGAAAATCTCGTGGTCAACTCCTTGATTTTCAAGATTTAAAAGTAATCAAAGTATATACCTATTATTCAAAAGGAATCAAAAATCTTAACCAACGCGGATGAAGTCGCGGGCATCATCTAGTTAATTATAAATTATTACCATGGATGTGACAAGGAACAGTTTATTTTTGGTTTCATGCATATCTTTGACAACGTACCTCTATATTTAAAAAAAAAAGATACGGGCCGAATTGAGAACCTCTCCTTTTTTTGGAGGTCGGTTAAAAATTATAATGCATAATACGGTGAAACCAAGGACATTGCATTTCATTCACGACGGAGCCCACGGAATAGACATCGCGACATCCGGAACGGAGCTGCATGTATCATTTTAATTAGACTTTACTGTAGCTAAGTAATCTAGTTTCACTGTTATATTGAACATTAAGGAATCACATTTTTATTTACCACTGCAGTAAGTAATTTTAGTAGAAGCGTTCATTGAATTCCTAAAACAGCTATGTACATTATAATATTATGTATAATGTAAGTACATAGTTGTTATTTAGTTAGTATTACCTAAGTATGCGCAAAATACAACTAGATACCTACGTACCCTTAAAGTACCTGAGAATGAAAGTAAAAACTATCCACTCACCCAACATCCTATTGTCTTCTTTTTCAGTCATCATCATCCTCAACGTTCTTCATGGCGTACTATCTGTAACAATAAACGCTTACGTCACTACCCAATACAGAAAACTCCTTATTCTAGCCTTATATCCACCATATCAATGTACCACATTATATTCGCAACGTAGATTTTGTGAAATTTTCCAAAGCTTCTTTTGCAAATTTCGTAGTAAAACCATGTTTTACTTTTATATTTTTATCAGAAGAATTGTAACATTTCACTGTTTGCACCCTGCCTATATTTAACGAGGAGGTTGTACAGTCTAATAATTACCTTTATTTGTCCCGACCGCGACCAAATGTAACCAACCACATTTACTTAACTATTCACTAACTACACTGTATAACTAAACTTAAACCATAAAACATCAAAATTAGTACACACAACTTGAACTTAAACTGATTTTTGTATTGTTTTCACTAAGATTTGGATCCATTTTAAGTAAATTGTATGGGGAATGTTGTAAAGATTTTTTTGAGCTCCCGTAGAGGCATCTCTACGAGGGTTGGAAAGCGGGCCGCGGAAATGCACGAAAGCCACCGAGCTTCGCCGAATGTTAAAACTATGCAGGACCGTATTGCATTGGATATTGACCTCATTCAAAATTTTCACTCAGATGAAAATTATTTACACGAAACAAGTAGGTAAGTTTATACTTAATTAAGTATGGGGATATTATAGTATTCGAAATTCAAAATTAAGTTGTACAATAAAATATGAGTTTTATTATAACGCACAGTTACTATTGTCAGTTGTTTTACGTTTGCTTAATATTTGTATTGATTTCATCTCTATCAGTCAATCACTGTAAACTTGTACAATAACATTTCAAAAGGAAGAGCTTTACGTTTCGTAGTATAAATTAAGTCCGCGCCTGGTATACCCTGCAGTGAGGTCGTCGTTTCGACGCCATATTTTCCACGCATGCGCTACAATTTTCCTTTCGTACACAAATGCTACGGGCGTTTGGGATCAGTGTTACCAGTTTAGTGTTAACTATTCAATGCTAGGAAATGTGTCTATAGGTACCTATTTTAATTCTTTAAAATTATACCGAGTTATATTTTAGCCATTTATCTTTACTTTTCAAATTAGTTTTCTACGTTTTCACATACGTATGTCATATTAAGGAAAATTCATAGCGGTGCGCGCGCAAATCTCGTCATTAATGCCCTACTCCAAGCGCATTGACAGTAGAGAATGGGATCAATATAATGACGTCACGCCATTGAACGTAAGTAGGTGCGGAAGACTCACTCTACTTCCCTTCATGATACGGAAATATATCTGCAGACTCAATTAATATAGTGATTATTTCTTTCGCTTTCCGCAACTATACACCGCAATATTTATATCTAAGTTAGTAATACCCTGTACCAGGTACCTACCAGTGGTGTGCACAGGATTTGTAGCTAGGATAGGCATTAGTTAGTCAGAATACCTATTTAAGTACTGACTGTCATGATGAAAAATGAGCATTGAGGTATTTCCATTTGGGTAAGCAGTGCTTTTATGCCTCTATGAACTGCACGCCACTGGTACCTACCCATCTCCATTCTCCAGGGTACAAACTATCTCTGTGCTGATTATGTCGAAATCTGTTCAGTGTTTGAGTTCAGAAAAGCTGATAGATTTTACAGAAAGCCACGCCGAGTTATCATATTATAGAAATAGTTACTAGACAAACATAGATTACCTCAACATTTCTCCAAAAATTAGGTACCTATAAGTACCTACTTAAGTACTTTAGACAATATTCATGATCATGATCACACTCATACAAGGTACTTACATAACTATATGCTACCAAGCTTGCTGCTCGTACCCACATAATATTAAAAATCCTCCGCTAAATAGGTCACAACAATAAACGTGCTAATATACCTAATTAATTTTTCATTCTTCATATTCAACGTATTTCAAGGCCGGCAACATTCCCCATTAAGAACGTATACAATATGATTCTATGGTAATCATACTGCGTCATTTGTTTCAAGTACGTATGCTACAATAGAGACTATTTTCGTTCCCCTCAATCCACTAGGATCCACTTTTTGGATCCACCAGTGGATCGAATAGGACTCTGGTATCCACTAGGATCCACCATTCCAATGCGTTTTCAGCCCTTTGGGATTTTGCTTTCACGATTAGAGGACGCAGACGTCGTCGCGGGAATTAACGAATCATTCGATTGATATAAAGCCTAGGAGGCATTGGCTTAATCCTCTTGGGAAACTATAAGGAAATCGATAGATTTCTGAATTGCAACATTTGTATCATTACAGCATTTTAATTACAACAATACTTAAAATGCAAGTACTTATTGATACGTAGATATAACTTAAAGATTGATTAGGTATCTATATTAACACTACTAAGTACTAGCTTATTCCTGCGTCATTTTCGCGCAAATTTTACTTATTTCATTTAAATTTTACCCATATGGAACTTTTTTATACAGAGAGAAAAAAGTAGCCTTGATCATAAAATCGGTTCGGTTCGGCTCGCTAAAATGCATCATTATGCATCGAGAAGAAATTCGAAATAAGAGTAGGTAGGTATAGGTCAACGAAAGTAGAGCTTTGGCTGTTTGCCGGCAAGCCATTGCCAGACAAAAGCACTAAATTACATATCTTTCTAGTCCATTGCCGAAAAAAAACCCTCTACAAACCCTGATGGTTTAACCACGACGGAAAATGGTGCCTTTGCCGGGGAATTTATGCTCGGCAACCCTTGGTTTGTAACGACAATAATTGAGAAAACGCTCTGTACTCTGTAGCCAATCTTTATAGTATAGTAGAATTCTATCTCGGGAATAAACTCTACAAAGTACAAAGTTTAGTTGTCAAAAACGCTATAGGTATATAACTATTTCTTTGTAGAGTCTATTGTCGGATTTACTCTTCAAATATTAGTTGGGACTTCTGATGCTGAGATCTATAGAGCATACTTTGACTTTGCTAAGGCTTTACTGAGAGTTTAAAAACGAGATGTTAAATTGTCACTGGCACGTTTTAACCATGTCTTAAATCTGAGCAAAGTCAAAGTTCGCTCTGTAGATCTCACACTGAAGATCTCTACATGGGTAAAGCTCTACATATATCTTAGTCGCACCAAGTTAATCGCCGGCCTAAATATAATCCAGAAACCTTACTTTTCAAGTGAACTTATTAAGTACCAAGCAGCTGTTCTATAATAACTCTTCACGTTCGAATTTATTTTCAGGCAACATACTTTGTATAGTCCGACAAATTTATCCGACCCGGTGACAGCGTCGCTAGTAGGTATAGATAAAAAATAAAATAAAAACAAAACTAAACAGGCATAAAAATTAGTTGCAATAGTGGCCTCCGGGTCAGTTAAGTTTGTGTAAATACATTATCACCTTTTAATTCGTACCTTGATTTCGTAGCAAATCCAGTCGTAAACAATGAGAGAATGATCCTAAACACATACAAAACTTCACTTGCACTTTTTATGTTTCACACTAATTAAATGTTTTAATCCTCTTGTTTGAATGAGTACTGAACCGTCTGCAACAGACTGTAATTCGAGCCAACTGAATTAAGGACGTGCAGCAAGACATTGATATAACTACAGGTGAAAAGTTACGCACGAAAATGCTACATGCACACTCTATTTTAGAAGCTAATTTCCCAAACACCAGCAATGGTATGAGTACAGGGTAAATAGGTAGATATACTTGTTTTACAGAACCGATACCACTAATTAACACCGACGAACTTGTTTAGTATGTTTATAGGCAATTATCAGAAGCGCCGAATATTGGCAATGATTACAATTCTTATAAAAACAAGCACTGCCTGCCAATACTATAATTTTTAACGACTTTCATTAAAAGCATTTACCTTTGCATTAATATCTACATTCTACACGCATACGTATTGTACTTAAATACGCATAAGTACTTAATTATCACATCTTGAAACGAAATTTTGTAACTTTTCAACGAACTTAGTATTTATTATATTTAAATTGTCTTTACTGCTGTTCTCTTCGACATTGTACTACTAAGTACCTATCCAGTATATACGCATTAAGTACTTTCTATCCCATTCCATTGTGATATTATGATAATGGCTTATATGAACTAGGTAAATAAGATACCTAGTTCATAATATACTTATTTATTTCATTTTTTTTTTTTTTTAATTTGTTAGATAAAGGATTCATTCAATATAAACAATCTTAAAACTGCATCACTTGCACTTATATCCAAATGAGATAATAACACAAGTACCTAATCGAAGCGTAATAACAATTTGGTCCACGCGTGGCGACCGAGACCAGATTCTCAACTGTTTTATTTTAGAGCTGGCACGCTTCGGCCGTGAAAATATTGCAAAGGTGTATAAATGTTGGCAGTTGGTACCTACATTACTCCAAGCTGATGAGTAATTCACAATGTCGTTCGTTGACTACCGCCGACTTCGATATTAATTGATGCAGCATTAGCGCTTTGTAGGTGCGAAGTTATTTTATACTGCGTTTGTTATCACTTATCAAGTTATCACTTCGAAACCTAAATCCAACTCTTGTTCTGTTGGTTATCTTCCAATTCATTTTTAATAGACATAAAAGGGTAGCGACTGCCTCTTTGGTATAGTGGTTAGCATGGTCGACTGCGGCCGATGAGGTCCTGGGTTCGAGTCCCGGGTCGGGCCATGATTAAGTATTGAGTTTTTCTGACTAGAAATTCTCAGTACTAGCCCGGAGTTAGGAAGTTGGCGGTGTTTCACCCCCGTGCCTCGGAGAGCACGTTAAGCTGTCGGTCCCGGTTATTATCACTAACATACGCCAGCCCGCATTGGAGCAGCGTGGTGCATCTAAGCTCTAATTCCCTCTCTCCTATGAGAGTGGAGGCCCGTGCCCAGCAGTGGGACGTTGATGGGCTGTAGTGGAAAGGGGAAGCTGGGTGAGCATTTTGGTCATTCGCATATCTTTGGCGAATCCGATGCAACTAGGGTTACCATATTATGTAAATAGAGGGATGCTTGTTTATGGTACCTAAAATGCCTGAATTTTCAGAAAAATGCCTGTCTAAAGCAAAACGCTGTAGGTAATAAGTAAAAGCCAACAGATAATAATGAAGAAGGATATTTATTACTGATATTTGTCAGAGGACATTATTTTTTTTAATAGTTCTTTCTTTTCTAATATATAAACGTAAAAATCTTCACAGGATACAGTTTTGTAATTTTCTTGTGTAATCAATATTGCTTTTACTGATTCAATTGTCAGCAGATTTCTTTCTTTACTCCACTGGGTGTTGACGAGAGAAAACGTACGTTCTACGTTCGCATTGTGTGCCAAAATAGAGAACACAAACTGGCAGATTTTCATGAATTCTGTAATGTCACCATTCACTTCCCTACTTTTGAGAAAATTGCACCACTGTGTAGTTAAGCTTTCAGAAAAAAAATGTTATCTGAACTTCTACAATATTCTTTTAGAACTTCGTATTCGTCAAACAGTCAATTTATACGCGCCAAATTTAAAAATGCCTGTCTCAGACCAATGCCGGCCGCACGCCTGTCTAAACCTTAAAATGCCTGTCAAATGCGGCAAACGCCTGTCATATGGTAACCCTAGATGCAACTAGCCATTGCAGTATATATTGTAAAATCGTTAAGTTGAGGTGCATGCAACTCGTCTGTAAGTTGTAGCGAATGTGTTACTTCGGGTTCGGTGTTTCATTTTGAAATTGACGACTAATAAGTCCGAAATCGCTCACATTTCAAATCTGGGGCAAAACTCGGTATTAAGTCAATATCAGCTTCTTTTTAAATCTTTCACAGTTCATACACACTTGCAGTATTTCTCAGTCGTCGTACTTTATGTGATATTACTCACGTAGGTGCCGGTACGAAAAAAATAAGTCATAAAATAATAGATAACACTCTGATTCGATTTGTATTGTACTACAGTCACAATGACCGACTTAATTACCTTATCGTTACGACGTCTTTGTTCAAAAACTCTTTCTATTACCTGCGGATTAATTGATAAAGTAACAAGCTTCTTATTCAGATGTGAATGTGATCATTATGTGTAAATCTTGAAATTTGAATCATTGTTTATCTTTAATAATATTTTGTGTGTCATCGAAGTGAAATTTTCAAACGCCGTACTTTGCAATCTCATCTGTGTGTGTAGCAGTATCGTGTAGCACGATTGATAATGCGTTTATTACATCAATAGAGGTCCAATTACCTGCATCGCAACGACTCAATCCTTGCATGTAATACCGGTTGAGTGCTTCTATCATTGCCAATTGGAATAATCGGGCACAGGCGCGACCAGTCGGGTGAAACTCTTACCGGTTGAAGCTGGTAGCATATCTTACGTTGCACTTACAATGCAACGCCTATAAGTCAGAGAGATATATTTTAACCAAGTCTCATTGTTTCCGTTATGCAAACAGAACATTATCTTATCGTTTGGCATTAGTCGAAGCAATACGTTACCGGTTACACGCCTCGTGAACGATAGCTGTGATGTGAAATCTCGAATTAATAGTTAAAATTTATTCGAGTGTGATTTGAAAGATATGAATTTTGTATGGTCGTTTTGAATTATCACCCCTCCATCTGTAATAATGACAGACAGTTCTCTTGATCTTCATGAGTTGGAAAAATTGAGGTTTGTTTCATGATTTTTTAATATAAATATCTGTAAAATATACCTACCTAATATTAAACATAAAGTTGCCGTTTTACGTTCGCATCTAGAGATAACATTGAACCAATATGGTGATAACTGTTTATCTTTTTCAGATCCACAAGTTTTCACAGGGAATCAGAATGTCCGAAACCAAGCATACCCGAAGTATCGCACAAATGGCGATTAATTCTAGAGCCGGCACTTGTTGGTGCTATGATGGCCATCAATCTTGGCCAGACTTCTCTACAGAATTTTTATTTGCGGACTGCATGCCACGAATTAAATTATACAGCTGATATATGCGACAGAGGAGTTGGTGAAGAATTTCGCGCGGCGGAGGTAAAGTGCACTATATTTTGTATAAGCTAGAAATCTCGGAAGCTACATACGGCCGCGAACACTTTTATTTATCATATTTATCAGCCATCTCTCTTTCTTCATCGTGGTCCTGACTCCTGACGAGATCTTTCTCTCTAAGGGATTAGTGTCCACCGGCTTATGTTATTGACCATTTTCGTGATGTTGTTTTTTCTTGACTCAAATTTTTTTTTAACATAGTTGAGCCATCCTTTCGTCCAATTAATTATCTTGAAAATGGGACATTATGAATTATGACAACAACAGGGACTTGTACCTTAGTAGTTACAAGTAATTAATTACTTTGTTAAATTAAACGATAGTCTACGTATCAAGTATCAACGGATACGGAAGCGGAAACAGAGGTTACTTGTTGCCGAATAATTACAATAAAACACCTCAAATAAAAGTAAGGACGTTGAAAACAGAAGGATGAGTCCTAGTGAATAATATAGATCTTTGCGAATGTAATAATTATCGAACGCAAAATAAAAATATAGCTTAAAACTGTAGAACCTACTTACTTACTCTACCTTTTTTAAATTCTAGTTAGGATCACCACATGGACCTATTAAATAGGTCCATGGATCACCATAATATTATATCTCCAAAATTGTTGCTCTGTCATACCTACTCTACTTGTAGGTACTTAGATGCTTGATTATATCTGTGATCTTGATATTTTATCTGATCTAAACAACATAGAGCTATTTCTACTGGAATATCAAGTATAATTTTGTATACCTACTTCGATAATATGCAGTGGCAACAGTGGAACATTTTTTGTTTATAATTAATGGTTTTTATACTACACCCGCTCGGAAAGTACCCTCTTGCTTTTGTCAAAACGAGGTAGAAAGTACGTCATTGCTACAAACCAATTAAGCGGGAGGAAAAGATGTATGAAATTTCATTTCTAACGTGCTAAGCGGGGAGAAAACTGTATGAAAATCCATTTCTAACGCGCTGTTGTTTTTTAATTTTAAGTAAATATGGTATGGACGTTGAGAATTTGGATGTCTTACCTTAAGGAAATATAATATTAGAAGCAGCTTCACCATATTTGACATAGAAAAGTCAAATAATATGGTGAATGTCGATTGTCGACATCGACGTCGATTATCGATATCGATAGTCGATATCGATATCCGATATTGATAGTCGATATCGATATCGATGTCGATTGTCGGTATCGATGTCGATTGTCGGTATCGATGTCGATTGTCGATATCGATGTCGATTGTCGATATCGAAATCTATATTGAAATAATCCTCAAAATGTAGTCTAGTTGTGATAGTGAAGCTTCGAATGAAGCGACTCATATAGTTATGATAGAACGTCATTTTTTTTTTTTAAATTTTTTTTTTTTAAATTTTTTAAAACAATACATTAGAAATAAAAGCTAGCTAGCCTAACCTAATTAAGGACTATTAACTATTATTAACTATTAACCTAAACCTTTTTTTTTTTTTTGTTTTTTTTCTTTTTGTTTTTTTTCTTTTTTTTTTTTTTTGTTTTTTTTTTCTTTTTTTTTTTATGTTTCTGTATTTTGAATATGGGTTTGTAAAAATATTTATTTTATTTATTATTTTATACCTTTGTAAGTTCGTTTAATCACTAATTATCGCTTATTTTCCTCGCAGGTGTAGTATAAAGCACTATGTATCACTCGGTAGAAAGTACGATTCCTACCTCGCGTGTATTGCGGCCCTTCGGCTACGCCTCGGGCCTCAAACTACACCCTCGATAGTAATCGGTCACTTTCTCCCCTCGGTGAACAATGTACTATTTCAATTCCAGGCAGGCAGCCAAGCTTTGGTATCTAGTATAAATGTAAGCCGAAGCTTCATAGGCTCCCTTATATCTACGATTGTGCTCTTATTTGTTGGGCCATGGAGCGACTGTAGTGGTAGAAGGAAACCACTGCTCATAGTGCCTTTGGTCGGGATGTGTGTGATGACCACGGGAGTATTGTTGATGCTTATATTCCCTGGCGCAAGTACAGCACAGGTCCTTTACGTTGTACAAATCCCTATATCGATGGGTGGGAACTTTGGATTGTTATTAGCAGCGTCGTTTAGTCATATTGGAGACGTGAGTATACTTTAAGTTACTAATTTTAATTTTCTAGATAACAATTCTTCAATAGCTCAACGGCTTATAGTCTTCAGACTAGGGGATTGTTATATTATGTTCATTTAAAATTACTCCTACATAAGTTGTAGGTACACTTGCTTACCCAGTATCGTATTAACAAAGTCCATTAGGTTTTTTTTAATCCACTACAAGTTAGCCCTTGACTGTGATCTCACCTGATGGTAAGTGATGATGCAGTCTTAAGATGGTAGCGGGCTAATCTGTTAGGGGCATGGCAGTTATATTAAACCCATACCCCCATTAGGTTTCTACACGGCATCGTACCGGAACGCCAAATCGCTTGGCGGCACGTCTTTGCCGGTAGGGTGGTAACTAGCCACTGCCGAAGCCTCCCACCAGTACAGACCAGGGAAAATTCCGAAATTATAAATTCGAAAATTGACCCTGCCGGGGATTGAACCCGGGGCCTCCGCACGTTAAGACAACAGCGCTCAACAGTGCGCCACGGAGGTCGTCAAAATTTTTTAGATAACAATTAGGTATTCCTCAACAGCTCAACGGTTTAGGCTTCAGACTAGGGGATTTATAAATATTCCTTTAAAATTATTCCTACATAAGTGCCAGGTAGTGTTGCTTACCCAGGTATATCGTACTAGCTGATGCTCGCGTCTTCGTCCGCGTGGTTTAATTTTTTGATTCCCGCGGGAACTCCTTAATTTTCCGGGATAAAAAGTACCTACCCTATGTCACTCTCCAGGTCCTCAACTATATCCATGCAAAAAATCACGTTGAACCGTTGCTCCGTTGAGGCGTGATTGAAGGACAAACCAACAAACCAACAAACAAACACACTTTCGTATTTATAATATTAGTATGATTAATAAACTCGATAGATTCGACATTGAATGTAATGTATAATGGCTAGACAGGATATCCAGTCTATTTCTGTACATCCATTAATTGTTTCAAAATACATGAGATACATATATTCCGTTTAGCATTCAATAAAATATAATAAAATAAGTCGAGGATTATCTCAGGTTATCTCACAGCAGCGATAAGCAGCTCCAATAAATACCGTTTTTACTCAGGATAAAGACATGAATGAACTTATACGAGGACTATCGTCTAGTGACGAAACGCGACGCGAGTAGGTATTTTCAATAATGCTATCTGTTTCACAATGCTTCGCTGCCTTCTCCGTATCGTGCGATAGAGAGAGTTGCAAGTCCAGTAGGCATATGCCTACATTTTATTCTTGAAATATTGTTTCGGGTGATAACGTTTTTACCCCCCCAAACGTTTACGAAATTGGACAATTTTGGTCTCAATAAATTCAGTAGGTACACCTTAATCTAGGCTTTTTTAGTATTTTAGTTTAGTTAAATTAAAAAAAATTAAAATACTCGAGGAGTTTTTAGGTCATAAATATGGATATTTAGACGCTAATAACTTTTATATTTCTTTAAAATTAAAACGTACGAGCATAGTTCTTCATTGTATCTACTACATTTCTTAAAATTATGAAAATTGGACAACATTTACGGGAAGAAAAACGTTATCGCTTTTTGTATGAAAATTTATATCTAGATTCTAGACGATCCTCTATTGAGATTAATTATCTATACTATAGTATAAGCTATCTCTGTAGTTTATAGGTGCAGTGGAATATATATCTGGGGTCACGGGAGTGACCCCGCCAAAGCGAGCTAAAGGAAACGGGGCACTACCTACCTTTTCTCGAAGCGTTTCGTCGGATTTTCGAACCGTCATAGCTTAGGTCCAGATGATGCTAGAAAGCTGAAATTTTCAGGATAAGGTGTTGTTGGCAAACTTACCCAATATACCAAGTATAAATTTTCTAGCATATATAGTTTCAGATTTATTGATACCTGAAATATGTACGTCGATTTCGTGACTGACTCACTGACCGTCATCAACATGAAAAAGGTACTTCCTGAAGTGCTAGATGGCTGAAATTTGGTATGTAGGCTAGAATTTGCATATAAACAACAGGAAAATTAAGAAATCTGAAACTTTTCCCCTCCAACCCCACCTATAGGGGGTGCAAATCTGACAGCATTTCCTCGTATTTTAGAACAGTCATAACTTCGGTACGGATGATGGTAGAAAGCTTTAATTTTCAGGATAACATGTCGTTGGCACATTTATTAAACATACTAAGTTTCAATTATCTAGCATTTATGGTTTCAGATTTATTGATACCTGAAATACGTACTTTTGGGGGTTTTTTACTTTTACTAAATCACATGAAACACGAAACCTCTAGGGTACTTCCTAAAGTCCTAGAAAGCTGAAATTTGGTATGTAGACTAGGAATTGCACATAAACAATGGAATAATTAAGAAATCTGAAACTTTCTTTTTCCAACCCCTCTTATTGGGGGTGCATATTTGACAGCGTTTCCACGTATTTGCTAACCGTCATAGCTTCAGTCCGGATGATGCTGGAAAGCTGAAATTTTCAGGATAAGATGCTGTTGGCCAACTTATTAAACATACCAAGTATCAATTGTCTAGCATTTATAGTTTCAGATTTATCGATAACTGAAATACATCGGTTTCGTAATTTAGCCTTATAAATCGCTGATGAAAATCAAAACCTCTAGGGTAGGTACTTCCCAAAGCCCTAGAAAGCTGAAATTTGGTATGTGGGCTAGGAATTTCATATAAATAATAGGAAAATTAAGAAATCAGGAACTTTTCCCTTCCAACCCCTCCTATAGGGGGTGCATAATAGCTGCACAGTCGGTACTAAAAGAAATATGTGCAAAATGCCGTATACATACATAATACCGTACATAAATAATATATATATAAAATTCATGACTCAGGTACAAATGTTCTGAATACAAACATTATGCCCCTAGCAGAATTCGAACCCGCGACCTCTCCCTCAACAGTCATGGTCTGTAACCAATCGGCCAAACAGGTCGCACATAATAATCACGTAATCTTGTCATTTTTATTCTCATTATTTTCATTTTATTACTGAAAAATTATAAAATAAGTACCTATAAGTACTTACAACATAAAATATTTTTCAGAGGTAAATATACCTATAGTAATCATTGGCGAAGAGTCCACGTATGACCCGGCATCCCTTTAGGAATTGTTCAATAAGTAATCAACGATATTTTCGTCTAACCCTGTTCTTCGAACTAAACACTGTTCATTGGTTTGAATTAAATTAACGCGTGACAATTTATAGAAAAGTAGATGATGCCCGCGACTTCGTCTGCGTGGATTAAGGTTTTTGATTCCAGCGGGAACTGTTTAATTTTCCGGGATAAAAAGTAGCCAATGTCCTTCCCCGGGATACAAACTATCCCTGTAAATTTCATCAAAATCGGTTGAAAAGATGATCGGTTAAAAATATTATATGGATCTAAACTAATATTAAAAAGAGGAAAGATTTAACCGTCAAGTTTGCTGTGGATAAAATAAAAAAAAAACTCAACCGATTTTAAAAATTCTTCCGGCACTTCACGTAGGTTCATTCCAGTGCTAATGTAAAATCTTATGTGCTGCTCAGTGCCCATTGGCTTTAGTGGGTAAAAAATAATGGACTATTATCATGATTAGTGCTAGCCTTGCGAAGCGGGGCGGGTCGCTAATCAACAATAAGCAGATATAAACCGGCTGGCCCATACAACCAAATATCTTTAATACTGAGCACCAGACTCGAAAATAAGAACTAACTTAAGTATGTATGGATTTGCCGCTCATTACATACATATACAGCAAACCCACAAAGAAAAGAGGCAACGATAGAGAGTGCAGGGCAATGAAAAAAGGAATAACTGTAGTGCGAGAAATAGAGTCCAAAAAATTAAAAAATCTAGTGCGCCTGCCAAAAAGAAATGAAATCCCACCAAAACCATTTCATGGATAGGCTGCCAAAACTCGCATACAAGTCCAAATCATAATGCTTTCACTGTTAAAAAGTTATGAGATCTCTAGTAGAGCCAAGCCCCTAGTTGAGCTCCGATTTGTGCTGCGCATCATCATAGCCCATGGGGCCAGTTCCAAGTCCAAAGTGTACAGGTTTAAGTACTTTTGGCTGTACCACATTTACTACATAGAAGTCCTGACTCTATAAACTCTACATCTTGATAAAAAGATGTGGCTTGGCTGTTTCGTGATCTAATCAATCATTTAATGTTCGTGGAATAGGTATAGTTTGTGCGAGAATCACGAAACGGCCAAGCCACATCTTTTTATCAAGATGTAGAGTTTATAGAGTCAGGACTTCTATGTAGTAAATGTGGTACAGCCAAAAGTACTTAAACCTGTACACTTTGGACTTGGAACTGGCCCCATGGGCTATGATGATGCGCAGCACAAATCGGAGCTCAACTAGGGGCTTGGCTCTACTAGAGATCTCATAACTTTTTAACAGTGAAAGCATTATGATTTGGACTTGTATGCGAGTTTTGGCAGCCTATCCATGAAATGGTTTTGGTGGGATTATGATCGTCGGATGCTTTTTCTTTTAATTCGTTTAATATACTTTTTGTTAGTTTGTTATAAAAAAAACCGGCCAAGTGCGAGTCGGACTCGCGCACCGAGGGTTCCGTACAAACGTATTAAAAACAAGACGAAATGAACCGCAAAACTAACTTTGTTTGTAGAGGTTTATTGTTAATATCAATAAATTACGTTTGTTGTATGGGAGCCCCCCTTTAATATTTACTTTATTGATATTTAATTATTTATTTTGAAAGGTAATATACAAGTTAATATTCTGTGAAAATTTGAACCGTCTACCTGTTACCGTTTTTAATATTGAGCAAAAAAATACGAAAAAAACACGTTTATTGTATGGGGACCCCCCTTAATATATATATTTTTTTAATTTTTAGTATTTGTTGTTATAGCGGCAACGGAAATACATCATTTGTGAAAATTTCAGCTTTCTAGCTATCACGGTTTATGAGATACAGCCTGGAGACAGACAGACAGACAGACAGACAGACAGACAGACAGACAGACAGACAGACAGACAGACAGCGGAGTCTTAGTAATAGGGTCCCGTTTTTACCCTTTGGGTACGGAACCCTAAAAAGCGTTTTTAGAGATAATTTTAGTTAACTTTTTAAACCGTTTCATTGGCCACTTCTGGTTTCACGACCTCTTAATTCAGCTGTCATATTTTGTAGTATAGCAGCCACTTTTTGTGTCTCAGCCACGCCATCAAGCTGGTATTTATGTACCATGATTTAAAATGACTGCCTCGTTGGTCTAGTGATTAGCATGTTCGACTGCGGCCGACGAGGTCCCGGGTTCGAGTCCCGGGTCGGGCTATAATTGATTATTGGGTTTTTCTGACTAGAAATTCTTAGTACTAGTACTATTACCTATTCTGTGGTACTAGCCCGGAGTTAGGAAGTTGGCGGTGTTACACCCCGTGCCTCGGAGAGCACGTTAAGCCGTCGATCCCGGTTATTATCACTAATCCATACTTCCATACTTATCCATACTTTAATATTATGAATGCGAAAGCGTGTCTGTCTGTCTGTCTGTCTGCTACGCTTTCCCGGCCCATCTTTTCAACCGATTTTGCTGAAATTTGGTATAGAGGTAGGTTATATCCCGGGGAAGGACATAGGCTACTTTTTATCCCGGAAAATTAAGGAGTTCCCGCGGGAATGAAAAACCTTAATACACGCGGACGAAGTCGCTTGCATCATCTAGTACCTACTTCATACTTCATCATATCATAATATAATCATAATTCATAATAATATTATAAATGCGAAAGTGTGTTTGTTTGTTGGTTTGTTGGTTTATTGGTTTGTTGGTTTGTCCTTCAATCACGCCGCAACGGAGCAACAGATCGACGTGATTTTTGTAATGGGTATAGTTGAGGACCTGGAAAGTGACATAGGCTACTTTTATCCCGGAAAAGTAAGGAGTTCCCGCGGGAATCAAGAAACTTAAACCACGCGGACGAAGTCGCGGGCATCAGCTAGTATGATAATAGTTGTTAAAGCCACCAACCCGCTTTGGAGCAGCGTGGTGGGTCTAAGCTCTAATTCCCTCTCTTCTATGAGAGTGGAGGCCTGTGCCCAGCTGTGGGACGTTAATGGGATGTTGTGGTGGATTTAAAATGTCAATATTATTGATTGGTTGTTTGGAGTTTTTATTTTTTAACCACCACAACCACCTTAGCTAAAAGTTATGTTATTTGAATGTGCTAGCAAAGAATACTCAATAAGTAAGCTGAATCTATGATCGCAGCTAACGTCGCTGGCTGTCCGTTCTTCCCCTTAAGTTTCAGGATTGTACAATATTTCGTAGATTACAGCTGTTATCTAGTGGCGATACGTTAACAGATTAAGCATTTTTGAATTTTGATAGGTAAATAAGGAAGAACCTGACCTCGTATTTTTATGCACTATTAGGATTTTCAAGTAGGTAGGTACTTAGGTAGATAAGTAAGCTAGATAAGTTCTCTGAAGTCGAATAAAAAAGTTAAACGTAGTTTAAAAACATTTCAGTTGTGCCATGCGACGGGACGCGACGTCACCCGCACTATGGGCACGCACCGAGCCGCCATACAGATCGCGCACGTGGTGGGTTCCGTGAGCGGGCCCCTGCTGTACCGCCGCTTAGGATTCTACGGTGTGTTTCCTCTTGTTTTATTACTGCAGGTACTTGCTTTTATTACTCAGTGCAAACGCGGTTTAGCAAACATACAGTTGGGCAAAACTTTTTTACCGCCGCCATTCACCGCCGTGCCATTTCGCAAAAGATAATTTATTTAAAAAATATATGTAATCTCATTCTGATTATGAAAATAAGATCCTTCTTATCGCCAGCTAGTTTGGATAATACATTCAGTATTTTAACTCTCCTTCAATGAATTTTCTTTACTCGACTGTATAATTGCTAAATTGGGCTGCTTCAATTAAAAGCTTTCCATTGAAAAATAATAAGATACGATAACCATCGATTTTGTGGTAGTGCTTAAAAATAATATTTGCCATGGTAGAGTTGGTGATTAATAATTAATTAGTGGAATGTGGTGTGGTTGCGTGAATACACAATGTTCACAATGTTTATTTCATATAGATAATAGGACATACAGGTATCTCTTGATACCTACTTCATGTTTTGACTCTACCCATGGTTGTAAAAATGTTAAAACGTTAACTTTGTGAACTTGTGACTCTTTAGGGTTTGAAGTTTGGCGCAATATAAGTACATAAATATATAAATAGTTAGGCAGTATATTACGTATACTGTGGAATTATCATCCTTTATCCTATCTTCTATTATGGTGCAAAAGTTGTTCATTACAATTGGGTACCTATTTGACTACTAGTGAAAATAATTATTTTTTAGTGATTATTAAATAAAGGATCTCCCAAAAGTCCACGTAACATCCAAGTCCCCTGCTAGTTTTGTGTTGATTAACAAATTAAAACTATCGATTAAAGTAAAAAAGTGCGTCGAACTTTAATGACGTCACAATTCAAAATTTTATACAAAATCCCATACTAAGCATGCGTTTTGACGTTAGAAAAAAATGACTGATTTGACTAGTTGTCAAATACCCAATTGGTGTACTTCGCCGTCGTTATCGTAAATTAAAATTAATAATGTGATTCTGTGCATCTCATACCTATTTTGTAATTTGATAATTTGGATATTTGTAATTTGTTTTTTCGTCATAAAACATCGATAACTTTTTTCAAGTAAGCCTGTTGATGAATTAATGTGCTATACCTAGGTACTTTCTCGCCCCAGCTTTTCAACCAATTTGGATAGGTTGCATACTGGGGAAGCACAGGCTACTCTTTATTCCGGAAAATCAAGGACTTCCAACGGGATTTTTCCAAAACCTAATTTAAACTTTAGTTTAAAACTTAGTTTTCAGTCTTAGTTTAAAAACAGTTTTTGTTTGCTGTTTAAAAAAACCGGCCAAGTGCGAGTCGGACTCGCGCACCGAGGGTTCCGTACAAACCTGTAGTAAGTTTTAAATTATTAAAAAAAAACTACTTACTAGATCTCGTTCAAACCAATTTTCGGTGGAAGTTTGCATGATAATGTACATCATATATTTTTTTTAGTTTTATCATTCTCTTATTTTAGAAGTTAGAGGGGGGGACGACACACATTTTACCACTTTGGAAGTGTCTCTCGCGCAAACTATTCAGTTTAGAAAAAAATGATATTAGAAACCTCAATATCATTTTTGAAGACCTATCCATAGATACCCCCACACGTATGGGTTTGATGAAAAAAAATTTTTTGAGTTTCAGTTCTAAGTATGGGGACCCCCAAAATTTATTGTTTTGTGTGAAAATCTTAATGCGGTTCACAGAATACATCTACTCACCAAGTTTCAACAGTATAGTTCTTATAGTTTCGGAAAAAAGTGGCTGTGACATACGGACGGACACACAGAAAAACATGACGAATCTATAAGGGTTCCGTTTTTGCCAAATTTGGCTACGGAACCCTAAAAACAGCAAACATTTAATAAAGGCGACGACAAAGCAGGAAATGTAGTAGGTTATAACGAAGTGACGATTGACATAATATTTAAAATGTTACCTAATGCTGTGGTACTTATTCTTTTTCAGATGGCATCTCTTATCTACGTGGTGCTAGTGGTCAGAGACGTGAACGTGAACCGTGACAACAAAGTAATGGTTCTAAATTGGAGGTTGCCGCTAAACGCCGTGCAGTGCCTCGTCAGGAAAAGAGAAGATCACAAGAGGATGGTTATTTTACTGATGCTGGTGGTCGCGCTTGGGGACCGGATGCTACTATCAGGTAATACCTATACCTGAAAAACAATCAATCAAAACATCAATCAAATCCATACTCATTTTATAAATTCGAAAGTGTGTCTGTCTGTCTATCTATTGGTCTGTTTTACTGTTTGTCTGTCTGCAACGCTATAAGGGACCATTTCCGGGATAAAATGTACCTACCACCTGAGTATCTCTATTCCAAATTTCATGAAAATCGGTTGAAAAGATAGGACGTTACAGCGTAGACAGACAGAGAGACAGGTACATACTCGTAGTATGTGTAGTAATACTAGTTTTGTCACTGGCATCTTGAAATGAGTGAGAGTTAAGTATAAAACCGACAAAACTAGTGAGTTACCACCGGTGATATATATATTTCAAACAGTTTATTATATTCTTCTATGCCAGTGACGTTCGCAAAAAGGCGGCGACTGAAAATCAGCGTTGGGGCACCTGGTAACTCAGATGTGCGCCATTATAGTGGTTTCATGTCTGAGAGGCCCGGAGTTCCAAAACAAGCTGAGTGGCTTACCTGTTTGTTGCACTGATGTACAATACAGTTGATTTTGTATGTAAGTGTTTAGTTTAAGTTTATTTCTGAGCAGTGCCTCAAATAAAGATTGTTCTTTCTTTCTTTCTTTATGTATGGTTATAATGATTAATGAATATAACTCACCTCACGATAGTTTAAACGTTAAAAGAGCGAGAGATAGTTAATATGAGTAACCAAAAGTGACCTTTGGGAATCAGCGTGTAGGTGTCATTTCATTGATAGTGAGAGGTACGCGTACGATACCTACTCATGCCGTATTAGATCTACCTACTGAATAAATTAACAGGTAAAATAATGTAAATAAGTATTTTAATAAAAATGTCTAATTGTATGTCGGTGACATTGTATGCCAATGTTGTATTGCGTTTGCCAAGTTTTCTCGAGCTTGCATGATGCATTTATAGCGAAATGAAATAGCATTACACTTTCGGTCGGGCTGCTACGCCCAAAATAGAGTTGCTGCGCCAAGATTTTTACTTGGGCCACCCTTCCCGTGGGAAGATATTATGTGTCAACTAGTCTTATAGTAGCTGATGCCCGCGCCTTCGTCCGCGTGGATTAAGGTTTTTTGGTTCCCGCGGAACTCTTTGATTTTCCGGGATAAAAAGTATCCTATGCGTTATTCCAGACTATAGGTTACTTATCTCTGCAGTGCCAAATTTCATCCAGATCCGTTTAGCAGTTCTGGCGTGATTGAGTAACAAACATCCATCCATCCATCCATCCAAATTTTCGCATCTATAATAGGTATTAGTATAGATAAATTACATACCCACTGCATCTCACGACAAAAGGTCTGATGAAAAGACTGAAGTTTAAGCCAAAAAGTCGGATCGCTGCAGAACGAATGCAGACTATTTAAAAGCTTAGTAGAGGTTTATAATATTCGTAAGGTACTAGGTAGGTAATAAAACATTCTTAAGAACAACTTTAATAAGGGAAAAGTTGCATAGAAAAGTCGACCGTCGCGTCACCGTCGCGTCTAGCTTTATTTAAACAGGACTTTCCGGTCTAGGAAGTTACAGAATCTTTCTTTACGAGTTCGAAACTTTGCGACAGCAATGCACTGATAGAACTTTTACCACATAAGAAAGTGCTTCGTACAAGATAGATATGCCTACTGTGATATTAATCGTCTAGAGTTCTAGACTTTAGATGAAATTTTATAATAATTGAATAAACATTTAAGTACATTTAAATTGTATTTAGGTAGTTACTGTAAGTAACTTCACACGGGCGGGGCAAGCAGAGTACCAAGATTCAAGATTTCAAGATTCAATTCATTTATTCAATATAGGTACACTGTACACTTTTTGACGTTAAAAATTACTTACTTATAAAACATGATGGTGATAATCAGTTACGGTATCTTAAAACTAAAGCTACGACCTACCTACTACTGTCTTTCAATTTTTCAAACCGTTTTTGTTACAGCCGAGGTATTGCTTGCCTACATGTACTACCGATACAAGTTCCAATGGGATGACGTGTTATTTGGATCATTCCTTGCCTACAGGAACACTATTAGCTTTGCCGGTAAGTCTCTCTCTGCTCTCTTTCTGCGTCGTATTCCTCATTGCTGAGGGCCGTGACTCCTTTCCATTAATCACTTACCTAATTGCAGAATTTTTCTTGGGATAAGTGGTTCCCCACTCCCCAGGTCCTTCCGCATGCGACACGACAAAGAGTACTACCTATTTCAACTCTTAGGTTTTAACGATTATTATCGGATGTTAGTGATAATAACTGGGACCGACAGGTTAACGTGCTCTCCGAGGCACGGAGGAAGCGAAAAGGTCAAATTCGGTCATCCATCCAGTTACCGACTTTGGTCAATGTTGCTTAACAATCGCAATCGACTGATATGCGTTGTCGCAATTAGGCCACTCGTCCCTCTGCCGGTTAGTACATACTTATTCAAAAAATTCTGTGTGATAGGATGCGTGGTAAGATAATTGGGATGCAAGCAATGATCTTTTATAATTATATGATGCTCTGATGGTATCTCTGTATCGTCAAAACTGGTCAAGTGGATGGGCCGTAAAAATGTGACTGACCACTTGACAGACAGACATAGATGAACTTGTAATATTAAGTAAGAAGAAGAATATTAAAATACTCTTTTATAATATTAAATGTGGATTGTTTCAGGTACATTACTGATTCTCACGATATTCAAACGACGTCTGCGTATTTCCGACGAGTTGGTTGGCGTGCTGAGCTGCGCGTCCTGTATCATTGCCACAAGCTCGCTCATCGCTGCCACCACCACCATCTTTGTGTTTATAAGTAAGTTTATCACTCTCTTCAACCCATTGCTAGCTCCCGGGTTCGATCTCCAGCAGGGTTTGGAAATTTATAATTTCTGAATTTTCCCTGGTCTGGCCTGGTGGGAGGCTTCAGCCGTGGCTAGTTACCACCCTACCGGTAAAGGTACGGTTCCGGTACGATGCCGTGTAGAAACCGAATAGGGGTATGGGTTTAATATAACTGCCATGCCCCTAACAGGTTAGGTAACCCGCTACCATCTTAGACTGCATCATCACTTACCATCAGGTGAGATCGCAGTCCAGGGCTAACTTGTAGTGGATAAAAAATAAAAAACTCACTACTGAGCACCCCTCAGAATGAAAAGGGTTTAGCTATAAGCTGGCGAAATGCGAATTGGTATAGACTTCACACACCTATGAGAACATTTTATGAAGAACTCTCGAAAATGCAGGTTTCCTCATGATGTTATCCTTCGCCGTTAAAGCAGGTGATATTTAATTTCTTAAAACTCACATAACTCCGCAAAGTTAGAGGTGCCCGGGGATTGAACCCCTAACCATCAGAAAGGAAGCCTATAGGCTTATAAGGAAATACCTGGGCCCATAGAGATAACGATTCCCGATAGGGATTTGTGATTTATGTTTAAAAAAATGCTTTTTTTTATTTTCGCAGTTCCAATCATCGGCATCATATCGCAGGGTTCGCAAGTGGTACAACGACCTTTATTGAACAAGCAGATTTTACCAACTGAACAAGGTAGATATACTCGTATTATTATTTTCGGTTCCGAAAATTTTTGATATGTATTTAATAAGTTTAAAAACTTTCCTCGTGTGTGAAGCACTGTAATAAAATTATAAAATTATTTGTCTGTTTGGAAAAGCAGTAGTTAGTAAGTACTCGAGTAGAGGAATATTTTGAAAATCCGATAGGCTAGAATTTTCTGTATTTCTTCGTTTTAAACTGAAATTCCTTAAACTATCGTGAAAAATAACGCGCTTTCATACAAACTTCCCTTTTAGGAATTGCTGAAAATCATGAAGCACCCTAAACCTTTATCTTTACTCCTAACGGAAACCCCTACTTGCCAATTTTCATAGATATAATATACTTGACATTATATGACGAACTAACATACATATAAACTAGAATTTCCACATGGCTTGGTACGTTTTGAAAATTTCAAATTGGTTTAGGCTCTGGGTCATTGTTAATCAGTCAGTAAATAAGGACAAGTCATGTTTTGATTATAAGTGATTGATCAGTAAAAGATGGACAACGTTAACTGATATTAATCCTACAATATTTTTATTTTCAGGTAAAATCTATAGTGTATTGGGCGCCCTAGAATCCGCCACACAAACGTTTTCATCTCCATTATACTCCTTGCTCTATACAAAAACTGTGTCAACCGTCCCCGACGCATGGCTCATCCCTGGCATCGTTTTAGCCGTAGTACAACTACTTTCGTACCTTCTAACTAGAAGACTGACACGAATAAACCCTAGTGATAGTGTTCCAGAGAAAAATGTGCCTCTACACAGATTCGAGGCAGGCCGTGACAATACCAAAGAAAAAGATCTTTTAAACAAAGGAACTAAAAGTGCGTTGTCTCAAAATTCCTAATATTTTTTTTAGTAGGTATGCCTTAATTAAGTGATAATAATGTTTGTTTATGTTACTTGAATAAAGTGATTTCATATATTCCTTTTGACCCTGTTGAGTTTTAATGTAGCATCCTTTTTTTGGTGGAACATGCTGTCGCGATTATTTTTACTTAGTAATCGAAATAATCAATATAGCTGTTGTCATTTCATGTGCCTAGTAGGTTTTTATTATAAAGTAGTGCTAATAAGTGTCCCAGGCGAGTACATAATATGTTTCATACAGTTCATACTCTTGCGTGTCCCGGCAGCCCGGGGGCTAAGATGCTCATAAAAGCTTAATTATTAAACTTCAGTGCAAGTACCTAATAGGTGAATATTTTTATGCAATGATTAGAAATACGAAAGAAAAGATAAAATCTGAACATTGGTTTGCGCTCCTTTTTAGGGTTCCGTACCAAAATGGTAAAAATGGAACCCTTATGGTGCGACTTTCTCCGTCCGTCCGTCCGTCTGTCATAGTCGATTATTTCAGTAACTATTAAAGCTATCGACATGAAATTTGGAATAGTTGTGTATAATAGTGGCCTAACATCATTAAAATAAAAAAAAATCGAAAATTATTTTCAGTTTAATTAAAAAGGGGGGAAAATCGGGGGTTTTTCAAAGTATGATAACTATACTGAGTGGGATATCATATGAAAGGGCTATACTTCTACATTCTAAACCCGATTTTTATTATGAAGCTTATGTATATTTTACTGGAAAAATAAAACCAACGCTCTAACTAGCATAGTTTTTTTGATATTAACAATAAACCTCTACAAACAAAGTTAGTTTTGCGGTTCATTTCGTCTTGTTTTTATTACGTCATAAATCGTAAAACTTAAGGTTTGTACGAAACCCTCGGTGCGCGAGTCCGACTCGCACTTGGCCGGTTTTTTACATTTTTAAGACGAATTTAGACAAAATGATTAAGACAATTTAACGTTTGAAGAATTTACATGAAGTTTTGGTAAATAGAAACGAAAATGTTTATTTTAACATAATTTTATTTTGTTAAAACAATTGAATGGATATAACGCTATAAGTAATAACGCTCATGATAGTACCGAGAACCGTCGCATAATTAAGACGATAGAGATTACAAGCAGTAAACTGCAAGCGATTTGAATTAACGATTTGTTTAAACAGCTGTAATTGCCCCCTTCTGACAGGATCTAAAAATATTAAACGAATCAATTTTTAGAAGTAGGTACTAGGTACACACCTTTTGGCTTCTATATGGCATCGCCTGAACGATCGTTTCATTTCAAAACGTTTGATTTTTAGCAACGTAGGCTTCCACCGAAAGGTCCTAGGTTTGCTCGGACTGAGACTTCACTGAGAGAAATTTCCGAACTTTTCTTCTGATTTTCTCCCTTCAACTGAAATAACTTTTCCATTTAAGCGATTACTTGCTGCATCGGGGAACTGTGAAATTACTACCGAAATTGTGAAAGTAAAAGTTGTTCTTTTTGAAATGAAATGTTTCTAGAAGACGAATATCAATTGGAAACTTCTCTCAGTGTCGAACCAGAGACAGAAGTAATTTTCAGGGTTGAACATTTTATAGCTGTTGTACATAGGCTTAATACCGAGACGGCTGCTAGAGAGGCTGCAAAGCGCTTGGGTAGAAGCAGCTAAAGTACCTACGCCCAGCCTACTTGAAAAAATTATGATATTTACTACTGTTTGTCACGAGTACAACTATAACAAGTTTATTCTATGTTCCGTGAGTCAAACGAACTTAAGTATCGAGTCCAACGTTGACTTCAAAAACAAATAGGTATTAGAGTAGGTACTTAGTATTAGATCGAAAATTAATCTATCTAGTGCCAAACTAAATAACTACAAATATTATAATGAATAAATGAAGTAAAATGTATGACTGTATGTATCTAGTAGGTAGGTATTTAAAAGTATTTGCTTACCGCATCTGAAGTCGATCATATTTTTGATTATCAGCAAATCCGTCTTCTCAACTTCTTGCCCTATTTGGTCGCATACGTAACATTTTATACTAAACCAAAGATATATCTGGACACCTTTTATGACCTCTAGCCAATGATGATGGGTCTATAATTTCAAAAAAAGAATTATGGCTGAGGCCTGAGGCAGTTATAGGTAGATATACCTAGTAGGTACTTACCTACCAAAAAAAGAGAAGAGAAAATGCAAGGCCCAAAGGACAGGGGAAACCCAATACGATAATATGGAAAATATAGAAATAGTATGCAGAGAAGTTATGGATGAGTAAACAGATAAATAGATAGTATATAAATAGAAAATATTTAAAAAAAGGAAACACAGAGATTGATGACACCAATAAAATACCTCTTCGTTAGATATTAAGGTAATTGATGTAACTGCGCTTGTAAACATCAACCAGAGTATAAGCAGTATCTGGAATATAATAAACTTCAAAAATCTCAATGAATCAAAAAATTTAAGTAGGTAGATACACATTAGGCGCCAATCCACTTAACTAACCTCGAGTCCATGACATTTCTGCAATAGATGAATGCAAGTGCAAAGATCATCGTATATTTTACACATAAATGTTAAATCTAAAAAATTCCCTGTCGGTTTCGGATGAATTAAATATATATTTTTATCGAAGAAATAAAAAAAGTTTATACTACTTCGGTGAGTTTCTAAAAAGAAAATTTTGCAGGCTGCCATATTTTTCAATTTAAGCATCTCGATCATTTCTAAGTTGATGATTTTAAGTATCGATAGGATTAAGCACAAGTGTATTAACAAATGATACATAGAAAGGAATACAGGTATCCTTATGACCATGACGAAAGGTAGTTCGCCATAAACAAATTCCACAGTTATAAAAACCAAGAAAATCAGAACCTGTATTAAAAACCATACATAAAGTTTAAGAGACATCATCCTTATACTTCTGTTGCTTAATTTCAGGGCAGAAATCATTCTGTTAATAGTTTCATATATTTTAACATACAGGTTATCATCGTTTGTTACGTGAATAACTAAAATAATCGCGTTAATGAAAATATTGTTGATGTTTGAAATTTGATCTAGATCATTTTTAATATCAAATTTTAGAGACAGATCTACGAGGAATAAATGAGTTACTACAACAGATAATACAATGCATAAAGACCAAAGCTTCCAAATTATTTTTGATGTGCATGTTCTTTGAACATTTGATGAAATAAAAGGTTTTCTTAGTCCAAAAATACTGGATATCCAATTGTAGAAACGAAAATAATAATAAAACATTTTAGATGTCTGTTAAATTCAGTACAATGATCAGTTCTATTGTTTCAATTCCATTTTCAAGTTCTATAACATCAAACACTCCAATTTAATTTATGTAATTGGTTTTGTTGACTCTACATAAATTATTATTTGATTTCTGTTTAATTACAGGTGGGTAGGTACGCTAACATTACAATCAACAGGGATCATTGATAGTGACGCGGAGTTGTTATCCGATGAAATGACAAGGTTTCTACATTAGATCATACTCCATAACGATACTATGTGATGGCACGGTGGTGATCGTCTAGCTAGTTGTTATGTGATTGAATTATATGAAGGGGAAATTTCTTAAGAACAGTACTTTGGAATAAAAGACACTTCGGTACCTGGCAGTCATCTGAAAATTCCGCGAATCCCAAGGGGAACGGATGCGCACGCTCAGGCTTGGGCAGTACAATACGTTTGATAGACAATACGAGGCTACCATTTCATTCTACCTGGCTTCGCGAGGCTCGGTTATGAGTCTATCTCTATAAAATTGTAGGGTGACTATGTTTCAACACTCTGAAATCCGGAGAGAGAGCATGAATTTTTAGACTTAACGTACAGGTTAGAATGTATGGCCAGCTGGCGTATGTATTTGCCTCCTTTTTGGGCCATCGTCATGACCGAATTCCCTCAAGCACACGGGACTCCCTGCGCTATTATATAGCCTTTTAACATTGTTATTTGGGGCTCAGCCTCGACTCCCTTTTATTCGCTGCGAAGCGATATTTGTCTTACCAAACACCCGAGGGCTGGTATTATTATTTGAGCTTATAGCTCGCCCCATAACCATGGTTTTAGTAATTTGTATTCATTTGTTTCAGTTATGTTTCAGATTTGGCCAAATCTGGGTCGGGAGTCGTGCTGTAAAGACATGACATGTTTGTGGGGTGCCGGGATTTCGCCGCCAATGACGCCATCGAGAAACCGTGTACTGTTCAGTTATAAACCTTAACTGATATAGTCAAGGTGCAATGGATAATTTAATGCCCAACCAACTTCAGTGTCTCTTATTCCTCGGTATTTTCATGGTCGCCCTATCACCCTGTCTTGTCCCTTATTTTGCAATATAATTATGGTCACCCTATTCAACTAAAATTGGTAAAATGTAAAAAACAATAGGACTCGCTCCTACCTGCTTGAAGAAACCCCAGCTGCACTCGTAACTGTAGATAAACTCGCCGGCTCGATGAGTAGGTACAAAGGTTTTGTACTAACGGTATATCTTGTGTTTCCATTTACACATCGTTAAGACTACTAAAGTTTCTCGAATCTAATCTATTTGTTTCGTAAGGCAATTAAAGTCAAAGTTCCATAGACTGCAATATATTTAGACCTCACTATGCTGTCTGCTTTGTTTTGCAGGAACTATGATAGTTCTAGGATAATATAACTTATTGACTCTAGTATAGAATTTATTCCATTAATCTTGATTAATGTATCTGTATAATTCAACTTTCTAAGTAAGAATCGTGATTCAATAGGGTTGTAGGGGATTTATTATTGGAGGTATTCAACTCGATTCGTTATACAAGTTTTTGAATAGTGACGTCGTTTGAACTTTACCATAATAAGAGTAAATGAGTCTGAACGAATCTCCATTATTAAGCACCCTAGGAGGAATATTAATCTATAGTAATAAAAAATATATCTGTGATTCTAAATTTGTTTATTTTAATAAACTTGTTCTTTTACTCAACATTTGAGTGAAGCAAAAAGAATCTCTTTGTTTATTTAGACCCAGATCAAAATGTGGGGACATCTAAGATCTAGGCCGAAACTTCCATTCCTAAACAGCCATTCTAATAAAGGGAAAATAGAAGTTTCAAATGAAAAACCCTTTCGGCTATATAAATACTAAGTTCAACTTAATTCTAGTACATACATGCACATAATTGGATGCTATCTACTTTATAGTCATAATTACACACGTGATTAAAAGAGGTAAGACACACCATAATTTTATAATCGAATACAATTATACATTTATAATGAGCCGAGACAGATTTACAAGTAGGTTGGAAATTTAATCTATCCTTTTAGTCAATTTCGCCCAATTCTATACCTGCATCAGGTATGCACTCTAGCTCGAAAGCAAGGGAATATTTGGCAATATCAGGTCTTTACGTTCCTCCAAATTCATGCCATGCCATGCCATAATAATGCCATGGAGAGGCATATAATAAACATCAATATTAACGACTCAACTACCCAGTGTAGATAAAGTCAGTTCTGGCCTCTATTATTTAGTCCAAACTGATATAAAATATCTAACCCAATTTCAGGATCCATATTTATCTTAATTCAGGCAAGTGATGATTTCACTATTTCTTTCTACGTAAAATTTATCTAGCACTGTAAATCTGCTCAACCAATTTAGTTTATAATCAAATTAAGTACATTACCGAATTTCGGGAACCGCCTCACGTGGTTGCCTCACTTAATTCACTATACTTATTACTTTCTCCGTCGCACTTTATTTGACTTTTACAACTTAGATCTAATCGAATTTAGACTTTACTTTAAAGCTAAAGCACCCATCCACGTTCACAATCGAGCATTGGATGCTCATTGCTGACCGCACTCACTCGTGACTCGAGATTGAATGTTGCAGCTTGCCTTTCCCGAAGCCGCGCTCCTTCTATCCCCGTCATCATCCCTGTAAAATTGAAAAAAAACCCCAGAGTCAACTGCTTACGGTGATTGGTTATTGAATTTGCTTCGGTTATGAAATGACCAATTAGGATAAAGTCGTTTCAAAGTCACGCCCTTCAATTTTAGATTTCCGCGCTTTCTAAACTCCCACAGCCGCACAGCTAGGTTTATTTTTTATGCATTCACATCTGGTAAATATTACGTTTGTCTGACGTCTTGCATAGGGATTTTGGATTGAGCAAAAAACATAGTTTATTGCCTATTTCGTCTAAATTTGCGTTTGAGCCTCGAATTTTATGGCCTTAAACACATTTGCGCCATTCAAACTGTCTGCTCCTTTGTTTTAAATTACTTCAAACCTTTTTCTATTTTGCCTCTTAAGAAATCTCAACTTTCCAAATATCTTAAAACCCTTGAATTATTTCTAAGTGAGATTTATTGTGGCCCGCTGTTTGTTCGAAATTTTTAACCGACTTAAAAATAGGGAGGTACTATGACCATCTCACACTCCCCCAAATAGATTTTTAATACACCTAGTATTCCTATACTTTTGTTTCTATACTAGTCGTTTGAAAATCTATTTCAACTCTGTACCCGTACGCTAATCTTAACTCTTTCTTGTTCAATTACTGCGTCCTCGAACTCCGCAATAAATCTACCTGATCTCAAGTCTCCCTTATTCGTGTAACCGACCTATCTATGTTTATGATTATGCCGACTGCTTTCGCCACTTCCTATTGTTCACTAATCCCTAGTAGAAACCTATTTTATGCGTTTCCATAATAGCGAAACAGATGGATCGCATTGTAGTTCCCTTTTGCTTTATTAGTACCGACGTCAATTAAGGTGTATACGTTATTATACGGAACTGCCCTATTACATAAGGTCCCTCATAAAGTCGCATGAATTTCTTCGTTATCTTTTTGTCGGCACTCGACTTTGCAAAAGTCTTGATTTTCACCAAGTCCCCTATTTTAGACGAACGCCTGACTCGAAAATCTTTGAAGTAAAATAAGCGCCTCTATCCGGACATAATGTCCTAATCTCAACCTGTTTGTGGAACTTTTTCACACATGTTAATGTAGCCTTCCCGCTCGCCTGACGTAATGGATATTTCCTGATTAGCTTATTATAAGCGTCCTGTATCACAAGTATGTATTTGTATCCGAACCGTCCTGCTGGCAAAGGTACATAAATATCGCAAAAGACCCGTTCTCTTATTTTCTTCACTATCACAATTTTAATTTGCCCCGTGTATGTGTTTCTAACGCGTGCTTTGATTTTTGACATATCTCGCAAGCTCTTACAATACGATTTATCATGCGAGACATATTCGAGAAATAGTAACGACGTTTCATCATAGCATAAACCTTATAACGTCCGAAATGACCTATTTCTTCATGTATACTAACAATCAAATCTCTTTGTAAGTCCTCGGGGACATATAATCTCAAAGTATACCTATTTATATCTGATCTATAAAGGATTCCCTCCTTAAGTACATAATGCCTTGATTCAGATGTGCCCGCTAATTTCATACGTCTCCGTCTCCGTCAACGCTTTACTACAAAATCCTATTATCCGTCCTTCACCTACATCATTCAGTTGATAAACATACCCCGAAATTCCTAAATTGCTGCTATCGGTTTTCAGGTAATAAGTCTCCTTCGGGTTAGGATGTACAAGAAGTATTGTATCTAGAAACAATTTCTTGACCCTCTCAAAACAATCGTTTACTACCTGCGTCCATGACCATTTGGTATTTTGTTTTAACAGATCGCAGAGTGGTCTAACCTCTTCGCTATACATCGAGATAAACCTTCTGAAATAATTTATTAATCCCAAAAATCCTCGTAATTGTTTTATTGTTCGAGGTATGGGGAAGTCTAATATAGCTTCTACTCGTTCCAAATCCATACGCACACCATTCGTATTTACTATATGTCCTAACAGCTTCACCTCTACGCATAAAACCCGACACTTTCCTAGCCTACCAGTTAAGCCTGCTGCTTCTAGCCTGTCTAGTACTCGGTCTAAGTGTTCCAAATGCAACCTTATGTCCCCTGTGGTAAATATGACAATGTCATCTAAATAGTTCACGCAAAGCTCACGCACTTCTTTTAATATTGAATCCATTGCCCTCGAGAATCCCGCAACAGATGTCTTTAGTCCTTGAGGCAATACACGTTAAGTATATGTCCTTCCCATAAAGGAGCAACCTGTATACTTCCTAGAGTCCCGATGTAAGGTATTTGAAAATAAGCATTATTCAAATCAATTAAACTAACATAATTCACTCCATGAAAGGATTGTAAAATTTCAGACGTGAGCGGACTACAATACGGAGTTACCTCCTGTCTGATTACGCCTAACCTTTCTAATTCCTCTAATTCCATCTTGACCTGTTCCCTATATGCCAAAGGTATCAGATAGCTATGTTTTACGAAAGGAGTTTCGTCAACTAACTCAATAACGTGCTCGTACCTGCTGGTCAACCCTAATTTGCTAATCTGACTTCCCGTATCGATAATTGCATTCATACTTCTCCCGTACAACCATACACATATTTCAGGTAACTTAGGTAAAGAATAATCAATACCTACGTCAATCGACCCATCAAGTTCATGAACCATCGTGTATACGCTTAACCTCTCTTCGTACAAGATTCACACTCAATTCCCATCTCATTACATTCCACTACGTTGCTAAACTGGTTCTCCAATAAGATTCCTATATCACTGATTTTCGTCTGACAGCTATCTTCGTCACTATTTCGGCCACCTCTTAACAATCGCTTAAGACCTTTTTCGCCGATGCCCAGACTCTGTCCCGGTTTCCATCCATTGCTAGTTAAGATATTATAAGCCATTTTTGTCCTTTCACGCGCCGAGGTCTCTATATTCCCCGTTATAACTTATACACAACTCTAAATTAATGTACCTCGTTTGTGTGGGGAAACCTTGTTTTTTTTTTTTTTTGAAGGTCCCTCCCCCACATTTTTCGACAAAGTAGAGCCTTTGCCCTCCTTCTAGCTAAAAAAGTAAAAGTAATAGCTGGTCTGACTCGTTCAATTTCAGACAATGCAGGCCCGTTAAAGTTTGCCCTATAACCTGAACTACTCTGACGATTAGCCTCGTGCTCTGGTCGTATTACCTCTAGTACTCCACCTATTTGTTGAAATTGTTGCGACAATAGGGCGTGCCAATGGCGACCCGTTATACCGCCTTCCTCTAAAACTATTACCAGAGACAACTCTCGCAACTTCCCGCGGTTTCTCTACAACATTTTGCTCTATACTTCTTAGAAACTTCGCTCCGCTCATGATACTAACTTCCTCGGTTCTAGTAAACCACAGTCGTTGTATATCAATCGCATAGTGCCGCATAATAGCATTCACTAAATCACGTTTGTTGAACGCAATAGATAACGATTGCATCGATTTGACCTGTGCAGCAAAATGCTCAGACAATGTCATTCCCGAATTGCTTGTATATACCGCATTAATCAACCTATGCCTCACAGACTCCTGAATCTGCTCGGTCCAATAAGTGTGTCTAAAATCAGTCTTAAAATAAGCGAACGTAATCCAATCCTTCGAATATAATTCCATAACCTGACGAGCGTGCCCCGAGACGCATCCTAATGCTATATCAATCTCGCGATCAAACCCATTTACTGCCCTAATATACTTCTTTAACCGTTTTAAAAATGAAATAGGGTTTGTGAATGGATTTCCATCAAAATTTGGTTTGCTAACCGATGGCTGCACCACATAAATGTTCCGAGTCTCGGAAGATGCTACACTAGAACTCGCGGATACAAGACTAGCTTCCTGCCTACCACTGTTACTTTCATTACTCACTAACCCAACCGACTCGTGTGACGTAACACTCGCGCTTTCATTCGGTATTGGGTTCACTTTGGAACTCAACTGCTGTAATTTTCCTTCGAATTCATTGATTTTTTTGTAAAATCAACTCTAACGTCGTACTCCCTAAGGTTACTGTTTGCTCGTTCGTTCCTATCGTACTAACATCGGGTCGTTCCGTTGCTACCCGCTTCGTATTTTGCCTCTTTTTACCTGCCGGCATCTCTACCAATTCGTCTTAAAATCCCTATTCTTATCTATTTGCCGCTCAAATCTACCAACTGTTATTTTATTTGTTTATTTTAGTGCATCCCACGCAAAACGTCAGACAAAGTTTTAGGTAATAATGCAATGCTGATAACAGATGTTATAAAACTTGGGCTGTGCTACGATAATGTTCAAGGGGAACAATTTAAGAAATAAGCAAGATTAATATCTCGATCACTGCAATAAATCTCCTCCTAGAAATCCTGTAAATTGTACATTTATAAGACATACAGCTTATTTCTCCTCCTCCTATACCTAAAGTAAAAGTAAATGTACAACATATATATACATAATAACATGCACAGTGTGTCTTAACCCTTTTTTGTGTTTATTTTCCTCTTATATACCCAATCACGATTCCTACGTTGTGTTTTATTTTTATGCTAATATAGATCTAGTCATATCGTAATTTTCGAATACGTACACAGACCTCTGGTCACTCCGGCATCAAAATTCCCAGGTTCTCAAAATTTTTCGGATTTATATCTTAGTCCTATAGTGCCAAACAAGCTTATCGTAGTGATCCAGGATTAGATCCTGGTCACGGCACCAAAATTCTGTGATGGCACGGTGGTGATCGTCTAGCTAGTTGTTATGTGATTGAATTATATGAAGGGGAAATTTCTTAAGAACAGTACTTTGGAATAAAAGACACTTCGGTACCTGGCAGTCATCTGAAAATTCCGCGAATCCCAAGGGGAACGGATGCGCACGCTCAGGCTTGGGCAGTACAATACGTTTGATAGACAATACGAGGCTACCATTTCATTCTACCTGGCTTCGCGAGGCTCGGTTATGAGTCTATCTCTATAAAATTGTAGGGTGACTATGTTTCAACACTCTGAAATCCGGAGAGAGAGCATGAATTTTTAGACTTAACGTACAGGTTAGAATGTATGGCCAGCTGGCGTATGTATTTGCCTCCTTTTTGGGCCATCGTCATGACCGAATTCCCTCAAGCACACGGGACTCCCTGCGCTATTATATAGCCTTTTAACATTGTTATTTGGGGCTCAGCCTCGACTCCCTTTTATTCGCTGCGAAGCGATATTTGTCTTACCAAACACCCGAGGGCTGGTATTATTATTTGAGCTTATAGCTCGCCCCATAACCATGGTTTTAGTAATTTGTATTCATTTGTTTCAGTTATGTTTCAGATTTGGCCAAATCTGGGTCGGGAGTCGTGCTGTAAAGACATGACATGTTTGTGGGGTGCCGGGATTTCGCCGCCAATGACGCCATCGAGAAACCGTGTACTGTTCAGTTATAAACCTTAACTGATATAGTCAAGGTGCAATGGATAATTTAATGCCCAACCAACTTCAGTGTCTCTTATTCCTCGGTATTTTCATGGTCGCCCTATCACCCTGTCTTGTCCCTTATTTTGCAATATAATTATGGTCACCCTATTCAACTAAAATTGGTAAAATGTAAAAAACAATAGGACTCGCTCCTACCTGCTTGAAGAAACCCCAGCTGCACTCGTAACTGTAGATAAACTCGCCGGCTCGATGAGTAGGTACAAAGGTTTTGTACTAACGGTATATCTTGTGTTTCCATTTACACATCGTTAAGACTACTAAAGATTCTCGAATCTAATCTATTTGTTTCGTAAGGCAATTAAAGTCAAAGTTCCATAGACTGCAATATATTTAGACCTCACTATGCTGTCTGCTTTGTTTTGCAGGAACTATGATAGTTCTAGGATAATATAACTTATTGACTCTAGTATAGAATTTATTCCATTAATCTTGATTAATGTATCTGTATAATTCAACTTTCTAAGTAAGAATCGTGATTCAATAGGGTTGTAGGGGATTTATTATTGGAGGTATTCAACTCGATTCGTTATACAAGTTTTTGAATAGTGACGTCGTTTGAACTTTACCATAATAAGAGTAAATGAGTCTGAACGAATCTCCATTATTAAGCACCCTAGGAGGAATATTAATCTATAGTAATAAAAAATATATCTGTGATTCTAAATTTGTTTATTTTAATAAACTTGTTCTTTTACTCAACATTTGAGTGAAGCAAAAAGAATCTCTTTGTTTATTTAGACCCAGATCAAAATGTGGGGACATCTAAGATCTAGGCCGAAACTTCCATTCCTAAACAGCCATTCTAATAAAGGGAAAATAGAAGTTTCAAATGAAAAACCCTTTCGGCTATATAAATACTAAGTTCAACTTAATTCTAGTACATACATGCACATAATTGGATGCTATCTACTTTATAGTCATAATTACACACGTGATTAAAAGAGGTAAGACACACCATAATTTTATAATCGAATACAATTATACATTTATAATGAGCCGAGACAGATTTACAAGTAGGTTGGAAATTTAATCTATCCTTTTAGTCAATTTCGCCCAATTCTATACCTGCATCAGGTATGCACTCTAGCTCGAAAGCAAGGGAATATTTGGCAATATCAGGTCTTTACGTTCCTCCAAATTCATGCCATGCCATGCCATAATAATGCCATGGAGAGGCATATAATAAACATCAATATTAACGACTCAACTACCCAGTGTAGATAAAGTCAGTTCTGGCCTCTATTATTTAGTCCAAACTGATATAAAATATCTAACCCAATTTCAGGATCCATATTTATCTTAATTCAGGCAAGTGATGATTTCACTATTTCTTTCTACGTAAAATTTATCTAGCACTGTAAATCTGCTCAACCAATTTAGTTTATAATCAAATTAAGTACATTACCGAATTTCGGGAACCGCCTCACGTGGTTGCCTCACTTAATTCACTATACTTATTACTTTCTCCGTCGCACTTTATTTGACTTTTACAACTTAGATCTAATCGAATTTAGACTTTACTTTAAAGCTAAAGCACCCATCCACGTTCACAATCGAGCATTGGATGCTCATTGCTGACCGCACTCACTCGTGACTCGAGATTGAATGTTGCAGCTTGCCTTTCCCGAAGCCGCGCTCCTTCTATCCCCGTCATCATCCCTGTAAAATTGAAAAAAAAACCCCAGAGTCAACTGCTTACGGTGATTGGTTATTGAATTTGCTTCGGTTATGAAATGACCAATTAGGATAAAGTCGTTTCAAAGTCACGCCCTTCAATTTTAGATTTCCGCGCTTTCTAAACTCCCACAGCCGCACAGCTAGGTTTATTTTTTATGCATTCACATCTGGTAAATATTACGTTTGTCTGACGTCTTGCATAGGGATTTTGGATTGAGCAAAAAACATAGTTTATTGCCTATTTCGTCTAAATTTGCGTTTGAGCCTCGAATTTTATGGCCTTAAACACATTTGCGCCATTCAAACTGTCTGCTCCTTTGTTTTAAATTACTTCAAACCTTTTTCTATTTTGCCTCTTAAGAAATCTCAACTTTCCAAATATCTTAAAACCCTTGAATTATTTCTAAGTGAGATTTATTGTGGCCCGCTGTTTGTTCGAAATTTTTAACCGACTTAAAAATAGGGAGGTACTATGACCATCTCAACTAGACAATAAAGTTACTTAAGTAATATATTTATTTCCAATAGGAATTCATCATAAATGACTCATTCTTCGTTTTCTGCTATATCACTTTTCTTTTTGATACACAAATGAATTATCTAATCAATACTTTGAAAATTACAGAGATATGAGACTTGATTACTAGTATAGTACAGGGCAACGATAAATATTTTCCAGTGCCCCTTATACAGCGTTTTAGATGAAACAATTATATAGTTTTTGGATTTAGTTTGATCTGTGAAGGCAATATCCAAGATGGCATACAGTGAGTTTTATTTATATTGGTATTGACTTACTACATTTACTTCGCCCTTTTTTTCTTATCTCTACTTAAAGTCCTTAACAGCTGGTTTAGATATCTTGTTTATCAATCCATATGTATGAGTTGTGGTAATTTCCAAAGAAAAATGGTGTACTTTTATGTTTAGTTTAGTTAGAATTTGGTTAACTTTTGAAGTTAAGTTTTAATTTTGATTTAAGTTTATTAGAATAATATGGTTAATTTAGATTAGTTCTCATGTGATTTGAAGATAGTTAAAATTGAATCCACGTCATCAAATCAGATACATATAATAGGTATACCTAGGTTTGTGTTAGCTTGCTAGACATTGAATATGATAAATAACAATTTTAGTATTATCATAATTTATGGTCCCATGAGCTGCTAATTTCACTTTCAGAATTATTGGTAAAAGCTTTCAAAACAGTGAATTTCCTAAATTACATATTGTGCTAGATCGGGCTTACACCAAAAATGTGTACTATTCTTCTACTTTAAATTTTAAAACTTTTTCAGACCCTCCTCCAAGTGGACCACCTCCTTACTATGGCTACCCACCTCCCCCAAGCCAAGCACCAGGTGCTTTCGCCTATGTGCCGGCGCCTGTTATGATGCCAGTGTTTCCTCCTCCAGAAGGTCAGCCCCCGCAACCGACCTACGTGACGAACTACATATACCCACCGCAACCTATTCCCGATCCAGTTGTAGTTGTTGAACGTAAGTAAACGTTATAAATAGTACACAGTAGGTACCTACTGGTAACTGGCAGTACCATGCCACAATTGGGCTTACATAAGCGGTAGGTATAATTAAGAACCTTATACGGATCCCAAACATCCGATAATACACACAGCACAGGCATTATGTACAACTGAATCAGTACGAGGATTTTAATTTTTTTTTATCGTAAGTAATTCGATCGTAAGTAATTTTTATCGAAAGTATCGATAAGTAATTAATAAATATTATATAGGTACAGTACAGGTACATAATATTATTAGGAAAGAGGAAATCGGTTGGAGGACCAACTGCTTTTCCTACGGTTTTTACTCGGGCTAAGTAACTAAGTTAGCGGTATTAATATAATATGGTATAACCTAGTCCGGTTGAAAATAATTCTAATTTGGTATGCTGATTGCTTACCATTGTAGGTACTCTCTTATAAATACAAAAACTGCCCTAAATGATAATTTATATAGCATGGCTATTAGTAAGACTGAATTTTACGTCAGTAAGACGTAATATCTCTGTGAACTGAATAGCCTAAAGAAATTTTAAATGGATATGTCTAGTCAGCCAACCCGCATTGGAGTAGCGTGGTGGATCTAAGCTTTAATTCCCACTCTCCTATGATAGTGGAGGCCTCCCAGCAGTGGGACGTCAATGGGCTGTAGTGGTACCTTGCTTTACCCTCGACAGAGCTACTCATCTAGTAAAAAGAATTAAAATAACTGAAGTGATATAAATATTTAAATGTAGGTAGGTATAGTTCTCGGATGAATCAATGTTTCATCCAATGTACAGTTATAATAAATCTATATAAAACACCATAAGGGTTCCATTTTTACCATTTTGGTACGGAACCCTAAAAATAAAATGCGCATGTTATAAACGCATCACTTGAGGACATATTGGATCGATTTGGCATATTTTTTTTTAAATGTTCGTAAAATTCCGAATTAGGTTATTATGAAAAGAAAAATTGGGAAACTTTCCTAGAAAATTGGGGAAAACTGAAAGTGCCTTCTTCTAGTGATAATTGATATAGCATGGCTATTATTAAGACTGAATTTTACGTCAGTAAGACGTAATATCTTTGTGAACTGAATAGCCTAAAGAAATTTTAAATGGATATGTCTAGTCAGACAACCCGCATTGGAGTAGCGTGGTGGATCTAAGCTTTAATTCCCACTCTCCTATGATAGTGGAGGCCTCCCAGCAGTAAAGTGGTTCTGTGCAGGGCATTTTGGTACATAGTCTGTTGGGTCAGCTAACTAGTTAAAAATATAAAAAAGATTGGATAAAATTGTGCATTGTCGAGTCAACATCTCCTGAAGATGCTCCGGTATCGGAGTGAAACGTACGTTGAGAGTAGTTTGGAAGATTTCTGTGGTATCGCGGGCTATAGCTTAGTGCGGGATACACACTGTACCACATAGATTTAAACCTATTGTCGCCGATTATAGCGAATTAGACTTCTAGTTCCTTCATATAAAAAAGAGTAAGTAAAATATTTTTGATTTAGATTTGATTGAGAAAATTTCACGTTTCAGAGCCTGAATATCCTACAGAGCTTATCGACTGGGTACCAACCACGCCTGGAGAAGCTCACACTCTATACGGTAGAGCATACCCCGCTGGCAAGGAAGGCTGGGACGGAAGTCCTCTGTGGGCCATCCGATCTTATCACAATGGCGGCTTAGTGCCCGGCAAGCTTGCGGTCAAGCACCGTGCAGCCTACATACCATTTGCCGGTAGAGAAATACCGGTCCACAACTTTGAGGTAAGATATTGTACAATATCTTTGCTATATAGCACCAACTAACAGCAGAAAGGTTGTAACTTGTAGTAAATTTTTTTGAAACACTGGGATCTGCTTGCTAGAATATGCCAATTTACCGGTTCTTTCTTAATTTGAAGCAAATTTCCGCACATAGACTTCTGTCGACCCGTTCTACCCAACGACCTCAATTTACATAGACGGACCCTGTCAAACAAAGAATGTGGACCAATTTTACTAACGCCATCTAGTCTGAAAAGCGGGACAGCGCTATGGCGGGGACAAGGACAGGCTTACAGGTGAGGGGCATGCCCAACACGTCGGACGCCCAACTTTTTTCTATGAAAGGGCCCATCCAGTATACCTACATAATATATATCGATGGTTCTACCTAACAAAGTGATTGATATTGGCTTACAAATAAAATTACAATCATTATTTCAGGTACTATGTGCCCCTCAGTACGCCGTCAAGTGGGTGCCTGCAAGTCACGGGCAAATCCCTCCTGAAGCCATCTTAGCAGGCAACACCATCAACGCTGAACCTCTCTACGCCGGTAGAGTAAGGCACAGAGGCTCTCTAACCCCTGGAAAGGTAATAAGCAGATTTTTTTCTTTTTTCAGCTTCAAGATAACCCTTGACTGCTATCTCTCCAGGTGATAAGTAAACCTGGAAACTATATGGCAATTTTATTTAACTATAGCTATAATCGGCATCGTACCGGAAGCGGATCTCTTGGCGGTAGTGTGGTAACTTACCACGACCGAAGCCTCTGCGAACCTCTGCTAAAATAAAGTGGTTTCTACAAACACAGCGTCATTCCGACATAACTAGGTACCTCGTGGCTATAATCTTAAATTCTGAGCTCTTATGTCGGGGTCCATACTTTTAAATAGGGTAGATAATGTTTAGATTTGGGTCTTCAAAGTAGTTCATTATGATCGCTGTCACAACTAGGCCGGGCCACCTTGTTTCTTTACATAACTACCCGTCCTGTACACAGTATAACCTACCTTATAATCCATAATATAATATATTGTATACTAGCTGATGCCCGCGACTTCGTCCGTGGATCGTGGTTTTTCGGTTTCCGCGGGAACTCCTTAAATTTCCAAGATAAAAAGTAGCTTATGTGTTATTCAAGACCATAATCTATCTCTGTGCCAAATTTCATCCAGATCCGTTCAGCCGTTGGGGCGTGATTGAGTAACAAACATCCATACATCCATCCAAACTTTCACATTTATAATATTAGTATGGATTAACACTATAGGCTTTTAATTTAATTTTCAGATTCATCCTAGCCATGAAGTTTGCTACATTTCTTTCGGCGGATCGGAAGTCCCCCACAGGCAGTACGAGGTACTCTGCCGAGCGGACCATTAGAGCTTATTTTGAAATATTAAAATCTAAATAGCTACCCATAATTCAATGCTGGAAGCGTGTAATGGTTCTAATTCTGGTCTAGTTTTTATTATAAAAGACTTAAGAGACTCTTCTACCTTCTACCTACCTAAATTATACCTAATAATACATTTATATATAATTTGGGGTGTTTTGTAATAAGCCACATTTTATGCTTTAAAATATTTAGAACCTTTTCCGAGAAATCATAATCTCCCAGATAAACTTGAAAAGTAAAACATTATCAAAATATAAAATTTCATCCGAAATCGTTAGAGCCCTCTCTGGGAAACCGCGATTACATGTGTAGGTATGTGTGTACATAAAAAGGTACTCATTGTACTGGATACTTTGAACAAGTACAGAATATTATATTGATTGTGTACTAAGCTTCAGAAAGTTGACAATCTTTTTATTAATTTAGCGCAGCTAAAGGGCTGATTTTACAATCATCTTCTGATTTAAATTAATACAAACTTCATTTTCCCACAAAATATTATAAGTTTCTTTATAAGGAAATTGTAAAATCCATAGCACAATAAAATCATTGTGAAAACGAACCGCAAAAGTGAATGTTAAAGTAGGTAAATAGTTATAAAGAGCAAAGGATTTATATTTAAATAAAATTTGTATGAAACAGTCAGAGTTTTTATTTTTTTGGTTCTTTAAATAATTAACAAAACTATAGTTAGTTACATAAGACGATTTGCACAACACTGGCTTATGTAAGTACTAGCTAATGCCCGCGACTTCGTCCGCGTGAATCGAGGTTTTTTTGGTTCCCGCGGGAACTCCTTAATTTTCCGGGATAAAAAGTAGCCTTTGTGTTATTCCAGACTATAATCTATCTCTGTGCCAAATTTCATCCAGATCCGTTCAGCCGTTGGGGCGTAATTGAGTAACAAACATCCATCCATACATCCATACATCCATCCAAACTATTTGATAATTTGTGATGCTGCCACTTTTTACACGACTGCCCAATAAAAGGAATGTAATGTTTTCAGGGTTTATGCAGTATATATGTAGGTATCTATGTATGAATGTATGTATGTACCTATGTGAGTTACTTTATCCACCATAACTTCTAAACTTAACTGCCTAAACACATCTGGATGTATGGGACATCGTTCGAATCCTTACATCCTCCCGAGCGACACTGCAATAAGTTTTCTGAAAAATTAATCAATATGGCAGTCGTGTTTTTAATTTTTTTTATTATGTTCACTTGTTGTTAGGTAAGTTTGACATGAAAATATATGAAAAGAAAAGACTAGTTTAGAACATATTTAACGGCCTTGTGCAAGTATTTTTCTTCCTTATTTATTTTACTTTGGGTATCATGAACGTAAGCGATGATAATGATAGTCTTGACTGAAATGTTCTATTCGGGTGGTGGGGAGTTCGGTCCTCACTTTTAACATTTATGAGCTATGTTGTGAACAATTAAATATCACTTGCTTTAATGGTGAAGGAATACATCGTGAGGAAAACTGCATGCCTCAGAGTTCTTCATGGCGTTCTCAAAGGATTGTGAAGTCTCCCAATCCGCACTTGGCCAAAGCCTTTCCTGTCTGAAAGGAGACGCGTGCTCAACTGCTTAGTTTAGTGAACCGGCTAATTGGGTTGAAATTATGATGATTAACATGAACGTGAAGAGGGTGGGGTGGGGCCCAGCATTTGCAAAAAAATAATTTAAAAAACACTTGTTTTTTTTTATCTTTTAATTTAGTACCTACTTGTGGAATTCGAAAGAAAAATCCCAGACTTTTTGTCGGATATAAAGTATTACCAGACCTCTTTAAAAATATTTTATTAAAATTCCCAAAAAATATACTTTTGGCAATCTGAAATTTTAATTACTTACTTATACCTACGTATTTATTGAGTAATTTTAATAATACTTATCAGCAAAACGCCAGACAAATTTTGCGGTTTTAAACAATTCCCAAACGTGAATAAAGTTTTCAAATGAGTATAGTTACGTCATACGAATTAACCGCAAACGCTCTACCAGACTGGCAGGACTGGATTCGAACCAACCAATTGACGAAATTATATTTTTTCACAATTTCAGCTTGCCAAAAGGGCCTTCCCGAAATTCGTTGCCAGCTCTTGGACCAATTATGTTACCCACCGTATCTATCCTATTGCGCTATGTCTATGACTTTATTGCGATATGGCTATGTACATGCTTACTTTTTTAAATTTCGTCTTGATAACATGGAGGAAAATAAAGTTCTTCTTGTTCTTCTTCTTCTTCTTTTGGTTAATGGCTTTTCTTAGTGCCAAGTTTCTTAGTTTCAAGTGCTGTTGTTCTCATATAGTTAAGTGAACTTTTGTTCTTCCTTGAGAAATAAATATCTTAATCCTTAAGAAATAAAGTTGGTATTGCGAATTGCCTCGAAATCTCAAATTTTTTGTTGTAATTAGTACATTTATTTAAATTGATGTTTAATTAATCCATTTCGATGCACAATACGTGTTATAGAAGGTGAAGGCATAGAGCAAAGTGAATGCGACTATTTAATTATTTATTAATATTATCAAGTGAAAATAAAGATCTTACTCCTGAAAAGGCAAAGAAATAATAATTAAAAATCGGTATATATTTATTTTATTTTCTCGCAATCGAAGTGAAAAATAGAGTGTTTACTCGGTTCTAATAGCATCCCTCGCTACGCTCGGGAAGCTAAACATCTCGTATGAAATGGCTCGTTTTAGTGCCTTGATGAACAATCTACTATTACATGCTTTTATTAATAATAACCTAATAATACACAAAAATTATTGAAATAACATTAAGGTACAGTCATTTGTTTCGTCTTATCTGAGATTATAAAATAATGTATCTACACTACTGAAAAATAAATAATATATACCTATCACTTAATAGAAAGGTCCCTAACTGACACTAGATAATTTAGATCATCTGAACGTAGGTTGGTCAACGACAGTAACTCCGTCGACGACGTGCACGCCATTGTTGTTGTCGCAACAACACTGGCAACATGGACAGCAGTCAGTGCAACACGAGCTGCACGGACTGTTCGAGTTGCAGTCGCAGCACGGGCAGGGGTTGAAGTCGCAGCTACAGGAGGCACCCATTTTGCTTACTGTCAAATAAAAGGAAAAGTAATAGGGATGGTGCCTAGGTATATCAAAAATAAATTATTTCTAACTGATTATTAAATTCTGCCTCGTTGGTCTATAGTGGTTAGCATGTTCGACTGCGGCCGACGAGGTCCCGGGTTCGAGTCCCGGGTCGGGCCATAATAATTAAGTATTGGGTTTTTCTGACTAGAAATTCTCAGTACTAACCCGGAGATAGGAAGTTAGTGGTGTGTCACCCCCGTGCTTCGGAGAGCACGTTAAGCCGTCGGTGCGGGTTATTATTGATCACTAACATGATAATAGTCGTTAAAAAGCCCGCCAACCCGCATTGGAGCAGCGTGATGGGTCTAAGCTCTATTTCCCTCTCTCCTATGAGAGTGGAGGCCTGTGCCCAGGAGTGGGACGTTAATGGGCTAGGTAGACGCTGTAGTGGTGGTGGTGGTGGATTATTAAATAGAGGGTCTTCCAAAAGACCTAAAATTCAGATCCTCGGTTAGTTTTAAGTTTGATAACTATTTTTAAATATACATTAAAGAAAAAAAAGTGCGTTGAAATTTGATAACGTCACAACTGTGAAAGGAAGGATTCTGTAAGGAAATCGTCATCGTAATCGTATGTCAAAAGTATAATTCGACCTGTTTTTGGAGTTTATAGATGCCTGCACGTCAAAAAGCATGAATGAACTCCTAAAACATACGTTTTAAGCTGTCAAATGATCACGATTTGCTTAGACAATTGGGCCTCTGGTGTGACCACGAATCCGAAATCTTCTATACAGCATTAGAGATTTTATTTCTTACAAGATAACTTATGGTATTTTTGAAAATCCTGGGGGAACTCTTTGATTTTCCAGGATAAAAAGTAGCCCCTTTGTCCCTTTCCGCGATGCAACCTGGGAGTTCCAGAAGTACCTACTCACAACGTTGTAACAGAGAGTATAACTATTTACATGTGTCTATTTTTAACCGACTTCCAAAAAAGAAGGAGGTTCTCAATTCGGCGCGTATGTTTTTTTTTTTGTAGATACTACACGGTGTAAATTTTAAAAGGTGGACCCGGACCATAATAACGAATCGATTGACACCTCATTCATCAAAATTGGTTCAGTAGTTGAGGCGCTAAACATAAATACAAAAACATAAATACATAAATACAAACATACATACATGTAGACTGCTAAAATCGTAACCTTTCCTTTTGGCTTTACCATTGTCAGGTAAAAAGAAAGCTTATCAAGCAACTATATCTAGGTATATTAAATACTTAAATCAGTTATCACAGGTTTTGTTAAGTACTTATAAGTTAATAAAATATAATAATATGTAAGCACTTACAAACAACAAATCTGATGCTTTTATTGTCCTGTTTTGACTAAGATGGGTAATTTTAGCGACTGTTTGCTGCCAATAAATCCATTTACAATTTGGTCATAACTTTGGTGTTTCAGCTTTACTCAGATTAGATTATAGACTATTCGATAAACCAATCATACATTTTTTTGGCGTGATGATATCGACGAATTATTTATCAAGCATAGGTAAGGCAATGCGACCTGCGCGCCACCTATTTTACGTTGGTAATAGATACTTACTTACTATAATAATATATCAGAAACATAACTATGTTAATCCCTAAAACAACTTTACCAATTTTGTTATTTATCTAGGTACAGAAATGATGAAAATTTTAACCGATGTTACTTCATATCAGTGGAAAATGAAACGATTTTGACAATTCATTTTTCTTGATTAGGTATTCTTCATCGTTATCAGGTTGGTCTTATGAAATGAAATTAGTAAAGATTTCATGAATAGTTTAAGATATGGTGGAAGCATACAGAGTATATAATTATCATAGAGGTATAATATTATACCTCTATGATAATTATATATTAGGTAGGTGTTTGAAACTATTTAATTTAACGGGTAACACCAAATCAATCGCGATCAGTGAAAACTTTAGACAGCAAATAATAGATTATAATAGGTATCTACCTAAGACCTACATACTAAGACCAAAATCATCATACTAATCTGTGATACTACTTAATATTATAAATGCGAAAGCGTGTTTGTTTGTTGGTTTATCCTTCAATCACGCCGCAATGGAGCAACGGATCGACGTAATATTTGGCACCCATGGGAATAGTTGAGGACCTGGAGAGTGACATACCTAGGCTACTTTTTATCCCGGAAAATTAAGGAGTTCCCGCGGGTATAACAAAAAGCTTAAACCACGCGGACGAAGTCGCGGGCATCAGCTAGTTGTTTATAATTGGAAGTGGCTCATAGTTCTACATAAATAGATAGCTAATTTGTAGATTAGGTATGAATATCGATATTGACGATACTAAAATGGTCGATTTATCTTATCTTTCATAATCTTCAGGATGGGTAGGTATAATAAGTAGATTAGTCTCCATTGCGAGGGCGAATTGTTAGGAACAGACCCGGTAAGTGTACCTACTTATACATTATGTTTTTCTTTTTTTTTATCCAATACAAGTTAGCCCTTGACTGCGATCTCGCCTGATGGTAAGTGATGATGCAGTCTAATATGGTAGCGGGCTAAGCTGTTTGGGGCATGGCAGTTACTTATATTAAACTCATACCCCTATCACGTGTGCCCCTATTCGGTTTCTACACGGCATCGTACTGGAACGCTACCGTGGTACCATTCCGCAGATACCATTACCGTGGTCCAACTGTGAATTTCTATCCACTGAAACGATGATATATGTACTCGTATGTACATATTTGTAATTTTTTTTATAGGAAAAGAAAATGGGTGCCAATAATAGCTGTTGTTGTTTCCCGTGTTGTTGCTGTGGCGACAACGATAACAGCGGCGGTGGTGGAGTGATCGTCGTCGACAACCCACCTGACCAAGTGACCGTTGTTGACCAACCAGGATGGGATGGCGGCAGATAACCGCGATACTGATCCTTTTTTGCATCCATCATGGAATTAAAATCTACCTACCTAACAGGTTGAACTTAGTACCTAGATATTAATTCCATGGCAACATGTAATTTAAGTAATGACATGAACAAGATGTAATACTTAATAGATTTGTCGTCGCCAAATCGTAGAATCCGCCGTAATACAAAACGGCGCTGTTCTGTAGTCTGCTGTCTGGCTGTATGTATTGCATAGAGGTATAATATATACCTCTATGATGTATTGTAATACGGTGGATTCATCGATTTAAGTCAATGGGTGGATTCTACAATCCGGCTTCGAGATGCATTGCCAATGCCGGATTGAAACAGCGTAAGTAGGTACCTTTAAACGAATAAATGGTACCTACTTACTTTTAGAAGGAAACACTGGTTATTCATTGAATTATACTTTAATTTAGCAATTTACACAAAACAAAGTAGCCAAATTCATATTTCCATTCTAGAGTTCCCCGACCAGTGTTGCCACTCTCGAGAACCATACAGGCAGTGATACCATGTGCAGCTCGCTTTTATTTTCCATCTAACATTACTTAAGGCGCCAGCGGAGAGTGAATTGCTCATACAAACGTAATACCAAAATAATTAGTAATTCGAGCACATGTAAGCACATTGTGTTTTGCATGTTTTTGCGACATAAACGACATGTTTTCTCCTTATTTGTTTCATATTAAAACCAACGATATCTCACGTACTAATTGATCAGGAACATAGCCTATATTGTCAAGTTACAGAATAACAACACGAAGTTAAAAACACAACAATTTTTCATTCATCATTTTTGGTATTCACGGAACAAGACTAAATGTATAACAAATTCTGTACGCTCATATTGCTATCGCGCTTGCACGCGATCATGTGTCTTCAGCCAAATAGGGATAGCAATATACCGGCAAATTTATATTTGCGGTTCGAGTAGAAGTTGCGAGCGGTGGTCGCCGGTCCCTTAAGTACGATTCATGCATTGGTACATTTTTAAACTTGTATTTTTATTTAAGTTAATATATTTCAAATAAAAGTGTTCATTTAATTATAAAAAAGTAAATTATATAGGTATTAATAATTTAATAAAGTTTGGTGTAAGATAAAAGTTATAATTTATTTTGACTTACAAAATATGACTCCTTACTTGTCTTTTTATATAGATCATGACAAGTAATTTTTCTCCTACTTGCTCGGAAATTAAAAAATACCGTTCAAGTGCGAGTCAGACTCGCGCACAAAGGGTTCCGTACCACCACTTAACATCCTTTTAGTAAATAACAAGAAAGATTTCATAGCAACTGTGAAATAACTGGCTTACATATACCTATGGCGGTAAACTGGCGCGTGACAAACAATTCGACACCCTATGAGTACGGAACCCTAATAAACGATTTTCCGATGTTTTCCTACCATTGTGCTGTACACAGAACATTTAATAAGAGGTTAGAAAGGCGATGTGGGCGGGTCACGCGCGCCACTATGTTGAGCGAACGCTCATCTATGGTTCAAACGTACCAAAAACACACCTCAGTCGGCCGCGGACTGTCTTGGGAAGTTTTACGCGCAAAAAAGTGTTTAAAATGCCTTCTTGCGCGGTAATAACCTGCAGAGCTAGAAGTCAAAATGTCAATGTGACTAATGGCAAGATATCTTTTCATCGGTAAGTACATTAAACCTTGATTTTAAATGATTTAATTGAAAATACTAAAGACATTATGTTTTCCTTCACTAGTGTGACTGGATCGCAAATTTGTATGTACATCGCTGGTGCGAACAACGCGCTCCAACAGAGTCATGTACGCGAGCGGCAATGTAAAGCGTAGTGCGTATGAACGATCAACTCCACTTGTTACTTGGTATTACCCAATAAGAGTAACTTGTCGATAGGGCTGAGTAGCATTTTTCTACCGTATCGATAAATAGTTTATTTGTTTCTGAGTTTATTATTATGAACTTTTAATAATAGTTACAGATTTAGATTTTAATCATAAATGTTTGAAATATTGTTATAGTATTTTGTGTTTGTTGGTTTTGTTGTATAGTGTGTTTTAAATATTGTTGATGTATTCAAATAAAAACCATTTGTAAACCATAGTTATTTATTTCTTATAAAGAAACAGAAATTATAAGCAAAAGAAATATCATTATGCCTCCATACATTTTTTAATCTACACTTATAATAAAACTGTAACAGGTCCAATTCTGTACATTGAAGATATTTTGAAAATTTTTTTTGGAGGTCACTCATTATTCGATACTGAAGCCAAATCTGTAATTTTTTTCATTTTTATCTGTCTGTCTGTATCTTGGCCGCGCATCACGCCGAAACTACTGGATGAATTCAAACTTGGCACGATTTGACCCCATACTACGAGGTAGGACATAGGATACTTTTTATCCCGAAATTCTACCCTCGAAGGGGTGAAATAGGGGTTGAAAGTTTGTATGAAAGTCCTTAATTTCTCAAGTTATAGCCATGAAACTTGGTATATGAGCTGCGGGTTGAAAATGAGAACATATGTGTTTCACAGTTTTTCAAAATTCCACTCCCGAAGGGGTGAAATAGGGGTTGAGAGTTTGTATGAAAATCCTTAATTTCTCAAGTTATAGCCATGAAACAGCATTTGGGCTTTCGTTAAAATATGAAGAAGTACGTGTTTCACCATTATAGGGGGATTATACCGTGGGTAAGTAATATAGGATACTTTTTATCCTGGAAAATTAACTGAAAAACTTATTCCACGCGGACGAAGTCGCGGGCATCAGCTATAAAGAATATACATACATACATACATACTTTTTATCCCGGAAAATTAATAAGTTCCCGCGGCAATCGGAAAAACTTAGTCCACGCTGACGAAGTCGCGGGCATCAGCTAGTTTAAAATAAAATAGTAAAATCTACAGACATAGAGTCCAACTTAGGTTAACAATATGAATATTGACATGCTGTCGACCGTACGAAAAATAAACATCGATAAAAAATATTTTAGTCAATCCCTAGCGTACGTTGCTGTTTTACACGACAACACGCGCAAGTTTAAAGTTTCACTAGTGTGCGTAGCTTCGCCAATCGCAGCGCTTTTTTCTGCCTCACGCACACATGGGAACTCTCGTGTGTATTCGTTTAGATTAGTAGTAGTGAAGAATGGTGGGATCAAAACGGCGACAGCGGTTTCCGTACAAAATTTGCACTAGGGCCTTTCTAACCTCTTATTATATGTTCTGTGGTGCTGTAAGTGGTTATGGCCTCGGCTGGCGCCTAGTCCTTTTATTTGGGAAGTTCTCGGCGTCACCTTGTCATACATATGAGTCTTCGCCGGCGCAAACCATCTACTATACTATTATAAATGCGAAAGTGTCTGTCTGTCTGCTAAGCTTTCACGACCCATATGTTCAACCGATTTTGATTCAACTTGGTATGTATAGGAATAGTTTGTATCCCGGGGAAAGACATAAGGCTACTTTTTATCCCGGAAAATTAAAGAGTTCCGGCTGGAATCAAAAAGCCTTAATACACGCGGACGAAGTCGCGGGCATCATCTAGTAAAGTATATTTTGATATGATATAAATTATATTTTTAAGTAAAATAATACCTAAAAATTTTAAGTAAAATATAGTTCTACATAATTACGTAGAGCGCGCGAGCACTGGGTGTGACAATGGTGTGACAAATAGTGGCGCGGGTACTGGAGTGTTAAATAGATTAGTAGGTACGTGTAATAAAAAAATATTATTATATTTGGAAAATCTTAACATAATACATTATTATATACTTTATTGGTAAAAAATACCACATAATCTTAATAGGTACTTACATGATACTTACAAAATCTACACTACAATTTTTTTACAATATTTTAAATATTATAAAGTGCATTTTTTAGGTATAAGAAAAGTATTTCGTACAGCTACTTAATACCTAGAGAAAGCCCTAATTATTTTACTAACAAGTTATTTTATTTTAACCCAACAATTTTATCTATATATAAACATTAAAAGCTGCAGAATGTAGGTGTAGTGGCTAGTTCTGTTTTTCACAATCTCTTAACTAAAATAAATGGGCAGTCGTTAATCTAGGTGCTATCCTTTTCCATAAAGGGATAGCAATACATTGAGAACTGTCATTTTATTTTGGCTTAGAGATTGATTGGCTTACTCTAAGTCGCTTAATCATTACTTTAGTAACTCCTTAGTATACCTAGATTCTGTATTAAAATCTCTACCACAGAATAGGTAATAGTATGTCTCTACTAAGGAGTTTTAAGCGACTCTTAGTGTGGCAGTTAGAGACATTGGATCTTTGGGATGCTATTTAATAAATAAACAGTTTAGGAATGATTATCTATACGGGGGCGGTGGTTCAAAGCGCCCATTCCGGGCCGGCGGCGGTACTTGGATGACGTTGACGTGGTGGTGCACCACGTTGGGGCGCGGAGGAGGGTCGCCGCAGCAGTCGCAGCACAGGCAAGGTATGCAGCAGCAACAGCACGGACGACAGGATATGTTACAGCCCATTCTGGAATGTGAAAAGGACAATATTTAATATTTATGTTACTACTCGTGGGTGATATACCCGAGACTTCGCGATGGTTTAGGTTTTTGTTCAAATCTCGTAGGAAGTCCATAATCCAAAAGTCCTTCCCCGGTATACCTACCTACTACCTTTGTCTGTACCAAATTTCTTCAAACTCATTTGAGAAGATGGACCGTGAAAGCGTATCTAGGTATAGCAGACAGACAGAATATACACTTTCACATTTATAATAAGTAATAGTATGAACTAGATGATGTCATGAATCATGATGCCTGTGACATCGTCCGCATGGATTTATGTTTTTACGTCAAATCCCAAGAGAACTGTATGATCTTTCGTGCTAAAATAGCCTATGTCCGTCGCCGGATTCCGGAATGCAATCTTGGTACCTCTGTACCAAATTTCATCGAAATTTGTTTATCAGCTTTGGGGCGTGAAAAAGTTGACAAACCGACAGACACAAATGTACCTACAGTATGTACTGTTACAGTAAGTGACATTGAGATGACAAAGCGGTGTGACGAGGCAAGAATTAGTTACGGTTGAATTCTTGAATTCATTAAGGAAGTGTGAATGGAGTTAGAGAACGTGACGTGGTCGCTTGTGTAAAACAATTAATGCCTTCATAGGTAGGTATATTATTGACCGAGCGAAGCGAAGGTCTCTGAGTCTACTTGGGTGAATTGGCCGTCCGTCCGTCCGTCCGTCTGTCAGAGCCTTATAACTGCTGAATTGCTGAACGTAATTACTTCAAATTTAAATGTAATATGTAAACCGATGGCCTCCCGCCGAATATGGCTTAAAAAGTTATAAAAATCTTCATTTCAGGAGGGCTCTCATAGAAGCGAATGCGAAGTAAAATATTTTTTAAAGCGTTACATAGGGTTGCGGTATATCATTATAAAGATAATTAGGAATATAGTCCAAAAATATTTTTTTTTTAATTTTTCCCTTAAAATTTACGAAATGGGGGGCTTTCAAAGTGGCGATTTTCTAACGTCCAAAGTTGACCTCAGAACTCTCAATTTTCTGAACTCTCAAGCCTGAAACTTGTTCAATTATTTGAATTATATCCTGTACTTGAACAACAAATACTAAAATTAGAATAATATTATAAGGAAACGAAATTATTTAATTTTTAATGATGATGATATTTTTAACAGAACTTCACAATGATGTCAATAGATGGCGCTCTGTGAAACCGCGAGGTCTCAGTTCGGGGCGAACCAATTTTTTAGTCAACCCATTTGCAATATATTTATTGACATATTTAATTTGATATGAAATAGTTTTCATCCATTAACCAGCTCAGTGAAGGTCGTTGTATACAGATTACAGGGATCTTAGACCATACCTATTATGTACCTACCCCATATTTCGACAGCCAGTATCCAAAAAAGGTTTATGGTTCGGCCAAGGAAGCACTAGACTTACTTAGTTGTAAAAGGGGTTAATACAAATACAATACGAACATTGAATACCACCACTGTACCTACCAACTACCATAACCAGAGGCAAGCAAAGCAGCTGAATTACGAAAGCGGACAAACGTTGATAAGGAAAAAACACCAATAATTTTTCCTCATTATATCTTTAGTGATTAAGTAGATAATAATATGCAGATATATGTACTCGTAGATACCTACCTAGGTCACAGAATACTAAGCATTGTAATCATGTGAGTCCGTACCCAAGTATAGGTACCTATATAAGGCCGGCCATACACGGACAGCTAGCAGTCAGGACGGACTGTTTTAAGCTGCGACTGCAAAGTGAACTAAAGTCTTATACGTACACACATACATGGAACCGCTCGAGCAGTTGCGACTGCTTCGAGCGGTTGGCAGCAGTTGTCAATGGTAGCTTCAAGTTGTTGACTATGACTGCTTGAGCGGTCCGTGTATTTTGATCACTGGCTAACTGCTCGAGCAGTCCGTGTATGTATGGCCGGCTTATCTAACAGAACAGGTATGGCTATTGACTGCAGGTTCAAAGATTAGTGATTCCTACGTGACTTGACTGATAAGGGACAAAAACATGAAAGCAAAATAAGAATTATCTACGCACACAATTAATGTGAACAGAAAACTACTGCAGATGATTCATGACGCTAGTTACTTAAAAATGAATACTTATGATACCTTTTCAAACACAAAATTCAACACAAGAAATATAATAGGTACAAGAAAAGCAACCCTTGGGAATGTAACTATCTATCTCTATACAGCACAGACCACCTCCGTGCTATCTGCATACCAATAATTGACTTGTATGATTAAAATTTTAAATATTACTTTTAATAATATTGACGAAGAGGCAAAACTTGGGTTGTAACGATTCGTTTCTTACCTTAGATTGCTATACGACTTTGAGATTTGTAGAGTTCAGTTATCTTTGCATTTGGTCGTGGTATGGATATCCGCCTTGTGGTGGGTATCCCTGTGGAGGGTATCCCTGCGGAGGGTATCCCTGCGGAGGGTATCCCTGCGGAGGGTAACCTCCCGGTGGGGGGTAGCCGGGATATCCGCCTTGTGGAGGGTACGGGTAGCCCGGAGGGTGCTGTTCTACCACAGGCGGCTGCTGAACTATCACAGTCGGAGGCGGTTGTTGCTGCCGACCGCAAGCGTTGGGGCACAGGCAGGGCACCAGACAGCAGGCGCTCAGGGCGAGGCAACAAGGATTGCAGCACAAATCACAATCCCCGCAGTCAAGCGAAAAGCACAGCCCCATTTCTTGCTATGTTGCTCCTTTTACTAAAACGAACATGTACGAATGACTAGTTTTCCTTGCTTTATCTCCTTATCACCCACGTGATATACCTTCTTTACATGCAGTAAGCGAAATATGACTTTACTCTTACTAACATAGAATGCATAATATTCATTTACCGACTCAATAATTATTTATCTTTATATTTCTGTTTGTCATAGTTATCTCCTGATAAAAGATAGGTAAGTAGGTACTCGGAAATAATACATAGGTGTGATTCATAACTTCACAAAACTCATTTGACTTTGTTCTCAAACTACAAAATATACCAAACAAAATTCCTTTACCTGAAACTAATTTATTCCATTCTTTAATGATAACAACAATAATTAAAAATATACCTGTTTAATTTGATATGTAATTAACTTGGACAAGGTCTTTAGTACTTTTCCTTATAACTAGCAGCAAGCCTTCCAATTTAAAAAATTCTCTATTGTCTTTCCAGTTTCCATAGCAATTACCTATCTATCTATTTAGTTAGGTATGTGTGCTATTTTTGCATACCTGCTTAGGTCCTGTACTACATAATATATATCCAACAAAACACATAAGAGTATGAGTCAAAGATAAATTAATTAATTATGTACCCCAAAATAGGGTAAAACCAAGGACCTAACACAATTACCACGAGTAATAATATCGTAAAAGTGTGGAATGAGTAAGTAGGTACATAAAATTGGCAAAAGCTGGCAAAAGTAGCGTGTATAATTTAACTAGATAAACCTAGGTAGGTAGGTACACTTAATACCTCGATATAATAAGTCAAGTACCTATCGATAATTTAAAGGATAACTGAGTAGTTACCAACCAAGAGTGATACATTACGAAGTAGGTAAGTATTGATATTCCAACAAAGATTAATATCTTTCTAAAATGCATGACGAAGGCGCTAAAAATACAGCTTAGAATATTATTCCTATAACCCCGCAATACCTAGCTACAGAAAAGCGTTAAATACATAGATAAATGACAACTTACCTATTGGAGGCAACGAGCTGACAAGCGATACGTGTGATGTTATCGGAGTTACTTGCACAGTTCCATAATAACGTAACGATGAAAACCAAAATGGCAACAAATGAGTCAGGCTCAAGTCAGGTCAAATAGGTACTTAATGCAGCTTGTCACACAGCGGGAAAATCTAAAGTGACGCAGGCGCGAGCGCACTTGCCCACTTTGGAACCATCTCTCTCAGACTATACTCTACAACAGTTCTACAGTCTACACCGTGCTACACGAAAAGTATAAATGAAAATACAACGTCCTTATAATATTAACTTACCTTGATGGCAAGGCATCGCGTCGCCGCGCGTTGTTGTTCGGAAAATGGGAACGTATATTTTTCAACCTTGCAATGTTACGTGGTTACCTACATTATGATTCACGTGGATTTGTTTCTGAGGTGACTGATCTATCATTTACTCATCTCTATGCAATTAAATGACTAAAATGTAAATAAATAATATTAAGTATCTATCTATACTAATATATAATATTATATATTATAAATATTATAAATGCGAAAGTTTGGATGGATGGATGTATGTATGGATGTATGTTTGTTACTCAATCACGCTCCAACGGATGAACGGATCTGGATGAAATTTGGCACAGAGATAGATTATGGTCTGGAATAGCACATAGGCTACTTTTTATCCCGGAAAATTAAAGAGTTCCCGCGGGAACCGAAAAACCTAAATCCACGCGGACGAAGTCGCGAGCATCAGCTAGTAATATTATAAATGCGAAAGTTTGGATGGATGGATGGATGGATGTTTGTTACTCAATCACGCCCCAACGGCTAAACGGATCTGGATGAAATTTGGCACAGAGATAGATTAGATATAGTTTGGAATAACACATAGGGTACTTTTTATCTCGGAAAATTAAGAGTTCCCGTGGGAACCAAAAAATCTCAAACATCGTAAATCATAATAGGGTAGGTAATCATGGCTAAGATGGCGCGCATTGTCTGGAGTCCTCTGTGATAACCGGATGCCCATAAAGACAAAAGGCAAGGTTTATAAAACGGCAGTTCGACCGGCAATGCTGTACGGAGCGGAGTGCTGGGCAACCAAAAAGACTCACGAACAGAAATTACATGTTATCGAGATGAAGATGCTTCGATGGGCGGCAGGGGTAACGAGACTCGATAAAGTGCAGAATGAACACATCAGAGGAAGTTTTAAAGTTGCCCCAATAACTGACAAAATGGTAGAGGGTCGTTTACGTTGGTACGAACACATCATGCGCGGCGAGGAGAGGATCATGTTGTGCGGAGAGCATTGGCACTCCCGCAGAACACGAGGCGGAGAGGGCGCCCTGCAGCCACGTGGTGGACAACGGTAGCCAAGGACATGGAGCGCGAAGCGGTTTCGGAGGAGACAACCCAGGACAGAATGTCCTGGCGCAAAAAGACGAGGAGAGCCGACCCCAAATAATGGGAAAAGGCTAGGAGAAAGAAGAAGATCGTAAATCATAATAGGTGACTTAACGGCTAACGGCTAAAATTAACGGTTTTCACTATGATTTAGAAATTTTCTCCCGAAAGGTTAAATATAACTATTGTAAGTACCTACATAAAACCATAGATACAGTTCCTTCGAGGTAAGGGTTGAAATTTTTGTCGATCTTAGGTACTTAGGTACTCCGATTTTGAAAGTTTTGATTTTGATTGTTATCTTACTATTCAAAGACATAGCTATAGTCTCAATCACTTTGGACACTGAGAGAGGGTTTCGGACTATTATTCCAAATGCTTGGTCCCACTAATTGGTCCATCAGGATTTCTAATGTTGACGGTCCCACTTTATTATCGTAAGTAGCACTCTACTTTAAGTAGTCATAAAAATAGATTTTTAAACATAATAAGTAGCGCTTATGACATACATTAGGTAAGTTATACCTAGTCTGCACAACGCAGTGGTTCTAATTACTTATGTGTACCTAATGTACCTACCTATGCATTTTGGACTGAAGTTACTAGCCTGCCCAATGTGGGTTGTACCTACCTAGGTGCAACTGGCTTCACTTCAGGTGTTTTGAACTGCCTTCTCAGACCATGGCGCGTTTGGAACCGTCGTAGCTTTAGTTTTAAGATGCCGTAATTGATTATGACGTAGGTATTTGACGTTCAAAAAGTGTACAGTGTAACTACATAGGTACCTACTTACATGAATACATAAACATTTAATTGAATCTCCACGGGATACCACAGCCCAGGGATACGTACGAACGGATTATAACCATAAACATAAAACCCCATATAGGTAGTAGGTACGAGTGGTTCAACTATATGTAAGTCATGCATAATATGAAATTCATTCATTCAGGCATTCGGTAAATAGGTGTGATTTGTGGAAATAAATAAAACCGATGACAACAGTTAGCTACCTAGCTTCTCATGGCTATTGCGCACAATGCTATTTTTTGTATCGAAATGGTATTTTTTGTCTATTTTTTTACCTTTAGAATTCAAATGCCTAACTGCAATATTAATTCATTAAGGTAAGAATAAAGAGGGCTTAGTTCCCAGTTGTTGTAAACTACTTATTCATTAATAAATGTCTATTAGGTAACTAGGTACCTACGTAGGGCGCGGACGTCGGACACTAAGTTACCTTGACATTCCTAAAATAATGATTGTAGTTCTAAAACACGAACTTCAACCACCACTACAGCCCTTTAACGTCCCACTGCTGGGCACAGGCCTCCACTCTCAGAGGAAAGACGGAATTAGAGCTTAGACCCACCACGCTGCTCCAATGCGGGTTGGCAGGCGGGAACTTCAACAATATTAATAAATTACTTAATACGGCTTTAAGCGACGGTAGTATGCCCCCAGCAGGGCTAGCATGGGCCGGAGATAAAAATTTTATCCCCCGATTTTATCCACTGACAAGAGATAAAATTAACTTATCCACTTCTCAGAGCACGTCAACAGGGGAGAGGAGAAGTTTATCCCCGTTTCACATTTTACGGGGACTCGGGGGACTATTTATTCACCGTTATTTAGCGTTTTTATTTATTTATTTAGGAATAAAAAAATTATCCTTTTCTCGGGGAGAAAATTGTCTCGGCCCATGCTAGTACCTAATTCAAACCGGCATTAAGACATATCCTAGTTCTATGAAACAAACAGCCTTCAATTTGCGACACGGCGGGTTTTCCTATTTTCCTGACAAAAAACGTTCTACGGAAGCTTTATCTTTGTTGGTAGCTAACTAATTTTCATTGAAATAGTAGATCGCGATCGCCCCGAACTATTATAGGACCTACTAGAAATTATTGTTGCGTATAGGTACTTATTGCATACAGCGCCCTCGCCGTAAAAATATTATTTTGCTCCCTTAGAATACAATCTACTATAATATGACGTGTATTGTAATAGCCTCTGTACTCAAAACTTTTGTGTCATTGTTGTAAAGGTTTCCTAGTAGGAATTTAGGTAGGTATCTACTTATATTTGGGAACGTTTACCTCATTAATTTTAAGTTAAATTTATTAATACATAGGTATTGTAGGTATATTGGATATGAAACTAATACAGTACTAATTGTGATATCTGATAATAGTGCCTAAAATAATAAATCATAGAATTTAAAAATCATAGACGTAATCACAACTCCTAATCTTAATTATCTTATCGCTGTCGCCGCGTCACACTCAATCAATGCCAAACTTAAGTAGCATCTTTTCTCCAATACCTTTAACATGTAATTAAAGTAAAATATTTACGCATTAAATATGTGACAAACCTAAAGTGATGAGTGGAGAAGACATTGCTTTGATTACAAAAGCTGAAACGACCAAGGAATACGTGAAAACGTTACAAAAGGATGAGGCATTCTTACTACAAAGTAGCGAGGACGATGTACATTTGAAAAGTGGCGTTTTCCATCGTGTTCAAAAAACCTTACGACCGAGTATGACAACATTGCGCAGACGCCTTCAGAAAATTAATTGTTTCAAGACAGAAGAGGACGAAATCGCTATGATCGAGATACCGAGGCATAGAAGTATAGACATTGGCGTTGGATTCGCTCGGAGAATGTCGCTTTTCTTGTTTACAAAAAGATCGGTCTGTGTACATCCATACCATCCATTCACCCTAAAACAGACCTCGAGAAAAATATACAAGCCATATTATGACGATTAATAAACTAAGTAGGTATCCAATTTACCAATCAAATTTTTTGCCTAAAGTATAGGTACAATACCTATGGAGTCCACCTAAAATTCTTGTATAATAGATTAAGCGTAGTGGTGTCCTAGTGTGTCGTGTCAGAAATAAGGTATAGTGTACATTACTGCAGCGGCCAGCAAAACAGGCATTGAAGGACGAACGTGTAAATGTGGGCCGAGGCGAAGCCGAGGCACACATACGTAAGTCCATCAATACCTAGTTGTGGCCAAGGCTTGTTACATAGTACTTTTCTCAAATAATGCGCGGAAATTAAAACTAAGTACTTAGTACCTAGACAGAACTTTTTATTTAAAACTCATTTTGTCAAATACATTAATTCAAAATCAATGACGAACAACGAACAACAATAATTTTTCCCGCGTTAAAGTGTTCATTTGTTTTTTTTTTCAATAAACAGCTTTCTATATTTTGCAAGCTAGTTCGAAATTTAAATAAAACCTTTGTTAAGTTACCACCTTGGTTACCATGTTTCGGAGTAAAAGATCGTTCCATTTTTAAATTACACGACAGATATGAATTTACTATGTAATTTATTTGGTCGCTAAACCACGACAGATATGGATTTTCATACAACTTTTGCCGGCCGCTGCTCGCATGTATTTCGCCAGTACTGCAATTTCGATATAACTCGAAGAAGGTTGTGAAAATAATGCTCAAATTTCCAAGCATGTTTGAGAAAATACAATTACTCTCCCTTTAGAACAACCTGATGACAATGAACTTACAGACTTAACTATTTTAACTAGCTGATGCCCGCGACTTCGTCCGCATGGGTTGAGGGTTTTTCGGTTCCCGAGGGAACTTTCTAATTTTCCGGGATAAAGAGTAGCCTGTGTTATTCCAGTATAATCTCTTTGCCAAAAATGGATGAATGCTCTGGATGAAATCCAGATCCGTTCAGCCATTCTGGCGTGATTGAATAACAAACATCCATCCATACTTTTGCATACTGTAAGTATAATATTCGTGTAGAAGATGTTAAGATAACGCTTACTATATTATATGGACTTAACTATTCAGACTAATGTATAAAATGAGAAATATTAACATATTTTATTATTATTTTATTTATTTATTCAACTTTAGTTTCAATCACGAATCTCGTGTTTAGGTAGGTACAATATAAATAGAATCTGAAGCTACATAAAATGTAAAATTAGAATAGGTAGTGTATATTGTCATGTAAGTCCATCTATATTCTGCCCAAACATTTATTTTACTTTTGACATAAGCACGCCTACGAAGATTCATAATTATTATATAATATCATTATGACAGGCAACCATCGACAAAAAGGGCAATACTTCATAGACTCAGATATATTTTTTACAATAGTGAAGCGAAGTTCCCTTTTATCCGATATTTCTTAACTCTATCTAATAATTACCAGTACAAATTTATTTTTCAAGATTGTCACGAAGCTGCAACGTAAACGCATTTAAACGCTTGGGTATGTTTATAAAACAATAAAAAATCTTGAGCAAAGATAAATATCGTGTCAAATCGATTAAAACTTCTTCATAAAGAAAGGCGATCGTTATCGAAAATCAAATTAGTAACGCATTAGAACACCATTAACTTGAGCTGCCATAAGTAAAATAAATGATTGGACAGAAAATACTTATTATTTATATGTGTTAATCATAATAATTACCTACCGCAAACATTACCTACATCAGCTCTACCACAAAAAAATCAAAAATCAAAATCAAAGTTAAACTGATGACCGTTTTATTTGAAAAATCTGTCGGGTTTAAAATCAAACACGCGTCCATTAATTTATAATTGTTTTGAGTTTTTTGTGGTAAGAAAGTAAAATTTCAACATCATTTCAATATTTTTATACTGTAAATAGCAATACAATAGGGTGCAATATGATCTTTAGATTCTATAGTCCGTATCAACTGATACGATTCAGATAGTCCCACAAAGAAATATTTACTTACCTACTTTTTAAAATAATAATTAAAATTGTTTAACTAAGCACTATAAATAAATAAAATAGTGATAACTTACAACATTACATGTTTTTTATTAAGCATAGAGAGGATTACAACTTGTCATGAAGTGGCAATGATTGCTGAACTTAACCTTAAACATCATTGCATTTAACATCTTAATTTTAAAACTTGTTTAACGGATAGGATTGACAAACAGCCATAAGAGAAAGAAAAACTTAAAATACGTAGCGAAGAATACATTTAAAAAACAATGAGGTATTAAATTAATACATTGTTGTTTAATATTTTATACCCAGTAAGAAGGAACGCAGCTAGAGAAAACTTCGTCAAGTAATGATTTGATAAGGCTCGCATATTAAAAGTACGAAGTAATTTAATGAATTGCCTCATTCAATCAAATAGGTAGTACCTACTTATGGAAAGTTCTGATTTGTTTTATACCTATCGAAATTTAAGGAAGAATTAACAGTATTTTATTCAGGTAGTTACCCATACAATGATAGAAATATTTTAAATGGTTTCTGTGTCATTCTGTCTGTTACACTGTTTTTTTCACTGAGATAGAGACAGGCTACATCCCTTCTTAAAGTTCTTTACGAAACGGGTTGTCTGGAGGAGATCACTTTTAGTGATAACACTGCCCTTGCGCACACGTTCTTTTGTTTCTTGTTTATAATTTAGTTCTACTTATGTTATGTGTGGCATTAAAGATCTATCTATCCCAGAGACTTACGTAGATATTTTATCCCGGCAAATCAAAGAGTGTCTACGGGATTTTTAAGATTTAAAAAACCCGAACGCATTTTATAAACAAGATTATTCCCGCGACTACGAACGCGTGTACATAATCAAGTATATTATAACGAGGAAGAATAATCACAGATTTTGTGGTTGCGATCGTCACCCTGTAGCTGACAAATATGCGGGAGACCTATGGATCTACCCTGGCTACGGTCCTTCTTATAGAAGTAATAGGGATGATGCATAAATCAAAAATAAATTATTTCTAACTGATTATTAAATGGAGGGTCTTCCAAAAGACCTCACCTCCTCGGTTAGTTTTAAGTTTGATAACCATTTTAAAATATAGATTAAAGAAAAAAAGTACATTGAAATTTTATGACGTCACAACTGTGAATTTCATACATCTTCCATACTATAAGTGCGTTTTTAACCCTGGAATTCATAAACGTTGGGTAACCAGTCTCTGGCAAAATGCCGTTCACGATTCGCGTAGGACTTGAATGTAGAATCAACCTTTGTTGCAATTCATAAACGTTCGCCAGACAATCTCCTAGCTGAATGGAGAAGAAATGGAGATGTACAGAATATTGTCTATTGATTGACATGTTATCTGTGGAAATTCTCTATGGATGTCACTTTGACGCACTGAGTCACTCAAGTGAACGTCAATGTTTGTTTACAAACAAACATTGACGCGGTTTTCAATTTCCAATGGTTTCCAATTTTAGGGAATAATAGAAAGCAAAGACCGAAGCGAATTCGAAATTTACGTGGTAAAACGCTGACGAATAATACCACTTTGATAGCGGTGATGCACAACTTCATGATTTGTATATCCTGCATAAAGTCAGAGACGGCCAAGCTGACGGTACATCCTGGGCACGTATAAGAATCGCTCTGGAGCACCTTTGCAAAAATATCGCGAAGATATGTTTGTTCGCAGATAACAAAAGTGCAGCTTACTCTCCATAAACTGAAGTCCAGTAGAACTACTTCAGCTCTTACGAGTACGTTCTAAACTGTTCCGGCATGGTGCAAAGATGTGTTCATCAGTGCAGACTTTTGGCCTGAGGGCATAGTATACCGTCGTTACAGGGAAGCGAGAACAAGAATTCCTTCTGCTTCATAAGACTATAATATACTTATTTTTAGAATTGTATTTATAGTATTTTATGAATTATATTGTATTGTGTTATAATTATGATTAAATATTGTTGCCTGATTTAAATAAATAATTCAATGTTAAGATCAAAGTTATCATGTTCTTGCTTAGTCACTGAAGTAATAGGATACCAAATTTCGAATCTATCAAACCTGTATTGGTAGTTGCTCTCATACTTTCTTCAACATATTATGATAATCTGCAAATAGCTGAAGAGATTTTCTTGAATCATTGCTAAGAACACTTTCGATCAAGTCCTCTAAACCAAAAAAATAAATCAAAATCGGTTCATCCGTTTGGGAGCTATGCTGCCGCAGACAAATACACAGATGCACAAACACACACACCCTCTTTTCGGTAAGTAGTCAAGACTGAAAGACCATGAAGGTACTTATAGAGCTAGTTTTATGGCATTTATACATGGCTTTATATAAAAATTCTATTTTTATTTATGAATGAATAAGTACAACAACAATTAATACCAGGCTGAAGAAGGACATCATTCATATTTTTGACTGCTATTATGATTCTTGTATTGCTAGCCACTTCCTTTTCGCCTCAAGAAATGCACATATCATATGAGGTCATCCAACCAAATGAATTAATCCACGACCTTTATTCTAACTTCTTCACACAAGATCTTGGCTCAAACTGAGGATAGTAGAACAACGTATGTTCTGGAATTGCCTTTAGGTACTGTGTAGTACATACATTAACTGTAGTTCCTTTATTTTGCGCTCGATATTATGTATTATTCGTCAACATCCTATGTCCTATGAGATAAGTACAGAGTCATTATAAAAATTTTCTTCTTTCTTGTTTACCTAATTCTGTATACCATCAATTAGCCTTTGCGTCTACTAGCCTTGCATCTTTATGTAGGCTGGCCGATTGTGGTATCTTTCAAGAGTCCGTCCTCATGTGGCACTTCTTTCTTCTGGCAATAATTCATAGCCATCGTTTCAATCCCTCCCCGGCCCACTATTAAATACTGAGCGCGTGCCTCTTCTTAGAACGAGAAGGGTAACTTCCGGAAATACCCGTCTGTATCAGGACAGCATAAATCGTCGTAGTTTTATATGCACTGGCTGTAATTAGCGATTTCATCATCAATGTAAAGCCATCATTCGCTTTACACTACACTTTGGATAATTGGTGGATTTATTGGTTTTACCACAAGTACAAACTTAGAAGAACATGTTGTATATGACTCAAATCACATTTTTTCTTCGATTTTTTATTAAAAATCAAGATTTATTACGCACAAATAGCCCACAAAATACAAAAATAAAGCTATGTCATAGCAAAAGCCTCCTTTGATTGCGTCTGATTCGCGGAAATCGGCGAATCAGTATTCAGTCGCTGCTAGCGACCGCATGGAGAGTCTCTTTCGACTATGAAATGCAAAAGAGAGTCTCTTTCGACTATGAAATGCAAAAAGCTTGAATTCGATACATAGCGCTTGAAACGTCTCGGAAAAGAGCCGTTCAGTCGATTATGAATTCCACTGTAAGTTTGATAAAGAGTTGCTGATTTGATAGAGTTGTCATCATCCCTATTGTTTTAAGTAATACTGTATTACGGTAATTGATCTCACGTAAAGAGCTCTTTGTGCCTGTACAGGCACCTACAGTTTTATGATGACCAAATAGGTCTAAAATCACCCACTGCCAAAATTCAAGGCTATTTTATTGTGACGCCAGCTGTAGACAAAATTTATATTTAATATCACTACAATATATCAGATCTATTAAACCAATATAACATAATAATTATAATTTCACAAGAATTTGGAATTTCATGTCTCAATGTAATGCATATTCTCAATAAAAGCATGACCACAGAATCCCACCCTAAGCGTGTTCTTAATATTATTTTACACACAATAAATATCATATACCGCTCTACTTAGTTAAATAAAAATAGTAACTTTAAATATTCGAGACTAAAACAATAAATACGAAATATCAACTAATAATAATACTTATAAAAAGCGGTCATAGAATAATACAACTCCTGAGATTTTATCTCAACATAATAACTAAACTATGATAAAACGAAAGAGCAACAGATCTAAAATCATTATTATAAAAATAGGCACAGCCCAAGATATAAGTAGGTATGAATTTTAACAAAATTCAAAGTATTCTATTAACCATTACAAATAAAATCGGAAAAATATTTCACACAAGATTTCTCAACAAAACTGTGAATCTAAAGATATTAGATTCCTACAAAAGCCTAAATTAAAATAATATAATACAATGAATTTTATCATTATTTATTTTAAAGGGCCCACTGAGGTTTCAGGTTATCTGTCTGCTCCCATAAATTATGATCGTGAGCGTTCCTATGCTTTTGCGAGCTGATTTGACGATACCCTATTCAGATGATAACATTTGTTTTGTAAGTCATGATAGCAGATTTCAAACCTCATCAAATGGAGAAATGGTAAGACACTCCGAGATCAGTTGCCTTATTACGTAAAACCTGCAATCATTGTTACAATCTTGAATTTATTCTTACTGCGACAATGGATTTTCGTCAATAGCAGAAGAGGGTTATCCAAGCAGAGGTGATTGCGACCATTATTATAGTTATATATTTTACGTAATCAGGCGACATGTTCTCATTGAAGTAACAGAAGGATAAAAGTCTTCCGTCGACACTATCTCCACGTGCGTGTGGGTCCTTATATTGGTAAATAATAATCTTGATAATAATACAAGCTAGACAGAGATTCAAAATATTAATTGTCTGAGATTATAAATAAAATCAAATTCTTGAGAGGTGCAACGAGTTCGTAACTTCGTTTGCATTCAAATTAAAACTACTAAATTATTGCTTACAACAAAAAGTGGTGAATTTGAAACATTCACTTGTTTCCCATTTCTTTGGCTTTTGGTGATGCCGCATCAAGTGCGTTGATCAATGCGGCTCTGAAAGAAAGAGTAAACAAATATTGGTGTGAAGTTGGCAATCATTATATTTATTTTAGTTATTAGGTACGACCTACGAACGGGGCGGGTTTCGCACGAGTAGGTAGCACTAATCATCATAAACAGTCCATACCCAATATAGCCAGTGGGTACTGGGCAGCACATCAGGTTTGACATTAGCGCTGCGATATTATTAATCTTTATTTCGTATTTTGAGTGTGCTTGAAACATTTGTACTCGCCCTGCCGCCCGCGCGCCGCCCTCACCCCGCCTACCACGGCCCGTCCACAATCATTATAATATTTATACCTCAATTTCCCATTCTCCAGAGTAGCAACTCCACAAATAGTGCATCCCCCAGCACACCTCATCCTTAAATACGACTCGATGCTTGCCACTCTGTGACACCATCTGACCACAACCCGCCATTATTCAAATTTGTTGGAATTATGTCACACCATCCACAATATAAATAACTCAATTTATAAGTAAGATGTATAAGTCGATAAAAAGGTATCATATCTATGTAAGTTACAGTTAAGCTGAATAAATATTTTCATTTTCATTTCCCATTCTCCAGAGCAACAACGCCCCAAATAGTGCATCGCCCAGAATGGCACACCTCTTCCTTCAATACACCTGGTCCCTGGATGCTCGCCACTCTGTGACAGCATCTGACCACAACCCGTCACTATTCAAATTTGTTGGAATTATGTCACACCATCCACAATAATTACATTTAGGTACCTCAATTTCCCATTCTCCAGAGCAGCAACGCCAGAAATAGTGCATCCCGCAGGTGAGCACACCTCATCCTTCAATACACCTGGATGCTTGCCACTCTGCAGCACCATCTGGCCACTGCCGGCCACCATCTGTGCAGCGTGCCTTATAGCCATCGCGCGAGGTACCCCTAGCTTGACTGCTCCATCCGCTAGGGCCTCTATTACCATGTATATCTGCAATTTTTGGAGTTTACCTCCTTTAGAATCGATTTGCATATATAGCCCGGGGTATTAAAATTCATGGGGAGTAAAATCAAAACCGTTACGTTATTGACTTTATGTTTCCATGATAACACTTGTTTATGTATTTTGTATTTTGTATTATTTAGTATTTTGATGAATATAAATTATATAATTAATATAAATAAATGTATCAAGCATGCTTTCAGTAATATAAAAAATGTATTCATTTAACCTCATTTACTAATCTATATATTTTATAATCGTTCGTAAAGAGTAAACTCCAGTTGTGTGTCGGAGCTGACACACACATTTTTTTTAAAGAACAAAAGTTTCATATTCATGGCAATTCATTGCCAAGATCACATTTTCTGCATTTATTTATGGCTGTAGACATCATACTGTTTCCAGTATATCATCATCTGATACTTACCCCATATTAAATTGATCAACTTCTTGCAACTTAGCTGCTTATTATTTAGATTAAAATTAAGTAATAATTTTAAAAAAAGTTTCCTGTGATTAGTAAATTAAGTAATGCTTTATCAAATAAATATTATAAATGCGAAAGTTTGGATGGATGTATGGATGGATGTTTGTTACTCAATCACGCCCCAACGGCTGAACGGATACATCCAAACTTTCGCATTTTTAATATTTATATTTGACTAGATGATTCCCGCGACTTCGTCCGCGTGGATTAAGATTTTTTGATTCCCGCGGGAACTCTTTAATTTTCTGGGATAAAAAGTAGCCTATGTTCTTCCCCAGGAATCACTCTACCCCTGTACCAAATTTCATCAAAATCGGTTGAGTAGATGGGCCGTGAAAGCGTAGCAGACAGACAGACAGACAGACAGACGGACAGAGAGACAGACAGACTCACTTTCGCATTTATAATATTAGTATGGAAGTATGGATATGGATTAGTATACTTAGATATAGATTTATTGAAGTCATAAGAAATTTATCTATTGGATAAATAACTTAGATACTTACAAAGGCAGGGCCGCACCCTGTGAGGGTACCAAGATGGTTCATAAGATTTTCAGGAATTTTTTCAACCACTCCACACCCATGTAATAAATTTTCTAGCAATGTGCACTGATCCTGAATTATCTGACTATCTACTGCGTACAAGCAGGAGCCAGCTCCTACAGCCATTGGTGTATTGGGCAGTATACGAATCACACTTGATTCTACTGGCAATTGTTTTAGAGCCTGAAATTTAATAATTCCAATATTTAGAATAGTAGTAAATAGTTTAAAAATCTGAAAAATCTGGGTCGAATGCAACTTTTGTGTGTGTGTAAACACACACACAACATGGTCTAGTTACATTTAGGCAAATTAAAATGATGATTAGTTAAAATATTACCTAACTCACCGTGTGTAACTGTTCAATAGTAACTCCTACTAGCATTGAAATAAATAATACTTTTTTTGAAGCTTGCTTGACTGTCTGCAAACAATCAGTTATGACTTCATTTAATACACCAGGTTTTACACCTATAAATACTACATCACATTGTAAGATTAGTTCACCACTGTTAGTTGTTAAATTGGCACCCCAATCTTTCCAGTGTTGTAAGTTATGTAGTCGAGGTCCTGCTACCCAAAGCTTTGATGCTGGGTGATTTTCTGAAAATAAAATTATTACTATTGTAACTTACTTAAGTAAAAATAAGTATAATATGAGAAAATTTAGTAATTAAGGGACAACACTTAATATTACAAATAGATATTACATATTTTGTCATCATGACTGAATTTTTACTGTAAGTTAAGCAGCTTTATCACTAACGGCCAGTTTCTTCATTGCAAGTAACAGCCAAAGTAATGGCTAAATTTGTTTCTTCACAATTTTAGCTGGTACTTTTACTGTTACTTTTACCCCTAACTTTTACTGCTCATAGAGCTGCTGTAAAAGCTAAAGTGATTACTGTGATTGTCATTTGAACATTTTGTCAAAGTTGTTGGTTATACTTAGGTACTTCAACATCTATTAAATTCGATCAAAAGGTCACTGTGCATTTGTCTATTACCTAGATATTATTTTATTACGTTATAAAATATAAAAAAACATCCAGAACTTTTTCCAGTGAAAGTTCAAGTTGATTATGAGTTGATCATACAATAAACTTTACTGGAGTCCGGAAGGGCATAAAAGTAAATGATTTTAAATGTATTTGCAAAAATCATTTGGGTGATGTTTTTATGAGATTACCTACTCATCTCCTCAACCAGCCCTCTACTGAGCATGGGTCTTCACCCGTGACTAAAAATAATAATTAAGCTAATATCATGGGTTGGATTTAGTATCGTTTGGCAGGAGGAGGGGGGTGGGGGGGTTTTGGGGGAGGAGGGGGGTGCCCCCTACCCCCCGACACTACTCCCATTACAAGGTAATGCACCGTTTTTTTTCAATGAATTTTTAAAAATCTCATTTTATGCCTTGCTGACAGCATAGCGGTGGTACTCTTACCTCCTCTGCTCCCACTATCAAGAGCGAGCGAAGCGAGCTCGGGACTTGGGGGCACTCCGACTCGGATAGGTTAGGTTAAGAAGAGGATGGCGGGGTCTTACAGACCCCGCCATCCTCTTCTGTGGTTATTTACTTTGTTTACGTCCCAGAATAAGGAGCCCCGCGAAGCGGGGCTCCGTCGACCGGCCTTGGAGGGGGTGAGAGGGAGAGGGTGAAGTCTAAGGAGTATTCCTAGCGTCCCCACTTTCTCCTTGCTTTGCTGACAGCATAGCGGTGGTACTTTTTCCTCCTCCGCTCCCACTATCAAGAGCGAGCGAAGCGAGCTCGGGACTTGGGGGCACTCTGACTCGGATAGGTTAGGTTAAGAAGAGGATGGCGGGGTCTGTAAGACCCCGCCATCCTCTTCTGTGGTTATTTACTTTGTTTACGTCCCAGAAGAAGGAGCCCCGCGAAGCGGGGCTCCGTCGACCGGCCTTGGAGGGGGTGAGAGGGAGAGGGTGAAGTCTAACTCCCCCTCTAAAGTACTTTTTCCTTTGGAGGGGGGGTTCACCCCCTCCCTTCCTAGCCCTCCCCCCCTACCCCTCTCCCCTCCTCCATAAATGAGGTTCATGATATCAAAAAAATATACGAAAACATAACCTCAAAATGAGATTTTTAAAAATTCATAGAAAAAAAACGGTGCATTACCTTGTAATGGGAGTAGTGTCGGGGGGTAGGGGGCACCCCCTCCTCCCCCAAAACCCCCCCCCACCCCCCTCCTCCTGCCAAACGATACTAAATTTTACCCAATATCATAAATGCAAAAGTTTGTTTGTTACTTTTATCCTGAAAAATAATGGAGTTCCTGCGGGAATTTAAAAAACTTTTAAACCATGCGGCGAAGTTGCAGGCAACAGCTATATCTACAATACAATATAAAATAAAGGATTTGCAAATAAATTAAATTAGAGAATGACAAAATTAAAGAATGGTTAAAATCTATTCTGCAGACCATAAAACTGCCCTATATAAACAGACACTAGCTGTGGTATAGTTCCTCAAAAAGCGCCTTGTAAAGGATTATAATCTTTCTGTAAACAATACATAGGAACGTTTTTAAATTGAACCATAAAACCTAAAAAGAACTTTCACTCGGACATCTGGCACTACTTGACAATGATATTGTTGTGCTGCCATGTGTAAAAAAAGCTCCCCATGAGTTTTTTGGGCAATATCGACGTTTATGTAATGGCAACCACTTTTACCTTTACTATAACTTTTGTTTGAATGAAGAAACACATTCACCATAGTTTCATTCCTGGGCTGGTAAAAGTCAAGACTCTTTACTTATTACTTTAGCTGATCATGAAGAAACTGGCCGTAAGTTATACACATTTGACTTTCAGACAACCTTTAAGGAAGGAGAGAGCTTGTATGAAAGTGTTTGGTATACACATGTAAATGGTGAAGACAAATTAGAATAAATAAATTATTTATATAAGAAACATACTTTAAGTAGTTACATAACAAATAACATATAATTGTCTGATCTATCAAGGCACTACCTATCTACAGGGGTTGCACTTGAAATTTTGAAAAGGGATTTCTTACAATATGTCGCAGGCACAATTATTTATCTAAGGATATTCGGAAATTCTGTCCTTAGGAAGATTAAATAGGGGACAAAAGTTTCTATGACAGTCTGTCTTTTTACAAGTTACATTACATTTTTACATATCTATCCATATATGAAAATTAAGGGCTTTTAGTAAAATACAAATTTTTGTTGGAAAGATTTTTGGACGTTTCCTCGCCACAGAGGGGATGGTCAGAGCATGTCAAGTCGGTGGTTGTCGAGATGCTGCTGATGGAAAATCCAATCAAGCAACATTGGAAAAAAAGTGCTTAGGTCCATGCGGGCACATCGCCCTAAATACCTATTGTAAATGTAGTAATTAAGTCTATGGGAGTTCAAATAAAATAAATCCACCAGGGTATACCGGTACAAAATTAATTTTTACCATTTTTTAATATTCCTTTAGCGATTGCTGTAGACATATTTCCACCACCAATAAATCCTAAATTAAATGCCATTTCAAACAAAAGAATTATTTACTTTGTGAAAAATGTGATATTTAGCAACTACTCTACTGTCACAGAGTACATCTCCGCTAGGAGTTTTTAAATTTTAAGTGTTCTCAGTTCTGTGGAGTACATTGTCTACTGTTTTTAGAAAACAATAGTCAATAGGTACCTACCTAGGTAACACAAACACAGAGGATAACAGAGACCAGTAACCACCAGAACCACTAACCACTAACCATAGATAAGTATTGTATTTTATCTGAAAGAGAGAGAGGTTATTGATTTGAGCAAACACAGCTGAAAGAAGCTGTGGAAAGAAGGCTGAAACCTTCCGTCATTGGCTGAAACACAGTTGAGATGGGTACACTCCATGGAAGAAGGAATTACGACTGCCGTCTAAGGAAGTAGGACTAAAATAAAAACTAAGAATACTATATTTTATCCAATTTCTGTTTATTACCATCACGTAAGTGTGAGTGAAACAAAATATCGCTGTTTGTGTCTATTCGATTAGCAACTGGTCACAAGGTTCAGATTGTCAAATTATATCTTTTATCTTTTAATACTGTCAAATTCAAAATACCCTATTCTTGTACGAATAATACGGGTCGTTAACTGTACACATAATTTTGTTGCTTAGTATTTGTTTGTTTACATTCGAGGTTACAGAAAAGTTTTTTAAGAATTTCTTTATTTAAAGTAAATTCCTAAGGTGCATAAAGCTCTAAAGCCAAAGCCAAGTGTCCACAAAAAATGTATTGTGCCTTTGAGGGACGTAAATCCAATAGTTTAAGAAAATAAAATGATACAGAATCTGTCGGGTTTCATCGGTGAGTTTTGGCAATGGTTCTTGTTTAAGACTAAGGATTTTACTAGTAAATAGGTAAGCAAAGGTAAGAAAAAGTAAATAAATATGTTTAAGTACTCAATTACATACTTATTTAATAATAATAATGATTTTTCGCCAAAACGCTTTTAGGTTACTAGTGCTGTGAAATAGATTATTGATAATTATTGCGCTAGTACGTACATACGAGTATTATGTACTCTCTAATCTCTATGTTGTAGATTTCCTTAAAAATGAACTAATAAAAAGGAAATGGATAGAAATGATAAAAAGACCTAATAGGATACCCCGGCATAACAGTCGTATTTGCTCAAAACATTTCACAGAAGACTCATTTTTGCCAAACGAATACACCAAATGTAGGCGACTGAAATCAAATGCTATACCCACTATAAATTTACCCCAAGAAATAGGCGTTATCACGACAAGAAAGTTTAATATTTATAAATTAACTAGCTGACCCGGTGAACTTCGTACCGCCAACTTATCTATAAGAATAAAACAAATAAACTATCCTATCTTTTATGTTAGACCAAATTACAGATAGTTACAAAGTTTGATCAAAATCGGTTCAGTAGTTTCAGGGTTTATCCCGAACATACCTACATCGTGACACGAGATTTTTATATACTTATATAAGATCGGATATTATATTGTACCAATTTTTACCCGACTACGACAAAGCCCAAAGGAAGGGTGAAGTATGATTTTAGCTGTCGATGGTATTTAGCTATTTACGAATGTTCCTCCGTTACACCTTCATGAAGCAATCATAATCAAATTACGAAAGTTGGTGGTATTCTCTAAAATTGATTGGGTGTAACGATCGCAATGGCTTCCACTCTCCCGCTAAAGGTTAAAATGCATTGATACACCAAGAACGCCGTAAATGCAGCCAATCAGAGGTCATCACGATTGTTACACTGATGCAATAATTTTTAGATAATACGAGTTTTTCTAATTAGAATTCTTTTTCTAATTTTTTTCTAAAACATTAGATATTTGCGGTATTATACTGTCATCATTTCATTTTGAAATGGGATATTTGGAAGACGATATTTTGGGCAAATAATATTCTTTGTACATGTAGTATGTAAATAAAATAAAATATATTATTGAAACTTACTAACTAAACTGCATTTTAATTAATAACCCCGTGCGTAATTAGTATAAGGAGTGTGGTGCCAACCACGTAAAAATTTTTTTTAGTTTTAATTAATTTAGTAACTAGTAATATAGTTAAAATTTTACCTTCTTTTATAAATTATTTAGTTGCTATTTGGGTTTAAATAAGGTTTTTTATTATTATTTTTAGTATTAAATAAATAAATAACAAGAAATTTTTACTGAAAAAACTAGAAGTTTAATTCGCTATAATCCGCCACAGAATTATACATTCTGTGGCGGACAGACGGTAACCCTATAATTTTTGGGATAAAAATATTCTCTAAGTTAGGTATCCCAGGGCAGAAAGTATGTCAAGTTGCAATCAATCCATATTGCAACTTGATAGTAAGTATTCACTGGTTTGAACGTGATCGGATAACAGGCAGCCAAAAATAAAAAATAAACTGTAGGTAACTGTAAACTTTTAGGTTCTTTATGGATAATAAAGCATTTTTAATTCAATGATTTTATGAACTAATTTAATTTAATTACATTAAAAACAAACAATTTGCACACCATTATATGGTAGAATATGTTATGGGAATTACCACTTTAAGATCTAATTTGTACCCATATTCCTGCAAATAAATATTATTTATTTATTTATTTTATTTCCTCTATTAAATGATTTTTTATACAAAAATCATCCCTTTATATTTGATAGATTACGATTGACAATAATATACATAATCAACAAATATCCGACCCATCACTAGGAAAATCCTACCTACAGTCTATTTGTAGAGGCGAAGTAATATAAGTAAACAAATATGGCGTCAGATCACGTGATTATAATTGTCATTAGACATATAGTGATGGAAACATTGACAGATTAGTTGTGACTGAACGATTGAATGAATACATTCTTAAATCGATTACCACATACTTCTACGGAGCGAAGTAAATCATGTAAATAAAACATAGCAGTCACGTCATTTCAACTTCCCTAACAATATTTTAATATGTTGTATATCACAAAACACTCACCAACGTCTTATTTCCTGAAGTAAAACATTTAAAGTTATACTCAAAAGTAATTCAATTTAAGCACAAAGAAGCTAATAATTAGCAAATAACTAGCAAAAATCCCAAAATAAAAACACAAACTAATGACCTAATGGGCGTTTGACATGTGTTTGACCAGTGAACCATAGACTGAATGAGAGTTACAGTTTTCGTCGATTGTAAAAATCGAAAATCGTAAAATTAGGGTCGTAGATCTTTAATCCCTTTATTACGGCAGGCGGTTGGCGGCCGGGACAAAAAAATCTCGTCATTCGTTTCGCTGCTTCTATTGATGTTCGTAAAGAGTAAACTCCAGTCGTACGTCGGAGCTGACACACACAATTTTTTCATAATGATAACTGATCACTACAGCCCATTAACGTACCGCAGCTGGGCACAGGCGTCCACTCTCATAGGAGAGAGGGAATTAGAACTTAGACCCACCACGCTGCTCCAATGCGGGTTGGAGGGCTTTAACGACTATTATCAAGTTAGTGATAAGATGTTAGTGAAAGGTTTAATTATAATATCGTCCTCAACATCACAAGGTAATTTCATAATCATAAAATGTGGTAATCGATTTTCGATTATTACAATCGATTAAACCCGCTCCTATCATTCAGTCTATGGTTCACTTTTCATGTCACATCTCTATGGAATCATTCTATTTCTATATGTCAAACGCCCATTAGGTCATTAGTCTTTGTTTTTATTTCGTGATTCTTGCTAGTTATTTGATAAATTATTAGCTTCAAAGTGCTTGAATTGAATTACTTTTGAGTATAATAAAAACTTTAAATGTTTTACTTCAGGAAATAAGACGTTTGTGAGTGATTTGTGATAAACAACAGTGAAATATTGTTAGCAAAGTTGCAATGTCGTGGCTGGTATGTTTTGTTTACATATATTACTTCGCCTCTACAAATAGACTGTAGTGACAAATTAAAAACACAATCTTACTTCTATAGTCTTCATATTTCTATGGTACACTCAAAGAGAATATAACCACTACGTTTTTGGTACACTGTGGATGGGTAAATCTGTAAATATATTATTAAGATATTATACCTCTATGATCTGTAAGTTGCAACCATAGATAATACACATATTGCAATTTGATTTTGTAATATTTAATCAAATTATAGAGTTACCCCACCCCAGCCTGCAAAATAATCTACGAAAATAATCATAGAAAAATAATGATATTTGTAATAAAAAAAATACTAATCGATAGATTTCCAATAATTGCTCAATTCAACTACCTACTTACTACGTTGTCCTTTAAAACTGCTCAACTTATATTATATTTTATTATTTTTCTAAAAATCAATAAAGTCGTTGAAAAAAAATTCCTGTCTTTTTAATCTATACAATATTTTAAATTACTCAAAGCATGGACTTATTATATAATATAAGGACTGAGTACTCTAGATAATGTGTCATACGAAAATGAACCTTAACATTTGGACATTCAGATTAGGTTTGTTAGGCTGTCTCAACAGAGGGAAAACGAGCCGAGAGAGATAGTCTGAAGGTGGGTACTGTGTCCCTTTTACTCAATTGCCAGTAGAAAAAAATGTTAAAAGTGGCAGAAAACATTTTTCCAAGTAGAAATAAAACAAGGAACGTATAAATATTTTTAGCTTTTAGAATACTTTTATATAATTTATTTTTTATGTTTACAATTTATTTTTTTATGTTTACCATTTTTTAAAGTAAATAGTCAAAATAACATGATTGTTTGGTAGCTATATAGAATTACCCTGGTAGCACTGAAATATGCCATCACCAGGGTGTCCATGGACCTGCTGTTGTTTTGTGGATTTAGCTATTAGTTGTGCTTTTAGCTAGTGTTATTTTCGTTTTTCAATTCTCAATATGCAAAAATGGTCAAAAATTGTTGCATCAAGAAATGTAAAAGTGAATCATATGCTGGTTGCGGCATTTCTTTTCACAGGTAAGAGGAATAACAAAGATAATAATTTGTTTATTGTCGTATGAGTCAAAGCAGTTTGACCATGCTCAAGTCGTTTTCTAGACGGAAGAAACTTAAAACTTTAGTGTATTTCAGATTAATATTGTTATACTCTGTTTATAGAAAACACAATTTTCATAATACATATTTTGGTACATGATAGTTCTAGCATTAACCCCAGACTCAAAAAGATAAAAATATATGTCAGTGGCTTTATTTTTTGATAACCACTGAGTTAGAGAATAGGGGGGGCAGGAGACATCCTTGAGATTTTCCTCCTACGGAGAAAAAAAATTAGAGATTGTCAGGTTGATATAAATTTTTAATTTTACACTTGCTTTAATGTTCATAACAGATTCCCATCACATGAAGAATTGAAGCAAAAATGGTTGGATGTAATTCCTGAATCAGAAAAAATTACTACACATTCTGTTGTGTGCAGCCGTCATTTCAAACCGGAAGATTTTCGTATTGCGAAATCACGATCAGTGTTGAATGCTAATGCAGTACCATCAATTTTTCCAGTGGTATGGATATGGACTTTAAAATTTTTATCATCAGTAAAATTTAAATTTTAGCTTGGCAAAAACGTTTTGGGCTCGGCTTTAGTATACTCGCCGCGAAGGGGGGGGGGGAAGGGGAGGGGGGTAGGGGGAGGGGGGGAGGTGGTCTACTCCCCCTCCAAGCCAAACTCGTCGGAACCTAATACTTTTCGAGATATTAATTTTTTAAAATATACCATAGATATTCCTGCGCGCATTGAGCCGGCAGGGATTAGTCGGGATGGTGGCAAGAGACCTGATGGATTGACGCTGGTTCCCTGGGAACGGGGACGGGCGCTAATGTGGGACGCAACATGCGTAGACACATTGGCCCCGTGTCATATCAGGGAGACAGCATCAAGGCCGGGAGCCGCAGCAGAAAAGGCTGAAACCGGCAAACGGCGGAAGTATGCCTCTCTCAAAGAGAGTTACATATTTGTTCCGTTTGCCGTGGAGACCCTGGAGCCGTGGAGTCTTAGTGGCAAAAATTTTTTGCGAGATATTTCACCGCGGTAGATTGCCTCATCAAGTGACAGAAGGGCTGGCTCATTTTTTGCGCAAAGGATCAGCCTGGCTGTCCAACGCGGAAATGCAGCCAGTATTTATATAGTAATTAGGTTAGGCTAGCTAGCTGTAATTTCTATTGTATTGTTTTCAATTAATGTTAAAAAAACGAAGCAAATAATCATAGTTACGCGCCAGACTTCTGATATTTTTGTGTTAAAATATTAAATGTTAAATAAATGTTAGTGACACACGCTTTGTTTTATTTCCCATTGATTCTTTAAATACTCAAACTCCGCAGCCAACCTGACAAGTGATAGGTATTTGCCAAAATGAACTTTCCTGTGTGTTAAAAAATGTTTGGTCACCCTATTAGAACGAGATAAAATCCTCCCTTCAACATATCTCTCTCGGCACGTTTTTTGGAAAGGAGAGCTCAGTCCTAATAATGTATATTATATATTAAGTCCATGACTCAAAGTGTTAAAAAACTGCTCAAGTTGCATTAATAATTATTGCTCAAGTACAAAATAACTAGAGACACTATAATAACTTCCGGTATTATGCTCACAGACACCGACCAGAAACAAAAGCTCACAGATTGCTGGTATTAACCCACAGACATAGCAAGCCCACAGACATATAAACGTCCCCTGTATATGACAGAGAAAGAGATATAGACAGGGCGTCAGTGTCTATGTCTGTGGTCAGCACAGAGTTATAAAGAGAAGCAGAGGCAAGATAACGTACAAAATAGCGTGGCAATTACAAACACACGAAAACATTACGCACACATACACAAAACTCAGGGCCGAACCTTGTTGCTGCATAAAACATTATATTAATATGTAGGGTTAGGTTGCGTGAAAAAAATTGACCTAAAGACACCTATCATTTGGAAGCTATAATTTGTAAGGATTTTAAAAATAATTATTATTGGTACTTTTATAATTTCCTCATCACAAGCGATCACAACTGCAATATAGTAACACTAGTAATGGTAATCATCACCACGTGCGGGACCCTAGTCAATGTGGTGAATATAGATGTGAGCTCCGCGCTGCGTGTGATATCGTCACCGTCGCGCGCGGAGTTATAACTCCTGTTACAACTCAAATCCTGAGGACTCCGTCAGTATCATGGCCAGTGGTTCTTGCGTCGTTCTCGCTCTGCGTCGACGCGCAGGTGATGGGGATATTATTTAGAAGAACAGTACCAACGGATATCGTGTAAATACCGCCAGATTTTAGCTCAAGGTTCCTATTGACAATAATTTCTTGGCAGTAAGCCAAATAAATGTTGTTAAATAATCGAATCGAATCGTTATTCCAAAAAGAGGTTAAATAAAAAATTACAACAGGTGTTTTAAACTCACATGTTTTTTATTCAAATAAACTTTACAATTAGTGCTTTAGAATCTGTATTGAGGTTTTCAATAAAAATTAATGAAATTCATCCACCTAATGGAAGATAAGGTAAATTGGTACCTACTTAGTATAAGACCTCAACTAACTTTTCTTTGAAAATGGTCGGTATTGCACCAGGAGATAGAATTGTACGGAATATATTACGTTCTTAGATTATCTGTAAAATGCTTGGAGCATATATAGCACTCCATGAGTTGGTCTGCCAGTCTTTTCTATTAATATTTTTATGCATAGGTCTCTCAGGTATTCATCCTTTGGAAACCTGAAATTAAAAGTCGAAGTTATATACTTAAAATAAAAGAGTCGTCGAGTCCGGCCCTGTAATTTGTTAAAGTTCTCAAAATGTCAAAAAAGATTATTCAACAACTTAAAGCATGTATTTCTACAGAAAACCATAATATTATAGTTTTAATATATGCATGGCTACATATTTCGTCATAACAACTATAAAATATTAGATATCTTAGCCTTGATACGATGCGATACGAAAACATTCCAAAGCTACATGATAGCATGAATTTTACTTACCGATGGAACGTTACTTCTGGGGTTTTCCTGTACGAAGCGTTGTAACACAGGGGGACACAACACTTCACCATTTTATTTCAGTAAATATTCATATAAATCTCCAAATTTCACAAAAAACTTATGACACCCAAGACAACACAATGTAAACAAACGCCATAGGTCTCATAGATGTCTTATAATGACTGCCACGCATTGAATTTTTGACAATGTGTGCGTTGGTGTAGCACAGTGTTGCAGCAAATTAATACATACACATTTTTGCTTGCAGGGACACGGTCACACTAAGGCACACTGATTCGCATACACTTGTCTATGTGGGTGTGAAATTTATGTTGTGTCTGCTTCTATTTATATGTCTGTGGTGGTCAGTGTATACAGTATGCGATAGCGACAGTCATAGAGCGATATTTTCTTATTGGTAAATAAGTATTTTTTTTGTTATTTCTATACTTTGTGACTCATGCGAGTCTTTACAAATACTTATAACTTTTAAAATTAATAATATGTTCAAAATTGTAAACTTAAGATATTAAGGTTATGTTTTCGTGTTTACGTTCAGTTCGGCTTTTGAAGCCTAACACACAGCAATACACCATCGTCTATAAGTTAAAACCACTTTTTTAGTAAGCTATGAGCAAAGTTACCACTTTGTCCAATTCCGATTTTGTACGATTAAGGACGAATAACAAAAACAACACAGGATTGTCTGACCTAAACTGTCGGATAGGTCAAACAAAAATAAGTGATACACTGAGCAGGACAAGAGATCATTTTCTCGTTCTGTCACTCCTTGGCATTAGCGTATATATACTCATTTCGCTCTACCTGTGGTATTGTTGACCGAGCGAAGCGAAGATCTCTGAGTCTACTTGAGTGAATTTGCACTAATTTTTCGGCGGATCGCCCGTCCGTCAGTCTGTCAGAGCATTATAACTTCTAAATGAGTGAACATCATTACTTTAAAAAACATAATATGTTTAGACCGATGGTCTCAAGCTAAAAATTGCTTAAAAAGTTGATATAATAAATAATAATTTTGATATTAAAATATCAAAATGATTATTAATGCAAATATCGCTCTCGATGAAAATTTCCTCTTATGTAATCTCTAAGGTACTTATCAAATGCTTATTAATAGGTAAAAATCTAGCTTATAATAAATTATTTACAGTAAACTAAGCTAAATAGTAGATTGTATTATTAGGGAGCAAAATTATATTTTTACGGCGAGGGCGCTTTTTTGAATCCAGAGCGAAGTGAGGGATTTTAGAGTAGAATCCTGAGCGTAGCGAGGGATTCTCTATTAGAATCCTGAACGTAGCGAAGGATTCAAAGTACGTCGACCGAGCCAAAAATATATTTGCGCCCGAGTGATACACTCTACTTTTCATCAACCTGTATGAGAAAATTTGGTTCCCGCGGGAACTCTTTAATTTCCCGGGATAAAAAACATATGTGCTATTTCCAGACTATAATCTATCTTTGTGCCAAATTTTATCCAGATCCGTTCAGCCGTTCGGGCGTAATTGAGTAACAAACATCCATACATCCACACATCCATCCAAACTTTCGCCTTTAAATAATATTTATATATTTACATTTATATATATATATATATTTTTTTTAATATATATATCCACTACCTTTACTAGTTAGCCCTTTCGTTAGTTATAATTCAGAAATTATAAATTCCTAAATTGACCCTGCCGGGGATCGAACCCGGGACCTCCGCACGTTAAGACAGCAGCGCTCAACACTACGCCACGGAGGTCGTCAATTTGCGTTGGCGCTGAACACTAAGATGTTCCAAATTCAATAAGTGCGCGGCAAAGATAATTGCGGCGCACTTACGAGTATAAAGAGGATTAAAAACTCATTACTGCCCGCTAAAAGTTTCTTATAGAAAACACCACCTTTGGGCGCACATAAAGGCGAACCAAGTCGTCCTTTTCGAATACATGTACATATTTTCATCCCATGTATTCGAAAAGGACGCGCACTTGTTGAATTTGGAACATCTTTAGTGTTCAGCGCCAGAAATCGAACGCAAATATGTTTGAATAAAGACTGGCTGGTACGACGGCCCATAGTCGCGCCGCCGCGCCGCACCGGCTGAATAAAAAAAAAGAAATCAAATTAAAAACGCGCGAACTACTGCCCGCGTTTTCGTCAAAATGTAACAGTAAATTTTCATAATTTTGCTAAAATGTCTGAAATGTAAAATAAGTATAAGTTTTTTTTTTTTAGCTACCCTAACTTAATTACTATTACTATTAAAATGCTGGCTGCATTTCCGCGCTGACAGCCAGCCTGATCCTTTGCGTGCAAAAAATGAGCCAGCCTTTCTGTCGCCATGAGGCAATCAACCGGGGTGAAATATCTCGCAAAAAAATTATTTTCTCATACAGGGTGATGAAAAGTAGAGTATATCACTCGGGCGCAAATATATTTTTGTCTCGAGCGACGTTCTTTGAATCCCTCGCTACGTTCAGGATTCTACTAAAGAATCCCTCACTTCGGTCTGGATTCAAAAAAGCGCCCTCGCCGTAAAAATATTATTTTGCTCCCTTATAATACAATCTACTATTTTCGTAGTGCAATAACTACTTTAAAGAATCAATAAACGAGAAATTTTTTTTCATACTGTTGAAATGTTAAATTTGTCAGTTTTTTTATTTTTCTTGCGCCACATCCCACAATATTACAACTTAAGTAGGCATTGTTGCAAATTGTTTTTGACGCCATACATGAAAATAACAAATTTATTCTCCGTAACGAATAAGTACTCAATTTTTCAACAAAACACAATTACACGTTACCAGGCGATGACACTTGAAGTACTCAACCAAGAAATAGAAAGTAAAATGGCGAATACGGCACGTTCAAGATATAGGGCGATTACAGTTTATGTCAGTTCTTTAACATATGCATTGGCATCATAGAAATAAGAAGACATAAAGAAATTCTCAAAAAACTTTACTGTTACTAAGCGAACGAATTATGTGTACAGAATGACCCGTATTATTTGTACAAGAATAGGGTATTTCGAATTTGACAGTATTATTTATTAAGATAAAAGATTTAATTATTTGACAATTTTTACCTAGTGACCAGTTGCTAATCGAATAGACACAAACAGCGATGTTTTGTTTCACTCACACTTACGTGATGGTAATAAACAGAAATTGGATAATATATAGTATTCTTAGTTTTTATTTTAGTCCTACTTCCATTAGACGTAAGTCGTAATAATTCCTAATTCCATGATTGGCATAGAAGATTCGTTGGTCAGAGCTTATAAAATATAATATTCTCTTTGATAGTCAGAGCCCAGGAGCCCAGGCCCCCCGCCCCAGGGGCCCAGAGGTTTTAACTTTTAGTCAGTTTATTCCTTGATCGTTGTCACCGACCCGACCAGAAAAAAAAGATCGTTGCTATTATTTTGTTAGCGTTGATATGTTGATCAAAAGAGAGTAAAATTATCACTACTTTTTTGTTGATCACTTTAAATGCTGGAGTAGTGTTACAAACGGTGAAGTGCTCAATTATGTGTCGTGACAGTGATTTGCTAATTAATAGTTCGATAGAAGTGTAGTGTCCAATATGTTTCGATGTATACCTTTGTTCAAATGTAATCGCCAAGTGGAATGTGTAGACAAGCGGCACTGCTCGTTGCCAACAGTACCTGAAGACATTTTGCGGTATTCCAGGAGTTTGGAGGAACTTTTTTTAGATGCAAACCATATACGGGATTTACCTAAGGCAAGTAATGTTTTCGTTTATTTTATGTTTGCCAAACGTGGGCGTTCACCTTATCACTGAGTGTAAATATCATAGCCCTGTATAATTTTGTGTGTAAACTTGAGTTTGTTGCATCTTAGGCGTATTAGTTTTTAAAGAAAAACTTCTATTGAAAGCTAACTAGACTCACGACTCTAGTGTTGTTTTTAACAATAGCACTAATACCAAACACCAACTTACTTTATGGTTTGATAATGTGATTACTTGATCAACATAACTCAATATGTAATTTGATTAAGTAGTCTAACTGAAGTTATGTACAAGTTCATACAAGTGTACATTTGAATTTTCGAAAGCAGTAAGGTAAAAGTACTTAAGTATAGTTGTCACTGATATTTAATTCCAAGACAATCAGCCGAAAAACCAAGAATTGGATGTTAAAAACAGTAATATCAGGTAAATCTTGATGTAAGTGATATCTTGTTATGAGTCTTTAAACAAAGAAAGGGAGAATAAACTTTAATTGGCTGAGAGGAGAATGTTTTAAAAGTTCCTTGGGCCAACCAGACCCAAGGATGGTGGCTGCAGACAAAGTAAAATCCTACCTTTAGTTTTTTTCTTGTCTCCAGCCACCACTAGAGACCAAAATGTGTAGAACTAGTGGCCGAGCCCTATAAATGGAGATACCAAATTGGGGACACTCCGCTGGATTGGATACCTAGAGAGGATGAAAAAAGATAGGGCTGTGAAGAGAACTTACTTGGGTCACCCAACAGCAAACCATCCTTTTGGATGCTTCAGGTATCCCTGGTTTGACAAAGTTTGCATAGACTTTCAAGCCTTCGTATGATTCAACTGGCATGAAGCAATGCAGGACTGGGCAGCCTCTACTATGGAAGGCCAAAATCCAAGATCCAAACCCAAGATATAGGGCCCTTCCCTTTGAACTACAATACAACATTGGGCATGAAGCAACGTTTTGTTGGTCGCAAAGGAAATATCATTCTACTTACTTAAGTAATATTATAAATTCGAAAGTGTGTTTGTTTGTTGGTTTGTCCTTCAATCATGCTGCAATGGAGCAATGGATCAACGTGATTTTTGGCATGGGTATAGTTGAGGACCTGGAAAATGACCTAGGCTTCTTTTTATCCTGGAAAATTAAGGAGTTCCTGCGGGAATAAAAAAAAAACTTAAACCACCAGGGCACCAGCTAGTTATGAATAATTTTAAAATCCTGTGTTTAAAAATATCATCCAAAAATCTTAAATATACTTCCTTTCTTTCTTTCTGCTGGGCAGGTTTCCGCACTTAAACCTCCAGCTGGAGGTCTGTTGTGCCTGAAATATACTTTATTAGCCTTGTTTTCATAATCATTTATGGCAGTATCAAAAGTATCTAATGTCCCGGGAATCCCCAGCTCCGTGCCAGTATTGGCTCAAAAAAAAAAAAAAGTTCAGACGCCTTCCGGTGCACAAAAAAGAAAAATAGATCCCTTATTGTCTCTCTCTGCGTCGTATTCCTCATTACTGAGGGTCGTGACTCGTGACCCCATTCCATTAATCACATAATGGTAGAAGTTTTCTTAGGATAATAATGCGGTGGGTTCCCAAGTCCTTCCCCATAGGATATATTACAAATATTGTAACATTAGACAGCCCTTTAATAGAATGCTTTCATTTAATATATTTCAGATTAATACTTAATACAATATTAAAATGCTAAAAACTAAATATTAAACTAACTATGAAATAAATTTAAAACAAATCCTTATATAATACCTACTAACAATAAAATAAAAATAAAAATAAACCCCTAATCAAAAAGACCACCCCTGGTTGCCCCTGGGCCAAAGGTACCCATCAAGCTTGCAGCATTGCCACGCTGAATGGCAATGGATAACCTTTGAACCAGGTAGGAACCAGAACGTGGGTCGCAGCCCCTTTTCCTCAGACGACGCCCGATCTCTTTTATACAATTTTAAAATTAAATTAAAAATTAATAGAAATTAATTTAAATTAGAAATTATGTTATGGTCACAATTTTATCAACTACTGAACAATACAATCACTTACTAATCTTGTTTCAGAATTTCTTCAGACTTCACCGACTGAGGCGGTTAGGGCTTAGTGATAATGAAATTCACAAGCTACCGCCAGATATACAGAATTTTGAAAACTTAGTTGAATTAGATGTTTCACGAAATGGTAAGTCCGCTTTCTTGTTTTTTTAAAAGTAATTTCGTTTAACAAAAGTATGACTATAGTTGCCTGAAAAGATTCTTCAGATTCGGAATGATAATTATTTTTTGTTTTACTGTACACCAGTGCTTTAACCATGGACAAAAACGGAATTTATGTTATCAACTAGCAGAACAATGCATTTGATTGTTATTAGTCATGGGTCACATTTATGAGTAGTGGGTTTTAAGAAGCCATAACGAAAATAGAAGTGAAATGATGAAGCAATGTTGGCTATGTCTTTGGGAGATAAAAATCATAGTTCAAATTGTAAATTGCTAATTTAGTAAAAATAAACAATGGTTATGGAAATTGTAAATACTTATTTTTTTAAAACTAGCATGTTTATTACCATGTCCAATCAAAATCAGAAATCTAAATAATTATTTGGAGCCGTTTTTGGTTTTTTAAAAGAAGAAATTACACTTCTCCAATCCAGTTTGGTTTTCATGTAAAATTTAGATTGAAATATGGCCATGCTATGATTATTTTGAAATAAAAAGGTAAAAATTTTCAATATGGGCCCTTAAAATTCATTCAAGGCGCTCATGCCACACAACCCTGATTCCTTTTAGAGCTTATAATTAGCAACACCTGTTTAAATACTTTTCAAACTTATAAAAGTGCGGGGGGGGGGGGGGGGGTTTTCCCCCTTTTTTAATTAAACTAAAAATAATTTTCGATTTTTTTTTATTTTAATGGTGTTAGGCCACTATTAAGTATATACAACTATTCCAAATTTCATGTCGATAGCTTTAATACAGTTAATGTAAAATAAATTAATATGTAGTTACTGAAATAATCGACTGTGACAGACGGACGGACGGACGGACGGAGAAAGTCGCACTATAAGGGTTTCATTTTTACCAAGTAATCCAATTTATTTGACAACAACAACAACAAGTAACAATGTATTTGATTTAGAAATTGAAATTTTATGTAATATATTTAGAGCAATTTACTTATTAGTTTCAAAAAGGAGAAAAATTCATTTAAGTATGTAAAAGGTAAACTAAGGGGTATACCGTATATTTAAAGATTTTTTCTATGCTACGAATTTTTCAAATTGTGTTTTGAGATGCGTTAAAGGTCTTGAAAAAAACATATATTATTTTTACAAGCATACATAGTCGCCGTTTGATAGATTGCTGCTTTAAAAAACTCAGTTTTGCCGATTTTATGTTATGACAGAGCCTTAACAACTTTTTATATCCAATCCGTAACTCAATGATCTTTGCAACTTTGTAGAGCTTCTGTTTTTGGAAGTAGGTAACTACCTACGTATTAACTTATTACGTAACTGTCGCTCACTTTGATAAAGATTCTAGTTATGCAAGCTTTTGTTACTCAACCTGGTAGATTAGGGTACGATAAGGCTGACATACAGAAATGTAAAAGCCTTTTAAATTTCTTTTCCAGATAATTAAGTATGTGTAATAGTAATGTACAGTCGACGTCAAAATTGCATATAGAATAAGCAAATAAGTTGCTTTGCATGCGGTCGGACACCCACTCACTTGCAGTAGTATAATATAAGTCGTTCAGCTTGTAGGTATTGTAATAGCCGAGTAATATCGATAATTTCACACCTCAAGTAAGTGAGCTCAATGGCGAGGTGTGGAACTACTTGGATTGCACACCGCAACTGTTGCTGGTTCAAATCTCGACCCCGTGTAAGTTTTTTTTACTTTTTTTATTTGATGACTGATATTTTTATACCAGCAATAGCATATGCGGGTAGTTTAAAAAATCTCTGAACAGATATGGCCACTGAGTACTGACGGAGACGGAAGATTTGACACTCGTTAGTCGTTATTAGCAAATACTACAAAATTATTACTAAGTTTTGCTGTTTCTTATCTTTAACAATAATGCAGGCTTATATTAATATGCAGAAGAGGATGCATATTATTGAGCTAAATAATATCGGATACAATATACTTAGCTCAAATTTGCAATGAAACTGGTTTCACTGTGAGTATTGTTTTTATTGTTAAAAAATGTGTGTTCATAAACTTAGGATTAGTTACATAACGTTTTATTAGTAAATATCTAGACAAGATACTTAGTAGTTTCAAAAGTGTTTATTTTAATCTCGCTGTTTGGTTTTTAGTGGACAACCAAGTGTTGGGTGTCGCATCCTGACGAAGAGAGTAATGCTTCACAACGAAGACATAATATTATAGATGACCAATATGAGAACAATATCTGCATACCAACTGTCGAGTTCGCGAACATGTTCGATACTTAAACACCAGCGCCAAAGCTGCACATTATAACACATGGAAGTGATGTCCAGCTGTTGATGTGCCACAACTATCATTTGTGCATGATAATTGTTGTCCTGTGCATCGATCACATATAGTGCGTAATTGGTTTAATCAAAACCCAGACAACAGTTATTCCCTGGCCAGTAAGATCACCAAACTTAAATCATAGAGAATATTATGAGGTTTGATGGTGCAAACTGGTGGGTTATGTGAAATGAAAAGACTGCAGAGGAAACGGAGGCTCACTGTATGGAATTATGGGAGAATATATTTAGAATAACGGATATCTATCCTAATATTACAAACGGATTCACCCGGCGGCGCTTGCTTGATGTTATTGAAAAAAGTGGAGGTTTTATTGAATAGTAATACTTTTAAAGCTATATAAAATTTAATTTTTAAGGCTTTAAATATGAAACATAACGTTTATTCTTTTCCTAACTTGTAATAATTATTATTAGTATATCTTATCAAAATTAACAGACAAAAAAGCAGCGCCGCCCTTTGCTTACTAGATTTTTAAGGTTTAGCTTCAATTTTCTTTTCTTTATGAAAACGATTACTTAAGCTATAACCTTAAAAAATTATAGAAAAAGTAGCTGAAGTTATTTATTACTTTTGAGAAAATGTAACATGATAACAATGAAAATAAATGAAAATAAAGTCGATTATCTAATAAAAAGTGTTTCTTCCAATTTATTTTGTTTGTTTTATTACTTATTGACTCATAATAAGCAATAATTGACACCACTAACATAGTTATAGCTTTCCTCCCAAAATAACTAACTTTGTCCTTAAGTATTATCTTGTTATAATTAATGTTTGCGTTTATAAATGGAAATAAAGATATATTATAATAAAGAATAACAAACAGACACAAAACACATAAACAAAACATAAATTTTGTTTGTATTCAAAACAAAATAAAAACTGCTGTAAGAGATTCGAACCTAGGTCATATGATGCGTCGTAACTCGTATACCAACTATATTATCACGACACTGGGAGTGGTTACTGTAAAGTGATGAAATAAACAATCAGAATAGACAAGGTGATTGAATAGGAATATTTAGAACCTAATGCTAATGACATAAGGTTGATATTGTTGACAGTTTATGGTAATGCAGGTAGTATTGAACTGAAATCGTTTGAACCTTACGGTGTTGATTTAAGGTTGATAATATTATTGACAGTTTATGTTTATCAGTGTGAGTGAGCACGTGAGATTCACAGCATTGCTTGCAAGCGGTTTTAGCCTTAGAGCTATGTATGGACTTTTGCAGTCGACTGTACAATGTATTATTATTGTTATGTACTTTACAGGTTTTTATTTATTTTATAGAACAGCTTCATATAAGTATATAAGTTAAGCACTATGCTTAGTCAGAATCAAAGGAACTTTGTTATTTCGTTGAAATATCAGCTACGGAAGGGGTACCATTTTAATTTCTTGGCTGCATTGCAACTCCAAGCAATGTTTATTAATAAATAAGAAGCAAATTTTAAAAAGTAAGAAGTAAGTAAGTAGGTACTTAAATAAACTGCAACTTTACTCATGGCACAAATAAATATTACATCTTTGGGTTCGTCAATTTTGCCCCACCAAGTTGCCATCTGTGGGGCAAAGGTCTCAATTATAGAAACTTCTTATTTAAATAAATCCCCCAGATAAATAGTAGGTACCTACTACCTAGTACCTACTACCTAGTACCTACTACCTAGTACCTACTACCTAGTACCTACTACCTAGTACCTACTACCTATATGTACTAAAAATGTGAACGCGTAGTACCTATATCTCGCTACTATTAATATTATGTATTTTATTTCGCGTGTCAAATGAAAGTGATCGATGGATAGGATCTTATCTACTATAAGAATCAGACACTGGACAGCCCTAAATTGCATAAAGTAAACTGATAAACGGTTGACCGAGCTCCTCTTGGGGGTTTAAATTGAAATTAAAAATTTCCGAACCATGTCCAATTGATTTTTAGACCCCGAAAAACCGTAACCCGCGAACTTGGTAATACCTGCAGTCATTAGAATAAGATTCAGCTTACAAAATGTGCCAGCAAATTACTTAGTTACAAAACATTACAATATTACATGATAGCTATATATCTTCAAAAACCTGACTGCATTGCATCGTTCAGAATTTCTGTAAGCAAAAAATTATAATGTACTTTTGTAAAAAAATGCTTGCCAAAAGCTGACGAATCACAAAAGTCGTCGTGACTTTATTGGTAAATTAAATTACCCGTAAATAAAGTCGCAAGTACCGAATTCAAATTTACTTTCGCCGAAATCGGCTGCTCTGATTTTACGTCATCATTATTATGTACACGATTCTCAAAACATTTGTTATAACAGTACGTCGTCGATAAATGTCGATCTTGCCTGTTGTAGGATACATAACAGGTAAGTATTTAATGTACCCATGTGCTTTGAATTTTTTACTAGATGATGCCCGCGAATTCGTCCGATTACGGATTAACTTTTTTTCATTTCCGCGATATAAAGTACTCTAACTCTTTGATTTTAACCGATTTTGATGAAAATTGGTAATTGATAGTTTGTATTCCGGGGCAGCTCATAGGCTACTTTTTATCCCGGAAAATAAAGAGTTCCCGCGGGAATGAAACAAACTTAAAACTCACGCGGTCGTAGTCGTGGGCATCATCTTGTTCTTTTGGTTTTTTTTTATCAACTACAAGTTAGCCCTTGACTGCAATCTCACCTGATGGTAAATGATGATGCAGTCTAAGATGGTAGCTGGCTAACCTGTTAGAGGTATGGCAGTAAATATTAAACCCATACCTACCCCTAATCCGTTTCTCTTTCTATACGGCATCGTACAGGAACTAAATCGCTTGGCGGCACGTCTTTGCTGGTAGGGTGGTAACTAGCCACGGTCGAAGCCCCCCACCAGGCCAAAATCATCTAGTCATAAATAAAGCACCTGACATGGCCACTTAGACCCATATATCCTGTATAACTGACTTGAAAACGCGGAGTTTATTCGATTTTAGTGACACCTGAGGACATACTACTCGTACCATTGCTTAAAGTAGTATTATTTTAGGTAATATTGTTGAAGCTCTGGTTTCAGCATTCTAAGGAATCCTCATATTAGGGACGTCAAGGTACGAGTACGTCATATTATAAACTGACATTTCAAATTTGGTATTCTGCTATAAGCGATGATAGTATACCCCTGATTTTGATACTTGTAACTAACTAAGTAATCGATATTGTCGTAAGATCTCATTGCCAAAAACGGGGCGCTTATCCTGGTAACTGAGACGTATCAGTGTTGCTTAACCAACGCAAAATATGTAGGTAATTAGGTATGTCGTAACAAGGCTATCAGCATCAAGCTGTCCATTGTACGAAGCATACGTAAATAAAACAAGTTCTTTCAGTAAGAGAGGCATAAAGACTTGATTGTTTTGACTTTTGGTGAATATTTTGCAATCGAAGAGTCATCATGAGATTATTCATCAATGGAAGAAAGGTTTGTTTTTCCGTTCCGTACCTGTTATCTATCATAGAAAAGTGGAATCTACATATTTAATCTAATAGTATTGATTAAATTGATCTGTGCGAATTAAGTACTTATTATAGTAACATAACAAACAAGCAAACAAGAGGAATAGCCAACGCGTTGCCGGGTTTTAAGAATTCTGTTTATGCGCCCCTTGTTGAAATAATTCCATATTGAGGAGTTTTGCGGCAACATCAGCTGCCAGTGGAAGCTTGGCCGTTCAATCTAATTTTTTATGAAGTCATAAGATTGTTCCTTTACACAAAATTTCATTTTGCCATCGGAAACACAAGTTTACGGTGGGTGGTTTGATTGCAATCCCAGCGACCCGTGTAGATGAACTAGATTTCCTGTGAACTCTATATCGGATTCGGATGGTAGCTACTAGCTAGGCATTCTGCTATGAATGTATGGTGTTACATATTATTTACAGCTAACCGCTTCGTTGTGCAGATGCTATTCTCTCATATTGATGATTAGTTTTGCTACTTTACATAAATAAGCAAGGCCAGATTTAGAAGACTCTTCCATCCATAGAGTTAGGATAGGACATCGATCAATTAATTAAACCAAAAGCTATGAGAACAGCTAATTTATAAATGGAATTGAACGAAGATAACAGGTACAGTATTTACGTACACCTACTTACTTACGTTCTTTATAAAAACATTCAAAGGAAGTTTGTTCAGTCATTTTCAAAAGTATTTTTTTTGACCTGCGATATTTTCTCAACATCGTGAATGAATATTCTGTTGATATAAAACCTGAAACTTATAAAATATCAAAGCTATAAATTACAGCGCATAGTAATTAGTAACATCGATTAGTTAATTACCTAGGTACGTTCTGATAATAAATTTTCGACTAACTTACCTACTTAATAAGTAGTAAGTAACTACTAATAATTAATTTGTATTACCTAAGTAAGTACTTGTATAATATTATCTACCTTGTATTTTAATGACATATTTGCAATAATATTTCGATTAGCATGAATCCTATCCTGCTAATATTATAAATGCGAAAGTTTGGATACGATATGGATGGATGAATGGATGTTTGTTACTCAATCACGCCCCAACGGCTCAACGGATCTGGATGAAATTTGGCACAGAGATGGATTATAGTCTGGAATAACACATAGGCTACTTTTTATCCCGGAAAATTAAAGAGTTCCCGCGGAAACCAATAAACCTCAATTCACGCGGACGAAGTCGCGGGCATTAGCTAGTAATATACCTTATACAAATATAACTGTAGGATACACTTAACCACATTGTTTACAGTTAGCTAGACCCGATTTGTAGCCAGGGGTAAGCTTGATTTGCATAAAGATTTCCTACATTCCACTGTAGTGTACGCGGTGCCTCGTGGGCCTACAAGTTGGCTTGATATTCTAGCCCATGCCTGTATTGTTACGAAACAGATAAGAGAATGATAAATTTCAACCTGCAATTAAGCGCGTTCCATAATGTAAAGATTTTTCATATACCTACCTAACTGCCTAACAGATTACTAATCCATACTAATATTATAAATGCGAAAGTGTGTCTGTCTGTCTGTCTGTCTGCTACGCTTTCACGGCTCATTCGTTCAACCAATTTTTATCGGTTGAACAGGTGGGCCGTGTGTAGTATGGATTACTTAGCTTGCTACGATAAACTTATTACTCAGAAAAACGCTATTGAACAAAAGTGTCTAAATTGGAATATATCTTATACTTTCACTATCGCGCAATAGTCTGTTATTATCAGTCGTATAGTACCTATATAGTTATGCGGACAGATTGGAATTCACTAATAGTATGAAATATGAACATACTAACATAGTATATGACCCAGTTTATAAGCTGTTGATATTATGCCGTGGTATTTAGTTGTGCTTATTTATGACTTACGAGTTACCAGATGACGCCCGCGACTTTGTTTACGTTTATTTTCGTACGGCAGTTCAATTAAAATCAGGTTAAAAACAACACTGCTTTCAGTTGTAGCTTGGATTGACGGACAAACCAAGAACACTTACACTATCACTTTCGCATTTATAATATCAGTAGGATCATTACAATAAAGAGGTTACTCATTGCATTCAATTAAGATGCGTAGCAGCAGCCTTTAAAAAAAAAACCAAATAAATCATAGCCTAACCTCGGAAAGGGGGCACGGGTGTGGTTTGCACCTGTTGAAGAATACTTAAAGTAGGAACAGTACAGGATGTAGCATAAATACGGTTGTATAAGAGTCGTTTCTTTGAAGAACTTGTTTGTTCGGTTCGATGCCTCTATGGCTTATTCGGCTGTTGAACCTAACCGCATTGTATTTTGCTCCCACGCCAAGCCGCATCGCAATCTCGGATCATATCTCTCTGCATACCCTCTAAACCAGAACCGACGCGACGGAACACTTTCACGAGCCCTCTGGCGCAGTGGTCTACGTTGTGCGCTTATAAGCGGGAGTTCCGGGTTCGATTTCCCAGCAGGGGCAATTTGGGTATTTATTATTTCTAAATGGTCTCATGGCTGGTCAGGGTACCAATCATGTAAGAATGTCCGATCAAAACGTTAAAGTTCGTCGTCAAAGTTTATAAACCATAACGGCATTAAATTAGAGCTCAATTTCGTGTATCCATTCTTATACGTTCGAGTATCGTTCATACCTAAACGTATAAGAATGGGCAGACGAAATTGAGCTCTAATTCAATGCAGTTATGGTTTATTTTACTTTGACAAAAATCTTAAACGTTTGATGAACAATTCTTACGTAATAGGGGGGCTGATGGAATGGTCTTCGATCGTGGCTTGACTGAGCATTCCGGTTTATCATGTATATTGTTATCATTATGCACCTATGTTTGTGTAACTGCTACACCCCTACCAGGTTAACCCGTTGCCATCTCAGACTTTATCATCACTCAGGTGTGATCGCAGTCAATGGCTATATTAAGACCCTTTTAAATATTGGATTGAAGCAGTCGTTACTTTACGGAAGTCCTTGATCATCATTTTTGAAGTCGGTTAAGTAGAGTAAGCGAAGGTTAACATTGCAGAAGAAATCTATGCAGTCTTGTACTATACCTAATTATTATCGAACTTATATTGCTCTCGTCTGTAGAAATGGAGAGGAAACAGAATTATCCCTTCAGTCGTGTAAATCTAAATGCTCTCTTAGTAGCCTTTCAGATCTGAATCAAATCCGACACGTTTAAGTAAGTATTACGTGCGTGTAAAAGTACGTAATCCGAAGAATTTTTCGTTCCATAAAAGTGGGAAATTTGATAAAACAGCTACCCCGTGCCATCACGTCATAGGCCTTCGAATCACAAGACAGTGAGATCACTTTTTAAACCGGTTTTGTTACGTTTCTTATCCTGCTTTTATGGTATATTTTGGTACCTACTTCCTTACAAATGTAAAATGTTAAAAAGGGATGAAGTCCATTGGTTTGGTACAGATATCAAAACAAGGCGTATAGGAAGAACAGATTCTGCTATGTTATAAGGTATAAGCTATAACACTCGTAGAACATGTAAAAAAATATTTTTTTACTATCAGTGAATTTCTGAGTAGGTACCTAGTTAAACTATTTCTAAGCGTATCCTGTATTGTAACGGTAGGTATAATCACACGGTATAATGTCCAGAAATGACCAGAATGTAATACCTATCTAGGTATTCGGCGGTATGCTACGTGCATTTTTAAGTTGAATCCTGTGCGTGAGTGCTATTTTAATTTTGAATGGCAAATCTTCGTCTTGTTCCCTCAGTCAAACAAACATTGTTTTAGCGTTGTTAGGACTTACTTAATTACTTATAGGTAGCCACTCTTTCAAACGATTTAGACAAGGATTTATGCCACCAACCTTAGAATAACTACCTATAGAAACCTAGTACACTCGCGAAATGTAAGCCGTTCAATTGGTGACATAAATGGCATCGTACGACGCTCGCGCAGTCCGAAAAAAGCTGGTTAACTTAGTTTTAGAAGCTACAATGCTACAAACAAACTAACCAATTACTTACCCAACTTTTAGGGGGAAAACATTTAAACTGGCAACATTATGTTTGCGTTTACGAGACAAGTAAACACAGCACACATAGCGAATTTGTAGCTTGCATTTTGAGAAGGCGTTGTTTGGAAACATACCTTCTTTAGGTAGTTATTCTAAGGCCACCAACATTTTATCTTCTACATTATAATATTTTCTGCGTTTCTGCTTCATGTTTGTATTGGTTTGAAAAGCAAGAAAATAAACAGGTGCTTTATTTATTTACGAAATCATAATTAAGTAAAAAAAAACAATACAAGTGATCACTTCAGCCCCCCAATCATGTAAGAATGGCCGATCAAACGTTAAAGATTTTCGTCAAAGTAAAATAAACCATGACAGCATTGAATTAGAGCTCAATTTCGTCTGCCCATTCTTATACGTTTAGGTATGTACGATACCCTAAACGTATAAGAATGGGCAGACGAAATTAAGCTCTATTTCAATGCTGTCGTGGTTTATTTTACTTTGACGCCGAACCTTTACCATTTGATCGACAATACTTACGTAATCGGGTGGCAGGTCAGATCACTAGGCGATCAAAACTCAAAAGTTCCCGGTAGGTATTCGATATTTAAAAGTGTTATTTGTCGTTCATTTATTTTTAGGGTTCCGTAGCCAAATTTGGCAAAAACGGAACCCTTATAGATTCGTCATGTCTGTCTGTCCGTCCGTATGTCACAGCCACTTTTTTCCGAAACTATAAGAACTATACTGTTGAAACTTGGTAAGTAGGTGTATTCTGTGAACCGCATTAAGATTCTCACACAAAAATAGAAAAAAAAACAATAAATTTTGGGGGTCCCCATACTTAGAAGTCTGAAACTCAAAAATTTTTTTTTCATCAAACCCATACGTGTGCGGTGTGTGGTTATCTATGGATAGGTCTTCAAAAATGATATTGAGGTTTCTAATATTATTTGTTTCTAAACTTAAGTTTGCGCGAGAGACACTTCCAAAGTGGTAAAATGTGTGTCCCCCCCCCCCCCCCCCCCCCCCCCCCTGTAACTTCTAAAATAAGAGAATGATAAAACTAAAAAAAATATATGATGTACATGCCATGCAAACTTCCACCGAAAATTGGGTTGAACGAGATCTAGTAAGTAGTTTTTTTTAATAATTTAAAACTTACTACAGGTTTGTACGGAACCCTCGGTGCGCGAGTCCAACTCTCACTTGGCCGGTTTTTTCTTCATTGGGATAGGTACAATATAATATTATAGTGATAGGCTTTTGTAGTTGTCACTGTAAAGTGTAACATTGCAATTATTGAGACTCATTTTTTTACCCGGAAAACTTGAAAAGCGGTATCATACTAATATTATAAATGCGAAAGTGTGTTTGTTTGTTGGTTTATTGGTTTGTTGGTTTGTCCTTCAATCACGCCGCAAGAGAGCCAGAGGCAGAGCCAGGGATCGGCCTGATTTTTGGCATGGGTATAGTTGAGAACCTTGAGTGTGACATAGGCTACTTTTTATCCCGGAAAATTAAAGAGTTCCCGAGGGAATCAAAAAAACTTAAACCACCAGTATTACAAAGATGGGCAAAGTTGACGCGTCAGGCTCGCCCGACTTCAACATAGTGTGTAGAAATCTAAATTATTTTTTATTTTACAGTGGCTTTGGAAGTCGGTTTTTTGGAAAGAATTTTTGACGTATTCGATAGCGACAACGTTAACTACCATTTATATGGAATTGATAGAGCGCCACCTTGACAATAATTCTATAGTAATCGTAGTGAACGTAGTCGCTTGATTGTCGCGATCGAATGGGAAGAAAATCTCCCACTAGGCACACAGCTACGTAGTACCTAGGTACGTACGTACGTAACTAGGTTACGTGCGATTCAGTTTTATTACTTTTCAGTGGAAATTCAAGTGCAACTTGCAAATACATATAAAGCTCTAGTGTATAAAACTCTAGTTTAGACATTCCTAAAAACCTTTATTGCTTATTAAAAACTAAAATAAAACGAGAATGACACGATAATTTGTTAAAATAATCTTCCGGAAGACGATAATATTATTCAGTCTACACCATGTCTACACTAAGTAATGTTATGAAAAACCACAAGAACTAGGTATACAAACAAATAATTTATGTCTCAACTAGCTGATGCCCGCGACTTCGTCCGCGTGGTTTAAGTTTTTTTGATTCCCTCGGGAACTCTTTAATTTTCCGGGATAAAAAGTAGCCTATGTCACACTCCAGGTTCTCAACTATACCCATGCCAAAAATCAGGCCGATCCCTGGCTCTGTTGCGGCGTGATTGAAGGACAAACCAATAAACCAACAAACAAACACACTTTCGCATTTATAATATTAGTATGATACCGCTTTTCAAGTTTTCCGGGTAAAAAAAATGTATCCTGAGTCTCAATAATTGCAATGTTACACTTTACAGTGACAACTACAAAAGCCTATCACTATAATATTATATTGTACCTATCCCAATGAAGAAAAAACCGGCCAAGTGCGAGTTGGACTCGCGCACCGAGGGTTCCGTACAAACCTGTAGTAAGTTTTAAATTATTAAAAAAAAAACTACTTACTAGATCTCGTTCAAACCAATTTTCGGTGGAAGTGTGCATGGTATAATGTACATCATATATTTTTTTTAGTTTTATCATTCTCTTATTTTAGAAGTTACAGGGGGGACACACACATTTTACCACTTTGGAAGTGTCTCTCGCGCAAACTTAAGTTTAGAAAAAAATAATATTAGAAACCTCAATATCATTTTTGAAGACCTATCCATAGATACCCCACACGTATGGGTTTGATGAAAAAAAAATTTTTGAGTTTCAGTTCTAAGTATGGGGACCCCCAAAATTTATTGTTATTTTTCTATTTTTGTGTGAAAATCTTAATGCGGTTCACAGAATACATCTACTTACCAAGTTTCAACAGTATAGTTCTTATAGTTTCGGAAAAAAGTGGCTGTGACATACAGACGGACAGACAGACATGACGAATCTATAAGGGTTCCGTTTTTGCCAAATTTGGCTACGGAACCCTAACAATAAATGAACGACAAATAACACTTTTAAATATCGAATACCTACCGGGAACTTTTGAGTTTTGATCGCCTAGTGATCTGACCTGCCCCCCGATTACGTAAGAATTGTCGATCAAATGGTTAAGGTTCGGCGTCAAAGTAAAATAAACCATGACAGCATTGAAATAGAGCTTAATTTTGTTTGCCCATTCTTATACGTTTAGGGTATCGTACATACCTAAACGTATAAGAATGGGCAGACGAAATTGAGCTCTAATTCAATGCTGTCATGGTTTATTTTACTTTGACGAAAATCTTTAACGTTTGATCGGCCATTCTTACATGATTGGGGGGCTGAAGTGATCACTTGTATTGTTTTTTTTACTTAATTATGATTTCGTAAATAAATAAAGCACCTGTTTATTTTCTTGCTTTTCAAACCAATACAAACAAGAAGCAGAAACGCAGAAAATATTATTTTCTCAAACATGCTTGGAAATTTGAGCATTATTTTGACAACCTTCTTCGAGATAAATCGAAATTGCTGTACTGGCCAAATACATGCGATCAGCAGCCTTCTAAAGTTGTATGAAAATCCATATCTGTCGTGGTTTAGCGGCCAAATAAATTACATACTAAATTCATATCTGTCGTGTAGTTTAAAAGTGGAATGATCTTTTACTCCGAAATATGGCAACCAAGGAGGTAACTTATCAAAGGTTTTATTTAAATTTCGAACTAGCTTGCAAATAGAAAGCTGTTTATTGAAAAAAAAAACAAATGAACACTTTGACGCGGGAAAAATTATTGTTGTTCGTTGTTCGTCATTGATTTTGAAATGTTTTTGACAAAATGAGTTCAAGTGAAGACAATGAGTGTGATGAACACTTAGTTTTAATTTCCGCGCATTATTTGAGAAAAGCACTATACAAGCCTTGGCCACAACTAGGCATTGATGGACTTACGTATGTGTGCCTCGGCTTCGCCTCGGCCCACATTTACACGTTCGTCTTTCAATGCCTGTTTTGATGGCCGCTGCAGTAATGTACTAAATGTAGAAGATAAAATGTTGGTGGCCTTAGAATAACTACATAAAGAAGGTATGTTTCCAAACAACGCCTTCTCAAAATGCAAGCTACAAATTCGCTATGTGTGCTGTGTTTACTTGTCTCGTAAACGCGAACATAATGTTGCCAGTTCACTATAAAGTAAAAAATAATTTAGATTTCTACACACGTATGTTGAAGTCGGGCGAGTATTACAAAGATGGGCAAAGTTGACGCGTCAGGCTCGCCCGACTTCAACATAGTGTGTAGAAATCTAAATTATTTTTTATTTTACAGTGGCTTTGGAAGTCGGTTTTTTGGAAAGATTTTTTATTTTTAACTTTTTAGTGTACTCTAAATCCCCACGGCTTAGGAGTGCAGTACCCTGCAGCATCAGAGTTGGGGAGTTGGGACTTGGTATGAAGTTTAAGTATGAAGTCGTTGCTTGACACCGACAATATGAAATATGAATTCACCATAAAAAAATCCTAAATCGCTATTTTTAAGGAGTTCTGTACCCTGCAGCATCAGGGTTGAAGAGTTGAGACTCAGAGTTGAATCGTATACACGTGACTTGAAACCTATTATATGAATTCACCGTCAAAATATCCTGACTCCCTTTTTTGAGTTTTGAGGATTCCATGTAGTACGGTACACCTACTTACAGCATCAGGATTGAGGATTTGGAGTTAGAATTTTTTATGGGACCACCTCGGGAGCTTCCTCTAACCACTGAAAAATTTTTCAAATCGGTTTAGAAACCACGGAGATATGCACCGACATACATTAAAAAAAAAAACAAAAAAAAAAAAACATACGCGCCGAATTGAGAACCTCCTCCTTTTTTGGAAGTCGGTTAAAAATACTCCCACTCGGCCTTCTGAGAACCCGATTACGTCGCAGGTGTGACTAATCTTTACGCGGGTTGTAAGGCGATGTTATAAACAAATAGAATACCAGACCGTGTGGTTATTTAATGTTGTAAACTAATATTGTACGGTTCACTCCAAGGATGATTCTATAGTACGGACACCGAGAGAATGCGTTTCTGATAGTTTAGTTACTTTGAAGTAGCGAACAATATACCCTTGCACAAGACATAAAATTAAATCCCATCAAAAATATAACATGTACAAAAATGCAAGTCTTGCAACGTGGTTCATCTAGCCTAGTTCTTCTTGCTATTTCTAAATAAAAAAGTTGTGAGACCTAATGTAAAACTAAGTCGGTACCTATCTATAGAAGCATCTATCCAACAACTTTGTCATCAATTGTTATATGTTACCTACCTATTAAGTTAACTAACTTTTTAACTATTTATTAAGTTAACTAACAACATGTTATAGTGACCGTTTCAATATGACATCGTTTACTATATAGTAAACAACAATAGTATGCGTTTCGTTTTTGGTTTTTTTGTTTTGAATTGAAATAAAATTGCATTCGTAAGTAACATTTTGTTTTATTCAGTTTGGACAAAAATATTCACGAAATCCTATAGGCATATTAAGTTCAGGCAAGTGGATGTCGATCTCGGCTATTTCGCCAACCGTAACTTCGTCCTTGGCATTGAAAGTACAAGCAACAACAATATGCAAACACTAGGCATAAGGCAAGCATTTGCGGTGGAATACCTGTAATTCAGAGTTTGTAAATTTTAGATTCCACTGGTGGTACCTACTTTACAATTTTTGAGGAAACTAAAAGCTAAGGGACATATGCTTGAAACGCGTATAGCCAGTGGCAACTGACAACACATATGTTGGGCCCACTACTTGGGCTTCTTTGGGGTTACTCAATTAAAACCACTCTTGTAGTTATGTTGTATTTTCACTCACTCAACAGGCACACAGAAACACCCTACAATATGAGCCGTCAGGCGCCATACGACTGTCTTGATTCTAATGTATCATTAATATTATAGTCTCAAATCAATATGATATTGCATAAACTTAGAATATTTACTTACTACCGTAATATTCACTTGAATGTTACGGTAGTAAGTAAATATTCTACTAATACTGAATACTAATAATAATACTGAATATCTGGTGTCACGGGAGTGACCCCGCCAAAGCGAGCCAAAGGAAACGGGGCACTACCTACCTTTTCTCGAAGCGTTTCGTCGGATTTTCGAACCGTCATAGCTTAAGTCCAGATGGTGCTAGAAAGCTGAAATTTTCAGGATAAGATGTTGTTGGCGAACTTACCAAATATACCAAGTATCAATTTTCTAGCATATATAGTTTCAGATTTATTGATACCTGAAATACGTCGATTTCGTGACTGACTCACTGACCGTCATTAACATGAAAAAGGTACTTCCTGAAGTGCTAGAAGGCTGAAATTTGGTATGTAGGCTAGAATTTGCATATAAACAACAAGAAAATTAAGAAATCTGAAACTTTTCCCCTCCAACCCCTCGTATAGGGGGTGCAAATCTGACAGCATTTCCTCGTATTTTAGAACAGTCATAACTTCGGTACGGATGATGGTAGAAAGCTGTAATTTCCAGGATAACATGCCGTTGGCAGATTTATTAAACATACTAAGTTTCAATTATCTAGCATTTATGGTTTCAGATTTATTGATACCTGAAATACGTACTTTTGGGGGTTTTTTACTTTTACTAAATCACATGAAAGTCAAAACCTCTAGGGTACTTCCTAAAGTCCTGAAAAGCTGAAATTTGGTATGTAGACTAGGAATTGCATATAAACAACTAGCGGACGCCCGCGACTTCGTTCGCGTGGCATAAGTTTTTTAATTCCCACAGGCACTCCTTAGTTTTCCGGGATAAAAAGAAGCCTACATCACTCTCCAGCCTACTCAACCATACCCATGCAAAAAATCGCGTCGCGTTGCGTCGATCCGTTGCTCTGTTGCGGCGTGATTGAAAGACAAATTCTCTATTTGACGTCCTTGGGGATAGAAATTTTTAAAACTGTAAAATCCGTATTTCATAATTTTAAACCTGAAGCCCAAATACCAAGTTTCATGGCTATAACTTGAAAAATGAAGGACTTTCATACAAACTTTCAACCCCTATTTTACCACTTCAGAGGTAGAATTTTCAAAAACTGTGAAATATATATTTCTTAATTTTTTACCCGTAGCTCATATACCAAGTTTTATGGATATAACTTGAGAAATGACGGACTTTCATACAAACTTTCACCCCCTGTTTCACCCCCTTAGGGGCGGAATTTTGAAAAATCCTTCCTTACTGAGCGCCTACGTCACAAAAGGAACCTAATGTCAAAATTTCAAGTTTCTAACCCCAGCGGTTTAGGCTGTGCGTTGATATATAAGTCAGTCAGTCAGGACTTTGAATTTTATATAGCGTTTAAGTTTTTTTCCCCATAGGCACTCCTTAATTTTCCGGGATAAAAAGGAGCCTTTGTCACTCTCCAGGTACCTCAACTATACCCATGCAAAAAATCACGTTGATCCGTTGCTGCATTGTGATTGAAGGAAAAACTCTATTGAACGGCCTTGGCGATCGAATTTTCAAAAATGGTGAAACACGTAGGTACTTCTTCATATTTAACCGTCTGCTCAAATATCAAGTTTCATGGCTTTTACTTGAAAAATGAAGGACTTTCATACAAACTTTCAACCCCTATTTTACCACTTCAGAGGTAGAATTTTCAAAAACTGTGAAATATATATTTCTTAATTTTTTACCCGTAGCTCATATACCAAGTTTTATGGATATAACTTGAGAAATGACGGACTTTCATACAAACTTTCATCAATTTCAATTTTTAAAAATGGTGAATTACATACTTCTTTATATTTAACTGGAAAACCAAGCGCTAGGTTTCACGGCTATAACTTGAAAAATGAAGAACTTTCATACAAACTTTCGACCCTTATTTGAACCATTTCGGGGTAGAATTTTGAAAAACTGTGACACATGATCTTCTTAATTTTTTAACGAAAGCCAAAATACCAAGTTTCGTTGATATAATTTGAAAAACGTTCATACAAACTTTCATCCCCTATTTCACCCCTTTGGGAATTTTCAAAAATGTTGAAACACGTACGCTAGCCCAAATACTAAGTTTCACGGCTATAACTTGAGAAATAAAGGACTCGTACAAACTTTCAACCCCTATTTCACCCCTTTGGGAATTTTCAAAAATGTTAAAACACGTACGCTAGCCCAAATGCTGAGTTTCACGGCTATAACTTGCGAAATAAATAACTTGAGAAATAAAGGACTCATACAAACTTTCTACCCCTATTTTACCCCATTGGGGGTGGAATTTTGAAAAATCCTTCCTTAGTGTGCGCCTACGTCACAAAAGGAATCTACTGTCAAAATTTCAAGATTCTAACCCCAGCGGTTTAGGCTGTGCGTTGATATATAAGTCAGTCAGTCAGTCAGTCAGTCAGTCAGGACTTTGAATTTTGAAAAATATCGTGAGAAATGCGGGACTTTCATACAAACTTTCATCCCTTAATTCACCCCTTTGGGGATCGAATTTTTAAAAATGGTGAATTACATACTTCTTCATATTTAACTGGAAAACCAAGCGCTAGGTTTCACGGCTATAACTTGAAAAATGAAGAACTTTCATAGAAACTTACGACCCTTATTTGAACCCTTTCGGGTAGAATTTTGAAAAACTGTGACACATGATCTTCATTATTTTTTAACGAAAGCCAAAATACCAAGTTTCGTTGATATAATTTGAAAAACGTTCATACAAACTTTCATCCCCTATTTCACCCCTTTGGGAATTTTCAAAAATGTTGAAACACGTACGCTAGCCCAAATGCTAAGTTTCGCGGCTATAACTTGAGAAATAAAGGACTCATACAAACTTTCAACCCCTATTTCACCCCCTTGGGAATTTTCAAAAATGTTGAAACACGTACGCTACCCCAAATGCTGAGTTTCACGGCTATAACTTGAGAAATAAATAACTTGAGAAATAAAGGACTCATACAAACTTTCTACCCCTATTTTACCCCATTGGGGGTGGAATTTTGAAAAATGTTGACGCACACTTATTCTTATTTTACCAAAAGCCCAAATGCTAAGTTTCATGGCTATAACTTGAGAAATGAAGGACTTTCATACAAAGTTTCAACCCCTATTTTACCCCTTTGGGGGTGGAATTTTGAAAAATTGTGACACACGTACTTCTTTATTTTTTACTGAAAGCCAAAATACCAAGGATCGTTGATATAACTTGAAAAATGTTTTGTGAAATGAAGGATTTTTTTACAAACTTTCATCCACTATTCCACCCCTTTGGGTGTAGAATTTTCAAAAATGGTGAAATACATATTTCTTCATTTCTAACTGAAAGCCCAAATGATAAGTTTCATGGCTATAACTTGAGAAATGAATGACTTTCGTACAAACTTTCAACCCCTATTTTACCCCTTTGGGGGTAGAATTTTGAAAAACTGTGACACACGTACTTCTTTATTTTTTACTTTAAGCCAAAATACCAAGTTTCATGGATATAACTTGAGAAATGACGGACTTTCATACAAACTTTAACCCTCTATTTCACCCCCTTAGGGGTGGAATTTTGAAAAATCCTTCCTTAGTGTGCGCCTACGTCACAAAAGGAACCTACTGTCAAAATTTCAAGATTCTAACCCCAGCGGTTTAGGCTGTGCGTTGATATATAAGTCAGTCAGTCAGTCAGTCAGTCAGTCAGGACTTTGAATTTTAATATATATATAGCTGCTCGTGCTGATTGACTGATTGATCACCTCTCCTGTAAAATTTTGTATGAACTTTTTTTTTTTCACTCATAGTTTCGTATAGAAAACAAAAATTCATCCGGAGGAAAAATACGGAGAGAGCTGATGATTGAGGATTTCGAAGACGGATGAAGAGCACCAGCCAGGGTATCGAAGATAGGTGGGGGGTGCTCGACCAAATGTCACTCGAAACTTCATCCAATTGACAGTGAGCTGAAAAAATATTCAAAATGGCGGATTTAAGATGGCCGCCATACAAATTTCGACGGTGTCTATCTCGGAGAGTATAAAAGATGGAAGAATGGTTTCTTGGAAAAAGATGATCAGGACATGAGGGTCTACTTGATGAACAGGAAAAAAATTCAAGATGGCGGAATTTATTTTTCCATGGAAAAGGGTATTGAAGATAGGTGGGGGGTGCTCGACCAAATGTCACTCGAAACTTCATCCAATTGACAGTGAGCTGAAAAAAAATTTCAAAATGGCGGATTTAAGATGGCCGCCATACAAATTTCGTCGGTGTCTATCTCGGAGAGTATAAAAGATGGAAGAATGGTTTCGTGGCAAAAGATGATCAGAACATGAAGGTCTAGGTACTTGATGAACATGGCGGAATTTATTTTCCATAGAAAATGTATGGCGAATATTGAAGAGGCTACAATTAGTGTAGAACTATGCAAGACTACGGTTCCTTTTCAAGATTTGTTTTTATGGAAGAAATCTCATTTTGACGAATGGTTCGGAGAAAAAATATGGACAGAGATGATGATCGAAGGTTCGGATGATGGGTGAGGAGCACGGTCAGGGTATTAAAGATAGGTACCTACTTAGGGGCTGCTCAAACAAAAAGGGAGGGGCGGGGGGTTGGTGGTCTTTGTTTTATGTTTTTCCTTTATGAGAATTTTCTTTTACGTCGGACGCTTGGCGTGCTGGCGCTTCCACTGTGCTCACTAGCAAAGCAGTGTGTTGTTCAGATCAGAACACGTAGACAGTAAACCAGCTGCCCGATTATGTAAGAAATGTCGATCAAATCGTAAAAGTTCGGCGTCAAAGTAAAATAAACCATAACAGCATTGAATTAGAGCTCAATTTCGTGTTTCGAAATTGAGCTCTAATTTAATGCTGTTATGGTTTATTTTACTTTGACGCCGAACTTTTACGATTTGATCGACAATTCTTACATAATCGGGGGGCAGGATAGTAGGACAGCGAGTAAGTAGACAGTGGACCACGCGGTCCACTACGCGGTCCGCTGTAGCGGGCCGCGCAACCACGCGCCATACTAGTTATATATATAGATGGAATAATTAAGAAATCTGAAACTTTCTTTTTCCAACCCCTCTTATTGGGGGTGCATATTTGACAGCGTTTCCACGTATTTGCTAACCGTCATAGCTTCAGTCCGGATGATGCTGGAAAGCTGAAATTTTCAGGATAAGATGCTGTTGGCCGACTTATTGAACATACCAAGTATCAATTGTCTAGCATTTATAGTTTCAGATTTATCGATAACTGAAATACATCGGTTTCGTAATTTAGCCTTATAAATCGCTGATGAAAATCAAAACCTCTAGGGTAGGTACTTCCCAAAGCCCTAGAAAGCTGAAATTTGGTATGTGGGCTAGGAATTTCATATAAATAATGGGAAAATTAAGAAATTAGAAACTTTTCCTTCCAACCCCTCCTATAGGGGGTGCATAATAGCTGTACAGTCGGTACTTAAAGAAATATGTGCAAAATGCAGTATACATACATAATACCATACATAAATAATATAAATATACAATTCATGACTCAGGTACAAATGTTCTGAATACAAACATTATGCCCCTAGCAGAATTCGAACCCGCGACCTCTCCCTCAACAGTCATGGTCTGTAACCACTCGGCCAAACAGGTCGCCAATAATAATCACGTAATCTTGTCATTTTTTATTGTCATTATTTTCATTTTATTACTGAAAAATTATAAAATATACTTACAACATTAAATATTTTTCAGAGGTAAATATATCTACAGTAATCATTGGCGAAGAGTCCATGTAAGACCCGATCCCATCGGCATCCCTTTAGGAATTGTTCAATAAGTAGGTAATCAACGATATTTTCGTCCAACTCTGCTCTCCGAACTAAATACTCTGTTCATTGGTTTGAATTAAATTAACGCGTGACAATTTATAGAAAACTAGATGATGCCCGCGACTTCGTCTGCGTGTATTAAGGTTTTTTGATTCCAGCGGGAACTGTTTAATTTTCCGGGATAAAAAGTAGCCCCGGGATACAAACTATCCCTGTACCTACCAAATTTCATCAAAATCGGTTGAAAAGATGGGCCGTTAAAGCGCAGCAGACAGACAGACACTTTCGCATTTATAATATTAGTATGGATCTAAACTAATATTATAAAGAGGAAAGATTTGATCGTGAGTTTGCTGTGGATAAAATCAAAAAAATACTCAACCGATTTTAAAAATTCTTCCGGCACTTCACTTTATTCATTCTTCAAGGCACTCTATATTATAAAGATTAATCATATCGCAGTGCTAATGTAAAACCTTATGTGCTGCTCAGTGCCCACTGGCTTTAGTGGGTAAAAAATAATGGACTATTATCATGATTTTCATATATACCTTGCGAAGCGGGTACTCTATAAACTCTACATCTTGATAAAAAGATGTGGCTTGGCCGTTTCGTGATTCTCGCACAAACTATACCTATTCCACGAACATTAAATGATTGATTGGATCACGAAACAGCCAAGCCACATCTTTTTATCAAGATGTAGAGTTTATAGAGTCAGGACTTCTATGTAGTAAATGTGGTACAGCCAAAAGTACTTAAACCTGTACACTTTGGACTTGGAACTGGCCCCATGGGCTATGATGATGCGCAGCACAAATCGGAGCTCAACTAGGGGCTTGGCTCTACTAGAGATCTCATAACTTTTTAACAGTGAAAGCATTATGATTTGGACTTGTTTGCGAGTTTTGGCAGCCTATCCATGAAATGGTTTTGGTGGGATAATAATAATACTATAATGAGTGGTCATGGTGGACAGGGTGGTCATGGTGGACAGGGGTCTGACGCCGCTCTCCTTAGCTAACGAGAACTGGCGCATACCTGTAGTGCTCAGTACCAATGACCGCAGGGTTGTATGGCAAGGTAAGGAGCTTCACGGACGCTTTTATCGGGCCCTCCACGGACCTGATGTGGACTTTGAAGCGTCCGTGGCCTGGCTGCGCTCCGGTGACCTCTTTGGGGAAACCGCAGGGTTTGTATGTGCAATTATGGACGAGGTCATGATGACGAACAATTACAGAAAATACATAATGAAGGATAGAACGGTAGACATATGTCGGGCGTGTCGCCGTCCTGGAGAAACTATCCGTCACATTGTCTCTGGTTGTTCTCATCTGGCTAACGGCGAATACTTGCACAGACATAACCAAGTGGCCAGGATTATCCACCAGCAACTGGCCTTGAAATACAATCTTGTGGAATCAGAGGTACCGTACTACAAGTATGTGCCCGACCCAGTTCTCGAAAATGGTCATATCACACTATACTGGGATCGGTCTATCATTACAGACAGGACTATTGTAGCCAATAAACCTGGCATAGTGGTGATAGACCGATCAGAGCGCCGTGCAATGATTGTTGATATTACTGTCCCGCATGACGAGAACCTCGTGAAAGCTGAGAAAGAGAAACTAACAAAGTATCTAGACTTGGCGCATGAGGTTGTCGCCATGTGGAATGTGGACTCAGCAATCATTGTACCGATAGTCGTGACTACTAACGGTCTTATAGCCAAGAGCTTCGATCAACATCTTTCGAGGCTCTCATTGGGTAGCTGGGTCAAGGGCCAGATCCAGAAGGCTGTACTCCTGGACACGGCTCGCATTGTCAGGAGGTTCCTCTCTCTGGGGCCCTGACCGCCGGTTTCTTGGACCCTGTTCCCGAGACCGGTGGAACGCTATTTTTTATATTTTTAAATGTTTTTTTTTTTTCATAAGTAGTTAAATATTTAAAAATGTAAAAAATATGGAGCTAAATAAAATAAAAGAATAATACTGAATAGTAATAGTACTGAAGAATACTTATTCTTCAGTTAAAATTTGCCAGATGATTAAAATATTAGCTCTTAAATTAAATCCCAAAAAAAATATTGGATAGAAGCAGGCGTTACTTTGCGGAAGTCCATGATTCCATGATTGATGATTCCACGATTGATGATTCCATGGTGATGTCCATGGTTTGAATTAAATTTCTAGTTCCTTCCCAGAAAAAAGTCTTTATAAGTAGGTAATGTGAAGTGATATGGCCAACTTCCTATATTATGACCAAGTTCTTTGCTAGGTTTTTGTTGGCTAGGCATCATTTTTTACGCCTTTAAAAATAATGTGCATTCAAAATGTAGCGAACTACAGCTTCTTGTTTCTTGGTCCATGATATATGACTTCCGCAAAGTAACGTCTGCTTCTATCTAATATTTTAAAAAAAATTACCAGATATATCCCCTATTAGTTCAAACTTATGTTATGTGATGTTTGGTGAGTTCTTATCAAATATCTGCGAAACGCGATATCACGTTTCGCATGGCATGTGGATAACTAATAGAGTTAGGGCCGCGAAGTGTGACCTACAAACATATGGAACTGTTAATATGAACTGAACTGAACCATTACTGATGTGGTTTCATCTATTACGTGCTATTACGAGTCTATAGTTAACTAGTTAGTAACTAGGAATAACACGAGGAGAATAGAATTTGGTCAGGGACAATTCTATTTCACTTACTACACCTATCATAGTAGGTAAGTAGAAGGTACTTTAGAAAAAAAACAAGCATAATATCGTGCCCAACGCCTAGTTGAAATTGAAATCCGCCTGTTGACAACTTAACTATCATTTGTATTTTGGAGTTTGGACTTCGTCTCAAACGATGTAGTCCAGACTCCAGAGCAGGTCTACGTCAAGTATTAGACTGACAAGATGGATGTCATCTTGAGGAAAATTCAAATCCGCACCGTCATGTTTCACTTAGCCTGGAATTACTAACTAGTTATCCTAAAAATTCTCTTTCTGTTGCGTGGTGCGTGTGAACTCTGGTCCTTATACCCTCCTTAGTCCCTACTTAGTGGTGTCGACATACCTATTATATGTTTGATAATAATTTGCATTTAGTTAAGTAATTATGTTAAATGTTAATTTAGTCATTAGTAATGGTTACTGTAGTATATCCAATCCAATTCATCAGTCTAGAACGTCACCTAACACTGTCCTTCGCCTTCCTCATCCACCCGCTTCCGGCCAGACGGGCTGTTTTACTTTATCGGTCCAGCTGATGGTCGTCCTACATTGTGCCGGTATGTGGTCTCATCAGTCCTCTCCCAGACCACGTCAGCCCCATTTGCGCTTCTGAAGATAGATAGGTATTATAAGCTGGCCATTGCCAATTCAACTTCAATGCTAATCCTTTGAGCAATGTAGGTCACTTTTGTTTTTGTACGTATTTTGCGCTGTATTTTTTTTATTAAGTAACTAGCTATATGACGAGTTTGCGAGTAAATACCTACCACCCAGAGGCTATCCATTGTATCCCGGAGTGGAGCGCGCGGCGGGCGGCAGGACTCGGGATCCATTAAGCGCTGGATCAGAACCGTTCATTTGCCTGTTGCTTTTGTATCGCTAACAATTTACTTAATAACACAAATAAATATATCACAAATTCTCAAGTGATCTTCGTAGACCGTTATTACTGCCATCAAGATAGTTGTGCTTTAGAACTGTACCGTGGTCCGTGATCCGTGACTGACTGACGGACTACGCACAGTTGTGTCTTTGTCAAAGAAAGAGTTCTTGTCGCAAAATATTGTAATAATAAATTCTCAGTAGGTAACCAATAACCATGTACTTAATGTTGTTGTGGAATTCATAATTTGTACAGTACTTGCCTTCCATCCTGCAAACACTGCAGTCTCTAGTCATTATTCTATGATTAAGTATGTATAAAATTTAAAGATCTTTATAGCTCCTTATATGTAGTAAAGTACCCTGAAGTCTGAACCGAATGACTAGTGTAATGCTGGTAGAGTGTTCCAATTAGTTACCTAAATATATTATTTTCGCTATCATATAATTATTTTCGTGTAGACTTGTCATTTCGTATATTCTTCTTCTTCCTTTGAATTATGATATCTGCTTGGGAATGCATTCCTTTTTTGTTGTTATAGCAATATATTGAATGTCATAAGGTCAGCTATATACTATTAGCAAATATGTTTCACCCGAAGGCAATCCGTTGTGTCCCCGAGTGACGTTAGGGATCCATTAACACGAGCGGTGGATCGGCACAGACTACTTACTCATGGCTTTTGTGTTGCTCACAATTCAATAACGCTATCTATAATGGAATTCACTCAGCCACGCGAGACTACGTATAGTTTCTGTCTGGCTAACTTTTTACTTGCTAACTCGTCCACTCGTTTAGTTATTTTGGTTGATAGGCCTTATTTTTTGATTATTCCTTGAGTTTCAAAATGTATGTATAAATATTATTATGTCTGCTAAATTATCTTTTTAAAATATGTGTTCAAAAGCCAACGAATACCTATTCATCTGAAATAATAAAGCCGGACTAAAAATGACTTTCCTTAGTTCGTTCGATAGTATTCGTAAGAGTATTATAAAGAGATAATATTTTGAGTACTGTACATAAGTAATCAAAATATTATCTCTTTATATTACTCTTTACTCTTTATAATCAATTCGTGACAGTTCACGATGTGATTATACTTATTTAAGAAGAGTCACTGATTGCAGAGATGCCTTAGCTCAGGCCTCAGTTGCTTTGCTTTAGTTATTCACTCAGTGGACCAATGAACAATAGAATAAATTGTACCTAAGTAGTGAGCAGTCTACGTCTGGTTAATTATGGCCATTTGGTTATATGTATTAAAGAATCCAGTATCTATATCCAGCGTTTTAAAGTATAAATCCTGTGATAAATCCATATTAATCGACACTACACAGTAATTTTGTAAGAAGTGTGAATTCACCCTTTTGCATGCACGAACTGTTTCCAGATTGTAGAGATAAATAAGGGCCAATATTGATCCGGCACGATGGATATTAAGTAACTAGCTGATGCCCGCGACTTCGTCCGCGTGGACTTAATTTTTTCGATTCCCGCGGGAACTTATTAATTTTCCGGGATAAAAAGTAGCCTATGTATGTATGTATGTATGTATGTATATTCTTTATAGCTGATGCCCGCGACTTCGTCCGCGTGGAATAAGTTTTTCAGTTAATTTTCCAGGATAAAAAGTAGCCTATATTACTATCCCACGGTATAATCCCCCTTTATTGGTGAAACACCTACTTCTTCATATTTTAACGAAAGCCCAAATGCTGTTTCATGGCTATACTTAACTTGAGAAATTAAGGATTTTCATACAAACTCTCAACCCCTATTTCACCCCTTCGGGGGTGGAATTTTGAAAAACTGTGAAACGCATAATATGTTTTCATTTTCAACCCGCAGCTCATCTATCAAGTTTCATGGCTATATAACTTGAGAAATTAAGGACTTTCATACAAACTTTCAACCCCTATTTCACCCCTTCGGGGGTAGGATTTCGGGATAAAAAGTATCCTATGTCCTACCTCGTAGTATGGGCTCAAATCGTGCCAAGTTTCGTTTGAATTCATTCAGTAGTTTCGGCGTGATGCGCGGCCAAGATACAGACAGACAGACAGACAGACAGACAGACAGACAAAAATGAAAAAAATTACAGATTTGGCATCAGTATCTAATAATGAGTGCCCTCCAAAAAAAAATTTCAAAATATCTTCAATGTACAGAATTGGACATGTTACAGTTTTATTATAAGTATAGATAGATAGATTTCCTTCCAGATCCCTCTTGACGCGGCGGTTGTTTGTGTTTCTGTAGCGGATATTATGAGACCGCTTCCCATTTGTGCGACGAACCTATTTGAATTGTCAATCTGGATTCACAATTCAAATAGGTTAGGTAGGGTAGTAGGTGGCTGGAATATTCTGAGTAGCTTATAAGTAAGTAGCTTATTCTAGTGAAAACAGTTTAGGACCTAAATACTGTCTGCTGCTGATACTGTCACTAGAATAAGCTACTTAGTAGCGATACTAGATGATGCCAGTGACTTTTTTAAAAATATTTTTGATGAACCTATTTGTTTGGTCCGTTTTACTTAATTGTCTCTTTCATTTTTCCGGGATGAAAATCATATGCCCGTCTCTAGGATGCAAGGTATCAGCAGTAGCAGAAATTGTCAGGCGTTATATTATTTTAATTGAGTAGAGTATTTCACTAACTACGATTGATAGGTATTAGGTAGGATACCTATGCATAACGCTGCGCTATGCTGAGTGCTGACGCATCAATATAAATTACAAGCTTACTTACTATGAATTAAAATATAAACGTACGTTTTCTTCAAAAAAAAAAACTCCGTTTACTAGAAATGGAAACGGAAGCTTCAATTTGCTTTTATAGTCATTTCAAAGAGCCCCCGACATGCTGCAGTGCAGCTACTTACTTCCTACTTTGAAAAGCCATTCACCCTTCGCATAAACAAAAGCGATGCACTTATAGACAGATTCTTCGTAGCTGCGCATACCTTTCCGAAAATAGACTCACTTACGGAACGTACAACATAAGCAAAACCATTTTTACCGGCTCTGGCTCAAAAAATGACTCAAATAAATAAACTATCCGTTTCCTATACTAAACATTGAACAGGTGAAATAAATCTTGATACTTGGTAGATGTAACAATACCTACTAGGTATCATAGAAAAGAAATAATAAATATTGGGATAACGATAACGTAGGTACCTACTAACTACTAAACGTTGTCTTTTTGTAATTGCTTTCGTACGTTTCTTACGACGTGAACCACACTGTTTAAACGACATTCAATATGTTGAGGTGCTTGCGAGTTGCGACACGAAGATTTGGTGCTCTTGAAATAATTTGATCACTTTAGTTAGTTGTAGACTGTCAACTAGTCACTGTAATCTAAGCGAAAAAAAGACAAAATCATCGTTTGAAGTCGAAAGCTACAAAGGACGCTATGAATCTTTGGAGCCAGCTGACCCGCTTTCATTTTAATCGAGAGCTGGGTCCGTAGCCTCGGGGGCAAAACATTGATTGTTTACAATGCACCCATAAATTGTGTCTGCCCTAGCTTGACAAAATAATATAATTGATGACGCCACGCCCAGCCCGTTGGAATGCCCGTCCGCAAAACCGGATACCAGGGCGCACTACCGTTAATAACTATCGTGAAATTAGAAAACCAGTTCATAATGTATTTTTAACTACCGAGTACAATGCTGTAATTAAAGCTAAATGTGGAATCGCAATTGGAATAAACTTTTACACAATTGAAGTAGGTACTGATTTAACTTATTTAGGTAATGATTACAAATTTTTGGTAGTGATTTCGGGAGATTACGCATTGATGATGGTCGGAGTTTTTAATGTTGCGCAGAAAATGAACCGGAAGACTACGACAAGAAAGAAGAAAGAAGTCGGTGGATTGATGGAGTTGCGATGGGAAGTGAAGAGAGACATTCGAGTCCGAGTTAGAGATGGTAAAAAAAAGAGTGAAATCAGAGAGAAATAGTTCATTTACGATGAAGGAAAAAACTAGGAGCTTAATCAAACTGGCTATAACTGATAACACTGAGCTAGTGTTTTTAAGCTAGCTCATCAAATCTTTATTTCAGGGGGGCTCTCATAGAAGCGAATGCGAGGTCAAATATTTTTTATAGCGTTACATAGGGTTGCGGTATATCATTTTAAAGATAATTAGGAATAGAGTCCAAAAATATTTTTTTAAAATTTTTCCCCTAAAATTGACGAAATGGGGGGCTTTCAAAGTGGCGATTTTCTAACGTCCAAAGTTGACCTCAGAACTCTCAATTTTCTGAACTCTCAAGCCTGAAACTTGATCAATTATTTGAATTATATCCTGTACTTGAACAACAAATACTAAAATTAGATAAATATTATAAGGAAACGAAATTATTTAATTTTTAATGATGATGATATTTTTAACAGAACTTCAGAATGATGTCAATAGATGGCGCTCTGTGATACCGTGAGGTCTCAGTTCGGGGCGAACCACTAGTTATAATATGATGTAACTAAAAATTTATGCTTTTCGCCATTTTTTGTGCTATAAGACATTGCTTCGTACCAAATTTCAAGATTCTGAGTTCACGGGAAGTACCCTGTAGGTTTTGATTCCCTTGCGAGTGTCGAAAATTTGCAGCATAAACGGCTGTATCTTTTGATTGCGTTGGCTAGAGAGAGTAGAAGTTTGATTTTTTCACTCTCCGCTCCAAGGGACTGTAGACCTGAGTATTTGATATGAATTACAACTTGATACCTACATGTGTTCCTGAGAAGAAGGGCCTTGACAGACAAACGGACAACCAAGTGATCCTATAAGGGTTCCGTTTTTTCCTTTTGAGGTACGGAACCCTAATAAAATATCTAACACATATGAAATATTTCAATGGAAAGCGCCATTCGTCGCCTTCATTATTTCACAAATATGTAGGAGTTGCAAACTTTATGGTGTCAACGATTTCGTTCTTTGCATCTACGATGATACAAGTACATACCCAGCACGTACATTATACTAGAATCAAAACTTTATTTTAGTAGCAATACAGTGCTAGATCAGATCATTGGACTGAAATGACATGAACTACAGACATAATGTGAAGTGTGAACCGACCATATTATGGTTATTGACAAGACAAACTTGCTAAGACCTATTGCGCATTACAAGAAAATTTCTTGTGTCTTGTCTAGAATTAATGTCATATTTTGTATGCGCGTGTCTTATAAGACATATCTTGTAATTTGTATGGTCTCATACAACAACCATTGCAACTGAATTTCTTATTTAAGACATTTCTAGACAAGATACAAGAAATTTTCTTATAATGTGCAATAGGGCTAACAAGTTTACATTATATAACTCATAAATACAAACTAGATACAGGCTAGCAGCCTAGCAGGTAGACATCAAGTAAGGCCAGAAGGTATAGGAAGTTCATTATTGTTGTTCGCACCGAAGTCGGTTAATAAAACAGTTAGGCGATAAACACTTCAATCTCTCTACTCTCTCTTAGTCGAACGACATCGAATCATCAAACCAAACAATTGTTATTAATTTAGTTAAGTAGGAGTCGTCGTAACTGAAACGACTTGCTTTAGCTAAGTCGCAGTCGTTACTCGTTTCTGAGCAGAGCAAATCTAGTGCTAAGAAACTAAAGAATTAAAATCTCTGTTAGGAAACCTACCTTTCCAATAAGGAGAAGGTTCTCAAATTGGCACGGATTTTGTTTACACAAATATAGGTATATATTTTTTATATTACCTATCCATTCGGTAGAGATCATTGTACTTAAATATTTGTTTGGTACTTAGTTCTGTTTATTACAAGTTTGAGTGCTTTTAATATCAAACCACAAAGGTTTATATATTCCTAAATCCTAACTTAAGTACTTACTAATAAGTAATATACGACGCGACGTATGACGTATCGTAACTCAAGTTATAACACATCTATCTAATTAGGTATAATGCTAATTTAGTAGTTTCGAGACACTCATACCTACGTTAATGCATTTCTATGCAAGTTTGTTTGATTGAGTAGCTAATAAAGCACATGACTTCAGTTTATTGGTGTTTATTCGTGCTTCTTATTTTTATCTTTAACGAGTTTTCAATTGGAGCCAATAAACTGCTTGCTCCATTTTTTGTAAGAGTGAAATTCTAAAACAAAATGAAAAATAAAAAGAGTACCTAATCATGTGTACACATAAAATCACGTTCTGTGACAATTTTATCGTTTAAAATAGATAGGTAGATTATGTATAGTTAGGCAATAGGTTCATTTATTATATTCGACCGCGACCGTCCGTGTGGATTGAGGTTTTATGGTTCCCGCGGGAACTCTTTAATTTTCCGGGATAAAAAGTACCTAGCCTATGTGTTATTCTAGGATATAATCTAGCTCTGTGCCAAATTTCATCCAAATCCGTTAGGCCGTTCTTGCGTGATTTAGTAACAAACATCCATCCAAACTTTCGCATTTATAATATTTTAACTATAGATCTAAAGTAATTGATTACTTGCTGAGTGCAGACCAAGTGATATACCTAGGTGCATTAGTTACAAAAAAACTAAGATGAAAACGACGAGCATAATGATTTGTTTGTTAAATATTGCGTTCAGCCTGACCTTGTTCCCAGACTTTGCAATGTTTAGCTTTAACATTTTGAGATGGTGAACAATTGTGAATAATTTTGTGAACCGCAACGTATACGTGTACCATGTGGCAATTAATAATTCTAGAGTCGGCCTTCGGAAGCCATGAGCGTAGAAATCACCGCAATTGGAACGTTTGCTTAGCAACCTAAAATATTATTGTTCTTAAATTGATTCATCAACTGCTGGACTTGGTCATGCAACATAGCACTCATTAATTCTAATTTCTTAAGATATACAAGTACCTACCGCATACTTCATTTTGTAGTAACTTAGTAGGTAGGTACTTAGGTACTTAGAGTTACCTATGAGCATCAGAATATAATTTCAAACTCAAACTCACTCATATTTTTTTATTCAAATATAGTTTAAAAGTGCTTTTGAATCGTCGAATTTAGATCGAAAAATAAATACACTTTTTTCACTTTAATTTATGCTTAATTGATTGCTTTTTAAAAGCTGGTAATAATTATGTTAACGTTCCGTACTATAATACGAAATAATTAATTAGGTATTATATGACTCCATCTGAAGGGTATTAATACTGTAGCATCGGAAATGTTAGTAGATATGCAAACGTTATAAAGTAGGTAATATAAACCAATTTGTACCTAACTATCTAGTTAAAATGGTACACATAATATGAGTGATTGATATGACTCGATATATCTGCAGTCTGCACCTATTTAGTATTTACGTAGCATACAGGAAAATGGCTTCCTTGTAACAAGAGTAACAGTGGCAGTAACAACATGCCATAAAACCTTTTTGTCGGTTTAAACATTCTCAAGTATAGCTCTCAAATAAACAGACATTAAAAGACTAGATGAAGGCCGCACTCAAATAATGCGCGGAAATTAAAACTAAGTGTTCATCACACTCATTGTCTTCACTTGAACTCATTTTGTCAAAAACATTTCAAAATCAATGACGAACAACGAACAACAATAATTTTTCCCGCGTTAAAGTGTTCATTTGTTTTTTTTTTCAATAAACATGCTTTCTATTTGCAAGCTAGTTCGAAATTTAAATAAAACCTTTGATAAGTTACCTCCTTGGTTGCCATGTTTCGGAGTAAAAGATCGTTACATTTTTAAATTACACGACAGATATGAATTTACTATGTAACTTATTTGGCCGCTAAACCACGGCAGATATGGATTTTCATACAACTTTAGTCGGCCGCTGCTCGCATGTATGTGGCCAGTACAGCAATTTCGATTTATCTCGAAGAAGGTTGTCAAAATAATGCTCACATTTCCAAGCATGTTTGAGAAAAGTTTTTTTTGTTCCGAATTAAATAAAAAGCCCATGTCCTTTCCCGTGATGCAACCTATCTCTGTACCAAATTTCAACAAAATCGGTTGAAAAGATGGGCCGTGAAAGCGTAGCAGACAGACAGACATATAAATCTATACTAATATTATGAATGCGAATGTTTGGATGTATGGATGGATGGATGTTTGTTACTCAATCACGCCAGAACGGCTTAACGGATCAGGATGAAACTCAGCACAGAGATAGATTATAGTCAGGAACAACACATAGATTACTTTTATCCCGAAAATTTAACGATTTCCCGCGGGAAGTCGCGGGCATCAGCTAGTAGGTAGGTACATTTTATAAAAGTAAACTATGGATGGAGTATGCTTCCTCGGCAACAAGTGGATAATTTCCATTGCTAAGGAAACGCCGCGGTTATTTCCATTCATCATAATATTATATTATTACAAATCTGAGCGGATCTAAAAATTTTTCATAAATAACTATTGTTATTTTCCAATTAATTCTTACTGAAATTTTTATTTCTTATAAAACCATATAATAAGCTTTGAAACAATTACCAAAATATAAACTTGGTAAGTACTTATTGATATAGGTAGGTACTTGTTTTTAACTTTGTTTAAATTTGTAATTCCTCGGTTTCTTAACTTATCGCAAGTACCTAATATCGGTTTTTTATAGTATCGCCTTAGGCCTACGAGTGTCCAAGAGATCCGTACACAGAAGTTTAAAACCTTCCTTAATTATGCGCTTTTAAAATCTTCATGCCTTTATTTATAACTATTTAATACACCCTGATCTACCGTATAACTACAGTACTTGTGTGATATATTTATTCGGTAGTTAGTAGTTACGAAACAACATAATATCGTGTTAAAATACGTGTACACTTAGTCGTTATATCTTTCCGATTTGTATGAAAGTCCGTCGTTTTTTAAGTTATAGCCATGAAACTTGATATTTGGGCTACCGGTTTAAAATGAAGAAATACGTTTTTTGCCATTTTTGAAAATGCTACTACCCTCAAAGGCCTGAAATAGTTTGTATGAAAGTCCTTTATATTTTACAAGATATTTTTCAAGTTATATCTACTTACTTATATAACTTGATATCTTGGCTTTCGTTAAAAAATAAAGAAGCACATGTGTCACAATTTTTAAAAATTCCACTCACAAAGGGGTTAAATAGGGGTTGAGTTGAGTGAAGTTTGTATAAAATTCCATCGTTTTTCAAGTTATAGCCATGCAACTTGGTATTTGGGCTTCCGTTTTAAAATTATGAATAACGTATTTCACAATTTTTGTAATTTCTATCCCATAGGACGTTAAATAGAGTTTGTCTTTCACTCACGCCGCAACAGAGCAACGGATCGACTTGATTTTTTGCATGCAAAAAATCAAGCGAGGGTGAGGGCGAAGAGCGATCTCGCCTTCGCCCTCACCCTCGCCCTCGCGCTCGCACTCGCGCTCGCCCTCGCCCTCGCCTTCGCCCTCTCCTTCGCCCTCTCCTTCGCCCTCTCCTTCGCCCTCTCCTTCGCCCTCTCCTTCGCCCTCGCTCTCGCCTTCGCCCTCGCTCTCGCCTTCGCCTTCGCTCTTGCCCTCGCCTTCGCCCTCGCGCTGGCCCACGCTGTCGCCCTCGCCTTCGCGCTCTGCCGCGCCCTTGCCTTTGCCCTCGCCCTCGCGCTCGCGCTCGCCCTCGCTCTCGCTTTCGCCCTCGCGCTTGCCCTCGCTTTCGCCCTCGCGCTTGCCCTCGCTCTCGCCCTCGCCTTCGCGCTCTGCCTCGCACTCGCCTTCGCCCTCGCCTTCGCCTTCGCCCTTGCCCTCGCCTTTGCCCTCGCTCTCGCTCTCGCCTTCGCGCTCTGCCTCGCCCTCGCCTTCGCCCTCGCTCTCGCCTTCGCCCTCGTTCTCACCTTCGCCCTCGCCCTCGCTCTCGCCTTTGCCCTCGCTCTTGCCTTCGCTCTCGCCTTCGCCCTCGCGCTCGCCCTCGTGCTCGCCCTCGCCCTCGCTCTCGCCTTCGCCCTCGTGCTCGCTCTCGCCTTTGCCCTCGCTCTCGCCTTCGCCCTCTAATTCGCCCTCGCCCTCGCGCTCGCCCCCCCCCTTCGCGCTCTGCCTCGCCCTCGCCTTTACCCTCGCTCTCGCCATTGACCTCGCCCTCGCCTTCGCCCTCGCCCTCGCCTTCGCCCTTGCTGAGAGCCTTCGCCTCCTTACTAAGGAGATATTTAAATACTACTACTCACAAACACTAACATAAAATAAGTAAACTAAATCCATAATATATAAATATTATAAATGCGAAAGTTTGGATGTATGGATGTATGTTTGTTACTCAATCACGCTCCAACGGATGAACGGATCTGGATGAAATTTGGCACAGAGATAGATTATAGTCTGGAATAGCACATAGGCTACTTTTTATCCCGGAAAGTTAAGGAGTTCCCGCGGGAACCGAAAAACCTCAATCCACGCGGACGAAGTCGCAGGCATCAGCTAGTTTGGTATAAGTAAACAAGTGTAATAAGAATATCATAGCAATTAATTCTACGCCTTCAAAAAAATTTATTAGCACATCAATGCGGCGACACTGGAGCTATTTTTTGTTAGTTTATTACGTCTTTGAGAGGCGATATCTAGTGAACGCCCCGATGAATAGCGTCAGTTTTGATACTGTTTACATAGGTACTGCACATACTTTAATACTATACAAGAATCAGCCTTCCTAGTTATTGTTCATTGTTGGTAGCAATAACTCGTCTTTGAGCGGCGATAAGTAGTCAGGCCTCCAGCCACTTGCGATCAGACCGTCACAAATTCCACCACAGGAGAGCCCTACACGCACCAAATACTGAATCAGCCTTCCTGGCGATAGTTACCAAAAGTACAGTTAACTCTTAGTCTATAATGAAATTTTGGGCAGTACAAAGTATGAAAATTTCGTGCTGTAAAAATGATGGATGTTTGGAACCAGATTATAAAATTAAAAATTTGAGTTGTATTGAAAATATTGTTTTTTTTAAAGTGTTCCTTGATCTTTTACAATTAATTTGAAATAACTTTTGTTTAAATAATGTCTCCAATTAAATCACAATAGTCGGAACGCGATAACACCTTTTTTGAGATTTCCATGAATTTCCCGATAATTTTCTGCTGTCACTATACGATTTTTTGACCACTTTTTAGGGTTCCGTAGCCAAATTTGGCAAAAACGGAACCCTTATAGATTCGTCATGTCTGTCTGTCTGTCTGTCTGTCTGTCTGTCTGTCTGTCTGTCTGTCTGTCTGTCTGTGTGTCCGTCCGTATGTCACAGCCACTTTTTGCCGAAACTATAAGAACTATACTGTTGAAACTTGGTAAGTAGATGTATTCTGTGAACCGCATTAAGATTTTCACACAAAACTAGAAAAAAAAACAATAAATTTTGGGGGTCCCCATACTTAGAACTGAAACTCAAAAAAATTTTTTTCATCAAACCCATACGTGTGGGGTATCTATGGATAGGTCTTCAAAAATGATATTGAGGTTTCTAATATCATTTTTTTCTAAACTGAATAGTTTGTACGAGAGACACTTCCAAAGTGGTAAAATGTGTGTCCCCCCCCCTGTAACTTCTAAAATAAGAGAATGATAAAACTAAAAAAAATATATGATGTACAATATCATGCAAACTTCCACCGAAAATTGGTTTGAACGAGATCTAGTAAGTAGTTTTTTTTTTAATAATTTAAAACTTACTACAGGTTTGTACGGAACCCTCGGTGCGCGAGTCCGACTCGCACTTGGCCGGTTTTTTTTAATTAGGTCATACTTCATCTAACAGAGTAGCGAATGTTATTTATTTGGTAATTAAATTTTAATTTTTGCTATCATATAAAGCCGGAATACAAAATATGTTTTGAGTTACATATTGACCCTTAAGCAAATTGCTATGAGCACTGATTTTGACACGTCTTATCTTGTAACTTGTAATTGAAAGAATCTGAAGAACCTACCATACGTTTATGCGCGCTTCGGACTAAATATCGGCAGCGATATATCGTTCAGTTTTTACATAAAACCAAATGATCAGCGCACCGATTAGTAAACCGGTCTGTGGATCAGCGTATCTGACTGTCCAAAACTCACACTCTATATTCTTGGTGCATTGCGTTTGCCCAACTTAACATGACCTTTACCCAGATTTTTCTGTGCTTGTACTTTTATCGACAGCTTGTATTGACAACTTAATTCCCTATTACAGACATTCCCGACATACCAGAAGATATCAAAAAGCTGCGAGCCCTGCAGATTGCAGACTTCAGCAGCAACCCCATCCCGCGGCTGCCGGCGGGCTTCAGCCAGCTGCGGGCACTTACCGTCCTCGGGCTCAATGACATGTCACTCACTAGTTTACCCAGCGATTTTGGGAGGTGAGCACCTACTCGTATATATAACTAGTACCTTACAACCAACTGCTAAGAAATTCATGCACGAGTCGATGAAGTAGAAATATTAGGAAGGATTTGGTTTTTTGACAAATGAAGTTGATAATATCTTCTGTGAAATAGTTTTTCCTCTTTCGTATGATTCAAGGAAAAATCCATTCGTACTGGAACGTCTTTTTCTTTTTCGTCTTTTATCAAATACATAGGTGTAAATAAATTAATGTAATAGGTTGATAGTGCGAACACAGAGGTCGTTACTCGTTACTTATATAAAAATCATATTTTATGTCTTACTAGCTGATGCCCGCGACTTCGTCCGCATGTGCTATTCCAGACTATAATCTATCTCTGTGCCAAATTTCATCCAGATCCGTTCATCCGTTGGAGCGTGATTGAGTAACAAACATACATCCATACATCCATACATCCATCCATCCAAACTTTCGCATTTATAATATTTATTTGATTTATTAGAACTATATTTTATTAACTAGGATTTATTATGTTTTACTTAGGTACTAAACTCTAGGTACGTTGGTTGCGCGGATTACGCATTAAACAATAATTTATATTAAATGATTAAATTGCTCAAACCCTTCCCTGGTTCCTTGATTTATCCATGAAATTCCCGATCCATATCGGCAAACCTCGCATCGCACGCTAACAGAGGGCGTTATGAGTCTCCAAGACAGTTCGATTTGGAGAAATAAGCCTACCAAATCAGAAGACATTTTTGCCGCATTATACTGCATCAACATGGCGTCACCCAGCTTGCATTAAGACACCGCTCCGCATAAAAATCTCCATAAACCGCAACGCAAAATACTACATGAGCGATTACAGTGCAATTATATACCGAACAGTAAACCGCAAGTGATAAGTGCTTGAGACCTGTGAAAATCAGCTGATCCAGGAGCGAATTGGTCGAAAGGGATTACGCCGTCAGCGCACACCGAAATTCTTAGGTACGTTTGCCGATTTCCATTGTTTTCCTTTAACTCCTGGATATATTCCCACTTGAGCAATTTATCATTAGAAATACAGTCCTCTATTAGATCGAAAATAAAACAAATACCTTGTCGCGAACTCCAAAGCCGAAAACGATTTGGAAATTCGAATAACCGCCCAGCCATTTTTTGGTCCTTCGAGCCGGATTTGAATACGTAATCGCTCTCCACTTATACGTATTTACCTATAATTCGCTAATAATTAATATCCCGCATTATAATCTCTTATTACTTAAGCAAATATAGTTTCGTTTACCCCGCATTGCTTAGGAAATAGGATTATATAGACATATACACGTGTCACAACATACAGGTGACAATATATTCACCGCAATTCATTTAATTGTTTATTCCGCGTTGTAGTTATTACAATCAAGTTAAAGTCTGGCGTATTGCAGTTTTACCTTGAAAACAATAGATAAGACGCCCGACCTTCAGCGGTCAACGGCCGCCCGCTCGCATCCTTGCATCTTGTTATTGCCTATTTGTGCATCGAATTCTCTCAATATAATTAGTTTTACATTCGTTAAAAATGCCTAAGAGTGATAAAACGGTAGTAGAATCGGAAGATAATGTTGATATCAAACTGTTCTTAATGGAACAACGACGTAATACGATATTCGGTTGTTTACAAGAAATTTATGATTTGTCAAAAACCATAGATATAAACTCGTCGAGTAGAGAAGACTTCCTCGACGCCAGTAGCAACATCGATACATTGCGCTCTGAATTTAGCAAGATAGTGGACGATTACAATAACCGTTTATTATCGTTAAACCCGAAAGCGACGCCAGAGCTCAAGTGTCTAATTTCGTTCGAACGTCTTTATAGTCGTGTTAAACGTCTGGTCACACAATGCGCTGACGAGAATAAAGTCAATAACAGCGACGAACCGCGTCGTCTTAAGCCATATCTACCGCCTATACAATTAGTCTCTTTCGATGGTTCGGACTTAAAATCGTGGAGTCTATTTTACGCTAATTTTAGAACTATTATACACGAAAATAAGTCCCTTACGGACGCTGAAAAACTTTATTACTTATTAGGAAAATTGTCAGGTAAGGCCAAATTAGCCTGTGCCGGCATTACGCCGTGTCCTGAAAATTACGAACTAATCTTTAAAACGCTTGTTGATAAATTTGAAGATAAACGTCATTTAGCTACATCGTACTTAGATCAAATTTACAATATTAAGGCGATGTCCACCGCTACTTCTAATAACTTAGAGAATTTTCTAGATACGATTGCTTCATCAACCGCCGCTCTTAAGAATTTAAAGTTAAATAATCTTGCCGACTTCATATTCCTTTATATGGCGCAGAAGAAGCTGGACCCCGAAACAGTCCGCCTATTCGAACTAAGTAGGCGCGGAACGGAGATTCCGTCATACGACGATTTAATTTGCTTTCTTCGCGAACACATAAAAATATTACAACGCACTTCCGGAAAACAAGAAGTTCCGAAGAGTACGGAAAAGAAATCGGACGCGGCATCGAAATCATCGAAATTCTCCAAACCGACGCATACTTATTTAAATACCGCAACTACGCTTCCGCAACCTCTGTGTTCACTTTGCAATTCGCAACATGAACATTTATATAAATGTTCCGCATTTCATAACCTGTCGGTGAATGACCGCTTTAAATTCGTTAAGGCGAACAGTTACTGTGTGAATTGCCTCGGAAATCACAGGCTATCCACGTGCGGATCTTCCGCACGGTGCCGCCGGTGTAATTCCGCACATCACACGCTGCTTCACTTCGAGAATTCCGCAAATTCCGTATCCGCAAATTCCGCATTCGTAAATTCCGCATCCGCAAATTCCGCACTCGCAAATTCCGCATCTGCAAATTCCGCATCAGCTAATTCCGCGTCCGGTGACACTACGCCACGAACGGCGTCAGCTGCTGCCGCGCGTTCTGCCGCTTCGTCTAGTTTTGCTGCTAGCAATAGTCCAAAGTCTACGACCACACCCGCGCGCTCCGATGATGTTGCGCTGTGTTCTTTATCAAGTTGTAATATCTCTCGTACACCTAATACGGTGTTACTCGCAACCGCACGCGTCGTCGTTTTTGATTCGCAGGGTAAGGAGCATAGTGTGCGCGCACTATTGGACAGTGCTTCGCAAAGCAACTTCGCCAGTCGCAGTCTTTGCCAACGGTTGGGTTGGGAAGCAAATCCCATTTGTTCCGTGGTCAAAGGCATTGGAGGCACTTCGAAACCAGTAAAAGGTTCGGTTTCAATAAAATTATTTTCAAGATTCGACCTTGCTGTCTGTTTTAACATGAACTCGCTCGTGGTAGACAAGATAACGGAACGTTTACCCACCGTGTCAATCGATGCTTCGGCTTTAATTAATTTCAATAATTTACCTTTGGCTGATGACACGTATGCCACCCCGGGAGACATTGATTTGTTGATTGGAGCTTCAATCTTTCCTCATCTCTTATTGTCCCGCAAGGTTCAAGGTCAGTCTGATAGTCCTTCGCCGATAGCTTTAGAAACAGTTCTAGGCTACGTTATCGTCGGTTCTGCTCCCTCTCGCGATGCTAGTTGTACGTCGGTTTCGTATTGTTGTGCCGCTGATCCGCTAGACGCCGCCGTGCGTAAATTCTGGCAGATTGAAGAAATCGACGCTCCGCATGCATTAAGTCCAGATGACGCGGCGTGCGAAGAAATTTATAACAATACGACTACCCGCGAGGCAGATGGACGATACGAAGTCGCGCTCCCATTTAAGGGAGATGTATTTTCGCTAGGCGATTCTTTTCAAAAGGCGAAAAACCGCTTTCTTTGCCTGGAGCGTAAAATGTTAGCTTCACCTAAACTTAAGGAGGCCTACGATAGTGTCATCCTTGAATATTTAGACAAGGGCTACATTTCCCCCGCACCTCCAGATACGGAAACAACGCAGAATTTGCCCTCGTATACGATCTCTCATCATGGGGTCATACGAGAGGATAAGTTGACCTCTAAATTGCGCGTCGTGTTAGACGCAAGTTCTAAAACGACTACGCAAGTTTCCCTCAATGACATTTTGCATAGTGGCCAGAACTTGCAGGGAAACTTATTTCATATTATCGTAAATTTTCGCTTATACCGCATCGCCCTCTCCGCTGACATTCGTCAAATGTTTCTTTGTATTGGCGTTCGGAATTCTGATCGCAGATTCCAACGCATTTTATATCGTTTTTCCCCGCAAGAGCCTTTAAAGGTTTATGAATTCAACAGAGTTTGTTTCGGACTTAAGTCCAGTCCATTTCACGCTCTTCGCACTGTGAAACAGCTTCTCTCAGACGAAGGCGCTTCATACCCTCGAGCGAAAGAAACTGTGGATACAGGCTTATACATGGACGACTTCGTCTATAGCATCGACAGTGAAGACGATGCTATTTCCACCGCTGCCGAAGTGATTGCTCTCATGAAAGCAGGTCAGTTCGACCTTGTAAAATGGACAAGTAATTCACAAGAGGTATTAGATTCTATTCCGCCTTCACATCGTCTCTCTGCTGTTAAGGAGTTCGATGATTCTGAATCACATAAGGTACTCGGCTTATGTTGGTCACCCGCTACAGACAATTTTAGTCTCAAAATCAGTACGCCCGCTGAGTCTTGCACAAAGCGCACAATTTTGTCTTGTATCGCCAGAATATGGGACGTCATGGGGTTTGTTGCTCCCGTAGTCCTATACGCGAAACTTATTATCAAACAACTTTGGTTGTGCGATTGTGATTGGGATGAAGTACCACCCGAACACATTGTTCAACTCTGGTCCCGCTTCAAGGAAGAACTCCCTTTGCTTGGCAAAATCAAGATCCCACGGCACGTAGGCATCGTGACTGGCGATATAATTACCATAGTGGGGTTTGCTGACGCTAGCGAAAAGGCCTATGGTGGCGTGGTATACTTTCATGTCAAGGACAGCAGTGGTCTTCGCAATAATGAGTTGCACCTAATAACCGCTAAGTCTAAGGTTTCGCCGCGTAAAGTTATATCGCTCGCGCGATTAGAACTTTGTGCAATTCTCATACTGAGCAACTTAATTACCAAGGTGATCGAAGCCTGCAATAACCGCATAAATATCGACCGCGTTTTCGCATTTTCGGACTCAACAGTGGCGTTATGTTGGGTGCATTCCTCGCCTCACCGTTGGGACACCTTCGTGGCCAACAGAGTGACTAAAATTCAAAATGAATTTCCCGCACAAACCTTTTATCATGTGCCTGGCACTGAAAATCCCGCTGATTGTTTGTCGCGAGGACTTAGTCCCGCACAAATAATCGATCACCCGCTTTGGTTCTGTGGTCCTGAATGGATTCTATCAGATCCAAATCTTTGGCCTGTTACCGCTTTCAATCCTTCCACGGTGGCACAGCCTCCGGAAGAAAAGAAACATGTTCTTCTCACCGCTGCGGAAAACGAAATAAACTTAATTATTTCACTCGCCAACCGCTTTTCATCGTGGTCGAAGCTTGCACGTTGTGTAGTTTTCGTTTGTCGTTTCGCAAAACTCTTACCACGTCGTGACGCGATAATCGCATCCGATTTGGATTATGCAGAAAATTTAATAATACGTGAACTTCAGCGCTCTCACTTCGCGGACGAAATATCAAACCTACGGGCAGGCAAGAGCTGTAGCCCAGTGTTTCAGCGCCTCAAGCCCTTTCTACAAGATAATCTTATCAGAGTCGGAGGGCGTTTGAGAAATTCCGATATAAGCTTCGACAACAAACATCCGATTATACTTCCGCGAAAAGGTCATATTTTAGATCTGTTGGTCGATTATCATCACAAAGTAAACTGCCATGCAGGTCCAGATTTGTTGATGTCTATATTGCGCCAGAAATACTGGATTCTGTCCGCTCGTAACTTGATTCGGAGTCGGGTTCACAAGTGTCTACCCTGCTTCCGACTAAACGCTAAACCAAATTTCCCAGAAATGGCAGATCACCGCTCCTGTCGTGTTACTCCGACCGCGAAACCGTTTATATACACGGGCACTGATTACGCCGGCCCTTTTAAAGTGACTCTTTCTCGTGGTCGCGGTATCCGCTCGACAAAGGCATACGTGTGCCTTTTCGTGTGCTTAACTACCCGCGCTGTGCACATAGAGGTTGCTAGCGATTTAAGCGCTGCTAGTTTTCTAGGAGCGTTTAAGCGTTTTCTGTCTCGGCGTGGTCCAGTTTCTCGCGTGTACTCAGATAACGGCACTAATTACGTTTGCGCTAAGCGTATGCTTTCAGAATTACACAACTTTTTACTGTCAAAACACTTTAAAACGGAATTTGGCCACATACTAGCTGAAAACCGCATCGATTGGGCGTTAAATGTCCCATCCGCCAGCCATTTTAATGGTAATACCGAAACAAACGTTAAGAGTCTTAAAACTCATTTATACCGCGTTGTAGGTGACCAAGTTCTGACGTTCGAAGAGTTCAGTACTGTGCTTGCCCAGATCGAGGCAGTAATGAACTCTCGGCCTTTGTGCCGTACGCTATCCAATGATCCGTCGGAGCCTCTCGCGTTAACACCGGCTCACTTTTTAACACTTACGCCTTTAAAATATCTTCCAGCTAGGGATATAGAAGAAGGTCCGTTACATTTGCTTACGCGTCAAGAACTTATAGACAAACTTGTCCAGTCGTTCTGGAAGCGCTGGAAGGCCAATTATTTGCATACACTGCAGACGCGAAACAAATGGAACACGCCGACTAACCCAATTGCGAAAGGTGATGTTGTAATACTTAAAATCGATAACGCACCGCCGCTTCACTGGCCGCTAGGATTAGTCGAGGAAGTCTTCCCTGGATCGAACGGTGTTACGCGCGTTGTTCGTATTCGCACTGCTACAGGATCTTATTTGCGTCCTGTAGTACGTCTTTGTCCCCTACCTAAAGAATAGTTTCATAGCTTAATATTTAGTTTAGGTTAGGGTCCGCGTTAGTTAGTTTAGTTTAATTTCATATAAGTTCCGCATCGCTTTTTCTTCTTTTTTTTTTTGAAGACAACGCTTCAAGCCCGGGGGAATGGTTGCGCGGATTACGCATTAAACAATAATTTATATTAAATGATTAAATTGCTCAAACCCTTCCCTGGTTCCTTGATTTATCCATGAAATTCCCGATCCATATCGGCAAACCTCGCATCGCACGCTAACAGAGGGCGTTATGAGTCTCCAAGACAGTTCGATTTGGAGAAATAAGCCTACCAAATCAGAAGACATTTTTGCCGCATTATACTGCATCAACATGGCGTCACCCAGCTTGCATTAAGACACCGCTCCGCATAAAAATCTCCATAAACCGCAACGCAAAATACTACATGAGCGATTACAGTGCAATTATATACCGAACAGTAAACCGCAAGTGATAAGTGCTTGAGACCTGTGAAAATCAGCTGATCCAGGAGCGAATTGGTCGAAAGGGATTACGCCGTCAGCGCACACCGAAATTCTTAGGTACGTTTGCCGATTTCCATTGTTTTCCTTTAACTCCTGGATATATTCCCACTTGAGCAATTTATCATTAGAAATACAGTCCTCTATTAGATCGAAAATAAAACAAATACCTTGTCGCGAACTCCAAAGCCGAAAACGATTTGGAAATTCGAATAACCGCCCAGCCATACGTGTTATTGCGTTTAAGTAGGTATGCTATTACTGTTATTACTTCATGGCTGACCGATAAGTGATCAAAATATGTTACTATATTATGTAACTATACGTTACTATATGTTACTATAATTATGTAAACTAAGTAACTATAAACCTTGGAAAAATTTATTAAAACGTTAGAAAGCGAGGAAAAATAGTGAAGTAATAAGATGCCATCTGCTCAAAATACGTTTTACCTAAATAAGGTACTAGTTGACCTCTAAGACACTCTCAAAGCAGCTGTTCTGTTTGGCGGTCATTTGTAAGTAACTAAGTATAGAAGAAGGTAACGCAAACGCTACTTTTGTTACCTTCCTATTTTGTGGTTACAATCAAGTCTACCTACCTACAGTAGTTTTACTTCATAGAAGAATAGCCCAATTCAGATGCTATTAGGATACATAATAAAAGTAGGTTTATCTGTTCCTCTTATGATTACGGTCACTGGAGAGAAAAGGATTAGAATGTCATCCTCATAGCATCTGGATTCTGGATATGATAGTCATATTATGGTCGTTTTGTCGACAATTTTATAGAGATCGGTCCAGTTAGATATTGTTAAGGTACGTAATTTTAATAACATAGTGGTGTCGTAAATTATGTTGATATTTATGATGTTATGTTTTCCGTTGGCCGTCACATTGTATGAACACGCAGCGTTTTTCACGGTCATAGTAAATTGATATTGCAACATTGAACATAAATTACATACTATTGCGCTTAGGAGTTATGGCATTATAGAGGAAGAACCCTTTTGTTATGGTTTCGAAGTAAAAAAGGGAACCTTTATGGTGTTCTGTCCGTCTGTGTATCACTGGCATTTAAAAATCTACTATTATAGCGGTAACATTGTTATTTTTAGTACGGTTATAAAATAGGCTACATGCTACAGCGATACAGAGGTATATTTAAAAGTTTGAATGCATGAAAAGCTAGATTCGAAAAAAAATGATGTACCTACCCCTCAAGCGATACTTCGTCAAGTAGGTATTATTAGGTCTTTACTTATGAAATTGCCTTTCTTCAGTACTGGTCATTTCAAATAAAAAAAAGTTTGTAATGGCTCTGTATTCTAAATTCAAATTAATTTTGTTTTAAAACCATGACATTCTTTTTGCAAACTCAGTCTTTTGTTTTTTGATTAGCGTTGTATTTTCATTACATTTCAACATTTTTCGTCATAATGGATACATTAAACATTCGTGTAATTATGGAATACTAGCTGATGCCCGCGACTTCGTCCGCGTTGATTGAGGTTTTTTGGTTCCCGCGGGAACTCTTTAATTTTCCGGGATAAAAAGTAGCCTATGTGCTATTCCAGACTATAATCTATCTCTGTGCCAAATTTCATCCAGATCCGTTCAGCCGTTGGGGCGTGATTAAGTAACAAACATCCATCCATACATCCATACATCCTATCGCGAATCTCGACTCTCAACTGAGGGTGGGAGATGTAACACATTAAATAGAACACGCGATATAAGTCAGGGTTAGGAAAAGAGTAATTGTAGCGACACCACGATAGCCTCTATCTCACTCCAATCTTGCTCAACTAATTAATTTGGTATTGTACTGTCGTACTACTGTACTGGCCAGGTCTGAGTGAGGACCATGTTTCCCTGTAGAGCCCAATTAACTGGTCTCGGCAACGAGCCCCTCTTGCTCTGCCTATGCTATCTACTGGACACTGAGCGGACCCCTTTGGTCCTATTAGGAACTCCTCAACAACCCCTACATTCCTGCCCATAACCACCTAGGCAACTCAGTGCCCACACTCCAGACCTCGACCCTGCCACCGAGCCCGTGATCGGGAGGGCGAGGTTACCTATCGCGCCGCCGCTACAACACAATAGGTATAAGTATCCAGTATGACTTACCAAGAAAATAGTTTTCCTTGATTTGTCAGCACTCGTGGACTTCCTGGATCGTATCACCGACGATCCTGCTACACGCGTGCCGCTACTTCCTCCTGTCAATTTGTAATGCTATATGACAGGAAAAGGCGGTAGGCGACAACAACTTTTAAATTAAAGTTGCCAGGTAAGAAAATTAGAGTGGTCAAAGAGCTATACTCACCAAATATACAATGTCGAAGTCCACGACACTCCCAACAGCGGAAGAAGTTATAGCGAAGCTAGCAGAACCACCAACTGACGGGTCCACTCAGCTATCTTCTCTCTAGCTCGAATGGCAGCGCCCCGTCTGGTCCTCTGCTCCGCTTCTACTTCCCCACCTGTTGCCTGAGCCAGCTCATCATCTTCTCTCCTAGGAGATGACCGGGCGGCTACACTAGAACTCTGATCAGACTGCTCGACTTCTACTTCAGATTGGTCTATTAGAGGAACTACGATCCTGTGAGAATCGGTCTCCATTTCTTCAATTAGTGGAAGGGTTTCAGGTTCTGGTTCCTCTTCAACCTGTGGCGATTGAGTGCCCTGTTCTGTCACGGAAGGCGAGTCCTCCACGTCAGCCTCCAAAGGATACAAGTGCCCTAAAGATCGTGTAAATTCGGTATTTCCCACCTTAACCTTCGCTACACGGCACTTGCCATCTGCACCTTGTATGAGAGACGAGACCTTGCCCACTTTCCAGTTATTTCTGTTTCGTGAGTCGTCTTTTATCTGTACTGTATCACCAACCCTGGGTGACTTGCTAGACTTCACTCGAGGCTGTCTGTACGAGTGGCTGTGCCGCTCACGTAAACTGGTAAGATAGTGGCTCGCAAACATTTTCTTGAACTCACTCAAGACTGTGAGCCCTTTGCGCCAACTGCCAATCAAATCAATTTTGGTAGAAGTCTCTGTCCCATCTATGCTATGGGAGGGGACCGGTGTCAGGCAATTTTTTAAAGCTAAAAAATCTGACGGCCTCAAAACGTGTTCCAGTTGAGCACCAACACAAGTAAGTGGTCTTGAGTTTATAACAGTCTCCACTTCTTTGATAATCGTCATAAGCTGCTGGTCAGTTAGCAGGTGTTTATCCAGACTACGCTTCATGCACTGCTTCACTATCCCTACCAGTCTTTCATAGAAGCCCCCGTGCCACGGTGCGAGTTGAGGTATGAACTTCCACTGTATCATGTTCTCTTTGCAGTACGGACTTGACAAGACCTCTGATACTAGCTTGAAGTACATAGCGTTGTCTGAAATGAACCTTTTGGGCAGACCTCTAGCTGCTATAAATCTTCGCAAGGCAAGAAGACATTCTTCAGCAGTCAGGTCTTTCACTAGCTCCAAGTGGACTGCTCTCACTGCTAAGCATGTTAACAAACAGACCCATCTTTTCTCCTTTCTATTAGAAGTGCTTACAAACAGCGGTCCAAAGTAATCAACTCCAACGTAAGTAAAAGGAGAACTGTATGATACTCTTTCTTCAGGTAAGTTAGGTGCCGCCGGAAGTTTATATGGGCCACCACCATGTTTGATGCATTTCAAACACTTCCTGAGAGCCTTTTGCACTTGTGATCTCCCATGTGGTACCCAATACTTCTCTCGTAATTTCATGAGTGTGTGTGTGACTCCAACATGGTAATTCTCTTCATGGATCCTTTGAATTACATGCATTGTAAAGTCACAATCCTTTGGGATCAATATTGGATGTTTCATATCATATGACCATGTCGTGTTTGCCATACGACCTTTGCTCCGTAGCAAACCGTCTACATCCATAAAGAGATCAAGGTTTCTTGAGAGACTTGTTTTCTCCCCAGATACTTCACTGGGAAAGAACTTTGCTTGGAGACTCTTAATCTTGCTGATCCTTTCTTGATCAGGATCTTCCTCTACAGGTGGGTTGCAGAACTCAAAATTAGTGGGCAGTTCATCCATGATCTGATCCAAGGTCTCACCATAGTTCTGTTCATAGCCTTTCATCGTCATTTCTGGACCATCTACAATGTCCAGATCCTCCGCAGCCGAGCAAAGGACTTGATCTCCATCAAGTTGTTTGTCCATTGGCCAGTACTTTTCTTCTTTGGTTAGAAACTCTGGTCCACCAAACCATAGTTCTTGCTTTAGTTGCCACAGTTCTGGCCGTGTAGCTATGTCAGCCGGATTAATTTTTGTACTAACATAACGGAATTCCACTTCTTTGTTCTGCTTGATCTCATTGACACGTCTCTGAACAAAAGGTGGTAGTAATTTATTGGACTTCATCCAAGCAAGCACAACTTGACTATCAGTCCAGAGGAACTGTCGAGAAAGAGCAATCTCTAAATTTGCTCTAATATACGTTAAGAGTCTGTTGCCAATGAGGTAGGCTAAAAGTTCCAGCCGTGGGATCTTGAGATCATTCTTATCTTCCACTGGTGTAACTCTTGCCTTGGACATCAGGAAGGCCGTCTTGATTGTCTGTCTATTCGTCATGCGCAGATATACCACCGCAGCATACCCATCTTTAGACGAGTCACAGAAACAGTGAGCTTCGTACTTGAAATTTGTACCAGACATTGAAACTCCAACGTATCTGGGCATTTCAACATCCTTTATTTTTGCCAAAATATCTAGAGTAGATTTCCATCTTTGCAGCATATCTTCTGGTAAAGGCGTGTCCCATTTTAGCTTCCTTATACAAAGTTCTTGAAACAATAGTTTTGCATGCAAGACTGCTGGAGATACAAAACCACATGGGTCGTACAAACGTGCCATGGTACGTAGGACATCTCTCTTTGTGACTACCTCACTACTTACATCTGTTATTTTGTCCAAGTTGAGCTTTAGGCTATCTGTCTTGACATTCCAAGTCAGGCCCAGAATCTTAGTCGTGTCACCCTGTGTAGCTTGTTGTGCTTCTGGTATTTTCGAAAGAAGATCAGTACTGTTTGAAATCCAGTCTCTAATGTTCATGGAGATCTCTCCAAACACCTTCCTTGCATCATGATAAATTTGAAGAGCTTTACTTTCTGAGTTAACAGCCAGAATCAAATTGTCAACGTAGCATTTATCAGCTATCTCAGACAGAAGCCTTTTATCTGTCCTTGCCATGTGAAATCGAATGGTCGCTGTAAGCAGGAATGGACTGGCGATGATGCCAAATGGAACTCTACAGAATCTAAAATGTATAAGATTCTCATCTGTCAAATCCTTGGTTGGGTCCTTTACCCATAAAAACCGGGTCACATCACGGTCTTCCTCTTGCAAGGCTACTTGTAAAAATGCCTTTTCAACATCAGCGCTGATACCTATCATTCCCATTCGAAACTTTAGGAGTAGAGCAGTCAAGTCTTCTAGCATTGAGGGTCCACTGTACATACACTCATTGAGGCTCTTTTCATTTTTTAGCTTAGCTGATGCATCGTAGACAAGGCGTCCTCGTTTCCCACTCTGTTTCACAATGTGGTGAGGAAGATAGTGCACAGGGGGTCCAGACTGATGGCCTTGCAGTGGTTTTGGGTCGACGACTTCAATTATGCCCGCATCAAGTTGTTCCTGCAAAATATTGTTATAGTCAGTCAATGTTTCCTGATCTAATCTCTTTAGGACCCCTTTCAAACGGCCATAGGCAAGACCATAGTTGGTGGGTAAATCTGGTGGGTACTGCACCCAAGGCCATTTCACTTCATACCTCCCATTGACATATTTGGTAGATTCATTGAAATACTTTACGGCCTCTTCCTCTCTAGTGCTTTTGGGAGAGTCTGTAATGCCTATGCCTTCCAGGGTCCATAAGAATTTCATATCTATGTCTCTTAACGGCAGATCTGGTTCCGTGAAGTATGAACATCCTGGTTGGTGACAGTGACAGTATGTAATGACAGATAAAATATTGCCTCCTTTATCATCATCTAAAGTGTGACCAGAAATCAACCAACCAAAGTCAGAATTTACTAAATAAATATTTTCCTGTATTTTGACTCTTTCTGCTCGGATAAATGAAAAGTAAAAATCATTCCCTATCAAGAGATCAACGGCCTCTCCCACTGAGTCGTCATCAGCAAGGAAATCAAATGTTGCATCACAACAAATTGTGGCAATCGGTACATGCTGGGTAATGTGGGGCACAACATTTACTTGTACCTTCCTGACAACTCCTCGCTTTGTCTCTATGGTGATCTCGGCCGATGTGCTCTGAGTCTCTCTTGGTTTATTTGACCCAAATGTGTATATGGAGAGTAAATCAGTTTCACCTGTCACATTAAGGGCTTTCGCCATCCGGCTGCTCAAGTAGCTCCTCTGGCTGCCGGAGTCCAGAAGGAGCCTCACCCTTCTATTGTCCACCATTGCCACTGCCGTCTGTAAGAAAGGAAGGCGATAAATGGTTGTTAGAGCAGTAGTTAGACCTTCACTCAAGATGCTCTCTGTTTTACCTCCTCCACCTTCACCCTTCTGCTTATCCATGTACGTCTTGCACAGAGCACGGTTGTGGTCACCTTGGCAGTGGAAGCACCTCCTCTTATTTCTGCAGGCTTTAATCCCATGACCAGTCTGGAAACAACGGAAGCAGCGGTTCTTAAGCTTCGATTTTCTCTCCTGCAGGCTGCTGACTTTGCATTGATCAGAGAAGTGACTACCATGGCAAAATACACACTGGATCTCTTTGCGTGGTCGCTTGAACTTCTTTCTATCTCCACTTCCATGTGTACCTTTCCTTTTCCGGTTACTCTTACGGTCTTCTCTGATGTGCAAAGCCTCTGTTGTAGATCCCGTTGGTCTCTCTTCCGGTATCTCTGGTAACTCCCTGGTCTCAGCACCAGACCTTTCCATTGCAGAGACAACCGTTTCCAGGGCCTCCCTAATATTGGTGACTGACGGCTCCTTGCCCACCTGAAGGTTCACTTGGTAGAGTACGGAATCAGGGAACTTCTCACGTATAATCACTCTTAAGTGATTACTCTCCACATCCTCTCCTAGTGACTTAAGAACCCTCAGATGGGTTTCTATCCCGTCCAGTTGTTTCCTACACTCAGCTGCCTGGGACTTAGCTTGTGGTAAGGCTGACAAAGATTTGTAGTGAGCGTCAATCACTTCGCTTTTTATTCCAAATCGTTGTTTCAACTTTATCAATGCCAAGTGGTAGTTCTCGTTTGTGATGGTCAGACCTTCCACAGCTTTGGCAGCCTCTCCCTCCAAACAACTGTACAGGTACGAAAACTTATCAGAATCGGGGAGGTTTTTGTTATGGATGTTGGCTTCAAACTTGTCCCAGAACTCATACCACTTTACTTGATTCCCATCAAACTTGGGCAGCTCCAATTTTGGCAGCTTTGTGTTTGCGAATGTAGAATTGGTTGCATGCCGCTGTAAGATGGTGATGAGTTCTTCAGCCTTGATCTGCCTTTCCATACAATCCGTCAGTAATTCTTCCTTGACAGATTTTGATGTCGACAAATAGAACTTACTCTCAGTGTCGAGTTTTTCTATACAGTCTTTGAGTTCAATGATATGTTGCTGTAGGCTGGATTCCTGCATGCCTGTGGCGCACTCAGCCTCGACTAATTCAGCTTTGGTCGTGAGGCGGTCTAAACGCAGTTTGAGGCGATGCAGTAGTGATTTCTCCATAGCGGACATCACAGTTCCTTTCCTTTTTGACGTCGACTGGAAAATATACAAAATATACCATAATAAGACGCAACCAAAGGACATATGTGATTCCGGTACTTTGTCATTTAGATAGATACTTACCACGGTTTATTCGACGATTTGCGTCAAAGGAACAGTGATGCCGTATTATTTTAGCGTCAGCGTACGTTTGCGTCAAATTTACTTCTCCACTTTAACACTCAGTTAACTTTAAAACACTCACTTAAATTTTAAATTAATTAATTTTATCTAGATTATTTGTTCAAACAAGTCAAAGAATTGAAAGAATCCTTTGAAAGGATCCTCGTGACAACTGACAGTTCAATAATGGTTTATGGCGGTAAAATGGACAATAGTGTTGCAAGCATGTTATCTATGGTTGCAAGTGGTCGATATAACGATCGATACCGGTTACCGAATTACCGGTTTTTGACACTGTAATTGCATCATTGTCGATATTATATTGTAAATGTCTGTGTGTAAACCATACGCACAACGACAGGATCGAACCCCTTTTATCGATACATTACAATTATTAAAGGTGTCAAGCAGAAGTGCGTGATAGATAACTCCACGGTGAGAAGTCACCGTGATCGGTCCGTCTCCGGTAATAACTGTGCCGGATATAATACACGGCAGTCGTTCCAATCCAAAATAACGACGTCGAAGAGAAAGAAGAAAAAAATCAACATACAAGTGACCCTGTCCCGATTTTTATTTTAATTAATTGGACCGATCGCCGTGCCAAAGTCACAGAGGTTAAATCGCCGTAAACCGGAACGACACCACGATCAGTGCAGTTCTGTGCTTTGATCAAGTATATAGGTTCTGTGGATCAATGACTATAGGCAATAGACATCTGGAGATAATCGATGTCTGTGATCGATATGAGATACCAGAGATAATCGATCTTTTCCCGACGTCATTTACCACAGACGCTCGTCAGTAGTGCCAACCACGCAAATATCCGACACAAAAAGGGGTGGTTCCACACTGCACGAACGCGCAACTCGACCCATAGAACTAGGACTCTTAAAGAAATTATACTTTACTCTGTGGAATATTTAATTTAACCATTTTCAATCTATGCCAATAATAACACAACAGCTGTGCACAACAGTAAATAGAAGGGTAATTATCTAGTCTATGATCTATGCAAGGCATAGAGTAAGTAAGGCATAGCAAGGGAGAAAAATATATGTCACTTATGGCGGGCACACAGAGCTAAGGCGGGCACAACAAAAACGAGATAACATAAACAATGCATTCTATGATTAGTACGGTGATAAAGAAACGAAATCCCTCACTTATAGAAATGTGATGATTATAATCAAGTAATATGGATGTGTACGCAAATAAACAACGACAACCACACCTTACTTCAGCCATTCCCCTAGGAATAGCTCACTGCGGTGTACGGCTGAGAAAGGTGGTTCCTAATAAACACAGATAATATCATGTGACCTCAGGTCGATGCGCTTCCACGCACCCTCTCCGAGAGCCTATGCACAGCCCTCTCGGAGAACCACCCCGCCAGGACTAGGTTTTACTGGCGGCCCTGCACTTCGGGCTAATCTCTGCCGTCCACCTCTTTAGGACTGCCGAGTCCATCCCAGCACCTCCACCATTTTATATCGCGAATCTCGACTCTCAACTGAGGGTGGGAGATGTAACACATTAAATAGAACACGCGATATAAGTCAGGGTTAGGAAAAGAGTAATTGTAGCGACACCACGATAGCCTCTATCTCACTCCAATCTTGCTCAACTAATTAATTTGGTATTGTACTGTCGTACTACTGTACTGGCCAGGTCTGAGTGAGGACCATGTTTCCCTGTAGAGCCCAATTAACTGGTCTCGGCAACGAGCCCCTCTTGCTCTGCCTATGCTATCTACTGGACACTGAGCGGACCCCTTTGGTCCTATTAGGAACTCCTCAACAACCCCTACATTCCTGCCCATAACCACCTAGGCAACTCAGTGCCCACACTCCAGACCTCGACCCTGCCACCGAGCCCGTGATCGGGAGGGCGAGGTTACCTATCGCGCCGCCGCTACAACACAATAGGTATAAGTATCCAGTATGACTTACCAAGAAAATAGTTTTCCTTGATTTGTCAGCACTCGTGGACTTCCTGGATCGTATCACCGACGATCCTGCTACACGCGTGCCGCTACTTCCTCCTGTCAATTTGTAATGCTATATGACAGGAAAAGGCGGTAGGCGACAACAACTTTTAAATTAAAGTTGCCAGGTAAGAAAATTAGAGTGGTCAAAGAGCTATACTCACCAAATATACAATGTCGAAGTCCACGACACATCCATCCAAACTTTTGATTTTGACAAAAGGTTTTTTGATTTATTTGATACTAGATGATGCCCGCGACTTCGTCAGCGTGGATTAAGGTTTTTTGATTCCCGCGGGAACTCCTTAATTTTCCGGGATATTAGTAGCCTATGTCCTTCCCCGGGATATAACCTACCTCCATACCAAATTTCAGCAAAATCGGTTGAAAAGATGGGCCGGGAAAGCGTAGCAGACAGACAGACAGACAGACACACTTTCGCATTTATAATGTTAGTATGGATTTGATGAGTTCCGTCGTGGCACCAACGCGACAAACGGCACGTAACATAAAAAACGTTTACGGAGAGAACTGTACAAAAGAACGCACAACCCGTTATTGGTTTTCCCGGTTCCGTTCTGGAAATTTTGACTTGAAAAATGAAGCTCGGTACCTAGCTTGTGTAGCGTACATCAATTAAAACTTAAAAGAGTTTTTTGTGAAACCTTTGAGATGCGCTTAAGCTTCGGGGTGTCGAGTGTCGACGTAGCGAAGGGGTCACTCATTAAATATTACCAGCAGGCATATCGGAGTTAGGAGCTTAGGACGAAGTTGAAGGCAAAGTTGGAAGATTAAAATTTCATAACGTTTAAGTAACTTTTATTTTTACAGTCCCTAGAAAAGAAAAATTGGCCAAGGCAAACCGCCTATTCATACTTAACAATGACCTTTCCCTTATTTGGCTTGCTTACAGTTTGGCGGGATTCAATTGAGGTCGAATGTAATTATTTGACCTCATTTAAAAAGTCTGGCAAAATACCTAGTAATAATCACGTGGAGGCCGTCTAAGCTAAAAATGAACGCGCCTCTAACATATTAGCGATATGTACACGAATTGGAGGTCTTTGGTCACCGGCTTTTACGGCTGGATCTGTAAGCAAACTAGCGTAAAAATTACGCGACCATTTAGTGAGGGGCGCTCATTTTAAGATTAGACGACTTTTATGTGTACATACGTAATTACGTACCTATGTAATTATAATATTAAATGATCGGTGAACTTATTATATGTTACTTTTTGATTACACTTAAACAAATTAACCATAGCAATGATAATTACTATAATACCTGTTTATATACGAAATGTAAAAGTACCTAATAACGTTTTTTCTAATAAGAACATGTAGGTGAGTGGTACGTCATATTGTATATCGTGATAAACCCACAAAAAGGTGCGCCAGCTAAGGCGAATCCCACACTGCGACGCGCCAGACATACGGCGTTGTCCGTAAACTGTATATTAGTTTAAATCATAGACATAGAATTTTTTCGCTTCGATGGTTTATGTAGAAAACTAGCTGACTTTACAGACGTTGTCCTGTCTTAGCTATGAATATTAAATTCGAATTGTCAATTGTACCAACTGACACAATTGGCAGATAATATGTCAAACGCCATAAGGTTACAAAAGGAGAAAAGGTTAAAAAAAAGGTTATATTAAGATTAGAAAAATTAACGTTATCTTAAATTTTCTGATGTTCCGCGCAACTTTCTTAGTTTTTTCTTTCATAAGAACCTTCTCCTTACAGTAACAAACACAACAAAAAAATAATTAAGGGAAATAGGGATTCATTTCTTTTTATATATCGCGAATATAGTTAGCAATCAAATACTTAGTACCTAAAGTTAGTCGTCTCTGAGCTGAAATGCGAGTGATTGTTTACGCAGTTCTCATACAGCTGTCGAAGTCAACGTACGAGTACCTAAATACTACGTGCGAAAATATGCTATAGCGATGCGTCTTGCGGTGAACTTCAGACGGGACTAAATGATTGGCACCAGCCATACCACACATTAACAACGCCTCTCCGCGCGTGGAATTATACGCAGCTCCGCGAAATGCCGCGGGGCGCATCGCAGTGTGGGATTCGCCTGAAAGTCTAATCACGACTGACCGCCTGTTATCTCACCTGCTATATTTATTAGCCACGACATTGTTACTATTACTACAATCATAATATCATTAAATACAACACCAATCACCATCCATTCATCGCCATCTAATTTAATGGCACTAGTTCAATTTCATTCAATTCTATAGACTTTATCGAATAGGTAAAAAATCTGCAGCTACCTGCTGCTACCTGCTGCTGATATCTGTTGATAGCACCTAAATAACCAATTGTTAAAATATATAAACAATAATATATTTTCTAAAAGATACTCAAATAAAAAGATCATGCCACGTTCTTGATAACTACTACATAATAGTAGTTTATGCAACTGTCATATAATGAAGGGTATTAAAACACGAGTGTGAGTTTATGAAACGAGCGCAGCGAGTTTCATAATAGTAACGAGTGTTTTAATACCCGTGTTATATGCAGTTGCATACACTACTTTATCTTCACTAATGCAATTTATCAAACAACAAGAGTAAAAGCTGACAATAGTTTATGTATATACGTGTATTGTCACAGTGAACTTGCCGCCATTAAAATCTAACCAATGAGAGCGCAGCTGCGCGCGCAGGGCCAATCAGAAGCGAGCGCGCGCTGTTCGTTTTTTATTTAATTGACACAAGATCTTACCAAAGAGTTTTGTGTATGTAAGTTTAGTAGTTTCGACGAAGTTTTCACGTATAACCCAACTGTTTTCAAAAGCCAGCCTAATATCAAAATTTTATACAACTTGTATGAGGATTTTGACATAAGGCTCGCCAGGTTAATTGGTCGCGTTTTATTGATGTTATATTGAGATTTTACGATATCGATGTGGATATTATACCATCATGTGAAATTGCTTAAATTGAGTGTTTTGTTATCTGCGCTATAACAGTAGTAATTATAAGTCAAGTATTGGAAACATAAGTAGAATGTTATAACATTAGTGTAGATAAAGCATATTTCAATACTTGCTAATGCAATAACGGAGGATAAGAACAGGTTTTTTTTATTATAATCTAATATTTATATATTACTAGCTGATGCCCGCGACTTCGTCCGCGTGGATTGAGGTGTTTTGATTCCCGCGGGAACTCCTTAGTTTTCCGGGATAAAAAGTAGCCTATGTGTTATTCCAGACTATAGTCTATCTCTGCGCCAAATTTCATCCAGATCCGTTCAGCCGTTCGGGCGTGATTGAGTAACAAACATCCATACAACCATACATCCATACATCCATCCAATCTTTCGCATTTATAATATTTATTTGATTACTAGCTGATACCCGCGACTTCGTCCGCGTGGAATAAGTTTTTTAATTCCCATGGGAACTCTTTAACTTTCTGTGATAAAAAGTAGCCTATGTGCTATTCCAGACTACAATCTATCTCTGTGCCAAATTTCATCTTATAGATCCGTTCAGCCGTTAGAGCGTGATTGAGTAACAAACATCCATATTCCATACATCCATACATCCATACATCCATACATCCATACATCCATCCAAACTTTCGCATTTATAATATTTATTTGATTTGATTACTAGCTGATACCCGCGACTTCGTCCGCGTGGAATAAGTTTTTTAATTCCCAAGGGAACTCCTTAATTTTCCGGGATATAATGTAGCCTTTGTCACTCTCCAGGTCCTCAAGTATACCTACCCATGCAAAAAATCACTACGTTGGGCGGTAAATCTTTATTCAAATTAAAACTATGAAAAACATTAAAATCTAAATTAAAACGAAATACCCCTAACGTGTTAGCCCGCTACCATCTTAGACTGCATCATCACTTACCATCAGGTGAGATCGCAGTCAAGGGCTAACTTGTGGTGGATAAAAATAAAAATTATACCAATGTTATTTCTTTAAATGTATTGGGGACATACAATATGTATCAATGGATTAAAAATCTCGAAGTCTTAGGTATTCAAAAGTATTTCAAGTCATTGTGCGATTTTACTTCTTTCTTCTTCTGTGAGCGACGTGATTTTGAAATAAAAAAAAAAACAGAAATAGCAGATGGTCCACTACGCCAGCCTCAGTAGGTACTTCGCTAAAAGTGCTAACTCGCGCGTCGCGCATCACATCACTTCATTTTTATTTGCTGCTATAAACCCGATTTTTTAATATCAAATGGGCCACTTGACGATTGTTGCGGCATTTAATACGGAAGAAGTGCTGTTATAACCTCGTTAATTTTAGAAGTGGGCCACCCAGTACGAAAAGATTCCTGAAATTATGGTTTGCACCTTTAGTCGGTACGAATACACACTTTATAGTTTGGTCATGACTTATGATTATAAAGTCATGATTCATCCAATGACGTTGGTGTAACGTGTTTGTCAGAACCAAGAACGTATCGCTAAGGAGGTACTTTGACATCTGCTTAGGAATGCGGCTTCAAGGTTTCAAACATTAAACACGGTCCAGCGTGCTATCGGTAAACAATATTCGTACAATTAGTGGTTTACACAAAACTACGGCAATGCTAAATAGAAGCTTTATGATTTTAGTAGTCTATTTATGTATCTAAGTATGTTCCACCGTAGCGCCTAAACTACCTACTGAGCTCATTTTGATGAATGAGGTTTCAAATGTCAATCGATTTGTTATTATGGTCCTGGTGAAATAGGCTACATTTTACACGAACAAGATTGATAACACGGAATTTATATAAAAAAAAGTGGACGCCTCTGAAATTTCCATAGTCGGCTAACAGTTTTTAATTAACACTTACTGCTTGTTACTTATTTGGATGTGTCTCTTGCTGCACTTTTATCAATAAAATTGACAAACATATTTCACAACAATATTTACAAGCAAGGGATGAACGAAGAATATTGTAGGTATGTTATTTTCTGTATAATGTGGACAAACTAAGTTGTAAATTTTTAAAAAGGCAAAAGTAGGTCAGGTTTTCAACATAACGGTCCAAGTTAAGTAACGCTATGCCATAGAATATTGTATGCTATGCCAGTACGATGCCCGTTTAAACCAACAATGGGTGAAGGTGCTCTGCAGTTCCGTTGCAATTAAATTATTAAAATACAAAGCCGCTATAAAACTACCGTAACTGCATATAAACTTTTTACACAAACTATGTTCCGTACATTCAAGATTAATACTAGATTTATATTATACTAGCAGCTAGCTGATTCCCGCGACTTCGTCCGCGTGGAATAAGTTTTTTCAATTCCCACGGGATCTCCTTAATTTTCCGGGATAAAAAGTAGCCTATGTCACTCTCCAGGTCCTCGACTATACTCATGCCAAAAATCACGTCGATCCGTTGCTCTGTTGCGGCGTGATTGAAGGACAAATCAACAAACCAACAAACAAACACACTTTCGCATTTATAATATTAGTATGAATATGAATATGAGGGTGAATAACACGTACCTCAATCATTAACTAAGATTCTATGGTATTATGTAAGCCCTCATTCGTAGGTGTACTTAAATATAAATTACTTAAGTAATATGAAAAAATAATTGCATTTCAAGCTAAATAATAATATAATATATTATATGTTCATCAAAATTATATCTACTTTAAAGTACATATATCATTTCAATATATTATTTTTTATATTATATATATTTTATTTTATTATATTATATTTATTATCAGTTTGTTGAGTTCTCAAGTAAGCTTATTGTAGTTTGTACTGAAGTAGTTACTTACTGAGCTACTTATTTAAATAACATTAAGTAAGTAATTTAATTAACACAAAGATGCAATAAAATTCCGCCATTGTCCAAATGCAAATTACTTAATATTGTTTTATTTTATTTTAATTAAGTATTATGAATGACATATTAAAGACTCTCAAGGATGTTTAAATGAGTAACTCTAACGTACCTAACAACATAATAGTTATACTAATAATTATTAAAATTCCAGACTCAGGTCAAGTAAGTATTCAAGCTCTTAATTTAATGCGCCACTTATATATTTTTATCTACATATTAATATTATTATTACCTAGTATATCCGATCATAGAGCGTTATTTTAAAATAGAATATTATCTTCACGCTTTTTAACTTTGAACAATAAGTTTCAAAATTCAAATTGTGCACTTACCCAGTTGACCTTGTATGGGTGCAGTACAATGTAAATTGATCTTGCGTTAGTCATCTATTGTATTATTATTCTCACTATATGCATGCTACAAGTGACAGAGTTTACAAAAGTTGGTATTTTCCGCATAAAGTTCCAATATAAAATTTCCAGAATATCTTTATCTACTCATTATAATCTTAATTATGAAATCATGTCAGTCTATGACCGTCTTAAACCCTTCTCATTCTGAGATTATACCCGTGCTCAGTAGTAAACCCGTCCCTGCAAAGGGTTGAAATGATATTAGGCCATAGACTGACATGACATGGAGGTTCTCTCACGATGTTTTCCTAGATTGTTCTACTAGATTAAATTTATTTATTTTCAAAATTCAAAATTCTAATGTTTTTTAATAAACTTTTACAAGTGCTTTCGAATCGTCGAATGAATCTACCGCTGGTTCGGAATGCCATTCCTACCGAGAAGAACCAGCAAGAAACTCGGCGGTTGCTCTTTTGAAAAAAAATCATCATTTACATTTTAATTAATGTGTACTATACATAAGTAACCGCTGTCCTTAGCATTGCTGGAGCGAGTCAAATGAAATTTGAGAATTTATTGAAATAATTAATGATACCTAAAGTATTTGTGGTGTCTATTTAATTGTAATGGATTTACAAGGTAGGAATTGGAACAGTTAATAGCTGTGCTTGAACGGCACAGTAGGAAGCCCTATCAATAAAGAATTAACTACATTGACATTATTTCCCATAAAAGTACATTAAATTTAGTATTAACATAATGTAGTATAGTATATATTATGTATATATATGACATTTGGTTATAGACAGTAGTAGGGCACAATAATTTATATAACTTGTGGGATTATAAATGTTTAACGCTGAATTGCACTTAACAAACTTAAAAATTTAAGTGGTGATTAAACTAATTTACTTAATCACAAGACTCCATATTATGTTCTTGTGATTAATTTAATTAAACACGACTTAAATTTTTGAATTTGTTTCGTGCAACTCAGCATTTAAGTGATACTATAAATTATTAAATTATAGTACCTAATTAATTTTTATTGTGTTTTGATTTCAGTTTGGTGTCCCTCCAGTCATTGGAGCTGAGAGAAAACTTGCTCAAGTCTCTGCCGGAGTCACTGAAAAATCTTGTCAAGCTGGAGAGATTAGACCTGGGAGACAACGAGATAGAAGAATTGGTATTTATTACTTCGTTTTTTCTGTGACCAAAAATACTACTAAAATCCCATCTGAGGACTCTGGTGCTATATTTAAGATGTATCTGGTTTTACAGATCATATTACCTGCACTTTCTCGCATAGATAATTAAAAAAGATATTTATTAAGGCACAGTTCAAACAGCGCTGGGTTGTTGATGTTTTTGCATTCTCTCTATTATTAATAGGTATGGGCGGTAATATTGCGGTAATATCGCGCTGTTATTGGACCTCTGCCGCGAAAATTATATTCGTCAGTAATCAGTACAGTCTTTAAATCCTTAATAGGGCGCGGCAGAGTTGTGTCCTGCAAACGCCGCGTGTTGCAGCCGCGGTCATGCCGCTCTATGTTTGGGCACACCATGATATAGACTCCAGAACTATAAAAATTTGTAGCAATAGAAAATTATTCGTACTAACACATTAGTTGAATTGGCACACCTTATGATGCTTGAGTCCGGCTTGAAAAGATTTTAAGAAATTCCACCCCAGCGAACCCGGGGCCGAGTGAACTAATTTGTAAATATAAAAAATAGTAGCAGTAGAAAATTATTCGTACTAACACATTACTTGAATTGGATAAGTAAGTATTCGTTTGTTATGTCTGTATGCACGGTGAACGTAAGATCAAATTATGTATTGATAGTCGCCAATGATCGTTTTCAATACGTCATATTGTAAGTAATTGATATGAGGTGTTGAGTTGAAAATGCAAAACATAATAGGGAGGGTTACATCATAAATTTTTGTCTCTATTGTTTGTTGCCTAGCGTTAGTCAAGCAAGTCGCGATAGTAGTTTTTGACATACATATTTTTTCTCTCTCTTGCGTTATAATAGAGGTAAGTAAAAGTTATGTATATGTTAAGTAAAACTACTGTAACAACTTGTCTCTGTTGGAAACAAGAAATGACAACAATACATACCTACTACTTAGTACTTACATGTATCTAAATACATGAAGACCTTTTCGTAATTAAACGCGGTCTAAGAAATACTTCTTATTGTTGGTTGGTTCTTGGGTGTTCTTATTTGAATTTAATTTTTTCACAGCCAGGGTTTATCGGTGAGCTGCCAGCTTTACAAGAGCTATGGTTAGACCACAACAAATTGCAGTATTTGCCATCCGAAATTGGGAACTTGAAGGCTTTAATATGCTTAGATGTCAGCGAAAATAAATTAGAGAAAATTCCAGAAGAAATAGGCGGCCTCTGCTCCCTAACCGATCTCCACCTCTCACAGAATATGCTGGAAACAGTGCCTAACGGTATAGGGGAACTATCCAAATTAGCTATATTGAAACTGGACCAAAATAGGTTACACACTTTAAATGAAAATATAGGAAGGTTAGTGATTTTTCTTATGTGATATAGCTTGGCAAACTTTTCAATGCATGTGTCAAAATTCGAAACTAGCAGAATCTACTCTGTGTTGATTAATGTTGATCCTGAAAATGATATCGCTATCCCACTTTGACTAACAAAAATTAGAGCGAGAGGTCAGACACCAGTGGGGTCCGATCTCTCGCTTTCACTCGGCAGTTGAAGTGGGATAGCTATAAATGGGATTGGCTTCAAATAGGTATTTGGAGTGCGCACTCCATCTACTTTATGTACCTTCGTGGCATGAATTCATTTAAACAGTATAGATCCGATCGTCTCGTCACCTCAATATGGCAGTATGCGTTTGCGCTTTTAGACGTGTAGCATGTTTATAATTTTGCATTCTGATACAGCAAGTCTGATTGCAGCCAAGCGCTAGTCTATTAATAAAAAAAAATACTAATCATACAATTAATATAAGTTTGCCCATGACTGCGATCTTACCTGGTGGCTAGGTGATGATGCAGTTTAAGATGGTAGCATTAACCTTTTAGGGGTATGGCAGTTATTTTAAACCCATACCCTTTCGGTAACCGGTTTACCGGTTCTACACAGCATCGTAATAGAACGCTAAATCGTTTGGCAGCCTCTTTTTGTGTAATCTTTTAAATTTGGCTTGTAATTTTTGTTTTTTTGTCAAATCTTCCAACTGAATTTTTAAACAGTAGTTTGATTAAGCTAAAATTTTGCATGTAACACGTTTTGTTTGCATGGCAATGAGGCTTTCTTTTGAACACAATCTCTACACTAAACTAAATGATGCCTTAAATATATTGCTGGCCCTTTTAGAATACACCCTGCAGAAAGGGACAGAACCCGATTTTAAGCTGTCATTTTAGTTAAGAGATCGTGTTAAATACAGAATTGGCCACAATGCATGGTGACGTCATTCTTATTGTCAGTAGGGTCGCACGATCACATCAGTACATTTAAAGATTATTTGTTGAATTAATGAATAATTAAATGATTAACCATTTTTATTTTTTTTCAGCTGTACAAATCTCCAAGAGCTTATCTTAACGGAGAATTTTTTAATGGAACTACCTAAATCAATAGGGAATCTCAAAGAGTTGACCGTATTGAATGTAGATAGGAATTCTTTAGGTGAAATACCACTCGAAATCGGCAATATGACGCTGCTGGGCGTTTTGAGCTTGCGGGACAACAAATTAACCAAATTGCCCAATGAGCTAGGAAATTGCAAGTCTCTACATGTTTTAGATGTTAGCGGGAACAGGTAAATAGCTACTAGTACTATTTCGTTTAGTAAAAGACCGCCAACCAGCATTGGAGCAGTGTGGTGGGTCTAAGCTCTAATTCCCTCTCTCCTATGAGAGTGGAGGAGGCCTGTGCCATTAATGTGTGGGACATTAATGGGCTGTAGTGGTGGGTGGTGGTGGGCTATTTCGTAATTTAATTATTTGGGGAAATTAATATCAACCACACCAAAATTATCATGTTTACCGTAAAATTATTGACCGAGCGAAGCGAAGGTCTCTGAGTCTACTTGGGTGAATTGGCACTTGTCCGTCCGTCCGTCCGTCCGTCCGTCCGTCCGTCCGTCTGTCAGAGCCTTATAACTTCTGAATTGCTGAACGTAATTACTTCAAATTTAAATATAATATGTAAACCGATGGCCTCCCGCCGAATATGGCTTAAAAAGTTATAAAAATCTTTATTTCAGGGGGGCTCTCATAGAAGCGAATGCGAAGTAAAATATTTTTTATAGCGTTACATAGGGTTGCAGTATATCATTTTAAAGATAATTAGGAATAGAGTCCAAAAATATTTTTTTTTGAATTTTTCCCCTAAAATTGACGAAATGGGGGGCTTTCAAAGTGGCGATTTTCTAACGTCCAAAGTTGACCTCAGAACTCTCAATTTTCTGAACTCTCAAGCCTGAAACTTGATCAATTATTTGAATTATATCCTGTACTTGAACAACAAATACTAAAATTAGATAAATGTTATAAGGAAACGAAATTATTTAATTTTTAATGATGATGATATTTTTAACAAAACTTCACACTGATGTCAATAGATGGCGCTCTGTGAAACCGCGAGGTCTCAGTTCGGGGCGAACCACTAGTTAACCAAATCAAAATAACTGTTAGTTTGTCTGTCTGCTACATATTCACGGGCCATACGTTCCACCGTTTTCGACTTATTTTGTAATACATATAATATTTCTGCTGAGTGTCCTTCCATGCATTGGAATTTGGAGCATGTAAGGATTTTGAATAGATACCCCTTATAAATTCAATGTAAATATCTATAGTAAGAAATGAGAAGTTCTAAGTGTTATTTACTTAATATTTTTTATATTATTTCGCAGGTTAAATTATTTACCATACACATTAGTTAATTTAGAATTAAAAGCGGTGTGGCTATCAGAAAATCAGGCGCAACCGTTATTGACCTTCCAAACGGACAGGGATGAAACGACAGGAGAGAATGTTCTGACTTGTTTCTTACTGCCTCAGCTGAGTTACACTCAACAGCCAGGTATGAACAGATTATGAACTATTTTAAAGGTTTTGATGGAACCCTAGCAAAGAGGTTTCTTTTGCTTTTGATGCAGTACTCTAAGATTGTCTAGTGAAAGCTCAGAACGCAAAATTTCGGAGAAAAAGCTCCCCAAATGTATTAGAATATTTTATTTTTGTTGACTGGTATGGCCCCAGTGTTGCTAGTGTTAAAAAAACGTCAAATATTCTACTTGCAGCTTTCACTAGAGTCTAGACCGACTCTTAAAGTGTAATGATGATGTTCAAGACTTGAGATCTATAGAACTAACTTTAAATTTGCAGTGTTTGCTTCTACAATCTTTCTCGTTTTAACTACAATCAGTTAAAACAAGATAGATTGATGTCAGACTCGTCTCGTTTTCGCTCTAAGGGCCGCTTGCACAAGGACATTTGAACTGGTTTAGTTCAATTTTGTAATACTGTCCCTTTTTAGCAAATGCATATTGTAGTTTCCAAAAGGGGACAGCATTAAAATACTTAACTAAGTCAATAATTATAAGTCCGAGAAAACTTCAAGGTCGCTCTTTAAATCTTAGCCTTAGGCACAACGCACAACGCTTGCAGAGTAAAGTGGAGGATATCATATTATTTAATTTGTTAAAATGAAAACATAACACCAAGGAAAAAGAATTAAAGGGTGTGGCGAGTCGTCACTGCTTTAACAAATTAATAAAGCTGACTTTTGAGTTATTAAAAAAAGACGCTGCGCTTATTGTTCATTGCACTCTGTAGATGTGCGCTGCGCCTTATTCGTCAGATTTATCGATGGAATAACGTGAAATCTGTAATATCGTCATAATGCTTTAGAGTTTTGCTTTTAGTGAATATTTTTAGCTTTCACTGTTTAAAATCATTTTAGAAAACAACCGAGATGGATTCTATTCTCTAAATTTTTTAAATGCACTTAGTTTTATAATCACAGTCTCGTCACACAGTAAGTTTCATGATGAGCATTGAACTACGAAAGTGTCATACTACGCGCTCAAACTAAGAATAGCACTAAGGGGCGTTATAGATGGAAACATAATATTTTCATTAAACATTTTTTGCATAGATTTTGTAGTAATAAAACCCAGATAAATAATTAATTATATTTGCTTAGTATTTTCCATGCAAACCGTAATTTTCAAGTGCAGTTGACCGCGCTAATCTTAGTTTGAAACGTAAATTGCGAGATGTGGCTACGTTTGATGTTATTGGGGTGGACATTACCTTGAACTGTGACTGTCTAATTGGTCCTTCGCATTGCTTTTTTGTGCTTTGACTTTAATTATGCAAGGGGTCAGTGACTATTTATATTTAACTTAAACGGGAGTCGTATTTACTCGTATAGTAGTATTTACATAACTTTCTGGAAATAAGTAAAGTTTTTAGTTGCTCATAGAGTATATTCATCTCTAAAGAGGAAATCCATAATATAAGTTATAAGTTTCTGACAGATAACGTTTGTTGTCTCAAGTTTGTAGCATTAAGTGCTAGTACTGACGAAATGTTGAACCAAGTACATGATTCATTGTAAATAGTCACTGACCCCACGTTTGTTTTTGTTTTTGCCGTGTAAATATACTAAAAGTCACTTTTGCCACTTGTCACACACCAAATAGAGTTGGAACATACGTCAGAGGTCGGCAGTGGCACCTGGTTCAGGGATCACAGATTTAATTCACAGTCACAAGAGCTTGATAGGATAAGAGGTAAGTTTAATAGAAGCTTTTACCACAATTTCAAGATTTGACATGGCCCAAGAATCTAAAAAAACCGGCCAAGTGCGAGTCGGACTCGCGCACCGAGGGTTCCGTAGACGTACAAACCTGTAGTAAGTTTTACGATTTATGACGTATTAAAAATAAAAATTACGTTTGTTGTATGGGAGCCCCCCTTTAATATTTACTTTATTGATATTTAATTATTTATTTTGAAAGGTATATACAAGTTAATATTCTGTGAAAATTTGAACCGTCTACCTGTTACCGTTTTTAATATTGAGCAAAAAAATACGAAAAAAACACGTTTATTGTATGGGGACCCCCCTTAATATATATATTTTTTTAATTTTTAGTATTTGTTGTTATAGCGGCAATGGAAATACATCATTTGTGAAAATTTCAGCTTTCTAGCTATCACGGTTTATGAGATACAGCCTGGAGACAGACAGACAGACAGACAGACAGACAGACAGACAGACAGACAGACAGACAGACAGCGGAGTCTTAGTAATAGGGTCCCGTTTTTACCCTTTGGGTACGGAACCCTAAAAAGGCTAAGTCGGACAGTCGATAGAAGCTGTACTTTATCTCGCTCGCTCACATGGCGTCTCATCGCCGCGTTCGTCCGTATATTTCACTTGTTGCTATTCTATTTAGACCCTCATCCATAATATTTGTTAAGAAGATGAGCTTCAAAAAGCTAACGTAAAAATAAGTATCAAAAATCTTAACGGAGTAAACTCCTATAATACATCAGAGGAGTCAAAATCAAAGGAATATTGAAAACACATTAGATGTCCTAAAACTTTGCTTTGGAAAACATCTATCAATTTCATTTCAATCAATGTATAAATAATAGTAAGTGGTTAATTCTTGGAAAATGTTAAATGTTCAGGGGAATGTTATCCTACTTTCAAACTACAATAATTCAACTTTTATCTATTAGTACCTAAAGCACAACGCTGCTTTCCCACTTATTTTTAAGTTTTACACTCCTAATATTACACAATATACTTAATAGATAAAATACAACACATATTTTCAAGTCCAAAAAATGGCAGTATAAATTTATATTTTGTGTTTTCAAATTTCAAACTATATTATCAAATCTGATGACTTTATTTGTCCTTTTTCAACTGCTTTTGTGTTATTGTCTGTTCTTGTCTGCTGTCAGCGTTAACTGCAATGTTATTTTGTGATGTTTTTATAAAGCTAGCAAAAAAAATATTCAGGAAAAGAAATTTCAAAGTAACTTTGTCACTCAATCTCTTTTAAAAACCCTTTAAAGCGACAACAAAATATAGCATCCTATCTTATATAAAAGGAATAAGGCAGTTAAATTGAAGGGATTACTTATTGCTTGTAAAACGAACACTTCTGGCAAAGAAAAGTGCCTGAAAAAAAAGTAACTTTTGTCAGAGTTACTTTGAAAAATAATAACCATACAATTTTTCATGAAAAAGTTATATACAAAATGTACTATGTTTAACAGAGGCAAATCTATCGAGAGATAGAGACTCCGATGATGGCTGGGAAGAAAGAGAGGCATCGCGAACTATATCCGTTAAGTTCACTGAAGACGTTTCCGAAGCGAAAGAGGTGAGATCATGCTGTTGTTTCTTACTTTGTACAAGAAAGCCTTACATATGGAAAGCTTCGAGAACATTCTGCTATGGTTTTCGAATTTGTTGTCACAGTATGCGTTCAAACACTAGTCACCAATGTAGAAAAGTAAGCAGTTGGTTTAGAAACAACGTCTACTATGTATTAACTAGGCAAAGAGCTTACATAACACTAAGCTCGATTTTGGTAGCGTTAGAGTAATATAGGCATCGGCATCAGTCGTGGCTTCGTGAGCACAGACTTTATAGATCTTATTTACTTAACTATTTTTCCTCAATTTATTTAAGTATCTTCTTTATTTCAAGAATTAAAATATTTAGGTTTGTGTACGATACCATATTTAATAAAAATATTCAAATCAAATCAAATCATCTTTATTCAAAATTGTTACCTACAAAGTACACCTTCTGAACGTCATTATAAAGAATAAGAATTGATGGTGATAATTAACAACGGTATCTTAAGACTAAAGCTACGAGGGTTCCAAACGCGCCCTGGTCTGAGAAGAGCCCACAACAAACTCAGCCCGGTTTTTTTTTTATTATCACCATCTCACATATTATATAGTAAATTACATACTAAATTATATTTATAATATAACATAATTAGCCGCTGGAACAATTCATACCCATATGGGGCTTCCTGTCATTCAAATAATCCTTTACACTATAATATGACTTTTCAATTAGTTTCCGTTTTACAAAAACTTTGAACTTGTTGAGAGACATCTCCAATATGTCTTCTGGGAGTGTATTATAAAAACGTATACGGCTACCGACAAATTTCAAAATAGACTTATGGTACTTTTGCTCACGACACAAGTCGCCTCCCTTAACAGTATTAATTTGTTACCGAAAGAGTATTACATATTACGTGTTGTTAAATTATACGATCTTTATACTAATAAAGCGCCAAATTCTAGGATTATTATTTTAATAATTCTGTTAGGAACTCTTACTTTTACTAAAATTATATGTTAATCATTGTATTATTTTATTATTATTAAATAATACACAATTTAATATAATATTATGATGTTGTAATAAAAGTGCAATTTATTAACGTTTTATGTTTTATTTTAACGCATGCACTGTATAAAGTATTTGCTAAGGCGCACAACAAAACTAACAGTCCAAGCATTTCAGCTGTTTTTTTAAGCTTTACTTTCGATCAATTGTGAAATGTAAACTACCTTCAGTAAGTAAATGATTGCCATGGCAGTAATATTAAATCCACACTTGAATTGTACTTGTTCCTAAGTTATATCTAGAACGCAAGAGCGAATAATGATTTTTATACTTCTACCATACCTTTACTACTGTTTTAATCATACTTTTGCGGGTCTAAAGTCAGTCTTCATGCCCTAGGGCCGTAATCTAGTCGATCGATCGCCCAACTAGTTGACCAACCCCATACTGTAAATATGCACAACAGAATCTAGGCTCCAGACTGGTCGACCAAACGACCGTACCATTTGACATAAAAGTTTTTAAACCAAGGAGTATGTATACCTGCATCTTTTCTTTTTATTATTTACTAGACCTATGTATCCTACTTACTATGATTTGCAATAAATATCTAACCGTTACAGTTTGTTTTACTGTTATGGTAGAAGTATAAAGTAGAGTATACACCACCGGGATAAAGCAGTTTTTTTCTTGGGCGCTTGAATCCCTCACTGCACTCAGGACTCAATCTTAATTCCCTCCCTTTGGTCGGGAATTAACTTATAACACCCTCGCTGCGCTCGGGAGTTAAATTTGGAGTCCTTCGTTACGTTCAGGATTCAATGTAGCGCCCGTGACATAAAACAGTGCTTTATCCCCTTGGTGTATAAACTACTATTTTAAGTTCTTCCGATTTTTTGGCAACCCAAGGCAATATTTTTTGTGTCTCAAAGTTGTAAATATTGAGGCCAATTCTGTTGTTCACTATATTAGACCAAGATCTCGAGACGATCAGACCTACGTTATTTTATTAAAGCTGAAAATTTTTGTATGTATGTCTCTAATAGAGGTATAAACGATCCCCGATTATGAAGTTTGGATCGCGGTTGCTTTGGAAGGTATCAGGTAAAAAAGGTGGCACCTAAAATTCGTTAAAGCATTAAATAGCTCCGTTTTTTTTTATTTTGCTTTGGAATACACTCCCCTGTCAGACACTCTTAAATTATAAAAGAACAGGGTGTCTGACAGGGGGTTGCAATCGTACTAGGTGTCTGACAATGGACAACGTGGTTTCTAATATTAATCCAAAGCAAAATATTAAAAACGGAGCTTAATGCTTTAAAGAATTTGAGGTGCCACCTTTTTTACCTGATACCTTCCAAAGCAACCGCGATCCAAACTTCATAATCGGGGATCGTTTATACCTCTATTAGAGACAGACATACATACAAAAAAATTCATCTATAATAAAATAACGTAGGTCTAACCGTCGTCGCGGGATCTTGCTCTATATCTAAACTAAAATAAATTGACAGTTCTATTTGACCGAGCGAAGCGAAGGTCTCTGAGTCTACTTGAGTGAATTGGCACTTGTCCGTCTGTCTGTCCGTCCGTCTGTCAGAACCTTATAACTTCTGAATTACTGAACGTAATTACTTCAAATTTAAATATAATATGTAAACCGATGGCCTCCCGGCGAATATGGCTTAAAAAATTATAAAAATCTTTATTTCAGGGGGGCTCTCATAGAAGCGAATGCGATGTAAAATATTTTTTATAGCGTTACATAGGGTTGCAGTATATCATTTTAAAGATAATTTAGGAACAGAGTCCAAAGATATATTTCTTTTTATTTTTCCCCTAAATTTGACGAAATGGGGGGGGGGGGGGTTTCAAAGTTGAGATTTTCTAACGTCCTATGTTGACCTCAGAACTCTCAATTTTCTGAAAGGCTGAGCCTGAAACTTGATCAATTATTTGAATTATATCCTGCACTTGAACAACAATTATACTAAAAATAGATAATTATAATAAGGAAACGAAATTATTTAATTTTTAATGTGCTTCATTACTTTTAACAGTTTAATGTGCTTCAGTACTTTTAACAGAACTTCGCAATGATGTCAATAGATGGCGCTCTGTGATAACGCGAGGTCTCAGTTCGAGGCGAACCCCCTGAAATAAAGATTTTTATAAGTTTTAAGCCATATTCGGCGGGAGGCCATCGGTTTACATATTATATTTAAATTTAAAGTAATTAAGTTCAGTAATTCAGAAGTTATAAGGCTCTGACAGTCGGACGGTCCGGACGGACGGACGGAGGGACAAGTGCCAATTCACTCAAGTATACTCAGAGACCTTCGCTTCGCTCGGTCAATTACATTCAAATTCAAACTCAATAAAGTTATATTCACTAAGTAATGTAGAAGAAGTCGAAAATAACAATCTACTTGCACTATATATAAGTACATATATTTTTCAATAATTCAATAAAATTTGCATCTTTCATGATGATATTATATATGTACATTATTTAACTTTCATATTGCATACCTGGTAGCACCCGCTGCTGTTATCTGCTATAACATACTTCACGCTATCTTTGCATTAAACCTAGATAAATAACAGTGATCTCACTGTGCTATCATTGACTATAAATATGTATCTATCTATGTTTAATGCATTTATATTATGTAGGTTTTATATTGTATATAAATATGTAAGTTTTATTTAATAAAGCATTACGTTAAATAATACTTAAAACATTACGTTTAATTTGGAGGCTACTGATCCAGGATAGGTTCTATACTAGGTTGGTAGGTAAACAAACGTGAAAAATTTATATATATTATGTATGAATATTTACAGAAATAAATGTTCTTTGCCACATTAAATGTGAACTAAATATTTTTCAATTCGCATGTAGCAAAATTACAGATCAGTAGGTTTTTTGAGCTATAATTCCCTCTACTATGAGAGCGGAGGCCTGTGCCCAGCAGTGGTACGTTAATGGGCTGTAGTGGTTGGTTGGTGTTTTTATCATAATTATGTAGGTTGAGTTGGGTAATAAAAGTCAGAAAAACAAAAAAATATATTTCAGAGTTACATTCAGGTGCTAAAAATCCATCGCTGTGAAGCCCGCCCGCCATAGCGCCCTCCCTTCTGTAACAGAGAATTGCTCTATTACACTAACAATACATGTATTTAAGGGCGAAAGATGTTCTCGAATGTGAACATTGTCGTTATGGTACTTTGCGTTTTGAAGCAAAACGAAATATGTTAATATTGACTTCAAATGAATCAAATTTTTGTCTTATTTTCCAAGCGTTACCTATTTGGTAAAACATAAAATAAAACTTTTGTTTGTTGCGAGTATAGCCTGCCAGTATTAAATATGCGAAAAAAATGTAATTCATTGGGCCTTCCTGCAAACACACATGGGAAATATTTGTATTCAAGGTTACATCGATTCAGGAGGACAGTGAGGAGGCGTCCGATACTTTCTTCGGCGGACAAACAATGCTAGGGCTGAGAAGGCCGTTAGACGTAGTGCGCAAGCTAGTTACCACACCGCGAAGGGCGTCCCTGCAGAGACTCTCCTCCTCTATTACTAACCTCGCTGAGGTACAAGGCTGTGCGAATGGAGTGCAATCACATATGTATATCCCCGTATACATATCTATCTATCTATCAGCTGTAAAAATAATTGATTCACTTTCTTATTCGAACATAACGATTTGGACTTATATTTTGTAGTTATTTATAAAATTTCTTAACTCAGCTAAAGTAACAGGTCTAAATATCTTTCGTATTGGAAAGGAAAGGGACTTCCCAATGGAAAGGAAGGTGGTTAGTCTAGAAATTGTACCAGATAACCGTACTAGCATAAATATAAATATATTGTATCAATATCTGGATATGTACACGAGAAAATATTTTAGATAATTTTGAGTTTTGACTCGATGTTTATTTTTGGTTCATGTGAAAATAACCAATGTAAGATGTATAACTTAATAACATAAGGAAGTAATGGTGAATGCACTCCAGATACGCTCCATTTGCTGCCTCCTTTACGCCTCTTTTATCCTTTGTTTTCATAGGTTTTAGTTGTTATGACGCTGCGTTTAGAAGCGTTTAGAGACATGTACTTAGAAGAAAAAAAAAATATTTATAGAACATTAGCGTTAGCATTTCATTCATTTGTTTCACACGCTGTAAATATTATTCTTCATCGCATTATGAACACCTATACTTACAATATCCACACAATACGGATTAATTAATTGGAACATCGCAATCATTCGTTATAATTCGCATATATTTGATTCATCTGTAGCATGTTCTGAAATGATAATTTGGTTGTAATTTGGGTGAATGAAATTCTATAGACGATACACTGCATACCTATTACCGCTTTCGGTATTCCGGCACTTTCGACAAGGAAATTGTCGTATTACGTCAAACGATTCTAATTCTACTCCTGTAGTTCACATGGCACTATTTGCACTGCACTTATGATAGATTTAGCCTGGATTTCGAGAGGCACGTCGTTTTGCCTGAGAGGTGAAGTTGGGTGTGATATCATATCCTGTGATTCGCGTCACTACGTGAATAATAAGTCTTATTAACATCACGTTCATGCGTTTAATAGGTTAAATGCCTATTATAATTTTCGGTAGTTTTATTAGGGTCCAGCAGATAGACAAATGAGTTAATCTCACTACAATAAATTATTAACATACCTTAGTACTCACTGTATTTCTTACAGATTTTCATGGTAGACACGTTCCGACATTTGTAAATGAGTTATTATTATCAAATTCAAACTTAGTTATAAAGATAATAATATTATGTTGCAAAGGATGTGTTTAATCAGTAGTATTTTGTTATAATTAGATTTCATACTTCCCTTTTACACATAAAGGATTTTTATTTGAATATAATCGTCACTCATATTATTTCACAACATTGACGGAACCCTCATACATATTTCCTAACTTGTGTACTTACCACACAATTTGCTATACAATCATTGCCTTAGGCAGCTTTACTTAGTAGCATTGCAGCTTATAGTGTTAGAGGAATAAGAAGTGATATTTCTCACATGAAACACGCTTATTCAAAATAACAATTAATTACCTAAGTATCGGATTGTTTTTATTACTTAAAAATAGCACATTCCGAATTAGCATGTGCATGAACTTTTCTAATATGTCCTAGACATTTTCTATTTTTTGGACTCTTTTTCATAGTCAAATTGAATAAATTTCGTGGGATGTAAACGAGGCTTTGTTTTTCAGACACCGTTTGTACGTCAGAACACGCCACACCCGAAGGACCTGAAGGCTAAAGCTGTAAAGCTGTTAACGCGGACACCGGAGCAGCAGCAACAAACACAAAAACTGATAGAACAACAGCATAATCAGCACCAACCACAGCAGAAAGTCCACGAACCGCCGACCACTAATGGCATAATCGCATCACCACCAGAAATCGTGCACGTTCCTGACGTTGTGGAAGTAAGTTTCGTGTTCAGTTATGATTATTAAATGACTGACCCGTTTCAACTTCGCTCGAGTCATCATCGTCATCATTTCAATGCATTTCTGACCCTCTACTGAGCACGAGTCTCCTCTCAGAATGAGAAGGCTTTTGGCCACAGTTCACACATTTCTTTAGAAGATTGGCTTTGGAAAGATTTGATTGACTTCACACATTTTTGAAAACATTATAAGGAACTCTCGAAGGTATTTTTGAAAACATTATAAGGAACTCTCGAAGGTCTGCTCACTAATTCATACTTTACTTACTAATATTATAAATGCAAAAGTGTGTTTGTTTGTTGGTTGTTTGCTACAACAGAGCAGTGGATCGACGTTACTTTATGCACGGGTATAGTTGCGAAGCTGGAGAGTGACATAGGTGTTCATAAAAATATAATCTATGTGCTTAATGTAAGGTGGCAACACCGAGCTTCTGTCTCTTTTTTCCTCTTTGCTTTTGGCTTACAACATGATTTTTGTGTGCTCGGATAAAATTATTAATTAATTATTGGAATACAGTCTTGAGTCTATCTTAATTCTTAATTAATTCCAAAACAATAGGCTACTTTTTATTACGGAAGAGATCCCGTAGGAATTTAAAAAACTTGTTTCACGAAGTCGCAGGCATCAGCTTTTTAATAAATAAGTTTTAATCAAAAAAAAAAAAAAAAAAAAAAAAAAATTTATTAGTACTAAAAACTTCTGTGTATAATATTGAACAACATTTGTCCACACAGTATCGCGGTTCGCAAAAATCCTACAGTTTTTCCCATGTTATGTTTTCCTGCAAATTCTAATGAAATCATTTTATTTATTAGCGTGTACAAACGCCGTCGATACCTGAAGTGACGAAAGATGAAGAGAGTGACAGCCAAGTGGTGCCGGACAAGGATTCGTCCGAGGCAGAAAATGAAGATGAAGATTCCGACGAATTAGAGGTATGTGTTGCTCATAAATAAATAATTATGAATACACTAGCATACTGCAAAAATATTTAAAGATATTAAAGTCACTTAATTTTTTGTTTGACTCGTAGCAGTTTTCCGCCTTGATTTTTTGTTTTCCTACGGTAAGATGAATTCTTTCAAGTTTAAAAGTGGCCTAGCTCACTCCTTGCAAATATCCAAGATTGAAGAATCAATCAAACGGACTATATTTAGTCTTAGGTATCGATAAGGTTAACTAGCGCAATAATATTAATTTATTTATGAGCTTTAAAAGTAATTACTTTTAGTAATTTATCTTGAGATATAAGGGGGATAGTTTTGTATTTATTCGTGACAGTTCTTTTGGGTACAACTTTTTATTCAGCTAAATTACTAGCGGCGGAAAAAATAAAATGTCTGTTATATTTACTCACTAATAGAGCACTCCATAGTTTACAGTTACATGTCAGTAACCAGGTAAAGACACTCAAGTCGCGGAAAACGGTTTCCTGTATTTGTGATAAATGATCATACAAGCTACTTACTAAACTCTGGGAAACCTTTTTTTGGAAATTATAATCTACAGTTATTTTTGGGACACACACTATAAATAAACTATGCACAACTTAATATCAATGATAACTTTACTTATTATATTATAGATTGATTTATTTATATATCGATTGATTAATTGATAACCAGAATTATGGTACTAATTTACTAACTAAGTTACGGCCCACTTGTTTTAAATAAACGATTAAATTTTTTACCTCCTGTCAGCCTAAACCTTGCTATTAAAGGAATTTAAAAATGCTTCTCCTCAGCACGCTTTCAGATTGGGAATTTACTCTTGAATTCCAATTCTAAAGTATGTTGAGTCATTAAATAGTATTTACATCTCTCATATTCGGTAAGTAGGTCCTTATTACCCCCAAATGGAGCTTGTAGGTGACCAATTAGCGCTCTAGGGTAATAATGTAGCTAGAAAAGCCCTCGGGCGGTAAGTAATTAAAAAAAGTATGATGGTTAGATGTACGCGAACTTTTTGAAAGAGTGAAGAGTTTTTTTTTAAATTACTTACCGCCCTAGGGCTTTTCTAGCTACATTATTACCCTGGAGCGCTAATTGGTCACCTACAAGCTCCATTTGGGGGTATTAAGGACCTACTAACCTCACAATCGAGATGTAAAGCAGAGTAGTTAGCTCGGGTGTAAGCATCAATTGCACCCTCGAACTATAGGCGCCCTCGCTGTGCTCGTGCGCCTAAATATCTCGGGCTGCAATTGATGGCTTACAGCCCTTGGCTACTAATCTACTATTTGTGCGCTTAAAACATGTGGGTAATGTGCTAAATTGGTTGTACACATCTACTTTACTAAATTGACGGGACTTAAGCTGCCTTTTCACCACGGATGTGCCTGTAAGGTAATAAGGAGTTGTCGTGAAACCCACCTCTTAGCTTAGTTTATCGGACTATCTTCCACCGGCCCTCGAACCGTTTTAGCACGGAAGTTGTTATTACTAGTTTGCTTCCAAGTTTATTAGTTTGCTTAATTGATGGGATTGGCTCAATTTATGATATTCTTTAAACTAATCGTAACTCGTTGGTCTAGACTCTAGTCTGTAGGTGGTCGGATGATGAGGTACTGAGGTCAATTCCCAAGTCGAGCCTTGATTAAATATTCGGTTTTTCTGACAATAAATTATTAGTAAATTATCAGTACTTGCCTGAAGGGAGTTGGCGATGTTTTGCCCTGTGTTTCGGAGAGCACGTCTTCAGTCTTACGCTTAATCTCTTTCCGGTCGTGTCGGATTTTGTCTCATCGGGCTATGAGGGTAAGAGAAGCACACTTGTGCACTGTCTCAGGCAGATATTAAATCTCTGTATAGATTGGCCGCAGTGGCCAACTTTCGGTCGGGAGGACATTACATTATTCTCGTTGCATCTCTACATTTTAGCCACTATAGTCATGAACTTTAGCTAAAGGTGGGTTTCAAACAAATCTTGAGTAAAGTATTGCCATGCATCTATGTGAAAAAGGGAGGCATTATGCTCAGCCACATATAATCAGAAATTTCTGTCAGAAAAAAATGGACGTGGGCCAGAAGGAACTCTCATACATTTTGTACTTACTAGAATGTCAGCATTTTGCGATGTAGCTACGCTTCTGATGTCCATAAACAGACAGAATTTTCTGATAATAATAGCTAAATGTTCCAAATAACTTGCTAATATTGGGTGCTAAAGCATTGGGTGTTTTGGTGGCGGTAGCGGGCGGACGGACGCCGCGTGGCCTGGGTCGGGGTGCGCATCCGCGGCGGCAGAAGCGCCGGCGGCGGCGGCGGCCGGCTCCACCGCCGCGACACCCCGCATCACCTCAAGAACAAACGCATCAATCAGATCGATGCGACTCGCGCAAGAGATCTCATTGCGCAGGTGCTGATGCCTTGCATGCCCGTGTATAACAATAGAGATGTTGCCTATGTCACAGCTAAATATTTTCTTAGTGATGATTAAATAGAGCATCTTAAAAAACGCGAAATCCATGTCCTCCCTCAGTTCGATATATTATAAATAATCGATAAAAGTAAAAATATAGTGTGTCGAATGTTTATGACATCACATTTAAGTATTTCATTAAAGCTCCCTTACTAAGCGCGTTTTGATAATGGATATGAGTTACTGATTTGATTGAATAGTTGGCATTTTGGCAACTTCCCTATAGTTGGCGTCTGGAAAAAGAAATCTGACGTTGAGTGTGGGGTGTGCACTGTGCAATAGATTTATCGATCTTATGTAAGTACGAAATGAGGCGCTACAGCTGCGCACACGCTTCACTTCGTACCGCCTCGTATTTTGGGGTTTTCAAGCTTTCGCTTTCTTAGTTTAAAGTAGTATTAAAGTTCAGTACATGTCATGTAGGGACTGCAAATACACTCCCTCCACTATCGTCGGAAGCTCTTTTTACCTAACACCAGGCTTAGTAAATATAATGGACCAGTATGTTATTCTATTATATGTACTAAGGAGTAAAATCTAGGAGCCTCGGGAGGTGTTTCATTAAAGCTAGAAACTTATTTCTTATATTTTTAATCTAAATCGTAAACTCAGCCGATAAAATACGTTTTCTCTGAATAATGCATATAATATATGCTTTTCTGAAGCACCTTGTACTTTAGGATTAGCTTGCTTTTTTATCTGAACGGGTTTGTCCCTCACCCATACTTACTTACTAATAACATTACTTTACTAATTAACATGACAGGATTAAACTTTTTTTCGTTTTAAAGCATTTATTACTTAGCATGTTTGTTATTTCTTTGATGATCTGTATTTTATTGACGTTACAGCATACTATTTTTTTTAAGAGGTACACAAAAGTGTTTTTTTGTGATACATTTAAGTATATAAAGGCACAACTTTCGTAAATCTGTTTTTTGATATATCTGCGTTTACAATCTCTGTAAACCAAATTAACTGATTTCGAAACTGAAAAGTGTCGAAATGTCTTGCGTTTTAAAGAAAGAAAGTGTTTTAATTTAATCGACTTGTTAATCGGATATTTCCGTATCTGTTAAAAGAAAAAGTTATGAGCTTTTGATGAAGAAAGTAAAAATACCATGTATAAATGAAATATTTTGGTAAGGAAGGTTTACTTTTGTATTCTCAAGCGACAACTTGCGCCCTAATAAGTCGAAAAACAGTAGCGGCCATAAGATAGAGAAATTTAATCTAAACTGAGACAGTATATGGGTCATTATCGATTTTCGTTCGAATCGCCTTGCAAAGGCCAAAACCTGTATGTTTTATGTGTTATGGAAGAAATGGTTTTGATTATAGTATTTAAGCTCAAAAGATGCATAAAGGCATTCTATTACAAACAGGCTGTATACTCAGAGTAAAGAGAAAATGAGGAAAACCCTGTGGAAAAGTCATTTGTTTCCGTATGCAATTAACTATCTCGAAAGTTAAAAAAATTTTGACTCAGTTCGTGTATGACAAACTATATAGCGAATTTGTTTTTTAACTAAAACATCTATTTAAGATTAGACTGTTTACCTTTTGTAATTTACATTTACGTTCCAACCCTGAAATAATCCAATTTTCAATTTCGTCAATCGCAAACGGTCATTACATGCTGCATGAATGGAATCGCTACTTTACAAAGTGTTCATATACTCGTACAGCAACACTTTACCCTCCCGCGCATCCCGCGTCTCAATCAGCGCCGCTGCTGTTCTGCTTCGGGATGGTCGTCATTCAATTAGTACAAAAAAATTGCGATCGCGAGTAGTCAGGAGTATTTTGTCAAGTGGTAGAGTTCACTACGTTCCATCGATTTTTAAGATGAGCTATTTTTATAATTTTTTTCTAGATATAGTACTAGGATTCATGTATCGTTTTTGTCCAGAGTTATAGTTTGTAGATTTTATGCATTAACGACTCAGCAGTATTTTGAATTTAAAATCGAAATGGTCATTTGTTTCCAGTTCATTGATATCCATTTCGCTCCAAAAAGCTTTGGAACGTTTGACTATTAAAAATATAGTAAATAGCTTTTGGTTTCATTTATGTCCAACGGTAGGTCATTACATTCCTGGCAATATTATTAAAAATATAGTAAATAGCTACTGGTTTCATTTATGTCCAACGGTAGGTGATTAGACTATTCATAAGCACTTGTAAAAAGTCTATTTGAATAAAAAACTTTTGAATTTTGAATTTTTTTTTTGAATTACACTCCAGGCACTATTCATTTCTTTCCACTAGTTCATTACACTCCATCAATTTTTTGGATAACTGCTAGAGTTACAAAGAGGCCTTCCACATGTAATTTTTTTTCATAGTGTTGTTTTATTGTGTATATAGAAAATAATTATGAAAATGAAAAAAAAATTTTTTTTTGCAAAAGTGCGCTTTTAAAACGAAAATCGATAATGACCCATATAATAATACTATTGCTGTATCAATATAGGATTTATCGATTAATGGATGCATACAAAAATACGACGAAGACGTAGCTAATTTGTCTAGAATTTGTGTGATTCGAACTTTGCATGTTTGAAAATTTACCATAAAATTACTTAATATTTCATTGTTTTACTGAATAAAAGAAAATTGATTCATTACTCTACTGAAGAAAAGTCTTATAATTGCCAGTAAAAATATTCATGATACTTACAATTTTTTTTTTTTTTTTTTTTTTTTTTTTTTTTTTTTTTTTTTTTTTTTTTTTTATTCATTATAGGCTTACGCTTGACCACATCACACCTGATGGGAAGTGATGATGCGGCCTAAGATGGGACGCGCTTGCCTAGAAGATGCCTATTCACTCTTGATTTAAAGATACCCAGATTGTAATTGGTGGGAAACACAGTTTTAGGTAGAGTGTTCCAGACCCTAGCCATGCGAATGAGGAATGAAGACGCAAAGCGTTTCGTTCGTGTGGATGGAACAAAAACAAATTGATAACATAATGATTTCACGTGCTACAATAGATACAACTTATTAAAATAACTTTCGCTCGTGTTCCCATTACATTATTATGATCGTAAACCGCATGAACTTCAATGTGATCTGAGGGAACAGTTTTTTCTGTCGATTTTGTTTTTGAATTTTCTTATTTTGTTTTTGTACCTTCAAGTGTTCTTTCACCAAATTCTCTGATAAACACTAGCTGTCTTCGGGCATCAAGTGCTCAATCGAGCGTATCCGTTGATTGACGCCTGAATAGAAATAATTTAAATATACGAAAAAGACTACTTGCTATAAAAAGCAAAAATTCCTAGCTTAAAAAAAAGCACTTTTAAGGTACCGTTCTTATAATTCTGGAATACTTATATTGTCAAGCTACGCTCACGAAGTAGGTAGAGATTATTATCATTCATTCATCTTCATGCTCTCTATTTTAACTCGAGTAATTATTATGTACATTTATATCGCACAAGACAGTGATATATGCTGTTGAACTAGCAAGCCGCGTAAATCTCTTATTTCTATTGGAAAAGGGAAGACAATAGACTCGTGAGATCTTGTCAGTTATTACCACCATATCAATAGCATTATTTACATTTCAAGTTTGAACACTTAGTCAAGTTGATGATCTTATAGCAAACTGAAGTCCGATTCCTCGATTGCGTTTTATTGATAATTTAAATGTTGATAAATATTGTTCCAAATTAGTGAAGTAAATTGAATTAAATACCAGAAAGTGGGTTCAGAAATAAATCTGGCTAGGAATGGCTTTGTTTCTGTGAGCACGATTCTACCGTGGGTAATTGTTGGAATACCGCGGCAGTTCCGGGCTGATGCGCGCGGGCCCTCGACCACGACGCTCACAGTAGACCCTCTGAGAGGTTCGCAGAAATGACTGTCTCGCACCGCACGCCTTCTAACAATGTTATACTTACGCCAAATAACCGATTAGTGAAGTGAACTTTCTACAGTGTAAAGCAAAATCGACAATGAACTAAGATAATATTTTACAAGTTTCCCTCGGTGGTATTTATCGATTATACTTAGTAAAATGAGGTGCTTGAAAGCTGCGGGTGGATGGTTAGCCCGGGTGAGATGTGTTTATAAGATAGACAGACATTCAAAGCAAGATTTCAATTTAGATTCCGATTGCACTTGATTTGGCTTGCCGCCGTTTATGTTTTTTTTTCAAACCATGCTCATACCGTGATTATAACAACAAAATTTATTTACTTACGTCCTGGCTGTGTTTTATACTTTTTTATTAGTTTTTTACCACCTAGTCTGTGTTATTGGCCTATTGTTGCTCGAAAAAATCCCTAAAAACTGGTTTATTTGCAGGCGATCAAAAAACGAGAGCAACACGAAACGAAAACAGACGACGAAGGCCCGGAAGACATACCCGATGGTAAGTTGTTGTTTATTTTTTTCTAAATCATTCAACATTCCTAACAATAGTAGCGCATATTTCCTTTTGCGGATATAGTTTCACGGTCCAGTAAGTCCACTATAACGGCAAGAAATGCTTTCAACTAGTTAGCAAACTATAATTAGGTAAACTGTTGTTCTTTTTGTGGATTACACAATACAGTATTATAGGTATGCAGTCTGCACCTTTAGTCTGAAGAGATTGCGAAGTATGGCGACATAGTGCACGATGTTCCTTAGATAGTAGTTGCGACATTGTTTCACGCGATCGTGACCACATTCGCCCGTAATGATCACGAGCATCGTTCCAACCCGTCACTCTTAAGAGTCTAGCGCAAGTTCATCGCACGAAAACCGTCACATTTTTTATGGGAACTCTGTCTTTCAAACCCCTGGATGCCAATTTCTATTTCGTGTCGACACTTTCTTATCGTGACATTTTAGAATTTTAGCTCTCGCTGGCATATCTAACCCTATTTCTATTCCTTACTAAAATTACATTTTAAAATATATGTTTCTATATGAGATGGAAATAAAAGTGCCTAATTTTGTGTGCATAATGTGGGCCTTATTACAATGTACCTACCAGTTGACTCGCCCCGGCTTCGCTCGGGCAAAATTTCCGAAAATCCTGTGTGGCAAAGGCTTGCAATATAATATCTAGTAATATATAATAATAAGTATGGCATAAGTACTTATCGACATGCACAATCTCAGAATTCTATACTCACCGGTGTAAGCTGTACGTAGGTCAGTCAATCAGTTTTTAATATTATTTGCAAGTACGTATAGAATAACAGCAAATACCTCCATCATACTAATATTATAAATGCGAAAGTGTGTTTGTTTGCTGGTTTGTCCTTCAATCACGCTGCAACGGAGCAATGGATCGACGTGATTTTTGCCATGGTTATAGTTGAGGACCTGGAGAGGCACATAGGCTACTTTTTATCGCGGAAAATTAAGGGAGTTCCCACGAGAATAAAAGAAACTTAAACCACGCGTACGGAGTCGCGGGTATTAGTGTCATATAAAATGAAAAAAAAGACTAACAGCTAAAATAAATAACCTTGATAGTTCACTCGTTGCATAGCCAAGACTATACGCCTACCTACCTTAAAATTACACAAAATTCGCAGCAGACGCTGCTGTATAATATTTGTGTCGGTCGTATAATCAGTATCGTTGTGTTATCAGCTTATCTGGCGCACTCGACGTGCCATTTTGCAACCTGTGTGCCCAGTATTTCGAGCACCTGTGCCGTGTTTGCGCCCAATTCTAGCATTCATTCAGAAAATTACTTGTCGTACGCTCACAAAGCGTAACGCGCGTAAAAATATGCACTAGAAATTCATTATCATTGCTCGATTTTAATACCAACTATGTTGCGAAGCCGGGCGATCTTGTTTTATCTCTTGTTTTATTCGAGTTAAAATACTTCCGAATTTTAAAAGTGCTTACTGCTTATACAGTGAATATTAGTGAATGTGTTACAAAATATCGAAATAAAGTGCATTGATAAAACCTGCTAATGAGACTAAGACGTTGGTTTAATAATAATTTAGTATGAGACCGTGAGTCACGATAATGTATATTTCGCTCTATATTGTTATCAGGACTATAAATCATCGTTTCCCAAAACACACCTAATTCTTACTGACACACCATTGCTTCAAATAACATTGGTCTGTGTGTTCGAAACATATCATTTACATGAACGTTGTTTGATTTGACTGTAGTCTGTGATTTGAAGGTCAAGATTAGCAATTGTTGATTATTGTCGTTGCTTGTAAATACTCTTACATTCATCATGTGACTCGCATATTATATTTGCATATTGTTATGTAGTTATTGTGTTCTTACATGATACTTGAAAGTCGTGATGTACTTACCTACTCCACTTTACAAATTATTGTTGTTGCAACGTGTAATTGATTGAAGCGCATACCTACTTACTTTCTCTATCTTCCAGCCACATAACTCCTACTTGAATGTATTTATTGCCATATTTACGTTTAATTCTATAGTAGATTGTACACAAAAATTAATGGTACTTTCCCTCAAATAACGAAGTTCTATTGCTCTGAAACCTATTTTCTCTGCTCCATTCTCTATCAGGCACCTACTCTATTATTGTCAATAATGACTTGTAATGAAATCTCTAATATAATCGCGATCGAAAATACGTAGGTAGTAACTTAAACTAAGTATATTAACAATTAATGATTTGGTGTACTTATACATAGAGACAACATCAAATTGTTTCGTAAAAGGTTTAGTATTTCTTTTTTTACTCTAATAAGTAGATTCTTATTTGATCAATTATTAATCAATGAAAAAACGTACTTATTTATATTACATTATACATGTACCAAACCAGCATAACACATGTTATTGAACTGACTTTATCTTATCGCTTTCAATAATAACGATTCGCCTGAGGCCCTTTCGTGTAGTGGCCAAGAATCTCTTGCTTCGATCTCATTACTGTAACAAGTTTATAAAAAGTGTGAGTAGTTTTAGTTTTCGACAAGTGAAAAGTTTACTCACTTCAAAATCTACCTACGTACCTACATAATATTGTGTGCCATTTTGTGTTATCGGATTCACTCGCGGCTGTACATGTTTCTGGAATTTTAAATTAATACAATTACGAATTTAGTAGCTTTAACATTTATAAATTTAAGAGGATAGAGGGATGAAATAAATTCCTTTACGACTTTGTCTGCAGGACTTCTGCTATCAATTCTTAGTAACTAAGTAGTCGTACAGATGTTTGTTTAATTGAAACATAAGTGAGATTATTCCCACAAGTCATTATTGAATCTCGCTGTCGCAGTATTGAAATGGTTTTCACAAATAAATATCGCTGGATTTTCTCCTGTCAAATTTTATGGTTCTCATTTGTTTAGACGTCCCACCCGCCAAGCGAATTGACGGTATCTTTGTTTAATAGCAAGTGGAATATCCGAACAAAATTGTAACCTCAATTAACTCTGACAACGGCGAACTTGTTCTCATGCTGGTGGTCATTTACTAATGTAACAACAGTCATTAGTCATCTTTCATGGAGATCATTGTAAATCTATCATACTTTCTTTACCGGGTATGTAACCTAACATTGTTATAGAGCATCGTAACCTAAAATTAATGGTTGCACATTCGCTATCCGTTGCTAATTCCAAATCATTATTAATTATGCCTTCGATTTGAAGTTTGAAGTGGTTTAAAACTATTTTCAAACAGTGAAAGAAAAACAATATGAAAGACAAGAGACTAGAACTAAAGTTAAGTGTACGCGGCGATGGTTCGTTAAGTCGAAATGGTCTACGAGGCAGCACAAGAAGTAACCGCAGTAATTTGAGTAATAGCAGCTCTACCTTGCCAGTGAATGAAATATTTGCCACGGATCGTTTCGCTGCGCCACAGAATAGGGCGTTTGATATACTGGACAAATATAGAAGACAACCCGATCAATATGGATATCCTGCACAAAGTCTGCAAGGTTTAGATCAGTACGAACAACTGCAAAGTAACAACAGATATGGCATACGGGACAGACAACAATTCGATTTGTATGAGCGAAACAACGGATATGACATACGTGATAGGAACCCTCAACCCTACTCATACATACAATATACACAGCCTCTAAGACAAACTCCGAGTCAGTATCCGCCCCAGGCTGGTTATCAATTAGTATATGTTGACCCAGCGACTCAGATATATGGTACTCTGCCACGAGCTGCGCCTTTGAATCGAGATGGAAATGTACAAAATCCTATTCATTATACTTTACCAAGATTCCCAAAGAGAGTACGCATTTCTGAGAACGATCCTGTTGTTCATGATTATGGTATGTTATTTTTTTACCATTACAGTTATAATTGTTGATTTGTCATATTGAATAAATTTTTTGTTTATTAATTAATAATAGTTAAGTATAAAATAATTCTAATATCAGATGAGTTAACGATCAATACCGGTAGGGATGGTAGTTATCTGGCATTTAAAGAGAAATTCAACTGAGAAAGCTGTTTTGAATAGAAACTATCGAGACCGACCTGCAGTATATTAGTTATATCCTATAAATTTCTACTTTCAGCTGCCGTTTGATATCGTATCCATCTATGAGTATCATACAATTTTATATTAATGCGGATTATGCATAGCATTGTGATAAATATATGCCAAAGTCGTGCTATACGAGCGATTGTTTTTATGGCAAGTGATATTTGAATGCATACTAAAAATCACTTACCTATAACTAAATGTTTTTTATGTCAATCTATCTAGTGTGGTTACTTCGGCTTTTAGAGATTGTTTAACGTCATGCATAATTTAAATTTCTCTATTTCAACTTGCTCTTTTAGTTATGGTATAGTGTTTTTGGTCACAGTAATTTATTGAGTTTGTTTTCGTAATTTCTCGACACATTCTTGCGTGTGTGGATATTCAAGACGAGTAGGTACGTGTCAACCCTCGAGAGACGTACAACAATAGCAACACTCTCCCCGAGTTATTGGCGCGTTCTAATGAGCCGCACGGGCGTCATGTGCCAGTCCTCACAGTCCTTTAGGAGCCTCCCCATTATATAGCCACGTACGAAATTTCTCTTCACAGTGGATAAGATATTTAAATTTTGTGCAACAATGGCTGTTACAAAGTCAGTAGTCCGCGGTATCATGTGCTCGATTATGGAGTTCACCTTCAAAGCAAGTAAGGCTTGTTCTGTGCACGTCTTCCTGAGGTCAAGTTCAGCATTTATTTACGTTTCTGGTAATTTCCTTCCTTTGTTGTCATTGCCATGTCTATTTATGTTTGCATTTTTCTATTATTATTATATTACCGAATAATGATAAGGTATATCAATTTTGTTTCCTTGTGTAAACATTATGTTATGGTTTAGATAGATAGATAAACTCTTTATTGCACACACTTAGAACAAGGACAATAAACAGAAAGATTAAGAGATACAACAGAAGGCTGCAAAGGCGGTCTTATTGCTAAAGCGATCTCTTCCAGACAACCTTTGGGGAGAGGAGATTAACAAACAAGAGCGCGGGATAGTGCAACGTCTAGAATATATAATAAATATACATACAAAAATAATGGTTTAATTTGAATTCAAGTGGTTATTCTGGAATAGGAGTGCCGTTATTTTGTACAACCGTTTAAGTTAAGTTTATCTGCCATATGCATAAAGATTTACACAGGTACACGTTGGTGAAGGTCAACGACAAAAATATGTATATTTCGTTCCGCGGCTAAAATGTTAGGTTTATGAAATGGACAAAATAAATGTGAGTCATCGCTTATTTTTATTAAGATGTATTTTTTGAAGCGGTGATAGCCTAGTGGTTAAGACAACCGACCTCCTTTACAGGGTCGCGGGTTCGATTCCCTGGCACGCCCCTTCAACTTTTCGAAGCTATGTACGTTTTAAGAAATTTAATATCACTTGCTTCAAACGTTGAAGGAAAACATCGTGAGGAAACCTGCCCGAGAATTCTTCATAATGTTCTCGGAGGTATGTAAAGTCTGCCAATCCGCACTTGGCCAGCGTTGTGGACTATGGCCAAATCCTTCTCATTAAATAAATAAATAAATAAAATCTTTATTTGTTCCAAAATAAATAGCACAATTTTTCTTAAATTACCCTAGACCCCCAAACTAGGATAGCCCGTATCTTGGGGGTCAGTCTCTTCCAAGTAATTGTATATAATACTAGCTGATGCCCTCGACTTCGTCCGCGTGCTTTAAGTTTTTTTTATTCCTGCGGGAACTCCCTAATTTTCCGGAATAAATAGTAGGCTGTCGCTCTCCAGGTCGTCAACTATACCCACGCCAAAAACCACGTCCATCCCGTGTTTGTTGTTCGTTGACTTTTATACAAACTTTCAACCCCCATTTAACCCTTTTGGGGTTGGAATTTTCAAAAATCATTTAACCCTTTTGGGGTTGGAATTTTCAAAAATCCTTTCATAGCGGATGCCTACGTTATAATAGCTATCTGAGTGCAAAATTTCAGCCCGATCCGACCAGTAGTTAGAGCTGTGCGTTGATAGATTAGTCAGTCAGTCAGTCAGTCACCTTTGCCTTTTATATATTTAGAAGGTAATAGAAACAGAAACTAACATTAATTATATGAATTTACAAAATAGCGACTACATTCCGAGAGGAGTTTCGTGCTCAGTAGTGACCCGGCAATGGGTTGATAAGAGAGAGAGAAAAAGTAGCTTTTTTAGATACAAATCTTCGACAAAGAATTATTACGTAAATAATGAATAAATAATTATTAGCCTGACTACGATAACAAATCAATGTAAAATTGCATAACGTTTTTATTAAACTATAACATTCAAATTGGCAATTTTTGATAATAAAGGTTATGTAAGATCTAATCAGCGATAAGCTTATGCAATGCAATGGAAAAGATGCAAAGGTAACCTTTTCCGTTCTGCAATATTATGTCGTTAGTAGCCTTTATCAGATAGAAAGTACGGGCGCTGTATCCGTAGAAGCTATCCAGTTCGCCTGGAAAATAATAAATATAACAGATGAGCTTTAAATTAAAGTGGGTACTTTCCATGGGGTTCGTGCACAGATGACCGATAGAAGAGCAGACGAACGCGATCAGCTCCGTTCGAAATTCAAAACAACGCTGTATGTATTCCGTTTTAATTTCAAGTCAGGTACATATTTGCCTTCGGATATCTACATTGAAAAGGTCATCACACACGTAACAAACAGTTCGTGAGACTAATGCTGCATTCACATTTCTCTGAACAAAGCTAATGCAAACCATTTAAAGTATCAGTGTACTTGTATGATAAAATAATAGCGGGTTATTGCCAGTCATGGGCGATTAAGCTTCAGACAAAAATGTTTCTATTGCCCACATTAGAGCCCTGTCAATCATATGACATGAACGCAAATTGCTAGGTGTAACTTTCGAAACCATAAATTAATGTCGTAGAGAGTAACTTGGAAGGTGAACTTATGACGACGTATAAACGCGTAGTTTGTTGTGCCGTAATTACATTTTAGATCAAAATACTTTTTCATCATACCTATTCGAAAAACGCATATTGCCTTCAGAGGATAGCGGGAGCAAAGTGTAACTTGTAGGCCCATGGGACTTTTCATTTCTCTCTTCTGATTGGTCCGAAGTCACGTCATCAATTTGTTGATCGAATATACGACTTTGCATTTCTCTGTTCTGATTGGTCCGAAGTCACGTGATCAATTTGTTGATCGGATATACGTCTTTACATTTACGTCTAAATAATGTCTATACAATTACATAGAAGGTTGATAGGAGTATCTTCTGATTGGTGCTTAAACGTATAGGCAATGTCCATACATAGTAGGTTGATACTCCTAGCTTTTTCTCATACGTAATGATGAAAAATAGTGTGTGTCACTCGGGGCCAAATTTTTTGTTCTCGGGCGGCGTATATTGAATTCCTCGCTACGTTCAGGATTCTACTTTAGAACCCCTCGCTACGCTCGGGATTCTACTATAGAATCCTTCACTTCGCTCTGAATTCAAAATAGCGCCCTCGGGGAACAAAAATTTTCTTTGGCCCCATGTAACACAAATAACTATTTTTCACAATTGTTTTGTTTTTTTCTCTTTTAACCGAGATGGTCTTATTTTCTGTCTGAGTTCTATTATATTATACTCGACTACGTATGTCTGAATCGCCCATGATATATCTTAACTGTCGTGTCTGTTTATCTGGAATATTTATCATTGCGCATCGGAATTTTATCTGTAGGAAATAATCTGAATAGACACATTCACCTTGCCTTTTGTGTCTGCATAGTACCTACACCTTTCTCTTCTAATTTATTCCGTCTATCTGAATCAATCTCGTGGTAATAATCCTGCGCCCTAGCTCCAGTTTCTCCCATTCTACTATAATGTCGGTTAGCAGTAACCGCATTTGTATGGTAGAGTTAATCAACTGACGGTAGAACGACGTGCATTGCGGTTAGAATTTGCGCTGCGGCTGTAGATCTCGAAAGTGAACCTGTGAAATGAGTTACTGAAGCGCATCCACTATTAGATATACGATGAATATGATCAATTACATAGAAGGGTATAGAAATTACCGTAGGTCATTGAACAGGGATGAAATTGCAGACAGCTGTAATATACGTTAAGCTAAAAGTCTAGGAAGACCTTCTTAATCTGATATGCAAATTGATGTAGATTCATATTAATTTGCGAATTAAAATGTTTAGTCAAAAACTAATCGGTTTAACCCAATTTTATTTTTCGTTTTAATAAGCTTCGGATTAGTTTCCTCTCTTACTTTCGAAACACATTCGTATCTAATTCCACGATAAAAAACTGTTTATGTTCGAAACTGTCGTTTACATCTAATAAGAAAGCTTAGTTTACGGTTTTTGGCGTCACGTCCACCTACAACACAGATATTATCCTCTTTTGTGCGAAATTCTTTGGAGTTTACATCATCGCAACCGTTATGTGAACTGCAAAGTAAAGACTACCGTATTCGTAAAGCTTAAATGTGGAAAGCGATTAAATCGCATGCGGTTGTATCGCGTTGAAAATAATAAGTTCTTTTTCAGTTGCTGATCTACGAGTATATGTCACTGAATATGTGGAGTAAAATGTTGCATTATGATTTACGAGTAATGAAATGGTAGGTATAATATTGAGTGACTTCGGGTGATGCCTTCACCTCGTCTGAAATCGTCTCGTTTCATCCCGCGTCACACACTATATTTTTCATACTAGCTGATGCCCGCGACTTCGTCCGCGTGGATATACCAAGTTTCATCGAAATAACTTGAGAAATGACGGACTTTTATACAAACTTTCAACCTCTATTTCACCCCTTTGGGGGTGGAATTTTAAAAAACTGTGAAACACGTGTGTTTTCATTTCTAACCCGCTGCTCATATACCAAGTTTCATGGATATAACTTGAGAAATGAAGGACTTTCATACAAACTTTCAACCCCTATTTCACCCCTTCGGGGGTAAAATTTACGAAAACTGTGAAACACGTATTTCTTCATTTTTAACCGGTAGCTTGTATACCAAGTTTCATCGATATAACTTGAGAAATGAAGGACTTTCATACAAACTTTCAACCCCTATTTCACCCCTTTGAGGGTGAAATTTTGAAAAACTGTGAAACACGTATGTCGTCATTTTTAACCCGCAGCTCATATACCAAGTTTCATGGCTATAACTTGAGAAATGAAGGACTTTCATACAAACTTTGAACCCCTATTTCACCCCTTCGGGGGTAAAATTTACAAAAACTGTGAAACACTTATTTCTTCATTTTCAACCAGTAGCTTGTATACCAAGTTTAATCGATATAACTTGAGAAATGTCGGACTTTCATACAAACTTTCACCCCCTATTTCACCCCCTTAGGGGTGGAATTTTGAAAAACTGTGACACACGTACTTCTTTATTTTTTACCGTAAGCCAAAATAAAAAGTTTCGTTGATATAACTTGTAAAACATCTTGAGAAACGAAGGACTTTCATACCAACTTTCATCCCCTATTTCACCCTTTTGGGGGTCGAATTTTCAAAAACTGTGAAACACGTATGTCTCCATTTTTAACCCGCAGCTCATATATCAAGTTTCATGGCTATAACTTGAGAAATTAAGGACTTTCATACAAACTTTCAACCCCTATTTCACCCCTTCGGGGGTAGAATTTCGGGATAAAAAGTATCCTATGTCCTACCTCGTAGTATAGGCTCAAATCGTGCCAAGTTTCGTTTGAACCCTCGGTGCGCGAGTCCGACTCGCACTTGGCCGGTTTTTTATAGTTCTACTACTTTTAGAACTATTTTTAGACCACTCAGAATAGTTTGGAAAGACTTATGCAAACTAATTAAATTAATTTATTAAACAAAAATAAAATAAATAAATAAGTGTCTTACGTTCCTTAACCTCACGGAACAGAATATCCCCCCCAGAGCTTATACTCCGTTAATATTATGGAAGGAACGGAGTTTTGGAATTTATTATAATATGCATCGCGTGCCGTATCTAGTTGACATCCTTCCATTTTATATTAATTAGAAACCTTTATCTATTATGGGCTTTGATCGGCCAATTAGAATATCAGCGGAAAAGGAGTCTAACAGCTTTTTCTTATTTACTGATGCTTTAGGAATTCCGTTTAAAAATTACTATAATATGTTAAACTTTTGGTTATTTTCTCTCTTACATTATTTAAACGTTCGGCAGCTTTTTATTGATAGGCTGTGTGACGCTTTACTTATTCGTAAAAGCAAAGCCTAAAGCTCCTGTCTTATATTAATTAACAGCTGTTAGCTGAAAGTAATATCCCGGTAGGCTCGGATCACGGTTTCTAATTTCTATTCTGGCTACAGGAAATTGCTGGCAACCACTTGTTAGCCGGCAACTTAACATTATCTCTGACATTAGCTTAATCAGCATGATTGAATGAGGAGAGGAAATCTTAAGGCGTATTATACTCTTGCAAACTACAGATACATCATGTATTTTGATAAATTTTTTTTGATAATATTTCTGAATAAACTTACTAGCCATTTTGTTTTATGGTTTTGTGTATAGCAGAAACAGTTAGTTGCACCCAATCCAAATATAGATTGCCAAAGAACTTAATTATTATGAAAGCAAGAACATGGGCGCTAACATTGATGTATAGTTTTAGTAATGGTATGGTAGTATGGTTTTAGTGGTAGATTCACTTGACGATTCAAAAGTACTTGTAAAAGTTTATTTGAATAAAAAACATTTGAATTTAATGGGCGCTAATGATAAAAAATATACCTATTTTTAATTCGTAAATCTAGTTAATTCAGATTTCGGTTAATTAATATTAAAAAGTCTAGTCATGTGAGATTGAACGGTTCATCCGTTTTACTTTCGTTTATCAGAATTTCTTTCAAAACTAATTGCAAAAAGAATTTTAACATACATATTATTAACACCAAGTGTATCCGTTCACTTGCTTTTATGTCTATAATATAATTATTTCGGAGATTAGACTTCCTGTACTCATATCTCATGTCAATGTCATACGAAGAGAAACCGGTATATCGAAGATTGTTTTAGAAGGTACAGATTAATACCAGTAGCGCAAATCGCGGTCCACCTGCCACATTCCAAAATAAATTGGATGTATCTAATTGGAAATAGTTTACTAATACAATTTACTATCATCAATTGCTATCAAATAATAACTTTGTTGCTATTGAATTTTAATTTAAAGACGATAAGTGTAGGTAATCCACGTGGTAAATGAAAGTAATTTTCTTATGTGATCAATCCAGCGTAGATAATGGCGTAGATGATAAAAGGGTAAAAAAATAAAAAGGACCTGGTGTGCGCCAGGTTGTGACTTTCTATTTTTAATCTAACGGAAAGGTCGTAGCCGTTACTAGGGACGCTAAACCTAACCTTTGTATTGAAATACTCAGTATTTTTAATAAACAATCTCATTGAACTAGAGCTCATTGAATTCATGGATAATACTGTATGAAATTATTGTATGAATAAACATACAATAATTGACAATAAATTATTAGCTTTTCTGTTATTTAATTTTTCGTATTTTCAGCTAAACCACAGAATTAATATTCTTCTTGGTCGTCTGCTTCATATATGAAGGTCATTTCTATGACTAAAGGTTTCTTCGTAACGGTGATACTATAGCCCTCCACCTTGTTTAGGTTTTTCTTTCGGTGCTAGGTTTTTCTTATTGCGGTTGTAAGTAGAAGGCCAGTGAGCTTGACCTATTCAGACTAGAGTGCAAAGACTAGAGGCTAAATGTAGCGAAAGCCATTATACGGACCTGTTTGCATTAGATTTTTGTAATAAGTACTATAAATTACAGCCTCTGAATACAACTTAATACCTATACGAAAATCATCTGAAACTCGATTCTCTGACAGCCCTAGGCGCCAGCGCTGGCGCCACAGCCTCTACATCTCGGAGTGCAGCGCGCATTCCGTCAACGCATGCGCCCCGGGCAGCGCGCACGCACGAGTTCTTACGAACTTCACCGGTTTTGTGTTTGTTTTGATACAATATTTACGAATATTTTTAAATAAGATAAATATTGCTCCCTTTACGGTTATTTAAAACTTTATTAAATAGTTCTTCATACATAATGACCGCCACGGAATGCGTTAGGAAGTATAGGCCACTGCACCTTATTGATTGACACGCGATATTAGCCTTTGTTTATTGCGAGTTTGCGTCCGTCCCAGCGCTACGCAAATAACGCTACGCTTCCCTTTTCAGGGAATAAGTCCCGGTTTAAAGTGGAATTATGGGTGTAATAAGGAGAAAGAAACGTAAGTACACAGTGTTACTGTGCAAATTACATAATCTATATATATAAAAGCGAAATACCACTCGCTGACTGATCACGATATGTCAGGGACTATAAGACATACAACCCTCGAATTTGGAAGATAGGTTCCTTCTAGGCGCAGACATCTGCTAAAAAACGGTTTTGAGAAAATTCACCCCTAAAGGGATGAAATGGGGGTTGGAAGTTTGTACGAAAGTCCTATGTTTTTAAAGTTAGAGACATGAAAATCGGCATTTAGGTCATTAATTTTAAATAATGGAAACCTGCATAAGCTTTATATAGCTAAATAAGGAAATCCCGCTGCAAAAGGCCTACATATAGCCTTTTGCAGCGGGATTTCCTTATTGTACATTATTCTTAATATTGTAACTGATCAAAGACGCTCGTGATCGTAGCATATTCTTATAGGAAAAGCATTTTCAATCAATAAAACGACCATGACTTCTATTGTATTGTCATGTACCTAGAGCCTACCCATACAAACTATGCGTTCTCATTCTTTTATATAACGCTAACCATAATTTTCGCATGACTTAAACAGTGAGAAAGAATAATAATTTGCATAATGTCCACCTTTTTATACACAGAGTAATATTGTGTACAATAAGTTTTCGCAGCAGTAAAAGCTCTGCATTAACATTTAACTCACATCGTTTAATTACTATAATCTCTGTGTACAATCTTTATTTAACTTTATTATACATGCGATGAAAGTTTTATCAAACTTTATCAAACTTAATTAAACTTTCATTACATGTTATTATATTTATAAGTAGAGATATAATGTATACAAACTTGCACCTATGAAATTTGCCTTCATTTGCATCTCGGAATGAATCCACTTTTGGTTTCACACCTAGTACTGTCAGTGCACGAATATTATGAGTTCAATAAACCCGTGCATTTAAGACCTCTTAGGGCTTTTTGCACTGTTGGGAGTAGGTCTCTTAAGACTTAAGTTTAGATATAATATTATTATCTTCGTAAACTGTCAGTGTAGCGGTTTCATCCTTTGTCTTATCCGTGACACTCTACTTCTCTTTTCTTTACTTTTCGACATCAGCCTTCCACTTGTTCGTCTATAAAATATGTTATTTTTCACTCATTTATCTGAACCCTCTATGAAGGATTAAATTGTTCTCGTGTAAGGAGCTACATCAAAAATCAAAACAAACGCCCACGAAAATAAGTTATTATGATTATCGTGATGCAGATGTAGTGAACACTCAATTAAATTATATGGTCTGCCGCTTTTATTCAATAGGCCATACGTAATACGCTTTATGGGTGCCGAGAATTTATAAGCCTGTTGTTTTAGTTGAAGGTGAAACAGCTGTGGTTGATGTTTGCGATGCGGTCATCTTTGGGTGAGGTGAGACCTCAGGCCATACTTACGTATCCTTCTACTTACCGTATATCCGTTAAACATAATAATATAATATAATATGCATGATACCTTAACCAATCCTGTCGAGATACTACGAGGTAGACTATATAGTATAAGTAATGTCGTGACCAATGAAATACCAAGGTTTGGGATCAAAAGTGTATTTAATTCCAATACATACGATGACCTGTTTGCAGTAGATTACTATAGTATGTATGAATACGAATTTCCAAAAGCCTGTTTCTACAAGCGAGTACCTATTGCCAATTCCAATGATGTCATTCTACGTTTACAATATTCCATCACGTAAAAAAATGTACACAGTTTATTTCGTTCCAAAACCTTACGTTTTATAATAGCCTTTTGTGTAAACTGTATCCACATATACCTACGGATCAAGCGAAAAAAACCTAACCTTGTTCTACGTAAGTGTTAAGTCATTACTATAAACGTGCTACTTTATTGAAATTGTTCATATTCTTTAGACGTAACAAATACCTACCTAGTACTTACTCCTAACTGCGCAATTCAATATGGTGGTACACATTACACAATAGTAAATGAGAGGTCAGGGGCCCTTTATTTGATCAGCACATAAAAAAATGGATACTTTCGACTTTTTGCCAGTTTTTGAAATTGTATAGGTACTTATTTAAATCGCATGTCTTAAGTTACGCTTAGAGTCAATTTCCCAAAATTGAACGAGATTCATCACTAAAAAATAAATATTTAAATGCGAAAGTGTATCTTTTTCAGCCTCTTTTCTATGCTGTATTATTGATTTTGACGAAATTTGGTACAGAGATGGTTTGCATGGTGCATCCCTGGGAAGGACATAGGCTTTTTCTTCGTTACTTCTTTTTGTCCCGGAAAAGCAGAATTTCCGCGGGCTTTTTCAAAGACCTATATCCACGCGGATGAAGTCGCACGGGGCTTCATCTTAATACTATAAAAAGGAAAAGGTGACTGACTGACTGACTGACTGACTGACTGACTGACTAACTTACTGATCTATCAACGCACAGCTCGGACCGCTTGACGGATCGTGCTGTTTGGCATACAGATAGCTTTTACGTCGTAGGCATCCGCTAAGAAAGGATTAATTGAAAATTAAACCCCTAAGGCGGTAAAATTTTGTATGTAAATCGAATTCGAAGAGAGCGAAGCTGCTGCAAAAGTTAGTCTGAATATAAATCTTGCGACAGTTCCTGTTGAGTATAGCCATCCTCAATGACAATATCCCATCCCATGTTAAGAAGATTGTTTCATCTACATTTCGTTTTTATGTTAGTGCAAGAAGGTAGTAGGTAAGAAACCATTTTTTGTTTTGATTGCTCGATTCTATCAAGATATATAATCGAAATGAAACAATTGATTAAATAACAATTTGTATTGATTTGTTTTGTTGTCCGTATTGATTTCATCTAAATGAAGCCATTATAATGTACCGATTGTACTGATAACATTCTATTATTTTATAGTACCTCTATTGTTTTGTGATAAGATTGCTTTAAGCTGCTTGCAGTTGGTTCTCTAGACAATTGTGGAGAAGCGGCATATTTCTGTGCAGAAGCAAAATAACCTAAATTGAGGTGTTTCTAGACATTACCAGCATTGCTTACTATTTCGCCAATATAACTTCATCGCTTTGATGCTGCGAAGTAATCTATTCCAAAAACACCTTTCCTTGTATTTCCTTCGCTACTTTGTATGCCTTTTCGCAGAACCTGTTTCCCGTTGTTTTTATTCTTCGGATTAAATAATAAAAGGACATTAACAGGCAAATGACCTACTAGTCATAATAATTGCGACAGTAAGAAATTCTTTGTTAGTTTCTAACTAACAAAATGTTGCCAAGGCAAAGAATGTCATCCGTATACTTACTGAACGTTATAAATGATACCTGCACAAGTTAGTGCACCTGCCGAACGTTCTTAAGTAAAGTAATTACTTAAAGTCTATACCTTTGCCACCATTGTTTTTCTACAAACTTCCTTCGCTTATCTATAGGAGGATAAGTGTGTCAACAATGATTTATGCCTCCATTATGCGTGGATCTGTTCTCAAATCGAAGCACCTACCGTCCTACGTATCTCCGCTTTCCTTTCTTTCAAATTCCTCAAATGTCCATCAGTATACATCTATTACATTCCGATAAAGCGATTTGCAATTTGTCATTGTTGTATGAGCGATAAATGGAATAATTCTGTCTACTTTCACCTGTCTATTACATTACGACTACTTAAATTACCATCATTCCTTGGAAAGAGTATTTCCCAATGAAATAAGTTTACCAGCTGATAAATGATAGTCACGAATCCCTCTGTTAAGTATCACGACTCGGTTCTGGGATACAATAGAAGCGTTGTAATTTCATTTAGGTTATGGGAGGGGTGAAAGTAGTATCGCGTCTGATTGGCCATTGTAGTACACTCAGGATGCGGACGCGATGATTCTGGATCATGATTTCACTACTCTCGGTTCATTTATCTTGTCGTACTGATTGTCGTGCGAACTCCAAGAAAGGCAAAACGCTCGTTTATTATTCAATTCAGCACCGCCTGCATTGAAATTTTAAGAAAGAGAAACCACGATTGTTATTTGAATGTGTACCGTTAATACCATCCTGTTACTACAATACCTGTAGCCATGGTTTGAGCAGTGATTTACCTTAAAGGTATAATGGTAATGTAACCTCTTAACTTTCATAAGACTGCTCTATAAGCAAGGACGATACTACGCTCAATAGTTGACATTTTATAAAGAATGCACTCCCATCTATTTTAACACATTTAAAGGGCGATCTAAGGTATTCCAATAATTAAAATAGACATATGCGTTCGTTACAGCTCGTGATCCCCGAACGAACGGCATTCTAGCGACCTTGCAAATACCTATGCTCTATATCGCTGAATGCATTGTTCATTATTGTCAAGGGAATGCCAATTACTCCCGTAGCGGACTCTTTAACAAACGCCTACAGTCAATTAGCAAGGGGTTTAACCTTGTTTTTTAATTATAGCGGTTTCTCAAGTGGGCATAACTATGCTAAATATGAATACTTTTTATGAATAACATAAATAGTGTTAAGTACGGTAAAGGCCTTTCTCATAAATTATGCGGTCACCTCAATCATTCTATCGTTAGAAAAGTAATTTTCTTGGGACAGTTTACGATAATCACAGAGATACCTCTGGTAATTATGGGCACCCTGATGAGCTGTACTGAGTTCTTTCTTTATATTTTGCTCATTTCTCTCTATTACAATAGTATACTGTAGCTAATACAGTGTTAATTTCTATACATAACTAGCTGATGCCCGCGACTTCGTCCGCCCGGTTTAAGTTTATTTAAAAAGTAGCCTATGTCACTCTCCAGGTCCTCAACTATAATATCCATGCCAAAAATCACGTCGATCCGTTGTTCCGTTGCGGCGTGATTGAAGAACAAACCAACAAATAAACACACTTTCGCATTTATGATATTAAGTATAATTTGCATTATAACCATATTACCATGAGTGTTTAGTCTTCCTCATAGTTGTTGTTTCTAAATTCTACTCACGTATATTTACTACGACTCGGATGTCAATGAGGCCAATTCTGTATAACAAAAGTTCTAAACTAAACTAAAATGACAGCTCTAAATCTAGTTCTGTCTCTTTCCGCCGTGAGCAATATGAAAGGGTTAGCAATATATTAATGCTGTCATTTTAGTTTAATTTAGAGATTGTGTATACCAGAATCAGCCCAACTGATGAATAAATTACAGCATTACCTGGGTCTTATTTGCAAAAAGAATATGTATCTAATATATTTTGCCATTGCGACTCTCTTAGACTCGCGTTTACAGGATGTGCAGCTTAATCATTTGGAATTTGTATTTTAAATTGTAACTTTCACTTTACAACAAACAATTTTCAATGGTAACCGCTATAACAATATTCAGCTTAGATACAGTCGATATTATAAATTATAATAGATTGGATTTTGCAATCTTAATATTTCTTTTAGATAAATCGTTTTGAAGTATATCAATATCGACTCTAAAAGCAACACGGCAGACGTCTGTATTTCTTATTTGACGTAGGCAACTATACGGCTATTAAAAAGTTGTTCACTTTGTTCGATAGGCCCGTATAAAAAATAAATTAGGTACATCCGGATTTATCAGTTGCGTCCGGAGTAAAAAGCGTCGCCTTCATACTGGATTATTTATTAATAAAAAACGTTACTGTTTTGTTCGCAGGCGAATCGGTCTCAGAGCGTGCGGATAGCGAAGTACGAATAGTGAACGACCAGCGATGTATCGAGGTGCGGATAGCTCGCGCGGCAGGCGGGCTGGGCCTAAGCATAGCGGGAGGCCGCGGCTCCACACCATATATCGGTGATGACGATGGTATCTTCATTTCACGGGTCACGCCGAGTGGGCCGGCATATTTGGCTGGACTAAGGGTAAGTGCTTTCTCCATCTATCTGCCATCTCAATCAATCACCTCCTTAGTTGTTTATCAATTAATTATCTTACAAAATTAATTTTATAAAGGTTTAATGGACATTAGTCGGCCTATGATGATAATATAATTAATTACTTAAGTGCTTTTATGGCGAACGCTGCACAGCCGTATGATTTGGAATTTGGTTACTGTTGAATTATTTCAAAAATATTCAGACGATGAATACTACGTCGAGGAATAACTAAAACACAAAAGAAACTTGAGCTTGCGGATCTTTGTGATACCACTGCAAAGCCGGAGGGGGTAGCTAGTATAGTCTAGTAGAAGTTGCTCTATAGACTAAGGATATTATAATATGTCTAGTTAGTGATCCTAACAGTATTTTTAAATTATTCATGATGAAATAATCCTCGATGGAATGCAATAATTTTGTCTGTATTGGTTTGCTTTTGCCTAGGAATTGACCGATTAACTCTTCCTACAAAGATACTTAGCTAATAAGTGTCAGGAAACTTGGATGCCGGATGGACATTCCAGATCGTAAACATCCCAGGCGGCACACATCTATCAGGATACAAAATATAAGTTGTGAAAATTGGTTCACCATAGTTTATGAGCTAGTAAACCGTCACGATTAACAATTATGCCACACAAATAATTGGCTGAAGTTTACCTCACGCTAGTTTGCCTGTCAACAAAATCAAAACTGAATCTACAAGAATTAAAATGCCGTCGTCTTCACATTATTCCAGGCGGAGAAAGAGGTTTTAAAATCTGACAGTTAAAGATTTCTGTAAAACTGAATGTATGCCTGTAAACAAAATCTGAACTGAATCAACAAGAATTAAAATGCCGTCCTCTTCACATTACTCCATTAAGAGAAGGAGGTCCTATAATAAAGATCTGTTAGTTTAGTTAAAGATTTCTGTAAAATTGAATCAATCGCAATATCGTTAAAACTTACTTACTTTTTGTTAGGTGGGCGACAAAGTTTTGTCAGTAAACGGCACATCAGTGGTCGATGTTGACCATTACTATGCCGTGGAAGTACTAAAAGCCAGTGGGGCAACCCTTACCCTTATCGTGACCAGGGATTCACCGACATCTACAAGGTATATTAATTATATTACTACTTCATATAATATGAGAGACTTTTAGTCTAGTTTTCTGTAGAGTATAGAACAGGTAAACAAGTCATAGAAACCTTTAAAAAAAAGAAAACAGACTATAAAGAGCTCTTGTTGATGACTGTGTAATCATATCTTTAAAATAGATTTTGATTTTATTCTAGTAATTATTCTATAATAATTAGTCTAGGAAACGGAGCGGTTTGTGGTATGGAGATTGGATACCCCTTAAATTGGAATTAAATCCTCAGGGCCGCTTATTTTACAATTTTGTATTGCTGTCCCTTTTTGGCAAATGCATATTGGGGTTGCCAAAAAGGGACACCATTAAAATATTTAACTAAATAAATTTAAGAGTCCTTGTGCAAGTGGGCCTCAGTCGTTGAAACTTGCCAGGGTTATAGTATGGTATGAAAAAACTTCCAAAAATATCCAACAAAAACCGGACAAGTGCGAGTCGGACTCGCGCACCCAGGGTTCCGTACAAACCTGTAGTAAGTTTTAAATTATTAAAAAAAAATTACTTACTAGATCTCGTTCAAACCAATTTTCGGTGGAAGTTTGCATGGTAATTAATGTACATCATATATTTTTTTTAGTTTTATCATTCTCTTATTTTAGAAGTTACAGGGGGGGACACACATTTTACCAATTTGAAAGTGTCTCTCGCGCAAACTATTCAGTTTAGAAAAAAATGATATTAGAAACCTCAATATCATTTTTGAAGACCTATCCATAGATACCCCACACGTATGGGTTTGATGAAAAAAAATTTTTGAGATTCAGTTCTAAGTATGGGGAATCCCCAAAATTTATTGTTTTTTTTTCTATTTTTGTGTGAAAATCTTAATGCGGTTCACAGAATACATCTACTTACCAAGTTTCAACAGTTATAGTTCTTATAGTTTCGGAAAAAAGTGGCTGTGCCTGTGACATACGGACGGACAGACAGACAGACAGACAGACAGACATGACGAATCCATAAGGGTTCCGTTTTATGCCATTTGGCTTCGGAACCCTAAAAATAAAACATGTGAAAGTTAGTTATTTATACTAAGACCTAAATATTTTGGACTGAATAATTTTTCGATTTTGTTTTTTAAATAATAGCAGGTAGGCATAATATTTACACTCAAAACCGAAATATCAAAAGAAATATTCATGCAGAACAGCAATATTAAAACCGATCATTTTATTAAACCTTTACGCGATAATGCACCTTTAACAATTGGGTATAGTATAAAAACACCTTACTTCCTTTCTCATTTTTTTTTGGATATTTATAAAATACGTTAAACTTGTGATACTTTACCATACTGTAAAGTTTCGCCTAGGCCCTAGGCTAAATGCCATAGTTAATATGCATTAGTTAGAAGTTTATCTATGTTTGAGTGTCATTTCATTATTAATGTTGAAACTTTGAAGATATGCAGAATGCCTCTCGGTAAGAGGCCTATATTTCTTTTTCTGTCATTTAATTGATAAGCTTTCAACAGCTGTAACCAGCTTTCTATTGAATAACTTTGCATTCATGCATTTTTGTTCACGATAAAATTGTGTGTATCCGACGGAACTCTTTGGTTTTTTTAGGATAAAAAGTAGTCCAATCCGGAGAAGGATAGAGGATATACGTCTTGGGGATACGGGCTATTTTTGTAATTTTATCAAAATCGTCTTAGCTGGACGGGAAAGGCAACAAAGATAGACACAAACTGACGTACAGGCTCACTTTCTCATTTATAATATTAGTATGGATTAACAGTTGTTAGTGATACAATATGATGATACCCGGGACTAAGGCAAACATGAAAAGGCAAAAAATCGTTTTTCGTGCCTGCAACATCGGTCACTCATCCAGTTACCGTCATAAGTCAACGATGTTTAAGCACCTGTAAAATGTTTGAAATAATGTACCTATATTTCGCCGAAAATGAAAATCATCTTATGTATATTGTAGTACAATATACATAAGATGATTTTGATTTGAGCACAAATACCCTCGAATAGCACTCGTACACTTTGTAGCGGAATGCTTAGAGCCTAGAGGTATCTGTAATCTAGATCATATAAATGTCACCGAGCATAATATCCAAGCAAGTTATATTATAATGATATAATCTTATTTTTAGAACGCACAGCCGGGCGGCGAGTGGGGCGAGCCATCACTCGATATCGAGTACTACAGATACAATATCAACGTTAGAGAATGGACAGGTGATTAAATTCCATGAATATTTCTAGTGAAATCCCATACATTTGTTTTTGCTTGTCAGTTTTGAACAGTCAATTCATTAGTCGAAAATTCTTTAACCTAAATTAAGACGTTGTTGACTACACTTATTTAGAGTCTTGATAACTCAACGGTTTAGGAGGTCGGACAGTAGACCTTTAGTTTCGATTAGTAATTGAGAGTAGTGGTGCCAGAGGGATCGATAAAATAGTATCGTACCAAACCCTAATGCGATATTTTACGCATAGCAGCGCCATCGCAACCTGCCCTAATTGAAATAGCTCAATATTCATTTTAAATATAATTAATTTTTGAATTTCCCAGTTAAAAAAGTACCTGTGAAATTCCTTTCCTGGTTTCAAAACCTGTGCTCCCCACTTCAGCGTTGCTCATCATCTCAGAGAGGATCTCTCAATATTTCTTGTTGCACCATACATGATGCAGCGCAAATCGCAGTCGAGATTTTGAAACTTAAAATTAGTACTGGTTTAACTTTTATCTTCTCATTCGTTCACTCTTGGCAGAGTGGTCGTAGTTATGAATTGGCCTTCACAGCAGCTCTTGCGATCTCTCTCGACTTCTGTTGCCGGCATCACGGGAACACTCGGAGACGAATAAATTTGTGGTGGAACGGATTGAATTCGTCCACCTAGTAGGGGAGCGACCACGTGGACGGGTGCCTTCAACTCTACGTGTACGAGGTGTTCTATCGTACCAGTCTTCCTAGTGACATGCCCAAAGAACTTAAGGATTCGCAGTTGTACAAGCGACGAAAGCCTTTTAGTTATTTTAAGCTCTTTGAGTATGGAGACGTTTGTTCGATGCGCTGTCCAGCTTATTCTTAATAGGCGTCTCCAGCACCACATTTCCAGAGCGTCGATTTTCCGCCTGTCAATTTGTCTGAGGGACCATGTTTTAGCCGCATATAGAAAGATCGGAGAGACAAGACATTTCATTACACGAACCTTTGTAATTTTCGTAATTCTTTTGTCCTTACTTTTATCTACCTAAAACTAATTGCAGGTGCCAACCGGGCGCGGCCTTCCCACCAAGCCGCTCATCATCAGCAACCAATACGCGCAAGAGTTCGAGCCAGATTTCAAGGAACAAGTCAGCAAACAATCCACGCCCATACCCGCCATCAGCCACACCCCATCGCCCACCCAGGTCACAAACTACCAGCGGTTACAAGCCTCGCCACCGCCTGCGACCCAGCCTTATGTACCACCCGGTATGTTCATAATATATGACCTTTTTTTAAAAAAATATATGGCTAGCGCTTGGCTGCAATCAGACTTACTTACAAGTGGTGATGCAGCCTAAGGCGAAGCGCGCTTGCCTAGAAGATGCCTATTCACTCTTGATAAAAAGAACATATAAAAAGAGAGAATCAAATAAATATTATAAATGCGAAGGTTTGGATGGATGGATGTATGGATGTATGGATGGATGTATGTTTGTTACTCAATCACGCCCCAACGGCTGAACGGATCTGGATGAAATTTGGCACAGAGATAGATTATAGTCTGGAATAACACATAGGCTACTTTTTATCCCGGAAAATTAAGAAGTTCCCGCGGGAAACGAAAAACCTCGATCCACGCGGACGAAGTCGCGGGCATCAGCTAGTTATAAAATATTAAAGAACCTGCAGTATAAGAGAGCACAGTAATTCCGGATATAAGCGAACAGAATCAGATTTAACACTGTTTTAATATTATTCGAATACATCCGATTTGCTAAAATTCGGACACGTTGCGCCATGTCTGATCGATTTAGTACATAATTTGTGACCAGAGTGCCTTCTGGCGCGCATCAATTTTTTTCTGACAGAAAATTTCAGCATATATATGACGTAGATATCTCGGTCAAGACATGCTTGTCGTTGAAAGATAACCCCTTACACGGATGCATATTAAAATTTCGAAATAAGCATGTTACCTTTCAAACTCAAAGTATATATTTTATTCAAAATTGGTACCTACAAAGTACACCTGAACCTCACGTTTAAAAAAAATATAAGGCGTGATGGTGATAATTAGCCACGGTATCTTAAAATTAAAGGTACGAGGGTTCCAAACGCGCCCTGGTCTGAGAAGAGCCCACAACAAACCGGGGTTTTTTTATTATCACCATTTTGGAAAAAGACAACCGTTTAAGAAATAATCCTAAAGTTTATGGCAAATAGCAGCACAGCATTGCAGTGGCAAATAGCATTGTGGCGGTCTTCGCAGTCCGCACATAATCCAATAGATGGCATTAATAGTACGATGCACGCGAACACGAAGAGTCCAACTCACGATTACGAAGTTTTCTCTGAATTATTATATATTATTTATACGACCTCCATATATGAACTGTCGGACCAGTCGTCCCCGAGCACTACACCCGCTCGGAGATTGATCATCCTATTGTTACGGTTGAGTCATATCACTTGCTCCCGTACAGCAAGACTAATTGACTATGGAGGCGCCTATCTGACACACACTTGACCAATTGTTTTCTATTGTATCCCCAGTGTACCAACAAAAGGTGTTAGTCCACACGACGCTGATCCGCGACGGGTCGGGCCTCGGGTTCAGCATAGCGGGCGGGTTGGGCTCGCCGCCCTACCGCGACGACAGCGACGCGATCTACGTGTCGCGCGTGTCGCCGCACGGCGCCGCCGCCAAGGACGGCAAGATGATGGTCGGCGACAAAGTCGTCTCGGTAACTATACCCAAAAACACTTGTAATGTAACACGACGATTAAATTAATTTTCCGACTTAGTTCACATTATTGCAATTTTCGTAAGGATCTCTAATTTAAAAAAAAATAATATAGACTATGTTACTCGCTGATAATGTAGCTTTCTATAGGTGAAAGAATTTTCAAAATCGGTTGAGTGGTTTTTGAGTTTATCCATTACAAACAAACAAACAAATCTTTCCTCCCAGGCCCAGGATGGATCTTACGCAAACTGTTCATTTCAGCCCACTAGGAGTATTCCTATAAATATTTTCACTTTCAGATTAACGGCGTCGACATGGAGAATGCGCAACATGAAGCCGCAGTTTCACTACTCACGGGCCACGAACGATTTGTGAGACTTGTCCTGCAGCGGACAATCACACCCGAACAAGGTACTTGCGTTCATAATAATAATTGAAAAATCCTCCAAATATCTGCTTTAGGCTTCCGTCGCCTGCTTTACAGGGCTGATATTATATATATTTTGTTTTTTAATTTATGTTGACAAATAGTATGAACATTAATCCGAAATGAACAAATTATTACGCTTTCTTAAGTATTAGACTAAGTTTTAAAGTTAAATAAAAAGTATCATTACTTAAGCAGAGATCTATAGAGCGTGCTTTGACTTAGCTCAGAGTTTACTCAGAGTTAAAACGAGATGGACTTATGTGAGTAACATAAATCTGTCTCGTTTTAACCATGTCTTAAGTCTAAGCAAAGTCAAAGTTCGCTCTATAGATCTCACACTCAGTCTGAGATCAATAATTATTTTCAACAGACAAGTCAATTTCTGTCCTAATACCACCGTAAGATATAATAATCATAATTTAAACTTCTTCTCGTGTAGGCGATTCGCTCCCGCGCAAGTCTACGTCAGACGAAGTGAGAGAGCACAAGACAAGCCTGCCGAATGTGAACGTCACTCCGACACCGAAACCCACCGCTAACCACGTGCCGCCCCCCGCGGGCAACCAAACCGCACCGCGACTGTCCACGCACGTTGCACCGCAACCGCACACGCAATCACAACCGCAACCGCAACCACATCCACATTTGCAGCAAACACAAACCACATTTTCACCAACGACCGCGCCACCGCAGCCGGCTCCACGGAAGTTGAGTCAGACGAATGGAACGGTAAGGCTTCGATGTAGCTTAGTAGTGGCAGCGAAAACGTTGTGTCGCTTTTTTCCTGGTGCTTTTTTGGGTTTTCATCGAGATATTAGAAATTCTGTTTAAAACTATATATGTATAGATACTCCAACTCATCTCAGCGCGCGGCGTTATGTGTGTGTGCTTGTAAATATGCAGATTTAATTTGTGTTGCGGACACGAACACAAAACAGAGATACATATTTAAAACACACGCTCACATTAAACTGCGCGCCAAAATGAGTTGAAGCATGTTTACTATTCATTTTGGATGTTATGAGTTGTATTTTACGCCAGATTATGTTGTAATTACGCTAAGCTTGTAATGTAGCGTGCTTGTAATAATGTAGCGCTCGAGTTATTAAAGGTTCGATTGTTGACTTCAGGCGGGCACGAAACCGGCAACTAATAGTACGAGCACGCCTCTAACTCCCGGCGCCAATAAATTGCACGGCTCTAACGACGACGTATTCGACGACATACAGGTAAGACGCGACCTCCCACCGCCGCTGTACAGAATTCGCAGGTGACGGCCACTCTATAGCTTAACACGTTCACATCCATGCGCTTCGATTCGAGCTTGCCATTTTCTGCGTATTACATTCTTATTTCACGCCATTGTCTTCCTATCCGAAAAATGCGGCTGCGGCATATGTCCAAACTGTTGCGTCTCGAAATAAAGAGCTCATATTTCGGGAACGTAAGGTTACGATATCTGGCGCTGTCGTTTTTAAATTACCGGATGATCTGTGCTTATTTCGTCTCGTCCTATTTCATTTCATGTTAAGTTAATTTTCCTAAGTTTTTTGTCGTTAACCGATGTGTGTTTTAGCATTTGCTTTTCTGATGTATTGACCGATAAAAGCCTCGATAGCTCAACAGTTCGAAAGCTGATTGTGATCTGAAAGTTCACAATTTCGCTTTCTATATTGTTGGGGTATTGTCGTATCGTATCATTCATCAGACAAAGCCAAAGGTGCGAAATTTTAGCCGAAATTCTCGAAGCGATAAAAGTACCTTGTATACATTTACCGGAGGGAATCTGGTCCAGAATTATTTACAGGTTGATAATATCATCATCGGTACTATTGTTCGATATTTCGGCTAGAATTACAAACTCTTGAGTTCTAGAAGCGATGTCGATAGACATTAGGCATCGCTATCGCCGTGTCTCCTTGGCGTCGAACCTGGTAAGGTTTGCAGTAAGCGCGGGCGCACATTGGAACCCTATAAAGTCGGTAGATTTTGTGTCGTGTTAATTTTGAAAAACGGTTTGACAGTTAAGTCAAAATCAGGGTAGACAAAACTATTCGTCGCCATGGGCCGTTATGTTGTGCAGAAATGCGCGAACAATAATACCTTAGCTCCTGACGCGACAGTCTTGATTCTTGACACAAAAGACCTAGTATTATACAAGCTATAGATCGGGTACCGTACGTATTACATTATCAATTTTCAACTTCAAATGCTTTTTTTATTCAAATAAAACTTTTAGAAGTACTTTTCAATTTACAAATGATTCTATCACTGGTTCGCAATGCCATTACTTCCGAGAAAAACCAGCAAGAAACGGGGCTGATGATACATCGGTCCCGTGCAAGCGCGATAGCAATATTATCGTTCACAATTTGTTATACATTTGGTCTAGATTCGTAAATACCAAAAATAATGAATGAAAACTAGTTGTGTTTTTCATTTCGTGTTGCGATTATGTAACTTGGTAATGTTGGTTTTAATATGAAACAAACAAGGAGAATCCATGTCATTTCTGTCGTAAAAATTTGCAAAACGCAAATGCGCTTACATTTAATTTTGGGAAAGTATTTTGAAAACAATCCAGGGACCTAGATAAACACAAGTTCAATGTAAATAATCGCATAATATGGTGGAAATATTCTCGAATTACAAATTATTTTGGTATTACGTTTGTATGGGCATTTCACCCTCCGCTGCCTTCTTAAGTATCTAATAAGGTTGTTGTTATAAATCAAACACTACAACTTTTGTGGCAGAAGTAATTGTATTATACTTTTTAACTTTAAATGCACTTTATAAAGGTTATTTAATTTGTTCTATCCAAAGAGTTGTATCAGAGTCCAAACGACACAAACTAAAATAACATACATGGGTTAAAATACCACAGACAATATACTACAGCTGTGAAGTGTGCGCGGTAAGGGATTCCAATGTGCGTCCGTTAGAATGATGCGATGTGAACGTGTTACGCGCAGCCGGCGCGGGCGATGACGAGCGAGGAGTTCCAAGCGCTGATCCCGGCGCACTTCCTGGGCGGGCCGCGCGCGCGCTCGCCCGTGGAGCGCGGCGTGCGCGTCACCGTGGAGCGCGCGCAGCCGCCGCCGCTGCCGCCGCCGCCCGCCGCGCTCGGCCGCGTCACCGAGACCGTCACCAAGTCCACCTTCACCGAGACCACCGTCACCCGCATTACGGACAACCAGCTCGTCGCGCCGCTCATCATTGAAGTAAGGCTCCCAGTAGTTTTCCAGGAACATGGTAATAAGAAAGTGCACAAACATACAAACGCACAACCTCTTAGGGTAAACACATATACCGTCTCCGTTCCGTCGTGGGTAAAAAAATAAGCCGTCGTTGGACACTCCGTAAGAACGTAAGTTCTACGGAGTGTCCTAGTAAGAGTTAGCTATTCTATTTTTAAAAAAAATATGAATTTGAAAATTCGTCGCTCTGTGTTTCTACATCTATTCTAGAGGAAGAGAGATAGAGACGCTTTTCTGTCACGTACGATTTTTCCAGCCCCGGGCCCGCGTTTATCCTGTCATCTGTATCAGTTAATATTAGAACGTAAGTTCTCAACTTACGTTCTAATATTAACTGATATCTAATACTAAGATAGGTAGCATGCAAGGTGGCGTTATTGCTGTACCTTGTTTAGAGAAGAAATATACTACTTATCTATTTTTTTTTTGAAGCAAAACTTCTTTACCCATGACCTGATGCTGAGATCTACAGAGAGTAATGCGAAATGTCCAAAAAGAGAAGTTTTTAAGGGGAAATGTTCCCAAAACATCCTTTTGTATTCCGACTTTTTATGAAAGCAAAAATTAAAATTTAATTACCAAATAAATACCATTCGCTACTCAGTTAAATGAAGTATGACGTAATTAAAAAAAAGTGGTTAGACCGTCACAAATTCCACCAGAGGAGAGTTCTACACGTACCAAATACTGAATCAGCCTTCCTGGCGATAGTTACCAAAAGTGCAGTTATCTCTTAGTCTATATAGGAGCTTGCGTCCTTAATATGGCGATGTAAGTAATGCATTCAAAGCTCTATGTTTTACTTAGTACAATAAATAAATAAATATGAAAACCTTTGGCTGACTCAAAATACCGATCACGTTTAGTTTCAGTTTAATCTTGGATAAACTTTCAAGTTGTTATCGATGAAGTTGGAGCTTTTTGTCTGTATTTTTTTTATTCTACTACAAGTTAGCCCTTGACTGCGATCTCACCTGATGGTAAGTAATGATGCAGTCTAAGATGGCAACGGGCTAACCTGTTAGGGGTACGTCAGCTATGTTACCTCTATTCGGTTTCTACACGGCATTGTACCGGAATGCTATAAATTGCTTGGCGGTACTTCTTTGCCGGTAGGGTGGTAATTACAAGCCACGGCCGAAGTTTTCTTCCAGAACAGAGAAGAGAATATTTAGAAATTATAAATTCCCAAATTGACCCTGCCGGAAATCGAACCCGTCCCTCTCACTATAAGACAGCGCTCACTATACTGCGCCAGGGTCTTCAGATTTCAGAATCGTCTTATAAGGTCTCAAAATAATAGCATACGCACAATTATTCACTCTTATTCATAGTAGTTTGGATTAGCAATTTGTTTGAGTAGTTAGTGTAAGCCCAGCTTAGTTGCTAGATTTTCTAGAATGTTTGCAGTAATTAAATATGTAAGTTTGGTTTTTGTAATGTTGGTATTTTGAAAAGCATTCAAGGAAAACTTTCATTCACTTGTGACCATTGCGTTGACGTGACCATTGAGGTACTGCGTACACGAATTCATTTCCTGGAGACCAATGAAAATTAATCATGCAGTTTATGTATTAATCCAAAACCTTATTAGATAGATTTTGAATTTCTGATGATTTTTTGCATTTCGAAAGTTCATTTAATGCTAACTACAGTTTTCCATTTGCATTCAAACTTTTAGTTGCCAACCCACTAAATGAATCAAGAGCTACAAAGAATCAGGTCTGGTAAGGGGTTCGAACTTTTTTGTATGGAAGCTGGCATAGCATTTTATTTTATTTTATTTTTATTTAAATTTAAAAAAATATATATTAAAAAATTTAGATAAATAATTAATTATAGTAGTAGTTTTCTCGAGCTCCTAGTAGTATGTAATGTACCTACTCTCTTCTAATAAAGAGTAATAATAATAATCAACCTAGAAACGATTATTTGGATACAATCTGACGCCTGTAGACACTTAATAAGTCTATTTTTAATGATTGTCGTTGTCTTCATATGTCTATCTTTACCTCCAAATATCTCGGTAACGTGACACTTTGGGGTACTATGTTACTTGACATTATTTGTTCGTCTATGTGTCCTCTACCCATACATACCACTTTTACCGTGCGCCGCGATTTCGAAAAAAAATCAAAATGGCGGCAGGTCGCTATGCCAGATCGGTGCAATCCCCTTTGCACATCACACTTTTTTGTTCGATTTATTGTGCGTTTGAAGTTCTAAGAATTTTAAATTTGAGGAATCCCAAGTTCTAAAACATGTATTATACGAGTACGTGTAGTACCTACGCATTATTCCCAATTTTTGTTTACAATATTAGTAACTTTTAGATTAAGTTCTTCCATTTCATACTCTGTCTGCTGTCATTGTAACTTCACGGAAAACGAGCTTCTTTCCGTGTAAGTTCAATGAATTTATTACCTTTAAATAATCTTTCACACCAGTCAAGTGATTAAGAATGTCAATGCGTAGAATATGCTTAACGCTTATTGGCCGACATTAAAAGCTTATAGACTTTTTGTAAATTTAGGTTTTCTTTGTTACAGGATGTGATATTGCTGAAAGAGGGTGGATCGCTTGGATTTAGTATAATTGGGGGAACAGACCATTCTTGTGTGCCATTCGGTGGTAAAGAACCGGGAATATTTATTTCACATGTAAGGATCTTAGATATTTCTTTTAAAGTTAATGAATAAAGATATTGTACAATCCAAGAACACTCAGTAATAAGTTTATTTTTAATTGCAAGACAGACATATACTCTTGGCCATATATCTAGGTTGGAGTGCGCTTGCCTAGAACATCCTATTCAAGTTTGCGTTGTTGGTACCTAAGTTATACGTGGCAAAAAAAAGAGTGTTCACAAAGAACAAAACATAAACATAAAAAAACATATTTAATATTTATCGTCAGCAACAAGACGTTAAAATTAACTGAATTGAAGAAAACGTTGGCCACCTTTTGATGCACATTGAAAAAATGAAAATTTCTCCATAATCGCCTGGTAATTTTCTTATTCGGCCATGTGTTCTCCAACATTATATTAACTTAAAATTTAACTAACCGAACACATAGAATCAACATTATTAATAACCTCTTCGGCTTTTTTCTTATTTGGGTGGTAATAGAATATTAACAATTTACACACAAATACAAAACAAGGCAGCCATATTTATCTGATTGATCCTAGAGTTCCCCGACCAGTGTTGACTGACTCTCAAGAACCATACAGGCAGTGACACCATGTACAGCTCGCTTTTTTTTTAAATCCATTATATCCTTTCAACCAGATCGTCCCCGGCGGCGTAGCGGCGCGATCAGGCAAGCTTCGTATGGGCGATCGTTTGCTCAAAGTGAACGGCCACGAGTTGGTAGGAGCCACGCACCGCGACGCCGTACAATTTCTGCTTCAACCGGGACCCACTTTGACTTTAACCGTCCGCCACGACCCCTTGCCGCTAGGCTTCCAGGTCAGTGAGATACACAAACAATCGTGACACAGGATTCGCCATGTTTCATACTCATTCATTACACTATAAACTCCACTAAATCACCTAAAAAATAATTAACTAAAAATAGTTAACTACTCGTATGAGGATTATTATCCTCATACGAGTAGTTAACGTAAACATGAGTACGTATGATTTATTTTTCTTTAGCTGACTCACGGCCGATATTAATCTGTAATGTGTTGATCATAACTGATTACAGTTACAGTAGATTAACTATTAATTTTGACCGCAACTAGTTTTTTCGCGCAGAAACGCGTAAACGACGAACGGCTTTTCACGTTGCCTTAGGGTCAACTCATACTAGCGCAGAGTCGAAGCGCATCGAAGCATCAATCTGAAACTTAACATAGCAAATTCACCCTTATCTTCACAACGTAATGCACATATTCCTTCTGAGATAAAAAGAAGACGCGCGAATTCCTGCGCATTCGACAGAATTCGTGCGTCTGAGCAAAACCAATGCTGATGCTTTAATTGTGAAGAATTTGACGTTTCGATTCGCTTCGACTCTGCGCTAGTATGAATTGACCCTTAGGCTTTCTTGCCACGCGCGTACTGCCAATGAACTATGTATAAAGTGAAAAACCATGGAACGTATAAAGCGCCACGCCACGTATGTTTTCTACTATTTTATCTTATAAGTCAGCTAATGAAAAATGGATATTATTGTGGTTTTTATTAGGAAAAGTTGTAGTCTATATCGTTTTCGCTGTCGGTAAATTGGTTGGATAGTATGTAAAAGCTTGATTACAATTAATAGATGTTGTCCAGTGGCCCATCAAAACAAATATATTGTACCTTGTTAAAATAAAGAAAGAAAGAAGATGCCCTGAAAATTTTAAAATAATAGTAATTATGAAATATTAGTTTAGTTTAAAGCTTGATTCTAACGAAACATTACCCACAATTTAGATAAACAAATAATAATTTAGTTATTGTACCTGTAAACACACATTGAAAAACCTAATACAAAATTTTATTTTTTGGATTTGGCGATCCTGTGTCATGCAGTAAGTTATTGTAAACAATGAATGATTGCAAGGAGTGAATAAAGGCTTTTATATTTTGTGAAACAGTCCCATTGCAACTAAAGTTAATTTGGATGTATATTCATACATATATTTTTGTATGTGGTCTTAAAGTTGCCACATGATATGCATGATTGCAAGTTGTCGGATTTGAATAACGGAGATTATAACTGATGAGTATGTAAAGTAGTCACAATACTAACGCTTGCGTAGTTTTTGGCAACAGAAAAGTAAAATATTATGCGTAGTGCTTGACACCGAGGTCATTAGAAGAATAAGCCATCACATTATCTGTGCTGCGAAGTCTATCGCTTCTAAACTTGCAGAATAAGTATTGGAATTGAACTTACAAATATAGACGTGTTTGATATACTGTTATTTGTTGTTATAAAGAGCAAAACCTTATTTTGTTCCACACGTGCACACAACGGCCAACACAACACAAATTCAGGGTCTCGTTCAAGTTGAGATTGTTAACGCAACTGTAAGTGTCATCGTCGCCTGGCGAACTCGAAATTCTGTGTGTTTATCAGATTATTTTATGTGAATATTCCCCCTCCAGAGCATTGTGTGCTCCACAAATACCGTATATGCTTCGTTCTTTTAGACTATGATCCCCATGTTACATTGATTGCTAAATGGTATTCTTAAAATTTATCTTTAGATTATAGACCCTTTCAAAGCTTTAGACTTTTATGACCTTCTTATTATTTAATTCTCTGTTGAGACCTGCAATTCCTTAGCGGTTATTAGAATTCTTGTATAATATTTGGTAAGCAAATGTGCGTATCGGTGTTAAAATGCATGCTCGTTTTAGCTTCGCATGATCGTTAGTGCGTGTTTTTGGTGTAGAAAATATGCTTCAGTAAGTGGTTAGTGACAATTGAAACATTTCAGGATTGCATAATATTAAACATTTACCGGCGTTATATCTCGATCTCATATTAATTATGTTTGGGCGAGTCTAGTTTATTTGAACTTACAAAGAACCATATTTAGATCGCTTCTAGGTGAGTGTTGCGTGTTTCTATGCGTGTCAACTCACTGACTCGGTGTGGGTGTGGCTCGTGAAATTTCAAACGTATCAACGTATGAAGTTATTTAAGAGAGCTCACGTACGAGTACATCTCGCGCTCAATTCAAATTATATGTAGTGTATTTGTTACAATAGTCAATAACATTTTCAATAGTAATATAAATCCTAACTTAAATAAATGCGAATGTGAGATTGTTTATTTGTTTGTTTGTTACGCTTTCATGGCCCATCTTTTCCCCGGTTGGGGAAGGACATAGGCATTAAATTCCTTAAAATTAAGAAGCGGGTATCAATAAAACTCAACCACGGAAATGGAGTCGTGGTTATCAGCTTGTAACCAATAATATTATTAAAACATTAAATTATAAATTTTTTCTTTCAAAATATGTGGTTTTTACTTTTGTCAATGTTTTATGAGATCGTGATTCTTCGCGATGTTTAAATATGAAATTCATCAGTAAAAATAATAATACCGTTCTGTCCGTGTTTTTCTATTTCAAGATTTTTGTCTGTTTCACAGGATCTCACAATAATAAAGCAAGAAGGCGAAAAGCTGGGGATGCATATAAAGGGTGGTCTCAACGGTCAGCGAGGAAACCCGAACGATCCCAACGATGAAGGAGTTTTTATATCTAAGATCAATAGTGGAGGTGCGGCAAGGAGGGACGGCAGGCTGAAGGTAATCTATTCACAATCTTAAGAATAATCGTTTTTAACGTCTTGTACTTTGAGATTATCAGTGTCTCTAAAAAATCCAAGTTTGAGTGAAGTAAAATCCATGTTACGATAGTAGTTATGCATAGCATATGCATTCCGTATTTCGGAATCAAGAATCGCCCAAAGAACATTATTAATGGAATTTTGTCGGGTTGGAATAATTCGAAACTTGCGTTGACCTTACGGACATTCTTGAAGTTGTAACATAGATTTCATGTTCAAGAATGACGGAAAGATATTATTAAGTTGAAAAGAGAAACTCCTTAGTATGCCAGAAGAACTTGTTTTCTAAATCGGTAATAGAGCCCCAAATTGGTCCACATGAATGATTTTTGAATTTTAGCTTATCTTTTCATACTTTCATTCAAATGAAATAAATCGTTTCTAGGTGGGGATGCGTCTCCTAGAAGTGAACGGTGTTTCGCTATTAGGCGCAACGCACAACGAAGCTGTAAACGCATTGCGCTCGGCCACGAATGCGCCTTTACATTTAATAGTTTGTCACGGCTACTCCAGACCTGAAAAATACACAGTAAGTATTGTACAAGTTAGATTTTAAAAGACAAACAAAACAAAACCCCCCACCTTTATGTTTTTAGTGTACCAAGTTTTATATTGACAGGTAGCTTAAGTTTTTAGTTTTTTCTGGCTGATATACAATGTGTTACACGGCTTCAGTACACAGACCTACTTTGAGAAACACTGAAGTGTATAATTTGTATTTGACAGTCAAAAAAATTTGAATTTCTTTCGCACATACGTATCTAATGTTTTTATGTTTAATTTTTTAAAGTACTGTATAGTCCGTCAAACTCATCTGACCCGATAGCCAAAATTAAACTAATTTTTATGCCTTTTAGAATCGTTGTGATTTGAAAATTCAACGAACCGAAAACGCGACACCAAAAAGAGACAAACATATTCATAAATAGGATTTAGCCTGCGAGATAATGAGATAGAATACAAGCTATATTTATCTCATTCTCTCGCAGGCTACTTTTATATAACTGGCATTGGCATAGTTTGATATAGAGCCGTAGAATTCAAACGGTTGTGAGAGGTGCTCATAATTAAATATTAAAATTAAATAAGTAGTTCTGACCTACTTTCATCGGTGGTTTATCCTCTCTCGAATCAGTCCAGAACAATAAGGCTTTTTTTTTAAATATACTTCAAGTGAGCCCTTGACTGCGATCTGACAGTTCCTGACAGACAGTCCTAATCGGATAGTTTCCTGAAATAAAAATATTACATAGAAATAGTATGTATTACAACTAGAAGGATCACTTAGCGCACGACACGCGAGCCGAAAGAGAGCTAATATTTCTCGCGTTGTCTCTTTCTTATCGCTACACTGGCATGACACCATAATTATTATTAATTGCACGAGACACAATAGTGAACACGAGAGTGAACGAGACGCGCGAAGAAAAAGTGAGTCCTTGTCGAGACCGAAATTCCTTATGAGTGAAAGGTAATCTAAATTGAACTTTATTATTTAAGGAAAAAGGTGTGAATTTGTTTAACAAAAACACATAGTGATCCTTCTAGTTGTATGAATATACATACTATTTCTATGAAATATTATTAAATATTTCTCGCCGAGAATGTCTGGCCGGTAATAGGTCCGTGTTTCGCTTATGTTGGCGAGGTGTGAATATTTTCGTAGATAATAATGTATGAAATGGAACTTGTTTATAGATATGAATGGAGGTAAAGGAAAGGGAAGGGTAAAAATAATCTGACATACACCGACCAAAGTCTCGATATCGATAATGCGGTATTTAGTCAAATAAATTCCTCCAATTTGTAAGCGTATAATGCCAACTGTAAACTAAGCCAATGACCAGCGCGAGTGTAACACACGCATGTTGGCACAGGCCGGCAGCGAGAGCGGGACAGCGGATACAGGCGGCTCTCTCTCGCACTCCACCTCGAGCCTGGACCGAGACGACGCATTGCATCACCACCAACAGGTTTGAAGCCGCTTGCACACGTTTCTTTAGTAAAGCCTACAGTTACCTGTATATTTAATAGTACTTTGTAGTAAAGCTTTTCTAGTTCTACTACTATTCTGTCGTAAAGCTTCGGTTCTTAGGAAAGCCGTACCGCATCAAAGCGGCCGTAATATGGCGGACGTAAATTACGGCGTTTCTCGCTGCTCTAATTGTGACCAATGATGTTTATTGCATTGATGTTGCTGTTCTAACAGTTGTCTTTCGAAAAAAAGTCCATACACACACGTCTGTTAAACACGTAGCTGGAACCAATTAAATCCATACTAATATTATATATTCGAAAGTGTGTCTGTCTGTCTGCCATGCCTTAACGGCCCATCTTTTCAACCTATTTTGATGAAATTTGGTCATCAGCCTATAAAATAAAGTGTCAAGTGACTCGTGATTACTTAATATGTACTTTTATATTATTATTATCAGAAATGGTTTCAACAAGATACGATATTTTTATTAAACAGGAGCACCATGTACGACAGGACTTAGTGGAATTTGAACACGAAAAGCAAGTTGCCGAAATGAGAGAAAAAACCACACCAGAAAAGGTATGTACTCGAAGTTCAAAGATCATCATTTATTAACCTTATGTAATTTATTTATATTAATATACTTTCAACAAAGTTTTCAATAACGGTGAAGGAAAACATTGTGAGGTAAGCTGCATGCCTGAGAATTCTCTGTTCTCAAAGGTGTGTGGAGTCTACCAATCCGCATTATAATCCGTGTTGGACTATGGCCTATACCCTTCACAGTCTGGGAGGAGAGCCATGTTCATCAGTAGTCAGCTGGTGCGGGGTTGTTGATCATGAATTGTTGAATGAAGCGTACTTCCAGCGCTCACGCTCAATGCGTCAGACATTTTGGTTAGAACAATACAAAGCAGCTGCTAAGGTAATTTCACAGCCTTGTTCCTCCTTAACCGCTCTAATACTGAACGTTGACTTCCAGTCTACTCGCACGAAACTGATTTGCTCAACGTTTCTGATATAAACCACGGTGTGAAAGGGGAATGCCCACCTTCCATAAACACTTTGGCCCTGAGTGCCCACTCTTAAAACTGTATGGTGCTGATAGTATGCAGTTTGAACAAGGAATGGGATAAGGAATTGGTTTTAAAAAAGTACACCATAAAAAAAAACTAGTATTTATTTGTCATTAATGTACCTATTACAGTGTGTAACAAACAAACAGTACGGTAACTTGCTTCACACAGCGGCGCACGTTTGACTTTATCATCTAGTTCTAGGCAAACGCGTTCCAAATGATTGTCGCTAAGCGCAAGCCTGTTTTGCAATAAAAAAGGCGAAGACTGAATTCAAGTCTGCACCCCAAACAGGCTATAGTCCAAAAATAACACCAATTTCTTAATCAGGTATTGGACATTGTGCACGCGGTAGAAAGTATCGCTATGGACCCCGCGCCGCCAATCTCACCGGAGCCGCATCACAAGACGACCACAGTCGTCATGTCCAAACACACCCTTCAACCTCAGGTACGCATCCTCTCGAATAAACTTCTACGTTAGTTATCTTGAAACTACCCCCCATTTACACTAGGTCACTTATAAGTCTTTTCTAATGGGGATGTTGCCAACTAATCAAATAAGGAATTCTAAACTTTTTAACTCGCGCTTAGTATGGAAACTTGTATGAAATGTGACGTCATAAAAGTTTGACGTGCTTTTTTACTTTAATCGATACTTTAAAATGGACGGACAGCGTCGATTGTACGTTTTTTTTTGAAAACCATCTACTTACATAATAAATACTAGGATATATTTTATTTTCGACATAGACATCATCCCTATTAATGAAAAGATAGGTGTCTATACACAGACGGACTGTAATCGGACTAAAATTTCTGTTTATGTAAAGTATTTTTTGCAGTTGACATAATTGCTTCGGTATTACCAAACCTAATTGAGATAAAATTTTATCCAAATTGTGCATGTCGACTGTATAGACACCATGACATGATTATTCTGCGTACGAGTTAATTGCTACGTCATATATATTAAAATTAAGCTATAAATATACTACTGGCTTGCCGAGATGATTTTAATATTATGATTAATGATAGTAAATATATATATCAATTAATAGAAATGTAGAAATATTTCTATTGATACCGAATATTTTTGCTTATAGAGTATACATACTTTATTTAAAATGACACAATAGTAACGCTAATTTAAAAGTATTATAGAATCAGGTTGATGAAGTATATTTGCATGATATCGAGTGCCGTTTCGTAGTAAATCGTAAATTATTTTTGATAACGAGTAAGATTTTCTTACCCAATTTGCAAGTTTTCTACTGCACGTCGGTTTATCTTGATAAGAGTAGCATGCACCCTGTATTATATAGCTTGCATGAAACTATTTTTTCCTATTTCGAATATACTAAGTAATTTACGTATATTTTGATTTATTTAATATATCTTCCAAAATAAATGTTGTTTACTGTATATTGATGTAATTTATTTTGTCAAACGGGAAGGGTTATAATATGCCTACTACCTAGTCCTTTGATTGGATTTTATTTAGATTTTCGTATACTTAATTTCGTTCTTAGATCCTACAAAATATTCTATCTGTAGTGACTGGCTACGACTATGTAACGTAGCTAAAAACTGCATGATATCCTTCAGGTAAAAAAAGTACTCAAAATTGTAATGGAACTTTACGATGTACCCTCCTTTTGACCTTCAACTTCATAGCATAAGTATATTTACAAGATTATTCCTAGCTTATGTCGATGTCGTTCTGTGTTAGACAAATAGTTGGCATTATTGAGATAATGAAATTATAAAACTCGAGCAAATATACTGACAATACGTATTACGTCCATTGCAGAAAGCATACCCTGACGGATTGGAAGGCAACACATAGTACAGCAATAATACATCTGTCCAATTAGTGTATATACCTATAGATAATATATATGCGAAATGAACGTATACAAATTAATTATCTATTGTATTTGTTATGAATTAAATCTTTAAATACTTTTTAAATACGCCATGTGTGACTAAAAATTTCGATTGGTCTATTCCAACTTTTACATAATATCTCGAGATAAGATCTTACGCAAAATAAGATCAAACGGAATTTGTGTGTTTTAAAGAATAACTAGGTATGAACACTTAAAAATATTACTTGTTTAAAAAAAATATTACCTGTTATGTTATGTATGTCTTTATTTATAGTAATTTATTTAAACACGAAAATGAAATATGTTTGAAATGGTAATTAAATTATTATATTGGTCTTACAGTTTGTGGTTTAGTAATAATTATTATTCTTCCAATTTGTGGTCAGAAATCGTGTTACCTTAAGAAAAACATTGTCCGATTGCCAAACGTAGGTAGTCGGACACACTGGCACTATTCCGATAGATACACGCCACTGGCATTCAAAGATTGTGTATTGTGTATAATTATGAACTTTTATCCAATTATTAAAATAATATTTATAGCAAAAATTCTATATTATATTGTCGTGTTCGCTAGCGGTAGAGTTAATTAATATGGCACCTACAATTTACAATAATCCATACTAATATTATAAATGCGAAAGTGTGTCTGTTTGTCTGTCTGTCTGCTACGCTTTCACGGCCCATCTGTTCAACAGATTTTGATGAAATTTGGTATGGGGATAGTTTGTATCCCGGAAAATTAAAGAGTTCCCGTGGGAACCAAAAAATCTTAATTCACGCGGACGAAGTCGCAGGCATCATCTAGTATTCCATATTCAAGTATTTTATGACTCTGCTGTGCATTTTTTGATACAACTTTTTAGTTTATGACTGAGGTTTTTACTTGAAAAAGAAAGTACTGTATTTAAGTGTTAAGACTACTCTTAAGCATTTATATTAATTAAGATAAATAATACCTAATATAATATATTTTGATCGTTTTCAGTATATATGGAAGTTTATCAATAAGTACTCAATTTTGTGTAGCACTGGACGTGTTTTTGATTCCTAATATAATTGTTCCCTGACAGTTTGCCTCAGCTGGTCCTACACAGCCTTTTATCTATTTTACCAGTATATTAATTATGTAATCAGCTGCTCATATATTTACAAATAAATAATAATCATATAGATAGTAACAAACTTACAAGACCAATATTGTGTAATAGTCAACATTTAGAAATATATACAACGGTATTATTGATCCCATAATAGTCACTTGTACTCTGTATGACTTTTGGATACCATTTTGTACTTAACTTCTACAAATATTAATTCCTGTATCTTCGTATTTCAACTTTTATTTATTAATTAACTTAAGGTTTTTTTAATTCTCATAACAAATTACAAAACAGTTAAGTACCTAAGTATCAGCTGTAACAAATTTATTATAATTAAAAAAAAATATATCAAATACAAGACGCGCATTTGTGGTTGCACCTTAGAATTTTTAATTATAAAATACTATTGTTTTGCAACTCTAACGGAACATTTTACGATAGAAAATTATTTTTTAATAAATATTATATTTAAATATCAAGAATACTGTCTGTCCGCTGTGTCTACGCTTTCCCGGCTCATCTTTTCAGTAGATTTTGACGAAATTTGTAGACTAATTTGTATATTGATTGTACAGCCCGGTTCAAACTTTATGACGTCTCGGAAGTTAGCCGCGAGTGTAAGTTCGCGCAGGTACAGTCAACTGAAACCGTCCCGCTGCTACCAAATATTGTATTCTGCGCATCGAAACGCACGATGTTCCGATAAGTCATAAAGTTTGAATCGGACTGTACTCAGTTAGGTTGCATCCCGGGGAAGGACATAAGCTAGGAGTTCCCGGCGGAATCAAAAAACTTTAATCCATAGGTACGGACGAAGTCGCGACCATCATCTAGTAGGTACTAAATAGTAATAATTATAATTCATACTAAAAAAATATAATTTAAATTACCTACTGCTCTCAAAATGCATTACAATTCGCGACGCGCGGCTGTAGTGCCTACATAAAATACAAAGCTGGAAAGTGACAGAGTATACAGCAAAATTAAATAAAAATTTAATTAATATGTCGAGTTTTGTGAAAAGTTAGTTGTTATTCGGTAAATTAGTATTTTTAAATTAGCCCTACTTTTTAAAGCGTATACGCATATACTGAATTGAGAATTAAGATCTCTATTGACAGATATTCACGTCATTTGATTTAGATCTTGGTACTTGACTGATAAGTAAATAGTAAATACATAAAAATGTTTAAAATGTTCATTTTGAGAGATAATTTAATTTAATGGGTCTGGATTTTAAAAGAACTTTTGGGGCGCGAATTATGACTACTAACATTAATTGTAAACATGTAAATGAATATTATATTACGATACATTGCACCTCACGATAACACTATTTGAAATTTTTGTTAAATTATACCCGAGTGTGAAAGATAAAATTAAATCGGCAGGTTATATTTATGCCAGTTATATTCGTCACGTCCAAATTGCAAGCGTTTCGATACAAGTATTCGACTGTACATTCGACTGACAATTCGACTGTATGTTTTTTTTTTTTGGATGTTTGTTACGCGATTTCTCCGCCAATAGGTCATACTTCAGAGGTGGTCCCATTTTAATTTGGTGAAGATCTGATGAATATCTCCGGAGATGGAGAACGGAACTCCTCAATGGATAAGAGTAAATTGCTCGCGATCAGTGTGATAGTTTTGTAAACAGTATGTTTTAATCATGCATAGCATATCTCGTACTGGTTATACCCTGTATTTTAAAACAGTGGGGCCACTAAAAATTGTGAAATAAAAAATTTTCAAAAAAAAAATAAAAACCGACTTCAAAAACCACAAACACTAAAAAGTAAAAAATAATTTAATTTATTATGTATACAAGAGCAAATGTAGTTGTATAATACCATTTTTTTTTAATCATGCATAGCATATCTCGTTCTGGTTATACCCTGTATTTTAAAACAGTGGGGCCACTAAAAATTGTGAAATAAAAAAAGAAATTGAAAATTTTAGTAAGTCAATTTTTTGTTTTCTATGACTATTTTATTGTATCAACTTACATTTACATACATTTCTGTAAATTTTTTATTTGATTTTGTAATACACGTAATATTACGTTACGTTGTATAATAAATTATTGAGAATGTTGCCAAATGTATAACTGCCAGTCACATATTTTGAAATTTGATAAATGTCTTTGTAATATAAATTCATCGTCACCTTTACTTTGTATAAAAAAATTATATATTTCAAGTTATATTTTAGTGTTGAATTAAAATATACGTTGTTTACAAAATTTGGAGTTTTTCTAAAGTTATGTAAAATTTATTTTGTTAGCATGTTTTTAAAACATTTATTTTGGAAGATTTATTGGTTGCTTAATAATTAGTATGTTGATTTGCCCTAAATAATTTCAGTCGAATTTTCTTGCAAGTTGCTTTTACTATTTCTGAAGAGAATTATTTTTGAAATGATACAAATAAGTAGTATCTATAGGCACAAGTCACATTAACACTAACTAAAGTAGTGCAATGAACAAGAACATCGCAGTACAATATGTTGATTTGGTTAGTCGTCTAGTTCGCAAGCGGCGTCACCGTCGCCCCTAGCGGTGTTCACACAACAGAAAGTGAAGACGCCGCCGCCACAGCCCGCCGCAGAGACACTGGCGCCGGACTCGGAGGGAACCCCCGTGGACCCGCCGCACCCCGCCCCACAGCCACAACCCGTCAAACAGAAACCTCAAGTGCCTCGCAAACCGCACACGAAGCGAGTTAGTTTCACTTCGGAACCGTACGATGTATACGAACCGACATTGCCGACGAACGATCCCACCACCCCTCCAATCATACCGCATGGAATGCATGAAGATATCGTGGAGGAATCTCCGAATACTAACGATGCATGCCAGGGAACTAGCTCTTTACTAATACGAAATCGACCCACAGAGCTGAAAGAAGCCAAATCGAGTCTAGTACGCCCTGATGAATTTATCATACCTCCTCCGCCTCTGTTCGCGGCGAAAGTAAGTCAAAGTCACTTAATCCATGAAAAGGCACGAGAGCTAGATGACCCCGTTATCACTGTCGTTCCCGAGCGCATAGTACTCCCGCTACCTATCGTGGCTGAAACAACTATGCAGTCCTCTAATTCCACTAACTCTCCGGAAACAGAATATCCCCCGCCTGTTAATTACCAAGTTCACCCGAGCATCGAGTCTACCTTGAAGTTAGATTCGGATCCCTTTCGAACTGTTATATTTTCAGAAGTGCCTTCATCACAAGTCTTCCGAGATGAACTTCCATTAAATGATAATGACGAATTGTTATACAACGAATTATCAGCTAGTCCCGTAGGAGAGCCCAATGCGCCCGCATTATTGCATGCTCACTATAGAACTCTTCCCACTGTTTCGCATATCCCCAACTCGCCATGCTATTTACATCCCGATAGGAGTAATTTCGAAGATACCCATATTTCTTTGCGAGATTTACGAAGCAGTAGCCTAGCATCTAACATGGTACATTCTACGACCTATCCGCCTAGCAACCCGTATCCATCTCTGACGACCGTCGCTGGAACATTTAACCCATACACATCATGCACTCTCCCGGTTCGTGTATCAAACGACATGTCTTATTCCACTTCTATACCGCCAGTGTCACCGTCATTAATTAGTTCTGTAGGAAAAGATATAAATTCCAACGTCACACAATCTATTCCAATTAAAGCGGGAGATGCGCCTAAAAATGTTCAGTCAGAAAGAAGAGTACGTTTTGGCGAAGTGATGACTGCACCTGAATTCGATAGTTTTTCAAACGATTCGGCGCCAACGGGAGAAGGAAGCACTTCGCCCGCGCCTGCCTTGAAACCCGCATGGAGCAGCAATGTCATATGCTTCGCCTTCGGCGAGGTAATCATTACTGTACGGCATCTTACCCTCACAACACACAGCTTTTTATGATTGTGTTCGTCGACTACCCAGAACTTACACAAACGACTGTTTCATTGTTCCATATCCCATTGTTTTATCTCGTGTCGTCAATAACTTGCATTTATTATATTTTGCATGTTACCATTTACTTACTTGTTACTTTATATTGCATATTTTGGTACTTTCATCGACAAATCGATTAACTATTGACTGCATGGGTGTTTATTAGCCTGGAGATGGGATTTTCGTGGTTTGTACATAATATATATATGCTTTTTATTTTATTTCTTCATGATATCATTTCACTGATATATCAATATAGTACTTTGGATATAATATAGATAATAATTATTTTTGAACGTCTACAGGCTTCCCCACCTCAATCTGGTAATTTTGTGAAAGCATCGGTCAGCGATAAGAAAAAGTTTTTCGAAAATGCTATGGAAGAAAGCCATAAATCATCGCCTAAGCCAGGTTAGTTGAAATATTACCCGTACATAACTTGTTAAATTACTGTCAATCTTAGAAACCTACAGAAACCTAGTACACTCGCGAAATGTAAGCCGTTTAAATTGGTGCCATAAATGGCATCGTACGACGCTCGCGCAGTCGGAAAAAAGCTGGTTAACTTAGTTTTAGAAGCTACAATGCTACAAACAAACTAACCAATTACTTACCCAACTATTAGGGGGAAAACATTTAAACTGGCAACATTATGTTTGCGTTTACGAGGCAAGTAAACACAGCACACAGCGAATTTGTAGCTTACGTTTTGAGAAGGCGTTGTTTGGAAACATACCTTCTATAGGTAGTTATTCTAAGCTGTCAATTTAATTATCCGTACATAACTTGTTGTAAAGTGTATGTTGGTTTTCATGTTATACTTTTTATGGCATTCATAATATTATCGTCGTCGTCGTCATCGTCAACGTCATAGACGTCCACTGCTGGACACAGGTCTTTGGCAAGGACTTCCACACGCTGCGGTCTTGCGCCGCTTGGATCCAGCGACTGGTTAAAATGTCCATCTGTCCACCGAGTGTGGGGTCTGCCAACGTTGCGATTCATAATATTATGTATTAGCGTTATTCGCTTAGATATTTTTCGTGTCTTATCGCCACAATTCAAGATGATCAAGCATACTAAACTAAATGGTAATCATATTTAAACTATCGTGTGTGATATTTATTATAACTATACATATAACTACCGGATAAAATTACGTGTTATGTCGGAAAATGCCCGACTAGTTTCTAACCCGTTCGGGGCCCTTATTCAGTCGAGCAGCGACGTCGTCGCGCGAATAGGCTCATGAATAAGGACCCTGAACGGGTTCGAAACTATTAGTCGGGCATTTTTCGACATAACACGTGAGTTTATCCGGTAGCTATGTATGTATAAATGGTAATAAATTTTAAACTTCTTTGCAGAAAAAGTGTTCACATTCTTATCAGCGGATGAGGTGGAGAAATTGAAGCAGGAAGAGGAAAGGAAGATGGCCACTCTGTCGCGCGCTGAGCTCAGCTCGTGGTCCCCAGGGGAGGACCGCCAGAGTGAATACAGCTCGCACTCGGACGACGAACCCTACGAGAATGGCCATAGGTACGACAGCTTGCTTTCTGCATGGTTAATTTAAAAATACTAATAATCTCTTAAGGGTAGATTTGTGTTTTTTCAAACAAAAATAAAAATATTCAAATTAGCTGCTTTTAAGGGCAAAACACACAGGGAACGGACGCGGGTCAGGCACCGCTCGGATCGGGTGCGCGACGGGTTGAATTCCGCGTCACCCGCCACGCGCCTGACCCGCGGCCGCGTGTGATGTCCATATAAATACAGGGAATTACACCCGCCGCGCACCCAACACGGCCCGCGCCCGTTCCCTGTCTGTTTTGCCTTTAAGTGTGCGTCCTAAAGTGGGCGGCGCATCGCGTTTGCGGTATTCCCGGCGCTCGAAACAAAATTCGAGCTCGAAATTTGAACTTGTCCGTAGATCAAGCGGGCGCGTACTCCACGCTTGTCGAGTGATTGTTTAGTGCGCCGATACGCGATGCGCCTTCTTTCAGGACGCACACAGACAGCATTACTGCACGCGACACGCGGTTGGCGCGCGGTGGGTCGATTATCGGTCGACTAGCCGATTACTAGCCGAAACATAAAGTTGAAGAGTGTCTAGAGTGTTCAGTGCAAGTTTAAAAACTTCGTCCAAAAAGAATTCGTGCGATTGGTGTTTTAAAGATTTTCATAAATGTACATTGCAGTGTGTCTCTGGGTGGCGTAAGTCCATCAGCAAAGTCGCAACGTCGCCGCGCTAACCGCGACGGATCGGAGGGCGAGGACGCGAGCACGCGAGCCGCTCGCCGAGCGGCTTGGCGCGCCGCGCGGCTTCGATCACTTGAACAAGTAACGCACTTGATACTATTCTAAAATTTATTACCGTTAGTGACGTTCTTATGTGTACGTAGGTATGAATAAGTTACCAGCTGTGTTCATGTGTTATTTGTTGTATCAATCGTGTATTGGAACCCCTAATTTTATGCCCGTTTTGTAACCTCGCGCAATGCTCATAACTCGAGCCATGGGCAGGTCCTAAGCCAGTAATACTTTCTTTAGTACATAGCTGTTTCAAAACTCAGCGTGAACACAACCGGTAACATATTCTAAGTTACGATTTGTAGCAATTTATCAAGGAAAATTGCTGAATAACAATAAAAATTGTCTCCTTCTGAAATATTGCTGATGTCTATGAATGACGATAAAAATACCCACTCCTTTCTCTAACCTTTGTGAAACCTGTCTTCCTACGATAAGTAATCTATAAAATGGCATGCTTAATTAAATCGTTACTCAAATATTATTAACGAATATTGAGTTTCGATTCTCTATATAACATTCGATCCCAATCGCGTCTTAGAATACATGTAACCTCTTAACGTTTTAGGACGCGATTGAATCGCAAAACGCAATTAAAAGCATGGTCGGTCCAGCGCATGACATAGGAGAGGTGCCGCCGAGGGAAAATTCACCCTCCGAGGTAAACATGTTGCTACTCTAATCATACTCACTGAATGTTGTGATAATCTTACTAAGATTCCCATTTCCCATAGGTAGAGATAATGAGACTTTGCATACATTCCCATTAACTCTATCTAGCATACAAATTCATTTCTTAATCAAGTATCTAATACGTCTGTGTAAACAGTAACCATTTGGTAATTAACAAAAATTGACTTTGCAATTGCTGGGGTTAAAAAGTTTGAAAATCAACTGAGACTCAGTAATGGGGTATATATACTCGTATATTATCTTTTCACTGATCATAGTCGGGTAAATGGCTATATTCATTACATCGTGCAAAATAATTTATACACGAAAATCAAGTCATCTACTATTAATCTTGTCTCGCTTCATTTTATAGTAACTCATTATATGTTTTGAAATAATTTGACTAAAATGTTGTATTAAATGTTGTAACTTTGTGTTATTTGTTGGGGTATTTGTAACTCTGGTTGGGGATAGTTGTCGCTTCGCTGGCATAAACTGTTCGTAAATATGGGGTGTGTATGTGAAATTGGCTTTACAAATTATAGAAATGGCCCCTGCCTCGTATCGCGTTGCGTACAAAACCCGGCCAGATACTGGCCGTGAAGGAGAAGGAAAAATTGTTAGACGAGCGAATAACACTACGCACGGAGGAATATGTGTGTCCGGCCACCGGCGAGATTAAAGTGCGAACCGTCGAGTACATTGAGAAAGTTATTGAGAAAGAGGTACGCGACGCGTGACTGTACATGCTAAATACTTAGGGCGCTGTACACAAGCAATGCCGTTTCGTGTGTGGTTTTATTTTGTGTATTATAAGAAAAATGCGCTTAGCTTTTTACGTGCAATTTTAAGACATTACTACTTATGACAGACTAAATGACTCAACTCAAGGTACAGGTTTATTGGAAGCCATTATTTATTTACACATTCACACGTTGGGTTGTCGTCGTGATGTTAACAAAATCATAATAAAAATAAGGGTGTGCCTCAACAACGTGCATTAATTTCAAATGGTGAAAGAACAATGTATGCACAGTTGTGATACGGTATCATCACTGACTGACAGACAATGCACGGCGTAAACAGGCGAATTTACCTACATGCATAAAATTTTGCATAGTATGCCTGTATAAGGTTGCCGTGCACTAAAGATGGATTTTGAGATATCCACGCGGAGAGAGTCGCGGGTATTGTATTATAACAGCTTTGTGTTCTATAATAATATAAATTTAATAAACAATGCTCTTCTACGGAACTAACTAAACTATTTACGGAAAGGGGCTATGCTATAGACCTATTAGTATTTGAATTAGGTGACAATTCTTTGCGTGATCTGTACCACCTATGACTGAAACGTGACTTCGATTGCCGACAGCGTTAATTAAATTACTGACTGATGTTTAAGTTTGCATATGTACTGGGGCCTCGCACATAATGTTATAATACTAGGCATATTCGTGCAACACCGTTATTTACAACGGAGTAGAATTCCAAACGTAGATAGATAAAACACGTAGTACAAATAACTAATTTGTAAATATTATGGTGGCGTGAATTATGTTAATGTCCTTTGGCAAATATCCAAGGATATTGACACTAAAGATTTCTTACACCTAGGTAATACATTACGTGATTGATTACGTGCGTGCAAAAAGCCTTTAATGATAATTTATTTATGTATACATGTGTATAATATGTCGTTTGTGTGTTGCATGATTGACGTTTTGGCATGGCATGCTATTAATATAATATTAATTTATGTATTTGTCAGACAATACCGGGATTCTAGACACGGAATCTTCACCGAAAGAAATGGTTTGTTTCGTTTCTTTATATTGTGCTGCTTTATGGTAATAATTTCATACTGTATCTTATTTTGAACAAAAATTTTCTATTAACTAGACAACAAATCAAACTTCGACAATAGTATGAAATTATTGCAATGGGCATCTATTTGCTTGCATATCTTATCACCTTACATTAACTGGTTGGGTACTGGTGTAGATAGAGCATTATTTTTAAAGCACATTAAATTGGCTTCAGTCTGTATAATAATTATTTTAATTAAATGGAAATTATAATTAAATGGAATTTAATTATAATTTAATTATAATTGTTAATATGAAAACACTAAATTGTCACAAATATCATAATGAGTTTATAAAACCGGCCAAGTGCGAGTCGGACTCGCGCACCGAGGGTTCCGTACAAACCTGTAGTAAGTTTTACGATTTATGACGTAGGTATTAAAAACAAGACGAAATGAACCGCAAAACTAACTTTGTTTGTAGAGGTTTATTGTTAATATCAAAAAATTACGTTTGTTGTATGGGAGCCCCCCTTTAATATTTACTTTATTGATATTTAATTATTTATTTTGAAAGGTAATATTCAAGTTAATATTCTGTGAAAATTTGAACCGTCTACCTGTTACCGTTTTTAATATTGAGCAAAAAAAATACGAAAAAAACACGTTTATTGTATGGGGACCCCCCTTAATATATATATTTTTTTAATTTTTAGTATTTGTTGTTATAGCGGCAACGGAAATACATCATTTGTGAAAATTTCAGCTTTCTAGCTATCACGGTTTATGAGATACAGCCTGGAGACAGACAGACAGACAGACAGACAGACAGACAGACAGACAGACAGACAGACAGACAGACAGACAGCGGAGTCTTAGTAATAGGGTCCCGTTTTTACCCTTTGGGTACGGAACCCTAATAAAAAGTAGTTAATTTGATTAGGACTTGAAAACAAAAATCGTACACGCGTACAAAGCCTTAAAATTCTTTACCTCGATTATTTGAATATATCAAATCGTTTTTCTCGGTAACAAATCATATTCATCTCGATCCAAAGTTATGTCCCAAAAACTTATCTGACCCGGTGACAGGGTCGCTAGTATATAAGGACAGGGTCGCTAGTATATAATTCATAATTTTTATTTTGCCAAATTATGGTTAACAACAGTTGTTATCTTATAATTAGTGCCGTTCACAATTTACTTTTATTTGTTTTTATTTTATTTTATATATGTATATAAAATAAAATAAAAACAAAAATTAAACAGGCATGAAGATGGCCATCAGGCCAGATAAGTTGGTGGGAAAATTTAAATTCCTTTTTTTCTTCATTTAATTTTATCATTAGTTTATTAATTCCATTACTTGCAAGAGCATACCTAAGAGGTTTATGTTTAGTCTGAACATTTACCAGTTATAAACTACACCTCTAAACCTGTATGGTCCACTCTTGCGTGTAACTTATGGCTTTACAAAACAATAATTTTACACCCATGTATTATTAGGTGGAGACGACGCAAGAGAAGATAATATCACTGGAACTAACGACCAGTCCCAGTAGCGAGACCGCACCCACCGATTTGGAAGAAACGAGTCTTGACGTAGAAGTTGATACCGGGGAAAACTCGCTTCAACCGGACATCGTGCAAGTCGTCAATCCTATGCTCGACGGAGGCGCAGGCCGAGTTACCGCGATCCCGGTAGGCCCTGCGCATAGACTTACACCCTACACCGAACATCAACAGTGAACTCTCCGATACATCCCATAAGCATTTTTATTTGTCAAGAACAGGTTTGCGGGTAGGGCACTTTTTAACACCTATACCTCTAATCGTTTGATGATAGCAGTTGCCTACTTGCATTTTTAGGGTTGCATACCTAAAGGGTAGGTTATGGTGCGACTATATTATCGGTCCGGTCAATTTATTTTGTTTATCTTAGGTACGCTTTTATCCAGAGTTATTCAAGTTTGCAAAAAACTATGATTTGAATGATTCTAGTATCTGAAAACTTGCTACTTGACCTGTCGTTTTATAAAAAACCTATTTCTGGAAATATCAAACAAACCATATTACAATTTGTTTCTTATTATTAATTTTTAAGCAACTCCTGAACAGAATGTGGGAAACCTGTATAAACCCATGACAACGTACTCGGCTACCTAATAATTAATAAATCATTCTTACAACCCGACTTACCTTGTCGAGGGTCAATCTCGAACGTAGATTTTTTCAGCGTCACGAACGAAACTGAATGATTTTACATCCTAATTTGTATTAAAACTGTGATAATAAGTTTAGAATTCCACCGACTTTGCTCTTATTATTTGTATGGGACTCGTTGAGAAAATCTATTGTCGAGCACTTTACAATGGCATTTTACTTTTTATCACAATTTTTATTTTTTATTATGATTTTGCATCGGAGGTTTGTGATAGATTTATCTATTTTGATAATATTATTTCTTTGAATACTTTACGTATGTGACTTAATATATTCATTCCGTGAAAGTTTTTACTGTTTGTATGTATGTTGATGCTGTACCTGTTTATAACAATTTAGGGAAATGATTGGATGATATAGATAAGTTTTTATGAAGGAAATGACTACAGAGATTATGTAAAGCATAGTGTACATACCATCATTTTAATATATTCAGGTGAATTTTGGAGCGTATTGATGTTCAGTAAACCCGACGGCAATTTTTTGTAAAGTTGGTATCACAGGACCGCCTTCCTGTGTAGTAGTTTAGTTTTGTATTTCATTTGATTACAGTTTGTACTTGCTTAGTACAAAACGTTATTTGTGCATTGTCTTAATTCATACAGTATTTGTGTTAACTGGCGTATTAATTATTTAATTTAATGTTTTATCTTATATGTATGTGGTGCCTTAATTCCTCAAATAGATGTGCAGACAGAACAGCTGTGTAATACGTAGTAGAAGATCCGAATCTAAATCGAGACGTACCGGTTTGATAAGAGAATCAAATTTATTTTATAATAAATTTCATATATTAGAAAATAAATTAAAAATGGGTAGACAACAGAAATCCTGGACAGAATATTTTTAATTACTTTTCGAAAAATGATTTTTCATAAAATGTTGCAAAATGAAGATAATAATAAAATTTTATACTGGACTTAAAGTATAGAGCATATAGAATGTGCAATCGTAGGGTAGACTATTATTTCTATTATTTATCCAGGTAAATAATAGGGTAGACTATTATTTCCATTATTTATCCAGGTAAATAATAGTCTACCCTACGATTGCACATTCTATATGTTCTATACTTTAAGTCCAGTATAAAATTTTATTATTATCTTCATTTTGCAACATTTTATGAAAAATCATTTTTCAAAAAATAATTAAAAATATTCTGTCCAGGATTTCTGTTGTCTACCCATTTTTAATTTATTTTCTAATATATGAAATTTATTATAAAATAAATTTGATTCTCTTATCAAACCGGTACGTTTCGATTTAGATTCGGATCTTAGACCAACGGTTTTACTTTTTAAATGCTAGTATACTTACCTACTTTTTAAAAATACTTGTCGTAAGTATGATATAAACTATTAATTGTTTTAACGAAATACAATTTTTCACAATTTATACAAATAAATTAATTCTGCATTTGCATCCGTTATATCGTTTTTAAAATGTACATTATATTGTTCTTAATGTCAACAAAATGTATATTTTCGTTGATGAATATGTTTTGGGAGTATATTTAATGGTAGTAAACTATTGGTAGTTTTGATGTATTGAATGAAAGATTTGTCTTTATGTGTGTACTTTATATCTTTTTAAGGCTCTAGCAATGTGGATTGTAAACTAATGAAAATATTGTATGTTTGTCCAATAAATGGTTTAATATATATTTTAATAAAATTATACGATCGTTTTATTGCTAACGGATAACAAAGATATAATTACTTGTATAAATCTTTATTGAATAATACTTATTACATTGAATAGAACATAATTTTATTCTTTAACCCGATTCTTCTGATAGCAACTTTAAAAACCAACTAGGAACTAAATACAACAATACTATTTCTTGGGAGCAATGATGCCTTCAAGTTGGGCCTGAAAAGAAAGGTATAATAATATGTTACTGATAGTTCCATAGCAAAATATTACGATGAAAGGCTATTTTGTAACTTTATTAAGTCATTTAGAATTGACGTGAAAAGGGATGGAAAGCTCGTGATTTTAAATCTCCATACAAACGCATAAAATATATCGTTATCTCGAAAAGGTTCATTGTTCACTCACTACGTAACACTGATCGCAGATACATATCGCCTCTGAGCTTAATTTGACCAATACTTTAAGTACCGCGATAACGTGCGGAAAAAAATCGTGATATAATATGGATTATGGAGCCAATCCCAAGAATTCTAGAGTGGGCGTGGCGGTTCTTACGTTTGTTTTTGCTGCTTGACGCACCGCGTATAGAGCCCGCCCATAGCGTAAAAGTCGTGACAAAGCGTGCAAAACATCGATATTTAGGTAGGTACTAGATGGGCCCTTTCATAGAAAAAAAATTGGGCGTCCGACCTGTATGAGCCTGTCCTTGTCCCCGCCATAGCGCTGTCCCGTGTTTCAGGCTAGATGGCGTTAGTAAAATACCTTACCTTTAGCTGCGCGTTAGTTTTCTTCAATGCCAGCAATTCTTCTTGGTGTCGTTTCTCTTCGGCCGCGCGCAACTCCGCCGCGCGTCTCTCTAACTGTTCAGTTTTCTGTTTCAACTCCATGCACTGCTTTTCCAAAGCAGATCGTTCGGTTTCCAACTTTGCCACTTGATCCATGAGGTCTGATTTACCTTGTTCTGACTAAACGAATAAAAGTGCTTTTAATTTAAGATGACTTAACTACCTATACTTGTAGGGAAAGGAAATCTACCTACGTACTTACCACCACACAAATATAAATTACTAGATGATGCCCGCGACTTCATCCGCGTGGATTAAGGTTTTTGATTCCCGCGGGAACTCTTTAATTTTCCGGGATAAAAAGTAGCCTATGTCCTTCCCCGGGATGTAACCTACCTCTATACCAAATTTCATCAAAATCGGTTGAACAACTGGACCGTGCAAGCGTAGCAGACCGACAGACACACTTTCGCATTTATAATATTAGTATGGAAGTATGGATATGGATTTTAGTAAATAACAAGAAAGATATTTAAATATAAAGGATATTTTAAAAAAACCTTACTCTGAGTGGACAAAGTTGCGAGAAATATTACTCTTAATAGATGATGCCCGCGACCTCGTCGGCGTGCATTGATTTTTTTTTATTCCCGCGGGAACTTCAATTTTCCTGGATAAAGTAGCCTATGCCCTTCCCCGGGATGTAACCTGTCTCTGTACCAAATTTCATCAAAATCGGTTTAGTAGTTATTGTAGCAGATAGACAGACACACTTTCGCATTTAGGTATAACATTAGTACGGATATTTGTTTGGATATGGATGTCTCAAGACTCAAACTTGTGTGAAACAGGAACTTGAGCAACTATAAAGGATGAACGAAGTCACCTGTAAAGCTTTTCGCATGCCAAATGCAATGGAACTGCAATACAGAGTTTGGTACGCCTCCATTGTGATCCGCGCTTCATCGCGCACTCTCAGCAGAAGCAGGCCTCGCTCCCCGCAGTTGATAGTAACCTGAGGGTTGAAACAAGACGGTCAACAGAACGCTGACGATGGCGGAGCCAGCTCTCGGTTCCTAGGAAAGCGGTACTAAATATAGTCCGCGCGCGGTCTGAGGTAGCGGGCGGGTGCGCACCGCGCCCGACCGTCGCGCGTCGTTGCTTCATAACCCGCACACTCCTATACTAGTGCCGACCTAGACGCGAGAGTAGGTACGCTATAACGAGTCCAGTTTTTAATTTTGCGATAGCAGTGTTATATTTTACTATAAATAGTACCTACTTAACTTAAGAGTTTCTTTGTGTGTGCAACTATTTGCACACACAAAGAAACTCTTAAGTTAAGTAGGTACTATTTATAGTAAAATATAACACTGCTATCGCAAAATTAAAAACTGGACTCGTTATAGCGTACCTACTCTCTCTGTTTAATTTAAAAATTAAACAGCTATCTGTTTAATTTTTAAATTCATTAAAGTACAGATTATTCTGATTGCGACAGTGATTAGGTAGGTAATTAGATTTTACGCTCTTTTACGTTCATTTTGTACAATTCATTATAATTAACTTTTTTGATACAATTAGTTTTTTCTTCCATATTGCACATTCTACCTACTATCCTCATAGAATTATTATTTCATATTTAATTCATACCACGCGCACAGATACTAAAGATGTTTGTATCTATATCGGAATATCGACTAAATCGATACCTATACTTCTCTATCTCATAACGTCAACATTCCGTATGATTCCTCGAACCTCGCGTGCGGACTGTACCTATAGCTCACTGCAGTCTAATGTAGCGTCGATCGAAGTCACTGAAACATTATCTATTGCGCGCTTTCCTTGAGTTGTTTTTGAGACACGTCAAAATAATCAATTCCAACAGCAGTGTTTAAGATAACGTTGTGTTATGTACTTAGGTAGGTACCTGTCGTATGAGTTCATCAAAGCACTGGGTATAAAGTTGTCTTCGGACGGGACATATTCCAGTCTCTCTTGCCTGCCGTTGTTGCAAGCGCGTGTCGAGCATCTCTTGAAGATTTATTACATCCAGTCTGGTGGCTGGCGTCGACGATATCTACGTCACCAAAAAATATATTCGGTACCTACTTAGGTACACAGCTAAGGAAGTGATTTTGATAATTCAATTCTTATAGGAGTACCTATAATAGGAGTTTAAAACTTGAATGAAAATCGAACTTAACGTGAGCGAAGCTTCTTAGTCTGATAGATAGGTATATTATTTTCTACAATGCATCACTAGTTTTCATAGAGGCTGGCCAGTAGGTAAGAGTAAAGTATTATTACTTCTAACTTACTTTTTGAGTCCATATCTGCCCATCTTCTTCCCATTCTTTAGGAGGAAGAATAGCATTGAGAATTTCTTCGGTTTCCCGTTTGGCTTCAGTTGGGATACATGGTTGGGCGGCTGCTGCACCAGCCGCTGGCAACGTCTATAGATAAATCGGTTACAACTGAAGGCCCAGTTGCTTAATTAATAGCTTTTATACTCGTAAGTAGATAGTACTTAATTGAACATGTATGGTAACAGACAGGTATGTTGAGAAAATCCAGCGGCGGACTAAGACCATTGGAAGCCCGGGGCGCCATCACTGAAAACGATAATAATACACTTTGCTCCACCAAGTTTGTCCCACTGGCGGGATAGTGAAATTTTAAAATTTTGCCGTCGACTTTGTCCCACTATTAAGTATATTCATTTTCGGGGGACAAATCAAAAATTGGCGCCTGACATAGACTGGTTATATTCATGCTGGCCCCTGATATTTTTTTTAAGTCTTTGCTCTGTTTTTTTTTTTTGGGCGCTGCTAATATGGACGTGAAAAATCTAAGCCGGTAACATAGTACATAATACCTCAATGGCCGGCAACCAACAATTTGACCTTACGAATATTGCATAATAGTGCGCGAAGCGAGCACGAAAATTTTGCTTAGAAACCATCCTTGTAAGCTAACTACAACTACTACTTACTCACTGGAAATATTTGGGGGTAAGAGGGGTTTCTAAGGTTTGCTCCTCTAGACCCGAAGTGGACCGCCCCTGCCTCAGTTAGCTACTAAATTTGTCATTAAACGCTTTTAGGCATTAACTTTGAAGATAATAAAATTATTCTACTTACAACTTTTTCCGGTTGCTTTGTAACTAAAACTGGGTTATCATAACGAACTAGTGTTTCTTCGGTTGAAACGGGCGCCCTTTCTCCCATATTTAATAACAACTAGATACCGATGTAGCTTATAAATTCCTTATATTTAATTTATATTATAAATAAAATAATCTAAGGCTTTCAAATATAATCAAAATATTTATATCCAAGACAATGACACTGTTACATAGCAACAGTTTGACAGGATTTCTTTGCAAGCTATTCATTCAAAACGATGCTATAGGTACGTTAGTACTATTATATTATTCTGTGCTATAGGTTTTATCAAAGGGGAAAATGTTTAAAAATTAAAGAGTGTTGAATTACCTAATATACATTTATTTAAGTATTTATTCAAATCAAAATATTTACACTAAAACCAGTCTTACTATGCAATTACGTAAATATATCTTTCATTTACATAACCGCAATCGCAGAAATGATTCTTTACCTAATGATCGTAACTAACGTTATTCATCGCAGTTTACCCTCAGAGGGGTACAACCATTCGATTCTGCCCCCTTATCATGTAAGAATGTCCGATCAAAACGTTAAAGTTCGTCGTCAAAGTTTATAAACCATAACAGCATTAAATTAGAGCTCAATTTCGTGTATCCATTCTTATACGTTCGAGTATCGTTCATACCTAAACGTATAAGAATGGGCAGACGAAATTGAGCTCTAATTCAATGCAATTATGGTTTATTTTACTTTGACAAAAATCTTTAACGTTTGATGAACAATTCTTACGTAATCGGGGGGCTGATTTATGCTTTTGACTTGAATAGTTAGATTACTCGTAGTACTACGTGAGCGACGAAAGCGACGCTATACGACTAAATACAATAGTATCTATACGCGACAGCGTAGGCTACAGGCTTCTATGTACACACATACATGGAACCGCTCGAGCAATTGCGACTGCTTCGGGTGGTTGGCAGCAGTTATCAATGGTAGCTTCAAGCTGTTGACTATGACTGCAAAAGCAGCCCGTTTATGTTGATCAATGGCTATAACTGCTCGAGCAGTCCGTGTATCTCCGGCCTTAGGATCAAAGAGAATAACATCACAATGTAAATTGGGCCTCGATTCTTAATTTCATCAATCAGTTAATTCATTTACACATTGAGTATCGATTCTAGGAACAATCATTTCTAGATTTCCACCAATTCAATTGCATTGACCAACCACAAGTTCTGTGTACTATTGGGAGTCACTGCTGGAGCTCGAACTGGAGTCCAGTGAGGACATGACTTCGACGTCTTCCTGGTTCGGCGCGTCCTTGCCGCGGCCGTCTATAGCGACCGAGTTGCCGCCTCCGACTGACATATGCAGCTCCCCGGACGGATGCCACGTGAATTGGTTTGTAGCCGATGCAGGCACTGAAACATTTTATGTATTAACTAGCTGATGCCCGCGACTTCGTCCGCGTGGGTTAAGGTTTTTCGGTTCCCGCGGAACTCTAATTTTCCGGGATAAAAAGTAGCCTATATGTTATTCCAGACTATAATCTATCTGTGCCAAATTTCATCCAGATCCGTTCAGTCGTTGGGGCGTGATTGAGTAACAAACATCCATCCATACATGCATCCAAACTTTCACATATTTTATAATATTTATTTGACTAGGTGGTTTTATTACAGTGCTTCACACACGAGGAGTTTCTAGACTTATACTTAAATACATAAGTATTATGAAAATTTGCGGAACCGGCAGGATTTGAACCTGCGTCTCTCTGGGAATCGCGCACTGAGCGCCTTTGACCGCTAGGCCACGTTCAACTCCTGCCGGTTCCGCTATTTTTGATATATTTTTAAGTTAGTTTAGAAACTAGGTGATGCCCGCGAGCTCGACCGTGTGGTTTTTCAAAAATTTCCCGGCCAATCCGATTTTCCGCGATGCAATCTATCTCTGTACCAAATTACATAAAAAATTGTTGAACAGATGGGCCGTGAAAGCGTAGCAGATAGTCAGATAGACACACTTCGGCATTTATAATAGTCATATTATGGATACAAATTTAATATCCACTAGATTTATGTTATGTAAAAGGCACTCAATAATGAAGTTAATCAGAATAAAATTTATTGGATCATGTCCAAGGTGCATATTATAGCTATGCATTGGCAAGGAAGTTATCAGTTGTAGTTCTTGTAAATATAATTAAGGGAAAACCTAAATATTAGCATAAGAGTTTTATTTGAACAGATGATTAATAAATTAATGATTTATATATACCTCCTCCGGTGGTTATTCGATGTAGTTCGTTCAGTGTGGAAGGAGTGTGTCCATTCAGTGGCAGGTCACAAAGGCGGCCTAGCATACCCAGCCTCATCTCCAAGTCTGTAGGGTAAGGACGTCTCGGATCTCCTGGCTGCCAGGATAGTGGTGCGCTAACCGCATTTGATGCACTTATCCTAGGTAAGTTCAGAATATAATGATATATTTATGTGATCATTGAAAACAATACAATAGAACATAAAGCTAGCTAGCCTAACCTAATTACTATATAAATAAAAAATAATGTTAAGATTTTATCTTCCCAGATTTGCACAGTGCACTCAAATGCTACAAAAACATACCATAATATTAATTTAGTTTATGTACTTAGATTACATTGTTTGTGAAACATTACCTATACAGGTTTTCTGTTTTAAGTAAAGATCACTATACTTTATAGTGAGTGTCAATATTACATTTTATTTATAGAATTTTTGTTTAGATTATTCTACCCATATTTGATTGATTATAAATAATACTAGCTGATACCTGCAATAGTATTTAATTAGTATTTACTTAGTAGTAGTAATTTAGCAGTCTCTCTACTAAATACCTCAATAAATTTGATGTACCTTAAGGGGTTCCAATATTACAATTTGATTCATGTTTATTATTTTTATCATGTATCATTGTACTTAAAGATCATTGAGGGGATCAAAATACAAATGAATGCATGTGACATTCAATAAATAAATGTGAAATAATAATGATGAAAGATCTAAATATATCAATAGGTACCTGTGTGCAAATTTGATAAGTTCTTCAGATGGAACTGGTCGTTTTCTGGATTTCACTATTGAGGCAAGTTTTTGCCTTGCTTGATACAAAGATGTGGCTAATATTTGCTCAGCATCTTTTAACTGTCTTTGTAAATGATAAATGTCTTGATCCTAAAAGTAGTTGAAGGTTAAAGTTTTATTGTAAACTAAAGGATGCCAGCGAATTTGTCCGCGTGGATTAAGATTTTTTGATTTCTGCGGGAACTCTTTAATTTTCCGCGATAAAAAGCCTAATATGTCCTTCCCCGGGATGTAATCTACCTCTTCCTCCTCTACCAAATTTCATCAAAATCAGTTGAACAGATGGGCCGTGAAAGCGTTGCAGACAGACAGACTTTCACATTTATTATATTACTTAGTATGGACTAGACTCACTAGATGATGCCTGTGACTTCGTCCACATTGATTAAGTTTTGTGAATCTCGCACAACTCCTTAATTTTCTTAGATACTAAGTATGTACTTCCCAGGGTTGCAACCTATCCCTATATAAAATTTAATTGAAAATGGTTGAAAAGATGGGCAGTTAAAGCATAGCAGACAGACATACTTTCGAATTTATATTAGTATGGATTGGGTGGACAGGGTGGTGGGTCTAAGCTCTAATTCCCTCTAGCCTATGTGAGTGGAGGCCTGCACCTAGCAGTGGGACGCTAATGGGCTGTAGTGGTAAGTAAAAAGATGGGCTGTTAAAGCATAGCAGACAGACAGACACTTTCGCATTTATTGTGTATGGAAGTGAAAGTATCACCCCTCAATTTAACTGATTTATAACACACTAGCTGATGCCCGCGACTTCGTCCGCGTGGATTGAGGTTTTTCGGTTCCCGCGGGAACTCCTTAATTTTCCGGGATAAAAAGTAGCCTATGTGCTATTCCAGACTATAATCTATCTCTGTGCCAAATTTCATCCAGATCCGTTCATCCGTTGGAGCGTGATTGAGTAACAAACATACATCCATACATACATACATCCATCCATCCAAACTTTCGCATTTATAATATTTATATGGATAATATGACACCGAGATAGCCAGGTACAGAGGTTGTATACCTAAATCTATGCCTCCAAGACATAGGCATCATCTAGATTCTAGTGTAATAAGCATATAATGTATTAGAAAAGAATAATGTATGACTAGGACAGACCTTGTTGTCCACTTCGGCTTTTAGTTCATTCATTCTCTGTTGTATTGTGGCCTGCTCATCAGCTAAATCCAAGGTCTTCTTCAGTTCTGCATCTTTCGATAGTAGCAATTCTGTCAGTTGTGCGTGATCAGCCGCGGAGAGCTTCTGTGGCTTCGGGGCTATAGACACTTCTATTATCTCTCTGAAATACGATAATGCATTTATTAAGTATCATACTAATATTTTAAATGCGAAAGTGTGTTTGTTTGATTTGACGCGATTTTTGGAATGGATATAGTTAAGGACCGAGAGTGACATAGGCTACTTTTTATCCCGGAAAATTAAGGCGTTCCCGCGGGAATCAAAAAACTTAAACCACGCGGACAAACTCGCGGGCATCAGCTAGTTTTAATTATGGGGAAAGTTCTTTGGCAAGCAGTGAACACTAACTTGGCGATAAGTTCCATGTCGTCAATTATAGAAAGTAGCCGGTCTTTAGTGCTCAAATGTGACGCCATGACTGACTGAATTAACTAGACAGAGCTTATTTTTATTTAAACACGGCGCTTTATGGTAAAACTCATAAAAAAGTTAATTTTTAACTCCGGTCTCCGAAGCGAACAGGATGTACAGATTGCATGTATAATGCAAATGATCTGGTCGGTGCAAATGATGCAAAGAGAATATAACCACTACGTTTTAACTTTTAGTATAATTTATATTAATTATTATTATTTATACTCTTTGACAGATTGTCATTCACAGAGTACATTATGGGTGCGTTCCGAAATACACTGAGAGCACTGGAAGTCCCCAGTAAAGAGCACTGCCAGTGCTCGCAGTGCTTATAACGGAACACACACTGGCTGTGTTCCGAAATACACTGCGAGCACTGTAAGGTGTGACGTCACTTCAGTACACTGCGAAGCCGTTCCTTTATAGTTAGGTATTCTGGGTACTGCTTAAAACGGAACGCAGTCAGCACTGAGACAAACACTGAGAGCACCTTATATCGAAAACGCCAGTGCTCACAGTACAAAGATGGCGTCGATTAATGACGTCATATATTTCCCTATGATACTGCAGCAGTTTACTGTCAGTTATAACGGAACGAATTTCTCCACAGTAAGAGCACTGAACAGTGTTCGCAGTCTATAACGGAACACAGCCACTATATATGTTGTCATTTGTCAGAGATAGAGACACAGAGTAAGGAGCAAGGAATATACTACTCTCTACCGAGAGTAGTGTATTAAGGAGTATATATTGTGGTGAGTACAGTAGTCTGTGGTACAGTATGTCAGAGACCAGAGACCACTAGAGAGTTAGAGACAAGCCGGAGACAAGTTGAACTTTTGAACTTAAACCTAACTCACAGACCTAACTGCAAATGGCAAAACCCCGGTCGAAGGCTGTGGGATAAAGCAAGGATAAAGCATAGCCGTCTCTATCGCTACAGGAGATAGAGACTGCTATGGATAAAGAGACCTTTTTTGCTTAGAGTTAATGTGTACCTCTTCTTCTTCTTGCCCTTTTTCCACGTTATGTGGGGTCGGCATTAATCTGAGGGTTGGCACAACATGTTTTCTCCTTCCACTCACTTCTGTTAACCGTCAACCTATGTACCTACCATAAAATCTCTGTGCATAAAATATAATACTTTCTCTGAGGTTACTTGTCTGTCAGTCTGCCGAGCGATCGCGTAACTTCTGCATCAATCATTGTTACAGTATCAATTGTTGGGTGCGTTCCGAAATACACTGAGAGCACTGAAAGTCCCCAGTAAAGAGCACTGCCAGTGCTCGCAGTGCTTATAACGGAACACACACGTTGTAATTGGCTGAATTTATAGCATTCTTGCTGCGTCAATGGATTATGTCCAATAGTGGAAGAGTGTTAACCAATCAGAGGTGATTGCGATGTATCAATGATTGATGCAGAAGTTACGCGATCGCTCGGCTGGTTAACTCATGGACGTAATAGGTTAACTTGTCTCTGATTTAACTTGTCTCTGGCTCTCTGCCGTCACTTGTCAAATGTCAGACGATATACAAAGTACTCTGTGGTCAGACGCGCCTTTGTTTGGTCGGTGCATAGAATAATGAAGACTATAGAAGTAAGATTGTGTTTTTAGTTTGTCACTAGGTAGGATTTTCCTAGTGATGGGTGGCAGTCGTTTATATTATTGTCTAACATACGTAATCTGTGAAATATAAATGATGATTTTTGTATAAAACAATCTTAAAATAGAGAATGCTTTAGTATCCATAAAGAGCCTAAAACAGTATCCATACAGTTACTTTTTATTTTTGGCTGCCTGTTAGCCGATCACGTTCAAACCAGTAAATACTTACTATCAAGTTGCAATATGGATTGATTGCAACTTGACATACTTTTCTGCCCTGGGATACCTAACTTAGAGAATATTTTTATCCCAAAAATTATAGGGTTCCTTCGGGATAGGTGATGACAGATTTTAACAATAATTATAAAAATATACAAGCCATAGGTACTATAGCTTGGCAAAAAAGTCGTGAAATTAATAGGGGCGCCACTGTCGCAAAATTTTCTTGAATCTAGCAACCCGAACTAGCCCGCATAGTACGACAGATTAGTTTTAATAATTAACTACTTTACTGAAATCAAAGTAGTACATTTATTGATTACAAATTTCTTGTTATTTATTTATTTAATACTAAAAATAATAATAAATAACCTTATTTAAACCCAAATAGCAACTAAATAATTTATAAAAGAAGGTAAAATTTTAACTATATTACTAGTTACTAAATTAATTAAAACTAAAAAAATCTTTACGTGGTTCGCACCACACTCCTTATACTAATTACGCACGGGGTTATTGATTAAAATGCAGTTTAGTTAGTAAGTTTCAATATATTTTATTTTATTTACATACTACATGTACAAAGAATATAATTTGCCCAAAATATCGTCTTCCAAATATCCCATTTCAAAATGAAATGATGACAGTATAATACCGCAAATATCTAATGTTTTAGAAAAAAATTAGAAAAAGAATTCTAATTAGAAAAACTCGTATTATCTAAAAATTATTGCATCAGTGTAACAATCGTGATGACCTCTGATTGGCTGCACTTACGGCGTTCTTGGTGTATTAATGCATTTTAACCTTTAGCGGGAGAGTGGAAGCCATTGCGATCGTTACACCAAATCAATTTTAGAGAATACCACCAACTTTCGTAATTATTTGATTATGATTGCTTCATGAAGGTGTAACGGAGGAACATTCGTAAATAGCTAAATACCATCGACAGCTAAAATCATACTCCAGAACCCTTCCTTTGGGCTTTGTCGTAGTCGGGTAAAAATTGGTACAATATAATATCCGATCTTATATAAGTATATAAAAATCTCGTGTCACGATGTAGGTATGTTCGGGATAAACCCTGAAACTACTGAACCGATTTTGATCAAACTTCGTAACTATCTGTAATTTGGTCTAACTTAAAAGATAGGATAGTTTATTTGTTTTATTCTTATAGATAAGTTGGCGGTACGAAGTTCACCGGGTCAGCTAGTTAATTTATAAATATTAAACTTTCTTGTCGTGATAACGCCTATTTCTTGGGGTAAATTTATAGTGGGTATAGCATTTGATTTCAGTCGCCTACATTTGGTGTATTCGTTTGGCAAAAATGAGTCTTCTGTGAAATGTTTTGAGCAAATACGACTGTTATGCCGCGGTATCCTATTAGGTCTTTTTATCATTTCTATCCATTTCCTTTTTATTAGTTCATTTTTAAGGAAATCTACAACATAGAGATTAGAGAGTACATAATACTCGTATGTACGTACTAGTGCAATAATTATCAATAATCTATTTCACAGCACTAGTAACCTAAAAGCGTTTTGGCGAAATATCATTATTATTATTAAATAAGTATGTAATTGAGTACTTAAACATATTTATTTACTTTTTCTTACCTTTGCTTACCTATTTACTAGTAAAATCCTTAGTCTTAAACAAGAACCATTGCCAAAACTCACCGATGAAACCCGACAGATTCTGTATCATTTTATTTTCTTAAACTATTGGATTTACGTCTCTCAAAGGCACAATACATTTTTTGTGGACACTTGGCTTTGATTTTAGAGCTTTATGCACCTTAGAAATTTACTTTAAATAAAGAAATTCTTAAAAATCTTTTCTGTAACCTCGAATGTAAACAAACAAATACTAAGCAACAAAATTATGTGTACAGTTAACGACCCGTATTATTCGTACAAGAATAGGGTATTTTGAATTTGACAGTATTAAAAGATAAAAGATATAATTTGACAATCTGAACCTTGTGACCAGTTGCTAATCGAATAGACACAAACAGCGATATTTTGTTTCACTCACACTTACGTGATGGTAATAAACAGAAATTGGATAAAATATAGTATTCTTAGTTTTTATTTTAGTCCTACCTCCTTAGACGGCAGTCGTAATTCCTTCCTCCATGGGTCGGTGTCAGACGCGGCCTGTGTTTGTGTATTGGTTGTTTTGATTGATTTTTTTTTGCCTGGTTTTTTTTGTAAAGAAACCTGTGTACTGTAAATCATAATATGAATAACCTCTGGTTCCTTCTTTATTATGAGAGCATCTAGATAGGTACCCTGATATAGAGTGAGAGAGCGTTTTGTAGACGATGTTAGCAGCCTAAGTACTTACTCATAAAAAATGTACGACAACGAAAAGATAGTATGGTCAAAAATCTTAGACGTATATAGAGAACATTCACATTTGTGGGACAAGAAAAATATAAATTACATGAATAAAAGGATGAGGCAGGAGTCTTACGATGTCCTTTTAAATCTTTATAAAGATCTCGATAAAAAGGCAAAAATGAATTCATTGAAAGTTAAATTGAGCAATATGAGGACCAGCTTTTTTCGAGAATTGAAGAAGGTATGTTGAAATGTGTTTAAAATTACTTATCCAGACCCTATTTTTATAGCTTTAGTTTGTATATAGCATGTAAAGTGTGTATTTTCCATCCTATCAGGCTATGAGATTAACGGAATAGAGACTGCACCTGTGTTTGCTAAACCATTGTGCACTATACTACTTCTTACATAGATGGGTACCTAATCTCTTTGGAGTTTTCCACAGTGGCCGAGATTTGGTCAGGAGAACATTATTTACCTATACTTATCCATGAGTTGTTGGCGAATGATCCTTTATAAGCTACCATATTTTACTTACTATTGATTGGTGTAATAATTGTTGTAAACCAATTTTATATATGACTAGCAGATGCCCACGACTTTGTCAGTGTGAAATAAGTTTTTTAAATTCCATAGGAACTCCCTAATTTTTCAGGATAATATAGGTACCTATAGCCTATGACACTCACAAATAATGTGGCTGTCTATTGGTACCAGAGTTTTCAAAGTCAGTTCGGTAGATCCAGAGATTACCACCTACAACCTCACAAACTCACAAACTTTACCTCTTTATAATATTAGTATAGATGAAACTATTTCTGATAACATACTTACCTACTATTGAAATATTAAGTAGATATTATGTCACAGATACGTAGAATGAAACTGAAAACCAATACAAATTGGCTATATTTATGTTTTTCAGGTCAAAGCTGCAGCAGAAACAGTAAGCAGCATGGAAGATGTCTATAGACCAAGTTTGTGGTATTTTGAACAATTGTCATTTATAGCAGAAGCAAATGAGCAAGAGTTCTTAAGGATACTTGGAATAAATGAATCTTCTCGAAATTCTTGCGAAACTCAATATTCTAGCAATGAGGTAATTAATGAGGTAATAATAATTGGTAATGTACCTAAGATAAAAAAAGTTAAAAATTCTGATAACCTCTTATGCTAAGCGTCTACTCATCCGCATCGTACGCATCGGATGCATTGCATCAAACGGATTGTAGTATTCTTTGTATAGAAAGTTGCTCAAGTGCGTCCACTGATCCGTACCGTACGGATCGCTCGAATCTCCTCATTGGAAATGCCGACGCCGATGCTCCGAGAGGCAACTTTTGCGATGCGTGCCGATGACGTCATACGGAATGCCAACCAGATGGACGCGCCCCGGCGCTCGCTCCGCATCGTCTGTCATTTGCATTAGACGATCGTCCGGTCCTCACGCATTTCGCACGTCCGCTCACTACGAAAATCCGAATGAAGTGGCGTCGGCAATCCAATTGCTGGTAGTTGCGTCGGCAAATCCGATCGCTGCCGAAGAGGTGGACGCATTGTGAAAAATTCATCTGTTTGATGCGATGCGTCCGATGCGGACTAGTGGACGCCTAGCTTTAAAGAGAGGTTCTGTTTGTTATAGGTTATTGTATATTATAGGATAGTATGCATTGTAAATAGTAGAAGTCTCATAGTAGAACTGTCAGAACTAACATGATAAAAGACTAAACAACTGAATTCCTCCTTGCAAAGGAAATGCTTAAAATAACTCTCTCTGCTATTGTTTAGGTATATTACCAAACCTCACACCAGGATAGAAATTGCATTTGCTACTATTTACTACTTTTGCTACCTACTTCCAGTGATCCTCAGTTATAGCATTCTGAAATACAACACTAATATTATAAATTGTTTATACTTATTAACTTTCTTGTTTTGTCTTACTCATCTTTTACAGATGGTGTATATTGAAGAAGAATGGCTGAGTGATATAGACGAAAAACTAGATGTAAAGCCTGTGCTTAAGAAAATAAAAAGGCAAACTGTTACAAAAAAACAGGAAGATCTAAATGCAGAACAAGAATTATTAAACAAGAACGATGAAAAATGGGAAATTTTGGCAAAGTCTATTGCCATTCAATTAAAAGATATTAATGATGAACAATTAACTATTGTTAACAAAATAATTTCAGATGCTATTTTCTATGGAAAGACTGGTAAATTGACTATTCATTCATCAATAAATCTCTAGGGCTAGGACGAGGGGGAGTCATAACAGATTTCCATAAAGTCATTACAATTTCCTCACAAAGCTTGCAAGTCTCCTTAATATTATGAGGTAATCCCTCAAAATATTATGTATTTTCACCTACAACATAGCATCGGCAAACAAAGCCTTATGCCTAAGCAGCAAGCATTTAATTTATTGCCATCTACCTACTCCCTACTAACAAAATCAGCACTTCGCGTTCTTCAAAGGGGCTAGGTGTAGTAATGTAATTAGGCAGATAATGAGCCGCCATGTTGTAAAAACAAGTGAAATTAAACGCCAGATTGTAAATATTTGTGTGTGCCCTAGCCCCTACCTCTAGCATCTTAGAGTAAAGTGTTTTTGTAAAGCGCGAAACCAGAAACTCGCACAGGAGGAATGAAACGAGCCGGCGAACTGTAGCGAAACGAAGACGAATCAAGGGACGTAGTAGGTGAAGCTGAATTATCGGACAACGAAGCGAGTTTGGTTAATAGATACTTAATTGATTAATAATACATGGCAAACACGTGAAATGAAAAGCCAGATTGTAAATATTTGTGTCTGTCCTAGCCCCTGCCTCTAGCATCTTAGAGTAAAGTGTTTTTGTAAAGCGCGAATCCAGAAACTCGCGCAGGAGGAATGAAACGAGCCGGCGAACTGTAGCGAAACGAAGACGAAGGGACGTAGTAGGTGAAGCTGAATTATCGGACAACGAAGCGAGTTTGGTTAATAGATACTCAATTGATTAATAATACATGGCAAAATATAGGTCGCCGCTTTGTAGAAATCGCAACAAGAATATTTAGGCTGAACATTGAGCTGCCGTATTAAAAAAGGCGCCCATAAATTATTGTTTTAGTCTATACGTCGGCTTCTACGGTTTGGAGGCGACATATCCCTTATTACCAAAGGAAGAATGTAGAATGTGAAGATCACTTATATAATAATAAACATTATAATATATTTTGATAATTATTTTAAAACTGTGTTTTTTTTGTCGTTAACTATGTCACAGATGATCATTTCATTCTTCCTAGTGTAAATCAAATAAATATTATAAATGCGAAAGTTTGGATGGATGTATGGATGTATGGATGGATGTTTGTTACTCAATCACGCCCTAACGGCTGAACGGATCTGGATGAAATTTGGCACAGAGATAGATTATAGTCTGGAATAGCACATAGGCTACTTTTTATCCCGGAAAATTAAAGAGTTCCCGCGGGAACCGAAAAACCTCAATCCACACGGACGAAGTCGCGGGCATCAGCTACTTAGTTAATAATAATGCTTACCCAAAATAATAAATTTCAACAATTAATCTATGACCAATCAAAGGGGCCATCATAGGCATTGATAGGTCATAGGACCCATGTCGTTACTAAGGAATTGTACCTACCTACTAAGAAACGAGGCATTTATCACTGTCTAATTAATCCATACTAAAATATCGTCGCTGTAGTTGGAAAAACCGGCCAAGTGCGAGTCGGACTCGCGCACCGAGGGTTCCGTACAAACCTGTAGTAAGTTTTACGATTTATGACGTATTAAAAATAAAAATTACGTTTGTTGTATGGGAGCCCCCCTTTAATATTTACTTTATTGATATTTAATTACCTATTTATTTTGAAAGGTAATATACAAGTGAATATTCTGTGAAAATTTGAACCGTCTACCTGTTACCGTTTTTAATATTGAGCAAAAAAATACGAAAAAAACACGTTTATTGTATGGGGACCCCCCTTAATATATATATTTTTTTAATTTTTAGTATTTGTTGTTATAGCGGCAACGGAAATACATCATTTGTGAAAATTTCAGCTTTCTAGCTATCACGGTTTATGAGATACAGCCTGGAGACAGACAGACAGACAGACAGACAGACAGACAGACAGACAGACAGACAGACAGACAGACAGACAGACAGACAGACAGCGGAGTCTTAGTAATAGGGTCCCGTTTTTACCCTTTGGGTACGGAACCCTAAAAATGAATAACTAACAAAACCAATATCGCGAGTAAAACGCGATTTACTGTTTTTTTGCGTTAAAAATGGGGATAACTTTTTTTTCATAAACAATTTAACTGTCCATGTTTTTATATGTTATAGATTGTTGCTGTATCTATTTTAGAATCTACTTGTCATACATTTTTATTCATTTGTTTGTTAGAAAAAAAATAAAAAGCAACTATTTAATTTTCCCTCGCCGAACTTTTGAATATTTGATGCAGTTATTTATTTGTGTATGTTAGTTATTTAGTTCTTCTTCGTCAATATTGCGTTGAAGTTCGAAAAATTTACGATATAAGTACCTTTATTTAATTTTTCCCCTGTAGTGAAATGATTAAATGACCTATTATTTACTTATTTTACTATGACTATCCTATTCATGGAACTAAAAATAGGAAGTTTTTTAAAGGGAAACCAACAAATAAACATTTATTTTTATAAGAACTGTGAAAAGTAATCAACAAAACTACTGAAACACTTAGATTCTTCTATCAGACGTACAAAATTAAATATAAAAAAAATAAAACCACTTATCAATCTATTAATCAACTCTACTCATGAATTCAACAAAATTTCACTTTTAATAAATAACAATAATTATACTTATCAAAAACTTTGTATCAAGTGAAATGATAACTATCAACATTTCTTCAGTTAACAATTGAGATCAGCCTTTTCAAACCAAATAGCTTAATAATTTATGAGTAACGTACAGTATAATCAAAACTATGTATTTAATAGTAGATTATTAACCAAGGGGATAAAGCAGTGTCTTCTGTCGCGGGTGACGATTTAAATCGCGAGCGTAACGAAGGACTCGAGGTTTACTCCCGAGCGTAGCGAGGGTGTTAAAAACTTAAATCACGAGCGAAGCGAGGGATTTAAGACGAGTCCTGAGTGTAGCGAGGGATTTAAGTTCACCCAAGACTAAGACAGCTTTATCACCGAGGAAAATACTCTACTTTTCGTACCATTTGCGAAAAAATTAACACAATAATAATATGAGATAAGCATTTATTAAAAATAATGTCAATTTTTTTTTATCAACTACAAGTTAGCCCTTGACTGCGATCTCACCTGATGGTAAGTGATGATGCAGTCTAAGATGGTAGCGGGCTAACCTGTTAGGGGCATGGCAGTTATATTAAACCCATCCCCCTATTCGGTTTCTACACGGCATCGTACCGGAACGCTAAATCGCTTGGCGGCACGTTTTTGCCGGTAGGGTGGTAACTAGCCACGGCCGAAGCCTCCCACCAGGCTAGACCAGGGAAAATTCAGAAATTATAAATTCCCAAATTGACCCTGCCGGGGATCGAACCCGAGACCTCCGCACGTTAAGACAACAGCGCTACACACTGCGCCACGGAGGTCGTCAAAAAGTAAAAAGTCAAAAGCAAATTAAAAGTAAAAGTTAACATTCGAAACATTGGTCCAATTATTGATAGAGAGAGTTACAAATAACGTTTATGTATTTGAAGAAAACAAAAACGCGGCAAATTCCTAGACTTATATTTTTTTGTCAGAAAAGCAAAGGCTCATACGGCCTCGTCGGTTTTCGTCATTTTATTTAATAATCATAACTGCATAATAAATGCGTATTCCTTTTTCAAAAAGATGTATAATGCTATTATATAGAAACTCAATGGTGTAAACACAGATGTAGTTCAGTATCACAGATCTATTTTCGGTAAGTATTCCAAATTTAAATCACATTCTGCCCCTAGAGGATGAATGAAATTCAGTACAATTTTCTTTCCCTGTTTTTAACAGATTAAAAATGACTATTGTTATGTTCGCTTAGGGATGTTCATGTAAAAAAAATATCGATATTTTTATCGATATAATATATCGTAGTGTTCTATCGATACTTTGCGATATATCGTACAAATATATCGATATTTTGGATATATCGTAAGGGATTTGTATTTAACTAGTCTATAACATTGAATATTAGATAGGGTTCAGGTTAATATGAGTAAAACAGAGTGCAGAAACAAATCAACTTTATTTATTTATAAATCCCAATACTTTGACCACTTGACACTTTGGGAAATTGACCACAAGATAATTAAAACTACATATTGGGGAATTTCATGCAAATACTAAAGCATTCAATTATTTATTGTTTCATGCTAATAAATAGTAATCTTTGATAGCAATTTAAGATCACGTTATACTTACTGTATTCGAATCGTAAACTGTAGTAAACAAAACAGATAATAATTGTCACAGCTCGCTTCTTTTGTACAACTGAATAGTGGCCGTTTTTATATATCTTTATGCACACTAACTGTATTTACACATTTTGTAAACTGTATTAAACAAAACACACAACTTTTATTTATAGGTTATTTTGTACTGAGAACGTAGCGAATAATCACAAACCACAGATTAATTAAAGATATAGTACGAAGCCACAGATCATAAACGAAGTAGGTAGTAATTTATACAGATTATAAATTACTACTAGTGCTGCGCAGCCTCACGGAGAGTAGAAGAATTTCGTGTCTTTGCGTTTTATTATTGTGAACAACTTCATTACAGACAGATATAATCATTTTTAAAATAAAAAAAATTATAAAAAAAAAGGAATGGAATGTGCTTTTAATTTCTTCCGATAATTGATATATCGAATGAAATATATCGATTGTACGTACCGATACTAGATGATTCGATAATATCGGGTTGCATCGATATATCGCATACATATATCGATATTTTACGAAATATCGATTTATATCGCGCACCCCTATGTTCGCTTTTTGTGGCATAGAATGTCACTTTTTTGAGCAAGTGGTACGAAAAGATTATTATTAACTAAGAATTAACTAAGAATGGTTTAATCGAACTAGGATTATGTAAGTGAAGCTAGTAATTGTTATAATAATGACTCTATTCATAAAATAATAACAATTTACACAGTTTGTAGAACACAACGATTAAAGACTAGCTGATGATTGATTCCCGCGGAAGTTCTCTTAATTTCCGGGATAAAATATTGTTTATGTGCTATTCTGATGTATAAGCTATTACATCATGAAGTTTTATCAAAATCCGTCGTGTAGTTTTTGCGTGAAAGTGTAATAAACATTCATCCATCCACTCTCACAAACTTTCGCATTTATAATAGGTAATTATTACTAGTAGGCATAGACTTATTATATTAGTAGGACATCAAAATCAAAAAGGTACACACGTCCATTAAAATTTAAACTAAGTAGTTATCTATTGAAATTATAACAGCTATCAACTTTCCTTTAGTTTTACCTCTATAAATTTTACATTTTAAATCAGATCAGTTCAAACGAACTAAGCTTAAGTAACGTTCACTAAAATCAAAACTATCAATTATTATAAAATACTAGCTGATGCCCGCGACTTCGTCCGCGTGGATTGAGGTTTTTCGGTTCCCGCGGGAACTCTTTAATTTTCCGGGATAAAAAGTAGCCTATGTGCTATTCCAGACTATAATCTATCTCTATGCCAAATTTCATCCAGATCCGTTCATCCGTTGGAGCGTGATTGAGTAACAAACATACATCCATACATCCAAACTTTCGCATTTATAATATTTAATTTGATATTTGATTGATAATTAAGTAACTGAGAAAGGTTTAATTATAAAACTAGTACGATTGAACTTATTTAAATGTAGATAGGTATGCTAAAAAATTACTATGCCTGTAAGATTTAGCCTAATTATTCACGTACAGTTCTATAAACCATTCTTAAGCAGTCCAATCATTTATTATCAACTTTTTAGTTAACTACGAATTATTAATTGGCTATTGGGAATTATTTCCGGATTGCTTATAAAATGTTTATAGTACGTATGTCTTTGCAATCATGGGATGAATAATTAAATAACTGACTTTGTTTAATTATTCCGAACTGAATTGCCCCTGTAAAGAATATACGCGTCGAGGGAAAACTAAATAACGAACTTTATGCATTTTATTCGCTCTCGAAGTGATGCATGAGAGAACTTGTTTATTATTTGATAAGTTATTCAATTTTCATTTTTTATCAATTTTTCAATATTTATTTTTCCACCTTTGCCGCCTTGCGAGATTAATTTCATATTATCTTTTTAATTTAAACTAGCTAAGAAAAATTAGAAATACAGAAAGATGCGGCTTTAATTGGACTTTCAGGAAATGCAATAAAGTCGATTTCGCAAAAAGAGTAATTATTCATTTTTCCAACTACAGCGACGATATACTAATATTTCTAGTGGTTCGCCCCGAACTGAGACCTCGCGGTATCCTAAGCACAAACGAATAAACTTTTACAGAGCGCCATCTATTTAAAAATACTGAAGCTCATTAAAAATTAAATAATTTCGTTTCCATATAATATTTAAGTACCTAGGTACCTATCTAATTTTATTATTTGGTGTTGGATATAATTCAAATAATTGATCAAGTTTCAGACTCAGCCTTTCAGAAAATTGAGAGTTCTGAGGTCAACTTTGGACGTTAGAAAATCTCCACTTTGAAAGCCCCCCATTTCGTCTATTTTAGGGGAAAAATTAAAAAAAAACAATTTTTTGGACTCTATTCCTAATCTTTAAAATGATATACCTACCGCAACCCATTAACCATTAAGTAACGCTATAAGTAAAAAATATTTTACTTCGCATTCGCTTCTATGAGAGCCCCCCTAAAATAAAGATTTTTATAACTTTTTAAGCCATATTCGGCTGGAGGCCATCGGTTTACATAGGTGTTATATTAAATTTGAAGTACATAATTACGTTAAGTAATTCAGAAGTTATAAGGCTGTGACAGAAGGACGGACGGACGGACAAGTGCAAATTCACTCAAGTAGACTCGGAGACCTTCGCTTCGCTCGGTCAATAAACGCGAAAGTGTGTCTGTCTGTCCGTTTGTCTTTGTATGTCTGCTACGCTTTTAGGGCCCATCTTTTCAACCGATTTTGATGAAATTTGGCACGAATAGGTGGCATCCCGGGGAAGGACATAGTACTACATTTTTATCCCGGAAAAGTAAGGAGTTCTTGCGGGACTCAAAAAAACTTAATCCACGCGGACGAAGTCGCTGGCATCCTTTAGTTTACAATAAAACTTTAAAATTACCTTCAACTACTTTTAGGATCAAGACATTTTAAATCATTTACAAAGATCATCTAGTTTTTTGAATTTGCATAAAAACGATTAGGTACCTACGTGCGAAATTACTAGGTAAATTTGCCTTTTACTAGAACAAAATCGGCATTGTTATTGCGAAATGACGTTCAACCGGTATTTTGTGCACGCGGCCGATGCGTGACAGCGCATGCGCGAGGAGAGCGGGGCGGGGCAAGGTGCAGCCCATGCTACGATCATGCGCTCCCCACGTGCTAGTGAGCCTTTACTAGTGTGCTACAAAAATTGAAATTTTACGACGGTTTTAAATATTATGCACTAGCTGATGCCCGCGACTTCGTCCGCGTGGTTTAAGTTTGTTTGATTCCCTTGGGAACTCCTTAATTTTCCGGGATAAAAAATAGCCTATGTCACTCTCCGTCCTCAACTATACCCAAACCAAAAATCACGTCGATCCGTTGCTCCGTTGTGGCGTGATTGAAGGACAAACCAATAAACCAACAAACAAACTCACTTTCGCATTTATAATATTAGTAAGTATAACATTGGCACATTTAAACTGCATTAAAATTGTGTAACGAGGTAAGCACAATATAGAAAAGTTCAAAAATAATAATTGTAAAATACTTACGTTTAAACTGGTTGCTTACATAATATATAACTGTGCTTACTGTGATTGTTAAAATTTATACTTCAGTGCAAAGCATCAAATACAACAGCCAATTTTGTAAAAGATAAATGTTAGATGTTATTTTTTTATATTCCATGCACGGTACTCAAGGCTCCCAACTCAATGTTCACCACAGCGTAGTGTGAACAGTAAGCCAACAACCATGTTTTATTTATTTCGTCGTTTAAGTGCTAACCCAACCGAAACTAACAACATTTTGCACCTACGGAAAAATATTATTGTCAAAAAGGAGTACCTATTCTTAATATATGAAAAACAAAATATGAATTAACTATAATTTGCTTGAATCATTGAAAATAAAATTGGCTATAATTTAACTTAATTTACTAGCATGTGGTTGGTGTTTTCTGAAGCGGGGGAAGGGGGGCGAGGCCAAGGCGGATTCTATTGCGCGCTGAACGCACCATAGTCCATACGGCATTAAGTTTCGTTCCAACTTCCAGTGCCAGTTTGACAGTAGAGGTGAAATTGGCTCTTCTGTCAATCTAATGGAACAGCGTTCCTTCGGGCGAGTATCTACGAGCGTTTTACACAAATCAAACATTCGCCATAAGCGGGACAACTGTCGTAAACAACAAATCCTGCTCCTGCTACTATGTTGTTTAAACGGATCATCGAAGGAAAGTCGGTGCTGAACGAAGGGAAGGATAGTAGGTCTCCCGAGAAATGTTCTAGAAGGAAGTCGGAATGCGCTGGCTGTGGGGAACATTCCACGTAAGTTGGAGCTCATATCTTTTGGCTTTTGGCTTTGCCTTCACTGTAATATCTACTCTACTCGCCTTCTTGCACTGTTACCTAGTTAAGTAAGTAGGTACTTATTTGTAAACATTTATCACGTGGAAGTGATAACCAAATAGGTACCTACAGCGTCGGACTCATTAGTCGAACCAATAATATTAGGTACCTATTATGATAATAATTATATAGGGTCAATAATAATGATGTACTTTTCTTATTATAAACATCTACATTTTAATTAAAGTAGAATAGTTAAATATTTACCACTTACTTACTTCAAATAATAATGAGGTCAATGCAGTAAATTGAATGTAACGGGAATAAATTTAGTTATCCCCACTTCCCATAAGGATTTGGGAACTTCAGATAAATTATTGATATATGATAGACATTAAATATAGGTAAGTACTAAAATTCTACATCAATGCATTCAATAATAATTATTACAAAACACGCTTATGTTTTATAAACATCGTGAAAGGATGTGGCAGAAACATCGCAGAAATACTTTCAATACCTACTTAACTTTATATTATTTGCAGAGCGGAAAAGTAATTGCATACCTACCTACTTAAAAACTGGTCAAGTGCGAGTCAGACTAGCGCACAAAGGGTTCCGTGCCACCACACATTGTACCTAAATTATTTTAGTAGGTAAATAACACGAAAGATGTCATAACAACTCGTAATTAATCAGCTGTGAAATAACTGGCTTACATACAGTGCTAAAGGGGTTGCGCCTGACATAAAATTGGACTCCCTATGAATACGGAACCCTAATTAACGATTTTTGGATTTTTTCCTATAAGTACTTGTGCTGCAAAGGCAAGAAGCAAGGTCTCACCTTGCTTCTTGCCCTAGGTCAACGGGAAGCACCCTGTAGGTTTTCGAACCTTTTGTCAAAATATGCGGCATAGGTAAACGGCCCTATGTTTTGATTGCGTTGACTTAGAAGCTGGATTTTTACAGCTCCATAGGATCATAGACTTAATAGGTATTTGATATTAATTTCATCTTGATACCTCCACGCGTTCCCAAGAAAAAGGGCGTTGACAGACAGACAGACGGACAACGAAGTGGTCATATTATATCGGTTCCCTTTTTCCTCTGGATGTTTTCAACATAAAACAAAGAAGGGACGTGGATAATACGAGTACGACTTTTGAGGGATCCTCTATTTATTAATCACTAAAAAATAATTATTTGACTAGCAGTCAAATACCCAACTGGAAGCCTTAGGTATTTCTTCCAGTTCTTTATTCTTTCTTGCTACTACAATCAGCTTAGTAGAAGCTTAAGGCTTCTTAGCCTTTTAGACTAGTTTTCGGGGTTCATAACACTTGCAAATTCTGCGATGTCCTACACTTGGTCTGTTGCTTGTTATTTGTAAATTTTCATTTTGTTACTGTTAGATAAGTTATTTAGATTTATTGATTCATATTGAACTTATTATAATTAGGTACTTAAAACTGCACTCTGTTAAAAGTTTTGGTTCTGTTTTCTCACCTCAATGAATCAACATCACGTGTGACAAATTAAGATTAATCAGCAAATGCTCCTAGTCAACATTAATAACCACTAGTCACACGAACTTTGTATGTGCCTCTAAAGTCTAAACTCTTGAAAATATAGGTAACAACTAACAACAAAGATTAGAGATTGGTATTAAAATTTATAATCTCATTCTAATATTAATATCTAACTATCTATCTAACAATGATGGGCACAATTGATCTAAAGATCAATTGTGCCCATCATTGTTTAGATTTGTTGTGTCTTCTAACAATAATCACAATTCGCATCCGGGGGCTCGTCCCGCCAATGACCGCGAATCGGCGTAAACGTGACGACACTTGTTTACCGACAATCTTGAGGTCACATCACCCAGACCTTTACTGATACCCTCTTATATGGATTTTGATATAAAGTATTTGTTGCAACAATACTACATCAGTTCGAGTTCATTCTTAGCGCGTGCCAAGCGAATGCAAGAATTAAGAAATCGGCAGAAACTTGTTGGTATTTTTTTGTGAGATCTCATTCTTTTTATAATATTTCATTTTCTTTACTTAACACATTTAAATGCATTTTCAGTATATTGGAGGAGATGTTGAAGATGGTGCTGTTGGGAATCGTGCTATGGGCGGGACTGACATTTGGCGCCCACGTCGCTCCATACCCGCTTAATCTAATTCTATCTACAGGTATGTTACAAGGACTAAACCTAATGAAGTTAAGTACTTACTTACTTGAAAAATTTCGTTCCAAACTATTTTTTTTTGTTATAGATATAAGCCACCCGCCACCAATGTATGACTACCCATTTCCAAGTAACCAAATGTTGAAGAGATTACCCCCAGTGACCGCATTGCACACTAATAAGTCGATTACCTTGAGTAAGCTTTCGATTTCGATGCTTGAACGCTTAGAAGAAAACTTAGATGCATCAGGGATAAAGCCAAAGGCAGGTTCTGCGGCTCAGGGTCTTGCGATTCAAGGATATCCTTCTAATGATGCAATGAAATATGAAAAATCTTCTATGACGATCACAAAGGCATCGCAAAACCTAGTGTGGACAAGATGTTCAAGGTGAGATTCTTCCTAACAACATAATTTTTGGTTCATGTTTCTAGAGTCATGATTTAATTAAATCTACTTAAATAATTGTAAACGCTGTCTTATCAAAGTTCATGTTACCATTTAGATACGGCGTGGCAACGGATGAGTGTGCAAGCTTTATAAGCACGTTGAACTTACGCGAAACCGACTATGGTGGTGAATGCGCACAATTGGAAAGATTTACGTGTCGGACGACCAAAATGTCTTCGAGATATCGTACGTTCGATGGCTCTTGTAACAATCCTGTGCGATCTTCTTGGGGACAAGCTCTCACGGGTTATAAACGACTATTGCATCCCAGATACTCTGATGGCATTGAGGAGGTAACCAATACATATAAGTGATTAGTAATACTTAATATTTTATATCCATTTTCTTGGACACGTTAATGTTTTTTAATTTTCTTGCAGCCTCGCCATGCTCTTAGCCAGAAGGAATTACCATCAGCTCGCTTAGTTAGCACAGTATTAGCAAACAACTTGGATATGCCTAACAACAAAAATACCATTGCTCTGCCTGTCTGGAGTCAGTTCATTTTCCACGATTTGGTGCATACGCCTGTTCGTAAGACTAGTGAGTATTTTTGGAATGATCTGTACACCCTAGAGACATTATCGTGATGTTTTAGTGATAAAAAATTCAATTTAATGTTTTGCCCACAGTTCACACTGACCAAAATATCCGTTGTTGTGACGACTCGGGTCATAACCTAACTCCACGCTTTATGCATCCCAGCTGTATGCCAATCTCGGTACCTGATCTGGATCCTTTCTACAAGGAAAAATATGTAACTTGTATGGACTACACACGATCTGTTACAACTTTCCGAGGAGACTGCACCTTTGGCGCTGCTGAACAGGTAAGATAGCAATTTGTTTCTATTTATTTAAAATCCGTTAGACATTGCGTTTTTGATTTCCGATTTTTGTAAGAACAGAGACATATTAGGAGACGTACAGTTTTTCAGTGATCTGCATAAAAGGCACACTGCCACACAAATCTCATTCCAGCAATGCGTATTGCGTGGAGCTTTATGCTCGCAGCTTTATAAGTTTTGAAAAGATCACTAGCTGTGTTTCTTGCTGATTCGTCCCAGCAGGAAGCTCTGGCAGCAAGTGTGTTTAGCTTCTATTTTACATTACGTATAAAAAGATATTGGCAAGTAAATTGATTATTTAAAATATTTTATATCATTTTTATTTCTTTGTCAACCAAAATAGATTACAATAAATTTTGCTCTAACCTAAAGTCTTTTAACTAAGTATAATAACATTTTGAACTCGTCATAATCCTAGAGGGTTGCAATACATAAATAAAGGTGTATGAAAAGCTACACCATCATCACCATCATTGGTGATACCAGAATAACTGAATAAACGAAACTCATATAACTATAGTTCACGCACGAGTTGAATGCAGAGCAAATGTATGGTGACACATACATTTACTCTGCATTCAACTCGCGCGCAAAGTATACCTATGCCTACTTACAGCAAATAATAATTATTTATTGTCATGCAAAGAGTACGTAGTAGGTACATCGTTTAAGATGTCAGTAAGTATTTAGTAGGTAGGTATTATTTGATCTCTTTAGTTGTTGACTTATACAACATTGTTTTTATTTATTGATTCATTTTACTTGAAAACAATCCTCGTAGGTACCTACTCAATGAAAAAAACATATTGTTGTTATTGGATTTTAAATGGTGTTCTGCTTTCCGAATTATTCTATTATAGTAGAACTTAATTTAGCGATATAGGTACTTGGTGAGCAAAAAAAAAATTGTAGTTAAATCATTTGGTCAGCTTTAAAAATGTTTCGGTTAGCAAAACCCAGTTGGAATGCTTGATTTGCAAAATGAAACTAATCGTTAATCTGCCAATAAGTGTGTGAGTACTGAGTAGTGAGTATACTGCTACAGTTTAGTAGTGAGTGAAGTGACTGTGTTGTTTTCGCAAAAGATCAATTGTGTTTCCATTAACACAATCGCTGGCTGCGATACAATTTTTATTGACTTCTGTATCATCTGCTGTAGTCGTGGACAGAAATCCTAGTATCTTTATAATATAGCTGATGCCCGCGACTTCGTCCGCGTGGTTTAAGTTTTATTGATTCCCGCGGGAACTCCCTAATTTTCCGGGATAAAAAGTAGCCTATGTCACTCTCCAGGTCCTCAACTATACCCATGCCTAAAATCACGTCGATCCGTTGCTCCGTTGCGGCGTGATTGAAGGACAAACCAACAAACCAACAAACAAACACACTTTCGCATTTATAATATTAGTATGATATTCAAGACAGTTTAAATAGTAGGTAGTTAAGTACTTACTTCTTGCCGGTTCTTCTCAGTAGAATCAGCTTTCCGAACCGGTGGTAGGTACATTCTTACGACTTATCATAAGTGGCACAAGTTGTCCTACGTGAAATAAATAATTTCATTTCATTTTATTTCTTACTTGCTCATTTAAGAGGCCGTATACTCGCCATCGGTCAATTTTGGAATCTGTAGGTATACCGCACAGTAGACCGTTAGGCTGCACTCATACATAGACGATATAGGCCAGTAAAGATACTTTGATACTTTGCGTAGTCAAGTTCGTACGTACGTGCGGTCGTACGATCTGCAGTACCATTTTACACATGAATTTGATCAGACTTTGATAATATTTTTTGGTCATATAGGTATTTTATAGAACTTTATTTTTACACAATTTGTGTTATATAAATACTAAACATTCATGGTAAATTTTATTTTATCAGTAATTTCGTCAAACTTTTAAGAAATACAGGTTATTGTGACGCGTAAATTTTGATAAATCGTGCACATTGATTTGATTTTTTTATTAACTAATTTTGTATAGAACGTATAAAAACGAATTGCATCAGTCCAATTTTAAGAGCGTGTTTATCATATTAGTATTTTTTATAAGTCATTTATTATAATTTTTCGTGGATTTATATGGGTGAAAAGTGTGACCCAAAAGTGCAAAAATGGTAAACGTATTCTGCAAGAATGAGAATTTCACTATTATATTTCAATAAAATTAAATTTTTATTTGCAACAGTCTACTAAGGAGGGATTAATCTTTAATGTTTTAATTTTCTTTTTGTTATAATACTAATATCTCATGCACAAAGCTCATCAAAAGTTCTTAAAATGTCGGCTTACTGGTTTACGGACTGTTAAATCTATTTTTGTTTTGCGCATATCTCACTTAGAATCGATCAATAGTCAAGAATTTTCGCTTTGTAAAATTACTAGCTGATGTCCGCGATTTCGTCCGCGAGGATTGAGGTTTTTTGGTTCCCGCGGGGACTCTTTAATTTTCCGGGATAAAAAGTAGCCTAGGTATTTAATATTTATCCATACAAACGTTCGCATTTATAATTATTATGCAACGTTAGGTATATTTTATAAATAGAAAGCACGAAACATGTAGGTATAAAACATTTAAATTCTAATGTTTTCAATTCTAATCAATGTTGACAAAGTTATAATAAGGTAATCGTTGTAAGTAGGTACGTAAGTCATACCTACCTATCTAATTAAATAAAAATACCATACCAATCTCACTGCACTACTGGTTTCACTGAGCTATATCTTTTTGAAATAAACTATGGATTTAGGAAATCTGTGGAAGAATGAAACTATTCTTTCTTTTAAAAAAAATCAGTATTCCCTTTCCTGACGTACTTAAGTCATTAAGTAGGTCTACGTAATTATAGACTGTTACTTAGAAAATATTAATAGGTAAGTAGTTTAGATCAGATACTAATACTCCCCATCCCATCCCATACCTTGGTTGTTAGCTAGTTCAAAGACCTTAAAATATAATTTATAATATTATAAGTGCACGTAAAGACGCAATAAGGCTACGAGTTAAAAATAGATGGTCAATAATCCTGTGCAAAAAGGGAACAGCAGTAGCATCCAACCGGTTGCAACCGGTCTTCTAAATATAGCACTTCTATTATGCCTTCATGACTTTAAAAGTATATAACGTCTTATATAATGTTACTAAGTAAGTAGCTACTTAAAGGTACAAAAGAATGTTTTTGTGAGACGATCTAGTTGACCGAGCGAAGCGAAGGTCTCTGAGTCTACTTGAGTGAATTGGCACTTGTCCGTCCGTCCGTCCGTCTGTCAGAGCCTTATAATTTGAAGTAATTTTACGTTCAGTAAGAACGTAAAATTACTTCAATATTAAATATACTTAATATGTAAACCGATGGCCTCCAGCCGAGTATGGATTAAAAAGTTATAAAAATCTTTATTTCAGGGGGGCTCTCATAGAAGCGAATGCGAAGTAAAATATTTTTTATAGCGTTACATAGGGTTGCGGTATACCTATCATTAAAGATAATTAGGAATGGAGTCCAAAAAAATATTTTTTAAAATTTTTCCACTAAAAATAAAGTTTTTTTGAATTCAAATGCACAACAACACTTAAGTATTTACTTTACTAAACATTGTTTTTTGTGTACACAACGTAGATATGTAGGTACTAGGTACCTGCCTAGTACCTACCTACCCAACTAGAGCTGTACGAGTCAATATTTATCGAATGAAGCAGATTGATGTAACGTTCCCCCTATTGACTGAATTCATTGACCTTGTTTATTAACCTTGTAGACACGAGTATGTTGCTTAACTACACTTCGAATCATTCGTCGATCTATAGAAATTAACGGACATGGCTTGGGGTAGGAACAACAACTATTATAGGAGATAACTGCACTTTTGGTAACCATCGCCAGAAAAGCTGATTCAGTGTTAGGTGGATGTAGAGCTCTCCACTGATCACAAAAGTTGCAGTCTGCCTGCATTTGGATGGCCCTTTCGCTAAATATGGCCGTTCAAAGACGGTTTATTGTTACCAAAAATGAACGATAATTAGAAAAGCTGATTCTTGTACAGTATTAAAGTATGCGCAGTACCTATGTAAACAGCGTAAAAACTGACGCATTTGGATGGGACTTTTTCTAGATATCAGCTTTCAAAGACGTTATAACCTATACTTACTATGCGTTCCTGTAAAAAAATATTAGCAATAACTTTGTCGCCGTTGATCGCTATTAAAAATTATTAACAGCAATCAACGGGACGACATAATAATTGCTAATATTTTTTTACAGGAACGCATAGTAAGTATAGGTTATAACGTCTTTGAAAGCTGATATCTAGAAAAAGTCCCATCCAAATGCGTCAGTTTTTACGCTGTTTACATAGGTACTGCGCATACTTTAATACTGTACAAGAATCAGCTTTTCTAATTATCGTTCATTTTTGGTAACAATAAACCGTCTTTGAACGGCCATATTTAGCGAAAGGGCCATCCAAATGCAGGCAGACTGCCACTTTTGAGATCAGTGGAGAGCTCTACATCCATCTAACACTGAATCAGCCTTTCTGGCGATGGTTACCAAAATTGCAGTTATCTCTTAGTCTAAACGGTTCATTCCTTCTTCGAACATTTTATAATTATACAATGGGGCTGATTCTGTGTAACACAATCTCTAAACTAAACTAAAATGGCAGCTTTAAATGTAGTTCTGTCCCTTTCCGTAGGGAGTATTATGAAAGGGTTAGCAATATTTGTAATGCTCTAATTTTAGTTTAGTTTAGAGATTGTGCACTACAGAATCAGCCCCAGTATATTTTTTTTTAATTAAACCCGCAATCAGTCGTGAGACTATAATCGGATGAGTTCCGCGAAGTTGCCTCTTGCAGACCCTTGCAGCCGTAGGCTCAGGCATCTCTCGTACCTAGTAGGTACCTACCTATAAACTACCGTAAATGACAAAGGAGCATGGATTTGACTCGCTCCAGCAATGCTAAGGACAGCGGTTACTTAGTTATGTACTTAAGGCGCCAGCGGAGGGTGAATTGCTCATACAAACGTAATACCAAAATAATTAGTAATTCGAGCATATTTCCTCCATATTATGCGATTATTAAGATTGAACTTGTATTTATCTAGGTCCCTGGATAATTATTTTTCCAAAATACTTTCCCAAAAGTAAATGTAAGCACATTGCGTTTTGCATGTTTTTGCGACATAAACGACATGTTTTATCCTTATTTGTTTCATATTAAAACCAACGATATCTCACGTACTAATTGATCAGGAACATAGCCTATATTGTCAAGTTACAGAATAACAACACGAAGTTAAAAACACAACAATTTTTCATTCATCATTTTTGGTATTCACGGAACAAGACTAAATGTATAACAAATTCTGTACGCTCATATTGCTATCGCGCTTGCACGCGATCATGTGTCTTCAGCCAAATAGGGATAGCAATATACCGGCAAATTTATATTTGCGGTTCGAGTAGAAGTTGCGAGCGGTGGTCGTGAAATTGTAAATTATTTTTTTCATAAGAGCAACCGCCGAGTTTCTGTCTGGTTCTTCTCGGTAGGAACGGCATTCCGAACCAGTGGTAGATTCATTCGACTATTCATAAGCACTTGTAAAAAGTCTATTAGATTAGAAAACTTTTGAATTTTGAATATCGAGCACGTTAGCTTGTTATCTCTTGATTCTTGGGGCCGTTAGTAATGAGTTGGCAAGTAGGTAGGTAGGTACATTTGGATGTTTGGTGAGCCGATCTTTGTGCTTTAAGGAGTACCTACCTACTGTACCTAGGTAGTAGGTACCTACCTAGTCCTGTATTTCTTCTTCGACTGTTGAAAGTTCTAGATACTCTTGGATTTACTTACAGTGTTGCGTGTGAACCATGGTGCGTTAGTTAACGTCCTCAGTATTTTATTTTGGGCCCTTTGGATGCGCATTATGTTGGTTTTACAACTTGTGCCCCACAGTTGTATACCTGCCAGTGCCTACCTTACAGCCAAAAAGGTTTCAAGATTGCACAATAAATTAACAATTTGTTGTTTAGGTTTAACGTAGAACATTTAACCAACCAAATGCTCGAAGGTTACCACAAGGTTACCTACCTATCTACAGACCTATTTACCTGTTTATTATTCAAACGCAGCCGTTTGGAGGATATTAAGTAGCTTATAAGTAAGTACATATAACGGTTAGTATGTTTTTTTTGCGATTTCAGATAAATAAATTGGCTCACAATAACTATTTTTATTGTTTTACTAAATTGGTTTTACCGAAATAGTAATAGAATCCTTATCATAGTACATAATACCTCAATGATCAAAATAGATATATTAGCCATCTCAAGTATTTAATTTGGACCAAAATTGCCCTTTACACCATTTACTTCTGATAAATATCAGAAGAGATATAAAATATCATAGAATTAAAGTAAACGTGCAACAGAAAAAGGCAGGCGGGGTGAGGGTAGCTGTACTATTAATACCCTATTCTGTATCTGTGGTGAGCGGAGGGCGAGGCGCGGGCGGCAGTACCAGCGCTATGTATCAAGCACAAGATTAATAAAATCGCAATGCTAATGTAAAACCAGCACCCCGATTGTGTAAGGAAATCGTAATCAAACGTACGTATAATTCGACCTGTTTAAGGAGTTCATAGATGCCTGCACGTCAAAAAGCACGTATGAACTCCATACACAGTTCGAGTTATATATATTTTGCTCTGTCTACGGAGATACGTTTTAAGCTGTCAAATGATTAGATTGATTAGATAGACAATTGGACCTCTCATAGTTAGTACCTATAATAAATACCTACTAAAGACTCTGACGTGCTGCCGTGCCCGCTGGCTGTATTGGGCAAGATATAAAAGATCATTGGTATGGACTATTGCGTTGCGACCCTTGCGAAGCCGGGCGGATCGCTGGTAGGTTGATATTTTTAGATAAGTACGTATGATTATTAATTATTCATAATAATGCCGATTATTAATTCAACTTCATAACACAATGAAACAATGCGCTGGCTACCTACGTGATACACGCGTGTAAACTTTACTCATTCATGGAAAGTTCCTTTTCTCCGATAACATGAGATAAGTATAATCACAGATTATAATAATGTAATTTCCTGTAATTCATGTAACGCTAATTTATCAACACAATTCTTCACCCCATATCTATTCATCAGATTAGATTGCTTGATAATAAATTTTATTGAACCTTTCTCATTAAATGTTGTAGGTACCACATTGAAATCTGAAGAAGTTTAGAATTGAGATGTTAATAAGACGTGTTCTTTGTCTTTACTAGATAAATGCCCGCAATTTCGCTTTTTGATTGCCGCGGGAACTCTTTAATTTTCCGAAATATTTGAAATGTAGCTACTAGCTTAGTGTTCATTCGGGGTAAGATGCTATCTTTCAGCAAAATCGGTTCGTTGCGGCGCACACTGGGCCGGATTGCTAATTTACGATGCCAAAAATAAAATTTTGCGGTATCCAGAACCATAACTGAATTAGTCCCTTTGTCTTCTTTGATAAACATACTAATGGATTCATATAACAAAAAACCCAGTAAAGCAGCACAATAGGCTGGGCGAGCGCAAGTTGCGAACCCTTCTTAAAAACGGCAAACACGAGTCAATTGCGCTCGAATACTGACGGAGTAAAGATGCGTATTTTCTGTCGCAGTGCTAAATGAATTGTGTTTTCAACATAGAGGGTGAAAACTCGGGTATGCAACTTCTTATTATTATTGTTTATATAACATTATTTTCATAAATTAATCAGTAACATAGCTTCGCGTCGAAGACTATTATTCAAGAAAAACTTATGTATTAATTTTAATTTGCAGACATTTAAAAGAAGTTCCACTTAGTTCTGGTATATCCTTTCTTTTCTTGGAAACTACAACTTTTATGGATTCCAAAAATACAAAGAGCCCGTCCCCATGTCTGCCCCAATGATAAATAGAGCTCTTTATTTCGTAGGTAGCCACGATCCCATTTTGCATCGGAGGAAGTTATATAAAAATGAACTGTTTTTAGTGTTTTTTGGGTTTTCGTCATCCAAGTGCCATGAACGATTATTACAATACATAATATACCAGCTTACCAAATTTGAGCCATCGGAGACTATGACAAACCAATTAAAAAGTGTTTGTGACCAAGCTTTAAGCTAAATGGCGCGAATGTAAATATATGTTTTGTCAGAAAAAAATTGTGCTAACTTTTATTTGTTTAGTTACTTCTATAATATATCATTATATAATTATCAAGTCAGAAAGTAAATAAAAACCTGCTCTTTATTTTTGTCATCGTAAATTAGCAATCCGGCCCAGTGTGCGGCGTGAACGTGAAGGTGTAACAAACATCCAAACTTTTACAATTATAATATTAGTAAGATATGTACTCGTAAGTATAACCTTGAATGCGTAAGACGTATTAAGTAGATAGATACAATAATAACAATCAACACATTCTTCGAGAAAATTCGCTAAATTTCATCAAGAATAATAATTGTACCTATCAATAACCTCGAGCGTGGACAGAAAAAACACCTGTCGCCAATGTCTCCAGCGTTGCTTCTAGAAATTGTACCTACTGAGGATTTTAGCTCAAATTCGTCTTTTATTGTTGTCCCCAGATGAATCAAGCGTCGCATTTCATGGATGGCTCTCACATCTACGGCTCCAATAGCCGCGACGCTGCAGCCCTGCGCGAGTTGAACGGCGGCTTGTTGAAGACATCTCACATTGAAAATGAGGAATTGCTACCTTTGGCTGCGAACCCCATGGAGAAGTGTCTGGTTGATAGCAAATCTGACACCTGCTTTAGCACTGGTAAGAATTCAGACCTATCATTACCTAAGTTTTTTTTAAGAACCACAACACGTGTAATCAAAGCTTTTGCTAAAATGAGATCAACCGGTGTGAGTTGAAATCTTGGATTTCACTCAAAACAAAAGCAATCGTGACGTTATCATTAACGTTATCGTTTCCAACACGACTCCGAGAAATTCTAAAACGAAGAACTGTATGAAGGCGTTTAAGCATGAAAATGTCCATTGTTCCCAATTCCTATCATTAGGTTAACCTATGAGTAGTACCTACCCATAGGTTGTAAACTCCTTTTATTTTTGCAGGTGACATTCGCGCGAACATGCATCCATGGCTGACTAGCCTCCACTCCCTCTGGGTAAGAGAACACAATCGTGTAGCCAGAACGTTGGCGTCTCGGAATCCCGGCTGGAACTCCGATAAACTATATCATGAAGCCAGAAGAATAGTTGTGGCAGAACTGCAGCATATTACTTACAAGCATTGGTTGCCCGCGCTTACTGGTAAGTTCTGGTTTTCTCTTTATTATCATTATAGGTAGACGTATATTATTTAGTACATGATATTTCATTCAATAACAACAATATTGAAATGTATTGACTTTGAACTCCAACATTGAGGAGTGCTATATAAACGGGCAATGCGCATATTAGGTATAAATAATATGTATATAAGTACGGGGTTAAACATGTCTGAGAAAAATTCCGCGCTGCGATTTGTTTTCTTAGTTTTCATTATAAGTAGTAATTTTTTGAGGTTATCATTTATTTAAATGACAATCTTAGAATATAATTATTATTCTTCCGGGACCCGAGTGAATCCATCTTCTAATTGACCAACACTCTTTTGTTTCGTGTTCATGACAATAACAATATTTTGTGATTAATTAACACCTGAATGTCGCTTACTCATTTTTATTTAAAATGCAATTCATTTGTGTGTATTTTGTTCCTTAATAGGCAGAGCATGACATTGTAACGTGAATGACTTTATGCTTAGGTACTTTGTATTTTAGCGTTAGGTACTGTATTTCAATTAAATTGTTTATTTGCAATGAACAATCTTATTCTAAAGGTATCCTCATAATAGTGGTTTACGTAAAATATTACGTATGTATGTAGGTATCTAGTTCATCATTATCATCCCATTGCTGACCATTGAGTCTCCTTCTTAGAATGGGAAGGGTTTAAGTCATAGACCACCACGCTGGCTAAGGATGGATTGGCATAATTCACACGCTTTTCGGAGCAATGTGGAGAATACTCAGGCATGCAGATTTCCTCACGATCTATTTTTATACCGCGCTATGCATGCTGCTAAAGGTTCATAAAATAGTACTTACTTAGTTATCTAACTTTAAAACTTTCGTTTGCTTCAGGTAAATTATTGGACGAGATGTACGATAGCTACGATATCGGCTACAGTTCGGACATTGACCCCTCAATCACCAACTCTTTCGCAACCGCCGGATTTCACTTCGTGAACAGCTTGCTCGACCAAGACATCGAAGTTGTTGACGAAAATAATAACGTAACCGCACACCGCCTGAAGAATAGCTACTTCAGACCAGAATTGCTAGCCGAGAAAAAGGGCCTTGAGAATATTCTCAGAGGAATGGTTAATCAGAAAAGTCAGAAACTGGACTTGAACTATGACGACGATGTAAGTTTTTAGTTGTTATTTTTTGTTATGTGATTTGTAGTGGGTTATTTGTTTCCTTTTCGATCGCGTTAAAGTCAAAATATATTTATTCAATTGGTGCACTGTACGTGTAGGTACACTTATTGACGTCCAGTTAGGTACATAAATAATATTATGATGATGATAATCAGAACTTACGGTATCTAAAAACTAAAGCTACGAGGGTTCCAAACGCGCCCTGGTCTGAGAAGAGCCCACATCTAACTCAGCCGGGGTTTTTTTTAACCGACTTCAAAAAAAGGAGGAGGTTCTCAATTCGACTGTATTTTTTTTTTTTTATGTTTGTTACCTCAGAACTTTTGACTGGGTGGACCGATTTGGATGATTCTTTTTTTATTTGAAAGCTGGTGCTTCCCGTGTGGTCCCAATTCAATTTGGTGAAGATCTGATGAATATCTCCGGAGATGGAGAACGGAACTCCTCATGGATAAGAGTAAATTGCTTGCGATCAGTGTGATAGTCTTGTAAACAGTATGTTTTAACCATGCATAGCATATCTCGTTCTGGTTACATCCTGTATTTTAAAACAGTGGGGCCACTAAAAATTGTGAAATAAAAAATTTTCAAAAAAAAAAAAAAAAACCGACTTCAAAAACCACAAACACTAAAAAGTAAAAAATAATTTAATTTATTATGTATACAAGAGTTAATTTAGTTCTATAATAACATTATTTGGAGTCGGTGCCAATGTGGAGTCACGTCAACAATAATGAAGAGTAGGTAGACGGTTCATGCGGCTAATTGGTACCGACTCCAAAAAATGTTATTATAGAACTAAATTAACTTCGTGGATTGAGGTTCCTGCGGGAAATCTTTAAAATTCCGGGATAAAAAGTAGCCTCTGTGTTATTCCAGACTCTAATCTATCTCTCTGCCAAATTTCATCCAGATCTGTTCTGCCGTTCTGGTGTGATTAACAAACATCCATCCATTCTAGATAGGTAGGTACTTACCATACGTAGGTACAAAAGTAATTTACGTGCATTAACTACCTCTCATGTTTACCAATGAAGCACTGATTTAATGGGGACTATCGTTTCTTTGCTCACCAGTTGGCGCCACTGTTGACTAAGGCCCAGAGGTATAGCTGTCAAAGGCGACTTTATAAGATCGGTGCCGAAACAAAGTTTTAAATCTTGATTCTCATTAAGTTTATTAATTTATAACAGCTATCATCATATCGAGTAGCAATGCCGCAATGTTGTGCAATTCCGTTTTGTTCGGAAAAAAGGAGGACACATGTTTCCAAAAGATAAAACTGTTCTAAAACAGTGGCTAGTTGCGATTCGCAGGAATTCGCAGGATTCTGAGGAATTATATAGTTAGGCACTAAATAAATAAAATAAAAAAGAAATTAATTACTTATTAAACTTTTATTTATCCTTCCTTTTCCCTTTAAAACACACTGCTATACAAATAAATACTTATTAAACATTGTAAATCCATACAATGGATATGATACTGAAAGATGGTTGATTTGTTAGTTGAAACTACTAAACTATGGTAACTAGATATTAGATTAAGTTATAAAACTTCTGAAATAAGCTTATCATTTCTATTTACATAAATTCTCTTTTCATCTTTATTTGTCCAAACAAAAAAATCACAATACTTTCTTTTAGTAGGTACCTAACAAGTTTTTGAATTTGAAAATAGTAGGGGCTACTTTCTTTCAAGCAATATTCATTATTGATCATTTCTATGTGCTTATACTTAATTATCCACACTGATAAACTCATCTTTTATAGAGAAAGGACATTTCTCTTCCAATACTGTTAGTTCTCCAATTAATCCTTCTGGAGAAACCTGAAATGAAACATCTAATATTAATAAAGAGAAATATTATTAAATTCTAGTCATCTCACACATAGTACCTAATCTGATCCCAAGATAGGTTGTGTTCTCGTTAGAGATACTGTGGGTACATAACCAGATACATATACTTATAGTACCAGAGGGCAGAGACCTAGAGCAGACATCGATGTTCATCAATATCATATAGTAAAAGTGTGTCCTTGATGAGCATGAAACCCATTTAACCTTTCATGCAGAAGTCATATTAGGTAAATATACATAATATATTAGGTAAATATATGTAAAAAGAAAAAAACATAGCTGTTACCTCGGCAAACAAGCATACTTCTGGAAAAAATAAGTTTGTAATACAGTAAACAAACTAACCTCTGAATTAGCAGCTCTTTGAGGCCGCTTATTTTTGCGCCTCTTTTTCTTTTTCTGCTTTCAAAGCGTTCACATTCATCGCCAAATAATCCATATTTGCGATAATTTCACGAAGGAGATCACTTTTCAACAGGTAAAATATAGAAATTAAAATAATTTGTCCCGAAGCCCGCCAAAACCAATGAAAAGTGAATGCTAATGGACCTCCCGCGACACTAGCGCCTCTAGTGGCAAATTCACACGCGATAGTCCCCATTGATACGCAGTACGTAGGTACCTACGTTACGTAGTTAGCTTCTCTAGTTTCTACCTTATGTGTCTTGTTTACTGTGTGAATTTCGATAGTTGTTAGTTGTAACTGCGCAGTAGCCCTGAGTAAGGTACTTTATAACTAATGTTTACTAGATGATGCTCGGGGACTTGGTTCGCGTGGATGACGTTTTTTTGATTCCCGGGGAACTTCTTCACTTTCCGGGATAAAAAGTAGCCTATGCCCTTCCCCGGGATGTAACCTAAGTACCGCTAAGTATACCAAATTTCATCAAAATCGGTTGAATAGATGGGGCGTGAAAGCGTAGCAGACAGACAGACAGACACACTTTCGCATTTATAATATTAGTATGGATTAATTCTGTGCCGAGGTGCGGTGTTGTATGCATTGTAAACGTAGGGAGAATTTAATATGGCCACATCGTCGCCCTGCCTGAGAAATCTTAACGGTAGGTACCTAAAGCTCGCCTAGAAGTGTTGATAAGGCTCTGTGCCTAACAAGTTTCATACATCGATATACTAGATGGGCCCTTTCATAGAAAAAAGTTGGGCGTCCGACTTGTGGTGCATGCACCTCACCTGTATAAGCCTGTCCTTGTCCCCGCCATAGCGCTGTCCCGCTTTACAGACTAGATGGCGTTAGTAAAATTAGTCCACATTCTTTGTTTGATAGGACCCGTCTATGTAAATTGAGGTCGTTGGTTTCATACAAATGTTCAAAGTAAAATGTTTTGCTGTAGCTCCGTCAGCATTGGCTGGGTGGTTTGGACGTGATGGCGGTGGACATCCAGCGCGGGCGCGACCACGGCCTGCCCGGCTACGCTCACTACCGCGCTCTGTGCGGCCTATCTCTACCCACTACCTTCGCACACCTCACCGATGTCATACCGCAGGAGGTAAGAAACCGCAGAAGTCGGGCTATGTAAGCGACGCGAATTTAGGTTTTTTTTTATATTTAATAATGGGTACCTATACAAAATATTACTGATATTACATTCTATAAATATTCACTGTACTATTACATTTCGTATTTATGGTTAAATACGTGTCATTTTTTTAGAAAAAAGAGAAGAAAAATAAAACGCCCGTCAGCCTGAATTCTCACTAAAAAGCATTCTATTGATTGTAGAACCGTTTCCTACAAAGTGGTCCTTAGTAGGTTGCATAAACTTAAACTTCATCATCATTTAAAGCCAACGACCCCCTGTTGAAGTACCTACGTAGGTACATAAAACTTCTACGAATTCATACTTGCGAATAACTTAGGTTTTTGTGCCGAGTAACGTTAAAATGTCACATCCGTCGAAAATGGCCGCGGAACAAGAGCTGGTTTGAGGCCACCGTATTTGGCAAAGTCGTAGGCACATGGGTTTTAAATGAGTGGTATGAAGTACCTAATTAGTGTCATATTATTATAATATGTTAAAAGCTCTTAATAATAGAAGCATTGAATAGTTTCAAACGTCTTTTTGCGATAGGTCTGTCGTGGGATGTCGCGTCGCATTGCAAGCGTTGGCGCGGTGACCCCCGGCGTTGACGAATGTGTTGCGTTGCGTATCTTTTTCTCTGCGGCAATATCTCAAATCTCGCGTCCTACCACACTACGTTTAATCTCGCCAACTTATCTAGCCCAATAGCCAAAATTGGAACTAATTTTTATGATTGTTAAGTTTTAGTGTTTATTTTATTTTTAATCTCGTATTATGTACTAAGCGACTCTGTCACGGGGTCAGATAAGTTTGTGGGACTATAAATTGTGATATTCCAATACACAAACAAACGTGAAAATCAATGATAATAATTTGTATTGCAGGTTGTCGACAAGCTATCTGAATTATACGAGCACCCCAGTGACATCGACTTAGTGGTGGGTGTGATGGCGGAATACCCTCTCGAGGGATCTCTATTGGGACCCACTGCTACTTGTTTCCTCAGTAAGTTTGTCATAAGTTTATTTAAATTTCTTATTTAGGTATATCTACCTCTACAATGTAGTGTCTTAGATATTTGTTTAGTAGGTATCTTAATCTAGAAATGCTGATAAATAGTTAGTAGCCTCAATCATAATTTTTCAAGGATCATAAGTTTCAAAATAAATATAATTTTATTGCATTGTTTGGTTTTCGGGCATATATAATATAATGGAGAGATGAATCCATATCAAGCTAAATCATTAATAGAATGATCAATCTAATATCATCACTGTATGAAGAAGCGATAATAATTGGGATGATGCCTATGTCAAAAATGAATTATTTCTTACTGATTATCGAATAGAGGGTATTCCAAAATACCTAAAATTCACATCCTCGGTTAGTTTTAAGTTTCATAACCATTTTAAAATATCGATTAAAGAAAAAAATTGCGTTGAAATTTGATGACGTCACATCTAGATGTATTTCATACAAAGTTCCATACTAGAAGCGCGTTTTTAAGTTTGATAAAGAGTTGCTGATTTGATTCAATTGTCATCATCCCTATTTTAACATGAACCATGATCTTTTACAGAGGAGCAACTATGGCGTACTCGCGGGGGTGATCGATATTTCTACACGCACACCGGCGAAGCAGGAAGCTTCTCGAAGAGACAACTGGCTGAGCTGCGCCGCTCTTCGTTGGCCAGACTGATTTGCGACAACACGGACATAACTAGCGTGCAAAAGGACGTTTTCCAACCGCCTTCTGAAAGGTGAGGCAACCAAGGATCTTATAATATTACTAGATAATGCCCGCGACTTCGTCCGGGTGGATTCAGTTTTTTTGATTTCCGAGGGATCTCTTAATTTTCCGGGATAACATGTAGCCTGTGTCCTTCCCCTGGATGTAACCTACCTCTATACCAAATTTCATCAAAATCGGTTGAAACGATGGGCCGTTAAAGCGAAGTAGACAGACAGACAGACAGATACACTTTCGCATTTATAATATTAGTTTGGATTAATATCATTAACACTCTCCTCATTTAAATTAATTAGTAGTTTGCTCCCGAAAAAGCTTATTACATAAAGTTAAATAAATTATTAAAAAGCTTGGATTTGGCTTACTCCATATTTCTTGGGACTGCGGTTTACTTATGTACTTACTAGCTGATGCCCGCGACTTCGTCTGCGTGGATCGAAGTTTTTCGGTTCCCGCGGGAACTCCTTAATTTTCCAGGATAAAAAGTAGCCTATGTGTTAATCCAGACTATAATCTATCTATATGCCAAATTTCATCCAGATCCGTTCAGCCGTTGGGGCGTGATTGAGTAACAAACATCCATACATCCATACATCCATCCAAACTTTCGCATTTATAATATTTATATTTGATTGAAACTTTATTTAATATTGTAATTTTTTTTTTAAAATTGCAATTACCCATTTTCTTGCTGGTTCTTCACGGTAGGAATAGTATTCTGAACTAGTGGAGAATTCACTTGACGATTCAAAAGCACTTGTAAAAGTTTATTTAATTGAAAAACATTGAATTTGGAATTTTGATGTTGTTCACGCCATATATACCTAACTTTATTTATTTTTGTCCACAGTAACCCTATCGTGTCTTGCAAAGAAATCAAGAAGGTGAATCTCGAGGCGTGGCAAGATCCGTCCCAGCAACCTGACATCCTAACACGCACCACCAAATGGATCAAAAACAAAGTGGGAAGTGCAGGGAATTCCACTAAATAGACTGTGAAGTAGGTAGTAAGTTCCACTTAGGATATATTTAGGATTTATGTGCTGTTACGATTTCTTGATCTGCGGTGAAATTCGGGTAAGTGTGAATGAGATACAAAATTTAGTTTCTCGAGTCGAATATTTTAATATTTGCTTTCAATGAAAGGATAGTGTCATCTGCAAAATATAATACATGATTGCTTCATGTAATTTAGAAAGTCACTTATGTATACTAAAAATAACAGAGGACCCAGGATAGATCCTTGCGGTACACCATTCTTATTTATTTTAAATTTGATCGAAACGATGTTAATAATTATTATTAATAGGTAATTAAATAGTTAATCTCCTAACTTTGGGTTAAAGTTTATCATACGTTACGCATATACGTATGATAAACTCTAGCGGATAAAGACCCAATGACGTCACAATAATATTATGCACTAATTGATAATTTCTCGACAAAGTTGTTTTTTCTAGAATGTCATGAATAGGTAATTTTTCTGATTCCTGGAAATATGTGAGATGTGACGTAGTTTCAGAGTTTAATATTATAATTTTTAGTACTTAGCTAGGTCATGCTATGCAAATCGTATGTATTTGTTGTTCGTTGCAAAATCTTAACAGCGTAAACCTAGATATTATTTGACTGCATATTATTATTAAACTATTTCTGTATGTTCGATATAAAACACCGCAGTTTGGAAATCGAGAGTCGAGTGATTCAGTATTGTGGTTGATTAGATTTTATACCTAGCATTTAAGGCTATAGCCACGTTCACCACATTTTGGGCTTATCCAACAATCCGAAGGTAAACTTTGTTAGTATTTTTATTTCTTCGGTTTCAAAAGAAACCATTTAACAATCCAAAAGTGGTTATTTTTGAGAGTGAAGTGATAAGAATCCTCGAATAATCATTGGATTGCCCCAAAATGTGGTCAAGTCCGTATTAAATGCGTACGGACGCCATGTTCTACAGTGGCTGTGATAACGTGGAATGCTCCACTTCAATGATAGTAGTTAGAAGGCGTGTTCGAGTCACAAAAGATCCATATGTTAAAAGGTCTTTAGACTTAATGCTGCGAATTACCGTCTGTGACTACTTTAAGTGCATTTCTAAGTTTCTAGACGTTCGTTTTAAGGAAAAGAATATTCCTTTTCATTAGAAAAGGATTGCCTAGTGCCGCCAGGAATTATTGTGTTCCTAGTGCACAATAAGTTCTGTGTTAAAAGTATTTTTCAATTCTTAATTGCAACTTAGAAAAGCATAGATGTAAGAAAGTTACCAAATTCAAATATTGATATCATAGGAGGAAAATTAGATCGAAAATGGCAATGGGAGTTCCTAGAACATTGGTGTGACAATTTACTTTTCTATGTCTGTGCTATCATAAAATTATACTATTTGAATTGACGATCAAAATGATTACGATGCGATATTTTATGAAAGTGGATTTTCATATTCAAAAGCACTTGTAAAAGATTATTTGAATAAAAACTGTATGTAAGTAGGTATATTAGTACTTCCTAATCTCTAGGTTTATGGTTATTATTATTATTATTAAATAATTTATTGCTTATAGAAAAAGGACATTATAATTTATAAAGGACATTATTACAAAATTACAAACAAAAGGCGACCTTATCAATAAAGTGATCTCTGCCAGGCAACGTACAATTCTCTATTCATTCTTGTTTAAAATTTGATTGTGTTATCTGCAATAATTTTTCTTAATTTTCTTATATTATTATTAGATAAGTACTTAATATGGAAATCACACATTTTTTGATTTGGATTGTAATTGAGTAAATAATATTTAGCAATCTGCGTTCTTTAGTTCTATATTTATTTATGATGCGTTCTCAGAGTGAACAACCACGTTTTGAATTTTGAAGATTTAATCTAAAATTACATAATTATTATTTTATATGTCTAATTTTATTATTGTTTTATAGCTCTTGTTCTTGTGTTAATTTATTTTACTGTTGTCTTGTATCCATAATTGGTTTAATCTTGTTCTAATTAATCCGTTTATCTACAGTAGGTAGGTACTTACACGCCTAATTTTACTTTATCACATTATTATTTCCGAGGTACCTAATGATCTAACATTATGATATTAAGGTTTATAAATACAAAAAGAGGCTTGTACTTTACCAAACTTTATGTTGAAACTTTCACTCGATTTCCGTAATGAAGATATTATCATTACTATAATAAATTAATATTGATAATTGTTAAGATAATTATTTTTCACTTGTATTCACTTCAATATAATCAGGGTAAGTATTTAATTTAATTTCAATGTTTACTTACTTACATTTTTTTAATAAAAAGTATTTATCAATTGATTTTGCGGTTTCATTATAAAAAGACGACAAATAGGTACCTCCTACCTACTTATTTATGAACCTACCTGACGTATCCCATAAATCCAAAAAAAAATTATGCTGGTAAGGAATTCCAAAAGGGTATGAAGGTTAGTTAAATAATCCCGTCGAAACTAGAAACCCTTAAAAACGTTATCTAAGAAAAATAGAGAACAAAAATGATAATAATTTTATGGAGATAGAAATTCGAAAACAGAAGAAAATTTAAGGTGAGAAAATCAATTGAGTTAGGCCTTTTAAAACCGCTTGATAAGAACTTCGTAGTAGTCCTAGGTTCTATCTAGAAAACGATTTCCTGGAATATACTGAGGTGATCTCGATCTCGGGCAAATAACTCAAACTTTCCGGACTTAAATGTGCGTTTTAGATATAAAAAAAAAATTGGCAAAAAATTGCCGATAGAAGTGAAAACGAATATTTAAAGTGATAATTTAAAAAAAATTAAATAAAAAAAAATATTAAAATATAAACCATAAAACTAAGCATTAAAGTTTAATTACGAATGTAGTATATTTATATTTAAGAACTTTTGTCTTCGTAACAACGCGAGCATGTCCGTGTTCGCGAGCATGTCGGTGTTCGCTAGCATGTCGGTGACGCGAATCCACAAATTTACCCCCTACCAAAAAGTGCTCAACGCGGCTAAAGAAGTTTTCACTTCAATATATCACTCGTTCTCAACGGTGATAGAAAAACAGTGAGAAAACCTATAAATAAGGCCCGTGTTAAACCGACATCAGCTATAAAGTTGGCGCCAGAGGCCAGAGTGGTTGATTCCATAGACCACCACGCTGGCCAAGTGCGAATCAATGGTGGAATAAAACCACCAGCAGTACCCTAATCATCATCTTACTAATATTATAAACGCGAAAGTTTATTAGTAACTATGTATGGATGTATGGATGTTTGTTACTCTTTCACGTCCCAACGGCCGAACGGATCTGGTTGGCACAGAGATTATAGTCTGGAATAACACATACCTATCCTAGGCTACTTTTTATCCCGGAAAATTAAAGAGTTCCCGCGGGAACCAAAAAACCTCAATTCACGCGGACGAAGTCGCGGGCATTAGCTAGTCCTTTATAATGAGGTACAATAAAGATCAAGATTTCAGTTTTTTGTAAAATAAAACGCGTTGTTTTGGGCACAATCATGTATTTTTAAGCTTTCGTAAACACTCGCTGATGTCATTATTTTTTACGGACAAAAAGATACAACGTAATCTGGAAGTTTTAATGAGCCAACAGTTGTTTGGGATAGGTACTAAGGTAGGTACCTACTTACTTGTTTATAAAACCATAATTACCTATTCTATAAAATCATGTGACTCGAATTAAACATAAATTTAAATTTTTATTTTAAAGTAGATGATGCCCGCGACTTCGTCCGCGTGGACTAAGATTTTTTGATTCACGCGGGAACTCTTTAATTTTCCGGGATAAATGCCTATGTCCTTCCCCGGGATATAACCTACCTCTATACCAAATTTCAGCAAAATCGGTTGAAAAGATGGGCCGGGAAAGCGTAGCAGACAGACAGACAGACAGACAGACAAACAGACAGACAGACACACTTTCGCATTTATAATATTAGTATGGATGTTTCATTTTTAATAATTCTAGGTAGGAGGTTTATCTGGGAGGATATTTAAACGTAGTTAAAAAAAACCGGCAAAGGCGTGCCGCGCCCAACGATTTAGCGAACAACGTTCCGACTTCCAGTACTTGTACATTACCTATTCTGTGCTTGTACGATGCTGTGTAGAAACCGATTAGGGGTTAGGGTTAAATATAACTGCGATGCCCCTCACAGGTTAGCCCGCTACAATCTTATAGGTACAGCATCATCACCAAATTAAATGAAATGATTTATTTATTTCATGAGAACACTTAGGACGTGCCACTTAAGAAATGACTCTATACTACCGGTTCGGTAAAGGTAAAAAGTTTGTACTGAGAAGAACTGGCAAGAAATTAAGCAGAAAAAAAAATTGGCAGTCATGCCGATAGAAGTGATAGAAGTATAATTAAAAAAAAAAAATTAAGCCTTAATATTATTAAACTTTAATAAATTAGTTTTAAGACTAATTTATTAAAGTTTAATTACGATTGTAGTATATTTAAGACCTTTTATCTTCGTAACAACGCGAGCATGTCGGTGACGCGAATCCACAAGTTTACCCCCTACCAAAAAGTGCTCAACGCGGCTAAAGAATTTTTCAATTCAAAAATAGTTATTTGTTATACAAGAGTGAAAAGTTGTTTTTTAACCGCGTGCTCAATTTTGATGACCGAGCAAGCGAAGGATTCTAAAATTAGATTAGAATCCTGAGCGTCAGCGAGGGAATCAAAAGAGCACGAGGTGAAAAATCTTTTCACTCGAGTGCAACACGTAACTTTTCATCCCACCTCAGCGAGGAAATGACTATTTAGTCGCAAAAAAAATCACAAGGTAACTTTTCATCCCACCTCAGCGAGGAAATGACAAAATGCAAAAAAAATCACAAGATTCAATTCTGTTAATTTCTTCGTCACTAGAATCACTCATTTTAGGTTTTTCACTTATTTTCAATTTTCTTGTTTTTAATCGGTTTTAATTTTAAACAATATGACGTGAAAGAAAATGGTGCGCGCAAAGCAAATTAAAAAAGTACACCAAGAAGGTTACGAGTGTGAGTTTTTAACAAATCAAAAACGATTGTATGGAAATTCGGCACCATAGAGGTACAAGTAAATAGGTTTTAATGATGTTTTGAATTCACAAACTTCATAGACGAGTGATATTTACTAACGTGCACACGATGTTCTAAATTCAATTTAGTTTATCCTCTAGAGGATAATAACGGCTTTTACCATCAGATATCGAAAAATAAAAATACTCTTTCCGAGATGGTGGGATGAAATAGTTATTTGTTATACAAGAGTGAAAAGTTGTTTTTTAACCGCGTGCTCAATTTTGATGACCGAGCAAGCGAAGGATTCTTAAAATTGAATCACGAGCGGAGCGAGTGATTCAAAAATTAGAATCCTGAGTGTCATCGAGGGAATCAAAAGAGCACGAGGTGAAAAATCTTTTCACTCGAGTGCAACACGTAACTTTTCATCCCACCTCAGCGAGGAAATGACTAAATGCAAAAAAAATCACAAGATTAAATTCAATTCTGTTAATTTCTTCGTCACTAGAATCACTCATTTTAGGTTTTTCACTTATTTTCAATTTTCTTGTTTTTAATCGGTTTTAATTTTAAACAATATGACGTGAAAGAAAATGGTGCGCGCAAAGCAAATCAAAAAAGTAGGTATACCAAGAAGGTTACGAGTGTGAGTTTTTAACAAATTAAAAACGATTGTATGGAAATTCGTGGGAAATTCGGCACCATAGAGGTATAAGTAAATAGGTTTTAATGATGTTTTGAATTCACAAACTTCGTAAACGAGTGATATTTACTAACGTGCACACGATGTTCTAAATTCAATTTACTTTATCCTCAAGACGATAATAACGGCTTTTACCTTCAGATATCGAAGAGTAAAAATACTCTTTCCGAGATGGTGGGATGAAAAGAATATTACAATATGTGGCATAAACACAATTCTTACGTACCTAATGTTACAAGAATTACAATAACTTGTGGGCTGCCGAATGCGCAGCGCCGAAGCCAATTTCTTCCATGCAATTTTGAGCTTATTTCTTCCATGCAAAGTCTCGGCTTAGCAAATGCTGTTTTACAGTCTTTAACTTTAAAATCTTTTTTGGTACCAATTTACGAAACTATGTATAAGAATAGTTTATTACTAGGTACTTACGGAACCCTAAAAAGTACCAGCTAGTTAGATACACTGAAATAAATTTTCCAACGTCCCTTTTGATTTTTTCGTTAAAAAAGAGGTTCCTTTAAAATAGGAGTTTTCCTTCATGAATTTCCTAGCGAACCGGAAAACTGCGCAATTCCTGCCGAAATCGGAACAGGAAAATTTCTCGATACTTATGTAAGTACATCAGAAATTGCGGAAGCGGCATGAATTTTGATGTGACTCACCTACTTATTAAAATTTATTCTAAAACTAGCGGACGCCCGCGACTTCGTTCGCGTGGCATAAGTTTTTTAATTCCCACAGGCACTCCTTAGTTTTCCGGGATAAAAAGAAGCCTACATCACTCTCCAGCCTACTCAACTATACCCATGCAAAAAAATCGCGTCGCGTCGATCCGTTGCTCTGTTGCGGCGTGATTGAAAGACAAATTCTCTATTTGACGTCCTTGGGGATAGAAATTTTTAAAACTGTAAAATCCGTATTTCATAATTTTAAACCTGAAGCCCAATTACCAAGTTTCATGGCTATAACTTGAAAAATGAAGGACTTTCATACAAACTTTCAACCCCTATTTCACCCCTTTGGGAATTTTCAAAAATGTTGAAACACGTACGCTAGCCCAAATGCTGAGTTTCACGGCTATAGCTTTAGAAATAAATAACTTGAGAAATAAAGGACTCATACAAACTTTCTACCCCTATTTTACCCCATTGGGGGTGGAATTTTGAAAAATGTTGACGCACACTTATTCTTATTTTACCAAAAGCCCAAATGCTAAGTTTCATGGCTATAACTTGAGAAATGAAGGACTTTCATACAAAGTTTCAACCCCTATTTTACCCCTTTGGGGGTGGAATTTTGAAAAATTGTGACACACGTACCTACTTCTTTATTTTTTACTGAAAGCCAAAACTTGGTTCGTTGATATAACTTGAAAAATGTTTTGAGAAATGAAGGAATTTTTTACAAACTTTCATCCCCTATTCCACCCCTTTGGGTGCAGAATTTTCAAAAATGGTGAAATACATACTTCTTCATTTCTAACTGAAAACCCAAATGTTAAGTTTCATGGCTATAACTTGAGAAATGAATGACTTTCGTACAAACTATCAACCCCTATTTTACCCCTTTGGGGGTAGAATTTTAAAAAACTGTGACACACGTACTTCTTTATTTTTTACTTTAAGCCAAAATACCAAGTTTCATGGATATAACTTGAGAAATGACGGACTTTCATACAAACTTTAACCCTCTATTTCACCCCCTTAGGGGTGGAATTTTGAAAAATCCTTCCTTAGTGTGCGCCTAAGTCACAAAAGGAACCTACTGTCAAAATTTCAAGATTGTAACCCCAGCGGTTTAGGCTGTGCGTTGATATAATATAAGTCAGTCAGTCAGTCAGTCAGGACTTTGAATTTTATATAAGTATATAGATTTCCTTATAGTGTACCTAGGTACTAATAAAAATCCATACTAATCCATACTAATATTATAAATGCGAAAGTGTGTCTGTCTGTCTGTCTGTCTGTCTGTCTGTCTGTCTGCTACGCTTTCCCGGCCCATCTTTTCAACCGATTTTGCTGAAATTTGGTACAGGGGTAGGTTGTATCCCGGGGAAGGACATAGGCTACTTTTTATCCCGGAAAATTAAGGAGTTCCCGCGGGAATTAAAAAACCTTAATCCACGCGGACGAAGTCGCGGGCATCATCTAGTATTATATAATGCGAAAGTGTGTCTGCCTGTCTGCTACGCTTTCACGGCCCACCTGTTCAACCGATTTTGATGAAATTTGGTACATGGATAGTTTGTATTCCGGGGAAAGTCATAGGCTACTTTTTATCCCGGAAAATTAAGGAGTTCCCCCGGGAATCAAAAAAAAATAAACCACACGGACGAAGTCGCGGGCGTCATCTAGTTAGTGATTAATATTTGTGGAATTATTAATATTTGTGGAAAAGTTCACCCCTTTGTCGGAAAACTCTTTCAGACGATGCAAATCAGATATTGCACTCAGTATACTCTAAGTCAAAGAAAATGCTTTACTTAAATGTACTTAAAAACCTAGGGCTAGGATATAAATAAGTAGGTATTGGGGCTGATTCTGTAGTGCACAATCTCTAAACTAAACTAAAATTAGAGCATTACAAATATTGCTAACCCTTTCCGTAGGGAGTAATAGGAAAGGGTTAGCAATATTTATAATGCTCTAATTTTAGTTTAGTTTAGAGATTGTGCACTACAGAATCAGCCCCAATGTACCTATATTACCTATGTTAATACCTTCTATAATATCGGGACATACTTACACATATTGCATTGGAGTGCTCGCAAGTGCCAAAGTTACAATTTATGATTATAACTTGCGGGAAGTTGCGGATTTTTCTTATATAAATACAAGTTCCCTAATAGGAAGTGACTTTTACCAGTAAGGTACCTACTATTATATATTCTGTGCTCTTACTTTGTATTTCGCGGGTTTAGGTCATACTGCTATGCAATAAATGCTAAAGTGCTACTTATACCTACTTACACGCTAAAATTTTAATGGTTTTCCACACTGTGAAATGATTTTGTCTTGGTAGGTAATACAATAGATTATTATTATTACTAGTGGTTCGCCCCGAACTGAGACCTCGCGGTATCACAGAGCGCCATCTATTGACATCATTGTGAAGTTCTGTTAAAAATATCATCATCATTAAAAATTAAATAATTTCGTTTCCTTATAATATTTATCTAATTTTAGTATTTGTTGTTCAAGTACAGGATATAATTCAAATAACTGATCAAGTTTCAGGCTTGAGAGTTCAGCAAATTGAGAGTTCTGAGGTCAACTTTGGACGTTAGAAAATCGCCACTTTGAAAGCCCCCCATTTTGTCAATTTTAGGGGAAAAATTTAAAAAAAAAATATTTTTGGACTCTATTCCTAATTATCTTTAAAATGATATACCGCAACCCTATGTAACGCTATAAAAAATATTTTACTTCGCATTCGCTTCTATGAGAGCCCCCCTGAAATAAAGATTTTTATAACTTTTTAAGCCATATTCGGCGGGAAGCCATAGGTTTACATATTATATTTAAATTTGAAGTAATTACGTTCAGTAATTCAGAAGTTATAAGGCTCTGACAGACGGACGGACGGACGGACGGACAAGTGCCAATTCACCCAAGTAGACTCAGAGACCTTCGCTTCGCTCGGTCAAAAAAAAACGGATCTAGTAAGAGTCAGACTCGCGCACAAAGGATTCCGTAATCCGTACCACCACACAGTATATAAATTGCTTTAGTAAATAATAATTTATACTTCAACGATTAGTTATCCCGTAGGTACTAGCTGATACCCGCGACTTCATGCGCGTGGTTTGAAGTTTTTGGGTTTCAGCGGGAACTCTTTAATTTTCGGGGATAAAAAGTAGCCTGTGTTATTCCAGACTATAACTAACTATTGGTTCGCCCCGAACTGAGACCTCGCGGTATCCAAAAACTTCTACAGAGCGCCATCTATTGACATAATTGTGAAGTTCTGTTAAGTAATACATAATACTGAAGCAAATTAAATCATTTCGTTTCCTTATAATATTTATCTAATTTTAGTATTTGTTGTTCATGTACAGGATATAATTCAAATAATTGATAAGTTTCAGGCTCAGCCTTTCAGAAAATTGAGAGTTCTGAGGTCAACTTTGGACGTTAGAAAATCGCCACTTTGAAAGCCCCCCATTTCGTCAATTTTAGGGGAAAAATAAAAAAAAATATATTTTTGGACTCTATTCCTAATTATCTTTAAAATGATATACCGCAACCCTATATAACGCTATAAAAAATATTTTACTTCACACTCGCTTCTATGAGAGCCCCCCTGAAAGAAAGATTTTATAACTTTTTAAGCCATATTCGGCGGGAGGCCATCGGTTTACAGAAGTAATTACGTTCAGTAATTCAGAAGTTATAAGGCTCTGACAGACGGACGGACGGACAAGTGCAAATTCACTCAAGTAGACTCAGAGACCTTCGCTTCGCTCGGTCAACTATAGTTTTTCTTTAACAGACTATAGTTCTGGCGTACCTAATTGAGTATAAAACTTTCGCATTTATACCTAATATTAGTATAGGTAGACGCGTGAGAGTTTATTTTGCTCGTCTCCCCTACTATCGAAAAATTGAGCCCCCGGAAAACAACCACTAAAATTTCACGCTGTATAATATTTTTGGACTTCTTTCAGCACTTTAAGTACTTAATCGCGTATTATTTTTATAGAAAAAACCAGGACATGTTTTAATAAGGTTAATTGATTAGGTAGTCTACTTAGGCCCGCTTGCAGACGCGCCGGGTTACGTTTAACCCAGGAACCAGGAATAAATTTGAAATTTTGACAGAACTTTTATACGAATTCTGTCAAAGTGGCAGCTAACTCTGGGACCTGGGTAAGAAGGATAACCCGATTTTTCTGCAAGCAGGCCTTAGCGTATAGAAGTGGTGGTTAAGAAGGTTTTCTTAACGAAGAAACCTTTTTAGCGCATAGTTAAGCAGCAAAAGCGAGCAGCGGCCGGCAAAAGTTGTATGAAAATCCATATCTGCCGTGGTTTAGCGGCCAAATAAATTACATAGTAAATTCCACAGAACACATAGGTATGTGTTCTCTTATTATGTATTCTGTGGTAAATTCATATCTGTCGTGTAATTTAAAAATGGAACGATCTTTTACTCCGAAATATGGCAACCAAGGAGGTAACTTATCAAAGGTTTTATATAAATTTCGAACTAGCTTGCAAATAGAAAGCTGTTTATTGAAAAAAAAACAAATGAACACTTTAACACGGGAAAAATAATTGTTGTTCGTTGTTCGTCATTGATTTTGAAATGTATTTGACAAAATGAGTTCAAGTGAAAACAATGAGTGTGATGAACTTACTTTTTATACGACTACCTGAAAAAAGGAGTAGGTATGTATATTGTTTTCAGGGTTCATGTATGTACCTATGTATGTGAGTTTGTATATTCCACCATAACTTCTATCCGCCTGAACGGATTTTGATGAACGAGGTATCGTTCGAATCCTTAGCTTATTCCGGGTGACATAGGCTAGTAAAATTTAAAAAAAATTTGATAGGGTGACCATGGTCCCGCATCAAAGACTAAAGTTGAATTTTTTTTTCCAAAATGAGATTAATTATATTGTCATCATCATGAAAATGATGAGTAGATTCTAAAAATTTATAGGACTATATTTCAATATCCAGTGATTCACAAAAAAAAATTTTTTTTTGTGAATCAGTTCATTTAACTATGGCAGTCCCTTTTTTTAATTCTTTGAGTTATATTCACTTGTTAAATAAAACGTTCTGTCTTGGTACTACTTATATTTCCGCGCATTATTTGAGAAAAGTACTATACAAGCCTTGGCCACAACTAGGCATTGATGGACTTACGTATATGTGTGCCTCGGCTTCGCCTCGGCCCACATTTACACGTTCGTCCTTCAATGCCTGTTTTGCTGGCCGCTGCAGTAATGTACTATTTCACTCCTATCATCGTCATCGTTAGTTCACGGTAAAAACGTACTAATGTTGTACTACCACAGAATAGTTAATAGTACAGCTACTGACTCTAATCCACCGTGCGACTCCTATCCACCGCGCACCGTGCGAAGCGTGTCTCTTCAGCGAGAATATACCTAGTTACTCTGGTTTACTTTTTTTAGTTACGTGACTTTCACGTTGCCTACTTAAACTGCTGTTCTACACTAAGAATATCAGTTTTTCTAATATTCAGATGGATTCATATGAGCTATTCAGAAAACTTCTTGTAATTTCACTACCTGTGAGTAACTACGAGTACCTACAATATATTTATGCGTAACATCCTACTAAATTATCCGCTACATCGCTAAACCCTATAGGTACGACACCGCTATTAAACAAAATTGAACCTTAAATATCGGAACCAATGAAGAACCCGGAAGGGATCGTTGGATCTTCTCTTATGAATTCATCAATAGTACCTACCTACCTAAGTGTAAATAAAGGTTCAATTTAGAAAAATCGAGAGAGACTTTCTTTCTTAACATAAATTAAGGTACCTACGTGGGTACCTATCTACTTAATGAAATTTGACTGTCTACGACAGCAAAAAATTTCAGAAATTATCAATTCTCTGACGTCTCATTTGAATAAAAACTGTCTTGATACTTACTTCATATTTTTATCCATCGCGTGACGCGTCGCGTCATTGGGCCGGGGAGTAACTATAGTTCGCGCGCGAGTTGAATTCAGAGCTTATGTATGTGTCACCTCAGGCCTCGACTGCATTCAACTCGCGCGCGTAATAAGGTAGGTATCTGCTCTTCATTGAAATATGAAAAGTTACAAGTTATCAGTCAGTTCCACGTTGAAAGCTGTTTCCGGTTAAATAAAAAAAAAAGTTAACAGCACTTGTGTCATATGAGGTATAATGTTACGGTGTTAGATGGTCAACGGTTTTATTAGGCACTCACTAATAAAATTCACCTATTTAAAAAACAATGCGACCTCATCGCGGAACTGCAGGTGGCAAGTTAAGTTTGCCAGGATCACGCAACGCAGAAAAAGTGGGGTAGGGTGGGTAAAAGTGGAAAAACTTAGGTAGGTACTTAAATTAATTAGCATTACCAAGATTCAGTTTATAATAAAACATTCGCTCATTTTTCCTCCAATTTCTTTGCCATGAGCTGTATGAGTAAGTGAAGGTTCACTCCATTAAGGGCAAATAACAAGATAAACATGTAGTTTACTAGACAAACAAGGAAATATAATAAATAACCTCAATATATCCTACGTGAGGGTATCTAGCAAAGGCTAGTCGAATGACATTCTCACCAAAGTCTTATCTATTTTATTTCCCCAAAAAGTGTCCGAGATGAATTGACGCTATTCATCTTTATATAGAGCTATTATTTCGTATTTTTATCGGCGTTCTATGTGCTTTCCTATCGCGTTACACTTCGCGGTAGCCTGAATAGGAAAACCTGTTTTGACAACTACAATAAAAATATACATAATAATATCCTCATCTTGCAAAGGACTATTGTGAGGGAGAAAAAGGTTCAGTTACTAATTTACATCATAATTACAGGAAATATCTTTTTCGTGTTTCCTGACTTCCGTGCTTCATATTAAAAGCACAAAATATATAATTATTTACTAGCTGATGCCCGCGACTTCGTCCGTGTGGATTAAGATTTTTTGATTCCCGCGGGAATGCTTTTCCGGGATAAAAAGTAGCCTATGTATACAGGCGTCGGGATAAATAACAGACTATCCCCATACCAAATTTCATCAAAATCGGTTAAACAGATGGGCCGTAATAGCGTAGCCGACAGCCAGCCAGACAGACAGACGGACAGGCAGACAGACAGATACACGGACAGACACACTTTCGCATTTGTAATATTAGTATGGATTAGCACTTAAGAGGATCGTCTAGTTGTAAATTTTCACACAAAAAGCGATAACGTTTTTCTTCCCGTAAATGTTGTCCAATTTTCATAATTTTTAGAAATGTTGCAGATACAATGAAGAACTATGCTCGTACGTTTTAATTTTAAAGAAATATTGCTTATGTTAAAAGTTATTAGCGTCTAAATATCCATATTTTTAACCTAAAAACTTCCTCGAGTATTTTAATTTTTTTTAATTTAACTAAACTAAAATAAACGAACGAGCCTAGATTAAGGTGTACTGAATCTAATGAGACCAAAATTGTCTAATTTCGTAAACATTTGGGGGGGTAAAAACGTTATCACCCGAAACAACATTTCAAGAATAAAATGTAGGCATATGCCTACTGGACTTGCAACTCTCTCTATCGCACGATACGGAGAAGGCAGCGAAGCGTTGTGAAACAGATAGCATTATTGAAAATACCTACTCGCGTCGCGTTTCGTCACTACACGATCCTCTGTACCTAATACCAAAAGGTTGAATATGGGTTGAACCATAGACCATCTTAGACTGCATCATCACTTACCATCAGGTGAGATCGCAGTCAAGGGCTAACTTGTAGTGGAATAAAAAAATAACTAAGATAAAGATATATAAGTACCTACATAATACATAGGTTATAAACTTATCACAATGACCTAGGTCATCGATATAGATTTATATCCATACACCTGTATGTAACATGTATACGGTAGGTATTCAGGTAGGTATTTTATCTTGTTATTCCATACTGGATGATTGTCATATTTAGGCCTCTTATTATAACTATCAGGACGAAAAATACTACGGAGAGCGATACAATGGCGTCGCATGGGAAAAACGGTTCGTATTGTCGCGCTTTTCTGTGTAAGTAGCTCCACTTATTAGTAGGTAGGCGCGTGGAAATTTTGAATGCCAGACTATCATGTCCGTTGTGTGTTTTCGCCCTTAGATACGAGTACGACCTCGAAGTCCTAGAAGTCATACAAACTCGATTAAATGATCTTTAAGTAATGGTTGATCGTTGTCGGTTTAATTACTAGGTACCTACATTATATAAGAAAACACCTACACTGCCAGCTCTATTAAGGTGCTACTGCCAACGACCTCAGTTTACATAGACGGGCCCTGACAAACAAAGAATGTGGACTTATTTTACTAACGCCATCTAGTCCGAAAAGCGGGACAGCGCTATGGCGGGGACAAAGACAGGCTTATACAGGTGTGGAGCGCGCTCTACAGGTCGGACGCCCAATTTTTTTCTATGAAAGGGCCCATCTAGTACCTACATATCGATGGCTACTGCTACGTTTATTTAACAAACATTTTAATCCAATGCAGCTGTTCACGGGACCGTCCGCGGAAAATTAGCATTTTGCAAATCCCTTTGAAGACTTTGAATTTTCGGGATAAAAAGCAAAGATACAATAATTAAGGACATGCCACCAAGCAAACACACTTTTGCATTAATTATTAGCGATTTGTAGCTTAAACTCCTATAAATAAAAAGCAGTTTTTTTTTTCTGGTTTGTCTGCCAGTATTGTACCGCGTATGCATATACTTATGCATCCATACTATAAAGACTGGAGATCTTCTCTTTCTAGGCAGATATCTCCACTACTTACTCTACTTTATCAGATAAAACAAGCACGGGTACATGTCGTCATCAAACACGCTGTATAGTCGTGGAGCGTCCTTCGAGCTCCTTCGAGCATTAATTCGAAGAGTGGATCCGACTATTTGTTAATTGCCTAAACTTAGGTAACTTTAGGTCTTTGAAATAGTGCCTTGAACTTAAATTTCAGAATAACGAACACAGGAACGTTTAACGTTCTTGAACGAACATTAAGCATTATCTAGGGCCTTAAATATATATTATGAGAAGTAAAAAATAATACTGCCAGCACACTTTTCTCTTTTTAAAGCGCTAAACTATTTTCATTTTTAATTCATTCTTGTCCCAACTAGAGCACAGTATGCGTGACGGCGCATAAAGTAAACAAATTATGAAGCTTTTGCAGGCTTTACAGACACTCTATAAATGTACAGTACACTTCCGAGAAGACAACAATGATTCCTGTAAATGCAGCTGAAACAAATTCCCAAATTGACCCAATCAGGAATCGGACATCAGGAATCTTTATTTTTTAGTCTTTAACGCCCTATGTTTATTCCGGAAGGTCTACATATATTTTTAAAAATCGCCGGCGTGATATATTCTGTTTGTATGGGAGCTATCTGTATTGCCTACACGCGGATTAATACAATAAAATATAGATTGAAAACGAATAGCATTATTTTAAATCAATTGATCAACTTGTTTGGATATAATAATAGTCTTCCCGAGAGCGCGGCAATGAAATATCTATCTATTAAATAATCTAATAAAAACAATTTTTATTCTGAAAATAATATTTACTGTTATTTAACAATATAAAAAGGTTTAAAAGCTCCCGATTGCGGAAATAATATTGCAAAATTGTTTTTCTGTCGCTTGGTATATTTTAAAATGAATTCATATTTATTCATAATTATTATGAATTCAGAATTTTCTCCTCAGTTTCATTTGACATCCCACTTAAAATTAAATTAAATTAAAGGTAAATTAGCAAAAATAAATTTTAAAGTACCCCACTTTTTTGAATGTAGTATCCGTAAATAATATTATCAATTATATTATTAAAAAATGTAGCCTACGAGTATGTTAGCCGGACTATTATAACGAATGGATTGCTCCTCATTCATTAGAATCAGTCCGGTAGTTTAGGCGCTACGGTGGAACAAACATAAAAAATAAATACATGTACATAGACTGCTGAAATCATAACCCTTCATGTTTTTTTGGCTTGCCGTAGTCGGGTATAAAATATCGTGGCTTGATCGTGCTAAGTAAGTAGAGCAGCAATACTTTTTAAAAGTTTACTCTACAATCTCTTGCATCCGTAACGTTGGCACTGTCGGCACATTCTTTAAGGTTAGTTCACAGCTTTAATTTGTTGGCACCCTCTGTACATTCTATAAAGTTCGCCTCTACTTTAATTAATGATTCTGCTTTTACATTGCTAGTAATATTTTTAGCAGACATGTGGTCGCCCACTGCTGTAATGCATTTTCTGTACAGCCCTTGCGCCCGTTTCGGTGGGTAGTGTACAATCGATGGGTTTTTTCATTGTAGGAGCTTTGTAGGGGATATGTATTCAACCAATTACTAATCGAAGGGTATGCCAAACAATTTTTAAAATTTATATCTTCTATACTTCTATACTAATATTATAAATGCGAAAGTTTGGATGTATGGATGGATGTTTGTTACTCAAACACGCCAGACGCCGGATGCCTAAACGGCTGAACGGATCTGAAAGAAATTTGGCACAGAGATAGACTATACACATAGGCTACTTTTTATCCCAGAAAATTAAAGAGTTCCCGCGGGAACCAAAAAAACTCAATCCACGTGAACAAAGTCGCGGGCATCAGCTAGTAATAATATATTATCTGTATGTATATTATGTTTCTCTTCAAAAGAAGTTCTAAATGCTGTCTCAAGTTGCTGAGTAGAAAAGATTCGATTTTACTTATATTGATTGAGGTGGAAAGTTAGCTTATCAGAAAGTGAATAGGACGAATCGTAATTTAGGTATAATATTTTGTACTAGAGGACGCCCGCGACTTCGTTCGCGTGTCATAAGTTTTTTTAATTCCCACAGGCACTCCTTCATTTCCGGGATAAAAAGAAGCCTATGTCACTCTCCAGATCCTCAACTATACCCACCCATGCAAAAAATCACATCGATCCGTTGCTCTGTTGCGGCGTGATTGAAGGACAAACTCTCTATTTAACGTCCTTGGGGATAGAAATTTCAAGACTGTGGAATACGTATTTCATAAATTTAAATCGGAAGCCCAAATACCAAGTTTCAGGGCGATAACTTGAAAAACGACGGACTTTCATTCAAATTTTCAACCCCTATTTAACCCCTTTGGTGGTGAAATTTTTAAATATTTTGACACACGTACTTCTTTATTTTTTACCGATAGCCAAAATACCTGGAAGGTTCGTTGATATAACTTCAGAAATGAAGGACTTTTTTACAAACTTTCATCCCCTATTCCATTCCTTTGGGGGTTGAAATTTCAAAAATGGTGAAGTACTTACTTCTTCATATCTAACTGAAAGCCCAAATGCTAAGTTTCATGGCTATAACTTGAGAAATGAAGGACTTTCATACAAACTTTCAACCCCAATTTACCCCTTTGGGGGTGGAATTTCGACAAACTGTGAAATACGTATTTCTTTATTTTTTACCGAAAGCCAAAATACCAAGTTTCGTTGATATAACTTGAGAAATGACGGACTTTCATACAAACTTCAAACCCCTATTTCACCCCCTTAAGGGTGGAATTTTGAAAAATCCTTCCTTAGTGAGCGCCTACGTCACAAAAGAAACCTACTGTCAAAATTTCAAGTTTCTAGCCACAGCGGTTTAGGCTGTGCGTTGATATATAAGTCAGTCAGTCAGGACTTTGAATTTTATATATATAGATGTACAAAATAAAAATTGAGACATATCTCTATCTCTCTGCGACTCTGTATCTGCTGTGTTATAGTGTGTAGCGATATTTGGCATAGAGTGAGATTAATACTATTCCACGGCTTGGCGCCTGAGACTAACAGCTGCAAAGCCCAGACAGGGCTGAAAACTTATGTTAGTCACTAGCCAGCCCTTCTACAAAAGTTGATACAAAACTGAAAACAGAATGCACACGTACTCATGCAATGCTCACACTTACCTACGAGTATATAGTTATCTGTCCAATCGTTTACTGCAACGGATTTGGATCCATCGTACCTTTAATTTCAAATTGAGAAAAAGGTAATTCTCTCCGATTGACTTGCTTGACTATTATTGACCGAGCGAAGCGAAGGTCTTTGAGTCTACTTGAGTGAATTGGCACTTGTCCGTCCGTCCGTCCGTCCGTCCGTCTGTCTGTCCGTCCGTCTGTCCGTCCGTCCGTCTGTCAGAGCCTTATTACTTCTGAATTACTGAACGTAATTACTTCAAATTTAAATATAATATGTAAACCTATGGCCTCCAGCCGAATATGGCTTAAAAAGTTATAAAAATCTTTATTTCAGGGGGGCTCATAGAAGCGAATGCGAAGTAAAATATTTTTTATAGCGTTACATAGAGTTGCGGTATATCATTTTAAAGATAATTAGGAATAGAGTCCAAAAATATTTTTTTTAAAAAATTTCCCCTAAAATTGACGAAATGGGGGGCTTTCAAAGTGGAGATTTTCTAACGTCCAAAGTTGACCTCAGAACTCTCAATTTTCTGAAAGGCTGAGCGTGAAACTTGATCAATTATTTGAATTATATCCTGTACTTGAACAACAAATACTAAAATTAGATAAATATTATAAGGAAACGAAATTATTTAATTTTTAATGATGATGATATTTTTAACCGAACTTCACAATGATGTCAATATATGGCGCTCTGTGCCGCGAGGTCTCAGTTCGGGGCGAACCACTAGTATTATGAAATTATCTTCAAAAGGGGTCGAAAGAACGAAATTGAATTCAGAACAATTTTTATCTTTTCTTGTTTACGTAACTGCTCGCTTGCAGCTCTTTGTAAAAAGTCATAGGATAACACGCACGACTCACGAGTCCACTCCACTTGCGGTGCCCGGTATCGATAACTCGAATTCAGAAATATTAATATTATGTGCTATCATAATTTACCTTCAGGCTTGAATCTACAAAATAAAAGTTATTCGCTACGCCTTTATCACTGACGTGCAGGCCAAATTAAAATATGAAGATTACCAATGAATGTTACCTGGGCCCGGGAATATGCGCTTTGAACTTTGAAGATTAGGTATAATGAACGTCTTCTGACCTGCCTTGTGATAAATCTCTTTGTCGAAATATAATAGGTGATAACAGGGCTCTCTCAAGTTCATAGTTCAGTCGAGGTCGGTACGCGCTCATGAAAGGTCGTGTGTTAATGCTGCGATCTAAATATCCAAAGCTTGTAACCACTTACCAGTAAACAGATAGTACACTGGGAATCGTGAGTGAAGAAAAATAACACAGGTTTAAAATTAACACATAGTCAATTTTATGTGTTTCTTAAAACTACTTTTATTTTAATAGAACTTATTAGAAAGTTTCATAAACTTCTCGTCAACTGACGATAAAGTTAGTATTAAGTGAGAGAAGTGTGTGCTTAAATTATGATTCTAGTAGTAGTTTTTTAAGAAAATAGTTAAGAACCGATTTCTTGAGTGAACATCGTAAGTCCTTATTATTTTTAATAATGATCAACTTTAATTTTCAGTTTAAAATTAAAAGTAGAGGCTACTTATCATTCATTATTTTGTGAGGATCTCTTACCAATATACCTAAAATAATAATCCTAGTGTTATTTCACAAAAAGTGAGAAAATAATTTACGTAGCAGCATAAATCTAGATGAAAATTTAAGTGTAAATTCAGTTCAGTTCATTCATTCAATTATTTTTCATTGTTCGGCAATTTTCAAAGTACTTTAATAAATCTTCAAGTGTATAAAGAAGTAAGAACAGGTTCGTGTCGAACGGCGGCAGTTAATTTGCGTTAGCTTTAGTACCTCTTCAAAAGTTTTGAATTATTGCAAAATTTTCATTAAAAGTAGCTTAAATTGTAAGTACTGCTCAATACGAATTAAGGGTAGTATTTATAACCGAAACACGGTCTTGTAATTAACTCAAGGATCTTTATTAAAACCTATTATGGAATTAAATAAAAATATTTAAGAGTTACTAAAAATATTGTAGGTTTGGCAGAATTATAATGTATTGTGTAATTGGTTGTTAATAAATGATTTATCTTATTTTTTTTGGTAAAATATTTAGCGCATATAATTGTTTTTGACCTTTGTAGGTATCTTCATTCGTTTTCCTAATGAAGTCATGTAGGCAAGCAGTAAGCGCGTACTGTTACATCTTAATTGTTCGCCGTTTTGCGTCTAATTTACCCGCTTTTATCACTTTCTCTATTACCTCCAGACCTTTGTGAGTGTATCTAGGTATGTATGTAGTTTCTGGAAACTTTGACTGACTATAAAAGTCCTAAGCATTCAAAGTTATGTTGTACTAGCTGATGCCCGCGACTTCGTCCGCGTGGATTGAGGTTTTTCGGTTCCCGCGGGAACTCTTTAATTTTCCGTGATAAAAAGTAGCCTATGTGCTATTCCAGACTATAATCTATCTCTGTGCCAAATTTCATCCAGATCCGTTCATCCGTTGGAGCGTGATTGAGTAACAAACATACATCCATACATCCATCCATCCAAACTTTCGCATTTATAATATTTATTTGATTAAGTGGGATACTTAGTTACTAAACAGAACTTGCTCAACTTTTTAATAGTAACTATTGTGATATGGATAAGTGATAATACCTTGATTAGTTTATAGATTGACGATTTTTGATTATGATTGATGATTTACAGACTTGAGTTGAATATTGGTATTGGAGTTTCAAGACTTGCAGGAATTTAAATTGTGACTTTAATGGCGATTTCACCAACTCCGAATAACGTCAACCTGCGAATTGATGTTTTGACATAATTTTTATAGGATTTCTGGCAAAAATTCAATTTGTAAGTAGGTTATACATATTATTCGGAGTTGGTGAAATCGGCACTCAAGATCCTGAAAATCCAAACAGTAGCGTATATTTTTAACGTAAAGTGCCGACAAGAATAATTTTGCTACAAATAAATAATAATTTGGTTTGATTATAAATAGGTACTAATGTTGAAACAACTACGCGACTTCCATTAGAAGAACACACTGGGTCAGACTGGTTTGACGCTAGGTAGGTAGGATAATATTGTGACGATTTCCACCTTCCCTTAATAGAGAGAGATTGGTGCCGATCCAAACAATATTAAATCTTACAAAGATAGCATAAATTTTCAGGCAGATAACTTCGTTTAGTTGTTATAGGATAGATACCGTTTCCCATTCTTTGTTATGATTAGCGCCACGAAATAATAAACCAGCCTCCGCATTCATCGAATAATCTACAATTCGTAGCTTCAGGGTGTTGTACTAATTCAATTACGTAATATGAATTATTGAAGTCAAATACAGCTTTTATAACTTGAGAGGAGATGCCGTGCTAACTCATACCTTAGAAGTATTATATATAGCTTGTCAAATAATTGATTTATCTATTTCAAATCATCTTGAATTTTCATGCTGCGATATGAAACTGCGTACATCACGAAATCGTATATTAAAAGGCGGAGTAGGTAAATAAGTGTTTTGTTAAACCTTTCAAAAATGTAGCAAGCTAGAGAAGGAACCTAATGTTTTATTCAATTCGTTTAAATGAGAATCAACTCGTTCCAGAAAAAAGTTATAAAAAAGAACGGCTTCCTTTTTTCAGTAATGTAATAAAATTACTGTCTTATAAATCGTAGATACGATCGTTTGAATATACGTTTGTTATACAATCTTCTTCCGTCGATCATGAAAAATGAAATTGGTCTAAATATTGTATTTGAGTGGGACTGTGTAAGACCTAGTCGAATCCTAAATAGGTCCTTGAATATGCTATGCATGTCAGATAGCCATTCGACGATGAAAATTCTACTTATTTGCATTATAGTCGCAATTTGACTTTCGCATCGTAGGCATGTCATTCACTGGAACAGCAGATACGGGACGTTATGTAGAAAATCTCCTTAATATAATAATCATTCTGTACCTACACTTTTTTATAGGACGTTGTATGGCACTTATGCCCGTTTTTCAAGTTCAATTAGGTGATAATGCAACGTGAAAACTGTCGCCTATCAGACTTAGGTGTTCGATATGATTTGGAGACTGACGATGAAAACAGGCTTTAAGTTGAAGCTGTCATGCGCGGTCTTCCAATAGGCAAGAGCCTTATCTTATAATATTATGTATTATACCTTACAGATTTTGCGTCAAAGCTAAATAAAAGAAGCGATGAAATCTTTGAATGCTCGAAGGGTGAAACACAAACTATACTTTTTGTGCCTACTTTAAGAAGTCTAAATTATGTCTTGTCAAGCCTTAACGGCCAATTTAATGATGGAACTACGCAAGTATTTTGCAGCTATAATATTACGATATTACAGTAGTTAAGGAAATATTACCACTATAGTAGGTGCTGCTACATCCGTAGCTCTATTCTAGAGAACAATAGAGAGCGTTTCATGAAATGCACTTCATCATAATACGTGAATACTTAATGAGCGCTTCTTCGTTGTACCTAATATGAAGAATTTTTTCAGTATTTTGTATTTTTAATGAAATAAATATAATAGGTTTGACATTTGAAAACCTCTATTAATATAAAAAGAAAAATAAACATCCAATAAACTCCATTGTTTTTGCTTTATTTTTAATAGACTTTAGGGGATTCTAAATTCGACTTGAACATTTTTTGTCGTTGTCGCTCTTTGATTCTGCCAACTATAAGCCGATTACAATATTAATATTCGCTTTTCATCATTCATTTTCGTTAAAAAGGTAGAAACCGTACGGTTAATCATTTTTAAAATTGGTGAAGATCTAATAAAGATCTAAAACGAACCTAATGTTTCCCCTCACGTCTCCATAGGATTTCAATACCAAGTGGCACGAATAAAAATTATCAGATTTAATTATGAAGCTCTATAACGACTCCAAGATGTTTTGTGAGTGTAGTGACTAAGTGGCAATGTGACTAAGTGGCAATGGAATCTGAGATCGAAATCCAGACATTTATTAACTGCACCCAGCAGGCTTTAGGGTCGGATTTTCCTTGGGACAAGCTCAACGTTTCTCAGATACTGGACTTGTTGCCCACTCAGATCCTCGAGGACATCAACCTTAAGTAAGTATTTCTAGTAATATTTTTAACACCATCTATTATTTACTCTGAAACATAAATCAAAAACAAAACAGAATGTCTCCAGAAAATATTGTTTTTTTTAAAGTTTTATAGGTGAACCCTTTATTAGCTACAGACTTGATATTTGGAATAGTTTTAAATAATGCTTACTCAACTGCATTATTGCAAAAAGAATTCAAAAAATATTATTATTACTATTTTTATTACTGAAGCTTCGCTCCGAAGTTTGCAAAGCGAAAAATCTAAAATAATTATAATTGATTAAAGTTTATGTTAACTTTACACGAAAAATATTTTTCTAGCCAGGATAGTTCATGAGCAATTTATAAACCTTTACAAACGAACTTAGTTTTGCGGTCCGAAAAAGGGATTTTTTGAGAGATTCATGTAAATTTTACAGGAAAATAAAAGGAAGTATTTAGCTACGACAGTTTTTTTTATAAATCAGTGGTAAACCATAACATACTACGTATAAAGTTTGTAAATAATTTTTAGCGCATTATTTAAAGGTCGAATAATTAAACCAAATGCCAAGGTACGCTCGCGGTGCGCGAGACCCACTCGCACAAAGGTACATTTGATAGGGGCCAGAGCCTAGAAGTTGTAAGGAACAATATAATATTCTTTTTTATAAATCCATATAAATATTATAAATGCGAAAGTTTGGATGGATGGATGTATGTATGTATGGATGTATGTTTGTTACTCAATCACGCTCCAACGGATGAACGGATCTGGATGAAATTTGGCACAGAGATAGATTATAGTCTGGAATAGCACATAGGCTACTTTTTATCCCGGAAAATTAAGAAGTTCCCGCGGGAATCAAAAAAACCTCAACCACGCGGACGAAGTCGCGGGCATCAGCTAGTATAATATATTTTTTTTATAAACCGATCGCATGGTTGTCTGTCTGTAAAGACTCAAAATAAATGAATAAACTGGGCTGATTTTGGAGAGCTTACCGCGTAGCCGCGTAGAGGTTTCGTAGCAGTGTAGAGGTGGTTGTTTTTTTTTTGTTTATATTTTTGCTCTGGCTATTACCTCTTTTTTTTACAGTTGATAGGTATTTTGTGAAGTGGCTCGGGAAAATCCGGAAATGTCATCAAACAGTCGTTATGGATGCCATAGCGAAAGGGTTTGATGAAAAATGCGTAGCAATTGCGTAGCTTTTTTTAAATCAAAATAAAAGCGTTGAATTATACTTAAATGTGTTGAGTTCAGATGAACCTTTGTTATTAATTGTTATAAGGTTAAAAACACACTACGAATCGAATAGAGCAAATATGTCCGCGTCACTTATTTTAATATGGTAACTGGACAAAACGTGATTCCCCTCGAAAGCGGACGTCTTCTCGGACGTTTTGTACGTCCGTAGTGTGTTTTTACTCTGAGCTGTAATGTTCTATATCCTTCCTAAGATATGACTTTGATAAAATAAACAGCTTTTGGGGATTTTTTTAATGTAATGTGGCGCCGTCTAATGATAAAAGTTTATTATCCTTTTTATTTATTTTCATTAGCTACGTAGTCACGAGTTAAATATGAAACCACGTCAATGATTTATTTGGAAGCTGAAATTATATTGCTAAAAAGATTTTTCATTTTCAGTCAAAACAAGTTTATGAGATCTAAATGAGTTACGAGAAGTATAAAATCATGATAAACGAATCCCTACAATGTAAAAATCTTACTAATCTATACTATGGATGGATGGATGTTTGTTATACTATGGATGGATGGATGTTTGTTATTCAATCACGCCAAAACGGCTGAACGGATCTGGATGAAATTTGGCACAGAGATAGATCATAGTCTGAAAAAAAACATAGGCTACTTTTTATCCCGGGAAATTAAAGAGTTCCCGCGGAAACCAAAAATCCTCAATCTAAGCTAATCATGAATCCAGAGTTTGAGTCCTTATGGATAAAAAAAACTGAAATAAGTATTATGGAACAAAGTAATAAGTAACAAAAATATAGTAATTCATCTTTTAATATTTGCATCACAATTTGATAAAGTATTTAATACAGTACAAGGAAATGAGAACCGCTACTGCAAACATAACAAGTACTTGTGGAAGTAATTTTGGAATTCGTAGTTATTTCCGCCATTTGTTTAACGATCACAGTGGATTTACGATAATTTTCGTGCTTGACGTAGTGTTTTAGATTTATCACTTCGCTGCTATACGGTAAGCTTATTGCTGGGCTAATATACCTTTATTATTTCACATAAAAGCTTTTAGGGAGTAAAGCAATAAACGGGTTATTAAAAGTAATAATATTGCCAACGAAAAAAGTGGAATTTGCAATAAAGAATATTATACCTGTTGTATTATACTACGTTAATTTCAGTCCAATCATTTATTTTACTTTTGGCAGATGGAGTTAATGATGTTCTAACGCGTTACTGATTCGATTTTTGATAACAATCGTCTTTCTTTATGAAGAAGTTAATAATCGATTTGACACATTGTTATTTATCTTGTGGCGTACATACTCCTTTGACACTGGCTGGTCATCGCTTCGAAAACTACGATTTGAAAATGTTCGTATTTCGAAGCATGCGTAGAACAGCCACCCAGAAATGGAGAGGCCATCATCATCATTATTAATATACAAGTCATCTCAGCATAATCATCTAGGAGCGCTTCATAGATTTTTCATCCTTTCTATTTATTTACCAGTTTTATTATTAACGTTGTAATATGAAGTAATATACGAATTATCAGTGAACACGCGTTTATTCTTTATAAAGTGATAGCCTCAAGAATGGCTACGAGGTGGCAGGTATATAACCACACCTCAATCTTTGCTCAACATTTTTTTATTGTTTTATAAACATACCCAAGCGTATTAAAGTATATTAAAGTAAGTATTCAACTAAATCATTTATATACAACAGTACACTAAATATACATGAATCCGTCAGGTCATAGAAACCATCTATCGCCAAAAATGTATGGTGCTTAAAAGACTACCAAGAAAGCTAATTTTAAAGCTCCGCGACTATTTTGAAAAGGAAAGTCGTACTTACTAGATGAGTATACGAGTTACGAAATATCGGATAGAAGGGCACGTCGCTTCACTATTGGAAAAAACGACATACGTCTATTACATTTATGTATTGCATTTTTTTGTCGATGGTTGCCTGTCAATAATTATGACACTTCATAGACGTGCATATGCCAAAAGTAAATTAAATAGTTGGACAAGGCATACGATGTGAGGTGATAAGATGTTCTATTTTTAAACACAATATTTTCTTATCAAGCTTATCCATATTAGTTCGTAGAACGACCCAATCGAAGCTTTTGTTCAAGTCACCTACTTCCACAGAACACAGAAAAAGCCACCTTCGCACTGCAAAAATTTTGTCATACCGGAGTTAGGTTTTTTTAAGTGGTTTTAAATCCTAAGATTCATTAAAGATTTTAATAAAAGTGTAGTTGGTTATATTAGTTTGTCCGACGAATACTACACAAAACATACTTTATTTTATAGTAAATGCGTATATATCATGTGCGTAGTCTATTCAGTTTTGATCATCATAATATTATGTATGTTTAATGTCAACATTGAGCTGAAGTTATAAATGAAAGATATTTTATCGGTGCGACGTAAGTAGGTTTTTTGATTCCCGCGGGAACTTCTTATTTTTCCGGGATAAAAAGTAGCCTATGTCCTTCCCCGGGATATAACCTACCTCTATACTAAATTTCAGCAAAATCGGTTGAAAATATGAACCGGGAAAGCGTAGCAGACAGACAGACAGACAGACAGACAGACAGACAGACAGACAGACACACTTTCGCATTTATAATATTAATTATTAAATTATTAATAATATAGTATGGATTACCATGTTGTTATTTGTCGTGTAAAATTAAGCAGTGTTTCGTAATGTAGTAGAAGCTATTGCAATAAAAGGTCTTATTACTTCCTGAATCCCGATCCAATATTGGATTCCTCATACTATGGGCTATGTATTTGTTTATCGAATAGGTTAGCGAAACGTTGTGTAAAACTCGTTAACTACGGCTACAATAGTCTATCTCTATACAATATACAATAATCTATATAAATTACAGATGTACCTATAATAAATTGGTTTGTTCTACTACTACTCAATTAACACTGCTCAATTGAAATTGCTATCATACTAATATTATAAATGCGAAAGTGTGTTTGTTTGTAGGTTTGTTGGTTTGTTGGTTTGTCCTTCAATCACGCCGCAACCGAGCAACGGATCGACGTGATTTTTGGTATGGGTATAGTTGAGGGCCTGGAGAGTGACATAGGCTACTTTTTATCCCGGAAAATTAAGGAGTTCCCGCGGGAATCAAAAAAACTTAAACCACGCGGACGAAGTCGCGGGCATCAGCTAGTTTATAATAAAGCCTTTTAGTATGAACTGTAAATGTTTAATATCACTATTGTCAATTTCTTATATTGTATTCTTAAAAACCATCGACAGGAGGGTTTTGATCTAGCACACCTGCGGTGACTAACCGGATTGGGGGCTTCCTATACGTCCTAGCCAAATATCTGACAGTATTTTTGTATCCTGGCCAAGCTAGACCCGGCATCCACCACCACCACCACCAAATACAGCCCATTAACGTCCCACTGCTGGGCATGGCCTCCACTCTCATAGGAGAGGACACACTTTTGCATTTATAATATTAGTATGGATGCATGTATTTGCATTGGGTAATGAAAAAATTATTATCGTAGTTAAAAAAATTGCAGAGAAATACCTAAATGCTTACAATGTTTCTTACGATTTTATATTATACTCTTCGTATGTACCTATATAAAATGGCTCTAACTACTATGATTACAGTTTTTAATCGTTTACATAATTATATATGATTTTTAATAGTTTAGTCCCTCTCCGACACATATGCGGCCACCCTTAATCGACACCGTAAGATTTTCTTGAACGCATCAAGTAAACAGAGGTCTAATTTGGCACCACACTATTGTGCCTCATACGGTTTAATATTGTTATATCAATCAACGCAATTGTGTGTTCTGTAATGTCGCCATTTAGGCCACCCCTGACACTCGGACACTCGGATTCCATTATAAATTCAACCTTGAACAATGCTCGTTGTTTATGTGTCCTGCTAACAAGAGAAGGTCGATAATGTAATATTTCAGAATCATTGCGTCAAGTGATAAATAAGCTGGAGGAAATAATGGCCAGCTCTCGTTGACCGTGTAACCTTAAACTGTAATTGGGGTGAAATAGTAGTCTGACGAATTTTAGGGCCATCGTGTTAATTAATCAACTGTTACCAACGTTGATTGTCCATGATGCTCAAAAAGCGCGGAAACGGAACGGATCGGAAAGCTAGCTGTGAATCCATACTAATATTATAAAGGCGAAAGTGTGTCTGTCTGTCTGTCTGTCTGCTACGCTTTCCCGGCCTATCTTTTCAACCGATTTTGCTGAAATTTGGTATAGGGGTAGGTTATATCCCGGGGAAGGACATAGGCTACTTTTTATCCCGGAAAATTAAGGAGTTCCCGCGGGAATCAAAAAACTTTAATCCACGCGGACGAAGTCGCGGGCATCATCTAATTTTTAATATTTGTTAAAGCATTGTACCTAATCAATGATGTTCTTTGTATTGCAAAAGCCGATATTATTAGAAAGAGTTACATAAATTTAATGTACAAGTAAACAGATAAGTACCATTTCTACACATAGGGTCCCTTTCCACCAGAGATGTGCCGCGTTTCTAAGCTAGCGCTTGATCCTTGATCCTAACATGTAGCGATCTAAGCTATGAAATCAAGCGCTCCTATTAGTTAGTTCGACACACCGTAGCTTAGCAACGTGGCACACCTCTGGTGGAAAGGCACCCTTAGCTTACCCATTAAGAATTCCGTGATAAAGAACGTTACACAAGGAGCCGCTACAGAAAACTGTAGAGTGTGAAATGTTGAATATATTTCAATTCCTGTGGTATTGCAAATACCACAGGAAAATTGCAATGGCTTAGGGCGCTATGCAAAGTTTAAGATTTGTTCAGTAGGTAGGCAAAATGAAAAAGTGAGCATATAAGTAATACGAGTTCTTTAGATATTACCATCGGAGGGAATACCTATGTGTTTTATGTCATCCACTCTTCGTGTAATTTATTCATCGATTCATTACAAACAAGGAAATTTTATTTCCGCGAGGAATGCTAACGAGGCAATTTGCTATCTGTAGTCTAATGCAATAATCCTCATATGTTTGAGTACACAAGCCTTTGGGGAAAATTGCAAGCAGCAAAATTTGTTTACGCCAAGCCACCCTGTTTTCTATGCTAGACGTATTTATGTTAAGAGGCAGACTAATGCTATTACCTAACTGCTCGCCTTAGCAGTTACTCACACTAAATAAAATATTCGTTCGTTCGGGTTCTTTGAATTTTGCTTTACTTTACGGAATTCAATGACCCTTAATGTTCCAAAACATTGAACAACTTATGTAACTCAGGTTTGTTTTATACGATGTTCCATTTGTAAATTTACCGTAAGATACAGTCACATAGTAATAGCAGCCTTTTTTTATATATAGCGAGCAAACGAGCAGGCGGGTCACCTTATGAACATTAGCAGCGACAGAGGAACTGCCAATGCGTTGCCGACTTTTGAGAAATTTGTTTATCCGTCCTTTTGCGGCCAGGGAAAATTTACAATTAAATTATAAGTTTTTTTTACTTAGGTAAGTACTAACTTTTGGGGCTAACTTGTTGTGGACAAAAAAAAAACTTAATCATAAAGTCTATGTGGTTCAAATACTTCGTTCGTCAATTTCTGATATTAATTTTTTAAAAAATATTGAATATCTCTTTGTTTTTAGGGTTCCGTACCAAAATGGTAAAAATGGAACCCTTATGGTGCGACTTTCTCCGTCCGTCCGTCCGTCTGTCCAAGTCGATTATTTCAGTAACTATTAAAGCTATCGACATGAAATTTGGAATAGTTGTGTATAATAGTGGCCTAACATCATTAAAATAAAAAAAAAATCGAAAATTATTTTTAGTTTATTTAAAAAAGGGGGAAAATCGGGGGTTTGAAATTTCAAAGTATGCTGAGTGGGATATCATATATAGTTTTTGATTTATCGGGCAAAATGTCGAAAAAATACCGTCCCCCCCCCCCCCCCCCCCTTATCTCCGAAGTTTACCAATTGAAAAATCTGAAATAATTATGGTCAATAGAAGCTTATGTATATTTTACAGGAAAAATAAAACCAACGCTCTAACTAGCATAGTTTTTTGATATTAACAATAAAACTCTACAAACAAAGTTAGTTTTGCGGTTCATTTCGTCTTGTTTTTAATACGTTGATAGGTATTTTGTGAAGTGGCTCGGGACAATCCGGAAATGTCATCAAACAGTCGTTATGGATGCCATAGCGAAAGGGTTTGATGAAAAATGCGTAGCAATTGCGTAGCTTTTTTTAAATCAAAATAAAAGCGTTGAATTATACTTAAATGTGTTGAGTTCAGATGAACTTTTGTTATTAATTGTTATAAGGTTAAAAACACACTACGGATCGAATAGAGCAAATATGTCCGCGTCACTTATTTTAATATGGTAACTGGACAAAACGTGATTCCCCTCGAAAGCGGACGTCTTCTCGGACGTTTTGTACGTCCGTAGTGTGTTTTTACTCTGAGCTGTAATGTTCTATATCCTTCCTAAGATATGACTTTGATAAAATAAACAGCTTTTGGGGATTTTTTTAATGTAATGTAGCGCCGTCTAATGATAAAAGTTTATTATCCTTTTTATTTATTTTCATTAGCTACGTAGTCACGAGTTAAATATGAAACCACGTCAATGATTTATTTGGAAGCTGAAATTATATTGCTGAAAAGATTTTTCATTTTCAGTCAAAACAAGTTTATGAGATCTAAATGAGTTACGAGAAGTATAAAATCATGATAAACGAATCCCTACAATGTAAAAATCTTACTAATCTATACTATGGATGGATGGATGTTTGTTATACTATGGATGGATGGATGTTTGTTATTCAATCACGCCAAAACGGCTGAACGGATCTGGATGAAATTTGGCACAGAGATAGATCATAGTCTGAAAAAAAACATAGGCTACTTTTTATCCCGGGTTCCCGCGGGAACCAAAAATCCTCAATCTAAGCTAATCATGAATCCAGAGTTTGAGTCCTTATGGATAAAAAAAACTGAAATAAGTATTATGGAACAAAGTAATAAGTAACAAAAATATAGTAATTCATCTTTTAATATTTGCATCACAATTTGATAAAGTATTTAATACAGTACAAGGAAATGAGAACCGCTACAGCAAACATAACAAGTACTTGTGGAAGTAATTTTGGAATTCGTAGTTATTTCCGCCATTTTTTTAACGATCACAGTGGATTTACGATAATTTTCGTGCTTGACGTAGTGTTTTAGATTTATCACTTCGCTGCTATACGGTAAGCTTATTGCTTGGCTAATATACCTTTATTATTTCACATAAAAGCTTTTAGGGAGTAAAGCAATAAACGGGTTATTAAAAGTAATAATATTGCCAACGAAAAAAGTGGAATTTGCAATAATAGTAGATTATTAACCAAGGGGATAAAGCAGTGTCTTCTGTCGCGGGTGACGATTTAAATCGCGAGCGTAACGAAGGACTCGAGGTTTACTCCCGAGCGTAGCGAGGGTGTTAAAAACTTAAATCACGAGCGAAGCGAGGGATTTAAGACGAGTCCTGAGTGTAGCGAGGGATTTAAGTTCACCCAAGCCTAAGACAGCTTTATCACCGAGGAAAATACTCTGCTTTTCGTACCATTTGCGAAAAAATTAACACAATAATAATATGAGATATGCATTTATTAAAAATAATGACAATTAAAAGTAAAAGTTAACATTCGAAACATTGGTCCGATTATTGATAGAGAGAGTTACATTTTTGTTTGGTACATTTATAGTTTTTAAATAATTTTCCTTGGATTTTGGTGGAAGCAAATTATTTATAATTGCGGCAGCATTTGCACTGATGGAATCCGACAATTCACTGTCACTGTCGCTTTGATTTAACATCGTAACGTATTTTTAGAACATTAACTTATTTATAAAAATAAATTAAAATAAACTTAACGTTTAAGTATTTGAAGAAAACAAAAACGCGGCAAATTCCTCGACTAATATTTTTTTGTCGGAAAAGTAAAGGCATCAAGCTCATACGGCCTCGTCGGTTTTCGTCATTTTATTTAATAATCTTAACTGCATAATAAATGCGTATTCCTTTTTCAAAAAGATGTATAATACTTTATACACAAACTCAATGGTGTAAACACAGATGTAGTTCAGTATTTTCGGTAAGTATTCCAAATTTAAATCACATTCTTCCCCTAGAGGATGAATGAAATTCAGTACAATTTTCTTTCCCTGTTTTTAACAGATTAAAAATGACTATTGTTATGTTCGCTTTTTGTGGCATAGAATGTCACTTTTTTGAGCAAGTGGTACGAAAAGAATATTATACCTGTTGTATTATACTACGTTAATCTCAGTCCAATCATTTATTTTACTTTTGGCAGATGGAGTTAATGATGTTCTAACGCGTTACTGATTCGATTTTTGATAACAATCGACTTTCTTTATGAAGAAGTTAATAATCGATTTGACACATTGTTATTTATCTTTGCTCATCATTTTTTTATTGTTTTATAAACATACCCAAGCGTATTAAAGTATATTAAAGTAAATATTAAACTAAATCATGTCACATACATGAATCCGTCAGGTCATAGAAACCATCCATCGCCAAAAATGTATGGTGCTTAAAAGACTACCAAGAAAGCTAATTTTAAAGCTCCGCGACTATTTTGAAAAGGAAAGTCGTACTTACTAGATGAGTATACGAGTTACGAAATATCGGATAAAAGGGCACGTCGCTTCACTATTGGAAAAAACGACATACGTCTATTACATTTATATATTGCATTTTTTTGTCGATGGTTGCCTGTCATTAATTATGACACTTCATAGACGTGCATATGCCAAAAGTAAATTAAATAGTTGGACAAGGCATACGATGTGAGGTGATAAGATGTTATATTTTCTTATCAAGCTTATACATATTAGTTCGTAGAACGACCCAATCGAAGCTTTTGTTCAAGTCACCTACTTCCACAGAACACAGAAAAAGCCACCTTCGCACTGCAAAAATTTTGTCATACTGGAGTTAGGTTTTTTAAGTGGTTTTAAATCCTAAGATTCATTAAAGATTTTAATAAAAGTGTAGTTGGTTATATTAGTTTGTCCGACGAATACTACACAAAACATACTTTATTTTATAGTAAATGCGTATATATCATGTGCGTAGTCTATTCAGTTTTGATCATCATAATATTATGTATGTTTAATGTCAACATTGAGCTGAAGTTATAAATGAAAGATATTTTATCGGTGCGACGTAAGTAGGTATATATAGGTAGGTAGGTTTTTTGATTCCCGCGGGAACTCCTTATTTTTCCGGGATAAAAAGTAGCCTATGTCCTTCCCCGGGATATAACCTACCTCTATACTAAATTTCAGCAAAATCGGTTGAAAATATGAACCGGGAAAGCGTAGCATACAGACAGACAGACAGACAGACACACTTTCGCATTTATAATATTAAAATTAAATTATTAATAATATAGTATGGATTACCATGTTGTTATTTGTCGTGTAAAATTAAGCAGTGTTTCGTAATGTAGTAGAAGCTATTGCAATAAAAGGTCTTATTACTTCCTGAATCCCGATCCAATATTGGATTCCTCATACTATGGGCTATGTATTTGTTTATCGAATAGGTTAGCGAAACGTTGTGTAAAACTCGTTAACTACGGCTACAATAGTCTATCTCTATACAATATACAATAATCTATATAAATTACAGATGTACCTATAATAAATTGGTTTGTTCTACTACTACTCAATTAACACTGCTCAATTGAAATTGCTATCATACTAATATTATATATGCGAAAGTGTGTTTGTTTGTAGGTTTGTTGGTTTGTTGGTTTGTCCTTCAATCACGCCGCAACGGAGCAACGGATCGACGTGATTTTTGGTATGGGTATAGTTGAGGGCCTGGAGAGTGACATAGGCTACTTTTTATCCCGGAAAATTAAGGAGTTCCCGCGGGAATAAAAAAAAACTTAAACCACGCGGACGAAGTCGCGGGCATCAGCTAGTTTATAATAAAGCCTTTTAGTATGAACTGTAATTGTTTAATATCACTATTGTCAATTTCTTATATTGTATTCTTAAAAACCATCGACAGGAGGGTTTTGATCTAGCACCCCTGCGGTGACTAACCGGATTGGGGGTTTCCTATACGTCCTAGCCAAATATCTGACAGTATTTTTGTATCCTGGCCAAGCTAGACCCGGCATCCACCACCACCACCACCAAATACAGCCCATTAACGTCCCACTGCTGGGCATGACCTCCACTCTCATAGGAGAGGACACACTTTCGCATTTATAATATTAGTATAGATGCATGTATTTGCATTGGGTAATGAAAAAATTATTATCGTAGTTAAAAAAATTGCTGAGAAATACCTAAATGCTTACAATGTTTCTTACGATTTTATATTATACTCTTCGTATGTACCTATATAAAATGGCTCTAACTACTATGATTACAGTTTTTAATCGTTTACATAATTATATATGATTTTTAATAGTTTAGTCCCTCTCCGACACATATGCGGCCACCCTTATTCGACACCGTAAGATTTTCTTGAACGCATCAAGTAAACAGAGGTCTAATTTGGCACCACACTATTGTGCCTCATACGGTTTAATATTGTTATATCAATCAACGCAATTGTGTGTTCTGTAATGTCGCCATTTAGCCCACCCCTGACACTCGGACACTCGGATTCCATTATAAATTCAACCTTGAACAATGCTCGTTGTTTATGTGTCCTGCTAACAAGAGAAGGTCGATAATGTAATATTTCAGAATCATTGCGTCAAGTGATAAATAAGCTGGAGGAAATAATGGCCAGCTCTCGTTGACCGTGTAACCTTAAACTGTAATTGGGGTGAAATAGTAGTCTGACGAATTTTAGGGCCATCGTGTTAATTAATCAACTGTTACCAACGTTGATTGTCCATGATGCTCAAAAAACGCGGAAACGGAACGGATTGGAAAGCTAGCTGTGAATCCATACTAATATTATAAAGGCGAAAGTGTGTCTGTCTGTCTGTCTGTCTGCTACGCTTTCCCGGCCCATCTTTTCAACCGATTTTGCTGAAATTTGGTATAGGGGTAGGTTATAATCCCGGCGAAGGACATAGGCTACTTTTTATCCCGGAAAATTAAGGAGTTCCCGCTGGAATCAAAAAGCTTAATCCATGCGGACGAAGTCGCGGGCATCATCTAGTTTTTAATATTTGTTAAAGCATTGTACCTAATCAATGATGTTCTTTGTATTGCAAAAGCCGATATTATTAGAAAGAGTTACATAAATTAAATGTACAAGTAAACAGATAAGTACCATTTCTACACATAGGGTCCCTTTCCACCAAGCGATGTGCCGCGTTTCTAAGCTAGCGCTTGATCCTTGATCCACATGTAGCGATCTAAGCTATGAAATCAAGCGTTCCTATTAGTTAGTTCGACACACCGTAGCTTAGCAACGTGGCACACCTCTGGTGGAAAGGCACCCTTAGCTTACCCATTAAGAGTTCCGTGATAAAGAATAACATCATCATCATTAAGTAATATATGTTGGTATGTATATTGGTATGTATTATATGTATGTTGGTATGTATTTATATATTTATGTATATATTTATGTCATTAGTATGTATATGCGTGTAAGTTTATGATATAGTTTATATCTCGTTTCATTCCATCTCATATCTTGTTGTACCCATTCTTCCTGCACAACCTTTCTCACTGCCAAGGGTCACTGGTAGAGATCTCTTATAGAGATAAGTGTTTCCTTGTCCACTATGTTTCTGTTTTCTACGTATTGTATAACTTTTTGGTACAAAATAAATAATTAAAAAAAAAAAGAACGTTACACAAGGAGCCGCTACAGAAAACTGTAGAGTATGAAATGTTAAATATAACTATACCACAGGAAAATTGCAATGGCTTAGGGCGCTATGCAAAGTTTAAGATTTGTTCAGTAGGTAGGTAAAATGAAAAAGTGAGCATATAAGTAATACGAGTTCTTTAGATATTACCATCGGTGGGAATATGTGTTTTATGTCATCCACTCTTCGTGTAATTTATTCATCGATTCATTACAAACAAGGAAATTTTATTTCCGCGAGGAATGCTAACGAGGCAATTTGCTATCTGTAGTCTAATGCAATAATCCTCATATGTTTGAGTACACAAGCCTTTGGGGAAAATTGCAAGCAGCAAAATTTGTTTACGCCAAGCCACCCTGTTTTCTATGCTAGACGTATTTATGTTAAGAGGCAGACTAATGCTATTACCTAACTGCTCGCCTTAGCAGTTACTCACACTAAATACAATATTCGTTCGTTCGGGTTCTTTGAATTTTGCTTTACTTTACGGAATTCAATGACCCTTAATGTTCCAAAACATTGAACAACTTATGTAACTCAGGTTTGTTTTATACGATGTTCCATTTGTAAATTTACCGTAAGATACAGTCACATAGTAATAGCAGCCTTTTTTTATATATAGCGAGCAAACGAGCAGGCGGGTCACCTTATGAACATTAGCAGCGACAGAGGAACTGCCAATGCGTTGCCGACTTTTGAGAAATTTGTTTATCCGTCCTTTTGCGGCCAGGGAGAAAATTTACAATTAAATTATAAGTTTTTTTTACTTAGGTAAGTATTAACTTTTGGGGCTAACTTGTTGTGGACAAAAAAAACTTAATCATAAAGTCTGTGTGGTTCAAATACTTCGTTCGTCAATTTCTGATATTAATTTTTTGAAAAATATTGAATATCTCTTTGTTTTTAGGGTTCCGTACCAAAATGGTAAAAATGGAACCCTTATGGTGCGACTTTCTCCGTCCGTCCGTCCGTCCGTCCGTCTGTCACAGTCGATTATTTCAGTAACTATTAAAGCTATCGACATGAAATTTGGAATAGTTGTGTATAATAGTGGCCTAACATCATTAAAATAATAAAAAAATCGAAAATTATTTTTAGTTTATTTAAAAAAGGGGGAAAATCGGGGGTTTGAAATTTCAAAGTATGAAAACTATACTGAGTGGGATATCATATGAAAGGACTATACTTCTACATTCTTAAACAGATTTTTATTTATTTTTATGCATAATAGTTTTTGTAAACCTCTACAAACAAAGTTAGTTTTGCGGTTCATTTCGTCTTGTTTTTAATCAAATAAATATTATAAATGCGAAAGTTTGGATGGATGTATGGATGTATGGATGTATGGATGTATGGATGTATGGATGTGTGGATGTGTGGATGTATGGATGTTTGTTACTCAATCACGCTCCAACGGCTGAACGGATCTGGATGAAATTTGGCACAGAGATAGATTATAGTCTGGAATAGCACATAGGCTACTTTTTATCCCGGAAAATTAAAGAGTTCCCGCGGGAACCGAAAAACCTCAATCCACGCGGACGAAGTCGCGGGCATCAGCTAGTACGTCATAAATCGTAAAACTTACTACAGGTTTGTACGGAACCCTCGGTGCGCAAGTCCGACTCGCACTTGGCCGGTTTATTTATAATATACATAACTATATTATAACTAGCTGATGCCCGCGACTTCGTCCGCGTTGTTTAAGTTTTTTGATTCCCGCGGGAACTCCATAATTTTCCGGGATAATAGTAGTCTATGTCACTCTCCAGGTTCTCAACTGCCCATGCCAAAAATCACGTTGATCCGTTGCTCCGTTGATTGAAGGACAAACCGACAAACAAACACATTTTCGCATTTATAATATTAGTATGATTATCATTGAATATCGGCCATCAGTCAGGTGTCAGCTTTATGGCTTTAGTCAGTGAATAAGATATTTTTAGCCGCTGGGTCTTTGTGAGAGTTGAGACTATAGTAGTAATTTTTTTTAAGGTAATGTCTGTTGCGCGTACTAGGTATGTATAACTGGCGAATTTTTTTAATTTGTTATTCTACGTTTATAATACAGAATTCATCTATCTGTCTATCTATGTATATTTTGTCTGTAATTCTGCGTGCACTTTTAACATCAACCGACGTACTCGTTCGATCTGATATGAGGGTGGATGAAAGCTAAGATAATGGTTCAAAAGTGCTTTAGAATTTTTTAAGTATTTTTTTTATTACCTACTATTTTATCCTCTCAATATCAATATCAGATCGGATCGAATGCAGTATAAAAAAGAAAGACTCCCTCTTTTCTTAGAAATTTGTGGCATATTTATAGCGCTGTTCAATTTCTTATTTGAAGCGTTAATGTTTCACAAAAAAATTGCCTCGAAGGCCGTTGAAAGATCGAGGCCGCTCTCAAAATTACTGCAAATGGAGGGGAAACCGACGTGAATATCATTGTCCCGAAAATGATTGAAAGTGATAGTATTTCCTTACTCACTACCTACGTCCTTTGCGTCTTTATATTTAGTCACTAGTTGACCCGCTTCGACCTCACATGACTTAACTTATGGGTCTAAATAACGCACTTAATGTAACGTAGGTGTAATGATTGAAAATTGGGTTTTTCCTACTGATTTATTTTATTGTTAAGACTAACTTTGCTAATTACCACGGGAACTCTTAATTTTCCGGGACAAAAAGTAGCCTATGTCACTCTCCAGGTCTTCAACTATACCCATGCCAAAAATCACGTCGACCCATTGCTCCATTACGGCGTGATTGAAGGACAAACCAACAAACCAACAAACAAATACACTTTCGCATTTATAATATTAGTATGAAGTATGATACGTAGATTAGAAAAAAAACTGAAACTTCAAAAGGCTCGTGGGTTTATCCTTGACGGAAATATCATCAAACAAAAGAAGAGGCTGTTATCTTGATGTCGGAATGGGCGGCTCTTTTAATTAAATGTCACTTTTTGAAAAAGATCCCGACTTTTCCATGATGACACGACGATATTGCCTATGGCAAATAAAAATCCACTTGGAAATTAAAAGTAATTGGCTACAGGTAGGGATTTTCTAAAGTTCAAATAACTAATTAGGTAAGTATGCATGACTGAATATGGTTTAATCGCGAAAGGCACGTAAATATTACCAAATAGGTAGAAATGGTATCAAGCGAGTAATCTCTTGTAATTGAGGAATTTTTAGGAAATTTTAAATTAAAAATACAAATAAAAATTAAGGACTAACTATAAAATTACCTAAAGCTAAATTCTTCTTTTTTAGGGTTCCGTACCCAAAGGGTAAAAACGGGACCCTATTACTAAGACTCCGCTGTCTGTCTGTCTGTCTGTCTGTCTGTCTGTCTCCAGGCTGTATCTCATAAACCGTGATAGCTAGAAAGCTGAAATTTTCACAAATGATGTATTTCCGTTGCCGCTATAACAACAAATACTAAAAATTAAAAAAACATATATATTAAGGGGGGTCCCCATACAATAAACGTGTTTTTTTCATATTTTTTCGCTCAATATTAAAAACGGTAACAGGTAGACGGTTCAAATTTTCACAGAATATTAACTTGTATATTACCTTTCAAAATAAATAATTAAATATCAATAAAGTAAATATTAAAGGGGGGCTCCCATACAACAAACGTAATTTTTATTTTTAATACGTCATAAATCGTAAAACTTACTACAGGTTTGTACGGAACCCTCGGTGCGCGAGTCCGACTCGCACTTGGCCGGTTTTTTCTTGGTTTATGGCTTTCAGTAGTTCCAAAACAGCACAACGCACTTCGCCTAACTTAAAACTAAATTATACAATACAATTTTGATTTACATGATTTATACATATTATTATAAAAGATCATTGACATTAATTCCTTAGTGACCTTGGTCTTCTGTGGATCTTTTCATTTCAGAATTTATTCTTGCTACGTTATCAGATTTAAAAATTCATCAAGAACATTATTATTGGTAGCTATGAATAGTGTCTATTTATAACATTATTTTCTATCACTCCCTCTGTTTGAAGAATGTAAGTAAAAGTTAATAGGCTGAGAGAATAGGCTTTCAGCCTAATCAAACAGGAGCAGCAAGTACACACTTTTACACATTTTGTAGCCTTTTTATAGAGCCGCCGATACGAAATTTCTTGTTAGAGGCGTTAACGTTCCTCAAAGGAAGCTCGAAGGTCAAACGAAGGGTAAAGTTACCCTTAAAAATATTGCATTGAGGGCCCGGAAGCTTTTTGTATAATAATATGTAAATGTTACAGTACCTAGTAGTAGAAATAGGTACGTTAAGTGAATAGCACGGATGATTCATTAAGGTACATACATGTCGTTTCAATAACTTATTTTACACGTAGACCTAGTTAGTGGTTTTAGCTGTTTTCGTTGGTATTCATTCAGTTTTTTTCTTTTATAAATATAATTTGTCATCATCAGCTTAAAGTAGATAGTACGATTATATTATAATCAGCTTGTTAACATGGTGCGATCGTCCACCTCATGTGCTTATAAAGTTTTAAATTCTGTTCTATTTGGATCACAGTTAAGTACCTAGTTGGTTATCTACATATTAATTGAGGGCACGGGCATTGTATTTCTATGGGAATCAATATATTACGTAACTTATAATTTTACCTTATGTTACTGTTAGAGCTCTCGCACGCGGGCAACTAAAAGTTGCCGGCAACTTTTAGTCGGCATGCAACATCCCATAAAGTTGATGTCCCGACTTAAAGTTGCCGGTGCGCGCACCCCAAAAAAAGTTGCCGGGCAACTTTAAGTTTCCCGTGCGCGTGGGCTCTAATAGTTCGATCTTCGGTAAATCCTAAAATTTAGTAAGACCCCAATATATACTAAGGACCTTTTATAAAATGTTACATTTATAATATGACGTACCTTGACGTCTCTATAATAAGGACTATACCTAATTCTATAACAAGAGTGTCAACAAAATTAAAATAGCAATGATAGTAAGTAAGCTGTACAATAAAAGTGAAGTCCGATAAATTGAAGTTTGTATATCATGAATAATGGTGTTGAACATTGTCAGCATTGCTGACGTCACATCCTTCCAAATGGCAAATAGTTATTTGTGTTACATGGGGCCAAAGAAAATTTTTGTTCCCCGAGGGCGCTATTTTGAATTCAGAGCGAAGTGAAGGATTCTATAGTAGAATCCCGAGCGTAGCGAGGGGTTCTAAAGTAGAATCCTGAGCGTAGCGAGGAATTCAATATACGCCGCCCGAGAGCAAAAAATTTTGCCCCGAGTGACACACACTATTTTTCATCATTACGTATTAGAAAAAGCTAGGAGTATCAACCTACTATGTATGGACATTACCTATACGTTTAAGCACCAATCAGAAGATACTCCTATTGTGATGGTACCGGCGTGATCGTCTCGTCTAATTAAATATGGTGACTATTATGTGAGAAACTCTATAACCTAAATAAAATGGAAAGATAACACTGTGCAAACTAGTGGCAATTTCGGTATTCGGTTGTTGTATTTATTGTTCGTTAATTACCAGCAACTGGTACTTTGGCACATTACGCTGGGTGAACACGTAAGGCAAACCAAACAATCTACCTGAGCCATGGTAATCTAATCAGTACCTTAACGCGAAGTTTACCCTTTTAGGATATTGAAATCACAACAAAGTAACATTAATGTCGAGTTTAGCAAGTCAGGGCCGGATTGAGTGGTTGCTGATTTACATGTATTTCCTTTATAAAGGCATCTTAACCGACCAATGCTCCCGGACACGGGGGATACTTCCCTACGCCTTAACAGGCCATTAATCACTGTTATTCGGGGCTGCAGACCGAACTCTTTATTTCGCTACGAAGCGTATCTATTCTTAAATCCGATTAATCGGTTGGTACTCTCATTTAATGGGTATTATAACCCGCCCCTGGTCCATGGACTTTGAGTTATTTATCATATCAAATAGTTTGGTTTATGGATTGGCCAATCCATGTTCGAGCCGGTCTGCTGAGAGGAGGTTGTGTTTGGGTGTCGGAGCATTGCCGCCGGCTTGTCACCATGCAGCCATGTGAGGTACGTTTTGGACTATAGCGTCCCTCAAACAAATCAAGTCAAATTAGACTGATTTTAATTCCCAATCAACCAAATATTGCCACGTGCTTACAGTACGTCCCTGGATTATTACGGTGAAATAGTAGTATAACCTACCCTTTGTTCGAGTGAGCTCCGCTTGCCCCGCTATCTCTCTCGCTCTCGTAGCTGCTACCGTCGTCTCGCTCCAATGCTTTATAATTACTCTAGGAAAAGGCCTATTGGCCGAATGCTCGCTAGTAACTTAGATATACAGATCAGACCAACTTAGCTCTTATCCCCAACTCAGTTAAGTTGAAAGTTCCATAGACTGCACTAGGTTTGTATTATCCTTAGACAAGTTTCTATTAATCCGGTACTAGCTCTATTGTATAAAAGTAGAGAATGAATGTTGCTAATAGCAAGATCTATTGCTAGGGATTAATTAAGATGATTGTTCATGTAGATATAGTTTCTGAGATACCTGTAAATTCTACCTAAATTCAATACTTCTAGGATAGAAATCGTGACTGTAACTAAATATGTGGATGAAATTTATTACTGGAATATTCAAGTGATCTCTAACACAAACATTTAATGTTCATTATTATAAGACAGAAAGACAATTAGTTTCTCAGACCATTAGTAAACTTCCAATAATAAATCCGTAAGGTTACTTAACTGTAATAATAAAAGAGAGATTGTGAATATAATTTACTTTTATTTTCTGAGTTTTATTTGCATCGCTCCACAATGAGCGTTATTAAGAAAAGACTCTGGTTTTGATTTATTTACACCGAATTCGATTGTTGAGGCAATCGTATCAATTCGGTGGGAAAATCTCGTTCCTAGGCTTTCTAATTGTAAGAGAAAAGAGACTTCCAAGATAAAAACTCTTACAAGCCCTTAAGACTAAATACACCTTATTTTATAGAAAAATACACACAAGCACACAATTATAATTCATGATTTGTAATAAAGAAGACAACAATTACAAGACAGTAGTACAATTTAAGACACAGGTTTTATAACTCTAGACAAAGAATATACTTTTAGGTATGTTATCAAGGTTCACAGCATAGATAATCATGTCGTTTTAGTTTAATAAATCATACCCAGCTCAATGTTTGTTGAGGGCGTATCTCCAATACAACAGTACTCAATTAATGAACGTAACACGCCTCTTACCCAATCTCTTTTGTACAACATTATCAGCAGAAAGATAATGGTCACTATTTGCATTATCAATGTAACAATATCAATTGTGGACCAGCTTCTATCCCCATTTTTCATCATCAACTCATACATAAAATCTAGGTTAGCGTCGGGACCCATTTTTCACAGACGTCCGACAATTGGATGTCTTTAGCAATTTACCTCGACCTGCTAAAATCTCTATGAACCTTGCTTACAGTACCTTATAATTCGAATGGTGTACTTTACCAATATTTCAGCAACCAGCTCCTTTCACTAAATCACTTATAATAGCCTATTCCCCGAAAGAACTTAGCTATAAATTTGCTCCGAATCTATGCAACGTTATACCGGATTAATACAAATACAATAACACTTATTTACTTTGCAACAACCTTTTAAGACCCAATTTTACTCTAGACTCTATACTCGATAAGATATAATATTCGCGGAGTTAAGAACTTGTTCTATGACTTGTGCTCTGGATTGGACTGTCCAGACTTCCGCTCTAGCTTGACTGCCCAGACTCGCCTCCTTCACACCTATTTGCCCGCCAACTTTTCCCCCAGCGAGTGCAACTGCAAAAAAACTACACACAGAATTCCGTTCTACTATTGGACACATAATTTTCATGCATTTGTATTAACCAATGATTGCGAAGTCGCCCGGACCCCGCCTCTTTCTCTGGAATTTTTGTCTAAAATTTTCTACAACATTGACCCCTTTTTTATAGTTAGGAATCTGTCAACATCTGGTTTCGATATACGTCGACGCCGCATTCACTTATACACTGTAGCTAGCTAGAATTTATTGCCTTCTTTAGTCTTAAAATGTCTAGCCAAATTGAGTTTTTGGTGTTTTATGACCGTGTGTAAAAACATTCCTATTTAAGCGCATAAGCCCTGTTGAATTTTTGAGTAATAAATAACACAGTATCGCATTTCAATGACCCTTAGTTTTCGCTAAATCTTTCCATAATAATTTACGACCTCTTTTCACTTTAAATTCCTATTTAAGTATGGTGCCTGTCTCGCGTTGAGATTTCTCTTTTAAACAATAAAAAATTTTGTATAGGTATGTGTTAGGTATCATATTGGCCACCTCATTCTCCCCCAAATAGATTTTTAATACACCTAGTCTAAACCATTGCCTATGCATCCCTACTAGTCGTTTGAAAATCTATTTCTCTCCTATAGAATACCGCTAATCCTTGCGATAACCTATTAACTCAAATCCCTCTTTGTTCGTTTAAACTGGTCTCCACTCTCCATGAACATACCGGTAAGTTTGCTCGCTTCCTTTTGTTAACTCTAATCCCTAGTTAAATTTATTCTTTTAAATATCCCCATAATAACGAAACAGGTGGATAGCATTGTAATTTCCCTTAATCTCATTCGTACGAACGTCAATTAAAGTGTATACATTATTGTAAGGAACGGCCCCAATTCTGTAGGGTCCCTCATAAAGTCGCATGAACTTCTTCGTTATTTTTTTTGTCAGCGTCCGATTTTGAAAAAGTTTTGAGCTTAACTAAGTCCCCTATCTCAAACTGTACTAACTTGTGATTTTTGTTATAGTGGAGCTCCCTATTTTCTGCCACCTTTATTAAGTTCCGTCTTGCCTGTTCTCTAATCTGTTCTAACGACTCTCGTTGTAAATCGGTCTTGTCTGCTTCACCTTTATCAAAATCGGTCGATAGCAGAACTCGTTTTCCACATACTATTTCGTTAGGTGCATAACCAGTTGTAGTATGTATAACCTGATTATAGCAGTCTTCTATGTCCGGTAATAAATCTACCCAAGATCGGTGTGACTTATCACAGTACGTTCTAAATAGCCTGCCTAACTCTTTATTTACTCTCTCCGTTGAATTTGGTCGTGGGTTCCTAACAGATGTGTGCGTTAACACAATACCTAACTGATGAATACCTGCCTCGAAAACCTTTGAAGTAAAATTCGTGCCTCTGTCTGAACATAACGTCCTAATCTCTACCTGTTTGTGAAACTTTCTCACACATGTTAACGTAGCTTTTCCGCTCGCTTGTCGTAATGGATATAGTCTAATTAGTTTACTATAAGAGTCCTGTATCACGAATACATATTTGTACCCGAACCGTCCTGCTGGTAAAGGTCCATATATGTCACAGAAAACTCGCTCTCCTATCTCTTTTGCTATTACTGTTTTGATGGGTCCCGTATGTGTTTCTAATGCGTGCTTTGCCTTCTGACATATATCGCAAGCTCTTACAATTCGTCCTATAACACGAGACATATTTGAGAAATAATAACGACGCTTCATCGTAGCAAGTACCTTATAACGTCCGAAATGTCCTAACTCTTCATGTATGCTAATAATCAAATCTCTTTGTAATACCTCGGGGACATACAATCTCAACGTATCCCCATTTTTATCCATCCTATATAAAATCCCTTCTTTGAGCACATAATACCTCGATTCAGGTGTACCTGTTGTTTTCATACGCCTAATTTCTCTAACACTCTTATCACGCTCTTGATAACTACTTATCCTTCCCCATCTCTCCTGTACTACTCGTCCTAATGTCGTTTTGAATAGATTCATTTCTGGCCTCGCTGTCTTATTTGTTAATACGTCGGTGGTCCCTTTTATGTGCCGTGATAATACATCCGCAACTGTATTCAATTTACCCTTCACGTGTTCTACTGTATAGTCGAATTGACCCATGTAATGGACCCAACGTATCATACGTGCGCTCAATAATTTACATGATTGCAAAAACGTCAAGCTTTTATGGTCTGTTCTAATCACTAACCGCGCCCCTCTCAAATACGTTTCAAACTTTGATAAACTAAAGATGATTGCCCACAGCTCCTGTTCGGTAACTGTCCATTTACGTTCCGCCTCTGACAATGACTTACTACAAAATCCTATTATACATTCTTCCCCTACTTCGTTTAACTGATAAACATATCCCGAAACTCCAAGATTACTACTGTCTGTTTGCAGATAATAAATCTCCTTCGGATTTGGATGTACGAGAAGTATTGTATCCACAAATAACTTCTTTACTCTCTCGAAACAATCGTTTATTTCCCTTGTCCACGCCCACTTGCTATTTTGTTTTAACAGATCGCAGAGCGGCCTAACCTCTTCGCTATATTTCGAAATAAATCTTCTGAAATAATTTATTAACCCCAAGAATCCACGTAATTGTTTTACTGTTCGAGGTATGGGAAAATCAAGTATAGCCTTTACTCGTTCAGGATCCATACGTACCCCGTTCGTATTCACTATATGCCCTAACAGTTTCACTTCTACGCATAAAAACCGACACTTTCCTAGCCTACCTGTCAATCCCGCGTTCTCTAACCTGTCAAGTACCTGGTCTTATTGTGCCAAATGTAGTGCTATGTCTCCTGTAGTGAATATGACAATGTCATCTAAATAATTTACGCAAAACTCACGCACATCCCTTAGTATAATATCCATTGCCCTCGAAAACCCTGCCACAGATGTTTTTAATCCCTGAGGTAACACACAATAGGTATAAGTCCTTCCCATAAATGAGAACCCTGTATATTTCCTAGAGTCCTGATGTAAAGGTATTTGAAAATAAGCATTATTCAAATCAATCAGGCTAATATAATTTACTCCATGAAAAGATTGTAAAATCTCAGATGTGAGTGGTGGTGTACCCGCATCGCCTATCATTTTCTTATTAAGTTCGCGCGCGTCTAATAAGAGCCTTATTGATCCATCTCGCTTCTTAGTAAACGTAAGTGGACTACAATACGGAGTTGCCTCCTGTTTAATCACGCCTAATCTCTCTAGCTCCTCCAATTCCTTTTTAACCTGTTCCCTATACGCTAACGGTACTGGATAACTATGTTTCACAAAAGGAGTTTCATCTACCAACTCAATAATGTGCTCGTACCTACTTGTTAGTCCTAATTTGTCGATAAATACCTTACGATGTTTGTACAACACAGGTTGTAACAGTTGCTTTTGTTCACTACTTAAGCACGAGTCATCTAAGTGAAAGTCTGTTTGAACTTCACCGTCCGTTTCCTTTCTCGTCACGCCTAACTCCACTGGCCTACTATTTTGATTTAACAATAAATTAATTTTGGCGGCGTTTGTCACTCCCCCAAGCCTTTCTATCTTGCATTCCGAATTTAGTTTTACGCAAGACCTAACTCCTAGGTGCTCGATCGTCAAAGTCCGTTCGCTATCGCAGTTAACCACTCCTTTTACTCGTTCTAGCCAATCATACCCTAGTATCAATGATCTAGGTAAACGTCGCATAATCAATACAGGTGCCTCAACTAATGTACTACCTAACTGAAATTCTATCAGTACTAACCTATTAGTGTTCTCACTTCGTGAACCGAATGCTCCTTGTATCTGAATCGTTGGGATCGCGATCTCAGGTAAAATTATGTTTTCCTCTAAGATCGAGTCGTACAACTCCCTAGTCATTCCGCTAATCTGACTTCCCGTATCGATAAGCGCATTCATGCTTCTGCCGTACAACTTTACACATACTTCTGGTAATCTAGGTAAGGAATAATCAATTCCTACATCGATCGTCTCATCGAGTTCGTGAAACATTGTACACACGTCTAAACCTCGCCTCAAACATTTCTTACAAGTCTCGTCTATCTCGTCGCATTCCAGTATGTTACCAAACTGGTTTTCCAATAAGATTCCTATGCTACCAATTTCTAACTGACAACTATAACCCTCGTCGCACGCTCTGCCCTTCAACGTTCGAGTAATACCATTTCCGCCGACCCCTAGAGCTTGTCCCGGCTTCCACCCATTGTTTGTTAGGATTTTATAAGCCAGATCTATTCTTTTATGCTCCGATATACCTTTATCCCCCGTTTTACTCAACACTAAGCTATCAGATCTTACTCGTGTGGGGAAATTTAGTTTTTTGAATTTGAATTTCCCTCCCCCACATGTTCAGATGAACTAGAGCTTTCGCCCTCCTTCACAAAAGTAATTGCCGGTCGGACTCGTTCATTTCCAGACAAGGTAGGTCTATTAAAATTCGTTCTATAGCCTAAACGACCTCGGCGATAGACTCGTCTCCTTGTCGAATTACCTCTACTAGCCCAATTATTAGCTGAAATTGTCGCAACAATGGGACGCGCCATCCGCGACTCATTGTACCTACGTCCCCTAAATCCGCTACCTACCATGCCTCTCGCGGCTCCCTTTTGTTTGTCGACAATGTTTTGTTCTAAGCTCCTAAGGAATTTTGCCCCATTCATGATGTTAACTTCCTCAGTTCGGGTAAACCATAATCGTTGAATATCTATTGCATAATGTCGCATTATAGAATTTACTAAATCCCGTTCGCTAAATGCAATAGTCAAAGACTGCATTGACTCAGCTTGTTCCGCAAAGTGCTCAGACATAGTCATCCCTGAGTCGCTTGCATAAACCGCATTTATTAACCTATATCTTACTGATTCTTGAATCTGTTCGGTCCAATAATTTCGTCTAAAGTCTGTCTCGAAATCGGCGAACGTAACCCAATCCTTTGAGTACAACTCCATAACCTTTCGCGCGTGCCCCGATATACAACCTAGCGCTATATCAATCTCGCGGTCCATTCCATTTACAGCCCTTATATACTTCTTTAACCGTTTTAAAAATGCAATAGGGTTGGTGAATGGTTTTCCATCGAAATTCGGTTTGCTAACCGACGGTTGCACCACATACAAGTTCCGAGTCTCGGAGAGTGCCGCACTAGAACTCGTAGACTCTACGCTAGTTCCCTGTCTTTCACTTTCTTCGCCTTCACTACGTACTACGCTAACTGTATCGTGTGACGTAACACTTGCCCTTTCGTTCAATGTAGTATTGGGACTCGAACCCAAATTTTGCAATTTCTTCTCGAAATCATTGATCTTTTGTAAAATCAACCCTAAAGTTGCTTTCTCTACGGTCTCTGTTTGCTTGCTCGTGCCTACAACGCTCGCCTCCGATCGGTCCTCAACTACCTGCTTCGCACTACGACCCTTCCTACCTGCTGGCATCGTTACCAGTTCGACTTAAAACTCGCCTATTCACTATTTTCCGTTCTAATTCCGCTAATTTCTAAATTACTCGCTCTGCTTGTGCGCCCCTTTTAAACCCCGACAGACAGATTATTATTGTAATAACGTATAGTCAACGTAATATCGACACCAGATGTTTCAGAAACCTAGGGATATACACAGATTTTATGAATGTTTTTTAAGTTCAAGGGAATAAGTCTAAAATATAAGACAGAATTAGTATCTCGATCACTGCAATCAATCTCCCGACGATCCCTGTAAGTTGTACATTTATAAAATTATACTGCTCATCACGGCTATTCCTATATAAAAAAATACAACATACTCTTATATAATAACATGCACAGTGTGTCTTAAACCTTTCTTTGTTTATTCTATGTATATATATATATATATATATATATATATATTCTCTCCTTTTTTTTTTTATTATTACCCCACATACAAGTCACGATTCCTACGTTGTGTGTTTTTTTTTTTTTTTTTTTTTTTTTTTTTTTTTTTTTTTTTTTTTTTTTTTTTTTTTTTTTTTTTTTTTTTTTTTTTTTTTGTTAATTATTAATTAATATTATAGATCTATTAATATAGATCTAGTAGATAGAATTATTAATATAGATCTAGTCATATCGTCATTTTCGAATACATACATAGACCTCTGGTCTCTCGGCAACAAAATTCTGTGACCTACGCGGTCACAGACTCGTGACACAGGACATAATCACTGATCCTATATTTCAACCTCCGTGAACTAACTCGATCACAGTCGCGACAAAGGATCTAAAGAACTGATCTCCTGACGAATCAATCCTGATAAACATATACCCTAGTAAACATATATCCTATTTAACATACATCCTGCTCAACATGTATCTTGTTTAAACATGTATCCTGGTCACGGCACCAAAATTCTGTGACCTACGGGCGTGATCGTCTCGTCTAATTAAATATGGTGACTATTATGTGAGAAACTCTATAACCTAAATAAAATGGAAAGATAACACTGTGCAAACTAGTGGCAATTTCGGTATTCGGTTGTTGTATTTATTGTTCGTTAATTACCAGCAACTGGTACTTTGGCACATTACGCTGGGTGAACACGTAAGGCAAACCAAACAATCTACCTGAGCCATGGTAATCTAATCAGTACCTTAACGCGAAGTTTACCCTTTTAGGATATTGAAATCACAACAAAGTAACATTAATGTCGAGTTTAGCAAGTCAGGGCCGGATTGAGTGGTTGCTGATTTACATGTATTTCCTTTATAAAGGCATCTTAACCGACCAATGCTCCCGGACACGGGGGATACTTCCCTACGCCTTAACAGGCCATTAATCATTGTTATTCGGGGCTGCAGACCGAACTCTTTATTTCGCTACGAAGCGTATCTATTCTTAAATCCGATTAATCGGTTGGTACTCTCATTTAATGGGTATTATAACCCGCCCCTGGTCCATGGACTTTGAGTTATTTATCATATCAAATAGTTTGGTTTATGGATTGGCCAATCCATGTTCGAGCCGGTCTGCTGAGAGGAGGTTGTGTTTGGGTGTCGGAGCATTGCCGCCGGCTTGTCACCATGCAGCCATGTGAGGTACGTTTTGGACTATAGCGTCCCTCAAACAAATCAAGTCAAATTAGACTGATTTTAATTCCCAATCAACCAAATATTGCCACGTGCTTACAGTACGTCCCTGGATTATTACGGTGAAATAGTAGTATAACCTACCCTTTGTTCGAGTGAGCTCCGCTTGCCCCGCTATCTCTCTCGCTCTCGTAGCTGCTACCGTCGTCTCGCTCCAATGCTTTATAATTACTCTAGGAAAAGGCCTATTGGCCGAATGCTCGCTAGTAACTTAGATATACAGATCAGACCAACTTAGCTCTTATCCCCAACTCAGTTAAGTTGAAAGTTCCATAGACTGCACTAGGTTTGTATTATCCTTAGACAAGTTTCTATTAATCCGGTACTAGCTCTATTGTATAAAAGTAGAGAATGAATGTTGCTAATAGCAAGATCTATTGCTAGGGATTAATTAAGATGATTGTTCATGTAGATATAGTTTCTGAGATACCTGTAAATTCTACCTAAATTCAATACTTCTAGGATAGAAATCGTGACTGTAACTAAATATGTGGATGAAATTTATTACTGGAATATTCAAGTGATCTCTAACACAAACATTTAATGTTCATTATTATAAGACAGAAAGACAATTAGTTTCTCAGACCATTAGTAAACTTCCAATAATAAATCCGTAAGGTTACTTAACTGTAATAATAAAAGAGAGATTGTGAATATAATTTACTTTTATTTTCTGAGTTTTATTTGCATCGCTCCACAATGAGCGTTATTAAGAAAAGACTCTGGTTTTGATTTATTTACACCGAATTCGATTGTTGAGGCAATCGTATCAATTCGGTGGGAAAATCTCGTTCCTAGGCTTTCTAATTGTAAGAGAAAAGAGACTTCCAAGATAAAAACTCTTACAAGCCCTTAAGACTAAATACACCTTATTTTATAGAAAAATACACACAAGCACACAATTATAATTCATGATTTGTAATAAAGAAGACAACAATTACAAGACAGTAGTACAATTTAAGACACAGGTTTTATAACTCTAGACAAAGAATATACTTTTAGGTATGTTATCAAGGTTCACAGCATAGATAATCATGTCGTTTTAGTTTAATAAATCATACCCAGCTCAATGTTTGTTGAGGGCGTATCTCCAATACAACAGTACTCAATTAATGAACGTAACACGCCTCTTACCCAATCTCTTTTGTACAACATTATCAGCAGAAAGATAATGGTCACTATTTGCATTATCAATGTAACAATATCAATTGTGGACCAGCTTCTATCCCCATTTTTCATCATCAACTCATACATAAAATCTAGGTTAGCGTCGGGACCCATTTTTCACAGACGTCCGACAATTGGATGTCTTTAGCAATTTACCTCGACCTGCTAAAATCTCTATGAACCTTGCTTACAGTACCTTATAATTCGAATGGTGTACTTTACCAATATTTCAGCAACCAGCTCCTTTCACTAAATCACTTATAATAGCCTATTCCCCGAAAGAACTTAGCTATAAATTTGCTCCGAATCTATGCAACGTTATACCGGATTAATACAAATACAATAACACTTATTTACTTTGCAACAACCTTTTAAGACCCAATTTTACTCTAGACTCTATACTCGATAAGATATAATATTCGCGGAGTTAAGAACTTGTTCTATGACTTGTGCTCTGGATTGGACTGTCCAGACTTCCGCTCTAGCTTGACTGCCCAGACTCGCCTCCTTCACACCTATTTGCCCGCCAACTTTTCCCCCAGCGAGTGCAACTGCAAAAAAACTACACACAGAATTCCGTTCTACTATTGGACACATAATTTTCATGCATTTGTATTAACCAATGATTGCGAAGTCGCCCGGACCCCGCCTCTTTCTCTGGAATTTTTGTCTAAAATTTTCTACAACATTGACCCCTTTTTTATAGTTAGGAATCTGTCAACATCTGGTTTCGATATACGTCGACGCCGCATTCACTTATACACTGTAGCTAGCTAGAATTTATTGCCTTCTTTAGTCTTAAAATGTCTAGCCAAATTGAGTTTTTGGTGTTTTATGACCGTGTGTAAAAACATTCCTATTTAAGCGCATAAGCCCTGTTGAATTTTTGAGTAATAAATAACACAGTATCGCATTTCAATGACCCTTAGTTTTCGCTAAATCTTTCCATAATAATTTACGACCTCTTTTCACTTTAAATTCCTATTTAAGTATGGTGCCTGTCTCGCGTTGAGATTTCTCTTTTAAACAATAAAAAAATTTGTATAGGTATGTGTTAGGTATCATATTGGCCACCTCACTATCAACCTTCTATGTAATTGTATAGACATTATTTAGACGTATATTTAAAGTTTAAATAAAATGTAAAGACGTATATCCGATCAACAAATTGATCACGTGACTTCGGACCAATCAGAACAGAGAAATGCAAAGTCGTATATTCGATCAACAAATTGATGACGTGACATCGGACCAATCAGAAGAGAGAAATGAAAAGTCCTATGGGTCTACAAGTTACACTTTGCTCCCGCTATCCTCTGACGCCAATATGCGTTTTTCGAATAGGTATGATGAAAAATAATTTTGAGACCGCTCCTCCGTCTTCTAAATCTATATATATAAAATTCAAAGTCCTGACTGACTGACTGACTGACTGACTTATTTATCAATGCACAGCCTAAACCGCTGGGGTTAGAAACTTGAAATTTTGACAGTAGGTTCCTTTTGTGACGTAAGCGCTCACTAAGAAAGGATTTCTCAAAATTCCACCCCTACGCGGGTGAAATAAGGGGTTAAAGTTTGTATGAAAGTCCGTCATTTCTCAAGTTATATCCATGAAACTCGGTAAATGGGCTACCAGTTAAAAATAAAGAAGTACGTATTTCACAGTTTTTCAAAATTCCACCCCCAAAGAGGTAAAATAAGGGTTTAAAGTTTATATGAAAGTCCTTCATTTCTCAAGCTAAAGCCATGAAACTTGGTATATGAGCTGCGGGTTAAAAATGAAGAAATACGTGTTTCACAGTTTTTGAAAATTCGACCCCCAAAGGGGTGAAATAGGGGATGAAAATTGGTATAAAAGTCTTTCATTTCACAAGTTATAGCCCTCAAACTTGGTATTTGGGCTTCCGATTTAAAATTATGAAATACGTATTCCACAGTTTGGAAATTTCTATCCCCAAGGACGTTAAATAGAGAGTTTGTCCTTCAATCACGCCGGAACAGAGCAACGGATCGATGTGATTTTTTGCATGGGTAGGTATAGTTGAGGATCTGGAGAGCGACATAGGCTTCTTTTTATCCCGGAAATGAAGGAGTGCCTGTGGGAATTAAAAAACTTATGCCACGCGAACGAAGTCGCGGGCGTCCTCTAGTTGATATATAATTTATCTCCTTATTTCGATGCATATCATAATATCATTTATAAATGAGTGTGTTTGTTTGTTGGTTTATTGGTTTGTCCTTCAATCAGGCCCAACGGAGCAACGGATTGACATGATTTTTGGCATGGGTATATAGTTGAGGACCTGGAGAGTGACATAGCCTACTTTTTATCTTTGAATATTAAGCATTCTCCGCGGGAATCAAAAAAACTTAAAACACGCGGACGAAGTCGCGGGCATTAGCTAGTAATTTATACGAACACAAGACGAAAGTAATTTCATTTAATGATATTGGCTTCAAAACATACACCTTTGTAATGCCTGATAACTTTTTGGCTAGGTAGAACCAGTTCAAAGTAAAAAGCCTGCTGTCGACCTTATAAAATAGTACGGCCACAGAATAGGTAATAGTAGTAAGTACGGCCCCAGATTACGAATCTAATGGCGGATCATTGAAGCAAATTGGTTCAGTGATCACCAGTATAATGGCTGAGCCAATATAACTTAACGCATTAGTTTGTCCGCTGTAACAACAGATAAAATGCAGTTTTGCTCTACTTAAAACTTACAATGTCTTTCTTTTGTATTAGCAGGTATTGTAAAATCCATATTATATCTACTAATAAATTGTGCTAATACACAACGACAGTAACTTATTGTGTACATAACGGATCAACGGACTTTTTGCATTGGTATAGTTGAGGACCTGGAGTACGTAGTAATTACCTTTAATAGTATTTTGTGCCTGGAGCGTGACATAGACGTTACGTTTTACTTCTTTAAACTGGCAACACTTAAAAAAGTAAAAAACCGGTCAAGTGCGAGACAGACTCGCGCACAATGGTTTCCGTACCAGCAGACAATATAAACTATTTTAGTAAATAACAAGAAAGATGTCATAACAACACGTACCTAATCAGCTGTGAAATAACTGGCTTACATATGGCGCTAAACTGGTAGTATAGATAATATTACCGTGCTGGTAGCGTCTGACAAACAATCTGCCAGAGTAGGTAGGTACATTAGGAACATCGGAAAAGAAAAAGAGTTCTAATTATTAAGAGTTCATCTCTATGGAGTTCAACAATCAACAACACACTAAAATCTGATTGAAAAACGTTAAGTGTATAATATTAATGAATTCTTAAATGATACTGACAATCACTAATAAAATCCACCCTACCACCCCATTCACTTTTCTGTTGCCACACCCAAACTGGGTATCCATAGCATGCCTTGTTTACTAATGACTATAATAATATTATGTTAATTATGAAATAATGTTACTATGGAAATGGAAATAATGAGGAACGACCCCCTATGAGTACGGAACCCTATCGATTTTCGGATTTTTTCGTATATTTGTGCTGTGAGACCACGTGAGGCCTTGTTTCTTGCCAAATTTTATGATTCTTGGTCAACGGGAAGTACTCTATAGGATTTTATTTATTGGCGAGTGGTAAAATATGCGGCATTTAAACGGCCGTATCTTTTGATTGCGTTGACTTAAAAGTTTGATTTTTTAACAGCTCCAAGGGACCGTAGACCTAAGTATGTATCTAATTGATATTCATTTAGACAGACGGACAACGAAGTGATCCTATAAGGGGTCCTTTTTCCCTCTTGAGGTACGGAACTCTAATAATAGGTGCCTAATAGCTGGTCGAATGCGAAAAATATTAAGTACTCTGATTGGATCACTCTCTCACTAAAATGTATTATTATTAGCTAAAATGTATTGTTGCGGCAAACAGTGTAGATTGTAGCAATGTCGTTGTCGTAGTTAATTAGTAGTTATTTATTTGAAGTAGAGTATAATTAATATTCAGTGTTTGGTGCTGATAATAAAAATATGTTTATTGTAGGTACTTAATATTCAGTGTTTGGTGTTTTATTGTAGGTAGGTACTTAATATTCCGCAGTATTGTCCTTTGGCCACCAAAATTAAAACAACTAACCTTCAGCGATGACTCCTTTTCGCTGTATAAGTTTTACGACAGGGTTCAGCGAAATTGGTTGACATAAAATGTCGACCGCAAATAGACTTAATTAGTAGGTATCTACCTGGTCATAGAGTTCCGTACCAAAATTGTGAAAAAGAAAACCACAAGGCAGAGCTAATTCTGCTACTATGAGTCCGTTTGTCCGTCTCACTTGTATATTTTATTTATTTATTTATTTTATTTTATCCACTACAAGTTAGCCCTTGACTGCGATCTCACCTGATGGTAAGTGACGATGCAGTCTAAGATTGTAGCGGGCTAACCTGTTAGGGGCATGTCAGTCATATTAAACCTATACCCTGTGCCTATACCCCTATTCGGTTTCTACACGGCATCGTACCGGAACGCTAAATCGCTTGGCGGCACGTTTCTGCCGGTAGAGTGGTAACTAGCCACAGCCGAAGCCTCCCACCAGGCCAGACCAGGGTAAATTCAGAAATTATAAATTCCCAAATTGACCCTGTCGGGGATCGAACCCGGGACCTCCGCACGTTAAGATAACAGCGCTATACACTGCGCCACGGAGGTCGTCAAACCTCAATATAATATTCTCATATTATCAAATAAATATTATAAATAAAACTGTTAAATCTCAGACAATTATTATTGGCAGTCCTGGGTTTATTTCTAGAGTTGACTGGCAAAGCATTTCTCCGATTATGTTTGATGGCGTTTCTATACCATACTGCGCCTCCGTTAAAGATCTTGGTATACATTTGGATTCGGAACTGTCCTGGTCTGTGCAGGTTAAGGAAATGAGCAGGAAAACGTTTGCTGTTATGAGCTCGTTACGTCGATTACGCAACCTTTTGCCAATTCCTACCAAGATTATGTTGGCACAATCTCTCCTTCTCTCTATTCTCGATTATGCGGATGCAAGCTTTCTTAACTTGACCCAGGACCAACTTAATAAGCTTGAGCGACTTCAAAATATTGCTATTCGGTTCATATTCGGCTTGCGCAAATATGACCATGTTTCCGAATTTCGTCAAAAGCTCAAGTGGCTCCCTATTCGCCGTCGCCGGGATTTGCATGTTCTTTCTCTTCTGTACTGTGTTTTATTTCACCTAAAAACTCCTTCTTATCTTAAGGAGAAGTTTCAATTTCTTGGGGTGCAATCAGACATAAGGTCTTCTCGAACACTTACCTTGAAAATGCCTACACACAAAACAAAATTTTACAGAAAATCTTTTACTGTACAGGCAATTGAACTGTGGAATGCACTTCCTCTGAGTATTAGACAGTCAAAATCACTGGCCACATTCAAAAATGCTCTAAAGACATATTTCCTTTTAAATTGAAGACGACTTTATTTTATTTTATATAATTCTATCGTATGTATGCGTATGTATATATTATGTATTTGCACATTTTAGTATTTATTTAGATATATTAAATATATTTTAGTTTGAGTATAATATATTTATGTATTATATTATGTAGTATTGTATTTGTGTGTATTGGTGTTTATGTATTGTTAAGTAGCATAATTTTGAGCCACCTGCTTTCTATTTTCCTAGCGTTTTCCTAATATTAAGGTTGCCTGGAAGAAATCGCTATTTAGCGATAAGGCCGTCTTTTGTACCTGTCCTTTTTCATTATTTTAATTCATGTCATTGTTCTTGTATTTCTTGTGTGGTGCAAATAAAGAGTTAATAATAATAATAATAATAAATGTGAAAGTTTGGATGGATGTATGGATGTATGGATGTTTGTTACTCAATCACGCTCCAACGGCCAAACGGATGTGGATGAAATTTGGCACAGAGATAGATTATAGTCTGGAATAGCACATAGGCTACTTTTTATCCCGGAAAATTAAAGAGTTCCGGGAACCGAAAAACCTCAATCCACGCGGACGAAATCGCGGGCATCAGCTAGTTATATTATATATATTTCAGTAACGATGTTATAATGCTTTCGACTAAGTTTTGAAGGCTCCAACGATTTACGAGTAAATGTCTCTTCCATGCTACGGAAACGTCGCTGGGCGAATCGCACTTGACCGATTTTTTTAGAGGGAATTATTTCACAATTAGGCAAGTATATTCAGGTAGGGGTTAGCTCACCGTGCCCTTACAATTCATGCGAAAAAGTGCCTACTTAATTAAATAGGTACAATGAATATCATATTTTGTATTATTATAAAAGCATAACACTTTTATACACACACATTTAATTTAATGTGTAAATTATTTACTTAATTATTGTAACTTTAATTGTGTTGAAGACGGTCTGTCTTCAACACAATTAAAGTTACTTGGAGAACTTTGATTTTATTAAGTTATAGGATGATGCAAGTGGACATAACTACCCTCAAATAATAATACTTAAATAACAAAGTTTTTTTATTTTGTTGTTGATTTACCTTTGAATCATAGAGTTAGGAACCTCTTACTGATTCTTTATGCTTTGAATAATATCATAGCTATTTGAACGTATAACAGCTATTGTATGTAATTTTATTGTAAAAGTGATCTAAAATGAAAGGAGCCAACTATGACCTAATATGAAAGAAGCAAACAAATACTAGTTATAGTACCTTTTTTTTTTTTTTTTTTCGAGGGGGACATCTGCGTCAGATACCCGATCTCCGGGGGGAGAGTGCGGGTGATGTGGGGTTTTTACCCACTAAAACCCCCTCGGTGGCCATCCTCTGAGCAAAATGGGAATCTCCGGGAACTCTCAAAGAACATGCGCCGGAGACTCCCTTGCGCGATGCCCGTTGGGCTCGTCCTGTCGTTTCATCCCTGATTTCATGCATCACACATGAAATCATGGTGGTACGGCAGCTTCTGCCACAAGAAAGCCACCGTCTTCCGCATATATTTTATGGGATTATGCATATAGTTATAGTACCTACTAATAACAAAGGTGTCAACCTCCTATTGACTATAATAATTATTGTTACACTTTCATTTTTCACAGGTTGACATTAATATTGGTGTCACGTAGGTAGAACAAATTACAAACGTCACGCAACTTTTGATTCAAATATTAATTCAACAAGGTCATAAATAAACGGTCTATTAGTTTCTAACCTATTATTTTTGACACTTAACAACTGGGATTCCTTGGGTAAATAATTCTGATTGAAACCAAAGATACTGGGTTGAACCAAAGATATTGTCTTGGTAGCGTTAATTCATGGGGTGAAAGGTACCGTCCCACCAACTTATCTCAAGGCCCGGTGGCCAAAATTGGAACTAATTTTTATGCCTGTTTAGTTTTTGTTTTTATTTTATTTTATTTTCAATATTTATTTGATGCGGATTAGGCCAGGATTAGGTACACTTGTAAGTTTTGTCCACGTAAGTCGTTCACATGAGTAACTTCCTTGTAAGTTGCGTATTGTTTGCAAATGTAAGTTTCATTTATGTTACTGCTTCAGCTTCATCCAAAACTGCCAAAGGCACATTTGCTTGAAAATTATTACTAAACTAGACTACCTTTGTGACGTCATATATTATATCGTTCAATTTTGTTTGAAAATTGATATATTATTAGCCTTTAGACTAATTATTGTTGGTAACTTGTAGATATGTCACCTTTAACAATGATCCATAATACCTATGTACTATTTAGTAGCCTGAATACATGCTGAATAATGAAGGGCGACTGAAATTCAAAATTACTCGATTTCTCCGCTAACCGAGTAACCAAATGATTCAATGGACGAATGGGTTGTGCAGACTGTTTTGAATTATCGACTAACTAATCGTAGGGTTTGTTGCCAAAGTCAGCCAAGGTTTTTTCGGTTGCATTATGATTAGATATTTGTATTTAATGGGTTGCGACCATTTCGTTTTTTTTTAATTTCTTTTCTTTACCGGTTTAAAAATGGCCTATAACTGTATCTTGGATGAAAAATGCAGAAATCTCTGTACTTATCAAGTTTTGTCGAAATCGGTTGGACTAAGACCAAGCACTAATATACTTAAGAGGATATGGCATGAACGGGAAACTTTGAGAATAGGTAATGAATTATTATAATATAACAATAATTGTATAATGCCGTCGCGTTGTTCCTCGAATAGAATTCCATAACACCCGGTAGGGACAATTGCAGCTTGGACCGATCATACCTATGAAAAACAGTCGAATTCTTTACTCTCGTATTTTTCTGTTTCCTCCTCCAAAACAGAACCGATTTAATTTTTTTTTCAAAAATAATTTAAGAAAGACTTATGCTACGTCGGTATGTTTTCCTTTTTTTGATTATATTCGTCAAAATTATTTACGGGATATCTGACATGACGCGAAAACTGGGCCATTTTTTGTTGAATTTTTGAAGGTTCCATATTCATAAAATTATTAATTTATCGAAAAAAGCAATACATAGGGGCATGGCACAGACATGTTATAAGAGATATATGTCAGATATATGTCAGATATATGACAGATATGTTGTAATATTTTCTCTAAATTGTAATTATGCACGGAGAAAACAGACTAATACGATTGTATGGGGAAACCGCCCTCCCGTATCGCTAAGCTAGCAACTTGCGCGTCTTTGACGCTTGTTTTCTATAAAGTTACGAAAAACTTGTACTAAGTAGTTTAGGTCCCTAAATTCACGAAGAAGAATAGTTATTTGTTATACAAGAGTGAAAAGTTGTTTTTTAACCGCGTGCTCAATTTTGATGACCAAGCAAGCGAAGGATTCTAAAATTGAATCACGAGCGGAGCGAGTGATTCAAAAATTAGAATCCTGAGCGTCAGCGAGGGAATCAAAAGAGCACGAGGTGAAAAATCTTTTCACTCGAGTGCAACACGTAACTTTTCATCCCACCTCAGCGAGAAAATGACTAAATGCAAAAAAAATCACAAGATTAAATTCAATTCTGTTAATTTCTTCGTCACTAGAATCACTCATTTTAGGTTTTTCACTTATTTTCAATTTTCTTGTTTTTAATCGGTTTTAATTTTAAACAATATGACGTGAAAGAAAATGGTGCGCGCAAAGCAAATTAAAAAAGCACACCAAGAAGGTTACGAGTGTGAGTTTTTAACATATTAAAAACGATTGTATGGAAATTCGGCACCATAGAGGTACAAGTAAATAGGTTTTAATGATGTTTTGAATTCACAAACTTCATAGACGAGTGTTATTTACTAACGTGCACACGATGTTCTAAATTCAATTTACTTTATCCTCTAGAGGATAATAACGGCTTTTACCTTCAGATATCGAATAGTAAAAATACTCTTTCCGAGATGGTGGGATGAAAAATATATTTTTTTCATTCAATATTTCTACTTGTCAAAGTTTCTGGAAACGAATAAATACACGATGGTTGTTATTATAATAAATCATTTTAGACGTAGACATTTTAGGCGCTGTTACCGCGATAGTTTGACATCCTCTTATATTATAGGAACCCTTAATGTCATTGGCTCATGAATAATTGGTACATAAATTTCTTTTTCTACACAATGTCTCGATATACGCAATAAAATGATTGATATAAACGTAAATCTAGAACAGCTGGGCCTAGTAAAATTGACATGCTTCTAAAATGTGTAGGAAAGGATTTTCTTCAGAAATTTCAACGGGATATTCAATAAACTTTTCTAAGTACTTACCTGAAAATCCCGACTTTAACTGTTTATAAACAGAAACTGGCAAACACCAAAAAACGTGAGTTTATTCACTAAGAAAATATATGATTTTCTCAATAATTTTTCGGGCGATGCTGGGACGTGTCGTCGGTGTGATCATCATCAACCCATCACCAGCCGATAATGAGCATGAGCACGGATCTCCTTTCAGAATGAGGGCTTAGGCCATAGCTCACCACTTTGGCCAATTTCGTAGGTAATGCCAAATTCTCAGGCATGCAGATATTTTCCTCTCAATGTTTTTTCATTTACCTACCGTTTTAAGCAAGTGATCGCTGCCTGGGATTCGAACACCCGACTTCCCAAATCCTGAAGGCTTAGTCACTAGGCTATCGTCATTCATTTTATATCACTAACATAAAATTGGAAGTTTGGATGTTTGTATGTTTGCATATTTGTTACTACATCACGCCAACCGATTTGGCTATGGAATGGAAATAGCTTATGACCCTGAATTCGCACATAGCTATGCTACATTTTATTCCGGAAAATTGCGAAAAATTTAAAGAGATCCCGCGGGTATCAAAAGACTTTAATCCCACTATGACGACGTGGTGAGCGCTGCCTTAACGTGGGAGGTCCCTGATTCGATCCCCGGCAGGGTTAATTTAGGAATTTATATTTCTGAATTTTCTGATCTAGCCTAGTGGAAGGCTTCGGCCGTGGCTAGTTACAACCCTACTGGCATAGACGTGCTGCCAAGCGATTTAGCGTACCGGTACAATGACGTGTAGAAACATACCTGTACTAAAATTCTACATCAATGGTAGAAACCGATTAGGGGTATAGGTTTAATATAACTGCCATACCCCTAACACGTTAGCCCGGTACCATCTTAGACTACGTCTACGTCATCACTTACCGTGAGATTGTAGTCAAGGGATGACTTGGGTGTATTAGAAAAAAAAACGCAATAGGGATGATGACAACTCAATCAAATCAGCAACTCTTTATCAAACTTAAAAACGCACTTCTAGTATGGTATGAAATTCACAATTGTGACGTCATCAAATTTCAACGCACTTTTTTTCTTTAATCTATGTTTTAAAACGGTTATCAAACTTAAAACTAACCGAGGATGTGAATTATAGGTCTTTTGGAAGACCCTCTATTTAATAATTAATCAGAAAGAAATAATTAATTTTTACTAGATGATACCCGCGACTTCGTCTGCGTTGATTCCCGCGGGAACTCCTTGATTTTCCGGGATAAAAAGTAGCCTATGTCCTTCCCCGGGATACAACCTATCCCTGTACCAAATTTCATCAAAATCGGTTAAACGGTTGGGCCGTGAACGCGTGGCAGACAGACAGACAGACAGACACACTTTCGCATTTATAATATTAGTATGGAAGTATGGATATAGGCATCATCCCTATTATCATCGCATTCTTAATGAAAGCTATTATTTTTGCCGGCAGGGTCGCTCTCGGCAACTGCATGGGGCTGGGCAAGAGGCCGTACAGCCCCCCCTGGTGGGGGCAGCTCGCCTGGTTCCTCGTGTTCGCGGTGATGCTGCTGCTCGCGGTGCTGGGGAACACCCTGGTCATTTGGATTGTTTTAGGTAAGCAGATAGATAAATGCTTTATTGCCACACAAAACATTAAAAAGAAATAAAAAAGTTAACAAGCAAAAAGAAACAACAAGTGCGCAAACTAGGCGGTCTTATCACTAAAAGTGATCTCATCCAGGGTCCCAGGCGACCTTTAAAATATAGAAACAAATGCAATGAAGTGGGATAGTGCAACAATTACATTAATACTACCTGTATAGAGCAAGATCCCGCGACGATCAGACCTACGTTATATTTTATTAAAGCTGAAAGTTTTTCTATGTATGTCTCTAATAGATGTATAAAAGATCCCCCACTATGAAGTTTGGATCGCGGTTGCTTTGGAAGGTATCAGGTAGAAAAGGTGGCACCTCAAATTCGTTATAGCATTAAGCTCCGTTATTTTATATTTTTCTTTGGAATATTATTAGAAACCACGTTGTCCATTGTCAGACACCTACTCGTAGTACGATTGCAAACCCCTGTCAGACACCCTGTTGTTTTATAGTTTAAGAGTGTCAGAGGTGTTTGCAATCGTACTCGGTGTCTGACAATGGACAACGTGGTTTCTAATATTATTCCAAAGAAAAATATAAAAAAACGGAGCTTAATACTTTAACGAGTTCTCCCGAGAATACCCGGGATGCAACCTATACCAAATTTCATCAAAATCGGCTGAAAAGATGGGCCGTTAAAGCGCAGCAGACAGATAGGCAGGCAGACATACTTTCGCATATATAATACTAGATGATGCCCGCGACTTCGTCCGCTTGGATTAAGATTTTTTGATTCCCGCGGGAACTCTTTAATTTTCCGGGATAAGCAGTAGCCTATGTCCTTTCCCGGGATATAACCTACCTCTATACCAAATTTCAGCAAAATCGGTTGAAAAGATGGGCCGGGAAAGCGTAGCAGACAGACAGACAGACAGACAGACAGACACACTTTCGCATTTATAATATTAGTATGGATTAGTAAGGATTACCTACAGCACTGTTCGTTCTTTTCACAATCGATTCGCGAGTCGAAACATACCAACTTAGAAATTCATTCTGTGGATTAAAACAGGTTTAAATAATAGCAGACGTAAAGCCTTCGCTTAGACCCAAGAGTTGTTAAATGTATTAAAATGGAAGCATCCCAATTTATTAAAATTACATTTTGCTCCCAATTTGTCCCAGAGGCCCGAGATAAAGTAGCTTTGTAACGCCTTATAAACATTGGTCTTTATTCGATACGACCATTGGAGCGGCTCATGAAAGCTAAATAGGACCTAGATACTTATTAGGAAAATTACAGCGAATATTATTTTGAATTGAAATAAAATAATTTTATTTACAATATTCTTTTTCGTTTCAGTGCTTCCTCGTATTTTGTACATTTTCGATCGGAAAAATTTTAAAACGTTGTCTTGTCTTAAATAGGTGCATGCACCATGAAATAGTGTGATTGTTTGCCTATCTGTTGCTTTCCATAGATGGTTAGGCATAGACTATTATTGTCCCGGAAAATCATAAATGGCTGCACATCTTCCGGAAAAACATTTACTAATCAAATCAAATCAAATCAAATCAAATATTTTATTCAAAGTAGGTACCATAGTACTCTTTTTGAAGGTCACATATCAAACATTAAATTCATTAAAAATAATATAAAATAATAACCAAATGAAATTAAAATAATACCTACTAGGTACAATATACGTAGGTACCTAAGCGAGAATACATAGAGTAGTTGAAAAACAAATTATAAATGATACGAGTACATAAAAAGAAGCTGGTGCTTTTATTTTGAAACAACTGAATATAAAGATTCACAGCACGTAAGTTGCAAAACATCTGGCTGGTACTGAGTTGTAACACATCTTAGCGTTATCCTGTAAGTATCCTAGCTCTAAGTTTCCATCTTCTAAATATGTAAAAAGCAAAGGTGACTGACTGACTGATCTATCAACACACAGCTCTAACCACTGGTCGGATCGGGCTGAATTTTTGCACTCCGATAGCTATTATAACTTAGGCATCTGCTAAGAAAGGATTTTTGAAAATTCCTACCCCAAAAGGGTTAAATGGGGGTTGAAAGTTTGAATAAAAGTTCGTCATTTATCAAGTTGTTTTTCAAGTTATATCCATTAAACTTTGATTTTGGGCTTTCGATTAAAAATAAAGAAATACGTGTTTCACAAATAGAAATTCCCGAAAAATATCCCGGAAAATTAAGGAGACGAAGGTGGACGAAGTCGCGGGCATCAGCTAGTTTCCGATAAATCTCTCTACTTTGGCCGACTCGATCGAACATTAGCATGCAAAATGGACAAGACAGAGCATAGTTTTGCCATTAAATAAAGTTTTGTATTCGCTACGATAATATATTCACAATTAAGTGCCAGATTGTTGTCAACTTGGTAAGCTATGTGTCTTATTTAAAACGTGCTTCAAGAAATAAGACAGTTTAATTTCTAATTCTCGCCCATGAAAATTGATTTAGGTTCCAAGTTCTTCTGAGTTAGTTAGGTAATTCTTATTGATGAGGATCATGCCGCCTTCCAATTCATCTTGTATTTCCCAGAACCGCCCGAATTCGAAACGACTAAGTATAATATTATTACGAGAAGTAGGTATACGGGATTTACAGGAGTATTATTACGGAACGCAGTTTTTTGATAGTTGCTATTGCTAATAACCGGAACCGACAGCTTCCACACAGCTTCCATAACATCCTCACTTCATCCCATCGCCAGCTCACTACTTACTGAGCACGAGTCTCAGAATGAGAAGGGGTTGGTCATAGTCCACCGTGCCCGCCAAGTGCGGATTGGCAGACTTCACTCCTTCACACTTTATACACCTTTGGGAGTATTATGAAGAATTCTCCAGTATGCATGTAGTTTTCCACACGACGTTTTCATTTAGCGTTAAAGCTAGTGATAATTAATTTCTTAAAATTCTATCATCTGCGACGACAACCCTAGACTAGCGCTTATAGATAGTAACTTAATGAGTATACCTACACTACAAATCACATTATTAAAGTAAGTAAAAAAGATAAAAGATAGGTACTGAAATACTCTTTAATTAATTATCCATTACTTAATTGAACTTTTGAAATATCAACTCTTATTTAAATCGAAACATTCTTTAGTGTGCCAAAAAAGTTCTTTTCTCACCTCCGGGCGGAAAGCGTCAATTTTCCTCCCGCTGCGCTAAACGAAAATGCCGCTTTCCGCCTCCGTCGAGGAGAAAAATAGTATACACACCACGGGCAGTAAATAAGAAAGCCTCAGATCACATGTTTATTGACCTCGGCTTCGCCTCGGACAACAATTACATGTGATCTGAGACATTTCTTATTTTACTGCCCTAGATGTGTAATGTACTATACACTCGTACTGTAGATAAAAAGGAAAGCACTGAATTGAAATGTTTTTCAGTACAAACTCGTATTCGATTAAAAAAAAGCGATCGTTTGTAATGGAATATAATTAAGTTTTTTTTTTTGAGTTAGTACCAACTATAGCCTCTTTAGGAACTGTCACAGCAACATATTTTTTTCACTATAGGTATTTCAAATAATAGTAAATCAGTCTTCTAGGAACTAGGTATAGGAAAAAAATAATATATATGCCATGTTGAAGTTAATAACATCTATACTTATAATAAAACTGTAACAGGTCCAATTCTGTACATTGAAGATATTTTGAAAATTTTTTTTGGAGGGCACTCATTATTCGATACTGAAGCCAAATCTGTAATTTTTTTCATTTTTGTCTGTCTGTCTGTCTGTCTGTCTGTCTGTCTGTCTGTCTGTATCTTGGCCGCGCATCACGCCGAAACTACTGAATGAATTCAAACGAAACTTGGCACGATTTGAGCCTATACTACGAGGTAGGACATAGGATACTTTTTATCCCGAAATTCTACCCCCGAAGGGGTGAAATAGGGGTTGAAATTTCGTATGAAAGTCCTTAATTTCTCAAGTTATAGCCATGAAACTTGATATATGAGCTGCGGGTTGAAAATGGAGACATACGTGTTTCACAGTTTTTGAAAATTCGACCCCCAAAAGGGTAAAATAAGGGGTGAAAGTTGGTATGAAAGTCCTTCGTTTCTCAAAATGTTTTACAAGTTATATCAACGAAACTTTTTATTTTGGCTTACGGTAAAAAATAAAGAAGTACCTGTGTCACAGTTTTTCAAAATTCCACCCCTAAGGGGGTGAAATAGGGGGTGAAAGTTTGTATGAAAGTCCGTCATTTCTCAAGTTATATCGATTAAACTTGGTATACAAGCTACTGGTTGAAAATGAAGAAATAAGTGTTTCACAGTTTTTGTAAATTTTACCCCCGAAGGGGTGAAATAGGGGTTGAAAGTTTGTATGACACTCCTTCATTTCTCAAGTTATAGCCATGAAACTTGGTATATGAGCTGCGGGTTAAAAATGAAGACATACGTGTTTCACAGTTTTTCAAAATTTCACTCTCAAAGGGGTGTAATAGGGGTTGAAAGTTTGTATGAAAGTCCTTCATTTCTCAAGTTATATCGATGAAACTTGGTATACAACCTACCGGTTAAAAATGAAGAAATACGTGTTTCAGTTTTCGTAAATTTAACCCCCGAAGGGGTGAAATAGGGGTTGAAAGTTTGTATGAAAGTCCTTCATTTCTCAAGTTATATCCATGAAACTTGGTATATGAGCAGCGGGTTAGAAATGAAAACATACGTGTTTCACAATTTTTCAAAATTCCACCCCCAAAGGGGTGAAATAGAGGTTGAAAGTTTGTATAAAAGTCCGTCATTTCTCAAGTTATTTCGATGAAACTTGGTATATCCACGCGGACGAAGTCGCGGGCATCAGCTAGTTAATTAATAACGAAGTAAATGAAACCCTATGCAAGAGATCCACTCGAATTTACTGTAGAATGAAAACAATTAATAGTCATTTACTTTCAATTGAAGGAAATGGGTAGTATATTTCTAAAACAAAAAAAAACCTTAATTGCCTCTTCTGGCGACAAAAGGGCTTGCACGTTTATTCTGCGAAAAAGTCCACTTAATGGAATTCAGCCCTGAAATGTTCGGAGCAGTCTTGGCACCATTTAATGTTGGTTTGAATTGTATGAAATTCTAATAATTAAGTTATATAATTACGTGACCTTATCTCGAAAGCGGTTTTATCCCAAAACGTTAGCATGATTACAGAAAATGGAGTGACTTGAATGTAAAGGACCCCTGATAATTTTGACATTGTGTGTTTGACTTTTGGTTCTCTTCACATTTTTTTAGCATCTGACATCTAATCTTCCATGATCAATGGAAGTATTGGAAGGTACCTTACCTCCTACTGACATGAATCTGATACTGAGCATGATACTTGCTGGCTGCTTAACTATTTGTATCGATCTACAGGCAAAGGTCTAAATTTATGAGTTCGGAGTTCTTAGTTCATCGTACCTAATCTGTGCGATGGCTACAGATCCACAAAGAAAAGTACCTGCCTGCGACGCGACGGTCAAATCTTATAAAACTTCTAAAGAAAAAAGAAAATCTGTTTTTTCACCACATACCTATCTCAGAATAGGAATGGAAGTGGTACCTACGGGCTACGAGAGCGAGAGTCTTTGGTAATTACTTAAATATCTCTAATTGCTGGATGATAAAAATAGGTTAATCTTCTTTCCTCTTATGATTACAGTCACTCGAGAGAAAAGGATAGAAGGCTTTCTATTATCCTAATAGCATCTGGATATGATAGTAGGCGTTGTGAACACCTGTGTAGGCTTGAGGATCGACACCTAAAAAACTGTTGAACTAGATAAATAATCAGGTTTTGTAATTAATTTCAATTATTTCTTCAACAGCTCATCGCCGTATGCGTACAGTGACGAACTGTTTCCTCGTGAACCTGGCTGTGGCAGATCTCCTGATGGCAACCCTCAATGGAGCTCCGAACTTCGTGTTTCTGGTCACGGCGCACTGGCCCTTCGGATCCGTGACTTGTACGGCCAGCAACTTCACAGCCAACCTCACAGTGTCTGCTGGCGTCTTCACCTTGGTTGCTATTACTGTAGACAGGTTAGTTGAAAATTTATATTATCAGTGATGTTATTAATAGTTTTGGAGTACTGAAGCCATTAACGGGATGGCTCTGTTAAGCACTTACTAGTCTGTTGCATTGGATTATTCGGTGGATCGTTGTGCTAGAAGGTTCGATATTGGTGATTATAAATCACATAAAATAAGTTTAAGAGGTAAAATATATCCCCAAATAAACTCAGCTGAGACCTGAATCCAGAACTTTTGCCACTAATTATTTAATTAAGGTAAGTTTTCCATATCATCTATCAATATGATTAAAATAAAATTAACGCAAAATAAGCTCGGTTGTAAAATTTTCAAGAGGTAGGTATCGTTTTGTTCCTTACAGCTTTCTATAAACAACAAGTTTTTACCCTTTTACTGCTTATCCGTACCCTCCTCCTTTAACTAAGAATTACCAAGTCTATATTATGGTGAAACAAGTTTTGTTAAGTCTCCTTTATTCGTTGACTCGTTGTTCTACAGTCTACTAGGCATATAGTCCTATAATATATAGGTATATACGAGTATGTATAGCGCTTCTTACTAATAATTTTCGTTTGAAATGCCTACGTTTTTATTATATCTTAAAAGTTGGTGAATTTGAAATTGCTACCAGAAAATAAAGATTTAATGTAAGAATATTAAATATATTTTATTTTTGAGCAATGTGATTTAAAGCGTATTTTAAACTTGCCTACCCGATGCCTTCCGAATTTTCCTTACGATAAAGTAAAAAAGAGAAGTATCATAAAGAGGAAAAAAAATCACAGATTTCGCAGTCCCCGCAAGAATCGGAGCATTGATAATGAATACAAATATTACGAAAAAAAAATTGATTTTATTTTGATTATCACATTACAAGTTGAATAATAAGAAATTTTTATTGAGATTCCCCTAAAATTACACAACTACATTACACACAAGGCATCTTTTAACACCATTACCATGACGATCGGTCAATAATTTGTTGGTTCTTAAAAAAATAAAAATATCTTCTTCAAAATTTCTCAGAAATTTATTAACCGATTTTCAAAATTCCAACTCAAATGCACTTCTCGCATGCATCCGCATCTTTTAACACCATTACTATGACGATCGGTCAATAATCATAGAAGCTACATCACTTTTTATATACGGAAAATGCCGTTTTTCTACAATTCCAAATCTAAAGGGACCATCTACAGGTCACAATTATTAGCCGATTTTCAAAATATTTTCGTCATTTTATAGTTTAATTAACTAATACCCTAGGACCATTTTTTTAATTTTATCTTAAGTCAGTTTTTTTACAATTTAGTAAAGAAACACCCCCCAAAAAACCCGACTTTTTTTTCATTTTTCAAAATTCCAAAAAAGTTACGAGCAGATTTTCAAAATTCAAACGCTCACACGTGTCTCGATAAATTCCTCAACTCTTGGTACTATTTCCATCTCGATCCTCCCAAAATCCTCGGAGCTATGGCCAAAAATACGTCTCAGGCGATTTGCATCTGATAACCATTTTCAATGGTAAAACTAAGCCTTTGTTCACTTACCTACCCAAACATTTAATTTCCTAACCGACCTTTTGTTACGAGCCAGAGTAACAAGTAAGTCTAGGTCAGAAATTTAAGCAAGATAATGTTAGACGTGTAGGTAGGTGGAATTAATTTCCCGCGGAACCTTTTTTAATTAATACAGAACGTACCGGACCTATTGTAGCTCTTTTTATAATTGGTAAAATTACCAAGCCTGGTATGCTAAATAAAAGTACTGTTCGCCTTGTTATTAAAACCATGTTATTTTATTTACTTTTGACTTGTACTGAAGATTTAAAGAGGCTGAGCTGAAATGGTAGGTACAGACTGCGGTCCCGACAGCCAGAGAGAGATGCGGGATCGTACCAGAACAGAAACTTTTTCCTTGCTTGACTGCCGTGTTGGTATAGAAGCAATAGTTTATTCGGCAGCGAAAAATGAGATACGGGGTTCCATCTCATCTTCATCGGTTACAGCTTTAAATGTTGTGATCGACTGAATTTAGGGTATTCAGTGGCCATTGCATTTTGGCCAATAGCGGAAGAGTCATTGCGATCGTTACACTGTGGCAATCACTTTTACATAATAAGGCCCCGTAGTTTGGAAATTAGCAGTGTTAAACGGGCCGTGTAGGTAGAGTCGCTTTACCTGGCCTAAATATCTTAACTACAGTGTTGGAACGACGTCCTTTCGGACTATTAAAGTGAGGGAATAAAGATAGGGCGTCATGTGCTTGCGTACACATTTACTTGTACACTTTATGAATGTTCCTGCGTAGTTGGCTACTCTTGCTTGAGATTGACTGTCATGACCGAAATGTAGTCAAGGTACTTGAAAATTTTTCTAAAGATTTCGCCTACTAAAGTAGATAAGAACACTGGCATTTGATTACAATTGACTTCGTTAAAGTTTGTATAGTTTCTGTTTTATGGAACTTTGAATGTGGTTTTCCAGAGGTATAAAGTGTTAAGTTTTTCGCGTTTTTCGACATGGCGATAGATAAGTCTTCAAGCATTAAAACTGTAACAGGAGGATTTCTGTACATCGAATATTTTTGAAAATTATGATTGGAGCTGGAGCTTAACCTAACAATAGCAACACCTGCAAGGGCTCGCGAAGAATATTAATTTTTAAAACTGTACAGTTTATAGTTAGTGTTACGATATAGAGCCCAAAACATTTTATTTTGTAATTTTTGTCTGTCTGTCTGTTCGTGTAGTTCATGCCGAAACTACTGGACTATCTAATACATACAGATACAGGTATATAAGGTAGGCCCACCCGTGCGAAGCCGGGGCGTGTCATCAGTGTTATATATAATACACTAGCTGATGCCCGCGACTACGTCCGCGTGATTTTTCTTTTAAATTCCCACGGGAACCTACTTAATTTTCTGGGATTAAAAGCCTATGTGGCCTTTGTCACTCTGCAGCTCCCGAACTATTCCAATGCATAAAATCACGTCGATCCGTTGCTTTGTTGAGGCATGATTGAAGGACAAACCAACAAACTAACTCACTTTCGCATAATATTAGTAAGTAGGTATGATAATATGAAGTTCCTTAACAATGGCACCACCTGCAAAGGCTCGCGAAGCAAAATTTTAAAACTGTACAGTTTACAGTTAGTGGTACAGAGGTACCTACTCTTAAAGCAAAGCGTGTTTTCAAAACTATATATAGGTAACCACAATTATTTATATATACGTACCTACATACACGCTAAGTATTAGCTATAATTAAACTCTACAGGTAAATCTCTAAAGTACACCCTTTCTTGAAAGGTTGGGTTGACATAATTCTCCAATTGTGGCATTGAATTGCTAAGCTGCTTTGGATACGTAGCTATCGTACTTAGATGGAGTGGACCCTTGGTCCGCATGGATGACGCCAGGCTATACCTAAAGCTGTTTTCTACTCTGAGCTTAGTACTGGTGAACGTAAGCCTGCTGGTCAATACCTGCGTTTCAAGGATGTCCTTTCATGGAATCTTTCATCCTGTAATGTTCCATCAGACACCTGGGAACAGTTCGCGCTTCATGAGGCCTACATGTTGTAAAATGATAAATGACAGGTGCGAAACCTTTGAAGAGTTGTGTCTACAATATCTCGACGCAAAACGCCACCTACAAAAAGTTCGGCCGAAGCAGACGTACTATGTGTACAACAACAGTGGTCAACTTTATTGTGAGTCGTGCCGGTGGACTTTGTAGACCTAGTTTGGCTAAGAGCCACTTCCGCGCACACTCCAGGCGGATACGCCAAGGAGGACATCATCATCATCATCATCTTTATCGTATCTATTTTGTAGGTTTTTGTAGACCATTTTTATAAAAAAAAATCTAATGGCGTTACCCCAAGTCACGGATTTATCCTAGTTTGGGGGTCCAGGGTAATTAATTTAAGGTAAAATTTGTTCATTTCGTTTGAACAAATAAATATTTTTATTATTATTACAAAACTTCATATTTAATTACCAACTCGGCGTTCAAGAAAATTAATTTCTTTAAGCTCTGTAGCCATCTGTAACAGAGTGTCTATTGTCTGTATAATAATTGAAGGCCGGATTTAGCCATGTAGAGGCCTTTATGCTACCGAAACCCTACCTGCCTCCTCTCTTCCCTTTTCAATTCAATCTAAGTTATTATGTACAAGTTTACCTTGGATTTTTACCATTTTGATTTTATTTTTTACCGTTTCACGAGGAGTTAAGTATTTTAGTAGGTTAAAATCAGCGTGCTTAAAACATTGAACTATAATGGCTTAAAATAGATAGTGTGCAGCAGTCATCTCTTCAACCCATTGCCGTCTCACTGAGTTCTAGTCTCCTGTCAGACCATGAAGTAATATGTATTAGTACTATACATTATACCTCAATGTGTCAGACTGGAAACTTGGAAAGGTTTGGTCAATGCCCTAGTTCAGTTTCATGGCAGAGTTTAAAATTTCACCTTGTGAGTGGGACGGTACGTATGGTTGGGCCCATAGAACTAAATATATGGCCTATAATAATCAGGCTATGTGTATTAAAAAGGTTAAAAGTCAGAAGTATTTTGTTTTTAATCAAAAAGTTCCATAATATGGAATCAGTTCGTGAGTAACCATCTGTGCAATATCTTTTTTTTCTCATCCCAGACCACCCTCCAATCACCAAACCCTAAAGTTACAAGAAAAGATTTTTTGTTCGCCTAATCCATCTTTAACAGTAGGTAAAAAGAACCGCCGAGATTTCAGATTTTATTTTTTCTGTATTCTACGAATATTATGATATTGTGATTGCTTTATCTCACCAATTCATCTTACAGACAATTATTTACTGAAATAGTAATATTGTTTGAAAATAGCAGCATTAAAATAATAGATAGGTAAGTACTATGTACTTAATAATTAATTTATGAACCACACAAGGTCAAAATGCCTAATGCTCATTACCGCAATTAAAGCACAAAATTATTTTTGTGCTTCATTTGTTTGTAATCATATTTTTTTTTATCCACTATAAGTTAGCCCTTGACTGCGATCTCACCTGATGGTAAGTGATGATGAAGTCTAAGATGGTAGCGGGCTAACCTGTTAGGGGCATGGCAGTTATAATAAACCCATACTCGTAACATATTCGCGGTACTGATTTTAAAATGGAATTAACTAAGAATAATCTATACTAATCTATAGGTACATAAAATAAAAATGTAACAGGTCCAATTCTGTACATTGAAGATATTTTGAAAATTTTTTTTGGAGGGCACTCATTATTCGGTACTGAAGCCAAATCTGTAATTTTTTCATTTTTGTCTGTCTGTCTGTCTGTCTGTCTGTCTGTCTGTCTGTCTGTCTGTCTGTTTTTTTTTTTTTTTTATCATCGGCGCATCACGCCGAAGCTACTGAAAGAATTCAAACGAAACTTGGCACGATTGAAGCCCATACTACGAGGTAGGACATAGGATACTTTTTATCCCGAACCAATGCACGATTGTGTGCATTGTCGAGTCAACATCTCCTGAAGATGCTCCGGTGTCGGAGTGAAACGTACGTTGAGAATAATTTGGAAGATTTATGTGGTGTGGTGAATATTGCAAGCTGCAAGTGCAAGATACACTGTACCACATATATTTGCCTATTGTTGCGGATTATAGCAAATTAAATTTCAAGTTCCTTCATAAATACTTAATTCATGATTGTATTAAAGTACTTAAATCTGGCTCTAAACCCATTTGGGTCATTTTATCATGTGAAAGCGTCTATAATAATATATCCGGTTGCTATGACGCGTCCCTAACCGAACTGAATAGAAATGGGGACCGCTTATCGGGTGCGAAACTATAGCCAGGCTTTCATATTAAAATAATTATAATATGGATATTTGCTTCATTTCGTAATAGTGTTGGGACTTTTGAATTCGGTCCGAAAATTCCTGAATTTCAGAGTCTCTTTTCAGCTTCTTCCTCATAAATTAATAACTGGCTGCACTCAATACGTACCTGTTTTATCACCCAATCCCCATTATACTGGAAGAGAATACCTCCAGGTATTAAGTTCACCTTTGTTTATATTCTATTTCATTATTGCAGTAAACAAACACACTAGGGGCCATACACGATAAAATGTCTGCATGAAACATCCGCGTCGGATTGTATTAATTGTAAGTTTTGCACTGTCGGTTTTTATTTGTCCTTGGTATGTTTGCACGAAAACAAATAGTATTTAAACTAGATGACGCCCGCGACTAAATTTCATCAAAATCGGTTGAAAAGATAGACCGTGAAGGCGTAGCAGACAGACAGACAGACACACTTTCGCATTCATAATATTAGTATTGATATGGATTCTGATATTTGTATTCACTGTTATAATTATTTTGTTTAGATATGTGGCGATCGTGAAGCCTCTACAACACCGGCTGAGCCGCCGAGTAGCTCGCGCTGTGTTGTTCACCGTGTGGTTCGCGAGCGCTCTGCTTGCGCTACCGAGCCTGCTCTACTCCGATACTTACACAAAGAAGTAAGTATGAGTGGCCCCTTGTAGCAGCCAACTCAAAGCTATGAGATGAGCCATGTGAGAAAGCGTCGGGTTGGAGGTAGTGTTACTGAATATACGAGTAAGATAAGATTTGGTTTTAGCCAGCATTTACCTGAACACATCGTGTAGCTCTCTATGCGATAGACGTCCACTGGATATGGTCCACATGGATATGGATCTCTTGCAGACGCATTCAAACAAAATAAATCCAGCTGCTCCATGCGACTAGTTTATTAATATCGTCCGTCCACCCAGGGGTCTGCCAACGCTGTCCATTCGTGGTTCTGACAGGCAGTGGGTCAAGTGAGGCATTCTACATCTCATATGATATACTAGCTGATGCCCGCGACTTCGTCCGCGTGGATTCAGGTGTTCTCGCGGGAACTCTTTAATTTTCCGGGATAAAAAATAGCCTATGTGCTATTCCAGACGCTAATCTATCTCTGTGCCAAATTTCATCCAGATCCGTTCAGCCGTTGGAGCGTGATTGAGTAACAAACATCCATACATCCATACATCCACACATCCATACATCCATACATCCATCCAAACTTTCGCATTTATAATATTTATTTGATTCAGTTAACAGTAACTCTTTGAGCTAATGAGTACGAACACTATGCGAGGGAACCGATCCATGTTAGCTCATAGCTGGGTAAAAAACTAATATCATTAGCGGCTCCAAAATAGGGACATGAAATTATAATTCCTTCCTAAACTACTCTAGTTTGTTTGCAATCTTATAAGTCTTTGTCGAATAGCAAACAATTAAATACGCCGTAATTAAAAGTATTTTAATGAACTTCGAAGTCACGAGTTTCATTGAAATAACAAAAAAGGCTAGAGGAGTTTTTGTTGGTTGTTCAAAAAAACTTTTACCAATTATAAAACCACGCCTACTAATGAGCAAAATTTTCCTAAGCGACAAAAATAAAAATAATTATCATGGCTTACCTAAAATTAACGTACCTACCATCGTTTAATCAACGAAGTTAATCTGAGAAAATTAAAAAAATTGCGTGAATGTTTTTCTCATGGATGTAAGAATATATTATAAATGGATCCCGAACTAAAGTAAAACCACAGAAAACTGAGTACATTTTTTACGGCTCCCACCTATCTCTAGATTTAGAAAGATCCAAACTAGTGCAAAACTACATAGACAATCCACCATCTATTCTATAAATTGGTTTTTGTCATGCTGAGTTATGTTCAAATTATATTTCGTCGCTTCATTCTTCAGATATATACTATGTAGTTTCCTTAATTATACAACAACAATCGTACGATTTTTAGAGATGTTTTATTTTAGTTTATCGACAAAATTCTCGCGCTTGAGCCATCTCTAGTCTCTACCTGACTGCGTCATTCTTTTTTCGTACGTAGCAACGATCGGACGTTCCCACTTTCAACAAAGTTAATATTATTATTTTATATCTAAATAAAAAGAAACAGCCGCTGCCTCTTACAGGAAAACGGTGAGTCTTTAATCTGTCATTTTCAGCAATTTATTTCATGCCTGACACTTGACAGGCTTAAGAAATTATACTTATATTAATATTTCATGCAGTGTTAAATTACACTAAAGGTTTTTTGAGGGGTTACCCGAGAGGTATCAACAAAGGAGAATAAACCTTTCAGCATGACGCGCCTGAGGAATTATATTTTCATGCAGTGTCAAATTACACTATGTGGTATGTGGGTACTTAAACAAAACAGTTCGGTCACTTTCATTGTGGCTCTCGCGTATTTATTGCATTAATAATTATAGTTACTTAGTACTTACACGAAGTACGTGTTAAAGTACGCTAATCTACTGGGAGGTTACTAGCGAAGTAACACGACGGAAATCAAACCTTCCAGCTAGACACTCCTAGCGATAGCAGGATAAGGAGAAATATTGGCGCCCGTTAGACTTGTCTGATGACGAGAACTTTGCAGGTTAGTCGAAAATTCTATTACTAAGTGTTAAAAAGTGTTTTTAACTCGGGATTGACTGCGAGTCAATTGCGAGATCATAATTGGCTGCGAGCCAATTATGAGTCATATTCTTATGACACTCATGCAGTGAATATGTGCCACCTTGACTAGATAATATGCACATTAACTGCAAGCTAAAAAAGGTGTTTTTAACTCGGGATTGACTGCGAGTCAATTGCGAGATCATAATTAGCTGCGAGCTAATTATGAGTCATATTCTTATGACAATAATGCAGTGAATATGTGTCACCTTGACTAGATATGCACATTAACTGCAAGCTAAAAAAGTGTTTTTAACTCGGGATTGACTGCGAGTCAATTGCGAGATCATAATTAGCTGCGAGCTAATTATGAGTCATATTCGTATGACACTCATGCAGTGAATATATATCACCTTGACTAGATATGCACATTAACTGCAAGTTTTTGTCCACGAGACAATATTAACGCAAAATGCGTAAATACATACTACCTCCATATTCGTCCGCTCACTTATTGTATTCTTTAGAGATCCAAAATATGAGGTTGAGCCCCATGCACAAGACGAATTCACCATTCTCTGAACAAGGGGGAAGTCGTGGAGGGTCAAAGACGTGCCGCCAAGCGATTTAGCGTTCCGGTACGATGCCGTGTAGAAACCTAATAGGGGTATGGGTTTAATATAACTGCCATGCCCCTAACAGGTTAGCCCGCTACCATCTTAGACTGCATCGTCACTTATCATAAGGTGAGTTCGCAGTCAAGGGCTAACTTGTACGACCAACTATATCAGATTCGTCACTAAGGACCGGCTTAGCAAGCCTAACACAAATTGATTTCGTTTCGTTCACAAATACTCGAGAAGTATCCGGAACACAGGTAAATTTATTATTTACCTACTTTTAAAGAAGGTTACTTTTTACTCTTATTATATTTTTTTCGTGCGAGGTAGCAAACGCACGTGCACTGTTTGTTAAAACTTTTAAATGTGAATATTTAAGTGAAATGCCGAAACGAAAACGCGAACAATAGAAACGTAATCGTCGAAGGATTATTATAAAATCCTCATCAGACTCCCGGTATGCATTCATAATTCAACCTACCCTCTCATAAAAATATTTTTTCACTATCATAATATTGCATTAAAATACAGCTAAATTCTATCGCTTTCAAAGCAGAAAACCGGCTTATTCGAACGTACAAACGCCTGGTGATTGACCAAGAGTTAAAACGATGGCCGTCTACCTTACTTTTAATCATATCTGTGTAAGAAAAACATATCTACGATTGCATTTTTCTCAAGAAATCACAAATCATTGTGTAACTGAACAACCTGGCGGTTCACAGAGTGTTAACACGAAGGTTTCATAGAGATAAAACCTTAGTCTCGTACCTACATTTTCAGACGGTAATATTATGTAACAGAACAACCTGGCGGTTAACCGAGAGTTGACACGAGGGTTTAAATACACGCTAAAAGTTTCGTCTTGTACGTTCCATACAACAATGGGGTGTAGGCGAACAACCTGGTGGTTAACCGAGAGTTAACACGAAGGTTCAATAAATACCTACTAAAAGTTTCGTTTTGTACGTTTCATAAGATAATGTTGTATTGCCGAACAACCTGGCGGTTAACCGAGAGTTATCACGAAGGTTTAACAGATGATAGAAGTTACGCCTTGTATGTTTCATACGATAATATTCTGTAACCGAAAAACCTGGCGGTTAACCGGGAGTTAACACGAAGATTTAATAGATGCTCTAAGATTGTCCAGAGCTCGATCCAGAGCTCCTCGGGGTACTCGGAGAAATAAATATTCCAAAATTTGGTGAAAAATATAATAAATGAATAGACCTGAAAGAAACGTAAATCATTCAGTGAATGAAATAGTCAAGATCTCAGGTTCAAAATTTCCAGATGTAATTGTTCACAATATAAAACCTCTCAGTATAAATATACATACACCGTCAGAGAGGTAACAAGAGGTCGGAGATAATGAATATATCCTTTTTATCAGTTATCTAGGTACTTTAGTGTTATATATATTCAATTTATTTACGAATACTGTAGATACAGAAAACGAAAATAAAAGCTGCTAGCATCTTGCCTCATAGTGGTGTGCAAAGAAAATTTGCAACGAAAATGTGTGGTAAAATTGCAAAAATTACCCACAAGTTTTATGTTTTTCCTACCCACATGTTCTTGGGCTCAAATCTCTAGTTTTATATCTCCATCGTGCTGGAAGCATAATTTATCATACATCCGGTGACGTGTAAGAATGGTTGACTAAACTCAGAAGACGGCAGAAAAACAAAAACCAAATTGAGAACCTTTTCCGTTTTGGAAGTCGGTTAAACGGCGAGTATTTTTACGACCGGAAGTAGACTTCGTATGATGTACCTATCTAACAATGTAAAATTTCTATCGTATTATTGTTTTTTAAAAAAAAAAAGATTTTTCGCGGGCTAGCGGGCAAGCATTTCTGCAAACTCGGGATAATGCTGCCCGAAGCGGGATCTTAACTTTAGTATCTATACATCGTCCATATATTGGAAACAATCTTTGAAAAACCGTCATAAAACTGTCGTTATTATAATACGTACATCGTTATCACTCGTGGAAAACATACAATTTACTCCGCCTTAACAACATACTCCATAATAACTTGCTTAATGCAAAATTAAAACACTTGGTTTTTTGTAAAAAGAGTAAAGAGTATAGATCCACGCTGTCAGCGCGTCTACCTTAATAATTGACGGAGGGAAATGATTTAACGCATTTATTCAAAAATAAGTAGGTACTTATGTATATTAAATAATTTATAATGACTGATGACACATGTTTTTAGCGACATGAACAACTAGGTTGTCCATTGTTAAAAAAGTATAGTAGCCTGATATCTCACTTAATTAAAACTTCTTACGTCAGTGGGGTTTAAAGCCCAAACCGACCGATTTACACCTCCAAGTCAACATTATTACTACCTAGTAGTCTATCACAATATCGACCGAGTATATGCATCATTTTTCATTTATATTCTGCGGGGAACTTATACACAGATAGGAATTTGTCGTATTCCATAATCTTGAATAAGGCATAATTTTTTGACAAACATCTTAAAATGGTACCATTATTAATAATTTTATTAAATTATGTGCCTGTAGTAGACCTCTACAACAGGACCAGAATAACCCGTTCTTCTCCCGCCGCGTTTTGAAAAATAATAATTTTCTCCCCCCTTCTGGGTAGGTTTCCACACGTTCAAACGTCCCATTGGACGTCTGTTGTGTGTAAATAAAACCAAGTACATACTGACCCAGCTAATATACTTTTGATTAGATTATAAATCTTGCAGCATTAACATAAATAATTATTGGTTTGCATCCAACCTGTAAGCTTGTTACTCAGGAGCTGATGTAAAAAGCGCAACATTGTATTTCTAAAGTAAAATGAATACTTAAGAAAAATCTTAGACTCATCTTAACTATACGTAGATGAGAATCTCAAGAAATCCGCACATGATTCCAACCTTAAGCATAAAGCTGCTTAAAACATTACGACTCAAATAAGAGATTGGGAAGAATAAAAAAAAAAAAAAAAAAAAAAAAAAATTATTGACAACAATAATTAGTATCTATTCAACGTGGATACAGTTCTTGCAAAAATAGATATTTTCTGTATCTCTAAACATCTACATAGTATATATCTGAAGAATGAAGCGACGAAATATAATAGATGATCAAACGAACTTCCTGAAGTGAAGTTCGATCATTATTATATGAGTCGCTTCATTCGAAGATATATAAATAAATTCCCAACCCACCCAACCCGAAACATATTTTTGCAATAACATTAGGTATATATCTCTAAAAAGAATGACGCAGTCAGGTAGAGACTAGAGATGGCTCAAGCGCGAGAATTTTGTCGATAAACTAAAATAAAACATCTCTAAAAATCGTACGATTGTTGTTGTATAATTAAGGAAACTACATAGTATATATCTTCGAATGAAGCGACTCATATAATAATGATCGAACTTCACTTCAGGAAGTTCGTTTGATCATCTATTATAGGGTACTTTATTAAGACGTGTTCCAATCCAACGACAGCGGCTAAAACATAAGCTAGGTATAGTAGGTAAAAATATCAGCGGGCACTTGTGTCTTCGCTGTCTTCGCTGTCTTGCACAATTCATTACACTGTTCATTACAGTATGATACTCCTGCTCAGTAGTGTACCGGTGATGGGCTGAAATTATGATGATGGTAAAGGAAGATTGCCTGGAAGAAATAGCTACTTACGATAGCTAAGCCGCCTTTTGTATACTGCTTCTTTTTTTCATTGTTTTATTATTATTATTTTTACCTATGAGTGATACTTATTGTGAGTAATAATGATGATGGCATCGTAGCTTTAGGCAACTACCGCGAGACCATTTTCGAATACTACCTCCATCCGTCTAAACTCTAAATAGACACTGAGATCAAAAAATAAACATAATATTATATGAGCAATGGCCTCTGAAGAAGCTCGATCAATATTACGTACGTATCAGTACCTACCTGTAAGGTACTGAATAACATAGCAAAAGCGAGTTTATATTTAAAATAATTGCCAAATTTCAACTAAGCCCCTCTCTCTAGTGATTGTTATATAAAGCAATTTTAAACTTGGTTATCGTAACTTAAACTATAAACAAGTAACTTCCAAGTTCCAATCGATTTACTGCAAAAGCCTTCAAAGTTTACTTACTCGTATACGAGCTACTTCAAAGATTAAAACTTGGGTATTTTGCTCATATACCTATTATATATACCCAGTATGGCCTGATGATTTAATATAAAGTATCCGTTAAAATATATTAGAACTGTCGGTACATTTTGTGACTAAGTCGGACAAAATAAAATGGAACTAAAAATTACTAAACATAGATTGATCCTTTATCTCCAATTTTTGGAAATGACATTGTTAAAAATCTTTATTTAAACCTACTATAAAAATGATTTTCCGACACCTCTTCGCACAAAACATCGCGACTTTCGGTACATTTTTTGCTGTATGTATACCGATTTTTTGTCTTTAAAAAATACCATCTGTTAAGAGATATGTTCACCTCAAAATTTTGGAAAGAAAAATATTAAAAATACTTCAAGACTTGGTGGAGTGACCTGAAGGTATACTTCGACGACTACTACTGGAACTCCTAGACGCGTATACCTACGTGTATCGAATATACCTAGCTCTACGCGTCTAGGAGTTCCAGCAGTAGTCGTCGAAGTATACCTTCAGGTCACTCCACAAAGTCTTGAAGTAAGATCTCATGATAACTAGCAAAACGATCCCAAATTCGATACATTTAGCTCAACGTGTCTAGGAGTTCCAGTAGTAGTCGTCGAAGTATACCTTCAGGTCACACCACCAAGTCTTGAAGTATTTTTAATATTTTTCTTTCCAAAATTTTGAGGTGAACATATCTCTTAACAGATGGTATTTTTTAAAAACAAAAAATCGGTATACATACAGCAAAAAATGTACCGAAAGTCGCGATGTTTTGTGCGAAGAGGTGTCGGAAAATCATTTTTATAGTAGGTTTAAATAAAGATTTTTAACAATGACATCTCCAAAAATTGGAGATAAAGGATCAATCTATGTGTAGTAATTTTTAGTTCCATTTTATTTTGTCCGACTTAGTCACAAAATGTACCGACAGTTCTAATATATTTTAACGGATTTGCGGAAATACGTCCTTAAGTACTTATATTAGATACTAGCTGATGCCCGCGACTTCGTCCGCGTGGACTAAGTTTTTCAGTTAATTTTCCAGAATAAAAAGTAGCCTACATTACTATCCCACGGTATAATCCCCCTATAATGGTGAAACACGTACTTCTTCATATTTTAACGAAAGCCCAAATGCTGTTTCATGGCTATAACTTGAGAAATTAAGGATTTTCATACAAACTCTCAACCCCTATTTCACCCCTTCGGGGGTGGAATTTTGAAAAACTGTGAACCACTTATGTTTTCATTTTCAACCCGCAGCTCATATATCAAGTTTCATGGCTGTAACTTGAGAAATTAAGGACTTTCATACAAACTCTCAACCCCTATTTCACCCTTTCGGGGGTGGAATTTTGGAAAACTGTGAAACACATATGTTTTCATTTTCAACCCGCAGCTCATATATCAAGTTTCATGGTTATAACTTGAGAAATTAAGGATTTTCATACAAACTCTCAACCCCTATTTCACCCCTTCGGGGGTGGAATTTTGAAAAACTGTGAAACACATATGTTTTCATTTTCAACCCGCAGCTCATATATCAAGTTTCATGGCTATAACTTGAGAAATTAAGGACTTAAACTTTCAACCCCTATTTCACCCCTTCGGGGGTAGAATTTCGGGATAAAAAGTATCCTATGTCCTACCTCGTAGTATGGGCTCAAATCGTGCCAAGTTTCGTTTGAATTCATTCAGTAGTTTCGGCGTGATGCGCAGCCAAGATACAGACAGACAGACAGACAGACAGACAGACAGACAGACAAAAATGAAAAAAATTACAGATTTGGCTTCAGTATCGAATAATGAGTGCCCTCCAAAAAAAATTTTCAAAATATCTTCAATGTACAGAATTGGACCTGTTACAGTTTTATTATATGTAGGTATTTAAATCTCTATATCCTTAGAATAACTACCTATAGTTATTATAAGTCTATATCATTTTCTACTATTCAGGCGTAAATGAATTATTGTAGCTACATTATACGGGATAACACAAAAAAGATATATTATACCATTACATTATACAGACTAAGGTCGACTCTTTACCAAAAGTGGAAATCAGCGTGGGCTTTCAAATTCGTGACCGTATAAAATGTCAATAAAAGTTTTGAGAATTCGCGAATGGCGGTAGTTACAAGTTGTTTACGAACGCGACTTTCACCAATTTCTTTTACCACTGCAATTAATATGCCGAGCTTTTGCCGAAAAGTGCCAGCATTACAATATTCTACTAAACCAGTTTAAATGTCCTTGTGCAAGCGGCCCTAATATATTTTAACAGATATTTATATGAATTTTTAAAGTTTATGATAAACTAGCTGATGGCCGCGACTTCCTCCGCGTGGATTGAGGTTTTTTGGTTCCCGCGGGAACTCCTTAGTTTTCCGGGATAACAAGTAGCCTATGTGTAATTCCAGCCTATAATCTATCTCTGTGCCAAATTTCATCCAGATCCGTTCAGCCGTTCGGGCGTGCTTAAGTAACAAACATCCATACATCCATACATCCATACATCCATCCAAACTTTCGCATTTATAATATTTATATTATTTGATTAGTCAGGTATACCCTAGCCAACTGTTGGAGCTACTCCAACAGTTGGTAAATGGGACGGACACGTGTAAATCGCCTCATTCAATTCAGGTATCTTGAAGTCTTAATTAATTCTCGAAACTGTATGAGGCGAAGGCAAATTACAAGGGCAACCAATATACGAAAACGTTTCTAGCTCAAATAAAAGAAGAAAGGTAAAACACTGACAAATTAAGTCTAGACGTAATTTATGTTCCAAAACAAAAAATGGAATCGGCCAAATTGAGATCCTTTAATCTTCTTTTGGCTAAAGTTAAACGGATAAATTCTTTATAGATATTTAGAACACGTCCCGGTCTAATTAATATAAAAACTCGTTTGAGCGTTTTTGTTCAGAATTCCTTGATTTGAAGATTCGTTAGAAAGATTGCTATATATTATTTATTTCACTATAAGACGCCCTTGACTGTGTTATGTGATGATGCCATCGATTTACCAACTAAGGATACAACATTACCTACAAATTAATACTCAAAAAGCGTCCACAATCGCTTATACAAACGCAGCTATAGATAATAGACAATGAGACACCAAACGGTTCACAAAAACCAACCATATAGCTTTATATTTAGGGTTCAATTTTGTAATAACAATTCGACACATACGACATTTTGTCGCCTAGTGTACTCATGCGCGACTGAGGCAAAAATTGTTCATTGTGCACAATTTGACCGTGCCGTTTTTTGCGTTTCGATGGTGCGTCTAAGGTATTGGTATGGAATGGACGATGCAGTCAAATATAGTACAACCACACTAATGTTATCATATACCATTACCGTGGTACAGCTGGCTTACCTGTTAGAAGTACGGCAGTTAGGTACGAGTATATTATACTCATAACCGATTTCGGTTTCTATTTTCTACACGGCATCTGACTGCAATGCTTCGTCTGGCGACACATCTTTGCCAGTAGAGTTGTAGCCTAGCTATGGCCCGATCATCCCCCCAGACCACAGATAATTTAGAAATAAAAAATTCCCAAATTGACCTCGTCGGGGATCGAACTCATCGAACCCGGGACCTCCCACTTATGAGCGCTCATCACTTCATAGAGAATTCGTCAAAAAATAACAGTCACGGTTGACAGTCTGCTCAACGAATTATTATCAAACTGTATCTGTGACATAGATTTGTATAATTAGTTTCTGATGAAATGTGAGTCCTGTCGCTACGGTAGCGACTGACGATAGGTATGCGTGACTAAAGTTATATGGATCCATATTAATAAACCTGTCATTCTAAGCTGTCATTGAATATTAAAGTGCTAGTAAATAGCATGGATGTAATAAGTACCGTAAGTACTTATTACATCCATGGTAAATAGTTATATCAACAGTCAAAGGCGTTTATAATGAGGATTTATATGTAGGTAGTGTTAGATGGGAACTTAAAAACGATTTTTTTAATACAGTTGCTCAAAAAAAGGCGTATTGCAGGGACGTATAGCGTTCGGGATGTGGGCTATTACATACTCGTGCTTTTTTTTTACCTTTCCCGAACTCGTGCGTTCATGGTGCGTTCTCTTTCCCAACTGTCAAAATAATGTCTAATAAAAAGAAAAACCAACCATGAAGTTTTTACTAAAAAAATTCGTAGAAGTTTTTATGATTCATGCAAATACGTATATTTCTGAAAAGAAGCTACTAATTTGTTTCAATATCAGATTTAATGATTTGATTGAATGAGTTTGGTTAGGTTTCATTTTATTTCATCTCATTAAATTTCATTTTCATTTCATATCAATAAAAAAAATCTACTGAAGACTTGGCTGTATGGGCATAGTTCCCTTTGCCTGCCAGAATGGGTGAAGAAAAAAAAACTCTGCCTATATTCTACGGTTGGCGCCATTTTTCAGAAATTTTCTTTGCGAGTTTAGTTGTTTGTTGCACAAAATGAGTAATTTCGACCCTAGTTTTTTTGAATTAACACCACCGGAACTCAGTATAATTGCACAAAATGCTTCGGAGAACATTTTACCGGAAAAGTCAAAAAGTCGCTACATATATCTACATACGACGAATTTATTGCGTGGAGAGAAGAGAAAAAAGCAAGTAGTTTTTCAGAAAATGTTATGTTGGCATATACTTCTCCGAACTCTCAGCAAAATTAAAACCTTCTACGTTATGGTCGAGGTTTTCGATGATAAAAAGTATGCTGAAAATGCAACAAACTAGAAACTGGGAAAAAAATCACACACTCCATTAATTTAAGGTCCAGTCCGTCTATACCTTATAATTCATCAGATCCAACTCCATCAACTAGCAAACGCCATTGTATGACAAATATACATGAACAATCATACGAAATTAATACCTAATAGTTTGTCTCAAACAGTAAATATGCAACCTAAAACTTCCCCAGTTAGTATAAAAAACTGTACAATTTCAATGTAATATGTGAATTATAACTTTTATAAGAAATAAATGTTAAGTTAGTTGAGTTTATTGTGTTTTTATTATTTTATTAAATTGCTTCATTTTTTCGCAACTGTATTAAAAATAGTCGTTCAGTACACGTGCGGAACCGTCATTGCAACTTGTTCCGACTGTCAACCCTCGCTTTCGGCTGCGCCTCGGCTTGGGTAGACATTTGTCGGAACTCTTTGCAATGACAGTCTTTCCACACTTGTAATGAAATATACTAATTTATGGTATCATTGCCTGCATAATCTACAGTGGCAAAACTGCGCGATGAGCTATCTCGGCAGTCGTAATTCCTTCCTCCATGAGCTATCTAGTGGAACCACAGATCACTCTATACTAGTCCCAGAGTGGAATGGCGTTACGCTAATGACCTGTGCCTGGGTTATAAATTATCTAATAAATAATAAATGAGTGCATAACCAATGTTTGTATTTAATATCAGATAGTTAAGGTCAATGTTAATGAAGTCTGTCTGCTACGTTTTCATGAAATTTGGTGCAGGGGTAGATTGCAGGCGGGAAAGGACATAGGTTGTTTAAGGAGTTCCCCCGGCAATCAAAAAAACCTTAATCTACACGGACAAAGTCGCGGGCATCATCTAGTTTTTAATTTAAGTATCTTTTTGGTTTTTGCGATACTGAGATTATGATAAAAAGCATTATTACCAAGATAAATTGTTCGAAAGGTTGTCTTGCACTTTAGAAAAACCAATCCTACCGCCTATATTTTATCAGAGCACTAGCTGACGCCCGCGACTTTGTCCGCGTGTTTTTTTTGATTCCCGCGGGAACTCCTTAATTTTCCGGGATATAAAGTAGCCTTAGATGTTACGCTCCAGGTCCTCAACTATATCCATGCCAAAAACCACGTCGATCCGTTGCTCCGTTGCGGCGTGATTGAAGGACAAACCAACAAACAAACACACTTTCGCATTTATAATATTTCAGAGCATGAACAATAGACAGTTAATGGATGTTCAAAGTGAAAACATAAATTGCCATGAAAATGTACTTTCAATATTTGGAAAAGCAGTAAATTATTATCAACTGTTTGTCTACTGTCTTGGATATGATTGATTGATGTTTGAATAAGAAAGAGGTTTGAATATTTTTGTATGGAGCCTGGCCTACATACAGTTCCGCCATTTTAACTTTTTTCCTAACAAACCTTTACTTCAAAACTTTTTTTCAAACCTGTACTAATCAATAGATTTTGTCTTTTTGAAGATTTATCAAGACAAAATCTTGTGACAGGGTTTCCAACCTATCAAAGCCGTGCCGTTTGCACCATTATCGAGTAGAGAATAACTTTGATAACTCAGAAACCTGCCACTTTAGAAGACGTCTCATGTAATGCTTGCTTGTAGGTATATTAAGTTATTAACGCCACGGGTTTTATGAGTGGCCGCTATTTCGACAAAAAAATAAAAATGGCGGGACGGCAGCTGGTAGGCCTTAAAATGCATACCCCTTTAGCCTAAGTTCACACATACCGCAAAAATGATCATTTATTTTGTATTATGTACAGAGTAGGAATGAAATTCCTGACTTATGCCAGGAAGCTGAAGAATGAATGACTTTTACCTATGTCTTGCTCTTCATCGGTTTCTGTTATTGAATGTAAATAACACTCCTACTAATATCTGTGGTAATATTATGAATTAATGAATATTATAATTTAATAAAGGTCATCGCACTTTAAAAAGCCGACCCAAATCACACGCTGTATTGTTATTTTCATGCTGTTTTTGAGTAAAAATGCGGACGACTTCATCTGGACGAATTTCTAGTACAGAAAATAATATCATGCGGCATGTCTCTTATATGTGCGATCAACTTAAATGTAGATAATATTTTGTACGAAGTTTTATGTATTAATGATTAATGTTACTTGTTCTAAGGTACATAAATGGGGAACGAGAGATATGTTTCATAAAATGGCCGGATGGCAGCTACCCTACTTCAAGGACGGATTACAGGTAAGATGATTATATAATATATTATTTGGACTCGAACCTTTGCAGCTAGCAGCTTTTTTATAGCATAGCTAAGCTTTTTCTTTTGATGTTTAATTAATTTTCAATGCAGCTTTAAATCCGTATGTGTCTGTCCGTCTGCTACGCTTTAATGGCCCACCGATTTTGAGGAAATTTGGTATAGATACAGGTTGTATCCCAGGAAAGGACATAGGCTATACTTAGGCATAGTCTTTATCCTGGGAAATGTAGAAGTTCCCGCGGGAGCTTAATCTTTAATCAACTTAATCCACGAAGACGAAGTCGCGGGCACCATCTATTTCTCAATAAACTTGCAATAAAAAGTTTTGTTTGCTTATATCAGTTTTCAGGCTAGTTGCATTTTATGTATACCAGCTCCACTCGCAGAACTTAAACTGTTTAATATTTTTTGTAAACTTGCATTATGTTTCTCATGTAGTTACAACCTGGTATTCCTGGCGGTGACATACGTGGCCCCGATGGCGGTAATGGTGTGGGCCTACGCGCGCATGAGCGCAGCATTGCGAGGAAGGACCATTGGCGAGTGTACACATCACCAGATGCAAGTTGTAAGGTCCAAGAGAAAGGTGAGTTATTGGTGTGGTGAAATACGAATTACATTTTTTTTAATCCACTACAAGTTAGCCGTTGACTGCGATCTCACCTGATGGTAAGTGCTGATGCAGTCAAAGATGGTAGCGGGCTAACCTGTTAGGGGCATGGCAGTTATATTAAACCCATACCCCTATTCGGTTTTTAAACGGCATCGTACCGGAACGCTTAATCACTTGGCGGCACGTCATTGCCGGTAGGGTGGTAACTAGCCACGGCTGAAGCCTCCCACCAGGCCAGACCATGAAACTCGGGACCTCCGCACGTTAAGACAACAGTGCTCAACACTGCGCCACGGAGGTCGTCAGAACATAAACCAAACATTTCAAAACTGGTGATAGCATAGTGGGAAAACCAGTGATGATAACCTTGTGGTTGGAGTTAGATCCTCGGGCACCTCTAACGTTTAGGAGTTAAGCTTTTTTTTTTAAAGTTATAGATTTAACTTGCTTTGACGGTGAAGCAAAACATCGCGAGGAAAACCTCTGCATACCTACCCAAGCGCTATCCATATTATTCAAAAAGGTATGTGAAGTCTGCCGATTCACACTTGGCCAGCGTGGTGGACTATGGCCAAACCGTTCTCATCTGAGAGGAGACCCAAGCTCAGTAGGGAGCCTGCATTGGGTTGAAATAATGACGATAATGGAACATATATGGCATAAGGCTGGATATAATTTAATTATTATTATGTATCATGACATCCGATCCCAACGCCAAGATGAGTCAATTGTATATTAACGTTATCTATACTCTATATTATCCATACTTCTATATTCGTATTATAAATGGGAATGTGTGTCTGTCTGTCTGCTACGCTTTCCCGGCCCATCTTTTAAACCGATTTTGATGAAATTTGGTACAGAGGTAAAGGACATTGGATACTTTATATCTCGGAAAATTAAAGAGTTCCGGCGGGAATCAAAAATCCTTAATCCACGCGGACGAAGACGCGGGCGTCATCCAGTACTATAATAAACTTAACATTTCCAAACAACACCATTTCCTTAACAACTGGTGTAGGTATGTGTATTCGGTTGTCTGTCAGTCTCTCAGGACAATGCCTTTTATAGTTATTGATGATTGGTAGTTAAATGACTTTAATAGATCCACAATCCTAAAGAATACCTCCAGATATAAAACCAGCCTAGATCTCAGTGAATTTTGAACGTTTACACACCTTTACGTGCAATATGCAAAACTTCTCTAGAAAAGTATAGAATAGTTTGGCGTGTAAGGTAGCACACGTGTTGCTTGTCTAGCGTAGGTGTTGTTCTCAAAAGGTGTTGTTGTAGTCTTCCGTCTATATTTTATCGTTTATTTAATTTCCGGAATAATTAGCCCTGTGCCGTCGACAAAGATTCCACTTTAGGCTGCGAAGAAAAATTACTGGGCTTAATGAAAAGATTTTCACCTTTAGCGGCTTATTTATACAGACCATTGTGGGGTCGATCGAATGCATTTTTCTTACTTTGAGCTTTTGTTCATTCTTATTTTCAACAGACTTCAAAAAAGGAGGAGGTTCTCAATTCGACTGAATGTTTTTTTTGTGTGTATGTTACGCGATCATTCCGCCAATTATAAATCAATTTTGATGATTTTTTTTTGTTTGGTAGATCATGCTTCAGAGGTGGTCCGATATATTATATTTTATCGAAATTGATTTAGCGCTTTTTGAGAAAATCAACAACAAACAAAATATGTACGGCAGATAATGTTTTGTACTTTTTAGTTTAAGTTGGTACTTAAAGGTATAGTTTTGAAGTCGGTTTTTGTTTTAGATGAAAGCGAATAATTATCTTTTGGTATATTAGGCGAGAATTAGATTTACCAAAAAACGAGTTGTAAATCCGTTCAAGAAAGGATAATTCAACATCCGTTCTAGTTTAAGATCTATTTTACGGAAATAACACGAAGGCACATTATCTCCTTTTCAAATAAAAACTTAATATTTAAACTGACGAGGATAGATTACGTCTACGAAGTCTTTGAAATGCAATTCTGCTTCAAATGAGATAACAAACTGCGGAAAACTTAAGTACCTACTTGGCTTTAGAGATTTGCAAAACTAAGTATGTACCTATTAAATGAGATTTGCCGTATTGAAACAAATGTTTTAGCTTTAAATAGTAATTTGATGTTTTTTCAGATAAAGCTGTACATCCAACAGAACAAAGATAACAAGGAAAGACTGTCCAAAAGTACAGAACTTCCAATTTAAAATCATAAAGTCCCAAATAGAAACAGCTGCGATTCCCGCCAGCACACATTAAATATCACTGCACCTGGAATGTATTGTAAAAAAAACGTGATTTCGGATATAAATATTCAAAATGGAAATTGATTTAAATACGACTGACGCAATCATGATCACGCTTCATAGAAAATCATGAAAAATTACTCACATTAATTCACGAGCGAGGATATATTTTCGGGTCTCTATAGTATTTTCGTAATTTTATTGAGTATCCTGTTTATATTATTTTTAACCGACTTCAAAAAAAGGAGGAGGTTCTCAATTCGACTGTATTTTTTTTTTTAATGTTTGTTACCTCAGAACTTTTGACTGGGTGGACCGATTTGGATGATTCTTTTTTTATTTGAAAGCTGGTGCTTCCCGTGTGGTTCCAATTCAATTTGGTGAAGATCTGATGAATATATCCGGAGATGGAGAACGGAACTCCTCATGGATAAGAGTAAATTGCTCGCGATCAGTGTGATAGTCTTGTAAACAGTATGTTTTAACCATGCATAGCATATCTCGTTCTGGTTACATTCTGTATTTTAAAACAGTGGGGCCACTAAAAATTGTGAAATAAAAAAATTTCAAAAAAAAAAATAAAAACCGACTTCAAAAACCACAAACACTAAAAAGTAAAAAATAATTTAATTTATTATGTATACAAGAGTTAATTTAGTTCTATAATAACATTCTTTGGAGTCGGTGCCAATGTGGAGTCACGTCAACAATAATGAAGAGTAGGTAGACGGTTCATGCGGCTAATTGGTACCGACTCCAAAAAATGTTATTATAGAACTAAATTAACTCTTGTATACATAATAAATTAAATTATTTTTTACTTTTTAGTGTTTGTGGTTTTTGAAGTAGGTTTTTATTTTTTTTTTTGAAATTTTTTTATTGTATCAACAACTACTTATTGTATTGTTTTAAATAAATGTAAAAAAAAATTATATAGTATATAAAAAAAAAACAACTATGCTATGATATATTGAAGGTATTTTAGCGGGGCACTATACTTATTTTAGGATTTGAGCCACAAAACTTCAATTAACTGATTTTTTAATTATTACTTTCTTTCATTATTTTTATATTCTAAAGTGTTTCTTTCTTCGATTTGTTTTTGTTTTATCAATATTTGATCTTTTTCCTTCATTTAGGCTCAACCTCCCTAAGAAACTTGCCAATCTCCGTTTGAAACACAAGTTTGTTTATGCGACACTCAACTCGCATCTCATGAAATATTGCCGATATTACCATCGCGTTCCACATCATAGTATTATACATTTTACTGTGAGTGCTTTCGCATCAAATATTTCACGCCATTGCTTTATCCTTCACGTTAGAACATCTGCCCTACATATCAACAATTTTCGTCGAAGATATCACATTACAATATTTGATATGAAAGTTCACATCAGCTGTCTACTTTCCCATTGTTTCGACATAATAATATGTATCATTAGGCGGCTAAGGTTATCGTTGAAATATTAATTATTAATATATTGTTAAAGTCTAACGATACGATACAACAAGCAGTCAGGGTTCACAAACTTTTGATTTAAAATTTGTCTCATTAACCATGGAGGAACGGATACATCAGTATCTTGTTTGTTCCACTTTAAATACTTGTTTCGGAATGTTTAACTTCAATAGAATTACCATTTTAACTGCCTGGCCCTAGTACCTATCTGCAAATCAGCTATGTCATGAATAATGATTCATAATTAAATTTCAGCCGCAATAGGGTATTTGACTGTATTAAAAATATCGTTTCTGCTGTTGCCATCCTAATAGATTATTATTTTTAAGTAATATTCCATTTGACCGAACTAAAAAATAATGTATTGTTTTTCTATAAAACATGAAATAAATTAATTAATTTTCGATCTATGTTCACGTGATCGTAAACGCTCTATGATTGGTTGAATCGTTAGTGACGTAACTATATAATAAAATCTAACTGTGGTGTAGTAAATTCGAACAATTACGAGTGTTTTTCCGTTTTTCTTTATGTTTCTGTGCTTTTTATTGTTTCAATTAGTCATTACCAACCATACTTTTCCTAATTAATAGTTTAGGAACCCAATTATTTAAAAGCAGATAGTGGAAACCTCTCAAAAGATGATGCATTTAAACCTGATTGGACATTTTTCAAAAATAACCCTGATTTCTATGCTGCAGAACTAAAAAATGTGAAAACTGCCTTGTAAGTATACTATATATTTCTTAAATAAAGCAATTTATTGTATTAATATCTTTTCGTCCAAGAATAAAACCTAACATTCGCAGAATTAAGTACTTACTAGGTTATATTATTTACTAACATAGATCGTGATATTCAGTTTTGGTTTCTTTCTTTATAGAGCTTCGAGAGAGTCTTATCGCTGTTGGTTATGTCCAGCTACATCGCGAATCTGTCATTTGTACACTCAAATGCAAGATATGTCCCAAGCACAAAGTGAGAGCAAAATCATATTCTGTAACTATGATAGTAGATGAAGACAAAACTCAATTTATAAGTTGTGAGTGCTATGATTGTGCTGCATCCACTGGAGGCTGCAAGCATGCTGTGGCCTTTTTGATGTGGACTCACCAGCGTAGTGAACAACCTTCATGTAGGTACCTCTCTTGAGTGCTACGGAAAAAAAAATACTTTATCCAGAGTAGGCACTACCATGAAATTTATTACAGTGGAGCAATTATCTAAAAAACACACTCAACATCCTTCAACATCATCTTTTAGCAGTAATGAACTCCTATCAGTTTCTTCTTAAATTATGTAATATGTGGATAGGTATAATAAAAATCATATTTCTATTTCATTGTTTTATTTATCAAACTCACTCGAACTCAAATGTTTTTTTATTCAAATAAACTTTTACAAGCGCTTTTGAATTGTCAAGTTAATCTACCCTTGGTTTGGAATACCATTCATACCGAGTATATCTTTTGTCACATTCATAGTCTGTACTGCCTTGTTTCTGTGACGCATCTTTAAATAATCTATTTGGACAGATTTATCAGCAGTTGCGATTGGTTGAGTGTTTATTCCTTTATCGTGATGTGTTTGTGGTTTCTGAAAAGACAAAATATTCATTAAAATTAATTTTCTATACCTACAGAAACAGTACCTTAACTTACTGACAATCAATGCAAATTGCACAGCCACCTGGTGGATCTACAAACATACTAAAATTATACATCAATGTCTACAAACTTGGAATTTTGTATGTAGGTTCTCTCTCGGTGAAGAAAGGATTTTCTGGAATTCCAAAAAAAAACCTAAATCCATACTGATTAAGTCAAAAAATCAAATCAAAATGTGTGATTCGGGTGAACCCTGTGATTATTGGGAACACTAAGTACCCTATGTCCTTCCCGGGATGCAAGCTATCTGTGTACCAAATTTCATCAAATTGGTTAAACAGATGTGTGAGCTGTGAAGAGACAGCAGACAGACCGACAGAGAAGTGAAGCCCATTTTGTATTGGTTGTAGGTTAGAATTTTCTCCAACTGTAATAAGTATACCATAATAAGTTTTTGATTGCAAATTCCACTTCAAAGTTCCAAGTAGGTAATGATCTACTGAAATTATTGAATTACATAAATTGGCTAGAATTTCTAAATTAGTTATTACTTATTAATGTGTTTGTAAATACTTAATAAACATACTACAAACCAGCTAATACAAACGGACATGTTTAACCTCAAACAGAACAGGTGAAGTAGGTACACATTTTTAGACCATTATATAATTATATTTAGTAATAGTTTGTTAGATAGATAGTGTAAAACTCACATCAAAGCGATCCTCGCAAAAATAAACACTTAAAGTGACCCTCAGTGACCACTATAGGGTCTCTTCGAGCAAGTTGCAACCACTTCTTCCGTATCTTGGCTTTCTTTGGAACACTTCTAAACAGTTTACTCTCGAGTTTTTGTAGACTTGTTTGTACATTGCAGTAGTATGCACACCACACACCATTGGTAAACCATAGTTTTATTAAAACAATCTCTAAAACAAAGTTTTTATCAAGGGAAACTGAAATATCACACACTTTGTTTACGTTTTTACTACATAGTTACGTCATAGAAGTCATGTCACCCAAATTTTGTCAAAGAGAGCGTTTACGCGGCAATTTAATTTTTTGAATTTATTTTTGAGATTTCTATATAAAATACTGAAAATTAAGACGAAATAAATATATTGTTAGCTATAATAAATCATTAATAACAATATGCGACTATTTTCTAAAAGCAGTCAAATACCCTATTCAAAGGAACAATAAGCCATCATTTAACATAACGTGGCCTTATGTTGTCATCATAATAGAATTTTGGGACAAATAGCTGACACTTAATTCCTGTTCGAGGAAATATTTGGAGGGTTTTGTGTTTTGTTTTGCGATCATGCTCTCAGTAATTTAGAAACCAAATCATACCTACTAATTTAATAAACAAAGCAACGGGTCGACGTAATTTTTGGCATGTGTATAGTTGAGGACCGAGAGTGACATAGGCTACTTTTTCATCCCGGAAAATTAAGGAACCCGTGGGAATTAAAAAATCGTATGTATTCCACGCGGACAAAGTCGCGGGCATCAGCTAAAAAGTATATAAATATTTAAAAAAAGTAAAGCATGAATTTATGGATGACTAGCTGATACCCGTGACTTCGTCTGCGTGGATTGAGCTTTTCGGTTCCCGCTGGAACTCTTTAATTTTCCGGCACAAAAAGTAGCCTATGTGTTATTCCAGACCCGTATCTGTCCGTGCCAAATTTCATCCAGATCCTTTCAGCCGCTATGGCGTGATTGAGTAACAAACATCCATCCATCCATCCATCCATCCAAAATTTCGCATTTATAATATTAGTATAGACTATAGAGTATAGATAAAACGCGACTTAATTAAAGCTAAAGCTGCACTCAACTATCAATCTTGGATTCGGTGTAACATTCGCATAACTCTCAGATTTAGCACTTTGAAAACAGTGATCTATATAATCTGAGTACTTACCTACTCTAGCTTTCAATATTTCTGCGAGCATTAAATACGTCAATATTATTAATATCGCGCTTTGTATAAATCTAATAATCTAACTTAATGTATGTAGGTAACATAATTTATTATACGAGTGCTTTTTCATTTACTATTTCACGTAAACCCGTCACGCGAAGAGGAAATCATTAAAAAAATACTCAAAGAAAGTTGCAAGCAATGGCTAAATGTGTTAAGGTACAAAATAATGAGCTCAACTTTTACTTCCACTCATCAGGCAGTAAGGCCAATTCTGGTGTACACCATTTCTAAACTGACTATATTTTATATTGCTTGCTTTCATAATACTCCCTGCAGAAAAGGGCAGCAATAGACTTAGAGCTGTCATTTTAGTTTAGAGATTGTGTTATACAGAATTGGCCACAGCTTCCATATTTTGTTATAATATATTTATACCTACTAGCTGATGCCCGCGACTTCGTCCGCGTAGTTTAAGTTTTTTTTATATTTTCGCGGGAACGTATTAACCTTCCGGGATAAAAAGTAGCCTTGTAAAAAGAGCCACTCTCCAGGTCCTCAACTATACCCATGCCAAAAATCACGTCAATCCGTTGCTCCGTTGCGGCAAACCAACAAACCAATAAACCAACAAACCAACAAACAAACGCACTTTCGCATCATATAATATTAGTATGATTTCAGCCCTTTGGGGGTAGAATTTTCAAAAATGGCGAAACATGTATTTCTTCATTTGAAACCGGTAGCCCAAATATCAAGTTTCATGGCTATAACTTAAAAAAAAAAACCGGCCAAGTGCGAGTCGGACTCGCGCACCGAGGGTTCCGTACAAACCTGTAGTAAGTTTTACGATTTATGACGTATTAAAAATAAAAATTACGTTTGTTGTATGGGAGCCCCCCTTTAATATTTACTTTATTGATATTTAATTATTTATTTTGAAAGGTAATATACAAGTTAATATTCTGTGAAAATTTGAACCGTCTACCTGTTACCGTTTTTAATATTGAGCAAAAAAATACGAAAAAAACACGTTTATTGTATGGGGACCCCCCTTAATATATATATTTTTTTAATTTTTAGTATTTGTTGTTATAGCGGCAACGGAAATACATCATTTGTGAAAATTTCAGCTTTCTAGCTATCACGGTTTATGAGATACAGCCTGGAGACAGACAGACAGACAGACAGACAGACAGCGGAGTCTTAGTAATAGGGTCCCGTTTTTACCCTTTGGGTACGGAACCCTAAAAACGACGGACTTTCATACAAACTTTCACCCCCTATTTCACCCCCTTAGGGGTGGAATTTTGGAAAATCCTTCCTTAGTGAGCGCCTACGTCACAAAAGGAACCTACTGTCAAAATTCCAAGTTTCTAACCCTAGCGGTTTAGGCTGTGCGTTGTTGTAATAAGTCAGTCAGTCAGTCATGATTTTATATATATAGATGATGTTCATTTAATGGTCAGCAGCTGTCAAGGTAAAATTAACTTAAATCCTTAATTCGAGAACAATGAATTGCCACTGTAAAAATAATGAAATGAAAAAAAAAAAAACCGGCCAAGTGCGAGTCGGACTCGCGCACCGAGGATTCCGTACAAACCTGTAGTAAGGTTTACGATTTATGACGTATTAAAAACAAGACGAAATGAACCGCAAAACTAACTTTGTTTGTAGAGGTTTATTGTTAATATCAAAAAATTACGTTTGTTGTATGGGAGCCCCCCTTTAATATTTACTTTATTGATATTTAATTATTTATTTTGAAAGGTAATATACAAGTTAATATTCTGTGAAAATTTGAACCGTCTACCTGTTACCGTTTTTAATATTGAGCAAAAAAATACGAAAAAAACACGTTTATTGTATGGGGACCCCCCTTAATATATATATTTTTTTAATTTTTAGTATTTGTTGTTATAGCGGCAACGGAAATACATCATTTGTGAAAATTTCAGCTTTCTAGCTATCACGGTTTATGAGATACAGCCTGGAGACAGACAGACAGACAGACAGACAGACAGACAGACAGACAGACAGCGGAGTCTTAGTAATAGGGTCCCGTTTTTACCCTTTGGGTACGGAACCCTAAAAAGGGCGTGGACTGGAAAGGATTTAATAAAAAAACTTCATGAGCTGATTTTCTTTTGTTAAAATAGAAAAACTTTTAGAATTTCCAATTCTATCGGTTGGGGTATGGAAATAGAAATTTTGATGTTCAAACACTTTTTAGTCTGAATAGCACTGATTTATTATTAGATTTTTAGATTTTGTCCGCGACTTTGACTCGATTGTATGCTTCTTAAAATTCTATAAATTCGGTAGATACTTGTAAAGAAATGACAAATACGCTATCAGATTTCCATTTCTGATAATAAATATATTATGACAGAAACTTAGATTTTAAATTAATCTAATTTACAGCAAGGCCATCATACATTTACATCGCCAAATTAGATCGTCAAAATTGCCATCCTCACTATTAGTGTTCCTGAAACTTTCTTGCGAGTTTGGTTTACCCTGATAAGAAAAAGGGATGGTATTATGAAGTTGCAGGACGGCTTTACGCCCAAATCCCTTTCGTTAGCAGGATTTTTGGCGGATGTTAGGCGAACATGTAAGAAAAAACTAAATCCATTTATAAGACTCTTATTACAGTTTTATGGGGTTCCGTGTTCCAGATTGGGCTATAGGATAGGATGATTGCGATGTCCGTATTAAAACGAGAGTATTTACAGAATAATTATATGATAGTTACTCAGTCAGTTTCTTTCCTTTCTTCATAAAGTTCTGTTACCGTTGGTAATAGAATTTTTCGAATAGAAATTGAAAAGCAACTTATTAAAGATACATTTCTGTAACTTAAAACCGCTTTGAGGTTAATAATAAAATATTTGAGAACGCGGAAATGCGGTCGGACGCGGTTAATAAATGGGTGACATCAATTTGCGCTCCAGAAATATTTTTGGACGATACGACTTTTTTCTTGTAACGTTAGGTGTGTTTGGTAACTTGATAGTATTCTTGCCACTTATCATAAAGGATCATGAGCCACTGATACTTAAAACAGCGTGAAATGAACCACCGCATTGTAAATATTAATGACAAGACACCATATCGCAAACATCAAAATCAGGACCAGAATCAAATCTGGGCTCCCCGACTCCACGCAGTCTTGTCTGCCCTACCTCTAGAGTGTTTTTGTAAAGCGCGAAGTCAGAAGCTAGCGAATGAAGGGGCGACGAAACGAGTTTTCTGGCGTAGCCCATTTATTTCGTTAGTATGCATTCGTTGCACCCTACAATGCAACTTGATTACAATGAGGCTGAATGAGGGCAGTCGTATCGACAGATATACAATAAACGTTATTTTTTTTTAGGTGGTGAGAATGTTCGTCTTAGTCGTGATGGTATTCGCGCTTTGCTGGCTGCCATACCATTCGTACTTCGTTCTGGTGTATCATCATCAAGCGCTTGCATCTTCACCGTTCGCGCAGCACATCTATTTAGGATTCTACTGGCTGGCTATGGCTAATTCTATGATTAACCCGCTCATTTATTACTGGATGAGTAACAAGTAAGTAATAAAAGGAAATAAAATACTGTATATTGTATGTCTATAATGTGTTGAGTGATGTCGAAGCGGCCTTTTAGAGCTGAAACTCTTCTTAATTTAACTCCGATGATCACGGGGCTGAAATTCTAATAAGAAACAACAATCATCTTCTTTGTGTCATTGGACTCTTTTTTCACTTCTTTTATCAATGTTAACATCTTTTTAAGTGAAATGTTTCCTGAAAATAAAACCATTTATTAATTAATTGAATTTCATGAAATACATCATTACATACTCGAGTAATAAATTTTCTCGGTTCGGACTCCCTTTTTTTGAAAAGTTGATCATATAAGAGACAAATTACCTTTGTTTAAGCCCAAACTGAAGTTTCAGGTAATTTTAAATCCGGACCCTTAACTTATGCGTTGGCTATGTGCGTTTTAAAAGCAATTTAAAATCACTTGCTGTAATAATGCAGAAAAGCCCGTGAGGACATACTGAAAATTACTGAAATTGTTAATTGAAACTAACTGTTAATTAATTGTTATAAACTATAAATTGTATACTAAAATGAAACTAATTGCAATGACTGAGTTAATGTAATATGTGTACATGAATTAAATGAGGAAACCTGCACGCCTGGTAGTTTTTCATGATGTCGTCAAAGGCATATGAAGTATTAGGTATTACCAATTTGCACTTTGCCAGCCTTAACTTGCTGCTCTCATTCTCAGTGGAGACCCGTGCTCAGTTAGTGGTCGGTTATGATGATGAGTCAGAAGCAGATGTATGACGTAATGATGCAGTCTTAAATGGTAGTAACCGGTTAGGGGCATGGCAGTTATATTAAACCCGGTATGGGTTTCTAAATAGGTACACGGCATAGTACCGGAACGCTAAATCGCTTGGTCGTACCGTACGACTTAGCCGGTAGGGTGGTATATAGATAGCCATGGCCGAAGCCTTCCACCAGGCCAGACCAGACAGACCAGAGAAAATTCAGAAATCATAAATTCCCGAATTGACCCTGCCGAGGATCCAATCCGGGACGTCCCACTTAGGAATAACACAACAGAGATCACCACTGCGCCTGGGGATCATCAAAATATGTCAGGGAGGGCAGGGAGGCGGTACTTAAGCGAATGTCTACTAATATTAGTCAATATTTATGTACGCAGGTTTCGATTATACTTCAAGCTAGTCATTTGCTGGTGGCGAACTTCGAAGACGACGACGCCAAACAACTTGACAAAGCAATTCGAGATGAACAGATCTTTCTCTGGTAAGCGTTTTGCTTGTTTGATTAGGTTGTGATGCCGTTAGGAAAATTGACCCCTGATTGGTTTTCCTACGATAAATTTCGTCGAAGAGCTTAATTCATTTGCAAAACAAGAGCATACAATAAAATGATTTGATTGTAGTATATTTTAGAATCGAGTATTTTTTATATTTAAATCGTGATAGTTAAATTTTACTCTTAATGCGATATCGCGTGACCGGCAATGAACGTGTTAACTGATTTTGTTTACAATGAATAACAAGTAACAATTATTATAGTTAAAATTGTATTGTAATAATAATTGTATTGTAGTTAAAATTGTAATAGTTCAAAGTTCTATTGTAAATGTAGGTAGGTATCCTAACTACCCTTATAATCAAATTTAATATTATAAATGCGAAAGTTTGGATGGATGTATGGATGTATGGATATATGGATGTTTGTTACTCAATCACGCCCGAACGGCTGAACGGATCTGGATGAAATTTGGCACAGAGATAGATTATAGTCTGGAATAGCACATAGGCTACTTTTTATCCCGGAAAATTAAAGAGTTCCCGCGGGAACCAAAAAACCTCAATCCACGTGGACGAAGACGCGGGCATCATCTAGTAAGATTATATTATTATACTCTTTATTTGTACCACCATAAAAATAACAAAGTATAAAAGAAGAAAAAAAAACACAGACATGATACAAAAGGAACTTAGGAATAGGAAAAAATAAGGAAAATAGGACTGCAGGTGGTGTCATCAAATAAATATTATAAATGCGAAAGTTTGGATGGATGTATGGATGTATGGATGTGTGGATGTTTGTTACTCAATCACGCCCCAATGGCTGAACGGATCTGGATGAAATTTGGCACAGAGATAGATTATAGTCTGGAATAACATATAGGCTACTTTTTATCCCGAAAAATTAAGGAGTTCCCGCGGGAACTGAAAAACCTCGATTCACGCGGACGAAGTCGCGGGCATCAGCTAGTATTTTAATACGTACTTTCAAATGTTAAAATAACATTTAGGTATCACCAGAGAAACACCGATAAAATTTATATTTGAGCGACGAATCTGAATGTTAATTAACGTTTAAGCTGAATTTAATTAATCGAGCAGCTTTGCTTTGAATTTAATGAAAGGGCTGCGTATAATCATTATCTACTAGTTTGTTCAACTTTTATCTGCGACCTTATCCGCGTTGATTTATGATTTTTAAAAAACCCTATTGAACATTTCTCACAATTCTTAGAAATAATACAATTACAAATATAATAATAATCTTTGGTAAGGCACAGACCAACACTGATTTATGTACAAGTATGCGTAGGAAGGTACTATGTCAGTTAATAAAGATATAATAGAATAAAGTTACTTAAGTACGTAACAACAAAATATAAATATTGAAGCATTACAAAGGACGAATTTTCTAAGAAGATAAGTTGAGCGAATTTTTTATTGTTTAAATAGGATAGATTCCTTCAAATAGAAAATCAAGATGAAAGAAAATTAAAAGTAGAGGCTAGCAAGAAGGATAATGAAAATAGGTAGTTGGTACCTTAACCTACTTACGTGATTACCTTATTAGTATTTACTTACCTTTTGATCCCATGCTTTTATCTATTCACCACTATAAACCTGAGTACAATACTTACATTGTATTTTAGTTATTTGATAAGTAGTAAACAAGATGCCTCAGGGACAATTTCTGCAACTCCGAAAGAACTCCAAGTAACATTTAACCTTGGACGAATGTGTTTGTTTCATAGGTAAAGTGTGTGGACAGATGTTTAGGAATTCTATTAAAAATTTCAAATTTTGTAAAAGCATTCGAATCGTTTGAATCTTTTTCGAAAACCAATTACGTCAGGTACTTACATTAACATAATAATATAAGGAAGTTCTAATTTTATGTCGCGAAATAAAAGCCGCCATTAATTATTTTTTAACAATGATTTCAGACAACCACTGCTCGGCAGATCCTAAATGGCTTGCTTTAAATTAATTAAATACGAGGTGTATTTGTAATTTTAATTGGTTCCCTACTTGTATTACGCTTTTTGGAATATCGTCCTCGAAAAATAATTTTATTTTGTGAGGAACATTTTCTTCTGCCATAACATTTGTGTTTATTTTAGAACTGAATAAGTTTATACTCTCTTGCTGAGGGTATCTCCATTAATCACATAATGGAATGAATTTTCTTTAGGTTGTAACTGCGGTGAGTTCCCCGATCCTACCTTAATAATAATTATTAGATTACTAGAAGTAAGTAAGTGCAGAAAGACTCAAATGCTGTGAGCAATATAAAAGTCCTATTGAAAAGTAGGTATATACGTAGGTATGAATGAAAAGCTAGCCACTAAAAATTTAAAAACAGCGAAACGGAAGCGAAGTGGAACTTTAGCTTTCAGCACTAGGGGGTTGCTACTTGAGCCTTAATTTGATTTAAATGAGGATGAAGGGAGGGAGGTGAAGCGATTCTGGGGTCCCATTTCAAATTTAAAGTCGCGCAAAAAAAGTTTTTAGAAAAAAATTTTTTTTTTACCTCAAGTTTGGTTTATTAACCCAATCGAACCTAAGTGCCTAGAAAGAAAGAAAGAAAATACATACCTTTATTCCACAATGATGTTACAGACAAACATTTAACATACCATTGAACATTAACAGAATGGGTGTAGGTACAGCTCAGCCTGATTATTGCAAGCTTTAACTTTTCAAAATTTCCCCCTTTGTTTGTTGTGAAACACACGTACTAACGTGTTTTACATCTACATTTTAATCTATGCAGTATGCTGTACATGTGTATGCATAATAAACGTAAAATGAAGTTTGTTTAGGTATGTTAAATTTGTTGGTGTGGTAATTAACCCTTCAGAACAAGTATTTTGGTATTGCCTGTCTACCTAACATAAAATTTTCTTCAGTTGTGTTGAAAAGAGTCAATTATTGTAGTCTTGGGGAACGGGAAGAAAAATACGCTTTTCCCAATCGCTTCCGTTTGCCTTTGTCGTAGTCGGGTAAAAATCATGTTTATACGTTAATTAAATTGCTACGCAGTACGCGCATTGTGATTTGTAGGGTTTAGACCTTGTACCATTTTGTAATCTGGAATTTGCTTCAAAGAGGCATAAATTATAATAAACAACGAGTCCCCGAGACCAAGACCTTTTGTTGAAATTCTTTTGTTAGGCTTTCTTAAAAATTCTAAGTTGTTTTATGTGCCCACGCGACATTTTCAAAAACATGCGTGGGTGAATTCTTCTTAGGTAGCTAAACCACAGCTGACTAAACATGTTTTAGTATTAGAGATACTTAAAGCTTTAAGGCCAGACCGCACTAGATCCACGCCGCTGCGCGGAGCTTCACCACGTGGCGCAAAGCGGCAATAGTACATTTCATTACAAGTGTGGAAAGGCTGTCATTGCAAAGAGTTCCGACAAATGTCTACCCGAGCCGAGGCGCAGCCGAAAGCGAGGGTTGACAGTCGGAACAAGTTGCAATGACGGTTCCGCACGTGTACTGAACGACTATTTTTAATACAGTTGCGAAAAAATGAAGCAATTTAATAAAATAATAAAAACACAATAAACTCAACTAACTTAACATTTATTTCTTATAAAAGTTATAATTCACATATTACATTGAAATTGGTACAGTTTTTTATACTAACTGGGGAAGTTTTAGGTTGCATATTTACTGTTTGAGACAAACTATTATTAATTTCGTATGATTGTTCATGTATATTTGTCATACAATGGCGTTTGCGTTTGGAGTTAGATCTGATGAATTATCATTATCAACGAAGGTAGATGGACGAACGTTCTCTGCAACATGTGAAGGAGACGGATTGGACCTTAAATTAATGGAGTGTGTGATTTTTTTCCCAGTTTCTAGTTTGTTGCATTTTCAGCATACTTTTTATCATCGAAAACCTCGACCATAACGTAGAAGGTTTTAATTTTGCTGAGAGTTCGGAGAAGTATCCCAACATAACATTTTCTGAAAAACTATTTGCTTTTTTCTCTTCTCTCCACGCAATAAATTCGTCGTATGTAGATATGTAGCGACTTTTTGACTTTTCCGGTAAAATGTTCTCCGAAGCATTTTGTGCAATTATACTGAGTTCCGGTGGTGTTAATTCAAAAAAACTAGGGTCGAAATTACTCATTTTGTGCAACAAACAACTAAACTCGCAAAGAAAATTTCTGAAAAATGGCGCCACCCGTAGAATATAAGCAGAGTTTTTTTTTTCTTCACCCATTCTGGTAGGCAAAGGGCACTATGCCCATACAGCCAAGTCTTCAGTAGAATTTTTTTATTGATATGAAATGAAAATGAAATTTAATGAGATGAAATGAAATGAAACCTAACCAAACTCATTCAATCAAATCATTAAATCTGATATTGAAACAAATTAGTAGCTTCTTTTTAGAAATATACGTATTTGCATGAATCATAAAAACTTCTATGATTTTTTTTTAGTAAAAACTTCATGGTTGGTGTTTCTTTTTAATAGACATTATTTTGACAGTTGGGAAAGAGAACGCACGAGTTCGGGAAAGGTAAAAAAAAAGCACGAGTATTTAATAGCCCACATCCCGAACGCTATACGTCCCTGCAATACGCCACTTTTTGAGCAACTGTATTAAAAAATATTATTTCTATCATTTCGTATGGTGCATGTCGCACACGTGCGGCGCTGCCTCCGAGAGAATATTTTGACGTGTCGAAAAGAATTTGTGACGTTTATCGACCTTGCAGTGTCATTTTAGAGTAGCACAGTTGGCTATTTGACAGTTTTCGGAAAAATACTTAAAAATGTACGTGGGTTCATTTTATACCTCTTACAATGATTTTTTTCTCAAAAAAAGCGTTATTTAATAGAAAAAATTTCATTTTTAATACATTAATTTTAATTCGCGCGAAAACAGCCGGTCTCGTGACATTTGCTAGCTGTGACGTCATAGCTCTAAATAAAACAAAGGTAACTACGACGTTCCAAGTCATAAGTAATTTCGAGTGAAAAGTTTACAGCTTTTTTAATGAAATTGTGAAAATTACAAGCTACAAGACGTGTGTAGAAATACTATAAATAAAATAATAAGTTAATATCCTGACAAATTGTATATAAACACATACCTACAATCTACAATAGTATATCATAAACGTCGAAAGCAGTGGTTACAGTTAATCTGCCGAGATCCGGAATTTGAATCGGATAAATCTGCGATATTACTATGTGAAGACCACTTTGATGTTAGTAGTTATTAGGAAGAAATCAACTTAAGACTCGATCTAGCAAAAATGAACATGATCTAACATTTTCTTCATAAAACATGATATAAAATTAAAATAAAATATTTTTCTGTTACTTTACAGCAATAGGTACTTTCTTAGGTCTTAAACACGAGACCTAAGTAATATTACTTTGTTTATTTCGGTACTTACATGGAAGTTTTTACATTACGAAACTCGGCAGAGCAAAAGTTAGGATTACACTGTGGATTACACGCAAATAAATTTGCAACCATAAATGACTCGACTTTAGACAGATTTGCACTATCAGCTTTTGTATAGCCTGACTCCATTTCGTGAAACCTTCACGAGCTCAAATCGAAATATTTTATGTTAATTTTCTCAACAAAACGAAAACGATTTATATGTATAACACACGACCTCACAGTGACGTTTGTATGAGATAATAAGTACCCTGTCTGTGGTTTGAGAGTTGTGACGTCACACGATGCTAAATCAATGGCGCCCGCGTTTCAGGTCTTGCAATCCACAGATAAAAAATCTCAAATTTGTTTTGCATAAATAAAATATATACAATTTATTTTAATGCAAAATACATATTGCATAATTATTGTTAACCTACAAGCTACCAAATCTAACATATTTCATATTTTATAGTTACAGCTGTCAAGTAGCCAATTCAAGCGTTTTCAGTCTTCAGTTTTCAGTCTAAAAAAAGTCTTGAATTTGTATATAAAATACGAAGAAACTTTTTCCCCGACCTAATATATCAATTAATAATTATAATAGGTTTTAGTTGTTTTCTACATTGATCGTCGTTTTGGCAACTGCGGTTCAGTTGATTGCACCTATGTAATGTAATGAACCTACTTAGATAATACAATAAAAATTGAATCGCCAGATTTTCATGTTAATGTTAGGGTATTTTTGATGTAAACACGGAAGACGAATCTTTGGGATTTCGTAGTAATTTATCCACGTTCACTCAGATGAACGGTTAGATAATAATAATTTAATTCAAGTTTATCTAACGATAACAACTTGGTTGATATAGTCCCAGCAATTTACATTCCACATTCAATAGGATGTTAAGCATGAACAAACTATAAAGCCATGTCTTTTCATCTTTGGCAAAGAAAAGGTCCTAAACTTAAAGTGAAATAAGTAGTCGTCGGCCTTAAAACCCGTCGTCGCCGGGAAGTTTTTCGGGTTCCTTACCCAAAGGGTGCTAACGGGACTCTATTACTAAGCCTTCACTGCACAAGAAACGAAATTGTTTCGGCTCATACTGTTTCTCTTGAATTGTAATACAGCGCAAACGAACGAAGAGCAACGATGAAATAAAATAAATATACAATACCGTTCCCCGTACTAGCGTACGCGCGGATGTTGTCCAATCCAGTCGGATAATAATATGTTAACGGAGTTTTTTGGTTGGCCCAAGGCCTCGTCCTACATCAGTGACAAACGCGACAGGCGACTAGGCGACTCGATACGCCCATACTTGATAGTATCAAACAGTAGGTAAATAGCTAACCCTTCACTTGGTCTACGTTGTCACGGAACAGGGTGTCCGCTCAGGTACGTTGTCGTGTAGATAAGTTTGTCATAGAGTTGTATTCATCGACCATGGTTGTATTAGAGCAAGATCCCGCGAAGATCAGACCTTCGTTATTTTATTAAAGCTAAAAGTGTTTCTAATGTATGTCTCTAATAGAGGTATAAACGATGGAATAATATTAGAAACCACGTTGTCCATTGTCTGACAATGGACAACGTGGTTTCTAATATTATTCCAAAGAGAAATATAAAAAAAAACGGAGCTTACTACTTTAACGAATTTGAGGTGCCACCTTTTCTACCTGATACCTTCCAAAGCAACCACGATCCAAACTTCATAGTCGGGTATCGTTTATACCTCTATTAGTGACATACATAGAAAAACTTTCAGCTTTAAGGCCCGGTAAACAATCAGAACGCGACCAACTATAGGTAACTATAGGTAACTATAGGTACTCGTCACACTACAGCATATATATGCACGCATATATACTCGTAGCTCTACATTCTATAAAAAATTACATTCTAAAATAACGAAGGTCTGATCGTCGCGGGATCTTGAACCATATCGCGCCGCTTTCGTCGCTCATCTAGGCCAACGGGTAACATGCCATGCCCGTATTTGTTAGAAAAACATGTTAGGGCCAATTTCTAACAAAAATATTATAGTAGCAGTATGGTTACTCCCAGTTTTAACATTGCAGATACGATTGAGTGACGTGAGCGTTCGATCGCATTTGCGTCAAACTAAAATGAACCTTAATAGCATTGATTTAGAGCTCAGTTTCGTGTATGCATTCACAGTGAGCGCTCCAAACGGTACGTTTCGAAATTTAAATCGGTTGCACTGAATTTGTGGCTCTAAATCAATGCTACTAAGGTTCATTTTAGTTTACGCAAATGTGATTCACCTCACTTAGTGAGACCGTATTTTAAATTCGATCAATCTCAGAGTAAGGGTACAGGTCTAAAGTGTGTGCTAAAGTAAATGTTTTGTTACAGTGAGCCAGAGGCCACGGGACGCGACGTCCTTCAGCCGAGCATGACGTTCACAACGGCGGAGCAATTTGTCCCGCTCATTTCTAGCCAACGGTAGCTTTTTCACATTTTCATGCCTACATCTCATTCCTTTCACGGTTTTCGCACTTTACTTTAACCTCTGTACCCTTACTCTGAGATTGATCGAATTTAAAATACGGTCTCACTAAGTGAGGTGAATTACATATGCATCAAACTAAAATGAATCTTAATCTTATTAATTTAGAGCTCAATTTCGTGTATGCATTCACAGCTAGCGCTCCAAACGATACGTTTCGAAATTTGAATCGGTTGCACTGAATTTGTGGCTTTAAATCAAGAGTTTTCGGGTCCATTTTAGTTTGACTCAAATGTGATTCACCTCACTTAGTGAGACCGTATTTTAAATTCGATCAATCTCAGAGTAAGGGTACAGGACACGCTGGCTTAAGTTTGAAAAGAAATTAAGTAACAAAAACCTGCACATTATTTTCTTTTTAGTCTACGAAGCGTTATCATAATATACTGTAGCATAATCGTATCTGGGAGCTGGGCCCACTTAATTATTATTGACCGAGCGAAGCGAAGGTCTCTGAGTCTACTTGGGTGAATTGGCACTTGTCCGTCCGTCCGTCTGTCCGTCTGTCAGAGCCTTATAACTTCTGAATTGCTGGACATAATTACTTCAAATTTAAATATAATATGTAAACCGATGGCCTCCCGCCGAATATGGCTTAAAAAGTTATAAAATCTTTATTTCAGGGGGGCTCTCATAGAAGCGAATGCGAAGTAAAATATTTTTTATAGCGTTACATAGGGTTGCAGTATATCATTTTAAAGATAATTAGGAGTAGAGTCCAAAAATATTTTTTTTTGAATTTTTCTCCTAAAATTGACGAAATGGGGGGCTTTCAAAGTGGCGATTTTCTAACGTCCAAAGTTGACCTCAGAACTCTCAATTTTCTGAACTCTCAAGCCTGAAACTTGATCAATTATTTGAATTATATCCTGTACTTGAACAACAAATACTAAAATTAGATAAATATTATAAGGAAACGAAATTATTTAATTTTTAATGATGATGATATTTTTAACAGAACTTCACACTGATGTCAATAGATGGCGCTCTGTGAAACCGCGAGGTCTCAGTTCGGGGCGAACCACTAGTTTATTTATTATATCTTCCAACTTATATCAGCTATCCTTACAGGTATAACCTAATGCGATAGACTAAGACAAAATAATATATATAATATATTACAAAAAATATTTATAATAAAAACATACATATCCTATGAAACTAACTTATTACAAATGTAACCGTTTTTATGAACTCGCTCAGTGAGCAGCGGCTGAAGAGGCCCTGTTCAGCCACTGCGTTGAGCGTACGAGTCGCACGTACTATTGGCGCCCTCTGCATCAACCTCGTGCAAGCGCGCGGTTTCGCCAGCAGCGGTGGCCTACGCCTGCGCGACACGCTCTCATTCGGCACACATAACCGTAACTCCTGCAAGATAGGGTTGCGCACCTTCCCCCTCAGTCTTTAAATAAATAAGTTGCCACAGACAAGAATTAAGCGACATGCATTCAGCGACGCGGCCCCGTACAAACCACGTACAAACTCATACCAATAATATTTGCTGCTACGTGCCGCGCCGCTCCGTGCATCTCAATAGGTTAGGGGTGACAGGGGCGTTGAGTGTTGACGGAATTTTCTGTAAGAAATTCAGTCATTCTAGCACAAAATTAGTAGCTTGGAGAATTATAGCCTATCCGCTAGTCTATACTATATGAATATATTTTATATATATTTATGTATAATTATTAAGTATGCTATATATATGGTAATATTAAGAGACCGTCATTAACGTAGTAAGAATTCAAATTTTAGGAATTACTGGTACGAAAGTAATAATCTCTTTTCTTAATCTTTTTTCTTAGCAGATTCCTCAAACGGCACTCTGCCACTGTCAAATGGTGGCGTAGCTAGGACAAACCCTTGTGGGGAGCCTGACTGCAAAATCCGATGCCATGTGGGTGAACATAAATTATAAATGAACTCTTTTATTTAGGTAACTAGTTTTAAATGTAAATAACTATTTGTACATACTTTTCTATAAAATATTCTTTATTGTAAATTATTTTAGTAGTTGTTTACTTTATGATGTGTCACAGATGAAATAATACAGTTAGGTTACCTTCGAGTCGTGAGACGTACAAAGCTAGGTAGATATTATATTATAGTATTAGTACCTACAGATAAATTAAAGAAGTTAAATGCATTTTTAAATAGTTCAATGGTTTTTATTTAAGTACATCATTTAAGTGTCGCCGCTAAATCGTAAAATCCGCCGTATTACAAAACGACGCCGTTTACGGCGCTAAATCCAACTAAATTCGACGCGAAGCGTTGATTCAATGAGGCGGACGTTCGTTCAGCTACAAGTACCTATTACAATAGTCAAACAGCCACATTGCAAAACGGCGCCATTTTAAAATACGGCTTGCCGTATTGTGATACGGCAGATTCTACAATCCGGCTACGACATACTCGTAGTTATCATATTATTATTATGTATTTAGGTATGGCTCTAGTTTTCATACAGAATAATATGATTAAGAAAAGTAGATAAATCTTCTCTTTCTTTTTTTTGCTAATCTTTCCCATTCTTATTTAGCGTAATATTTTTACTAATTAATATTACTTAACTTCGCTTTCTTATATTTTTAATTCTTGTTTCTGTGGATACCCGATGTGCTTGTACTATCTAGGAAAATCTATAATATTATAATGTAAGTAATAAGTAGGTACTACAATAATGCTTATGTTTTATTATGAACATTATTTGGTAATAAGAATTCAATGAGTAAAAACATGAATTATAGATAAGTACTACTAATGTATATAAATGCTTTTATGAGATAAAAAACTTTTTAACTAAAATAATAGTCATAATAATTCGCTGTTACATTTCTTGTCCAAGTATACGTAATAAATATTAAAAATAATATAATTATTATAATATTATAAGCCAGCTTTCAGTCAATTGCTTTTTTGTTTTGACAAATAATTAATATTACATACATAATTCACAATATAAATTGTACCATGGGGGATTTTGTATGGACCCCGACCCCACCCCCCAAAAATCATAGAATGTGTGTCTATGTGTTTATTAGAGTCTAAAAAAAGGCAAAGTACCTCTTTCACTTGCAAAATAAATGGAGGAAATATATCCTCTTTAGTACACACTAAGAAAATATATATAAAATCAAAAAATCGAGTAAAATTTTTTACACAAAATCCTAAAAGCCCAGGAATTCCCACGCAATTGAAGAATGTCACCAGAGTATTAAATTATCTAATCTACTAGTAACTAGACGCTTCGAATAAAATATGTTTTTTGCGTTTGTTTGAAATCTTTCGACGGATATTTCAATTACATACCTTTATCTATAGGTATAGATAAAGGTATGTAATTGAAATATTTAGTAGGTACTAAATATTATGCTATTTCATAATTTCACAGAAAAATTTCGATCCCATGTCGATACAATATTATGTGAACACCTTTTTACTTGAACTTAAACCATTCTACAATGGCAATATTTCAATTAAATATACCCGTTTAAAGACAGAGCTCAGAGTAATATATTTTTAAGACTAGATACTTGCCGTAGACAGAGAAACAACTTGCCTATGAGTGACACGCGGAATCCCAGGACGAAGTAAACTATTCCTTTTTTAAAATTGTCTTTTTATATTAATATTATTATTTATTCCAAAATAATCCAAATGTGATATTATATTTTTATATTTTGAATCTGAATGCTAAAGAAATATTTTTATACCGGTAACTGAAAGTACAATAATAAGGTTATTAATAAGATTTCTATTGAGACAATTGTTTTAAAACGAAACATGTTTAAATACCCAACTAAATCTCCCAGATTAATTATTATTAGATATAGTAGTTTTAGTTAATAAAAATGTACTTATAATATGCTTTTTTCATCCAATATTTTGCTACTTCTCTCTCTCTTGAATAAATTATTGTTAATTTTAACAATTTGTTTTATTTCATATTTTTTCGATATCTTGCGTTCTCTTCGATAGCGTTTAATTGAACAACAATATTATTTGTCGCATTGGAAATGAGTTAACATATTATTATAGGTATTGATAATAAGTTCTGCCCCCCGATTACGTAACAATTGTCGATCAAATAGTAAAGGTTCGGCGTCAAAGTAAAATAAACCATGACGGCTTTGAATTAGAGCTCAATTTCGTCTGCCCATTCTTATACGTTTAGGGTATCGTACATACCTAAACGTATAAGAATGGGCAGACGGAATTGAGCTCTAATTCAATGCAGTTATGGTTTATTTTACTTTGACGAAAATCTTTAACGTTTGATCGGCCATTCTTACATGATTAGGGGGATGATGGTAATACAAATTAGGAATGGTAATAATATTAAAATTCCTGTTACTGTGTCATAACTCAGTAATGTTTATATAAATATTGTAAAAATGCATTCTATATAATTGAGCGTCATATTTCAGATATTAAAAAATATTTAATTACATTTATTTTGGACTAGAACAATATTATTGTAAATACTAAAATATTATTCATTGGCATATTGCAGACATAGCTATAATCCGACTTTTTCGACAAACTTCTAGAAGAATGCTTTCGTTGAGTTGAGTTGAGTTCCACAAGAGTGAAAACAAAATAAATTTCAATGTAATGGCTTTATACAAGCGTAGGTGTTTAAAAACAAAGCGGCATGCGATTTTGTCGATGCGATTGGGGGGACACTTGACTCTGACAAAAATATGCAAATATATCGGAAACGGATCCCTGAATAGAAAAATGGTTCGCTCATCATCATCATCATCATCATCATCATCTTCAACCGAAAGACGTCCACTGCTGGACATAGGTCTCTTGCAGGGATTTCCACACGCCGCGGTCTTGCGCCGCCTGGATCCAGCGGCTCCCTGCGACTCTCCTGATGTCGTCCGTCCAGCGAGTAGGGGGTCTGCCAACGCTGCGCTTTCCAGTGCGTGGTCGCCACTCCAGCACTTTGGGACCCCAACGTCTATCGGATCTTCTAACTATGTGCCCCGCCCATTGCCACTTCAGCTTCGCAACACGTCGAGCAATGTCGGTTACTTTAGTTCTTCTGCGGATCTCCTCATTTCTGATTTGATCGCATTGCTCTCTCCATCGCCCGCTGAGTGACCCTGAGCTTTCTTATGAGGCCCATAGTTAGCGACCAAGTCTGGCAACCGTATGTCATCACTGGTAACACGCACTGTTCGAAGACTTTGGTCTTCAGGCACTGAGGAATCTTGGTTCGCTCACATACAAAATATTTTTGAACAACAATGAAACCCCACACCATGGGATAGACTAGAAGAAAAAAATCATCCCCACTTTACGTGTAGGGGCGTCATAATTTTTTGTGTATATCTATGCCAAATTACAGCTTTCTAGTACTAACAGCCTATGAACTAAGTCGTGGGCGGACAGACGGACGGATGGATGGATGGACGAACGGACGGACATGGTGAAACTATAAGGGTTCCTTGTTGACTACAGAACCTAAAAGAGAGCGCAGAAGAACCACCTTAAAAAAATTCAAATGGGATCACAGGCCATAAGAGGGACGACAAAAAGCTACTTATAGTCCGAGGTGGCGACAATGTCAAAAAATAATAGTCGACGGGAAGTTTCCATTATAGAGAACACTCGTTTGGTGTACTCAGTGAAATTGATGTTTATTTCAATTTCATTGGTGTTATTCAAATCTACTGCCTAGTAGGGTGACAAAATAACTAGTGACAATATTATCAAATCGTTGTAGGGAAGTCGTAGTCATCTTACACAACATTAGGTGATGTTCAAATTCAATATATTTTTGAGCGAGGTCAAAAAAGGAGTTTTTTTCATTCGTAGTTTACAAAGTAACTAATAAATGCACCAATCCAATGTGCTTAGTATAATATAACACTCACATGCTAAGTAGGTTAGATGGTTACATCCAGCAGTAAATAAAAATTGGACATCGTCAGCCGTTAGCGTATTATATAAATGCGAAAATGTATTTGTCTGTTTGCTACGCTTTCACGCCTTATGGCCCATCTGTTCAAATATTTTGACAAGATTTTGTACAGACCCAAAAAATGAAACATATTTTTCATCATACCTATTCGAAAAACGTATATTGGCTTCAGAGGATAGCGGGAGCAAAATGTAATTTTTAGGCCCATAGGACTTTTCATTTCTCTGTTCTGATTGTTCCGCGTTCGTGCTTCTGATTGGTGCTTAAAATTTCTCTGTTCTGATTGGTCCGCATTCGTGCTTCTGATTGGTGCTTAAACGTATAGGTAATGTCCATACATAGAAGGTTGATACTTCTAGCTTTTTCTCATACGTAATGATGAAAAATAGTGTGTGTCACTCCGGGCCAAATTTTTGTTCTCGGGCGGCGTATATTGAATTCCTCGCTACGCTCAGTACCCTTACTCTGAGATTGATCGAATTTAAAATACGGTCTCACTAAGTGAGGTGAATCACATTTGCGTCAAACTAAAATGGACCCAAAAACTCTTGATTTAAAGCCACAAATTCAGTGCAACCGATTCAAATTTCGAAACGTATCGTTTGGAGCGCTAGCTGTGAATGCATACATGAAATTGAGCTCTAAATTAATAAGTTTAAGATTCATTTTAGTTTGATGCAAATGTAATTCACCTCACTTAGTGAGACCGTATTTTAAATTCGATCAATCTCAGAGTAAGGGTACAGGATTCTACTTTAGAATCCTTCACTTCGCTCTGAATTCAAAATAGCGCCCTCGGGGAACAAACATTTTCTTTGGCCCCATATAACACAAAATATAACTATTTCTAGAGTAAAATATGTTTGTTTAATCAAAGAATTTACCCTCGTGGTCTTTACATTTCTGTCTTTACATTTAATTTAATTTATTTTATTGAGAAAATACCTAACCATCAGATAGAGCAAACCCAAGATTGAACAATCGCCACTGATTTAAACCCCTATTATTATATATGTGATAGTTTGGAAGTTTGTTACACATTGAAAGTCTGAATCAATTTGGAATAAAGATAGCTTATATTGAATTAGCACATAGGCTACATTATATCCCGGAATATTAAATTGTTCCCGCGGAATCAAAAACCTTCATCCACGCGGACGGGGTGACATGACAAGACAAGGTGACATCATCTAGTAGGTTCATATATCCAGGGTAAGGACATGGGTATACCTACTTTCATTCCGGAAAATAATTTGATCATAACCTAAATCCACGCGGTAAAAGTCGCGAATTTCATCAAGTTCATCTTAAGTCAAATAAGTGATTTCCTACATTGTATACCTTAGTATTGCTTGAGTTGCTTCAAAGCAAAAATTAAAGCAATTTCTATGAAAATGCGAGCGTCTCTGGTCTCGACCCCACCATTGCTTTTCTTCAACTGCCTGTGGAAGCCTAGGTTCATTTTATTATTTGCGGGAAATAGTGAGCCACCGTAATCTCGTGGGATTATTGGACGAGCAGACGACAAACAAAAGGTAAATTTAAAGAGACGTAATCTAAAGCCGACATCGAGAAGTACCTACTTGGCTGGGAAAGTTTTTGGCTTTTGTCGAGCTCTCGGCGTAGACCTTAATATGTTTCACGAATGTAATATTATGCTATCAGGTTGGATTATCCACTCAGAGTTTTTTTTTAAATGTATTAATTGTGTTCTGTTGAAGTAAACTATAATGATACCTACCCGTATTTGGGAACTGTTTACCTAGCACAATTTTTAATTAAAAAAATGCTTTGGTATATAATAAGTAGTAGTAAAATAGTAGTAGTAGTAGTAAAATAAGTATATATTATTATATAATATTTTATAATATAACATAATATTATAATCATCAGTTACAAGATAGATGTAGGTATGTACCTACATCTATCTTGTAACGTCTGCCAGTCATTGTGTGTAATGGAGGATTATCTACATTACCAGCAACATGCAACATTGAACACTGACTTGAATGTTTTACAACCATAATATCAGTTATACCGTAAGTAAGTAGCTATTCTTCCCGGGACGGAAATAATCATTTCGTACAAAAGCCTTTTAGTACAGTGCTTATTCGACATTCCTCCGAAAATACAACATCTACTTTTATAGATAGTACCCAATTACTTTTTAAACCAATCTGAATATTATACCAAGATTTCTTTAAGAAGATTCCTGAATTGAAGAATATTTCATCGCGCGTAGTATTTTTTTCTTTGTGGTATTAGAATCTGCATTCTGCATAAAATATGAAGAATTAAAATATGGCTCGTCCAATTGTTTTTAGCTTTTGAAAAATCCCACAAGAACTCTCTGATTTTCCTTGATTAAAAAGTGGCGTACCTATGTTATTCCTCGGGATGAAAATTGATTGCATTTAAAAAAAAAATCTCAGTACTAAATTAAACGTAGCAGAAAGGCAGACCGACATACATAACATAACTTTCCCTTTTAAAATATTAGTATGGATTGTTAACTTTAATAGGTACTTATACACTTAAGTTAGACGGCATCCACTGAGTAGGAAAAATTTACTGTTGTCTATGGTTACTCCCTTGACTATACGTTCAACAGAATAATTCGATTAGGAAGGATTCACCTACACAGTGAAGGATCGTTGCAAATTAGATAATTCTAATTTGCATGAAATGTATGTTAGGTAATATGTATTTCCAACGGGGCTAATTTCCAGTTAAATTACGAAATTGCTTTTATTATTAGAATACTAGTTTACCCACCCCGGCTTCGCACGGGTACCTAACCTTGTATTTTGCATAACCAAACTATATAGTTTGAGTTATAGTTTGAGTTTCGTGACTTCTACTCCTGAAACTCAATGTGATGTCGGTAGCCTATTTGGCCAATTATTTATTATATTTATTTGAATTATACTGACACTAGATCTTATTTATTGTATGTTGCTTATTAGTTATATTATTTTCATTATATTCGCATAATAAATTGTTTATCTAGCGGATGACCGCGACTTTGTCCGCTTGGATTGAGGTTTTTTAGTTCCCGCGGGAACTCTTAAATTTTCCGGGATAAAAAGTAGCCTATGTAATATTCCAGACTATAATCTATCTCTGTCCTAAATTTCATCCAGATCTGTTGAGCCGTTCTGGCGCGATTGAGTAACAAAAATCCATCCATACATCCATCCAAACTTCCGCATTTATAGTATTGGAATAGATATACTATGGATGCAATGATCCTTTTTTAGGGTTCCGTACCCAAAGGGTAAAAACGGGACCCTATTACTAAGACTCCGCTGTCTGTCTGTCTGTCTGTCTGTCTGTCTGTCTGTCTGTCTCCAGGCTGTATCTCATAAACCGTGATAGCTAGAAAGCTGAAATTTTCACAAATGATGTATTTCCGTTGCCGATATAACAACAATAAAGGGGGTCCCCATACAATAAACGTGTTTTTTTCGTATTTTTTTGCTCAATATTAAAAACGGTAACAGGTAGACGGTTCAAATTTTCACAGAATATTAACTTGTATATTACCTTTCAAAATAAATAATTAAATATCAATAAAGTAAATATTAAAGGGGGGCTCCCATACAACAAACGTAATTTTTTGATATTAACAATAAACCTCTACAAACAAAGTTAGTTTTGCGGTTCATTTCGTCTTGTTTTTAATACGTCATAAATCGTAAAACTTACTACAGGTTTGTACGGAACCCTCGATGCGCGAGTCCGACTCGCACTTGGCCGGTTTTTTTATAAATTTCCCGCCTGAGCGTTTAGGTAAACGTACCTACTCCATTTTGAAAACTTTTCAATAGAACTTTTGTAAAGCTCACCCTAACCTAATTACTGTTTGTGAAAACCTGACAGGTACTCCTGAGTTACTTCAATTCCATTAAGGCATCCAATAAGGAAGGAATGCAAAAACGTAATCATTAAAAGCTCTACAAATATAATTTGGAAGGCAGGATAAGTTCTTCACGTACTTATTTTACATTCCCAGTGTAATTGCATTTATGCATAAAATTTGAGTAAATTACGTTATTTCTGAAGCTGAAATTAAAATCGATAGAATTATCATGTTTAAGGGTGCCTTGTGTTTGCCTTATTAATACCTAAACTACGCAAAAATCAAACCCCTATATTTTTATCTCCATAAGGTTTAAAAATTCATTCTTATCGGATGTCCGATTCGTAAAGTGGTTTGCATGTACGTTGATAGATCAGTCAGTCAGTTAAGTACTTTTTCCTTTTAGGTACATATACCTAAACTAGATAATAAATAATGATTAATTTCCGCGGGAACTCTTTTTATTTTTTCATACGTTGGTAAGTTTTGTATGTTTGGATGTTTGTTACTCCTTCACGGCACAAAGATTGAACTGTGACAGAAATTTGGAATAAAGATAGCTTATTACCTAAATTAGCAGGTCTTAGGCTACATTTTGTCCCGGAAAATTAAAGAGTTCCCGCTCTGATAAAGAAATCTTAATCCACGCGAATGAAGTCGCGCAATTTAACAAAAATCTCGGCATTGAAATTTCTTTTAAACATACCTCTTAGGTTACCTTTTAAAGCAATTTTTCTCCTTACTGAAACTAATAATTTGCTCCAGAAATATAAGATAAAGTTTATATTTCTAAATCAAACACATTGTCGGATTAATTTGTATTGAACAGTAAATTTTTTTTTTATAAAATGATTTCTTGCATTTTTTGCGACATTAGTCTACTAGACTAGTTTTGTCTAGTCAACAAGTGCTTTTTGGGTCAAACTTTTTTCTCCGCCTCCGAAAAATATGAACGAGATGTCATTCAATTCAGAATAGCGTGTAGATGATTTTCGAACAAAATTCAAGACCCGCTTGCAAAAATTGCAAAAGTTATATTAACAACTAGCTAATGCCCGCGACTTCGTCCGCGTGGTTTAAGCTTTTTCCCCGCACAGGCACTTCTTACGCATTGCCGAATACCAGATCCACAAGCGATATAAAACTAATGGTGAATAATGATATGTTGAAAATAGAAGATACTACTGTGTTCCTGGGGGTGACCTTGGACGCAAAGCTTCAATGGGGCACCCATATATCAACACTTGCTGGCAAGCTTAGTTCTGCTGCTTACGCTGTCAGAAAGATTCGACAGTTAACTGACATCGAAACTGCCAGGATTGTATATTTTGCTTATTTTCATAGCATTATGTCTTACGGAATCTTACTGTGGGGTAAAGCGGCGGTTATTGAAAAAATTTTTGTACTACAAAAACAAACTGGCCAAGTGCGAGTCGGACTCGCGCACCGAGGGTTCCGTACAAACCTGTAGTAAGTTTTAAATTATTAAAAAAAACTACTTACTAGATCTCGTTCAAACCAATTTTTGGTGGAAGTTTGTATGATAATTTACATCATATATTTTTTTTACTTTTATCATTATCTTATTTTAGAAGTTACAGGACACACATTTTACCACTTTGGAAGTGTCTCTCGTGCAAACTATTCAGTTTAGAAAAAAATGATATAAGAAACCTCAATATCATTTTTGAAGACCTATCCATAGATACCCCACACGTATGGGTTTGATGAAAAAAAATTTTTTGAGTTTCAGTTCTAAGTATGGGGACCCCCAAAATTTATTGTTTTTTTTTCTAGTTTTGTGTGAAAATCTTAATGCGGTTCACAGAATACATCTACTTACGAAGTTTCAACAGTATAGCTCTTATAGTTTCGGAAAAAAGTGGCTGTGACATACGGACGGACACACAGACAGACAGACAGACAGACAGACATGACGAATCTGTAAGGGTTCCGTTTTTGCCAAATTTGGCTACGGAACCCTAAAAAAGGGCAATACGTGCAATTTATAATTTAAAACCGCGTGATTCCCTTATAGAGAAAATTTAAAGAAATTGGTATTCTAACAGTAGCCTCGCAATATATTTACAGTAATATAATTTTTGTAAAACAGCACATCCATAATTACAAAAAAATATGCGATCTGCACGATAGGCAAACTAGAGGCCGTAATAGGCTCGTGACTCCATCGCTCCGCCTCAAAAAAGTCAGCAAGTCATTCGTGGGAATGAGCATTCTTTTCTATAACAAAATTCCACAACCTATTTTAAACTTGCCTATACACAAGTTTAAGAAATCCATTAAAAGTATGCTCCTGAAAAAAGCTTATTATACTATTGAAGATTATGTAAATGATAGAGGAGCTTGGATTTGATCGCTCCAGCAATGCTAAGGACAGCGGTTACTTATGTACACATTGATATAAGTTATAATGATAAATTGTAAATGAATTACCTATCTAAAAAGAGCAACCACCGAGTTTCTTGCTGGTTCTTCTCGGTAGGAATGGCATTCCGAACCAGTGGTAGATTCACTTGACGATTCAAAAGTACTTGTAAAAGTTTATTTGAATAAAAAACATTTGAATTTTGAATTTTGAAAAAAAAAAAAACCAAGTTTCGTTGATATAACTTGAGAAATATCTTGAGAAATGAAGGACTTTCATACAAACTTTCATCCCCTATTTCACTCCTTCGGGGGTAGAAATTTCAAAAACTGTGAAACACATATTTCTTAATTTTTGAATGAAAAAAAAATGGGGTTTGGTTTCTTGCAAATATCTCAAAAACGATTTGACATTTTTCAAATTTGAAAAAAAATTCAAAAAGGGGAGGAAATTTCCCAAAAAAAGTCCTGATTCCCGGAACTTTCTTTTTTTCAGTTAATTGTTAATAACTTTTGCATTTTTTGCAAGCGGGTCTTGAATTTTGTTCAAAAATCATCTTCACGCTATTCCAAATCGAATGACAACTTGTTCATATTTTTCGGAGGCGGAGAAAAAAGTTCGACCCAAAAAGTACTTGTTGACTAGACTACATGCGCTTGCTCGATTTCACCCCCGCGCGCCTATATTTTTAACTCTTGAACTCACATCGCCTTTACATGGTTCTTTTCAATCTAAATATTTAACTTCATAAAATTCGCACCGAAGTAAGTACAATATTATTTTGTTATCTAATACAACTTGCAAAATATGCAATGTGATGTCAGGCTAAGCAGAATCCAATTACTTTCTCGGGAATAAAGACTGACGTTGATGAACTTAAAGGAAAATGAGATTTCAGAGCCTTACAGAAGTTGAAAGTTAAAAAATAGAACCAATTTTTGTACCTAATGCCCAGGGAAAAAGCTGAAAGATTTTAATATTATTATTTTAGACATGTTTCGTGAGGAGTAAACAGACTGAAAGCTAAGAAATAATAGACCCTCAAATATTATTATTATCAATGTAGGTATAAAACGTTGGAAGTTATAGGGGCTCTGTTATTTCTGTAGGGAAATGTAAGTTTTTATAGTAATAAATACGGAAGTTATTGTCTAACCTTATTCTCTAACTTCAATTTATACAGGTATCAAAACAAAATAATATCTATATAGGTACTTCGCTAAAAATTTATATTTGAATAGCTTTCAAGGTTCCAAAACGTTGAGAAGAGCGTGAAAAGGAGAGGTTTTTTGTAATGTATGGTAACAAGAAAAATATGACAATGATGCAATGCAACGGGAGAACAATCAAAGTATTATTATAGCATTATACAAAATAAACCATAGTTAAGTTTTAAAACAAAACTTGCACACATACCTAGACCAGGGTAGAAGCCTTTAAAAATAATAAAAAGTGAAAAAAAATAATAGTAGGATGAAACCCATTAGAAAAGGAGGGGAATATTATAAAAATGAAAGGAAAAATAATTTACGGGCGATCCGAGGTCGGGGAGGGGATGGGGGGGGGGGGTTTTAAGGGTAAAAAACGGTTTTTCTCGATTTCCGGCAAAACTAAAAGTCCTACCGAAAAAAGTCAAATGGCAAAGTTGTAGGTAATAAAAAGATCTAAAACTTTTGTATTTACACTTTTTTCACATAACCTTAAAATTTATGTGAAAAATTCAAAAAACCAAGTTTTTGATTTTTTATTTTTATCTTTTACAAATAATTTTTTTTTTTAACGAAATTTGGTGAAAACTTACCTTTTTATGTCCCAAATACGCTATAATTTATTTGAGTAAAAATATTTATTACTTCACCTTATTTTGAATTAATATCGAAAAAACAACCTAATTTTCAATCGAAAATTCACCCGTCAAAATATCAGCTTTTTTCAAAAAGTTGGTATGTTTTCTGTTCGTTGAAATCTCTACTTTCTGATGGTGAAAAAAAATATATATGTTACTATAGTAAATCTTCTCAGAAAATGCAAAAATCGAAAATCGAAAACTCGAATTCGAATTTTTTTTTTTATTATTATAAATCATTTTGAGCTATTTATTAAAATTTACACTTTAATTACTCGAAAAACGTTAGATTACATGTTAAATTGATAAAAAAAAATTGCAAATCAAAATATACTACTATAATTAACAAACAAATAAGTTAATAAAATTAATATTTATGTAATCTAACGTTTTTCGAGTAATTAAAGTGTAAATTTTAATAAATAGCTCAAAATTATTTATAATAATTAAAAAAAAAATTCGAATTCGAGTTTTCGATTTTCGATTTTTGCATTTTCTGAGAAGATTTACTACAGTAACATATTTTTTTTTTTCACCATCGGAAAGTAGAGATTTCAACGAACAGAAAACATACCAACTTTTTGAAAAAAGCTGATATTTTGACGGGTGAATTTTCGATTGAAAATTAGGGTGCTTTTTCGATATTAATTCAAAATAAGGTGAAAAAATAAATATTTTTACTCAAATAAATTACAGCGTATTTGGGACATAAAAAGCTAAGTTTTCACCAAATTTCGTTAAAAAAAAAAAATATTTGTAAAAGATAAAAATAAAAAATCAAAAACTTGGTTTTTTGAATTTTTCACATAAATTTTGAGGTTATGTGAAAAAAGTGTAAATACAAAAGTTTTAGATCTTTTTATTACCTACAACTTTGCCATTTGACTTATTTCGATAGGACTTTTAGTTTTGCCGGAAATCGAGAAAAACCGTTTTTTACCCTTAAAACCCCCCCCCCCCCCCATCCCCTTCCCGACCTCAGATCGCCCGTAAATTATTTTTCCTTTCATTTTTATAATATTCCCCTCCTTTTCTAATGGGTTTCATCCTACTATTATTTTTTTTGGTTTTAAAAATTATCGACCCTGGTCTAACAATATTTTTTTCAATTTCAATTGAGTATCTACCTACATAATTATTTAAAAAATACAGAAAATCTATTTAATGTTTTAACATTTAGGAATATTTCACGTGGAATGTTTAAGTATTGTTACCTACTTCCAACGTCTACCTACCTATATACGAGTAGTTAGTAGTAGTATGGTAGTTGTGAGCAGCGGATGGCATAGTAACTAGATATAAAAGGGTTTTAACTGTTACCCCTAGGGAGTTGGCGTACCAAATTATGCAATATCACGGCGCCAGCTGCGTTGTATTACCTACTGAAAGCGTATACTTACCAAAATACTTAATCGTACACAAATCTTCTATATACTTATAATAAAACTGTAACAGGTCCAATTCTGTACATTGAAGATATTTTGAAAAATTTTTTTGGAGGGCACTCATTATTCGATACTGAAGCAAAATCTGTAATTTTTTTCATTTTTGTCTGTCTGTCTGTCTGTCTGTCTGTATCTTGGCCGCGTATCACGCCGAAACTACTGAATGAATTCAAACGAAACTTGGCACAATTTGAGCCCATACTACGAGGTAGGACATAGGATACTTTTTATCCCGAAATTCTACCCTCGAAGGGGTGAAATAGGGTTTGACAGTTTGTATGAAAGTCCTTAATTTCTCAAGTTATAGCCATGAAACTTGATATATGAGCTGCGGGTTGAAAATGAAAACATATGTGTTTCACAGTTTTTCAAAATTCCACCCCCGAAGGGGTGAAATAGGGGTTGAGAGTTTTTATGAAAATCCTTAATTTCTCAAGTTATAGCCATGAAACAGCATTTGGGCTTTCGTTGAAATATGAAGAAGTACGTGTTTCACCATTATAGGGGGATTATACCGTGGGATAGTAATATAGGCTACTTTTTATCCTGGAAAATTAACTGAAAAACAGCTAGTATGGAATAGAGGCATAAGTGCCTACGAATTTCAATATGCAGTATACAAGGTATACCTACAGCTAATTGTTCAAAGTTCTGTAGTAGTTCTGTAGTCTACAAGTTCATACTCCTCAACAAACTAAGTTACGATACTATCTTCTAATTAGAAGACTATACCTACACATACCTACTTTATTAGACTGCAGTGTTATTATTACAGTAAGTACCTATCTTTAAAACAACTGGAAATAGGCATGCAATTTTAGGCAAACCGGAACCACAGCCATGGATCTATATGAACTAAGTCCATGGCCACAGCATTACTTTTTATCCGGTTTAATTTTATGGCCAAGAGTGTACAATAATTATTAAAAGTAATAAAAAAGACTTCTGACTGAGTGCTAGTGCAAACAACACCATAGTGACCCTAGATACGAAGTAGTACAGTGCGCCTTTATGCCAAAGTAAATAGAGTTAGTTAATTAGTTTGAGTTGCTATGAACAAAGATGCTGCTCCCAGCTCCACACCACCCAGCCGGTGTGTGACTTAGGAGTGCAGTGCAGTTTGAGTTGTGAGGGTCTGACTTGACATCCTAGACGGGTTATTTATCTTTCTTATTACATATTTATATTTTAAATATCTGCAAGTGATAGAGAGATATCCTCGCAGGTGCAGTATAAAGCACTATGCATCGGGAGAAAGTACGATTCTTAACTTGCGTGTATTGAGGCTCTTCGGTAGCGCCTCAGGCCTCAAACTACACCCTCGTTAGTAATCGGTCACTTTGTTCCCTCAGTGAACAATGTACTATTACCGTGTAAGTACACTTGAAGCAAGTTATCGACAGAATTCTGCGGCGCCATTTGCAAACGCACCCTCGATAATATCATTTCGTTACCCATGTCACTTTAGTAGGCTAAGACAACGTCTATAAGCGATGTTTTGCCACGGTGGAAACGTTTATTGAATATTCAGTGAAGTATCTATCACACATCTATAACTATTTATGTCTTCGTAGATAACACAGCGTTAGTACCTACATTCGCACGTCTTTGAAATACTTCTAATGTTTGGAAACTTGGAAAGTGAGCAGAAGTTTTTAAATTATTTAAAATTTTCTAAATGTACACATACTACTTAGATGTTTATTCATGTTACGGTGAAGAAAAACAACGTGAAGAAGCCTTCCATACGTTCACCATATTCATACTCTCTCACACACTCTCTCAAAGGTGTGTGAAGTCCATAAATACTATACGTCTTATCTAAACTTCTAAACTAATATTATAAAGAGGAAAGATTTGTTTGTTTGTTTGTAATGGATAAACTCAAAAACTACTCAACCGATTTTAAAAATTCTTTCACCTATAGAAAGCTACATTATTACAGTATCAGCGGCTATATTTTATTTTCAAAAAATTAGAGATCCTTACGAAAATTTATGAACTAAGTCGGAAAAAAATCTCTCTTCTGAGAGCATAGGTGGCGTGCGCTGCGTAAATAGTTATCAGTAATATTATAATAATAATTTATTCTGTGGTCTTATTCAAAGACCTACACATACCCTTTTGACTAGTGTAGCGTGAAGAACAATAATGTACTAGTCCTTCTCATTTGAGGCGACCTGTAAGAGTCAAAATTCTACATCAATGGTCATAGGTATTACGTAGACTTTATTAAGCGCTTATGTGCCACTTATCGCAATTATTATTAAGTACAACTATTATTATAAATTTCGAATTATTTCCTTGTCGGGCGAGCTTACAGGTGCTTATGTTAAATGTTATAGGCATATTTCTAAAAAACCAGACTTTGTATTAAAAAAAATAGGTTCTATAAATTTTATTAATTAATATAGGCTAGCGCTTTATTTAACACGCAAAATTCTGTGATAATAATAACATGGAAATTCCGTGCGTGCGAGATAATACAATATCCTTTAGTCACGACTCACGAGATTCAACGGGAGAAATCATGATAAAATTCCGCAGTGCGGGCGTATAATCTTATAGAGCGAAAACACACTACGGATTAGACAGGACAGTCCTCGTGAAACGCCCATGTCCACGGGGAAACACTTTTGTCCTGTCGCGATAGTCTGCTGTGCCATGTCGTATAGCGTGTGCTGTGTACCGTGTGGTGTTTAACATGGATCTCTATTTAAGGTTCACGCGCGACCTTTTTGTCCGTCAGGCAAAAAAGTATTTGACAGTAACAGTAAGTAGCTATTTTCACCCTTGGGTTTTTGGCCTTTTAAAGATTGTGACTTAGGAGACTTGATTTAATTACATTTGGGGTCTTGTAAAGTAGTTGGATGACAGGCGACTGCGCCAATTAAGAACCTTTATAAATGCTTTCGCCTCTGCAGCCATTAAGATTGACTGACTGTTTGCTTTCTTTTCAATCTTATTTATGCGTCGAAAGTTAATTAAGTTTACTTTTCAGAGTGCATTCGCATCGCAGATTAGTTTTCGTCCATGAACGAAAAAGGTTTTATAAAAAATCTTTTCATAAAACATTAAGTATATTATATATGTATATTATAGAAGGAACATGCAGTACAACATAAAAAATAAAAATATATAATATAAGCAGAAGCAGTGAGTAGATATAACTCTGGCAGAAGGTAACACCATACATATATACCAAAGAAGGTTAACGAAATTGCACTTGGTATCTTTAATACCGTATTCTGTAGCGGGACAGCGTATTGCCAATTTTTAACTATTCATTCAAACAGAAAATATAATTATTCGAATGCGTAATTCGAATGCATGTAATTACTATCCCGAGAATTCAGGGGAATGTAAATTACACTTTAATGCTATACACTGATATATTTCATTATACGATACCAAGGTAAGTAAGGTGTTATCCAAGGGGAGCGTGGTTTTGAATTCTGTGACAAAAATATATCTTACGGTTTTTCTCGGTTTCTCTGGTCTGGTCTAAGGGGAGGCCATGGCCATAGCTATAGTAACCATCCAACCGGCAAAGAATGGAATAAAGAAAAACCCAATAAAGCATTTTCGCACTGATTGTACTTGGGCTGCAGGAACACAGCGTCATTTGGTTTAAGAAAGTATACCGAACGTGTTTGTAGACCAGCTGAGTTTAGTTGCCCTTAATTTTCCCGATGACCTAAACTAATATTAACTGATTGCCCGGATTGTGTCTTGTCCTTTTCCACTTAACGTGTTTGATCGCTGCCTTGTTCTATTACATTAATTTTAACCCTTCATAGGGATTAGTGGAAAGAGGTCGGGCTATATATTCTAAACTACGGCGCAATATACCTAGCCTTACTTTTGTACATACTCAGTCTTATCCAAGGGGAAAAAAGTAACTCTAGTGTACTTAATATGTATATTTCCATTCATGCACCTGACGGATACGCTATATATAGCGCGTCGACGTCATTTGTTTGCATTACCTTGTGCCTAGGGCTTCCAATACCGGGATCCCGGTATTGGCCAATACCGGGATCCCGGACTTTTTTCGCCGGTTTTCAATACCGGTATTGAAATGTCTAATACCGGGATACCGGTATTGGTGACACTATAAACGAAACAGTGACTATTGCATATATTTCTTGGTAGATGCCACTGTTTTTTATTCGGCTAAGTTTAAAACTTGTATCTTAAAAGCATATTAGCTCAAAAAGAGCGCCTTTATTGCTTAAAACCAGTGAAGAAAAGTCGTTTTTGTTCACTCAGAGGGAAAAATTAGTGTTTGAATTTAGATCCCTGTGGCTTGGCATTTCTATTTAATTGTCTCTCAAAACGTTCAGAAATCTGATTTAAGTATAACTATAATGCATATTTTATTATGATATATTACTTTCTTATAAATAATAACTACTAAATTTTAGATCAATTTGTGTTTTGACAAAATTATCGATTTCTTCGACTTCGATCGACTTCTTACAAAAATATCGTTTATTACTCATTTAGTAGTTCCTCAACAGGTGGGCCTAAAAATGAATATGAGCAAAATAAAGATCATTTATAATGCACACGTTCAGCCCCAACCTGTGTTAGTAGAGAATTCTGCACTCGAAATTCTTGATGAGTAGGTACATATACCTAGGACATACAGTCCAGTTAGGTAGGTCCAATTTCGAGAAAGAGGTCAACCGCCAAATCCAACGCCGAATCCAACTCGGCTTGGGCAGGGTTCAGGAAACTCCGCGACATCTTCTCGTCCAAAATTCCTCAGTGCCTGAAGACGAAAGTTTTCGAACAGTGCGTGTTGTCAGTGATGACTTACGGCTCCAAAAAATGGTCGCTAATTTTGGGCCTGATAAGGAGGCTCAGGGTCACTCAGCGGACGATGGAGAGAGCTATGCTTGGAGTATACCTGCGTGATCAAATCAGAAATGAGGAGATTCGTAGGCGAACCAGAGTAACCGACATAGCTCGAAGAGTCCAAGCTTTAAGTGGCAAAGGGCGGGGCACATAGTTGGTAGAACCGATAGGCGTTGGGGTCCCAAAGTGCTTGAATGGCGGCCTCACACCGGGAAGCGCAGTGTTGGACGACCCCCACTAGGTGGACGGACGATCTCAAGCGTGTAGCTGGGAGCCGCTGGAAACAAGGGGCACAAGACCGTGCTCTGTGGCGATCCATGCAGGAGACCTACGTCCAGGATGTCTATGGGTTGAGATGACGATAGTAGTTTAAATTACAATCTTCGACACTAATTTCACTAATTATTTAAAATTCCCTGCCATATTTATTTAATTTTATGTGTACGTTGAGAAAGTGCGTCACAAATATAAGTACTTTTTATTAAAAGTTCAAAATTCAATGGTGGTTAAAAATATATATTTTCGTAAGAATTCGTCCAAAAATAGTTCTATTTTAAAAATCATATAGTTGATATTCTAATTGATATGAATAAGAAATTGATTATTTGATAATAATATAAGTATTACTTACTTTATTAAGGTTGTATTTGAAATGATGTGATGGAGTTTCAGAACATTACGTGGTCCGTAATTTTCACCTTATACATAAATGAAACAAACGATAGTTTCGTAAGAATTATGTCAACGCGTAAATAACTATCTCAATACTCAAAATACGAATAAATCTAAAATCTTGGTGATTTTTTTAAAGAAAATACAATTTCATAAAATATTGCATGATATAAAATAAAGTGAAGGAGTTACTTAACGTTTCGTGAGACAGTGAAATAGACATACCAATTCACAGCGTTATAATCAACCACAGCGTTCTATATCCAAAAAAAAATCTCGCTGAGTGAAAAAAACGGCTTTTCTTCACTGAATTTATGCAGAAAAGGCACTTTTTTGAGTTAATTTGGTAAAAAATTTTTTTTATGAAAAAACTGTTTTTTATGCGTCCGTTTGCTTCAGAAAAGACTAATTTTAAGTTAAAAAACATCTACCACATTTCAAATTTTTTCCAATACCGGGATCCCGGGATCCCGGTATTGAAAAAAATCGTTCCGGTATTAATACCGGTATTGAGAAAAACTATCACAGAAAAGAGCTGGCTCAGCAGGCTCCACTGACCCGTGCGCTGCGCTTGCTCAACGATTTAGTTCGTGAAAATTCGGGACTGGACTTCTTTCACACCCCGCCGCTTCAGCTCGTAAAAGGGATAAAAAAATATTGGAAAATCGATAACCTTATTGTTATTATTTTAGTTAATTTATTGTTTTATGTGTATTATGTTTATAGTGTAGTCTAATTGCAATGTCATTTTTTTTGTGATCTGTGTACCAAATTATGTGTTTTTGTGATTTTTTTAAATTGTAAGCAAGTATATTAAGTTTTTTTATTTATTGTCACTCTAATTCTGTAGCCTGGAGTAAGTACAAGGTAAGTAGTTGGGTAACTGTAAGGTCTCTTCGGGTATGTTATCTAAATAAAAAAGAAATAAAAAAAAAAAGTAAAAAAAAAAGAAAACGTAAGACAGTTCAAACTAAATAAATTTTCCAAGTTAGTTAAGTCTAAATTCACTAGTACTAATTTAATAATTAACAATACAGCTGTTCTTATCGCTATAAATTATGCTTAGTCAGTTCGGGGGCTACTAATTACTATACCATCGCTTATAACAGTAGGTATTATTTCAAAATGACAGTTTTATGTCCCTCAAATTAGAATCGTAATAATTCTTACGAACGTCAACTATATTTAAACAGTGGCTTTAAGCGGTGGTAGCATGCCCCCCAGAAAATGTATATTATGTAGTTATGTATTTTTATTTATGTGAAACTAGCTGATGCCCGCGACTTCGTCCGCGTGGATTGAGGTTTTTCGGTTCCCGCGGGAACTCTTTAAATTTCCGGGATAAAAAGTAGCCTATGTGCTATTCCAGACTATAATCTATCTCTGTGCCAAATCTCATCCAGATCCGTTCAGCCGTTGGAGCGTGATTGAGTAACAAACATCCATACATCCACACATCCATACATCCATACATCCATACATCCATCCAAACTTTCGCATTTATAATATTTATTTGATTCTACTTCTAGGCATAATAATTAAAACCTACCTAGTCCTATCTAGAAGTGGAATTTTAGAAGGCACCATACAGGCAGGCAGATATAGACTTTTACTGACTGGCATGTCACCCTGAATATTTGGCATACCTTGTTATAGGTTCTCTTTAAGATTAAATATGTAGCAAAGGTATAATAGATTTTTAAAATTGCTTGCCTCGGCTTTGCACGAGCGAAATTTTAAAAATCTTTTATACGTTTGCTGCATGGTTTATCTTATAAAGTGAACTTAAAAAAAGCTAAAGGGAACTAGAAATCAAAGGAAAGTTTAATAACGATATATTCTGAAACGAATTCTTTCGGTTATCATAAAATATGCTTAGCGGAGTATTTCATAATATACTTTTTTTCTCAATTGAGAGATTTTTTTTTTAGTTTTTTTTAAATTAAATACTTTAAAGTAGGTACAAAGTTCAATCCGTTACACTTGGGAAGACCGACCATTGCAGATTTTTTTTTTACATATAGGCTAGCGCTTGACTACAATTAGACCTGAGGTGGGGCACTCTTGCCTAAAAAATGCCTTTTTATCTCATACATGCTTGGAAATTTGAGCATTATTTTGACAACCTTCTTCGAGATAAATCGAAATTGCTCTACTGGCCTAATACATGCGAGCAGCGGCCGGCAAAAGTTGTAGGAAAATCCATATCTGTCGTTGTTTAGCGGCCAAATAAATTACTTATTAAATTCATATCTATCGTGTAATCTAACCATGGCAACCAAGGAGGTAACTTATCAAAGGTTTTATTTTAATTTCGAACTAGCTTGCAAATAGAAAGCTGTTTATTGAAAAAAAAACAAATGAACACTTTAACGCGGGAAAAATTATTGTTGTTCGTTGTTCGTCATTGATTTTGAAATGTATTTGACAAAATGAGTTCAAGTGAAGACAATGAGTGTGATGAACTTACTTTTTAAATAAAAAGTTCTGTCTAGGTACTACTTAGTTTTAATTTCCGCGCATTATTTGAGAAAAGTACTATACAAGCCTTGGCCACAACTAGGCATTGATGGACTATTGTATGTGTGCCTCGGCTTCGCCTCGGCCCACATTTACACGTTCGTCCTTCAATGCCTGTTTTGCTGACCGCTACAGTAATGTACTAATTCACTCTTGATTTGAAGGTACCTATATAAAAAGAGGAGGGGAAAACGGAAGCCGGAAGGGCAATCCATATCCTAGCGGTGCGAAATAGGAATGACGAAGCAAATCGCTTCGTAAGAGTCGCGAAATTTTGATTGCGTAAGGGTGAATCCTTGCTGTATAAATGTATGAACTTATGTATTTAAACCATAATATACAAAGTAAAACAACATGGTATAGAGTAAGTCGTGTTTATTATAATAGGAAGTGTTTATTTAAAAAAAATATCAACGTTATTGTTTAGGTAATTTGAACTTAAACGATTTAAGTATGTTACTACATAGTATGTGGCCCTATGTTTTGGCATCTTTGAGCTAAACTTGGAAATTCCGAGCTTGGTATCACGCAAACCAAGTTTATTTTGGTCATTTGTGGTACGAACGTGATTTATCATTAATCAACGTTTAAATTGACATCAAATTCTAAAATTTCTGGTCTGAGGTCTTCCATGGGATGTTGCCCAATTGATTGCATATCATAATCTATCAAACTATAATATTTCCAAATAGATTTACCCTGTCTAAATAAGTACATTTATGTTCCAGACATAAATAAATGCCTTCATTATGATAATTTGATATTTACAAAAAAGTTGTATGGAAATATGAAGTGTTATGTTTACCGAAAAAGTTTATTCGCCTTGAAAACTTTATGAATAATATTAATACCTATGTATTTTATTAGGATTAAGCTCCTATTTCTTTCTGCATACAAATTCAACTCTTACGTTATTTACACCTAAGATGGAGAGATATAGGATATTATGTATGTGCTTATTACGAGTGCTCTCCAAGGCACGAAACTTCGAAAGAAACGGAGAGGCCAAATTCGGTCCTTTGAAGTTGATCATCCATCCAATCGATCTTAGTTACTCAACTCTCAACTCAACTCAAAACATATTTATTCAAAATAGGTACCTACAAGTACACCTTCTGAACGTCATACTTACGAAGTAAGTATATAAGACGTGATGGTGATAATTAACTACGGTGTCTTAACCGATTAACGAACTGAACCGATTAAGGATGCAATGAAGGTTTTAACCAGGTTTATTTAAAGGTAGATCTTTTGCCTATCTATTATATTTTAGACATTCGGACATTCATACCTATCTGTTATACACTAACACCTCCACCACCGGCAGGTGGAGGCTATTTGGGAATTTATAATTTCTGATTTTTCTCTGGTCCGGTCTGGTGGAAGGCTTCGGCCGTGGCTAGTTACCACCCTACCGGCAAAGACGTACCGCCAAGGGAGCGTTCCGGTACGATGCTGTGTAGCAACCGACTAGGGGTGTGGGCTAGGAGTAAACCCTAGCAGGTTAGCCCGCTACCATCTTACTGTATCATCACTTACCATCAGGTGAGATCGCAGTCAAGGGCTAATCATAGAGGAATATAAAAACACCTATTTATAGGGTTCCGTTCCTCAAAAGGAAAAAGGAACCCGTATCACTTCGTTGTCCGTCTGTCTGTCTGTCCGTCAACGCCCTTTTTCTCGGAAAAGCGTGGAAGTATCAAGTTGAAATTGATATCAAATGCTAAGGTCTACGGTCCCTTGGAGCTGTAAATAAAAAACAAGTTTTTAAGTCAACGCCATCGATTTACCAACTAGTGGTTCGCCCCGAACTGAGACCTCGCGGTATCCATAAACTTACAGAGCGCCATCTATGTGAAGTTCTGTTAAAAATAGTGAAGCTCATTAAAAATTAAATAATTTCGTTTCCTTAGAATATTTATCTAAATCTAATTTTAGTATTTGTTGTTCAAGTACAGGATATAATTCAAATAAGTGATCAAGTTTCAAGCTCAGCCTTTTCTTTTTAAGCACAAACGAATAAATTTGTACAGAGCGCCATCTATTGACAACATTGTGAAGTTTGTTAAAAATACGTATGCTCATTAAAAATTAAATAATTTCGTTTCCTTATAATATTTATCTAATTTTAGTATTTGTTGTTCAAGTACAGGATATAATTCAAATAATTAATCAAGTTTCAGGCTCAGCCTTTCAGAAAATTGGGAGTTCTGAGGTCATCTTTGGACGTCCGAAAATCACCACTTTGAAAGCCCCCCATTTCGTCAATTTTAGGGGAAAAATTTAAAAAAAAATATTTTTGGACTCCGTTCCTCATTATCTTTAAAATGATATACCGCAACCCTATGTAATGCTATAAAAAATATTTTACTTCGCATTCGCTTCTATGAGAGCCCCCCTGAAATAAAAATTTTTATAACTTTTTAAGCCATATTCGGCGGGAGGCCATCGGTTTACATAGTATATTTAAATTTGAAGTAATTACGTTCAGTAATTCAGAAGTTATAAGGCTCTGACAGACGGACGGACGGACGGACAAGTGCCAATTCACCCAAGTAGACTCAGAGACCTTCGCTTCGCTCGGTCAACTAAGGATACAACATTACCTACAAATTAATACTCAAAAAGCGTCCACAATCGCTTATACAAACACAACTATAGATAATATAGAATGAGCCACCAAACGGTTCACAAAAACCAACTATATAAGTTTATATTTAGGCTTCAATTTTGTAATAACAATTCGAGACATACGACATTTTGTCGCCTAGTGTACTCATGCACGACTGAGGCGAAAATTGTTCACAATACCTATTTGTGCACAATTTGACCGTGCCGTTTTTTGCGTTTCGATGGTGCGTCTAATGTATTGGTAAGTCAATGGTCAACGCAATCAAAAGATACGGCCGTTTATGTCGCATATTTTTCATGAAATTTGGCAAGAAGCAAGGCCTCACAGCACAAGTATAGAATAAAATCAGTTTCTTTTTTTAAAGTAGGGTTCCGTACTCATTGTTTGTCAGGCGCTGGCCGTTTAGCGCCTTACGTAAGCCAGTTACTTTACCGCTATTCTGACAACTTTCTTGTTATTTAGGTACTACAAAAATTTACATTGGGTGGTGAAGTTACGGAACCCTCTGTGCGCGAATCTGACCGGTTTTTTTAAAGAATATAAAAATAACTCCAACCTTCGACGCCAAGGATCGATTCTTTTATTATCCTTAACTTGCATTTGATTGCTCCCTCAGCGCAGGGCGTTGTGCTGACAAGGGATAAATCTTTTTAAATTGGAATCGACGGCTCCTATAAATTCTTTCGCTCTACGTCGTAATACTCACTCCTGATGGTTACGACGGAAGGTTGTATTGAAAGATTCAAGGAAAAACCATCAAGCAAACACACTTTCGCATTGATAATATTAGGAGGATAGGATTTTCTTGGGTCTCTAGAGTATTTTTAAAACGACCGAAGAATATAATATTGAAACTATTCAATTCAATTCAATGTTTATTTATTCAAATTAGGTCTACTGCATACTTTTTGACGTCCAATAACTCATTAAACAAGATAGTGATAATCAATTACGCCGAGGGTTCCAAACGCGCCCTGGTTTGAGAAGAGCCCACATAAACACAGCCGGGATTTCCTTTTTAATTAAACCATCTCACAAATAATCATAAACTAAAGAACTATCAGAGCCGTTCGAGCAAATTATTGTCATTCAAGTAATCTTATTACATTGTAGTAATATTTTTCAATGTGTTCATCCATAATCTAAATGGTGGCGGTTTTTCTTGGGATAATAGTATTATTATACAGTACTAGCTGATGCCCGCGACTTCGTCCGCGTGGATTGAGTTTTTTTTGGTTCCCGCGGGAACTCTTTAATTTTCCGGGATAAAAAGTAGCCTATGTGCTATTCAAGATAATAATAATCTACAATCTATCTCTGTGCCAAATTTCATCCAGATCCTTTCAGCCGTTGGAGCGTGATTGAGTAACAAAAATCCATACATCCATACATCCATCCAAACTTTCACATTTATAATATTTATATTTGATTAGTACGAGTATATCTATTAGTATGATCTAGGAGGCCAGTATTGGCCTCCTAGATCATTCCTCATACGACTCTACTACTCAACTGTCCACTCTACTAACAATTCCGACTCTTATAGATAAAAAATATCGCTTTTTTTTAAAATATGACTATAATCAATCTCTGTGCCAAATTTCATCCAAATCTTAAATTAATAATAATAAAGAAGATAAGAAGATAAAACTTGTCCTTAATTTTGAGTTAATTATAGTTACTCTTTTGACGACAAATTTATATTAGGTATATCGTAGAGTTAATTATTATTCCATGAACGTTATTAAACTTTATCGCTTCCCGGGATTTTCTATTATGATCCCCTAAATGAACAGGTCTTTAAATAGATCCATTGAATCGCATAAAATTATTAAGGAGTCAATTAATAGGTTCCCTTTCGAATTCCGATTTCGTCCATGAATAGGAGACACGGTTGACTTATTTTGCCCTTTTTGAACTTGTTTTTCTAATAAGGCTACTAGTTTCAAGTTTGTAATATCCGTCGTCTGTAATAGTCTGTGTCCATCGTCTGTAATCTGTATCTTCGTTTTGGTGATCGAAACAGTTGTCTTAATTACTTGCTGAATTAATTACTTTTAGAATTAATTATCCACTGACTACACATATATAATACTAGCTGATGCCCGCGACTTCGTCCGCGTGTTTTAAGTTTTTTTGATTCCCTATTTTCCAAAGTAGCCTATGTCCTCCAGGTCCTCAACTATACCCATACCAAAAATCACGTCGATCCGTTGCTCCGTTGCGGCGTGATTGAAGGACAAACCAACAAACCAATAAACCAACAAACAAACACACTTTCACATTTATAATATTAGTAAGTATGATACCAGTTTTCTATAAATTTGTTTAATAACGTTTGTATTTCCGATGAAATTTCATGTTTACTAGACAACTTTTTCCTTGGAGCCTTTTGTAGGTAGGTACTTCTAAAATTATTATCTATTATAGATGCGATCAACAAAATTAGTGTAAGTAATTAAAACTTGGAGTAATTAATATGCTCTAGTTGGCTTTCTGCTTTTTCGCACGGATGGTCTTACCAACCAATTATTTTACTTGTTAGGTGTTTCTCGTTAAATATTCTGAATAGATTATGTTGAATGAAAACCACAATTAAATCCATCCATAAGATGAAAGAATACACGACCCAGTTTCGTAGTATCTAGGTACCTATATATTAGAGATATTTTTGACTCCCTATGCTAGACTTGGTCAAGATAACAATGATAAGGGCTAAATAAATAAACTGAATGTACGGACAGATAAAAGCAGCTCTAAAACGACTAATCAAACAACTATTTATAAATTGTCCATCGATTTCAACTTAAACAAACTAAACCAATTTGTTCACATTTTACTTAATAATTTATATATACAGGTATCTATATAATTCGTCTCAACTCTCAACCAACAGACGATACCTTCGTCCAGAAGTAGTTCTGGACGAAGGTATCCTGCATGGATCTGCACAGGACACGGTCCTGTGCCGCTTGCAGCGGCTCCCAAGTCCCAGCAACTTGCTTGAGATCGTCGATCCACCTTGTGGGTAGTCGTCCAGCGCTGAGCTTTCCGGTGCGAGGCCGCTATTTAAGCACCTTGGAAATTGTAAGGAAAGATTTAAAGTTTCTACTACTAAGGTACCTGATACAAATAAGGCCTATGCTCAAATAAGGCCTGTAGTGCGGAAAAGTCGGTTATAATATATTTACATCAAAAATACTTCACACACGCATAGACGACAGCCCCACGACTCGGCAAACAGTGCGCGAGAGGCCCGCTCGCGCTCACAGCGACACTAGTAGCCGGTCGTTTGTGACGGACGGGCGTTTTCATTGCGCGTTATTAATTTATCGTAATTTCTATCGAATTTTAATACGTTATTCTTTGAAGTTTTGTTTCAAGTAATGTATACGGATCACAACATAACTCATCAAAAAGGTAACTATGACTTTAAATTGTAATTTTTAGAATATGCGAATTAAATACGGCTTATAACATTTATGAAGTACAATGTACTAAATAAAGCCTACTTTCTAAATAGGCCTTATTTGCTGACCCTAGGCCTTAATAGGAATTCTGTTGAATTTTAACTTTATTATGTTTATTTACAGATTGATTATCTCAGTATGTCTCCTCCAAGACGAAAACGGGCTACGTGGTCCGAAGAAAGCTTGAGAGCGGCAGTTAATGATGTACATTGTGGGCGATTGTCGACTTACAAAGCTTCGGCGCAATATGGCGTTCCGAGAAGAACCATTAGAAATCATCTAAAAAGTGGTATTTTACATAAGAGCTTAGGGAGAAACGCTATATTTACGAAAGAGCAAGAAAAAGATTTCGTCAGCCGTATAATAAAATTTGCTGAAATAGGAATACCTCTTACGCCAAAAATGATTCGGATTCAAGCATTTGCTTTTTGTGACAAATATAACATTGCCAATAATTTCAACAAAGAAACAGGACTTGCAGGAAAAGGCTGGTTCAGATTATTTTTACAACGAAATCCAAACTTAGCAAAACGAAAAGTACAATTCCTAAACCCAGCGCGAGCCCAGAAATTAAATAAAACTATTGTCGCTCATCATTTCAATGAAGTTCGTAAGCTTTATGATGAATTAGATCTTCATTACCATCCTGAAAAAATTTACAATATGGACGAGAAGGGCTGTCGGCTTACATTACATCACCAACAAACAGTGATTGCTCAGAAGGGTGTTAAAAGGGTGCACATGCTAGGCTCTGAGCATGGTGAGAACGTCACGGTGGTTGGATGTGTTAATGCAATAGGGAATCCGATACCACCCATGATTCTTTTTAAGGGAGCAAGGAAGAAGCCGGAGTATGACGATAATTTGCCTGCGGGATCAATTGTCCACATGGCACCAAAAGGGAGCATGACAACGGAATTGTTTACTGTTTTTATTGAACATTTAGCAAAGTATAAAACCCCTGGAAAATGCCTCCTCATCTTTGACGGTGCCAAATGTCATCTGGATTTTCGTATTGCCGAAACGGCTGAAAAATATGACATTGTGCTTTATTGTTTGCCGTCAAATACGACACATGAGTTACAGCCTCTTGACAAAGCTTGTTACAAACCTTTTGAATCGTACTGGGATCAAGAAGTTCTGCAATATATGTACCAAACACGTGCCAAACAGATCACTAAAACTCGATTTAACGTAATTTTATCTAAGGTCTGGTCAAAGACCATGACCTATGCAAATATAACGAGTGGATTCAAAGCCACTGGACTTTATCCATTAAACGCTGATGCAATACCTGAAACTGCTTTCGCTCCTTCCATCTTGACAGAGCGTCGTATCAGTGAAAGTAATTCAAACGACTGTGGTGAATCTTCACAACTAATCAATGCAAATGTAAGAAGACCTCACGAAAATTTGACAGGATCCGATACAAATATTGAAACAGATAACTCGCGTCAGTCCTCACCCATCGGGAACATTCAGCATTTGCAAAATCTGATCGATGCCGAAAACGTCTTACCATTATCTCCCGCCACACCTGACCTTCGAGTATTTTCAACTGCCTCCCCCATAGAACACAGTACACCACCTCGAATAAATATTAATGACCAAAATTGTCTCGAAAATCTTCCCGGGCCCAGCGGCTTACAGATTACCCACCGACTAGTAGAATATAGTGATAGTACAGAAAATGAGCAGGACAGTATAGCGTCTGAAGAAGACAATATCTACGCATTTATAAACAGGTGTATTCCACCGAAACGCTTAAGAATTTATTCTTCTTCAGACACAGAGTGTGACATCGAAAATGTAAATCCCAATAACGTTACTTTACCTAAGTCTGATGGCGAAGACACTGAAGATGACGAACCTTTGGCTAAAATTTCTAGAAGTAAGAAGACTGATTTCCAAAAATTTATGCCCACACCTGACTACAGTGTTGTTAAGAACCGTCCACGTAGAAAAGCTTTGAATTATAAAGGTCAGAGAGTAACCAAAGATTTATTTAATACAGATAAAAACTTAAAGAATAATAATTCGAATAACACAAAGAAAGGAAAGAAACCTATAAAGACCTCTACATTAAAAACCCACAAACAAAACAAAAAACAATCGATTAAACCAAAATCAACTGAAGATAGAGAACGGTGGTACTGTCTTGCATGTAAAGAGGAGAGGATTGCAGATATGAGACAATGCGTGGAGTGTCATCAGTGGTACCACGAGGATTGCGTCGGCTTGACAAAAAGTGATCTAGACACATTTGTATGTCCTAATTGTCAGGAAAATTAATTTTATAGTTACCTCTGCTAGTACTTACTTATTATCAGTAAGATTAATGTTCCTAAGCAAATTAAGGTACCTACTTATTAAGTTCTAAGGCCTTATTTAGTTACCTTGCTTAATTAAGGCCTGCCAAAATAATTTTATTTTTCAATATTTAATAATATTTTTGAGAAGATATGTTAATTTTTTAATTTTTGTTTGTTTGGATATGTTTTTTTTAATATTATTCTTTATTTCTTGTTACTAAGCGACTTCAAGTCTGACTAGCAATTTAAGCATAATATTTAGTAAAATAACTTAGAAAGTTGTTCAAGGATCTCATGGAAACATTTGATAAAAGGCTCAGAAATATATATTTTTATATAATTAATACTCTAATAACAATATTCCTTTAATTTAAGGATATAGGCTTTGTTCAATCACTATGTTTTAAAAAGGCCTAAGGCTAAGGTTCCAGAATTACCTCTTTTTAAGTGATTTTTGATAAAAAATTACAATATGTTTTCTTAATTACTTAAAATAAATAAACCAAAGAATAATGCCTTGCTTTTATTTATCACCTTTTTCGAACAATTTATCAAGATATGAGTGTTTCAAATTAGGTAGGCCTTGTTTGTATCACTTACCTTACTAAAGTTTCTTGGAACTAGTTTAAAGAGATTTTGTTATAAGGAGTACCTAAAGTATGAATCAAATAAATATTATAAATGCGAAAGTTTGGATGGATGTATGGATGGATGTTTGTTACTCAATCACGCTCCAACGGCTGAACGGATCTGGATGAAATTTGGCACAGAGATAGATTATAGTCTGGAATAGCACATAGAATACTTTTTATCCCGGAAAATTAAAGAGTTCCCGCGGGAACCGAAAAACCTCAATCCACGCGGACGAAGTCGCGGTCAGCTAGTATGTAATAAAAATAATTTATAAGTCATAGAATGTTTTTAAAAATGTAAGAAATCTTACATTTGTAAGAAAATATATCACTCTTTCATCGTAAAAGTCTGCTCTTAAGAAGATGTAGAGTAAAAAGTAATGTTTTGAAAATATAAGTGAAATGAAAATAATAATCTAACTATATATTATTAACGAAAGATAATAGTTTAAAGTCTAGTTATAGGGTTCAGTGGTTTATTAGAAGTATGATGTGCCACTCTTCATACTTCCATTAAAGCACTGCCTTATTAAAAATTAACTGCACTAAAGATTATTTATTTTTAATCAGTGTTGAAGATCTATCTTGGAGATTCTAGGTATAAATGGATATTTTGTTTTTGCTCTTCATCTTATTTATTAGACAACTGGCTGACCCACCTGGTGGAACCGGGTGGTTCACTCGGGTGGAAATCATATAAATGTGGAGGTCGTATACCTAAAAGAAATCTATTTAAGCAAAATTTCAAGTTTTTAGCCAAAAACGCAGTTTGAGATATATTTTGACGTGTCAGTTAGTCCTATTATAGAAAAAATCCGCATAACTAGTAAATGAGTTGATTTTATTTGTACCTACTGTTTATTCATTTTACCGTTTAAATACGCAATAAAAAGTTAATGAAAATGCCAAGAAAATAATCTTCGATTGTGCGTATTCGACAGCTGCGTTCGACATACACAATACCAGTTCTACTAGGACTCCGATACACAAAGGTTTTCCTTATTTTCACGAAAGTTATGCTACGAAGATACATGCCCCGAACATAATTTCTTCATATTATTATTTGTCCAAATTTAGTACCCCTAAAGAAATGCTGTTGTGATTTCACTTTTGGTAAGTAACTATTATCGGTATATATTAAGTTAACTTTGTTGTGGGCTTTACAATCTAAGTACTTATGGCGAACAAAAATAAATCAAGATTGGTTTGGTACATGCTCGAGGGCACTTCCGTGTCCCCGATATTGGATTATAGATCCTACTTATAATTTTTTTCCGTTTATCCTCGTTGATTTCTCGCATCTTCTCTGGCTATAAGTACAAACGATTCGCCGACAAAAGAAGATGAAAAACGAGAAAACGTTATTATGTCATCTTTTTGTGCTTTTTTTGTAAGTAAACAAAGATAGGTAGGTACGTAATCCGGAACTCCACGCCAGAAGACTACTTACTTATACCTAATTTATTTGACTTCACATTTTTATCATAAAGTACACAGTGCATGAGGTCATAAAACCTGTCATGGTAGTAGTCCCGGGTCCCTTCGCGGGCAGTCAATCAAGTAAATTATAATTATAGTTAACTCTACCTGCATACTATCCATGCCAATATAAACGATTTAGGGCTTTGGTACGACGTGGACGCCACCCGCGTAGTCACCAATATTAGGGGTACGTTTGATGGATTATTTAAAACGGCCACTTCTACCAGACTGTATCATTACTTACCACCCAGTGAAATCGCGGATAAGGGCTAACGGAGCATCATACTAATATTATAAATGCGAAAGTGTGTTTGTTTCTTGGTTTATTGGTTTGTCCTTCAATCACGCCGCAACGGAGCAACGGATCGACGTGATTTGGCATGGGTATAGTTGAGGACCTGGAGAGTGACAAAGGCTACTTTTTATCCCGGAAAATTAGGGAGTTCCCAAGGGAATAAAAAAAACTTAAACCATGTGGACGAAGTCGCGGGCATCAGCTAGTAAAATAATAAAATAAAAAACCTAGTCAAGTGCAAGTCAGACTTGCGCACAAAGCGTTCCGTACTACCACACTATATAAATTATTTTAGTAAATAATAAGTAAGCAGCTGTGACTTATGGCGCTAAACTAATAGCGCTCCACAAAGAATTCGAAACCCTATGAGTACGGAACCCTAATTAACGATTTTCGGATTATTTCCTATATTTGTGCTGTAAAGACCTTGCTTCTTGCCAAATTCCACGATTCTAGGTCAACAGGAAGTAACCTATAGGTTTTGATTTATTGACGAGTGTCAAAATGTGCAAAATATACAGCATAAACGTATCTTTTGTTTCTCTTAGAAGCTTGATTTTTTTTCAGGTCTAAGGGACTGTAGACCTAAGTATTTGATATTAATTTCTACTTGATACCTCCAGACGGACAGACATATAGGACGGACAGACAGATAGACGGACAACGAAGTGATCCTCTTGAGGTAAGGAACCCTAAAAAAAGAACGTCAGATCTAAAATTGCAAATAATCTCACGCTTTGTGGATTTGCCTCCTCTAATGTCTTTATCGCACCAGTGACGCAGATTCGCGCCCAATCAAAGAAAAATTGGAAAGCTATCATCGCACAAGAGAGACATAAAAGGGAGAAAGCGTTCGCGGCCATTATGAATGAAACATATAACATTACTAGCTATGTTATTCCAGACTATAATCTATATCTGTGCCAGGCGCCAGCCAAATGTCACACAGATCCTTTCAGCTGTTCTGGCGTGATTGAGAAACAAACATCCATGCATCCATTCAAACTTTCGCATTTATAATAATATTAGTATAGATAAACTTTTATTCCAGGACCGCATTTTATGTTTGTTTATGTAGGTGTTAAGGCACCAATCTTCAATTTAAAAAAAACTCTTAGTCAGTATAAAAAAATTGAAATCTTATATTATCTTTTGTAGGTAATTTTTGAAGGCGGCGCCAAACCATTTAAAGAAGAATATTAATTAGACGAAATATAATTTAAGAAAATTAGCCTTTCCACCATTACTTACATTAGTAAGTACTCATTCTCATTCATCCTCATATTCACTCATCTAAGAGTAAATTGGATGAAAATACCCAATTAAAAATTTATTTGATGCTTTTCAGTACTTTCGAAGTCTGTTCACTTTTTTTTTTAAGTTTTATTATTATAATATTCTGTAGCAGCGGCGTTTTCAAGAGATTTTTTCAAACAGAGTTGACTAATAAGTAATTTTACAAATGTCTGAATTGAAGGCTTCTCCCTTTTTAGAACAAAATATTAACTTGTAGATACTACGGATGACTACCTACGGGATATTAAATTAAATATTACAAACGAATGAGGTTCTCAAACAAGGAATTGTATAGTAAAAGGGTTTTGTTTCTCGTTTTGATACACTGTACTGGTTGTAATACATAAATGATGATGCCCGCGACTTCGTCCGCGTGGATTAAGGTTTTTGATTCCCGCGGGAACTCTTGAAGTTTCCGGCATAAAAAGTAGTCTATGTCCTTTCCCGGGATTACAACCTGCCCCTGTACCGAATTTCATCAAAATCGGTTGAACGGATGAGCCGTGAAAGCGTAGCAGACAGACAGACAGACACACTTTCGCATAATTTATAATATTAGAATGGATAAGCATTACAACCAAAGTAATAATTGCGTTAATTAAAATTGAAAATGAGAAAACTCAATTGTAATTACAGTAAAGCAGCGAAGCGTTAATAATTTTTAAGCAAACTGTGTAATAAATCTGCAACTAAGTATTATTTTAAATACACAATACGTTAGTACAACTCATGATGAAATTAAAAATAAGTACAATAATATGCAAGTATCGATAATTAATATTGATTTAATTAATTAACAGTGATAGGATAAAATGATTAATCATAATTAACCCTTGTAATTAAGCTCGAAAACATTTTCAGTGATATTTTGTATTTGTGTCGGGATGCAAGTTTGTGGCAAAAGCATTTCAATACAAATTGATACTGATGACTTATTGAAAATTTTAAAAGCGTTGTCTGGTTTAGAAGTCACCAATTTTAGGAAAAATCCCACTGCTAGACGCGATAATTTTAATCACCTACCTTATAATAATCCTTATCACCCAGAAGACGATAATATTAGTGACAAAGAAGCTCCCTTATTTGACACAAACAAAAATGTTAAGAAGTTAAGCAACGTTGGGTTTTTAGACAAAGAAAATTCCCGTATAGAAGCGAAAATCGAAAATGAAAATAAAAACTATTTTGAAGTTACAAACGATAGTAAAGAGGATGAACTTACTGATAACAATGCTATTGAAGAAAATAAAAACAGTCAAGATGAAAACTTTAATTTACCTAAGAATAATATGAGTACTGTGACAAATTACAAAGATCAGCAATATAAACCTTTGCAAAGGAGATATGAAATAATAAATACACATTAGTAACATTATTATTAAATTTATTTGGTCTAGTTAGGTTAGGTTGAGATAACATACTAAATAGGCATTCATGTTGATGATGGTCTAACAAGGAATGTATTATATGTATTAGTAAAATAAGAGACTTCAGCTTACTTCGCTATCAAATATTTGTAAATACATTTTATATTGAACCATACATACCTATTATGAAACGAATAGCATTCAACACGAAAAAATTATACATTACCATGATTGCTATGGGAAAGACAAATTAATACAAGGTTTTATTGTCGTCCGTATTCAAAGGTTCTTACGAGTTTTCCCTGTGAATTTCTTATGAGCTATAAATCACTGTCCATAATCTAACAGCAAATAATAAATATATGATTTACGTTCTACTCGCGAGTATTCATGATGCGAGCAACTACTAGTTCAAAATATTTTGATTAATGTGTTATTTTACTGTTGCGTTGACACCCCGACTGTGATATGTGGGAATGAAGTATAGATTCTTTTTTAAATCCACTACTCGTTAGTACCTGATGGTAAGTGATGATGCAGCCTAAGATGGAAACGGGCTAACCTTTTTTTTTTCTTTTTTTTTTATCCGCTACAAGTAAGCCCTTGACTGCCATCACCTATAGGGGTATGGCAGTTATATTAAACCCATACCCCTTAAATCAGTTTCGGCATCTTTCCGGAACATCACGTAGCGGCACGTCTTTGCCGGTAGGGTGGTAACTAGCCACAGCAGAAGGCTCCCACCAGCCAGACACGAAAAAATTCAGAAATTATAAATTCCCAAATCGACCCTGCCGGGAATCGAGCTCCCACGTTAAGACAACTGCGCTCAACACTGCGCCAGGGAGGCCGTCAAAAGAGACTTTAGACCCATAGCACACACACAGTTCCACATCTTCCACAGTTTATTAAGTCTAATAAGTCTGTCTAATAAGACACTCGTGAGAATAAACTGTGGAAGATCAAAGCTGCGTCAGAAATGAAATTGAAGCACTTAAAGGTCGTATTTACGCAACAACTTCAAATATAACTGTTCCCTTGTGACGAAGGGAATCATCAATGAAGGGGCGCTAAAGGTCTAATAACATTATATAGAGGTTAGTTTTGGTCATAACATGAAATGGTAAGTATAATTTCACGTTTTTGTCCGATTTCACATTATCCTTTTTTATTGACCGAGCGAAGCGAAGGTGAGTCTACTTGGGTGAATTGGCACTTGTCCGTCCGTCCGTCTGTCCGTCTGTCAGAGCCTTATAACTTCTGAATTGCTGGACATAATTACTTCAAATTTAAATATAATATGTAAACCGATGGCCTCCCGCCGAATATGGCTTAAAAAGTTATAAAAATCTTTATTTTAGGGGGGCTCTCATAGAAGCGAATGCGAAGTAAAATATTTTTTATAGCGTTACATAGGGTTGCAGTATATCATTTTAAAGATAATTAGGAGTAGAGTCCAATAATATTTTTTTTTGAATTTTTCTCCTAAAATTGACGAAATGGGGGGCTTTCAAAGTGGCGATTTTCTAACGTCCAAAGTTGACCTCAGAACTCTCAATTTTCTGAACTCTCAAGCCTGAAACTTGATCAATTATTTGAATTATATCCTGTACTTGAACAACAAATACTAAAATTAGATAAATATTATAAGGAAACGAAATTATTTAATTTTTAATGATGATGATATTTTTAACAGAACTTCACACTGATGTCAATAGATGGCGCTCTGTGAAACCGCGAGGTCTCAGTTCGGGGCGAACCACTAGTATATAAATATACTAGATGATGCCCGCGACTTCGTCCGTGTGGCTTAAGGTTTTTGATTCCAGCGGAAACTCTAGAATTTTCCGGGATAAAAGTAACCTATGTCCTTCCCCGGGATACAACCTATCCCTGTACCAAATTTCATTAAAATCGGTTGAACAGACGGGCCGTGAAAGCGTAGCAGACAGACAGACAGACACACTTTCGCATTATAATATTAAGTATGGATATTGATTTGTAAACCAAAACAGTACAGATATTTGATTCCTATTTTAACTGACATAAAAAAGAAGATTTTTGCAAGAATTGAAGTATGTTATTTTTATGTACCTACTTAAATGTTTTATTATATCACATACCATCAGCCTATTACAGAAAGTATTTTTAGTTTTGATTGTGATATTTAACGGTCTAATTGTGATACTTCAGTTTTTAATGATTGATCTTGAAAAACATTTTCCTTGACGGTGTGACGCAATTGATAAAATTTTACGGAAAAGTCACGGAGCAGAATATTTTGAACGTACCCTTAATAAGTTATTCCTCAAATGAACACAGTAAAATACTTACTTGCAGCGTGCTATGGGAGCTAGAATAAAGACGCTCGTTGAGAAAGGCAAGACGTATCATATTTAATATTAAAGGAAAACTTGTCTTTCTCAAAGTACAGGGTTGTCGATTATTGGTACCATATATGTGGAATCTGAACCACCCGAACAAAACCGGAACGAGTCAGCTAGTGATATGATAAGGATTTAACGTACCTACTAGATAAGAAAGCCCGTCCGTCCGTGCAGCTCCTCAAAAAGTGAGTCACGAGGACCTGTTGTTCGCCAAGCAATTGTTTTTAGCAAGCAAAGCAAGCCGTTTAGTGGCCTATCAGTATTTATCAAATACCGCGGTATTTGTTGATCGTGTAATCTAGTGTATTGGTGGATGTCTAGTACCTACTAGCTGCTACGGCTTGCTTTGCTCCGTTGACGGAATGTACCTACATTCCGTCAACGGAATATGATCTTACAGTATTTATCATGCTGATGGGCCACAATATTCTGAACGTCTAGTCTTCGCCTAAAAGACAGTTTTCCGGACACGGGGCATACTACCGTCGCTTAAAGCCGTACTGTTTTAATATTGTTAACGTTCGTGTTCTAGAATTATCATCCTTATTTTAGGGTCATTGAAGTACCTGGCATTTATAAATATTAAAAAATCTTTAATTTGCAAAATTACAAGGTTCAAGATTCTAATTTGGCCCATTTGGCCTCTAACTCCCAAAAAAGTAAAGACTGTGTTATGGGAGTTAGTGCCGTCCATAATACATAGGTGCTATTTTTGCGATTATTAGCTAAGGATATTGACATACAAAATAAAAAATTCAAAAAGTGTGGTGTATGCTAGCGTAATAATTGAACTGCCATTTTGACAAATTATTATAATCTAGCAATAAATGAATCTTGATAAAATTATAAATGGAAATAGCATGTGCCGTGATACATAGAAAATTGATAAAATATTATATGCTCGGACCCAGTAATGTTTTGTTGCTAAGTCGAATATTTCGTACGGTCATAAGGTAGGTACTTAACTCTAATATTCACGCTACAATTTTTTTATTTTTTTTATCGCAATGTGTCATACTAATATTATAAATGCGAAAGTGTGTTTGTTTGTTGGTTTATTGGTTTGTTGGTTTGTCCTTCAATCACGCCGCAACGGAGCAACGGATCGACGTGATTTTTGGCATGGGTATAGTTGAGGACCTGGAGAGTGACATGGCTACTTTTTATCCCGGAAAATTAAGGAGATCCCGCGGGAATCAAAAAAAATGAATCCACGCGGACGAAGTCGCGGGCATCAGCTAGTCTTGAATAATACTGCTAGCGATGGTAGTAACCCCCGTACTTTACGAGCAAACACAGCTATAAAACAAAGGACACTGACAAACAGTTGAAGACCCTTGGAGACGTGGAATTATTACGTGGCGAAGGCTTACGGTCAAGTGAAATGCGCACGTCCTGTTTGCTGACTAAGCTGTTTTGTTATATACTCTACAACCTAATTTATGTACTTTGCTGCTGCTACTAACTTTTGCCCGCGGCTTCGCTCGCGTTAAGTTCGAGTTTTATGCAAATATTAAACCCCTATTTTAATCATTTTAGGGGTTGAATTTTCAAAACACCCTACGTGCCTACGTGGCCATCTTCCTACGCCAAAGGAAGTTGGCGAGAATGCATTTATTTTGGGATCCAATGATAGCGGTAGCGTACCTACTTACATGGAAACTTATTAATACGAGTAGTTGTAGAACATGATAAAATTAAAAAAAAAGCAAATAAGGTGTACCCATGATAACAAAGTCCGATCACTAGCAAATCAAAGGTAAAACCAAGGGTTAAAGCGGTTGTCCCGATCGGTAGGCAGCATTTTCAATCTAGTAGGAAAGTCCAGGATGTTGTTACCACTCGATATATATATCTGAAAGGTAATGGTCAGAGACGAATCCCGGACCCCCGACTAAGCCCGGCCCACGTTTTAACCATTAGGCTATAACCGCTGACAGTTAAATGTGAAGTAATTCTGATCGTTTGTACACTTTACGGTAATTGTTGAATAGGGGGAAGTGAAAAGTTTCCATTTCTAGTATAACTGCGCCCGCTACGGAGAGGTCAAAGGGATAAAATCGTGGTAGGTATTAGGCGAATCACACACTGCGACGCGCCTCGCGACTGAGCGCGGTGAAGCGTTTGTGGTACTGCGCGTACCTATTTTATTCCATTTTATCCGGTACGTATCTGTGAAAAAATTACATGACAAAGTATAGTGATAATATTCTAGTTCGTTTTGCGATTGGTTATATTAAGATGGTCATCATTGCATCACGTATAATGAAATTGTAACATTTTCGTTTTCTGTTTATCGTTACGGGACGTGAAACTCTAACTTTATGAAGCAAAGTTGATGCATCGAAAACTGAGAAATGATTTGGAGGTTCAAGTCACAAAATATGCTTCATAATAGACACCACCACCACCACTACAGCCCATTACCGTCCCACTGCTGGGCACAGACCTCCACCCTCATAGGAGAGAGGGGAATTAGAGCTTAGACCCACCACGCTGCTCCAATGCGGGCTGGCGGGCTTTAACGACTATTATCATGTTAGTGATAATAACCGGGACCAACGGCTTAACGTGCTCTCCGAGGCACGGGGGTGAAACACCGCCAACTTCCTAACTCCGGGCTAGTACTGATAATTTCTGTGTTTCTGTTACTGATAATTAAAATGATACCCCGTGGCACGGGAAGGCATTAATTAAACAGATACCTATTTATTTATTGGCAGTTTATAATGAATTTTGTGCATTGTGCCACTTCAACTAGGGTAAGCTTTATGGGTATACTTTAATGCCTCTATGGTCTGCATGTCAATGAGTACACCTTTTAACATTTCAGGAAAGCGCGTCGTTTCGACAAATAATCTCCGTGATAAGAGAACGTCCAACTTGAATCTTAAATGTCTTTATCTCAACGACGAGCATAATGTTTGAGAATAGCGAACGAATAAGCGTAGCGCTGTAGAAAGAAACTTGACTCAACATAAAAAAGGATGGAAATTACTAACAACCCTTTTCAAACTGTACCTACTCTTCAATATAATATCATTGTTGAGGAACTGTATGGGTCGACCCATACATGATGCGAGATGGAGTTGATTCGAGTATTTGTGCTAATTAACTTTGAGCTTCATGCAATTCCTGGAAAATGTTATGAAGCTAAACTCCAGTTGCTATCGAGAAACTCTGCACCTCAACTCTTTAAGTTTTCAATCTAAATTTACCTCCTAGAGAACAGCAAAATAAATATAATTAATACGATTTGCAGTGCAATATTGAGTTTGCTCTATTAGCAATAAATGATGAGTTTGGTACCGAACTGTAGCTTATTAAATGGAAATCCCTCTGCGAATTCACTACCTAAATGCTACCTAATTGGTACTTTGTAGATACTAAATTATAAATGTATCATAATACTGTTTTCAGCATTCAGCATTCATTCATTAGCTGATGCATTTCTCGATAGTATGAATCTTACAAAAGACTGGGCTAGTGATGATGACATTGAAAACAAAGTGCAGCTATCTATGAGCCAACTTAATTCTGCTACCACCTCAAATAGCTTACAGCTTGCTACGCCTGCCGAAGTCAAAGATTTAATTAAAAAACTTAAGCCTAGAAAAGCTCCCGGCGTAGATAATATAAATAATATTATTATTAAAAACCTATCGCATAAAGCAGTTGTATATCTAACAAAAGTCTTCAATGGCTGTCTCACCAATTGTTATTATCCAGCTGTTTGGAAAATTGCCAAAATTATACCAATTAAAAAACCTGGTAAGGATGAAACCTTGCCCTTAAGCTATCGTCCAATAAGTCTCTTGTCCTCCTTAGGTAAGCTCCTTGAAACACTTATCTCTACGAGACTGACGAAAGCCATTAACCATGCCATAATTCCGGAACAGTTTGGGTTTCGGCAAGGTCACTCAACTGCCCAGCAACTAGCTAGGGTTACTGAGCATGTTGCACTAAACCTAAACCTAAATAAGTCAACCGGAATGGTATTGTTAGACGTTGAGAAAGCATTTGACACGGTATGGCATTCTGGCTTATTATGTAAACTTTTGACTCCTGAATATAATGTCCCCCTGGAACTAGTTCGCCTAATTCAATCTTATCTTCTTAAGCGATCATTCTGTGTACATATAGGTGATAATTCATCACAGCAGCGCTTTATTCCAAGTGGTGTCCCGCAAGGTTCCATCTTGGGTCCGCTTCTGTTTTTGGTGTACCTTAATGACATCCCTGTGCAGCCACATACGCACATCGCAGGATTTGCAGATGATGTGGCTACTTACTCATCATCAGAGGATATCGATCTTGTCATTTCCCGGCTTCAGTTATCGCTGGATCTGCTCCTTTCTTATTATACCAAATGGAAACTCAAACTTAATACATCTAAGTCTGAAGCTATCCTGTTTACAAGAAAACGTGCGATGCCGATTAGAACCCTAAAAATTAATGAATACTCAATACCATGGAGTAAGTCAGTTAAATACCTCGGCTTACACCTTGATCAAAAGATAAACTGGACCGAAAACACGAAGGCATTTAGACTAAAGGGAATGAAAGCTTTAAATGCTCTTAGTCCTATTTTAAACCGAAAATCGAATTTAAGCTCGACTACAAAAACTAAAATTTATTCGACGCTAGTGCGCCCATGTATAACATACGCGGCACCTGTTTGGAGCAGTACCTGTGATTCCAATTATAACAGCCTTCAAGTTATCCAAAATAAAGCGTTAAAAATTTCGTATAATACACCATTCAAAACAAACTTAAAAAAGTTACATAACCATATTAAATTTCCACTAATAAAAGATTTTATTTTAAAACTTACACGTAAGTTTTACCTATTCAAAAACCCTAGCAACCCAAATAAACTAGTTTCGTCGATAGGTAATACTCATCATTCAGTACGACTCCATAAATATGGTCGATATAAATTTCCCCATCACTATGTCCTTACCGGTTATCGGTGACGTAGGTGACTCGACGCGCGGACCGCTTGTCTCACTCGCGATTGACTACCCACTTATTCGTTATACATGCGATAATTGTTTTCATAACTTTGTATATTTTAATACTGTAAGGTTAACTTTTACTTTATAAAATGATTTTACTTATTTATGCGTAAGTACCTACCTAGTTAACTTACCAGCATTTTATTATAATGATAGTGTTTGATACAGTCTGTTGTAGTAAGTACCTATTTAAATTTAAATTCAGGTCCCATCCATGTATGTAATGTGTAGGTATTAAATATTACTTCTTGCCTGCATTTCTACTGTAAAGCATATTTATTAATGTCCGTCTTAATACTAAATAATAAACTGTAATCTTATTTTTAAATGTTTATAAAGGTGAAGTTTAGCCTGTAAAACGTTATAGCCCTAAGTAAAACTGTATTCTTAGATTTTAAGAATGCCCATATTGTACTTTTATGTTGTAAAATAAATAAATAATAATAATAATAATAATTCATTCATTGATTAAGATGATATTGTTGATTTTTAGTTTTTAATTAATTTTTTATTTTATGTGTTATGTATTTCTCATATTGTTTTTTTAAACCATATAAAAATTACCTAAACTTTGCAAATCTAAAACAATTGTTATAGAGTCGGGTGGTAATCAGCCACGACCAAAGCAATCTTACGGACTAGACCAAACCAGAGATTCCATATTTTCTTAACAAATCTCTGCTGGAAATCGAACACGGCATCTTTCAAATGCACAAGCTCATCCCAGCCTCAAGGAGGTCGCTTTATTAAAAGCAACAAATGTGTATTCTATTTTTATTTAAACTCGTAATTAAAATGACAGCGGTCGTCGTCGTCCTAATTAAAATAAGACATATTATTTCGTTTATACTACACCCGCTCGGAAAGTACCCTCTTGCTTTTGTCAAAACGAGGTAGAAAGTACGTCATTGCTACAGACCAAATATGCGGTAGGAAAAGATGTATGAAATTTCATTTCTAACGTGCTAAGCGGGGAGAAAAAGTGTATGAAAATCCATTTCTAACGCGCTGTTTTTTTTTAATTTTTAGTAAATATGGTATCCGGACGTTGAGAATTTGGATGTCTTACCTTAAGGATATAATATTAGAAGCAGCTTCACCATATTTGACATAGAAAAGTCAAATATGGTAAATGTCGATTGTCGCCATCGATGTCGTTTGTCGATATCGATATCGATGCCGATTTTGATGGTCGATATCGATGTCGATTGTCGATGTCGTTTGTCGATATCGATGTCGATTTTCAATGTCGTTTGTCGATATCGATATCGATGCCGATTTTGATGGTCGATATCGATGTCGATTGTCGATGTCGTTTGTCGATATCGATGTCGATTTTCAATGTCGTTTGTCGATATCGATGTCGATTGTCGATGTCGTTTGTCGATATCGATGTCGATTGTTGATTTCGATGTTGATACTCATATCGATTGACGATATCGATGTCGATGGTCGTTATCTTTGTCGATTGTCGGTATCGAGTCGATTGTCGATATGGATTGTCGATATCGATGTCGATTGTGGATATCGAAATCTATATTGCAATAATCCTCAAAATGTAGCCTAGTTGTGATAGTGAAGCTTCGAATGAAGCGACTCATATAATTATGATTTATGATAGAACTTCACTTTGCAAGTTCGTTTAATCACTAATTATCGCTTATTTTCCTCGCAGGTGTAGTATAAAGCACTATGTATCACTCGGTAGAAAGTACGATTCCTACCTCGCGTGTAGTGCGGCCCTTCGGCTACGCCTCGGGCCTCAAACTACACCCTCGATAGTAATCGGTCACTTTCTCCCCTCGGTGAACAATGTACTATTCCATGCCTTACGCAAATGGGATCGTGTTGCTATGATGCCTATTTATTATTACTGAACTCTATAATTCAATTTAATTGCTTTTCTAATAGTGCTTGAGCACTAAGCAAAGCCGATACGACTTTGTTCCGCATTCATAACTAGAGGATATTAAATTTAGGAGTGTCTATGGGGTGTGGTGATTCCATTACCTATATCGGAAAATGCACGTAACTATGAGTGTATGCCTGTGTGAAATTCATTATAAATTGGCTATAGCGTGTGTGCGATTCATTATTCTCCCTTCGTTCTCCACTTTTACGTGCTCCGTGTAGTAGTGTTTGTTTTCGAACAGAGGTCCAAGTGGGTGTTTTTTTACGTAGATAGGTATTCGATCGAGCATTCTATTCTATAACAAAATTCCACAACCTATTATAAACTTGCCTTTACACAAGTTTAAGAAATCCATTAAAAAATATGCTCCTGAAAAAGGCTTATTATACTGTTGAAGATTACGTTATGACAAAAGAGCATGGATTTGACTCGCTCCAGCAATGCTAAGGACAGCGGCTACTTATGTACGTACCCATACATTAATGAAATTGTAAATTAATTTTTTTAAGCAACCACCGAGTTTCTTGCTTGTTCTTATCGGTAGGAATGGCATTCCGAACAAGTGGTAGATTCACTCGACGATTCAAAAGCACTTGTAAAAGTTTATTGGAATAAAAAACATTTGAGTTTGAATTTGAATATATGGATCGAGCGCCAGCTGTCAATTGCTTGACAATTCCATACAAATCGTAGGTAACATTGTCGCGATTGATTGGGAAGAAAATCTCCCACTGGGCACATTGGTCGTACAATAGGTACCTACAGCATCTGCATTGAAAACATTGTACCTATCTATAATAAGTTTTCAAGTTAAAAACGAAAAAAAAGAGCAGGGAAAATATGGAAAATAGAATTTGTGCCGATATCATCAATATCTCTGTGATATTAATATACTTTCACCATTTATTTAAAAAGCATTTATTCAGCAATCAGCATGAAATTCTAATTTAAAATTTTTTTTAGAGCACAAATCAAAGTAAATCTCTTTATATTTATTTGAGTGGGTTTTTAAATAAAAATGTAATGAGGTAAGTATTGTTCGTTTTCACGTCGCGTTGGGAGGAAAATTGGAAAATGAAAAATATTTCCCGACAAGTTTGTAATGTATTTGAGGGTAAACACTATTATTACGTGAAGCTTTAGTAATATTTGCATTTCAACAACGGTAAATATATTCAGCGAATGAGGTTGCAAGAGCGAGCTTGTTTAAATAAAGTAAGATTAGTGAACGCTGTGTAGAAGTGTGGAATAGGTAAGAGGAAAGGTCCTGGGATCGATTCCCGGCAGGGTAAATTTGGGAATTAATTAATTTCTGTATTCTCTCTGTTCTGGTCTGGTCTGATCTGGTGGGAGATTTCGGCCGTACCTAGTTACCACCCAACATCAAAGACGTGCCGTCGAGAGTTTGAGTGTTTCGGTACGATGCCGCGTGAAAATCGATTATGACTTTCATATAGTATATACTTCTAAGAGGTTATACGCTTCCATCTTAGACTGTTTTCGCGGGCACTCGTTCATTTTCCGGGAAAAAATATAAAAAGTTTTATTCAAGTAAATAATTACGAATGTTTACAATTTGAATCGTTAAATGAATCTACCAATTATTTCAAAATTGCTAGTCTAGCTTTATTGCAGTAAAATTCAGCATTATTTAAAAATGAAATTGTTGATCTTTGTCTACCTTATTAAAAATCGCTTGAAGGGCAAGACAGGACGGGAAGATATAATAATGTAAATTATAAACTTTACGATCTAAAATGTAGCCAAAGTTATGAAATATTCCGCTCTTTTATTATTTTATTTTATGAAACCTTTTACAATAACTAGTTTTCCATACTGACAGTGAATATACCCACAAGCAGATACCCAGTTCCGTTAGTAAAGTATACCTAATCGCTTTCAGATCAAAAAGTGTCAACATGCAGAGGACCGACGGGATTTTTGCGTGAGTAGGTTTTTTTTGAAGACCTTTAGTTGAAGACCTGGTAAGTGACTTTTTTCCGGAAAACCAGAGTTCATCTGGAATTTTTACATCGAAATTATTGACGTTGAAGCAGACGATGTCGCGGGCGTCGTTTAGCATTATTACTTACCTACACTTTTCTGAGGTAATCAGTGTAAAATATTATATGGCAGTCTTCTAACAAAGCTTGCAGTTCTCTGAAAACTAACGATTATTGCAAAGACTACAAAGGCTTACAAAGTATAATGCTCCCTCTCGTGAAAGCGTACTACGTGTTTCATAAATCGGTATTTCAATTAAATATCTACCGTTGAATATTTAAAGCTTTTGCCAAGGAAAAAAGAAATTCTAAGAAGTAAGAAAGTTATTTAAAATAGCAGTGAGTCCAGTGGTAAAAAATTTGGCATTCTATTCGGAAGACAAGGGGATCTAATGAATCATTAATCCCGGGCGTATCCACTAGATATCTACATCTATACAAAGATCTATACCTACCACTAAATAGGTAATACCTACCTTCTAAATTTTATTTGTTATGTGCGTTTTAAGCAATTAGATAAAGAACCGAAGTGAAGGAAAACCTCTTGAGGGAACGTTGAGAGTACTCCATAATATTATCAAAAGTTAAGCTAAGTCGAGCAATCTAGGCCACCTTCTCATTATTAGAAGTCAGGGGACCGTGCTAAGTGATGCTCAGTGGTTTGGTTCTCTCGTGCTCTGAAGCCTTTCTTTCACCACAGATCAAAAATGGAATCGTTAAAAAAGTGAAACAAAACTCCTAATAGGTTTTGAATGCTATATCGGCTTAATTCAGAAATCTCGAAAGCTAACTGACGAAAATAGTACAATTCTGATTGGCGAAAGGCATAAATATTATACTGACAGATGACCGACCACACACACACACACACACACACACACACACACACACACACGGACCATCGCGGTTATATTAGTTCCCTTCGGCGCTTTACTGAAAAAACCATCCAAGTGCGTGTCGAGCCAAGCGCAGTGTTGGGTTCCATTGCCCGTTACATTATGCAAACATTTTATAAGTTGGTCGGCCATTACTTACTCGTTAACTTGTAGCTGTGATATATATACTACTGCCATGAATTATTTCATGTATCCAAAATTTAAAGCTAAATTTTTCGGAAACGGATCCCTGAATCGAAAGATGGTTTCCCACTTTCGCAATATTTTTAAACGACCTGTCCAATGATACCCCACACTATGGGATAGGCGAGAAAAAAGTTATCCTCACTTTACGTGTAGGGAAGGTACCTGGCTTAAAAAAAAAATATTTTACCACTTTGTCGACTTGATTTATATGTATATATCTATACCAAATTACAGCTTTCTAGTATTACCAGCCTCTGAGCTAAGCTGAGGACGGACGTACACAAGGACATGGCGAAAGTCGAAATTTCGCCAAGGGTTCCCGACTAGGGTTGTTGGCTAGGGAATACTAAAAAGTTGACCAATCGAGTTTCCTTTTTGCGAACCCAACCTTTTCATCGATACCTACGCATATTTTACGTCCAAAAGAACGTCCCAAAAAGAAAGATCAAAACACCCTTTTCTGTAAAGTAGTAACACCTATAAATGCTCGAAGACTTCCCCACCCCATGAGATAGACGAGAAAACTCCCCACTTTACGTGTATCCTATAAAATTATTTTTCAAAATTTTATTTTAACACTTTGTCAGCGTGATTTATTGCTCATGCCAAATTACAGCTTTATAGTACTAAGGGGATAGAGTATATTATTATAATATAATATTATCTCTATGACTAAGGGCCTCTGAGCTGAGCCGCGGACAGACAGACAGACGGACGGACATGGCGAAACTAAAAGGGTTCCTTAGTCAACAAGGAATCCTTAAACTATAAAGTGTCAGCATTAAAACTAAATCAATTTATGAGTCCTTGTGCTATAAGGCTTTACAGTAATCATAGGATAATTTTAACACAAAATGGAATATGGAAATCATGTTGGAATTGAGTCGTTTACTAATCAAAATTGTATATATATTTTTGTAACATACACATATTTTTGTATCCTTTGTAGGTAAGTACTAAAATTGTAAGTCTTGAGTTTATTATTGGCTTCTATGCTGCATTCAAACGGAACGCTAAGTTTGGTACTGCTAATTGGTCTGTTATGTTCTAAATATAGCCAAAGTTTCTTACTTGGCGTTGGCGTTGAAGCATGTACCTAGATCTGAATCAATTTGGAAGAAGTCATTGCCAAGTTCTTCTCACCCCATATCAGTGATATTTAACATTTTATACCTATTAACACAGAATAGGTAATAGTTGATATTATATAGTGTGGAAAAATGCACCAATTAATTATGAAGTTATTTTTATACCAAACTTATTTCATTAATACCAAATTTCAACTCGTAACATTTAGTTAGTTAATTAATTACAAATGCCATTCTTATTTTCAAGTCCAGACGTTTTAATTTGATTACTTGGAAAACAATTTCATCTTCAAGGGTCAAAGCTTAGTCAAAGACATATAATATTATAATACTGCATACTCTACTAAATTTAAATTTTTTAACATAACTATATTCTCAAATGGTATTCAGTACGTACTTCGCTCTATATTTTGGTGTCAGTAGCGGAATAGTAATAATAGTATCATTTTTAGGGTTCCGTACCCAAAGGGTAAAAACGGGACCCTATTACTAAGACTCCGCTGTCTGTCTGTCTGTCTGTCTGTCTGTCTGTCTCCAGGCTGTATCTCATAAACCGTGATAGCTAGAAAGCTGAAATTTTCACAAATGATGTATTTCCGTTGCCGCTATAACAACAAATACTAAAAATTAAAAAAATATATATATTAAGGGGGGTCCCCATACAATAAACGTGTATTTTTCGTATTTTTTTGCTCAATATTAAAAACGGTAACAGGTAGACGGTTCAAATTTTCACAGAATATTAACTTGTATATTACCTTTCAAAATAAATAATTAAATATCAATAAAGTAAATATTAAAGGGGGGCTCCCATACAACAAACGTAATTTTTAAGCAATTCTTTTTTATAATTTAAAACTTACTACAGGTTTGCACGGAACCCTCGGTGCGCGAGTCCGACTCGCACTTGGCCGGTTTTTTTTAATAATGAAATTCAAGTGGATTTTATGGTTAAAATGCTATGAGAGTACGAAGTTTTCTCTTAATTAAGTGAAACTTCTTAATGGCGAAAACACACTAGAACAAACCGTCCACGTCGGAACGGAAACACGTTTTGTTTAGTCACGCACAACGACGGAAACATACGTTTCACTTATTATCACTTAACAAAACTTATTTCGCATATTCTCATTTTCACTATTAAATTTATGTGAACACAGCTTTGAAGGTTATTACGGAAAATATTCTGTCGATTCATGAGCTGAATGTTGCGGAAATGCTGAACGTGTTCGTATTTCCGGCACCGCATTTCAAAATTAGATTTCAGTTCTATTTCACATGAAAGCAGAAAACCATGTTGGATAGCTAACTACTTCAATATTTATATTTTATTGAAATCTATGCTTCCTTGTTGCCTTTTTAAAAATGCCAGCTGCTTGTTATGCTTAATGCGAACTACGTACTTAGGTACTAAGTTAAGCTTTCTTAATTTTATTTAAAGAATAGAAACGCGATGTAAATAATTTATTGTAATAATGATGTGATAGAATAAATAATTCATAACAATATTATTAACGAATTGTTCATAATTATTTTGATCAATTCGTAATGTCGATGTGTTATGAATCGACCAATCAGAGATCCTGGGAGCACTGGAATTTAAATTTATTTTAGCTGTCAGTGCATATTGTGATGTGTAACTCTTTAAATTGAATTCATGACTCTAATTAATTATCATCGTCTTCTGCCCTTACTATATTTAATTGCCTTTTATGATTCACGCAATTTTCCAGACGTTTCAAAAAGCAGGGTTACTTTAGTTAGGCTAAGCTTACGCCTGAATCATACAGCCACTCACGGGGAAGCTACTTTTATATTTTCTCCCATATTAGGTGCCTTTATCGTAAGTCCGCTTTGTCATTATTTACACTCGAATGAGTTTCTAGTAGATATTGATCTCAACTTGTATAAAAGAGTTCAAAGCCCGATAAAAATTGTCCAAGACACTCACATCAATTCATTAAAGAGTAGGTAAGTAAAGTATCCACCACTACGGCCCATTAACGTCCCACTGCTGGGCACACACCTCCACTCTCATAGGAGAGAGGGAAATAGAGCTTAGACCCACCACGCTGCTCCAATGCGGGTTGGCGGGCTTTAACGATTAGTATCATGTTGCAGGTGATAATAACCGGGACCGACGGCTCCGACGACGGCGGGAATTTCTAATCAGAAAAACCTCCGTTGCGCCGTGATTGAAGGACAAACCAACAAACAAACACACTTTCGCATTTTTATTATTAGTATGATACCTTTTCACACCGACTAGGTGACATACAGTGGGTAAAAAAATCTAGAATAGTGCATCGGTTAAGCCAATAATTAAGAGTTCAGTTTTCACATAACAGGCATATAATATAACTAGCTGATGCCCGCGACTTCGTCCGCGTGGACAATTTTTTTTAAATTCCTACGGGAACTCCTCAATTTTCCGGGATAAAAAGTAGCCTATGTCACTCAAATTTCAAAAACTGTGAAACACATATTTTCTAATTTTTACCCGTAGCTTGTAAACCAAGTTTCATGGATATAACTTGAGAAATGACGGAGTTTCATACAAACTTTCAACCCATATTTCACCCTCTTAGGGGTGGAATTTTCAAAAATCCTTTCTTAGCGGATGCCTACGTTATAATAGCTATCTGAGTGCAAAATTTCAGCCCGATCCGACCAGTGGTAAGAGCTGTGCGTTGATAGATCATTCAGTCAGTCAGTCAGTCAGTCAAGAATAGAAACGCGATGTAAATAATTTATTGTAATAATGATGTGATAGAATAAATAATTCATAACAATATTATTAACGAATTGTTCATAATTATTTTGATCAATTCGTAATGTCGATGTGTTATGAATCGACCAATCAGAGATCCTGGGAGCACTGGAATTTAAATTTATTTTAGCTGTCAGTGCATATTGTGATGTGTAACTCTTTAAATTGAATTCATGACTCTAATTAATTATCATCGTCTTCTGCCCTTACTATATTTAATTGCGTTTTTATGATTCACGCAATTTTCCAGACGTTTCAAAAAGCAGGGTTACTTTAGTTAGGCTAAGCTTACGCCTGAATCATACAGCCACTCACGGGGAAGCTACTTTTATATTTTCTCCCATATTAGGTGCCTTTATCGTAAGTCCGCTTTGTCATTATTTACACTCGAATGAGTTTCTAGTAGATATTGATCTCAACTTGTATAAAAGAGTTCAAAGCCCGATAAAAATTGTCCAAGACACTCACATCAATTCATTAAAGAGTAAGTAAAGTATCCACCACTACGGCCCATTAACGTCCCACTGCTGGGAACACACCTCCACTCTCATAGGAGAGAGGGAAATAGAGCTTAGACCCACCACGCTGCTCCAATGCGGGTTGGCGGGCTTTAACGATTAGTATCATGTTGCAGGTGATAATAACCGGGACCGACGGCTCCGACGACGGCGGGAATTTCTAATCAGAAAAACCTCCGTTGCGCCGTGATTGAAGGACAAACCAACAAACAAACACACTTTCGCATTTTTATTATTAGTATGATACCTTTTCACACCGACTAGGTGACATACAGTGGGTAAAAAAATCTAGATGAGTGCATCGGTTAAGCCAATAATTAAGAGTTCAGTTTTCACATAACAGGCATATAATATAATATTATATGGCCGAGAATAAGTAAAGTTGTCAAACTTCCAACAAACTGAAAACCCGGAACTATAAACTATGTTTCACTACCGTTACATTTTATCTCAGTTGGATGAGCTGCAAAATGTTTTCCAAAGTTGTACCTACTCAAGCTTTAGGTAAGATAAAAATGATTAATAGTGCACTTTTAGATACCATGTTTCATCGGGTTAAATATTTTTAGATGATACGAAATCTTAGGAATTAAATGAATACGAGAACCAGTACAAGACTTCACACTTTTATTTACATTTCCAAATTATTTTCACACAAACACTGCACTGCTAGTAACATGAAGAATAAATAAAAGAACATTAACTTACACTTAATAATAAACAAAGCAAAATAAATATTTAACAGTGAAAAAAAATATTAAAACTATGAAATGTATCTAAGTATATAAAGAAACAGTAGCTGGGCAAGTTTGTACATAGATACCTACAAAACATTATTTTTATTTTAATACTGCGGTATAACTACTATAATTACATGTAAGTTTTTTCTTTATTCACTATTAACATGGCAACGTGAGCGATTTGCATGACACGTTAAACTTAAATACATGATAATATATTAAATATATACCTATAAACATACAATAGTTAGGTAGATATATATACGTTTAATACATTTAAGTTTATGTAATATATATAATACTTATAATTATTTTATCAGTATGTGGGTTTTAATAACTGACATCACGCCATAAGCTAAGGTCAACCGTTGGCAACTTTTCACAGGGCACTGGCATATTCCTGCAAAAATAAAAAAAATATATAAATAAAGTGTTCAATAATATTTATTTCCTTTTTTTAATACTCCATACATTTTATTATTATTTATATTTATTTATTACGATTGCAGTGTTCCGCTGATCTACAGTAAAAAATAAAAAAGAAGATCGTGTAAAATGTATAAAGGAAAACTCAGGGGTGAGTCCCCTAGGTGTACTTAGGGGTCTTAAATTATTACTCTATGGATATTTTTTTAAATTTTGTGTTATGTGTGTGCTTGAAAATAATCATGCCTAATGGAAAGTAACGATGTGCCATGTTTTGTAAAATGAACAGGGCCGATTAGGACATAATATTTTTGTTTTATGTTATATCGCTCGAGTAAACAAAGGCATTAGTATGCTAATTACAAGCCTGTAACCTTCTCTGAAACCAAATGAAATAACAATAAATATTTATATACGATTAGTTAAGTTGTTTTATCCATATTATTAAATACCTACTGTATATTTTATACCACGTATTTTTGTTTTTTTTTATGTATCTAATATTTACCAAGCATTTACACTATCTAACATTTCAAATGTACGCTTGAAATTATAATTTCATCTAGTACAATTGGAATTAACTCCCAGTGGTATTTTACAAAGTTTTGGCACCATTTTTGCAATCTCTACGTTTCAGATGTTGTAAATCATACCAGGTTGAAATATTGCTTAAATGCTTTCAGAAGTTGAGTATGTCATTTACGAGTATCTATGGCATTGTATTATAAACTAGCTGACGCCTGCGACTTCGTCCCGTTGAATTAAGTTTTTTACCCTACGGAAACTCCTTAATTTTCACTCCTTAAAATCCCTCCTTGACTCCTCATAAATCCTTCAAATCCCTCACTACACTCAGGATCCTATAATTCGGAGTGTAGTGAGGGATTTAAAGGCACGAGAAACAAAAACTTTGCTATGTGAAACTTAATACAATCCTTCACGTACATTAATTAAACAGTGAGCAAAAGTACGTTTATTTTCACTGAGTGAGCAAAAATGACTTGCTCACTGGTTTTAGCAGCAAAGGCGCAATTTTTGAGCTAGTGAGGTGAAAATATTTTTTTTACAACACTCACCCTCTTGATATTTGCTGGAAGGCTTTCGGTTGCATGTAATGTATATTGTCGCTATTATCACAGAGTATACGTGCAATAGATGATCCATGGCGAATCGAATTCAGCTGACCTGTATAGAAAAAAATTAAGTAATTATATTATGATGTTTGAAGATTTTATCGTAGTCCGGTGGTGCCCTGTGGTCTTAGGTAAACAATTTAGAAAGGAAATATTTTCGGGTGTGTTAAGGCTTTCGAGTCGTCAAGTAAATCTCTTAAATAAATCGATTGATTGATTGATCAAGAACGGTTCGGAATGCTCTGCCTACCGAAAAGAATCACTAAGAAAATCAATCATTGCTGTTTTTAAAACCTTAATTTAATACCATCCTAAGTAATTGCTGCAGTCTCCCGTGTAGCGGGAGGTCCAATGTTCCCAGCATGGACATTTTGGGAATTTACAATTTCAAATTTTGTCGGTATGTAATTTGTGTCAAAATGCGGCCGCATTGATCTACCCTCCTAAAAACAATTTATTTAAAAGAATATTTAGAATTTAAAACATGCCTAAGCATAATTTATTCCCTTTCTTTTTTGACTAAGCACAATATAAGTTTGTACTAGAAAGTATCTTGAGTCGTTTTTTGTGTGAGATTTGAACCCTATGAATTACAGTTCGCTGCTCAGGACGGTGAATTCTTTCGTCTCAAAACGTTTGCCTTTGTGATTAGCAAAGGCGCTACAAGCTGATGTACCGGTCTCTTGGATGAAACAATCTCCACAATAAGCAGTCCATTATATGTCCAGTATATTGCTATGCCAACAAAAAACAGTCACAAGTCATCTAGATTTTTCGTTTCTGAAAACTGTAGTTAATTTTCAGTAAAAAAATCTGCAGATATATTTAGCGCGGAGTGTTTCGCCTACTTACAATGAACAAAATTAGATGTCGCTACATTATCCTTAATCTCGCTTACAATGTTTATTTTACGAAGTAAATTATTCCATTGTAATTACAATTTCCTTAACATGAGCCAGAAGGGTCTCTGAGAAGAAGATTCACTAGGTTGGAAGAAGATCTTCCTTTTGTCAGTTGCACGCACCTTCTCATGGTACACTTACTTGGAGTAAAGGCAATATCCGGATCATGGCAATTCTCAAAGAAGAATCGGTCGCCGACTCTGGTCCTGTAGAACTGCTCGGTGAGGATGCACAAGAAAGTGGGGCCAGCCTGTGCTCCCGGCACGTTCGTCTCAAGGGAACCGGCAACCACAAGTTCTACGTCCTCGGGGTTCTCGTAGATAAGTTGTAGTATCTCCACGTTCTATAAAATAAAAAAGAATTTCATTCTATCTTAATTGCTGGGGTCTAATACATACATCGCAATGATTTTCGTGCGAGAAACGTTAATTGACTTCGGCCTACGCTACGGTGCGTGGGCACATTATATTATTATTATAGCAATGATTTTCGTGCGACATAATTTCGTGTAGAACAACAAACGCATAAAAAATGGAGGAAGACATTTTACGCCTCGGCATGTTGCGAGTATGTATCATATACATTGTACATAATATGCGTAATATTGTCGCGGTAGGAGCGCGTGTGGCCCAGGTAAAGGTAACCAGTAATTGAGTAACGTATCAATTCTTATCTTTTAATGATCGTCCTTTTCTTCGTACGGCAGACGACTCATCAGGGCCACCCACACGTTTTGAATATTCATACAACCCTTGTCTCTATTATTTCAATATCAGTTCAGTTCGTGTGAATATATGAGTGAAATTCCGTACGCGATATTGCTCTAGATTTATCCCTGACCATAACTTCCATCATTTTCATAGCTTGGCTCATTGAAATCTTTCCACGATCCTTGTAGAATATCATTTTCATAACTCAGCTCATCTCAGTGGAAATTTAGTAGAAATTCCAGTAGAGATCAAGGAAACTGAGCTAGGAAAATATTGCTCTGAAGTTTTTCAAGGGAGTAAAAGGCATATAAGGGCGTCACACTTGAAGCTCTTTCAAGTGCGACGCCCTTTTATTATGATTTTTTTGACATTTAGTATGAATAATGGACTTTATGTACAACATTATTAATAGTTGGTACTTATTCATTGTATATTTCACAGGGGTACATATTGCTGTACAGTACCTAATGACTCGCATAATGGATTCAAGCTGACTAGTAAACAAGGGGAGTCAGTCATGCTTTTTGTCACTGAGTAATTTGGCCCTGGATCTTCTTTTGTTGTGCTTGACAATATAATATTATCGCTACTACACAGTAAAAACAAAAGTCCTGAATCACTCACTGAATGACTTATCAAAGCCCAGTCCCAAGCCTTGGACCTAGAAAGCTGCACATTTCTGGATCTACTATAATATCAATATCTATGGATGGAGTAATTAACTGTGGAAACGTCATTATAAGTAAAAAAGATATTATCTACTATTTAAATGAAATCACAGAAAATATTATATGTGAGGTACGTTTCCATTTGTAAAATAATCTTTAGGAATATTTACTCGTACGCTACCTATTACGAACAAAGGAAAGCAAAAATCTTGTTTCAATTTATTGAACGGTCGTAAAAGCGACTGAATAAAGACAGGACAAACCTTACGCTTCAACGAAATTTGTCTGTGTAAACAAACCTTCATGAAAGTGAGTGTTTGCTACAACAAAGACCTGCAAGAAAATATCTTTGCTAACCACTTATGTACTCGCAGTGTTCTACAAACATCGAGATAAACGTTTAAGGCCAGAACAAATAGAAAGCAAGGCGGGGAGACGCAGTGAAGATATCTGTACGATTTTTTTTTTTTTTTAAATCATATTTATTTAAAGGGGTTTGGTCACGTAGTGATCATGTCACCCCTGTGAAATCTGAAACCTTACAAGTCATGTACTCTGCGTCTTAAACCTATTAATACTAGTTTATACAGCATTCTTGCCTTTTCAGATGTCGGAGAGGCAAGAATGCTGTTCCACACGCCTGTGTCAAGCGGGTTAATATAATGTAACAAATCCAACCTTTCAGCTTCGTTCCGGACACATTCAGCCATTATGTGCAGCACGTCCTCCACGGTATCGCACTCCGAACAACTAGGTGATGGGGCCTTTCCCATCAGCGCCGCGAAACTGTTTAAAGGAATGTGTCCGGATCGAAGCCTATGTGCAATTACCACCTCGGTCCTACTCATGTCGGCATTCAGAAACCATGGTTGGCGGCACAAACTTGGTTGTATGGTTTTGTACCATATGCCTTTCGTCACCGATCGTTCGTCGAAATACTCTTTCCATGACTGAGTACAAATTGCTTTCACAACATTTAGAAGTTCCGAATATATGGGTAAACAATTAAAGGGAATGCCATCGACAGTCGCTTCCTTCGCTAGCATATCGACTTTCTCGTTTTCTGGTATGCCAACATGAGAAGGTATCCATTGTAAGACTACTTTTTTATTGTTCTCTATGAGCTTATTAATTACATTTATAATGTCGTAGGCTATGGACATTCCTCGGAAACCGGGGCTAGTACATCGGCAAAGATGTTGTAGCGCACTCCTTGAGTCCGTGAAAATTACGCAATCTGATATCTGTACGATTTGTAAAATAAGGAGATGAAACGTTGTAAAAATAATGTCATGCCGCAACCGCAGGGCGATACAGGTACTAAAATTCTACATCAATGGGCGATACAATCAACGATGGTAGGATAGCTACTCTTACTTCTAGGAATTGCATTGTACACTCTGCCATCGCGCGTTGTGTGTACTTCAGTCCTTAATATTGTTGTACACGTCTATACTTTTCCAATAAATCGCTCATTCGGATATTTATTAAAGTTTATGCGACTATATTCCCATGGTTTGGTTAGGATTTTTTTGCAATCATAATTTTCTGGATGAGCAAATAACAACTTGAAAACATTGACTAGGTACTTAAACTCGAAAGAGGGCTTTCTCGCGACTGAAGTAACATGAAGGTAAGTAAATTAAAAATTGGCGGCTGTATAAATAAAAAAATCAATTCAATTCTAAGACCAAGCTCAAGTATGACTACCTACATATTATATAACCTACTTACAGTTACTTATTATCTTATTAGGTATATACTTACGGTTGACCTCTCGTTTACTAGTATCCGAATCAACTAACGCAAGAAGATTCCGGGCTCGGGACGAAATACTTACCTAAGAATGGTAATGGAAAATTCTCAGTAGAAATCCGGAGTTGCGATGGACGCTGTGTTAGATATTTTTCCGGTATCGCGAAGCTGTAAACCCGTTTGTCCTGTACCCAATTCTTCTCAGGTTGAGTCGGATAACCGTCCCATAGGGTTGGGAGAGTGAAAAGAATAGAATTTATCTATGTTTGCACACGTTTGTAAGTACTTTTTTTAAACCACTACAAGTTAGCCCTTGACCGTGATCTCACCTGATGGAAAATTATGATGCAGTCTAAGATGGTAGCAGGCTAACCTGTTATGGGTATGGCAGTTATATTATCCCATACCACTAATCTGTATCTACACGGTATCGTACCGGGACGCTAAATCGTTTGGCGGCACATCTGCCAGTAGGGTGGTAACTAGCCCACGGCCGAAGCCTCCCACCAGACAAAAAGTATGCTGTTAGCTGTAGGATCTCCTTGTAGCTGTAGGCTAGTCGTCATTGAAATTGGCAGTCGAAGCCGAAATTGGTTCGGAGTAGATATATTTTATAGATTATCGTATGAGATTATTTTAAATATAATAACGTGTGTTGTGTGTACCTTCTCGGGGATGAAGTCGGTCATTTCGTGGAAGGTCTTGGGCACGGATAAGCCGCAAGCAGCCCGGGTCGCCACGTAGCTCCCGAGGCCGTGGTCACGCCCGCGCTGGATGTCTGTGGCCCGAAGGTCGCCGCCGAATGTGTTGTTTCGCCTTTAAATCCGTACTTAATCCATATAAATATTATAAATGCGAAAGTTTGGATGTATGGATGTATGTTTGTTACTCAATCACGCTCCAACGGATGAACGGATCTGGATGAAATTTGGCACAGAGATAGATTATAGTCTGGAATAGCACATAGGCTACTTTTTATCCCGGAAAATGAAGGAGTTCCCGCGGGAACCGAAAAACCTTTTTTTTTTTTTTTTATCCACTACAAGTTAGCCCTTGACTGCGATCTCACCTGATGGTAAGTGATGATGCAGTCTAAGATGGTAGCGGGCTAACCTGTTAGGGGCATGGCAGTTATATTAAACCCATACCCCTATTCGATTTCTACACAGCGTCGTACCGGAACGCTAAATCGCTTGGCGGCACGTCTTTGCCGGTAGGGTGGTAACTAGCCACGGCCGAAGCCTCCCACCAGGCCAGACCAGGGAAAATTCAGAAATTATAAATTCCCAAATTGACCCTGCCGGGGATCGAACCCGGGACCTCCGCACGTTAAGTCAACAGCGCTACACACTGCGCCACGGAGGTCGTCCTCCACGCACCTCCACCTCAATCCACGCGGACGAAGTCGCGGGCATCAGCTAGTATTATTATAAATGCGAAAGTGTGTCTGTTTATCTGTCTGCCTGTCTGTCTGTCTGCTACGCTTTCACGGCCCATATTTTCAACCGATTTCGATGTGGTATAGAGATCGGTAGCATCCGGGGGTAGGACATGTGCTACTTTTAATCCCGAAAAATTATGGAGTTCCCGCGGTAATAAAAAAAAAACCGGCAAAGTGCGAGTCGGACTCGCGCACCGAGGGTTCCGTACAAACCTGTAGCAAGTTTTACGATTAATGAATTTAATGAACCGCAAAACTAACTTTGTTTGTAGAGGTTTTCTGTTAATATCAAAAAAACTATGCTAGTTAGAGCATTGGCTATAGTTTTCCTGTAAAATATACATAAATTCCTATTGACCATAATTATTTCAGATTTTTCGATTGGTAAACTCCGGAGATAAGGGGGGGGGGAACGGTATTTTTTTTTACTTTTTCCCCGATAAATCAAAAACTATCATGACTAAAAATAATTAAAAATCTGTTTTAGAATGTACAAAGTAAACCCTTTCATATGATACCCCACACAGTACAGTTATCTCACTTTTAAATTTCAACCCTCCGATTTTCCCCCCTTTTTAAATAAGAACAAAAATAATTTCCAATTTTGTTTAATTCCAGTGTCTTTGGGCCACTAATATACACAACTATTCCAAATTTCATGTCGATAGCTTCGGTAGTTACTGAAATAATCGAGTGTGACGGACGGACAGACAGACAGACAGACAGACAGACAGACGGAGAAAGTCGCACCATAAGGGTTCCATTTTTACCATTTTGGTACGGAACCCTAAAAACTGAAGTCGCGGGCAACATTAGTACTTTAGACAAAGCTAAAGAATAACATACGAATAATAATAATAATAAGAATAAGTAGGTAAAAAAAAGTAGGTAGGTAGTAGGTAGATAAAAAATATACAATGGCTTATTACACGCCCAATAATGTATGGCAGAAATGTGTATTATCTGTTTTTTCTTACCAATAGAACAAAGGTAATGAGTACTTAGCTTTTCGCTGAAACGCGAGAGACGAACCAGGCGGGCGTATCAATAAGCGTGTTTTCGTTAGTATGCTTATTATGAATCAAATGCCATACGATAAAAAAAGAGACGTGATATGCACGGCGCGGCGCGGCGGATAAAACTTAGCTCTCATAATGACCCAAAAATATTCAGTAGGTTAACTTAGTAAAAGCATTATTATCACAATGTGTAATTATGAATAGTTTAATCAATTTCATCTCAAGGCATTTTAAAACTGTAGTTACCCGTAAAACAAAACTTACCTGAAGAGAAACTGAGTTATTTCGCTGTTCCAATACTGATCGCTGTTATCCTGAGGTTGATAGGTGAGCCCTCTTGTCAAATCGTCAAAGGCGTTCTCCAACTCAAGTAACAATGGTCTGTTGTACCAGTCGCTTAGACGTACGATTCCAGCCAGACGTCTATTCTCCGAAACTAATCTGTTGAATAAATGAAAATGTTTATTCTTGAAACAGACATTGCGCTCAAGCTCCAATTCAATCTTTGTTGCATATTATTTTCATGCCCTTTTTTGGGAACAGAGTCGTAACTCGGAATTGGAAATACGAGCAAACGGGCCCGAGCGTCGCCCTAATTTTGTGTGTTAATTGTGTGTTTGTGGCAAGTTTGTGGAGACTTTGCCAAATAACTGAAGTAAATAAGAGAAAAATCGGCATTTGAAATTATAGCGACGGAATATATTGCCAGGCCAACCAAAAAGCTGAAGAATTTTCATGGCACCGAATATTTGTTAACAACAGTTCGAGTTGCCTTTTTAGTTGTGTTTTACTCCTTTTGATGAGCATGGTAGGAGTTTTCAGCCACTGCTGAGTTTCTTGCCGGTTCTTCTAATTGAATCTGCTTTTCGAACCGGCGCGGTGTTAGTCATGACATTTCATAAGTGGCACAAGTTGTCCTACTCTACGTGAAATAAATCATTTCATTACAATAACAACTGGGACCTACTTAACGTGCTCTCCGAGACAAGAGAAAGGTAAAGGTCAAATTCAACTCAGATCGCCCATCCAGTTACCGACTTGGTCGACGATGGCTTAGCCATGCACTGTCATAGCATAACCAAACCACACCAAACAGTCATAGTTATCTAATTCTAGAGCACAGAGACTAGAGAGCGAATGAACCATGGAACTAGGATACAATACAGAACATTGTACCTAGATAAATGTTTTGTGAACAAATAATTGTTTTTATAATTTTTCTAGCAAAGAGAGCTCATTGCGCCACCACTTATTTAATAGATCATGTATTTTTTGATACTGTAGAATACTTACTGCAGGTATCCTCTGATTAGGGAATGGAAATGTCTGAAAGCTGCTGTGGCGTGTTCATCAAGGACAGTTGGATTCACAGTCGGGTTATAATCAGTCACGTAGCTGCGAGCTCCAGGGTATATGAGCTTGTTTTTAACCATATTTTCGTAACCTATTGGAAGTAAAAACTTCAATAAGTAACTATTTACTATCAAGGATATGACAAATAAATAAAATATCGGTTTTATGGTAGTGATTCTGGTAGTGGAGTTTCAGTTGATCAATCCATAATCATGATGATCGTGTACTAAATATTAATACAAATAAATATGCCACCACTATTTCACGAAATGTTCGACTACTAGGTATATGATAAGAGTAAGAATTTTTATTTTTCAACAATATGGTACAAATATTGCTTTGGGCTTAAATACTATTTTGCTCTTTAGAGCCAAACTTAAAGACTGGCGGAGAAGTTTTATAACAAGACATAATTTTAATATTTTTGCTATTTCAATTATTGTAATATTCAACTTAGTTACGTTTCTTCTTTTGTTGAGTTTTGTTATTATTCATTTGAATATTACAATAATTGAAATAGCAAAAATATTAAAATTATGTCTTGTTATAAAACTTCTCCGCCAGTCTTTAAGTTTGGCTTGAAAAGCACGTATAGGCATAGCCTGTATTGTCTAAGCCGAGCCGAGCCAAGCTGAGATATTATATATTATGGCCATAAAGGTAATAAGCTACTTATTACCTTTATGGCCATGTAAAAGGCATTTCTTTTGTAACATAAAGTTTATTAGAATATCGTTTACTCCTATTGATTTTTCTGTTGAGCTTGAAACAATGAGGGTATTTATTGACAAAAAATGCAAATATCTGTAATATACATACCTACCTACACATGTAACGGTCTAGCTACGACATAATATACAAATAATATTGTTTTTACTTAGGAGTTGAATAAAACGCTTGCTGGTAGAAGAGCTTTCACCGATGAAACCTAAACATAATAAGATAGATAGATAGATAGATAGATAGATAAATTCTTTATTGCCACACATAAATTAAAGAAAAACTTAATTATAAACAAAATACAGAAAACAACACGTGCGCAAGGGCGGTCTTATCACTAAAACTTGATGACTAAGACTTGATGATAGCGAAACAATACTTCACAAAGCAGGGCTTGTTTGGGTTTAATTACTTGACTACGTTTTGAATTTGAATTGAATATGATTTTTAAGTAAAGGTTTAGTAACCTCGGACAGGCCTGGCTCACTTGTCACGTGACCTGAGATATTTAACTACTGCTGCGTGGACGCTCGACGGCACTCGTATCAGTCGAGTGTTGCGCGCGGACCGTAGTTATACGTTTGACTTTTACTCAAGTTCTCGTTATGGATAAACAAAGAAAGATCAGTAAACGATATCGTATCACATTAGGTCGTTTAAACTCTAATTATTAAGACCTAACTTATCGCTCTTTGCACTTCCTAAGGACCCTGAAAGGTAAGTTTGTATTATTTGCCTATCTAGGTACATAGTACATACGTACCTACTTAGAGTTCTAAACAAAACTAATATTAATACATAATGTGGGTAGTTTTATATTTATATCCACACAAGATACAGTTTTAAACAAAAGTAAATATAAACCATAGGTAGTATCCAATATTATAGTGATAGCCTAATGGGTAGACTTCAGCCTCCAAGTCTGGGGTTCGATCCTGGGAACGCACCTCCAACTTAATTAATTAAAATATATCATTTACGGTGAACAAAAATCGTGTGTAAAGCTGAAAACATGCCTGAAGTTCTATAATCATTATAAAAAACTCTAATATGTCTGCCAACAAGAAATTGGCCAGTGTCGAGGAATATATGGCTTAAACCCTTCTCATTATGAGAAGAGCCTCGTAAGTCGTGCTTAGTAGTGGGACTAGTGGGCCGCCGATGAGTCGATGATGATTAATCCATAATGTGGGTGTATTATTTTGTCTCGTAAACTCTGGCATGGGCCCCCTTCCACCCCATATAAGTGTAAAATATTCATTGATATTTCACTACTTGTGGAATATATAACGACTTTTTTTTATCCACTACAAGTTAGCCCTTGACTGCAATCTCACCTGATGGTAAGTGATGATGCAGTCTAAGATGGTAGCGGGCTAACCAGTTAGGGGCATGGCAGCATGTTAAACCCATCACCCTATTTGGTTTCTACAAAATCTATGAATAATAATAATATATCTTTTATCTATTTTTAAAGTAATTGTCGTCATCATTGCAACCGATTACCGACCCATAGTAATTATACCGATAGTAAGAATTTAGAAGTAGTCAACCCTAAGGCTTCACGCGCCGCGTCTGAAGGGATAAGAGTTACGCGATAGAAAGAGATATATAGAGGTAGGTATTTAATTATTTTCACTCGCAGCGCTGTGCGAGCTGAATTGCACTTTATTACGACGTAACCTGAGTCGCTGATGGTGAAAAGGTCTTCGCGGAGTAACTCTTCTGTTACTACTATTACCTATTCTGTGCCTCGGATTCAAAAGGGATCTTTCACGGGCGAATTTCATAGTCAATCTATCTTTAATCTGGCGCTGAGTTACTGAGCAACGATGTTATATTTTGCCAAATGCTTTCTTGACAAATAACAACATTGCGCATCGCTTGAACCAAGATTCCTATAGAATGTTTATGGCGTATCGTAATATATCTAACGACCGTAGTATCGAACTTTTGCTATCGGTTCGGTGTAGTTCGGTGCTTTTATTACAGCTGTACTATTACTCATCCTGTGCTTTTATCAACCGGACTGTTGCAAATTTGCCAGATAAAACTAGAACAAGTTCGGTTAACAAGTTAACCAGACTAACAAGTTAACAACTGGATGGCTGCGTCTAGAGGTAAATTAAGGATACGGCCGCTAGTAACACTGACATTGTTATTTGATTGACTATGAATTAGAGACTTTTTTCACCTGAACTTCGCTTCTTTTCAGTAGCTTAGCATCTGATTTCTTTCATCGTGATTCGTTGACAACTTAAATGGAAGCTTTTGAGTAATTCATAGCTGGTGTAGAGAAACTTGAGTACCTTTTTAGACACTATGGCTTCTGGAAAACCATCAGGAAATTGTAGCCAATATTACTTACCAAGGAAAATAGGCAAGTATTCGTAATAGTTGATCCGTTGCAGTATGGCAATAAGGATACGACGGGCTTCTTGGTAGAGGGTCTCATCGTCCCAGTGCGGGTTGATGGCTGATAGTTTGTCAGCAATCCTGTTATGCTCTCGGAGAATCAGGATCTGGAGAACCGTCAGTTGTGGGTTTTGATTCACTCTTACGTCACCTGTTCGTAAAATGAGCACAATACAAATCTATGAATACGTACTATTCTAATTTCTAAGAGATAGCCGTACTTTTGGTAACTATGGCTATAGGAAGGCTGATTCAGTATTTGGTGGGTGTAGGGCCCTCTTTTGGTGAGAATGGTGACCGTCGGCTCTCATGCGGTTGGCCAACTGACTAGGTATCGCCGCTCAAAGACGAGTTACGATTACCAAAAATTAAAGATCACTTGGAAGGCTGATTCTTATAGTACTACCAGACGCCCGCGACTTCGTTCGCGTGGCATAATTTTTTAATTCTCACAGACACTCCTTAATTTTCCGGGATAATAAGAAGCCTATGTCACTCTCCAGGTCCTCAACTATACCCATGCAAAAAATCACGTTCAAACCGAAATCCCAAACACCAAGTTTCATGGCTACAGCTTGAAAAATGACGGACTTTCATAAAAACTTTCAACCCCTGTTTCTTTATTATTTACCGAAAGCCAAAATACCATGTTTTGTAGATATAACTTGAAAAATATCTTGCAAAATAAAGGACTTTTATACAAACATTCATCCTCTATTTCAGCCCTTTGGGGGTCGAATTTAAAAACACGTATTTCTTCATTTTGAACCGGTAGCTCAAATACCAAGTTTCATGGATATAACTTGAAAAATGACGGACTTTCATATAAACTTTCTACCGCTATTTTCCCCCTTTAGGGGTGGAATTTCAAATAATCCTTTCTTAGTGGATAAATACTCTTCACAAAGAACATACCCTCCAAATTTCATGTCTTTAGGGGCAGCGGTTTAGGCTGTGCGTTGATATATAAGTCAGTCAGTCAGTCAGGACTTTGAATTTTATATATATAGATTAAAGTATGCGCAGTTCCTATGTGGACAGTATAAAAACTGTCGATATTCGCCGGCCGGTTCAGGAGCCAATTAAAATAGTAAAAAGTATCTGTTAACCTTGAAAAGGTATTAGACCGTTACCAGACAGTCAGACAGACGCACTTTCGCATTTATAATTTTAAGCACGGATTTCCATCGGTACTACGGACAGTTTTAGACGAATCAGGAAACCTACAGATTGAATGCCCGAGGCGTTTCGTACCTTCGCATTACCTCACGAATTTTTATTTTCCTTGAGATCGTATTACTGTTTTACAATCAAACGGTACCTAATCTATTTAACCTGAGAAAATGAACGTTAAAAATAAATGTAGGTCCATACCTAGTATATAATATTATAAATATTTTCTCATAAGCAAAAAAAAGTTTTCAAGGTCTGTTGAAGTTAAATGCGAAAGTGTGTCTTGTCTGTCTGTGGGTATGTCCGTCTGCTACGCTTTCACGGCCCATCTTTTCAACCGATTTAAATGAAATTTTGGATAGAGAAAGTTTGCATCTCGGGGAAGGACAGGCTTCTTAGTTTTAATTTTGCACCCTAGAAAATTAAGGAGTTCCCGCGGGAATAAAAAACCTAAATCCACGCGGACGAAGTCGCGGCCATCATCTAGTATCCATACTCTAATCCACGCGGACGAATATAAAGTCATAATATAAAGTCTATACACCCAGTTGTTTTAGCTGCACTTTTACAACAAACAAACAAAGAAAAATAGCTTATCTTACATGGAGTATAACGATTAAATAACAAAAATGGATACTTACCAGCTAAATAGCAAGGTTCATTAGGTGACTGTGCAGATTCGCAAGTAAGTGTTATATTAGGATCTTGTGGAGGCCATTCCCGTCCTCCCCTCAAGATTGTTTTCAGACGACCTCCAAGAAAAGCACGGATCGGCCTGGCTTGACCTTCACTGCTCCCATAGCAGAACGAGGCATCCATGTATGCAGTTACAGTAGAGAGCTATACAAAATAAGACGGTCATTTAATTTAAGAGTGATGCATATACATACCTAGTAGTACTAGTGAGTAGTATGGAGGTGATGTCAAAGCCACCAGTTTTGAGCTTTGTCAAAAACTACAAAAACACGTCTCCTCTATTTTTAGAAAGTCCAAGGTTTTCAAGTGTATATTATGCGCTTTTGCATATACCTACCTAACGACTTTGTGAACCTATTAGTATAAATTTTCTGGACCGATTGCATTGTTTTTTTAATCAACAAAATAAGCTTTCGAATATAAAAAAGACGGACTTCAAACGCCAATTCAAAAATAAAATAAATATTTTTTTTTATTTCCCCACACAGGATACGTAGTTTCATTTTCTACCCAAATAATTTGTTTTATAAATAGGTACTTTGCCGTCATATTAGAGGATATTTAATTGATTTGTTTCCTATTTATATCTAAAAGAGTAAGTATTTACTTATATAATAATATGTTTAATTGTAGACTTTTGTACTCTATTTTAAACATCGCTGATAGCTTCCTTTCCAAGCGCTAAACAAAGCTTGTGTAACATCAGTCTTAGCCAACAGAGCATAGGTAATTTATCTTTTAAGCCAATTACTTAGCTTTCAAGCGGATATTAGACAAGCTTAAGAAGATAGGGACTCAAGGGCACGTTGGAAACACGTGGAGTGTGCAACGTGACAAGATTGTATTTACTAACTCATTAGTTAAGCACCTACCTAAAGGGTGCAGAAACTAATATTATACGCAAAGCTTCCTCAGTCGAGAATGTTCGAGATGCTAGGTGGAAATCTATTTTAAAACCATTGATGATGATTCAACGCGATTCAAAACTATATTCCGGTACACATTCCATTAATTACTTTATCACATTAATCACATTACATTAATTTCAGAAAGCGTTCGCTTACTGTGCCTGAAGAACTCGAACTTTGAACTACGACTACAAACGTAGTAAGTAAGTACCTACCAGCATGATTATTATTAGAACATAGCTGTTATTTTTCGTAAGATAAAACGCGAGCACGTCTAGAAAATTAGTACATGACAAAAATCCTTATCTATCTCGCTACTTCCAGTATAAACAGAGTACCTACCTGTCCTCTATGTAATTATTTTTGATAGTGTTGAACAGTTTTGAATCCAACTCACGAAATCGCACGTTTGTATTTTATGTTCTTACAGGGCGTCTATAACGACACCACACGGGTTGTTTTTATGGCAAATGATGTCACAGTTTTTTTTTAATTCCACTACAAGTTAGCCCTTCACTGCAATCTCACCTGATGGTAACTGATGATGCAATCTAAGATGATAGCGGACTAACTTGTTCGGGGTACGGCAGTTATATTAAACCCATACCCCTATCGGTTTCTACCGGAAAGCTAAATCGCTTGGCGGTACGCCTTTGCCGGTAGGGTGGTAACTAGCCACGGCCGAAGCCTCCCTGAACCAGACCAGACCAGAGCAAATTCAGAAATTAGAAATTTCCAAATTGACCCTGCAAGGAATCGAACCCGGGACCTCCCACAATAAGACCACAGCGCTCACCACTGCGCCAGAGAGGTCGTCAAGTTTTTTTATTATAATTTGCAAAGGATTAAAAAAAACTATGATACCGGTTCAGCTGGTGCGAAACGGGGTGTACATCCTCTATCCCTGGTCGTGCCGGTTCGGACGAAGTTCATGCATTGAGTGCCGACTTGGGAATGCACGGGGTCATTCGGAGGGAAGAGGATGGGCGCGCATAGAGGATTCGTAGCTGCGTCCTGGACCAGTTGGCCGTTGTCGTCGCAACATGAAATTATGTCTTTATCTATGGACAAGTGTAAATAATAAAATTAAATCAACCTTGATATGTGAAATATATAAATTTAATGTACAGATTCTAATTGATATATAGATTGTAAAATCTGTCACCAACCCACCACTTCCGTGCTCCAACATCAGACCCTGTAGGTCACTTGTATTTAACTCAACCCTTTATATAAAAGATCATTGAAGCCAACTAATCGCGACTAGATTAATGACCCTAAACACGACACGTCAAGGAGTGGGTTGTCCGCAAGCTATCCTGGTTGCATCATCATGTCAAGGTTGTCATATTGTAACAGTGTAGGATAGGCATAATATACATATAGCAAGCGCGTCCCAACCTAGAACTCATCATTGCCTATTTTGCAAAAAAAAAAGTCGTTTACATTTAATGTAATAAATTAAAAGTCGGCATGTAAAAGTCAATAAATAGCAAGTACTGCAGATGCCCGCCACTTCGTCCGCGAGAAATAAGTTTTTAAATTCTCACGGGAACTCCCTTTTTTTATATGACACACACAAATAATGTGGCTTTCTATTGGTACCAGAATTTTCGAAATAGGTTCAGTAGATCCCCCCCAGAGATTACCCCCTACAAACTCACAAACTTTACCTCTTTATAATATTAGTACAGATGACTTACTACACCTGTTAGGAAAAAGAAATCCTCAAACGGATAAACAAAATATCTTCGTCAAACTGCTAGGAACCATCTCGAATAAATTCAGTTTCTTTAATTCCAAAGCGTATCACTAATAATATACAAGAGGGCTACAATGTCACGTACCTGGACAAATCGGTCAAAAAATTTTTGTGTAAAGTAAACAAGAAGAAAACTCTAAAATCTACGAGTGCTTACTGAAAATGACGGGACAGTTCAGCACCACTACATGCGTAAAATAAAACATGCCATGTATTGGGAAAAGTATTGTAAAGACAAATGGTAGATAAATGTAAAGTAAGGCCAATATAAGCGTGGACAAAAGTTCATTGACGTACCTTCACTATGAAACCCTCACGAAAACAACTAACTACGCCACAACTATAACTGTCTCTTTCGCGCATAGTGATAGACTTACGCGCGACGCGCTTACGTGGTCGACAGTGGATTTCATAATAAAAGTCGTGACGTCTCACCGGCGAAACATAGCGGTAAGTAACATTTTACGCGTCGGTCCGCCATTTGCCGTTCACTCATTCCATTTCGGAACGCGCTCGCTGGATGTACTGTATTTGATATCGTTATTCATAGTGGAAGTTATTGTTTGTTTGTTGTTTGTAATTAAATTCGAAAATGTGAAACGATTATTAAAAGAAGCCATCGATAGGGTAACGCCTCTTCGATGGCAAAAATGTATAGAGCATACAATAAAAGAAGAAGAAAAATTTTATAAAATTGATTTCACTATCGATGATGTGACAGATAGTTTTATTATAAATGTTACAGACTCTGAAACTTCTGAATCTGAAGACTTTTCAGAATCGGAAGTTTCAGAGTAACAAGTGAATTATTTTAAAAGATTAAAAAATATGACTGCACATTTTATATATATATTGAACTATGGAAGTTTTGGTGGAATATACAAACTCACATACATACATACATACATACATACATACATACATACATACATGCATACATACATGAACCCTGAAAACAATATACTCCTTTTTTCAGGCAGTCGTATAAAAATATAAACAAAAAAACTTGTTATATGCATAATAGTACTATATTAGTACTAACGTATGTAAATATGTATATTATGTACTTAGTAGTTCAGTAATCAAGGATCAATTAATGTTGCAAATAATTACACAATTGCTATGTGAACCTTAAGAATTTGTGAAAAAAAATTTAATAAAAACATTAATTATTACTTCATTTGTTTATTTTCTTTGCCTTTGAATTAAATATAATAAAATAATCATATCTATCGACTTTCCAAATCACACAGTTGTTCAGACTGTAAGCAAAACTAAACCGAATTCTGCAACTAATGACTGAAAAATACTGTTTGTGTTTACTAAACTATTGCAACGGCTACGAGTGATTATTTTCTAAGATCAAAAATTCCGGGCTTCATCTTCAAACATATTAATACGTAAACGTAGCCCTTGACGGAACTTCAATACTTACATAGGTACATCTGATAATATAATATTTTTTACAGAAGACCAAAGTGTCGTTTACCCCTTCATTAGGCGAACGACCTCTCGTTTGTTTGTTTACATTTTGTCTACGCTTATATTGGCCTTACTTAGGTAGGTACATACAATATATTATAGTAACCTGTTAGAAATGTTATAAAAGAACAGGTTTAAAATCAGGTTGATCCTATTTAATATGCTTTACATATTGCATTTAAACCGACTTCTTATGGGTAGGTATGTTAAATCTTTTCTATGCAACAAATAATGGATATAATAATTATTTTAGATTCACATAATGACATCCTTATTTTAAAAAAAATGTAGTTATATTAATTATTATTGTGTTTTACTTACGACTTTGCGCAACTCCAGCGGTTAAAGACATGTCATGGGTTATAATTTGACCCCACTGCTGCGCATTTAAGTTCCATATTGGGTCTATAATATTCTTTTCGGGGAATAGATAATTGCTGATCTCCCGAGGATTTGGTAGTTCCTTGCCACTGACAGCTCTTGGGAACGAACTGACGCCTGCGAAAATCAAAACAGTGTTGTGAATTTTCTCTCAGAAAAAGGTGCGCTTCTTAACCTGTATAAAGCTTGTAATTTTGTAAACCAAATTTTATTTTTTACTTATTTATACAATTTACAAGTTAGCCATTGACTGCGATCTCACCTGATGGTAAGTGATGATGCAGTCTAAGATGGTATCGGGCTAACCTGTTAGGGGCATGGCAGTTATATTAAACCTATACCCCTATTCGGTTTCTATACGGCGTCGAACGGTAACGCTAAATCGCTTGGCGGCACGTCTTTGCCGGTAGGGTGGTAACTAATTGCCACGGCCGAAGCCTCCTACCAGGAAAATGAATTGAGAATGATCAATGTTTTTGACTCTTATTTTTATTTGATTTCTAGTTAGTAAGCTGTTACAAACAGGTAAAGTTACTATGTATTATATTATTAGACTTACCGTCGCCATATTTGTACTTGGCTAATCTTCCGTATGGAGTTTGTGGGATACCCCATGTCGGCCGCTGCAGGTTATTACAGGTACCGTCTATTGAGCGGTATCGGGACTTCACGCAGAAGGGGGGAGCAAGACCGCAGGTCTGTGTGGCTGGATCTTGCCCAGCGCCTAGTGGTGGGGGCGGATTGCTGAAACTTTTGTGAAAAATTATGATTTAAAAGTCTAAATTCATACTTTACATAATAATACCATCGACGTGCCTAAGCAGATTCCTTTTTCAGTGTACTTACCGATGTTAATACTAGAGAATGACTGTCTTGTCGTCGAATGGCGCGACCCTTTCACAACTTAAGTTTAAACCGTTTTTGAAAAAAAATTGGCTCACAGAAAGGTTGCCCTAGAAAAATTTATGAAAACTAGGTAGGTAAATTTTGTCGCGTCCTGTTTTGTTAATTATCTTAGCTCATACTAAACTATACGTCAATCTATCTATTAACTACTTTTACTACATATTTTACAAATGTACAAATATTTAGATACTAGCTGATGCCCGCGACTTCGTCCGCGTGGATTGAGGTTTTTCGGTTCCCGCGGGAACTCTTTAATTTTCCGGGATAAAAAGTAGCCTATGTGCTATTCCAGACTATAATCTATCTCTGTGCCAAATTTCATCCAGATCCGTTCATCCGTTGGAGCGTGATTGAGTAACAAACATACATCCATACATCCATCCAAACTTTCGCATTTATAATATTTATTTGATTCACAAATGTAAGGGAATACGAGATATATGTACATGATATACTAATAACGTTAAAACATAATTTAGGGTAAATTTTAGTAAAAAATAGGTAAAACAAATAAGTATAAAAATAACCTTTGGTGGTAATTGGAGATATGTGCACCGAAATCCTGCTGTTTGAGGTAGCTGTTGACAAATTGGTGCAAAGTTTAGATCATGCAACATACAAATGCAAAGATGAGTAGGTATTAATAACAAGGCTTTTGTGTTGGGTTGGGTATTAGGTACGGGAGTTCAAAAACGAATAAAACTGTAAATTTTCCAGAAGGGTTCGAGTCTTAGGAATGATCAACTGGAATGTCTTTGTACAGGTCCAGGTTTAGGTACAATTTGAAGAAATGTACTAATCTTCTATTCACTGGAAAGTTAGATCCTTTCAAATCACGACGTTTCAATACCAATTCATCTTGAAAAATATTGTCCTGAAATATGATCGAACTTCTCTTTGATAAATTCACATTTAGAAACGTTAAAGGTTATGGACCTTTCAATATAATAATTTCCATCGTTATTTTAAAGACCCAGCTGACACTATTCTCTACTATTAAAATCAATTTAATATGACCCTGTCTTTTTGCAAAACTTATTATAATTTAGTGACAGTTTTATTCGTTAAAATAAGTATTATATTGTTTAGATCTAAAAAACAACTAACAGTGGAATTCATAATCGTCTGAACGGCTCTTTTCCGAGACGTTTCAAGCGCTATGTATCGAATTCAAGCTTTTTGCATTTCATAGTCGAAAGAGACTCTCTTTTGCATTTCATAGTCGAAAGAGACTCTCCATGCGGTCGCTAACAGCGGCTGAATACTGATTCGCCGATTTCCGCGAATCAGACACAATCAAACGAGGCTTTTGCTATGACATGAGTTTGACATAGCTTTATTTTTGTATTTTGTGGGCTATTTGTGCGTAATAAATCTTGATTTTTAATAAAAAATCGAAGAAAAAATGTGATTTGAGTCATATACAACATGTTCTTCTAAGTTTGTACTTGTGGTAAAACCAATAAATCCACCAATTATCCAAAGTGTAGTGTAAAGCGAATGATGGCTTTACATTGATGATGAAATCGCTAATTACAGCCAGTGCATATAAAACTACGACGATTTATGCTGTCCTGATACAGACGGGTATTTCCGGAAGTTACCCTTCTCGTTCTAAGAAGAGGCACGCGCTCAGTATTTAATAGTGGGCCGGGGAGGGATTGAAACGATGGCTATGAATTATTGCCAGAAGAAAGAAGTGCCGCATGAGGACGGACTCTTGAAAGATACCACAATCGGCCAGCCTACATAAAGGTGCAAGGCTAGTAGACGCAAAGGCTAATTGATGGTATACAGAATTAGGTAAACAAGAAAGAAGAAAATTTTTATAATGACTCTGTACTTATCTCATAGGACATAGGATGTTGACGAATAATACATAATATCGAGCGCAAAATAAAGGAACTACAGTTAATGTATGTACTACACAGTACCTAAAGGCAATTCCAGAACATACGTTGTTCTACTATCCTCAGTTTGAGCCAAGATCTTGTGTGAAGAAGTTAGAATAAAGGTCGTGGATTAATTCATTTGGTTGGATGACCTCATATGATATGTGCATTTCTTGAGGCGAAAAGGAAGTGGCTAGCAATACAAGAATCATAATAGCAGTCAAAAATATGAATGATGTCCTTCTTGAGCCTGGTATTAATTGTTAAAATAATATTAAATGGATTATAACATTTTGTAGTTTTCTGTACTTATTCATTCATAAATAAAAATAGAATTTTTATATAAAGCCATGTATAAATGCCATAAAACTAGCTCTATAAGTACCTTCATGGTCTTTCAGTCTTGACTACTTACCGACGCTAAAAGAGGGTGTGTGTGTTTGTGCATCTGTGTATTTGTCTGCGGCAGCATAGCTCCCAAACGGATGAACCGATTTTGATTTATTTTTTTGGTTTAGAGGACTTGATCGAAAGTGTTCTTAGCGTGTGTGTAAGTGTGTGTTGTTAGTGTATTATTCAAGAAAATCTCTTCAGCTATTTGCAGATTATCATAATATGTTGAAGAAAGTATGAGAGCAACTACCAATACAGGTTTGATAGATTCGAAATTTGGTATCCTATTACTTCAGTGACTAAGCAAGAACATGATAACTTTGATCTTAACATTGAATTATTTATTTAAATCAGGCAACAATATTTAATCATAATTATAACACAATACAATATAATTCATAAAATACTATAAATACAATTCTAAAAATAAGTATATTATAGTCTTATGAAGCAGAAGGAATTCTTGTTCTCGCTTCCCTGTAACGACGGTATACTATGCCCTCAGGCCAAAAGTCTGCACTGATGAACACATCTTTGCACCATGCCGGAACAGTTTAGAACGTACTCGTAAGAGCTGAAGTAGTTCTACTGGACTTCAGTTTATGGAGAGTAAGCTGCACTTTTGTTATCTGCGAACAAACATATCTTCGCGATATTTTTGCAAAGGTGCTCCAGAGCGATTCTTATACGTGCCCAGGATGTACCGTCAGCTTGGCCGTCTCTGACTTTATGCAGGATATACAAATCATGAAGTTGTGCATCACCGCTATCAAAGTGGTATTATTCGTCAGCGTTTTACCACGTAAATTTCGAATTCGCTTCGGTCTTTGCTTTCTATTATTCCCTAAAATTGGAAACCATTGGAAATTGAAAACCGCGTCAATGTTTGTTTGTAAACAAACATTGACGTTCACTTGAGTGACTCAGTGCGTCAAAGTGACATCCATAGAGAATTTCCACAGATAACATGTCAATCAATAGACAATATTCTGTACATCTCCATTTCTTCTCCATTCAGCTAGGAGATTGTCTGGCGAACGTTTATGAATTGCAACAAAGGTTGATTCTACATTCAAGTCCTACGCGAATCGTGAACGGCATTTTGCCAGAGACTGGTTACCCAACGTTTATGAATTCCAGGGTTAATAATCTGCCCCCCGATTGTGTAAGAAAATCGTAATCGTAAACGTTTGTCAAACGTATAACTCGAACTGTTTAAGGAGTTCATAGATGCCTACATGTCAAAAAGCACGTAGGACTCTTTCAACAGTTCGAGTAAAACGTTTTATGCTTTCAAAATATAACGATTGTCTTACAGTGGAATTCATAATCGACTGAACGGCTCTTTTCCGAGACGTTTCAAGCGCTATGTATCGAATTCAAGCTTTTTGCATTTCATAGTCGAAAGAGACTCTCTTTTGCATTTCATAGTCGAAAGAGACTCTCCATGCGGTCGCTAAGAGCGGCTGAATACTGATTCGCCGATTTCCGCGAATCAGACACAATCAAACGAGGATTTTGCTATGACATGAGTTTGACATAGCTTTATTTTTGTATTTTGTGGGCTATTTGTGCGTAATAAATCTTGATTTTTAATAAAAAATCGAAGAAAAAATGTGATTTGAGTCATATACAACATGTTCTTCTAAGTTTGTACTTGTGGTAAAACCAATAAATCCACCAATTATCCAAAGTGTAGTGTAAAGCGAATGATGGCTTTACATTGATGATGAAATCGCTAATTACAGCCAGTGCATATAAAACTACGACGATTTATGCTGTCCTGATACAGACGGGTATTTCCGGAAGTTACCCTTCTCGTTCTAAGAAGAGGCACGCGCTCAGTATTTAATAGTGGGCCGGGGAGGGATTGAAACGATGGCTATGAATTATTGCCAGAAGAAAGAAGTGCCGCATGAGGACGGACTCTTGAAAGATACCACAATCGGCCAGCCTACATAAAGATGCAAGGCTAGTAGACGCAAAGGCTAATTGATGGTATACAGAATTCGGTAAACAAGAAGAAAATTTTTATAATGACTCTGTACTTATCTCATAGGACATAGGATGTTGACGAATAATACATAATATCGAGCGCAAAATAAAGGAACTACAGTTAATGTATGTACTACACAGTACCTAAAGGCAATTCCAGAACATACGTTGTTCTACTATCCTCAGTTTGAGCCAAGATCTTGTGTGAAGAAGTTAGAATAAAGGTCGTGGATTAATTCATTTGGTTGGATGACCTCATATGATATGTGCATTTCTTGAGGCGAAAAGGAAGTGGCTAGCAATACAAGAATCATAATAGCAGTCAAAAATATGAATGATGTCCTTCTTCAGCCTGGTATTAATTGTTAAAATAATATTAAATGGATTATAACATTTTGTAGTTTTCTGTACTTATTCATTCATAAATAAAAATAGAATTTTTATATAAAGCCATGTATAAATGCCATAAAACTAGCTCTATAAGTACCTTCATGGTCTTTCAGTCTTGACTACTTACCGACGCTAAAAGAGGGTGTGTGTGTTTGTGCATCTGTGTATTTGTCTGCGGCAGCATAGCTCCCAAACGGATGAACCGATTTTGATTTATTTTTTTGGTTTAGAGGACTTGATCGAAAGTGTTCTTAGCAATGATTCAAGAAAATCTCTTCAGCTATTTGCAGATTATCATAATATGTTGAAGAAAGTATGAGAGCAACTACCAATACAGGTTTGATAGATTCGAAATTTGGTATCCTATTACTTCAGTGACTAAGCAAGAACATGATAACTTTGATCTTAACATTGAATTATTTATTTAAATCAGGCAACAATATTTAATCATAATTATAACACAATACAATATAATTCATAAAATACTATAAATACAATTCTAAAAATAAGTATATTATAGTCTTATGAAGCAGAAGGAATTCTTGTTCTCGCTTCCCTGTAACGATGGTATACTATGCCCTCAGGCCAAAAGTCTGCACTGATGAACACATCTTTGCACCATGCGGGAACAGTTTAGAACGTACTCGTAAGAGCTGAAGTAGTTCTACTGGACTTCAGTTTATGGAGAGTAAGCTGCACTTTTGTTATCTGCGAACAAACATATCTTCGCGATATTTTTGCAAATGTGCTCCAGAGCGATTCTTATACGTGCCCAGGATGTACCGTCAGCTTGGCCGTCTCTGACTTTATGCAGGATATACAAATCATGAAGTTGTGCATCACCGCTATCAAAGTGGTATTATTCGTCAGCGTTTTACCACGTAAATTTCGAATTCGCTTCGGTCTTTGCTTTCTATTATTCCCTAAAATTGGAAACCATTGGAAATTGAAAACCGCGTCAATGTTTGTTTGTAAACAAACATTGACGTTCACTTGAGTGACTCAGTGCGTCAAAGTGACATCCATAGAGAATTTCCACAGATAACATGTCAATCAATAGACAATATTCTGTACATCTCCATTTCTTCTCCATTCAGCTAGGAGATTGTCTGGCGAACGTTTATGAATTGCAACAAAGGTTGATTCTACATTCAAGTCCTACGCGAATCGTGAACGGCATTTTGCCAGAGACTGGTTACCCAACGTTTATGAATTCCAGGGTAAAGACAATAGGGATGCAGATGCTACGATGTTCAATGTGGCAGGGGACTACGAAAGCCCAATCTATTAGGCTTAAGCATTCACTAAGCATATTGCTCTTCTAACAAATTAAATTGCTCTGAAATTATTAGTAATTATACGAAGAACTGCATATTACAACATTACATAGGTACCTACTGAAAAACACTACGCTGCTGTCGGCACCAACTGCAGTGCCTGTTCAGCTTTATTACAATAGTCATTGGTTACTAAGCATACTATCTAAATGAGCAAATACATTAATTACTATATTATAACCTTACTATAACTACAAACAACAGTAGTATTAACTATACCTACTTTCTGTGCTAGTTAATCACAAGCAAGAAGTTTATTGGAGTAAGCGTAATAATGGTATAGGTACTCACCCAAGTCCATTAACTGGTAATCTTTGGGGTGGGAAACGACCCAAGTTATTACCCTGTAAGTTAAATGGGGAGTTCTGGAAGAATCCCTGCGACGGGTTATTCTGCAGGTTATAGAACTGCCCCACCGCCAAGCTGAACATGGCCAACAGGCATATCATAGTAGAAGTCGGCATTTTCATCTGAAACGAAAGGAAACGTAGTTCAGTTTACGCTTTAGTTTGTAGTAACTGTCTTTATGTTTTTAACCGACTTCCAAAAAAGGAGGAGGTTGTCAATTTGGCGCGTATCTTTTTTTGTTTTACTAGAGGCTTAGAATGTTTTGTGACGTGGGCTCTAAACACAACGGGAGAGTCAAAATATAAGATTCTATAAGAAGCAAAACATGCTGCAAGTAATTTTATATTATTACTAGTGGGCCCGGCAGACTTCGTCCTGCCCTGAACCTTGAATCCGATTGCAGCGCCCCCTACTGGGTCCAATTGTGAAAAAACCATCCCGGGGTCCAAACAAACACAACAAAAAAGGAATTAGCGAAATTGGTCCAGCCGTTCACGCGTGATGCCGTGGCCAAGGGAAATAGGGATTCATTTTTAGGGTTCCGTAGCCAAATTTGGCAAAAACAGAACCCTTATAGATTCGTCATGTCTGTCTGTCTGTCTGTCTGTCCGTCCGTATGTCACAGCCACTTTTTTCCGAAACTATAAGAACTATACTGTTGAAACTTGGTAAGTAGATGTATTCTGTGAACCGCATTAAGATTTTCTTACAAAAATAGAAAAAAAAACAATAAATTTTGGGGGGTCCCCATACTTAGAACTGAAACTGAAAAAAATTTTTTTTCTCTTCCAAACACTTCCATAGTCGTAAAATGAGTGTCCCCCCCCCCCTGTAACTTCTAAAATAAGAGAATGATAAAACTAAAAAAAATATATGATGTACATTACCATGCAAACTTCCAACGAAAATTGGTTTGAACGAGATCTAGTAAGTAGTTTTTTTTTAATAATTGACCGAGCGAAGCGAAGGTCTCTGAGTCTACTTGGGTGAATTGGCACTTGTCCGTCCGTCCGTCCGTCCGTCCGTCTGTCAGAGCCTTATAACTTCTGAATTGCTGAACGTAATTACTTCAAATTTAAATATAATATGTAAATCGATGGCCTCCCGCCGAATATGGCTTAAAAAGTTTTAAAAATCTTTATTTCAGGGGGGCTCTCATAGAAGCGAATGCGAAGTAAAATATTTTTTATAGCGTTACATAGGGTTGCAGTATATCATTTTAAAGATAATTAAGAATAGAGTCCAAAAATATTTTTTTTTGAATTTTTCCCCTAAAATTGACGAAATGGGAGGCTTTCAAAGTAGCGATTTTCTAACGTCCAAAGTTGACCTCAGAACTCTCAATTTTCTGAACTCTCAAGCCTGAAACTTGATCAATTATTTGAATTATATCCTGTACTTGAACAACAAATACTAAAATTAGATAAATATTATAAGGAAACGAAATTATTTAATTTTTAATGATGATGATATTTTTAACAGAACTTCACACTGATGTCAATAGATGGCGCTCTGTGAAACCGCGAGGTCTCAGTTCGGGGCGAACCACTAGTTTAAAACTTACTACAGGTTTGTACGGAACCCTCGGTGCGCGAGTCCGACTCGCACTTGGCCGGTTTATTATATTATAGAATCTCTAATATTAGGTTGCCTAATCTAAATATCCATCGTCGACGTCATATTTGTGAGTATTGCTATACTTACTCCATTACACCTTTATCTGCATGTCAGCGTAATAAATGAAGTCTTTAGATGAAACGATCTTTCTACGGAGTATACTATGTAATTCAATGAACCAAAACTGACGAACCCGGTGCTCGCCTATACGCCTCTCAATTGGATTCACTCAGTAAAGATGCGTTCGTTAAAATTCAATTTTATCAGCCAATGCTTCGAGCTTTTGTGAAACCAGTTATTGCCCGGTTAAGTTGATCGTACAGCGCCCGAAAGTTTCGGTCCGGTAACATAGGCTAAGTATATTTTATACTAACAAAATCGATATGACGGTTGTTACATCCCAAAAAGTGAGGATGTCAAATTTTTTTTTTGCATAAGTAACGAGTGGGAAAATTGTGAGTTCATAAATATGAATAATATAGTACATTTTTAAAATATATAGGTACTAAGCGACAGAAAAACACAATATTTCCGTAGTCGTATTAAAGTCTTTTTAACCCTTTTTATCATAATTAAAAAGAAACCTCTACACACTGGAAGTGAACCAACACTGAACGGAGCTAGACATGCAGTTGGTATTTTAAACTGATTTAAACGAACTTTCACGCTCAAATTGCTTAAAGTTCTAAAATATATTCTATATAGGCCATTAGGCCTCTAATATCTTGAAAATTAAAAACTGATACAAAATACCAGCACGACAGAAACTAATTAAGATAATATTGTCATGCATTGATATTCTAGGAAAGGGCACTGTACCGTGTAATTGCATAGTGTCACAAAGGGTAAGGGTGTTTTAACACGGACCACAGCCCAGCAGCAAAAAATGTCCCCGTGTGAACGTTTTTGCTGCAGCTGTAGCCAAGTTGCGTTGTGTCGCAGGTGCGTTGACTATATTTAAATCAATCTAGATGCTATTAGATTAAACCATTCGTGAAAAAAAAACGTGTAGTGTCGTGGGACACCAGATAGGAACGTAGTTCCTTATTACATAAATATTAATTTAAAAAAGTCAGCGCCATTTTGAAATTCTTTGTTATTGAACCGATTTCGTTCAAAATTGATATCTGAGAATCCCTAGGATCACAAAACAGGAAACTCAGCGCCATTTTGAAATTCTTTGTTATTGAAGCTAAGGCCACGATTACACTTGTAATTTTTTACGTAAGTAGAGCACGTAAGTAACTTACATAACTAACATTAGCATACGATTCACGACTTACAAGACTGTTTGCATTTCATTATTTGCTCATCTAGGCGACTACGTGCAATAGTAGCCTACCTGCTACTATTGCACTGACTGACTGCCTACTTAGTAAACGTTTTAAAATTCTACAGTTCAGGAGTTCTTAGTTCCGGTTATGATGTCGGAAGTAGGTATTGGTACCTACCAATTCCTATTGTGCTATTCTTGCGAAGCTTAAATATTTTCTGTAACTATTCTTACAATGATAATTTAACTGAACAATATTTCTTTATTATACCTGTTAAATACCTGCTTACACGAGCTTAATACTTATTTCAATTATAGGTATATAAAGAAAACATAACAAAAAAGTCAGCTCAAGGCTAGCAGCGCACGTTTGAAACGTAAAATGAACGTATTTCGAATTTTCACAATGAAAATCGGCGCTAAATCAGGCGATATACACGTCGGAAATACAATAAATATCGCTAAAATGAAGTAATAAAAATCCAGCTACAACGAGTGAAACGCCTATTGTGTTAAGCGTTAGATTGAGTACCTGGCTGGCACTGGATACAATGTATCTGAAATTTTACCAAATAAATTGTCGTTACGCTAATAGTTAATTATTATCAAATACCTAGTCAAGTTTAAACAATTAAAAGGTATTTGGAAACCATGTTGACTGAAAATCATAATAAAAATGCGAGATCTGAGCATCATTATCTAATTACTAAAATACCTACCTATTATACCAAAAACAATTTAATGAGAGCAACTAAGATTTGGAACGACTGGTCGCCACTATGTGCCACTACTGCAAATTTTGACGTAGATAGGTAGGAAGGTACGTAGGTACTCAAAGGTAAAACATATTCGTTTCTAAGTTTCTAATAATTGTGAGCTGCAAGTACTTTCACGTATTAAGTATATTTGTTTTTGTTGTTTGAAGCTCACCTAGTTAGAACTGTTAGAAGGTAAATATACCTACCTAACAAAAACCGTTTGCTTTAAACGTACCTAAAAAGGAGCGATTTATTCTAGTTACTAAGAAGATTTTCCGATTATATATATTCTAAAGGTAGGTAAGTACATAAAATATTTATTGTAGGTATATTACGTAAGGAACTTCAAAGATCTTATAACAGATTAGTTATAAAGAAGTAGGTAGGTACATCGAGCGAAAAGGAAACCTTGTAATCCATCGTATTATATACTTACATACTTATTTCTACATTTCGTTTCACAGTGTATCTACTGTGTAATGTGTATCGATGCTAATATTATAAATGCGAAAACGTGTTTGTGTGTTGGTTCGCCCGTCAATCACGTCGCAACAGAGCAATGGGTCGTTGATGTAATGATTGATTTTCAAATTTTTTCTCTAAATTTATCTATCGTCAGATTCGATTGCCTTCAGATAATAAAAGGAAGAAATAACTGAGTTCTTATAGGAACAGAAATAATTTAGGTACTGTCATATATTAACCTAAAGCTACAAACGTTGGGTTCAAAGGAGAACGGTGAAATTGGACCCACATAATTTAAAAATTATGGAAGCATCGTTCAAGTACAAGTTTATATTAATTATAATCACAAGTTCATACGATGTTTATATAAAAAATATTATGGCTCTCAGACATAGGAGTCAAAAGAAAGAAATTATTAAAAAAATAAATCATCTTGCACTAACGGAACGTTATGCGCAATAATTGACATATGTGGTATAAGTCAATTATAGACATTTTGTTGACATGACAGCACTTGTCATTATTTTTATAGGGATTTTCCATGGAAGAAGGAATTACGACTGCCGTCTAAGGATTTTCCCATAGAAATAGGAAGACTATAGTCGTAATTCCTAATTCCATGGATGTTCCGACACCATAGAATTAGGAATTACGACTGCTTCCTATTTCTATGTCCGACACCATCGAATGATCGATACCACATCGATACCTACTCAAATGACTAAATGAGTGGTATTCACGTTATTATCGGCTTTTGATAGTAGGTAACACGAGTAACAATAGCCCTTACGTAGGTAGATCGTTTTTGATTAATAATTTTTAGGTTATATTTACTTTTAGGTAGGTCATATCTTTTTTCTCCCACTTTTTTAGACTTACTTACTATTTGCTTTTTTCTTAGTTTTGTTAAGTTCTACAATTATTAATAAGTTTCCATGATGCACGCTATCCCTTTCAGTGGGTCCCAAAATACATGCATTCTTGCCATCCTCCTTTCAGAAACTTCCGTTTTTAAGATTTTTACAAAAAGGGTTCCTCTGTAATGTCGAAATACTATAAGACCTACTTAAAAAATAAATCATTTTTAGGGTTCCGTACCCAAAGGGTAAAAACGGGACCCTATTACTAAGACTCCACTGTCTGTCTGTCTGTCTGTCTGTCTCCAGGCTATATCTCATAAACCGTGATAGCTAGAAAGCTGAAATTTTCACAAATGATGTATTTCCGTTGCCGCTATAACAACAAATACTAAAAATTAAAAAAATATATATATTAAGGGGGGTCCCCATACAATAAACGTGTTTTTTTCGTATTTTTTTGCTCAATATTAAAAACGGTAACAGGTAGACGGTTCAAATTTTCACAGAATATTAATTTGTATATTACCTTTCAAAATAAATAATTAAATATCAATAAAGTAAATATTAAAGGGGGGCTCCCATACAACAAACGTAATTTTTATTTTTAATACGTCATAAATCGTAAAACTTACTACAGGTTTGTACGGAACCCTCGGTGCGCGAGTCCGACTCGCACTTGGCCGGTTTTTATAATTAGAGGGAATCTAGATCAGGGAGATCCTACACTAGTAGTTACTAAATGAACTTTAAGCAGGCGATTGATTTATAATATTTATTGTGGTCCAACTGTGGTCATTATTATCCCAAGCAAACTCCTACCATTATGACGTGATTAATGGCAAAGAGTTTCGACCCTCGGTAATGAGGAATACTACTAGAGATTGTGGTCCAACAAAGCTCAATACGTTTGTTAGGACCTATACGTGTTCGTCATCTATACATTCCTTTTTTTTCATCCACTACAAGTTAGCCCTTGACTGCGATCTCACCAGATGGTAAGTGATGATGCAGTCTAAGATGGTAGCGGGCTAACCTGTTAGGGGCATGGCAGTTATATTAAACCCATACCCCTATTCGTTTTCTACACAGCATCGTACCGGAACGCCAAATCGCCTGGCGGCACGCCTTTACCGGTAGGGTGGTAAAATAGCTACGGCCGAAGCCTCCCACCAGGCCAGACCAGGGAAAATTCAGAAATTATAAATTTCCAAACCCTGCTGGGGTTCGACCCCGGGACCTCCGCACGTTAAGGCAACAGCGCTCAACACTGCGCCACGGAGGTCGTCAAAAACTTCTTTTGAAAATCTACCTGTGATCAAATCTACTTGTGAAAATGAGAGCCTAAGGTGTGCTTTGCTGGTCAATAAAGTGTCGAGAAAAATACATTTTCTATTTGTAGGCCAAAATAATAAGACGAAGATTGTTGTGGTTTATCAAGAGAGGGTAAAAACTTACAATGCTTTTAAAATAATATTATCAGCAATATCATACGGGTAGGTATAATCGAACGCCTGCCGTTTTCTCTTGAGCCAATTTCCTGTTAGTAATTTTATGGACCATAAAATTTCATTTAAGCTTTACCAATTCTCATCGCTGTTCTTTTAGAAGTGTAACGTTGTGAGAATAGATAACAACGTATTTACTTAGGTCTTGAGCTGTGTCTACACCAATAAAATCTGCGGCAAAATTGTGTGGACAGTGGACGTCCTTGGTACGTGGAAAAGGATTTTCGAAGCGGTTAACAACGATTGACGAATAGTCAAGGATAGTCAATATTACATGAATAATGACTAAAATATAACATGACACACTTAATAAGTGCTGTAATTGATATTATACTATAAGCACGCATTACCTAATATTATCTTATCATATTATTGTCTTAAAACACCTACTCTCTTCCAGAACTCTCCCCTCAATCCATCTAACAGCATTGAGATCCTCGGTGTGAAGATATCGGACGAAGTCCAAGTCCACGATCATATTTTGGGAACTCGGGGTGCTTATCAGATCGAAAAGATACTTTGCCCCCAAGCAGGGGCTTCTGCTATTTATTTCTTGCCCCACGTGGAATACTCTCTCACTTTTGGGCCGAAGCACCCCAGTACCAGTTCCTTCCATTTGACCGGATACAAAGGCAGTTCGACTCGTGGACAATCCCAAATGACTTGCATGCTGTAGTCCCTAGAACACCGAAGAGACGTCAGTTTTCTTTGTGTATCGACCCTACAACGGGGAGTGTTTTGACGAGTTATTTAATCTAATACCTTATACCACCTTCCGTGATCTCTAGTAACACCTCCTCATCCTTACCACCTGGATGCCTGGTCTTCTTCCAGCTCCCGTTATTGCAGGTCTTTTCTGCCACGTTGGTACCTGCAAATCATGGAACCAGCTTCCATCCTCTGTGTTCCTCACGCCTCATTTCGTACTCTACACCTACCATCGAAACCATCACCTAATAGAGCAAATCACCCCTGCTCAAGTTCAGGGTCATTAGTGGTGTAATTATTTTCCTGATACCAACTGTACGTACTATGATTTAGTTTCGTTAAAAGTAGCGCACCGTCCTTCTTTTTTCAACATCCGTGCATACAACACGTATAATGTTAGGCGTGGTTAGTTTTCATTACCTAGTGGGTAATTTGTAACTTGCTTACATAACATCCGATTCGATAAGAGCTAGGTAGGTATGTTGGTTGTGTAATATTGTTTGTAATTAATCACGCAAATTACTATCTTATAACAAAATAGTCGCGAATTTATGTTTAGTTTTTGTATAGATTAGATACCCCGTATTCATTACATATTATGTAGTTCATACATAATCGGTAAAACTGTTGTTTACAACTTTATAGTTAAAAACTTAGTACGAGACAGAATCACAATTCTGTAAAACATTAAAGTTGCATAAAGAAATAATATAATTATCTAACAGTCTAGTCAAGGTTAAGAGCGTCAGAAAATGTTGTTTTTCTAAAACTTCTCGGTTCAATCAAGCGTGATTCAGGTCAGAAATAAAAATACGGGTAAAACAGTAGGTTTTCGTGATCAAGCCACGGAAATACGGGTCTGTTTCAGTTGGTATGGGGCATAACAATACGTTTACCGCGTTATATACATAGGCAAGTGTCGTCTCAAGCGGAACGTCAAGCATTGAACTTCAAACAACATCAAAGAGAAAAGAATTGTATTACTTTAATAACATTGATTTTATTAAAAGTTTATTTCCACAGATTGTGGATTTGTGCTGCTTGTTTCCAGCAGGTCAAACTGTTCTAGGGTCCCCATAAAATTCTAATTATTGACAGATTTTTACGAGGATACGATTCAAATCTTTAATTACTACAACTCTAAAAAGCTTATTTAAATTTAATTCTAGGAAAATGCATTGTTCTTGTATAATTATGATTTATGTATTTATTCACTCAATTAAACGGCTCTAATGCATTCAAACAAATTCATAGGTTATTGTATCTACAGACAGTAGACACGACACACACACTACACTGTTCAACAAGAATATTTTATGCTAAATTAGAGACTAGTGGATTGGTTTAATCCCGCGGGAACTCTTCAATTTTCCGGGATAAAAAGTAGCCTATGTCCTATATCCAAATGTATAAGTAATAATGTATAAGTACTTAACATTGGTCAAAATACTTACCTAATTCGGGAGAATTTCTCATAATGGGAAAAGGTATCCGTTCCCATCGTAACCTTACTTCAATAATAATACCTAATCTGACCCAAAGTTTATTATTGTATGTGACGGAAGAGAGAAACTTGATAATGCAGACTGACGAATAGTATCTATAATTTAATATCCTGGCATCATCATAGTATGTTTGGAACTTTGATCGTTATTGATGATATTATGCTTTAATATAAAAGCACTTGTAAAAGTTTAATTAAATAAAAAACATATTGTTTTTAACCGACTTCAAAAATGGAGGAGGTTCTCAATTCGACTGTATGTTTTTTTTTGTATGTAGTATGTTACGCGATCATTCCGCCAATTATGAATCAATTTTGATGATTCTTTTTTTGTTTGGTAGATCATACTTCAGAGGTGGTCGCATATAAATTTTATCGAAATTGATTTAGCGCTTTTTGAGAAAATCAACAAAAAACAAAATATATATACCCAGATAATGTTTTACTTTTTAGTTTTAAGTTGGTAGGTACATACTTATAAGTATAGTTTTGAAGCCGGTTTTTGTTTTAGATGAAAGTAAATAATTATCCTTTATTAAAATATAGACATAAAAATCTATAATTGCTATGCTATTTTTTATCCCACGATATATAAATCTACGACGAAGTTGTGAGCATAATCTAGTACTAATACTATAAATTGAAGACCACACGGGGAAAAAAAGGATTGTCAGAAAAGGATAACTTTGAATAAAGCAGAATCCTAAGTTTAAAATCTCTAATTTAAAAAATATAATATTAACCTTCTAGATAAGACTAAAATATAATTTTCTTCGAAATATAAAGAGTACAGTCATAATTATTAGACCTTCATACACTCTGACAGCGACGTTTAATGATAATACCGTACGGCAGGGTGAAAGTTACAAATACCATTATATGGCACTGAATTTAACTGACATTCCTTGTTTTTCCGGTGAGGTCTTTTAAAGCGAAAGTGTGTTTGTTTGTTGATTGGTTGCTTGGTAATGGTCGGTTTGTCCTTCAATCACGCAGCAACAAAGCAACGGATCGACGTGATTTTTTTGCATGGGTATAATTGAGGACCTGATGAGTGACCTAAGCTACTTTATATTCCGGAAAATTAAGGAGTTCCAGTGGGAATTAAAAACTTATTCCACGCAGATGCAGTAGAGGGCATCAGCTAGTATTTTTTTTTTAATCCACTACAAGTTAGCCCTTGACTACGATCTCACCTGATGGTAAGTGATGATGCAGTTTAAGATGGTAGTGGGCTAACCTGTTAGGGGTATGGCAGTTATAAATAGTAAATTACCCTTTGGAGAACAATTATTTATGACAGTGGGTAACGACGACAGAATGCGGGGATAATCGCTAAGGTAATTTCGGACACCTGATGACCCAAATTGCCGTATTATATTTTAATTTAGTGCACCATGGGAGCTGTAACTAAACGTAAAATTTGGGTAATTTACATATTATAGGTACTTACGGTATACCTAATAATATGATACACGAATAGCGAAATGATGAAACCAGATGATTAAAAACTGAAGTAAATCAGAAAGAAATTTTCTAACACCCTAGAAAAATAATCCATATAAACATTCACATTATAAAATGCAGTTGTTAACAAGTAAGGTTTCAACAACTGCAATTGTATTTATTAAATATCTATAGCCAATCATTTTCATCATTAGTAAATAAAATGTTATTAATCTATGTACATATATTGTAATAAATGTATGTTAATGTGCTAGGGAAACATAATGTGCTAGCTGCGTCCGACTACACTAATCTTACAATTTAATTTCGGCCAAAGCGGCCAAATTCGAAGTGAGATACCTACTCTATATTCCCTTATACACTATAGACTGATGGAATGGAAAATCCAAAACAACTGGAGAGAGATATACAGCGCATAGATTGTCAGACCTCTGAGACACGGGGGTGAAACACCGCCAACTTCCTTGCTCCGGGCTATTACTGAGATTTTCTTTATTGGATAGAAGCAGGCGTTACTTTGCGGAAGTCCATGATAATGAAGGAACTAGAAATTTAATTCGCTATAATCCGCAACACCATCGCACCATCGCAAATCTATGTCGTACAGTGTATCTTGCACTTGCAGCTTGCGATATTCACCAAACCACTTAAATCTTCGAAATTATTCTCAACGTACGTTTCACTCCGACACCGGAGCATCTTCAGGAGATGTTGACTCGACAATGCACGATTGTAAAGTGACGATCGTGTCGAAAGGTCCGGCTTTCTTTGTTAACCCCAATATTCAATTTTGCTTGACCCGGGAATCAAACCCTGAAACTTGTCACCTGCAGTCGAACATGCTTAGATACCACTACACCAACGAGGCATTCAACGCCATTAAAAAACTATAACGACTTTAAATATTGTGTGTGTATGTGTATGCAACTATATATATATATATTATATGTTGATGTAGCATCATAATAAATCAGATCAAGTATTAATCCACGTTTCGTATACCAAACGATGTGTTTTTGTATTAATGATCGCAACGCTTAAATACCGAAAGTAATCATTTATTTTCTAATATAACATTCCTTTTGCGTAACAATGATAATAATCTAATGTCATTGCAGAATAGAAATAGCAATCATGCAACACTGGTCGTTAAGATACAATTTAAATTATTCCGCGTGTAATAACTAGTACTATTACTACATAGTAGATCAACTATCATATATTATCATTAACTTCCCTTTTCGTCTATTAATAAAACTTTTTTTTTAACAGAACAGGGCCCCAATCATGTAAGAATGTCCGATCAATCGTTTAAGATTTTTGTCAAAGTAAAATAAACTATAACTGCATTGAATTAGAGCTCAATTTCGTCTGCCCATTCTTATACGTTTAGGGTATCGTACATACCTAAACGTATAAGAATGGGCAGACGAAATTGAGCTCTAATTTAATGCTGTTATGGTTTATTTACTTCGCCGCAGATTTTTAACGATTTCATCGGTCATCCTTACATGATTGGGGGGCAGAACACAACTTTTTTTTGAACAGTCTTCAAAAGCACTAAAAAGCATTAAATAATTGTTTAAATACTTTCATCCAATTTCGTTTAGTAGCCAATGCACAAAAAATCAAAACTTATATTATTATTGTAGGTGGTTCTTATCCAAATATAAGTACGCGTACCTACTAAGGTAAGTAATGATATTAATTATTAGCCTTATATTTCGTTAACTTATAAGTATTTTTCTGTATGGTTTGGCTTTAACTTGGTGGCTAGGCGGTGTTAACTTGTTTTTCAATACACTTGCTCGAAAAATGCACTTACAGAAGCAGTAAACAGGGCTTGTAAGTTAAATTTACTGCCCTCGTGCGGTAAATTTGCAGAATTTACTGCCCTCGTGCAGTAAATTTGCAGTTTTTTTTAAAATTTTGTAAGTCTACTTCACTTCTAAATAAAAAAGTTTTCTTGCAAGAAGGTTCATAACGATATTGACTTTGTATGTAGAAAACCTAAAAAGTATTAACGTTTAGATGTAGATTGATGAAATTAATTCATGAAATTAATAATTGTATTTAATATTATTAATTCAAATTGATTTAAGTTTTATAAATCAAAAAAGTAAAGGCCGAATAGTCCAGGTTGGGAGTTAAGAGCTAGAACCTAGAGCCATGAAGCCAATTAAAAAAAAGCCATTAGAACAACGCGCCATCTGTGCGCGCTATTTTTAAAAGTTTCATTGAGTGTTTCAAATTATTAAATAATATGAGTGGTTTAAGTGATGTGAAATAATAAAATTAAATCAACAATTAGGTATTTTAGATGTGAGACAAAAATCGCGCTATTAATAGCCGCCAAAAATCTCGAAATAAGTACGGGCGTGAGAAACCATTTTCTAGTGAGTATCTTGTACCTACCTACTCGAGTTTTATTTTCAAGTTTTCTCACAAATGTATTGAAAAATATCGTGTGATACACGGGCGTTAAGGTTTCTACATACTCGTGACGATGGTCAGCCCTCGACTGGCGTCATCGGGCTGACATTAGTCAACTCGTATGTAAAAACCTATTTACCGCCCTTATATCACAAACTACTATTACAAATTAACACTTCTACTTTTCTCTTTGACTTTAACAATTTTAAGTAGGTAGGTAGTAAGATAATATCAAGCCTTAGCTACTTACTGAACTATTTACGCTGGGGCATCATTAAATGGGATTACCTTCTTATCTAAACGTGGCTAAACGCTTTTAGCTAGGTACTTTTTTTTTTTTAATCTTTATTTATTTGGGACTTTGTCCACACGGACACGCCAGCCCCATCGTAACCTAAATTATTATTAAAAAAAAATACTTAATCAAACTATCATTAATATACAATAATTGGTCAGGTATTACTCCCTATGCAGAAATATTTCAACTACCGATGGCTAGGTAAGTTTACTAGTTGGCAACTTTTACATACGGAAATATATTTTCTACTGCAACTACTCGTACCTATGTCATTTCAATAAGTAATTTTTAGCGATTCCCACAATTTTTTATAATATGGCACAATTAAAGTTGTCTATAAATTTAAGCTAATTTGAGTATAAAAGTAATAAAAGTAAAACTTTTCAATTAAGTAAACGTTAGAAAATTAAACGTATTAATAGAAGTTAAATAGCCGTAAAAATCCTCTTTGTAACTTACTCAATTATTAGGAAAAATCGGCCAGTTGCTAGCTTTTCCTGTTCAGGAGGGAATGTGTTTTATTTTGTAAATTTAAATTTGTCTGCCTACATGAAAATGTTATATCCCTACTGCATATTAATTATTATATTTCCCTTATTTCTAAGGTTCCAATAATTGTCCTACGGCAGGTTCCTTAAATGGGGTTATATTATTATAAAAAATAAAAAAATGCAAGAATGACGCCATGGTAGGTCCAAGAACAATAATAATTGATTAGTGACGTTCACAGAACACTTAGTGGTGACGTTAATTCACTTCAGTAGGTAGCAGGTAACTAAGCATTCATTCTATTTCCTTTTTTAGGTCAAGGTTACTGCTAGTCGGTTGTTTTGTGGTGAATCAATTAATTTGCATTTAAAATACTTATAGAGGTGGAATCGGTTTATCTACCGATTTTATAACGTAAGTAGTAAGTACCTACCCAACAAGTTTTCTAATAAATTGGAAAACTTATAATTTCATTAAAAACAACCGCTTCCTATAGTCAACACGAGATATTTTACTTAGCTACTTTGGCTAGCTTTTTAGGGTTCCGTACCCAAAGGGTAAAAACGGGACCCTATTACTAAGACTCCGCTGTCTGTCTGTCTCCAGGCTGTATCTCATAAACCGTGATAGCTAGAAAGCTGAAATTTTCACAAATGATGTATTTCCGTTGCCGCTATAACAACAAATACTAAAAATTAAAAAAATATATATATTAAGGGGGGTCCCCATACAATAAACGTGTTTTTTTCGTATTTTTTAGCTCAATATTAAAAACGGTAACAGGTAGACGGTTCAAATTTTCACAGAATATTCACTTGTATATTACCTTTCAAAATAAATAATTAAATATCAATAAAGTAAATATTAAAGGGGGGCTCCCATACAACAAACGTAATTTTTATTTTTAATACGTCATAAATCGTAAAACTTACTACAGGTTTGTACGGAACCCTCGGTGCGCGAGTCCGACTCGCACTTGGCCGGTTTTTTTTAGCTACTTAACCCAATTTATGATTCAATTTTATTAATTAAGTACTTTTTGACTATTGAGGTGCTGATTAATATTTGAATATCCCAATCCCTGGTATATCAAAAATACGAACGTAGGTACCTATTTTAATTTGTTACTTTGTCTTTCATTACACCGTAACTAACCAACAGATTGACGTGATTTTTGCGTAATATAAATAGGTAAAGTTGCAAAGAGATGAGGGTTATCTACTTTTCATTCCGGAAAATTAAAGTTCCTACTTACGCTATTTTCAAAAAACCTACACTCACACGAACGCAGGCATTAGTTTTTTTCACCGATATCGAATACGAAACTCGAAACTCAAGTATACTTAGGTACCTAATTCTATTTTCATATTTTCTATTATAAATTATTGCCAATTTAATTACTTAGCGCATTATGCCATAAAATCGTACTTCATAAATTCTAAACTGCAAGACAGACAAGATTCAGATCAATAATTAATTGTTGTTATTGCGATGTTATGGCATAATTCGATAAGTAAATAATTAATTTGGCAATAATGTTATTCCAAATTAATTTATCCGTAACCAGGTCCGGAAATCAACCTAACAAGCCTTTCACTGCGACTTGTTATCGTAAACCATGTACTGTGCCATGTACCAATTTGCTTAATTATATTAATTACCAGCAAACTATTTTCTTCCATGCTTACTTTTTTAAGCAATCTGTCTAAATCAAAAGCATGTCACGCATCGGAAAAATGTTTTTTGTATCTATATTACACCTTTTAATGTTTCTCTTATAAAGGCATTGTCGTGTAATTTTCATTAGTAGGTATTTTGTGTACGTTTCCGATTTCTTAATTAAGAGTTATGCGTTTCGTGTAATATATATACTTTTAAATTTATAGTCGCAGTTACGCCAATATACTGTAAATACCTAGGTAACTGTAATATTTTAAATTGGCTGTTTCACGTTTATAACTATGTTTATGGACATAATATTATACATTATTTACCAACTTAGTAAAGTTCATCAATCAGCTAACAAATGATTTTTTAGGGTTCCGTACCCAAAGGGTAAAAGCGGGACCCTATTACTAAGACTCCGCTGTCTGTCTGTCTGTCTGTCTGTATGTCTGTCTCCAGGCTGTATCTCATAAACCGTGATAGCTAGAAAGCTGAAATTTTCACAAATGATGTATTTCCGTTGCCGCTATAACAACAAATACTAAAAATTAAATAAATATATATATATATATATTAAGGGGGGTCCCCATACAATAAACGTGTTTTTTTCGTATTTTTTTGCTCAATATTAAAAACGGTAACAGGTAGACGGTTCAAATTTTCACAGAATATTAACTTGTATATTACCTTTCAAAATAAATAATTAAATATCAATAAAGTAAATATTAAAGGGGGGCTCCCATACAACAAACGTAATTTTTATTTTTAATACGTCATAAATCGTAAAACTTACTACAGGTTTGTACGGAACCCTCGGTGCGCGAGTCCGACTCGCACTTGGCCGGTTTTTTTATTATTCAATTAGCAAATCAAATCACCGAAATGTTTTTGTCGTTGTCCTTAATTAAGAATGGCATTTTTATATCTAGTTTTTTAGGTAACAAAAGGATTTCTATACAGTAAATAGTTACTAGCATTTGCTTGCACCTTCTATATTCACCGCTAAAATCCGCCACAGTAAGTAAATCTATGTGGTACAGTATGTAATATTACGTATCTTGCATGTAGCTTGCGATATTCACCACACCACACAAATCTTCCAAATTATTCTCAACATAAGTTTCACTCCGACACCGATCTTCAGGAGATGTTGACTCGACAATCAGGATCCTATACCCCAGGGCTTCTACACGGCTTAAATTCAATAACTATGAAAAGTCATATACATATAATATGTATTATGTAGAAAGCCATGTTAAAAATTATAGTAATTTTTTTATACCTAGGTAAGTAAGTACTTGAAATGGTTCTAACTAAACAATCTTCCTAAAAAAAGTACTCAGGTACCTACTATATACTACCTACCAAATCGTATTTGCTTAACAAGATATTAATTATTATCATTCCTTCAACACTAGACATTCATTGCTAAACTTACATTTATGCACATTCACTTTACCTTTACCTACTTCGACAAAAATACTATTGGTTAATTTCTATGGGAAATTAATCGATTTCTAAAGGTGTTTCAACAATAACAAACAACTTCATTATATTATCTTTGTAACCACTGATGTAATTTGTATTACGTAAAATCATTAAATAGCATAATAATAGTTAATAGTTAATAAAAATTGCTACATGACTTCACGGTAACTAAACAGTTTGCCGAACCGTAATTCGCAATTAATTTTTTATTATAATTTTAATTACCCGGACTTTTTTTCCTAATTTCGTATGCCTACAATCGAGCTATTAGCGTACTATTCCTTCCTAATATTAGCTCATACCCACTCACCAACACTTAGGTAAGTTTTGTTAGATTGAAAGTTAAATACAATTTATGTATGGTATCCCTGCTATGGTTTTGTAGAGTGGCAACACTGAATTCTGCGAACTCTATGATTATCATCTAAGCTGACAGATGTGTGTCCGTGTAAATTGCTGAATTAAAGTATTTTAAATGGATAAAACAGTGTTTGGATTTAATATCTCAGAAGAGGGATCATGTATTTCACGTGCTAATTAATTGTTTATCCGGACCTATCCTGAAAATGGTACAAATTGTAATTCAAGATGTTAAAGTATTATGACGCCATGACCGTGACGTAATACGTGAAGAAAAAAAAAAGAAAAGAATTAATAATTGTCGTCATGACGGAAGGTGAACTAAGTATAAAATACAAGAAGGATAATAATGTGTCGTATTGTGAAATGATCGTAAGTACTTAAATACCTACGAGGGTTGGTACATTCTTGGTTGCATCGGTGTCGGGAACCGACACGACGACGCGTGCCTGTTGCAATCGGAATTGCATTGGAAAGTTGGCATGGAAATTTAAAAAGAGGTATCAATGGAATAGTTTACTTATCAAGTACTTGCATACAAATTACCAAAGGTCACAGCGAATAAATAAGGTTGTATAATCTAATTATATCTGGGAATTAGGTAAGTTTACCATTTGCATTCATTCAGTTAGAGTATTGGCCTAGTTGTACTGTGTTTAGGTACATGGAATGAGTTAGTTAAAATACCTATATAATTGAGAGAAATGAGTAAAGGTTGAGTATAAAGGTATCTACCACTACAGCCCATTAACGTCCCACTACTGGGCACAGGCCTCCACTTTCATGGGAGAGAGGGAATTAGAGCTTGGACCCACCACTCTGATCCAATGCAGGTTGGCGGGATAAAGGTACATACTAGAGAATAATAATTATATTGGTTTATCTGGTCTGTCTGGCTAAAGATGACTAGGTGTGTATAATAAATAGATAGACCATACCTACAGAGTGATATAAGTTCAATACCTACAGGTTGTACTTACATTAAGTACTTAAGTATCTAAGTTTTATGTGACAGATCATAGTGAATTACACTGGTAGGTAGTTCATAACATGATCTACCTATGAGATATTTAAAGAGTTAAGTCAACGCTATAATAGGTTGGTATGATAGTTGGTCGACTACATAACATGGTATAAGTAAATTATTGAAGAGGTATTTACTAATTTATTCAGTTGGAAATTAGTTTAATTGATAATCTTGTACTTAAATAGAGAGTGAATATTCAATTTATTCTGAGAGTTTATTGTTGAGTAAATGAACAGAGGTCAAAAGTAACTGTAATATTATATACATTCCATTAAAGCAAGTATAACCCATTAAAGGTCCTTACAAGTGAAAATTGCATTTGTAGAGTGAACGGATACCCAGTTAAAATAATAAGTAAGTTACAGTTTAGCCGTTTAGTATAAATAATATCAGAGCTATACATGTTTGAAGGGCTAGAGCAAGTATATAATTGAGTAAGTACATTATATATAAAGATTGGGTGGCATAGATACATTTGTTCGGAAAATGTGAATTGAAATAATATCAAATCTGCCTGGATGAAAAATGGGTTAGCCGAACTGGGTGTGAATTATGATGATGATTATTATTATGACAGGTTTTGAGACCCGGTTTAACTGAAGTTGGTATTTAATAATAAGTATGTTGTCTGTCTCAAGTATTTCACAGTGGCTGTCTGGAGTGGTGTGCTTTATTGCCTGATAGAGCATATGATTTCTCATTATGCGGAGAGACTGAAGGAAAAGAGAGATATCACATCAGTGCTGGTACTCACACCTGGGGTACCATGGTTATGGTGCTATGTACGGGCTTATGTCTGTTAAGATAGCAGAGGTTTTGCCAAGATAATAATATTTTTAATTTTACAGGTGTAATTAATAAATTAATTCTTGAGTTTTAGTGTGGTCTTCGCAATGTTCTCTGGCCAAGACCAAAAGCTAGTGGCATATTATGTTATGGTGGTTGCCTAACCTGCACCTTAATAACAATGGTATGGAATGATGTCTATATAACATATGGACCGAGTCCGGGTCGCATATCATGCAGTCATGTTAGCAAATAAATGCAAAAAGAACTAAGTGGTAAATTTGGTAAATTCCAATTTAATTGTAATGGATGATGACTCTTTAGTCAAAAAGGATAAGTGGCAAAAACAAATGGATAAATAAAGGAGGATGCCAAATTTTTGAAAATGGGAAATTATCATTGTTGTTGAGGGAAAATAAAGGAGATTGGCAAGTAAAAGGCAATGGCACCTTTTAGTGCAAGGAGATTTATATACAGTCATCTTATGTGGTGCAAGGAGTTACAAGAATGATGCAAAGTTTAAGATTTAACTTTTATAGTTAAAGAGTCAAAGTCAAAATATATTTATTCAAAGTAGGTACTTACACAGTACACTTAATGAACGTCAAGTATACAAAGTATAAGACGTGGTGGTGATGATTAACATAGGTATCTTAAAACTAAAGTTACGAGGGTTCCAAACGCGCCCTGGTCTGAGAAGAGTAAAATTGTTTCTTATGAATTTGGGAGCTAAAGCCCGGCTGTTGAATAAAGATTTAAATGTTACTCAAGAGAAAAATAACATAAAGAGGATGTCGGGGTGGAATGGTACTGGTGGACCGGTAATGATAATATTGCAAGTCATTCATATGGTGGAGATGAACAGGGTGTATAATATGAGAACATAACGGTATTTTGGGAGTGACTCATTTGTGATAATTTGGTTTGATATTTGTTGAGGTAAAAACAAAATAGAAATAAATATGCCTGCGGGGCCATGGGTCAGCTTCAAGAAAATACCTAAAGATGAAGTACACTTATTGTAAATGTCACATGCCTGAGGGGCATCAGTTTTAGCTAAATACCTAAAGTGGGGTACACTTACTGTAAATGTCACATGCCTAAGGGGCTTTCATACAAATTAACGCATATGCCAGCAGGGCTGCACGGCAGAACAGTACAGGGTACAGAACAGTAAATGTGACATGCCTTAGGGGCTTCAGTACACACTAATACATTGACTTGCAGGGTTGCAGATTAGTTTCAGGGAAATGCCTAACAGGGAACTATGGCACAGTGGTAAGACACGCCTAAGGGGCTTCAGTGCCAATTCATGCATATGCCTGCTGGGCTACTGGTCAGTTTCAAAATATGCCTAAAGGGCCTACAGAGCGCATACCTTAAGGGGCTGCAGTACGTATAGCGTATGCCTACTGCGTAACGGATCAGCTTGCAGGGCACACAGCTGATAGAACATGCCTGAGGAGTTATATTATGTGTTACAGCACATGCCTGCGGGGCTACTTCACACAGACTGTCTTCAGTATAATTTAAATTATTTTTCAGTAAAGGGCAGTTGGTCGTTGTGGTTGTCGCACCTTGCCTTCGGGGCCTACGTACCTGCCTTCGGGGCCAACGGACTTGCCTTCGGGGCCTGCGTACTTGCCTTCGGGGCCTACATACTTGCCTTCGGGGCCAACGGACTTGCCTTCGGGGCTTACATACTTGCCTTCGGGGCCAACGTACTTGCCTTCGGGGCCTACGCATTTGCCTTCGGGGCCAACGCACTTGCCTTCGGGGCCAACGCAATTGCCTTTGGGGCCAAAGTTCTTGCCTTCGGGGCCTACGTACTTGCCTTCGGGGCCTACGTACTTGCCTTCGGGGCCGACGTACTTGCCTTCGGGGCTTACGTACTTGCCTTCGGGGCCAAAGTACTTGCCTTCGGGGCCTACGTACTTGCCTTCGGGGCCTACGTACTTGCCTTCGGGGCCGACGTACTTGCCTTCGGGGCTTACGTACTTGCCTTCGGGGCCAATGGACTTGCCTTCGGGGCCTACGTACTTGCCTTCGGGGCCTACGTATTTGCCTTCGGGGCCGACGTACTTGCCTTCGGGGCCTACGTACTTGCCTTCGGGGCCAATGGACTTGCCTTCGGGGCCTACGTACTTGCCTTCGGGGCCTACGCACTTGCCTTCGGGGCCTACGCATTTGCCTTCGGGGCCAACGCACTTGCCTTCGGGGCTAATGAACCTTGCCTTCGGGGCCGACATACCTTGCCTTCGGGGCCGATGAACCTTGCCTTCGGGGCCGATGAACCTTGCCTTCGGGGCTGACACACCTCGCCTTCGGGGCTTATATGATATACTTTCAAGTGTGGACATTAGCGCCCTCGGGGCTGGGGTGTAAAGCCTAGCGGATTCTGATGAGCAGATGGCGAATCACTAATAAGTTACCAGTGGAGCTCATGTACGCTGACCGCATAACTCATGTGGTTGTTTCTTGCCCGTGGGGCTCACCGCTCATGTAAGTTAATTCCGTACCTCTTATATTTTACTACATTTTGAATATATCGCTGGTGTGGAAAACAGGGGCCATGATGCCAGTAGACTTGGAAAGTCTAGCCTGCGGGGCTGCTACGTTTCGATTTTCGGTAGCGAGAGTTGCATAATAAAGCAAAGCTTAGGTAAATTGCCCGCGGGGCTAGCCAGATTAGTACAGGTAATCTATTACTCGCCGTTGGGGGCATGATAGTATGCAAATAGCAAAACAGCTGTGTTTCAGGCGAAAGCGCAATGATGATGATGTTCAGTGAGTGTCACGGTTAGGTGACATAATACGCAGATGATATTCCAGATGATATTCACTGATATCAACTATTGTTTTAAATGCGAGGCACTGAGTGGCAAACAAGTAATATAACCGCCGCGTAAGTTGAGCTATGCACAGTAACACATTTCGGGTGTCAAATGATGTGCGTTATGAGGTGCGCCGCGAGGGGCCGCACGTTACCATACGTTCCATACCATAGTTCTGTAGTACGATGTACCTGCGCAGATGACCGCCATTTTGGGTCAAGTTATGGGATGCGATTTATATCGGTGTTATGTTTTGATGCCATTTGGGGTTCACTAAGATTCATGTGAGAGTAACAATATTTCTATGCAGGTTGAGCGATGTAACAAAATATCGTGTAAAGAGATTTACTTATCTTGTAAAGAGACTCGCTCTATGATGTTCCTTGGGATATTCATTCATGAAAGTGATATGAATAACATAATTAGATTGAGGAGGAACAGTGAAAAGTAAATTACCAAAATATTGAACAACCAAGTAGGTACACTACTACACGTATTTTATATTTTATTACCATTATATTATATTTATATTATGATATTATATTATATTATATACGTTTTCACCACAATATCACGACTGCACAAATCAAAATGATATGAGTTGGCAAGCAGATGCCAAGGTATGTTGTATTGAATAGTATCAACATTTGAGTTCGGTTTTACGAAACGTTGAAATTTGGCAAGAGCTGATGAAGGCGTTACCGGGCAGTTGAGTTGCCTGTCGTGTTAACTTAAAACGAACAATACAATGCAGGGCCACGGTATAAGGTAAATCTATTCTTCCGGTGGGAATAAGGTGCTTTTGAAACTTCAACATTTCAAATGAAATTAGGAACGTAGAGATTGGCTCAAAAGATGGACCATGTGCAAGGTATACAAAATGGCTCATTGTAGAGAACGTAGCTCAGGTCTTCGGGTTTTATTGAGTTTTGTAACCAATTGTAACCGATTGTCAGATAAAGTTCTGGAGGTGAATTGTAACATAAGCTAGCCTGGCTAAGGCTTACAGAGAAGGTATATGTCATTTATGCCATGTGTAAAGAGGAAAGTATAATTAAGTGTAATGAATGAGTAATAATAACCATTCTGGAAAGTAACAAAGTGAACATGAGTATACTCATAGGAGGATTAATTATAGGTGTATATTAGCACCAGTAGACTATAAGAATCTTATCTATCATTTAATCAAATGATTCTGGTCTCATCTCCGTGAGAATGTCGAAATTGTTACAAATTGCACTTATAGAATTGAAACTTTGTGTTAAGAGTAAGCAAGTGTATGATGGTATAGACCAGACAGAGTTAGTTTCTCCCATTTCACTGATTAATACCTAAAGATTAATTGTCATTAAATTGCACTGAGTTAACTAAAGTAAGTAAGGCAAAGTTATTAAACATCATGTTTTTGGGTAATTAACGGAAAACTCTGTGTAATGCTGGAAAGCTACTTCTGAATAAGGTTATGTTTACAAAATGAACATGTGTAGGAAGCTTTTGTTGTTTGTGAAATATGTCGATTCAGTTACTTCAGTATCTTGCTACACGTGAATTCACCAGAGTTAGAATAATATGATGAGATGTGTCATGGGTGATAAATCCATATTTACTTATTAGGTGATGTTTTGTAACGCGAAAAGACGATGGAGACTGATGCTCTTTTACCCTAAAACATAGTCTTGTTATCTGCAACTGTACTTGGCTAAGGGTTATAATGCCAGTGCTTTAACATTTGGGGTCTCAGGCGTTAAAGACCAGCGTTAATACTACAAATGGCAGAGTAGCATCAGCAATCATCGTGATTTTAATTAAGTGCTCAAATTATGTAAACTTCGGGACGAAGTTTGGGTCAGGATGACCGAACTGTTAGATTGAAAGTTAAATACAATTTATGTATGGTATCCCTGCTATGGTTTTGTAGAGTGGCAACACTGAATTCTGCGAACTCTATGATTATCATCTAAGATGACAGATGTGTGTCCGTGTAAATTGCTGAATTAAAGTATTTTAAATGGATAAAACAGTGTTTGGATTTAATAGTTTATACTTAGTCGGGGCACCGTAATCTACTGTGTTTTTCAAATAGAGCTAGAATATCCGATTTTAATTAAATAATATCCGTACCTAGACCTACCTCACAAATTATCCACTACTTATAATAAAATCAAGTTTTTTAGGTTGGTTTGAGCAAAATACTACGGTAAACAAAATACTAATAAAATATAATGGGGTCGACGAAGTGTGACATTGTGTGACAAGGGGTGGGAGGGGTCCTAAGTTTCGTGACGTCACATTTCAAAATCTTATACATCTAAGTGTTAAAATGCCAAATTTGAGCTATTAACGAAAAACTTAAAAATATTCCAAGTTTTGTTATTTTTTTCAAATGTTTGATTTGATGTTGATTAAGTACATATATTAAAAAATAATTGAAATGGAAATAAAACTAATTTCGGAAGTACCTACTGTTTTAATTTAATAATTTCTAGATGTAAAATTGCAAGATAGGTGACGTCACACTAGGTAGGGGGAGGGGTTAAAAAATCACGAAATTTGTGTGACGTAGGTACTTTATGGACGACCCCTAAGGACAAAATCCAGAATAATAATATGAGATAATGATATGATTGAATAATATTATACCTACATTTAATTGTCCTGATAAAAGATTAGGTAAATAATGTGGAAATATTGTGAGATGGGAAAAATACATCTTGAGTGATTTTCCTTTCGTACCTATCATCATAATTATTGTTCTGAAAGAATCGGTCACTTTCGTTAAACCTCTAATTAATGTTATCTTTAGGTAAGCACATTGTAATGTTGTATCTCGTAAAACAGATAACAAAGACCGAGGGCGTGAGTATTTTAGGTTCAGAGAGCGGGTCCGACCTTTGTGTCTCACGTTTAAATTATTAGTAGTAAATACCTACTGTTGCCACACTAGATTTTTATTTTCCTGTGGTCTTTTATATTAGAATTGATTACTCTCTTATCATAAATTATAATAATAATAATTGACGACATAATTATGGAACTTATGCAATATGAAACTTTTGGTTACTGGTGATTGTAGTTTTGGAAATTTATATTTATACGATTAATTTTATTTTGACAACCTCCGTGGCGCAGTGTGTAGCGCTGTTGTCTGAACGTGTGGAGGTCCCGGGTTCGATCCCCGGCAGGGTCAATTTGGGAATTTATAATTTCTGAATTTTCCCTGGTCTGGCCTGGTGGGAGGCTTCGGCCGTGGCTAGTTACCACCCTACCGGCAAAGACGTGCCGCCAAGCGATTTAGCGTTCCGGTACGATGCTGTGTAGAAACCGAATAGGGGTATGGGTTTAATATAACTGCCATGCCCCTAACAGGTTAGCCCGCTACCATCTTAGACTGCATCATCACTTACCATCAGGTGAGATCGCAGTCAAGGGCTAACTTGTAGTGGATAAAAAAAAAATATAATTTCTGAATTTTCTCTGGTCTGGTCTGGTCTGGTGGGAGGCTTCGGCCGTGGCCCTTCTAACAGCAAAGACATGCCGCCAAACGATTTAGTTTTCCAGTAAGATGCCACGTATATAAACCGATTAGGGGTATGGGTACGTTAGTAGGTCTACTTTTATTTTGGTATAATAATTATATTCTGTGTTAATATTATATAATAATATGATGATTTAATATTATATCTTAGATTGCATAAATAGTTAATCACTCACCAGTCACCACTAAGTGATATCGCATTCAAGGGCTAACTTGAGAGGATAAAAACAAATATTATTGATATTATTGATAATTGGGCGAAATAACTGCCAAAACATCAGGCACCTTTACGCGAAGCCCTATATTTTCGCTGGAGTATTTTACTAGTAATATTCCAATGTAACACAATACAATATATCGAATGAAAAACATTTCACGTGTAGATATTTTATGACAAAGCTTTTAGGTTTAACAGTATCGATCTAGTGTTAGAGTCAGTAAAGCCTGTACTACTAAAACATATTAGGTACTAGAACAGTACTAGTTATTACCTAATATGTTTTAGTAGTACATAGTCCAGCAACATACTTGCAAAAGTACCTACAAATGTATTAGATTAGTATGCGAAAATATTTATCAGTCTATTAAAACCGTCAGAAGTTGCAATTATAATAAGGTGAATCCATCGAATACAGATTTCACATTATAAAGATGATTATTTATTTCAATAATAATTATATCGAAGGGCACGGTAGTGCGTCCCGCCAAATAGAGCATAATATTTTATTTTTAACTGACTTCCAAAAATGGAGGAGGTTCTCAATTCGGCGCGTATGTTTTTTTTTTTTTAATGTATGTCGGTGCAGATCTCCGTGGTTTCTAAACTGGTTAGAGGAAGCTCCCGAGGTGGTCCCATAAAAAATTCTGACTCCAAATCCTCAATCCCGATGCTGTAGGTGTGCCGTACTACATGAAATCCTCAAAACTAGGGAGTTAGGAAATTTTGATGGTGATAGTAGGTATATCAAGTCACGTGTATATGATTCAATTCTGAGTCCCAACTCCTCAACCCTGATGCTGCAGGGTACAGAACTCCATAGCAATAGCGATTTAGGATTTTTTTGTGGTGAATTCATATTGTAAAAAAACAGCGTGGATTTGATTCGCTCCAGCTATGCGTGGGACTGCAGTTACTTGTATCATTATGATGATTGTAAGTTTTGATGGAAAAGAGCAACCACCGAGTTTCTTGCTGGCTCTTCTCGGTAGGAATGGCATTCCGAACCAGCGGTAGATTCATATTATAACGATTCAAAAGCGCTTGTAAAAGCTTATTTGAATAAAAAACATTTTGAATTTTGAATTTGAATTTGTAGGTGTCAAGCAACGACTTCATACTTAAACTCAAGTCCTAACTCCTCAACCCTGATGCTGCAGGGTACTGCACTTCTAAGCCGTGGGGATTTAGAGTACACTAAACAGTTAAAAATAAAAATTCTTTCCAAAAAACCGACTTCCAAAGCCACTGTAAAGTAAAAAATAATTTTGATTTCTACACACTATGTTGAAGTCGGGCGAGCCTGACGCGTCAACTTTGCCTATCTTTGTTATACCCGCCCGACTTCAACATAGTGTGTAGAAATCAAAGTTTTTTATACTTTACAGTGGCTTTGGAAGTCGGTTTTTTGGAAAGAATTTTTATATAAAACTAGCTGATGCCCGCGACTTCGTCCGCGTGGATTAAGGTTTTATGGTTTCAACGGGAACTGTTTTTTCCTGAATAAAAAGCCTAGGTCCAGATCTAATCCTGACTATAATCTATCTCTGTACCAAATTTCATCCAGATCCGTTCAGCCGTTCTAACGTGATTGAGTATCGAACATTCATTTGAGGTTTTTTGGTTCCCGCGGGATCTATTTAATTTTCCGGGATAATAAGTAGCCTATGTATTATTCCAGACTATAATCTATACTCTTTGCCAAAGTTCATCAAAATCCGTTCAACCGGTCAGGTGTGATTGAGCGTCATTCATTCGCGTGGAATAAGTTTTTTTCAATTAACACAGGCACTCCTTTATTTTCCGGGATAAAAAGTAGCCTATATTACTATCCCACGGTATAATCCCCCTATAATGGTGCAACACGTACTTCTCCATATTTTACCGAAAGCCCAAATGCTAAGTTTCATGGCTATAACTTGAGAAATGAAGGATTTTCATTCAAATTTTCAACCCCTATTTTATCCCTTTGGGGATGAAATTTTGAAAAACTTTGACACACATACTTCTTTATTTTTTACCGAAAGCCTAAGTAGGCACCAAGTTTATCTTGAGAAATGAAGGACTTTCATACAAATTTTCAAATCCTATTTTACCGCTTTAGGGGTGGAATTAAAAAAAACTGTGAAACACGGACTTCTTTATTTTTTACTAAAATAAAGAACCTATTTCACCCGTTTGGGGGTCAAATTTTCAAATACTGTTAAACACGTATTTTTCATTTTCAACCGGTAGCTCATGTACCAAGTTTTTCATGGATATAACTTGAGAAATAAAGGACTTTCATACAAACTTTCAAACCCTATTTTACCGCTTTGGGGGTGGAATTTTGAAAAACTGTGATTTATTTCTTACCGAAAGCCAAAATACCAAGTTTCGTTGATATTACTTGAGAATATCTTGAGCAATGAAGGACTTTCATAAAATCTTTCATCCCCTATTTCACCCCTTGGGGGGGCCTAAATACCAAGTTTCGTTGAGATAACTTGGGAAATGAAGGACTTTCATACAAACTTTCATCTCCCATTACACCCCTTTGGGGGTCGAATTTTCAAAAATGGTGAAATATATATATATTCTTCTTCTTCTTCTTCTTTATATTTAACTGAAAGCCCAAATGCTAAATTTCAAATTAAGGACTATCATACAAATTTTCAACCCCTATTTTACCACCTTGGGGGTGGAGATCTGAACAGTTGTGAAACACGGACTTCTTTATTTTTATCGAAAGCCAAAACACCAAGTTTTGTTTTTATAGCATCCCCTATTTGAGCCTTTTGGGGGACGAATTTTCAAAAACTGTGAAACACGTATGTCTCCATTTTCAACCCGCAGCTCATATACCAAGTTTCATCGATATAACTTGAGAAATGACGGACTTTCATACAAACTTTCAACCCCTATTTCACCCCTTTGGGGGTAGAATTTTGAAAAACTGTGAAACACGTATGTCTCCATTTTCATCCCGCAGCTCATATACCAAGTTTCGTTGATATAACTTGTAAAACATCTTGAGAAATGAAGGACTTTCATACAAACTTTCAACCCCTATTTCCACCCTTCGGGGGTAAAATTTACAAAAACTGTAAAACACTGTATTTCTTCATTTTCAACCGGTAGCTTGTATACCAAGTTTCATCGATAAAACTTGAGAAATAACGGACTTTCATACAAACTTTCAAGCCCTATTTCACCCTTTTGAGGGTAGAATTTTGAAAAACTGTGAAACACGTATGTTTTTATTTTTAACCCGCAGCTCATATGCCAAGTTTCATGGCTATAACTTGAGAAATGAAGGACTTTCATACAAACTTTCAACCCCTATTTCACCCCTTCGGGGGTAGAATTTTCAAAAACTGTTAAACACGTATTCCTTCATTTTCAATCGGTAGCTCGTATACCAAGTTTCATGGATATAACTTGAGAAATGACGGACTTTCATACAAACTTTCACCCCTAAGGGGGTGAAATATCACCCCCTTAGGGGTGGAATTTTGAAAAACGGTGACACCGTACTTCTTTATTTTTTACCGTAAGCCAAAATACCAAGTTTCGTTGATATAACTTGTAAAACATCTTGAGAAATGAATGACTTTCATACTAACTTTCATCCCCTATTTCACCCCTTTGGGGTTCGAATTTTCAAAAATGGTGAAATACGTACTTCTTTATATTGAACTGAAAGCCCAAATGCTAAGTTTCAAATTAGGGACTGTCATACAAATTTTCAACCCTTATTTTACCCCTTTAGGGGTGGAATTTTGAAAAACTGTGAAATACGTACTTCTTTATTTCTTACCGAAAGCCAAAATACCAAGTTTCGTTGATATTACTTGAGAATATCTTGAGCAATGAAGGACTTTCATAAAATCTTTCATCCCCTATTTCACTCCTTCGGGGGTAGAATTTTCAAAAACTGTGAAACACGTATTCCTTCATTTTCAATCGGTAGCTCGTATACCAAGTTTCATGGATATAACTTGAGAAATGACGGACTTTCATACAAACTTTCACCCCCTATTTCACCCCCTTAGGGGTAGAATTTTGAAAAACTGTGACACACGTACTTCTTTATTTTTTACTTTAAGCCAAAATACCAAGTTTCGTTGATATAACTTGTAAAACATCTTGAGAAATGAAGGACTTTCATACCAACTTTCATCCCCTATTTCACCCCTTTGGGGGACAAATTTTCAAAAATGGTGAAATACGTACTTCTTTATATTTAACTGAAAGCTCAAATGCTAAGTTTCAAATTAAGGACTATCATACAATTTTTCAACCCCTATTTTACCCCTTTGGGGGTGGAATTTTGAAAAACTGTGAAACACGTACTTCTTTATTTCTTACCGAAAGCCAAAATACCAAGTTTCGTTGATATTACTTGAGAATATTTTGAGCAATGAAGGACTTTCATAAAATCTTTCATCCCCTATTTCACTCCTTCGGGGGTAGAATTTTCAAAAACTGTGAAACACGTATTCCTTTATTTTCAATCGGTAGCTCGTATACCAAGTTTCATGGATATAACTTGAGAAATGACGGACTTTTATACAAACTTTCACCCCCTATTTCACCCCCTTAGGGGTAGAATTTTGAAAAACTGTGACACACGTACTTCTTTATTTTTCACCTTAAGCCAAAATACCAAGTTTCGTTGATATAACTTGTAAATTATCTTGAGAAATGAAGGACTTTCATACCAACTTTCATCCCCTATTTCACCCCTTTGGGGGTCGAATTTTCAAAGATGGTGAAATATGTACTTCTTTATATTTAACTGAAAGCCCAAATGCTAAGTTTCAAATTAAGGACTATCATACAATTTTTCAACCCCTATTTTACCCCTTTGGGGGTGGAATTTTGAAAAACTGTGAAACACGTACTTCTTTATTTCTTACCGAAAGCCAAAATGCCAAGTTTCGTTGATATTCTCAGAGAGATACATGTCCGGTCCCCGTGCCAGTGGAGCTGAGATTCTTAAGCACAGAGAGGCTTTGGTAGAAAGAGTCAATTTGAATTTGAAGGAGGTGTCCGACTGGGGTGACACCAATCTCGTCAAGTTTAACGCTACCAAAACGCAAGCGTGCCTTTTCACCGCGAAACGGAGTTCATTCCCACTCACTCCGACTTTCCGAAGTGTATCCATTCCAATTACCGACAGTGTCGAGCTCCTCGGTATCAACATATCGTCCAACCTCAACTTTGGACAATGCATCGAATCCAAGGCAAAAACAGCTGGCAAGAAACTTGGCATCCTCAACAAAGTCAAGCGGTACTTCACGCCGGAACAGCTTCTTATCCTGTACCAAGCACAAGTTCGGTCGTGCATGGAGTACTGCAGCCATTTGTGGGATGGCTCTGCCAAGTACCAGCTTGATGCATTGGATTCGGTGGATCGTCGCGCCAGGAGACTCATTGGTAACAAAGCGCTGGTCAGTTCGAAGCTGCAAAGCTTGGAACATCGGCGCAAAGTTGCCTGTCTGTCGGTATTCTACAGGATATATTTCGGCGAGTGTGCCCAGGAACTATTCGATCTGGTTCCTCCGTCACCTTTTTATCATCGAACCGCAAGGCATCGACAAGGTCTGCACCCTTACGCAGTCGAAATTCCGCGGGCTCGTACGAAGCGTTTTGCTTCCTCGTTTCTAATTCGAACCGCTAGGATATGGAATGCCCTTCCGGCTTCCGTTTTTCCCTCCTCTTTTAATATAGGTACCTGCAAATCAAGAGTGAATAGGCATCTTCTAGGCAAGCGCGCTCCACCTTAGGCTGCATCACCACTTGCTAGCAAGTCTGATTGCAGCCAAGCGCTAGCCTATTTATTTAAAAAAAAAAAAAAAAAAAGATTACTTGAGAATATCTTGAGCAATGAAGGACTTTCATAAAATCTTTCATCCCCTATTTCACTCCTTCGGGGGTAGAATTTTCAAAAACTGTGAAACACGTATTCCTTCATTTTCAATCGGTAGCTCGTATACCAAGTTTCATGGATATAACTTGAGAAATGACGGACTTTCATACAAACTTTCACCCCCTATTTCACCCCCTTAGGGGTAGAATTTTGAAAAACTGTGTCACACTTACTTCTTTATTTTTCACCTTAAGCCAAAATACCAAGTTTCGTTGATATAACTTGTAAAACATCTTGAGAAATGAAGGACTTTCATACCAACTTTCATCCCCTATTTCACCCCTTTGGGGGTCGAATTTTCAAAGATGGTGAAATATGTACTTCTTTATATTTAACTGAAAGCCCAAATGCTAAGTTTCAAATTAAGGACTATCATACAATTTTTCAACCCCTATTTTACCCCTTTGGGGGTGGAATTTTGAAAAACTGTGAAACACGTACTTTTTTATTTCTTACCGAAAGCCAAAATACCAAGTTTCGTTGATATTACTTGAGAATATCTTGAGCAATGAAGGACTTTGATAAAATCTTTCATCCCCTATTTCACTCCTTCGGGGGTAGAATTTTCAAAAACTGTGAAACACGTACTTCTTTATATTGAACTGAAAGCCCAAATGCTAAGTTTCAAATTAGGGACTGTCATACAAATTTTCAACCCTTATTTTACCCCTTTAGGGGTGGAATTTTGAAAAACTGTGAAACACGTACTTCTTTATTTCTTACCGAAAGCCAAAATACCAAGTTTCGTTGATATTACTTGAGAATATCTTGAGCAATGAAGGACTTTCATAAAATCTTTCATCCCCTATTTCACTCCTTCGGGGGTAGAATTTTCAAAAACTGTGAAACACGTATTCCTTCATTTTCAATCGGTAGCTCGTATACCAAGTTTCATGGATATAACTTGAGAAATGACGGACTTTCATACAAACTTTCACACCCTATTTCACCCCCTTAGGGGTGGAATTTTGAAAAACTGTGACACACGTACTTCTTTATTTTTTACCATTAGCCAAAATACCAAGTTTCGTTGATATAACTTGTAAAACATCTTGAGAAATGAAGGACTTTCATACCAACTTTCATCCCCTATTTCACCCCTTTGGGGGTCGAATTTTCAAAAATGGTGAAATACGTACTTCTTTATATTTAACTGAAAGCCCAAATGCTAAGTTTCAAATTAAGGACTATCATACAATTTTTCAACCCCTATTTTAACCCTTTGGGGGTGGAATTTTGAAAAACTGTGAAACACGTACTTCTTTATTTCTTACCGAAAGCCAAAATACCAAGTTTCGTTGATATTACTTGAGAATATCTTGAGCAATGAAGGACTTTCATAAAATCTTTCATCCCCTATTTCACTCCTTCGGGGGTAGAATTTTCAAAAACTGTGAAACACGTATTCCTTTTTTTTCAATCGGTAGCTCGTATACCAAGTTTCATGGATATAACTTGAGAAATGACAGACTTTCATACAAACTTTCACCCCCTATTTCACCCCCTTAGGGGTGGAATTTTGAAAAATCCTTCCTTAGTGTGCGCCTACGTCACAAAAGGAACCTACTGTCAAAATTTCAAGTTTCTAACCCTCGCGGTTTAGGCTGTGCGTTGATCCCGTAACGATTTTATATATATATATAGATAGATATCTAACGACTCTTTTTAGGGTTCCGTAGCCAAATTTGGCAAAAACGGAACCCTTATAGATTCGTCATGTCTGTCTGTCTGTCTGTCTGTCTGTCTGTCTGTCCGTCCGTATGTCACAGCCACTTTTTTCCGAAACTATAAGAACTATACTGTTGAAACTTGGTAAGTAGATGTATTCTGTGAACCGCATTAAGATTTTCACACAAAAATAGAAAAAAAAACAATAAATTTTGGGGGTCCCCATACTTAGAACTGAAACTCAAAAATTTTTTTTTCATCAAACCTATACGTGTGGGGTATCTATGGATAGGTCTTCAAAAATGATATTGAGGTTTCTAATATCATTTTTTTCTAAACTGAATAGTTTGCGCGAGAGACACTTCCAAAGTGGTAAAATGTTGGTCCCCCCCCCGTAACTTCTAAAATAAGAGAATAATAAAACTAAAAAAAATATATGATGTACATTACCATGCAAACTTCCACCGAAAATTGGTTTGAACGAGATCTAGTAAGTAGTTTTTTTTTAATAATTTAAAACTTACTACAGGTTTGTACGGAACCCTCGGTGCGCGAGTCCGACTCGCACTTGGCCGGTTTTTTTGTACTTATGCGTCCATACTAATATTATAAATGCGACAGTGTGTCTGTCTGTTACATGATACCTTCTGTAAAACTAACATCTACGAGTATGTACAACTGTATTCACAAATAAATGAATCTGAATCTGCTACGCTTTAACGGCCCATCATTTCAACCGATTTTAATTAAATTTGGAATAGAGATATAGCTTGCGTCCCGGGGTAGGACATAGGCTATCAACAAAAACATAATCCTCATAATCATAATTCCATAATCATAACAAAATAATATGTACCATGAATTATCGAAAAGCATATTATTATAGCTACTCGTAGCTTGAAAATAATCAACACTGAGCTTCCTAGAATTTGATCGTAATTTATACGCTCTTTATAGAAAGTAAGAATTCAATAATATTAATATTATTAGTAATATTATTGAATTCTTATATTTTACTTGCTGTTATGATTCGTAGGAAGTTGTAAGATTGGCTCTTATTGTATGAAGCTAGGTATCGCCAGTTCAGTATGTAAATTACCTAGATTAAAGGCAAGACGTGAAATGCTTCGGAATTTTTCCTAATCAAGCCTTCAATGACGTTCAGTTTCAGGGAATATAGGAAAAGTAATTTGGGTCAGCGTAATTTAAAGATAGTAGGTACAAGCAGACAGCAGTAACGAAGTAATGAAATTCTGTTTCGGCAGTAAGGTAGCTGTTAATAGTAGGTCAAATACCTACAAGGGAACTTAGGTCAATGTTGATAAACAAGTAGGTATATACCTATTTTAGGTGCTAGAAATTAGGCACTGCCCGAGCCGGTCGTGTCAAGGTCGTTGATACTATCGGGTCTCACAAAACCCTTACCTACGGGTTGGGACTGCATCATCACTTACCATCAGGTGAGGTTGCAATCAAGGGTTAACTTGATTGGGGCATCCGCATGCCTGAAGACGACACGGTCCTGGGGTATTCGTCTAGGCCAACGGACTATTTATAGAGACAACTTTTAAAAGGTTGAAACCCACTTCCAACTACCGGGTGAAACCCGCTTGTGGGAGGCCCAGCAAAGTGAGCAACGGGGTCGGGGGACGTGGTCCCTGAAGTGCTATATACCACTGTTGCTGACAGTGAGTGTCCTCAGGGGTCCGTTCATCGTCCAGGATGGTCGAGAGAATCCGCACTCCAGTTAACAAGTCCTATCAAGAACTTACCACTAATAGTAGGTACCCAATTCGTTCACTTTTCACGTTGAAACTAATTCTATAATATTATGTAGAGCTGGAAATTTTATTCTTTTGTGAAATTCGTGTGATCTGTACCTAATTAAATAAATAAATAAACGTTTATTGACCACTTTTCAAATTAATTACTTATCCGTACCTATGTACCTACTACATATACTATTAAGGAACTTAAATGTGGTCAATGGGCCACCTGTTCAGCCTGTGCCACAGCATGAAAGGTAGGCATGTACCTACCTGACATACTCCATATCAACTTAATAACATACATACACATTATTATCATACTTAATACCTAATGAACCTAACAAAAACGACAGAAAATGTACAGTTTACAGTTTAAAACTCGATTATGTACCTACTTACTGTGCCTTAGAAGTTATACGTGAAACGATGCGTCCCAGTAGGCGCAAAACTTCGTTCATTATCATTTTGATGACTTGGTGAAAATTCGTGGTGTAAACGTATAATTAGCAACATAATGGGAGAACTTGAACTTAAATACAAATTGCTAAGTTGTAATGTTATCGTTCGTGCTCTTGAAAATATTACATATTGTATTTTTGACAATTAATATGGTCGTAAATCTCATTTAAATCTCCCTTGTGATAATATGATTCCTTACATCGACAATTCAAGCCGGATTTGAACTAGGCCAAGTTATTAGGATCACTCATGCTTGACAGGAAAATGTTAGACGGGATGATTAGGTATCATCGTCATCATTGCAATCATCTCTTATTGCCAGAGATCGAGTTTCCTCTCGGAATGAGAAGGGACAGGGTTCTTAAAAGAACATAATGCAGAATGGGTAGGTGGTTTTCGCAGGATTTCTGACGATGTTTTCCTACACCGGTTCTTTAAGATTATGGCAAAATAAGTAAATATTTCGTATAGAAGCAGATACAAAGACTTTACGTAAATTATTATTTACTTTGTGATAATTATACTTAAGTAGTAGTTATAAGTAGTTAATTTAACTAGAAGGTTTTAGGTATAGGTACCGGCAAAGACGTGCCGCCAAGCGATTTAGCGTTCCGGTACGATGCCGTGTAGAAACCGAATAGGGGTATGGGTTTAATATAACTGCCATGCCCCTAACAGGTTAGCCCGCTACCATCTTAGACAGCATCATCACTTACCATCAGGTGAGATCTAAGGGCTAACTTGTAGTGGATAAAAAAAAAGGTACAATCGTTAAGCCATATACTAATATTATAAATGCGAAAGTATGTATGTCTGTGTGTCTGTCTGATATACTTTTTATCTGGATATAAAAAGGAACAAGTTTTTTCCTACCTTTTTAAAACTATTAATTAAACTTTAAAGTTTAGACCGAAGATTAGGGTACACCTTGAAAATACTAGAGCACTAATAGTGCTTTGATATTAAGTATTGATAATAATTAATGAAATAATAATTAATTATGATTATACTTTCGAGGTAAACAATAGACCTACATAATAGCAACGTTATTGATGATGTGTCTAATAGATAAGAGATATCTGTAATTTATCTTACACCTAATTTATTCGGACGAACTTATAATAATGATGTAGGTAGTAGATAATGTCCGCTACTTCGACTACATTGATTTTGGCTTTAGAAATCCCGGGAGAACTTTATGGTTTTCAGGGATGCAAATTGCCACTCTAGAGGTCATCAACAGCTATACCCAAAAAATGCTATGTTCCGACGGGCGACGTCATTGATGGATATAGGTACCTACTTACAAACAAACAAACACATTGTTTTTGTTCGGATTTTTTTATTTATTAAAAGGTATTAAATAAAAATTTATTTTGTGTTAAAAAAAAATTATTGTGTGGATTGAAGCATTTAGATCTGCACGTGCACGTAATATTGTTCTGAAAAAGTAGATTCAAGCAACAATGTAGCGTTTAAATCGAACGCGTGGGCATTATCCCAATGTTCTATTAAGTGAAGGGGCAAAAACCTCTTTTAATTTAAAAATATGTCTTACAACCCCTTACAAGTACCCTGATTTGACTAGTTGTTCAATACCCAATTATTTGTGTGAAAAAGTCTGCATATTATGTGATACGCGATAAATTCAAGGGAGACACATTAAAAATCACGCTTTAACTAAGTACCTACCTACGTTGAGATAACTGAAGCCTCGTCAGTATAGACTAAGAGATAACTGCAATTTTGGTAACCATCGCCAGAAAGGCTGATTCAGTGTTAGATGGATGTAGAGCTCTCCACTGATCTCAAAAGTGGCAGTCTGCCTGCATTTGGATGGCCCTTTAGCTAAATATGGGCGTTCAAAGACGGTTTATTGTTACCAAAAATGAACGATAATTAGAAAAGCTGATTCTTGTACAGTATTAAAGTATGCGCAGTACCTATGTAAACAGCGTAAAAACTGACGCATTTGGATGGGACTTTTTCTAGATATCAGCTTTCAAAGACGTTATAACCTATACTTACTATGCGTTCCTGTAAAAAAATATTAGCAATTGTTATGTCGTCCCGTTGATTGCTGTTAATAATTTTTAATAGCGATCAACGGCGACAAAGTTATTGCTAATATTTTTTTACAGGAACGCATAGTAAGTATAGGTTATAACGTCTTTGAAAGCTGATATCTAGAAAAAGTCCCATCCAAATGCGTCAGTTTTTACGCTGTTTACATAGGTACTGCGCATACTTTAATACTGTACAAGAATCAGCTTTTCTAATTATCGTTCATTTTTGGTAACAATAAACCGTCTTTGAACGGCCATATTTAGCGAAAGGGCCATCCAAATGCAGGCAGACTGCAACTTTTGTGATCAGTGGAGAGCTCTACATCCACCTAACACTGAATCAGCTTTTCTGGCGATGGTTACCAAAAGTGCAGTTATCTCCTATAATAGTAGGTACTATCTATAGAAACTATGCTGACAAGCGGTCAGACGCATGGACGGACTAATCTATATACCTATGGATAAACGGATAGACCTATAGTATTTACGACCTCCCGGGCGCAGTGTTGAGCGCTGTTGCCTTAACGTGGGAGGTCCCGGGTTCGATTCCCGGCAGGGTCAATTTAGGAATTTATAATATCTAAATTTTCTCTGGTCGGTCTGGTGGGAGGCTTCGGCCGTGGCTAGTTAAGTAGTTACCACCCTACCAGCAAAGACGTACCGCCAAGCGATTTAGCGTTCCGGTACGATGCTGTGTAGAAACCGAATAGGGGTATGGGTATAATATAACTGCCATGCCCCAAACAGGTTAGCCCGCTTAGCTACCATCTTAGACTTCATCATCACTTACCATCAGGTGAGATCGCAGTCAAGGGCTAACTTGTAGTGGATATAAAAAATAAAAAAAACTAGACGGACGGGTTGGATTATGGATAATACTATAAAGAGTTCGTGTTTTATAGTAATAATATAGCGGATTCCCAATTCTAAAAATGGTTCTACGAAGCCCTAACAATATTTTTCTCAATGAATAATAATAATTAATAATAAAAAATAAAAAAAAATAAAAAATTATTATTAAATTTTTATTAAAAATTAAATTTTTTTAAATAAAAATTATAAAATTAATAATAATAATATAATAATATTAATAATATAATGTTTAATAGTACCTTTAATACTGAAACTATTGATATATTTTCGTATTCACTGTATATTTTCGTTCTTGCTTTTCTGCAGCATATCGTGAAAAAATATATCATATAATAATAGAACTACTACTTATCGTTTACCAACTTCGGAAGTTAGCCCGCTACCATCATCATCATCACTTACCATCAGGTGAGATCGCAGTCAAGGGCTAACTTGTAGTGGATAAAAAAAAAAGTTCGGAACTCAAAGCTACTGTGTCGTTTATTAGAAGTTGTAGGCCGCGTCAGCCGTAACGACTCATTAAAAAGATTTAATTGAGTTTTTAGCGCTTACGAAATTTAAATTCGACCTCTTTGAATGTAATTCAACTTTGTTGTTTGGGTATAATCATTTGCTTATAGGAGTTTCGCAAATTAATTACTAGCTTATTCGAGCAAGTTAATTTGAACGAGAACTTATTTACCTGCATCGATTTTGAGAATACCTAATGGGGAAACTGACGTTACTGTTGTTCTTAAAACAAGTGCGAGTCGGACTCGCGCACCGAGGGTTCCGTACAAACCTGTAGTAAGTTTTACGAATTATGACGTATTAAAAATAAAAATTACGTTTGTTGTATGGGAGCCCCCCTTTAATATTTACTTTATTGATATTTAATTATTTATTTTGAAAGGTAATATACAAGTTAATATTCTGTGAAAATTTGAACCGTCTACCTGTTACCGTTTTTAATATTGAGCAAAAAAATACGAAAAAAACACGTTTATTGTATGGGGACCCCCCTTAATATATATATTTTTTTAATTTTTAGTATTTGTTGTTATAGCGGCAACGGAAATACATCATTTGTGCAAATTTCAGCTTTCTAGCTATCACGGTTTATGAGATACAGCCTGGAGACAGACAGACAGACAGACAGACAGACAGACAGACAGACAGACAGACAGCGGAGTCTTAGTAATAGGGTCCCGTTTTTACCCTTTGGGTACGGAACCCTAAAAAGGTGTTCGTATTTTGACTTTTGAAAAAACGCTTAGTCGGGGCTCTTATCTACACCGTATTTTGTAGGCAAAGATGGATATAGTTATATATAGTAACTAGCAGATGGGCGCGACTTCGTCTGCGTGAAATTAGTTTTTTTTAATTCCCTAATTTTTCGAGTTAATACACCCTATGACATGGTTTATGGTTATTCGAGCCTATGACACTCACAAATAATGTGACTTTCTATTGGTACCAGAATTTTCAAAATCGGTTCAGTAGATCCAGAGATTACCCCACAACCCCCCCCCCCCTACAACCTCACAAACTTTACCTCTTTATAATATTATAGTTTATACCTATATAAGTATAGATTAGGTATAAGTGTAAGTCCGAGATGTAGGCAAATTCCAGTGCGTTTTACGCTTTATGATTTTGATGGCAATTGGCCGCCTTAGGGGTCATCCTTAAAGTACGTCACACTAATTTCGATTTTTGATTTGATTTTGATGATTTTTTGACCCCTCCCCCGCCCTTGTCACAGTTGGTCACATTTGTGAGACCTTACAGATAGGTACAGATAGATAGAGTTGGAAATATTTTTAACTTTAGTTAATATTCAAATTTGGAATTTTAAAACTTAGATGTACAAGATTTTGAAATGTGACGTCACGAAGCTTAGGACCCCTCCCACCCCTTGTCAAACAATGTCACACTTTGTCGACCCCCTCCCTCCCCCTTAACGTGAGACGTACTTTATGGATGATCCCTTATACCTACTAAATTATAAAAATAAACGAGGTGTTTTTTCAGTCTAATTTATTGATAAAAATTGCCACAGAAAAGAAATCAAAACAACACGCTTTAAATAAACTAGGTAGGTACTCTTGAAAATAATTATACTTTTAACACAAACCGTGCTAGGGAAGGGATAATATTATGTTAAAAACTCTGTTAGGAGGAGTGAACTTTATTTCTCTTGCTGGCAATTCCCGGAACACGGATTCGTTCACATTTTCATTTAAACTGTAAAACAATTACTGTGTAGGTCCGGAGGAAATTCAATTCAGGATAATATGTTCATGTTAGATATCATTGCGTGAGGAAATTCAATCAACGCCTAACTCATAACCCGTTTCAGAATGGCCTTATTGTTGGGACGAGAATAATCCGAGGACCCTAATCTATACTTCCATACTTAATATAAATATATACTAATACTAGCTGATGCCCGCGACTTCGTCTGCGTGTATCGAGGTTTTATCGGTTCCCGTGGAACTTAAAAGTAGCCTATGTGTTATTCCAGACTATAATCTATCTCTGTGCCAAATTTCATCCAGATCCGTTCAGCCGTTGGGGCGTGATTGAGTAACAAACATCCATACATCCATCCAAACTTTCGCATTTATAATATTTATTTGATGTATTATAAATGCGAAAGTTTGGATGGATAGATGGATAGTTGGACGGATGGATGTATATTATAAGACTGGAATAACACACACCTAGGCTACTTTTTATCCCGGAAAATTAATGAGTTCCCGCGGGAACCAAAAAACCTCAGTTCACGCGGACGAAGTCGTGGGCATTAGCTAGTAAAATAAAGTAAATGCGAAAGTGTGTTTGTCTGACCGTCTGTCTGTCTGTCTGCTACGCTTTCACGTCTCATCTGTTTAACCGATTTTGATGAAATTTGATACAGATACAGGTTGTGTAGGCAGCGGACATAATATTTTAAGGGTAGTAATTAAACGAGTGACTGTAAATTACAGTATTTAAGTGTCAAAATTAATTAATTTGGGTTAAAGAATTACTAAGTGAGCGACTGACTGCGAGTGACGAGAAATCAACAAAACAGCAACTTACAAACATTAATTTGAGTTACTTAAAATACAAAATGAGCAGCTTCATAATATTTGAGCGACCTAATATTTGTTTGAGTGTCAACGTTACGTCCTGCATTTTTTCGAATATTTGGCAAATGTATTTATTTACTGAGCGGCATTTTAGCTTAAATGAAGTGTTTTGAAAACAAAAACCACTTTGAAAAATACACTAATACATGTTTGCTTTCCAATGTTATTTTAGTTAAGTTCGGTATGTTAACCCCATAAGAACCTAAGTGAAATTCACTACCTGAATATTCATGTTCAACCCTAACCTAACCTAAACTTTTGACACTTAAGTATTAAACCGCTCTGGTCCTGAAAAATCGTGCCCTCTCTGTATTTCCAGTCGCTCACTTAGTAATGTAGTCGCTCGGATAAAATTTTAATATCTGAAATGGATTAATCACAATCCACTTTTTGTAAGCTCGTTCTGGATTTTATTATTAATCAATATTCGTCGTTAGTTTAGTTAATTTTTCGCTTATCTACTCAAATTCATACCGTTAAAGTTATTAAAACAGTATGTCATCATCAGTCGCAAATTGTTTTTTTATTCACTCGTTTTACTATATTCCATATTTTAACGTCCGCGTCGTTCCTCCCCGACATAGATGTTCCGCGTAAACGTTTCCTACGTGCCGCGTCGTGCCGTGCATCTGTAGTGGGGCTAGACCTTTATCCTCTCCAGTGGCTTTTCGTTCTTAATTTTAACCAAATAAGAACCTTCACAATCCCAGCAAGAATTAGTTGCCATTTATTTTTCTATGTAAGTCACACAATCCAGCGCGTTCTAGCCTATCCGTATAATATTATATACTCGTAGAAATCCACCACTACAGCTCATTAACGTCCCACTGCTGGGCACAGGCCTCCACTCTCATAGGGGAGGGAGGGACTCGTAGATATGACAGCTATGTAATACTGAATTCATAAACTCAACAATGTTTTTCATTAGATAGAAGCAATGCAGTCGAGCGGAAGCCTATTGTGATTTTAAAAGAAAGATCTGATTTTGTAGGAACGCTCGAACAATTTTCCACGTGCGGACTACAACATAACATCAAAAAGCTGCAGTAAAACATTTTTCATTTAAAACGTTTGCTGTAAAGCTGAGAGCGAAAACAGACTACAATACATAATTGTATTTATAGGGGCGCGCACACTAGCAAGAATATTATTATTCGCTTTCGTCTAAAACAAAAACAGACTTCAAAACTATACCTATATGTAGGTACCAACTTAAACTAAAAAGTAAAAAACATTATCTGGGTATATACCTATATTTTGTTTTTTAATGATTTTCTCAAAAAGCTAAATCAATTTCGATAAAATTTATATGGGACCACCTGTAAAGTATATGATCTACCAAACAAAAAAGAATCATCAAAAATTGATTCATAATTATTGGCGGAATGATCGCGAAACATACTCGTACATACAAAAGAAAATCGAATTGAGAACCTCCTCCTTTTTTGAAGTCGGTTAAAAAAATCACGTTCCCTCCGATGCGGAAGTCCAAGATGTTTTGTCCTATCCGGTCTCTAGTGTATTTTCGTTCTAAAGGCACATAAATAGGTACGTCTAAAGGTTACGAGATCAATATCCTCAACGAATAACCGATAACAATAAATAATTAAGTATTCCTCATAGCAATAAATATTAAAAAGATGGAAGAAAATTTCCTTGATTATGCTTAACCTAAACCAGTAGGTATACTTAAGTATTTAAATCAAAGCCTGAAGCACTTCCCATTGCTTGGGTAACATAGACATATTACCGTCATTTTCTTCGGTCGGGTTTTCCATTAATTCCCAGTACTTACAGGTCTGTGTCAATCATATAAATACCGGATAGTAGAGTTGTTCAAAACTGTTATAAATCCATAACACGCTACGGACTATAAACTATAAATTTTTAACATGCTTTTAAATACGTTATGTTATAACGCGCTTGTTATAAGAAAACATGTGGGCGGCCGGCAGGCGCGATATGTCTTGCAACACGCTAAATTTCGTAACACGCAACGATGACGTTCACTCACAACAGCGCGTTACGCGAGACTAATCAATATAACCATCGGCCAGCGGCAGCGCGCTACCGACAGGCGGGCGCCGTTACAACGTTATTAGTGTTATTACGTTACGACTCATTACGAGGCACCGCGCGCGATCGCGTGATATTCATAACGCCGTAACGTCATGGCGGCTCCTCACATAACTCGTTATCCCGTTATGGAACAATAACGCGTTATCATATTGCGTTACGTGTTATATTAACCACCTCTACCGGATAGAAAGTTCTTGTACCTAAGTATATCAATGTATACCTACTTTCAACTTTGGTATTTGAAGACCTTTCTAGCAAGACCTGGATAAAAAGTAGCGTCGTATGTATGTAATGATAAACCAAGAAGCTCACTTTTTTATTGGCGTGCGCACTAGTGGGATAAAACAAAACGTCGTTCCTCTCCGACGCAGAAATCTTGTGCTGTTCCGTCCATAGTGTGCTTTTGCTCTTATAAAGCAACCGTATTATTATTGTGCTGATTCTGTATATGAATACGTTATAAGTTATAATAAATTTATAAAAAACTTTGTCAACTCCATCTTACAGCAGATTATAACACACAACATGTTGAACAAAACAGTTTGAGGACTTTCATTATATTATGGAATGTACAATTTGTTTGTTTTTTATGACAACGTCATGTTTATGCCGTAAAAATTCGTTGTGAGTTAAAGTCTTATTTCAAACTAGCTGATGCCCGCGACTTCGTCCGCGTGGACTAAGTTTTTTCGATTCCCGCGGGAACTCATTAATTTTCCGGGATAAAAAGTCGCCTATGTATGTATGTATGTATGTATGTATGTATGTATATTCTTTATAGCTGATGCCCGCGACTTCGTCCGCGTGGAATAAGTTTTTCAGTTAATTTTCCAGTTCAGTTAGTTTTTCATTTAATTCCTTCTTGTTAACAATAAGGAGAAAAATAAAGTTGGTATTGCGGATTGCCGCGGAATGCCGCGAAATCTCTAGAATTTTTATTGTAATTAATTACATTTATTTAAAGGGATGTTTATTTAATCCATTTCTAATTTCGATGCACAATTATACGTAATACAAGGTAAAGGCATAGGGTAAAGTGAATGTGACTATTTATTTGTTAATATCATTAAGTGAAAATAAAGATCTTACTCCTACTAATATTACAACAGAATGGAAAAAAAATAATTAAAAATCGTTATTTATTTTATTTTCTCGCAGTCGAAGTGAAAAGTAGAGTGTTTACCACGGGACTAAAAGCCATTCTACTCGATTCTATAGCATACCTCGCTACGCTCGGTAAGCTAAATATCTCGTATGAAATGGCTCATTTTAGTCCCTTGATGAACAATCTACTATTATATACTGTTTCATATTATAATATACCAATACCAATAGTGTCGCTTATGGTTTGCAGTTGCAGTTTGCTGCTCCAGCTGCAGTTTTTTTTATCCCCTACAAGTTAGCCCTTGACTGCGATCTCACCTGATGGTAAGTGATGATGCAGTCTAAGATGGTAGCGGGCTAACCTGTTAGGGGCATGGCAGTTATATTAAACCCATACCCCTATTCGGTTTCTACACGGCATCGTACCGGAACGCTAAATCGCTTGGCGGTACGTCTTTACCGGTAGGGTGGTAACTAGCCACGGCCGAAGCCTCTCACCAGGCCAGACCAGGGAAAATTCAGAAATTATAAATTTCCAAACCCTGCCGGGGATCGAACCAGCAGAACTGCGCTACGGAGTAAACTTGTACCTTGTACTTGGGTAACCGCGATAAGCTTCTAAATGGAAGCTTAACAAGATGCTAAAATCAACCGTGACAAGAAGCGATAATAGCCAATGGCATTCAGCCTAGTCGGGAACATTGTAAAGATGCGTAACAAAAAATGTTTAGCAAGTAATACGACTTTTGATCGAAGAATTTTAATGAGGACGTACCTAATTTCGTCTTTTTTTCGAAAGTTTTCGGTTGTAAATTCGATCAACAGTCTGGACCTCTTTGTGAGATATCATTTCTTTTTTTTTCTTTTTAAATTTACGTTGATATTTACGTCTTAAGACCTTCAGAACAGGCTTTATGACTCAATGGAATCAGTTATGTAAATTTATAGGCTTTAAGTATGTCATTATCAAATTCTGTATCAAAATAATTACGTAAATCGATTAGATTTTTTTTTGCTTATTTTCTCAATCGATTGATCTTGTCTTTTATATCAGTTTATGTATCGTATGAACGATTCGATTTTGACCTTAAAATAGTAGGTAGATATCATGTAATCAGGTGTTTAGAAAATCAACAATCATACTAATATTATAAATGCGAAAGTGTTTGTTTGTTGGTTTGTCCTTCAATCACGCCTCTACAGAGCAACGGATAAACATAGTTGAGGACCTGGAAAGTGACATAGGCTACTTTTTATCCCGAAAAATTAAGGAGTTCCCGTGAAAATAAAAAAAACTTATTCCGCGCGGACGCGGAGTCGCGGGCATTAGCTAGTAAATAATATACGGTTTGTTGGTATCTCCAGTATCTAATCTTTTTTATCTTAATTAAATCTTTATAAGAAGAACCAAAAATGAGGGATTAAAAATGATATGGGTACGAATTTTACAAAAAAATCCTATTTAAATAGGTATTTAGTTCCAATACGAAATACGCAAACGGCGCGGCGGCGGTACCACTTTGAAGTCGCAAAATAAATAAAATATTTTCACACCTTACATCACTACAGAAGACATTTTAAAATAATCAGAATCTTAAGAATGCAGGTGACTTATGCAACACCAAAAAACGGAAACTGCGAAATGTAATGCAGTTTTATCTTCAACTGCACCATAACTGCGCCCAATATCCGGCCAAGTAGGTCGAGCCACTTTCTATAGTTCACACGAGTATACAATATACGCCTTGCGAAACTAATTTCGGCTATATGGTCAACTAGATGCCCGCGACTTCGTCCAAGTTAATTTAATTTTTTTAAATCCTGAACTGCTTGATTTCCCGGGATAAAAAGTAGTCTATGTCCGTCTCCAGGAAGAAAACAACACCAACCCAAACCTGTACCAAACGTTAAAATCGGCTACACTGATGGTCTTTGGATAGTTAACAGACCCAGACAAACACACTTTCGTATTTATTATTAGCATTATTATTTATCATAATTAGCAATGACCAACGCCTAAACAGGAATAAAGAAATCCCGACTTGCCTTTGCCGTGACTCAAACCCACTGTTGTCTTAGCACATTGGTCTAATGAGCACTCCCTTCCCACACTTAAAAACGTCCAGGAGTGTAAAAGGGGTTCATGCCCTTTAAACTGGCCCAGCTGGTGTTCAGATATTTAAAGAAGAGATGGGTAGGTACAATAAAAGCGTGTAGGTCATCGCTCCGAAATCCTAATACCTTAAATGAGAAAGTGTGCGAAAGAGTATGCCTGTCTGTTGGCTACGCTTTCCCGTCCTATCTGTTCAACCAATTTTGACGAAATTCGGTACAGAGATAGGTTGCATCCCGCTGACGGATATAGGCCACTTTTATTATCGGAATTTTCAAAATCCAAAATCCACGCGAATGAATTCGCGGGCATTGTCTATAGTGATCTTATACTTAAACAGCAGGGTTATCAGACTACTTATTGCACTTTCACTGTCATACATTATGCAATAATAATTATTGAGTACAGTCAGATACAATTCTCAGTATAATATTATGTAAATTGAGCAAAAAACACGCGTGGGGTACTTAATACTACTTTCTGTTATGGTCAAAGCTCATTTTACGAGTATTGACGTATAATTGAAAATAATTTTTACTCGCAAAATGTCATTGTAGAAACGTAAGAGATGATTGTTTGGAAATATTGCGATCTTCAGTAAAGGGTAAGTTCAGCTATTTTTATGTAAGTCGATAACTGGATGAGTGACCTTTTTGGTTGGAGTTTTATGTCGACGAACAACAATTGCAGTTTTGGCCAAACTGTTAAATTTTTAAAACTGCGATATCTGGTACGATTCATGGATTATGGATATAAAAAGTACCTACTAGGTACATTACCCATTAGTTCCATGGGTATGATAGCCAAACATGGTGATTTGACATCTTTCTATATAAACCCAGACGTTACGTACAGTCGCGGTCTAAAAATGTTTACCACTTTACGGCTCATAATTGCATGCACACATAATAATATTATAAAGTGTCAGAAGGTCGACATGTGATTAGGGACCATATATAACGTTAGGGACAGATCATAGATTTTTTAAATGTACTGATTCCTACAGTAGGTGGCTACTAGTCAGGAAAAGATATTATAAAAAACCTTTCTTAATGTTTTTGATTTTAATGTCACTAACAAACAAATGCTCCTATGTCATAAGTACTTGAAATTAGGAAATGAATTTCTTACAAAAAAAGTCATATAATATACCTACTCTATTTGATAATCGATGCATGAAAACTTTTGTTAAACTATAATTAAACGTAAGTAATAAAAAAACCCGGTTGAGTATAGCATTTTAGACCTTATTGCACGCAATATAAAAAAGAGTCTAATTTGAAAACTGATAAACATTTTTAGACCGTGACTATACATTAAATTTTATACAAACCACGGAACACGGAAAACGGAAGAATGCTAACTAAAACTATTACTATTTATTATATACTAATACTAGAGGATGCTCGCGACTTCGTTCGCGTGGCATAAGTTTCTTTAAATTCCCACAGGCACTCCTTAATTTTCCGGGATAAAAAGAAACCTATGTCACTCTCCACGTCCTCAACTACACCCATGCAAAAAATCACGTTGATCCGTTGCTCTATTTCGGAGTGATTGAAGGATAAGCTCTCTATTTGACGTCCATGGGGATAGAATTTTCAAAAACTATGAATCACGTATTTTTTCATTTCAAACCAAAATCCCAAACACCAAGTTTCATGGCTACAGCTTGAAAAATGACGGACTTTCCTACAAACTTTCAACCCCTGTTTCAGCCTTATGGGGGTAGAATTTCCAAAAATTGCGAAACACGTATTTCTTCATTTTGAACTGGTAGCTCAAATACCAAGTTTCATGGATATAACTTGAAAAATGACAGACTTTCATACAAACTTTCAACCCCTATTTTACCCCTTTGGGGGTGGAATTTCGAAAAATCCTTTCTTAGTGGATACCTACTCTTCACAAAGAACACACCCTCCAAATTTCATGTCTCTAGGACCAGCGGTTTAGGCTGTGCGTTGATATATAAGTCAGTCAGTCAGGACTTTGAATTTTATATATATAGATTAGAAAAACGAAAGTTTAGATAGATGGATGGATGTATGTTTGTATCTCAATCACGCACGAACGGCTGAACGGTTCTGGATGATATTTGCCACAGAGATAGAGTTATAGTCTGGAATAACACATAGGCTACTTTTTATCCCGGAAAATTAAAGAGTTCCCGCGGGAACCAAAATACCTCAATCCACGCGGACGAAGTCGCGGCCATTAGCTAGTAATTTATATTTTGTTTACAACAGAGGTTGTAGGAATACTGCATGAGTGGAAAAAATATTTTATTTGAAATACACTCGCGGCTCAAGATTATTCATATATTATACGGAGCAAACAGTTTGGGAGAATTTCAGCAATCGATTAGGGTTGGTAAAGTATGCCTGCGGTTGATAACCTTAGTGATAAACTGGCAAAGCTTTGCGTACAAGCGCTCGCAGCCATTAATTTACATTTATTTAAGTAATTTATTTCTGTTTTAGTATATTTTATAGATGCTGCTCATTGACAACTAACCCCTTGAAAGTTATTTTTGTTGTCCAGTTGTTATAGCGCATAGGTAGGTACTTACTTACCTTTAGCGACCAGTATGTCAAGGTGAGCGATAGGAAAGAGAGAAACCTTTTTTATTTGATCACAATGTAGATTAGTAGGGAGGGTGACAAATATAAATTAATTTTATGCTGTCAACCTTGTGTTAGTTTTAACTTTTAACTAACAACATAATATAAAGTTACCAAACTATAATAAAGGTACTTTGCGTCATGCTCCAGCAATCTTTATAGCTGACATTCAGTGAGAAAGTTTCAGTGCATCGTTCAAAATAAGATCGAAGTCGCACTAGGGACCGGATCACCGGAAGAGACGACTCGCCTGCGCGAAAGTTTCGCGTTGGAGAGGAGATACGTTTTGTCCTATCTTGCTAGTGTGTAACGCTGTGCTAGCTGATACAAGTGCCAATTCACTCAAGTAGACTCAGAGACCTTCGCTTCGCCCGGTCAATAAAAGTGAGTATCGTGGACTTTTTGTTCACCAGACACCTTTGTTTCCATAGTGTGATTTCGCGCTAATTTTTAAAAAATAGACCGGTTTCACAGGTCGGTAGTAAGGGGTTAATATTTTAAAACACATAACCAGCCTTCACCTTAAAATGATTTTTTTATTTCGAAACATGGAGTTACTTAGTAGATAATTGCACACTACTTTCTTAAGAAATACGAGTGCGTGCAGGCACTATTAAGGTTGTTAAAGACAAACAAAACAATGTTTATAGCTCAACGTTCCTATCATTAGTGCAAAGTAGAGCAATGCTTGTGATCGTTATTTATTACGCAGACATCAGACGGTTTTTATTATACCTAGAACGTGACAAGTATGGATTCAAAATCATTTCTAATAATATATTATAGTGCTCAGTGTAGCCGAAACATATTAGGAAATTTATGTTATTACAAAAATGTGCGACAAGAACAAATTGCCCATTTTATTGTGTTTCGTTGTACGCAAAACTCATGCTAAGAATAATAATCAGTAGGTAGGTAGAGGTACTAGGTACTTGTTTCAAATAGGATTTTTTTTCTCAAATAACAAATAATAATTTTATTATTAATCACATACAAACATTAAGTATAATTAATGCGAAAATATTAATGTCTTCCTGTTACGTTTTCAGCGTCCGATTTTGACGAAATTCTAATTTGAGATTGTTTCAATCCTGGAGGAACATTTATGTCATTTGTAACGGAAAATCAAAAAGTACCTACGGGTTTAAAAAACCCTACTTCACGCGGACGAAGTAGGTAGGTACCTAGTACCTACACCATACATAGTACATACACAAAATACCTAAATCATAATTTAATGTTTCTGTGTTGTTATAAGAAAAAGTATTTCAAATTAATTTTATCACTGGTCCATGAAACATGGATAAGCAGATAAATACCTCTTAAAGTCGGTAGTTACCACCAAGTTTCGACACTATGCTTAGATACTAGATTGGCAAAATAATCACATTCAGAACTACTTATAGGTAGGTACTATTTAGTTAAAGCAACATTATCGGAAGCGAATGTAGATTGCTACAAAAAAAGGATTGTTAAAATATATATTTAGTGCGCTTATTTTATTATGGTCTTACTGATTTTTGTTTTATTCATATAGCATAGCAAATTCCCGCGACTTCGTCCGCGTGGATTGAGGTTTTTCGGTTCCCACGGGAACTCTTTAATTTTCCTGGATAAAAAGTAGCCTATGTGCTATTCCAGACTATAATAAAATTTATCTCTGCGCCAAAGGGGTTGTTTCATCTTGGGCCAGGTACTTGTACAGTATTCCAAAAAATAGTATAAAATCATAGAAAACAAAATAAAATATGCTTAATTGCAGTTTTACAGTGATTAAGAGGTACAAAAATAAATTGTTTAATTAGATACATTTGTAGAATAGCAACTCTCGCAGCGCATCCATCCATTCATCTGACTGCTGTTGGATATTTTAAGGTTTATTCCCATTTCTCAGGTTATTTTTATGTCAAATGTCATCATGACACGTGTAATATACGTCAATGTCAAAATGGACGCATGTTGTTGCGCTTTTATTTTGCAAAGTAATTTCGCATTGTACCTCGTAAATTGAACTTCTTAGTAAGAAATAAAGAAAAAAATGTTACTATTTTATGACCCCGAACATTTTAAAATACCGTACAAATACCTGGCCCAGGCTCCATATAAATTTGGAACAACCCCTTTCATCCAGATCCGTTCAGCCGTTCTGGCGTGATTGAGTAACAAATATCCATCCCTCCATACATACATTCATCCATTCATCCATACATCCATCCATCCACCCAAACTTTCGCATTTAATTTAATATTAGTATAATAAATTTAAACAGGTGTCTAGGTGCGTGTCTTTGATTCTGCAATATGTGGTACCTACTACCTACCTATTATGCTAAAATGTAATCTAATATTATATGCGAAAGTGTGTCTTTCTGTTTGTTACAAATACCATATTCACGGCTCATCTATTTATAAAAAAAAATATACTGAGATAGTTTGCATGGACACAGGCTAATTTCTATCCCTGAATTTCAATTTTCAAATAATTCCCACGGGGTTCAAAACCGAATCCATGCGGACAAAGTCGCGGGCATAAACGAGTAATTATATAATAATTACGAGTAATTCATCGAATTATGTAAATTTAATTCAAAATTATGCCCACGCTTTGCCTTGCATTGCTATGCATTGCTTAATAAAATTTCCTATACATAAACATCCTTAAATTGATATGACACTGATCACGGTATGTGACAAAAAATACGGGTCAGTTATGAAAGTGGTGCCGAAAGCTATGTTGATACATTTATCTCCCATGGGCGTGACTCTATGTACCTAATGTGGTACAGTGGTAGGCGTACTTTTACCATAAGCTAAGCTAGGTCAAAAGTTCATTCGGTTAAATGACTGATCGGCCATGAATCATGATATGCAAAGGTTAGATCATTCGAAACTCTTGTGTCATTAACATTTCAACTTTGATTGGTTTGATGTTTATTAATATTTTAATATGTGGGTGACCGAGCTTTGCTCGGTATTTTTTTTTTGGTAAATCGTGTTTTCTTGGAAATTATATTTAAATAATTTATAATGATACGCTGGCTCCATTCAATGATGAAACGCTAGAAGCCTTACGTGACAAGCATACTTTATCAAATCCTGACTTTTTGCTTCCAGTCAACTTCAAACGTTTCATTTTTACAGATAAAGAATGAAGAAACTTACGCTGCGTTAATGTCATTCTCCACTGATGCTGGTGGCATGGACGGCATAACTCCACAACATCTGAAGGATCTTGTGGGAGTTACTGCTGGGGAGGCCGGCAGGGCGCTTCTGAGTGGCATTACCAGACTTTGTAATTTCATGTTATCTTTCGGGGTAAATTCATCCTTTTTGCCATTCCTTTACGGTGCGAGGCTCTGTGCTTTTAATAAAAAGGACGGTGGGAGCCGGCCCATCTCTGTTGGCTGCACTTTTCGCCGTTAGGCATCAAAATTAGCGTGTAGACACATAGTTTCGACCCTAAAGGATAATTTCCAACCTATTCAAGTTGGATTTAGCAGTAAATGTGGTTGTGAGGCAGCAGTGCATTCGGCTCGAACTTTCTTAGTGAATGGCGAGGTTGAGGTACTGCTGAAAGTAAACGTAAAGAATGCTTTAATTTAGTGGACAGGGCAACTCTGCTTAACGAAGTTTCAACACAGCTTCCCGAAATTTACCCGTATGTTTGGCAAAGCTCTGCTTCCAAATTATTTTTTGGAGATGGCGATATTAAGTCCTCCATAGGTATTCAGCAAGGGGATCCCTTAGGTCCAGCCCTGTTCAGCTTAGGGATCCACAACCATAATATCTCAAATTTAACATCTAAATTTAACATAACATCGTATCTTGACGATGGAACCATTGGAAGCAACGTGGATGACGTTCTAAAAGATTTTAACAATGTTAAGCAACATTTTAGAAAAAATGGTTTAGAACTAATTTTTTTCAAATGTGAACTGTTTTTCACAGAAAAACTACAACATGCGTAGGCACATTGGCCCCGTGTCATAACAGGGAGACAGTGTCAAGGCCGGGAGCCGCAGCAAAAAAGGCTTAAACCAGCAAACGGCGGAAGTATTCCTCTCTCATAGAGAGTTACATATTTGTTCCGTTTGCCATGGAGACCCTGGGGCCGTGGAGTCTTAGTGCCAAAAAATTTTTGCGAGATATTTCACCGCGGTTGATTGCCTCATCTGATGACAGAAGGGCTGGCTCATTTTTCGCGCAAAGGATCAGCCTGGCTGTCCAGCGCGGAAATGCAGCCAGCATTCTTGCCACCATTCCACGCATGCATGATTTATATAGTAATTAGGTTAGGCTAGCTAGCTTTAATTTGTATTGTATTGTTTTCAATAAAGGTTTAAAAATAAAAAAAAACAAAAAATAAAAATGAAACAATAAATTATATTTTTTTTTAAATAAAGTATTATATTATGTTTAAAGAAAGGGAAAAAAATAATCGGACCAGAGGACACTGGACTCGAACCGGGGTCTTCTGTTTCGTGACCAACCTGTTTCCTACCTGAGCTATTACAACAACGATGTAGATTATGGATGCATACAGGCTGATGGATGGATGGAGATTATGGCGAAATTACCCTTCGTATTCTAATGATATTCAAGCAGTTTTTCATTGCATTAAAACACGGACAAAACGACATTTTCTAAAAATGAATCCTAGCTAGATCGATTTATCGCCCCCGAAACCCGCTGCGTAGGTACTAAATTTCATGAAAATCGTTGGAGCCGTTTCCGAGATTCAGATTATATATATATATATATATAGGTATATATATATATAGGTATATATATATATAGGTATATATATATATAGGTATATATGTAGGTATATATATATTATTATAGGTATATATATACAAGAATTGCTCGTTTAAAGGTATAAGATTCTATCTATGCTTCTGCTCTTTTGACTAATCCATACTAATATTATAAATGCGAAAGTGTGTCTGTGTGTCTGTCTGTCTGTCTATTACGCTTTCCCGGCCCATCTTTTCAACCGATTTTGCTGAAATTTGGTATAGAGGTAGGTTATATCCCGGGGAAGGCCATAGGCTACCCGGAAAATTAAAGAGTTCCCGCGGAAATCAAAAAACCTTAATCCACGCGGACGAAGTCGCGGGCATCATCTAGTACCAAATAATTTAAAATAAAGAAAAAATATCTACATAGTTATAATAAGCTCATGACCGCCACTACATGCGTGTGGATTTAGTTTTCTTAAAAATCACGCGTCAGCATTTGAGAAATCAATCGCAAATGATCTTTTTAACCGACTTCAAAAAAGGAGGAGGTTCTCAATATAAGAGCTTATTACACCTTCCTAAATTTAGTCGTCCTAATTAGGATTCAGGAAAGGAAAGCAAATTCATATTTCTGATCACACCTTCCTAAATTTAGTCACTGAATCAGTTTACAGATAAAGTTCGACGGCGTCGGACGTGTCGTGCTAGTGTCGAGTGCAACCACAGATTACATTATACAACAGTACTGGACAGTACTGGAGCCATTGTCCAAAAAATTGGCCTTGCCGTAGCTCTGGCTATTGGCTCAATTAAAATTAATAGATGCCTTTATTTTTTCTTACCAAAAATTAAAAAAAAAATCATTATTTCCCCATTGCCTTCAATCAACAGTCTCGTCGGTTTGGTATTGATCGGACGTTGATGACTGTGAAGAGGGGATATGAATGATATGGTACAATGTGGATGGTGAAGGATGTGGGGATTGTATTCGGTGTTGGGATGGTAAGGTAGTTATGAAGGGGAGAATCCGAAGATTTGATATGTTGCTGTATAGATGGTGTAAGATGCGTGGATTTTGTTTCGTGTTGAGATATTAAGTTATGAAGGGGAGAATCCGAAGATTTGAAACTGGAATACCGTACTGGAATCTACAAAGTTTTATCAAAAATTAATAAATGGTTATTTGAATTTGCCGCCATCTTCTCCTCCTATCAGGCAGGCGCGGTGATCAGTATTACTTACTCTATGGCGGTGACTGAACCAATTAGGCGACTAAATGTTATTACACCTTCCTAAATTTAGGAAACTGAATGATTTAGTAAGTTAGCAACCATACTTTTTCCTAAATTTAGGATCCTAACTTGCTAAATGCGATTACACTTTTCTGAATTTAGTAACTGAATCATTTAGACGACTAAATTTAGGAAGGTGTAATAAGCTCTTTAACTGTATGTTGGTTTTCGTATGTATGTTACGCCAATTATGAATCAATTTTAATGATTGTTTTTTTGTTTGGTAGAACATACTTCAGAGGTGGTCCCATATAAATTTTATCGAAATTGAATTAGCGCTTTTTGAGAAAATCAAAAAAAAACAAAACATATATCCAGATAATGTTTATTACTTTTTAGGTTAAGTACCTTAAAGGTATAGTTTTGAAGTCGGTTTTTGTTTTAGATGAAAGCGAATAATTATGTGAAATTATTACAGTTACCTAACTAAGTTAATACTTATAATTTTTTATTGGAACTAAAATAATTGCGTACTTAAGCTATTTTTATTATAGGTTGGGTAAACACGTAAATTACTGATGTACCTAAGTTATTCAAAAAATTATGTAAGAAACAAGCCGTAGCAATTATTATACCTACCAATGCTTATGGTTGGTAATACAAAAATTTTCCTTGTTTTATTACAAAATTAATCTTAGGTTACATACTTATGACACGTTTTCTTGTCTAGATTTTATCTTAAACGAGTCTGTACTCTGCAATATGACCATTTATGTAAAGTGCAGAACACCAGGTGTGTTAATCTAAAGTGAGTTATTAGTTAAAGCACGTTTTACGTGTTAACATCAGTGTATAATTAAAACATGTAAGATTACTTTTCGTTTCAGCTATAACATTGTAGTATACGTTGGTTTAAAATAAGACAACCAATACAATAAGTCGGTCTTATTGCGAAACTTAGTAAGTGGTTGTTTTCTTACACAATGGTGTGTCTTGTTCTTTCAAATAAAAATGAAATCGGTAACCTTAATCAATTTTTCACACACAATCGACAGTTGATTTAATTATTATTATGTCACGTACATGACAAATGCGTATACCGCGTCTTTGGCGGCCTGTCCGAGTTGGGCCTAGAGATATGTTCTGCAGACCAATCGGATAAATGATAGATGATTTAGAAAAATTGTGACGTCATCTCATAACGATTTGATTGGTCCGTTAAGGACATTTCCACTGCGGTTTATACCGTGCGGGCCTACCTTTCTTCCTGGCATACAGCACCTCAAGACCTGAAAGATCCTGGTTACAGTCCGTCTAGTCAAAGTCAGCTGAGAGAAGATTATATTTTAAGGTTTTTTGGATTCCTACCGTCATCACATGGGGTCAAACTCACAGAACTCAAGGCAAATAATTAAAAGTATCTAACACTTTCGGGGATACCTGACCAATTTCCGCCATTTTGCACTCTCGGCTTTCACTTGTAGACTCTATTAAAGTCGAGTTAAAATTTAAGAGCCCACTCCGTTCATTGCAAGAAAATTAGAACAATTATGTGATTGATGGGTGACGTTACAAACTGCAGCCATGAGGGTTACTATGCATAGACAGGGAAATTACTTCCGGGAGCCTGCCGGATCAAAGAAAGTTGTTAAATTTTCACGCTCCCACAATACGATAGGTCACGCTTTTCCACCGAGTCGCTTCCATTTCTCACGGTAAATTTAAACGTATCTATTACGTAATCACAAATACATGTGCGTCTTCCTTAGTTCATTTAATTCACCGTTTTACCCACAGACTTTACTACTCGGTGGTTTTACCCACACTACTCGGTGGTTTTACCTGATCACGTCTGAATCCGTTGACGGCAACAAAAATCCTACTGAAAAAGTTGTATCTACCTATGTGAGTAGGTAGATACAACTTACCGATCGAGACCGCGTACATTGTAAGCGTAGTGTGGGGCGCCCTCCAGCACGATGGACCGACGACATTAAGAAGGCGGGAAGTGGCTGTATGAGGAAGGCTGAGGACCGGGTGTGGTGGTGTTCTTTGGGAAAGGCCTATGTTCAGCAGTGGACGTCCGCAGGCTAAAATGATGATGATGATGTGAGTGAGTATAACTTTTTCAGTAGGCACTTAACCTATGGTTATGTACCTAACATACAAAATTGTCATTGTTCAGTTGAATCAACGTACTCGTACTGATTATTTTGTTTTTATTCCACCACACTTGACTGCGATCTCACCGGGTGGTTTGATGATGCAGTCTAACGTGGTATTGGGCTAACCTGTTAGGGGTATGGGAGTAATATTAAACCCACACCCTTTGCCCACACTCCTTGTCGGTTGCAACACGGCATCGACCAAAATGCTAAATCGCTTGGCGGTACGTCTTTGCCCGTAGTGCGGTAAGTAGCCACGACTGAAGCCTTTTACCAGGCAAATTATTAGGCTCATTGTAAACCAGACAAAACATTCCAACAGTCAACATGATTATTTATAGAATCATGATTATTTATAGCATCATGATTATTAATTTATAGAATTACTTACTTCTACCTTCAGGTAGAGTCTCTCTCGCTTTGCCGTAGGATAAGAAAGAGCGAACAGTGAATTCGTGGCAGGAAACCACGGACGTCGTTATGGCGTTCCAGTTCCACGCCTTCGCAGTTCGTATCATTATCATCATCGTATCGTCTCATTACCGTACATATCGTATCGTATCATTATAGTTCGTAGTCGTACCACTACATTTCTAAACGTTTTTGAACTCTTCCTTGCGCAGTTCAAGTTGGCTTAAGGGTTATTTCAGAAATGAATTTATTTCAGAATCAAGGAATAAGAAGTTTAATTCATGTTCACGTGTCGAGTCAATATTTCCTGATTTCCGGTGTCGGAGTGAAACGAGCGTTGAGAGTAATTTGGAAGATGGTAATTTGGTGGCGGTGCAAATGGCTGGCTTATTGGGCGGTGCATATCGCAAGCTGCACGTTGTACTAGGTAGGTACATAGACTAGTCTGTTTTGGCGGATTATAGCGCCCGTTGATATATCTATAGAAAACGTGGGTTGCAAGTGGTTTACGCCATACCTACATTCTATAAAATCATACTAATATTATAAATGCGAAAGTGTGTTTGTTTGTTGGTTTGTTGGTTTGTCCTTCAATCAGGCCGTAACGGAGTAACGGATCGACGTGATTTTTTGCACGGATATAGTCGAGGCCTGGAGAGTGACATAGGATACTTTTTATCCCGGAAAATTAAGGAGTTCCCGAGGAAATTAAAAAAACTTATACCACGCGGGCGAAGTCGCGGGCATCAGCTGTTGATTTATATTGCAGCGAATTGCTTTGCGCTAGAATCATTATAAAAAATAATTAACCAAGGATTTTTATTTTTTATAGATTGACTTAATAAAAAAGTAATTACGCGCAGGTAACCTACTTGACAGTTCTCTAACCGTTTTCATTAAAATAAAATATTAGAATCAGTGGCGTTCCCTGGGTTTGAACAATTAAGTCAAGAGTGGGCTATAAATATTGTTGGTAGGCACTAGGCAGCTGAATGGCCACTGAGCTATTTTTAATTGGGTTTAGCAGTGCTTCTAAGCCTCTACCGCAAAATTATTTGAACAATATTATATAGAAAACAAACTAATTTAATCACAACAACTGTAGGGAGTTTTGTGGTTCAATTCGTTTAATTCTACAACTTATTTTTTGTTAACTTCTATTGAACGATTGTTCGCACAGATTAGGGCCTTAGAAAGGTACAATATATAAGTACGAGTAAATTACCGTTATACCAGATTAAATTTATAGGATTTCACAATACTTATTGATCTTATCTATCTCGGTTTCTCGATCGTTTCACAAAATACTCAGAATTTTTGTCTAAGTTACTATTACTATATTTAATAAGTTTTAAGTAAAACACAAAATGTTGTGACTTGTTATAATAGTGTGTGTGTGTATAGTGTGTGAGTTTAAAATATAAGTATTTAAATATTGGTACAATGTGATTTATATATTGGGCAACTGTAATGTCTCCCCAGGCATGTTTCACAAAATATAAAGATTAAAGAATACCTATTCTATTTTTAAATTAAGAATCTAATTAAAAAAAAATTTCTTCACCCCAAGAAATAAAAAGAAATGTAAAAATATACAAAGCACCTAAAGAGTAAATGGGGTGGCAATAACCCTAGGTATATTTTAATCTTCTCTGTGCATTTTTACAGTAGGTACTTACTCTGTAGTCTGTACAAATTATATTAAAAATTTAAAACGTACCTTAAGATATTTTGAGGGACTGAATACACATTATGTTCTACAAGCTGAAGCCCGTGAATTCGTCCGCGTGGGTTGTGATTTTTTGGTTCCCGCGGGAACTCTTTAATTTTCCGAGATGAAAGTAGCCTTTGTGCTATTTCGAGACTATAATCTATCTCTGTGCCAAATTTCTTCCAGATCCGTTCAGCCGTTCTGGCGTGACTGAGTAACAAACATCCATCCATTCATACATACATTCATTAATCCATACATACATCCATCCATCCATCCAAACTTTCGCATTTATAATATTAGTATAGATAATACGTATCTACAACAAACGTCTATCATCATGATCATCATTTTAACTCTACTGAGTAGGTATAGTGTTCGCTCGGTTTGGCAATAGTCCACCACGCTGGCCGTTGACTAAGTGCAGATTGACAGACTTCACACACCCTTGAGAACATTATGAAGAACACAATGTTTTCCTTCGCCGTCTGTAACGCACATTACATAACTTCGAAAAATTAGAGGTGCATGCCTGGGGATCGAACCCGCAACCCGCTATAGGAGTTCCACTAACCACCACTAGGCTATCACCGCATGATGCCCGCGACTTCGTCCGCGTGGATTAAGGATTTTTGATTCCCGCGGAAACTCTTTAATTTTCCGGGATAAAAAGTAGCCTATGTACTTCCCCGGGATACAACCTACCCCTGTACCAAATTTCATGAAAATCGGTTGAGCGGATGAGCAGTGAAAGACAGACAGACAGACACACTTTCGCATTTATAATACTAGTATGGATTTTCCTATATTTCCCGCTTCCCACATTATGCTAACGACCCGTCACTCATCCGATAAATTTGTGTGTGTGTAGTGTGTAGGTAAGTAGGTACATTACGTTTTATGTACCGGCCAACGTATCGAAATTACTCGTACCTAATACATGAAATTGACACCACAAGATGAATGAGTTGTAGTATCCTTCCTATTCAAGGCTTTCCTTCATTTATACTACCTATAGGTACCTATACCTACTTCGACTTGTTTGGAATAATAATATATTTTACATCTCTCATATTCGGTAAGTAGGTCCTTATTACCCCCAAATGGAGCTTGTAGGTGACCAATTAGCGCTCTAGGGTAATAATGTAGCTAGAAAAGCCCTCGGGCGGTAAGTAATTAAAAAAAGTATGATGGTTAGATGTACGCGAACTTTTTGAAAGAGTGAAGAGTTTTTTTTTAAATTACTTACCGCCCTAGGGCTTTTCTAGCTACATTATTACCCTGGAGCGCTAATTGGTCACCTTCAAGCTCCATTTGGGGGTAATAAGGACCTACTGACCTCACAATCGAGATGTAAAGCAGAGTAGTTAGCTCGGGTGTAAGCATCAATTGCACCCTCGAACTATAGGCGCCCTCGCTGTGCTCGTGCGCCTAAATATCTCGGGCTGCAATTGATGCCTTACAGCCCTTGGCTACTAATCTACTATTAGAATACGACAGTGCTTTTGATTGTCTGGTGTTTGGTTTAAATATCATCTATGTAATATACATTTTAAAGAACAGCACATACTTACTAAAGTAAGAAACCAAAAAAATCACTGCCAAAAAAAGACTTGTGTACTTTTAATAATAATATTTGCAATAAGTTATTGAATATTATCTTATAGCATCCTTGATGTTTAAGATAATTAGGCACACGAAATTATTACTTCAATCGAATTATTTCACAACAATCGACTTGTTTCCTATCAGCCGTAACCGTGTCGAGGAAAAACGTGCGACAGTGGAAAATAATAAGGCATTGTGCCCCACAATAATAATAGGCGAATTTGACATTGTCTTTCTAACGCCCGACGCCAACCTGCAGGCCAGGAGTCAGTGGCTAGCATATGGCACGCAGATGACATGAATATTAAAATCGATTCTAAATTATTATAACAGCGAAAGTGTGTTTGTTACCTTTGATGATGTTTTGTAACTTGCATCCCGGAAAAGAGTTTCCACGGGATTTGCATAAGGGTCATTCTCAAACGGCTCAAAAAAGCGTGTCCGGGTCGAAAACCTGTATGAAATAGATTGCTAGCCACTTGATAATTTTTTGTATGGTAGATATGATCAAAATATTAGGGGGGGCCTATGTCCTTTTTTAGGTAAACATTATGTAAGTTAAGTTAAAAAAAGAAAACCGCGGAAATATTGACCTCGGTGCCGTGTCCCGCACCCCATATTGCGTTGAAAATTATTTTTTTTCTTTTTTTCTATAAAATATGCCACTATTTTGCAGGTGCTTACAAGAAACTAGTTAGTTACTAGCTTAAATTATAATATTTATAATCAATAATAGGCTTTAGTTGACAACTTACAACAAATCGTTTTCGCGTCCGACGTTTACAATTGATACCGGTGGCGCGCTCCAATTCTCTTATAACTTCTGTACTTTAATAACTGCGAGAATAGTAGTAAGAGCAACACAAACTATCCGTCGCGCAGCATCAGTGGTTAAAGGCAACACGTCTGTGCCTCTCTGTGCGCCCCTTTTATTAAGGTAAGTAATCGCTTTCGGTGGCTTGGTATACTCATAAACTTGATTTCGGTGGAACTGTTCTATCCATATCTATTTAAACTACTATTATTTAATTTATACAAACGTATATCGTATGAGTGCTAGATTGCAATTAAGGAGGTTATTATTATAAATTTAGGATACTTTTGTAAAAATCTGGGATATTGCTCATTATTTTGATTTCAGTGGGATTGATCTCAGTGTTTTCGGTGGAAATAGTTAATCTATTTAGTAAAAAAAAGATAGTTGCAAAATTCATTTTTTGATTTTTCCAATTTTTGAGCATGTTTCTAAATGGGGGCTGTATTTTTTTATTATTTCACAAGAAAGTATAACTCAAAACGAAAAAATTGCGATCTGAAAGAAGTCTCTACGACAATTTTCCAAAGGAGAATTTTAATTTGAAAAATATTTTTTTGGGCCGAAAAACGTGATTATCCCGGAAGTCTCTTAATTTTTTTATCTGAAAAAATTTGTGAATATTTTAAATACAAAAATGTATATTTTCACCAAGTTTCGTCAACATAGAATTATTTTTGTGAAAATGAAAAATAAAAAACGATAAAAGCGGTTTTTTGCATTTTACTCGGAGATTTTTAGATTATGTGAAAAAACCATTTATACAAAAGTGGTAGATCTTTTTATGATCTACAACTTTTCTATTGTACACTTTTCTCTCCGAAGTCAACTTTCGCCGGAAATCACAATAATCCAAAATTCCACCCCTTATCATCCCCCAAATATATCTGGAAAAACCCCTGCTCACGCATTTTTTTTTACGTTTATTATATGCCACTTTACCATTTCCAACTGATCCCATCCTGTTAACAATTTTGTTTTTTTTCGCTTCAAAATGAGCGACTGGACTATGTGTGTTATGATAGATCTAAATAGAGACTGTTTTAAGTTCCTACTTTGTTATGGTTACTATTTTTAATTTAATTTAGTATGTCATTTATTTAAATCAAATATGGCATCATCTTCTGGGGCAATTCGGTTGACATCAAACGAACATTCATATTGCAAAAACGGGCTATAAGAATAATATAACGCAAAAAACAAGATGAATCACTTCGTTTAATATTTAAAGAAAAGAAACTGTTAACCTTAACTGGGATTTACTTACTAGAGCTGTGTTTACTTGTCAAAAATTATGAAGATCTATTTATAAATAAGTCATGCTATAGAACTAGGCAGGTAGCATCAAGACAAAAAGATCACCATGACTTAAAATTACCAATATCAACATCTAAAATGCATTATAACAGTACGTATGTGAGTGCAATACGGGTATTTAATAATTTACCTTTGGAAATAAAAGCGCTTCAAAACCTTAATAAATATAGAAGAATCTTTAAATTATGGCTCAATAACATGACATTTTATAGCTTATATGACTTTTTCAATCGTGACAAAACTAAGGACTTTACAAATTTAAAAATTAACTTGTTCAAATAATTTTTACAAATAATTATAACCATATTCTGTTTTTACTAATTAATAATCTGTACCAATTATTATAAATTATCTGAATCAAATGTTATAAATAATTGACTTTATGTTAAATTTAAGCATAATGTTATATCGTATGCCTGTTAGAGGTAGACTGTTCCTACTTTGTAAAATTATTTTAAGATCTTCAACTATTTAACAGTCAAAAGATTTAATAAATGAAATGAAATGAATGAAATAAAATACATACATAAGTACAAAGTAGATTTTCGTAAATTTTCCTAAATCTAAGTTAAGTAATTAAAGTAGGTAGGTATAATATGTTATAAGTAAATATGTTGATAAAATAAAATATTTTATTGTAAAATTAACCTGAAATTCTTTACGTTTAGTCTTCAAAATATTAAATACCTCCATAAATAATTTTATTTTGATTTCGGTGACTAAAATATTGATTTCGGTGGACACCATTTTTTTAAAATCGAATTACAATGTAACCGCTGGGCCTATGAAGTTCCCTTTACTACCAATATTAACTAAATTAAATCTAGATTTGATATTTCCAGCTAGTATGTCTCAAATACAAAAAAAAATTGTGCCACCGAAGTCAATCAAATAATGAGGCGCCTGAGAAGTACCCATAACCTCTATTTCCACGCGGACGAAGTCGGGGGCATCGTATAGGAGCACTAGATTCAGCTGGCGTCTAGTGCCAGCTAAGATTTTTATTTACGAATATTAATTAAGGTTTATGGATACTGGAAACACTGGGGGCTGAGGCCATACAAATCTGAAGGCAAAGAAAAAAAATCTAGCCGAACGACTTGATTTCTTTTTAATTTTTCGACATCTCCCAGCTCTACCGACTCTACTCTAGTGTTTTATGCATGGGTGGTGGTGATTATGACCTAGGTGCCCTGAATTTTTCTCAAAAATAGTTTAGTTTAGATAGTTTTATTAAGTAAGTATAGTTCGCGCACGAGTTGAATGCAGAGAAAATTTAAGGTGACACATACATTTACTCTGCATTCAACTCGCGCGCGAACTGTACCTACCTAGATGACCCGCTCCGGCTCCGCTCTTTTCGCTAGAGAGAATAGTAAATAGAGAATTAAACTTCTTTTACATGGGCGCACTCGAAACTCCTATAATACCTGTACTGGTGGGCTCTTGCTCTAAAGCGCATAACGATTGCATGAGATAGTTCGATAACGTGCCAGATTTGTTCTCATTTATAAGACGGTAAAACAATCACTTTTATACTATTACCATAGATGAATAATAAATACTTACTTAATAGTTTTTAAGTCGTTAAAAGGCAACCTTGAGAATTTATGGCCGTGAAACTTCGTGATGTTACACTTTGAGATAAGATGTCACTTTTTACGACACCACGTATTTTTCTTGTGATCATAAAAGCACATCATATATAGCGTGGTTTTTCTTTGCTGTAAAGGTCTTTCAAAGGCCTTATAATAAGAGCTTTCAGAACGCACTATTCCGAGTGGTTGTCTCGTCCTTGTTTCGAATCTTAACTTATCCTTATCCTAAGATTTTTCATATCAGCTCTGGATTATCATTAGACATTGCAGTAACAAATAAGAATAGTTCAAGGTAAAGGTCGTCATAGATCAAGAGAAATAGGTAGGTATTTTACAATAAGGTTTAGACCAAATGAAGGTTGATAAAAATTATCTCTATTTGCTTTTAATTTTACCTTATTAATTACAATTTGTATAGATAATAGAGAAGATAAATTATAATACAAGCAAACACGGCATTATTTTACTGTGATGTTTATTTTAAAGGCAACAACACAAGGATAGTGATGATGAGGAAGGCCATCATAATTACTCGGATCAAAATATAAACCAAAAGTAAGTAGGTAGGTATATTGTGTGCTCGAGATAATACCGGAACTTTAAGTTCCGAGGGACGTTCAAACAATAGTAGAGATAGTAATAATCACTTCTAATTCAAATGAAAGTTACATAGAAGAATTTTTTTACTCATTTGTAAAAAAAATCTCCTATGTAAGTAGGTACTTTACGTAATTATCTATTACGTCATAATAGCAGCAGCATTTAAGAGCAGTCTTTGAGGTGAAACTTAGAAAGATATAGGAATTTGCTCTGAGGAACCTCCTCGTCGATCTAAAAGAATTAAACACTTCATTCAAAGATTTTTTTAAATCTTATAGGTGCATACTGCATAGGCCAGGAATCGAACCCGCACTTATTTTTCTGTGGAATTCGATAGATATATATTGTTGTAAGTTAGAGCAAGCAGAGCTAATCCCTGATTTAAATTTTTCCTCTTTCAAAAAACATTCTGTAGGTAGGACCTTACTAGCTGTAGATTACTAGCTGTGCGCTACGTATTTTGAAAACAGAAGAATATTCAGTATAATATGGTAATATGTGTGACATATATACCTACTCTTTGGTGAAGTAGGTATAATATGATAGATAACCTGCTTTTAAATATTATGGAACGACCAAATACCTAGGTACCTACCTAAGATTATTTTCATTGATGAGATCCTGATTCATTAGCATAAAATTATAATAAAATCTTCACAACATCGAAAAAAAGCCTCTGATATATTAATATACTATTTGCATACTATCATTTGTTTATACAAATGATATTATGCCAATATTTAACAATGAAATGCAAATATTTTTCACTCACCTATATTATGAGTGCCAAAATAATATAATGGTTTTGTGATGGAAAATTTACCAAAAAAATAGCATGTACCTATAGGTAGGTACTAGGTAGGTAAGTATATATTTGGCGAACTTTAGGTACTATTTGAAGGGAAAATATTTTACTTTTTTACTCACATTATATAAGTAGGTATTGTTTAAATAAAAGATTTAAAATATTGAATGCTGGGTGCTTGATACTAAACAGTAAACAGCGATGAGTACGAGGCTGCAGCATCCTTATCTAGAAGATAATAATGTAATCAAATAATTAATTATTATTTAGATTTATTTGTTATTAGGATTTAAAAAGTTTTTAAATAAGTTATAATAAAAAAGTATCAAATAATCAAATTAATATTATAAATTTGAAAGTTTGGATGGATGTATGGATGGATGTTTGTTACTCAATCACGCCCGAACGGCTCTGGATCTGGATGAAACTCAACGTATCTGCATGAAATTTAGCACAGAGATACTTAGATATTCAGAAATAAACAAAACCAAATGAACGGTTCTCTAAAGAATAATAATTATCTGAAGTAAGTACCTACAGTTCGCAGTAGTTGAATGCAGAGTAAATGTGTGTGTCACCATACATTTACTCTGCATTCAACTCGCGCGCGAACCGTACTGAAAACTGACATGTTCTTAGGTAAACCGTTGTGAGCGTGTTACTTGGATAGGTACAGTCACAAATGCTACAATTACTCTCACGGCTATTGTAGCTATATAGCGAGAGTTCATAAATTAAATGAGTATCTCACGTCGTCGTTACCTACGTCGGTATCTACGTTTTACTTGTACTACCTATTATGTATTCTGTGGTTTAACTCAATATCTTCATATTTGATCCAAATGTAAAGATATTAAGTAGGTACTTAAACTTAGGCTGCATTACCACTTGCAAGCAAGTCTGATTGCAGCCAAGCCCTAGCCTAGGTATATATTAAAAAAAAATCTTAACTTATTATAATTATTACTAATAAATAATTTATAATAATATCAAAGTACTCGTAGGTCTTTCCTATGGATTAATATAATTATCTGATTTTACTCTTACAAAAATAACATAATTAGTACTTAATACTAATATTATAAATGAGAAAGGTGTCCTTCAATCACGCCGCAACAGAGCAAAGGATCAACGTGATTTTTGCAAGGGTGTACTTGAGGACTTGGAGAGTGACAAAGGCTACTTTTTATACCGGCAAATTGAGGAGTTCCCGTGGGAATTAAAAATACTTATTCCTCGGGGACGAAGTCGTGGGCATCAGCTAGTAAGCTTATAAATGGTACTTTTTGATAATAAAAGTAAGCTTATTATGTGTAATTTGTTAAGTAGGACCTACGTAACGGATAATCTAGCGAAAATCCGTTACATTCAAAATCACTTAACTAAGTACTTATTTAAGTTATAAAATACATTAGACACTTCGAAATATGCACTTACCTTGATCATCCAATACGTTTAACTTTAAAACACAAATCACATACATCAACAAAATAAAACCAATAAGTTTTTTTTTGTAGTGTAGTAGCGCAATCCAACTTAACGTTGTTTCTTTGCGCACGCGCACCCTATTCAAACTAAGCCGCGCGAAAGGAGGCCGCAGAAATATATACAGAACAAGCGGGGATATGATTTATCTTGGTTTTTTTTATGTAATAACAAAAAAGTAATTAATTCTACTTTCAAAAAGATCAGCAGATCAGACCTATGAAGTATTACCTACATCTAATACCTAGGTGACCTGAGTGTCCGTAGTTGAAGAGGCAATTATTAATTAGCCGGCCTCGCATCCAGTGACCCACAAATCAGTGTAATACTTGTAAAGTATTGTGTGTGTTGTATTGTCTACTTATTCTATCCTTTTTCTTTTTAGGGTTCCGTAGCCAAATTTGGGAAAAACGGAACCCTTATAGATTCGTCATGTCTGTCTGTCCGTCCGTATGTCACAGCCACTTTTTTCCGAAACTATAAGAACTATACTGTTGAAACTTGGTAATTAGATGTATTCTGTGAACCGCATTAAGATTTTCTTACAAAAATAGAAAAAAACAATAAATTTTGGGGGTTCCCCATACTTAGAACTGAAACTCAAAAATTTTTTTTCATCTAACCCATACGTGTGGGGTATCTATGGATAGGTCTTCAAAAATGATATTGAGGTTTGTAATATCATTTTTTTCTAAACTGAATAGTTTGCGCGAGAGACACTTCCAAAGTGGTAAAATGAATTGAGTCATGTCAAAAAAAAAAAAAAGGTATAAAAGCCGGCCCTTTCGACACGATCGTCACTTTACAATCGTGCATTCACAGAGTAAAGTAATGTGCATTGTCGAGTCAACATCTTCTGAACATGCTCCGGTGTCGGAGTGAAACGTACGTTGAGAATAATTTGGAAGATTTATGTGGTGTGGTGAATATTGCAAGCTGCAAGTGCAAGATACACTGTACCACATATATTTGCCTATTGTTGCGGATTATAGCAAATTAAATTTCAAGTTCCTTCATAATCGAAATGATTTCTTTTTCCTTAAATTATTCAAATAAATTTTGAAGTTTGTAGGGTTATAACTTGAAGAGAATCAAAACTGCACAGGTTTTCTTCCCGCTGTGGTAGATAGATAAATAGATAAATACTTTATTGCACACATGAAAGAATACAAAGTAAAGTTAAAACTATAAACTAGGTATGCAAAGGCGGCCTTATTGCTTACTGAGCAATCTCTACAAGGCAACCTTTGGTGAGTGGATTGAACAAGATGTGTAGGGTAGTGTGTGGTAACAACTAACAACCCCAAGACGGAAACACTTAGGTACATTTTGTTACTTACAAAAATAGTTGGTTACAACTTACAAGTTAGGTAGGTACCTACGACGTTCAAAGCTTAGCGCGTTATTCGCACTGTAATTCCAGCGCGCATAAAGTTCCTGTCCTTGGAGACCCGAATTCACTGGCAAACGTCTTAAAGCTGACCGCAATAATCATAAAAATACTTAAGTCAGCGAAATCTTAGAGGAAATAGGTATACCGGCTACGATCCAAGTGTAAAAGAAACGCCTAGTAGAAAATAAAACTAGCAGGGGACGTGGATATTACGACTTTTGGGAGATCCTCTATTTAATAATCACTAAAAAAATAATTTATTTTGACTAGTAGTCAAATACCCAATTTCATAGAGATAATAATATGTACCTAGGTATTATATCTCTATATGCCCAATTTAGTTCAAGAGGTTATAAAGCCGCAACATATCCAGTCAGGCAACCCTGACATACAAATTGTAATAAAAATACTTGAATATTTTAAAGATCATAATCATTCATATTATTAGTATCGATCGTAAAGTCGGCAAATCTTAGGAAATACCTACCTATTAAAAACTTTCAAGCATTTCACACAATTTTGATTTATGTACCTATTATTTATAACAACCTCACAGTCTCAAAAATACTACCTAAAACCAGATAAATAATAAGTTGCCTAAAACTAGATAAGTATGAAGTTAGGTAACAAACATTTAGTTCATTTGTAAACAATCGTGACTAAAATTAGTAAAAGTCCTACCATTTCTATGAACCCCAATTGCAATAAAGAATACTTAGTTATTTGTTATACAAGAGTCTGTGAAAAGTTGTTTTTTAACCGTGTGCTCAATTTTGATGACCGAGCAAGCGAAGGATTCTAAAATTGATTAGTCAGCGAGGGAATCAAAAGAGCACGAGGTGAAAAATCTTTTCACTCGAGTGCAACACGTAACTTTTCATCCCAGCTCAGCGAGGAAATGACTAAATGCAAAAAAAATCGCAAGACAATTTTATTTCAGTTTAGGTATTAACTACTACATTATGAAAGGTAGGTAAGTATTACAGAATAATCTTCAAATAATACTTAATTAGGTATAATTATGAAAAATTGTAAACAATATGACGTGAAAGAAAATGGTGCGCGTAAAGCAAATTAAAAAAGTACACCAAGAAGGTTACGAGTGTGAGTTTTTAGCAAATTAAAAACGGTTGTATGGAAATTCGGCACCATAGAGGTTTGTACAAGTAAATAGGTTTTAATGATGTTTTGAATTCACAAACGTGCACACGATGTTCTAAATTCAATTTACTTTATCCTCAAGAGGATAATAACGAATTTTGCATTCAGATGTCGAAGAGTAAAAATACTCTTCCGAGATGGTGGGATGAAAAAATCATTATTTATATTGTTCAGCATCAAAAGAGATAAAGTCACCATAAAGACGGTCTCCGGGTTGAAATCCGTCAATTTTATAACAAAACACTGCAATAAAAATAATGTTTCTTGTTAAATTCCGCGGTCCATTTCATTTAATAGCGCACCGAAATGCCTTCAGTTCCTTACCTTACCGTAGGTACCTTTACCTACTTTTCTCACAAATCATTATTATAAATGTGGAAAGTGTGTTTGTTTGTAAGTTTGTTGGTTTGTCCTTCAATCTCGTCGCATCAGAGCAACAGATCGACGTAATTTGCATGGGTATAGTTGAGGACCTGGAGACTGACGTAGGCTACTTTTTAACCAGAAAAATTATGGAGTTCCCGTGGGAAGGAATTAAAAGAACTTATAGTTACCACACGGACAAAGTCGCGGGTAAACATAATTGTCACCGTTTGAAAAAAACTATATTTCGCCGATTTTACGCTATGACAGAGATAAACAATTTGATTTCATACATACAAAATCATAGCCTGGATATTATGTACAGCTACATCAGTTTGGCAACTCAAATATTTACCAAAACTTACCTTAAAGTCTCACTCTCACCCTTAATGTTCCAGTAATTTATAGTCTTGTGAGGGAAAAAATTTGACGGCGAACTTTGGTTTACCAAACTAAAGTTCGAGAGACTTACACGACCCGAGCTGGGAGTTGAGACTTGGTTATCTTTCATATTTTAAACTGAATAATAATATTTAGAAACAGCTGCAGGCGTATTGTAGCGAAGAAAATCGTACTCTATTTATTTTCTTTTATTTTTGTTTTGTTAAACTTTCGACTCGTCGCGCGGTGTGTTCTACCAGCATTGATGTAGAATTTTAGGTGTAGGTCCTATGCCTAACAATTAGTGATGGCGTATGGAGCAAAAACGTGGACACTGACAGCTGGCGGCTGGCCATCTCCACAAATTAAAAGTCGCTCAGCGTGCTATGCAGCGGGCTATGTTGGGTGTTTATCTGAGGCATAGAATCCGTAACGAGGGAATCCGCCGGAGAACTACCTAACATACGGAGACATAGCCTATAGAATTAGTAAGCCGATGTGGCAATGGACAGGTCATGTCTGTCGCAGAACCGTTGGGCAGACGCATTCTGGAGTGAAGGCCGCGTACTGGTCAAAGGCAGTGTGGGACGACCTACCTACATCCCGCTGGACCGATTGACTGGATGAGGAAGGCGGAGGACTCTGTGTGGCGACGCGCTCTACAAAAGGACTATGTCCAGCAGTGGATGAATGCAGGCCAACGAACTCATTTACATAGACCTACCTACCTATTACCTATCCATACTAATATTATAACTGCGAAAGTTTGTCTGTATGTCTGTCAGCTACGCTTTAACGGCCCACCTTTTCGACCGATTTTGATGAAATTTGTTACAGTGTGGTTGTTACTTGTTACACGGGGAAGGACATAATTTTTATCCCGGAAAATTAAGGAGTTCCTGTGGGAATACAAAACACTTTATCCACGCGGAAGAAGTCGCGGGCATCATCTAGTAGGTACTTAGTTTATAAGTAAATAATCATATCAATTATTATTTTATTCGATGCTACTTCACAGTTCACTATGTATATGCTTTCAAAATACCTAGGGAAATACGGACTCAAGATGTAAAGTATGGCTTGAGTTTATGGCCACCTGATTTGTGGAATACCTAGATCTTCTAGGTTCTGCGTCTCAAATTGTTACTAAGTAAATCGTGGAGTTACGAGAGGACATCCTTTGGCATATGGCAAAATTGTTTCCTAAGTATTTAGATTAGGTAGAGGACGTTATTAAAAACGTTTCTCAACGTTTTATCTCTAGGCACGTCAAGTTACAAAATGTGCATCGACTGTGACAAGCAAAAAATAAACCGGCCAAGTGCGAGTCAAAAACTATTATGCATAAAAATAAATAAAAACCTGTTTTAGAATGTAGAAGTAGGTATAGCCCTTTCATATGATATCCCACTCAGTATAGTTATCATACTTTGAAATTTCAAACCCCCGATTTTCCCCCTTTTTTAATTAAACCAAAAATAATTTTCGATTTTTTTTTATTTTAATGATGTTAGGTTACTATTATACACAACTATTCCAAATTTCATGTCGATAGCTTTAATAGTTACTGAAATAATCGACTGTGACAGACGGACGGAGAAAGTCGCACCAGGTTCCATTTTTACCATTTTGGTACGGAACCCTAACTATGCGTCTAGTAGGTATACCTAGAATTTAATCTAGGCTAAGTATAAAACTACAAAAACCCTTCAAATCTGATGGCAAATCATCATACATATTTAATCAAAATGTTTCGGATGGCATCCGATCAACATCCGATGAAGTCTGTTGTTCCGCCAGTTACCTACCTTATCTGTGGTTTCACTGTAGCTTACTCCAGAATGAAATTCTTCACACTGCTCGGGTATTAAGAAATCATGCATTCCTAAAATGATCCTGTTGAATAACTCCAATGATAATGCCACAGATAGATATCAACAGTAGGTTGTCAATTAAGTATTAGAATTCAAATCAGGAAAATGTTTGCTTAATAATGCATTTGTTTATATTTTATAATTTTATTACAGTGCTTCAGACACGAGGGAAGTTTCTAAACTTACATACGTATATCAAAAATTTTAATAAGTACCTATTTCATATAATATTGTTTCAATATTATATATGTAGGTATATACTTAATATATAATATATTTTCGAGGAATATGTCATTCCTCGTTCAAAGAGTTCCATCGAATATGGGCCTTTGAAAGTAGTTTCGATACTGCAATGTGTCGCTACTGGATGGCACGTGCGAGACTCGTGCGCCACTACACCGAATATGCCCTCCCGGGTGTCGACGTGGGCGAGATTAGGATAGCCCTCGAACAGCTACGTAATAACAAAGCTCCAGGCGATGACGGTATCACTGCGGAGCTCCTGAGAGCAGGAGGTACTCCGGTCTTAAACAAACTCAAACACCTCTTTGATACTGTCATCAACTCGGGCATAACACCAAAAGAGTGGAGCAGAAGTGTCACAGTCCTCTTTTTCAAAAAGGGAGACAAGAGCCTTCTTAAAAACTATAGGCCAATATCACTTCTGAGCCATATCTACAAGCTGTTCTCGAGGGTTATTACGAATCGTCTCGCCCGAAGACTTGATGAATTTCAGCCTCCAGAGCAGGCCGGGTTTCGTAAAGGCTACATCACCGTGGACCACATTCACACTTTGAGGCAGATTATACAGAAGACTCAGGAGTATAATCTCCCCCTTTGTCTAGCGTTTGTGGACTACGAAAAAGCCTTCGACTCCATCAAAACCTGGGCTGTTTTGGAATCTCTGCAGCGATGCCAAGTCGATTGGCACTATATCCAGGTGTTGAGCTCTCTTTATCGCGCTGCCTCAATGACCGTTCAAGTCCAAGACCAAAAAACAAATCCGACCCCATTTCGAAGAGGTGTGAGACAGGGAGATGTCATATCTCCGAAACTGTTCACTTGCGCTCTCGAAGATGTGTTTAAGGTATTGGACTGGAAAGGTAGAGGCATAAACGTAAACGGCGAATTTATCTCACACCTGCGATTTGCAGACGACATCGTAATACTGGCTGACTCGCCGCAGGACCTCGAGGAAATGTTGTCCGGTCTTAGCCATTCTTCCAGATGCGTGGGTCTTAAGATGAACGTGGATAAAATCAAAGTCATGTTTAATGACTACGTCACCTCGAGACCCATTACCGTCGAAAATGTCAGCATCGAAGTTGTTCAGGAATACAACTACCTTGGTCAGATTATACAACTTGGTAGGAACAACTTCGATAAGGAAGCTGACAGAAGAATCCAGCTGGGTTGGGCAGCATTTGCAAAACTTCGTCAGGTCTTCGACTCGTCAATTCCCCAAAGCTTAAAGACGAAAGTCTTTAACGAGTGTGTCCTACCTGTGATGACGTATGGAGCGGAAACGTGGACACTGACAGCTGGCTTCTCCACAAATTTAAAGTCGCTCAGCGGGCTATGGAGCGGGCTATGTTGGGTGTTTCTCTGAGAGATAGAATCCGTTACGAGGAAATCCGCCGGAGAACAAAGGTAACTGACATATCCCAGAGAATTAGTAAGCTGAAGTGGCAGTGGGCAGGTCATGTCTGTCGCAGAACCGATGGCCGTTGGGGCAGACGCGTTCTGGAGTGGAGACCGCGTACCGGTAAACGCAGTGTGGGACGACCTCCAGCCCACTGGACCGACGACCTTAAAAAGGTAGCGGGAAGTGGGTGGATGAGGAAAGCGGAGGACCGTGTGTGGTGGCGCTCTCTCCAAAAGGCCTATGTCCAGCAGTGGACGAATGCAGGCTGATGGATGGATGGATGGATCTCAAATTTCGTCACTGGCAGGTAAGTGAACCGTGGCCGAGTTGTCCAGGCGCTCAGGGCGCGATTCCCAGAGACGCAGGTTCAAATCCTGCCGGTTCCGAAATTTTTTGATATGTACTCGTATGTAAGTTCGCAATACTTAGTTCTGAAACCGAAGTAAATAGGTAACTAATAGCAATTGATATTCGAACTAAGTTGCAAGTTGAACCTAATGGGGACTATCGCGTGTGAATTTGCCACTAGAGGCGCTAGTGTCGCGTGAGGTCCAATAACATTCACTATCATATAATTATTATATACTATATTCCCTGTATATTATTATACTCTTTGCATTCACTTTTCACTGGTTTTGGCGGGCTTCGTGACAAATTATTTTAATTTCTATATTTTACCTGTTGAAAAGTGGTCTCCTTCGTGAAATTATCGCAAATATGGATTATTTGGCGATGAATGTGAACGCTTTGAAAGCAGAAAAAGAAAAAGAGGCGCAAAAATAAGCGGCCTCAAAGAGCTGCTAATTCAGAGGTTAGTTTGTTTACTGTATTACAAACTTATTTTTTCCAGAAGTATGCTTGTTTGCCGAGGTAACAGCTATGTTTTTTTCTTTTTACATATATTTACCTAATATATTAAGTATGTATATTTACCTAATATGACTTCTGCATGAAAGGTTATATGGGTTTCATGCTCATCAAGGACACACTTTTACTATATGATATTGATGAACATCGATGTTTGCTCTAGGTCTCTGCCCTCTGGTACTATATATGTATCTGGTTATGTACCCACAGTATCTCTAACGAGAACACAACCTATCTTGGGATCAGATTAGGTACTATGTGTGAGATGACTAGAGTCTAGAATTTAATAATATTTCTCTTTATTAATATTAGATGTTTCATTTCAGGTTTCTCCAGAAGGATTAATTGGAGAACTAACAGTATTGGAAATGTCCTTTCTCTATAAAAGATGAGTTTATCAGTGTGGATAATTATAAGCACATAGAAATGATCAATAATGAATATTGCTTGAAAGAAAGTAGCCCCTACTATTTTTAAATTCAAAAACTTGTTAGGTACCTACTAAAAGAAAGTATTGTGATTTTTTTGTTTGGACAAATAAAGATGAAAAGAGAATTTATGTAGGTAAATAGAAATGATAAGCTTATTTTAGAAGTTTTATTACTTAATCTTAAATATCTAGTTACCATTGTTTAGTAGTTTCAATTAACAAATCAACCATCTTTCAGTATCATATCCATTGTATGGATTTACAATGTTTAATAAGTATTTATTTGTATAGCAGTGTGTTTTAAAGGGAAAAGGAAGGATAAATAAAAGTTTAATAAGTAATTAATTTATTTTTTATTTTATTTATTTAGTGCCTAACTATATAATTCCTCAGAATCCTGCGAATTCCTGCGAATCGCAACTAGCCACTGTTTTAGAACAGTTTTATCTTTTGGAAACATGTGTCCTCCTTTTTTCCGAACAAAACGGAATTGCACAACATTGCGGCATTGCTACTGGATATGATGATAGCTGTTATAAATTAATAAACTTAATGAGAATCAAGATTTAAAACTTTGTTTCGGCACCGATCTTATAAAGTCGCCTTTGACAGCTATACCTCTGAACCTTAGTCAACAGTGGCGCCAACTGGTGAGCAAAGAAACGATAGTCCCCATTGGACTCATTCATTATTATTATTTATTTCCCTCTCTGGTAAGTAGGTAGGTATGCTCTTGAAAGTTAAATTAGATTATGGTTTTGTTAGTGGATTAAGGAAAAACTAACGAATATTGATAGCACTGCTGGACATAGGTCTCCTGCACGGACTTCCACACGCCGCACCGCGCCGCCTGGATCCAGCGGCTCCCTGCGACTCGTCTGATGTCGTCTGTCCACCGAGTGGGAGGTCTGCCAACGCTGCGCTTTCCAGTGCGGGGTCGCCACTCCAGCACTTTGGGACCCCAACGTCCATCGGTTATTCGAACTATGTGCCCCGCCCATTGCCACTTCAGCTTCGCTACACGTCGAGCAATGTCGGTTACTTTAGTTCTTCTGCGGATCTCCTCATTTCTGATTTGATCGCGCAGAGACAGCCCCGTCCATTGCCCCCCCCCCGAGCATTGCTCTCTCCATCGCCCGCTGAGTGACCCTGAGCTTTCTTATGAGGCCCATACTTTGGTACTTAATACCTACTTTAAAATCCTATTTCCTACCCTGTTGTTATAATCACAAAGACATAACAATACATAAGCAGGTAATTAATGTTTCTGTTTTAGCATATCTTCAGATTGTTTTTTGTGCTTGCGCATAGGTTTCTGACATAGTGTGTACGTACTGTGTAGGTACTAGGTAGGTAGGTACCTACAATTACCAAACAGTTACCATTACAAACGGTAGATAGTAGATACTCTTTCCAATCTGAGAGGAGACTCGTGCTCACGGTGCGGTAGTGAGCCGGCGGTGGGTTGAAATGATGATGATGAAGTACTATTATACCATTGAAGTACTGGCACACTAGTTGGCAACTCAAGTCAGGTGGCTTCAGCTTCAGCATAGATTAAACCTAAATATATGCTTTTAAGAACATAGGTCATATTATTCTTCTAACTGGTATTGGCATTTCGAATAACCGCGCTTTATTTTCCATGTGGTGTAAATAAGCTAGCGCCATCTATCGTGACGAGTCCTAGTTATATACAAAAATATACTAACGTCACCTATAATTGTAACACGGATGTCCTACGTGCTAATAGTTAGAGAATCTTGTAAGCTCAAACATGGTGTTTGTTCATAGATTTATCACGCTTGAAGTAATTTTCGCACTATGCCAAAGATGGCGCTTACTTCACAGAGTCTAGTCGAGTTTGAAATAGTTTATTGTCCGGTTCACTGGTCTGGATTCGGTTAGTGTTGTAGTCGTAGGTAATAATTCCCTTTGTAATTCCTAATTCCATGGTGTTGCCTACCCTTTGTCACTATTATAATAGAGGTTATATTTAAAAATACTAATAACCTCCTAATATGGGAAAATTCTCTACTACTACTACTAAAAACTGTAGAATTTATTAAGTTATTTAAAAACTTGTGGTACCTGTACCACAAGTTTTTAAATAACTTAATAAATTTTAAATAATTTTTAATATTTTAATGTTGGAAATATTAATGTTAATTACATATGTACAGAAAGGTTATTATTATTTATCATTATATGCTTACATTTAATGATAAATTCAGTACAAATAAATTTATACCTACTTTTAATTGCAGAATCTCATCGTGCCCGTTTGCACTAAACTTAGGAATCGCCTAATTTCCTGCCCAACTTGTTTAGGCTTATCCTAGCGTTTAAAAAGCTTGCACTAACCTTAGGCCATTCCTAAATCCACTTAGGAGATGCCTAACTTTATGAGCCCGATTAGTAAGCGCCCAAGCGTTAGGCGATACTTAAGTTGAATTTTTTGTAGTCTGTGGACCACACTGTGGACCATTTTGATTGGTCTCACGGTTGATATGTACCTACTCTGTGGTTGATAGGTATCACAACCACAGAGTACCTACATTGTTATTGTGATTGTTATTTAGGTAGAAGTTAGAACACTACACTGATCACAAGCAAAATGGCACAAGATTTATTAGATTCTTTCTCCTTCTTTCTCATTATGTCACCACTGGAATTGTGAATTTGGGTGATTTTTGCCCAAGCCTGTTCTTTCTCTTTATTTGATGCAGTATCGTGTGCTGTTACTTTGGAAATAATGCACTGCCCCTCTTCGCACAACAACCGTACAAACCGCAACTTCTCCTCTGCCGTAAAATTGGCAGTTCTTTTTCGTTTATTTATTTGTCTTTCCATTTTAATTGCTGATTTATAAAATCCCGTAAAATAAATAACCTTCAACTCCACGTACATAATGTCACCTGTGCAATATATAAACCAATAAAATAAAATACACCAATGTTTTAGCTTTTGTCTCTATTCAACTCATGCCTGAGGTTATGACAAGATAAGGTAAAAAAATATTCTAGTGTTTACATTACTTTGCAAGATATATTTTTTAAAAAAAACCATAAACAATCATTCATTCCATTCGTTCCTAGAGATGCATAACTAGGCAATGCTTAAGTTACGACACAGCAAGGACAAGACTGTCAGTGCAAACGAATTTTTTTTGCTAGGCCGTTCTTAAGCCTAGGTGTATCTTAACTAGGACAAGCCTAACTTGAGTTTAGTGCAAACGAGGTCTAATAGACAACTCTTGGCAGTATTAGCTTCGTGTTCCTGTAGACGACTAGTCAAGAGAGAATCTCAGACAATTTTACTTATTATTAGATACTTATTATGATTATTTTTGTATGAAAAATAATTGTTATTACTTACTCAGAATTTTTATAAGTCCCCATACCTTTGAGGTAATTAGAATTTTTAAATTAACACTCACTGTTTATTCTGTGGTCAGGTTTTCGGGCTATAATAAGCGCATGTTGACCTAGAAATAATATAAACTATAAAGTAGGGGAGGTCAGCTCAAAGCGGCCATAGGAGGCAAAGCGGCCACTCTTCATTTTTCGGTTATTTGAAATGATAAATGCGACGTTGCCGTTTTGTCGCTTAAGGAACCTCCCGCCCCGCGCCGGGCAGTCATTCGGTAGCGGTACGTTAGTACTATTATATTATTCTGTGGTAGCGGTAGGAACGATCGCGTGGCTACAGTGTCGAAAATATTATTTTTACATGTTTTGTTAAAAAAATGCAAGGCAAGTTCATCCTGTTTTGATCATACCGCTTTATATTTAAATTCTTTTATAATACGTGTATTGTTTCTTATCTATTTGGCTTGATTTGTGCAAAATTTGCTCAAACGTAAATGTATAAAATTGTGAGCAGCCGAATTTTTAAATAATATGGCCGAATAAGGCAAAGCGGCCCGGGCAAAGCGGCCAACTGACCGCTTTGCCCTTATTAAAAAATATTATGATTAGATAGATATTTGCTTAATTATTTTGTTTAGATGGTGAACAATTATAAGAGAAAAACCAACCAGGGATCATGGGATGAAAATCTTATGGCACGGGCGATCAAAGAGATAAAAGATAAACGTGGATCTGTTAAGTCTATCGCACTTAAATGTAGGTAATATGATAATATCCCTCGCACTACTCTAAGAAGACACATTGCGACAGGATCTGCGAAAAAGAAACTTGGGAGATACCTATAAAGAAGTTTTTACTCCACAGCAAGAAGAAGAAAAGAATAACAAAAGGCTGTGTTAAGTTCCTAAAGCTTTAAAAAACAGTTTGATGACTGAGATGTTTAAAATATAGGTACTATACCTACTTACCTACTACTTAGATAAGGTTAAAGAAATTGTAAGACCATAATATGATTAAAATAATGAGAATACCTACTAGTTTTTAGTTAGTGGAAACTCAGACTGAGAATAAAATGTTATTGTTAATGTAAGAGCAGTATTTGTTGATTTTTAAAAATATTCAAATGTTAATAAAAACTAAACCTGTGTTAAAGTTCCTAAAAAATCCTTTAAAAATAATAATAATTACTCAAAACTGTATCTGGTTAAATTTAAAATTAAGTATTTAGAAACTGAGAACTAGAAACTGAACTGAACTAGAAATTGAGTATAAGACGGGTAAAATTAATACTAAGTAAATGTTTCTTTAATATATAATGTTCTTTTATATTTTTTGGACATTTTTAAATCCGTCAAGCATGTTAAATTAAAAAAAAAACAATTATACGCAGTAAAGTTGGGGCTGGCCACGTTGCCCTCGGCCCCCTGGCCGCTTTAGGCGGCCGCTCGGGCAAAGCGGTTTTTTTACAACTTGCCGTAATTTAGACATCATATGCTTATTATTTCAATTTCGAGACCTTAAATTTAACAAATCATAAATTTAATAAATTTCTTTCCCATCAGTATAAAATTCTTGTGGAAAATCGATCGTTTGATAGGTTTTTTCTTTACTCAAAGTTAAGGTGGCCGCTTTGAGCTGACCTCCCCTAAGACCCTAAATTAAACGATCATTATGTGGCAAGTAGTTAGTCAGTAAATAATAATTGAAATAAATTCCTGCCACTAAATAAGTTAGAAGTTATTAATATTGAATCGAAGCAAGCGTTACTTTGCGGAAGTCCATGATAATGAATGAACGAGAAGTTTAATTCGCTATAATCCGCCACAGTAGACAAATTTATGTGATACAGTGCGTGTCCTTCACCAATAGCATGCGAACACCCACCACCCAGCAATTCGCACCGGCACAGCACCACACCACGCAAATCTTCCAAATCACTCTCAACGTACGTTTCACTCCGAAACCGGAGCATCTTCAGGAGGTCGAGTCAACATCTCCTAATTCCAGCATCCAGCATCTCCTAATTGCTGGGTGGTGGGTGTTCGCATGCTATTGGTGAAGGACACGCACTGTACCACATAAATTTGTCTACTGTGGCGGATTATAGCGAATTAAACTTCTCGTTCATTCATTAGAAGTTATTAAATTTTATAACCTAATACCGAGGATTGGCAGCGAGCGTTGGCAGGCCCCCCACTCGGTGGACGGACGACATCAGACGAGTCGCAGGGAGCCGCTGGATCCAGGCGGCGCAAGATCGCGGCGTGTGGAAGTCCATGCAGGAGACCTATATCCAGCAGTGGACGTCTATCGGTTGATGATGATGATGATGATGACCGAGGATTGTTTAAATAAATCAAATCAATAGAAATAATGCAAACAGGTAGGTAAGGTTTAATTTTCAATGAAGGGCAAGTTGTGCCACCCCTACTTCGACCACCTGACTCTATCACCAGTTCAGAAAGGACATTTTACTGAGAAGAGCCGCCTTCTCGGCATTTTCTTTGCCTAGAAATAAGTAATTATTATTGAATGGAGTCACAGGTGCAACGCTAGAAATAAAAAATATATATTTGTATTATTTTTATTAATGTAGGTACAAATAGAAAAAAAACATTAACTATAGCTGTTACAAGAAAAATTGATGCCAATTATTTATAATAATACATAAATAAGCTTATAACTTAGCTGTAAAAAATTGTCCTTTTATTGCCTTTCAACAGAAATTCGTTAAAAATATGGTTCACTTTCTGTTGTTTTATTTTCTAATTAACTTTTTTTACACATTCTCTTATCATTCAAAATACAGACAACACCCCTTCGATATCTTATAAATAATTTATTAAAACTAATATTAATTTTTATTATAAGTAATATAACTAATACAGACTAAAATATCGGAACTTGTACTTATTTGATTACAATTTTTATTACGAACTTATAACTATCGCAGACATTTATTTAAACCAAATTATGTGCTTTCAATAACCAAACCTTTGTATTTGTCAAACCATTTCAAAATGATTTAAGTTAGAATCAAATCGGGGACATTATTAGCAAGGTATTCATAAAAAAAGTGAGCTAGGGGTCCACAATACTTAAATAAACATATAAAGTACCTAGGTACTCTGATTTTACTTGTAACTGCACTTTGATTTGCTCTGTGAATTAGTCCGCTCGGAGTAACTGATTTCCCGAGGGAGTATGGTTTCGAAATGACATACTTACTTGGCTACAATCATTCTTTGCAGCGTCCTGTAATTGTCATGTCGTTGTCGTGTCAAACGTCATGTAACATTCCTATCAAAATCGGTTTAGCTGTTATGCAGATTCGCCTGATCAAACATTCAAGACAGACATAAATAAAATAAAACGCTAAATAACGATATGAGCCTGAGAAAAATCATTTCGAAATCACAGACACGAGCATTTTAGATATAATATTTTAAATACCTAAATGTTAGAGATTAACATAGGAAGTCCTGTATTATAATTAATTAATGTTATTAATATTTTTGTATCAAAACATCTTAAACAGTAGAATAGAATTGCTTAGAATAAATTGTATGTGTTTTCCATTTATCTTAATTCGTAATTTCGACCTATTTGAGATAATAATAATAATAATTATAAGTTATTGTATCTGGCAATTTTTTTTTAATAAGTCCGTAACCATGTTAGAAATAATTCATATAATTATCTCTAAAATAAAAAAATAACATTTCCATATACCATGTTCTTTTTAAGATTTCAAGTTAAATCTTGAGATCTAAAAGAAACCCAACCAATCATTTCAAACGGGTCTGAGGCGTAGATTAATAAAATTGTTTATTTTTCAATAGTTTTGTTACACTATACAGTATGATCTTGAACAATGACTTATATTAAAAATATAATGTGCTCAATTAAAATTTGCTACATATTGCAAGATCAAGAACTGGCTATCATAACTAGCTTTTTTACTGTGATAAAAACTTACAGATTTAGAAAAGATTACGTAGCAAATACAATACATAGGTACATAGTTTTGATCATTATGTTGCAATAAAATTAAAGCAGAGCAGAAGAAACTGCAACGAAGAAGAATTTTACTAAAGTAAACAATACCCAAGGGCACAATTTAAATAAACTACAAAAACTAGAAAAAAGAAAAAACTGAATAGAGTTTGCAGTTTTTTTCCACGACGGATTTTCTGCGTTGAAATCAAAATTGGATTCATTAAAATTAACTATACTTCTATTTAAAATACTCGAGAATTTAAAATAAATATTTACAATTTTATTTGTCGCTCGTTTACAATTTTGACAAAAAAACTGTAGGTATACACGTACTTTTAGAAATGGTTATAAATAGCAATATTTTTATGACTGGTGTGCGTGAGCTTGTCTGATAGGCAGTTTTTATATTATTTTAATTTGTAAAGTTAATGACATATTGCCACAACAGCCGCAAAGAGGCGCAAGAGATCTTTACGGATGAGGCTACATCCGATAAGCTCCCAGAAGACATGTTGAAGATGTCTCTGAATAAGTTCAAAGTTAATGTAAAACGTAAACTCATTGGAAAATCCTATTACCATGTGAAGGATTACTTAAATGACAAGGAAGCTTGGCAATAATTTGCTCTAATGGCTCTGATAGTTCCTTAGTTAAGATGATTTGTGAGATGGTGATAATGAAAAAAAAAAAAAACCCCCAGCTGAGTTTGTTGTGGGCTCTTCTCAGACCTGGGCGCGTTTGGAACCCTCGTAGCTTTAGTTTTAAGATACCGTAACCGATTATCACCATCATATTTTTATGTAACTGGACGTCAATAAGTGTAGTGCATCTACCTAAATTGAATAAATATTTATGACTTATGACTTATGACTTATGATACGCTACGTTCTCTCCATCACGATGAAGCCGGTAACTCGTCATTCGCAGTTCAGTACCGAAAGATGCTTTCGCCTTTTTTTGAGTTCCGCCATTGTGTTAAGACCAACTAACGCTCACAGAAATCCTTCTTTAGAATGAGGCGAAACGAGCTTAATGCAGGGTTGGGGCCACCAATACGGGATTTTGGCCATCAATTTTAGAGGTATCAAATTGCTCTATGGAAAACTAGATGATGCCCGCGACTCCGACCGCGTGGGTGAGGTTTTCTTAATTCCCCCGGGAACTCCTTAATTTTTAGGGATAATAGTAGTCTATGTCCTTTCCCAAAAGATATGCCGTGACAGCGTAACATACAGTCAGACAGGCATACTTTCGCATTTATAATATTAGTAAGGATTGCAAGAACAACTATGCTTTTATTTAAAGAGCGCTATTCCGCTCAAAGTTTTTGGCAGACTTGCAAAAAGTAGTGACATCACATGAACAAGTGGTGTTTTACTCATGGCTCTTATAACCTCTTTTAAGCCTCAAAAAGATAAAATAGCAATGATTTATGATCGAGGGACCATATCAAAAAGTGACTTTTTTTGTGCCTGGACATTTAATGATTTGTTACGGTTGTAATGAATCAAATAAACCAAAAGAAGAAGAAGAACAAATAAGTATTATAAATGCGAAAGTTTGGATGGATGTATGGACGTTTGGATGTTTGTTACTCAATCACGCCCGAACGGCTGAACGGACCTGGATGAAATTTGGCACAGAGATAGATTATAGTCTGGAATAACACATAGGCTACTTTTTATCCCGGAAAATTGAAAAGATCCCGCGGGAACCAAAAAAAATCCACGCGAAAGAAGTCGCGGGCATCAGCTAGTCAATAATAAACAAAACGCTTACATTCATTTGACTTCACCTTTATGAAATCCGTAGTAACTTTGTACACATATGCCAAACTTCCAAGGTCCACCCTAGGTCTATCCGTACCAAAATTCCATGGTATATCCGTCCCGCTTAGTGATCACATTGAGCTCTTGGGTATTGACATCTCTCCCAATCTCAATTTCGGGAAATGTATCGAGTCAAAGGCCAAAACAGCTGCCAAAAAACTTGGTATCCTGAACAAGGTGAAGCGGTACTTCACGCCAGAACAGCGCCTCACTCTTTATCAGGCACAAGTTCGTTCTGGCATGGAGTATTGCTGCCACCTTTGGGATGGATCCGCCAGGTACCAACTCGATACATTAGACTCGATAGATCGCCGGGCCCGAAGAATAATAGGCGATCAATCACTTACGCAGGCGAAATTGCTCAGTTTACAACACCGACGCAATGTCGCCTGCTTATCGGTTTTTTATCGGATATACCATGGGGAGTGTGCAGAAAGTGAGAAGGAGGAACAAGGTTGTGAAGTTCCAGAGAACTTCACAACCTTGTTCCTCCTTCTCCGTTCTACCACAGGACAGCGAGAAACCGTCAGTGTTGGCACCCCTATGTGGTTGACGTCCAATTTGCTCGCACGAAACGTTTTTGCTCGACGTTTCTGATACTAACCGCTAGGGTGTGGAACACCCTCCCAGCGCACGTGTTTCCTGCCACTTATAACCTAAGTACCTTCAAGGCAAGAGTGAATAGGCATCTTCTAGGCAAGCGCGTTCCAACCTAGACCTCATCAATGCTTTGCACTAAGCATGATTGTCGTCAAGCGCACGCCTATCACCAATAAAAAAAAAAAAAAAAAACTAAATATTCAGTTAAAACTCAGCCTAAATGTGACTATAGTCTGTCCTCGTTAAGAAAATAGTGACATATCACTGTCGGCTAAAAGAAATCAAAAAACTTTCTGCTTTCTTGCAACTTCATTGGTCGGGCTTGGCGTGGCAGCCTGCCGACAGCGATGACTCAATTTATTTAACGCGGACAGACTATATAATCATCGATATATATGTAGGTACTAGATGGGCCCTTTCATAGAAAAAAGTTGGGCGTCGACTTGTAGGGCGTGCCCCTCACCTGTATAAGCCTATCCTTGTCCCCGCCATAGCGCTGTCCCACTTTTCAGACTAGATGGCGTTAGTAAAATAAATCCACGTTCTTTGTTTGACAGGGCCCGTCTATGTAAATTGAGGTCGTTTACTATAATTATTATTATGTCTATGTACACCTAGCTTGAACAGAAAGTGGTTCAGTATATGATCTTGCTGGGCGGCGCCGCTGTACTAGAGCTCATGGCTTGTTCGAGCGTGTCGAGGCGGCGGTAGGCGTGGCCTCGACTGTTTCTCCGGCGCCCTGACTGCCTTCCCTCTACTAAGAGACCGAGAATCTGTAGAGAAAAAATTGGTGTTTTTCACTCTATTAAGCAATAAACTTAAATACGTATCAAAAATTTGCGGAACCGGCAGGATTTGAACCTGCGTCTCTCTGGGAATCGCGCCCTGAGCGCATTTGACCACTCGCATCTATCTATTGCAATTCTCTGAGTATTTTAATGACAGACAGGACGGAGGAGGGACGAATGGCCTAGCTGTGACAACGCATATCAGTCGATTGCAATTATTGAGATTGTTGACCCAAGTCGGTAACTGGATGGGTGACCGAATTTGCAGGTTCAAATTTGGCCTTTTCGTTTCCTCCGTGCCTCGGAGAGCACGTTAAGACGTGTGTCCCGGTTATTATCACTAACATCTGATAATAATCGGTACAAAATCCTAAGAGTTTAAATACTCTTAGTCGTATGCGGAAGGCCGTGGGAACCCACCGCATTACTATCCCAAGAAAACTCCTACCATTATTTGATTAATGGAAAGGGGGTCACGACCCTCCGTAATGAGGAATACGACGCAGAGAGAGCAATCCTCTGAGCGTTTTGATGGTGAAAGAATATAAATTTGTTAGTAATTCTCTAAAATTGTTATAGTTTCAGATTTAATTATTGTTAGATTTTTATTTAGTGTGTAAACATGGGTCTGGCATATAGGTCATCTATAAAAGCCGCTTAAAATAATAGATTTGTAAAAAATATGGCTGGTCAAGTACATGTTTGATCCCCAGGCACTCACCATTTTTCGGAGTTACTTATGTGAATGTGTAAGAAATTAAATATCACATGTTCTAACAGTAAAGAAATAGATCCTGAGGAAATCCGAGAGTTCTTCATATTGCTATCCAAGGTGTGCAAAGTCTGCCAATACACACTTAGCCAACATGATGGATTATGGCCCAAACCTTCTAATTCTGAGGAGACTCATGCTCAGTTATGGACCAGCGAACGATTGTCCAGACACCAGTTTATGAAGACAAAATCTTATTTAAAAAAATCTAAATCAGGATAATTTTCTAAACTAGAAATCATAATCATAATTATTTTTTTCTCAAACATGCTTGGAAATTTGAGCATTATTTTGACAACCTTCTTCGAGATAAATCGAAATTGCTGTACTGGCCAAATACATGCGAGCAGCGGCCTTCTAAAGTTGTATGAAAATCCATATCTGTCGTGGTTTAGCGGCCAAATAATTTACATACTAAATTCATATCTGTCGTGTAGTTTAAAAGTGGAACGATCTTTTACTCCGAAACATGGCAACCAAGGAGGTAACTTATCAAAGGTTTTATTTAAATTTCGAACTAGCTTGCAAATAGAAAGCTGTTTATTGAAAAAAAAAAACAAATGAACACTTTGACGCGGGAAAAATTATTGTTGTTCGTTGTTCGTCATTGATTTTGAAATGTTTTTGACAAAATGAGTTCAAGTGAAGACAATGAGTGTGATGAACACTTAGTTTTAATTTCCGCGCATTATTTGAGAAAAGCACTATACAAGCCTTGGCCACAACTAGGCATTGATGGACTTACGTATGTGTGCCTCGGCTTCGCCTCGGCCCACATTTACACGTTCGTCCTTCAATGCCTGTTTTGATGGCCGCTGCAGTAATGTACTATATTTTGCAAGAATATGGTACATGCAACACATAATTACATAGGTGTTAAAATCAAAACTATTAATTTATCCACATACTCGTATTCTGCCAAGCTATACATAATACATTAATATTTATACAATACATTATACATAACACATAAGGCATACAAAAACATACATTATACATAAGGCATACAAAAATATTTTAAAGTTCATGAGTTTAATAAACGCAGTTTCACACTTACCACTTTGGTGAATTTACTTTTGTTGTGATACAATATGTACAACAGCACCACAATGATAATTCCAGTCAGGAAAATGGGGAAGAAGTGGTCATCATCATCGGTGAATGAGTCTGGGATGCTGTTGGGAAATATGTCTGGAACTGAGATGAAAATATTTCTTAACACTTTAATTATTACGGGCCTTACTTAAACGTTAATTTTCTATAAGAGGCTCTGAGTTCCACTGGGGATACAAATTCAAACTATTTAGTTTAAAATCATTAGCCGGCAACGGCTACGGGACGGCAATCCAGCACGACCGGAAAGAAATTGGGTAGAGGTACGATCTACGTCCTCACCAACGCAATGGGGACACACTAAAACTGGAATCATACTTTGGCCCAACTCGGTATGTGAACCCACGATCTACAGTTTGCTATTAGATTAAGGAGTAATTAATAGGTAGGTACTAAAGACATTTTGACAGATTTCCTTAACAAAAATTTACGTAACCAAAAATTCATTCATAATGAGTTTCAGAGTTAACCTATTTTAAACTACTTATGTAATTACAAATTAATGAAATTGTAAATTATTTTTTCAAGCCGAGTTCTCTTGGTTCACTGGTTTTTCTCGGTAGGAACGGCATTTCGAACCAGTGGTAGATTCATTCGACTATTCATAAGCACTTGTAAAAAGTCTATTTGAATAAATATCTTTTGAATTTTGAATATAGATTGAATTTTTAAATTTTAACCTTCAGAGAATACTCAGTCCAAAAACAAACATTATTTGGTGATAAATTGCCTCTTCATAATACAAAACTTAACATTAAAAAAAAATTAAGCTAACAACTGAGTAAACATGAACATGATTCAATAGAGTATAAGTTTCCTGTAATTTTTACAATTATTTTAGTCACAAACATAGTAGTGTCAATTGTCTAGATAAGTTACAGATTAAGAGGTTGATTAATGATTTTGTAAGCTAGATTCTATTAAGATAGACATTTTTAATCATAAATTATCAGATTCAAGATAAAAAGTACTATGTTCAATATATTTTCTTACTTTAATCGGTTTAATCTATGATTGAATATTATGCACTAATATTGCCATATATTTCAATCTACGTTCATGGGCAAAAAATACTGACCAGCAATATTGCAAGATGTTTAGATGATACAAACTAATCAAAGTTAATATTAAATTTCGGCACTCCTTCAGATAACGAAAGTTTTCGTGTGGCACTAAGTCTCAGATTGGGAACACCTCTGTGCCATGAACACAAATGTCTGTGTGGAAAAGAGGTTAATAAATTTGGAATCCACCGGTGATCAGACACCGGTTATCTAGGAACAGGGATGGGCACTAATATAGACACATTGGCCTCGTGCCATATCAGGGAGACAGCATCTTTTTGCAACATATTTTACTAAATAAGAATTATTTTCAATAAATACTTAATATTATAGTTTTTTCATGGACAATGTTTGTAACTTCCAAAATAAATATATGTACTTACTAAATATGTTGTTTATTCTTAGTACTACTTAGTTAGATAATAAGGATAAATATTAGAATAATCAGAGTTAATAATAACTTTGTGTGTGTATATGAAGAAGCATAATATTTATGATAGTTAGGTATGCATCTACAATACAATACAATTTATACAAAAATAATAAATAAAGTCATGACAAAAAAAACTTAATTACCTCTTTGTGGGGGATATGTAATAGATTCAATTTTCAAATTAGGGTTATTATTTGGGTTATTATTCCCTTTTATAATAACTTCTGGATCTGACTCAACTCCACCATCTGAAAATTTAATTATTTAATTCGGTAAGTTACATTAAATCTGTGGTGTTTGTAAAAACTTAAAAAGAGTAAAAACAGTAAATTGTTTTCACACACTATTAAACAATTATTGATGAATTTCATAGTGAGAAAGTTGTATGGGACTCTGCATTCAAGGGTCCACAAGATAGTGTGATTGCTGTTACGTTATTTATGTATATCTAGCAACTGTTGAGTGTCTTGCTGGCTCTCAGTAGAATACACTTTTCGAAGATCATTACAATATTGAGCTGCCAATTTTACTAATAACCGGCAAAGTGCGAGTCGGACTCGCGCACCGAGGGTTCCGTACAAACCTGTAGCAAGTTTTACGATTAATGAATTTAATGAACCGCAAAACTAACTTTGTTTGTAGAGATTTTCTGTTAATATCAAAAAAAATATGCTAGTTAGAGCATTGGCTATAGTTTTCCTGTAAAATATACATAAATTCCTATTGACCATAATTATTTCAGATTTTTCGATTGGTAAACTCCGGAGATAAGGGGGGGGGAACGGTATTTTTTTTGACTTTTTCCCCGATAAATCAAAAACTATCATGACTAAAAATAATTAAAAATCTGTTTTAGAATGTACAAAGTAAACCCTTTCATATGATACCCCACACAGTACAGTTATCTCACTTTTAAATTTCAACCCTCCGATTTTCCCCCCTTTTTAAATAAGAACAAAAATAATTTCCAATTTTTTTTAATTCCAGTGTCTTTGGGCCACTAATATACACAACTATTCCAAATTTCATGTCGATAGCTTCGGTAGTTATTGAAATAATCGAGTGTGACGGACGGACAGACAGACAGACAGACAGACAGACGGAGAAAGTCGCACCATAAGGGTTCCATTTTTACCATTTTGGTCCGGAACCCTAAAACCAGCTGATGCCCGTGACTTTGTCCGCATGGTTTAAGTTTTTTTTATTCCCGCGGGAACTCTGGAACTAGCCTATGTCACTCTCCAGGTCTTCAACTATACCCATGCCAAAAATCACGTCGATTCGTTGCGCCGTGATTGAAGGACAAACCAACAAACCAAAATGCGAAAGTGTGTTTGTTTGTTGGTTACCTAATTGGTTTAATTTTTTTTTGGATTAAAAAAAACCAATAAACCAACAAACAAACACACTTTCGCATTTATAATATTAGTATGATGCCTAAACTTGTAGCTGTTATTTTTTTATCCACTACAAGTACTTCAGTCTTTCACTGCAATCTTTCCTGGTGGTAAATGATGATGCAGTCTAAGATGATGGCAGACTAACCTGTTAAGGGTATGGAGTTATATTAAACCCATACCCATGCAATGAACTCTTTTTTCATTGCTTCACAGCTAAACCAACTTAGACAAAATCTGATAGTGAGCTTTCAGTGTGAGATCTATAGAGCTCACTTTTACTTTGCTTAGACTTAAGACATGGTTAAAACGAGACAGATTTATGTTATTCACATAAGTCCATCTCGTTCTAACTCTAAGCAAAGTCTGAGCCAAGTCAAAGTACACTCTATAGATCTCAGCATCAGACTGCAGCAGCTATGTTAAAAAGTTTCTAGAAGCTTGGAGAGCCCAATATTGTTGTTTAATTTAGTTATTGTTCTGATGATTAGACGTAACTTACTGTCATTTTTGTTCTTTTCAATTGGCAGTTCATCATGTTGATCATAATCTGCAAATCATAATAATAATGGAGCACTTAAATTGCATGATAATCGAAGATTAATTACTTAATTGAGATTATTATTTAAGTAACATTATAAATAACTTTAAACAAGTAAAATCAATTATCATCATAGTTAGGTCAATTTACAATAAATATTTATAAACTAGGTACTAGTTAGGCATTATATCTTAACTGTTTTAAAGAATCTGTTTATAAACTGGCGACAATCATATTGAAATCTATACAGTAGCTTTGACAGACAGACAAGCTCGGTAGAGGAATTTTGTAGTATGAGAACTACCAGAAACTTCTTACCATCATTATCATTCTCATCGTCTTCTGGATTTATGTCCTCAGCTTTCCCATTATCATCAATCAAATCCTTGGAGCCTTCCAACCCATTTTTTTCTACTTCATCTTTCTTTGGTGGTTCCTCTTCCACAGCTGGGTGGTCAGCTTCAGCTCTGACAGATGACACACCAACAGGTGCTGTAGATGGTTCAACAATTTTGGCACCGTTGTTAATATCTGATGTTTTTTCTACACCAGATGTATGATTTGTAGTGGATGTTGGTACACTTTTCTGCTCTGACTTTTCTGCATTCTCTTTGACGGATTCATTGGGTCGTGCCAATTTTGTATCAATAGGTTTAACATCTGGTTTGGCTGCAACTACTGCTGCATTGCTGTTATCAATAGATGGTGCAGTGGCACTGCTTTTACCTGTGTTTAACACTGATGCTCCAACTGGTACACCCAAATTGCCATCCTGCTGTGGCAATTGTGATTGGCTTTGTATCGTCTCTGTACCCCACTTAAAGTATGTACAGTAGTAATTAGCGTCATCACTTAAGATGTCACCCACACCACATAACTTTTGACAAATCACTGGATCGCTAATAACTTTTAGTAACCCACTGTATGCTGAATTTGGCTGTATGGTTGCAAACTTCCATCCTTTAGTGCTATTGCATAAAGAGGCGACATTCAGGTGTTCCTTCATTCTTGTTTCGTAACTCTCTTGTAAATTAAATTCGGAATGCTGAAAAGCTGAACATAGCTGTGTGTTTATGTCGTAAAACATGTAACACTCCAGATCGCTCGGGCTTGTGACTGATCCATTAATTTTGCAATTATCACTTTTCTTGTTGATTATGTCCGCGAGGATGGCATTCTCACAAGTGTTTGCAAGATGTTGCAATGGGCTCGACTCGTTGGGCATCACAGGAAGCCCTGTGCCATGGTGAAAACCATTTAATAAAAACAATGCAATGATGTAAATATGCATGATTATAACAAACCAAACGAGTTCTAGTTTGTAGGCGAACAGAACTTTTTTAAGATCAGTGCTGTAACTTTTAACGGTACTTTAATACAATCACACACCAATGAATTCCAGTCCAAATCGAAAATATTTAGTTTAGCAATGACAGAAAATATGACAGTCAATTCACAAATCATAGACAAGCACAAATGACATTAGGTCTGTGTTCCGTTATAGACTGCGAGCACTGTTCAGTGGTCTTTACTGTGGAGAAATCAGGGTATTTGACTGCTTTTAGAAAATAGTCGCATATTGTTAATAATGATTTATTATAGCTAACAATATATTTATTTCGTCTTAATTTTCAGTATTTTATATAGAAATCTCAAAAATAAATTCAAAAAATTAAATTGCCGCGTAAACGCTCTCTTTGACAACATTTGGGTGACATGACTTCTATGACGTAACTATGTAGTAAAAACGTAAACAAAGTGTGTGATATTTCAGTTTCCCTTGATAAAAACTTTGTTTTAGAGATTGTTTTTATAAAACTATGGTTTACCAATGGTGTGTGGTGTGCATACTACTGCAATGTACAAACAAGTCTACAAAAACTCGAGAGTAAACTGTTTAGAAGTGTTCCAAAGAAAGCCAAGATACGGAAGAAGTGGTTGCAACTTGCTCGAAGAGACCCTATAGTGGTCACTGAGGGTCACTTTAAGTGTTTATTTTTGCGAGGATCGCTTTGATGTGAGTTTTACACTATCTATCTAACAAACTATTACTAAATATAATTATATAATGGTCTAAAAATGTGTACCTACTTCACCTGTTCTGTTTGAGGTTAGACATGTCCGTTTGTATTAGCTGGTTTGTAGTATGTTTATTAAGTATTTACAAACACATTAATAAGTAATAACTAATTTAGAAATTCTAGCCAATTTATGTAATTCAATAATTTCAGTAGATCATTACCTACTTGGAACTTTGAAGTGGAATTTGCAATCAAAAACTTATTATGGTATACTTATTACAGTTGGAGAAAATTCTAACCTACAACCAATACAAAATGGGCTTCACTTCTCTGTCGGTCTGTCTGCTATCTCTTCACAGCTCACACATCTGTTTAACCAATTTGATGAAATTTGGTACACAGATAGCTTGCATCCCGGGAAGGACATAGGGTACTTATTGTTCCCGATAATCACAGGGTTCACCCGAATCACACATTTTGATTTGATTTTTTGACTTAATCAGTATGGATTTAGGTTTTTTTTTGGAATTCCAGAAAATCCTTTCTTCACCGAGAGAGAACCTACATACAAAATTCCAAGTTTGTAGACATTGATGTATAATTTTAGTATGTTTGTAGATCCACCAGGTGGCTGTGCAATTTGCATTGATTGTCAGTAAGTTAAGGTACTGTTTCTGTAGGTATAGAAAATTAATTTTAATGAATATTTTGTCTTTTCAGAAACCACAAACACATCACGATAAAGGAATAAACACTCAACCAATCGCAACTGCTGATAAATCTGTCCAAATAGATTATTTAAAGATGCGTCACAGAAACAAGGCAGTACAGACTATGAATGTGACAAAAGATATACTCGGTATGAATGGTATTCCAAACCAAGGGTAGATTAACTTGACAATTCAAAAGCGCTTGTAAAAGTTTATTTGAATAAAAAAACATTTGAGTTCGAGTGAGTTTGATAAATAAAACAATGAAATAGAAATATGATTTTTATTATACCTATCCACATATTACATAATTTAAGAAGAAACTGATAGGAGTTCATTACTGCTAAAAGATGATGTTGAAGGATGTTGAGTGTGTTTTTTAGATAATTGCTCCACTGTAATAAATTTCATGGTAGTGCCTACTCTGGATAAAGTATTTTTTTTTCCGTAGCACTCAAGAGAGGTACCTACATGAAGGTTGTTCACTACGCTGGTGAGTCCACATCAAAAAGGCCACAGCATGCTTGCAGCCTCCAGTGGATGCAGCACAATCATAGCACTCACAACTTATAAATTGAGTTTTGTCTTCATCTACTATCATAGTTACAGAATATGATTTTGCTCTCACTTTGTGCTTGGGACATATCTTGCATTTGAGTGTACAAATGACAGATTCGCGATGTAGCTGGACATAACCAACAGCGATAAGACTCTCTCGAAGCTCTATAAAGAAAGAAACCAAAACTGAATATCACGATCTATGTTAGTAAATAATATAACCTAGTAAGTACTTAATTCTGCGAATGTTAGGTTTATTCTTGGACGAAAAGATATTAATACAATAAATTGCTTTATTTAAGAAATATATAGTATACTTACAAGGCAGTTTTCACATTTTTTAGTTCTGCAGCATAGAAATCAGGGTTATTTTTGAAAAATGTCCAATTAGGTTTAAATGCATCATCTTTTGAGAGGTTTCCACTATCTGCTTTTAAATAATTGGGTTCCTAAACTATTAATTAGGAAAAGTATGTTTGGTAATGACTAATTGAAACAATAAAAAGCACAGAAACATAAAGAAAAACGGAAAAACACTCGTAATTGTTCGAATTTACTACACCACAGTTAGATTTTATTATATAGTTACGTCACTAACGATTCAACCAATCATAGAGCGTTTACGATCACGTGAACATAGATCGAAAATTAATTAATTTATTTCATGTTTTATAGAAAAACAATACATTATTTTTTAGTTCGCTCAAATGGAATATTACTTAAAAATAATAATCTATTAGGATGGCAACAGCAGAAACGATATTTTTAATACAGTCAAATACCCTATTCGTTCCATTATGGCTGTGTTCCGTTATAGACTGCGAGCACTGTTCAGTGCTCTTTACTGTGGAGAAATTCGTTCCGTTTTAACTGACAGTAAACTGCTGCAGTATCCTAGGGAAATATATGACGTCATTAATCGACGCCATCTTTGTACTGTGAGCACTGGCGTTTTGGAGGTAAGGTGCTCTCAGTGTTTGTCTCAGTGCTGACAGCGTTCCGTTTGAAGCAGTACCCAGTATACCTAACTATAAAGGAACGGCTTCGCAGTGTACTAAAGTGACGTCACACCTTACAGTGCTCGCAGTGTATTTCGGAACACAGCCTATAACCACCTTTAACTGACAGTAAACTGCTGCCATAGAAATAGTATGTATTACAACTAGAAGGATCACTTAGCGCACGAAACGCGAGCCGAAAGAGAGCTAATATTTCTCGCGTTGTCTCTTTCTTACCGCTACACTGGCATGACACCATAATTATTATTAATTGCACGAGACACAATAGTGAACACGAGAGTGAACGAGACGCGCGAAGAAAAAGTGAGTCCTTGTCGAGACCGAAATTCCTTATGAGTGAAAGGTAATCTAAATTGAACTTTAATATTTAAGGAAAAAGGTGTGAATTTGTTTAACAAAAACACATAGTGATCCTTCTAGTTGTATGAATATACATACTATTTCTATGACTGCTGCAGTATCCTAAGGAAATATATGACGTCATTAATCGACGCCATCTTTGTACTGTGAGCACTGGCGTTTTGGAGGTAAGGTGCTCTCAGTGTTTGTCTCAGTGCTGACAGCGTTCCGTTTTAAGCAGTACCCAGTATACCTAACTATAAAGGAACGGCTTCGCAGTGTACTAAAGTGACGTCACACCTTACAGTGCTCGCAGTGTATTTCGGAACACAGCCTATAACCACCTCTAACTGACAGTAAACTGCTGCAGTATCCTAGGGAAATATATGAATTATGACGTCATTAATCGACGCCATCTTTGTACTGTGAGCACTGGCGTTTTCGAGGTAAGGTGCTCTCAGTGTTTGTCTCTGTGCTGACAGCGTTCCGTTTTAAGCAGTACCCAGTATACCTAACTATAAAGGAACGGCTTCGCAGTGTACTAAAGTGACGTCACACCTTACAGTGCTCGCAGTGTATTTCGGAACACAGCCTATAACCATTTTTAACTGACAGTAAACTGCTGCAGTATCCTAGGGAAATATATGACGTCATTAATCGACGCCATCTTTGTACTGTGAGCACTGGCGTTTTCGAGGTACCTAATGTGCTCTCAGTGTTTGTCTCAGTGCTGACAGCGTTCCGTTTTATGCAGTACCCAGTATACCTAACTATAAAGGAACGGCTTCGCAGTGTACTAAAGTGACGTCACACCTTACAGTGCTCGCAGTGTATTTCGGAACACAGCCTAGGTAGTGCCTTGAATAAGTCTTAATCAAAGCTGCCGAGCGATCGCGTAACTTCTGCATCAATCATTGTTACAGTATCAATTGGGTATTTGACAAATAGTCAAATCCAGGTCAAATCAGCAACTTTTTTTCAAATGTCAAAACGCGTCCTATGTACCTATGGAATTTATATGAAATTTTAAAACGTGACGTCACGTAAAGTTCGACGAACTTTAATCTTTAATCGATTGTTTAAAATGGTTATTACACATAAAACTTTTATTGTACGTGGATATTACGACTTTTGGGTGATCATCTATTTAATAATCACTAAAAAATAATTTATTTTAATAGTAGTCAAATACCTAATTGTTGTAATTGGCTGAATTTATGGCATTCTTGCTGCGTCAATGGATTATGTCCAATAGTGGAGGAGTGTTAACCAATCAGAGGTGATTGCGATGTATCAATGATTGATGCAGAAGTTACGCGATCGCCCGGCAGCTTACTCTATGGTGACAATCAATGGACGAGAGTGACCAGTTTTAAAATATTGTGTTTTTCTACTTTTTGAATAGGTTAATAAATAAATAATTTAAATTTCATGAATATTTTTTATAATGATGTCTATGTTTCGAATTATAAAATTTAAAACAAAATTCACAACTAAATGACTATTCATTCATGCATCATTCATTAGTGGACTAAAAAGTTCATCCACTTTTTAACTCTCACAGCAATAGCGAATTATTAAAGCCTAACAGCGTACATTTATTTTAATTATACCTATTTTCCGTGATGTTTCTACAGTAGTTTTGAAGTGAAACTTCTTTAGCACCGTTGTGGTTTGAAATTTCGATGAAACGAATGAACGAGACCTGAAATACCTATTGGAAAACTTATAGAATAACAAAATAACTTGCAAGCTGCCAGTTAGCAAACTATCGTAATATTTCTGTTGTTAGATAAAATATGTATATAATACTAGCTGATGCCCGCGACTTCGTCCGCGTGGATCGAGGTTTTTCGGTTCCCGCGGGAACTCCTTAATTTTCCGGGATAAAAAGTAGCCTATGTGTTATTCCAGACTATAATCTATCTCTGTGCCAAATTTCATCCAGATCCGTTCAGCCGTTGGGGCGTGATTGAGTAACAAACATCCATACATCCATACATCCATCGATCCAAACTTTCGCATTTATAATATTTATTTGATATTTGATTTTCTAAGCTGCAACAATTTACTTCCAAACCTCAATCCTGCTAAATTCGTAGGACCTTGCTTCATCTGGTCATACTGCAATAAACAATCTATAGAGTAATCCATAGTAATCATAGACATACTAAACTATATAACGATAGGTACTTATATTTTAATCGATTGTACTTTTGGTAACTATCGCCCTGTGCTATCGCCCCAGGCTGATTCAGTATTTAGGGCTCTCCTCTGGTGGAATTTTTGATGGTCTGCCCGCAAGCAGCTGGGGACCTGACTACTTATCGCTGCTCAAAGACGAGTTATTGATAAGTACCAAAAATGAACATTAACTAGGAAGGCTGATTATTCTTGTATAGTATTAAAATACTTATGCGCAGTACTAATATAAACAGCACAGATGTAGTACCAGATACCGCGCTCGGAACACGGCAGACGCGCCAACAAAGCGAATACAAAACGAAAAGCAAATACAATTCTCAGTTAGTTGGATGCGACTAGTGGTGGGTCGTTGTCGTATTTTTGACGGACGAAACGCAACCGTTATCCCGACGACGAAAACGGTTGCAGAAAACGGTCGTCGTTGCAACTGGTTTGAAGGTAAGATGGTATAAGCCGTTCGGTTGCGACGACAACCGTTCCTTAGAACGAAACTTATTTGATATGGAATAGGATTGCGTTTTTTTTAGTTAAAAGGTTGCAGTTTCTTACAACTGTTAGGTAACAATTTCAATTATATAAAATCATTTACTAAATTTGCCCGTCGCTTCACGAACGACAGCATATGTTAGTCTACTGGTAATACATTATCGACTGTATATCATGGGCAAAAAGTTCAGTTTTTATTATAAGAACTATTTAGAGAACGAACGTGGAACGATAAGGACGACGACGCGACGTTCGCGACGACGTGTGTCGTTGCATCAATTGACTATCGACTGTATTTTCTTAGGCGTAAAATAAAAAATCGCACCAAGTTATTCGAAGACTGGTTTGTGCAACGAAGACTGTTTTACCCAGGACGTAAAAACGGTTTCACCGTCGCAGAACAGAAAACGGTCTTTTGAAACGGTTCGTCGTCGCAACGCCCACTACTAGATGCGACGCGTCGAGAAGTTTTGACGTGACGTGTGTTGTCTTGAACCACTGTAAAAATTGTTCCCAAAAATTAAAAAAGGAAGATGGTGTTTCGTTTCATAGGCAAAAATTTATATTTTCATTCTGTTAGATTTTTTTTCCAGCTGATGACTTGAAACACAAAACCTCAACGATATCTATCAGTGTTGCTAATTTACGTTGAAATATTTTCCCTTAAATTAAAGAAGGTGTAAATGGGCTGTTAGTAGATAGTTTTTTTTGTGAAACAGCTACGCTGCCGGCTTATTTCGAAGTACGGCGATTAATTTATAGTCTACGCCAGCTGCTTGGTACGCAGATGGTACGCAGGCTACTTTGGTGGTACGTAGGCTACTTTTAAGGTACGCCAGCTACTTTCGAGGTACGCAGGCTACTTTGGTGGTACGTAGGGTACTTTGGTGGTACGCAGGCTACTTTTAAGGTACGCCAGCTACTTTCGAGGTACGCAGGCTACTTTGGTGGTACGTAGGGTTTTGCTGGCCGCTGCAGTAATGTTCTAATAATAAGATGTAATAAAATTATGTGTCCGGTATTCTAATGACTAGGTATGTACCTATTTAAATCAATATTTGCACGCCTACATTATGGCAAAACATGTTTGGCATCTTTAAGTATAATTAGTGTAACCTACTATCTGTAATTTAACCCATAATATTTGAAGCAAATAAATGAATTTATTATTTATTAAGTATTACCTATAATAAATACTTACATAACAATAATTAAGTAGGTAGGTACATTGAAAAAAATATATCAAAAACTTAATTCAAAAGCTTTAGGACATTTACAGTGAACATCATGAGCTGTTGAGTTGAGCCTGATGAGAACTTGAGAAGGCTCAGGGTCACTCAACGGGCGATGGAGCGAGCTATGCTTGGAGTATCCCTGAGTGATCAAATCAGAAATGAGAAGATTCGTGCCTAGATGAACCAGAGTAACAGACATGTTAGCGCCGCTCGAGGACAGCGCCACTCGATGACAGCGCCGCTCGATGACTACAGATGGCGCTGAACCTGTTCTGCTTCAAAGCAGTCGATACGCGTGGTTTTCCGCCATTAATGGCATGACGTCACAATACTGCTTTATAATATTACATTATAGCAACTTCAAAGTCTTTAACCATTCGATACTCAGATTTGCCTTGAGTAGCAAGTGTTCAAGAAAGTAGACCTATCTATACCTAGGTTGCGAGTGGTTATGGATCTAGTTGTTGTTATATTGTTACATTGCAATTAATTTAATATAATATCTTATATGTTATTATGTTTCTTCCAGTGGCGATTCCTGGTGGTCAATCTTGGGTTTGCGCTAGTTGATGGTTACTTAGGTATTTTCTCATTAAAATACATTTACCTCATATTATTATATCACTGATTAGGGGTAAGTATAGGTTTAATATAACTGATAGGTATATCCCTAACAGGTTTGCCCGCTACCATCTTAGAGTAGGTACTTACATCATGACCCACCACCTGGAGACATTGCAGTCAAGGGCTAACTTGTACTTACTAGAATAAAGAATACTATTTTTATTTATTTTACACTAGCAGATTCCCGCGACTTCGTCCGCGTGAAATAAGTTTTTTTAATTCCCACGGGACCTCCCTAATTTTTCGGGTTAATCTCGGTTCTCGTACCAAGCCTATGACACTCACAAATAATGTGACTTTCTATTGGTACCAGAATTTTTAAAATCGGTTCAGTAGATCCAGAGATTACCCCCTACAACCTCACAAACTCACAAACTTAACCTCTTTATAATATTAGTATAGTGCGTGTTACATTATTTCTATGATATCTTCTAAGATATTCATCTGAATTAAGTGGTGTAAGGGCGAATTTGGTCTATTATTAAATACTTGAGATGAACAACCATTTTATTTTGATAAGGATTAATACTATGTTGGTAAAAACACCTTCGCGAGTATAGCATTGTTTTAGACCAAATTTGAAAGTCATAATGACTGTAATTGTGAGACGACCTTAAAAGATAGCTATATGCTGTCGCGGACTTTTTTTTAGAACTTTTTGAGAGGAACAATTCCACCATACATTGTTTTCGTGTACCTTTTACCGTTTACGCAGCGCACGCCACGGAAGCTCTCAGATGAGACAATTTTTTCCGACTTCATTCACATTATTGCAATTTTCGTAGGGATCTTTAATGTTTTTGACAATAAAATACAGCCTATGTTACTCGCTGATAATGTTGCTTTCTACAGGTGAAATTATTTCAAAAATCGGTTGAGTAGTTTTTGAGTTTCGGCAAAAGCGAGTAGCTCGCAATGCGCAACTCACAGTGCACGCCTTCGGCCCGTAGTGAGCGGGGAGAAAGCGGGCCGACGGAGTTCGAAGATTCTTGCAGTACTACGAGCCACGTGGCGATGCGGCGCACGTCACAAGTCACAACTCACAACCAGGGTGCGAGGTGGTCATGGAGCGTGCGTGATTTTAAATAATTATCGATTAACGCAATCATTTAATTGATAAACTTATATGTTTTGTTAATGGTACCATGGTACCTATTTAATGTTATAAAATATTAGTATATTACTTAAATAGATCTAGTATAATTGGTAAGTAACTTATTCATAATTATTGGTATTGCGGCGCAAGCTGCGCAATCTTAGAGGAATCGCCACTGGTTTCTTCCTTAATAAATGATCGAGTCTGTGTATTACATATTGTTAGTTTGCATCTTAAAACCCTATCCATCACCACACGCATGTAGGTCTATATCAGACATAGCTCGAAAAGTAAGTAAGTACCTTTTTTTTAATTGTCTATTAAACTGGCAATGGGCGGGGGGGGCACATAGGTAGTTCGAAGAACCGTTAGGCGTTAGGGTGACCTCAACTAGTAGGTACTATACCTGAACGGACGATCTGAAGCGAGTAGCTGGGAGCCGCTGGAAGTAAGCGGCACAAGACCGTATATTGTGGAGATTCATGCAGGAGACTTTTGTCTTGCAGTGGATATTTATGTTGAGACGGCGGCGGTTAATATCAGAGCTAAGCCATATTTATTATTTACCCATTTTTCTATACTAATATTATAAATGCGAAAGTTTGGATGGATGGATGGATGTTTCAATCACGCCATAACGGCTGAACGGATCTTTATGAAATTTAGCACAGAGATAGATTATAGTTTGGAATAGCACATAAGCTAATTTAAAAACAAAAGTTTCCGCGTTTAAAAGTTTATTTAAGTAGCTTTGGCTTCCGTATTCCCCTCTTCTTTTAATATAGGTAGGTACCTTCAGGTCAAGAGTGAATAGGCATCTTCTAGGCAAGCGCGCTCCACCTTGGCCTGCATCACCACTTGCAAGCAGGTCTGATTGCAACCATGCGATAGCCTATGTATTAAAAAAAGTGATAATTTTTAATAGAGTCCAATCATCGTAATGCTAAGTAAGTAGTTATTTTTGGATAGGACGTGAAAAAATTCATAGCAGTAGTAGGTATAGAGGTTAAAAAGAAAACTATCACAGTTATGTAGGCTTTACAAGTTAACGAGTAATAGTCGTCCAACTTCTATATTTACTACAATGTCCGCATATTGTGCACTACGCTGCCCCACACAGCGCACGTGGCTCGTAACCACATATAAGTATGTGTTCTGTGCTCGTAACGCTCTTGTCTCTATCTTAATTATCTAATAAATTAAACGCTATAGTAGGTATTTTAAGTGTTTCATTGTAATAAATCGTGACTGTCATTAAATAACTAGGCTATATTAGATAAGACCTCCTACAAATTAGGAGGCACTCGTGGTATAAGTGTTTGTGTGATTTTAATAGACAGAGTTATATTTTTTCATGGAAGTAAATTATTAGGTAAATAGGTAGGTTTCTAATTTTTACCGGTGTTCCTCAAAAGCGCATAGAATGAATACGAACTTTTCAAAATCTGAAAAAAAACTGAATTGCTGTTACTTGAAATTAGTTACAATGGGCCCCACCAACAGTACCTAAGTATATTTTTATAAGTAGGTAAGTAATTATACCTACTTTTAACTTACCGAAACAAACGTGTCATTAGAAAGTGGAATTATGAATCCTGCTAGTGGTAGAATCGGCTTTTTTGCTCTTTTCATAAAAAATAGTAGACAATATCGATGTTTGAGAGGAATGTCCAGCCAGTTCATAAAATAAGCAGATTCCATAAGCTTTTGACTCTGAAATTATTATCAAATCAGAGTAAAGATGCGAATCAACTTGGTATGTTTTTTTTATCCACTACAAATTAGCTCTTGACTGCGATCTCACCTGATGATAAGTGATGATGCAGTCTAAGATGGAAGCGGGCTAACCTGTTAGGGGCACGGCATGCTTCAACCAGCTTCAAACAGCTTCTGGAATAAACTAATCTGATTTCTAAATACTTTATAAATATTTATAATACCTAATAGCTTTAGAAAAAAATGTCTCTTTTAACCAAAATATTTAACACGTGTTGTGTGTGTACAAATACACATATTATACACACACACGCATTAAATTCACGATAGGTAACATAATATTTATAATGTAATTATAAAAATTAAAATAAAATGATGACGCTTAAATATTTATATTAATTATTATTACATAATTTATATTTATTATAAACTAGATGATGCCCGCGACTTCAATTTTCGCGCGGGAACAATTTTTCGGTATAAAAAGTAGCCTATGTCCTTCCCCGGGATGTAACATATATCTCTGTACAAAATGTTATCAAAATCTGTTGAGAAGTTGGGCCGTTTATAATATTAGTATGGATATGGATGCGAAAGTGTGTTCGTTGTTGGTTTGTCCTTCAATCACACCACAACAGAGCGATGGATTGACGTGATTTTTTGCCTGGGTATAATTGAGAACCTGGAGAGTGGCATAGGCTTCCTTTTGTCCCGGAAAATCAAAGTGTTTTATGTCCCGGGATTTTAAAACCTAAATCTACGCAAAGTCGCGGACATCATCTCGAACTAAACTAATAATCTTGTCGCCTTAAAAGCTTAATTACCTCATGAGTGACCTCATTGCCGTAGTAGCAGTACACGAAAACTTGTACAAGAATGCAACAAATATATAAAACCATTGACCAACATTGGACTGATGCTGGATCTGTCTGTAATGTTAAAGTAAATAAGTGTGATAAAAGAACATAAATTACAGTTTACTAAAATAGTTATAAATAGTATGTACCTATTGCTCCCATAATTATTATAACTTACTTTGCATGGATTTAATGTTTGCCAACCAAAATAGCTCGCAGTTTTGTAGAGATACGCGCCACGACCTAGGCAGAAGCGCATCCCTTTCCTACGCAGTACTATTTTGACCCTGCCGGGGATCGATCCCGGCACCTCCGCACGAGCGCTACACACTGCGCCACGAAGGTCGTCAAAAACTACTACTACTAATTACCTATTCTGTGGTAGTACCTGCTAGCCGAGTCCAGACTGACCGAGCAGCGCTCAGGCTTTTGCCTTGCCTTATAAAGGAGTTAGGTTACGAAGCAGGCATTGCGAGCTTAGCCGAGTTTACAATTACTTCAAGTCAAGATAATTAGCTACTTGGCTGGCTTGGAGAGTCAATATAATTAATACTTGGCTGACTTAGTCAAGTAATTGTATTGACTATTGAGCGAATACTGTCTTTCTTCGTTAAGTCACCACTGACCATCTACATCGAGCGAGCAACTTAGACGCCGATACCGCTTAAGGATCCGGAGTACGGAGCTACAAGCGCTCTAGACAACCTGAGCCATGTCCACACCGGCCGAGGCAAATTGGCTCGGTTAGTTTGGACTCATTACTCAGCTAATAGTTACTATCTTAGCCTCGGTCGATGTCGAGTGTCGCGTAAACACAATAGGCATATTATACACAGACCGCGCTGCAAAACAAAACCTCTTGAAGCTGCTGCGTTTAGTTTGAAATCTGGACCTCACTTTTTTAAATTGGAATCATGCGGTACTTATTTATGTACTTACATCAACCATTCTATATACAGAAGTGCATATAATCCACCCACTAACTAGGAATTGATACGCCACAGCATTACCAAAAATATCTTGAACTCTTCGAGCAAAACTAAAAATATAGCATCATGGTAATAAAATAATTCTTGTTTGCATTAAATACTTATTGAAAATATAAGGACCATCACACTATTATTATGGCATAACTTACTAAATAATCTGAATATGATGTTTTACTATATTTTCAAAGCGTACGCTCACTACATCTGCATAAGCTTTCTTTGTGATTTTACTTTCATATTTGCTCCTCTGAACGAAATGGACAAGATTATAGCTGAAAATAAAATATATCATCATGTAAAATTCAAAATTCAAAAGTTTTTTTATTAAAATAGACTTTTTTTGCAAGTACGAATAGTCGAATGAATCTACCACTGGTTCGGAATGCCAATAATGCATGATAAATAACCTATAAATAAAGGTACTTATCTAATTGAAGCTGATTAAAAGGAATGATATTATATAATATTAATATATATATAGCTGCTCGTGCTGACTGACATATTGATCACCTCTCCTGGACAATTTTGTATGAACTTTTTTTTTTTCACTCATCGTTTCGTATAGAAGACCAAAATTCATGGGGAGGAAAAATACGAAGAGAGCTGATGATTGAGGATTTCGAAGACGGATGAAGAGCACCAGCCAGGGTATCGAAGATAGGTGGGGGGTGCTCGACCAAATGTCACTCGAAACTTCATCCAATTGACAGTGAGCTGAAAAAAAATTCAAAATGGCGGATTTAAGATGGCCGCCATACAAATTTCTTCGGTGTCTATCTCGGAGAGTATAAAAGATGGAAGAGTGGTTTCTTGGCAAAAGATGATCAGGACATGAGGGTCTACTTGATGAACAGGAAAAAAATTCAAGATGGCGGAATTTATTTTTCCATAGAAAAGGGTATTGAAGATAGGTGGGGGGTGCTTGACCAAATGTCACTCGAAACTTCATCCAATTGACAGTGAGCTGAAAAAAAATTCAAAATGGCGGATTTAAGATGGCCGCCATACAAATTTCGTCGATGTCTATCACGGAGAGTATAAAAGATGGAAGAGTGGTTTCTTGGCAAAAGATGATCAGAACATGAAGGTCTACTTGATGAACAGGAAAAAAATTCAACATGGCGGAATTTATTTTCCATAGAAAATGTATGGCGAATATTGAAGAGGCTACGGTTCCTTTTCAAGATTTGTTTTTATGGAAGAAATCTCATTTTGACGAATGGTTCGGAGAAAAAAATATGGAGAGAGATGATGATCGAAGGTTCGGATGATGGGTGAGGAGCACGGTCAGGGTATTAAAGATAGGTACCTACTTAGGGGCTGCTCAAACAAAAAGGGAGGGGCGGGGGTTGGTGGTCTTTGTTTTATGTTTTTCCTTTGTGAGAATTTTCTTTTACGTCGGACGCTTGGCGTGCTGGCGCTTCCACTGTGCTCACTAGCATAGCAGTGTGTTGTTCAGATCAGAACACGTAGACAGTAAATCAGCTGCCCGATTATGTAAGAATTGTCGATCAAATCGTAAAAGTTCGGCGTCAAAGTAAAATAAACCATAACAGCATTGAATTAGAGCTCAATTTCGTGTTTCGAAATTGAGCTCTAATTTAATGCTGTTATGGTTTATTTTACTTTGACGCCGAACTTTGACGATTTGATCGGTCATTCTTACATAATCGGGGGGCAGGATAGTAGGACAGCGAGTAAGTAGACAGTGGACCACGCGGTCCACTACGCGGTCCGCTGCAGCGGGCCGCGCAACCACGCGCCATACTAGTACCTATATATAGGTACATAGCTACTTATAAAGTCTCTGTATACGGTATACCGTACGCGAACTTGCCTACCTTCTTGACGGATTCTTCCTTAAAAAACCATTAATTAATCTACTTAGTAGGTACTTATTATATCGTAGAAATCAGAGTGCAATACTTTATACTTTGCAGGTTGAAGAACAAGCTTCTATTATGAACAACAGCTACTTGAGATCAGCAAAGTGAAACGTAAATTCAAGAACAATAATTACCTGAGAATGGAAATTTGTGTTTTACACTGTGCCAAGAGAAAAGCTACTGTGACGTCAATAGTTGTATTGCAAAACGCGACCAAAGACGTTATAGTCCAAACGTATATTGACGTCAGGTAGAAACTGAAATATTTGGCACGGTAAGTTAATATATTACTGTGTCCATCAGGTGAGATCGCAGTCAAGGGCTAACTTGTAGTGGATAAAAAAAAAATGTACGTATTCCCGCGGGATTCAAAAATCATCATCTAGTTAGTTATATAATGACTTTATCCGTCGTCGAACTATGCCGTTTGAATTAAGCAGGGACATATTTCTTGTAATGGGTTTCCTACGATATGATATTATCTTACTTCGGATCAAGGTTTGGATCATAAGGTAGCCAGATGGCGAACTCAGTTTCCTTTCCTTGCACGTGCAGGATGAATGGGTATAAAACCCAAAGAAAGCAAGTGCACAAAGCCACATAATTGTCAGCTTGCAGGAAAAGTTTGCCGTGACGAGCTGTTTCTTTAAAATATTTCTCGTGATCTGGCTCCCCTTGATTGAATAATGGACCTGTGTAAATAAGACAATTATAACGTAATAAATTACACCAATAATTTAAAATGTATATACAAGCAATTGACGTTCGTAATGTAATTGGGTCATGAAGGATTTGCACAACGATGTCGTCGTCAGGTGGATTTGCTATTGCTGGTTGTCCCACTGATCGCTTAAATGTTGCTGCTGAAAGAAGTGTTAGTATATATTTATCAAGATTTAAGCGAATTTGAAATCGAAATGTGGCATATCGTAGAGTTTTATCGGTTTAACAAAAAAATCTATAATAATCAATATGCTTAAAATATTAATCTACAAGTTGGCGAGGATTGCCTTCCGTAAATAATTGTAGATTAGGTCGAACGTGCCCGTCATCGCAACAATGTTGTATGCTTCTCGATTGTTTTTGTAAAGCGCGAAGCTACCGAAAATGCTGCTGCAATGTCTCATTAGAGTACAGACAGTAGTTAGTACACACATAATATTAAAAAAAGGTGCTTACCTTTCAGGATGTCCAAGAGTTCTTGAAGTTCTTCGGCTCTTAACAACATTACGACTTGTTTATAAATACAATCGGAATGAGTTAAAAATAAGAACATTGTTCCCATAACTTTATCCATATCATCTCGCACCTAGTGAGATCATAAAGGTAAAATTATTTTTTTAACACTTCGTTACTATGACTAGACTTAAAGTACATACCTAGTTACATTATAATGCCTCTACATACTTAAGTATTGCTGCATGGGTAAAAATGTCGGCTCAAAAAAGGAAGTCAATGTGGATGTACTCGTATATTTGGGAACTGTGTATGTGCAGGTGCCTCATCCCAAAATACAGAATACTCAAGAGTCATTCCGTACCTCAAAAAGTTTTATGGCCTGTTGTGTAGTATACACAAGCACGCTGAAAAAAGTGACGCATATGAAGCAAACGTGAAGAATTTTGTACAATTTTGGCGATTTCCGATCAATATGGAAACAACCAGCAATGCGTAAATTTAAAAAGTGCGGCGCCAAACAATTGTACGCCAATTTAGCCTCCATTGTATATCTAAGCTAGTATTCCGAAGACTCCAAATTGGTTATGACTAAGTAATAAGCATATTAGTAATCTTAAGAACAACAGCTAGAGGAAATTAAATTCTGTTGATTCAAATTTCGACAAACAACCTGATAGGTCGAGAATTCTGGACGGAATGTTTACGTAAAACAAGTCTTAACTAAGACTCATAATATTAATTAGCTAGTGTAACATTTTGTTGTCAATCAAACGTTTTAATTACAGTCGCAGCAAGTCTTAACTATCGTTGCCGATATCATATTAAATTAATGCGACATAAACTGTATGGTATGAATTTTATACTTATATTGCTATGTTACGTAACTATTGACCAAATTGATATCTCGTCATAAAAATTTTTTTTTTTTTTGATTTAAACACCAAAACTGTAACATTGCGTTGTGTGTATAAATTAGTAAGTATAATATACTAGATGATGCCCGCGACTTTGTCTTGATTCCGCAGGAGTTCTTCAATTTTCCAGGATAAAATGTAGCTGTGTTAAGTCAGCTATCTACATTCCAAATTTCAGCCGAATCGGTTCAATCATTAGTTATTTAAAAACATCCTAACTTTCATATTAGTAGGATTATTGACCAAGCCTGTAAAATATTTTATATAGGTACTACTAGCTGTAAAATTGTGAAACGCGTCTTCCTCCACTTGAATTGAGGTAATAGATTTTACAAATCTAATGGGAATAATTTGATTTTAGCCTATGTAATTTTCCAGATTTAATGTAACTATATATTATATCCATGCAAATAATCACATCAATATCTTGTTGCTCTAAAAACCAACAAACAAGTGCACTTTCGCATTTAAATAATATTGGTTGAATTTCAATGAGACGATAGCGATGATACTCAATTTTAAGGAAATCAAAAAATTCTTATTTTTAAAATTGGTTCAGAATCGAGTGTGATAACGTTGAAAAATGTGTTTTTCATAAAATGTCATCATACTATTAGGTTTTTACGTGCGCACTCCGCACTCTAGCAACAAAATGTGGAGTCGTTAGTATCGTGTTTTTCCAATTTAATTTATTCAATGGATTCCTAACGAGCCATAGTTGCGAAGCAAGTAAATAACCGTACTTCTATTATTTATTAGGTTGGTCTAGACAAGGTCTAGACAGGTCATGGAGAAAGAATGATATGTATGAAGGTAGGTATACCATCCCGGGACCCCTATAAGAGCTTAGAGTAAATAAGTATAAGTAGGAGAAAGTCATTTGTAATGTAAGTAATTTTCTAGTTAACAAATGACTAGTTAGGCCCAATGCACAAGGGCTCTTTTAAATTGATTTAGTTAATTTTTGCAACTGCAACTGTTTTTTGGCTTTTGCCAAAAAGTGACAGCATTACAAAATTTAACTAAATAGGTAAGTCTAACAGCTGTCCTTGTGCAAGCGGCTCTGTTTCTATTTTCAAATACGTTGCAAAAGCTGTATGTGGATGAACTAGATGTCACTTAGGATGCCTCTTTCCAGATGACGTATAGAGGCCGGCTTTAATCCATTTGCCCACATTTGCTGTAGCGTCCACATTGGACGTGCGGTGCACATAATCTGAAAACGTCCGAGCGTCCGTATTGCTAAAATATTTTGACCTCCATATTAGTACCTATTTAACGTTGTCTTCATAATATAGCTATAGCAGGTACCTATATTACCAGCTATACCAGCATGTACCTGCTATATCTATATTATTAAGATTAAAAACAAACACCTACGTAAGCACCTATAATTTTTTTTTTCTTGTAGCTTATTCTTGTAAATATTCCTCTTCTCGTACCTACCTTCCTAATAGTAATAAATAATAATATTGCAAGGGTCGACTTTGGAATCTCTCTGGCATAGTTATATTATTTTCAAGCAATATGCGATGTAAGTATACAGTCAAATAATTACCGTATAAAAATATTTGAAAAATACCCTAAAGTTTTGTTAACTTTGACAACCTCCATGGCGCAGTGGTGAGCGCTGTGGTCTTATTGTGCGAGGTCCCGGGTTTGATTCCTGGCAAGGTCAATTTGGGAATTTATAATTTCTGAATTTTCTCTAGATCCGTAATTGTCACTACATTATTAATTTGATGAGTCCCCGATGAGAGAGTTTGTGATGTTCTATCTAATACTCTAGTAGATAATAATCAAATTGGACGCACGTTGTCAGGAAACCAAGAGTTAGGTTTCTTAGGTGGGCAGATACCTGTAAATATACATAAACCTACCAATGTAAACGATACCACAGAATAGGTAATAGTAGACGATACACCTACGCGTTTTGACCCAAAATTGTAAGGACGGTAATGAAACAATCTGTGATATTAGGTATACTATTATGTCTATTGGATCGTCGTTATTGCTTTTAGAAAAAACTAATCTTACCTGTAATAACCAAACATTTTATTATAAGAAGGATCTTGCTTATCTTCTTAAAGTACTTACTTATTATAAATAAAGTTTGGATGGTCTGAACCGATTAGACTGAAATTCGGAATGCTTAGCATAGGCTGCATATGATGCTGGAAAATTCAAGAGTAAGAGAAAATCAAAAAACAAAATTCACGCGGACGAAGTCGCGGCATCATCTAGTCTACAATAACTATATATTTTCGTAACATGGTAAGTCAAACAGACTCACCATGCGTGCGTGCATGCGTCGACTAGGGGTATGGGCTTAATATAACTACCATACCCCTAACCGGTCGCTACCATCTTACACTGCATCGTCACTTACCATCAGATAAGATCGCAGTCTAGGGCTAACTTGTAGCGAAATAATAAAAAAGGAAAGTTAACTAAAACAAAGGTAATCGCTTAAGCTGTTGCCAAATACCACCATCACTTAGTGTCGTGGGCAAAGGAAGCCGCAGGCTATACGTACAGCATGAAGTGCATCGCAAGGTTTCACACGCTAACGAAATTGGGTCTATCTGCACATCGGCTTCACCTAAACCTGAAAAGACTTGAAATTTTAGAATACCTATTGGTATTCAACGTTCAATGAAAAACAGAAAAAAAGTGTGTGTGCGCAATTCACACACGGCAGAAGTGGAACTTCAGAAAAGTATAGCCTACGAGATAATGAGATAAATGTAACTTGTTTCTATTTCATTCTCTCGCAGCGCAGGCTAAATCCTGTTATGAATATTATGTTTGTCTCTTTCTGGTGTCGCTTTTTCGTTTCGTTTTTCGTTTTATCACAGAGGCAGATTAAAATAAAACATAAAAAGCAATTAACAAATCAGACTTCTACTGCTACATTTAAACAATCAAACAGAAAATTACAAAAATGGAACGCTTTGTATACACGTTCGTCCGGTGGCGCCACTAGTACCGTGGTGACAACATCCGTTTCATCGAATTTTCAAATCACAATGAGTCTAAAGAAGTTTCACTTCAAAAAGCTGCACGAAAAAAGAAACTTAACTGAAACAAAACGTGTGATAAAACAGTCACATTTTGGGCCATGTAACTGTTTTGAATTTTTAATTTATGGTACTATGGCTCGAATTTGTTAGAAAGAAATTTTGCACTTCTCAGTCGCTGTCAAATTCCGGTTACGTTTTAGGTACGTTAAAGCAATACAAGCTCATGCCCGCGACTTAGTCCGTGTGGAATAAGTTTTTTTTTAATTACCGTAGGAACTCCCTAATTTTCCTAATTTTCCTAAAAGTCATTATCCAAGTCAATTGTCAAGTCGCTATGTCCTTCCCCGGGACACAGCCTATGTCTGTACCAAATTTCATAAAAATCGGTTGAAATGATTGTTCGTGAAAGGGTATATCTATAAACAAACTCACATACGTACGAGTATTTATAGTATTTCTAGTGTACCCAAAAAAATCGCTGCAGAATAGGTATAGGTACTCCAGCTTAATTATTTTGCCTGAAACAAGATACGCTTACTTACGACTAAAATGTCAGGACACATTTTTGCGAAAACTTAAAAAATAAAGTTACTGTGAAAAGCAAATCAACTCTGTTGCTCAAAAGATAAGGAACCCCGCGGCATTTCCATTTCAGTTGCAGAAGTCTACGAGCAATTCGACCGCCGCCTTTTGTTATCGTTGCGTGAATTACGCAGGTAATGGGCCGCGTTTACACCGTACGTGACTCGACATTCATTAAGCTGGCTAATTAAACCAGCCGTTGAGATTCCCACGAATTTGCCTCCGAGACGACACCACTTTCTTTATAATTCTTTGGGGAAAATTGCGGAATGAGCTTTCTTTTTATTTACAGGATTTCAGTGGATTTAATTTGGTATTATTTGGTGAATTATACCTTACTGCTAGATTTGTTGTGTTATTTCAAAATTCGGAATAATTAGTGATTTGGAAAATCTTTGAATACCTTTAAACACTATACTTACTATGAATAGTTTTAACGTTAAAATAGCTTTAAAACAGTTACGAAGTCCGAATACTTACTCACTCAAATCCATACTTCCATACTAATATTACTAATGCGAAAGTGTGTCTGTCTGTCTGTCTGCTACGCTTTCACGGCCCAACTACTCAACCGACCTTAATGATATTTGAGACAGGTTAGGTAGGTACATCCCGGGGAAGGGCATATGCTACTTTTTATCCCGGAAAATTTAAGAGTTCCTCCGGGAATAAAAAATACCAATCCACGCGGAAGAAGTCGCGGGCATCATCTAGTAAGTATATATTTTATATTGATAGACTAGCGCTTGGCTGAAATCAAACTTGCTGGCAAGTCGTGATGCAGCGTAAGGTGGAAGGTGGAAGATGCCCATTCACTCTTGATGAAAATGTACTAATATTAAAAGCAGAGGGGAAAACGGAAGCCAGAAGGGCATTCCATATTCTAGCGGTTCGAATTAGAAACGAGGAAGAAAGTAAATCGCTTTTGGTGGAAATTTTTGACTTTGTATAGATGCAGACTCTGACGCAACGATAATAGAAAGGTAAGGGAGGAACAAGATTAAACCAGTTATTTGGCAAACTCTCCGAAATATGTTCTGTAGAATGCCAACAGGCAGGCAACTTTGGGCTGATGTTCCAAGCTTTGAAATTTATTAGGATTTTATTTACATTTTCAAGACAGGAAAAGCTTTCTAAAACAAAAGTGACTGTTAACTTATGCTTATAATATGCTGATATTTTGTCGTGACTTATCAGTAAGTAGTGTGTTTTTGGGCCTTAAAATAAAGAACTGAGTTACATATACGGAGATGGGCCTCCAACTGATCTTTTGAGGTTTGCTGCTATGCTCAATCTAGTCTATCTCAACAGTTAAAAGGAAAACTGCAGCTAAATATATCTAGTTTGTCGATAGTTTGAATAACTTTCTCTGAATATAAATCGCAGGATAACATTCCGGCATTCATGTATATTCAGAGCAGCCAAATAGGTACATCGGAAAGCTTTTTGCAAAATTGTTTCAAAGGTATTTTCAGTTCCATAGAGTTTGGAATTCGCGCGTATACAAGTTTACGATGAACTCGTTTCAAATATTCAATAACGATGAGCTTTGCGTATTTCTGGCATTGTTATCATACTAATATTATGAATACGAAAGTGTATTTGTTTGTTGGTTAATTGGTTTGTTGGTTTATATTTTTGTTGGTTTATTGGTTTGTTGGTTTTCAAAACATAAATCCACGCGGACAGGCGCCGTCCTATTGTCATCGCTCGTGCGATGATGCGTGCGTCCGACGAAAATGATCGCGCGCCCGTGCGTTCAAACATACTGTGTTCTACTGAATGTCCTATTGAAAATCGCGCGATCATGCGATGCGATCAAATTGTCTAGTATTCGTCGCGCGACCATCGACGCACGGACGATCGCCGATCAAACATACTGATCAGTACTGAATGTCCTAATGGCGCTCGCGCGACCACGTAGGGACCTCGCTTGTTTCTGTTTTTATAGAGTAAGTATATTATGTGGTCCACGTTTTTTTTTTTCATCGCTCCAAAATAGGACACACGATTTCTTATCGCGCCACCAGTTTCATCGCACGGTGAAATGCTATCACATAATCGCGCGAGCGATGACAATAGGACAGCGCCAATGTCACGGGTATCATCTAGTCTAGTTATATAGGTAGGAAAATTGTTTATATTTTAATGCTGTTGATTTCAAAAAGCTTTTGTGTCTGTAACAAAGCTCTCATTATTATTTAAACTAATATGATTATAATTAAGATTATGATTATGCTTATATCATTAGCATGCATAGGAGTCTAATTAAATATAGCATACCTATTTCAAATATGTTCTGTCCTACTTTACCTTGTCGTCTGGATCTGTTTATAAATCTGGTCTTCTACATCTTATGGACAACATGGTGTCAAAAATTAAAATCAGCTTGTATAATAACACGATAGGCAAAGTGTTATAAAAATATCGCAAAATATGTTTAAGAAAAAATCTCTGTATCAATATTTTGTCTTCATATATACTTACCATCAAAATGCCTTGCCCATGTCAAGTGTTGGAGCCCATTTTAGACAGTCATCAAGAGCAATTAGTGTTAAAATGAATGCAGAGATTTTTTAAAGCTACCCACTTACGGTACTTGTTCCGTACCATAGTCACTTGCAAAGCAAATATTTGTTCAGAAAGAGATCAAAACTACGTTACCTTACCTAGTTCTGGAATACTCTTCGTTGATTCATCTTGGATGGTGTTGCCTAAATTTGGGACACTGCTGTGGGATAGACCGAAATATCTAATTGCTTAATTTGTTCTACGTGTACTAGAACTTTGTAAAAACTTTGATATAGGCAGCAGGAGAGGATAAGGTTTAATAAATAGAGGCGGTAAACAGCGCTTTATTATTTGTTGTGGTGACATCCAAGCACTCTAAATTCGGAAGCATCGATGGCGTTTAATTTATTAAAGCATCCAATGCCCGCTTGACACGCACAGGTTCGTTATCAAATTAATGTCAGTTGACATTAATTTTGGTCTAAAGTTGTTAGTAAATATTATTTAATATCAACTAGCTTTGTGCGTGTAATTTAATCTAAATTAATTGAGTGATTTATTGAAAATATAGAGAGCTGAAATATTATGCGGTAGGTCCGATTAGTCCAGCGTTCAGTGTTAACTGGAATGCCTTATAACGTACCAATATAGGTTTAGAGAAGTAATAGATATTATATTCTAACCAGAAGTCTTACCATTTAACAAACCCGACACCCGTTGAAGTACGTTAAACTTATGATTTAGGACAGGAATAAGTATTAAGCATATAAAAGACCTTAAAAATCAAACTCAAGGCATGACCTATGGGCACAGAATACTAGTAACTTTCAACTATGGACCTATTTCACGATCGCTAAGTTTTCCCTTAAAATACCGACTGTTTGAAATGACAGAATTCCTCACAGAAATAATAAGTTGCTTCCTAAAATTCCTAAACAACTTCAGCTGTTAAAGCATCAAATAGATTCGTCGGTTAAACTATGGTTAAATGCTCCAAGATTAAAAGTTACTCGGAGATTGAGAAACCGGCTCTAAATGTATGTTTTCAAGTTAGTATAATCTAGGTACTTACCTAAGTGAAGAATATAAATGGGTTCTCTCTATTTTAGTTTCATGGTAATGTAACGCTAATAGGCAATAGTTAAAGCGGAAAACCCCGTCAGTCGGAAACTCAAGCCTGCACTAACAGCCTCTGATGAACTTCGCTAATTGTTGCCTGACGAAAACAATTAAGAACACCTGTGTGAATGGATGCACACTAGCTACATAAAATTGGTCTATTGGCATAAAAAATTACGTGAGTAGGTATAATATCTGCAAGTAAGTCTGTTCTGGTCCGTGGGGAGGTCCGGGAGGCGTCGGCCGTGGATAGACCCTGCCGGCAAAGACGTACCCTGTAAGTAATTTAGAGTTCTAGTATGATGCCGTGTAGAAACTGATTAGGGGTAGAGCGTATGGGTTTAATATAACTGCCCTACTCCTAACTCCCGCTGCCATCTTAGACTGCATCATCACTTACCACCAGGTGAGAGTCAAGCTAACTTGTATATTGGAATAAAAAAGTACTTACAACCACGGATTATATAACTATAGAAAAACAGATTTAGATTAGATTTCACGATAATAATGTGTAGTATCTCTGTCTATATGAAAATGTCTACTATATAGGTACAACGAGTGTTACCTACAAAATAAACTATCGGCATTGACTCTAAAAGCTGCATGGCATTCCTGCGCCAATTCACACAAATACACTCTTTCGATTGATTGTAGGTTTTTACAGATCTTGTCTCTCCCTTACTGAACTAGTGATAGCTAGGGATATTATGTGCCTAGACCCTAGTTCGATTACGTGAGGGAACCAAGGAACCAGCTAACATACACGCATTGCCTAACACATAAAAATACACTCCTAACTCGATGGCGGGGTAAATAAAACTAAGGAGAATTATTTGTCTTGAATTTGAGAGCTAGATGACCTCGAGCCAGAATGGAAAGGGCGATGCATTAGCAAACAATAGACCAAGACACGAAAAGCTCTTTATTTTGTACGATTGTTGTAAACAAAGCCTCCAAACTAAAAGCTTTCACATAGATCCGTATTGTATCTATTACTTATACCAACGGCTAATGTTTCGTGAACCGTGCTAATTGCAGTAGGTTTGTAGAGCACGAATAGATAATTTAGATTTATATTTTTACTGGTCAACGTGACCGAAATGTTATGTCCCCTTTAAGTATTGCGTAATTAAGGTTATTTACCACATGTGCCTTTTTTTGCTTTAGGACATTTGGACAAATATAGAATATGTTTTCCAATGTGTCCAACAAACGGTGCACGTGACGTGGAGAGAGACGTGGACCCTTACAAAAGGAACAGTACCTACATCAGCTCCAAGTTGCACAGAGGGCGACGGAGAGAGGTTGTTGGTTCTGTCATTCTTAGATTGTTCCAAGTGTGGACATAAGGAAGAGAATGGGGGTGACTGACATTAGAGTGGAGTATGTCGTAGAGAGGACGGACGCTGGAGTTCGGCTCCAGCTGCTGCTGGAATGGTAACCACCTGCACCTGCGCGATGGCGAGACGATTTTGTAAAGGCAGCGAGGAAGAACTGGATGCAGCTTACCAAGAGCACAAGTTTATGGCGTGCAGCTGAAGAGGCCTTAGTACAACCGTGGACTGACATACTCGTAGGCTGGTAACCGTAATAATTAGTAACTGTCAGCCTATACTGGAAAACATTTTATTACAGTTTTGTAAAGTAAGCAAACGCAGCCATGGTTTCTCAAAGCAAAATTTTGGTAAAGCTACAGACGTATGTATATGTCTCTTTGCTCAGAATTAGGATTTCCGGACGTGACGTATGGAGGCCTTTAATTCGTTTACCCTGACAGTTAACCGAATTGTGTGTTCGGTGCCGAGAAACTACCACATAACCAAATGATTCCAGAAAGCTGAGAGGAAAAATTGTTCATACATCAGAATTTCATACATCAGACAATTTTTCTTTTATAACTAATTATGCGTTTTTTTTTAAATTTTAAGATAGCAATTTAACGTTAGATGTAGTCTTCATCTGAAGATTAAGGACATCACACACAAGGGATAGAATGCAGATTCAGTCAATAAATAAGCTAGTTTATTCAGGAATGACGTAGGTATTTCGAAAGTATAATGTTGAAATATATACCTACACTTTCAAAAACCACATTTTTAGGGTTCCGTACCAAAATGGTAAAAATGGAACCCTTATGGTGCGACTTTCTCCGTCCGTCCGTCCGTCCGTCCGTCTGTCACAGTCGATTATTTCAGTAACTATTAAAGCTATCGACATGAAATTTGGAATAGTTGTGTATAATAGTGGCCTAACATCATTAAAATAAAAAAAAATCGAAAATTATTTTTAGTTTAATTAAAAAAGGGGGAAAATGGGGGGTTTGAAATTTCAAACCCCCGAGTTAGTTTTGCGGTTCATTAAATTCATTAATCGAGGAAATACAAAGTAAAAGAATAGGAAGTACACACCGACAGGTTATACAATAATTAAATAGTCTCAGGGTTAAACTGTAATTAAACCACAGAACACTTGTTATTAGGATAAAGTACGAAAACACTCAAGTAATTTGAATTTATTACTTTTAACATGTACCTAGAGTAACGAATCCGCCAAATACCCTAAAACATTGCAAATATCTGCCGGATAATGTTACCTCTTCAATTCTAAATTGGTGCTTAATGGAAAATCCTGCTCCTTTCTACAGGTAAATAATCACCGCAGTAGTTCTATTGAATGAACCAGCAATATTGATCGACCTTCTATTTATCACACGTTTTGGTATTTAAATGGAGACGTAGTAGACTTAGGTAGTTTATTGAGGGGGCTTGTAGGCGATTATAAGTGAAAGCCCTTTCACGATTGCTTTACAACCTATTAATTTTATTTTATTTACACTCTACAGAGTGTATATAAAATAATAATAAATAATACTGATAAAATACATTTTATCAGTCGAAATATCTGAAATATAGGAATATTTCAATCATTAGATATTATTTACTAACATTCTTATCAAGGTCTAATTTTAAATTAAAAAAATGATAGTAATTGAAAAAAAAAGTGTATAATAATCAAATATAAATATTATAAATGCGAAAGTTTGGATGGATGTATGGATGGATGTTTGTTACTCAATCACGCCCCAACGGCTGAACGGATCTGGATGAAATTTGGCACAGAGATAGATTAGTGGATTATAGTCTGGAATAACACATAGGCTACTTTTTATTCCGGAAAATTAAGGAGTTCCCGCGGGAAACGAAAAACCTCGATCCACGCGGACGAAGTCGCGGGCATCAGCTAGTAGACACATATTAATCACATAGTTATACCAAATTTTCTTTAATACGGGTAAAGGTACTAACTTAATTTTTATTAGGGTCATTTCAAACTATATTTTCTTTAACTCCCACAAAGGCCCCATAACGAAGTGAAATAGCCAAATAAGAAGGTCTTAATGTCGCAGTTAGCTGAGAATTCTCCCTTGTGAATGCTGGGTCATTAGCGCTGTGTTATTGCGAATTACCCAGAGGGGTCTTCCCATATAAACTGGCTCAAATTAGCAACTAAGCATCCTTATTACACACACAAACAAACTCACACGCAGGCACTAGCACGCATGCACGCACACAAACACGCACATACACACACGTCGTACTATTTTTTTTCTTGCATGTTAACAAATTAATATTATTGTTAACCTTAGCAAATAATAATTGGAAAAACGGCACCTATGTACTAGGGAAGGCACTAACTCCCTTATAACAGTTTTTACTTTTTTGGGAGATAGATGCCAAATTATTATTGTGGACTAGATGATTCCCGCGACTTCGTACGCATGCATTAGATTTTTTTGATTCCCGCGGGAACTCTTTAATTTTCCGGGATAAAGCCCGTCCGTCGGGATAAAGTAGCCTATGTCCTTCCCCGGGATACAACCTACCCCTGTACCAAATTTCATCAAAATCGGTTGAACGGATGAGCCGTGAAAGCGTAGCAGACAGACAGACAGACAGACAGACACACTTTCGCATTTATAATATTAGTATGGATCTTTGTAATTTCGCAACTAAAGATTTTATTTATTTATTTATAAGCCTGTCTTAAATATACTGAGCGGTCACCCTCTAGCGAATAAACAAATCATGATGCATTTACAAAAGTATATAAATTGGTGTCTAATCCAATATGATTAAAATTGATTTTATCATTTTTTCTTCGAGCTGACGAAACTTTACATAACTACAGGCTACAATCATGTTATTATCAAACAGCAAACTTTGTCTATACGGCCGCCCTTACACCACAACAAGTCATAATTCGTGACACAGTCTGTACCTATATCACGTATGTGTCTAATAATCTGTTTTTACTTACTCTTTAAATTTTTACCATGTATTTCAATGTTGGATGGATTATGGAGTCTTATTTCAGACGTTTTTGATTTCATTCATCTCCCAATCAGTGTGAATACCTCTCTCATCTTAGAGAACTCGAAGCAAGAGTGCTGGTTGCCGCATTTAATCTAAAATTTCCCTTTACACTCGATACTTAGAACTCTATGTGTGAAATTAAGCAAAATGGAATCTGTTTACATGCGCGATTTAATGTTAAGCTGTTCAGGAGTTCGTATCTTAATAATGCTGTGAAAGGAAGTGAAGTTTTTCTTTTGTTAGATAGGTTTCATGGATAACATTGCTATTTAGATACTTCGGGGTAGAAGGTTGCAAACATCAAAATAGCAACGTTATATGAAATCCAAAAACGTAAGTCAATACAAGTTTTGGCAATCATAATTCTTAGGTAAGTTACTTGATCTAAAATAGTGAATAATTAGGTAAATCATTGATGTATAATTTTTGTACCTATTGTAAATAAACCTATATCTTTAGGCCGCAAAAAGGATGATGCTCACGACTTGATCCGCGTGGATTTAATTTTTTTTAATTCGGTGGGAATTCTTTAATTCTCTTTAGAATGTACAAAGATAGGTTGAAACACTAATATAGAAATTTTATCAAAATCGGTTTTATACGAATGAATCGTGTACACATTACAGACAAACAAATAGACTTTTGCATATATAATAGTATAAGCATATCATTAATGGCTATACTAACACATTGATGTAGAATTTTAGTACCTTTTTATTTTAATGGCTACACACATTATATTTCAATTATTAATTCAAACACCGGTCAAAATCGATCCAAACTTTGTTCACGCAAACAAAACTTTGAAATCTGTTCCAATTACACTTAAAAAGATTTAGTAGCGAAATGTTAATTTGAAAAAGGCTGAAGCCTGAACGAACAAAGGCCTTAAAATCCATCAAGCATGTCGTTGATCTTATTTAGATAAGTAGCCGTCGAAAGCCAATGTCTTACTTTAATCTTAACGCGCCGACCGACGCCCTAACTAGGTATATCGTTGGCACTTTTATATAACGATGCCTATTAATTATTACTTTTACCTGATATATTTTTTTTTAAATGTATAGGCCAGCGCTTGGTTGCAATCAGACCTGCTTGCAAGTGGTGATGCAGCCTAAGGTGGAGCTTAATATGCTAATAACTAACTATGCTTGAAGTTAATACTAATATACTACTAGAACTAGGAACTAGGTGCTCAGGTAATATAATTATTGTCTAACCTGATCCATAAATCAAAACAAGTTTCAAAGGTACTTACTTATTTTTAGTTCCTCATTCTTATATTCCTCTCTAATTTTATAATAACTTCCTCGTTGGTCTAGTGGTTAGTATGTTCGACTGCGGATAACTATAGATCCAGAGTTCGATTCCCGGGTTGGTTTATAATTAAATATTCGGTTCTTCTGGCAAGAAATTCTCAGTACTAGCCCTGGAGTCGAAGATGGTGTTGCTGGAGCCTGGGCCTGGAGTCGAAGAGCACATAAAGTCGTTGGTCCTGCGCCTGATCTCTCTCATGTCGTGTCTTATTATAACATGCCGTTAACAACATTGGTAAAAGATTTGTTACCTGTCGTTCTACCTAATGCTACTAATGTAGGTACATTGTCTTCACTGCTAAAGAAGAGGGAGATTATGTTGAAAAATAAAATATTTGGTTGTATAGTTCTTGAGGTTTTTATAACATTGCCGGAAACTTTTGGACCTAGTATTAAGTTACCCAGCGAAATATACGTTCAATTTTAACGCTGTTCTAGTTTCAAAGAGATGTTTTACTGAATTCTGTTTCAAATGAAAGGCATTGGTTTATTTTGGTATATTTGATCCTAGTAGACCGAGCTAGTAAACATCAAATTGAAAGTGGCTAGTTATAGGATATACGGTGTAGTTCGTGAATTTTCTGTCATACCCAATTATCATTGTAAGTATCATGAGTAACTAAAATTCTACATCAATGGTAAGTATGTATAGAGAGATTGGTCATATCTAAATACCTAGCATATGTGTAATGTACCTACATATTAAGAGTATAGAGTATACGAGTACTTAGAGTATACTTTTTTTTTTTTTATACACTACAAGTCAGCCCTTGACTGCGATCTCACCTGATGGTAAGTGATGATGCAGTCTAAGATGGTAGCGAGCTAACCTGTTAGGGGCAGTTATATTAAACCCATACCCCTATTCGGTTTCTACACGGCATCGTACCGGAACGCTAAATCGCTTGGCGGCACGTCTTTGCCGGTAGGGTGGTAACTAGCCATACAAGAGGAACTAACAAAACTGCAGAAACCTTCTTAGCGAAATGACTAAGCGACGCGCTTTGTCTAGTGCTTTAGACGTTCTATAGTTAGATTTTGTCTCGTTTCCTAATTTCATCGTTAGTTTCCTATGCGCCGTATGTACACGTATCTTATACGTGTTTCAGCGAGACGCTAAAGTTTCGGTACCGTTTCTGTAAGGGAAAACATACTACGGACGGACAAAACAAAACGCGAACGCGAAACGTCTGTTTAAGAGATTTTGTGCGACGGAATCAGACACATTTGTATCTTTAGGCATAATAGTGCAAGTGGCAGATATTGATTAAATGTGGTATACCTAGTTATGTCAAGGCCTAGGCAAGGCATAGTTGAAGCAATTCCTAATTTTTTTTTTTTTTTTTTTTTATCCACTACAAGTCAGCCCTTGACTGCGATCTCACCTGATGGTAAGTGATGATGCAGTCTAAGATGGTAGCGGGATAACCTGTTAGAGGCATGGCAGTTATATTAAACCCATACCCCTATTCGGTTTCTACACGGCATCGTACCGGAACGCTAAATCGCTTGGCGGCACGTCTTTGCCGGTAGGGTGGTAACTAGCCACGGCCGAAGCCTCCCACCAGGCAATACTATTCAGGAAAGGCCTGCGGCTTCCATTGCCTTGCAGTATTTAGTTACTAGGCAATAGGCATACCTATTCAAAGTACCTAAGCGATAAGCTGAACCGATTTACTTCGTATAAAACGTATCCATCTAATTAAAGCTAAAAAGGTGCTACTAAGGTATTACCATATTTATTATTACGGCACTATTTCTGAAAGGCAATTTTAAATTAGGTATGCATACTACACTGTATAACCTAAAACCCGGCCAAGTGCGTGTCGGGGCACTGCACAGTTTAGGGTTCCGTAGTTGCCCGTCACAATATTATGCGGACATTTTAAACGTTGGTCGACGATTACTCGTTCACTTGTAAAGCCTATACTCAGTTTTCCTTTTAACTTCGTTATAATACTTATATATACTACTGCCTAACTACTGCCATGGATTTTTTTATGACACTCCAAAAACAATTATTTAGCTGCTTGACATAACTCCGATAAAAATTACTACTTTAAAGCTAAATATTTCGCAAGCGGATCTATATATCGAAAAATGGTTTTCGAAAAAAAAAACATTCCGTCATTTTTTTTAGATTTAGCGGTCTTTTAGATTAGGTTTTTTAGTTTTTAGTTTTAATTTTTGTGTGTAAAATGATTTAATTTGTTATGTATCTGAATAAATATTCCCACATTACCTTATCATACATGTCAAGTAGGTAGGTACACTTAAACATTTTTTGATGATATCCAGGATGAGATGCGTGTATCTAGGCAGATAGATTTAACATATTATTATGTTGTCGTATTTTGGAGCATAATATTACCTTTTTAGGGTTCCGTACCCAAAGGGTAAAAACGGGACCCTTTACTAAGACTCCGCTGTCTGCCTGTCTGTCTGTCTGTCTGTCTGTCTGTCTGTCTGTCTGTCTGTCTGTCTGTCTGTCTGTCTGTCTGTCTGTCTGTCTGTCTGTCTGTCTGTCTGTCTCCAGGCTGTATCTCATAAACCGTGATAGCTAGAAAGCTGAAATTTTCACAAATAATGTATTTCCGTTGCCGCTATAACAACAAATACTAAAAATTAAAAATATATATATATTAAGGGGGGTCCCCATACAATAAACGTTTTTTTTTCGTATTTTTTTGCTCAATATTAAAAACGGTAACAGGTAGACGGTTCAAATTTTCACAGAATATTAACTTGTATATTATCTTTCAAAATAAATAATTAAATATCAATAAAGTAAATATTAAAGGGGGGCTCCCATACAACAAACGTAATTTTTATTTTTAATACGTCATAAATCGTAAAACTTACTACAGGTTTGTACGGAACCCTCGGTGCGCGAGTCCGACTCGCACTTGGCCGGTTTTTTTTGCAATCGACTAGAATTTCTTGCCGGCTCTTCTCAGTAGAATCGTCTTCCGAACCGGTGGTGGTACAGTTCCGAGATCCAATAAGTGACACAATTTGTCCTTCATGAAATAATTCGCGAGTCCATATTATAATATCTGAGTCAGTTATCATACCTTTTTTGTATATTTGTGTTGGGAAGTATCTATCTGCTTACAATGTAAGTACATATGTACGATAGAGTACATTGAAATATCATGTCTTTTTTTCTTTTCTTTGTAGTTAACATGTTTAAGCGCATTCGTCGAGTATAAACATAAATCAGTATGCGGATGCTATACATAACCTTTACTACGCTGTAGATAAAGGCGACATTACACCACGGTCACGTACCTTCAGGTAAGCGATACATCTTTATTATCCATCCGTGCACTAGAAACAGATACATTAATTAACAGCTCAATTAATTATTTATGTATCTAACGATAGAAGCACTCGAGAGCTTCTAGTTTAATTGTTTTGTTAACCTATAGGTAGGATAAAAATAATACCTATACAGATCGAAAATTCCATTCTACCGGCTCGTTGTTGTTAGAAAAAGCTATCAGTCTAACGCTGATAATATTATTTTCAGCAGCTTAGGCTTCAATCTATATGCTATGCAATATCTATCATATCATATCTATATGCAATATATATGGGTGGCTCAGCCGTCTGAACTAAAGCTTTGAGCATTTTGAAGCTTTAACGGTACTACAGCTGTAGTGTGATGTTTTGATGCAGTTAGAAGCTTGGACGTTAGTATTCAATTCACGCATAAATATGCAGCTGACTAAAACCAGCCGGGCTTAAAACATTCTTAGAGAACGTAGTACCAGTAGTATACTAGTCTGCTGTCCTTGTACCTACTCTGGTAGGTACAAGGACATGCGTTCTTTTGTCAAGACAAACGCTTCGGGATGACAAGGGCAAAATGGAGGAGGGTAGGTTCAACTGGCAGAATTTTCAGAACACGATTCATTCAAAACTTGTAGGTATACAAAATTGTAGTTAGGTGTAGCGTAGGTTTGTGTATTTGAATGGCCATCAAACCAAGTTAGTATTCTCTGCTTTGGCTCTTAAATTATACAAAACTAGCTGATGCCCGCGACTTCGTCCGCGTAGTTTAAGTTTTTTGTGATTCCCTCTGGAACTCCTTAATTTTCCGGGATAAAATAGCCTATGTCCTCAACTATACCCATGCCAAAAATCACGTCGATCCGTTGCTCCATTGCGGCGTGATTGAAGGACAAACCAACAAACCAACAAACCAATAAACCAGCAAACCAACAAACAAACACACTTTCGCATTTTTAATATTAGTATGATGATATCCGAAACAAAATTAATCAATTAAACAAAACAATGAAAATCATGATTTTGGTGCGCTTATTAATTGGCTTGTGAAAATATAAAAAGCTTTTTCTGCCCCACTTAGTGTGGGTACATTCGATGAATAAAACAAATACATTTCATTTTGAACGTTACCGTATGATTTATCCAACTCAATGAGTTCATAAAAAACTGGCAAATACAGTTGATGCGAATCATATTGAATATAATATTGAAGGCTGTATTACCTTGGTGCGGTGTATTTCGACTGAATTCATCTGTACGCCTTTTTAAAGCTTCTTAGGTTTTATTTATATTTTTTGCTTTTAGCCTAGTGTCCATTCCGATTTTCCTTCAATTGTATGTCAGGAAATACAATTGACTGACTGAACAACATTACATAATTAGTATTTCCTTTACATATTTTTATTTCGTACCTATACCTACCAATAATATTAGAGCAACCGCCAAGTTTCTTGCTGGTTCTTCTCGGTAGGAATCCGAACCAGTGGTAGATTCACTCGACGATTCAAAAGTACTTGTAAAAGTTTATTTGAATAAAAAACATTTGCATTTTGAATTTTTTTGAATATCGTAGTTCTTAAACTTTACCCGAATGAAATTATCCAGCACAGGAGCATGTCTTTATATATGGAAGATAGGCCAAAGCACATCTTGGCCTGATAATAATTTTTTTTGTGTACTCTTACGGGACAAAGCCCGGACTTCACAATAGTATAAAAGCATACGCATATATACTGGTCCAAGATCCCTGTTGTTTATAATTTAAAAGTGTCTGACAGGGGGTTGCAATCGTACTCGGTGTCTGACAATGGACAACGTGGTTTCTAATATTATTCCAAAGTAAAATATAAAAAAACGGAGCTTAATACTTTAACGAATTTGAGGTGCCACCTTTTCTACCTGACACCTTCCAAAGCAACCGCGATCCAAACTTCATAGTCGGGCATCGCTTATACCTCTATTATAGAGACATACATAGAAAAACTTTCAGCTTTAATAAAATAACGAAGGTCTGATTATCCCGGGATCTTGCTCTATACGTGTCTACTGCCTACGAGAGATTTAATCCAATTGCTAAATACTAAGTATTAAAAATAAAATATTACTTTTTCACCGTATACAACTAGGTAAAGAATGTAAACAGAGTTGCATGTCGTAAAATATTTAACATGGCTATCGCGTATCGGATCTGCTGAATAAACAATGTTTGCGCGCTAGTGATGGGTATATCAGGTATAAAGTAAAGAAATAAAGTGCACGCGCGCTTACCGGTGGCATACAGTGGAAAATGTAGATCGACACTGTATTCACTGAAGAGTTGAATCGTCGAAAGGGTGATTTCTTTTTTATAAGTGTGCGGCTGAAGCAAGCGCCTCTCCTCACCTCACATAAAGTACAGAATAGGTAATATATGTTATTAGATAGTATTTTGTGCCTGCAGAATTACATTCAAAACCTTATTTATACTATCTGACACTCTAACACCTATTATTGCGGTGGTTCTAACAAATAAATTAGGTTAAAATATTTATTATGTTTTTTTATCCACTACAAGTTAGCCCTTGACTGGGATCTCACCTTGATGGAAAGTGATGATGCAGTCTAATATGGTAGCAGGCTAACCTGTTAGGGGTAGGTAGGTATGGCAGTTGTATTAAACCCATACCCCTATTCGTACACGGCATCGTACCGGAACGCTAAATCGCTTGGCGGCACGTCTTTGCCGGTAGGGTGGTAACTAGCCACGGCCAGACCAGGGAAAATTCAGTAATTATAAATTCCTAAATTGACCCTGCCAGGGATCGAACCCGGGACCTCCGCACGTTAAGACAACAGCGCTCAACACTGCACCACGGAGGTCGTCAAATATGTGGTATGATAAGTAGCATAAAATAATCACGTGGAAGTTACCTGTTCAGTCCTTATAAATAACATTAAATAGATAGATCTTGAGTGTCGAAATACAATTAACGAGCGCGGTACGGTTAGCGGCAAGTTTGGAGTGACAGCAATTTCCGAGGCAACGCCGCTTGGTTAGGAAGTAGGTAGGAACACCTATCTTCGCATAATATATCCAAAGAGCTTGCATAGCTTTTGCAACGTACCTAATAAGTATATTATATAGGATGATGCCTACGAATTCGTCCGCGTGGGTTAATGTTTTACGATTATCGCGGGAACTCTATCATTTTCCAGGATTGATTTCCGCGGGATTTACAAGAATAAAAAGTAGGTACTTATGCACTTATCTCTGTACCAAATTGTCAAAGTCCGTTAAAAAGATGTGCCATCAAAACTGACCGTCATAACTCATGCCCCAACCTAGCGTGAGTAGCCTGCTTTAGGTAGGTGAATATAAAAATCAATACACTACAAAACATAGTACTAGTTAGCCTTATGGTCCCAATATCAGATCCGAAAAATATTTCTACGCCAGCGTGTAAATTAATTATCCACGATTTGTAGAAGTCGTGTTCAGAAGTCATTCAGGCTTAACTAAATTAAAGAGCCATCGACGCCTCTAAATTCAAAGCATTCGAATGTCACCGCAATAAACGTAGGGCTTTATTTACTGCTCCCATTTAATCGTTTGGAAAATAACTTGCAGCTGTTATTTACGATACAAGCGTAATTCTGTACACGTGCACTTAATATACAGGCTAAACGTTATTTATCGTTATTATTATTTCCTTATATTTAATTCATTTTCTGAAGAATGTGCCTAAATTTTGCTAGATCGTACGAAAATGCTTCTGAATAAATCGTGATAGGGGTGTCACAGTATGGCAGCCGATACACAATCAATTTAGATCGCGATCAATCAAGTGGATTTGACTGTCATTGGTCAATGGTCGTCAATCCACTCTGTACACGATCAATCCGCACTGCTATCATCGATCGCGGAGCGCGGATCGCGATCCAGAGACACAATAATGTAGCAATTCGCAATCATTTGACAGCAAACGTATAACTCGAACTGTTTAAAGAGTTCATACAATATGCTTTTTGACATGCAGGCATCTATGAACTCCTTAAACAGGTTGAATTATATACGTTTGACAAACGTTTACGATTACGATTTTCTTACACAATTGGGGGGCTGATTGACTGAGTAGTGCGTACCGGGCGCCTACAGTTGAAACTAACGCTACGACAATGTGGTGTGATGGCAACGCGTCTATGGCAGCTAGTAGAGATTATTAGGGCGATAACACACTATTGATCAAAGGTCTGCTTGCACACATTTATATGGACCTGCACAGACTATTGCGACATGACTAAACACGTTTCTCCTTCGACGCTGTTGTTTTGCGCGGACGATTTGTCGTGTCATGTCCGTTAAATGTATAATTTCGCTCTTCTACAAGGAAGCGATATCCTTCTTTGTTCTGCATTCGTCATTGCATCGGATCTATTTTAATTCTCTAAAGCTGTATACGTAGCATACTCAAGATTAAGTAACTACCTAACTAAAACTTTACGATCATTGCTCGATTGAGTAGACCAATATATAGCTTTATTGTGATGTTAGGACGCCCAATGAAAGAAGATGTTGAAGTCAGCTTGTGCGTGCTTTAATATACTGATTCTTAAAATATAAGGCGCATTTACAATATTATATAGGTGTCAAGGGCCGTGGGTCACATACTAGTGATATATGACTAGTATTTAGGGTGAGCGTACATCTCCCCGCCAACCCGCATTGGAGCAGCGTGGTGGGTCTAAGCTCTAATTCCTGCTCTCCTATGGAGAGTGGAGGCCTGTACCCAGCAGTGGGACGTTAATGAGATGTATGGTGCTGGTGGTACATCTCCTACAATCGTGTGAAACAAACAATTTTCTCAGCAAGATCGGCGCCTTTTTCAACATAGACGTTTAAGCATTTTATTCTTGCCGCAAATAAGAGATGTGGTAGATAATGTGAGCCCAGCCTGTAAAGCTTTCTTGATAGCAGTTGTAGATAGAAAATAAAGTGCTTCGTGAACTTTATTTTCCACCTAAAACTGCCCCCCTATTACGTAAGAATTGTTCATCAAACGTTAAAGATTTTTGTCAAAGTAAAATAAACCATAACAGCATTGAATTAGAGCTCAATTTCGTCTGCCCATTCTTATACGTTTAGGTATGAACGATACTCGAACGTATAAGAATGGATACACGAAATTGAGCTCTAATTTAATGCCGTTATGGTTTATAAACTTTGACGACGAACTTTAACGTTTTGATCGGACATTCTTACATGATTGGTACCCTGCTTGACAGTGATATCTATTTTGAAATCATAAATATGAAACCTGCGCCGCAAATTGTAACTGACATGAAATGAGTTATACCTTTATGAGCAGACGTATTCGAACATTTGGCGAGTTAAAGTTTTATTGAAACAACTTCATGAAAAGCTTTACTATTTTGAAGTTACCTTGAATATTCATAAATGTCTAAAGTTACTTCTAACCTTTAAATAACAACGATCGAGTACGACAGTACATTGTAATAGTAGTATAAATCAAAGTTCTTTTAACAGATTTTATACAACAAAAAGAAGGAAGTTTTTCTATCATACTAAAATTAGATAGGTTTCTAGCTGATGGCCGCTACGTCGACCACGTGGATTGAGGCTCAGGAATTCTTTGATTTTCCGGAACAAAAGTAACCTATGTGTTATCCAAAACTATAATCTATCTCTGTGCTGAATTTCATCCAGATTCTTTCAGCCGTTCAGGCATGATTGAGTAACAAACACCCATCCATACATCCATCCATCTATCCAAAGTTTTGCATTTATAATATTAGTTTAAATGTGTTAAAAACAATAAAATAATTCTATTTCCGCCGCGTCGTCTTCGAAAAACTTTAAATCAGATACCAGGATAAAAGGATCATTTTTTATCTTGTGGTAACGAAGGACAACTTGTGCCACTTCTGTTATGTTAGGACTGTACCATACGCTATGTGTTCTGTGGTACCATAGGATATTAACTACCTACTAACTATTACTAGGTCTAACATCGATTTAGCAAGCTTACTCTACTAAGAGCAGGCAAGAATCTAAGTAGCAGTAACGTTTATCAAAAATATTTTTTTTGGTTTTGAACCAAATGTACTAAACTAAATAAACAATCTCGTCCAGGAAAAATATCTTACTCGAAATAACGCAAATATAAAACAAAAGCTCACTCCGCTTAAAATTTTCAAGAGTAACAATAAAGTGTTGTCATTTTGAAGACAAATTTGTGAGAATCTCGATGGCTGGGTCTAATTAGTCGGCATAATGAATGTCGAGTCACGTACGGTGTAAACGCGGCCCATTACCTGCGTAACTCACGCAACGATAACAAAGGCGCCTGTGAAATTGTCCGTAGACTTCTGCGACTTAAATGGAAATGTAGCGGGTGTTTTAACTTTTAAGACGCTATAGTAGGTATTTTTAAAAACAGTAAGAAAGCTCAATAATACTAGAATAATGATATTATTAAATCTTTTAATAATTATATGCAACAGTTACTTTGTAAACCTATAAAGCGCTACTTATGACTGAACTGATTCATTCAACTTCGCACACTTGAGGGAAAGCTTTCGGTACCATGACAGTGACAACCTCTAATCCATCGCAGTTTACCTATATGGGTATTACCACTTAGTATATACATACTACAAAATCTGTCGGTTATCAATTTTCGATATTTCTACTGACAAAGTGTTTTTACAACTTCGGTGCAAAATTGATGTCTATAACCGTAAGGACGGAAATCTGTTTTTTTTAATCCACAACAAGTTAGCCCTTGTCTGCGATCTCACCTGATGGTAAGTTATGATGCAGTCTAAGATGGTAGCGGGCTAACCTGTTAGAGGCATGGCAGTTAATGAAACCCATACCCCTATTCGGTTTCTAAGTAGGTACACGGCATCGTACCGGAACGCTAAATCGCTTGGCGGCATGTCTGTGCCGAAAAACCTGAGTTTTTATAGGTGAAATAATATGACTTATTCTGCATGTAACAATTATTGAATTGTAATGATTCCAATAAAACGGGAGTTTTTTGAGAACTGTAAACCGAAGGTACTTACCTCCTACGTTCCGATTTTTTTTTAATTTTTTTTTTACTAAAACGTCTTTTATTCTTAGTAATTATTGCACTCCGTCAAAACGAACACGGTACATTCAGGTATAGGAGTATGTACTCGTACATTACACGATACGTTAATAGGAGTCCCACATAGACGAGTATAATGTTATGAAAGCTTTTAGCTTAAAGGTTTTGCTTACAACAATCATAAAAGATAAAGGACCACGTTTCAGGGTCTATTGTTTGATAATGCATCGTCATTCCTTTGGTTGGAGGTCATTAAGTTCTAAAGTCCAGGGCGGAGCCTTTCCATTTGCGTACCTACTATTAATTTGTCTGAGCGTTCTATTGTTCTAATGGACTTTCTTCGCCAAGAAATGACTGTGTTTGTTTACACTTATTAAATTTAGTATTTCCATTGTTGCACAGCAAATTCCACTTTAAACGGTTGCAAACAACAGATTTTTGAGAAAAAGATTGCAACTAGAACAGACTACGAGATCGATCATTAGTTTATACCTATTCTTAATAAAATAATACAATCATGGGTAGCAATAAACATTCCAAATTAATTAATAATTACACACCCTCGTTTCGAACGGATTTGATTTGCAACCGCCAAAATGAAAATATTAAATTTTAGCATAAAAGCATATTTTAGCAAAAAAGATTATTATTTTTATAAGGAAATCAGACCAAATATTTCTGATTCCCCGGGTAGATTATCTAGATTTTCGATATTTTAAATAGTTTCACTTTTCGATATTTTAAATAAAAATTACCCTTTTAGTATACCTACTGATGGATATGCATGCATTTACCTGTTAGAGCAGGTGCTGTTAATAGTTTTTAGTGACGGCCACTAATTAAAGAAGGGTCAGCTAGGCCGGTTAGGGTCAGCGCTAACCTTCCGACCGCCGACAATTTCCGTTTCAACGACGCCCGTGTGGCACCTGCGTTTGCATAAAATATCTCATACAACTTTAATATAAAGGATAAAAACACACTACGGACAAAAATTTTCTGGCCACGTTTATCAATTTAAAAAGTCCTCGTTTATATGGAGCTGCCGTATTACCGCCATAGCACAAAACGTGTTTTCCCTATACGACACGCGTTACGCGTTACGTACGTTTTGTCGTGTCCAGAGTCCACGCGCCGCGATCCTGCGCCGCCGGGATTCGGCGGGTCCCTGCGACTCGTCTGATTTGGGCCGTCCACCGAGTAGGGGGTCTGCCAACGCTACGCTTTCCAGTGTGGGGTCGCCACTTTGGTACCCCAACGTCCATCGGTTTTTCGAACTATTTGCCCCGCTCATTGCCACTTCAGCTTCGCAACACATCGAGCAATGTCGGTTACTTTAGTTCTTCTGCCGATCTAATCATTTCTGATTTGATCACGCAGAGAAACCCCGAGCATTGCTCTCTCCATCGCCCGCTGAGTGACCGTAGCTTTCTTATGAGGCCCATAGTTAGCGACCAAGTCTCCAGATATGTGTAACCTGTAATAATATGTTAGTTATGTGCGTTTTAAGAAATTAAATATCACTTGCTTTAAACTGTGAAATAATACATTGTGAGGAAACCTGCATCCCCGAGAGTTCTTCATAATGTTCTTGAAGGTGTTTGTAGTCTACCAATCCGCACTTGGTCAGCGTGGTGAACTATGGGCAAACCTATCTCATTCCAAGAGGATACTCGTGCTCAGTAGTGAGCCAGCAATGAGTCAAATTGTTTTTTTTCTCCGTTTATTTGGTCTACCAAAAGTTATATCATTTAATACATACATCAGCAATTTTACAATATATTGGGTACCTACTAAAATTCTTGGACACGTCTCCCGTCGTGAGAATGACTCCATCGAGGGCCTCGTCGTGCAGGGCAAAGTGGAGGGCACCAGAGGGCGAGGAAGGTCACCCATGCGATGGACCGACCAAATTAAGTCAGCTGTTGGCGGTTCATTGAACGAGTGCACCAGGCTGTCGGCCAGCAGGGAGAAGTGGCGGATGCTCGTGAGGCGCATTACATCTGCCACTAAAGCCGTCACTTCGTGATGACCACGACCACTCTGTCAAGAGTGTTACGACGAAGAAGAAGGGTACTAAGAAAAATGATTAGCCACTTAAAGGTAAACACCGCATGCACTTAACAATGATATTAACAATTACAACTACCCACCTCGTTCACTACCACTAGCAATTAGTTAGACAAACATTTTTCAATTGGAATTTAATTTCAGACATTCGTTTAAAAGGGGCATGCAAAGGGAAATCCATTGCAAGCTATACAGAGTAAAATGGAATAGACGCTCCAAAGAAACAAAGAGTGTGATATACGATTGCAGTTTGGAAACTATTTCCATAATAACATGATGTATCGCTGGTCCTAGGGATTTGCATAATATTTACTCCACGTATATGCCAGGCAAAGTTTCTATAATATATTTATCTGATACCAGTGATTTCTCGAAAATAAATTATTTTTAAGTAAGTTGATTACGAAAATAGGTACATCTCTTAATAATAATATATTATTTGTTCTAATAAACCTGTACTATTGAACTATTATCGAAATTGTTGGTGTTTAAATACCTATAATATGCTATAATAGTACCTATATTATGTGAACATTACACGCAAGTCGCGCATATTTAAGTGGTAGTTTATCTACATTAGCTTTTCGTGCGGCGCAGAACACCGATACAGCAATTATTATCTACCTACCAGAGGTAAATTTATGGAATTATCCCCATAATGGAATAATATAGATGTATAATTATTATTGTAACATCTTAGTTGAGAAAAGCTCTTATATGGAGATGTTTGCCTAAATGAGGCTTTGTTTTTCCACAAAGGTTTTCACTATTTACTTAGTAAATAAACATTCTTTGAAATAAAAGTTCTTCAGTCCAACCCCACTAAAATATGAATACAACTAAATGACTATAACTAAATAACTAATGAATACAGGCTGAGAAGCTTTCATTTTAAGCTATTGTAGATTTTCATTTGGCGTCTATTGTTGTTTCTGCGGTGTCATACTTCTGTTTCAACCATTAAGGCCAAAATATTTGTTAAAGTGCACTATTGTCTTAGTTATTATAATTATTATGAGTATAAAAGTCAGACCTATAGCTATGCTATTATTATCATGCTATAAAGTGTGCTGTCTGTCGGTCTGGCTGCCACACATTGAAGACCCATATTTTCAACCGATTTTGACGAAATTTGGTACACTCAAATCAAAGAGAGGGAAGAAAAGTTTCCACTAGATATTTCCAAAATCTTAATGTCCTCGGAAGAAGTCGCGGCCCGCGGGTATCATCAATCTATACTTAATATTATAAATGCGAAAGTTTGGATGGCTGGATGTATGGATGGATGTTTGTTACTCAATCACGGCTGAACGAATCTGTATGAAATTTGGCACAGAGATAGATCATAGTCTGAATTAACACATCGGCTCCCCCCCGGAAAATTGAAGAGTTCCCGCGGGAACCAAAAAACCTCAATCCACGCGGACGAAGTCGCGGGCATGAGCTAGTTAGCTTAGAAATCTTAGGCTTCGATCCCTGCTATTTTAAAGTTTAATATTATTAGCTCAATATCAGTTTAGTATTACTGTTTAGTGAGTCCAATATATGCATATATTGGATTCACTGAATAAACAATCTGCCAGCTCTATGATATCAGGTGCAAAGAAAAAGTAGGTACGAGAGCCAGTAACAGGCGGCGCTTTGAGTGTAAAATGCAGATCGTCGCTTCACTGAGCAACAGTCGATGAGATGTTTATTGGTCTTTATTCTACGGTAGAAACGGAAGGACGTTATATTGTTAACAGATTGAGCAATGCAGATTTTAAGTTCAGTGAGTCTGTTCAGATCGATACTTTAATATTCTGTAAGATAAGTTTACTGTTTATGTTTATCGATGGCAAGCATACGCTTATCAGCGAACTTGTAGTGTAAACATTATCAACAAAAAGCGATGAGGAAAGAGTGAACTTCTTCGAACTAAGAGATGAGAAACTTTAAAGGGATTATGTAGGTTGAAAGGTTTTTAAAGGCTCAATTCATTGCTCTAATTTATATCTATACTAATATTATAAATGCGAAAATTTGAATGGTTGTATGGATGTATGGATAGATGTTTGTTACTCAATCACGTCAGAACGGCTGAACAGATCTCGATGAAATTTGGCACAGAGATAGATTTTAGTCTGGAGCTATTCCAGGCTATAATCTATCTCTGTGCCAAATTTCTAACATAGGCTACTTTTTATCCCGGAAAATTAAAGAGTTTCCGCGGGAACCGAAAAATCTCAATCCATGCAGATGAAGTCGCGGGCATCAGCTAGTTAATAATAACCCAATAATGCATTTTACTCTTTGCTCGTTGCTCTTACTTCAGCGCTATTAAATTTAAAAATATACAGTAGACTTTTTCCACCATCAAATAAATATTATAAATGCGAAAGTTTGGATGTATGGATGTATGTTTGTTTGTTTGTTACTCAATCACGCTCCAACGGATGAACGGATCTGGATGAAATTTGGCACAGAGATAGATTATAGTCTGGAATAGCACATAGGCTACTTTTTATCCCGGAAAATTAAAGAGTTCCCGCGGGAACCGAAAAACCTCAATCCACGCGGACGAAGTCGCGGGCATCAGCTAGTTGAGCAATAAATATAAAAACTGTTTCGAAGTCGCCATCTTTGTCAAGGTATTTCATACTAGATTGTATTGTAAAACGTTGTGTGATACATGTGCGCATTGAAAATTATACGATCGGCATTATTTAATTAAAGTTGCCCATCGAAAGTAAATTTCTTCATGCTGCACTTGTATCCTTACTAATATTATAAATGGGAAAGTGAGTTTGTTTGTATGTTTGTTCCGCTTTCACGCTCCAACGGCTGAACGGATCTGGATGAAATTTGGCACAGAGATAGATTATAGTCTGGAATAGCACATAGGCTACTTTTTATCCCGGAAAATTAAAGAGTTCCCGCGGGAACCGAAAAACCTAAATCCACGCGGACGAAGTCGCGGGCATCACCTAGTGTAGCATAAATAACTATTACAAAAAATATACATCACCCGTTAATTTTGTAAATGTTAATATTTGTTAAGAAAATATTATCATGGCACGTCCGAACCTAAATAATACGAATTTATCAGTGAAGCATTTGATTCTAGACTAACACTAGTAATTTTCAACGTGTAGTAAACTTGTAGTAAATTAAAAGTGGTTGTAAGTATGCTTCAATTGAAACAGAAGTTGTTAATAGAACAAAGCACGGGAGCTTGTAATTGCAGTTGGAAATCTATTTACATAATAACACTTTATGCTTCCACAAGGGTTTGGCATGCGATTGTGAACGATAGGGGGTACTGCTTTTAGTGTGGTATTGTTACTGGTTTTCTTACGATACATTCGTTTACTTTGACTAGCTCAAAAAACTTCAGATACGTGACCTACTTCAATTTATGGGATGAAATAAAAAATACTTCTACAATTGTAGCACTGAACTCCAAAACTAGTCCAAAGTTTACTTTTATTTGTTGTTTTGGTGGACACTATTACGGCAAAATTCTGGTTGATAGGAGATTTTTTTTTACTTTATTTGTTTGGGGGCTTTTATAATTAATTAAATGTCAGCCCCAGATAGGAGATAAACTGTAAAGTTAGCCATTAATAAACGGTTCATATATAAGAAAATATCTGCGAAATTATATTTCTTCTTACACTTTTTTACTAAATGAACATTACACGTGACGCCTCCTAAAAATTAAATTAAGAAGATGTCAACACATAAATTTTCGCAAGATTTAATTACATGGACTCGGCCCTACCTGAGGGAGTTAATAGCGGTTATGTGTCACAGGGTGAAAAAAACTGCCCTAAAGTGGCCTTTTCAGGAATCCTTGAATAGCAAGTAGGTATGGGGAGAAAATAAATAGACGCCTGCGTTCACTTTATTAAAACGATAATACAAACAATTTAAAAAAAATCTGCTTTCACTCAACTATTTCACATCCCATAGCTTACGTGGAAACTGGAAATTATAACATATTTGATCACATTATGTCTCACGATAGGTAGCTATTGTCACAGAACTCATAGAATCACAATTTATGAATAGGCATTTTGTATAAACAAGCGACTCCGAGACTTTGCTCCCGTGGATATTTTAAAATTTGGCCTTATTCCCTGTCTAGATTATAAAGGCAACCTCTCTGCAAAATTTCAGAAGGAATTTCTTGGGCTGGGAGGGTCAGTAGGTGAGTGATTGAAGACCTTTCTTTATATTGTATGACTTGTAAGAGTTTACGAAATAGCGATATCAGAGAGTTTCATATATTACTAGCGGATGCTCGCGACTTCGTTCGCGTGGTATAAGTTTTTTAATTCCCACAGAAACTCCTTAATTTTCCGGGATAAAAATAGCTTGTGTCACCGGGTCCTCAACTATACCCATGCAAAAAATAACGTTGATCTGTTGCTCTATTGCGGTGTGATTGAAGGACAAACTCTCTATTAAACGTCCTTGTGGATGGTGAAACACGTACTTCTTCTTATTTAACCGAAAGCCCAAATGCAAAGTTTCATGGCTATAACTTGAGAAATAAAGGACTTTCATACCAACTTTCAACCCCTATTTTACCCCTTTGGGGGTGGAATTTAAAAAAACTGTGAAACACGTACTTCTTTATTCCTTACCGAAAGCCAAAATACCAAGTGTCGTTGATATAACTTGAGAATATCTAGAGAAATGAAGGACTTTCATAAAAACTTTCATCCCCTATTTCACTCCTTCGGGGGTAAAATTTTCAAAAACTGTGAAACACGTATTCCTTCATTTTTAACTAATAACTTGAAAAATGACGGACTTTCATACAAACTTTCATCCCCTATTTCACCCCCTTAGGGGTGGAATTTTGAAAAAACCTTCCTTAGTGTGCGCCTATGTCACAAAAGGAACCTACTGTCAAAAATTCAAGTTTCTAACCCCAGTGGTTTAGGCTGTGCGTTGATTAGTTAACGATTTTATATATACTACTCTGTCAAGAAAGTATCGGGAAAAGGTCTATAATACACAAAATGTTAATTATTATTCCAAATTAATTGTATCTCCTTCAAAGTAGGCCCCTTCGGAAATAATACACCAACGAATAATCCAATTTTCAAAGCATTTTTTAAAGGCATTTTTCGGAATCGACTTCAGTTCTTGCCGCGAATTCTCTTTTATGTCTTCTATCGATTGAAAACGGGTGCCACAAAGTGGTAATTTGAGTTTTGGAAAGAGAAAAAAGTCGGCCGGAGCCATATCCGGTGAATACGGTGGTTGTTCGATGGTATTTGTTGAGTTTTTGGTCAAAAAATCATTCACAATGATGGCCTTGTGCGATGGCGCATTGTCGTGGTGCATCCAAGAATTTTCTTTCCACAAATCTGGCCTTCATCGTCGTTTAAAATGATACGAATCGATTCTTGAGACACAGAAAGTTCAGCAGCTATCTCTCTCAAACTTGAATGAGGATTTTCAGTCACCATTTCTTTCACTTTAGCGATGTTAACTTTAGTTGAAGACGTTGATGGCCGACCAGAGCGAGGCAAATCTTCCACCACATCTCGACCACTTTTGAATGCATGGTACCACTCGTATGCACGTGTTTTTGATAAAGTCGATTCCTCGTAAGCTTTCTGCAACATTTCCAGCAACTCTGAACACGAAATTCCATTTGCGATGCAAAATTTGAGACAAACTCTTTGATCGATATTTTTATTCATTGTAAAAATCGCAAAACACTATTGAGATGAACTGACAAAATGGCGCACTGTAAACAAAGTAAATAACAATTGACGCTCAAACTTCGCGGCAATATAGACGACAGTTGTGCCAACTTAGCGACAAAAAATAATTTTTGAATTGAATTTGGAATTAGAAACAAATGATGAATTCCTGGTACTTTTTTGACAGAATGTATATATTTATATATATATATTATAAAATGTATATACATATTATATATTATATATATATATATTATAAAATAGATTAAATCATTGAGTTGGGTATATTATGAACCTACGTATGATGAAGGACAGTATATTTTGTTATGTATCCAGAAGGGCTGAATTTCAATGTACGTCAAATTATCTACTATGAGAAAGTAAAGAAAAATTTGTAAATACGAGTCTCAATATTATGTTAGCTCTATCGTGCGGAACCATACTCAGCGAGGAGGCTCTCTCGAACAGAGACTGTGTGTTCAGCTCGAGGACCCTTGAACTCCCGGAAAATAAACTGCGCAAATATGAACAGCCATTTAAAGAGTAAATTTTTTTTTGCATATTCAAACAAAAACGTTCAGGCTGCATAAAAACTATACTTAACCTTCACTTAAAATCCATACTAATCCATATAAATATTATAAATGCGAAAGTTTGGATGGATGGATGTATGTATGGATGTATGTTTGTTACTCAATCACGCTCCAACGGATGAACGGATCTGGATGAAATTTGGCACAGAGATAGATTATAGTCTGGAATAGCACATAGGCTACTTTTTATCCCGGAAAATTAAGGAGTTCCCGCGGGAACCGAAAAACCTCAATCCACGCGGACGAAGTCGCGGGCATCAGCTAGCAATATTATAAATGCGAAAGTGTATCTGTCTGTCTGTCTGCTACGCTTTCCCGGCCCATCTTTTCAACCGATTTTGCTGAAATTTGGTATAGAGGTAGGTTATATCCCGGGGAAGGACATAGGCTACTTTTTATCCCGTAAAATTAAGGAGTTCCCGCGGGAATCAAAAAACCTTAATCCACGCGGACGAAGTCGCGGGCATCATCTAGTGATTTATAAAAACTATACTTACTATACTTATTTAAGAAAAACGTTTATTTATTAGGAAGGTATTTTTAAGATTGAAAATATATTGTTAAGACTGTTGGTGTGTTTTATTTATTTTCTAATTTCAGAGAAAGAAGATATTACAGTTTGAACTATATTTATTTACTAATAGAACTTTATAAGCAGAAAACAATGAGTCATGAGTCATGATATCAGGAATACTGTCCTAAGCTATGTTTGGACCAGTGAATTAGGTGTTAGGTCCATAAATGGTTGAAACCTTCCTCCAGCATTTATAGGTATGGTACCTTTATTGTTAAATTGATGAATTCAGCTTTAGTATAAACGCACAGTAAGCCCAAATAGTTACTCTGAAAACGAATAAAGAATTCGTTTTCATCCAAAACAAAAACCGACTTCAAAACTATACCGATAAGTATCAACTTAAACTAAAAACTAAAAAGTAAAAAACATTTTCTGGGTATGTATTTGTTTTTTGCTGATTTTCTCCAAAAGCGCTAAATAAATAAATAATAAATCAATTTCGATAAAATTTACATGGGGCCAACTCTGAAGTATGATCTAGCAAACAAAAAAGAATTATCAAAATTGATTCATAATAAATTGGCGGAATGATCGCGTAACATACATACAAAAGAAACATACAGTCGAATTGAGAACCTCCTCCTTTTTTGAAGGCGGTTAAAAATCAGTAAGCAGACTGATAAACGTTTTTTCATTGTAAAGCAGTTCTAGTTAATTCTGCGTCTCTTCACATTGCAGTCACGTACGCCAACTGAATTAGATTTCGTCGAGTCAATTTCATAAGATCGCAAACGAAGCATCGCGACCCAACATAGTGCTATTTGCCACGCATGGCATCTCACGAGTTTATTAGCGTCCCGAACATGCATTGCATTCCGATCAACGCTGTACTGAAACTTTGTGGCAAGTGGCAACCTCCATGGCATAAATACCGGTGCCAATAGCATAACAAAAGTTGTTTATTGTTGTTAAGGCTACAAATTATAATTTTATTTGGAGTATAAATCTAAGTATCATTAACGTTGTAGGTAAGGTTCGTTGTACGATTGATGGTATCTTATTTATAAACGTAACGGTGCTGATTGGTTTTGGTATTTGGTAAAAGGTGTAAAGGGCAGGCAATGTAACTTTTGAATAAAATTTTCTAAAACTAAGCGAGTAGTTGTTAGTTTTCATATTTTACTCTTTAATTAAAATTTTAATTCTAAATTAAACCATCGAATAAAGGAATACTGAAACAGTCCTCACCCGTCGAGCGTCGAAAAAACTCTATTACCTTATATAGAACCAAATGAATTATTGGAAATTATTTTTTCTCACCTCCGGGCGGAAAGCGTCAATTTTCCTCCCGCTGCGCTAAACGAAAATGCCGCTTTCCGCCTCCGTCGAGGAGAAAAATAGTATACACACCACGGGCAGTAAATAAGAAAGCCTCAGATCACATGTTTATTGACCTCGGCTTCGCCTCGGACAACAATTACATGTGATCTGAGACATTTCTTATTTTACTGCCCTAGATGTGTAATGTACTATTTTCTTTAGGAAACATATTGTAGGTGCTTATCTATGAAATTTTTTTACTTTTAAGTTACATAAGTACGTCATATTAAATTTAGATCAATCAATCGAACAATTAGTTGGTTTACAACGGATTTTAGTTATCGTTCTAATCCTTGCAATACTCCTAAATGGTCTAATAGCCTAGAAAACGGGGCGGTCTGTTGTATGGAGACCCCCGCGTTAAATCCTCAGTCGATGAAACTTGGCAGGGTTTAAGTATTGGATGATCCAAAACTTACACAAAAAAATTCCGGACCAAAATAATAAACATCAAAGAGTTTAGGTAAAAATACCTAACTTCGGTTCCAATTTTTTTTTGGATATATATAAAATACCTTTATCTCATGATACTTCATCTACTGTAAAGTTTCGTCGTCTGAGGAATTTCTGTTGGGGTTAACTAGCTTCCTTTCCTACACGATAATAATTTAGATAATTCGTTTAGTAATTGCAGGTGTTCAAGTCACATGCCAAAATATATCTAGGTATAGTCTCTATGTTGCCGATTAGAACGTTAACTAAAATCTGTGGTTAACCAACTAATTGTTCCATTGATTGATATTCTTTGAACTGCAAAGTCCTAACAATGTGGCGAGCGTACATAAATCATGTTATAATACTCAACATATTTTGTTACATTATGTGTTAGTTTAAACTTGATACTGGTTTACAGATTTCGTATATAACAAATTGCGGTTATCCATATTACCCCTGTTTATTTATGGATTATTATGCACATTTACCACGTATCACAAATTATTATGAGCGTTTGGTCAGCATCAATATGACGATAATAGGTATTACAAAGGATTATTGACTAGTAGAAACTTAGAAATTGTTAGTATTTGGACCGAGACAGATGATACTTGTATAAGTAGTTTGGTACGACGTCGTCATCATCGTCCTATCAATCAATAGATATTCACATCTGGAACATGGTCCTACGGTAGAGCCATGTTCCAGAAGTGAATATCTATCGATTCAAGCAAGTTAGGACGCCTACGGCTTGAGTTTGTACGTCCACATAGTCTGAGGGTCTCCCATGGCAGCGTTCTCTGGTGCAAGGTCCTCATTCCAGCATTTTGGGTCACCAGATATTATCAGATTTTGCTCGGAATATATAAAAGATCATCGTCGGAAAGTTATATTATATTGTATTGCTCGGGAAGTCTGAATAATTTCCAGGTATAATACGTTGTGTTACTAGATTACGTCAAATAGTATTTAACGTAATCTAATTTCAGTGGTGCTATTAAGTCCCGGTTCCCGGACGTGCTTCCGTCGGATCATATTAAAACTCCTTTGAGACACAGTGTTAGATGACGAGCTTTGATTTGCTTAATTTTACGAGTAGGTTTGTCTCGCAAGATAAGCTCTTAATTGCTGCAATACTAACGAAAACTTTGTTGACGAAACTTAATAGCTATGTCTTCTTCTTCGTATCACTTTTCGCCGAGTGGTTGTTAATGTTTTGTCGTGACCGTTTACAGTACTCTGTCTTTACCATCTTCAGTCTTGTGTTGTAAAATGAATCACATAAAGATTTCATGTTTTGTGGATTGAACTATAATTATGTGATATTAACAAATAGGATTAACAAGCATTATTTTTATTTATTTCACAAATAAGATACATTGGAGTTTATTTGGTAATCGTAAGCGCTTGACGGCTTTTCTGAGTACTGCACACTCGTCGTCTATGCGTAGTACTAAATATAATTTCAACAGTTTGAAACTATCAAAAAATAATAACATTAAGTAATCAATGAAAGAAAAAGTACAAATTGAATCTGATAACAAAAGGTAATACATATTAATTCCAATACTTATTACTTTTAACTTACGAGTATATAATGTAGGATTCCGATGGGTAGAATAACATTGGTGTGGGCTGTTCTAATCTCATTCCGATCAATTTAGGAATTTACTAACCAGTAAACACCTAGCGCGTAGCTAAAATTAATTTAGAAACTGTTTTGATCTTGTATTGGTTTAACATAATTGGGTATTTGACAACTATTCAAATACATTATTTTTTAGTGATTATTAAATAGAGGATCTCCCAAAAGTCGTAATATCTACGTCCCCTAATAGTTTTATGTTGAATAACAATTTTAAACTATCGATTGAAGTAAAAAAGTGCGTCGAACTTTGATGACGTCACTATGCAATATTTCGTACAAAAACCCATACTAAGCACGCGTTTTGACGTTTGAAAAAAGTTGCTGATTTGACTAGTTGTCCAATACCCAATTGCTATACCTCTTGAAAGCAAGCGTCTTTCCGCTCATTAGTTGAGATCAAAGTAAATAGTCGGGAAATTAAAAATAACTGGAAAAAGCTAAGTTTTTCTCAAAAGGATTCTTTGCTATATAGTAGGTATAATTTCATAAACTAATTTTTTTAAAGTTCTTATCAAAATATTAAAATGTGAAAATTACCTACGTATGCACATCTTGAAATAGCAGCACTCGACGTTTTATTAAATAACTTTGGAACGAACTCTACTTCTATATAATATTTTATTACCCTAGTAGTTTTACGTTCTATTTCACTGTTTTTCAGTGTGGAAGTCTGCAAATAAAATAGAACGGTATCTAAGAAAGTAAATATAGTATACTAGATGATGCCCGCGACTTCGTCCGCGTGGATTAAGATTTTTTGATTCCCGCGGGAACTCTTTAATTTTCCGGGATAAAAACTATACCCTTCCCTATACATAATTATGTCCTTCCCCGGGATATAACCTACCTCTATACCAAATTTCAGCAAAATCGGTTGAGAAGATGGGCCGGGAAAGCGTAGCAGACAGACAGACAGACAGACAGACAGACACACTTTCGCATTTATAATATTAGTATGGATTAATATTATATAACTTAAGCAATAAATAGGAAGTGGTGGGAACAACTGATATACCTACCTACCTAAAACATCTTCGAGAAACAAAGCAATAAAAGGTTAATAAAAATTATTATTGTCAAACTTCTCGATTATTGTGAGAAGAGAACATAAAATTGGGTGTCTAGTTACCCGTTTTTATTTTCTCTCGACAATCTCAGGGCCCTTATAATAAAAAGAGTGGCATCATCCAATTTTGCATTCAATCTGGCACGAGAATTGCGTCTTCCGAGATCACCCGCCTATTCTGCCACCGCCATAAAACGATCATCTAATCCGGTTTATTTGATTTGGGTTTCGACCGCAACTTGAGTAAACGGTTTGTTGAAACAAATAAACGGTCAAATCTTTACCGTGTTAACTAGGATTGTAACGTTTGATCGCTGAGTGACATCGGAATTTGGAAATACTTAGATTTGGCTTCAATATTATAAACTTATTACTTATTAAGTATTAATAAATTCTAAGTGAGCGACAATAGACCAAACTATTAATAATTTCCCTACTGGTAATTTGTGCGGGAGTGGCATGGAATTTCCAAGGTGCAGTATGGTTATTCTTCTCGTTTGTCGCCGGACGTTCGTGGTGCGGGCCTCGAGGCTGTGCCTCCTTATCCGGGCATATCCTCTCAGGTGGCGTTGACCCTTCTAGCTCGCCGTTTGAGGCCTAAAAAGCCAAGGCCATTCGTGGCTTTCAGCCTAAGAAGCCTTTTAGTCCAAGGTGCAGACATAAGCCCAAATAGTTGCCAACCTTTGATAGGAGATGGCGCTAAAGAAGGAGAAAAATGGTTATTTAATCATGACTCTGACCCTGCTAAAACACAAGTCATGTTAGTCGGCAGACCTAGGCTGCTTTCTAAACTGGATCTTAATTCTCTTCCACCAGTTACATTTAATTATATAAATCTACCATACTCCTCTCAGGTGAAAAATTTAGGACTCCATATCTCGCAAGATCTCTCCTGGTCTTGTCACGTGGCGGAAATCAGTCGAAGGGTTTTTGCAGCGACGCATGCACTTAAACGGATGCAGAATATGCTGCCACAAAAAGCAAAACTTGTGCTTGTTAACTCCTTATTGCTCCCAATCATTGACTATGCAGATATCTGCTATACCGACCTCACTGAAGAGCTACTGAACAAACTGGACCGCCTGCTCAACCTATGCATCCGGTATGTATACGGTTTGCGTAAGTTTGACCACATTTCTAATTTCCGTTCAAGACTTGGGTGGCTCAACATTCGCTTTCGCCGAGATGCGCACGTTCTTGCTGCTCTTTATGGTATTCTTCATGATCCAAGTTCTCCTGAGTACCTGCAAGAGCGCTTTAAATACCACGGCTCCGCTGGTCGTGTTCAACGTTCCTCAAACGTAGATATGCTTGCCTATCCGCATCACAAATCTAGACTATATTCAGATTCCTTTACAGTTACTGCAATCAGGTTATGGAACGCCCTTCCTCAGAAAATACGTCAAGCACCGTCTCTAAACGTTTTTAAGCGTCGAGTACACGAACACAATCAAAAATGTCAGAATCCCTCCACATAATCACATTCATATTTATCTATTTAACTTGTGTATATATAATATACTAGTATGGCGCGTGGCTGCGCGGCCCGCTAGCGGACCGCGTACTGGACCGCGTGGTCCACTGTCTACTTACTCGCTGTCCTACTATCCTGCCCCCCGATTATGTAAGAATTGCCGATCAAATCGTCAAAGTTCGGCGTCAAAGTAAAATAAACCATAACAGCATTAAATTAGAGCTCAATTTCGAAACACGAAATTGAGCTCTAATTCAATGCTGTTATGGTTTATTTTACATTGACGCCGAACTTTTACGATTTGATCGAAAATTCTTACATAATCGGGCAGCTGGTTTACTGTCTACGTGTTCTGATCTGAACAACACACTGCTATGTTAGTGAGTACCTACAGTGGAAGCGCCAGCACGCCAAGCGTCCGACGTAAAAGAAAATTCTCATAAAGGAAAAACATAAAACAAAGACCACCAACCCCCCGCCCCTCCCTTTTTGTTTGAGCAGCCCCTAAGTAGGTACATATCTTTAACACCCTGACCGCGTGCTCCTCACCCATCATCCGAACCTTCGATCATCATCTCTCTCCATATTTTTTTCTCCGAACCATTCGTCAAAATGAGATTTCTTCCATAAAAACAAATCTTGAAAAGGAACCGTAGTCTTGCATAGTTCTACACTTGTAGCCAATATTCGCCATACATTTTCTATGGAAAAATAAATTCCGCCATCTTGAATTTTTTTCCTGTTCATCAAGTAGACCTTCATGTCCCGATCATCTTTTGCCAAGAAACCACTCTTCCATCTTTTATACTCTCCGTGATAGACACCGACGAAATTTGTATGGCGGCCATCTTAAATCCGCCATTTTGAAAATTTTTTCAGCTCACTGTCAATTGAATGAAGTTTCGAGTGACATTTGGTCGAGCACCCCCCACCTATCTTCAATACCCTTTTCTATGGAAAAATAAATTCCGCCATCTTGAATTTTTTTCCTGTTCATCAAGTAGACCCTCATGTCCTGATCATCTTTTGCAAAGAAACCACTCTTCCATCTTTTATACTCTCCGAGATAGACACCGAAGAAATTTGTATGGCGGCCTTCTTAAATCCGCCATTTTGAATTTTTTTTCAGCTCACTGTCAATTGGATGAAGTTTCGAGTGACATTTGGTCGAGCACCCCCCACCTATCTTCGATACCCTGGCTGGTGCTCTTCATCCGTCTTCGAAATCCTCAATCATCAGCTCTCTTCGTATTTTTCCTCCCCATGAATTTTTGCCTTCTATACGAAACGATGAGTGAAAAAAAAAATTTTCATACAAAATTTTACAGGAGAGGTGATCAATATGTCAGTCAGCACGAGCAGCTATATATATATTAACTAGTGTTTCGCCCTGTGCGCGAGCTGCTAAAGCAGCTCACGGGATGTGGTTAGCCCTCAATATCGATTTTGAACGAAATCGGTTTATTAACAAATAATTTCAAAATGGCGCTGCTTTTTTAAAATTTTGATACCAGTTTCCTGTTTTGTAATCCCAGGGAGCCCTATATATCGATTTTGAACGAAATCGGTCTATTAACTAAGAATTTCAAAATGGCGCTGATTTGTTAATACGTTGAAAATGAAAATGAAAATGATTTATTTCATGTAGGACAACTTGTGCCACTTATGATAAGTCGTGAATCTACCACCAGTTTGGAAAGCTAATTCTACTAAGAAGAACCGGGAAGAAACTCAGCAGTTGCTCTTTTCAAAAACAGAAAAATGTAACAATTTGTATATAATATAAAATGCATACGCTACGTAATAAGTAGGTATTACACTGACTTGTGGGTTGCTGGATGCGAAGTAGGTTGCTTCCATGCAACTATGTCATCGAGAAAATCATCTATACTATAATACCCTCGTCTTAACAGATGCTGTTTAACACAGTCTTTAAATTTATGAATGAATGAATGAAGTACATCGATTGTGAGTATCACTTATTTGCTTATAAAGATTAATGTTCTGCCTAACAAAGATATATTGATGTGTAGATGTTATTGTATATGTATTGTGAAGGCACCGTAAGAACACCAATCTCTTTAAATTTTTCACGAAGTGATACGTGTGATTCGAGCTTATAAATAGAACGGATGGCTCTTTTCTGCCATAGAAAAAACTTTGTTATCAGTTTCCTGTTTTGTAATCCCAGGGAGCCCAAATATCGATTTTGAACGATATCGTTCAATTAACAAATGATTTCAAAATGGCGCTGGTTTTTTAAAATTTTGGTATCAGTTTCCTGTTTTGTAATCCCAGGGAGCCCCGTCGTGGGTAAACGGAACCGTATCAAAATCTTGCACAGTTCTACACTTGTAGTCTCTTCTATATTCGCCATATAATTTAGTATGAAAAAAAATATTCCGCCATCTTGATTTTTTTTTAATCTCGCTAAATAGACCTTCTCGTCCTAAACGTCTTTTGCCCAGAAACCACTCTTCCATCTTTTATACTTTTTGAGATAGACGCCAAATAAATTTGTATGGCAGCCATCTTAAATCCGCACTTTTGAATATTTTTTCAGCTCATTGTCTATTGAATGAAGTTTCGAATGACATTTGGTCGAGCACCCCCACCTATCTTCAATGCTTCGATCGGTTCATTTCGGCAACTCGGTCGCCATCTTGTTTTTCCGAAATGTCATAATTTTTTCCTACTCCCATCCTGCACTTGAACATATCTTCTATAAATGAATTACCCCGTTTTGGATCTGTGGCGCCGCGGTTCGGGGTCGAAAAATCAAAAATTTGAAAACATTACAGCTCGGCCACCATCTTGTTTTTCGAATTTTTTCCACTTTTTTTATTAATCGTTTAATAATTTCTTCAATAATTGCGAGTTGTAACGAAATTGGTTGGAAAACAAAAGAGTTGCAAGAATCACGTCGGCCGCCATTTTGTTTTACCGAAATGTTATAATTTTTTTCTACTCGAAGCCCTCACCCAAACACTTCTCCCTTACATCATTGTATCGTTATCTGTCTCTTTCTAGGAGAAGAATTATGTCAATGAGTGAGTAGTTCCTAATCGCCATATAATTTGGTATGAAATAAAAACTCCACCATCTTGAAATTTTTTTCATTTTGTTAAATAGACCTCCTCCTCCTGATCATCGTTTGCCATGAAACCACTCTTCCATCTTTTATGATTTCTGAGATGGACACCAAATAAATTTGTATGGCAGCCATCTTAAATACGCCACTTTGAATATTTTTTCAGCTTACTGTCTATTGAATGAAGTTTCGAATGCCATTTGGTCGAGTACCTCTAACCTATCTTCAATGCTTCGATCGGTTCATTTCGGCAAATCGGCCGCCATCTTGTTTTTCCGAAATGTCATAATTTTCCCCTACTCCCATCCCGCACCCAAACATATCTCCTGTAAATTAACTACCCCGTTTCGGATCTGTGGCGCCGCAGTTTGAGGTCAAAAATAAATAATTTTTATGCACTATAGCTCGACCGCCATCTTGTTTTTCCAATTTGTTCCACTTTTTCTATTGATCGTTTCCTAATTTCTTCAATCGTTGCGAGTTTTAACGAAATCGGATGGAAAACAAAAGAGTTGCAAGAATCACGTCAGCCGCCATCTTGTTTTTCCAAAATGTCATAATTTTTCCCTACTTCCATCCCGCACCTGAACATATCTTCTATACATGAACTACCCCGTTTGGGATCTGTGGCGCCGCGGTTCGGGGTCGATAAATCAAAAATTTTAAAACACTACAGCTCGACCGCCATCTTGGTTTTCCAATTTTTTCCACTTTTTCTATTGATCGTTTCCTAATTTCTTCAATAATTGCGAGTTGTAACGAAATCGGCTGGAAAACAAAAGAGTTGCAAGAATCAAGTCGGCCGCCATCTTGTTTTTCCGAAATGTCATAATTTTTCCCTACTCCCATCCTGCACCCGAACACATCTCCCATACATCATTGTATCGTTTTCTGTCTCTTTCTTGGAGAACAATAAATTATGCTAATGAGTCCTAATCGCCATATAATTTGGTATGAAAAAAAATATTCCGCTATCTTGAATTTTTTTTCTTTTCGCTAAATAGATCTTCTCGTCCTGATCATCTTTGGGAGAAACCACTCTTTCATCTTTTATACTTTCTGAGATGGACAGCAAATAAATTTGTATGGCGGCCATCTTAAATCCGCCATTTTGAATTTTTTTTCAGCTCATTGTCTTTTGGATGAAGTTTCGAATGACATTTGGTCGAGCACCCCCCACCTATCTTCAATACCTCGGCCGTGCTCTTTACCCGTCTCTGAAATCCTCAATCATCAGCTGTCTCCATATTTTTGTTCAAGTTTAATTTTCTGACGTGTACCTACACGAAGCCATCAGTGAAAAAAAAATTTTCATACAAAATTTTACAAGAGGACATTTTTGGGAAAATCTCGAAAACTACCCCAAATATGGCAACACTGTTTAGATATCTCGATACAGCTGGTCGAGTTACACAATCGATTTATATATGTCAACTTTCCCAAATGTTGCCAACTGCCTCAAAAACGTGTTCGAAATTTTCAAAAACACAAAAAGAATACAAAATGGCCGCCGCCTCGTTGCACAGAAACATTTTACATAGTTTCATAATTTTTCAGTAAACTACAGGATATACCGCTCCTGATGACGTTTAAATTTTTCATCTCGCTCGCACCCAGCCGAAATGATCGCCCCTGAAAAAAGACCATGTCGAAAATCACTTTTACTGTGATAAATTCCAGTGTTGCCAGACCTCGGTGACGAAAATACCCAAATGTCATTCGCACAAGTGAAACACGTGGTTGCTCGTACTCAAATTTTGCAAAAAGTCCGTATTTCGATTTTTTTATTTTTGGGGTAAATCTTGAAAATTTCCCGAGAAATGGGGTAATTTTTTTTCCGCAATCCATACCTCGGGTCTGTACACACAATCGCCCCCTAAAAGTCGAAACGCTCCGACGTTGCCAACTATGAGAAATTTGAATTTTAAAATTGCGTTTTTTCGTACCTCACACAAAAAGGCCGCCGCGACAGCCGCCATCTTGAATTTTTAACAACCACTTCCATTCTGTCAAAATACAGGATAATTATAGGTGAAAAAAGAAAAAAATATCATGCTCGACCACGCCGTTTCGGATCTGCGGCGCCGCGGTTCGGGGTCGATAAATCAAAAATTTGAAAACACTACAGCTCAGCCGCCATCTTGTTTTTCCAATTTTTTTCACTTTTTCTATTGATCGTTTCTTAATTTCTTCAATAATTGCGAGTTGTGACGAAATCGGTTGGAAAACAAAAGAGTTATAAGAATCACGTCAGCCGCCATCTTGTTTTTCCGAAATGTCATAATTTTTCCCCACTCGAATCCAGCACCCGAACACATCTCCCGTACATCATTATATCGTTTTCTGTCTCTTTCTAGGAGAACAATAAATTAGGTCAATGAGTCCTAATCGCCATATAATTTGGTATGAAAAAAAATATTCCGCCATCTTGAATTTTTTACATTTCGCTAAATGGACCTCCTCGTCCTGATCATCTTTTGCCAAGAAACCACTCTTCCATCTTTTATACTTTCTGAGATAGATACCAAATAAATTTGTATGGCGGCCATCTTAAATCCGCCATTTTGAATTTTTTTTCAGCTCACTGTCAATTGAATGAAGTTTCGAATGACATTTGGTCGAGCACCCCCCACCTATCTTCAATACCTCGGCCGTGCTCTTTACCCGTCTCCGAAATCCTCAATCATCAGCTGTCTCCATATTTTTGTTCAAGTTTAATTTTCTGACGTGTATACGAAGCCATCAGTGAAAAAAAAATTTTTCATACAAAATTTTACAAGAGGACATTTTTGGGAAAATCTCGAAAACTACCCCAAATGTGGCAACACTGTTCAGATATCTCGATACTGCCGGTCTAGATACACAATCGATCCATACATATCAACTTTCCCAAATGTTGCCAACTGCCTCAAAAACGTGATCGAAATTTTGAAATACACAAAAAGAATACAAAATGGCCGCCACCTCGTTTCACAGAAACATTTTACATAGCTTTATAGTTTTCCCGTAAACAACAGGATATACCGCTCCTGATGACGTTTAAATTTTTCATCTCGCTCGCACTCATCCGAAATGATTGCCCCTGAAAAAAGACCATGTCGAAAATCACTTTTACTTTGATAATTTCCAGTGTTGCCAGACCTCGGCGACGAAAATACCCAAATGTCATTCGTACGAGTGAGACACGTGGTTGCTCGTACTCGAATTTTGCAAAAAGTCCGTATTTCGATTTTTTAATTTTTGGGGTAAATCTTGAAAATTTCCCGAGAAATGGGGTAATTTTTTTTTACCCAATCCATTCGTCGAGTCTGTACACAAAATCGCCCCGTAGAAGTAGAAACGATCCGACGTTGCCAACTGTGAGAAATTTGAATTTTAAAATTGCGTTTTTTCGTACCTCAAACAGAACGGCCGGCGCGGCAGCCGCCATCTTGAATTTTTAAAAACCACTCCCGTTCTGTCAAAATACAGGATAATTGTAGGCGAAAAAAGAAAAAAATATCATGCTCGACCATGCCGTTTCGGATCTGTGGCGCCGCGGTTCGGGGTCGAAAAATCAAAAATTTTAAAGCAATACAGCTCGGCCGCCATCTTGTTTTTCCAATTTTTTCCACTTTTTCTATTGATCGTTTCCTAATTTCTTCAATAATTGCGAGTTGTAACGAAATCGGTTGGAAAACAAAAGAGTTACAAGAATCCCGTCGGCCGCCATCTTGTTTTTCCGAAATGTCATAATTTTTCCCTACTCGAATCCCGCACCCGAACACATCTCCCCTACATCATTATATCGTTTTCTGTCTCTTTCTAGGAGAACAATTATGTCAATGAGTGAGTCAGTCAGTCAGTCAGTGAGTGGTAATCGAGCTATATATAGTATAACTAGTGTTTCGCTCTGTGCGAGATGTGGTTAGACGTTAGTACTAAGTAGTACAGACTTGACGTCTTTATTGTATTAAACCGAATTTATTTACTTAGATACACAATTCACCTTTAAGTAGAAAGATTTTAAAAATGGCGCTGACTTTTTAAAACTTTAGTATCACTTTCCTGTTTTGTAATCCCAGGGAGCCCTAAAATCGATTTTAAACGAAATCGGTCAATTAACAATTAATTTCAAAATGGCGCGGATTTTTTTAAATTTTGGTAACAGTTTCCTGTTTTGTAACCCCAGGGAGTGATAAATATCTATTTTGAACGAAATCGGTCAATTAACAAAGAATTTCAACATGGTGCTGATTTTTTTAAACTTTGGTATCAGTTTCCTGTTTTGTAATCCCAGGGAGCCCTAATATCGATTTTGAACGAAATCTGTCAATCAACAAAGAATTTCAGATTGGCGCTGGTTTTTTTAAACTTTGGTATCAGTTTCCTGTTTTGTGATCCCAGGGAGTCCTAAATATCGATTTTGAACGAAATCGGTCAATTAACAAAGAATTTCAAAATGGCGCTGATTATTTAAAACTTTGGTATCAGTTTCCTGTTTTGTGATCCCAGGGAGCCCTAAATATCGATTTTGAACGAAATCGGTCAATAACAAAGAATTTCAAAATGGCGCTGATTTTTTAAAACTATGGTATCAGTTTCCTGTTTTGTGATCCCAGGGAGTACTAAATATCGATTTTGAACGAAATCGGTCAATTAACAAAGAATTTCAAAAAGGGCGCAGTTTTTTTTAAATTTTCGTTACATTTTCCTGTTTTGTAATCCCAGGGAGCCCTAATATCGATTTTGAGCAAAATCTGTCAATTAACAAAGAATTTCAGATTGGCGCTGTTTTTTTTAAACTTTGGTATCAGTTTCCTGTTTTGTGATCCCAGGGAGTCCTAAATATCGATTTTGAACGAAATCGGTCAATTAACAAAGAATTTCAAAATGGCGCTGATTATTTAAACTTTGGTATCAGTTTCCTGTTTTGTGATCCCAGGGAGCCCTAAATATCGATTTTGAACGAAATCGGTCAATAACAAAGAATTTCAAAATGGCGCTGATTTTTTAAAACTTTGGTATCAGTTTCCTGTTTTGTGATCCCAGGGAGTACTAAATATCGATTTTGAACGAAATCGGTCAATAAACAAATAATTTCAAAATGGCGCTGATTTTTAAAACTTTGGCATCAGTTTTCTGTTTTGTAATCCTAAGGAGCCCTAAATATAGATTTTGAACGAAATCGGTCAATTAACATAGAATTTCAAAATGGCGCTAATCTTTTAAACCTTTGGTATCAGTTTCCTGTTTTGTGATCCCAGGGAGTCCTAAATATCGATTTTGAACAAAATCGGTCAATTAACAAAGAATTTCAAATATGGCGCTGATTTTTTAAAACTTTGGTATCAGTTTCCTGTTTTGTGATCCCAGGGAGTACTAAATATCGATTTTGAACGAAATCGGTCAATTCACAAATGATTTCAAAACGGCGCTGATTTTTTAAAACTTTGGCATCAGTTTTCTGTTTTGTAATCCTAAGGAGCCCTTAATATATATTTTGAACGAAATCGGTCAATTAACATAGAATTTCAAAATGGCGCTAATCTTTTAAACCTTTGGTATCAGTTTCCTATTTTGTGATCCCAGGGAGTCCTAAATATCGATTTTGAACGAAATCGGTCAGTTAACAAAGAATTTCAAAAAGGGCGTTGATTTTTTAAAACTTTGGTATCAGTTTCCTCTTTTGTAATCCCAGGGAGCCCTAAATATAGATTTTGAACGAAATCGGTCAATTAACAAAGATTTCAAAATGAAGGCCACTTTTAAAAAATTTGGTACCAGTTTCCTGTTTTGTAATCCCAGGGAGCCCTTATATCGATTTTGAACGAAATCGATCAATTACCAAAGAATTTCAGATTGGCGCTGATTTTTTTAAACTTTGGTATCAGTTTCCTGTTTTGTAATCCGAGGGAGCCCTAAATATCGTTTTTGAACGAAATCGGTCAATTACCAAAGAATTTCAAAATGGCGCTGATTTTTTAAAACTTTGGTATCCGTTTCCTATTCTGTAATCCCTTATCCCAGGTAGCGTTAATATCGATTTTGAACAAAATCGGTATATTAACAAAGAATTTCAAAATGGCGCTGATTTTTTAAAACTTTGGTATCAGTTTCCTGTTTTGTAATCCCAGGGAGTCCAAATATCGATTTTGAACGAAATCGCTCAATTAACAAAGAATTTCAAAATGTCGCTGATTTTTTAAAACTTTGGTATCAGTTTCCTGTTTTGTAATCCCAGGGAGTCCTAAATATCGATTTTGAACGAAATCGGTCAATTAACAAAGAATTTCAAAATGGCGCTGATTTTTTAAAACTTTGGTATCCGTTTCATATTTTGTGATCCCAGGGTAGCCCGAAATAACGATTTTGAACGAAATCGGTATATTAACAAAGAATTTCAAAATGGCGCTGATTTTTTAAAACTTTGGTATCCGTGTCCTGTTTTGAAATCCCAGGGATCCCTAAATATCGATTTTGAACAAAATCGGTCAATTAACAAAGAATTTCAAAATGGCGCTGATTTATTTAAATTTTGGTAAGTACAAGTTTCCTGTTTTGTTATCCCAGGAAGTGCAAATAATCGATTTTGAACGAATTAGGTCAATTAGCAAAGAATTTCAAAATGGCGCTGATTTTTTTAAATTTTGGTACAAGTTTCCTGTTTTGTAATCCCAGGAAGTCCTAAATATCGATTTTGAACGAAATCGGTCAAATAACAAAGAATTTCAAAATGGCGCGGATTTTTTTTTAATTTTGGTAACAGTTTCCTGTTTTGTAACCCCAGGGAGTCCTAAATATCTACTTTGAAAGAAATCGGTCAATTAACAAAGAATTTCAACATGGCGCTGATTTTTTTAAATTTTTGTAACAGTTTCCGAAAAATGTTGAAGTGTAAAGAAAATACAACGCTAATCAAAAAACAAAAGACTGAGTTTGTAAAAAGAATGTCATGGTTTTAAAACAAAATTAATTTGAATTTAGAATACAGAGCCATTACAAACTTTTTTTTATTTGAAATGACCAGTACTGAAGAAAGGCAATTTCATAGGACCTATACCTATTACCTATTGTTTATGTATTATATACTTTTTACCTTTTTCATTAAAATTCTTTTTTCTACCTAACTTGTGTTTATTATTTATATTCGAATTTTATTACAATAACCATCAGAATAAATAAAATAGTATTCTTTTTTTAATTCTTAGAATAGAAAAACATTTAGTTAACAAAGACAGTACACAAAAGCAGAATAATAAAATAAAAGCAAAATAATAAGTGTCTGCAGCTCCTGCGAGTGCACCCACAAATCAGGTGTTAGTTACTACGTAAGGTGTACCGACACTATGTTACCGCACGCACTTTAGTCTCTTCAATATTCGCCATATATTTTCTATGGAAAAATTAACTCCGCCATCTTGAATTTTTTTCCTGATCATCAAGTTTGCCCAGAAACCACTCTTCCATCTTGTATACTTTCTGAGATAGACACCAAATAAATTTGTATGGCAGCCATCTTAAATCCGCCATTTTGAATTTTTTTTTCAGTTCATTGTCTATGGGATGAAGTTTCGAATGACATTTGGTCTAGCACTTCCCACCTATCTTCAATGCTTCGATCGGTTCATTTCGGCAAATTGGCCGCCATCTTGTTTTTCCGAAATGTTATAATTTTTCCCTACTCCCATCCCGCACCCGAACATATCTCCTATATATAAACTGCCCCGTTTCGGATCTGTGGCGCAACGGTTCAGGGTCGAAAAATCATAAATTTGAACACACTACAGCTCGGCCGCCATCTTGTTTTTCCAATTTTTTCCACTTTTTCTATTGATCGTTTACTAATTTCTTTAATAATTGCGAGTTGTAACGAAATCGGTTGGAAAACAAAAGAGTTGCAAGAATCACGTCGGCCGCCATCTTGTTTTTCCGAAATGTCATAAATTTTCCCTACTCGAATCCCGCACCCGAACACATCTCCCTTACATCATTGTATCGTTTTCTGTCTCTTTCTAGGAGAACAATAAATTATGTTAATGAGTCCTAATCGCCATATGAAAAATATATGAAAAAAAAAAATTCCGCCATCTTGATTTTTTTTTCTTTTCGCTACATAGACCTCCTCGTTCTGATCATCTTTTGCCAAGAAACCACTCTTCCATCTTTTATACTTTCTGAGACAGACACCAAATAAATTTGTATGGCGGCCATCTTAAATCCGCCATTTTGAATTTTTTTTCAACTCACTGTCAATTGGATGAAGTTTCGAATGACATTTGGTCGAGCACCCCCCACCTATCTTCAATACCTCGGCCGTGCTCTTTACCCGTCTCCGAAATCCTCAATCATCAGCTGTCTCCATATTTTTGTTCAAGTTTAATTTTCTGACGTGTATACAAAGCCATCAGTGAAATAAAAATTTTTCATACAAAATTTTACAGGAGGATATTTTGGGGAAAATCTCGAAAACTACCCCAAATGTGGCAACACTGTTCAGATATCTCGATACTGCTGGTCGAGTTACACAATCGATCCATACATGTCAACTTTCCCAAATGTTGCTAACTGCCTCAAAAACGTGATCGAAATTTTGAAAAACACAAAAAGAATACAAAATGGCCGCCACCTCGTTTCACAGAAACATTTTACATAATTTCATAACTTTCCCGTCAACTACAGGATATACCGCTCCTGATGACGTTTAAATTTTTCATCTCGCTCGCACTCAGCCGAAATGATCGCCCCTGAAAAAAGACCATGTCGAAAATCACTTTTACTTTGATAAATTCCAGTGTTGTCAGACCTCGGCGACGAAAATACCCAAATGTCATTCGCACAAGTGAGACACGTGGTTGCTCGTACTCAAATTTTGCAAAAAGTCCGTATTTCGATTTTTTTATTTTTGGGGTAAATCTTGAAAATTTCCCGAGAACTGGGGTAATTTTTTTTCCCCAATCCATACGTCGAGTCTGTACACACAATTGCCCCCTAGAAGTCGAAACGCTCCGACGTTGCCAACTGTGAGAAATTTGAATTTTAAAAGTGCGTTTTTTCGTACCTCAAACAAAAAGGCCGCCGCGACAGCCGCCATCTTGAATTTTTAAAAACCACTCCCATTCTGTCAAAATACAGGATAATTGTAGGCGAAAAAAGAAAAAAATATTATGCTCGACCACCCCGTTTCGGATCTGCGGCGCCGTGGTTCGGGGTCGAAAAATCAAAAATTTGAAAACACTACAGCTCGGCCGCCATCTTGTTTTTCCAATTTTTTCCACTTTTTCTATTGATCGTTTCCTAATTTCTTCAATAATTACGAGTTGCAAAGAAATCGGTTGGAAAACAAAAGAGTTACAAGAATCACGTCGGCCGCCATCTTGTTTTTCCGAAATGTCATAATTTTTCCCCACTCGAATCCCGCATCCAAACACATCTCCCCTACATCATTATATCGTTTTCTGTCTCTTTCTAGGAGAACAATTATGTCAATGAGTCAGTCAGTCAGTGGTAATTGAGCTATATATAGTATAATAACTAGTGTTTCGCTCTGTGCGCGAGCTGCTAAAGCAGCTCACGGGATGTGGTTAGCCCTAAATATCGATTTTGAACGAAATCGGTCCATTAACAAATAATTTCAAAATGGCGCTGATTTGTTAAAACGTTGGTATCTGTTTCCTGTTTTGTGATCCCAGGGAACCCTAAATATCGATTTTGAACGAAATCAGTTAATTAACAAAGAAGTTCAAAATGGCGCTGATTTTTTAAAACTTTGGTATCAGTTTCCTGCTTTGTTATCCCAGGGAGTCCTAAATATCGATTTTGAACGAAATCGGTCAATAATATTAACAAAGAATTTCAAAATGGCACTGATTTTTGAAAACTTTGGTATCAGTTTCCTGTTTTGTGATCCCAGGGAGCCCAATATATCGATTTTGAACGACATCGGTCAATTAACAAAGAATTTCAAAATGGCGCTGATTTGTTAAAACGTTGGTATCTGTTTCCTGTTTTGTAATCCCAGGGAGCCCTTAATATCGATTTTGAACGAAATCGGTCAATATATAAATAATTTCAAAATGGCGCTGATTTTTTAAAATTTTGGTACAAGTTTCCTGTTTTGAATTCCCAGGGATCCCAGGGATTGTAATATATTTAAATAACAGTTTCCTGTTTTGAGATCCCAGGGAGTCCTAAATATCGATTTAGAATGAAATCGGTCAATTAACAAAGAATTTCAAAATGGCGCTGATTTTTTAAAACTTTGGTATCAGTTTCCTTTTTTGTAATCCCAAGAAGCCCTAAATATCGAGTTTGAACGAAATCGGTAAATTAACAAATAATTTCAAAATGGCGCTGATATTTTAAAATTTTGGTACCAGTTTCCTGTTTTGTGATCCCAGGGAGTCCTAAATATCGATTTTGAACGAAATCTATCAATTAACAAAGAATTTCAAAATGGCGCTGATTTTTTAAAACTTTGGTAGGTATCAGTTTCCTGTTTTGTAATCCCAGGGAGCCCAAAATATGTTTTTTTTCCGAAATGTCATAATTTTTCCCTACTCCCATCCCACACCCAAACGTACTATCTCTTAGACATGAACCACCCCGTTTCGGATCTGTGGCGCCGCGGTTCGAGGTCGAAAAATCAAAAAATTTAAAACACTACAGCTCGGACGCCATCTTGTTTTTCCAATTTTTTTCACTTTTTCTATTGATCGCTTACTAATTTCTTCAATAATTGCGAGTTGTAACGAAATCGGTTAAAAAACAAAAGAGTTGCAAGAATCACGTCGGCCGCCTTCTTGTTTTTCCAAAATGTCATAATTTATACCCACTCGAATCCCGCACCCGAACACATCTCCCGTACATCAATGAATCGTTTTCTGTCTCTTTCTAAGAGAACAATGACGTCTTTTATAGTTCCTAATCGCCATATAATTTAATTAATCCGCCATTTTGAATTTTTTTTCAGTTCATTGTCTATTGGATGAAGTTTGGAATGACATTTGGTCGAGCACCCCCCGCCTATCTTCAATGCTTCGATCGGTTCATTTCGGCAAATCAGCCGCCATCTTGTTTTCCCGAAATGTCATAATTTTTCCCTACTCCCATCCCACACCCAAACATAATATCTCTTAGACATGAACTACCTCGTTTGTGTGGCGCCGGGGTTCGAGGTCGAAAAATCAAAAATTTTAAAACAATACAGCTCGGCCACCATCTTATTTTTCGAATTTTTCTATTTTTTTTATTGATCATTTATTAATTTGTTAAATAATTGCGAGTTGTAACGAAATTGGTTGGAAAACAAAAGAGTTGCAAGAATCACGTCAGCCGCCATTTTGTTTTTCCGAAATGTCATAATTTTTCCCTACTCGAATCCCGCACCCGAACACATTTCCCCTACATCATTGTATCGTTTTTTGTCTCTTTCTAGGAGAACAATGACGTCTTTTATAGTTCCTAATCGCCATTTAATTTGGTATGAAAAAAAATATTCCGCCATCTTGATTTTTTTTCATTTCGTTAAATAGACCTTCTCGTCTTGATCATCTCTTGCCGAGAAACCACAATTCCATCTCTAATACTCTCCGAGACAGACACTGATGAAATTTGTATGGCGGCCATCTTGAATCCGCCATTTTGGAGATTTTTCAACTCACCGCCAATTGGATGAGGTTTCGAGTGACATTTGTTTGAGAACCCCCCACCTATCTTCAATACCTTGGCCGTGCTCTTTACCCGTCTCCGAAATCCTCAATCATCAGGTGTCCCCATATTTTTCTTCAAGTTATATTTTCTGATTTATATACGAATCCACCAGTGAAAAAAAAATTAGTCATGCAAAATTTTACAGGAGGGAGTTTATAGGGAAAATTTCGAAAACTACCCCAAATGCAGCAACACTGTTTAGATATCTCGATACTGCCGGTCGAGTTACACAATCGATCCATACATGTCAACTTTCCCAAATGTTGACAATTGCCTCAAAAACGTGATCGAAGTTTTCAAAATCACAAAAAGAATACAAAATGGCCGCCACCTGGTTTCACAGAAACATTTTACATAGTTTTATAATGTTCCCGTGAACTACAGGATATACCGCTTCTGATGACGTTTCAATTTTTCATCTCGCTCGCACCCAGCCGAAATGATCGCCCCTGAAAAAAGACCACTTCAGAAAGAAAAGAAAATCACTTTTACTTTGATAAATTCCAGTGTTGCCAGACCTCAGCGACGAAAATACCCAAATGTAATTTGTACAAGTGGGACACGTGGTTGCTCGTACTCGAATTTTGCAAAAAATACGTATTTCGATTTTTTTATTTTTGGGGTTAATCTTGAAATTTTCTTGGGAAATGGGGTATTTTTTTCCCCCAATCCATGCCTCGAGTCCGTACACACAATCGCCCCATAGAAGTCAAAACGCTCCGACGTTGCCAACTGTGAGAAATTTGAATTTTAAAATTTCGTTTTTTCGTACCTCAAGCCGAACGGCCGCCGCGACAGCCGTCATCTTGAATTTTTAGAAACCACTCCCATTCTGACAAAATACAGGATATTGGCAGGCGAAAAAATAAATAAAATATTATGCTCGACCACACCGTTTCGGATCTGTGGCGCCGCGGTTCGGGGTCGAAAAATCAAAAATTTGAAAACACTACAGCTCGGCCGCCATCTTGTTTTTCCAATTTTTTCCACTTTTTCTATTGATCGTTTACTGATTTCTTCAATCGTTACGAGTTTTAACGAAATCGGTTGGAAAACAAAAGAGTTGCAAGAATCATGTTGGCCGCCATCTTGTTTTTCCGAAATGTCATAATTTTTCCCTACTCGAATCCCGCACTTGAACACATCTCCCGTACATCAATGTATCGTTTTCTGTCTCTTTCTAGGAGAACAATTAATTATGTCAATGAGTCCTAATCGCCATATAATTTGGTATGAAAAAAAAACATTCCGCCATCTTGAAATTTTTTTCATTTCGCTAAATAGACCTCCTCGTCCTGATCATCTCTTGCCAAGAAACCACTCTTCCATCTTTTATACTTTCTGAGATAGACACCAAACAAATTTGTATGGCGGCCATCTTAAATCCGCCATTTTGAATTTTTTTCCAGCTTATTGTCTATTGGATGAAGTTTCGAATGACATTTGGTCGAGCACCCCCCACCTATCTTCAATACCTCGGCCATGCTCTTTACCCGTCTCCGAAATCCTCAATCATCAGCTGTCTCCATATTTTTGTTCAAGTTTAATTTTCTGACGTGTATACGAAGCCATCAGTGAAAAAAAAATTTTTCATACAAAATTTTACAGGAAGACATTTTTGGGAAAATCTCGAAAACTACCCCAAATGTGGCAACACTGTGTAGATATCTCGATACCGCTGGTTAAGTTACACAATCGATTTATACATGTCAACTTTCCCAAATGTTGCCAACTGCCTCAAAAACGTGTTCGAAATTTTCAAAAACACAAAAAGAATACAAAATGGCCGCCACCTCGTTGCACAGAAACATTTTACATAGTTTCATAATTTTCCCGTAAACTACAGGATATACCGCTCCTGATGACGTTTAAATTTTTCATCTCGCTCGCACCCAGCCGAAATGATCGCCCCTGAAAAAAGACCATGTCGAAAATCACTTTTACTTTGTTAAATTCCAGTGTTGCCAGACCTCGGCGACGAAAATACCCAAATGTCATTTGCACAAGTGAGACACGTGGTTGCTCGTACTCAAATTTTGCAAAAAGTCCGTATTTCGATTTTTTTGTTTTTGGGGTAAATCTTGAAAATTTCCCGAGAAATGGGGTAATTTTTTTTCCCCAATCCATACCTCGAGTCCGTCCACACAATCGCCCCATAGAAGTCGAAACGCTCCGACGTTGCCAACTGTGAGAAATTTGAATTTTAAAATTGCGTTTTTTCGTACCTCAAACAAAAAGGCCGCCGCGACAGCCGCCATCTTGAATTTTTAAAAAACACTCCCATTCTGTCAAAATACAGGATAATTGTAGTCGAAAAAAGAAAAAATTATCATGCTCGACCACGCCGTTTCGAATCTGCGGCGCCGCGGGTCGGGGTCCAAAAATCAAAAATTTGAAAACACTACAGCTCGGCCGCCATCTTGTTTTTCCAATTTTTTCCAATTTTTCTATTGATCGTTTCCTAATTTCTTCAATCGTTGCGTGTTTTAACGAAATCGGTTAGAAAACAAAAGAGTTGCAAGAATCATGTCGACCGCCATCTTGTTTTTCCGAAATGTCATAATTTGTCCCTACTCCCATCCCGCACCCGAACACATCTCCCGTACATCATAGTATCGTTTTCTGTCTCTTTCTAGGAGAACAATAAATTATTTCAAGGAGTCCTAATCGCCATATAATTTGGTATGAAAAAAAAATTCCGCCATCTTGAAATTTTTTTCACTTCGCTGAATAGACCTACTCGTCCTGATCATCTCTTGCCAAGAAACCACACTTCCATCTCTTATACTCTCCGAGATAGACACCAAATAAATTTGTATGGCGGCCATCTTAAATCCGCCATTTTGAAATTTTTTTCAGCTCACTGTCAATTGGATGAAGTTTCGAATGACATTTGGTCGAGCACCCCCCACCTATCTTCAATACCTCGGCCGTGCTCTTTACCCGTCTCCAAAATCCTCAATCATCAGCTGTCTCCATATTTTTGTTCGAGTTTAATTTTCTGACGTGTATACGAAGCCATCAGTGAAAAAAAAATTTTTCATACAAAATTTTACAGGAGGACATTTTTGGGAAAATCTCGAAAACTACCCCAAATGTGGCAACACTGTTCAGATATCTCGATACTGCCGGTCCAGTTAGACAATCGATCCTTACATGTCAACTTTCCCAAATGTTGCCAACTGCCTCAAAAACGTGATCGAAATTTTGAAAAACACAAAAAGAATTCAAAATGGCCGCCACCTCGTTCCACAGAAACATTTTACATAGTTTCATAATTTTCCCGTAAACTACAGGATATACCGCTCCTGATGACGTTTAAATTTTTCATCTCGCTCGCACCCAGCGGAAATTATCGCCCCTGAAAAAAGTCCATGTCGAAAATCACTTTTACTTTGATAAATTCCAGTGTTGCCAGACCTCGGTGACGAAAATACCCAAATGTCATTTGTACAAGTAGGACACTTGGTTGCTCGTACTCGAATTTTGCAAAAAGTCCGTATTTCGATTTTTTTATTTTTGGGGTAAATCTTGAAAATTTCCCGAGAAATGGGGTAATTTTTTTTCCCCAATCCATACCTCGAGTCTGTACACACAATCGCCCCGTAGAAGTCGAAACGCTCCGACGTTGCCAACTGTGAGAAATTTGAATTTTAAAATGACGTTTTTTCGTACCTCAAACAAAAAGGCCGCCGCGACAGCCGCCATCTTGAATTTTTAAAAACCACTCCCATTCTGTCAAAATACAGGATAATTGTAAGCGAAAAAAGAAAAAAATATCATGCTCGACCACACCGTTTCGGATCTGTGGCGCCGCGGTTCGGGGTCGAAAAATGAAAAATTTTAAAACACTACAGCTCGACCGCCATCTTGTTTTTCCAATTTTTTCCACTTTTTCTATAAATCGTTTCCTAATTTCTTCAATAATTGCGAGTTGTAACGAAATCGGTTGGAAAACAAAAGAGTTGCAAGAATCACGTCGGCCGCCATCTTGTTTTTCCGAAATGTCATAATTTTTCCCCACTCGAATCCCGCACCCGAACACATCTCCCCTACATCATTATATCGTTTTCTGTCTCTTTCTAGGAGAACAATTATGTCAATGAGTGAGTCAGTCAGTGAGTGGTAATTGAGCTATATATAGTATAACTAGTGTTTCGCTCTGTGCGCGAGCTGCTAAAGCAGCTCGCGGGCCGTGTTAGTCTCAAATTTTGAAGGATGTGTGGTGGTGTTTCAGCTTTATGCAAAAAATATGGGATTAGAAAAGGAAAATTAAAAAAGGGAAGATCACAAACATAAGTTCTTTGAAAGGAGTCGCATGCATGAGCTACTTTATAATATTTTTTTAATGATAATATACTATTTTTTAAAGAAACAGTAGGTAGGTATACATTATGTGAAATTAAACAAAAATTGTTATTTTTTTAAATCAGCCACGTATTTAAATATTTATAATTTTAGCCAGGAGTAGAACATTAAAGATAATGTATATTGAAGATTATTAAATGGCAACAAAACGGTTTTTTTTTAGTTCAAGCCTGTATTTAAATTCCTTCTTGTAAATAATTTAAGCTACGTGAAAAATCATTCATTCATTGTTCATTGGAAATTATTTTATCTACTCCAGCATCGAAAAGTTCTAACGAAACCGGTAAATTTCAAAATGACGCTGATTTTATAAATTTTGGTAACAGTTTCCTGTTTTGTGATATTAGGGATCCTCAGATATCGAATTTGAACGAAATCGCTACAATAACGAAGAATATCTAAATGGCGCTGATTTAAATTTTGGTAACAGTTTCCTGTATTGAAATCCCAGGGAGTCCTAAATATCGATTTTGAACGAAATCGGTTAATTTTAATAAGTAATTTCAAAATGGCGCAGATTTTCTAAAATTTTTGAACCAGTTTCCTGTTTTGTGATATTAGGGATCCTCAGATATCGATTTTGAAAAAATCGGTAAATTAACAAATAATTCCAAAATGGCGCTGAATTTTTAAAATTTTGGTAAAAGTTTCCTGAATTGAAATCCCAGGGAGCCCAAAATATCGATTTTGAACCAAATCGCTCAATAAACAAAGAGTTTTAAAATGGCGCTGATTTTGTACAACTTTGGTATCAGATTCAGTTTTGTAATCCCAGGGAACCCTAAATATCGATTTTGAACGAAATCAGTCAATTAACAAAGAATTTCAACATGGCGCTGATTTTTTAAAACTTTTGTATCAGTTTTGTGATCCCAGGGAGCCCTAAATATCGATTTTGAACGAAATCATTCAATTAACAAACAATTTCAACATGGCGCTGATTTTATAAAACTTTTGTATCAGTTTCCTGTTTTGTGATCCCAGGGAACCCTAAATATCGATTTTGAACGAAATCGGTCAATTAACAAAGAACTTTAAAGGGCGCTGATTTTTTAAAACTTTTGTATCAGTTATGTGATCCCAGGGAGCCCTAAATATCGATTTTGATCGAAATCGGTCAATTAACACAGAATTTCAAAATGGCGCTGATTTTTTAAAACTTTGGTAGCAGTTTTCTGTTTTGTAATCCCAGGGAACCCTAAATATCGATTTTGAACGAAATCGGTTTATTAACAAAGAATTTCAAAATGGCGCTGATTTTTTAAAATTTTGGTATCAGTTTCTTGTTTTATAACCCCAGGGAACCCTAAATATCGATTTTGAACGAAATCGGTCAATTAACAAAGAACTTTAAAATGGCGCTGATTTTTTAAAACTTTTGTATCAGTTTTGTGATCCCAGGGAGCCCTAAATATCGATTTTGATCGAAATCGGTCAATTAACACAGAATTTAAAAATGGCGCTGATTTTTTAAAACTTTGGTAGCAGTTTTCTGTTTTGTAATCCCAGGGAACCCTAAATATCGATTTTGAACGAAATCGGTTCATTAACAAAGAATTTCAAAATGGCGCTGATTTTTTAAAATTTTGGTACCAGTTTCCTGTTCTGTAATCCCAGGGAGTCCTAAATATGGATTTTGAACGAAATCGGTTATTAACAAAGAATTTCAAAATGGCGCCGATTTTTTAAACTTTGGTATCGGTTTCCTGTTTTGTAATCCCAGGGAGTCATATGTATCGATTTTGATCGAAATCGGTCAATTAACACAGAATTTAAAAATGGCGCTGATTTTTTAAAACTTTGGTAGCAGTTTTCTGTTTTGTAATCCCAGGGAACCCTAAATATGGATTTTGAACGAAATCGGTCCATTAACAAAGAATTTCAAAATGGCGCTGATTTTTTAAAATTTTGGTACCAGTTTCCTGTTCTGTAATCCCAGGGAGTCCTAAATATCGATTTGGAACGAAATCGGTTAATTAATAAATAATTTCAAAATGGCGCTGATTTTTTAAAATTTTGGTACCAGTTTCCTGTTCTGTAATCCCAGGGAGTCCTAAATATGGATTTTGAACGAAATCGGTTATTAACAAAGAATTTCAAAATGGCGCCGATTTTTTAAACTTTGGTATCGGTTTCCTGTTTTGTAATCCCAGGGAGTCATATGTATCGATTTTGAACGAAATCGGTCAATTAACAAAGCATTTCAAAATGGCGCTGGTTTTTTAAAACTTTGGTACCAGTTTCCTGTTTTGTAATCCCAGGGAGCCCTAAATATCGATTTGGAACGAAATCGGTTAATTAATAAATAATTTCAAAATGGCGCTGATATTTTAGAATTTTGGTACCGGTTTTCTGTTTTGTAATCCCAGGGATCCTAAAATATCGATTTTGATCGAAATCGGTAAATTAACAAAGAAGTTCAAAATGGTGCCGATTTTTTTTAAACTTTGGCATCAGTTTCCTGTTCTGTAATCCCAGGGAGTCCTAAATATCGATTTTGAACGAAATCGGTTATATTAAATAATTTCAAAATGGCGCTAATTTTTTTTAAATTTTGGTACCAGTTTCCTGTTTTGTGATCCCAGGGAGACCTAAATTATATCGAATATGAAAAATTCCATCTCTAATACTCTCCGAGACAGACATCGATGAAATTTGTATGGCAGCCATCTTGAATCCGCCATTTTGGAGATTTTTCAACTCACCGCCAATTGGATGAGGTTTCGGTGACATTTGTTTGAGAACCCCCCACCTATCTTCAATATCTTGGCCGTGCTCTTTACCCGTCTCCGAAATCCTCAATCATCAGCTGTCTCCATATTTTTCTTCAAGTTATATTTTCTGATTTATATACGAAGCCATCAGTGAAAAAAAAATTTGTCATGCAAAATTTTACAGGAGGGAGTAATTGGGGAAAATCTCGAAAACTACCCCAAATGTGGCAACACTGTTTAGATATCTCGATACTGCCGGTCGAGTTACACAATCGATCCATACATGTCAACTTTCCCAAATGTTGCCAATTGCCTCAAAAATTTAATCGAAATTTTCAAAAACACAAAAAGAATACAAAATGGCCGCCACCTGGTTTCACAGAAACATTTTACATAGTTTTATAATGTTCGTCTGAACGATGTCTGAAAAAAGACGATGTCGAAAATCACTTTTACTTTGATAAATTCCAGTGTTGCCAGACCTCGGCGACGAAAATACACAAATGTCATTCGCACAAGTGAGACACGTGGTTGCTCTTACTCAAACTTTGCAAAAAGTCCGTATTTCGATTTTTTAATTTTTGGGGTAAATCTTGAAAATTTCCCGAGAAATGGGGTAATTTTTTTTCCCCAATCTATACCTCGAGTTTATACACACAATCGCCCCCTAGAAGTCGAAACGCTCCGACGTTGCCAACTGTGAGAAATTTGAATTTTAAAATTGCGTTTTTTCGTACCTCAAACAAAAAGGCCGCCGCGACAGCCGCCATCTTGAATTTTTAAAAACCACTCCCATTCTGTCAAAATACAGGATAATTGTAGTCGAAAAAAGAAAAAATTATCATGCTCGACCACGCCGTTTCGGATCTGTGACGCCGCGGTTCGGGGTCGAAAAATCAAAAATTTTAAAGTACTACAGCTCGGCCGCCATCTTGTTTTTCCAATTTTTTCCACTTTTTCTATTGATCGTTTCCTAATTTCTTCAATAATTGCGAGTTGTAACTAAATCGGTTGGAAAACAAAAGAGTTACAAAAAGCACTACGGCCGCCATCTTGTTTTTCCGATATATCATATTTTTTCCCTACTCCCATCCTGCACCCGAACACATCTCCCATATATCATTGTATCGTTTTCTGTCTCTTTCTTGGAGAACAATAACTAATGAGTCCTAATCGCCATATAATTTGGTATGAAAAAAAATATTCCGCCATCTTGAATTTTTTTTCTTTTCGCTGAATAGATCTTCTCGTCCTGATCACCTTTTGCCTTGAAACCACTCTTCCATCTTTTATACTTTCTGAGATGGACACCAAATAAATTTGTATGGCGGCCATCTTAAATCCGCCATTTTGAATTTTTTTTCAGCTCATTGTCTTTTGGATGAAGTTTCGAATGACATTTGGTCGAGCACCCCCCACCTATCTTCAATACCTTGGCCGTGCTCTTTACCCGTCTCCGAAATCCTCAATCATCAGGTGTCTCCATATTTTTCTTCAAGTTTAATTTTCTGACTTGTAAACGACGCCATCGGTGAAAAAAAAATTTTTCATACAAAATTTTACAGGAGGAAATTTTTGGGGAAAATCTCGAAAACTACCCCAAATGTGGCAACACTGTATAGATACCTCGATACTGCCGGTCGAGTTACACAATCGATCCATACATGTCAACTTTCCCAAATGTTGCCAACTGCCTCAAAAACGTGATCGAAATTTTTAAAAACACAAAAAGAATACAAAATGGCCGCCACCTCGTTTCACAGAAACATTTTACATTGTTTCATAATTTTCCCGTAAACTACAGGATATACCGCTCCTGATGACGTTTCAATTTTTCATCTCGCTCGCACCCAGCCGAAATGATTGCTCCTGAAAAAAGACCATGTCGAAAATCACTTTTACTTTGATAAATTCCAGTGTTGCCAGACCTCGGCGACGAAAACACCCAACTGTCATTTGTACAAATGAGACACGTGGTTGCTCGTACTCGAATTTTGCAAAAAGTGCGTATTTCGATTTTTTAATTTTTGGGGTAAATCTTGAAAATTTCCCGAGAAATGGGGTAATTTTTTTTCCCCAATCCATACCTCAAGTCTGTACACACAATCGCCCCGTAGAAGTCGAAACGCTCCGACGTTGCCAACTGTGAGAAATTTGAATTTTAAAATTGCGTTTTTTCGTACCTTAAACCGAAACGCCGCCGCGACAGCCGCCATCTTGAATTTTTAAAAACCACTCCCGTTCTGTCAAAATACAGGATAATTGTAAGCGAAAAAAGAAAAAAATATCATGCTCGACCACGCCGTTTCGGATCTGCGGCGCCGCGGTTCGGGGTCGAAAAATCAAAAATTTGAAAACAATACAGCTCGGCCGCCATCTTGTTTTTCAAATTTTTTCCACTTTTTCTATAAATCGTTTCCTAATTTCTTCAATCGTTGCGAGTTTTAACGAAATCGGTTGGAAAACAAAAGAGTTACAAGAATCACGTCGGCCGCCATCTTGTTTTTCCGAAATGTCATAATTTTTCCCCACTCGAATCCCGCACCCAAACACATCTCCCCTACATCATTATATCGTTTTCTGTCTCTTTCTAGGAGAACAATTATGTCAATGAGTCAGTCAGTCAGTCAGTGAGTGGTAATCGAGCTATATATAGTATAATAATAATATAATTTACAAATGTATTTTATAGGTACTATATATCTATTTATATTTTATATTACTATATTACTTTAATTTATATTATATTATATTAAGTATATATTTTTTGTATATTAACTATATATTTTTACTTAAATTCTATATATAAGCCAAATTTTCAGCATTGTATAATATTATATCATACCTTCTTCACTTTATTACCTACTACCTAAATATGTTTCTTCTTTCCCCAATTTTTCTCTCTAAATTATTATACGCACTGTTCTCAACCCTGTCCCCACTACCAAAGGTTAACTGGAAGAGAATACCTCTAGGTATTAAGTTCGCCTTTGTGCATTTCAATAATATGTGCAATAAAGTATTTAAAACAAACAAACTCTTGATCGAGATGCTCCCCTTGCATGTATCGGTCAAGCGCCACCAAAACGGTAAGGCGTGTAATTCCATCCATAATCTGTCGGCTAGGCAGTAACTGAAGCCTGCGGCTAACCGACTAATTTTCGGTTAACCACAGGTTGATTTATTTATACTACAGTGTTTTTGTGGCCAATGAAAATGGTAGGGCTAGAATGTTAAATAATTGACTTTCAATTTCCACGTGATCTGTTTTTTTATTTGGTAAATTAAAGGATAATAATATTATAATCGAAATGGCTAACTTAGACATAAAAATTAATTTATTATTTCGTTCATCCGATTGTGCTGAAACTTTGTACAGTTGTTGTTTATTTAAAATTGCGTGAAGGTCTTTGACATAGTACTATCAACGCATAAATGGAGTCACGCGAGTCATTCGCCAATATGAAATAACTAGCGGATGCCCGCGACTTCCTTTGCGTGAAAATACTTTGAAAAATGAAGTACTTTCATACAAACTTTCATCCCATAAATCGGCCCTTTGGTGGTAGAATTTTCGAAAATGGCGAAACACCTATTTCTTTTTTTTAACCCGGTAGCTCAAATACCAAGTTTCATTACCAACTTGAAAAATAGCGGACATTAAAACAAACTTTCAACCAATATTTTACGCCTTTGGGGGTGGAATTTTGGAAAACCCTTTCTTAGTACTCTTCACAAAGAGCACACCCTCCAAATTTCATGTCTCCATATATGACCAGCGGTTTAGGCTGTGCGTTGATATATATAAGTCAGTCAGTCAGTCAGGATATTGAATTTTATATAGGTGATTAGATAATTATAATAATTTAACACGATTTTATGTTATTTATCAGCGCGTCTATTTCACAATGGACAACCACAAATCAAACATCGGATATAACATGAAAAAGCCTCACTTCTCACTTGATGTGATGATTATTATTAATTATTCTACAACTGAGATTATACATTATTAATGATTCTGAGAAGAGACCCGTATTCAGATGTAGTGAGCGACACAATCGGATGAGATGATGACGCCGTGTATTTACAATACTTGGTCCTACTGAATATAAGTATACAAACGAGAAATGAGACTGTGAAAATACGAATTTTAGGATTGAGAGTTTGCTTTGGATAGCTAAATTTAAATTAATTTCCATAGCTGACCCATTGTCTTAAACTGAGTAGATTTAATAAGGAAGTAGTTTTAAGGTCATTCTATGGAGGAATCAATTTGCATTTTATCGGAGGCAGGGCAGAAGGTGGCGTGACTTAGGGCAAATTACCATAAGAATGGGCGAATAAGCGGTTCCAGAAGGTTTCCAAGTTCAATTGTTTGATAAAACAAATGAGACTACCTACTATTCATTATATAACTTTTATAGCTGATAATATACCTCATTTTTGAAATAAACAAATACAATACCTAATCATTATTTATGTATAATACATTTTAATGTGTGTGTTTCCTCATTTTAAAACAACGTATACTTACCTAATCGAAAATAATCTGCAAATTAAAACAAAATTCTCATTGTTTTTTTAACTTAGGTACATGTTAGCCCTTGACTGCGATCTCACCTGATGGTAAGTGATGGTGCAGTTTAAGATGGTAGCGGGCTAACCTGTTAGGGGTAACTATACGGCAGTTATATTAAACCCTTATGCCTCCCAGACGACATTTTCCCTACCCTTAGCCAAAGTGATTCTTAACTTTCAGATATAATATATACAAACTTATAGATAGATAGATAGATGAATACTTTATTGCACACATAAAATAATACAAAGTAAAGTTAACTAAAAACTAGGCATGCAAAGGCGGTCTTATTGCTTACTGAGCAATCTCTACCAGGCAACCTTTATTTATTTTCGTAAAATTAATTTCTATCGACAAAAAATATTATTTTTACAACTTCGCTAAACCTAAACCTTCGGAAACCTATATATTGGTACTAGAATATTATTAATATAGACTCTAGAGCTTCTAATAATATGATACGGTATATCCAAGGTAGGTATCTGATATATTGATTAATATACAGAGTAATATCGAAGAGAAGAGCTTACCAGGAGATATATATTTGGAACGTTCACGTTGGTAAATTCTAAGTAAGTGAATATTATAATACTACATTTGAACCTACAATAAAATTAGATAACAATGCTGTGACAATGTAAAAATGGAACGATTATTTTCGCTTTCTAGAATATTCATCAGAAATTAATAACGTAGTCAAGCTGTTGAAGTATCTGCTACTTTCGTTATGAAATATCCGGAAAATCTCATCCAGTTTTTAACGGATTTTTAATCTATACTGTGGATCACTCCAAACTTCATTCACACTGGGAATTCCGAGTATGGAAAGCAATAAAAATCGACGATATACCTATGTACGATATACTGCAGTGTTCTTAGGGTTCGATAGAGGAAAAACAATATTGCAGAAAAATAAATAAATTTTTAATTTTTAATATTTAATCATAATCATGATCATAATCATTTATTTGGTGATTGTACGTTATTACGTATTTTTCTTGAAGTGTTATTAACATTCCTTTTCTTTAGTAATTCACAGATATTAATGAGGTACTTACTACTTAAATTATGAAGATATCTAAACATGGGTTTTTTTTAAATTATAATATTATGTACGTAAGATATTATGTAGTCCATTGAACAATGAATAAATTATAAATTAAACAAAAAATGGGGTTTGATTGAATATTTATATCTGATAGAATTTTACAGTTTATATGGAATGGACAGTCGATTAAATAATTTCTAATACTCGTCAACTCTCATTCATAATAAATATTATATCTTAAAAATGTCCGCACTACTGCAGCAACATTCGCTTTATGACAAATGAATACTTAAAAGTAAAACGTGTTCAGGAAAAAAGGTTCACTCTGAGTACACTTATGTAAAAAACAAAATGCATCTGAATGACTCTTCAGTGTTCGTATCACTTGTATCTTTAATTTTATTGTTCGGGAAAGTAAGGGCATGCTTTAATTTTGTCCATTAATTTGTCTATAGTATATAACGTGTACATATGTATACATATGTATTCCGTCATTTTAAGTGCTTTTAGAAAGCTTTAAAAGTGGAAAAACAATCTTTCACGTTATATTGTAAATGAAAATTATAAATACTCACCTTTTTGCAAAAAAATATTGTAGTGAACATTTCAAGTGATATAGCAGTGTCGGAAAAGGGTGTAGGTATCGTATTTTACATTTCCTACATTTCTCATACCTTCCCGGTAAAAATACTTTTTACGGGGTAAGTTAACTGATTTTGTTTAGTCTATATTTACTTACTTGCTGATGCCCGCGACTTCATTCGCGTGGTTTAAATTTTTTTGATTCCCGCGGGAACTCCTTAAGAAAGTAGCCTATGTCACTCTCCAGGTCCTCAACTATACCCATGCCAAAAATCACGTCGATCCGTTGCTCCGTTGCGGCGTGATTAAAGGACAAACCAACAACCAACAAACAAGCACACTTTCGCATTTATAATATTAAGTATGATTATATTATTTTTACTCAATCAACGTTACATAAATGTATGTAGATAATCAAGGCGAATCGCAGGGAGCCGCTGGATCCAGGTGACGCAAGACCGTGGCGTATGGAATTCCCTACAAGAGACCAGTCTCCAGCAGTGGACGTCTATCGGTTGAAAACGACAACGACGCCGAATCAGGTAATTAAGATAATAAGATAATAACAGTAATTATTAATGTACTATAAGTTACGGATGTATGGGAAGTAGAAAGTAGTTGACTATCATTTAGTCTGTGTTACGGGCATAGATATATATGTAGGTACAAGATGGGCACTTTCATAGAAAAAAATTGGGCGTCCGACCTGTGGAGCGCGCTCCACACCTGTATAAGCCTGTCCTTGTCCCTGCTATAGCGCTGTCCCGCTTTTCAGACTAGATGCCGTTAGTAAAATACGCCCACATTCTTTGTTTGACACGGCCCGTCATGTAAATAATTGAGGTCGTTGGTTGCGGGTGATGCCTACCAACTGTAATGTATATTCTTCGGTTAATAAAAATAACCATGTAAACTAAAACCAACCCCGCCCAGAATGATGATCAGACAACATCAAGAAATGGTTAATCGCTGGAAATAATTGTGCTATTTTCTGTAGCAGTAGAATATCGGTCAAATCGCAGCTATGAAGAAGACGTAAAATAATAAGCCTTATAAGTACAACGATACACTTTCATCAAAATACCTGAAACCTGAAAACGATTTTCTTTTCCGTCAGTCCATATAGTAAGAAGTATACAGCACAATAATACGAGTAGGTACGTTAGCTTTGGCGTGCAGAATTGCGCAGCGACGTCAACGACGTTTTTTTCCACTCTAGGACTCTTGTGTTCGCAGGAAATAAACTGAGCAAATACAAACCGCGAGCCTGCCACAGATGAAAAAATACTAAGCGCAATTTCAAACCCAACTCCGAGTAGCAAAAATTACAAAGGCAACATCAACATACACCGAAAACAAAAGGGAACGTAAATAACGTGAGTGTTCTTTATTTTTACCAACAACCATGCTCAATTGCCTTAAATAATGGGTTCTAAATTGAATAAGACCACTGAACACGAAATATTAAAGCGATTCAAATACCTATTGTGATGAGTTACGGAATTAAAAGTGTATGTATGTAAGTAAATGTATGTATGTATGTATGTAAATATATGTATGTATGTAAATGTATGTATGTATGTGTGTGTATGTATGTAAATTCAACATGAATAGCACAGAATACTATCTAATAGTATGCAATGAATAGTTTGTAGTATTATTAATGCCTAATTTTTGTACAAAAAGCTTTCAATTTTTATTTTTTTTATTTTTTTTGAAGATAATCTGTGGGAAGCTATAGGTAAGTGGGCACCGATCAAATGTTTCTAAACTTGGTTGGATATTACAAAAGTAGTTATTTATTATTATAATGAAATAAAAAATTTCAAACTAATGAAGTTTCGTAGAACGTTTTGAAGGTCGTCGTTCCTAACTGGTCACTACCTTCATATTATATAATACTAGATGATACCCGCGACTTTGTCGGCGTGGATTAAGTTTGTTTTTGTTCCACCTGGAACTCCTTAATTCTCCAATGAAAACCGACCGGGATACAACCGATGTCTGTACTAAATTTCATCATACATTGGTAGAAAAGATGGGCCGTTAAAGCGCAGCAGACAGACAGACACACTTTCGCATCATACTTTAATATTATAAATACGAAAGTGTGTTTGTTTGTTGCTTTATTGGTTTGTGGTTTGTCCTTCAATCACGCCGCAACTGAGCAAACGGATCGACATGATTTTTGGCATAGGTATAGTTGAGGACCTAGAGAGTGACATAGGCTACTTTTTATCCCGGAAAATTAAGGAGTTCCCGCGGGAATTGAAAAAACTTATTCCACGCGGACGTAGTCGCGGACATCAGCTAGTTTATAATAGTAGTATGCAAATAATTTAGATTAACTTTAATGAGTTCGAGTATACAATGTTATATTCAGTGAGTGCTTAACAATTTTAGTGAGTGCCATTTAGTACCTCCTGCGCGTTTCCGGTCTCTCGCATTAAAACTCCTTTGAAACCCAGTGTAGCTGACGAGCTTTGATTTCACTAATTTTACGTCTCGCTGGATTAACTATGAAGCACAGCAACACGGAACAAAGAAAACTTTATAATATATAATAACGTACCTATTATAATTAGCGAACACTAATTCCCTTGTTTCCAGGTCATATTATCAGTTGGATAATTACGAATATGCAGTAAATATTTAAACGATTTTACAAAGCTTTGTTGAACTTAGCATGAATTTCGGCTTACCTGTATTAATTCGATATAGTTAGTTAGTTCTATAAAAGTAGTTATAATTAACTACTTATTACCTAATTGTTTCCATAGTAGGGCATCAATTTGAAATGAAATGAAATGAAATTTATTTATTTCTGTACAGTGTAACAAAAATTTTGCATCTTATTTCTAAAGAACGATGACGGCTAAAAAAGTATAAACTGCGTTTTAGCCGTCAACGCCCACCTCCGAAACAATAACAATACCATAACAATTTACATTAAAATAAAACTAAAAGCGTGAAACATGCAAGACTGGGCGCGCGCGCGTGTGTGTGTGTGTGTGTGTGTGTGTGTGTGCGTATGTGTGTTTGTTTGTGTAGTAAGAGAATGTACCTAATTATTTGACTATTTTTAAAAGTTTTCTGTCTCTTCGTAGGAGAGTGATTGGAGCCATCTGGAACATTTGGTTTTACAGGAAAATGTTGTGAGGGGGAAGATATTTAATAATTTATTGACTCTGTTGTACAGTAAGCAACTTAAAAAAGGGTAATGGCGTCTCGAGATTGCTGTTCGAGTCGAAACCATTGTACATACTGAGTGAGGTCTACGTTTTGTGTAAAATTTTGGATCGTAGTGAAGTTGTGGGTGTTTACGGAGAAACGTACATAAAATAAACAGTTGTCTCATTGTTAGGACCTTCGAAAAATAATATAATAATATTGCATATAGCTCAATCGTGGGAAAATAAATGGGTTATTACACATAACCTTTAGCACTGCTCTCTGGGCCCTTTCAAGTCTCAACATAGACGTTACGCCTGAGCCACCCCAACAGGTAATGCAGTATGTCAAAATCGATTGAGCCAGGGAAAAGTAAATGGTTTTCAGGCAGCCAAAGTACACCACATTCCTCAGCCACTTAAATACAAAGATAAGTTTCCTGAGTCGTGACACCAAAGAGTCGATCTGTTGGTTCCATGTCATAGAACCGTCCATAATTACACCTAAATATTTGGTGATTAGTGAGCGCTCCAAGGGGGGGCAATCACAACTACTAACATTGTCATTATTAAGGCAGCTGTGGGCTCGGATTGTGAAGGATGATAGCGCTAGGGATGGTGAAGAAGACGCGAAAGTAATGAATTTAGTTTTAGCAACGTTTAGGGTGAGCAGATTCTGTTTACGCCATACAACGCCATACATACAACATACATACACAACATACGCCATACATTACAAGGCTTAAAGTGGATTCGGAGAATTTTTTGGCTTCTAGCCAGTTTTTTCCGTGGATAAGAAGTACAGTGTCGTCTGCGTAGGTGACAATCTTGCAGTTAGGTAGTGGCATGCCACATAACTCGTTTATGTAAATAAGAAAAAGAGTAGGGCCCAGGACGCTACCCTGAGGGACACCGTATTTAATTGGGGTCTCTTTACTTTGGAAGCTATTTATCTTAACGTATTGGGTACGATCTGTCAGATAACTTTTGAAAATGTTAAAAACCAAGCCTCTAACACCTATTTGCTCTAGTTTATTTAGTAACTTGGGGACAGAGACAGTGTCAAAAGCTTTGGAAAGGTCAAGGAAAATTGCGACAGATTTTAATTTATTATCAATATTTTTTAAAATGCTATTAGACAGTTTTAATATTGCATCTTCGGTAGACTTTCCATTACGGAATCCAAACTGGTTTTCTGATAATATATCATTGTGGTCAATGTAACTTAAAAGCGTCTTGTTCAAAATTTTTTCAAATATCTTTGAAAGGGTTGTAATACTGAGATTGGCCTATAGTTTGTAACACTGCCTCTGTCTCCATTTTTATAAATAGGATGCACAACTGCTCTTTTAAAAGCACGGGGAAAGATGCCTAGAGATATGCTGAGATTGAATATATATTGTAATATAGGGATAAGAATATGTGCACTAGCTTTAATACTTGATGAAGGAATGGCATCCCAGCCCACAGCGCATTTCTCTTTGAGATTACAAATTGCATCTTCTATTTCGAAGGATTCAATCATAAGTAAGACAATTTGCCTGTACGTACCTACCTAAAACCATAACAAATAGCTTTAGTACAAAAAGAAAAGTTTTCCTCGATAATCCTTTGCGTAAATAAAAAGCTAGATTATGGAAGTATTAAAAGTCAGCGGAACTGTAAACAATGCCTGCAGTTAGGTTATGATTTATTTGAGAGAACACTTTCCCGCCACAAATGGCTTGCTAGAAGTTTATTGCAGTAAAAAAACTGAGTTTGATTAGAAGACATGGCGAAAAGCTTTTAATAATATCTTAACATGAAGTGTTTGGCGAAGACCCTTATTAAATAAATTACCTAGTTTTTCAATCTCAAATAAATGGAATTTGTTTTTATGACTATATAATATTATAGATTAATTATTTATACATAATAACTTTATATTGTTTCTCTCCCAGCTACGGAACCCTCGGTGGGCTCTAGGCCGGTTTTTTTAAAATAAGTTTTAATAGTGTCACAGAAAAAAAGCAAACCTGTTTCATTATTGCATGATGGGAAGTAATTAATTTCCCGAGGCCAAAAATTTACGGCCTATAAAATTGATTAACCGTCTAGAAAGCTTATTCTTTAATTGAATCTTTTTTTTGAGTTGGAAGTACGTTTAGAGCGAAAACACACTACGGACCGGACTAAGGGGAGCGACGTTTTGTCAGATTGCCTAGTGTGTGCGTCACTTTTATAATTTGGCTAAGAACCTATGCACACTCCGTATTTTAAACATGCAGACAAATAGCAGATTGTAGCATTTGTATAGATACACAAGCGCCCGTTACTTGCATTGACAGCGCGTCTGTATCGCGTTGTGCGCGCGTTTTAATCCATACTAATATTATAAATGCGAAAGTGTGTCTGTTTGTCTGGTGTCTGCTACGCTTTCACGGCCCACCTATTCAACCGATTTTGATGAAATTTGCTACAGGGATAGATTGTTTCCCGGGGAAGGACATAGGCTACCTTTTATCTCGGAAAATTCATCAATTCCCGTGGGAATCAAAATAACTTAATCCACGCGGACGAAGTCACGGGCATCATCTAGTAGTCATATAATCTTCTTTTACATCTCTCATATTCGGTAAGTAGGTCCTTATTACCCCCAAATGGAGCTTGTAGGTGACCAATTAGCGCTCTAGGGTAATAATGTAGCTAGAAAAGCCCTAGGGCGGTAAGTAATTAAAAAAAGTATGATGGTTAGATGTACGCGAACTTTTTGAAAGAGTGAAGAGTTTTTTTTTTTAATTACTTACCGCCCTTGGGCTTTTCTAGCTACATTATTACCCTAGGGCGCTAATTGGTCACCTACAAGCTCCATTTGGGGGTAATAAGGACCTACTTTACCTCACAATCGAGATGTAAAGCAGAGTAGTTAGCTCGGGTGTAAGCATCAATTGCACCCTCGAACTATAGGCGCCCTCCCTGCGGTCGTGCGCCTAAATATCTCGGGCTGCAATTGATGCCTTACAGCCCTTGGCTACTAATCTACTATTGTTCGTACCTAAATGGGTCATCCGCGCGTCTGAATTTGTGGAAAGATCTGCATCTGGCGCTTAGTAATCAAATAAATATCAAATAATCAAATAAATATTATAAATGCGAAAGTTTGGATGGATGTATGGATGTATGGATGTTTGTTACTCAATCACGCCCCAACAGCTGAACGGATCTGGATGAAATTTGGCACAGAGATAGATTATAGTCTGGAATAACACATAGGCTAATTTTTGTCCCGGAAAATTAAGGAGTTCCCGCGGACCGAATCGATCCACGCGGACGAAGTCGCGGGCATCAGCTAGTAATTTATACTTACGCCGTGTGCATAGGCTCTAACAATGAATGATCCTGTTTTTAGGGTTACGTACCTCAAAAGGAAAAAACGGAACCCTTATAGGATCACTTTGTTGTCCGTCTGTCTGTCTGTCAAGACCCTTCTTCTCAGGAACGCATGGAGGTATCAAGCTAAATTTCATATCAAATACTCAGGTCTACTTTCCCTTGGAGCTGTGAAAAAATCAAACTTCTAAGCCAACGCAATCAAAAGATACAGCCGTTTATGCTGCAAATTTTCGACACTCGCAAGGGAATCAAAACCTACTTCCCGTGAACTCAGAATCTTGAAATTTGGTACGAAGCAACGTCTTATAGCACAGATAAAGGGAAAATTGCGAAAAGCATAAATTTTTAGTTACATCATATAATACCTACAGGTTTGTACGGAACCCTTGGTGCGCGAGTCCAAATCGCACTTGGCCGGTTTTTTTGGAATCGTCCTTAATTTTTTTAACGTAATCGAACATGTTGCATTATTTTTCAACTTCTTTGGCTAATTCTATTAACGTATTAAAAGTATTTTTTGAGGTAGGTATTATAATATTTTTGTTCAATAATTAGAAAAAAAAAATTAATAAAGAAAATAGCTTCGTTTGAAAAGAAAAACGTAATATAACGTACCTACATACGATTCTTGAAAGAGAAACTAGCTGCGTTTATTAAATAACTTTAATGCGGGTCATAAATAGAATGAATGCAACTTTTGAACAGTTCTCCCATGCAGTAAACAGTTTTGCAGTTCATTTTCTATTATTGAAATAGCTTAAGACTTATTCGCTAAAACGTATATAAGGTTAAAAGCATAGTCTACTCAAAGTTAGTACCTATTTATTTTCCTAATAAATTAAAATGACTTCTTTTACTTCACTAAAAAAAAACAATAGTACTAATGCAGATTTATTCATTGACTGCTTTTAATAAAATTGAACTAAAGTTCCTATTTATTAGGAACAATAGGATCGAGAAAAGGTAGGTAGTGCCCCGTTTCCTTTGGCTCGCTTTGGCGGGGTCACTCCCGTGACCCCAGATAGAAAAACCTATCAAAGATGGGTATCCACTATCCACCCTTGAAATCTAATTGACTACCGAAACAATTAACATTTTAATTAAAAAATAATCAGGTCTTTAAGTTTCTACTTTCTACACGTCTGGGGCTTTCCTTTATAAGAAGGTACACTAACGCGCAAATATCTACGTCTCAAAAATGCAACAAGCACGCAAATTGCATAGGTACATTTCGCGATAAACAAACTATACGATGTTGATACCAGTCTTAGTAAAGCAGCGATAACTACGTTGCGATTAATTATGCTGACTTCACTATTTCTAGGAAATTAAATGCTATTGCTGCGAATTTCATTTCCAACTTGATATTTCTTGGCAGTTTTCAAGCAAGAAAATTAAATACAGCTAAAAGCTATGATATTAACGTCTTAAATTGAATTTCCGCGTTGTATAACCACATTATGTTATTTATGTGATCGTACAGTGCTTTTATAAAACCAATAAAAACATACCAAGTGCGTATCGGGCCGCGTATTTACGTTTGCGTGTTCAATAGAAGGCAGTAGTGCCTCGAACCCCGCACGGGTTTGATGTGCTAACTCTCTGTTCAAACTCGTGTTCAATGTAAAGAATTCGACCTCCAGTCGTGCACGGGGTTGCAACCCAAATTATCTTCCAAATACGTGTTCAATACAAGGCGATAAAGCCGACGGAGCGCGGGACGGAGCGGGGCGTTGGTAGCGGCATATTATGGTGTCTTGCTATACATGGGTCACAATGTGGATCTCTCCCAAAAATCGAATCAACACAACCCGACTCCACATAGTCTTGTCTGCCCTACCCCTAGAGTATTTTTGTAAAGCGCGAAGCCAGAAGCTCGAGTAGGTGAAGCTGAATGAAGGGTCGACGAACGAGTCTTCCGGCGTAGCCCATCCATTTTACATCTACATTTTTATAAATTGTTATAACCCATAAAAAAATTGAATTTTCTTGCATATTCATCGAACACCTCACATGAAATGCCCTCAACAAACACAAATTCCGTCCGTGTGTCAAGGCAAGTAATGCCTTCTAATAAACACGGAAATAAATAAATATCAGTGCATATGTCCTTTGCAAACCCATGCGCAATTTCTGGACTCGGTCCTTGAATTGCGCACGATTTTGGAAAGGGCGTTAGCGTAACAAACCCGTTCGCGTACTTCCTTCTATTGAACACGCAAACGTAAATACGCTATCGGGCCACGCGCAGTGTAACCCTACACTTTGTCGGCGTGATTAATTTGTAAACCCATGCCTTACAGCGTTCTAGTACTTACTAAGGGCCTCTGAGCTAAGCCGCGGTCAGTCAGACAAACGGACGGACATGGCGGAACTATAAGGGTTCTTTTTGACTATACGGGACCCGAAAAACGATAAATCGGATATGAACACGCCAGTCGCTAACTTTATGATGATCTATTGAAATCTTATGATTGTTGTAATCAGTAAGTCATCCTGAAATAATTTTCTAAAAGATTATAGTATCGTATATGCTATGTCTAACTCGACTGAGTGACTAACTGCCAAGTTATGTGGTTATCTAAAAATGAAAGCCATTGACATGGACATAGGTATATTTATTTTTTATCCAAGTTTGCTATGAAATAAAAATAACATTATTTAAAAGCAAACATTCAAAGGATAAAATATATAAGTTAATGTCAGTAGCTTTCATTTTTTGAAAGCCACTGAGTCAGAGAATAGAGGGCCGAATATCCACACGTCCTACCAGTTCCATCGTCTCGTAAGGCTTTATTTCAACTTTATAGAAAAAGAAATTTCTTTTGAGAATTAAAATAAATTAATTTTTCATCCCACCTTCTCGGAAAGAGTATTTTTACTCTTCGATATCTGAATGCAAAAGCCGTTATTATCCTCTTGAGGATAAAGTAAAATATTACACTCAACTTAGGTAACTGTAGCAACGTTACTTTCAATTTTTCTTAATTATACCTACCTAAGTATTATTTGTTAAGATTATTCTGTAATACTTACCTTTCATAATGTAGTAGTTAATACCTAAACTGAAATAAAATTATCTTGTGATTTTTTTTGCATTTAGTCATCTCCTCGCTGGGATGAAAAGTTACGTGTTGCACTCGAGTGAAAAGATTTTTCACCTCGTGCTCTTTTGATTCCCTCGCTGACGCTCAGGATTCTAATTTTTGAATCAATCGGTGCGCTCGTGATTCAATTTTAGAATCCTTCGCTTGCTCGGTCATCAAAATTGAGCACGCGGTTAAAAAACAACTTTTCACTCTTGTATAACAAATAACTATTGTACACCATAAAAACACATTTTAAGGTAATCATAATATCGTCGTAGACATGAATAGGTTGATCAAGGTTCTGGCAACCTTAGAGAGGATTCTTTAAAAAGTGAGCGGAATGAAGACCGCATAAAAGTAAAGGCTGTATGGTCGATGTCTTCAGACGATGGACAGATGTCAGGAAGTGGCTGTATGGTTATAACTGCGGATCGGGTGTGATGGTGCTCTTTGGGAAAGCCTGAAAGGCCTATATTCAGCAGTGGACATCCGCAGTCTGAAATTATAATGATGATGAGAGGTGGTACTTACGCACAAAAAAAGAGGATAAAATATCCGCGAAGAGCCAAAATTTGCACAGAAATATATGATATCAAAGCATGTCAATAAGTAAATAAAACCGGCCAAGTGCGAGTCGGACTCGCGCACCGAGGGTTCCGTACAAACCTGTAGTAAGTTTTACGATTTATGACGTATTAAAAACAAGACTAAATGAACCGCAAAACTAACTTTGTTTGTAGAGGTTTATTGTTAATATAAAAAAAAACTATGCTAGTTAGAGCGTTGGTTTTATTTTTCCTGTAAAATATACATAAGCTTCTATTGACCATAATTATTTCAGATCTTTCAATTGGTAAACTTCGGAGATAAGGGGGGGAACGGTATTTTTTTCGACATTTTGCCCGATAAATCAAAAACTATTATGCACAAAAATAAATAAAAATCTGTTTTTGAATGTAGAAGTATAGCCCTTTCATATGATATCCCACTCAGTATAGTTATCATACTTTGAAATTTCAAACCCCCGATTTTCCCCCTTTTTTAATTAAACTAAAAATAATTTCCGATTTTTTTTTATTTTAATGATGTTAGGCCACTATTATACACAACTATTCCAAATTTCATGTCGATAGCTATGTAAGTATTAGCTATGTAGTAACTATTAATACTGAAATAATCGACTGTGACGGACGGACGGAGAAAGTCGCACCACAAGGGTTCCATTTTTACCATTTTGGTACGGAACCCTAAAAAAGAAAGGTTGATTTATTTTACTCCAACTCGTTACAAATTGGCCAAAAATTGAGCTGTAGGTATTTATTCAGATTTTAATCTGTGGCTCTGTGCACTGCATGTATTGCTGCAGACGTCAGTCTCGGGTAATTGTCTACGTGCGTTTTCAGTTGAATTCGTCACGTACCCAACGTTTTTTTGCTTTTTACAACAAATTCGTTTTCCCGCAGTTACACTTCTGTGGTCTTTAAAACTGTAGACGATTTTATAACACCAAATATTGTACCTACTCTACCTACCATTGTATCATAATTTTTTTTTCGTTCTTTGCGTCCAGTTAGCTAGACTATATCTACATACTCGTATATTTTACATATCTTCATCATATCATATTATCTTTTTTTGTTGTATATCTTTTTTTATAAGATATTCATTATAGTTTCAAGAAGTAGCTTAAGTAACTTTATACCTATGCAGAAAATCACGTCGATCAGTTGCGCTGCTGTGGAAGAATGACAAACGGAGAAACCAACAAACGACACTTTTGAATTTATGATCTTGTAACTTGTTAGGATATTAACTATTTGTATACGGCAAACAAATATCGGACTCCATTATACGAAGGCCTTTTAAAGCTATTAGGTAGTCTCGATGATAGAAAACCAATTTTGATGATTAACTGCAACCGGTCTGCATGTACACTGCGCAAACGAAAAAAAGCATCTTTAAAATACCTAGGTACGAGCTATACATTGCTTGCTACGTTTAGTTCGTTTCGGATTCTAGTATGTTGAACTGGAATTGATTTTTTGTTTGTTTTTATAGTACTTAGCTGACCTCTCCAGCTTCACATGGGTGTTGGTCATTATTAATATTATGGTCAAACCGATAAGTCTCTTGATCGGTGTAGTCGTACCTCACATTATGAATGGTATAGTTACAAGGGTAATAGCTTTTGTGGTATTAGTGTTAGACAAACGATTACAGCTTCCACTAATACCACCTTAATAAATAGATGCTATTAAATTCAGGAGATTAATACAGATACTTATGTATATGTGTGACTAAAGGTATTGACGATTATTACTATTAAAAGCAATCTTGGTCAACAATGAACACAGGATAGTTCAATTCACGAAGACGCGCCCCACTCTTTTCCGCAATCGCTTACAGTGCAAGTGTGCAATGTAAACTACAAGAATGTGAGTTCTATTACTACGCAGCGAGTAGCAATGTAGGCACACGCACACAAAGTTAAATAGCATAAAATGTCATAATTAACTTGAAGTATGCTCTACTTCATTTCACCTACTTTAAAAAATAAAATATAAGTCGTGATGGTCCTGCATAGAATGAATTAATTGTGATATTGGTTAATAATAATATTTTTTCTCACTTTACTTGACTTATTTGTGGAAGTAAAGCTGAAGAATGACCTGGATTGCCTCAGACAAATCTAACACTACACATAATACTTCTTATCAAAGAAACAAATAAGTACTTACAACATTTTCAGTGAATAAGTCGGACAAAGTTATCCCACAAATTGTCCTGCTTATAATATAAATAAGGTCCTATTTGTGTAAAAAATTAGTGCCTAAATATCTTGTAACCTACCTACTTACATACTAAATTAATACAAGCTTATCCTTGTTTTGTCTATTTTATCTGATTCTTTTCATATCTCTCCCTCTGTCTGTTCTGTAAACTCTCAATTTCCCTTCTCTGACATATAAAATTGGTGTGTTTCAGGTTTAGGCATTGTAAAATGGCTCCAACCGTGCAAACCAGACGGGCAGCCGCTTTAGAGGAGCAACAGAAACTTAAAAATTACATGAAGTTAAATCGCTGAAACAATTAAACACACAGCTCCTGAAGGAACAAGAGGACAGTGAAGTTGAACTGAGAGTCATCATTACGAAGAATACACAGCTGAAGGCTGAACTGGCTAGCCTGCACAGTGCCCATACTCTTGTGCAAGAGGAGCGAGACCAACTTCAGGTGGCAGTCGGCTCATTCAATCAGTGTATTCAGACCTATGAAGAGGCCTTGGGAAGAATCTCTTTTTTGGAGGATGAATTGAGCAGGTCACATAAAATAATTGATGACCTTCAGTCACATATAGAAAGTTGCGAAAGGCAACAAAACAACAAACTGTACGATGAACTGCTTGCTTCATCTTCATCCTCAGCGGCACCGGTTGTGACCATTGATCTCACCTGTGACAGTCCTTGTGCCCAAAATAAGCCACATAAAGAACTTAATCTTTACTTAAATAGTCACAGAAAAATAAAAAAATACATAAAAATTGGCAAGTTTATTACAAAAACAAAAAAATTAATTAAATCACAAAAGGCAAGTGCTCAAAACATTGTACTGAGAAAGGAGCGGTCAGACTTATTAAATAAGTTGAATATAACTTGTTCCTCATTGCAAGAAATGAGAGAGCAATATGATTCTAACATTCATAGCCTAAACAATGAGATATTAAAGTTGGAAAGTTCATTAAGAACTATTACTTCCCAGTATGAACTGTCACAGAAACAGATCGGTGAACACATTCTGGCTGCCGATGAGCTGTTAACCATAGGTAATTATAATATTGAACGATTAGACTCTCTAGTGAATAAATGCCAGTGTTCAAATAAGGTTCCTTTAGTTGTCTCAGCGGAAAATCACTGCACTGATGTCAAAAATTGTTGTGATAGAAATAATGAATTAATGTGTCCCTCCCCACAGCGGAAAACATTTGTAATCTCAGATGGGTTGGGAAAAGACTTTGGTTATTTGCTAAAAAGTGAACTACACCAACAGGTCCTTAACATATGTAACCCGGGGGCCCCCTATGAGTACATAATTGAAAATATTAAAGACTGTTGTTTAGATAAATACAGCACAGTAGTTTTGTTAGTAGGCGACAGTCGACAAATAACCAAAAAAGAAATACTGAGAAGTTTTGCATACCTACAAAGTGTACAAAAAGATTCTGAATGTAAATTTGTGCTTTGTGCGTTTCCATACTCATCCTCTTTGACCCCAGCACAAAATAGGTATGTTTATAAACTTAACAGGCTTTTACATAATTTAAGCTATGGTCATAGAGACCATTTCCATGTACTAGATACAAATAAGTTTGTTAAGAGTTTTACTCTGACAAAAGATACTATGTATCTGCCACATAGATATAAGAAACAAATAGCTACATTAGTAGCTTGTAATATACAAGACCCAGCTATTTTTAGCTTGGATGTAACTGAGAAAGGTACATGTTGTACCCATAATATTGATATAACTAGGAACACTAGTACCAATCCCAGTATTTTGGAATTGGATAAATATTGTACAAATTGTACTAATTTTTGTGTTAACATTGACTCAGGCAATGCTGGTGGTACTGCCAAGTCAGTTAATAACACAAGCTACAGTGGTAGTACTACCAGAAACCCTGTTCCGTGTTTAAACTAGGCAGCAAGACAACGGAGAAGCTCTGTAAAATAAACATTGTACATCAAAACATACAGAGTCTCTCCGGCAAAGAATTAGAGATAGAATTGTTTGTAGAAAAATGCAACATACATATTCTGTGTTTCACTGAGCACTGGCTTAACAGTGAACAATTGCCAATAACTAATATACATAACTTTGCATTGTCAAGTGCGTTCTCCAGAAAATCTGCTATTCATGGTGGATCATTAATCCTGGTCCATAAAGAAATTAATAGTAAAGAGCGAAAAGACATAGTGGGTCTTTCTGTTGAGCGCATTGCTGAACTGTCTTGTGTGGAGCTGGAGCGTTTTATTATAGTCTGTGTTTACCGGCCCCCCTCAGGTGATTTCACCAATTTTGAGGATATAATGGAAAATGTGTTAAAACGATTGTGTGTGTCCACTAAGAAGATTATAGTATGCGGCGATTTTAATGTAAATATTTTATTAGAAAATGCTTTTACTGGTAGGTTGCTAAACTTATTTAAATGTTTTAACTTGAAACATGCTTTTAGTGAACCTACTCGGATAACAGAAACTTCAGCCACTTGCTTAGATAATATTTTTTACAGTGGCGATATAATTTTGGAAAAAGCTGTTATAAACAAGCTAAGGTCGGATCATTGCGGGCAACAGATAACTGTTTTAAGTAGTGCCAATAAAAGTAAACAAATCATCAAGTGCAGACCAATAACTAAACATAAATTGACGCGGTTTAAAGCTCAAATTTCCGCCAAACTTCCTGCACTCACCTATAAAAAGGGTCACCCAGACAGCATCTATACTAGTCTCTTCAAGACAATAGACAATGAATTTAATAAAGTATTCAATTTTAAGCAAATAGAAATAAGTGGCAAATTAAAGTTCAGTGATTGGGCTACTGTAGGTATTTACAAAAGTAGGGACAAGTTGTACGAGTTATACGATGAAAAACAATACAACCGGTCCCCCAGTTTTGTTGAACGCGTGAAAACCTACTCAAAGACTTTCAAAAATGTTTGTATTCATGCTAAGGCACTACATATTAAAGAGAGAATTGTGAAGTCGGATAACAAAATAAAAACCACTTGGAACATAGTAAATGACGAATCTGGTAAAACTAAATCTCGTGATGTCAACTACGAGATTGTTATTGATAATAATAAAATAACATCTGATAAAGAGGTTGCCAAAGCTTTCGAAAAGTTTTTCCAGGATGTTCCTATTTTGTTGACCGACTCACTAAATTCCTCACCCACCGCCGCTCAGAGTATATTAAAAGACAATGTAAAAGAGTGCAATGTTTCATTTGAATTTAGACACATCACTGCTATAGATATTTTGAAAAACTTTAAGTTATTAAAATTAAAAAATACTGGTGACCTATGGGGTATGTCTGTGAAAGTCATATCTAACATAATAAGCGACATTGCCCCTTACTTAGCTGTAATTTTTAACGATTGTGTAGACTTAGGCACCTTCCCGAGTTTAATGAAACATGGTAAACTCATTCCTTTATTTAAATCAGGAAATAAAAACGACCTTAATAATTACAGACCTATTTCAATTTTACCAACTCTGAGTAAGGTTTTTGAAAAAATTATTTTAAGCCAACTAATAAATCATTTTAACACAAATAACTTACTGCATCCCGAGCAGTACGGCTTCACTAAAGGTCGTAATACAACCGATGCGGGCGCAAAACTTTTAAAACATATATACGATGCCTGGGAGCATTCACAGAATGCTATTGGTGTCTTCTGTGATCTGTCCAAGGCATTTGATTGTGTTGATCACAAAACTTTATTGTTGAAATTAAGCCACTATGGCATCAGAAATGTTGCACTCGATCTCATTGCTTCTTACCTAAACGATAGAACTCAGAGGGTATGCGTAAACCACGTGAAGTCAGAGGGCTCAACTGCATTAATGGGTGTCCCACAAGGCTCGATCTTGGGTCCTTTTCTATTTTTGGTGTATATAAATGATTTACCATACCATGCCAACAATGTATGTGACATTGTATTGTTTGCTGACGACACATCACTTATTTTTAAAGTGGATAGAAGCAAGGACAATTTTGACGATGTAAACAATGCAATATCACACGTATCACACTGGTTTACTGTCAATAATTTGTTATTGAATGCTAAGAAAACCAAGTGCTTAGAGTTTGTTCTACCTAATGTAAAGAATATTGATAAAACTATAATGATAAATGGAGAAACACTAAAAATGGAGAACTCCACAGTTTTTTTGGGGGTGACCTTGGATAATAAGCTTCAATGGGGCGCTCATATAGAGACACTAGCGCGAAAACTTAGCTCGGCTGCTTTTGCTGTCAGGAAAATTAGACAGTTTACCGATATTGAAACGGCTAGGCTTGTCTACTTTGCTTACTTCCACAGTGTTATGTCGTACGGCATTTTATTGTGGGGCAGAGCAGCTGATATCCAATCAATTTTTGTATTGCAGAAAAGAGCCATCCGTTCTATTTATAAACTCGGATCACGCGTATCACTTCGTGAAAAATTCAAAGAGATTGGTGTTCTTACGGTGCCTTCACAATACATATACAATAACTAGTATGGCGCGTGGCTGCGCGGCCCGCTAAAGCGGACCGCGTATAGGGGCGCGTGGTCCACTGTCTACTTACTCGCTGTCCTACTATCCTGCCCCCCGATTATGTAAGAATGGCCGATCAAATCGTCAAAGTTCGGCGTCAAAGTAAAATAAACCATAACAGCATTAAATTAGAGCTCAATTTCGAAACACGAAATTGAGCTCAAATTCGATGCTGTTATGGTTTATTTTACTTTGACGCCGAACTTTTACGATTTGATCGACAATTCTTACATAATCGGGCAGCTGGTTTACTGTCTACGTGTTCTGATCTGAACAACACACTGCTATGCTTGTGAGCACAGTGGAAGCGCCAGCACGCCAAGCGTCCGACGTAAAAGAAAATTATCATAAAGGAAAAACATAAAACAAAGACCACCAACCCCCCGCCCCTCCCTTTTTGTTTGAGCAGCCCCTAAGTAGGTACCTATCTTTTATACCCTGACCGTGCTCCTCACCCATCATCCGAACCTTCGATCATCATCTCTCTCCATATTTTTTTCTCCGAACCATTCGTCAAAATGAGATTTCTTCCACAAAAACAAATCATGAAAAGGAACCGTAGTCTTGCATAGTTCTACACTTGTAGCCTCTTCAATATTCGCCATATATTTTCTATGGAAAAATAAATTCCGCCATCTTGAATTTTTTTCCTGTTCATCAAGTAGACCCTCATGTCCTGATCATCTTTTGCCAAGAAACCACTCTTCCATCTTTTATACTCTCCGAGATAGACACCGTCGAAATTTGTATGGCGGCCATCTTAAATCCGCCATTTTGAATTTTTTTTCAGCTCACTGTCAATTGGATGAAGTTTCGAGTGACATTTGGTCGAGCACCCCCCACCTATCTTCAATACCCTTTTCTATGGAAAAATAAATTCCGCCATCTTGAATTTTTTTCCTGTTCATCAAGTAGACCCTCATGTCCTGATCATCTTTTGCCAAGAAACCACTCTTCCATCTTTTATACTCTCCGAAATAGACACCGAAGAAATTTGTATGGCGGCCATCTTAAATCCGCCATTTTGAATTTTTTTTCAGCTCACTGTCAATTGGATGAAGTTTCGAGTGACATTTGGTCGAGCACCCCCCACCTATCTTCGATACCCTGGCTGGTGCTCTTCATCCGTCTTCGAAATCCTCAATCATCAGCTCTCTCTGTATTTTTCCTCTTAATGAATTTTTGTCTTCTATACGAAACGATGATTGAAAAAAAAAATGTTCATACAAAATTTTACAGGAGAGGTGATCAATCAGTGAATCAGCACGAGCAGCTATATATATATTAACTAGTATGGCGCGTGGCTGCGCGGCCCGCTAGCGGACCGCGTACTGGACCGCGTGGTCCACTGTCTACTTACTCGCTGTCCTACTATCCTGCCCCCCGATTATGTAAGAATTGCCGATCAAATCGTCAAAGTTCGGCGTCAAAGTAAAATAAACCATAACAGCATTAAATTAGAGCTCAATTTCGAAACACGAAATTGAGCTCTAATTCAATGCTGTTATGGTTTATTTTACATTGACGCCGAACTTTTACGATTTGATCGAAAATTCTTACATAATCGGGCAGCTGGTCTACGTGTTCTGCCCCCCGATTACGTAAGAATTGTTCATCAAACGTTAAAGATTTTCGTCAAAGTAAAATAAACAATGACAGCATTGAATTAGAGCTCAATTTCGTCTGCCCATTCTTATACGTTTAGGGTATCGTACATACCTAAACGTATAAGAATGGGCAGACGAAATTGAGCTCTAATTTAATGCTGTTATGGTTTATTTACTTTGCCGCAGATTTTTAACGATTTCATCGGTCATCCTTACATGATTGGAGGGCTGATCTGAACAACACACTGCTATGTTAGTGAGTACAGTGGAAGCGCCAGCACGCCAAGCGTCCGACGTAAAAGAAAATTCTCATAAAGGAAAAACATAAAACAAAGACCACCAACCCCCCGCCCCTCCCTTTTTGTTTGAGCAGCCCCTAAGTAGGTACCTATCTTTAACACCCTGACCGCGTGCTCCTCACCCATCATCCGAACCTTCGATCATCATCTCTCTCCATATTTTTTTCTCCGAACCATTCGTCAAAATGAGATTTCTTCCATAAAAACAAATCTTGAAAAGGAACCGTAGTCTTGCATAGTTCTACACTTGTAGCCTCTTCAATATTCGCCATACATTTTCTATGGAAAATAAATTCCGCCATCTTGAATTTTTTTCCTGTTCATCAAGTAGACCTTCATGTTCTGATCATCTTTTGCCAAGAAACCACTCTTCCATCTTTTATACTCTCCGAGATAGACACCGACGAAATTTGTATGGCTGCCATCTTAAATCAGCCATTTTGAAATTTTTTTTCAGCTCACTGTCAATTGGATGAAGTTTCGAGTGACATTTGTTCGAGCACCCCCACCTATCTTCAATACCCTTTTCTATGGAAAAATAAATTCCGCCATCTTGAATTTTTTTCCTATTCATCAAGTAGACCTTCATGTCCTGATCATCTTTTGCCAAGAAACCACTCTTCCATCTTTTATACTCTCCGAGATAGACACCGACGAAATTTGTATGGCGGCCATCTTAAATCCGCCATTTTGAATTTTTTTTCAGCTCACTGTCAATTGGATGAAGTTTCGAGTGACATTTGGTCGAGCACCCCCCACCTATCTTCGATACCCTGGCTGGTGCTCTTCATCCGTCTTCGAAATCCTCAATCATCAGCTCTCTCCGTATTTTTCCTCCGGATGAATTTTTGTCTTTTATACGAAACGATAAGTGAAAAAAAAAAAGTTCATACAAAATTTTACAGGAGAGGTGATCAATCAGTCAATCAGCACGAGCAGCTATATATATATTAATATAATCTTTGTTAGGCAGAACATTAATCTTTATAAGCAAATAAGTGATACTCACAATCGATGTACTAGAAACCGCCATAAGCTTGTAACAGCGTCATATCGCGTGCGCAAGGTGCAGAAATCCTTTGTGGGGTCGAGTATACGCTTTTATAACATGGTACCAAAAGAGTTTCTGGAGTTGCCATTACATAAATTTAAAGACTGTGTTAAACAGCATCTGTTAAGTCGAGGGTATTACAGTATAGATGATTTTCTCGATGACAAAGTTGCATGGAAGCAACCGGCTTCGCATCCAGCAACCCACAAGTCAGTGTAATACCTACTTGTAAGTAACGTAGCGTATGCATTTTATATTAAGTATGTATATACAAATTGTTACATTTTTCTGATTTTGAAAAGAGCAACTGCTGAGTTTCTTGCCGGTTCTTCTCAGTAGAATCAGCTTTCCGAACCGGTGGTAGATTCTTACGACTTATCATAAGTGACACTAGTGGTCCTACATGAAATAAATCATTTTCATTTTCATTTTCATTTAATAACAAGAAATAATGTATCTAATAATTATTATCATAAAACACGACTTTATGGAAATAATGTATTTATTAATAACATAAGAAAATCATTCAATTACATTTTGATATTACACATTAAATAAAAAAATGATTGAGAAATCATCACACCTTATATTAGTCGGAATCGTCGTTTAATTCAGAAATATTTGATTCAGAGCTCGATGAATCACAGACATTTATGATAAAACTAAAATCTAAATCAAAGTATTTTAAATACTCTTCTTCTATTTTTCAAAATACCTACCTGGCTTTTAAGGACAATACGTTCCGTTCTTTTGGACATAATAAAAATAATATTTTACAAAAAATTAAAGTAGAGCAACTTTCCGGTGGGTCACGATACGCAGCAAAGCAAACCAACTTAACCGTGTATACTGAGCCGTGGTCGACTCGAGACTAATGTTCGGGCTGAACTCCCCGCACCCCGTTGTTTCCCCTCGCGATAAATAGTGGGGCGCGTCTTCGTGGATTGAACTATCTTATACCTAGATGCAATTTCTCGCTCTCTTCTTAAATATATAGTTATACTCGTAGCACAGAATATGTAATAGTACGGTTATAGAGTCTCCATAGATATCTTCTGTGACAGTGTACCTATAGTTATAAAGAAATTTAGTAAACTAGTAAGCTAGATAATTTTAGTACGTAATTTAAATATTTATTTATTTTTTGCTTTGTTTTGTTTTTGTTACAATATTAATATGTTTACTGATGTTGCGTTGTAGTTCAGGTGCCCCATTACCATGCATGCCATGTCTACATCCAGAAGACTAAATTGCACACGTCATCTCAATATCCATACTAATGTTATAATTGCGAAAGTGTGTCTGTCTGTCTGTCTGCTACGCTTTCACGGCCCAACCGTTCAACCGATTTTGATGAAATTTGGTACAGGGATAGGTTGTATCCCGGGGAAGGACAAAGGCTACTTTGCATCCCGGAAAATTAAGGAGTTCCCGCGGGAATCAAAAAAAACTTAATTCACGCAGTCGCGGGCATCATCTAGTAACTAGTTGGTATACTTATTAAGCGTTATACCTAAAGCAAATGTAGTCAGTTTTGTGGACCAATAAAAAAACGAATGTCCGTCTCAGAGATGCAAGCTATCTGTGTACCCATCAGACAAACAGACATGACTACTGCACTATTTACCTTTTTAAGTAAATAAAATGATGTATATTATTTAGTTTTGTATATAGTCTCTTGTCGTTTCTGTACCTGCTATGCATCTCTAGACATCAATTATTCTCACACCTAGGGCATCTGGAAGAAATCCACATTTGTAGCGATAAGATGTCCTTGTACACGTCCTTTCTATATTTAAGTTTAGTTTTAATTTGTATTCTGTACAGAATAAATAAATAAATAAATAAATAAACCTATGGAATATGTACTTTTTTATTTATATTCAGAATACAATTTACTTTGGTGCTAAAAACTTCACATAATTACTGCATCAATCTCTCGTGATCTCGTGAACTTGGCGCAGCGGCACAAGTATCCAATTTGGGCTCTCGATGAGACTGGTAACGATCTTTTCGGAAATTGGGTCAGGTTTGGCCATTTCCTTTGGCCGATTTTCAGCTATCGAGTCGAGTTATCATGTTAAGCCGTATCGACTGTGTTGATGAAATGTACGATATTTTTGCCATCATAGTGCCGATTGAAAGTTTATTGCTCCCCTGTACGTCAATTTATCTATCCAGCGTCTTTCTCCCTAATATTGTACCTAAGACCTTTTCTAAAAAAGTAGAAATTATATATTTTCCAAACGATTACTAAACACCTAAAATACTGTACCCGCTACCGTTTCATGGACAGCTTGGTTCAAGTGTTACTTCATATTTTGTTGACTTGTTTTACAAAATAGAATATTAAGAACGCAATGAAATTCTAGTATACAAAAAAGGCTTGACTCTAAATTATCACTCTGTTGAGCCTTCTCCCTGGAGGACTTCGAACTACATAAAAATAGATAAATTTCACACAATATGTATGTGAGTATAAGTGGGTATCACTGTTTGAAATAAAGTGATAGCTTATCTTTACAAAACCATATTGGCTGGTTATACATATTACATGGGCCAGTGATTTGTACGGGATCTACTGTTTTCCGCTTATTCATGCAGCTCAAGGGGCGATTACCCGCCTACCGCTGCTGCTCATGAATACATCTGAATTGATTGTAGCTAGAGTGTAAATTGATGCAGATTTCTGTATTCGAACATTTTAATTTTTTCTTATAAATAGTTGAGGGTTTGACTTCGCGTGCTCTCTTACAAATTCGCATGATGTGGATACAATTCTTCCTATTGTGTTAGTGAAAACCCAAGGAAAACAGTATTGAACGAAGAAAATATGTAAAAAAAATTTTCAAAGCCGGTATAAGTATAACTGTACATAGTACAGTAATATAGGTATCACTGATTCTTCGGACGTTCCTATTGATCACTTGTTCAATTTGACCTTGCGACACGATGATTCTGTGAATTTTGGAAGAGCGACAGTGTAAAATAGATTTTTAGAAGGTTCTTATATTTTGGGGTTATGACAATATTCATAAACTTGTGCGATAAGCTAAAATTAGTGCGCGCCTAAAGTGAAAGTGGAAGTGATAATTTAAATAGTTACCTACAAAGGGGGATTTCCACGCTCTGCTCGTAAAATGTATTTTTAAATAGCACCTAACATTCCGGAATGTTGTTAACAAGAAGTAGTGCCTATAGTAGATAAGGCCGAAAACACATTACCTACGAAAAATAAAAAGTCTGGCGCACAAACAGCATGCGCGCACACTGTTACAAGGATCTGCACAGAATATCGCGGCAGGACAAAACGTGGTCCCACTATAAAGCACGGGGACTTCCGTCATGTCCGTAGTATGTTTTCGCCCTAAGTCAAGCGGTCAGACTGTAACGCGCGTGTTTAATCTACGTGAACAGGCTCTAAACGTGACGTATGACAAGTGACGTGCATAAATTCATTTCTCATTGTCAGTAGTTAACGTTTATACCGGATAACGATTCTGGCATACAAAGCAGAGCGCTTAAATCGTGTTATAATAGCTTTCAATTTCAGGGGCCCGCTGATGTGTAAACTATTGATTTGCTATCGGTTCCGATGGAAATCGTGGACGGATTGATACGTTTTGCGGATTAACTTTTTATGTACCTACCTAGGTAAGCAAATAGTTTTTAGATAGAAAATTTAAAATTCAAATCCATAGCAATTTGTTGCACAACAGATGTACAAAACAACGGTTAAAAATTATAAATATGATCTAATAATTTTAGATCATATTTATAATTATTATGTATAATTTTTAGCATTTAAGGAAAATATAAATAAATTATTATAAAAATGTCAAAATCTAAAATTATATTATGTAAAATTTAAAAATTTCAGAGCTGAAAGAATTCATTAATTTTATAAAATGTCTTATCTATTGAGAAGTCGCATAATTTATTTTTAAACTGATTTATATTGTTACATTACATTGCCTTATCTGCTAGATTTGGTTAAATTATCATTTATATCAATCAATAAATTGGCATTAAACTTACTTTTACTAGATTCTAGAGTGGTAGGTAATAGGTATAGGTCATTGGTCCAGTCACTGGACCGTTTGTCCCGAAAAACTTATCTTGCTTTCAAAATGCAGAAGATTCAATTTGGCTCAAAATGGTCAAAAAAGAAAACGAAAGCTAAATCATACTAATATTATAAATGCGAAAGTGTGTTTGTTTGTTGGTTTGTTCTTCAATCACGCCGCAACAGAGCAACGGATTGACGTGATTTTTTGCATGGATAGGTATACTTGAGAACCTGGAGAGTGACATACTTTTTATACTGGAAAATTGAGCAGTTCCCGTAGGAATTAAAAAAACTTATTCCACGCGGACGAAGTCGCTGGCATCAGCTAGTAAAACTATATTTTTTGTGGGCAGTGGTTCTGGTATAAATTCATGTCGATTCTTTCAGGTAAATGACGTACTTGTTAGCAGACGTATAGTTCGCGCGCGAGTTGAATGCAGAGCTTAAGTATAGTGACACATAAACTCGTGCGCGAACTATAGGTACCTATAATGATCGAGTTAAATCAGCGGTCCAAGCACAATAGTACGGCAACGATTTCCCGCGGGTTTTCATCGATAAAGGGGTGTCGCGAAAGAGATGTGTCGCACTAATCGTGCTTGGGCTGCAGGTAGGTAAGTAAAAGCTGCGATGACATTGTAAGTAGCAAAATAGTGGTATGTGGTATTTTCCGTTCCTTTTACAGTTCATAATGCTCGTACTACGCATTCTAATGGAACAGCAATTGTGTTGTGATCACTAAGTGGAACACAGCAATCATTTCAAGTAGACAAGTACAAGTATATTTCAAGTAGTAGATCAGGTACCTACTCTAGCGATGATTATGTAGCAGTAAGTCAAAAGAACAAGCATACATTTGCCCCTTAACACTTTCGCTGCGTTACGGCAAGTATTTTGCCGTATTTGACGGTCAGCCAGTGCGGCAGCTCGTTTTCCTTGTTTTGCGCACGGTGCGGGGGTGATCTAACTATGTTCCCGTACGTGTAGGAAAGAGACAGTGATTTTTTCAATATGGTTGCTTTTAATATAATAATATTGTATACTAATAATGTACGGCAAAATAGTTGCCGTAACGCACAGCGAGGTAAGTATTTTTATTCAGTGCGGTACGGCGACTATCTTGCCGTACCCCCCCAACCCCGCGCCTCACTGCATGCGTCCACGCGGCCTCTCAGTTTGCATTAGTGTTGGCCGTAAGTGCTCGATATTTTTTATGCCAAAAACTACGCGATGAGACGTTCACGTAAAAAACATGTTATGAGTAAGGGAATTACCTAGTTTATAAAATTTATTTTATTTCGTTAAAGTTCCTAATATTATCTCATCATAGATTAAAAATAAAAAGTATTTATAATAATTTGGTACCCTAATATGAATCAGAATTTAAAAAACCTATTAGTATTTATTATTATTTATTTATTAATTAGTGTATTTGTACTAAGTACATGAGCGACTGCTTTTTATTTTTATTTTTTTTATATTTAAATATATTTTTTAAAATTGGCGATAGGTACTTGTAAGAGTAATTATTATGTTGACTAATTGAAGTTGAGAAATGAAGAATTATGTTGATTTATACACTGTTAAATTTGTTGTGTCTTTAATAAAGAATATCTTTAAAATATCGATTGTCATTTCAGAAGTAAACCCATCCCTAGCAATTTTTTAACTTCTATGCTATACGGCATATATATTGCCGTAAATGACGGATTTTGAAAAATCTCTGTATCTTTCGAAATATCATAGAGAACCCGGGGCTACCGCAGCTAGGTATACACGAGGATGTAGCCTATCGATTTGTTCAAAAAAACCATTGATATGGTGAGTTTCCACGTCTCCATGGACTTTGAAAGTCAGGTTCCGGTACGGCAAAATAGAGTTCGTAACGCATATCAGGAAATATAGATACGGGCAGTATTTGTCTCGTACCGCACGAGCCGTAGGTTTAGGATCCAATGCTGCCGCAGCGAATGTGTTAAAAAAAATTATTTACTTAAACATTCGTGCTAAATTTTTGAAATGAAATTATTTATTTCATGTAGGACAACTTGTGCCACTTATGATAAGTCGTAAAAATCCACCACCGGTTCGGAAAACTGATTCTACTGAGAAGAACCAGCAAGAAACTCAGCAGTTGCTCTTTTCAAAAACAGAAAAATGTAACAATTTGTATATAATATAAAATGCATACGCTACGTAACAAGTAACAAGTAGGTATTACACTGACTTGTTGGGGTCAACTGGGTTGCTGGATGCGAAGCCGGTTGCTTCCATGCAACTTTGTCATCGAGAAAATCATCTATACTATAATAACCTCGACTTAATAGATCCTGTTTAACACAGTCTTTAAATTTATGTAATTGCAACTCAAGAAACTCTTTTGGTACCATGTTATAAAAGCGTATACTCGACCCCACAAAGGACTCTTTTGTTTGATGCAAATCTTGCAATGGTTCTTCTGAGTCTATAACTTCTCCTGAAAATATAAGTTGACTTTCATTGCATTACGATGAGTTAAAAAAGTTAGGTATATTTTCATGGAAAGTTCCTATTCTAATTAAACCATTGAATTAATTTGATTGTAAGCATCATCAATTATTATTAAATCATCTACAACTAATTGCAAAACGGGGTCAAGACACTTTTCCAAAAGCAATCACTGTATGAAAAGAGAACCGACAAAGAAAAGAAAACATCTTTATTTCCGCTTTAAAGAAAATTTAAAACCTTTCACGAAACGAAGTCTTGAACATTTGCATAATCTCAATACAAATCTAAAAAGTATTCTCTCTCCGTTTAAGTGCAAAAAAAATTACAAAAATTAGAAAAAATATAATTTTCTAATTAAAGTTGACATACAAAACGCGAAGGCAACTGCTAAGCAGGAATGCGCGTGTACGCGTGTACTATTTTTGTGGATGTGTTTTGTGTGTTGCTCCACATGATGCCCGGGACTTCGCCCGCCCCTCTTTAATATTTGTGTATAAAAAGTACGGATGGTTGGATATGTTTACGGTTATTTTTACGGATTCAAGCGTAGCAGACAGACAGGCACACTTTCGCATTTATAATATTAGTATGGAGCAGCTGTCACCGCGCATTTTGCTCAAAATTTCGAGTACGTATAAAAACCCAAGAATTTTCTTTTAAACCTAAAATATTCACGGCTTTAGCCATAAAAGCGGTGCTTGCAGGTAGAAAAAAAATATCATAACATAAATCTCTGAGGCATCTAATTATATGAAACCGGCCTCTTGTGAGCAAAACTTATAGCCGCCATACGTCAGGATGCTTTTTTATGAGAAACTGCTTCTAAGTAGCCTTTTAGAAATTATTAAATAGCTGGCATACTCGGCGTTTAGAAAATGGCAGCAAAAATACGCGAGGTATTTTGTAAAGGAAATTCTCGACATTTACGAATACGTGTACTTGAGATTATAGCCATTTAAAAAAATACTTTAACCATTCAATGGTAGGCTCTATACCTAGCTATAAATCCCATCTAAAAAGGTATTTTGGATACGATGACTGGCAATGACATATTACTATAATATTTTGTCTGTGCTAAGCCACTTAACACCGAAATAGCGAGTAGGTATAAAACGGGTAGTCACTTCGCTATGTGAAGCGATGCAGAAATGAGAGAGCTCACTTATACAGAGATAGTTTGTTCAGCTCAAGGGCTCTTGTACTCCGAAAAATAAACTGAGCAAATATCATCCGCCAGCTACAGTTGGTAAAAATATTGCGCACGCAGGTCCTAAAGGTCTGGACATAATATAATTGAATTTCAGCTCACATTATATTCTGTGATCTCTCTACTCACTACTAATACGGGAAGAGATTACAGTGGGTAAATCTGTAATCTGTGCACACTGCACAACTCAAACCAATAAACGGATCGGATATTATGACGAAGGCATCCGCTCAGATAATAGGGTCAAATAGGGGTTTAAAATTTAACCATCAAAATCAAACTTTGTTTATAGTTAGGTATTAATATTTGGACTTTGTACGTAGGTAAATTCCCACAGTAGGTATAGACCGTACCTATTTTGTGATAGTTTTATGCTGAATAGCCTGCATGAGTAGGTGTGAAAAGCCAATACTTTTTTTTATTGAAAACAATACAATAGAAATTAAAGCTAGCTATCCTAACCTAATTACCTACTATATAAATCATGCCCGCATGGAATGGTGGCAATACTTCAATTAATAAAACGCATTTTTGTTGACTCGACGTTCCAACTCACGTACTCGGTCCAAATTAGTTTTCGTCGAGTCAATTTTCACAAGATCGCAAACGAAGCGTTTCGATCTGCCATAGTCATACATAGTGCTATTTGTGCTTGCATGGTGTCCGGTTCTTATTATAGTATAAGGCATCTACATGTACAGTCGACGTCAAAAGTGCATCTAGAATAAGCAAACAAGGTTCTTTGCATGCGGTCGGACACCCACACACTTGCAGTAGTATAATATAAGTCGTTCAGCTTGTAGGTATTGTAATAGCCGAGTAATATCGATAATTTCACACTCCAAGTAAGTGAGCTCAGTGGCGAGGCGTGGAACTGTTTGGATTGCGCAACGCAACTGTTGCCGGTTCAAATCTCGACCCCGTGTAAGCTACTTTTACTGTTTTTATTTGATGAGTGATATTTTGATACCAGCAATAGCATATGCGGGTAGTTCACTAAACAGATATGGTCACTGAGTACTGACGGAGACGGAAGATTTGACAATCGTTAGTCGTTATTAGCAAATACTACAAAATTATTATAATTTACTAAGTTTTGCTGTTTCTTATCTTCAACAATAATGCAGGCTAATATAAATATGCAGAAGAGGATGCATATTATTAATGAGCTAAATAATATCGGATACAATATAGCTCAAATTTTCAATGAAACTGGTTTCACCGTGAGTATTGTTTTTATTGTTAAAAAATGTGTGTTCATAAACTTAGGATTAGTTACATATCGTTATATTAGTAAATATCTATAAAATTTAGACAAGATACTTAGTAGTTTCAAAAGTGTTTATTTTAATAGTTTCAAAAGTGTTTATTTTAATCTCGCTGTTTGGTTTTTAGTGGACAACCAAGTTGGGTGTCGCATCCTGACGAAGAGAGTAATGCTTCACAACGAAGACATAATATTATGGTTGAACAATATGAGAACCAACTGACGAGTTCGCGAACATGTTCGATACTTAAATACCAGCGCCAAAGCTGCACATTATAACATATGGAAGTGATGTCCAGCTGTTGATGTGCCACAACTATCATTTGTGCATGATAATTGTTGTCCTGTGCATCGATCACATATAGTGCGTAATTGGTTTAATCAAAACCCAGACAAGTTATTCCCTGGCCAGTAAGATCACCAAACTTAAATCCTATAGAATACTAGCTTATGCCCGCGACTTCGTTTGCGTGGACTACACAAATTTCACACCCCTATTTTACCCCCTTAGGGGTTGAATTTTTAGAAATCCTTTCTTAGCGGATGCCTATGTTATAATAGCTGTCTGAGTGCAAATTTTCAGCCCGATCCGACCAGTGGTTAGAGCTGTGCGTTGATAGATCAGTCAGTCACCTTTGCCTTTTAGAATAATAAGAGGTTTGATGGTGCAAAGGTGGGATATGCGAAATGAAAGGACTGCAGAGTAACTAAACGGAGGCTCACTGTATGGAAGTATGGGAGAATATATTTAGAGGAACGGATAACTGTCCCAATATTACAAACGGATTCACCCGGCGGCGCTTGCTTGCTGTTATTGAAAAAAGTGGAGGTTTTATTGAATAGTAATACTTTTAAAGCTATATAAAATTTAATTTTTAAGGCTTTAAATATGAAACATAACGTATATTCTTTTTCTAACTTGTATTAATTATTATTAGTATATCTTATCAAAAATAACAGACAAAAAAGCAGCGCCGCCCATTGGTTACTAGATTTTGGTTTAGCTTCAATTTTCTTTTCTTTATGAAAATGATAGAAAAAGTAGCTGAAGTTATTTATTACTTTTGAGATTTAAAATAAAGTCGATTATCTAATAAAAAGTGTTTCTTCCAATTTATTTTGTTTGTTTTATCACTTATTGACTCATAATAACCAATAATTAACACCACTAACATAGTTATAACTTTTCTCCCAACTTAAGTAACTTTGTCCTTAAGTATTATCGTGTAATAATTAATGTTTGCGTTTATAAATGGATGTTATGTCTGTAAATAAAGATATATTATAATAAAGAATAACAAACAGACACAAAACACATAAACAAAACATTAATTTTGTTTGTATTCAAAATAAAATAAAAACTGCTGAGAGATTCGAACCTAGGTCATATGATGAATCGTATTCCAACTATATTATCACGACACTGCGAGTGGTTACTGTATAGTGATGAAATAAACAATCAGAATAGACAAGGGTATTGAATAGGAATGTTTTGAACCTAATGCTAATGTCATAAGGTTGATATTGTTGACAGTTTATATATGCAGGTAGTATTGAACTGAAATCGTTTGAACCTTATGTGGTTGATTTAAGGTTGATAATATTATTGACAGTTTATGTTTATCAGTGTGAGTGAGCACGTGAGTGATTCACAGCATTGCTCGCAAGCGGTTTTAGCCTTAGAGCTATGTATGCAATTTTGCAGCTGACTGTACATCTACATGTACATGTACATTTTTATTTTAAAGTAGGCAAGTAAACGCTCGCTCAAATATAATATTTTTGGACACTTGTATAATCTGTGATAATAATAATGTTCATATTTATTCTAGTATACTAGCTGATGCCCGCAACTCCGTCCGCGTGGTGAAAGGATTTTTGATTCCCGCGGGAACTCCTTAATTTTCCGGGATAAATAGCCTATGTCACTCTCCAGCTCCTCAACTATACCCATGCCAAAAATCACGTTGATCTGTTGCTCCGTTGCAGCGTGATTGAAGGACAAACCAACAAACCAACAAACAAACACACTTTCGCATTTATTAGTATGATTTTTATGTGTGCTCGAGAAGTAATTTAGCGGGATAAGCAGATCAGCAGCATTGGCGATGACGTTTTTTGCCTAGAAATTGGGAACTAACGAATAAAACCATGTAACTGCAGTCAATTTTTCTTAGGCAAGCGTGCTCCTCCCTCATCATTGCTTTTCATGAGCGTTTCAAAAGCGCTAGCCTATCTTGTAATAACATATTTTCAACAGTTTCCTGATTCTACTTCTCAAAATTGCCTATTCCCAAGATAATCCCTATCTACGAATAATCTCAAACAAAACCAAAAAATTCCCTTAAAAATAAACATTTAAACATTTTTAAAGAAACATTTTACGGAATAACTTTAAAATGCTTTATGAAAAAGTTTTCCATCCTAATCCTTTGTAAAAAGCTGAAATAAAGAAGTTAGCAAAAGTCGTTTGGATTGCAAACGAACCTTGTAGTGAAGCTTGTGATTAATTTGAAGGGACACTTCCCGGCCATAAATGGCTTGTTTAAAGTTTATTGCAGTAAAATACTGCCTTTTGAGATTCCGCCCATTATAAGTTTTCCTCGAATCACGATTATAAGGAACTAGGAGTGGCCTGCAATGTTTTCCACGAACGTGTATCAAGATCATGAAAAACTTGATGTTAGCTGGCTAGTCTATGCAGTTCTTACCTAAAATTGTACCTATCATATTATTTTTATTTATTTCAAACTAGCTGGTGTCCGTGACTTCGTCCGCGTGGTTAATTTTTTTTCAATTCCCGCGGGAACTCCTTCATTCTCCGGGATAAATTTCGTGCGAGCTTTGATTTGCCAGAATAAATACCATGTCCTTGTCCTAGCCTTAAAGCCTACCCCAAATTTCATCAAAATCGGCTGAAAATATGGCCCGTGGACGCGTATCAAGCACATTCACATTTTAATTTTTATTTTTTATCCACTACAAGTTAGCCCTTGACTGCGATCTCACCTGATAGTAAGTGATGATGCAGTCTAAGTTGGTAGCGGGCTAACCTGTTAGGGGCATTCGCATTTATTATTTTAGTTATTAAGTGGTTTTACTTTAAATCTAGCCGGACCGAAAACGAATTAACCGAAACAATCTTCGCCTTCATAACACAAAATCCAATGATAAATTTTAATATAAATAATTGCCTAAAATTAATGTAAACTACTTAGTTCGTTTGTATTATTTTCTATTTTCTTGTTTGATTTTTATTAGTGTAATGTTCGTGCGAATTGAAGTATGGTATTTAGGTTCTAGGCACGTTAAAAGATTTTTTAATAGTATAATTTATAGTTACATTAATGAATTTTAGTAATTGAGTAGATAAAAATATGGTAAATGGTTTCGGATAAAGAGTTGAAGTTTGTTAACATTATAGCAGCCACACACCATCAAGTATATTGTCCAATCTGCATGTTAGCTTGAGGCTTGATCTAAATGAGCAGTCCGATCTGGTCATCTCCTCACAATCAAGGTTTCTTACACGCTAATAATTCGCCAGACAACCATCGTCAGCTCCCCATGCTGTAAGAAATTATTACAATACTCATGCTCATACCCATTACCCATCTGTACCAAACTTGCTACAAGTTTGCTTCAGATAGGTCTGAACATGAGAAAATCGTATCCAATAAAATTATCGCGTTAAATCGACTTAACACCTATGATGCCTACGTCACGTTACAGGCGTGAATTGATTATACTCATTGTCAGTTGTTATCGACAGATGATCACGCTTTTCGCATACAAAGAAGTGCTTAAATAGTGCCGACTTGTATTTAATTATAGCTTTCAACTTCAGGGAACGCTGATGTGTTCCTTGTACTCCTTTACTCTATCGATTTGTAATAATTTCGAGGAAAATTAAGGCTAGGTACGTATAAAAATAAAGGAATATCAAATGTAGTTAGGTACGAGTATGTCAGATATTTTGTTGCCTTACTCTTTTATAAATATTTTAAATAAATAAATAAATAAATTTCTTTATTGAGGCAACCAACAGGCCCATTTGTTAGTAGAACATAAGCTTAAAACTATGTTAGTAGGTAATCATTGAAACTATAATAATAACATAATAACAAAATAATTCTATACAATAATTCACCTAATTAGCACTTTCAAGAAGTGTTCAAGGATTGGAGAGTCCAACTTCCCCGCGAACATCTTCAGGATACTATTGGAGCTCGGTCGCAGTCTTGTCAGGAGGGGAAACGTCTTCTTCCTTATCATGGCATAAAAGTCCTCCGTTTGCTCTTGATGATATTCATTGAAGTCATGTAAAGCGGGTGACGCCGTGCTCAAAAAATAATATTATTTATTTATTTCACTTACACAACGTCTTGTTACTATCACAGACTACAGTGTATAAGTTACTATATAAGCATTTATGTGAATCGAATTAGAATTTAATTTTGATTTATGTCGTATAATCTGCAATATTTCAGTTAGAATATTCCCATCAATAATTTAAAAATGCAGGCAAAGACACCAAACTTCCAAACTTTCTTATCGGCACCTCAAGTGCCTTTGAGTGACGAAGTGAAAGAGATTAACAAAGTTTTGAAACACAAAACTTACATCGTTTACGACTTTAGTGAAAATTATTAAAATATATTCATGGACGGACGGTTGCGTCTAGAACTAAGAAACAAACAGGAAACAATTTACAAAGTAATAGCGTATGTAGTAACGAATGAACTAGCAAACACTAATAAAGCTGTAATTTTTAATCAAACTTTAATGCTGTAGGTATGTAATACAATAATAAAATAATAATAACAAATAAGCCTTTATTTTCCCAAACACCTAATTACAGTACTTAAATATTACTTAACGCTAGGTATAAATAGGTAATTACTTAAGATTTAGATTTTAAACAATATTTCTATATCTAATTGTTATATTTTAAGGTGGTTGTCTGGGACACCCACTTGCGGGCGTAGGCCTCCTCCAACTCATTCCATTTTGCTCTGTCCCTTGTTAATCGGGTCCAAGTGAAGCCGATAGTTTCGGTGATGTCGTCATCCCATCTCTTTCGCGGGCGTCCTCTTTTCCTCTTTGTGTTGCGCGGCCACCAATCAAGTACGCGCTCACCCCAACGTCCAAAATAATTTTCCTATGTAAATTCTTCAAAATAAATATAATATAAATGCTCTTGCTAGTTAGTGAACTACTAGGTGAGGTGTTTTTTTTCTTTAATTTTACATTAAACTGTGTTAAACAACCTAAAAGCACCACTCAGTAATAGCGTCTTCACACTTTTCGAGTGCTGGGTACCCAAAACCGGTGGTGGAGTTTATGGACAAGAATAATATGACATGGGTAAATTACGCAGCTACGAGTAAGCTGTCAGACATGCCCATACACTTTTCCGCCGGAAACCCGGTCACCGGGACGCGTGGAAATACATTAAAGGTTCAATATCAAATGTATGCATGACGATAATATAGCGCGAATGGATCATTGTATTTATTTATTTACTAACACCACAGAATACATAATAGTACCTTACAGGTAGATACTAACAGGACGTCCAGATGGCAAAGTTTTTGAAAGTATGAAAGGAAAATCTTTACTCACGCATAGTGTCGTTCGTCCCATAAGTGTTGTTAATGATTGACTTTTCTTTAGCCTGTGCGCTCCATGGCACTGTGAGACCTTATACTCGTAGTAATGTTTATGAATACGGGTGTTAGTATAAAACTTAATTTACCAACGTGATAAATAAAAATGTCGGCCTACAGCAGTGATTTGTTTTAGTAAGTGCCTAAGTACCTACCTAAGTGCAGCATGACGGTCTCCATTCAGTTCCTTGTACTTATTAAAAATCATACACGCGCATAACTATTATACGCGCAGAATAAGACCAGCGCGGGAGTAGGAATCCACGTGCGGGTATTGTAAAGTGTACCAGAACCGCGAACGGACATGCCTTTTTCAGACAGAGGAATTAATTCGTGCTTAACGCTGATCCTTTGTCCTAGGAAGGCGACTCCATAGAAAATGACAAACTTATCCTCACGATAACGTAGGCCACGTGAAGGGTCAGCTACTGTTTGATACCATCGCGTCTCGCTGTCGCGTTTGACGCTGTCGCGGACGGGGCTTGGGACGGCCCGGAAATTATTTACGTTTTCCACCCGTCCCATACCCGTTTCCGCGTCCTGCTGTAAATATTCCCATTCTGCACGTGCAAGATGCCCTTGCAGTTGATGGTACACGGAACGGCGTTTGAATGCTGTAGCGCCATGTACTCGGTGTCAGGCTGAATTGCTCATTGTTTATGCATTTATATTTATGATAAAATTGCTGTAATTATAGCCACTGAATTATTAATTTCTGAATTATGAACATTCATTGTTCCCCATTTTCACCTAAATTGTTCTATTCATGTACCTACTCGAATTCCTATTGTTTGTGAATTACTTTACCGGTAGACTAAAAGCCTTCTATAGCAATTTGTTTCCATTAGTGGAAAGTTCTCATAAGTTTTATGATATTTCCATATCAAAGGCACATAAAATACACGATGATTGTTTAGATACGTTATTTATTATTTTGTAAGGAAAATAATTACAGTTCCATCAATAAAATCTAAAAACAAAATACGAAGGAACATATTATTCTAAGCAGGCGTTACTTTGCGGAAGTCCATGATAATGAATGAACGAGATGTTTAATTCGCTATAATCCACCACAGTAGACAAATCTATGTGGTACAGTGCGTGTCCTTCACCAATAGCATGCGAACACCCACCACCCTGCAATTCGCACCGGCACAGCACCACACCACACAAATCTTTCAAATAACTCTCAACGTACGTTTCACTCCGAAACCGGAGCATCCTCAGGAGATGTTGACTTTACAATCGTGCATTGTCGAGTCAACATCTCCTGAGGATGATTATTTATTTGGCGCCGACAAATGGAACCAAAAAATGAAAGTCGACTTTGCAATGATTTTCCATAAATGCCTTCATGCATTATTATAAAAATTGCTGATTGTAACTGAGGTCGGGACTTCAATCAAATAAACGGGATGAGGTCATCGCTTTACGGCGGCAATGGACGCGGTGGGTCATCTAGGAAGACGCAATTCTCGAGCTCGTAGATTGAATGCTAAATTGGATGAGATCCCACTGTTTTACTATGTAGACCCCAAGCTTGTTATACTAAGTTACTCGGTTTTATTTTCCTGCCCGCTCACAATGTTTGAATGGTTTGATTGAATGTGACAATAGTGATTGTAACAGACACTTCTTTCGCTCTTTATGCCTTTGTTCGCTCGAGGGGGAAATTTATTGTTCCTTTTTACTACGTTTTATTTCGTTACTCCTACAAGGTCTGTATTATATTTTAATATTAGATTGGATGTAGTTTTCTTCACTCTGTCTTCTATTTAGTTATAATGATCTAATAAAATATGTTATTTGGTAACATTTTTCGCACGCTTGGGAAAAATATGAATACGATTGCCAAGGTAATATGGAAATAAAATTGATGTAACGTCATTATGGAGCAAATATTTAATACTAGCTGATGCCTGCGACTTCGTCCGCGTGGATGTAGGTTTTTGGTTCCCGCGGGAACTATTTAATTTTCCGAGATAAAAAGTAGCCTATGAGTTATTCCGCACTAGGTATAATCTGTCTCTGTGCCAAATGTCAACCAGATCCAGCCGTTCTGGCGTGATTGAGTAACAAACATCCATCCATCCATCCATCCAAACTTTCGCATTTTAGTAATATTAGTATAGATTAGAATAGATTAGGATAGAAATCATAGAACTATAGATATAGGTACTAAAATTCTACATCAATGATAGAAATATAGATGAAGGTAGATAGACTAGGCTAAGTTTAGCATAATTATTTGTAAACTATCACTTTACTGAGTAAGAAAATCCTAATCAGTTACGTTTGGCAATCGGATAATTCTAACGGAGTTCATAGATGCTTGCATATTAAAAACTATCTAACATCGTTAACTAAAACAGCCGTTTGACCAACGTTTGACAAACGTAACCATAAGTTTGAAGCTTGGCTCTCAAATTATTACGATTTTATTACACGATCTAAAATGCAATTTAAAACATCTTGTTGAATTCTTATCTAGCAAAATCTATTGTTAATATGAGTCATAGCTAGGCATATTTCTAGTCATATTTTGTAATTTTACCAAAGGTCTAAGAGCCGGATACCCCACGACCTTCACCGATCTGATATCCAGATGACATAGGTAACTCAAACTCAAAACTCAAACTCAAATCATCTTTATTCAAAATTGGTACCTACAAATAACACCTTCTGAACGTCATGTTTACAAAGAATAAGAGTTTATGGTGATAATTAACAACGGTATCTTAAGACTAAAGCTACGAGGGTTCCAAACGCGCGCTGGTCTGAGAAGAGCCCACAACAAACTCAGCCGGGTTTTTTTTATTATCTCTCTCTCTCTCTCTCCAGTCGTTCCTTCATTGCTGAAGATCGTGGTCCTGGGGATTTTGCAACCTTGCGCGGATTAAATTTTTCCATCGGAATCTATCGGAGGCCAGTCTTGCAATGGTGTGAAATTTGCACTTGGAGTCCCTCAGCTGGTCTGACCATCTGGTTGATGAGCGGCCTCTCGATCTTTTGCCCTCGGTGTTGCCCGTCACTATAAGCTTTTCCAAGCTGTCGTTCCCACGTCGCATGATGTGACCGAAGTAAGAGAGCAGGCGTTGGTAACATATGGAGGAAAGTCGCGTTTTTACCCCTAGCTGTGACAGGATAGACGCGTTTGTGCGCTTGGTTGTCCAAGGAATCCTTAACATGCGTCTCCAGCACCACATCTCGAACGCGTCTATCCTTTGTCGTCGCGTCCTTCCTTTTTTTTTATTATCACCATCTCACAAATATAGGAAATTACTTAATTATATTTATAATATAACATAATTAGCTGCTGGAACAATTCATACCCATGGCTGCCTGTCATCCAAATAATCCTTTACACTATAATAATACTTTTCAATTAGTTTCCGTTTTCCAAACGGAACTTTTTACTTACCTGCAGTTTATACCCGCTTGCCTGGTAGTGTGGTCAAGAAATGAGTAGTAGGCAAGGCTACCTCGGCATATTCTTTAAGTATATAATTTACTGTATGTGTTATAAGTTACTGTGTGTGGTTAGAATAAAATCCGGCTGGTAAAACAGTGAAAAATAAAATAAAAAATTACAAATAGCCTGGTCAGGATTTTGATAGGCAAGCTATTTTAGGCGTATTTATCTATATTATTAAAACTTTATAAAAATATGTTTCATCTGGTTAACAGATTGGTGAAGGTCGTGGTGTACCCGGTTCTTATACTACAAGGTGTCAGTACTTACCGTGTAATATCGTACCTACTCTGTATAATTTCGAATGAGCAAAAGTCTCCTATTCATTTTTGTAACAATTGGCTAGTTTAATATAACCGACCCTTATTCAGCTACCCTATTCAAAACTACTCGACCCAAATGGTCGGTGTAACATTGCTTCGTAAGGGAAAAACGAGATTGAAAGTTTCATATAAAAACTTTTACGTTATTGTGATCTCTTTGTTAGGAAATCGTAATTTTACCGGAACCTATTATTGTACACAACTGATATAATACCTATGTACAACTCTGTCTCCATTTTAATCATATAGAAATTTTATATTTATGGTTTAAAATGATTATTTTTCTCTTAGTTTCGTCTGCACAAGCATTATAGCACCTGGAAGGTCGACGGTACAAACCTCTACGTACCATTTGTTGTGCATTTTATTTATCTCTGACCGTACCAACTCCCAGTGCAAGCTAAACGCGCAGCTGAGGAAAAGAGGACTGCATTTTAATAATATTATAAATGCTTTAGTGTGTCGGTCCATGTGGTACGATTTATTGGCCTTTTTTTTCAACCAATTTTGACAAAATTTGGTAGAGAGATTTAAAGGATTCCGTGATACAGATTGTTATTTCGGAAAATCGACGATTTCCAACAGGTTATCAAAAACTTAAATGCACACGGAGAAATTGTGTGCGTCATCTAGTTGGTATTATTTTTTGGTCCAAGCGCCATTCCATAAAAGTTTATCCCAAGAAGCTTAAATTTGGAAATGACCAGTAATGAAAAACCTACTTGTGAAATTTTAAACTTCTATGACATGAGCTGAACGTAGATATTAAATTGTGGTGTTAGACTGTTTCTCCCTTTTTCATTGATGTATAATTTTTTGATGTAATTGTACCTACCCTTTGTAATACATATTATAAGTAGGTACCTTCTTGGAATTTTAATTAGGCACGGAAGTTTTTTTTGTTATCCACTACAAGTTAGCCCTTGACTGCGATCTCACCTGATGGTAAGTGATGATGCAGTCTAAGATGGTGGCGGGCTTACCTATATGGGATTTTAGCGCGTTTTTATAATACGCTCAAAGATTTTTCATTAAAACTTATTATGGTTGCAAGTGGACTAAAGTAAACGGGCTCGGGCAAGCTGAATTCCTGTAATTAGGCGTTTTAGAAATTTATGTTAAAGCATTTTAAGCATTCCATTTTGAGCTCTAGACGCTTAGGTATCTTTATGAAGCTCTATAATATTCATGCTTCAGCAAAATGGACAGATTATGAATATTCTACTACTGGAAAAAGATAATTTACTACCAACAGGTTAATGGAAACAAATTGTTTGGCTTTTAGTACGATATAGTCAACGAATTATAACGAATTACAAGTAACATAAATCCTGAATAGTTAAACATTATTCAAGTTATGATACATATTCGTAATTACAGCCAAATGTTTATTGTAATGTACCTATCATGAAACAATGCATCATATTATTTTGGCTTTAAACTAATTACTTAAGTAATATTTTTAATTATGAAATAAACAAGTTAGTAGACCTTTAAAATTTTAAATTTTTACATAAGCTCTTAATAAAATTATAAGTAGCTATTATAGTTTCGCTTAAGCTTTAAAATAATCTATTTACTTATAATTTTTACTTTTATTGCATATATTACTAGGTGATTTCAGTGGGTATTCTGCTTCATCTGTGAGACCCACATATACCCGCCTTGTGCGGGATGCGTAAATGCATTTTTTCAGCAAAAAAAAAGGTGAAGTCCACGTCTTGGTTTACATGGATCAAGGTTTGTAAATATCCCATGGGAAGTCGTTCATTTTCTCCAAGTCTATAACTAAGTTTGTGGAAAAATGAAAAAAGTCACGGTGATTTGTTGCCCCGTTGAGGCGTAATTGAAGAACAAACCATCAAAAAAACATGCATCCATATTTACAATAATATGAGCAGTTTCTGGTGGGAGGCTTCGGCCGTGGCTAGTTACCACCCTACCGGCAAAGACGTGCCGCTAAGCGATTTAGCGTTCCGGTACGATGCCGTGTAGAAACCGAATAGCGGTATGGGTTTAATATAACTGCCAGTGCCATGCCCCTAACAGGTTAGCCCGTTACCATCTTAGACTACATCATCACTTACCATCAGGTGAGATCGCAGTCAAGGGCTAACTTGTAGTGGATAATAAAAAAAAAAAATAATAAAAGCAGTGGTACGCTTAACGTTTCGCTGCCTATGTTGTTTTTGTAAAACAAATTTTACACACGTGTAACAAACTTAATAAATATAGATTTATAAAGCAAACACTGACAAATCCATCCTAAACCACAGGTATAGGGAAGATATGTTATTCAAACATTATTAAATATTATGTTTCTCTACGCTAACAAAATGCGTAAAATAAACATTTTAGTATTCAGGAGAGGTTCATATCAACTCAGCGAAAAATGGAAGGTCAGTTTATACGAAAGGCACCGTAACTCCGCGTCGCCGAATTCATTTAAAGCTCGAGATAAGGAATTGGCAATTTCGTTATCAGCACAGGATCACAGAGCTCGTCGTTTTTAACCGAATATGAACAAACGGGTATCATGTGCCTTCGTATCTACTGACCCTTGATATTAGACTAGGGTTAAACTAATGACGGTCGAAGGTAGTGTCTATTGTTCTAGGTACCTACACCTGTAGGTTTGAGTTTTACTGTAGATAAGTGGCTTCCGTGGTTCTGAGCAAAACATAATGGTATATAAGAAAATATCGTTACTTTGTAATTATTCGCAATTGTTCGCATAATATTCAGTTTTATAGGTTTATTTGATTGTGTTCATAGCTGATGCCCGCGACTTCGAGCGCGTGGAATGAGTTTTTAAAATTCCCACAGGAACTCCGTATTTTTCCGGGATAAAAAGTAGCATATTATGTCACTCTCCAGGTCCTCAACTATGTCCATGCAAAAAATCACCTCGATCCGTTGCTCTGTTGCGAGCTGTGACGTGATTGAAGGACAAACTAACAAACTTTCGCTTGATTCATACTACCAAAAGTTACTTTCCAAGTTTTCTATGATATATCTGGAGTTATTTTCAGTAGACAAAAGCTCATATTTTACAAAACAATCTATTTTTTCCCTACGCCGCGCTGGCTCGCATGAGTCTCTACTAAACTAAGTACGATCGAAATAGGAGTAGCAATTAAATCTTAACTTCACTATTATTACAACCATTGAGAATATCATACCTACCTAGAATAGCACCTGTTTGGGAGAGGATTCTATATTCAAATAAGAAAATGTAGACAGAACTTTTCCGGCGACCTTTTTATTTTCTCTCGCCTTGGGGGATATTATAACGGCGGTCAGGGATTGGACTCGTACTGCGGTACGCTATAATGCATAGGCCTTTTCTCTGCTCCGTTACATTCCCAGTCGTTTTCGCACTATATAAAATGACATCAGGATCATCCTGTTACAAGAGTCATGACATTGCTAAAACAATTTGATCTGTTTCTTTTACTAAACATTTCACTTAAAGCTTTGCAATTACACAGGCTTGCATTTGATTTAGATTTTAGTTCTGAAAAGAAAGTTTCTAGCTAAACAGGGTAAGGAGAGTTGTATTGAGTCACGCCACGCATAATTGTTGTTAGGATTTTAGGAAGTAGTCGATGTTTCTTCATATATAGATTTTCCGGGATAAAATGTAGTCATCAGTGTCATTCCTCGGAAAACGACCTGGCTAGGTACTGTCAAAATCTGTTTAACAGATATGCCGTGAAAACGTAGCAGATGGACAAACAGACACACTTTCGCAATTATAATATGAACTATGCATGTTCCAAAGTTTTACTTAGATAGGTACATAGTAATTAAAGGAGCAGACATTACACATTGGACTTAATGCAAAACCGATACATAATTATTAATTTAACTCTACAGCCATATTTTATCTATAAATATATTATACAAGCAGAGTAAGTAAGTAGTACAAAGCAGAATCTAATCAAGATAAACGTATAATTTATTCTCTACACTATGTCTAATTACTTTGAGCAGAAACGTTCTGCTTTATAATTGCAAACTTTAGTGAATATTTTTTTAATTATTTATATTCGTAGACTATCAGACTTGCTGCCTGCTGGCTAGTGGTGATGCAGCCTTAGATGGAGTGCGCTTGCCTAGAAGATTGCTGATATGTGATAAGTATTGTATTTCAGTTCAGTCTATCTAAATTTCTAAATTGATTTACGAGTAGGGAAATATAAGATCGACACCATACCGACAAAATGGGTAAACCAAACGATTAATATCCTTTATCGTACTAATACGGTCGTTAGTAGGGTGCATATGGTAGTAAATATATAATAAATCTATGGGGCCCATACTCCTTTCAACCGGCTTCCATTTATATTCATCACAAACCACCAGTAGATATATCTCAGTAGCGAGACAACAAACTTTCAAATTCAAATATTTTTTATTGAAATAGATAAGTACATATTACAAGTACTTTTGAGTCGTGGAATGAATCTAACGCTGGTTTGGAATGCCTTTCCTACCGAAAAGAGTCAGAACGAAACTCGGTGGTTGCCCTTTTAAAAAAATCAAAAATTAAAATCATATCAATACAAACCAAAATTAAGTAGTAGTACCAAGTGACCAAGTATTACATTGTATAAGAGGAGATAAAGTAAAAATATCCATAGTTGTTGTTCCTACCTAGTATAAGTAAAAGAAAATTAAGAAGAGCTATATAGGTACAAAGGGTGCAACATTAAAACGTCATTATTATAAGCCTCGAGTCATTCCCCCAGCAAAACGCCGGGCTCTTTGCTGCAATAAACTCTCAGCAAGTCGTTTGTGGCCGGGAAATGTACTCCATATTAATCTCGGGCTTACAGGGTAGCTTTGTTTGAAATGCTAGAGATCATTTTTAGATTCCGGTCCTTTAAGTTTGAGATATTTGCGTCTATAGTCCGTGTCACGAGAGAAGTCCCGCGGCGATAAGCGAAACTACCTACCTAACCCGTTGTCTGACGTGAGCGACAAACGCGACACCGCGACTCGATACGACGCGACGCGACAATATGAAACAGTAGCTGACCCTTCACGTGGGCTACGTTGTCGCGTAGACAAATTTGCCATTTTCTATGGCGTCGTATTGCGTCGCGTCGCTTCTGTCGCTCACCTAGGACAACGGGTGATACATTTTACATACAATAACTGGATAAACATTCGATTAGCACCGCTTCTAGGGGACTTCTTTTGTGACACGGACGGACTGGTTAATCAACCAGTTGTTGCAGTCGATATCTGGATAGAAATGATCGAAATAGGAAGCCCGACCTTGACGTTTATTTTCCCATTTCTCCCTGCCTCAAATGCCCATATTTTTCATAATCAAACTTTGCTCAACGCAGATTCGAATCCTGCCGGTTCCGTAATTTTTGATTTGTATCAAACTTAATTTTTTACGTAGGTAAGTCAAGTATTTATAAAAATAAATTCGTAGACAGCTGCTGTAGTATCGTAGACACTATCTCAATCTTATTGGAAGTTAATCGAACTCAATGTAAAACTATGCGAATCTTGAAACACGCCAGAACTTGGTCTTCCACTGATAAATAGTTAAGCGGTCACTAAGTTTATTATAAACTTCATCTGCAAAGCCAAAGATTTAAGACACACTAACCAAAATAATATTATTTGGTTACATGAAATGGCAAGGAGAATAGTGTTATAGATTTACCTAACAACTTCGAAAAGAATTGTTTTGGTTACTATTAACAACGTAAGTACTTACCTTTATTAGAATGCATCAATGACATAAAATACTCGCTGATGCTCTCGTCTTCGTTCGCGTGGTTTAAGTTTTTTTAAAATTTTCTGGGATTAAAATAGGCAATAAAATGTCCTTCTCCGGGACTCATGTCTGTACCAAACATCAAAATCAGTTGAAAAGATAGGGACCGTAGCGTCACAATTAAACGAACTAACAAGGTGTCTCTATAATATGTCCGTCCGTCTATCCGTCTATCTCTATTGATTTTGACTTTGGTTTTGAAAGAGTATTTTAAGAATTTAGTTCAAGTTTGTCATGTTTGGCATGAAAAGCACGGGTATATAAAATTTTACTTAAACACCATAATTAACGGCCTTGTACAAGTGGGCCCTAAGTTTCCAGGGACAACTTTTGTTAATATTTCGAGGGAACTAGCGATACAGTAATCAAGGGAACTGAGTGAGGGTACTTGTTATCCTAATCGTTATTTACGCTTAAGTTACTTATAGTTTTAATACTCTCTTTGTGACACTAATGAGTGGATTTAAAATCCTATAAATTTTTTAATACCTAGTCCTATATTTAAAAGGCTTTTGTGGTTTTCCAATATGCCAATATCTTTTAAGATGGAAAGCTATGCAAATCAAGAGCGTTAAAATAAATTGTAAACGCAACAACTTTAATCAAGTTAACCCGAACAAAGTGTCTAGTTTGTCAAGGAAGAGTAAGATGCGTCAATGGACAATTTTTTTGTACATTTTACACAAATTATAAGTTTAGGTCAAAATAAAATCATAATCCTATTCTGCGATAAAACTACTCATTAGTCAATTAGGCTAGATCGTAGTATAACCACATGAGTTCATGCGTCAATGGACAATTTTTTGTACATTTTACACAAATTCTGAGTTTAGGTCAAAATAAAACCATACTATTTCCTATTCTGCGATAAAACTACTCATTAGCATCATCATGTCCACGAACCTTTTTGAAAGTAATGAGCGGTAAGTTGTAAGATTAAAGACTCGTGTGAGCTGAGCCATAGGTTAAATGAAATAATAGCATCGGCTAGATAGTCAGAGAAGTAGTACATAGAGAGAGACTAAACCTTGACAGAAGCAATTGAGTTTTTCATTAATTTTATTCATTTCAATTCAAAAGCTGCATCAAAAGATTTAATTTACAGTAAGGGTAACGCAGGCTAACCTGTTAGTGGTTAGTACGGCAGTTATATTACATGTTACTACGATCTAGCCTAATAATTATTGTATTAGGCTAGATCGTAGTAACATGAGTTCCTCGCTGGTACTCAATAATAGGAAAAAAGCCGACATGCCTCCCGATTGTGTAAGAAAATCGTAATCGTAATCGTTTTTCAAACTGTTTAAGGAGTTCATAGATGCCTACACGTCAATAAGTATGCATGAACTCCTTTAACAGTTCGAGTAATACGTTATTAAGATTTGCTTAGACAGTTGGGCCGGGCCTATGGTGTTACATGTGCCAATACAGGCGGCGGGTCATCTCGGTAGACGGCATTGTCGTGCTGGTAGATTGAACGCTAAATTGAAGGGTCCTCCTTCAATTTAGCATTCAATCTACCAGCACCACAATTCACAGCACTTTTTATTATTTAATGTAACTATCCATTGCGATCTTCAGTTTACTAGTAGGTACTAGTAAACTGCTATTACTATCGCTAAAGCTATCTACTTGATTACACAGTTATGATTTTTATAATTTAAAAGCTGCTATTAAAGAGTTTCTATAAAAAGAGACGCCTTTTAATATACAAATAACCCAAAATAGCTACATCATAATAACGGGTACCTAACGGTAAATATAGTTCTGAGATAAGATTACTTTAATGGGAAAAATTTTACTTGGAAATACACTTTTTAAATTTTAATTATTTAGCTCATTCATCTATTCTTAATATGGTAATTCAGTCACGCGAACTTTTACCAGCCAACCGATTAAAATACAAAGTTACCTGCCTATTGGTTCAATAATTAAAAATGCTTAATTTTTTTAAAGTAAATTCTAAAACCAAAGCCAATCTAATTATATTTATATTTAAAACAGCTACTAAGGCTAATGGCCAAATCTAGCGGTAGTTTAACAACATCGATTATCAATTTCCGTCATACTGATTTAGAATAGTACATACTAAGTTAGAATCACGACATCATACTTAATATTATAAATGCGAAAGTGAGTTTGTTTGTTGGTTTGTCACGCCGTAACGTAGCAACGGATCGACGTGATTTTATGAATGTGCACATAAACTCAAATACAACCGAACCGATTTTCATACAGTTTCCACCAATGTTGTTCAAAGAGTGATTCAAGAGGAAGTTTTATGTGTATAATTTATGTTTTGTGTAATTTGTATTGGTCGAAATACGACGTTGATTGTCGGAAAAAATCAAGCCGACAGGAAGCTTTAGTCGAAAACGCTGCTTTATCCCTTTAAGAGGATCGTCTAGTTGTAAATTTTCATACAAAAAGCGATAACGTTTTTCTTCCCGTAAATGTTGTCCAATTTTCATAATTTTTAGAAATGTTGCAGATACAATGAAGAACTATGCTCGTACGTTTTAATTTAAAACAAATATTGCTAAAGTTAAAAGTTATTATCGTCTAAATATCCATATTTTTGACCTTAAAACTTCCTCGAGTATTCAATTTTTTTTTAATTTAACTAAACTAAAATACTAAAAAAATAAAACGTACGAGCCTAGATTAAGGTGTACTAAATCTAATGAGACCAAATTGTCTAATTTCGTAAACGTTTGGGGGGGTAAAAACGTTATCATCCGAAACAATATTTCAATAATAAAATGTAGGCATATGCCTACTGGGCTTGCAACTCTCTATATCGCACGATGCGGAGAAGGCAGCGAAGCGTTGTGAAACAGATAGCATTATTGAAAATACCTGCTCGCGTCGCGTTTCGTCACTAGACGATCCTCTTAAGATATAACAAAACAATGTGTAGCGGAATTGTTTCTCTTTTTAAGGCCTACAGAAAAGTCCGGGATGGCATATGTCTATCTTTTAAGGATAGCTTAATATACCCATTTTAAAATTTAAAAAAATGGTCACATGTAATGTGGTACTTGTAAAACTATTTTGTCGGATACGATATTCGTTCTTATCAAATTAAATTCGTGACAGTATCATAAAATTTAACCATTTTAGGCAGAGTTGTGCAAGCCGGCCTTAAGAATAAAAAATTGGCCTTTCCTGTCGCGCAGTCGGGTAATAGTATATTACGCATCTAGGGCAGTAAAATAAGAAATGTCTCAGATCACATGTAATTGTTGTCCGAGGCGAAGCCGAGGTCAATAAACATGTGATCTGAGGCTTTCTTATTTACTGCCCGTGGTGTGTATACTATTTTTCTCCTCGACGGAGGCGGAAAGCGGCATTTTCGTTTAGCGCAGCGGGAGGAAAATTGACGCTTTCCGCCCGGAGGTGAGAAAAAGTAATATAATTTCTCGGGAGGATAAAAGCTTGATTGGGAGATGCTCCCGTACCTAATATCCTGTAATATAATGTGACGTCATGCGAGGTAAATAGTACTATGGCAGTTTTCAACGCTTCGTTTGCTATCCTATGAAAATTGACTCGACGAAATCTAATTCCGTCTGCCTACGTGACTTTAATACAGTCGACGAGGGAGACGTCGAATTAACAAATTTTGTTTTAAATTGGAAAACTGTTACCGATATTGAACGTTTTCTCTTAGTTTGATTTTATTTTCTCATTCATTTGTCTATTATTTCACAACTTTCAGCACTGAGGACATTACCTGCAGACGGTCGTGTCTTTTCCAATAATTGTAAATTGATGGAAGTAAAGCACAGTGTCCTAGATATCTATATGACGTGTTGAATCATACCACAGAATTAGTAATTTCCAGGTAATTATAACTCATTGAAGAAAAGAATGACCACCGGACCAGCGACCTCCAGCTAGCTGGTCCGATGACCTGAAGAAGGTGGTGGGAAGCGGGTGGATGAGGAAGGCAGAGGATCGTGTTTGGTGGCGCGCTCTCGAAAAGGCCTACAGTGGATGCATACATGCTGATGATGGATGATGGATGAAGAAAAGAAACTCGACTTATGATTGGCACAATAAACTACAATGCGTATATTCAGCGCTATAGGTACGCCGACGGAAGGACCGGTTCATTTATCCCATGTATCACGGCAGACGTCAGTCCCAGTTAATTGACTACGTGCGTTTTCAGCTGAATTGGTCACGTACTAACGTTATTCCCTTTCGTATTTTTTAACGAATATGTGTCTACTGTTAGCACATGAAGATTTTTTAAAATTATTAGTAATGTTGTACATTTTTAAACTTTTTATTTGACTATTATCTGGTCTATGTGTTTGTTGAAATGGAATAGCACTAGACAGCAAAAGGCCATAATCATATTGTGTTACATATATTATAGTCTAGCAACCGTACAAGTTAGTAATTTGACCAACATACCAAAGCATTGTCGCGTTTAGCTAAGATTTACTTTATTTACATTTTTGCCTGTAGGATCAAAGCACACAGCACATTAGGTATAGGTAGGTACTTCATATCTCAAATCAACCAAGTACCAAAACTATAGGGGTATTTTATTCAAATTTTTATGAAAATAAGATTCTGTGGGTCACAATATTTACGGAATGTGCTACATATTAGGGGGGATCAAAGCACAGGGTAGATAAACCTCCTAACGGAACAAAGTGTACGGTATTCGATATTTGAAATTGTTATATTTTGACGTTCATTTATTTTTCTCCCTTTCTGGTAGTTTAGACCGTAAAGTGTAACATTACGTTACATTACATTACATTATTATTGCTTTCTGTGCTTCACACTAAATCTGAGAATCGTGGCTCTTATAGCCACTGATGTTCTGTTACATTAAGTCTTAAGATAATGCTCCCGTGCACACATCCAAGGTGTCCTGCTGCCTGCTCGCTGCCATTAAGAATTCAGGGTTTCAATTAATGGAACACCCTCCATATTCACCAACCTCGCTGCTAGCGATTAATACTTATTCCTTAAGTTAAAAGAAAACATCCGAGGCACCAAATTCGAGAACAATGGCGATGTCATGACTGTGGTTGAGGTGTATTTTGAGACTCGGGAACAAGATTTTTTTAGCCGGAATATGTTAACTTGAAAAGCGATATTCCAATTGTATTGAAGTAGAAGGAGATTATGTTGAAAAATAAAATATTTGCTTTATAGTTCTTGTGGTTTTTATAACAATTAATGTTACCGGAAACTGTATTATTGCCCCTCGTATTTGTCGATAATAACTATTGTAATTTTAAAGCTTTATTTTTGGTAATTCACTTCTTATACACTCTATACTATAGAGTCTACAGTAACAAAATGTGAATGCAGTAAAGAGTGGAGCTTTTATTTACGTTGAAACATAAATAGCACTATGAAACTGGAAACTTTTATTTTTGTTTTATGCAAATTCGAAAACCAATTCACGTGAAATTTATTCTGCGGCAAAAAGTAAGCATCGCGCTCATTGAATCAACCATCCCGTCTGTTACACATACCTAGTGGTTCAAATTTTAATATAAAACTATAAAATGTTTAACATAACATATTTTATTTATCTCGATGCCTTTGCACATTACAACAGTTTCCTGCACCTTTGTTTTGTATGCATAATTTTGAACCTAACAGGTTAACCCGCTGCCATCTTATGCTGCATCATCACTTTGACTTACCACTAGGTGAGATCACAGTCAAGGGCTAAATTGAAAGGTTATAAAACTGAACACAAAAAACAATGTGGATTAGAATAAAAAAAACATTTTCCAACACTTCATAGCTGAATATAACGAATAATAATTTATAATTATTCAATATAAATTATTCGATATAAAGTTACACTTTGAGTAAATCATATTCTATTCTTTTGTTCGTCTTCGTTCGTCTATATTATTTTGTTAGATCACTGTTTCTTAGAAAGGCCTCGAGGCCTCATATTTGGTAAAAATATCGAATTTCTGCCAACTAAAGATCATTCCTATAAAAACACGACCTTTCAAAGATAGTTTACGTAATTATTACAGAATATTATTTTTAAATATTAAATATCACGTCAATATTCTAGTTCGCACCCAGACAATCCAGCTCCAATGTACGTAATATACCTATTTGCAAAGTCTCCATGATTCGTACTCTGTTTCCTGTTTATGCATGCCATGCTAAAGACGATTACCTACTCTGCGTACTCATGAATATATTAGAATAATTTCCACTTGAGGACGTGTAAATGATAGAAGATGCATCTCAAAACGTTCGAATGAGTAATACTGCAAAGAAAAGAAGAAGAGAATCTTAACTGTTCAGTGCGAAAACACACTGAGATTTTTTTTTTTAGGTCAAAACTTACTTTAGGAATCGCACACATCAGCACGACAGGGCAAAACGTTGCTTCCCTCCTACCCTGGTGTTTCGCGCAGACGTTTTCTTTTGTTTGCGAATCTCTTGTTTGTTTTTGCTCAAAAGCGTTTTTCTTTGCACCTCCTCCATGCATCGTCAACCTCACTGCTGAGGGTCGTGATCTCTGCGTGTTACGCCATCTTGGTCTGTCTGTGGCATGGTGCAGAGCAACGTAGACAGGTGTGCCGAGTGTGGTGCTTATTTGATCGGCCTAACGCATACTTTGCCCTTTTCTTCGACAAATGGGAATAAATATTTTCTATGGCATCGTATCGCGGTGCGTCGCTTGGCATTGCTTCTGTCACTCACCTAGGACTGGGTTATCCATACTCAAGACCGATATCTGTCAGGGACCTGGCCGGTATTATAGTTTAATGAAGTATAATAAATATTAAAGAAATGTACCAAAACAATCATATTATCATTCTTATGGGGTTCAATGATTGTTTTAGTGATTATACCTACTAGGAAAATTTAATTGCTAAAATATATTAAAACACATTAAGTGTGTTGAACAATCCAGCGTTACAATATTCTGTCTAGTTACACAGAAACTCGTAGCGTAACTCCATCACGTAGAATAATTAAAGGTAAACAAACTGCCCTGTCCACGGTTGATGCAGATGGGTGTGTTGATTTTGAACATCCTTCCGTAAAATCGTTATCATTTGTAATGTTATTGAATTGATCTCCAACATGAACATAGGTATGGCCTTATATCTATAACGTATTAATGACTTCAGGGTATATCCTATTACCGATTCTGTGATATAAGTAGCTTCTGTGCATAATACCTTTGCTCTACGACTTTAAATGACTCTGTTTTTTTTTGTGTGGCTGCTCTAAAACGGTATTACATAACGCGTATAGTATAACGGATTTTATTGAAATATTTTACAAGATGAACATTAAACCTTTATTACACCTACCTTATAAAAACCAATAAATAATATGTGATAATTTACGTTTAATGACAGTAACAAACATCCATCCATCCATCCATCCATCCATCCATCCAAACTTTCGCATTTATAATATTATTAGTATAGATTAGATTTTGTCTTGCACTTTAAGCATATATACCTAGCCATGATCGAATTTCCACTCATCCCGCACACTACCGTAGTCCGGATTCGTGATATTAATATGGCCAAAGGCTCATTTAGAGAACGCGCTCCCGTGGGACTGTACTGAAACTAACCGAGTTTAAAAGCTACTATATGAATTTTAAACTGAAAACTCCTCGGGGCATTTGTGCGAAAATGATATCTAAACAGGTCATTTCAACAATTAATTTCGCTATTATGCAAAATCATTGTATTACAATTTTACATCGGCCATGCTGATCAGCGCGGCTACCTGCTTAAGTATTAATAAGTAAGTATTAAGTATAGTATACTTAGTATTAAGTAATAAGTATTAAGTAATTATTATTATGTATAGTATTAAGTATTATATTATATTATAGTAACTGAGACTGTATGCCTACAGTCAAACTGTGAAAACAGTTTTGTAGGATAAAAGTTATTTTGTAAGCCTAATTGTAAACTGGTTTAAGAAATAAATAAATAATAAATGCAGTCAGCATTCTTGCCACCGTCCACGGCCGCGAAGATTTGTATAGTAGGTAGGTAATTTGACTAGGTACCTATTTGTTTTATTCTATTATTATTGAAAATATAGGTGAAACTGTACATATTTTTTGTGTATGGAACACATGTATTTATACATTGGAATGAACGGATTATCTCGAAAAATAATGGGGTCTTTTGGGGTATAGAGAGTGAAAGATTGACAAAGTTTATACTATGCATAATCAAGTCCGTCGAATTTGAACTAGTTTAGATAATTTTCGTTTCTTCAGAATGATGGTTGTATTATTACCTACTAAATTTGTGATTTGTGACAGGTTGATCAGTGAAAGATCAGTTGGACGACCCCCCACTAGGTGGACGGACGATCTCAAGCGTGCAGCAGGGAGCCGCTGGAAACAAGCGGCACAAGACCGTGCTCAGTGGCGATCCATGCAGGATACCTTCGTCCAGCAGTAAACGTCTATAGGTTGAGACGACTACGACGACGACGATGATCAATGAAAATGTTATTTATGAATATTATCGGAAAAAGAGAAAATGCAACTCTTCTACCTAAAGCAAATCAATCGCGATCAGCCCCCCGATTACGTAAGAATTGTCGATCAAATGGTAAAGGTTCGGCGTCAAAGTAAAATAAACCATGACAGCATTGAATTACAGCTTAATTTCGTCTTCCCATTCTTATACGTTTAGGGTATCGTACATACCTAAACGTATAAGAATGGGCAGACGAAATTGAGCTCTAATTCAATGCAGTTATGGTTTATTTTACTCTGACGAAAATCTTTAACGTTTGATCGGCTATTCTTACATGATTGGGGGGCATTACCAATATTATCGTATCATAGTACGTAACATTTAACTAAAACAAAGTAGGTATATCCCATGCGTATATACTTCTTCCCCAGGCGTAACAGGTACTGGTTTTCAAAAAATTCAAAATTCAAAATGTTTTTTTATTCAAATAAGCTTTTACAAGCGCTTTTGAATCGTTATAATATGAATCTACCGCTGGTTCGGAATGCCATTCCTACCGAGAAGAGCCAGCAAGAAACTCGGTGGTTGCTCTTTTCCATCAAAACTTACAATCATCATAATGATACAAGTAACTGCAGTCCCACGCATAGCTGGAGCGAATCAAATCCACGCTGTTTTTTTTATCATTTACGTAATCTTCGATTGTATAGTAAGCTTTTTTCACGAGCATACCTACAATACTCAATACACGCCAAGACTGGCAGACAGAGGCAGCCCATTTCCGACGGTGGCACCCGTTCACGAGCATGACGCATGATCCAGCCATTGCTTCGCTCAACCATATTTGAGGGAACGTAACAACCCGCACCACACGACACCACCACAGAAACGTTAAAGAGAGTGTGACATACCCGACTACCCATATCAAGGCATAGAATTGAATACTGTTTAAGGGTGCAAATCGCCACCTATCGGCAATAATAATATTAAAGTTTGTATGTGTGTATGTTTGTTACTCCTTCACGCGGCAACTACTTAACCGATTTGGCTGAAATTTGGAATGGATGTAGATTATACCCTAGATCAACACATAGGCTACTCCCTATCGTGGAAAAATCCATGGATCATTAACTTTACACAATTTGTGAAAACCAAAATTCACGCGAGCGAAGCCGCGGGCAACAGCTAGTCGGAAAAAATTGTAAAAAAATATTGATCTTTATGTTTTAGTTTATCGTTTAAATGAATATATTATCATAGAAATGCTCTTTTGTCATTTACGTAATCTTCCACAGTATAATAAGCTTTTTTCAAAAGCATACTTTTAATGGATTTCTTAAACTTGTGTAAAGGCAAGTTTAAAATAGATTGTGGAATTTTGTTATAAAATAGAATGCTCATTCCCACGAACGACCTTCGGACTTTTTTGAGGCGGAGCGATGGTGTCACGAGCTTATGGCAGTTTCTAGTTGGCCTATCGTGCAGATCGCAAATTCTTTTGTAATTCTGAAGGCGCTGTTTCACAAAGATTAAATTACTGTAAATGTATTGCGAGGCTACTGTAAGAATACCTATTTCCTTGAATTTCTCTCTAAGGGATTCGCGCGGTTTTAAATTATAAATTGCACGTATTGCCCTTTTTTGTAATACAAAAATTTTTTGAATATCTGCTGCTTTACCCCATAGCAAGATTCCGTAAGACATAATACTATGAAAGTAAGCAAAATATACAATTTTTGCAGTTTCTACGTCAGTAAATTGTCGAATCTTTCTAACAGCGTAAGCAGCAGAGCTGAGTTTGCCAGCCAGAGTTGATATATGGGTGCCCCATTGAAGCTTTGAATCTAAGGTCACCCCCAGGAACACAGTGGTCTCTTCTATTTTTAAAATATCATTATTTGCAGTTAAATTCATGTTTCCTGTGGACTTGGTATTTGGCAATGCGAATTCAACACACTTGGTTTTCTTTGCATTTAAAAGTAAATTGTTTACAGTAAACCAGTTAGTGACTTGAGAAATTGCATTATTTACGTCGTCATAATTGTCCTTATTTCTATCGACTTTAAAAATCAAGGACGTATCGTCAGCAAATAGCACAATATCACAAGTGTTTTGGACGTAATATGGTAAATCATTTATATACACCAAGAACATGAAGGGGCCCAGAATGGAGCCTTGAGGAACACCCATTAGTGAGGCTGATCCGGATGACTTCACATCGTTAACACATACCGTTTGAATGCGATCACTGAGATAAGACGCAATGAGGTCAAGTGCAGTGTCTTTGACTCCATAGTGGTTCAACTTAACTAAAAGCGTCTCGTGCTCAACGCAATCGAATGCCTTAGACAAATCACAGAAAATACCAATAGCATTCTGTGATTTCTCCCATGCATCGAATATATGCTTTAGCAGCATTGCGCCCGCATCGGTTGTTGATCGGCCTTTAGTAAAACCATACTGCTCAGAGTGAAGTAGTTTATTTGAGTTAAAGTGCAGAAGCAGTTGGTTGAGCATAATTTTTTCAAATATCTTGCTGAGTGCTGGTAAAATAGAAATTGGTCTGTAATTATTAGGGTCACTTCTACTGCCAGATTTAAAAAGTGGAATCAATTTACTGCATTTCATAAGGTCTGGAAAGGATCCTGAATCTACAGACTCATTAAATATTAGAGCAAGATATGGTGCAATTATATCAATAACATTGCTGATTATTTTTACTGATATCCCCCATAGATCCCCGGTTTTTTTGCATTGCAAAGATTTGAATATTTTAATAATATCATATGGGGTCACATGTTCAAACTTAAACAGCACACTGCACTCGGTGACATTACCCTTAAGAAGCTTAAGGGCTTCTGTTGGCGAGGAATTAAGGGAGCTAGTAGTGGTTACCGGAATATTTCGGAAAAAATTCTCAAATGTATTTGCAATTTCCGTATCGCAGTCAGTAATACGGTCATTAATTTTTAGCTCTAATTTAGGCTTCTCCACTTTATGTTTCCCAGTTTCTTCTGAGATAATATCCCAAACTGCTTTTATTTTACTATCAGAATTAATGATTTTTTGTTTTATATAAAGTGATTTTGCTTGTATGCAGACATTTCTAAATAATTTTGAATAATTTCTTACATATTGGACAAATCTAGGAGTGTAATTATACTGCTTTTCAGCATACAAATCAAACAACTTATTCCTACTTTTATAAATGCCAACAGTAGCCCAGTCGCTAAATTTAAGGTTTTTAAACAATTTTTTTTCTACTATTTTAAAAATGGAACTAAACTGAGAATTTAACAAATCAAAGAATGTATTGTAGTGTTCATCCGGACCACCCTGTGTAAGATCAAGTGTAGGTAAAATATTTAGCATATTTTGTTTGAATTGTTGTATTTTTTTACCGGTAACTGGCCTATACTTTATTACTTTAGTTGTATTTTGTTTAGAGCTAGGAACAGATATCATTTGCCCGCAGTGGTCGGATCTTAGATTAGTAATGACAGATTTGCTGACAATTTTACAATCACTGAAAATATTGTCAATACAAGTAGCGGAACTTGCAGTTATCCGTGTAGGTTCAATAAAAATGTTGTGTAAATTGAAACTTTTAAATAAGTTGAGTAATCTGTCAGAAAGAGAGGTGTTAAGCAAAATATCTATGTTAAAGTCTCCACATATTAATATTTTTTTCGATGACCTACATATCCGTCTTAGGGCCTCCTCCATGACATCCTCAAACAGTAGAAAGTCGCCTGAGGGAGGTCGGTACACGCAAACTATAATGTATCGCTCCAGCTCAACACAGGACAGCTCAATAGTGCGTTCAACAGAAAGATTAACAATGTCTTTTCTTTCCTTACAATTATTATTACTACGAGTTATAATCAAAGACCCTCCGCGTATAGCATTCTTTCTAGAGAACGCACTTGACAACGAGTAATCCTTAAGATTGATAATTAATTGGTAACTATTGAGCCAATGCTCTGTAAGGCATAAAATGTCAATATCAAATTTTCTAATAAAAAGTTCAATTTCATGTTCTTTGCCAGATAAGCCTTGTATATTTTGATGTACAAGATTAATATTACATAGCTTATCTGTTGTCTTGCTACCTAGTTTAAATTTTTTTTACTGTTTTCAACAATATTAGTACAACTGTTTGTACCAGAAGTTAAAATACTCAAATTATTACAATTTGTATCCATTGTCAAAAGACTGGACTTAGTGTTGTTACTAAGTAAATCAATATTCAGTGTACAACATGTACTATTTCCAATCATATTACAGCTAAAAATAGCTGGATCTTGTATATTACAAGCTACTAATGTAGCTAAATGTTTCTTACAGCTATGGGGCAGATACATAGTATCTTTTGTCAGTGTAAATTTCTGAATAAACTTATTTGTGTCAAAAATATGGAAATAGTCCCTATGACTATATGTTAAATTATGTAGGAGCCTATTAAATTTATGTATACGCCTATTTTGTGCCGGGGTCAATGAGCTAGAAAAAGGAAAGGCACAAAATATAAACTTACAGCCTGATTTCTTTTGAACGCTCAATAAGTATTCCAAACTTTTGAAAATTTCTTTTTTGGTTATGTGCAGGCTGTCACCTATCAACACAACAACTGTACTACAACTATCCAAGCAAAAATCTTGGATCTTTTCAATTATATATTCATATGGGGCCTTAGGGTTACATTTATTGAAGACATTTTGGTGTAATTTATCACTAAGTAAGCAACCAAAGTCTTTTCCCAGCCCATCTGAGACTACAAATGTTTTCCGCTGTGGGCAATGTAATGGAATGTCATTATCCGCTGATACAACTAAGGGATCATAGTTTGCACACTGCACTTCCACTGGCACTATTGCATTGTCTTTATTCGGGCACTGGCACTTATTGATCAGAGAGTCGAAACGGTCTATATTATAATTCCCTATTGCTAATAGTTCATCTGCAACCAGTATTTGCTCATTGATCTGTTTCTGTGACTGCTCATATTGTGATGTAACAGTTTTCAATGAGTTTTCCAATTGTAAAATTTCATTATTCAGGCGGTTAACATCATATTCATATTGTTCTCTCATTGTATGTAAAGAAGAACAATATGTGTCCAGCTTTATTAACAACTGTGAACGTTCCTTCCTCAGTGTAGTATTTTTAGTTCCGGTTTTTTGACTTTTAATAAGTTTTTTTGTTTTGGCTATAAATTTGCCAAGTTTTATGTACCTTTTAATTTTTTTGTGACTATTCAGAGTAACTGGCACTGAGGGCGGTCGTTTAACACAAGGGCTGTCACAGGTGAGATCGATGGTAACTACAGTTGGTGCAGTTGAGGATGAAGCAAGCAGCTCGTCATATAAATTATTTGTTTGTTGTATTTCACAACTTAGAATTTGTGACTGAAGATCACAAATTATTTTTTGTGATCTACTCAATTCATCCTCTAACATAGAAATTTTTCCTAGTGCCTCTTCATATGTCCGTATACACTGGTCAAATGAGCTGACTGCCATCTGTAGCTGGTCCCGCTCCTCCAACACCTGGGTGTGAGCGCTGTGCAGGCTAGCAAGTTCAGCCTTCAACTGTGTGTTCCGGTCAATAATAATTCTCAACTCAGCTTCACTATCATCCTGTTCCTTTAGTAGTTGTTCATTCAGTTGTTTCAGCGATTTGAGTTCCATTAGTGCATTTTTTAGCTTCTGCTGCTCCTGTATGGCTGCTGCCCGTCTGGTCTGCATGGTAGGAGCCATTCTGCAGTAATTACACCTGAAACACACCAGGTGATATATGTTAGTGAAGGAAGATAGAAGTGTTTTGAGAGTAAGGAAAATAAATAATATGTAAATAAATAAATAACAGGGGTGTAATTCAGTAGTTTACCTAAGTAGTGTTATAGGCTAGGTATGACACAAAATTAATTCACCTAATCAGACTATTTGCGTTAGTTACAACAAAAGCTTATTGTTGGTGTCATAATAAATCTACATTAATGTTACATTTAGGGTGGTGTTAAGTACAGTGAATTATTTTGTCTGCGGCAATCTAGGACATTCTGCAACTTTACTTCCACGGATCTGTCAAGTAAAGTGAGAAAAGTCTTTGCCTATGTGTGAGGAGGGACGTGTCTCGAGGTTATCGAGAATGTACGAATAGCGTGTAGGGAGTGATAATGAGCTAATAATTAGTATGTGTATATTCTATAAAATAGAATAAAAGCAATACTCCCCCGGTTTAGCCGTTGATTTTTTATGAATCACGCCGTCCGTCTGCCGTCAATTGCTGTCACAACTTCTCAGTTTGAATATCCAATTTTCTTCAATACTAGACTAATAAATTATTACACTTATATATTCACATTTAATTTAATATCGAAATAATACAAAAGTATTTCTTTTTATTCTAAATAAAACAGTAAAATTAAAATTATTATTGGATCAGCTGATTTTGCAACCTATCACTTTGACAGCTGCCACAGACAGTTTAAAAAAAATTAGTACCTACTTCTACAGTTACAGTATTAGGTATTCACTTTTCTACCTATCTAAAGGTACTTTTCATTAGTTCATAAAATAAAAGCAATAAAAGATTTCTCCCGAAAAAAAAAAATTTACAAAAAAGCTCATGCAAAAACATGTTTAGATTTACTCAATGGAGTAAAAACACGGTCGCTAAACCAATTTACAAACACAGCGACTAAACAAAAGACTTCTTAATAAAAGCCTGACCCCGTAGTTCCGCGAGTCCCGAAGGATCGACTCATTTGGACGTGGGACAAATTTACACGAGCCAATCTAATACAAGCAAAGGGCACAATATTGCGACAGAATTCTAGTCTATTGCTTTCATTTCGACAAAAGTAGGTATCCGTAAACAACTAAATTTACTTGCAACGCCGTAACAGGTTGGGTAAATTATTTTCGCAATTCTGATGGTGAATCCTCTTTCGTAAGTCAGAAAGCAATCGGAAGGCAAATATTATAAGTATTAAAGTAACTTCCGCTTGTTATTGAAACAAAATAAATTACAAATTATTTATTATCTAACCAGATGATGCCCGCGATTTCAGCTTTTTTTTGATTTTAGTTTTTTCTTATTCCTGCGGGAAATTTAAGGTGTCCAGAAGAAGAATTTTCCAGGATAAAAAGCCTATGTATGTCAGCCTATGTCCTTTCCCGGGATTCAACGTGTATCTATACCAAATTTCATCAAAATCGGTTCAAAAGGTGGGCCATTAAAGCGTAGCAGACAGACACACACTTTCGCATTTATAAAGTATGGACTTGGGACCTACATAAAACACTTATTTTTGAACTTTTTGAGATATTTTGGTGTAATCTTATTGTCCTCTGTCGTGATTTGTTTTGAATACAGATAATAAAACTTCCCAATTGGTTAGCAAGAGCAATTCTTATCTTATTAATATAATCTACTTTTATTGAAATCCTTGTTAGTTCAGAGTTTCAATCAAGTAAAATATAATTGAATGGAACCAATTCAAATAACTCATTTTCTTTTGTTTTTATTTAATACTCATATCATTACGTTTAACTGATTACCAAGCAACCAGCTACGTAGGTACCTATAGCTAATTCGTTCTGAATTCGCACTGGTGGACTTACAGCATACCAACTCATAAAGATCTTTTTATAATTATATGTATCTAAATTAATCTATCTAATTTTAGATTTTATCTATTCTGTCTAAGTAGTGATGCTACGAGTAATAGGTACTGAGACAAGAACAGGATGTAAATGATTTTATCAATGTTGAGTCCCATAAGTTGTCCACGCTACTTATGAAGTTATGAGTTATGACCCATGGACCCAAGAGATGTCGTTCATTTCGCCTGGCAATTCAGAGGCAATAACGCCAGTGTCTTGGGCACCATGCCCAGGAAAGAACATTTTCTGGACGGCGTATATTTTTCGTAAAAATAAATAAAGATTATTTTTAGTAGATTATTTTGTAAATAGTTTAAAAAAAATGACTTTTACGATAATAAATATCAAATACATTTAATTGCAAACCCGAATAATTAACAAACAATATTTAAAAAAATATGTTGTATAGTTTGCTTACCTCGACCCAATAGTAAAACTGTAAAGTGGTAAAACTTCTAAACGTTGATATATACGGTATAATAAATCACTAGACCCTTTCGTACAAACATAGCCGCGGAATAAAGAGACTTTAATGAAAGTTCCGGCCCGCTGGCCCGCGAGTCCTATGGGATCAACTCGTTTTGAAATGGGACTTTACACACGTCAATGCAAATAAAACAAGTAGGTATACATATTATGTGCAATTTTCAAACTATTTATGGTATCCATGGATTTATCATCCACTACGCTCAAATTAAATCTATGATGGTAACATATAATCACGATCTCAGCTGGACCCATTTTTATTCAGGTAGAGCAAGATCGCGCAGGGTGTGGAAAATTCCCTACAGAAACCTCAGTCATTCTTATTGCAGTCTTCTTCGAGTCGTAACTCTATTTATCAGATGATGTTACGTATTTTCTTTAGCTCTCAGTTCCTTTCTTATAGACTATTATATTACCTAAGAGTTCTTAGGTTTAACTATTACCAGTCCACATACGCAGTTCACCCATCTTGTATGTTGCCAACGTGAATCAACATTGATTACCCAGCGCTATCAACCTACAAAATATGCTGTCGGGGACGCAAATATACCTACTTAGATCTCTCAGTATTTATATCTATTTACGTGAAATGAAACGATAACGTTACTACTAAAGCTTAAAGTCATAATAATAATCTAAAGTTTTTCCAATAAAATTGGGAATTAATTTCTCTCAGTTTAATATCAAAGGGTTCCTTGGCCAAGATTCAGAATTTAGCAGAAATATGTATTACTGTCCTTACAATTTGCTCTGAGGGCAAATGTCTTCTACGATTTTGCTATGAACTGTCAGACATCAAAAACGTTTTAAATATGGAAACTGGTCATAAGCGGTCAGATATCAAAAGGGTTTTAGATATGGAAAATCCTCAAAACTCAATCATATTCTGATCACCGCCGCCCATAAACATTTGCAGCACCAGGGGAACCGCTAAGTTGCCGGCTTTTGTGAAATTTGTTTATGCGCCCTTTGAAATCATGAGGGAACACAGAAGATGGAAGCTGGTGCCATAATTTGCAGGTTGAAATCTGTTTCTGCGACGAAGGGTGCAACTAGAGAACACGGAAGGTGGTATTAGATTGAATAACTCTTCAGAACACTCCCCGTTGTAGATTTGATAGAACACACAAAGAAGAACTTTTTTAAACATACGTGGTTTTTCGCAGCCAAAACTGTAATAATTTTTATTTTGATAATTAAAAAAAAATTGATTCTCTATGTGTGTTCTATCAACTCTACGTCTCGTCGGTGTTCTAGGGACTCCAGCGTGCAAGTCATTTTGGGATTGTCCACGAGTCAAACTTTCCGCTTTTGTATCCGGTCAAATGGAAGAAGCTGGTACTGGGGTGCTCCAAAGGTGAGAGCAGTACCACTCCGGCTGAACTCGCATTTTATAAAGAAGCCTGTGGGCGCAAAGTAGAAAGCAAAAATAGTCTAGTTTAAAATAAATAAGCGTTAGCTTGTGTATTATACAAAACTGTTTATATTTCGACGAACTGATAAGAAGAACGTGGGACGTTCGGGTCGAAGGGGATAAAGGGATCAGGTTCTTTTCAATAGAACACAAAAAACGACCCTGAGTGAACACTACGAGCACTACTTAGCAAATTGAAGTAGGTAAATTAGGAGTTAGGTTACGTATTTTTTTAATAAATTCGCGCGGCGTAGTGTGGATGAAGTTCATATTATGTACTCTCATATTTTCCAAAGTCGTGGAATTTTCCCATGATAACTTTTAACAGTTGATGATGACATATAATAGTCATAAAAAATGCCAACTCTATCGGTGCCAAAATAAATGCGTAAGTAGTCTCTCATAAAAAAAAATTTCGGAATAACTAATTTGGATCATAGTATAGAGATGGATATGTGACACAAATCACAATGATAAGTGTGAAAGGGTGAAAACAGTGTGGTAGTGATAGAACCACAGAACAAGGAATCTGCTTATTATTTTCTTCTGTGGATTGAATAGAGCAAAACTTCAGTGCGAAACATCATCACGCGTACTTTTATTTGGAGCTGCACAGACCTGCGCGACACGATACAAAGTCCATGCTTCGCGGGCGTTTTACGCTGACATTCTGTCCTGTCGAAGTGTGTTTTTACCTTAACGAAGGAGAAGAAGATAGGCTAATTAATTTTTAAACAATTTTATTATAACTAGTATTTTTTTTAATAGTAAAATTGAATATAGTGAAAAGTTAAATATTTTTCATCCTCATGATTCGGAAACAGGTAAGCTTGCTCCATTTCGTGGAAGATTAGCCTGCGGTAAAATTCGATAAGACAACAGCTTTGTTTTTATAGCGTGGCTTACCAGATTATTTTTACTTGCAATTTTATTACAGTAACTAGGTATCATTACAACATATAAGTCAAAATCTAAAGGGCTTAAAAATGAATAAAAATCTATTTTAGCTTGAACAAATAAAGCCCTTTTAAATACATGACACCCCACTTGATCTACTAATTCCACTTTGAACTTTCAACCCCTTTTGCAGTCCTACCTACTTAGTAGGTAATTTTTTTAAATTCCATTTGCCATATTAAGGTCGCAAGCAATATTTATAAAATTCCAAATTTCAAGTCTATTACAGTATAGTATATTATAGAAACTGACGGACAGACAGAAAGATGGACCGGACATAAGGGTTCCATTTTTACCACTTTGATGTGAAACCCAAAACATGACACTAATATTACTCACTTGTTCTAATTAACCCTATACTCGTACGAAGTAACGATGGTTTAATACGTTCTATTCAGCTACATTAAAGGTCGTGTTACGTGGACATAGTACCTACCGTGTTTTCAAGTTAATTTTCAACACAAGATAAGGAAACCAGGGTTCAGCGGTAATCCTACACTGCATCACAAGGTTGTCGCTTAAGCAAATGTTTACGTACGGATTTCCTAGCCCCGATAATCCGCTGATTATCTTCAGGACACGTAGGTCAAATACAGGTTTAGTTCCTCGAAAGTTATCGTGAAATGTTAGGTATTTGAGCATCGTTTAAATACTTTTTATAGAGAAACCAGACCATGCCCGCAACTTTGTCCGCTTGGTTGTACGTTTTTGAAGAATCTTTGATTTTCCAAAATGTAACGCTATGTACTTCCCCGGTATGCAAACTATCTCGGTACCTTTCGCCAAAATCGGTTGCATACATGGACCCTAAAAGCGTAGCAGAGGGAAAGACTGACATACAGATGAACAGACAAAACTCGAAAATATATGAAAATAAAAAAATAAAAAAAGACTAAATTTTGAAAGTGGGTAGGTTCGCTTGAATGTATTATAGAGCAATAATAATATTGTTCCTCCTTAAATAAAAGGTTATAGTTTAGTTAAAATAAAAGACCCGGGACTTCGTCCGCGTGGATTGAGCTTTTTGGGTTCCCGCAGGAACTCAGTAATTTTTCGGGATAAAAGTAGCCTATGTGTTGTTCCAGACTATTATCTATTTCTGTGCCAAATTGCATCCAGATCCGTTTAGTGGCGTGATTGAGTAACAAATCCATCATCATCCAACAAACATCCATCCATCTTTCCATCCATCTATACATCCATCCATCCATCTAAACTTTCGCATTTATAATAATACTAGCTGATGCCCGCGACTTCGTCCGCGTGGTTTAAGTTTTTTTTGATTCCCGCGGGAGCTCCTTAATTTTCCGGGATAAAAAGTCCTATGTCCGTCTCCTGGTTCTAAGCTACTTCCCCACAAATTTTCAGCCAAATCGGTTCAGCTGTTCTTGAGTTATAAATAGTGTAACTAACACGACTTTCTTTTATATATATTTTAGTATAGATTACCTACCTACCTGAGTAAGTTATTAATTTTTTTTGTTATGTGTTTACATCACCTATAAAAGTTTGAAACTAAATAGTATGTATATAATAAACGTGAATATTTTCTTAATGTTAATAAAAGCGAGGAAGATTTGGTGGTAATCAAGTAAAAAGGTTATACAGTAGTAAACCGAGTTGATTATCTCGCCTTTCTCCAGTATAATCTACTATGTTAATACAATTACAACCACGACAGGGATGTCCAACATTACGGGATTAGAAAAGGTAAAGATAAAAGGTAGGTACGCGACTACTTTAATCAGCACAATTTATACCTACGATACAAAAGAAAACGAAAACTAAACTTGTTTAAACTAATGAACTGTGAATGAATGAGTACCTATTCAATATAGTCAATAATTGGAAATACCTACAACAATTTTTGTTCATTATCGGCATTATCGTTCTTTTTACGCACAAATACGGCACACATTAACTGCCTCGTTGGTCTTGTGGTTAGCATGTTCGACTGCGGCCGACGAGGTCCCGGGTCGGGTCATAATTAAGTGTTTGGTTTTTATAGAAATTCTCAGTACTAGCCCGGAGTTAGGAAGTTGGCGGTGTTCCACCCCCGTGCCTCGGAGAGCACGTTAAACCGTCGGTCCCCGTTATTAGCACTACTATGATAATAGTCGCTAAAGCCCGCCAATCCGCAATGGAGCAGCGTAGTGGGTCTAAACTCTAATTCTCTCTCTCCTATGACAGTGGAGGCCTGTGCAGTGCGACGTTAATGGGCTGAAGGGATGGTGGTGGTGGTATCGGCACTTTTTATTGAGCCAATTTTGATACAGACACATGTGCGTATTTTTGAGAGCTCCAAAATTTATCAACCATCAGTCACTTTCCACCCCCTTCGCATTAATTCAATTTATAACTCCTCCACAAGTTAACCCATGACTGTAATCTAATACAGAAGGCTAATCTGAAATTGCTATCAGTTATCACATTGAACCCCAATTAGTTTTTCTACGCGGCATCATACTGGAACTCTACATCGCTTGACTGCCATGTCTTTGCCAGTAAGGTCTAACTAGACACGACCAAAGCCTGCTAGAACTCGAACGCGGGACCACCCACTTATAACGCCAGGAAGGTCCACAGCTTTAAGCTTACAAGGGACGTGGAAATTACGACTTTTGGGAGATCCTCTATAATTTAATAATCACTATTTTATTTGAATAAGTATGCGCATAGTTGTCAAAAACCCAATTCTTCATTACAGGTATTCTTTAAAGGTGTGTAAAGTCTGCCAATCCACGCTTGAGCCATTGTCTGCCATTTTATGAGAGGAGACTCGTGCTCAACATAGTTCGCCGGCAATGGGTTGATCATGATGATGTTGATGACACCTGCTCATTTATCATATCATAATATCATACTAATACATATTATAAATCCGAAAATGTGTTTGTTTGTTGGTTTGTCCTTTAATCACGCTACAACGGAGCACCGGATCGACATGATTTTTGGCACGGGTATAGTTGAGGACCTGGAGAGTGACATAGGCTACTTTTTATCCCGGAAAATTAAGGAGTTCCCGTGGGAATCAAAAAAACTTATTCCACACGGATGAAGTCGCGGGCATCCGCTAGTTAGGTATATAAATTACCCCTCGGTGGACAGCATGCATTATTAACTTTTTGATTCCCGCGGTTACTCTAATTTTCCTGGATAAAAAACTGCCTAAGTTCTTTCCCGGGATGCAACCAAACTTCATCAAAATCAGTTGAAAAGATGGGTCGTGAAAGCGTAGCAGACAGACAGACACACTTTCGCATTCATAATAGTAGTAAGGATTCATAATGGACTAGTCAAACTCATTTAATATTTAACTCAAAGCTTTTATCGTCATACTCCAACGGTCCACATAACAAGAGAGTGTCACTTAAGTACTTGAACAAAAGCGCCATGTTTATTGCAAACAGCTTTGCATAAGACACTAAAGTCAAAGATCCAGTTTTAAAACTATATAGACTATAGAGTTACCAACAGCTTTTGATTCAAAAATTTCAGTAATTTATTTTGGTCCCTTCAGAACATAATCCCAGATTCCTAAAATACCAGAATCGTTTTTTACACACAATAAAACAAGTGATTCTGTAGAGCCCTTTGTAGACATTTATTACTGATAGATGTCTGGATAATCCATACTAATATTATAAATGCGATTTAGTGTGTCTGTCTGTCCGTCTGTCTGTCTATCTGTCTGTCTGCTACACTTTTACGGCTCATCTGTTCAACCGATTTTGATGAAATTTTGTTACAGGGGTAGGTTGTATCCTGGGGAAGGACATAGGCTACTTTTTATCCCGGAAAATTAAAGAGTTCCCGCGGAAATCAAAAAATCTTAATCCACACGGACGAAGTCGCGGTCATCATCATCATATTAAAGTAATTAAAATAACATTACATTTTGTTCTAATTCTACTGCAAGTTAGCCCTTGAATGCGATTTCATCTGGTGGTCAGTAATGATGCGGTAGAGGGTAACGGGCTAACCTGTTAGGGGTATGATAACTTAGCCTAGAAGCGGGCACTAAAAGCTTATTTTTGTTCCTACCTAAATTATGTTTTTGGTATGTTTATTACGCTATTTAGATTAATGACTAGATGAGATATCGGCCAATTTTATCGTCATTTTAATTTTATCTGATTCCTAATTTCATAATCAATATTTACTAACATGTAAATCTGTTTGTTTAATTAATACCAAGTAATGAGTGAAATTTCACACGTATCTTGCTAGTCCTGAACTATGTAATAATTTTAAGCGGATTAAGGCCAATTTACACAACGACTCTCACGGGGATAAATTTACAGTGTAACCGTTTAAAAGTTACGCTCAGTTGCGCGCGGGCGCTCGGTACTGTAGTACGCGCTTTCCGCTCGATCCCAAACCGGCGTGTTCATTTCACGTTTTCTTGCGTGACCTTGTCGACGCGTTATCGCTTCGGTATGTTAATAATTCCGAATGGATAGTGTCGAGCAGGTTACTGAGTCGAGAATCGAAGTGGAGACCGCGAATTGTGTAGATGAGTACTATGCGAGAGCGTACTATTGTGGGCCGACAAGTAATAACGCGGAGATGGAGAAAACGGGCCTTACCATAGAGGAAGTAAATTACATGGATATACCTCAGGATAATAATTCAAGACCGCATAAAAGGAATAGACCTGTAGATCAAGAGGAAGTATGGACAACGGTAAATAGACGAGGCAAGCGAGTTGCTCGGGCATACGGGGGAGATGAATCGATTAGGATTCCGGACCATAACATTGAAGTGAATATCACAAGTATATCAGCGGAAATGATACCCAAACAGTTTAAGTTATCAAAAATATTAAGAGCCGAAAATATTCGAGATATCACGAGGGTCAAATATATAAATGCATATAAGGTTGTTATCCAATTCAGCAACGATATAAGTGCGGACAAGTTAATGGAATCAAAATATTTCAAGGAAAAAGGATTCAAATGCCAAAGAACTTTTGACATTAATGAGACGTATGGAGTAATTAAAAACATTGATTTAGACTCGACAGAAGAAGAAATACTGGAAAGCTTAAAATGTGAAATAAATATAATAGGAGTTAAAAGACTAAAACGTAGAAATAACAAAAATGGTCAGTGGGAACCCTCAGAGGTTATACAGATTTGTTTTAAGGGATCAACATTGCCGTCCAGGGTATATATTTTTGATACAGTTAGCACCGTAAGCCCTTACGAGTACCCGGTTACTCAGTGTTCCCGATGTTGGAGATTTGGTCACAAAATTAAATTCTGTCCGTCAAATAAAGTGATTTGCCCGAAATGTAGTGAATATCACGATAACTGCACTACCACAGCATTCAAATGCAATAATTGCCGTGGTAAACATATGGCATTATCCCGTAACTGTCCTATGTATATAAAAGAAAAACGCATTCGGGAACTAATGGCAGAATTTAATTGTTCGTACAAAAGGGCACTAACCATTTATGTACCACCTGAAGATACATCTCAGTTAACTGACTCAGACTCAGAAGACTCTAGCGAAGATAAGGTAGAGGCAGAGTTCACGAATGAGTATATGAGTACTGACGCAAATGCGTCTTCTATGCCTACTGGTAAGACTTACGCGGATGTAACGAAGAAAACGACCAAGAACAAGGGAATTTCAAAGAATAAACGAGAAAAAAGTAGCACAAAACGAAAGAAACAGAAAGACAAACATAAACCGAGAGATGATGAAGATAATTTTTTTGAGAGTGAAGAACATCAAAACACTGAAGAAGACAATACCAAATCTGAAACAAATAGAATTAATTGGAGAAAAATATGGAAACAATTGAAGGAAAAGATATGTGATAGTGAGTTAACGGTAGAAGAAAAAATAAAAACCTGTGCAAAGATAATTAAATGATGCGATCAAACAGTTTGTGTTGAACTATTTAATTCAACTGCCATTCTTTACGTACATTAGTCAATGGGTAACAGATACGAAAACATAAAAATTAATATAGCTCAATGGAACTGTCAAAGTTTACGACCGAAAACAAGGGAGTTTGAACTCTTACTAAGCCAAGAAAAAATACACATAGCTATACTAAGTGAAACATGGCTTGATCCTGAAAGTCCCTTTAGAATTAGTGGTTATAACATTTTTAGAGCAGATCGCGATGATGGTTATGGAGGAACGGCTATATTAACTCATAAATCAATTAAAGCCATATCGTGTAATTTGAATATAACCAATACACAAATACAAGCTATTCACGTTAAACTCCTGAATTGCGCTTACATAGAAAACATAATTTCAATTTATTGTCCATCATCAGCAAGAACATCAAAAAATGATTGGGATCAAATTTTTTCCTTGTTACACACAAAAACACTTATAGCAGGGGATTTCAACGGTCACCACACCAATTGGTCATCCAAAATAGACACAAGAGGAAATCAAATTTTTGACTCTATTCTAGACAATAACTACTTTACGCTTAATGACAGAACAGATACGCGAATAAAATTGGTTGATGGAGTGGTGCAGAAGACTTCCCCCGATCTCTCTGTTACATCGACGGATTTGGCTTTAAAATTCAAATGGGAAGTAAGTAACGAAAATTTAGGCAGCGATCACATGATAATCAAAATCAGTGCTGAAATAGAATGTTTAAGAAATTTTAGTAATCGAAGGAATTACAAGGAGGCGGATTGGCCATCATATACAAGTAAAATAGAAACAGAACTTTTGAATTTTTTACTTCCCACAGATCCACAAATTGCGTATGATAAATTTATAGACATTGTAAATAGAGCAGCTGATGAGTTTATCCCAACGATTAAAATTTGTGACAACCCCTTACATCAGCAAAAATTTAAACCCAAACCATATTGGGATCCAAACCTATCGCATACAGTCGCACAGCGAAGACTCGCTTTGGCCACTTTTAGGCGAAACCCTACACCGCAAAATCTCGATAATTTACAAAGAAAGGTCAGTATTGCACAGAGAGATATACGCAGAGGCAGCTGTAAATCATTTCAACAATTTTGTAACAATATTGACAGTGTTACGACATCGGGTGATATGTGGAAGCAAATGAACTGGGTCAAAGGACGCAGATTAGGTTTATCATCTATAGATTATAATAGAGCTGAGTCTTTGTTACTAGATCTGGCGCCAGATTATGTTGTCCCATCTGCCCCTGATTTTACCTCTGTTAATTCGCATCTATGCAGCCCCATTTCGGTACAGGAAGTTATCAATTCTATTAAAAATAAGGATACTGCCCCAGGACAAGACAATATATCATATTCTATGATCATAAATCTCCCAATTGCTGGTAAAAAAATACTTACTGCTTTATATAATTTATTTTTAACTTCCGGTATCATACCAAGCCAATGGAGAAACGTGCGAATTGTACCTGTACCGAAACCGGGATGCAATAATAATTTGAACTGTGGTGTTAGACCAATTGCATTGATATCGTGTCCGTGTAAAATACTTCACTTGATTATAACCCGCAGACTAGAATGGTTTTTGGAGAAAAACCAATATCTTTCACCAAATACTACAGGCTTCAGAAGATTTAAGTCGTGTTACGATGCACTTTCCAGATTGGTCTCCAGAATTCAGATTGGTTTTTCTAAGGGTTGGCCAACACTTGCTTGCTTTATAGATATTGAGAGTGCGTACAATAATATAGATGTTTCTGCACTTCTGTCTATTCTGGACAATCTGGGTGTAGGGTCCCTTTTATGTAACTATCTTTGGCAGTATCTACATCAGAGAAATTTGTCAATATTAACAAGTGATAATAAAACATTGAGCAGGTCTACTGGTGTAGGTATTGCCCAAGGGGATCCTTTATCTCCTCTGTTATTTAATGCGGCTACTATACAAGTTTGTCAAGATGTCAACCAATTGTTTGTCTCTCAGTACGCTGATGATTTCATTCTTTATACTTGCCAAGAACAACTTACAGAATCTGTCTTAAATTTGCAGAATGCGTTAGATTCCTTTCAAAATATCATTGCAAAGCTGGGTTTAAGAATTTCTGACAATAAAACAAAAGTTTGTGTGTTTAGCAGGGGTAGGGTTAGAAGTAGAATTAATTTGAACATTGACAATAATATTATTGAACAAATTAACTGTGTAAAATATCTTGGCATGTGGTTGGACAGTTCTCTAAAATGGACCAAGCATATAAATGAAACTCGGGTTAAAATCAGTAGACATCTAAATATTTTTAAAATTCTAGCAGGATCTAAATGGGGTGTTCATCCTAAACACCTTCGCAGACTTTATATAGCTATCATTAGAAGCAGAATTGATTACGGTAGTTTTCTGTACCATACTAGTGCTAATTGTCATCTACTTAAATTAGACCGCGTTCAGAACCAAGCGATGAGGATTGTAGGATCATTCATTAAAAGCACACCCATTCACGTAATGGAAAGTGAGCTATGCATTCGTCCGCTTACAGTTCGCAGGCAATTTCTTGCAGGGAAGTTCTATTTGAGATCCAGCATTATAAACAATAATATAACCAAAGACATTTTAGAAGAACTTTCTGATCTATGTCAGGGATATTACTGGAGAAATAAAAAAACTCCATTATTGGTTGACATACATAGAATCTTTAAAGAAACACAAATGTATTCCAACTCCATACCTGATATATTTACTCTGGGTACTTGGGCTAGTAATGTTGATCTATCAGAAGTTACCTGTATTAAAATTACTGGAATAGATGGTGCTAAAAGTCAAATTAACCTCATGGATCTTAGAAGGAAATGTGTAGAATTCATGCATAATAAATATGGGTCACACTACAGATTGTACACGGACGGGTCTAAAGATAAAACATGTTTAGGAGCTGCTTTTTATGATCCGCAGCTTAATATTGCTACTAAATTTAAAATCGATGCTGAAGTGTCTATCATGAATTGTGAACTTATAGCTATCGCAGAGGCTCTATCGTACATAACGAGTCTAAATCATGAAAATTTCGTCATATTTACGGACTCAAAAAGCAGCATCCAACATTTGGCTCAGATTCCCTCGAGCTGTCGAGGCATCCCGGTAGCCATTAGTGTTATAGACACTATCTGCAGACTTCGTGAATCTAACAAAAATGTTGTCCTGCAATGGATTCCTTCACATACTGGGATAGTAGGTAACGAGGAGGCTGACTCTGCTGCCCGACAAGCGGTGCGTGACGGTACACCATACGATTGTTTACCTTTACCATCTGACCTCCTTGGGAAAGTCAAGTCAATATGCAAACAAAGTTGGCACGAGTATTTTGATGAACGTTCGCTTACAAAAGGTATCTGGTACAAGACCCTGCAGAGTGAGCCTCTTCGACGTCCATGGTTTGATAAGATTGGAAGAAGGTATGTGGTCGCGTTATTGCGATTGCGGTCCGGTCACATTCCATCAAACAAATTTACACATTTAATGGGTATATCTGACTCCCCGAACTGTACAGTTTGTGGGGTTATTGATGACATTACACACATACTGATGGAGTGTGAGCGGAACGCCGCTCAGCGTCGACATTTACTTCCTCGACATTTGGACGTTGGGTTGTGTAACAGCATCTTGGCTTCCCCCTTATCGGAGCGGGCAAGGATGCTGTGCACATTGTTATTTGCAGTTAATAATTGTATATTATAATATTAATTGTTGTCCGAAGCTATTTCATATTTAAGTTTGAGTCAAGTCTTATTTTGTTTTCATTTTATTATTTTGTTTTATATCCTGTTTAGCTATTATGATTAAGATGTAATTGTTATGCCCTAACTCTGTACAAAAAGTGTTTTTTTTACGGGGGCGACATAATCGCAATGTGATAAAGCCCCATCAAAAATAAAGATTTAAAAAAAAAAAAAAAAAAAAAAGTTACGCTATGAATTTTAACGGAAAACTATTTCGGAGTGTGATTACATACCCCGGTGTGCAGAATATTTGGGAGAATATATTATTTTAATAATAAATAGTCAGTTCAAACAAAAAATAAAATGGTCAAAGGTATTTATAGCCTAGAGGGAGCTTTCGGCCGTGGATGATACCGCCCTACCGGCAAATATGAACAGCTAAGTGATTTAGCGTTCCGGTACGGTGCCAGATAGAACTGGTGGAGGTGAGTATCATATATTTAATACTAGACTAGATGATGCCCGCGACTTCGTCCGCGTGGATTAAGTTTTTTTATTCCCGCGGGAACTTTTTAATTTTCCGGGATAAAAAGTCTAGCCTATGTCCTTCCCCGGGATACAACCACCATCAAAATCAGTTGAACAGATGGGCCGTGAAAGCGTAGCAGACAGACAGACACACTTTCGCATTTATAATATTAGTATGGATTTAATTGCTGTACCCCTACCAGGTTAGCCCGCTACCATCATAGAAGGCTTTATTAATAACTTAGTTGTCCAATAACAACAATAAGTATACAGTACTCTTACTCTGAGATTGATCGAATTTAAAATACGGTCTCACTAAGTGAGGTGAATCACATTTGCGTCAAACTAAAATGGACCCAAAAACTCTTGATTTAAAGCCACAAATTCAGTGCAACCGATTCTAATTTCGAAACGTATCGTTTGGAGCTCTAGCTGTGAATGCATACACGAAATTGAGCTCTAAATTAATGAGATTAAGATTCATTTTAGTTTGATGCAAATGTAATTCACCTCACTTAGTGAGACCGTATTTTAAATTCGATCAATCTTAGAGTAAGGGTACAGTTACACAGTTTCATTGGCACTCAATACGCCCACGAGCATGTAACAAGATACATATATCTATTACCTTACTAGCTAATGCCCGCGACAGCGTCCGCGTGGATTGAGGTTTTTTGATTCCCGCGGGAACTCTTCAATTTTTCGGGATAAAAATTAGCCTAGGTGTTATTCCAGACTATAATCTATCTCCGTTCAGCCGTTCCTGCGTGATTGAGTAACAAACATCCATCCATCCATCCATTCATCCAAACTTTCGCATTTATAATATTAGTATAGGTTTATATTTCCGTGTATTGTAAACCTACCATATGGAGCGTTTGAATGTTGCCAGTCTTGTTAGCTAATGACCATCGGTACGCCATGTGCGGAGGTTAGCTTTGATTTCAAAGTTAGAGTTAGGTTTACACACCTAACTTTTAACTTAAATAGGGAGCGCTGTTGTTTCTTCAATTGCTCAATAGAAACTAAGTTAAATACTGGGTTCTTATAAATTAATAATAAAAATCAAATATAACAAAATAAAAATATAATACAAAAGTCACAGTTGGAACAGTACAGTTTTAAAAATCTGATTTAATGAAATGAACGAAACACATGATTACTTCGTCGTTGGCCTTAACGTCTTGACAGACGATTAACGCACTGTCTAGGCGACACTTTTTCCTGTGGCTAAACAAGCCGATACGCGAGCGACACTTACGGCCACAAATGGGGCAGCTGAACCTGTCGTCGCAAATTAAAGAGCCGGTGGTATGCCTCCTTACTCTTATTTGGGCGAAAACGTCAAACCAGGCTTCATAATGAGCACGGCAACCATCCTTGATGTTTTTACGCCATTTGATTCTGTCCTGCGCGAGCTCTTTCCATTGACTGAATTTTATGTTAAAAAACACATGATTATTTATACGACCAATAAGTACATATATTTAATATTGATAATACAAAACACACACACTACTCATTGATTTTTTAAATATTCTACTCATTTTAATTACACCCATGATCACTAAAATATCTATTTTTTAAAACAAAATAATAACTTTATAACCTCTAACGATAATAATTATGATTTATTTCGATGCCGATTACGTAATTTCTATGTGTATCAGCCCAGATAGTTTCTTGTATATAAGCCTTGTATTCAGTGATTATGTTTCAACGCTCAGTTTGGAGTTTCCATCACGACAATAATAATTAAACACAAACAAACTGGCGGATCTGCAAGCGATTGATTTATTTCGAGAACCTTAACCTATACTAATATTATAAATGCGAATATTTGGATGGATGGATGGATGTTTGTAACTCAATCACGCCAAAACGACTGAACAGATCTAGATGAAATTTGGTATAGAGATAGATTATAGTCTGGAATAACACATAGACTACTTTTTATCCCAGAAAATTGAAAAGTTCCCGCGGGAACCAAAAACCTTAATCCACGCGAACGAAGTCGCGGGCATCAGCTAGTACTACATAATATTATTTACTCAAGCTCTTAGGTACTCTAGCAATGTCGAACATGAATTGATAATAATGTATTAAAATAATAATAAACGCAAAGTCAAAATAAAACTAATCCAATCTAATAACCAAAAATTAAACCACCACCACCACTACAGTCCATTAACGTCCCACAGCTGGGCACAGGCCTCCACTCTCATAGGAATTAGAGCTTAGACCCACCACGCTACTCCAACGCGGGTTGGCGGGCAAAAAAATTAAACAAGTCAAGTTAAATATTCCTTGATGTCTCAATAAGATTTTTCCAACATCCATTTATTAATATTTCTCATAAACATATTTATAGTAATTTTTTTATAATCTGTTGGACATATTATGTGACTCTCGATTCTGAGAATCATAATAGGGATGAATTTCATGACGAATTTCAATCTATTTTTTATTTTTTTGTTTATTTAACATATTTAATTTATTTGTATTTTAAAGTATAAAATACTCGTAATAATTTACACAGTATGGCGGTGCATTTCATGCATAATATTGCATACGACAAAATGGAGGACGGGTGTTATTTTAGATAATTTAGATAAATTTATTTCAATTAGTGTGGGACAACTAAATAACATTTATAGCCTTACAACTAGGATAAAACTAATACAGTTGACATACAATTATTTAAATATTATTGTGCACCTAAATAATATTAAATAAATATGAAATTTAATGAAAGCAATAAAAGGCTATATAAAATAATATACTCGTACCTATCATAAGCGAGAAGATGAAAACCACCTGAGGCCATCGGTCGACTCGGACAAAGGGCTTAGTTTACTTAATACTGAAACAAAAGACAAGAACAGCCTTTAACCAAATACAAAGAAACATGTTACAATTATATTATGTTATCCGTTTTTTTTGGCCTCTCACAAACCACAATAAAATATTGGTAGAATATAACCTCCGGGTGATTTGTCATGCCATTGTTTATTTTGTTTTTTGTTATCATCATTCATAGCATATTTTAATTTCTTTTCATCGCCTACCATCAGGTGAGATCGCAGTCAAGGGCTGACTTGTAGTGGAAAAGAAAAAAAAATTGTAATGTATTTCAATAAAAACTACTAATTTTTACTTACCACTCCCGTCCCTGTTTCGATAGCTTGTGTATCTATCTGATCTATGTCATATACAAAAATTACATTCAAAATCTAAAATGTTTAGGTCCAGTTAACATAAGTTATTAATGTTAACATATTTAAGAGGAGCCTGAGCATTTGTCGCTATATATAGAAACTAGTTTCTGCAGGATATTTTTAATTAAATCTGACAAAGTCATTGACAAAGACTAATAATATTTTTTCATTTGAATTTGACGACCTCCCTGGCGCAGTGTTGAGCGCTGTTGTCTTAACGAGCGGAGGTCGGGGTTCGATCCCCGGCAGGGTCAAGTTGGGAATTTATAATTTCTGAATTTACCCTGGTCTGGCCTGGTGGGAGGCTTCGGCCGTGGCTAGTTACCACAGGTACTAAAATTCTACATCAATGGTACCACCCTACCGGCAAAGACGTGCCGCCAATTGATTTAGCGTTCCGGTACGATGCCGCGTAGAAACCGACTAGGGGATTTTTTTTTATCACTACACTAAAAAAGTATGATAAGAATAATTTAATACGTTTCATATGTATTCAAAGGGAACGATTTATTCAGCAGTATTCAAGCGCACTCGTATATATACGGTCTGAAACATGCCAGCTGCTTTTCAAACAAACAGTAGGCGCCATTCAAACTGTTTAGTAACTTCAAGTGAATCCAGAAGTTCAACTACCCGAAAAGGTTTTGTTAGTGAATTGGATTTTATTTCAATTTATAATTTACGAATGTAAGTGAAAGAAGATGCTAGATCCTTTTTAAGGATCTATCTTTTCGTCTCACAGAGTCCACATGTGACCGGAGGGTAACAGTTACCTCGGCCAACACTGAGAAAAATTTCCTTGTTTACCTTCCGATTTTTTCCTTCTAAAACCGATTCCTTCCAAAATTGGGTCTTTGCCTTCCACCGATTACCTTCTGAATCGGGGAACTGCAAAATTCCTACCGATATTTAGAAGGTAATGAATTTTATCCGTCTAATACGGAAGAACATAAAGGAAGGAAATTTGTTGGAAGGAATTAACCAAGAAGGAATTTCTTTCCAGCTAAATATTCCTACTAAATAAGGATGCATTATAATAATTCCTCCCAAATTTATCCTTCCAAATTAGATGTTAATGTCCTTCTGAATTCAAATCCAAAGTTGTCGGAAGGAAAACGCAGCTAACCTTCTGATATTGAAAGATATTTACCCTCTTAACCAGTGGGAAATAAATTGACATTACTATTCCATCAAAAAAGAAAGGATTAGAAAGGCTCGCTAGAAGGAACTACCATCCAAATTAGATGGATCACATTTGGAGGGAATAACACAAGGAATATCCTTCTAAATTAGATGATAATATCCTTCTAAATCAATTATAATTTTTCAGTAGGAACAGTGTCAGAAGGAAAACGCATATTTACTCTTCGAAATTGAAGGATATTTACCCTCTTATCTAGTGGGAAATAAAATGACATTACTTTTCCATCAAAACCGAAAGGATTAGAAAGGCTCGCTGGAAGGAATTACAATCCAAATTAGATGGATCACACTTGGAGGGAATAACACAAGGAGTATCCTTCTAAATAAGATGATAATATCCTTCTAAATCAATTATAATTTTTCGGTAGGAACAGTGTCGGAAGGAAAACGCATATTTACCCTCCGAAATTGAAGGATATTTACCCTCTTATTTAGTAGGAAATGAAGTGACATTACTATTCCATCAAAAACGAAGGGATTAGAAAAGCTCGCTGGAAGGAATTACCATCCAAATTAGATGGATCACATTTGGAGAAAATAACACAAGGAACATCTTTCTAAATTAGATGATAATATCTCTCCAAACAAATTGGAATATTTCGGTATCGGAAGGAAAACGAATAAGTTTTATTAAATAGAAATAACACCGAATGTAGTACCCGACCCGACCACTAGATGTCGCTACGCGTATATTGGCTCGCGGTATAGGGTGGCGCCGGTCAAACACATATATATCGTCAAGTCCGCTTGTATCGGTACCTGCATCGTGGCAAATGGTGCTTCCACCTAGTTGGGACATTCATTGAAAGCGCATAGCAGAGCATAAATCTATGTGGTATACGCACCCTTGCTGGGACAGGGCGTTTTGAAAGCCTATAATTTATCTGTTACCTCGTAGACCGTAATCTATAACCTCTTTTTGGAAAGGAAAATTTTGAAATTACCTTCCTATTATATCCGATTACCTTCGGCATTTACTTTCTAGATTGAGGGGGATTACTGAGATTCGCAGAAGGTAAATACTTCTAAATTGGAAGGATAATGCTAAAATACCCACCGCAATGAGCATGCAAAAGCCCGTTTTCCTTCCGCCTTAGGTAGGTAATATTATGTCTTTACCTTCTAGATTTGGAAGATTATTTATATTTTCCTTCCAAAAATTACCTTCCCTTTTGACTCAGTAGGAATTTCCGACCGAAATTTGGAAGGTACGTATTACCCACCAAAATAGAAGGCAGACATTGTTTGGAAGGAAATTTTGGACGGTAATAATATCCTTCCAAGTTGAAAGGTAAATTTCCTACTGAGTCAAAAGGGACGGTAATACCTTCCGTATTTCGGAAGGTCTTTTTTCTCAGTGAATATCATACTAATATTATAAATGCGAAAATGTGTTTGTTTGTTGGTTTATTGGTTTATTGATTTGTTGGTTTGTCCTTCAATCACGCCGCAACGGAGCAACGGATCGACGACGTGATTTTTGGCATGGATATAGTTGAGAACCTGGAGAGTGACTTATGATACTTTTATCCCGGAAAATTAAGGAGTACCCGCGGCAACCCAAAAATATTAAACCACGTGGACGAAGTCGCGGGCATTAGCTAGTAATATTATAAGTTTGGCTATTCAGCGGGGTAACGCAGTCAGCGTTCTGGGCACATTGCCTCATTGCATCGGCTTACATGATATTTTTAATGTTTTGTTTTTAATTTAGATTTAATTTAGACTCAATCAATCAATCAATCAATTTATTTATTTTCCCAGTCACAAAATTTGCAATAGTTATTCTTATACTAAACAGTTTTTGTGTTGGGACTGGTGCTTGAGCTAGGCATGAACCTGTGTTTCAAGTACCATGATGATATTTTTAATGTTTAGTTTTTAATTTAGACTTTAATGTATTTCGTAGTTTTAATTTGAAAAAGTATTGTTCTATGTCTTTATTATCATAATATTTTTTTTAATAAATAGCATTAGGCGAACTGCCAAGTACCGAGTGCAACGCAATTTTAAATTTACAACGCGTCGACCGCATCAGTCGTGAAAATTTTAAGTCAGTCATTTTTGCTCAAGAAGTTTTATAAAGGGATAGCTACTAATGAGATCACTTCCATTTCAATGAGATCGCTTGTGTGGTAAGCCTATATGGCATCTCTTCACTCGCGATTATAAGTTTTCTATTTCATATTGTACACCAAATTACAATTCACACAGCTACTGATACTAAGAAATGCCTATACATTGTACAAACAGAATATTTGAATCTCCCTAGAGTTAGTCAAATGTATCCTATATACCTATCGTTTCTACTACATTACTTAGAGTCTTTTAAGTACTAATATAGCGGCTCAACCCATCGCGTACTAGTGATATAGAAAACTTTTTTTTACTAAATTTTAAATTCCACTGCCAGCCTAAATACATATTGACGACATAGGGGTCGAAACTCGCACGGCGTCTTGCGGTTCGATGGTAGAAAGATGAGGGGATTTTATGAGTATATACCACTACGAATCAATTAATAGAAAGTATAACTGTTTAGCAAAAGCTTTACATCAACATCATCATCATCATCGTTTCATCATCATTTTCCCAGTAGAAAGACAATATCCATACTAATATTATAAATGCGAAAGTGTGTCTGTCTGTCTGCTACGCTTTCACGACCCACCTGTTCAACCGCTTTTGATGAAATTTGGTACAGGGATAGGTTGTCTCCCCGGGAAGGACATAGGCCACTTTTAATCCTGGAAAATTAAAGAGTTCCCGCGGGAATCGAAAAAACTTAGTCCACGCGGACGACGTCGCGGGCATCATCTTGTTTCAAATAATTTTATTATTGTGGTAAAGCCGATCCCGTTTAATGGAACGATCGCGTCGATCTACGCATCCAAACGTTTCTACTACATTACTTGGAGCCATTAACTTCGTTTGGCGGCTCGGAATATTAAGAGGATTTATTCGCGAAGGTTACCGGGCGCATGTGCACCAAGTTAACAAACTTCCACATAAGTCAGCTCAAAAGCCTTCAGTCGCGCTTCAGATCCGTAGACACTCGCACGTAGCGGTGCTACGAAAAATCACGCTACGAACTTCTAACAGCTACGAAGATACCGCCATAGCTATGATTTAATATGTGCGTGTCGTAGCTCTAAATACTTTGTAACTAATTTCAGAAGTAAGTAATAAGTGAAATGTGGTGCAATGTGAACTGAATGATGGTTGGAAAAATTTTGTTCTACATACATTTTGGACTTGTCTTCCATGTAGTGATTTGTTTTAAGGATTCTGTTGGTAAGGACGGTAAGAGGATATTGTAGTTTAAGAAAAACATAAAATAAGGCCTTATTAAAGTTAAATTATGTATAAAGATGTATTTATTCAATATCGAGGCAATATTTCTATTCAGTTTATCTGACAATCGAACAAAAATATTAGTTTATAGCCATAGTGGAATATACAAGTTATAACTGTGACTTGTGTTTAGTTTTTCGGATAAAAAACACTTCCATACTAATATTATACCAAATAACATTTTATGTTCGGTTTTCTTCCTACTAATATTATAAATGTGAAAGTCGGATGTTCATAAATGTTTAAGTTTGGATGTTTCTTTCTCCTTTACGCCGCTGTGACTGAACCGATTTGGCTCAAATTTGGAATGGATATAGTTTATAACCTCAATTAACGCATAGGTTACATTTTATCCCGAAAAGACTTTCCAATGCCCTGACGGGGTTTCATGTATTTAATCAAACTCCTTAATATCATTATGTTAGGAGTTACATGAATAAAAATAAATTAATAAAAAACCGGCCAAGTGCGAGTCGGACTCGCGCACCGAGGGTTCCATACAAACCTGTAGTATGTTTTTAATTATTTAAATTTTTTTAATTATTTACTTACTAGATCTCGTTCAAACCCATTTTCGGTGGAAGTTTGCATGACAATGTACATCATATATTTTTTTTTGTTTTATCATTCTCTTATTTTAGAAGCTACAGGGGGGGGGGGGGGAGTCGGACACACATTTTACTACTTTGGAAGTGTCTCTCGCGCAAACTAAGTATTCAGTTTAGAAAAGAATGATATTACAAACCTCAATATCATTTTTGAAGACCTATCCATAGATACCACACACGTATGGATTTGATAAAAATTTATTGTTTTTTTTTCTATTTTTGTGAAAATCTTAATGCGGTTCACAGGATACATCTACTTAACAAGTTTCAACAGTATAGTTCTTATAGTTTCGGAAAAAAGTGGCTGTGACATACAGGCAGACAGACAGACAAACAGACATGACGAATCCGTTTTTGCCATTTGGCTACGGAACCCTAAAAATGTCATTGAAGTGTTCCCGCGGGAACCAAAAAACCTCAATCCACGCGGATGAAGTCGTGGGATCTATAGGGCAATATTATTATTATCTAAGCGAGCAATAGAGATAGATAGATAATAATTAAAAGTTAATTAAATATTAAGTAAAAGGAACCTTGTAGGACCGAATTAAACTAACTAGAATATAAACTAAAATCTAAATTAAAACTAAATTCTATGCCATAAATAATAATACGAACGAAAAAATAACCTAATCAAAAGACAACCCCTAGTTCCCCCGGGCCATAAGTGCCCGTATAAGTGACAACCTTTGGACCTGGTAGGCCCCAGAAGGCCCCGTAGGTTCTGTCGCAGCCCCTCTCCCGTAATCGACGGCCGATCTCTCAAATAAATAACGAAATATACAATATAATTTATCAATTTGAATTATTTACAGATAAATGAAAAATAAATAAATTCTCCAATTACAGCGTAATTTGAATTGGGACGTGCTCGTAATTTTTATCTCCCCCATTGGGACGATTGAAGTAACTTTAGGCGTCGATAATGAACTGTTTGCCAATTTGCTTTTGCTCAACTGATTACGTCAGTTGGAACATTTTTTTTTATTATTATTTAATTAGGTACCTTAGGCTTTTTTATAACAAAATATCATCTTGTTTTTTGTAAAGTCGTGACTTCGTCCGCGTTTTTTTTATCCACTACAAGTTAGCCCTTGACTGCGATCTCACCTTATGGTAAGTGAAATTGCAGTCTTAGATGGTAGCGGGCTAGCCTGTTATGGGTATAGCACTTATATTAAGACCATGCCCATAATCGATAGTAAAAAACAAGTTGATTCGGTGTATACAGATTTCCAAAAAGCGTTTGATAAGGTAAATCATCGGATACTTTTCCAGAAACTGGAAAAGTATGGAGTCCATGGGAATTTGCTAAGATGGGTTATATCATACGTAACAAATAGATCACAGATAGTTGCTGTTAACGGATTTTACTCCAAACCAATAACGGTACCCTCAGGTGTACCCCAGGGATCACATCTAGGTCCATTGCTCTTTATTATTTTTATTAATGACATCACATCAGTCATGAAAAATAAATGTCTTCTTTATGCAGATGATTTAAAAATATTCTGTGAAATAAATAATGTTCAAGATTGCAAATCACTGCAGGAAGACCTTAATTCTGTTAAGTTGTGGTGTGAACAAAATGCTATGTTTTTAAACGTAAGCAAATGTTTTGTGCTTACCTTTACCAAAAATCGCAATAAAGTTAAATTTGACTACTTAATTGGTAATAATAAACTTTCAACTATGACTAGTGCTAGAGATCTGGGTATAACTTTTGATACATCCCTAACATTTAAGTTACATATAAATAATATTATCACAAGAGCTAATAAAATGATGGGTTTTATTTTCAGAATTACCAAAGGTTTCAAAAACCCTTTAAGTCTTTTGCATCTTTACAAAAGTCTTATTCGCAGTATCTTAGAATATGGTACCCCAGTTTGGAACCCATATCAGAAAACATATGCTGACTCTATTGAGTCCGTGCAAAGGAGATTCCTACGAATACTTCTTTACAAATATAATAGAAAGCTAGTCCATTTCTCTTATGAAGATAAACTAAAATATTTTAAACTCGATTCTCTATGCATGCGTCGTATGCTACATGATGTGATGCTACTTCACAAAATCACTAATAATCAAACGGATACTACCCTACTATCAAAAATAAACCTAAATTGTAAAATCCCTAAACGTTCAACTTGCACTTATAACGTCTTTCCAACGAAATCCTGCCGAACTAATTTAGCGAACCACTCTTGCATTAACCGTATTTGTCGTCAATTTAATACTTTGCATCATAACAACCGAGACCTCAATATATTTAACTCGTCGAAGGCTTGCTTTCGCCGTAACGTAATGGTATTTCTACGTAAGGGAGCCAATTAGTTAAGTTCTGCAATTATTCTGGATACTATTATGATTTGTATTACTTTTGTTATTGTATTGTATACTATTATTGTAATTTTCTCAATCCTCACTGCATTTTGTAAACCTATCATACTTAAATTTTGAAATGTTTTTATCTAAAAATCTTTTGTACTAGCCAGTTGTTTATGTTTGTGCTATATATCTTTATTTATAAGTCTCTTTGTAATATATATATACTTTTTATGCATGAATGTTGTTGGTTAGTCTAATAAAATAAAATAAAATAAAATAAAAAAATCCGTTTCTACACAGCATCGTACCGTCTTTTGCCGGTAGCGTGGTAACCTACCTTCTATATCCTCGGCCGCAGCTGCCGCCAGATTAGAGAATATTCAGAAATTAAAAATTCCCAAATTGACCCTGCCGGGAATCGCCGGGAACCTGGTGCCTCCCACGTTAAGACTGCGCCACTTAACACTGCGCCAGAGAGGTTGTCAAAACGTGGCGTTGTTTTTTTTTAATTCCGTGGCTTTGATTTTTCGAGATAAATAATAGCCGGGATGCAAACTCTGTACCAAATATCATCAAAATCTGTTGAGCAGATGCTCGTCAAAGCGTAGCAGACAGACAGACAAACATTCACATATTTTATGATATTAGCATGCTACAATACAACGTCACACATTTCCTGATAGAAAGAAAACCTAGGGCATAATTATTACTATTATGTTATTATTCTATGATGAAATCACAATGGCCCATTTCGTGAACAAAGCATCCGCTTGACGCAAGGTATTTATTATTATGTCAATTAAAATATATAGCACACGAAATTATTGAAATCACGTAAGTGGATGAGCCCATTCGTGCGAGGACTTACGTAGAACTCACGGATTTCCAGTAAACATAATAATTAACATTAATTCGCAAAATAATTCAGCAATCAACAGTATAACAACATCTAATACAATACAAGTGATATTAATCGCTTGTACATAATATTATTATGTTATTTCGTTCCAGCAAACTCAAAATAGGTTTTGATTGCTGATAATCAAGATAACACTAGATGAAGCTTAAAACGGTACTATCTACAGGATAGTAAGTAATACTTACTATTATTTCATAACAAAAATGAATTTTAAAACAGCACACTACTGGAGAGACTTTATAGGTTTAAAACTACACAAAATATGTAGCAGCGGCGGCCATTTTTTTGTTCATTCAACGCGTGAAATCTGCGACAATTTTGTGGAATTTTAACACGTGATAATTCTTGGTTCAGCCCAACATCACCAGCATTCGCATAATCCATACTTACCTTATTAGTATAAATGCGAAAGTGTGTCTATCTGTCTGTCCATCTGTCTGTCTGCTACGTTGTAACGGCCCATATTTGCAACCAGGTTGCATCCCGGGGAAGGACATTAGTTACTTTGTATCCCGAAAAATTAGAGAGTTCCCGCGCGCAACGAAGTCTCGGTCATCGTCTAGTAAAATATACCTAAGTATTATTATGTACTATAACCGTACTATTATGTGCTATTACGCAATTACGAAACGTTTTTATGGAAAACTAGATTTTGCCCGCGACTTTCTTCGCGAGAATTTAGGTTTATCTATTTAATAAAAAAAAACCCGATGGAAACTTGATTTTCCTGAATGATAAGTTGTAGTCCTTTCCTGGTATACAACCTATCTCTATATAGAATCGGTAAAACAGTAAGGCAACAAACACTCTGCTGATATGGTTGGACATAGATATGAAGATCGAACAGCTCTCATCTTTACTTTTCAGCATGCAGCGCATGAACCGTAATCAAGCGCATTCTGGAAGAAATATGAAAAAAGTGTACGCACTACTTAATTATTTCCGTGATGGAGAAGCAGCCTAATCAAATAAATATTATAAATGCGAAAGTTTGGATGGATGTATGGATGTATGGATGTTTGTTACTCAATCACGCCCGAACGGCTGAACGGATCTGGATGAAATTTGGCACAGGGACAGATTATAGTCTGGAATAATACATAGGCTACTTTTTATCCCGGAAAACTAAGGAGTTCCCGCGGGAAACAAAAAACCTCAATCCACGCGGACGAAGTCGCGGGCATCAGCTAGTTGTGCAATAAAATTATTACGCTGTAGTGTTAGATACCTACGGTACATAGCATAGGTGCCTACAGTATAATAAGTAATATGTCGCTGGGAAGACAGTAGCAAGTTTGTAGTATTAATATATTCTGACTACTGACAAACCTTTCTCACTGCCAAGGGTCACTGGTAGAGATCTCTTATAGAGATAAGTGTTTCCTTGTCCACTATGTTTCTGTTTTTCTACGTATTGTATAACTTTTTGGTACAAAAAAAAAAAAAAAAAAAAAAATTGCAAATAACGGCTAGTTAAATATTAAGACTTGGTCCCATCTGCCCCGCTGGCTCTGCCCCGTTAACGGGGCAGTTGGGAAAAATAGTGCCATTGGCCCCGCTAGCCTCGGCTTTGTCGCTTAACGGGGCAGATGAAACTTTTTCACTCAGATCAAGTAATACTCTGAATATTGCTTAGAAGCTAGCGTTTGGATCCCCGGTACTTAGACATCCCAAACGACGTATTCCCAATTCCAAAACACTAAGAATAACCGTAACGTTTTATGGTTGGCATTTAGCAAAACTTTTACTTGACGCGCGGGGACGTTAAATCTATATATATAAAATTCAAAGTCCTGACTGACTGACTTATATATCAACGCACAGCCTAAACCGCTGTGGCTAGAAACTTGAAATTTTGACAGTAGGTTCCTTTTGTGACGTAGGCACTCACTAAGGAAGGATTTTTCAAAATTCCACCCCTAAGGGGGTGAAATAGGGGGTGAAAGTTTGTATGAAAGTCCGTCATTTCTCAAGTTATATCCATGAAACTAGGTATTTGAGCTTCTGGTTTAAAATAAAGAAATACGTGTTTCACAGTTTTTGAAAATTCTACCCCCAAAGGCGTTAAATGGGGGTTGAAAGTTTGTATGAAAGCCCTTCATTTTTCAAGTTATAACCATGAAAGTTGGTATTTGGGCTTCTGGTAAAATAAAAAAATACGTTTTTGAAAATTTGATCCCCAAGGACGTTAAATAGAGAGTTAGTCCTTCAATCACGCCGCAACAGAGCAACGGATCAGCGTGATTTTTTGCATGGATATAGTTGAGAACCTGGACAGTGATATAGGATCTATCCCGGAAAATTAAGGAATGCCTGTGGGAATTAAAAAACTTATGCCACGCGAACGAAGTCGCGAGCATCCTCTAGTACAATATATCGCGTGTCCAGAGCCATTCAATAGAGTTTGAACAGTTACGATGCAATATCAATATTCAAGCTGTAAAACAAACTCGAAAATTGCTTTGGTCTTACTTTTTAAAAATAATGCTTGCGAATGAGTACCCTAAATATATACGTTTGCGAGGTAGCATCGGAGTTGATTAATACAAGGAATTTCAAAATCTAAGTTAGCGTATACTATGCTGACTGCGAAGTATGTCTTGGCGTCGAAGGTTTGCGTACTCGAGTTAGGGCATTGGGCGAGTTAGGAACTGTCCGTTTTAACAAACTTCGAACTTTTTTTCACATTCCGGTTTTTTTTTTAAATGTATTTATTTAATGCCTTAAAAAAAGCTAAAATTACACCACAATTTTGCAGACCAAAGCACTAGACTAAAAACAGGCTGGCGTTTGTAATTTGCAGCCCAAATAGACCGTAGTCTGCGTTAGGGCTGACAAAATGGTGACTTACATTTAAATATCCTACTTGTTTGAGTAAGAATGACTAAAAAGAATGGTATTAAGTTGTTTTATTTAAACGAGTATAGCGAGCAAATAAGCAGGCCGGCTTAACCTGATGTTAAGTGATTACCGCCCCCCATGAACATTTGCAGGTACAAAGGAACCGCCAATGCTTGGCGGGCTTTTGAGAAATTTGTTTATCCGCCCTTTGAAGAGCCCCATATTCTAATCATGAGGGAACACAGATGATGGAAGCTGGTTCCATAATAATTTGCAGGTGCGTAGCAGAAAAGACCTGGAATAACGGGAGGTAAAAGAAGACCAGCCATCGAGGTGGTGAGGATGAAATTTGTTTTTGCGACAAAGATCAAAGGGTGCAAAAAAGGATTGAAGCGTCATTTTTCAAACTAAATGGTTGATAGCCATTAAAAGGGCAAATTAAATTTTAAATTGCTTATACAATGAAGTTTATTCCTATTATGATATTACTACTAGTGAATTGGAATATAATTCCCGTTCCCATTCGCATAATTGCTGCGTGAATAAACAGCGATAGCAAAGTGAATACAACATTAGGAATTAAACCTGTTTCAATAACGTAAGCACATTATATTTTAATAGGTCTAGTTTTGATAGTGCTTTTGAAATAATGATTGCATCGGTTTAGCATAATATTATATTGAAAGGGAGCGATACCTATTGAATTTATGCGAATGCGTATAAATTAAATACATAACTTCAGTATATTTGTTACTAGCTGATGCCCGCAACTTCGTCCACGTGGTTAAGTTTTTTTGAATCCCGCGGGAATTTCTTGATTTTCCGGGAAAAAATCCGGGACAAATGTCACTATCCAGGTCCTCAACTATTCCTATGCCAAAAATCACGTCGATCCGTTGCTCCATTACGGCGTGATTGAAGGACAAACTAACAAACCAACAAACAAACACACTTTCGCATGTATAATATGATAGACTTCATCCGTCCTTCCGTCCGTTCGTCGGTTTGTCACACAATTATTTCAGTTACTATTCCGTAATGAGTAACTCTATTAATACTATAATAGAACGTTATTGTAACTAATATTATATAATAAAGGGGGAAATAATTTTATTCAAGTGTATACAAACTATAGAAAAATTAAAACGAAATCTCTAAATGATAGGTTTAGCTTCTTAGAAATCAGTGATAAATCTTTGAACAAACTTAGTTTTACAGTCCCAATTAGAAGGGATTTACCAATTAGAAATTTCTGTTAACGTGTCTCTTTTCGGGCTACGGAACCCTCGATGGGTGAGTCTGGTTCGCAATAGGGTGGATTTTTTAAAATTTTGAATTTAAAAAGTTTCAGCACTGCTAAATTTGGAGATATAAACTATGGACGACAGGTGGAGAAAATAATATCAGAATCTAAGGCAAGACTGTAAATAAAGAATAAACAATTGTAAATACTTTTCATAATTCAAAATGTAGGTATGTAATTATTTGAATATTTGAATACTGTGGTCCATTAGCATTTTGCAAATATCGTGGCATCTATTGATATTTTACCAGTCACCCGACGGAGATATCTGTATGACTATTAGGTGGTAGAATTTTCAATACATAATTAAGTTATTCTCGCACAAAATTTATATTCAGCTGGGGAGTTAAACTGTCTGTGATTTATATGGGCATTGATCGACTGTAAGGATAAAACTTACGCTGTGAAAATGATAAATGATTTATTTATTTCACGTGTCACTTGTGTCACTTATGAAACGTTAAGACACTACCACCGGTTCGGAAAACTGATTCTACTGAGAAGAGCCGTCAAGAAACTCAGCAGTTGCTCTTTTCTGAAAAAAGAAAAGGTAATAGACAATACAAAACATTCGTTACAAGTATTACACTGACTTGTGGGTCACTGGATGCGAGGACGGTTGCTACGCCATAATATTAAGTCTACGCGGTATGATAGACTTTATTAATTAGACAAGGCTTAATTACTTCCTCTTTTGTCAATCATCGATTCTATTATACCCGTATCGAAGCTTAGCAGTAACATAATAACTTACTCCAAAGCACACGAAGGTATACTTAAGAGATTGCTGTTATAACATAAGCTTGGATCTAAGCTGGCTTAGCGGCGTCAACCGCCCGCCTGTCTCACTTACTCTGCCAATTTAGAAAATCCCGTAACTGAAAACATGCTCCCGATTAATCTACTAGAGCCGATCGTATCTAGAGGCGAATTAACACGCAACCCGAATGAAACCTATTACGCGCTGAAGGAAAGTTCGGAATCGATTCTCTTTTGTTAGACTTAAATGTACCTATTCTAAAATAAATTGAGTAAAATTCCACCACCACCAAGTTGATCCACCATCTACCTACCATAATCATAACTATCGACCATTTACCATAAGCTGTAATTAAAACACTTATATTTTTTTTTTCTGCGTTATTTTTATACTAGTGCTTGCGAGTACATTTCATTTTTACCAGCAAAATTAGCCTTTGAGCATCTTTTCATAATTAGTGGCTATAGTAGTACCTAGTGGGTAGTATTTCATACAACATCCCATAATAAGCGCGCGTTTTGACGTTTGAAAAAAGTTATACTGAATTGACTAGTTACCAAATACCTTCCAAATACCCAAGTGTTATCCGAACTATTTATTTTACCATAGGTTAAATTTACCTAATATGTAGTCAAAATAAATCCATAGCTAGAAAACAGTGGTTTAAAAATGCTTTAAGAAAGAAAACTGTGAAAAGTTACAGCTAGTTTCACGTTCTCAAGGGTGCCATTAAGAATTAGCAAAGCAAGGAAACTGCGGAAAAGAAAATTTATTGTCACACTTTGCACTCTTGCATGAACTCAATTATTAATATTATCCTGTACTATATTTATTGTAAGGTTTTATTTTATAAAATACCTATTTTTTAAAGTTCATCAGAATATTCTCAGAATCTGCTTTCAGAACCGGTGGTAGATTCCTGCCACAGTATAGGTGGAACAAGCTGCCTATATGAAATATACTAATATTCATTTCATCATTGTACGTCAAAGTTCACAGCTACATAACTAACGTAGGTTTTGATCTTATACATAGGTAATTTTTGTACACTATTTGTACATGAAATAGTTGACTAATATTTCGAGCAAGTATACCTACAAACTAATCATTTAGAGTTAACAAATACTACGACCAAGATAAAATATCCACGCGAAACGTCCAAGTCGGACGTTATGACGGGTATAACGTTTTTTCCCGTCGCCTGGTGTGCGCGGTACTTTGTACGCATAGAAGTAATAATAAAAAGGCAGTCATAGGGACTGCCGATAGAAGTGAAAACGAATATTTAAATTTTTTTTTTTTTTTTAAATCAATAAAAATAATTAAAATATAAACCATAAGACTAAGGATTTAAAGTTTAATTACGAATGTAGTATATTTATATTTAAGACCTTTTTGTCTTCGTAACAACGTGAGCTCGGTGTTCGCGAGCGTGTCGGTGTTCGCGAGCATGTCGGTGACGGTAACGCGAATCCACAAGTTCACCCCTTACCAAAAAGTGCTTAACGCGGCTAAAGAAGTTTTCACTTCAATCATTTGTGTACACACCCACAGATAAAATGACATAACCTACACCACAGACCACAGTATCTGAGGTAATAGCATCAGGCCTACGCTACAGAATACAATGATTAGGTTCGTAAGATGCAAAGAACCATTTTTCGTATTAATTAAGCAAAGAAAAATGAAATTAATAAAGCAACCTAAATAAATTTAAAAATTTAAACACGTGTCGGTAATATATTATTTTAAAACTCTCAGCGATATCAAACCGTTTGTCCGTCACACGCTAGCCACAAACATCGGGGCAACACAACAATGCTTTTAGCTGAATTTTATACTGAACAAGCACTTTACCAGAGCGTTGCATTTTAAAATTGAAAATTTTCACAATTTATTATTAATATTATTATTATAACACATGTGATGGCGTACTGCAGCAGTATTTTCGAATTCGCCGTTAAAAATATGTATTATTAAACTGTATGTTTTAAAATGAACGTTGTGGATTGTTAATTTATTATTATGTTTCTAGAATAAAATGATCTTTACAACTTTGTCCGCATGCATTTAGATTTAATAATTTGGTTCATGCTTGATTGAAAACAAAACAGATCACAAACCTATCAATCATAAACTTTTTAAATCATGCTGCATATTTTCAGAAGCCAAATATTGGTTTCATCAGTTACGTTATTATTTTTAAATATACGTGAATCATTACAATCAATTTAAGCTGGGGTCTCATTGAGGGAAATGGCAAATATAATTGGGCAATAAACGGTCGAGAAACTCTGCCATCCGATCACGTCCGCCTAACTTCCGACCAGCCATTAAATTAAGAACAACCAAACTTCATTTATCTCGGCTTGTTACTTCTACGGACGATAAGGTTTGGAAACACGGCTGGAAACTTCCAGGAAACTTACGGCTAACTTCGGAAGAAAAGTTGCCGAATCACGACGATCGTTCACAAATTTGTTAGGTTAAGTACCTAACAATTACTTATGACATTTTAACGGGCCATATAAAAATATTTGCAATTGCTTGCGAAGCGTTTTAGGATTCCATAGTAAACAAGGAACCCTTAAACTTTCGCAAAATCCGACCGTCCGTCCGTTTGTCCATCCGCGGCTTAGCTCAAAGATAGTGGTAGATTTACTCGACGATTCAAAAGTACTTGTAAATAAGTTTATTTGATTAATGAGTGGATTGAATAAGATTGAGTTATGAGTTATTAAGCTTTGATAAGCTCTAAAGTGCTAATTTTTATAGAGATCAATGTTCCCCCCCTCTGCCAGCCTGCAGCTTATTATAAGAAAATGTAAAAAAAATCATGGATTGGCGTCATTAATAAGTATTATATGTATATTTATGTCAAATTAGCCATTACGGCGAAACTAGGTATAAGGGCTGACTACGGAACCCTTAAAACTAGTCGGCGGCTCTTATCTGCTAACTTACAAGTGTTGTAAAGTTACATAGCTTTGTTAAGTTTGTGTAGAATAATAATTAGAATCTCTTTGTAACAGAAATTGTTTGATATCTTTGGAAAGAGAAGGCAAACAAACGTCTCTAAGAGTGGTTTGAATTTCAGGGTTTGATAGAGTTGTTCGGTTATTGTTAGCGTTTGTAAAGTAAGCTTTGTATCTGGGGCATGGTGTTTGCCCCTAATTTGCAGAATAGGCATCGATCGGGCATACAAGGGGTAGTTACCTATAGTAGAATAAACTTCTTACATTTACAGACTGGTGCTCGCGTGACAGGCAACGTTAGAGTAAAAACACACTACCAATAGGTCAGGACAATATTTACGCGTGAAACTTCCTTGTCGAAGGAATACGACGTTTTATTCGGTATCCTAGCGCGCTACATATTATATAAGTGTATTATGCGGTTTTTTGTCTTGTTTAGTGTGTCTGTGCCCTTACAGAGTGCGATGCGGGAGTTACGGACGATGGTTGTGATGTGATACGCAAATATTTTCCATCAAACCTTGAAAGTCATTGCCTGAAAGCGTTGTTTTGTACCTGTCTCGCTTTAAAATAGAAAATATTACCCTTCAATATCATTTACCGCAAAGTCACGTACCAAACAAACTCTCTGTATGAAAGATATCATCGTAAATTTATATAAAGTGATGTAAGCGTTGTCATAAATCGCGGAAGATGGATTATAGTTAAAAGCTCAGATACAGTGATGAAATAGTAGTTTGTGATATAAGGGCGGTAAATAGGTTTTACATCTCTCATATTCGGTAAGTAGGTCCTTATTCCCCCCAAATGGAGCTTGTAGGTGACCAATTAGCGCTCTGGGGTAATAATGTAGCTAGAAAAGCCCTAGGGCGGTAAGTAATTAAAAAAAGTATGATGGTTAGATGTACGCGAACTTTTTGAAAGAGTGAAGAGTTTTTTTTTTAATTACTTACCGCCCTTGGGCTTTTCTAGCTACATTATTACCCTAGAGCGCTAATTGGTCACCTACAAGCTCCATTTGGGGGTAATAAGGACCTACTTTACCTCACAATCGAGATGTAAAGCAGAGTAGTTAGCTCGGGTGTAAGCATCAATTGCACCCTCGAACTATAGGCGCCCTCCCTGCGCTCGTGCGCCTAAATATCTCGGGCTGCAATTGATGCCTTACAGCCCTTGGCTACTAATCTACTATTTACATACGAGTTGACTAATGTCAGCCCGATGACGCCAGTCGAGGGCTGACCATCGTCACGAGTTTGTTAAAACCTTAACGCCCGTGTATCACACGATATTTTTCAATACATTTGTGAGAAAACTTGAAATTAAAAGTCGAGTAGGTCGTAGGTACTCACTAGAAAATGGCTTCTCACGCCCATACTTAGTCGAGATTTTCGGCGGCTATTACAAGCGCGACTTTTTTCTCACAGCTAAAATACCTTATTGTTGATTTAATTTTATTATTACACATCACATAAACCACTCATCTTATTATTTAATAATTTATAAGAAAAACTCAATGAAACTTTTAAAAATAGCGCGCACAGATTCAAGATTTTAGTAGTACCTATCTATAGCGCGTTGTTGTAATTGCGTTTTTTTTAATTGGCTTCATGGCTCTAGGTTCTAGCTCTTAACTATCAGCCTGGACTATTCAGCCTTTACTTTTTTGATTTATAAAACTTAAAACAATTTTAATTAACTAAATTAAATACAATTTTTAATTTCATGAATTAATTTCATCAATCCACGTCTAAATGTTATTATTTTTTAAGTTTTCTACATACAAAGTCAATATCATTATGAACCTTCTTTCAAGAAAACTTTTTATTTAGAAGTAAAGTGGCCTTATAAAAATTAAAAAAAAACTGCAAAAAAATAGCACGAGGGCAGTAAATTCTGCAAAAAAAAAGCACGAGGGCAGTAAATTTAACTTACAAGCCCTGTTTACTGCCTCTGTAAGTGCATTTTGCGAGCAAGTGTATTGAAAATATTAATAAAGTATACATCATGAGCACGAGATTTACGTCCACGATAAGCAACTGTCTAAAAGGAAGCAAGATATATATTTACCATAGAAATAAACTAGACGTGCCGCTTGCTGCGGCTTTAAATAGTTACATTATAATGGTTATTTATTCCACTGGAACCTCAACGCATTTAGTGTAAATGAAAATATAATATTTATGACTTTGTATGTGAATACAAGTTATAATAGTAGTATATGGCCTATTTTCCCAAACCACTAAACTTACCGCGATGAGAACACACGCTAACACGAGGCAAGGGATATCTTTAGAATAATAATAAAATATCATATCAATAATATCATACTAATATCATAAATGCAAAAGTGTTTGCTTGTTGGTTTGTCCATCAACCACGCCGGAACGGAGCAATGGATCGACGTGATTTTTTGCATGGGTAAAGTTGATGGAGAGTAACATAGCCATTGGCATAAATATAAGGGATTAATAATTATTAACTATTATTATTGATCCGTGACGTCTTGACCCTTGGGCCCCTCCTGAAAATCAGCGTTGCAGTATGTTAAGGGTTTAAAAAACCCTACTTCACGCGGACGAAGTAGGTAGGTACCTAGTACCTACACCATACATAGTACATACACAAAATACCTAAATCATAATTTCATGTTTCTGTGTTGTTTAGTAGGTATATACCTATCTCTCATGCTGTGGCACGGGCTGAGGAGGTGGCCCATTGATCACACGTACCTAGTTTATGTTTTATCGGTGTACCTAAACTAAATGTAATTGTAATAATTGTTGTGTTGGTCAATAAACTTTTATTTACTTATTTACTTATTTATTTATTTATTTTATTTATTAATTAGTTAAATTAGACCCTTTTATCACAAGGCTTTTTATCAAAACAAACCGGGAAGAGACCCCTACGAGACCTAATGAACAATTTTGACGTTAAAAAGTTTACAAAGTTAAGAATTCCACAACACCAAAACACTTGCATCTTAAAGATCAAATTATGCCCTAACAGCTCCAGTGCTTACATAAGATGTTTAAAAGTTTCTTTTACAGTCTCCGAGGAAAGTAATATTCCGACATAAATTCACCCGCGCGGCTCACCCCTCTCCTTGAACCCATAAAAAGATAAAGATCGTATTTTGTAGCCTCTGTTATACTTTGGTGGGGTAAAAATTATTACTTCTATGGTATAACTACGAAGAATTTTTTCGTGATCGAAATTGTTTTGGATTCAGTATTACAGGTAGGTAAATACTTGTAAAGTTGGAAAGAACATTTGGGTGGCCATATTTTATTTTATTTTCGATAATTTCATATTATAGTCAGCTAACAAAACCAACTTACTGTTTTTCTTTAATGTATACTTTGGTTTTAATATTAAATTAGCTAATAATGATTTATTTATAAGGTACTAGAGGATGCTCGCGACTTCGTTCGCGTGGCATAAGTTTTTAATTCCCACAGGCACTCCTTAATTTTCCGGGATAAAAAGAAGCCTATGTCACTCTCCAAGTCCTCAACTAAGTATACCCATGCAAAAAATCACGTTGATCCGTTGCTCTATTTCGGCGTGATTGAAGGATAAACTCTCTATTTGACGTCCTTGGGGATAGAATTTTCAAAAACTGTGAATCACGTATTTTTTCATTTCAGACCGAAATCCCAAACACCAAGTTTCATGGCTACAGCTTGAAAAATGACGGACTTTCCTACAAACTTTCAACCCCTGTTTCAGCCCTTTGGGGGTGAAATTTCGAAAAACTGTGAAATACGTATTTCTTTATTTTTTACCGAAAGCCAAAATACCAAGTTTCGTTGATATAACTTGAGAAATGACGGACTTTCATACAAACTTTAAACCCCTATTTCACCCCCTTAAGGGTGGAATTTTGAAAAATCCTTCCTTAGTGAGCGCCTACGTCACAAAAGGAACCTACTGTCAAAATTTCAAGTTTCTAGCCACAGCGGTTTAGGCTGTGCGTTGATATATAAGTCAGTCAGTCAGGACTTTGAATTTTATATATATAGATTAACATTTTGACTTTTAACATAACTATTACCCACAATTACCACCACGAGACTCATAAACATTGCGAAAGCATTTTATCGCCTATAAATACAGCTATTTATTGTTTCATTTCGCCTAATCCGTATTTAACATATCCATTGTTTAGCAGTTACGACCCTAACACTTAGCAGTAAGAGTTCTTTTACTTTGCATTGTTTCGAAGCACATGTGCACCGTAGAACAACATTACTTAGCCATAAAATTTGAGTGCCAAGTGGAGACATAAGTGAGAAGGCTACTGGCTTTATTACACCTTTAGCGTATTGACTTCTCGTAGAAGATACGGGAAAAACGTTCATTATCGGCTCAGGCGGGCAAATAAAACGGAATAGCTCCCCAAGGCCCGTTCGCTGGGATATTGCGTCCCGCAAGCAAATTTGCTCTAGGCACAATAAATGCTTAGAACTGAGCGTGCGAGAAAACAAGCAACGATAACATTTATACTATACTAGCTCTAGCCCGTGGCTCCACCCTTTTTATTGTATTAATACTGAACCGGCATCGCAAATCCCCAAAACTTTGTTCACAGAAATCCATAGGGATCTAGACCATTCTCGTATTGTCAGCGGCTACCATTATAAACCCCTTAAAAACAAAATTATACATATCCAAATTAAAGTAAATTGAATAATGTAATTAAAACCTCATTAGGTTTGTGTATGGAAGGAAGCTTTACAATTTACATTCACACTTGATGAACTCCTTCACAACTCACAACAATGGGTGTGATTTTAAAAGAGGGGCGAGCTTTTTCTGGGCCCAACACAATGATTAGCCGCCTACTTTAGGAATGAAAAGTCTATTGTCAAGAGAAAACAATAATTAAAACAAATGAAATTTACGCCTACGGGATAATTTCAATTGTTTTTATGTAAACACTTGATAACCACTCTGAACTTTGAAGTTCTAATTTATTTGCCTTCCAAGGGCCAGCGCAGACCAGACGGGTAAGAGGAAGGAAGGCGAGTAGAGTAGAGTCAGTAGATCTTGCGCAGCGTACATTGTGAAAAATTTGAAGGCTGGAGTTTTTTTTAATAGATACATATATTTATAATATGTGAGTTACATATTTATTATACATCCTTTATTAAGCGATTTGATTTGAATCGTTGAAATCGAATAAAGCCCATTTAAAAGCTGAAAGCAACTTTTTGTTATTCTGTTTACGAGTAACATTATTTATTTAAGTCAATCAGGATTACCATAATTTTGATACATTCAGCAATCCGAAAACTAATATTAAGTTAAAATTTATTCCAAATTCAACTACAGTAAACTGTGAAGGGTATACTGCCATACCTACGATTATTAATTTCAATAACACTTTTTGCTTAAAAAGCTTTAATCCTACCTGATGATGCCCGGATTTGTAAGACAAATTGACACGTAGTAAAATTTTTCTTCATTTTAAATTATCATCATCATTATTACTAACCACCATTCCTGACGTCTAATATACCCATCAAGTTCGTCACTAGGATTTATTCCAAAACATTACCCTCCCCTACACGTTAAGTGGTTAAGCTTTAAAGTGCTTAATTTTTATTAGAGTCAAGTGCCGCCCCTCCCCTCGCCAGCTAAACGGTTGTTATAGGATAAGTGAAATTTTTTATATTACCTAGTAGTATTTAATATAACGAAGTTAAAAGGAAGACTATCATAGCTAGTAGACTTTACTAGTCAAAGAGCAATTATTATTTTATTTTATATATTTATTTTTATTTTTGTATTTCGGCATACCAACGGCGAGTACACAAAGCTTAAATAAAAAATAGTACATAAGGTCTTTTCCCGTGTGGCACGCCACTTACACTTTATACACAGCTATAATCGACCAACTTATAAAATGGCCGCATAGACGGGCAACTACGGAACCCTACACTGCGCGTGGCCTGACACGCACTTGGCCTGTTTTTTACTTTAAAAATACCCGATTTTAGCATAAAATAGAACTTCCTCCATTATTCTCGTTATAGTCCCAAAATAATGAACACTGTGCGCTTATCCAGTGGTTTTCAGAATCCGTTGCCATTATAATTTATGCAAATACCTGTGTTCGTGAGGACAGGCATTAAGTTAACCGAGTTAAGCCCCGTTCTAGCGACCTCTATCTCTACAATTTGTGGACAACGTAGACAAAACTTGACGTTACTGCAAAATATGCAAATGAATTATTTTACTTAATTAGATTGAAATCAATTTCATTTTGTAATAGTTTACTTCTCTAAATATTCAGAACTTAGACAGTAAAATAAAGTGTTCTTTGTCGTATACAATAAAAGTGTATTGATATGTGCATGCATATCGTTTTTTCATTCGTAGGATATATCAGATCATTTTAAATATTCAATTTTTTTTTACCTATACACTAAAAAATATATCAAACTGGCAGATGCCCGCGACTTCGTCCGCATTAAATATGTTTTTAAATTCCCACTGGAACTCCCTGTATATGCCTATGACACTCACAAATAATGTGGCTTTCTATTGGTACCAGAATTTTCAAAATCGGTTCAGTAGATCCAGATATTACCCCCTACAACCCCACAAACTCACAAACTTTACCTCTTTATAATATTATAGTACCTATAGATTATAGGACTATTAATCAAAAAAAATGCTTTCATGATTTAAGCAAAATTGTTGCAAAACATTCGATTTCACATTATTAACAGCTACTCTCGAATTCATTCATTAAAATTCGTTTGAGCTTAAATTTCAACATTTATCCATACAATTTGCGCAGTTTATTAAGGGAATATTAAATGCTATAATAATTCGTTATTTTAATTAAAATATTTGTGATTTAAATACAATACAATACTTTTTAATCGGAAGTGCTTTGGCCTACAAACAGTTGCGATTTTGAATCATTAATATATTACTTGTTTTACTAATGTTGAACCAAATCAGCTAATTGAATTAAATTATTTAAACTAATAGTGATCTGAAAACCCAATTAAATAAAATATAATTATCACTAGCTGATGCCGACGACGTCCGCGTGGATTGAGGTTTTTTGGTTTCCGCGGGAACACTTTAATTTTAAAAGTAGCTTATGTGTTATTTCAGACTATAATCTACATCTGTGCCAAATTTCATCCACATCCGTTGCGTGATTTAGCAACAAACATCCATTTGTGGTTTTTTTAGTTCACGTGGGAACTCTTTGAATTTTCGGAATACAAAGTAGCCTATGTGTTATTCTAGACAGCCGTTACTCAATCACGCCAGAACGCGTGATTGAGTAACAAACATCCATCCATCCATCCATCCAAACTTTCGCATTTATAATATGAGTTTAGTATAGAAGTATAGATAAGACAAGCTTAAAAAGACTGTAATGATTTTATTCATTTTCAAAAACTAGATAAAGTGCGAGTAACAAAGAATCGATAGATTTTTTCTCGTTAAGCTGCGTAATTATTTATTTATTTAAAAACAAGTATACATATTATTATATAACAGTTTACAATATTTGTTACGGTGTAACAAAAACCCTGATCGGGTTTATCCGTACAGCGGTATTCCTCGTATTCGCTCATTACAATACGTTCTACATAATTTTAATAATATTGTAGATCCTCTTAACGGAGTTGTTTTGTTGCAGAAGTGCCACGTTTCGAAGACAGCTTAAACAACCTAACAGTGTCATTGGGAAGAGAAGCTGTATTCACTTGTGTCGTCAATGACCTCGGCTCTTACAGAGTTAGTACATGTTTTTTTTTAAATAAAGGAAAATCAGTAGTCGAGAGACTTTTAGGAAATCATGGTAGTAGTCGGGAATGTCTTTAGCGAATGCTTCCTGTTTATTAACTTGTCGCTTTTTTACCCCCATCACTAATGATCAAGTGGCAGATAAGATGATGTGACTAGACGTTAAAGAAGTTGAATAAACAAATAGATTATCTCTATTGGAACAGACTTTACGTAGTCTGTGATAGAATCATGTTAGCTATTAGAAGTTAGAGTTAGAAGCATGTATAGCTTTAATACAGAATCGCAAGATTCTAGCTAAGCTGTTGGCTCAATCCATTTTTATACGAGATATACCTACCTACTATAACTGAGGACTATAACATTGTACAATGCTGTTTTTGGAAATTTTTGTAATTTTGTATTTAAAATTGGTAATTGTAAAAATCTTTTTTGGAATAAATGAATTTGTAATTTGTAATTGTAATTTGATGTTGCTCAGTTGTTTACCTGAAATATCTCTACAGTGATAGTTATTGCAGTTTTTTATTGACTAAAATCTAAATCATTAAGATTAATATAAGATGTAAATATATCGAAATTTTTTACATTATAATAATGGATTAATTAGATAATCACGAGCATGAAAATATTTGAAAGTTTGGACTAAGTGACTTCGAGTTCAGATGTTTTGATTCAAAATTAAGTTATGTAAGCTTGGTTCTGTCTAACGGTTTTTGTGAAAACAGGTGGCGTGGCTACGTGTGGACACGCAGACGATCCTGACGATAGCCACGCATGTGATCACGAAGAATCATCGCATCGCCGTCAACCACAGCGACAGACGCGTCTGGTTCCTGCACATACACGACGTGCGACAATCGGATCGCGGTTGGTATATGTGCCAACTCAATACAGACCCTATGAAGAGCCAAACAGCGTACCTTGACGTTGTAGGTAAGTTACTAGTAAAGACCGATTCTAGCCTTAACGGCTTGATAATCATTTAAACCACCACACAAAGCTCTTTGGCTAAGTCCTGACGATAGCCACGCATATTGTGATTACAAAGAACCACAGTGGCAGATGCGTCTGGTTCCTGCACATACACTGCGAGCTGTCGCACGTTGTGTATTTGCACCACGATTTGCACACTCAATACAGGCACTTCATACGGTCAATACAGACCCTATGAAGCGCCAAATAGCGTACTTTGAAGTTAAGTAGAGTTATTATTAAATACAACACACTTGCTTTTCCTTCCTTGTCCAACCATTTCCTTGAAGTCGTCGAGTGTCCTTTCAAGGAATGCTTATTCATATTATTATGTTATCCATGTAGTTATTAGACTTTCTGCACAGTATCATTTTTACTGTTTACAAAATTTAATTTTTTACTGTTCTTTAATGTTATTTCTTTAACGAGCCACCCGAATGAATTCCGACGCAGGATATATTATTGTATACCTCAGTACATTATACACTGTGTACATACCTGTACTTGCAGTTCGCCACGTCCGGAGATATTATATTAACAAGACAAGAAACCCATGTTAATTAGTTTTTTTTAACCACTACAAGTAAGCCCTTGACTGTGATCTCACCTGATGGTAAGTGATGATGCAGTCTAAGATGGTAGCGGGCTAACCTGTTAGGGGTATGGCAGTTATATTGGCAGTATTATTATTTGAGTGAAGTAAATCATTACATCTTTATTCAATTTTTTATTTATAATATCATAAACGTGGTAGCCTGATAAAGGTCGCACGGTCATGATACCTAGAGCTCCCAATAAATTATTCGCTCAATTTAATATTGAAAATGATACAGAAATATCTAGAATTTCAACTTATTGCAAATTTATTGGAATTGGCGATTGATTTTATGAGAAAACTAGTTTGAAAGTTTGAATTAATAACAGCTGGTAATACTTAATTGAAGTAATAAAAGTAGGTACCAAATTTTTTTTCAAAACACAATTTATTATTTCCATTAAGATCCGATTTAAAAATGAAAACAGACTCACTGATTTTAAAATAGGATTCTAGAATAACTTATATAATTGATTCTTATAAATAATTCACTAATTAAAGTGTAAATAAAGGTTCACAAAGTGCTTTCGAATTATCAAATCAATTTACCAATAATTCAGATTATCATTCCTACCGAGAAGGATCAAGATTTTTGTCGGATGCTATTTTTAAAGAATAAATCCTTTGTGTCGCCGTAGGTGCAGGTATTAAATGAGCAGGTATGAAAAATCTTAATTAATTCATTGTTAATGCGAAAGTGTGTCTGTCTGTCTGTTTGTCAGAAACATTTCACGGCTAATTTGGTCAACATGTTTTGACAAAATTTTGTGCTTCTCACAGGATTTAAATTTTAAAAAAAAACTAATTCCATGCGAACACAGACACCGGAATGATCTAGTTTATCATTCATTACAAAGAACTGTGGTACCAAATTGTGTTAATTGTGTTTAACTTTGAATGGTTTTATTTCTCATGTTGGGAAACATAATTTGTCTAGCTTCAAAGCTTTAAGACTCCGCCATGCGGTTTTATTAAACTTTAAATTGAAATTATGCGCGCTACGAGCGGAAAATAACAAAAGTTAAAAGCCGAAATAACCTAGTGTTGACTTTTATCGCGATAAGTTTTAGACAATTATGTGAAAAATAAGAATAAAAGTTGGACTTATTAAAAATAATTATAACCATTATGAACTAATTTTATTTATGTTAATACTTTAATTGTGTAATGTTTTAACATATTAAAAAAATTGTGTGTGTCAGCTTCGACGCACTACTGGAGTTTACTCTTTACGAACGATTGTAAAATATATAGATTAGTAAATGATTAATTAGAAACATAATATATTAATTATATAATTTATATTCATCAAAATACATTACATAGTCATGGAAACATTAACAAGTGTTACCATGGAAACATAAAGTCAATAACGTAACGGAGAAAATTTGATTTTACTCCCCATACATTTTTCATACCCCGCGGGCTTATATATGCAAATCGATTCTAAACTTCTAAAGGAGGTAAACTCCAATAATATTGTATTTATTTATCAATAGGCTATTATAATATTGAAGACAGACATAGGGTTACGGAGAAAATGCATGTGGTGCATAAAATAGACTTAAATACTAATAGATGTCTTAACTAATCAATATCATAAAATAATAACATGAGATTAATACAGTACTATGTACCTACAACATAAAATGTGGTGTAGAGCTATACGGGAATTTTTATAACTAAAATGTTTATAAATGCCTACTAATAAACACGGTGCGTGTCGTGGTTTCAATGGTAAATGACTTATAATTGCAATACTAATAGTTGTAGCTGTGATAAGTGCGAACGTGGCACCATATATTTATACGTACATAAGCCTCCACCACCACTAGGGGTCTGCGAGCATGCGTGTTTTAATGATATGGTAGAGCTTGACTTTTTCAAATAATTACTACAATTGTAATGTATGATAGTATGTGAAGAAAAATTAAAGATATCTACTTCGTTTGTTTTATGATAGACTAGCTGATGCCCGCGACTTCGTCCGCGTGGATTGAGGTTTTTCGGTTCCCGCGGGAACTCTTTAATTTTCCGGGATAAAAGCCTATGTGCTATTCCAGACTACAATCTATCTCGGTGCCAAATTTCATCAAGATCCGTTCAGCCGTTGGAGCGTGATTGAGTAACAAACATCCATACATCCATACATCCACACATCCATACATCCATACATCCATACATCCATCCAAACTTTCGCATTTATAATATTTATTTGATGTTTTTGAACCGATAATAGGTTTACTTAATTATTTTAATCCTCACTCTGGTAGACACCGGAGCTAGAAATGCAATGAGCTATACTATGAAAATTTCATATTCGTTTTACTCAAATTCCTTGGATATTTTCTCGTACAAATTTGGTGAATAGGAAACCTTAAGCAGAGTTTCCGTCTACTCCATTAAAAATACCATGAGGTAAATCTTTTGACTACCTCTCTGGACATTTATCTGAATGGTCCCAGATTGAAATCCAACTGGGTGGTTTGGTGAAAATATCTCTATCGTAAAAACCATAGCGTAAGTAACATTTATGTAGAAAATGAATCAAGGTATAGATTCAATACAATATACTGTGCAATAGCACTCTCAGGTTTGTGCACTTCCACAGACTGCATTATGACTTTACTAAATAAGATCACTGTAATGTAGGGTAAGAGCCATTGATTTTGTACTCGTTCTATTTCGATGGTAAGAACATTATATAAATAATTGAGGGTAGACTAAGATAATGTGTCTTTTTGTCAATCTGAAAGTTATGTCACTTGTCATTTACGCTCTCGTAATAAATGCCTATTAAGTCGGTCGTGTTTTCTTACTATAACGCATAATACAACAAACAATATTTTCGGTGTCTTTTTCGTAGTGCCACCGGATATTCTAGACTACCCCACAAGTAGCGACCAGGTGGCGAGAGAAGGCGCCAACGTCACGCTCCGATGTGCTGCACACGGGGTCCCAACGCCTGCTGTGGTCTGGAGGAAGGAAGCTGGGGACCTGCTGCCAACTTCAAACTTCACAGATAATCATAGTAAGAAAGTTTTGTTATCATACATGAAACGTGGCAAGCTTCGCCATGCTTACAACTTCATAAACTTGATAAATTAATCATTATAATGAAGTCAAAACATCAATCGCATCCTTGTGGAAGGTTATATGCTGAATTTATGGAACACTGAGGAGTGACAGCAAATCAGCAAGGATTGCGTCTACATATTGTTGATGTCACAGTATTTTGCTACGAGTGGAGGTTTTCCTTTAGACACACTCATTCTGAACGCATTAATCATAGTAAAACAAAGGGCAAAAGCGTATAATGTTACTCCCGCAAGCATAAGCGATATATTACAGCTGATATCTACCGCTATATGGAATGAAAACGGGTAAAACCGAACGAAACATCAACTTCAAAGCATGCAACATGCAAACCACAAAGACCCTACCACTTTCAATCTACGAGTAAAGGTTCGCCCACACCAAGGCGACCACAGAAGCGAGGGAACTAGAAATACAAATAGCTACATTTCCTCGCTGTCTGATTTATCATAATTATTACATCATCTACTTTATAACAGTATTACAGGCATTTTCGCATACTTTTCTTCCATTTTCTTCGCTCACTAAATCGCAACAATAAATCTTTAGATAAGTTATTTGTTTTAAGTCACATTTTATACAGACTTGGCGAATGGTCATTATATCTTCTTAGACTGTACGTGGTGATGCTACCCTTGCCGGCAGGTGTCACAAGGGTATTTTGTATAACTAACACCTTAGCTACTTATTAGTCTTAACGTCTGAGGCATGCTTTTTGACCACCACAGCGTTTTCCAAAATCAAAATCGATCCAAATAAACCAATGATCAAAAAATCTACGACAGAAATAAATGTCGCGACTAATGACCCTGTATCAATTTTGAAAAGCTGGGTGCACATTATGATTACTTTTGCTTGGGAGTCCGCATCTCAGGCAGACGAAGCATCTGCAGAAAAACAGCTTCTATACAACAATCTGAATTCTATTCGGTTGGTTGAACCACACCTTAGATAATAATTGATGGAAATCTAAGTTGCTCAAAATCTAGTATGTACTCAACTGTTTAAAAAAACAATTGCTAAAAGGCGATGGTTGCCATTTGGCGTTCAGTCTCAAATAGTGCCAGTGTGCCAGTGCCAGGGTGTAAGTTAATTCCAATTGGACAACCACAATCGCACCATCATAATATGGAATTATATTCCCTCCAGCGGAAAGTGCGATTCCTGATAAAGATAATTTGCGCAATAAAAATGGAAATTGGGATTTATTTTAATGCCCAACGTTTACTGTGGGTACGCACGTCATTAAAAACTTCATTATGGCCGGGAAATAAATACGTTTTCTTCTTTATTTCAACTCCTCAATTTAAAGAATTGATTTTCTTTAAAAAGCTTTGTCTGCGGTTTTGTCCGAGTTTTATTTGGGTCATGCTTTATCTAGGACTTGCTTAATCTATTGTAATCAGTTTGTATGTAAATAAAGTAATTAGTATATTTAAATACATATTCTAATGCACTAGATTTTACTATGCTATTTTTGAATTTCAAAGAAACTTATGGCTGCATTGCTTCAAGTATTTTGTATCGTGCACAAATAAACCGACAACCATTTGGTTTAATAATATTTCTAAAAAGGGACAACAGAACTTAATAAAGATATGTTAATTTTGTAAAAGGCTCATCTTTTGATAGGTACTATCTAGGTAGACAAACTTTATTTTCTGCGGTCATATTACTTTAGCTTTCTTTCTTAGTTTTAAATTGTGTAAACCTACTGCTACTGCTGCACTTACTGCTACTGGCCTCCACTTTGTCATTACTGGCAAAGTGGAGGGAAATATACCGCGGGGACGTAGCCCGATGCGTTGGTCATCAAACGATGCGTTGGTCAGATCAATTCCGCACCGCTCTCGTAGCAAGGTCCACTAAGCCCTGCATGTCGCAAAAAACCGAGCAACATGGCGATTGGCGCGACATCGTTCATAGAAGGTGGAAGGGGTCACGACCCTCAGTAATGGGGAATACGACGCAAGGAGGACTGCTACTGCTTTGCTAAGGATTTCAAAAAAATGATGGTAATGCTTTATGAGATTATGAGTGTATACCTGATTCCAGTTTTGTTATTTAGACTCGTCGGTGAACGGCGCAGTGCTTCACCTAGTGAAGGTGTCCCGGCTTCACATGGGGGCCTACCTCTGCATCGCGAGCAATGGTGTGCCCCCTTCCGTCAGCAAACGGGTTATGCTCGTTGTACATTGTAAGTATAATATTATATAGTCATGATGAATTTTTTTTAATCCACCACAAGTTAGCCCTTGACTGCGATCTCACCTGATGGTAAGTGATGATGCAGTCTAAGATGGTAGCGGGCTAACCTGTTAGGGGCATGGCCGTTATATTAAACCCATCCCCCTATACGGTTTCTACACGGTAGGTATCGTACCGGAACGCTAAATCGCTTGGTGGCACGTCTTTACCGGTAGGGAGTATGCAGATTTTCGTGCAGACATAAGTTTTATCCCTGGGAAGGACATAGGCTACCTTTTATCCCGTAAAATTAAGGAGTTCCCGCGAGAATAAAAAAAAAGCAATCCGCAATCAGACGATTTCGCTGGCATCATAGTCTAGTTATTAAATTTCTAAGTTTGTATTTCTGTTTCAAATAACAACAGGAAACCAGCCAGCATAAGCAACCAGGGTGTATACTTAATTCTAAGTAAAAAGTCCTATGTGCCATTTATTGAGACATCCGAAATGATAAATGCTGATAAATGTTTTACATATTCCTAATGCTATAAATTCGTGATATCAAAAACTAACTACACTTCATAAATAGGTACCTATCCTACTATGCGATTGAAGTTTGTGGTTCTCCCTATATGCCAAAGTATTTGGAAACACTTTAATAGGGCACGAAATGAGAACATACAAACTGGGTCACCAAAAAAAGTTTGGGAAACGCTGCTGTAGAGGCTCAAAGACAAAAAGAATAGAAATTGTTTTCCATAAACGATCTAAACAGGAATATGAAAAGCTCTTTTGAATAAAAACCAAAGGATCTAAGAGTAGATAAATATGAATGAATGAAAACCAACAATCTCTATATGAAAACACTTTCACTGTATAAAACAAAAGATAGAATTTATTATTTATTATTATTTATTTTTTAAGATAGTTATAGAGAAGATTAAAGTTGGAGGTTTATCTACCCTGTGGTTAAAGCTTGTAACCCCTATAAGCTAGTCTTCCATACTTAAAAAGTGTAAAACAAAACACAGAAATTCGAGAATTATTTTTAATAGTATTTGTGGGACAGAGTAAAGAAAATAAATCTTTAATCCTTGAGAAACATTTAATTCTTAAAACATTGTCAGCAACTAGCGGGACAGCATCCTTCGTTGCAAGCTTAGCATCTCATCAGACTAGAGTCTAGACCGTTATGAGCAAATGAATCATGTTCGTGCTACGCTTAAAGTATAAAGAATTCTTGTTTCAGGCGAGCAAAATTCTTTCGCGAGCTATATTAGTTTGATAGTCAAATTAATGAGCAGGCTAATTTCAAACGTTATTCTCTTTTTTCTTTTTTTTTCTCTTTTAACCATTCTAAAAAGTAACTCGTTGCTAATTCCTTAAAATTAGTAGATTATGGTGGACTTACCTTATGTACTTACTTGCTTTTACCTATTTATTACTTATATTACGTATGGTTAAACATCTACTTTTTGTAAAGCTAGTCTTTAAGTGATCATAATTGATTTGGTAACCCTTCTCGTTGAGGTATTCCGCCGTCCATCTCGAATTATCTTCAAAAAATATTGAAATAATAGAAGTGGTTCAATTACGACCTCCGTGGCCTCAGTGTTGAGCGCTGTTGCCTTAACGTGCGGAGGTCTCGCGTTCGATCCCCGGCAAGGTTTGGAAATTTATAATTTCTGAATTTACCCTGGTCTGCCCTGGTGTGAGGCTTCAGCCGTGGCTAGTTACCACCCTACCGGCAAAGACGTGCCGCCAAGCGATTTAGCGTTCCGGTACGATGCCGTGTAGAAACCGAATAGGGGTATGGGTTTAATAATATAACTGCCATGCCCCTAACAGGTTAGCCCGCTGCTATCATAGACTGCATCATCACTTACCATCAGGTGAGATCGCAGTCAAAGGCTAACTTGTAGTGGATAAAAAAAAATTTAAGTTCTATTATGTCAAGATATAGATCGTTACATTAGATAGAATTTATTAGTCGAGATAATATTCAGACGATAAAGTGTAGTTTCTAGTTGTAACTTCATACAATGTGTACTTTTATATTAATATATATATAGCTGCTCGTGCTGACTGACTCATTGATCACCTCTCCTGTAAAATTTTGTATGAACATTTTTTTTTTCACTCATCGTTTCGTATAGAAGACAAAAATTCATTAAGAGGAAAAATACAGAGAGAGCTGATGATTGAGGATTTCGAAGACGGATGAAGAGCACCAGCCAGGGTATCGAAGATAGGTGGGGGGTGCTCGACCAAATGTCACTCGAAACTTCATCCAATTGAAAGTGAGCTGAAAAAATTTTCAAAATGGCGGATTTAAGATGGCCGCCATACGAATTTCGTCGGTGTCTATCTCGGAGAGTATAAAAGATGGAAGAGTGGTTTCTTGGCAAAAGATGATCAGAACATGAAGGTCTACTTGATGAACAGGAAAACAATTCAAGATGGCGGAATTTATTTTTCCATAGAAAAGGGTATTGAAGATAGGTGGGGGGTGCTCGACCAAATGTCACTCGAAACTTCATCCAATTGACAGTGAGCTGAAAAAAAATTCAAAATGGCGGATTTAAGATGGCCGCCATACAAATTTCGGCGATGTCTATCACGGAGAGTATAAAAGATGGAAGAGTGGTTTCTTGGCAAAAGATGATCAGAACATGAAGGTCTACTTGATGAACAGGAAAAAAATTCAAGATGGCGGAATTTATTTTCCATAGAAAATGTATGGCGAATATTGAAGAGGCTACGGTTCCTTTTCAAGATTTGTTTTTATGGAAGAAATCTCATTTTGACGAATGGTTCGGAGAAAAAAATATGGAGAGAGATGATGATCGAAGGTTCGGATGATGGGTGAGGAGCACGGTCAGGGTATTAAAGATAGGTACCTACTTAGGGGCTGCTCAAACAAAAAGGGAGGGGCGGGGGGTTGGTGGTCTGTGTTTTATGTTTTTCCTTTATGAGAATTTTCTTTTACGTCGGACGCTTGGCGTGCTGGCGCTTTCACTGTGCACACTAGCATAGCAGTGTGTTGTTCAGATCAGAACACGTAGACAGTAAACCAGCTGCCCGATTATGTAAGAATTGTCGATCAAATCGTAAAAGTTCGGCGTCAAAGTAAAATAAACCATAACAGCATTGAATTAGAGCTCAATTTCGTGTTTCGAAATTGAGCTCTAATTTAATGCTGTTATGGTTTATTTTACTTTGACGCCGAACTTTGACGATTTGATCGGCCATTCTTACATAATCGGGGGGCAGGGTAGTAGGACAGCGAGTAAGTAGACAGTGGACCACGCGGTCCACTACGCGGTCCGCCGTAGCGGGCCGCGCAACCACGCGCCATACTAGTTTATTCTATACCTACTATGCTAAGCCGACTAAATTACATAGGTATCACAGTACCTTTTGCTAAATAACTTGAGCTTGACTCCTTGAGGAGTGTATTCTTCAAAGTTCTATTAGCTGACATTATAGGACATTGATGGACGTGTATAAATTGCTTTACGGTACATTTAAGTTGTGAGGATAAAGAAGAAACGCATTAGCTCTATATTTCCAGAAGCGGGCACCATTTAAATACATTTTTACTGGTGTTGACTTCCCAGATACTTATACGTTTAAAACTTACAAGAATCTTTAATTACTAATGGTATCAATTTATTTATATCTACCAACTTATCAAAAAACAACTTTCATTATAGTTCATAGAATTATTCCCAGGAATAAATACACGTATTGTATTACAAACAACAAAGTATTATCTACTATTTTAAGCTGAACTATTTTAATTACACCGACTACAAACAACTCAAGCCATGTTATTATCTATGCTAAAAGGAAAGTAATAGCCTATTAAAGTCATGCCGTAGGGCAAAGGCCTCTTCCACTAACGAGAGGGATCAACTTCAACCACCCCATTCCGTTGCGAATTGGCGAATGAATTCTATTTTTGAGCCTTTGTGGCATTTTCTATTTTGACCAATAACATTTCCTACATGTTGAGTAATAAAGTTTTATTCTATATTTAAACTGAAAGATTGTATATAGGTCTATTATTATTTCTAAAGTTCGATTGATTAAAAATATTTCTGGTGTAATCATACCAATATTATAAATGCGAAAGTGTGTTTGTTTATTGGTTTATTGGTTTGTTGGTTTGTCCTTCAATCACGCCGCAACGGAGCTACGGGTCGACGTGATTTTTGGCATGGGTATAGTTCAGGACCTGGAGAGTGACATAGGATACTTTTTATCCCAGAAAATTAAGGAGTTCCCACGGGAATTAAAAGAACTTAAACCACGCGGACGAAGTCGCGGGCATCAGCTAGTATCTAATATATAAAATAATAACTTCGTTTAATTTACGATTATTCGCACATGGTATTTTTACAAAATGAGGTAATGAGGAGCTAAAAACATAATTTTTAGTAAGAAGGGTCCAAAATGAGATTGACTGAGTGATTTTGCCTAATCATTGTTCACAGTTCCACCGATAATGACAATACAGAACCAGTTGGTGGGAGCAATGGAAGGTGACACAGTACACCTAGACTGCCATTCAGAAGCCTTCCCTAGATCAATTAACTATTGGACGATAAATGGCCAAATAATATCGCAAAGTAAGTACTAGTAGCGTTGGAAGAAAGTTGGAAGAAGAGAAAAAAAAATTCTCCCAACATATTGTGTTGGGAGAAATTATTTTTCTTCCGGTTCTTTAAAAAACGCGTAAACTTCGGGTCCCCTCATCCCGAATTTAACTCGGCTTTTGTATCTTTGTGTTTTGTAATCCGCCTTAATCAGAATTTATTGCTTCAATCTGCCAAAGTTTTGGATCAATCGAATCAGTGGTTTTATTTAATCAACTCAGATTTCATTAAGTCATTAAGTTCATATGTTTTCATGGATACTTTATGGCAAATAAAATAAATCATCATTATTTAAGTAGCGAGTAATATAATTTTGTACTACCCCACAAAATGACTACCTCACTACTTTTAGTCTTCCGGTATTAACAACCATTAAAATAAATGTTTAGTTATAAAATTGCTAATTACTTTGATGATGCATTACATTTCTTGTTTTACAGCTGACAAAAAGTTTGAGGTCACGGCCGTAGAAAGAGGCTACGAAGTGGACATGAGACTAAAAATAAAAAAAGTGGGACGTAGCACCTTCGGCACATACAGTTGCATATCAAAAAACTCCCTCGGAGATACCGATGGGACTATTAAATTGTATTGTAAGTATGTAATTTACCAGTAGATGCCAAAAATCCTTATTATTAAAAAATAAAAATGTAAAAATTATGCATAACCTTCGTCCGCGTGGATTTATGTTTTTTAATTCCCGCGAGAACTCTTCAATTTTCCGGGATAAAAAACAGCCTATGCCCTTCCCCGGGATGTAAACTACCTCTGTACCAAATTTTATCAAATTTGGTTGAGTAGTTGGGCCGTGAAAGCGTAGCAGACAGACAGACACACTTTCGCATACTACTATTTACTCATAATTTCCTGCAAGCCGAGGGCAAACTACTGCGGCTGAAATGGTATTTTATACAATAAAAAAAAAACGTCCTGACTTACTGACTCACTTACCAACGCTCAATCCCTTGCACCTATAATGTTGAAATTTTGTATAGAGTTTCCCTTTTTAGATCTAGACGAGGTATTTTTGGAGCGAAGCCATGGGCGATCACTATCACTGTATATAAATGTCTCCAAATGTTTTTTTTTTCAATAAATCAATAGATTTTATATGTCCTGAAAACACGCATAACTGAATTATGATATTTCGACAATTCGCATCAAAATACTTCATATAACGCACACACACATTATATTGCACATAAGTATAACATAAAAGCAATAAAATGGAACGTAAACTTTATTACGCAGAATTAAAATATTGTTTTATTGCAGCACTCACTGGTAAATACGAGGAGATGCAATACAACGAAGTCGACGGAAACTTCGAAGAAACTCTCATTGTAAGCGAATTAGAAGCGTTGAAACGCAGCTCTGCCAATTCACTCGCTCCTGTACACTCTTCAGTACTAGACATTATTGCCATATTATTATTATTATTATAAGGCTACTTTGTATATACAAAATATATTGTTACAGTAATCTTTTTGGCGTCGTTTCATTTCAGCAAGCACGTAATGGGTACTTGAAGAATACTCTTGGTGTTTATAAAACTTGAAAGTTTCTTTTTATAGCGTCTGTTAATTGTTTGAAAGGGTTTTTATTAGGAAACTTTTAAGTCATATTTTGGGCTTCAAAAAGAGCTTATATTTGGGCTGAAAGACATTTTGTTATAAATATTTTATTTGCAGAAATTACACTAAAAATACCATTAATAGATACTGATACCTGAAACCTGTTTCTCAAAGAAACATTATTTTAAACTGCCTCGTTGGCCTAGTGGTTAGCATGTTCGACTGCGGCAGACGAGGGCCCGGGTTCGAGTCCCGGGTCGGGTCACAATAAGTACTGGGTTTTTCTGACAAGAAATTTTCAGTACTACTTACTCCGGAGTTAGGAAGTTGGCGGTGTTTCACCCCGCCTCGGAGAGCACGTTAAGCCGTTGGTCCTGCGCCTGATCTCTCTCCAGTCGTGTCGGATTTTCCGTCCCATCGGGCTATGAGAGTAAAGGAACAAAGAGTGCACCTGTGTTTGCGCACACACTTGTGCACTATAATATCTCCCGCGCAGATGGCTAATCTCTATGGAGATTGGCCGCCGTGGCCGAAATTCGGTCGGGAGGACATCATCATTTTAAACCAGTTGAGCGTTTGAGATCCAGTTGTTTGTATTATAAAAAACTAGCAGACGCCCGCGACTTCGTCCGCGTGAAATGAGTTTTTTAAATTCCCACGGGAACTCTCTAACTTTTCGGGTAAATATATAGTCTATGACACTCACAAATAATGTGGCTTTCTATTGGTACCAGACTTCAAAATCGGATCAGTAGATCCAGAGATTACCCCCTACAACCTCACAAACTCACAAGCTTTACCTCTTTATAATATTATGTAGTATAGATAAGATCCATTTTTACATAAAACAATTCCATTAAAAGTTTATTTAATGAGGTAATAAAACGACAGGAAAACAACTTACTATATAATTGAGAACGATAAAACTGAAAACTTTGCTGTACTTCCCAAGTTAAATATGAACAAGTGGCTTAAGCTAAGTGGTGATGCAATATTTATTAGAGGTAGGACAAAGAATTTTGTTAAAAATGTATGTTCAGTATGTTGCTCTTAACTAGCTCGGGGAAATTTGAATATTGTATCTAGCTATTATTAAAAAAAATGTCCGACACTTCAACCGCATGGATTTAGGTTTTCTAAAAATCCAGATGGGGACTCTTTTATTTTCCAGAAAAATTAGCCTTTTTGTTAGTCCTATATACTTTCTCTATAAAAAAAAAGTACGCCAATCCGTTGGTCCGATGCAGCGTAATTGTAGGACAAACCAACAAATTAACACACTTTCACAGTTTTAGTTAAGTTAAAAAATATTTAAATAGGGATTCTATTAAGTATTAAGTATAATATATTCTTATATTATTAAAGTATGCGCAGTACCTATGTAAACAGTATAAAAATACTCACCTCTCAGTGTACGGGCACGAAATGAGCGGTAGCGGGGCGACGGCGGCAGCGGGGCGATGCGATTAGTCGGAGAGCTGGCGACGAATTTCGGGAACAATTTGAAAGAGGTCTGGTAATACTTTCTAACCGACAAAAACGACTGGGATTTACTTTTCGAATTTTATAAGTATAAAATTTAAAGATAAAAAAATCAAGTTGCCAAAAAAATGTCTTTTCGGTTTTTTTTGCAAATTTTATATGCAGCGCAGTAGCGAAATAACCGCAAACGCTCTACCAGACTGGCAGAACTGGATTCGCCAATGAACGAAATTATATTTTTCCACAATTTCAGATTGCCTAAAAACACCTTCCTGAAATTCGTCGCCAGCTCTCGAATTCCATCGCCCCGCTGCCGCCATCGCCCCGCTACCGCTCATTTCCTGCCCGTACACTTAAAGACGTTATAAGCTATACTTACTATGCGTTCCTGTAAAAAAATATTAGCAATTATTATGTCGTCCCGTTGATTGCTGTTAAACTTTAACGCGATCGAATTGGTAAAAAAAACTTCCACTAGGCCCGCAGAATATGTCACATTTTCTTTAGTTGGCTAGCCTATGTTGTTGTAGCTAACAACTTTGATCCATGCTTTCATCTCATGACAACTTTACCCTAATCGGAAAATTGGTGTGTGGATTTTACCTAACGTTTCGGATGTGAACTTTCTGCCCGCAGTAAAAGGACGCAGGTGGTAAGCTCGCCCACTAGGGACATAAAATATAAAACGCCCAGGACACAACCTGCATGATATATTACAGCACGGGCTGGTATCCTCACTTTATTGGTACTTTGAGAGGAACAATGATGTTATATTTACAATAGCATTACAGTTGGAAAGCGTACTTCTTCGGTTAAGACCATCTAATATTACCCTGCTGGAAGTAGGTAGCCTTCAACCTTTCAGTTCACGAAGCATGCAATTCTTATGCGAATTCATCGAGTTTAAATCAACTTCAATAAAAATGTAAAATATAACAGCTGATGTCGGATAGAATCCCTATTTAAATATTTTTTAACTTAACTAAAACTGTAAATGTGAAAGTGTGTTAATTTGTTGGTTTGTCCTACAATTACGCTGCACCGGACCAACGGATTGACGTACCTTTTTTTTATAGAGAAAGTTTATGGGCCGGAGACTAACAAAAAGGCAAATTTTTCTGGAAAATAAAAGAGTCCCCATCTGGATTTTTAGAAAACCTAAATCCATGCGGTTGAAGTGTCGGACATTTTTTTTAATAATAGCTAGATACGATATTCAAATTTCCCTGAGCTAGTTAAGAGCAACATACTGAACATACATTTTTAACAAAATTCTTTGTCTTACCTCTAATAAATATTGCATCTCCACTTAGCTTCAGCCACTTGTTCATATTTAACTTGGGAAGTACAGCAAAGTTTTCAGTTTAATCGTTCTCAATTATATAGTAAGTTGTTTTCCTGTCGTTTTATTACCTCATTAAATAAACTTTTAATGGAATTGTTTTATGTAAAAATGGATCTTATCTATACTAATATTATAAAGAGGTAAAGTTTGTGAGTTTGTGAGGCTGTAGGGGGTAATTTCTGGATCTACTGAACCGATTTTGAAGTCTGGTACCAATAGAAAGCCACATTATTTGTGAGTGTCATAGGCTATATATTTACCCGAAAAGTTAGGGAGTTCCCCTGGGAATTTAAAAACTCATTTCACGCGGACGAAGTCGCGGGCGTCTGCTAGTTTTTTATAATACAAGCAACTGGATCTCAAACTCTCAACTGGTTTAAAATGATGATGTCCTCCCGACCGAATTTCGGCCACGGCGGCCAATCTCCAGAGAGATTAGCCATCTGCGCGGGAGATATTATAGTGCACAAGTTTGTGCGCAAACACAGGTGCACTCTATGTTCCTTTACTCTCATAGCCCGATGGGATTTTTTTACAGGAACGCATAGTAAGTATAGCTTATAACGTCTTTGAGAGGTGATATCTAGTAAAAGACCCATCGACATGCGTCAGTTTTTATACTGTTTACATAGGTACTGCGTATTCTTTAATACTGTACAAGAATCAGCTTTTCTAGTTATCGTTCATTTTTGGTAACAATAATCCGTCTTTGAACGGCCATATCTAGCGAAAGGCCCATCCACATGCAGGCAGACTGTAACTTTTGTGATCAGTGGAGAGCCCTACATCCACCTAACACTGAATCAGCCTTTCTGGCGATGGTTACCAAAAGTGCCGTTATTCTCTTAGTCTATTATGATGTTATTTTTGCCGCTAATTCGAAAAATAGTGTTTGGACTATAGCACAATAATTTTATTATTATATTTGACAAACTTGGGGTATAGGTAAACAGCTAAGCACATAAAACGTCAGCTAAGAATGGTGAATAGTTTCTGAGGGACTTCGGCTTACTAGAGCGAGCAGAGGCCTAAATGATTTACGGTAAGCTTGCCGTGACGTATGTAAATCCCTAACCAAATGATCAAAGTTATTTTGAATCATATATTTTATAGTCTTCTAGTACCTACAACATCAATATTATTTCTTTGTTACTAATGATATTAAAGAATTTAGAAATTGTTTTTTTTTTAAATTCAGATACACGTTACCCCTTGACTTATTGTACCCATACGTGAGTGTGTGAGTACCCCTATTTGGTTTCTACGTGGCATCGTACCAGAAGGTTTAATCTCCTGGCGTTATAGCTTTGCTGGCCGGATGGTAACCTTCCACCATGTGACAGTTTGGAAAGCAAAGTGTTTTTCCCAATGAAAAAGACACGCATGCTGGCACGCACGTGGTTTTAATCAGTTACGGCAGCAATATGGCTGAATACAATGCAAGGTGGTGGAGCTCTGTATAAATATAGAGCGGCAATATTGCGGGGCGTCCCCTGGCCGAATTCCGTGGGATCTCTGCCGCGCATAATCCATACCTACTAACTACTACTATGCAAAATATTTAAGAAAAAGAAAGAAAATAATATATAAAGTAAATTAAATGCGAAAGTGTGTGTCTGTTTATCTGTCTGTCTGTCTGTTACTCTTTCCCGGCCCATCTTTTCAACAGATTTTGATGAAATTTGGTACAGAGGTATGTTGCATCTAGTAACATACCTCTGTACCAATGACGATATACATATTATATCGTCGGTATAGTCCTGTAAGCGCTGCGTGTTGCTACCGCGTACTTGCCGCTTTATGTTTGGTCACACCTTTATAAGCACGTCCTACATTCTATAACGTACTATTACCTACGTACGTAACGTACTACTACGTGTGTGGTCCTACTGAAATGCCTTAATACCTAATGAAAGATAATATCGATGTGGTAATTATATTTAAAAGATAATAATTGATAGGGTAAGACTGATACCTCTAGCAGTAACTATGACCGAAAATTGCAGGTTGCAGGATTTAATAGTACATTGTTCACCGAGGGGAGAAAGTGACCGATTACTATCGAGGGTGTAGTTTGAGGCCCGAGGCGTAGCCGAAGGGCCGCAATACACGCGAGGTAGGAATCGTACTTTCTACCGAGTGATACATAGTGCTTTATACTACACCTGCGAGGAAAATAAGCGATAATTAGTGATTAAACGAACTTGCAAAGTGAAGCTCTATCATAAATTATAATTATATGAGTCGCTTCATTCGAGGCTTCACTATCACAACTAGGCTACATTTTGAGGATTATTGCAATATAGATTTCGATATCGACAATCGACATCTACCTATATCGACAATCTATATCGACAATCGACTCGATACCGACAATCGACAAAGATAACGACCATCGACATCGATATCGTCAATCGACATCGACAATCGACATCGATATCGACCATCAAAATCGGCATCGATATCGATATCGACAATCGACATCGATGTCGACAATCGACATTTACCATATTTGACTTTTCTATGTCAAATATGGTGAAGCTTCTTCTAATATTATATCCATAAGGTAAGACATATCCAAATTCTCAACATCCGGATACCATATTTACTCAAAATTAAAAAAAAACAGCGCGTTAGAAATTGATTTTCATACAGTTTTCTCCCCGCTTAGCACGTTAGAAATGAAATTTCATACATCTTTTCCTCCCGCATATTTGGTCTGTAGCAATGACGTACTTTCTACCTCATTTTGACAAAAGCAAGAGTGTACTTTCTGAGCGGGTGTAGTTTAAATAATATTTTAGTTTTGCTTCATTCGTAAACAATACAGTGGAATATCAAATCTGCACACGCCCAACAAATATTTCAAACTAAGTCAAATGTAAATCTTCATAGTAGAAACATAGGTAGAAACCCAGAAATAGTTTATGTGGCTTCAAAACAGAGCCGTAGACCATGAAATGAGGCAGCATTCAGAGAGCCCCGTTATTACTACATTAGGATATTATGTAATTATAGTGCATATTGGAGTCATTATACCGTAAAACAAGACTTGGGCAAACGAGCGTGCACTGTGTTGGTATAGACTATAGAGAATTTAGAATCATATAACCTTCACTTATCTTTGAACAGATAAATTAGATATCCTAATACAAACTTAAACCTAAAGGATAGCTTCTACACGATACTTTACGCTACTTTACGTGTGGTGGCAAGAAGGTAGGTAATAACCGCGGCCAATTTTGAGGCGAAAATAGGAAATTTTGGGAAAGAGCGTGACTAAAATTAAGCATTTATTTACTTGCTCTTGTAACTCTACCTTTGTGTAGGTACGTAAATTTAATCCATAGTAATTTTTACCTTTCATGACTAATTCCTTATCCACGAACTCTGACACTGAAACTTGCCTCAATCGTAAGGCGTCCGCGCGCGAGTTCTGAGGAATATTTTACTATAAATAGTACCTACTTAATTTAAAAGTTTTTTTTTTTTTTTTTTTAAATCTTTATTTATTAAAGAGGGTTTGTTCAATATTGAACACGCCACCCTCATAGGAACAAAATCATTATTTCACTGCCTACGCTTAACATATATTTTATACATCTCGTACAGAACCCTGGCCTCCTCTGATAAGGGGTAAGCCAGGACACTGTTACATACGGACAAATCCCGCAAATCAATATTAAATCTAAAAGTTTATTTGTGCAAATAGCTATTTAATTTTTAAATTCCTTAAAGTACTGATTATTCTGATTGCAACAGTGATTAATAAGATTTTACGTTCATTTTGTACAATTATTTATAATAAATTTTTATGATACAATTTGTTTTTTCTTCCTTATTGCACATACTATCCTCATAGAATTATTATATCTTAATTAATTCAATGCACGCGCACAGATACTAAAGATGTGTTAGCATCGATAACGTAATATCGACTAAATCACAACTCTATCTCATTACGTCAACATTCCTTAAGATTCCTCGGACCTCGGACTTGTAAGTTGTTTGATGTTTTACAAGAAAAGTTGCTTCAGCAAAAGTGTAATGTACTTACATAGCTGGGTAATTCATCCATCGTTTTTATAGAAAGGATAATTCTTTAAAAGTTCAATCCTTAGCGAGCACAAAATCATTTTTGTTAATTAGTTAAAAGTAAGCAGTCCCCACAAAAAGGCAGGTAAGCGGATTTTGCGTTTATCCCATTATTCTCCCCTGATATCGGTTATGCAAAAAGAAAATTGAAGCTCTTTCACATTTTAAATAATAGAATCCGATCTAAGTTATCTTTTTTGGTAGATTTTATAAATAAACTTATTACGGAGCCTTTGATGTCGTTTACGATGTAATTAATACCTACAAGAAAGTTAAAAATGCCTTATTTTTTTTTTTCTCTTTATATTTATGGAACAAAGCACTGGATCAGATTGATGTATAATTTTATCAACCATTCGATCACTTCGATGTTCAGCGTTAGCTTTGAGTACACAAGGACTTCTAGAAAATAAAGTAAAGTAAAGTAAAGTAAAGTAAAGTAAAGTAAAGTAAAGTAAAGTAAAGTAAAGTAAAGTAAAGTAAAGTAAAGTAAAGTAAAGTAAAGTAAAGTAAAGTAAAGTAGAGTACAGTAGAGTAGAGTAGAGTAGAGTAGAGTAGAGTAGAGTAGAGTAGAAAAGAGGAGAGTAGAGTAGAGTAGAGTAGAGTAGAGTAGAGTAGAGTAGAGTAAAGTAAAGTAAAGTAAAGTAAAGTAAAGTAAAGTAAAGTAGAGTAAAGTAAAGTAAAGTAAAGTAAAGTAAATTAAAGTAAATATTTATTTGGTAAAATATGGTACAGACAAGATGTTATTAGGTTATTATGTACCTACAAGCATATTTTATCGTTACCGACGTCCAAATATTGAATTAATAGAAATTAGACCTGTCCATACCTACCTTGTTTACGTGTGGTAAAAGTTGTTGTTATATTATGTATAAACAGATATATTTATTGTTGTTGCGCAGTAGGTACTCAAAGATTATTGGTTGTTGCATAATATAATATTTACTTCATATCAGTTTGCGTAATGGTTCCATAATAGATACTTATTCTGATAGAGCTTATTTGTATGAACGTTTATTACAGTTATATGATATACTTATGGTTCTCATATAATATTTTGTAATTATCCACCAATTCCAAAAAGTTGAAACGTACCTACTTGCCAAATTTATAACTAAACTAGCTGATGCCCGCGTCTTCGTTTTTACCACTTACCACGGGAACTCCTTAATTTTCCGGGACAAAAATAGCCTATGTCACCCTCCAAGTCCTCAACTATACCTATGCAAAAAATCACATCGATCGGTTGCTCTGTCGCGGCGTCATTGAAAGACAAACCAACAAACAAACACACTTTTGCTTTAATTATAATATTAGTATGATTAATTAACTCATTCATGATGCTTAACGATATAATTTTGCGTAAACTATGGCATAGAACAAGGCACTAATCAATAGCCCAAATATTACTAAAATTAAGTTTTGGACAGATTGGTGCAATGAGTCTCTACGGCAGCGCAATATACCTAGAACAAAACCTATTAATAACTTTCTAACAGCCTCACATGTAAAACTATAGGTTTTTTAATTTTGAATCACGATAAACTGTCAATTCACTGAGCTTGCGTCCGGAGAGAACGTTTCGAGACTGATCCTACATTTTATAAGATATTTCATATGATAAACCCTAGCATGATCTCTATTTTATAGCGGTACTGCAAGGTTAACGTGCTTCTATTACATATTATATCTACTATGGACCCATGACCAACCCTTAGGTATAGTTGAAATAATATAGTTACTTCGTCTTAGGTTAGATATTTTTTGCTTTCCGTTACAACTACGTATAATTTACCTGTTTTTTTAAATTTAGCTATTTCCGTTCGTATATGTACCGTTCGAGTAATTTACCTTATAAGAGTTATAATATTTTAAATTTCGAACTTCTATTTACCCGATTGTGGTGAACCCCAAAAAGAGGGTAAGAATATTATTATGACATGTACTTGCATAAGTTTCCTCTGAAAAGATTGTAAAAAGTGAGGTATCTTCAGATGCCTCAGATCTTTAGATTTGTGAAATGGTGGTAATCCTATAGTTTATATTATATTATAGATCATTGGTGGAAAAGAAGAGAAATAAAACCCGGCTGAGTTTCTTGTGGGCTCTTTTCAGACCAGGGCGCCTTTGGAACCCACATAGTACCCTTTCTCTTTAGTTTTCTATCGTAAATATTTGTGGTTCAATGTCTGACGATTTTTAAATAGTAAGTAATACATTGGAAAAGCTCGAAAACCACCGTCAGAATCTCTTTTTTTGCTAGTCTTGTTAGTTCATCTGAAAGTATCTAGTCTTACAAAAGATAATAATATCTGGGATATGAACGCTCCGTGTTTATGTAACGAAATGTCATATTTACAGTAAAACTAAAGCCAAGGTTATTTGAACGTATCAAGTTCACAATTCGCTAGTCTATAAGCCACACACGTATTATTACGGATACGTGACTTTAAAGTTCCAACTTAAAGCTCGTTTTGGTAAGTTAAGATCAACCCTGAGAGAATTTACTGTGCTATCGCTAAATTGATAACGAGAAGATAATATGAAATTACACTTTAGTAATATATAATTTGCTTTGTAACAAGACCTTATTTATTTTCTGTTAATTTGACTTGTTGGATATATTGAAAGCATATTTCGCAAATAAGATGATGAATGAAAGATCTTAATTATTTTACATTTGAACAAGTATTTTCATTTTCTTGTTTTTCCACAAATAATTAAAAATAAATTACAAAATGAAGCAACATTAAGACAATTAAATAAAATTTCATTAACATCGGACCTACAAAGAGTTCGAGCTGTGTACAAAATAATTACGTTTTATGAAGATATCGTCTTGAAATAAAGACAAGATGAAGTTAATAAAATAGATTTTCAATTGGAAGAAATCCACTTTTTGCGACGTTTCTCTGCTTAATACTTATAAAATAAAACGTTAAGTAGGTATGGCTTTCAGATCGATTCATATCGGAATTAAATTAAAATTGGTAGCGTTATCAAGACGTATTATATTGAGCATTGAGATATTTGAGATGATTGCTTTGTTACTTAATTAAAATTTTTTATAGGTGTATCTTGTACGCCACCATACCTACCATCGATTTGAAGTCGAAAAATTCTTAAGAAAGAAACCTGGTAACTATGGTAACTTATTTAAAGCATAGCTGTTATTGAAAAATAAGTAAATTAAATATACTTAAGTATAGTAATTTTAACTTATTCGCTAATAATATAATTAGTATCATCTAATAGCTAATAATATAATAATATATTAGTTCGGTGCGAAAACGCATTATTCTAGCTAGACGTTACTAATCCATAAGTATACTCTTGTTCGTAATATTAGTCTAGAACTTTATAATGTATACTCCGTATCTACTAATATTGAAATTACGAAAGTTTTTACGATTAGTTTATTTGTTACGTAACTTTAAATACATATTTAGTGGACTATCTTTTGCGTTGAATCAAATCTGTCGTCGTCGGTAAATAAAAAACTAAAAAGATATACTCCTGAAAAACGTACGCAACGGTAAAAAGAACGTCTTCAAGTGCCTCTAATACTAAATATTTCAGATCACGAACAGCGTAATCCTGTCTGATTCAAACCGATCCTTTTCTTGTGATCTCGAATGCATCCGGCTCGCCCTTGGGAGCGATCGTTTACTTCATACCTTCTTTATTACATTTTATTATGGATGATATATTTTGTAGAGATGTTTCAATCTCAAGGATTTTTACCTTTATTAATAGATTGAGTGTTCATTTGTGATCACCTTCCAAGTAACGCGTGAGATAGGTACTGTTAAGACTTTAGAAGACTATTTAAAAATAAAATGTTACATTTCGGTAATAAGGATAAAGAAAAGAACATACCTAAAATTAGAAACCGCAGTACAAATCGCTGGGATAAGAAAATTGAGATTTTGAATGGTGTCGTGTTATTTTGATTTCCACACACAAAATAGCAGAAACAGCTTGTAAAGAAAAGCGAGTGCTTGATTTTTCAAACTTATTTCACTTAATGGTAGTTGAATTTCTACTATAATGAAAATATTTTAATGTTATAGATTACCTATTCTGTGGTTATAGCACAGAATAGGTAATAGTATAGTAATTAGTTAGCTTATAATCTAGTACACAAAATAAGGTTAGGTAATATACTCGTAGGAAAAAAGTTCCTAACTGAATTTAAGTAACAACATAAATTGCAGTGTGTCCTGATACTGGCTTTTTCCAGCAACATTAAATTTTCCAACTTTAGGTCAATCGAGATTTTTCACAAAAACTTTATCAATTGAAAAAGCATTTTTCCAACTTTCTTTTTACAAAAAAATGCGATGGATATTTCAAAAGTAATCCCAAAGCGATAAAATATCAACTGGACGGCAGGATGTCATATTATTTACATTTTTAAAATCGCGTAGTTACTCTCTTGTGGATTTCACAACAGCATTGCCAAAATCAGGATTTTCTTAGTTAACTACTGCTAGTAAAACATCGTTAATAAAACTTAATCACCTGGTTACCGCCATGATTAAGTTTTACTAACTATTTATAGCTATCGCCAAAATGTATAATGGCTATATACGTCTGCACAGCCATTTCATAAATTCATAATATGCCTCAGAATACTAACAAGTGATTAAGCCATATAGGTATCTACTACACAGATAGGCATGAGTTATAGAGACAGATAAAAGTTTATTTGTAGTGGATAAATATTTTACTTTCATACTTAAATTTGGGACAAATTTTTATTTGTAAAAAAATAAAAATCCTCCGCAATCTTCATAAGGAGCTACCAACGAAAAATAGTAAAGGTACCTACTTTTGTGCGTCACGTTTGCGTCACAAGCTTATCACTTTAAAATTAGGTTGGCTAGTCGAAAATAGGAGACCCTAACTAAATTAACTAACATTCTGCCATCATAAATTGCAATGTTGCCGGCGCCGGCTTTATCGTACGGCATTTAACTTTGAGCTTTATTTTCTCGAGGTCAGTAGGGATTTCGCATAAGAAATACTGTACTTAATTAAAATTATATCCATTATGTGTCACGATAATCATGGTTTATTAGAATGTTAAATTAAATTATTGCTACGGTCGTCCAAAACTCAATAAATATTATAATAATTATCCATTTTCAGAAACTCTCAACTCCTACTGAGAGCTTGAAACCTACTATGAAAACACGACAACTCATCAATGTTACGTTTTTTACTGATTTTGTTAGTATGTATTGTATATAAAAACCCGATAAGACCAGGGCGCGTTTGGAACCCTCGTAGCTTTAGTCTTAAGATATCGTATAGTTAATTATCACTATCTTATTCTTTGTAAACATGACGTTCTTGGTGTACTTTTTAGGTACCTATTTTGAATAAAGATGATTTGAGTTTGAGTTTGCGTATACCTATCTAGTTTTGTTTAATGTTTATGAGCACATTATTCACCTACATCAAATAAATATTATAAATGCGAAAGTTTGGATGTATGGATGTATGTTTGTTACTCAATCACGCTCCAACGGATGAACGGATCTGGATGAAATTTGGCACAGAGATAGATTATAGTCTGGAATAGCACATAGGCTACTTTTTATCCCGGAAAATTAAAGAGTTCCCGCGGGAACCGAAAAACCTCAATCCACGCGGACGAAGTCGCGGGCATCAGCTAGTGTTATAAATATGTAGGTAAATAATATCATAATCTCTCATCTTATAAAGATGTAAGAGATGTAATGGCGTGAAAAACAATTATTTTCTTACATAATTATTAAACAAAAAACAAAATATCCTTGTGCAAAATAACGTCAGATTCAGAGTTCAAATATACAAATTCAGCCGACAACAAAAGCGGCGGAGACAGTTTCGCACATGGAATATTAATAGTGCTAGGCGAAGGCAAGGGACATCTTCCAGACATTGCAAAAGGATGTTTCCTATCCTCATAACTAAGATAACAACCGTCACGTGCCCTCGGTAGACCTTTTGACTGACAAATTTACATTCGAATCGCAAACCAAACATCTGTGGACTATGGGTTTCACTGACGCAGACGCGCCGAGAAAACTGAAGTTTGCCTAACTTTGGAAATCATACTATGTTCCATTTATCACAATATACTTATATGCTAGCCTTCTCCAATTTTGCATGGATAGTTTTACTTTACGATTATTATAAAACCCGTTGCGAGAGACATACTTAATGAAATTGTCTTAATAAATTCAACTGTTTGTAACTAACCTGACGGGGTCCCTAAGAATCTATACCTTACTCTACCTATAAAATTCAATATCTCTCTAAAGTGGCACGTGAATCATCCAGCAGTAAGACCCTCATAATGTTGTGTCCATAATAAACCAAGATCTTTTAGAGTTTCGGAAGCCTCGAGCTCAACCATCCCAACGACTTGCTTATATACCGATCTAAAGTGACGTGTTCAAGTTTTAAATAAGTTATAAACGCTTTCAAGTATTGATTTAATGTAAAGTAAATGGTGATTGGTAGCTCCACCCCGCTCACCAATGATAGGCTTCGTCCCTCTCTTGGTATCCCAAGAGGCACTAGTCATCGACTAATTGGTCTCATAAGTATACCAAAAGGCAGCAGCCTCCCCTCCTTAAACCACTAGGTCACCATTTGGGGAAATAACGCGACGTATGAAATTTAGTTAAATACAACGCGGAGGCCACCATGGGTAGTAGGACGTCGTTCGTACGTTACATAGGTTGTGAGCCAATGTGACGCAGCATAGGTCGTGAATCTATGCATTTACAAGTAACATAGGTTGTGAATCTATGGAACCGTAAATAGTATAGTAGCACAGGTTGTGAATCCGTGCAACTATGAATAAGTGTCGAGGCTGAGTCAGGCGTAGTGCAATACATAGCTAGATATCCGGTATCTCACGTGTGATCCAACCTTCGGTAATAATAAACAGCGTCCTATCAACCATGGTTAGTCGTCGTTCGAATGTAACGATAATTACGGGTTTACATAATGTAAGCATAAGTAATCGCATGGCAGAGTCAGGTGTACTGTAGAACATAGTAATGCACATGAAGTACATTGCGCACAGAGAGCAAGCTCTCTGGTTCAACAACAAACCAATCCCATCCAAACGTCCAACTAGGTAGACATCAAGACAGAACCAGCCGTGCTGAGGCATCGCCGAAGCGATATAACTTACATTCCGCAGCCCCAACCCAACCAGCGATGATTATATGTAGGTAATATACGTGTAAATATATTGTATTAAAATATGTATATAAATCCACCATAGGCGGATCAAATATCGTTGGAAGCCTCCAACGACATTATGCGTTCGAACGAGCGACAGACATCGTGACACATACTGCACGCACCATTACACGAACAGCGAATCCACTTTGCTCAGCATCAGCCCGAGAACGACGGTGGACATCGTGACACATACTGCACGCACCATTACACGAACAGTGAATCCACTTTGCTCAGCATCAGCCCGAGAACGACGGTGGACATCGTGACACTTACTGCACGCATCAAGCATACACCACAGCACCGCTGTGCACCATCACATACACAAGCTACCACAGCATACTATCGCATCGCCGTCGCTTGTTCGGCGACCAGTCCGTTTGTCGGAAATCTTTCTAGCATGGACCGAGATCGCTCCTATACTACTAATACTATATTTTATTCTCTAATATTGTTATAAATATATATATTTTGACTGAGAGGTACGAATCGTCACATGTTCTATTGGTTTCAAAAATATGACTCCTAAACGTCGCAGTTTGCGAAACTGGTGCTGATTCTTAGAAAGTGTTAAACAATGCTGGTGATTAGAGAGTGTTAAATACATACGCAACGCATCGCTATTCTTAAATATGTCCGCCAAATCCAAACCTAATTGTCATGGTCTTACTAACTTTTAAAAGAATATTTTTTCCCGTGGAGTTATCCATCATAAATTACTAAAACTCTTAATGACTAAAAACCACGGGTTTTCACGGAACGCCTAGTTGTGGGTATGGGATTTAGTACGGTTGTGCTACCCAGCCAGCAGCCTCCTTCAGGCCTTGCAACAAAATTAATTTTAACATCAGCGAAAGACGCAACAACATCCGTAGGTAGAAGGTAAACTCATTCATAAATAAAATGTAGAAAGATCACATAATTTTTCCATCAATCAAAAGTTACACGAATATCTGTCTGGTAAGCTCCTTTTCCGCATATTTAATTATTCCGGCCCAATATTCCTAACGAAGTAAGGAAGATTTTATCTAGAGAGAATGATCTGTAAGAGGATTTACGTAATTAAACTGAAGACGGATTGCGTTACAAAAAATAATTCGTCTTTTTAAGTAAACGTTCTCTTTCAATTATCGAAGCCTTGTTGCCTTAATGGTCATGGCAATAATGTTCGTAAAATTATTGCCCGTTAGGTTTTCTTATAAAAATACTAATAAAATCGAAGACTGATGCGATGGTTCCATTAAAACTGAGATGAAATAATATTATGTACTTCCCTAGAATAATTTAAACACTGCTTATGTTATAAGTAGAAATGGTAGGTAAGTACATAACACCTTTTATGACATAGAAAACTTATGCTTTGGATTGTTTTCGAATATAATTTGCCTTCGCACACTATATACATAATCAAAGTTCGCACACAACAAAAATGATGCTACTAAATAGAGAGTTTTTCTCCCACATAATATAGTGTGAATGAATAAGGAATCTAGAATCGTATTTAGTGATTTTTATTCAAATGTAAATATCCAATTTCAATTTCGTCGATAAAATTTAAATAAAGCTCGATTGCAATTTCGTAGTTGTTTTTATTGAACTGCCGTGTTGACTTTGATAAAAAATTTAACTAGATTGATTTCGTTTGATATTTATTTTCTGGTGATTTTATAGGTGAACGTTGATACTTAAATGAATGATAAAACCAAGTGCGACAGAAATACGGTGTGACGGACGTCCAACGCCGTTCCTATTACAGAATGAAACTGTAGAATTATTATTACACAATTTTATTTATTTTAAGTAGCCATATGTCATGCAATAAGAAATTTTGTAAAGTTCTGTACTTTTCAACGTGATTCTCTCGAAAAATTATTCATTATGTACCTACTCAACGAAGTTACAGATGAAACAAACAATTTAGGAACAAGACATTGGGATTATTCATACTGTTACCAAACAACCCATGGTTCTGTTATCTTGTACCGTGCTGAGTCGTATTAATTATTTATAATTAAGAGTTTACAATTACAAACGAAGGTTAAATGTGATAACCAGTAACCTTAGCATGGCGCCAAGACTGCCAAGAAAATGATTTCCCGCGGGACTCAAAACCTGTGGATTATGCTTGAGCCTATGTACAACACAAATTATGTGTCCGTTTTGTCCTGTACCGTACGACAATGTTATATGGAGGGCACACATCCAGGCAACATCAACTGTTCTAAAAAATATATCGTTACATGCACAATTGAAGTGAAGAGACTGGGAAATTCTCATGTCTTGCTTTGGCTCATTTGTTTGTGCAAATCCTATCTGAAGTTCTATATTGAAAAAAAAATGTATGTGTGTGCAATTCACACACATCAGAAGTGAAACTTCAGAAAAGTAGCCTACGAGATAATGAGATAAATATAACTTGTATTCTATCTCATTCTCTCGCAGGCTAAATCCTATTATGATTATGTTTGTCTCTTTTTGGTGTCGCTTTTTCGTTTCGTTTTTCGTTTCATCGAATTTTCAAATCACAACGATTCGAAAGAAGTTTCACTTCAATAATTACACACAATATCTGCGAAGCGGCGTATGGATCTTGGTTATGCTAAGATCGCTTTTTCTTACAAAAACATTGCAAAACCCTCGTAAGTTATGTTAGTCGCAATGATTGTTAACTGGTTGTTACCGTACGAATCAAACGCGCGCCGAAGCCGTCGCGTTTTGTCTGTTAAAACCTTAAAAGCTAACTCCACAAATGAATTGGCGTTAAGCCTAGCTTAGCTTGGCGCAGAGAGTAGCTAATAGCAGCAGTTTAAGCTAACTGCATTGTTTGCAGTTTTATACCGCCTTAGTGTTTTGTGTATTTATTGCTGTTTTAGATCATTACAGTTACATTTCCACTACAGCCTCTCATATTATTATCAAAACATCTATAAAATCTTCGATGCGTGATTTATGTGACGTCCTCCGTGGCGCAGTGTTGAGCGCTGTTGCCTTAACGTGCGGAGGTCCCGGGTTCGATCCCCGGCAGGGTCAATTTGGGAATTTATAATTTCTTAATTTTCCCTGGTCTGGCCTGGTGGGAGGCTTCGGCCGTGGCTAGTTACCACCCTATCGGCAAAGACGTGCCGCCAAGCGATTTAGCGTTCCGGTACGATGCTGTGTAGAAACCGAACAGGGGTTTAGGTTAAATATAACTGCCATGCCCCTAACAGGTTAGCCCGCTACCATCTTAGACTGCTACTTCACTGACCATCAGGTGAGATCGCAGTCAAGGGCTAACTTGTAGTGGATAAAAAAAAATTAAAAATATATAGTTGAGAGAAACCTCTTTTCGTCTCAACTGAATGACGTCACGACTAGCATCTTTTTTTAAATAAAACGATATTCTAAAGAAATTACATGCAAGTGGTAAAAGATAGTTCTGGTAACGATCGGTCTCAAAGGATTTGTTCGAGATGCATGCAAATGAAGGAGTAAAACGAAAGACTTACGTCTATACCTACTTGCCATTGCAGGAATAACGCTGGCCAAGATAAAATAACATTGTAAAAGTAAGGCAAGCTTTCAAAGGCGATTTAAACCAATGTTGCTGTAGAGATGTCATATTACTATTATAGTAACTCAAGAACATCTAGTTTCCGCTTGGAAATACTTTTTTAAATTAATTTCAACATCCCAGTAGTTAAAATGAACGATAAGAATTATGGACGTTCAAAGGAGATACAGTGGTATGCACTCTAAACTTTGGACTTTTGAACTTGATTGTGACTTTGGTATTGATTGTATTTATGGTATTCATATTTTTTATTTGTTTTCGTTTACTACCTACAGAATTCGTGTAATATTATGACAATGATATATTATTTAAAAATAGAACAAAAGCTCGAACTCGTTCAGCGCCCGGAAAAAGAAGTCAATTTGGGAATTTGTAATTTCTGAATTTTCTCTGGTCTATCCTGGTGGGAGGTTTCGGCCTGTGGCTAGATACTTACCCTCCAGCAAAAACGTGCCGCCAAGCGATTAAGCGTTCCGGTACGATGCCGTGTAGAAACCGACTGGGGGTATAAGTTTAATATAACTGCCATACCCCTTACAGGTTAGCCCGTTACCATCTGAAGCTGCATCATCATTTACCATCAGGTGAGATCACAGTCAATGGCTAATTTATAGTGGATAAAAAAAATACATTGACTCGGTTGGATGGTGAAAAGCAGATGCACGCAATTGATTGATATAACAGTCAGCCCTTCCCGCTTTCGCCAATTTTACATAAGTTTATAACTATAAGGTACAGCCGTCAGGTTGAGTTCCATTTGTGGTGTATTGCTGCTCTATCAAAATGACAACTCTATGACCGTAACTTAATAGAATCAACGCTAGATTAAATACGATTATGTACGCATCTTAAAATAAGTACCGTCTTTGTAAGTCGTTAACGACACGATTTCTAGTTCAGTTTAAGGTTTTATGTGTTAAAGATTACGTCTACCATCTATTATTTCAATAAAGGTATTTCATATTATAAGAAATTAATACCTTCAGCAGTAAATGAAATTATATTTGTCACGCGAAGCTTTTACGGCTTAAGTGCTTGAACATTTAAAAATAATACAAGTATTACCTACTATTGTAAAATCGTATTTTATAATGATCGCTATTAGTAGTGTGTAGTTATCCTCAAAATTGAGGATAAGACTAACATAATATTTCTCCTTTCGGTTTTGGGGTTTCTATTGTATTACAAAGTTAAACTGACCTTTGAAAAGTGATAGCAGTTCAAACAAAACAATTAATTGAAAGCACTACAAGTACGGCCCTGAAACGAATTGGTGCTTAACTCAGAATTATAGTTTGGACGTACCTATTGCTTCTTTTTTAAGAAGCTTATAGGTTGTAGCTAAATTACTGCTTATATAAATTTTTCAAAATCCTTTTAGCTGAAACACACCTTTTAATAAAGATGTATTGTGAGCTAAAAGACCGTAGGGTATTTTAATGCCTAAAACAATAATAACAAAATGTACCTTCTACGTTATGAAACAATGTAGTAAAATATTACTTTCGATATGTTTTTTATGATATTGCGAGCAATATAATAATAAATAACCTGTACCTAGATTCAGTATTTCTACTATAATTACGTAAAAACTTACGTCGCATGTATTCAGTACATAAAATTAGGACACTTTAACCGAAAGCTAAAATTATTTCACATTTCGCTGACATAAATCGCCTCCAACGCGAGCAACGGTGAACTTATAAATTTTGGGGAAGCTAGAGGTCAAGTTTTGACGACCTCCTTGGCGCTGTCTTACACGTTAGAGGTCCCGCGATGGAATTTATAAATTCTGATACTTCTCTGGTCTGGTCGTCGTATTAATCCAAGTCTTATCGATAACGTATGATAGGAACGGCATTAATGAAGGTGGAATTCTACTAAATGGTTCTTGTTAATCCGCTTATGTTTGCCACAAATGTATATTGAATAAATTAACTGTTCAATTAATTTGATGGAATACATAAATAATGCAGTAATTTTAAGATTAACTTTTCAATTAAACTCAAACTTAAACAATTAATTATTTATTTATGTTCTAAAAGTCATTATAACTTTATGAGCTATTTGTTAATTTTGTTTTTACTTATTCCTTAGTTGTATGTTACAACTAAGGATTCATGTTTGGTTAGAAAATAATTTTAAAACAATAAACAGTTGTATAACATTTATTTATTTAGGTAGGTACCTAACTGTTACGTAATATCAGTTTAATTGCGTCGGTAAACCCCCATCATAAAAAAGAAATAAGAACCAAAAATCAAAATATTATAGGTAAATTTTTCATTTTACTAGAAAAACAATGTTAACACTCTCTAAAAATACATAGTACTAGTTTTGTTTGCGTAAATCGAACACCGCTGGAGTTTTGCTGTTCCGGGGATGTTTTTAAAAACTGTAGCGGTTATTTTTGTTTCCAATTGAATGAATGGAATGGATGGTCCGGTTGAGTTCCCTATTTCTATTTCCATTGCTGTATGAAATTAGTTTTTACGAAAATTGATAGTAATGTTCTAATTAACAACGCTGAACGCTGAACGCGCAGAGCATTCTATATATAATTTTTATGACTTGCATGTTACATCTTCTAGTTTGGATAATGCCATTATACTGGCTGATTTAATTATATCTTACATTGTCAAGACGTGTACAAGATTTGATTAATTGGTGTCAATTGATCGTTTGTCAGTTGTCCTATAATATGAAATTTATAAATTTTGTTACTTAATTATAAGTTTTAGTTAGACGAAACAAAGTTCTACAAGCATAATAGATTATTTAAATTAATTTTAATACGATGTCTCAATATATAAATTATTACAATTAATAAAATAAATATACATAAAACTATCTGACTTACATAATATCAAAGTTTCGGACAAACTGCTGATACTCGTAAATATATATTTTGCCTAAAGGTTTTATTTAGATTATAGTCGCCCACCAAGCAGAGATTCTTAGTCATTCTACAAGAGTTAAATGGGTGAACTAGTCCTGAAATGGTACATTTTTTTTGCAAAATATAATCGTTATCTAAATTTAGAACGGAGCACTCTACATTTGAGAAACATGGAGAAAGTGGAAACAGCAATTTTTGAATTAGTAGCATGATCGGTGATCAAAATAAGCATTTGGAAAGCACCTAGGTATATTCTAAATTTCCCTCAGTAATCTAAAGTATTTTCCCGAACTAACATGGAATTTGAATAGCACACAAGGAATACTGATTTCGTATCTCAATTCAGAGTGTAAGACGTACTGTTACTGTTGTTACTTTCAACACGTATCTTTGGACGCTTCAAGTGACAAATTTACATTCGAAGAGCAAACTGGGGAACTATAAGACGCAGGTGCTGCGGCTATTCGAGACAAACATGAAATATTGAAGGCTTACAATACGTGTACATGATGCATAGCGAGTAGCAAAACAGCGAAGACCATGCTGTAGATAAATTATAAAGCAACCTTCTATTATTATAACATATTTGTATATTTGCTACAGAAGAGAGGTCGAAAAATCTCAAGTTACACCAAGAAGAGCTGTCAAAATACTCAGTAGTTAATTCTTTCAAAATAATAGTCTCAATATAATATACTAGTAGTAATACTAGATGCTGCTATTGACTTCATCCGCATGAAATATTAAGGTTTTTAAAAATGTCGTGGAAACTCTTTGAGTTTTAGGGATACAAAGTCGCATGTGTATCCAAGCTATCTCTGTAATAAAACTTTTATCAAAATCTGTTGGAAAACCTTGTAAACGGATTTATAATAGGGATCATCAGGGAGTTTGTTGTGGGCTCTTCTCAGACCTGGGCGCGTTTGGAACCCTCGTAGCTTTAGTTTTAAGATACCGTAACAGATTATCACCATCATATTTTTATGTAACTGGACGTCAATAAGTGTAGTGCATCTACCTAAATTGAATAAATATTTATGACTTATGACTTATGACTTATGATCTCTATTCTGATACAACTCAGTCAAATCAGCAACTCTTTATCAAACTTAAAAACGCGCTTCTAGTATGGAAGTTGTATGAAAGTTATAGATATGTCATCAAATTACAACATACTTTTTTTCTTTATCTATAGTTTAAAATGGCAATCAAAATTAAAACTAACCGAGGATGTCAATTTTAGGTATTTTGGAAGACCCGCTATTTAAATCAGTAAGAAATAATTTGTTTTTGACATAGGCATCATCCCTAATAAAGTACCACGGATTATTAATTTTACAATATAATATAATAAGAGTACCATGCTACGCTATGGGTAAGTACAGCTGGTTGCTTCCAGCTTCCACGCAACTTTGCAATTAAGAAATATCTCACAATAATTATTGTTGTACTAGATGATTCCCGCGACTTCGTCCGCATGGATTAAGATTTTTTGATTCCCGCGGGAACTCTTTCATTTTCCGGTATAAAAAGTAGCCTATGTCCTTCCCCGGGACACAATCTACCCCTGTACCAAATTTCATCAAAATCGGTTGAAAAGATGGGCCGGGAAAGCGTAGCAGACAGACAGACAGACAGACAGACAGACAGACAGACACACTTTCGCATTTATAATATTAGTATGGATTATAGTAAGCTCGACGAACGTTTGAAGTGTGTTATATTCAATTTGTATTGTAATTCATATCATAAAAGACAATCTCAATCCCATTTGACGTGAATACTTTAGTCCGTAGAGAAGGAATGCAGAGTGCAGTCTAATGCAATGCCATAGTGTTGGCAATAAAGAACTCATCAAAGTGTCTACGTGCCTCACTTGGAGTACGTGATAAGTTCCGTATTCGTGGACATTGCTTCTGGGGTGCGAATTAAAAAGAGGAAACCTTCCTTATGACTCTGTAAGTAGGATCGTAAGTCTCATGCGGGAATGTAAGACTATTAAACTTAAAGGGTACCTAACAAACGTAGTACCTAATAAAGTAAACGTAACTAAAGTGAGAATATCTCTGAAGTTCATGAACGCTCTATGTAAGGCTAGCTACGACTACGTAAGCATATGACCACTAAGGCTCTACGTGGCCGTAGAGCCTTATTATATGGTTACAGATTCAAGTCACAGACAGGCATGTCTGAGTTTTGTTTTTTACATCTTTATTATTTACTAGATTATGCCCGCGACTTCGTCCGCGTGGATTGTTTTTTAAAAAGAAGCCCATGTCCTTCCCCGGGATGCCACCTATCCCTGTACCAAATCACGACGATATATGCCTTGGGGTGGCTGGGTGGGTTATTTGATATTTAAATCAGGGCTTGGCAGGTTACGAAAATTTAACAATACTTTCCTAAAATACATCACAATCGTGCTTCCTCAGAAAATTACTTTAGAAGTCGAGCCAAACAAGGTAATTTTCCACTGAAACAGGAGATCCTCGACCACCTGCCCTTAATGGAAAATCAGTAGGTATTAGATGTTGTTTGAAGCGCTCTCATAACAATTCTATGTACAAACAAAAGACAAACAATCGATATTGTTGATGTTTCCATCTTTAGAACAAGGTTTATAAAAATCCGGTTTAGAGCGAAAACACGCTACGAACAAAAAGTGTGATGGAAAAAAAGTCCGCGTTACATTTATTTAGACCTTCAAACACTAGCGCTACAGGACAAGGCGTTATTCCCCTCCGATGGTAAGAAGTTATTTTGAATCCCAATATACTTACCAGTTTCTTTATTTTGAACCTTTCGTAATATAAAGTGCGTCTCTCTAAAATCTCAAAATAAGCAAAAGGAATTTTATTCTAGTTTTCATTACTTACAAGTCTCTCAAAGAAATTTCTATATAGGTAGTAGGTACCTATTATATTATTATACTTTAGGACTGCCATAAGAAGCCATATCACTGATACTGTATTTATAATAGTTGAGGACCTGGAGAGTGACGTAGGCTCCATTTTATCCCGGAAAATTAAGGAGTTAAATTATTAAGGATTAAATAAATTTAAACCAGCGGATGTAGTCGCGGTCATCAGCTAGTTAATTAGGTGCAGATATAGGTTTTATCCCGGGAAGGGATAACACCTAAACCTATATCTCTAATGTATATATTATTTTATTCACACAGGACTTTAAAAAATCACGTTCACGCGAACGAAGTTGCAGGCATCATCTAGTTATTTCTAAGAATTGGCTGTATTCTTATTAAACGGCATAAATTCTATTTTAAACAATTCTATGTAAGATCACGGACCGTGAAAAGATATTTCATACGTGCACGCAACCATAAAGTCGCTGCAGAATGAACAAGTGTTTTATTTTCCATTTCAAATCCGCCCGCATAAAAGTCTGTAGAGTAAATATGAGTGTTTACCTCGATGCTGCAGACAGTCGTCCTTTATGTATCTCGACCGTGAACGATTTCTAGGTTTCAAACGGAGTTTCGAATGATTTGGTGACGCTATCTGTCCTGTTACGATTTTAATACTTGCACTGCCACTGGATCAACATCATTTTGTTTCATATTTCCTGGATGACCGAGCTTCGCTCGGTATTTATTTTGGTAAATCGTGTTTTTTGGTAATTATATTTAAATACGAATTACATACTGATGAAATATGAGTAAAATTTTTCGATCTTACCGACAAAATAATAAAAAAATATGAACTGGTTATAGGTATATAAATAAAAAATCACGAGTGCAATTGGGCTCCCAATAATAGTTTTTCTAACAAAAGGAGGAACTTGAAAAAAAGGGGAAAAAAACAATCGGACTGGAGACATCTGGACTCGAACCGGGGTATTTTGGTTTCGGGACCGCCCGATTTCCCACCCGAGCTGTTATAACCTTATAGATGGTGACGAAATTTACCTTCGTATTCTAATGATATTGTAGCAGTTTTTAAATGCCTGAAAACACGGATAAAACGACATTTTCTAAAAATGAATCCTAGCTAGATCGATTTATTGCCCCCGAAACCCCTTGCATACTAAATTTCATGAAAATCGTTGGAGCCGTTTCCGAGATATATAAGTACAAGAATTGCTCGTTTAAAGGTATTAGATATACCACATAATAACGCTTGACTGCAATCTCACCTGAATTAGAAGTAATGACGCAGTATGAGATGGTAGCGGGCTTACATGTTAGAGGTATAGCAGCTATATTAAACTCTGAGCGCTTACCCCTTATCGGTTTCTACACTGCATTTGTCTGCGCCGCGCCGGTACAGTCACACGAGTGTGGTACAGTGGTAACTAGCCACGAACGAAGCCACTAGAACGGACCAGAGACAGATTAGAATAAAAAATTACCAAATTAACCCTGCCGGGGATTGAACTCGGCGCTTCCCAGTTACTTACCACAGCGCTCACCACTGCCAACGCCAGAGAGATCTTCCTAACTGATGTCACCTTTTATACCTACACTTATATTTATTACTAGCTGATGCCCGCGACTTCGTCCGCGTGGATTGAGGTTTTTTGGTTCCCGCGGGAACTCTTTAATTTTCCGGGATAAAAAGTAGCCTATGTGCTATTCCAGACTATAAACTATCTCTGTGCCAAATTTCATCCAGATCCATTCAGCCGTTGGAGCGTGATTGAGTAACAAACATACATCCATACATCCATCCAAACTTTCGCATTTATAATATTTATATTTGATTTATTTTATTTTATTTATTGTGTTTCGGTATACCAACGGCGAGTACACAAAACTTAAATTAAAAATAGTACAAAAGGTCTTTATCCGTGTGGCACGCCACTTAGAAGTATACACAGCTATTAAAAATAAGATATTATAAAAAAGAAACAACCGTTCTCAAGTAACTACCTACATGATAAAAATAATACAAATCAATGTACCTACTACTACTACGAGATAAATAAATTAATCAACTAATTTTATAAATACAAACTTAACTCAAAACTAACTAACTAAAATTACGAACTAAGACTGGCCGATTTGTCCCTCGAAGCAGAGACAGCCGACGCTATAACTTATTTTAAAGTATTTGGACCCTGACAAAAAATATCGACTTATAGGTACATCTACCTACTGTTGTTAAGGTGCCTTATACGGATTTCATGATGTGTCATCCTTTTCCAGGTACACTTTAAAGAATCGGGAGTCACAGCTGTGGGGATGTCATGGTATCAAATTAAAGGTCATTTCTTCATCTCTCGTTTGACCTTATAAAAATGCACACTCCAATACAAATTTTCTGCATAAATACGTTTCTCCGAACGCAAGATCTGCTGAAAATGACGAAAAATGGGGTCCGGATAGGTACCCATAAAGCTAGATCCGCTGCATATTTTAACTTGAATATTAACAATAAAGTGGGGCTTATATAGTCCTCTATCCATGGTGCAAAGCATTAAGCATACAAATAAATATGTTTATAGTTTATGTGGCAAAAAAAAATGTTTCATACATTTTTCTATGAAAAGAAGCCGAGCGCTAGGCGTTTGGCGCTCAGTACGCGCTGAGACGCGCTCGTGGACGGGTGGGTGTATCGCTTTTTTGCACGAAATTTATTACGACAAAATGAACACCGTGTTGTGTACTGCCTTAAAGATATAATATTCTCTATGTGTACTGCGCTTAGAAAAACTGTGGAAAAACTTGATACCGACATCCACAAAGAAGGAAGTTCTCAAGTGTAGGCGTATTTTTTTTACCCGATTACGGCAAAGCCACAAGGAAAGGGTATGTTAGGAATATATATGTATGTATGCATGTATGTATGTATGTATTAAAAAAAAGTGAGCGCCATTTTGAAATTATTTGTTATCGTACCGATTTCGTTCAAAATCGATATCTGGGGTTCCCTGGGATCACAAAACAGGAAACTGTTACCAAAATTTTAAAAAAGTCAGCGCCATTTTGAATTTTTTTGTTATCGTACCGATTTCGTTCAAAATCGATATCCGGGGTTCCCTGGGATCACAAAACAGGAAACTTACCAAAATTTTAAAAAAGTCAGCGCCATTTTGAAATTTTTTGTTATTGTACCGATTTCGTTCAAAATCGATATCCGGGGTTCCCTGGGATCACAAAACAGGAAACTGTTACCAAAATTTTAAAAAAGTCAGCGCCATTTTGAAATTTTTTGTTATCGTCCCGATTTCGTTCAAAATCGATATCTGGGGTTCCCTGGGATCACAAAACAGGAAACGGTTACCAAAATTTTAAAAAAGTCAGCGCCATTTTGAAATTCTTTGTTATCGTACCGATTTCGTTCAAAATCGATATCCGGGGTTCCCTGGGATCACAAAACAGGAAACTGTTACCAAAATTTTAAAAAAGTCAGCGCCATTTTGAAATTTTTTGTTATCGTCCCGATTTCGTTCAAAATCGATATCTGGGGTTCCCTGGGATCACAAAACAGGAAACGGTTACCAAAATTTTAAAAAAGTCAGCGCCATTTTGAAATTCTTTGTTATCGTACCGATTTCGTTCAAAATCGATATCCGGGGTTCCCTGGGATCACAAAACAGGAAACTGTTACCAAAATTTTAAAAAAGTCAGCGCCATTTTGAAATTTTTTGTTATCGTCCCGATTTCGTTCAAAATCGATATCTGGGGTTCCCTGGGATCACAAAACAGGAAACGGTTACCAAAATTTTAAAAAAGTCAGCGCCATTTTGAAATTCTTTGTTATCGTACCGATTTCGTTCAAAATCGATATCTGGGGTTCCCTGGGATCACAAAACAGGAAACTGTTACCAAAATTTAAAAAACGGCAGCGCCATTTTGAAATTCTTTGTTATCATACCGATTTCGTTCAAAATCGATATCTGGGGTTCTCTGGGATCACAAAACAGGAAACAGTTACCAAAATTTTAAAAAGTTCACTGCTGACTTTTTTTTGATTGACTGCTGTCGATTTTGCTGCTGCTGATTTTGAACGAAATTTGTACGATAACAAAGAATTTCAAAATGGCGCTGACTTTTTTAAAATTTTGTTCATAGTTTCCTGTTTTGTGATCCCAGGGAACCCCAGATATCGATTTTGAACGAAATCGGTACGATAACAAAGAATTTCAAAATGGCGCTGACTTTTTTAAAATATTGGTAACAGTTTCCTATTTTGTGATCCTACGGAACCCCAGATATCGATTTTGAACGAAATCGGTAAGATAATCTTTTATACATTATTTTACAATCTCAAAAACTGAGTATTATTGTAGCCGCGAGTATTGTTTCGGCGCATAAATAGGTACATAATATTTACCGCGGCCAACAGCGTAAACAAGTACCTAGTAAATAAATAATCGTCTAATATTTTCAAGTAACAAAATTGGTTAGTTGGCAATAAAATCGAGCGTCTCTACGCTCTATAGCTCTACGCTCTCGTAAAGCGTGCATATATATGCTGTAGTGTGACGAGTTTTATACCTATAGTTGAGTTTTTTACCTATAGTTGGTCGCGGGGTAAATGTTTAAAGGGCCTTAACGTGAAGATCCTCTTTAGTGAATGCTGGGAGTCGGATCAAAAGATACTGGCAACACTGCGCTATACAAAACTCAAGGCTAAACCAAAAAAAAGGAACATTTATGGATACGCGAACAATTTTTTTAATATGCTGCCATTCTGCTTCTTCAGCTTTTACTAGACATACTCAATAACTTTGAGTTTCAACTTCTTTGAAGTTTTGGATAGAAGCAGGCGTTACTTTACGGAAGTCCATGATAATGAAAGAACTGGAAGCTTATTTCGCTATAATCCGCCACAATAGGTAAATCTATGTGGTACACTGTGTAGAATGCACCATTGTAGTGTCAACATCTCCTGAAGATGCTCTGGATGTCGGAGTGAAACGTGCGTTGAGAATAATTTGCAAGATTTGTGTGGTGTCATTGTGTGGTGTGGTACACACTGTACCACATAGATTTACCTATTGTGGCGGATTATAGCGAAATAAACTTCCAGTTCTTTCATTCTTTGAAGTTTTAACAGTGTTTCTGAATCTAGTTGAAAATGAGATCAGAAAATGTTTTAATATTATAATACCTCGGTAACCTAAACTAATTGTTTTACAAAATATCACACACGTGTCGAGCAGTAGCAAATTTGCTGGCTGGATCTCTGCAAGAACAGCCAGGCTGATCCTTTGCATGTTAGTATACTGTATCAACAACACGTTTTGTAAGAAGATTAAAATACATACGATGCTTAGGTGTCTGTATAGACAATTTTCTTTACAATTGTCGGATTATTTAGGTACACAAAACAGATTTATCTCCTAAAAGAGATACAGGTGTAGATTTTCTATACGTAAGACGGTTAAACAATCTTTTCAACGTATTGTTGCCTATTCACAAAGCGAAATCTGTTGATACCTATCCATTTTCTTTTCTTATGTTGTACTAATGTTCTACCGCGACTTGAACATAATTTATTTGATTTGATAAAATTGTATATACGTATGTAAAGACATAAATCCATACTAATATTATAAATGCGAAAGTGTGTCTGTCTGTCTGTCCGTCTGTCTGTCTGTCTGTCTGTCTGTCTGTCTGTCTGCTACGCTTTCACGGCTCATCTATTGAACCGATTTTGATGAAATTTGGTACTCGGATAGTTTGTATCCCGGGGAAGGACATAGGACATAGGCATACTTTTTATCCCGGAAAACTAAGAAGTTCCCGCGGGAATTGAAAAATCTTAATCCACGCGGACGAAGTAGCGGGCATCATCTAGTTATATATAAAAATATATGTATGTCAATATAAAAAAAGAGTAACTGACTGACTGGCGTATCCACGTACGTGCAGGCTACAGCTAAAACCACCGCGTGTTTTCGGCATATTGTGATCATTCTATTGTACTCGTATATCAAAATATTTAAAAAACATACGCGCTGAATTGAGAACCTCCTCCTTTTTGGAAGTCGGTTAAAAATAAAATATGAGCTTTTTCACGTAGTTTCTTTAAATACTTGTACTCCTAACATAGACCCGACCAAAAATAATAAGGCGCCTTATACGGATTTCATGATGTGTCATCCTTTTCCAGGTACACTTTAAAGAATCGGGAGTCACAGCTGTGGGGATGTCATGGTATCAAATTAAAGGTCATTTCTTCATCTCTCGTTTGACCTTATAAAAATGCACACTCCAATACAAATTTTCTGCATAAATACGTTTCTCCGAACGCAAGATCTGCTGAAAATGACGAAAAATGGGGTCCGGATAGGTACCCATAAAGCTAGATCCGCTGCATATTTTAACTTGAATCTTAACAATAAAGTGGGGCTTATATAGTCCTCTATCCATGGTGCAAAGCATTAAGCATACAAATAAATATGTTTATAGTTTATGTGGCAAAAAAAAAATGTTTCATACATTTTTCTATGAAAAGAAGCCGAGCGCTAGGCGTTTGGCGCTCAGTACGCGCTGAGACGCGCTCGTGGACGGGTGGGTGTATCGCTTTTTTGCACGAAATTTATTACGACAAAATGAACACCGTGTTGTGTACTGCCATAGAGATATAATATTCTCTATGTGTACTGCGCTTAGAAAAACTTGATACCGACATCCACAAAGAAGGAAGTTCTCAAGTGTAGGCGTATTTTTTTTACCCGATTACGGCAAAGCCACAAGGAAAGGGTATTAGGAATATATATGTATGTATGCATGTATGTATGTATGTATTAAAAAAAATGAGCGCCATTTTGAAATTCTTTGTTATCGTACCGATTTCGTTCAAAATCAATATCTGGGGTTCCCTGGGATCACAAAACAGGAAACTGTTACCAAAATTTTAAAAAAGTCAACGCCATTTTGAAATTTTTTGTTATCGTCCCGATTTCGTTCAAAATCGATATCTGGGGTTCCCTGGGATCACAAAACAGGAAACTGTTACCAAAATTTTAAAAAAGTCAGCGCCATTTTGAATTTTTTTGTTATCGTACCGATTTCGTTCAAAATCGATATCCGGGGTTCCCTGGGATCACAAAACAGGAAACTGTTACCAAAATTTTAAAAAAGTCAGCGCCATTTTGAATTTTTTTGTTATCGTACCGATTTCGTTCAAAATCGATATCTGGGGTTCCCTGGGATCACAAAACAGCAGTCAATTAAAAAAAAGTCAGCAGTGAACTTTTTAAAATTTTGGTAACAGTTTCCTGTTTTGTGATCCCAGAGAACCCCAGATATCGATTTTGAACGAAATCGGTATGATAACAAAGAATTTCAAAATGGCGCTGCCGTTTTTTAAATTTTGGTAACAGTTTCCTGTTTTGTGATCCCAGGGAACCCCCGATATCGATTTTGAACGAAATCGGTACGATAACAAAGAATTTCAAAATGGCGCTGACTTTTTTAAAATTTTGGTAACAGTTTCCTGTTTTGTGATCCCAGGGAACCCCAGATATCGATTTTGAACGAAATTTGTACGATAACAAAGAATTTCAAAATGGCGCTGACTTTTTTAAAATTTTGTTCATAGTTTCCTGTTTTGTGATCCCAGGGAACCCCAGATATCGATTTTGAACGAAATCGGTACGATAACAAAGAATTTCAAAATGGCGCTGACTTTTTAAAATTTTGGTAACAGTTTCCTATTTTGTGATCCTACGGAACCCCAGATATCGATTTTGAACGAAATCGGTAAGATAATCTTTTATACATTATTTTACAATCTCAAAAACTGAGTATTATTGTAGCCGCGCGTATTGTTTCGGCGCATAAATAGGTACATAATATTTACCGCGGCCAACAGCGTAAACAAGTACCTAGTAAATAAATAATCGTCTAATATTTTCAAGTAACAAAATTGGTTAGTTGGCTATAAAATCGAGCGTCTCTACGCTCTATAGCTCTACGCTCTCGTAAAGCGTGCATATATATGCTGTAGTGTGACGAGTTTTATACCTATATTTGAGTTTTTTACCTATAGTTGGTCGCGGGGTAAATGTTTAAAGGGCCAATTCCTACAGATTATTTTTGTGAGACTTATTATCACTACATTACTTATTACCTTGATGATTTAAAACCTAAAACTAAATGAAGAAAAAAATAGTGAAATATAGTTTGACTATTTACAAGATAACGAGTAATAGTCGACCAACTTGTAAAATGCCCGCATAATGTGACGGGCAATTACGGAACCCTACACCACGCATGGCGCGACACGCACTTGGCCGGTTTTATTATACATATTTGCAATTGCATAACAGTTATCGTAAGGGTTAAGATAATAATTATTATAAACTCACATTATACTTAAATGCACTTAAGTAATTAGATAGTCGTCGATTGTTTCAAGAAATTGCAAACCCATATTAACTTATACAAAGCTCCGGGCATCCACTACACATAATAAATAAGGATGGCCATAAAATTTCGGCACAGCCACAAGTTCCATAAAGTGGCTTGGTAATTTATTACAGCGTTTATAATAAGAGGCAGTTAGTTACACGTGTGTAGAGCCGACATTTACATGCGGGTAGCTGTTATCAGATACTAAATCACTTTTTATTTCTTAATAAATTGCAATACACTTATGCAATAAACATTCTTTTACGAACAGACCTTGAACTTTACATATATAAGCCAACGGCCAGCTCCAAAACAAATCTAAACAGTAACTGTAGGTTTGAAGCAAGCGCTCAATCTCGACCTAGCCGCACCGCCGCCGCCGCCGCTACGCCGATGCAGTTCGCCCCGTAGACGCCATGTCAAAGTCGTGGATGGGCCGGTAAATACGGATACACACTAGAGACAAAAAATTTGCGTAACTCACTTTTTCATGGAGCCATAAACACGGCTAGACAAAACGTACTCATTGTGTCATGTCAGTTTATTGTCTATTTTTACCTATTTTTAAAAATAGAGAAAGTACCTGAGCAAACCGACGCGTTATTGGCGATACTCCGTAGTTTCGAGTCGTCGTCGTCAACCGATAGGCGTCCACTGCTGGACATAATTATTAGGTCTCTTGTAGGTTCTTCCACAAGCCAGGGCCTTGCGCCGCCTGGATCCAGCGACTCCCTGCGACTCGCTTGATATCGTCCGTCTGCCAACGCTCCGTTTTCCAGTGCGGGTTCGCCATTCCAGCACCTTGGGACTCCAACATCCATCGGTTCTCCGAACTATGTGCCCTGCCTATTGCCACTTCAGGTTAGCAACTCATCGAGCTAAATCGATGACTCGGATCTCTTCATTTCTAATTTGATCACGTAGGGACACTCCTAACATAGACCTCCCCATCGCCCGCTTAGTGATCCTGACCATTCTTAAGAGGTCTATAGTTAGCGACGATGTCTCGGATCCGTAAGCCATTACTGACTACAAGCACTGTTCGAAGACTTGGCCTTCATACACTAAGGAATTTTGGACGAGAAAACATCTCGAAACTTCCCGAACGCGCAGCCCACTGAAAATTCCTCAGTTTCGAGTAATAGATAGATAATATAATAGAGAGGCCTCTTTATCCCAGAAACGAAACTAAAAGAGTTCCCACAGGATTTTCAAGGAACCTAAATCCACGCGCATTTTTATTATGTCACGGACGTTAGGTAATGAATTAATTATTATAATCTGTACGTGCAGCTATTTGATAACTAAACTTGAGATTGTGTCACTAAGACAATATTATTTTTTAAAAAAATGCTGAACTGAATTTTTAAAAATGTATGTATAGTTCGTGCGCGAGTTGAATGCAGAGCAAATGTATGGTGACACATACATACTCTGTATTCAACTCGCGCGCGAACTGTATGTATGTATGTATGTATATACTTTATTGTACACCACAAAAACACAAAAGAAACAGACAACAAACATGAAAACTTAAAATCAATAGAACTACAGACAAAATTCCTGTCACCAGCTAGTTTTTTCTAATTTATTAATTGCATGTTTTCACTCACGGTTTGCTTTTTGAAAAACAACAACGGAAATTTATAAAAACCGCAATGGCAGTTAAAGCGGCCAATAAATCTATCGTGATAATGTTAGAGAAAGCACAAAGGAAGGAAATACTTTAATTTTTTTTTTGCTAAATTTTCAGATCGTTTTATGAATTGCTTAGATTTATAAGATAACTAGTGTTTCGCTCTGTGCGCGAGCTGCTAAAGCAGCTCACGGGATGTGGTTAGCCATAAATATCGATTTTGAACGAAATCGGTCCATTAACAAATAATTTCAAAATGGCGCTGATTTGTTAAAACGTTGGTATCTGTTTCCTGTTTTGTGATCCCAGGAGCCCTAAATATCGATTTTGAACTAAATCAGTTAATTAACAAAGAAGTTCAAAATGGCGCTGATTTTTTAAAACTTTGGTATCAGTTTCCTGCTTTCTTATCCCAGGGAGTCCTAAATATCGATTTTGAACGAAATCGGTCAATAATATTAACAAAGAATTTCAAAATGGCACTGATTTTTTAAAACTTTGATATCAGTTTCCTGTTTTGTGATCCCAGGGAGCCCAATATATCGATTTTGAACGACATCGGTCAATTAACAAAGAATTTCAAAATGGCGCTGATTTGTTAAAACGTTGTTATCTGTTTTTTTTTTTGTAATCCCAGGGAGCCCAATATATCGATTTTGAACGACATCGGTCAATTAACAAAGAATTTCAAAATGGCGCTGATTTGTTAAAACGTTGGTATCTGTTTCCTGTTTTGTAATCCCAGGGAGCCCTTAATATCGATTTTGAACGAAATCGGTCGATATATAAATAAATTCAAAATGGCGCTGATTTTTTAAAATTTTGGTACAAGTTTCCTGTTTTGAATTCCCAGGGATCCCAGGGATTGTAATATATTTAAATAACAGTTTCCTGTTTTGAGATCCCAGGGAGTCCTAAATATCGATTTAGAATGAAATCGGTCAATTAACAAAGAATTTCAAAATGGCGCTGATTTTTTAAAACTTTGGTAACAGTTTCCTTTTTTGTAATCTCAGGAAGCCCTAAATATCGATTTTGAACGAAATCGGTAAATTAACAAATAATTTCAAAATGGCGCTGATATTTTAAAATTTTGGTACCAGTTTCCTGTTTTGTGATCCCAGGGAGTCCCAAATATCGATTTTGTACGAAATCGGTCAATTAACAAAGAATTTCAAAATGGCGCTGATTTTTTAAAACTTTGGTAGATATCAGTTTCCTGTTTTGTAATCCCAGGGAGCCCTAAATATGGATTTTTTCCGAAATGTCATAATTTTTCCCTACTCCCATCCCACACCCAAACATACTATCTCTTAGACATGAACCACCCCGTTTCGGATCTGTGGCGCCGGGGTTCGAGGTCGATAAATCAAAAATTTGAAAACAATACAGCTCGGCCACCATCTTATTTTTCGAATTTTTTCTATTTTTTTTATTGATCATTTATTAATTTGTTAAATAATTGCGAGTTGTAACGAAATTGGTTGGAAAACAAAAGAGTTGCAAGAATCACGTCGGCCGCCATTTTTTTTTTTCCGAAATGTCATAATTTTTCCCAACTCGAATCCCGCACCCGAACACATCTCCCCTACATCATTGTATCGTTTTTTGTCTCTGTCTAGGAGAACAATGACGTCTTTTATAGTTCCTAATCGCCATTTAATTTGGTAATATGAAAAAAAATATTCCGCCATCTTGAAATTTTTTCATTTCGCTAAATAGACCTCCTCGTCCTGATCATCTCTTGCCAAAAAACCACAATTCCATCTCTAATACTCTCCGAGACAGACACTGATGAAATTTGTATGGCGGCCATCTTGAATCCGCCATTTTGGAGACTTTTCAACTCACCGCCAATTGGATGAGGTTTCGAGTGACATTTGTTTGAGAACCCCCCACCCCTCTTCAATACCTTGGCCGTGCTCTTTACCCGTCTCCGAAATCCTCAATCATCAGCTGTCTCCATATTTTTCTTCAAGTTATATTTTCTGATTTATATACGAAGCCATCAGTGGAAAAAAAAATTGTCATGCAAAATTTTACAGGAGGGAGATTTTGGGGGAAATCTCGAACACTACCCCAAATGTGGCAACACTGTTTAGATATCTTCTTATTTACTGCCCGTGGTGTGTATACTATTTTTCTCCTCGACGGATGCGGAAAGCGGCATTTTCGTTTAGCGCAGCGGGAGGAAAATTGACGCTTTCCGCCCGGAGGTGAGAAAAGTATTTTTTACAATTATTAACAGAAGTAAAAACAAAATAGCGCCAAAACCAGCACAAAACTTTTGCATTACGAGTAGCTGTTGGCTGATTCATACTAATATTATTACTCAATGCTTAAGTTAGTACCATTACCTATTCTGTGGATAAAGTGGTTGTTACTACGTTTACAGTTTTACACAGTCCATCAGTTCAACAGAGTTTGTCGAATTTCGGTAGGTACCCCGACAGGTTACAGTTTGCATCCCGGGGAAGTTTAACTTAACATACTATTACCTATTCTGTGGTTTAACCCGTAAATTTAATCCCTGAAAATCCCATGATATTTTTCAAAATCTTATCAATGCATGAATAAAATACAATTTAAAAATAAAATGTTCGAAATAAAATATCATGTACTCGTATATCGTATCGGTGGTATTACACTGTGTCGATTAAAAATTTTTCAAACATTTCGAAAAGAGGAATGGGTTAAAAAGGTAGGTAAATTACATGGACGTTATAACTGTCAAACCCTTATCAAGATCACAATCAAGTGTGCTTGTAGTAAAATAAAAAAAACTCTTTGTCAACCTTTTTCATACTTTACAGTATAAAAATATTATCCACCTGTTTCACAGTACGCATGGGATATTTTAAAAACATCGCTTTGAAAAACTAGTTCTAAATTTTCCCACACTAGTTGTAGGTAATAGAAAAGTTGCTCCATTACTATAATGAGAAACAGTAAGCCTCGTATTGCTAGATTTTTTCTTTCATCTTCCTTCAATGCTGCATTGCAGTTACACAGATACCTTCTGTGTATATGAAAACTGGCTCATAAGTGTTCAGAAATACGATAACAACCAAAAAGTAAAACCTACATGAAGAACGGTTCATACAAAAGGTGATCGTAAATCACCCTCAGGAACTTTTCTTAATATCAAAAACGCGTCAGTAGCAACAAGATTCAACCGCATTAGCAGCATCAAAGAAATATTGAAGATATGAGAATAGGTTATCACTCTTGTAACCTCAGCTCGTGTTTTGATGTACCTAACGCTGCTGACGCGACCTGTGTTTCCAATATTATGCCTGAAAAATGTGCCTTTTGAGAGCCTTGCAGCCATGTGCGTTAATTTATTGCAACTGGTACAAAAATTAGAAGCATTGGCAAAATAGTTTTATACAAAAGCATGCACAAGGCGCTTCATATAGGGTAGGGCGGGCTAGTTGAGCAATTTTTCACTTGAGCGGATATAGCTCCTCAATCATAAGTCTCAATGAGTTGTTATGTGGTCTGATGGATTAGTAATGTATCCTTTAGCAAAAGTGCCCATAGTATTTTTTTTGTAAGACGTCGAATTTAAGAGCTACAGCTGTTTAAATGCAGAAAGTCAGGTATGCTCAATGTACCCCATAGGTGAGGTAAGTTGAGCAAGGGTATGGGGCAAGTTGAGCACTAAGAATGTCTAGCCAAACCATGGGTTCAATGTTGACTATAGATGAAGTAAAATATGTGTTTGACAATCAGCTCTTTATTTATAGTCTTTTAGTGACATAACAACAAACTTTCTTTGAATAATTAACCGAAACTAGAATCAACAAAACATTAACGTATCTCAAGATTAACTTCAGAATTAGATTTAGTCTTTCTGTTTAAAATCAGACCTAAATATTTATATTATTACCCATATAGCTTATATCTTAGAAGAAAATATTAATAAGATCTTTGGAACTTAATGGTCATTGTCACTGTTGCAATTGACAAAAATTCACACTTTTCCCCTCATCGTCGACAACCTTTACAGCATAATTTAAGTCTTCAGTAATGTAAGAAAATCTCGTAGTCTTCCTCTTGTAAGTCCGCATCCTAACAAAAAATAAAACATTCATTACTTTAGTTGTTTGAGTCGTGGGGTAAGTTGAGCAACTATAGCTCAACTAACCCCAACCCGGAATTTTAAAACAAAAGTGAAGTTATAAAAAAATCGTAAGAATTATACCCAGGACCTTTTTACATATCAAGAGTACAGTAATTTTCTGGAAGATTAACACTTACCTGATTGAAAACGGATAACATTTGACTAATACAGACGAAAACTTGCGAGAAACGACGTTTTTACTTTTTGGTTACAAAATAAACAAAACGCCCGGGCGCTTACCTCGCTCGTCGAGCCACCACTAGCGATAGCGCGGTGATTATCCCTTCCGCAACCCCTTATTTCCGCCATAAGATGCCTATGCGTACGGTGAATAGTTTGCGAGATATTTCGATTGCCCAACTTGCCCCTATGCTCAACTAGCCCCGCCCTACCCTACATTTCATATCTTATAATATTATGTTATATTATATTATATTATGATATTAGAAGTAGGAATGTAGTTACTTATTGAAACAAGATAGTTATAATAACTTCCAAGAATATCTACTAGACATTCCTGGAAGTTATGTTTTAACTGCCTTGTTTGTCTAGGATCTAGACATCTGCAAATATTTAACATTCAACAAATTCTCAAACATTTCATGTAGGTGTTGGTAAAGTAATCAAACAACAAAGAAAATTAAACTTTCGCAAACTTTCCTAAGAACATTTTAATTAATGGCTAAATTACGCTAAATTGCGTCGTTCTGTTGGTTTTATTTTAAAATAGGGCGATCGCTTTTCATTCATCAATCAATGGAAGTTTCGGTTGGGTTTCTTGGGCGAACTCACAAGTTAACAATATAATATTTTGTTGCTAACATTTAATTAAAATACAATAAAACCACGAGTTCTAAGCTTCAGGCGTGAATGAAGATCCCCCATCGAATGATTAGCAAGAAGTAAAATTGAAACAGGAAACAATTTTGACACAGGAAGCAATCTCCTTTACTCTTGTTAAGTAGATACAGTACGTAAGGGTTCACCACAGCTGTGATAAAGATAGAACCAATAGACAAAGCCCGTAATAAAGTGTTTTTTACTGAATAACGAAAAACATGACTAGTCCTCTTGTTATTCACTTAAAAACTATAGGTTTAAGTTATCAAAGGTTAACTGAATTGATATGACATAAAAAATGAAAAATACTGACAGATACTGGGGCTAATTATACCTTTCGGGTTACACCGAATATCAAAGAAATATGTGATAGAACCGGTTCAGAGGGAAACAGTACGACATCGATTTATTTTAACCATTCAGAATGGTTCCGAACCATTAACTTTTTCAATCTCAAGGGTGAGCATAAAGTGCCACTGATAACGAGGGAGTAATAGAGTTTAAACGTTCCAGCAATTAAATTACGATTTCATTAAAATATATTGCAAATATATTATTTCACGAGTATCTCATGGGTACCTTTGTGTGACCAGAAATATGTTCGTAATTTCCGTTGTTAGAGCCGGTAGGTCGTAAAGTAAGGACTTTATAATCAATTGGTACAAAATATGATTTTAAAAGTATGTTACATTTTTTAAATAAAATTTAAATAAATAAATGGATGCGATTTCGCGTTTTATGCAAAAAAATGTCTTTCCTCAAGGCGTAGTTTAAAACGTCAAATTTTCGTTTAGACCGAGAGTGACAGTCAATGATTTCGGAATATCTACTCGTTTAATAAGCTCACAATGATAGTAGTATATATTTGTTTGTTAGTATGTCTTTCTCCTTTTCCGGTTCATGTAACTGTTATGTCGTTTTAATCTTTGAAACAGATGATTTGACTTTAGTACAACTTTCTTTGCCAGGTAAGTGACTCTTTATATGTAGAATACTTAATATACTTAATACAATTTTAATTTTGAAACATTCTACCCATATAAATGAATATACCCAGAAGATTATAAATTTATTAAATATACTCCTAAGATAATTATAACTTAACAAAATTAGCGTAAACTTGAAATTTTGGATTTGGAATCACGTAGATACTTGTACGTGCTTGGCGTAAAGATAAGCTACCTACTTTAGAACTAGATGATATGATAAAATAGTTCTCAGTTTGATACTTTAGCGAGTGGGATAAGTGTAATTTTGATATCGTTGTATATTAAGGCCGACTTGCTCAATACTGACTAAACTGATTTAGTTACATTTTTTGTTGCTGTCATTTGGTGAAAGTTTATGCCGGCGTTGACATGATATTATGGAAAAAAATGAAACACATTCGTCTTTGTGCAACCTGACCTAAATACTTAAAAACTTGTAAGTCATGAATTATGTCATAATTATAATATACTAGATGATGCCCGCGACTTCGTCCGCGTGGATTAAGATTTTTTGATTCCCGCGGGAGCTTTTTAATTTTCCGGGATTCAAACTATACCCTTCCCTATACCATCCCTATACCAAACATCAAAATCGGTTGAACAGATGGGCCGTGAAAGCGTAGCAGGCAGACAGACAGACAGACACACTTTCGCATGTATAATATTAGTATGGATTAATTATTCTCTGATAGCATAACAGAATTATATTCTCTGATCTGTGGAATTATCAATTAACAGACTTAAAATATCTAAACATATTAGAAACATTGCTAACATATTATTTCATACCTACATGTGTTTTAATTTAGTAACCCCCGATTAAAAGAGGGGTGTTAGGTATAAGTAAGTAAGTAAAAGTAAAAACACTTTATTACACACAAACAAATAACAAAACAGATGTAAAACGAATCCAGACAGAATTTACAACTTGTTACGGTGTAAAGGCGGCCTTATCACTATCAGTGATCTCTTCCAGGCAACCTTTATAAGAAAGGAGATTGGTTTCATGATGACAGGGCGGTGCACACGTGTAAACTAAAAGAAAAATTATAATAACCTACTAAACTATTACAAGTAACTACTTATTACAATCTAATAAACTTACATAACAGTACATACTATAATTACATACTATTTTACTTAAATGACAATATAAATCTAAAAATAAAATAAACATAATATATACTCAAATAATAAATATGATATCATAAACCTACTAACACGAGCTTTACATAGATATTTATACTTTTCTAGCGATAAATAGTAAATAGTATAAGTTTAACATGTGTAATTTTGTTTTTTGTTTTAATAGGTGGCTTGATTGAAAGTTTTCTTAGTCATGATTGGAGAAAATCTGTTCAGTCGTTTAAAGATCATCAGGTATTTTCTAGATGCTTAGAGTTGTGAACAACTTCCACAGGTCTAATCGATTCGGATATCCTGTTAGGTACTTATAAATATATTTTTTTTAATTTTTAATGTATCCTTGCTATTATATTAAGCTTGGTGGACATTTTAAACGAACTGATTTTAGTGCGTTTTCAAAGCTAGCGTGCGGCAGTATATTACAGCGTAGCTCGTACAATAAACAGAACACTTAGTGCAGCTCAATGAAATAGCCATGGCTGCAGGCGGTAATAAAGTAGGCACAGAGCCTGCGTGCCCTCGCAACCACTACGTGATATCTTCCTTATATTATGTACTAATACGACCCAGCACAAGTTCCAATCTCGAATCTTAGATAAAAAGTTCTATTTCGGCATTAAAGAGGGGATGTTAATTTTCTCATGTACCTTACATTAGGTACCTTAACTATTAGGATGCGGAAAAACATCTAATAATAAGGCAATTTTAATTTTATATATATGATGGGTTCCAGTAATGTACCTAATTAATTCATTACATAGCATGCGCACGTTTGATATAAAGCCCAAGACAAGGTCACAACAGGATACAACAACAAGGAATAGTCCAATTCCAATAATTAATTCCCAGTTTTTATAGTTTCAGATGAACTCATAATTATTTTTGTATGGTTAATAGCACGAAGTACACTGTTACAATTCTTATTACAGTTAATTTACAAAAAAAAATATTTACTTTTAAAGAAAGTACAGCTTTATAAATGTTATAAATGTTAAATATTATGTTTTTACTGTAGCTTCGTAGCACGATGATGAGCAATAAATATAATATTTACTTGGAAACCTCAACATATCCAATAAGACGTTGAAGCAATAAACGGCGGAACACGTACCAGGACAGTGTTCCCTGTAACCATAAACTACTAGCAGCCAGCATGTACCTAGGTACCTTCCTATATACCAACTTATAGGTTAAACGCATGATACTCGACTAAGGTATATACCTACCTAGACTTCAATATGCTTAGATAAGTACTACATCTTCTTCTTGTGTTGTATTAGTAATATGGAGATTATCTCTCGTCATAATTTTTTTAATTTGGCCTATTCGTTGGCAAATTTTGTGAGCGTTGTTGCAAATTCCTATCCGTTTCTATATTATTCCAAGCCATGATTTTTTCTACCAACGCTTCTCTTGCCCTCGATTTCACTCCAATTAAGTCATCAGTATTTAAAAACACTGATCTTTTTTTAATTGATGGTCAAAATTAAGTTTTCACTTCTATAGACGTGGCTAGTCATAGTCTGTCTTTCCACCAGAGATGCGCTATGTTGCTAAGCAACCGATACGTGACCAATCCACCAATAGAAGTGCTTGATTTTAATAACAGAATATAATATAATATACTTCAATGATTCATAGTTTATGTCACATTTTTGAAATACAAATAGCAGAAATAGTTTTACAGTTTTATGCTATGGTTTTATGGAACAATTTTGATAGTAGATTTTGATTATGAACTCCTTAAACAGTTCCAATTATACGTTTGACAAACGTTTACGATTACGATTTTCTCACACAATCGGGGGCCTGAGCTGTTTGCAATTTGTTTGTGTTTCAATGGAACTCATATCACGACAGTCTCCACTTGGCGCGCCTTTTTGGCAAAAGTGTGAAGAAATAATGTTTCTAGGTGCGTTATTATTATTTTAACGATAGTTAAAAAAAAAATTAACGTATCTAATAATATGGAAACAGGAACAATAAAAACCATTTGTTTACTAAGGGTTTCGTTAGACTAACCTAGTTCGCTAGTAATTTGTTGTTAGTCGTACGAATCGCGAAGCGGTTAGTGGCAGAAGGGTTGTGGGAGCAGATCGTGATTGCAGACATTTATCTTGTGGTCGGTTAATTAGCTTCTCGATGCGTTAACTTGATTTTAACACGCCTTGAGGTTCGTAGAATTTCGTTGTTTTTCACTTTATAATATTATACTAGTTGATGCCCGCGACTTCGTCCGCGTGGTTTAAGTTTTTTTTTATTCCCACGGGAACTCCTTAATTTTCCGGGTCGAAAAGTAGCCTATGTCACTCTACAGGTCCTCAACTATACCCATGCCAAAAATCACGTCGATCCGTTACTCCGTTGCGGCGCGATTGAAGGACAACCCAACAAACAAACACACTTTCGCATTTATAATATTAAGTATGATAGTATGAATATTACTTATTAGTATACCTACTAGCTTGCTCGACTCAAAGTCGCACGTATGAGTTTACCTATTTTAATTGAGTCGTAATGAATAAGAAATCACCTGCCTATTGAAAATTGCATTGGCATTTTTTCCGGAATGCAAGTTATCTCATTGCATAAATATTTCCCATATCGATTAAACGGCATAAAAAGGTTACAGGCTAACTTACTTTCGCATTTTAATATTTGTAAGAATTACACAGACCGATACAAGAGATAGTACCTTAAATATTATGTGTAATATTTTTATTCGGATTTCTTTCACGTACTCTATACGTATTCTAAGAATGCTCGAAAAGATTTTCACGCTACTCTTAGCACGTGTGTTTGGATGTGATTGTGTGAAAATAGAACAAGTAATAGCCCTTCGCGCTCTGTTAGATAACTTGTAACGGACTACAACCAAACAATTTTATTTTTGTACATAAATATTTACTGATACGGTGTATACATAAAACAATATAATTTAATCAGGTGTAGCACAGACTACTAACTATTAATTAGTTTTAGCGTAAGTAACTATTTCATTTGTAGTCCTAATGTGCCAAAGACTTAAATATATTTTAGCATGGATTAGTCAAAAGCTTTAGGAGAGCTTGGAGGAGGCCTATACCCTCTCGCGGCGCTAAAAATGTTTTAAACTTATTTTCATATAATTTTTTTTTTTACTTGATTATGTATGTTTATTAGCAAATAAAGGCTTTTTTAACCCTTAATTAGTCGCATGGGGTCAAAGCAGTTTCGCATTAAAAAATGAAGCACTTGCAGCTGCCCGAATTTCCCTGCGCCCCCGCTAGCTTCATAACCCGCGTCGAAGTTTGTATTCCAGCAGCGACATAGTCACGGGAGTGGAAGGATGCGTCGCTGCACTCTTGAGCGGTGACCCCGTGCGACTAATTAACAATTTACCAAAAAACCAATCTAAAGTACCAAAAAAATGCACAAAATGCGCAAAGTTTGTGTGCGATGATCACTCTCAAATATACTGTCAACAGTGTAATAAAAGTGATTCGGCTTCCTAAAAATATTCTAAAATTTTAATTTTGATCTCAGTATAAGTACAAATTGTTAAATTTTGATAATTATTTTAATTTAGCTTGTTTTTGTTTTATTAGATATTTAATTCATATTATTCCTTTTAAATATAATTGAATTAATAAAGCACTTTAATAATAAACAAGTTTTATTTATTTATATATTTAATAAATAATGATAATTATTCCTACAATTTGGGGTCACCTGTGACTCATGCGAGCAGTTATGTAATTTTCTTCGTGCGAGTAATTAAGGGTTAATAATAAATGGATTAGTCAATCTTCTGAACATAAATAGTAGTAAAATTAAAAAAGCAAGCGTATGTAGTTCAAATATGTAAATATTATTTGAACTACGAGTACATACGCAGTACTTACATACGCACAGTCTTGACTGACTATTCCTTATAATGTACGAGATTACCACAAAACAAACTGTTACTTATTAGTTATTTGCATTGATAGTATACTAGTATACAGAGGATATTTCAAGCGTTCCATAATATCTTGTAAACACCAATAATCTTCACCAATTAAATAGGAAATAACATAAAATTTTACATAATGCAGTTCCAACATCTCAATTTCTAACTAACTTATGGCGCAAAGTTGTTCACGCGATACGGCTTTGCTTTTGACACTTAGCAGTAATTAGCTCAAAATTTATAGCACACTAGCCGTTTAAACCGGAGCTCGTTTGAGTAAATTTTGGAATTTGAAAAATATTTATGCCTTTTTATTTTTACGATATTTTTTTTTAAATCGAGTTAGATATTTTTGATGCCTAAAACTTGTCTCCTATTCATACCTATACAGAGTTAATTTAAAAATACTTTAAACCTCATAAGGGCAACTTCTCTACAAAACTTCACATAAACAAATATTCACCAAAAACTATTTTTAAACTTTCTGCTGTACATTTACACGCAGGCATTTTTTAAATGTTTTTAGTAGGCAGTAATTCTTTGTGTAAAAAACTGAATTTTTAAAAGTCGTAGAACAAGAGTCTTTTTTATTTATTTATTTCGCTACAAGTTAGCCCTTGATTGCGATCTCATCTGACGGTAAGTGATGATGCAGTCTAAGATGGTAGCGGGCTAACCTGTTAGGGGTATGGCAGTTATATTAAACCCATGGCCATACCCCTAGTCGGTTTCTACACGGCATCGTACCGGAACGCTAAATCGCTTGACGGTACGTCTTTGTCGGTAGGGTGGTAACTAGCCACGGCCGAAACCTCCCACCAGACCAGACCAGAGAAAATTCAGAATTAATTTAAAAATACTTTAAACCTCATAAGGGCAACTTCTCTACAAAACTTCACATAAACAAATATTCACCAAAAACTATTTTTAAACTTTCTGCTGTACATTTACACGCAGGCATTTTTTAAATGTTTTTAGTAGGCAGTAATTCTTTGTGTAAAAAACTGAATTTTTAAAAGTCGTAGAACAAGAGTTTTTTTTATTTATTTATTTCGCTACAAGTTAGCCCTTGATTGCGATCTCATCTGACGGTAAGTGATGATGCAGTCTAAGATGGTAGCGGGCTAACCTGTTAGGGGTATGGCAGTTATATTAAACCCATGGCCATACCCCTAGTCGGTTTCTACACGGCATCGTACCGGAACGCTAAATCGCTTGACGGTACGTCTTTGTCGGTAGGGTGGTAACTAGCCACGGCCGAAACCTCCCACCAGACCAGACCAGAGAAAATTCAGAAATTATAAATTCCCAAATTGTCCTTGCCGGGAATGGAACCCCTTTGCTACATTCTATAGGAATCGGTGCTTTGCTCTATTATATAGACTAACTAACCTTATGATAGTAATATGATACTAACCTTATGATACTAACCTTATGGCAGTAATTTTTTGTGTAAAAAACTGAATTTTTAAAAGTCGTAGAACAAGAGTATTTTTTATTTATTTATTTCGCTACAAGTTAGCCCTTGATTGCGATCTCATCTGACGGTAAGTGATGATGCAGTCTAAGATGGTAGCGGGCTAACCTGTTAGGGGTATGGCAGTTATATTAAACCCATGGCCATACCCCTAGTCGGTTTCTACACGGCATCGTACCGGAACGCTAAATCGCTTGACGGTACGTCTTTGTCGGTAGGGTGGTAACTAGCCACGGCCGAAACCTCCCACCAGACCAGACCAGAGAAAATTCAGAATTAATTTAAAAATACTTTAAACCTCATAAGGGCAACTTCTCTACAAAACTTCACATAAACAAATATTCACCAAAAACTATTTTTAAACTTTCTGCTGTACATTTACACGCAGGCATTTTTTAAATGTTTTTAGTAGGCAGTAATTCTTTGTGTAAAAAACTGAATTTTTAAAAGTCGTAGAACAAGAGTTTTTTTTATTTATTTATTTCGCTACAAGTTAGCCCTTGATTGCGATCTCATCTGACGGTAAGTGATGATGCAGTCTAAGATGGTAGCGGGCTAACCTGTTAGGGGTATGGCAGTTATATTAAACCCATGGCCATACCCCTAGTCGGTTTCTACACGGCATCGTACCGGAACGCTAAATCGCTTGACGGTACGTCTTTGTCGGTAGGGTGGTAACTAGCCACGGCCGAAACCTCCCACCAGACCAGACCAGAGAAAATTCAGAAATTATAAATTCCCAAATTGTCCTTGCCGGGAATCGAACCCCTTTGCTACATTCTATAGGAATCGGTGCTTTGCTCTATTATATAGACTAACTAACCTTATGATAGTAATAAGTCGTTGAACTAACCTACAAAAACTACTAAAACCGAACCCAACGCATCTAGATAGAAGATACATCTCTAACATATTATTTGACTAAAATACCTATCATTTAATAAACATCTAAATTTAGGTTCTTTCTTAAAAATGGCATGATACTGAAACTTTATAATTATGTCGTCAAACCACGAACATTACCTACAGTTTAAAATCGGCACGCAATTCTAACTTTGATGCTCTCATTATATAACTCAACACAGTATTTAGAAGTCAATTCTCCAAAGCATTTTCATGGTCCGAGGTACATTATGATGGATTTCTCTATTATTTACAGTTACGTCCACTCTATTGCCCAGCCCACGCTTAATCATCGTTTTCTTGTTTTGTGTTTATCCTAGCGGGTCGAGCGTTTAATCATCTAGAAATTTCTAAGCACAACATCTATTATTGTTACCAAAAATACCTATGTATTACTCTGTTTTACTTAATTCCGCTGTTTTTTCCTCACGACTGAAGAGCGTTAAAATGCCATATAATAACAGGAGGGGCATATTACATGCTATCGATCTAATTTACCTATAGTCTGTATAGTGGCTGAGTGGATTTAACGTTTTAAAATACTAAAAACACTGGGTTGACCTAAAACTATCAAGTGCGTTTTTAATCGTTTTACCACTTTGAGCAAATTCGGGAATTCTCGATTTTTTTTTAATTTGCTGCAATTTTTTACACCCATGTTTCACTAGACGTGCTATACTGGATTTTGATATAAAATATTCTTTATTTAAGATAATAAAGCTTTTATCTTTATACTCTGAGTCTGTCAGCTGACATTCCTCAATTTTAGGTAAACGTCTGTCTCAAACCTAAAAACAATTTACGGTAACCAACATAACGAGGGGGTGAACGGTAAAACAAACGGATTTTATGACGGACGTGTAAATGGACATGAAACTAACTACACTACAAACGAATACTTTATTTTCTTGAGGTTGAAATAAAACAACTAGTATGTAGGGAAGTATATACCTACCTATTGTTATCTCACAAGAAAATAATTCAATTAAAACTATAATTTAATATATAATTAATTATAATATAATTTAACTAGAGGACGCCCGCGACTTCGTTCGCGTGTCATAAGTTTTTTTAATTCCCACAGGCACTCCTTCATTTCCGGGATAAAAAGAAGCCTATGTCACTATCCAGATCCTCAACTATACCTACCCATGCAAAAAAATCACATCGATCCGTTGCTCTGTTGCGGCGTGATTGAAGGACAAACTCTCTATTTAACGTCCTTGGGGATAGAAATTTCAAGACTGTGGAATACGTATTTCATAAATTTAAATCGGAAGCCCAAATACCATGTTTCAGGGCGATAACTTGAAAAACGACGGACTTTCATTCAAATTTTCAACCCCTATTTAACCCCTTTGGTGGTGAAATTTTTAAACATTTTGACACACGTACTTCTTTATTTTTTACCGATAGCCAAAATACCAAGGTTCGTTGATATAACTTGAGAAATATCTTGAGAAATGAAGGACTTTTTTACTAACTTTCATCCCCTATTCCATTCCTTTGGGGGTTGAAATTTCAAAAATGGTGAAGTACTTACTTCTTCATATCTAACTGGAAGCCCAAATGCTAAGTTTCATGGCTATAACTTGAGAAATGAAGGACTTTCATACAAACTTTCAACCCCAATTTACCCCTTTGGGGGTGGAATTTCGAAAAACTGTGAAATACGTATTTCTTTATTTTTTACCAAAAGCCAAAATACCAAGTTTCGTTGATATAACTTGAGAAATGACGGACTTTCATACAAAATTTAAATTCCTATTTCACCCCCTTAAGGGTGGAATTTTGGAAAATCCTTCCTTAGTGAGCGCCTACGTCACAAAAGGAACCTACTGTCAAAATTTCAAGTTTCTAACCCCAGCGGTTTAGGCTGTGCGTTGATATATAAGTCAGTCAGTCAGTCAGTCAGGACTTTGAATTTTATATATATAGATAAATATAATTTAACTCAATAAAATCAACTGCCAATACCTCTAAAAGGTCAAGGACTTTAGTCTACTTTTTTACACGAGCTGGTAGGCACTTACGTACTCGTATCGATACCTACCTCATGTCTATTACTTTTGCCTGGACATCCGAATGATAATATGATACACAAAGAAAACATTTCAATTCAACCTGCTGCGTTCAAGGGTTACCAATGATTAAAGACCTAAGTTTGACTCTACTAGCTTTCTTTTGTAGTTATCCCACTGTCATCGCCGGATATTCTGTGTTATTGTATGTTTGTGTTTACTTTGGGCTCGAAGCACTAGAGTCTAGACTTTAAGACCGTAGACTGTTAGATCAATACCAGTTTGGCTTTATAGTAGACTGTCATAATATTTGAATTACTATATTAGATTACTGGCTGAAGCCCGCCACTTCGTTCGCGTGGATTAGTTTATGGTTCTCTCTCTTTATTTTCCGGGATAAAAATTAGCCTATTTGTTATTCTAGACTATAATAATCTATCTCTGTACAAAATTTCATCCAGATCCGTGCAGCCGTTTTCGCGTGATTGAGTAACAAACATCCATCCATCCATCCATCCAAACTTTCGCATTTATAATATTAGTATAGATGATCTAAGATTTTTATACAGCTATGTAGTTGATAAGGAGGGTTATCGTTTGCTTATACAAAATGAAAAGGCAGCTTAATCACACTGTCAGATTTAATTAAATTTGCAATAAGAGTCTTGACGGCTTCTATGTAGGCAACAAATAGCCTGTTCTAGCTTGTAAAGCCAAAAACACACTATAGACAGGATTGGACGAAACGTTCGCACGAAAAAGCGGCGTCTTAGAGGAAACACGTCCTATCGCGGTTATCTATGCAGCTCAATATAAAAGTGACTTTTTATCCGCCAGTCAAAGTTTGTTTGGCCGTATTATGTTTACACCGTAACGAGCTAACAATGTGAATATAATTTTGATTGCGACCTACAAATGAAATAAGTACTTACAAGTACAAACCCGCTTTGCCTCAGATAAAAGCGCTCTTAGTCAGCATAATATAGGCTACAGGCATCACATTAGAATACATTCCATACAGTGTATGTTGTGACTGTTGCGCTTCGCCGGCCGCGGCTACAGCACTGTAATCCCTGCACAGTATTCCTCATTAATGGCAGTCGTGGCCCATGGACTGGGCGTAGATGAGTCAGTGAGTAAGTGAGTCACGATTTTTCTTTTTATATATTACGATGAGTTACACGATTTGATTTTTAGGTCTGAAGGTTATCAGCTGATATAAATGATAATAGCCGAGATCTACGGCTCTAAGTGCGACACTATAGGTGATTGGTAAAACTACGACTTGTTAATCATAGAATCGCTATTGCAGCAATGTAATGACACAGCTGCTTTGAATGAATCCCTAGCGATAAGTTACCGCCTTTTGACTGGGAAAACGCGCAGACGAATGAAGATGAATGAATTATCCCCCCTGTATCGAATATTTTGGTTTAACTACATATTTTTAAGTTATGTGCCTGCCATGTCATCTCACTGAGTGTGTAGGAAACTAAACAAACATTTTTTTAATAAAAAGTATTTAACCATATTTTAGTTAAAAAAAGTCCCTTAACCAAAACTTCGGAACCTTTTTTTGTGTTGATAAAACAAAAACAATAGCAAAATCCAACGGTAAAGATATTTTAAAGACTGCGGAAAAGTATCTTCCTTGTTTTCCTTTTGTTTTTCTTTGTAAGAATACCAAACGGGATTTTAAGGGGTATTCTTATGTTAAAATATTAGCATTAAATACCAAGCAGCCTAAGCAAGCTAACTCTACCGGCGGGCCATGGCTATGTCAGTGATTTTTATGTAGCCTGACAAGCGGTATTTTTTTTATTCCACTACTAGTTAGCGCTTGCCTGCGATCTCACCTGACATCAGACATGATGATGCAGTCTAAGGTGTAAAAAATAAAAACAAATTTATGAAATCACTAGCTGATGCCCGCGACTTCGTCTGCGTGAATTGAGGTTTTTTGGCTCCCGCGGGAACTCCTTAATTTTCCGGGATAAAAAGTAGCCTATGTGCTATTCCAGACTATAATCTATCTCTGTGCCAAATTTCATCCAGATCCGTTCATCCGTTGGAGCGTGATTGAGTAACAAACATACATCCATACATCCAAACTTTCGCATTTATAATATTTATTTGATTGAATACCTATGTAATACAATGTACTCTAGCAGTACATTGTATTACTACTTCATAGTTCAAATTCGGAAATATGAATAAGACCATGACTTTCAGCGTTCGGTTTAAGCACGAATCTAATCTAATCACTAGGTCTAACGGTGGGTACCTACGGGTCTAACAGATTAGTTTAGTTGGATAGAGAACTTTACTAACCTATCTGCATGTCTTGGTCACTTTCCGCGCCGCATCTAACAACGCCAAAAGTCATGGCCCGCGGATAAAGTTCTTTGTTGGTGCTTATTTCAGTCCATAACGTCGTTACCCCTCATTTAACACACCGCTGTTTAGGTAGGACTAAACAAATCCAAAAGTTCTTTAAATCACCTATAATAGGGTATACCTTACTGTTTTGTGGAAACTTAGCGTTCCTGCTTCTTTTGCCCCACTGCACTGAGTCGAATTTCGCCTTGTTATAAAATAAAATAAAATTATATAATATGGTATATGGTTCGTATTGATCTTACATAGGCACTCTTCCAATGACGAATCAACGTCCGAGATAATATTTCCGGCTAAGTTTTTACAGCCAGAACTAGTGGGAGAAGAAATTCCCAGTAGTTCTGTCAACAGAACTGATCAACAGAACTACTGGAAATAAAGGAGATAATCGCAGATTATATTATATGACCGTAGCATTGGACAAGTCGAGATCACCGCAGATTATGTTATATGACCGTAGCATTGGAGATCCCTCCACTTGGTCTCCTCTGGCAATGGTACGTACCATAAACATAGAATTTTTTCGCTCCGGTACGTACTAACTTTACACAAGGATCAAGACAGCCATAACGTGTACATAGATTTATTGGTTTTGGTATGTGTTTATTTTGGCTAAAATATTAGCACAAATATGCCTAGTAGTAGTTTATTAGGTAAAAGATCGCATGATTAAATTAAGTTTTCTACCAGGTGGGTAGAACATTTCCTTGGTTCAAGATTAATCGCGACAGATTTTTCGCCCTCTTTGTTCCCTAGCCGACGACGTCGAATCAATTAATTTCCGTTGTTTTGTATTTGTACCATTCGAGCGTAAAAATCATTCATCTAGAAAGTTTTTTTTGGTCTCTATTATGAGTTTTATTTTTATTTTCTTTTCTACTTTACAGATATTTGCTATAAGAATTCGACATAATTAAATTCCATCTTAACTCCACAATGAAGGTATGAAGGTATTTGTGTATTGTTGTATATATTGTATTGTTATGTAGTATTTTGTTTGTAGAGTTATTATAATTTTGCGACACATGCAGTCCGGTTTCCTTGCGTTCTCCTAAAAGGCCGCCCTTTGTACTTCTTTGTTTTATTTCATGTTTTCTGTTATTATTATAAAAAAGACTTTAACAATAATAATAAAATGAAAGTTTATTTAATATCGATAACAGATAATTTTTGGTCTAGCAGCCTAAAACGACATTAAACTGGGAAAGTGCCAAAAACCCAACCATACGCCCGTCCGTCAGTCCAAAGTTTTAGAAAAAAAAACAAGTTTAGCACCACAGCGAGTCAGTATATCAGAATTGACTACATACACGACTTACATCCGATCCAAAAATGTTTGAGTAAGTGATTTTCCCAAGAATTTCCCTTCTCCGTAAATTAAATCTTATAAAACGTAGCCGACCCATTTAGAATTTAAACAATAGAGTGTGATACTCACTTACTTCAATATTCTTTGGTTACTCATTACTGTAATAAACAAACCAGCTCCAACCTACCGGGCTCAAAAGTACTTGGTCTTGCAAACGGTACTCTAGCTTTTAAAAAAAAATAAAAAAGATTTCGTTTATCAGTTACGCCGGCTTATCTTTTTAACCCGGAGCATCTTAGAAGTGGTTCAGTGGTTTGGAGACCGCACTACACAACACACATTTTAAGACTCGAACGTATTCAAATAAAACCGGCCAAGTGCGAGTCGGACTCGCGCACCGAGGGTTCCGTACAAACCTGTAGTAAGTTTTACGATTTATGACGTATTAAAAATAAAAATTACGTTTGTTGTATGGGAGCCCCCCTTTAATATTTACTTTATTGATATTTAATTATTTATTTTGAAAGGTAATATACAAGTTAATATTCTGTGAAAATTTGAACTGTCTAACTGTTACCGTTTTTAATATTGAGCAAAAAAATACGAAAAAAACACGTTTATTGTATGGGGACCCCCCTTAATATATATATTTTTTTAATTTTTAGTATTTGTTGTTATAGCGGCAACGGAAATACATCATTTGTGAAAATTTCAGCTTTCTAGCTATCACGGTTTATGAGATACAGCCTGGAGACAGACAGACAGACAGACAGACAGCGGAGTCTTAGTAATAGGGTCCCGTTTTTACCCTTTGGGTACGGAACCCTAAAAAGATTCCTTTGGCTAGGTGCTAGTATAGGAAAAGCCAACAGTACTTTTTCATATAAAGATAGGCTGTCTCGTTTTAAAATACATTCCTTAGAAAAACGCAGGGAGCTCTTAGATATGTATGAAATTCTTGTATAAAATCTTTAATGCTAAAATTGACTGTCCTCAATTGTTGAGCAGCTTTAAGTTTAAGGTTCCTATCCATTACCCACGTAAGTCCATTACACCTCTTTATCCACCGTTGCGTAGAACTGTCCTCGGCACCCATTCTCCAGTCTCAAGATTGTGTGAGACCCTAAACCACAACAGCACTAATCTTGACATTCACTTTGACTCGTTACCTAAGTTCCGTGATAAAATCAGAACATGAACCTTATCATACCTATTCTCTGTAGTAAGTATAATTAAGTAGTTTAGTATTATTTCATATTTTTAGTTTTATTCTCATATTATGTTGTTGTTTAAAAAAAAATCTTTGTAACGAATTAATTAGAATGTTGTGTTTACTTTTAAGTGGTCACAACATTTAGCTTTTTTTTTATATGATAAGATTACCTTTGAATGTCTTAATGTAAGTGTCCGTTAGTAGACCTAATAAATAAAAAGAAAAAAAACCCAGAGTTAGCTGCTAAAACGAATAAAACTTCTGTCAAAATTTCATTCCTTGGTTAAACGTAACCCGGCGTGTCTGCAAACGAGCCTTAAGGTGCTCGCAAACTTAAAACGTGATCGTGCGATTCAACAGTATTGCTAGCAATATTTCTGTTCATCCATGGAAACAATCGCTCAGATAAATCACCGCGATTATCCGCGTGACACGTACCGATGTGTTTATGTATGTGCATCTATCATTCAGACCAGTCGATCGCCCTACATAGTGTTTTGTATAGTTTAAAAGAAAAAACGAGCGCTTTCAACGCGCTTTTTCAAAATAAAAATTCTACTATTTAATATTAATTAAATTTAAATTGACACAAGAAACAAATAGGCAAATGTAGTTACATAAAGAGAAAATATAAAAACTAACTCCATTAGAGTAATGAGAAATAGTGGGTGGGCTTTCAAATGCTACATTTTTATTTTGGTTTAGAACTGATGCCTCGCTGTTTCAGAAATATACGTCTGAAAAGCTTCTTTCATTTCAGTATTTTCGTAGTAACTGAAAATATATATCGATATTATGCAATATCGGTAATCCATAAATTAGAAGATGTTTATTACTGATATTACATAGCTTTCATTATAATAACCTATTCATGGATTACCTTTGTTATTAATTTATTATATTTTGTTTATTTTTATTAAAATCCTGAAAAACCTTCAAATAATGGAAGGTTACAACCGCTTCCACTTAATGGTACTTAGATTTACTATGGATTATATTTTAGTGTGAGGTTCTTGGCTAAATTGCATATTATTTGGTTATGTAACTCTAACCTAAACTAAAATTATAGGTAGCAATAAATGTAGTGCTGTACCTTTCAAAACTCTTCCAGAAAAGGGTAAATGCGAGAAATGCGAAATGCTTTTTAATAATTTGGTAAATCTACCACTGGTTCGGAATTCCCTTTCTACCACTGCTTCCTACCAGAGAAGAATCAACAACAAATGATGTCATTTTAATTTAGTTAGAGATTGACTAAAACCCAATGGTATTCTTATAAATTTAACATACGCCAATTAGCTCCATAATATTTTATTGTACTGAATTATCGCAACAATACAAAATCAAACAATAAGTATCAATGAAAAGTATTCAATTTTTTTCCAAAATAGAACTTAAGAAGAAAGAGATGATGATAATGATAATAAAGATAATGTTCCTTGTATTTTTGTTGCTTTTTATGGACGATTACTTACTTATTTCAAATGTTTCAGTATAGTTATATTACCAAACAACAAAAAATAAAGGTTTACAAGTTCTCTTCCTTACAAGGTATTCTTGTATTATTATTTTTAAGTAGTTAAAATATACATAGTGGAATTGATGATTAGTTTACGAAATCAAAGTCCATTATTTAAATTTATTTATTTTTTGTAAGACTTATTTAAAACTTCTAATTTTACTTGAAAAATCCTTGTTTCTACACTCGTTACACTTCATTTCCCTGTTCCGCATCATTTACCGCACCGCATTGAGTAAGGCTGAACAATACTTAATGTGAACTCTCTCGAAAAAAAATTAGGTAGGTAGATATTCTAAATTCTGATTCTAAAATAAAAATGTTCAAGCCATTTGATACGTGATTTATAGAAAAATGAAGTAGGAAAGAATATTTATTCATTTACAAAAAAATCTCCATCAATATTTTATGAATTTATAACATTCCATACCAATCCGTTTAAAAATATCGTTGTATCTTTGTTAGAAAGGTATTGTGATAGATTTCTCACCCTCTTGCCGACGCCTTTATCAATTAGTTTTCGTTGTTTTCTGTTTTTCTCGACGAAGCGTAACTGTTCGTTCTGCTGGAAACTTTCCGTTCATTATCTACTGCGGTAAAATAACATGTGAATATAAGAGTAACAGGAAAACATTCGAGTTAGAAAACTCCTTAGAGTATGTTGAGTACTATACCTTCGCTTAAAGCAGTATTTTTTCAAAATTACAGCTATATGTCCATAAAATAAGGATTATAATTTAAATAACACGAAAAACAACTATATTAAAAAATAATACATCTTTAAGCGATGGTATGGTACTGTTTACATTTACATCAAAACACAAAGGATCTCTCTGGTATGCTTGAAACTGAGCACTAAAGCTGGCGAAATGCCAAGAAGTCAATGGTGCGCGTGTCGACCAACAACAGGATTAAAGGAAAAATCCGTTTTAGGCCACTGGGACAGTTGAACAGACTCCGGCAGCTGACAGTCAAAAAATATATTTTATTCACATATTATTATGTTTCTAGGTAGGGACTTGGATATGATATATAGAGAATTCTTAAAAAGTTCTTATGGAGTTATATACATTCATAAATTGGCAACTTATAGCCATTGATTTTAGGGTTCCGTAGCATTTACATCCATACGTAGGTTCTTGTTACAAGAAGTTCTAGGTATGGTGGTTGTAAAATCGCGCCAAAAAATCCATTACGTTGATGAAAATTTCTTGTATTGCTAGATTTTTTCCCAATACCGCATTGCAGTTAGAAATATACATGTTAGCAATAAGGAAGTATATTTTGGATGAATTATGGTAGGTTTGCTTTTATTCTGTCGATAAAATTTCAATAATATTAGGTATTTATGTACACAATATTTTGAACGCACTATGTGTCAAAATTCTAAAAGCTAAATCATGCTTACTCTAACAAAAATATGCTAAAGTTGTATTAAATATTTGTTAATTAATGTTATCCCCACATATTTTTTCTTTCACAAAAATCATTTTAATTGCTTAAAGCAAAATTAATACTTGTTGCAAAGTTTCTTTGTCTTAATTCATAAATAATTGATCAAAAAATTAAAGAAATATTTCTAAACTTTTCTTCATTTTTTGTTGTTTCACGTTATTGGGACGTTTTAATCGATTTTCAATAGTATTTGTCCTTTATCGCCGTTAATTGTATTTATTTCATTTTTTAATTACTATTCATTACAAAACCTTTCCATAATATAACACCGATGCCCCCGAATACAATTTTGGAAAATTTTATGTAGGATTGAAAAGGTAACAAACAAGGTAATCACGGTTAATTAATGAATTAATAAATCTTAACGTGTTTAATATGGCTCGCGAAGACATGTGATTAAAGTCCTGATAACTGCTCGGTTGTAAATGTCTGTTCCGTTAAAATATAAGGCCCGCTATAAAGTACCTATAATATAATATTTTGTAATAAATTACAACAGCACTCCACAAAGTTTTGAGCGTGAGGTTTTATGTCCACATAAATCGTGTAATATATTTTAGAGGTTGCCATCAACCAAAAAATAAAACCGGCATACACCGAATGGACGGCCCTGTTAAAAGTGATATTGTTCTGTCATTGTTCATAAATTTGACTGAATTGCCTTTTGCAAACGATATAACACAGCACGACTGCAGCGACGACGCAAGATGGCAAGTGAAAATGAAAAGTGGCAAAAGAATTGGCGCGTACGCCAATGCGATTTGTCATTTTAAATGAAGGACATCATCATCATCAATTAATTATTATCAACTACCGGACGTGACAGCGCGGCGGAATGCGGTTTGCGATTTGAGCAAAGTGTGTGAAGTGCATAGTTTAGTTCCTTGTAAGTTCGATAAGCCGCATCTACTCGTATATCTATCTAATATAGTATATAGTATATATAGATAATATAGGTATATTATCTATACTAATATTAGAAATGAAAATGGATGGATTTGAAGGTGTGGATGGATGTATAACCGTGCGTTGTTCTTGTAGCAGGTTTTGTGTGCCCAAGTCTTTGTAATGCATTTGACCTATATAATCCTTTTAGCAAAAACAATATCACATACAGTACAATATTTTACAATATTTTCAAGCAAAGTTTTACCGCCAAGCAAATAATACTGTTTGATATTCAAAGCACTAAAAAGAAAATTACAAATGGAAATCTCACAAATGGAATCAGTTTCCATGAGACTGGTTTAACACTCGGTAATGATACCATTATGAAATATTCAAAACGGATCTGCGGGAAAGCGTTTCTTCAGAAGGAAATGGTATGACATCGATTTATTTAAACCACTCCCAATGGTTCCAAGCCATTAAGTTTTTCAATCTCCAGAGTGAGCATTATGTGCTACTGATAGCGAAAGGATATTTAATGGAGTTAAAATCAATATGGTGAGAGCAATGACTTATTAGAAAATATCGTAGGGTGAGAGGCTTTTTATATCAAAACTCATGAAGAATTTTTTAACCATATAAAAAATCTCGCATGAATCAAATATCAAATATCAAATCAAATCAAAAATCAAATAATCAAATATCAAATAAATATTATAAATGCAAAAGTTTGGATGGATGTATGGATGTATGGATGTTTGTTACTCAATCACGCCCGAACGGCTGAACGGATCTGGATGAAATTTGGCACAGAGATATATTATAGTCTGGAATAACACAGGCTACTTTTTATCCCGGAAAACTAAGGAGTTCCCGCGGGAACCAAAAACCCTCAATCCACGCGGACGTAGTCGCGGGCATCAGCTAGTGTGCAATAAGGTTTCAAAATAATAACATCGCGCATTTAAGACCATGCGCGGTTTTCCCACAAATAGTCAAAGAACTGACTACTTAGCAAAATTCCGAAAATAGTGAGTATCGATCGCCGTCGCTGCATCTCGTAATTGCTTTGTTGTGTACCAATATCTGTTTTACAGCACCCCAAACTCTACTGTTTATTAGGGAAACGTAGAGGCGTAAAAGTTTAAGCTTTGTTATAAAATCTTTATACCTAAATCAAATATACGACTTTTATTTCTTCTTATAAATAAAAGTTATTGTGCGGCTGCTAAAGTGCGTGGATTCTAAATTCAGCAAAATGATTTTGTAGATATACCTACCTACTAGCATTGCGACATAATAATATTTTAATAGAAGGTTTTGTGTGCCTCGCGGGAAATTTTCTTCCCATTTGATCGCGACAACCATTGATGTAGAATTTTAGTAACAACGGTAATTATCGATTTGTATGGAAGAGTTAAGCGCTTGACAGCTGGTGTTCGATCAATCTATACTTCCATAATATCATAAATGCAAAAGTGTGTTTGTCTGTCTGTCTTCTACACTTTAACGTATTACCTTTTCATCCGATTTTGAATCAATTTATTATAGAGGTAAAGGGGAAGTACATAGGCTACTTTGTATCCAGGAAAATTAAGGAGTTAAAAACTTAATCCGCACGGACGAAGTCGCGGGCATCATCATACTTATATTATAATTGTGAAAGTGTGTTTGTTTGTTGGTCTGTTGGTTTGTTGGTTTGTCCCTTAATCACGCCGCAACGGAGCAACGGGTCGAAGTGATTTTTGGCATGGGTATAGTTGTGGACCTGGAGAGTGGAGAGTGACATAGGATACTTTTTTCCCGGAAAATTAAGGAGTTCCCGCAGGAATCAAAAATAACTTAACCCACGCAGACAAAGTCGCGGGCGTCAGATAGTCTGTTGATAAAAGAGCGAGAGAAAAGAACACAGTAGGTACTTGGTTACCCCCCTTAAAACCCGTTTTTATCGTACTCGTTTACGTAACTCCTCCTTAAAATGACATTAAACAGCCCTTTGTTTTTTAGATTCGATAAAAAGCCCAAGTGGCACCTCTGGAAAGCTAATTGGTATCTTTCAATGTTCAGAGAACAAAAGTACGTAGGTACTTAGATACTTTTGAACAAAGACAACTTTATTGTTGCGGTTCTGTATTAAACGAGGTTTATCGGACTTAACTTCGCCCGCTTTCTTTCAAAAGACTGTAGGGGAAAATTTTGAAATAGTGATTCTTACACTTCGCTAGTAAAAATAAATCTTTTGCGTGCTAATTCGTGCAAAGGATTTTTCTACTGTTAAGGTGAGCCAGCGTTTGTAACGGCGAGGCGTCCAACAGCTTTATTTAGTGTTGCGGCGACCTTAAGGACGGATTTGCAAAACAAATAGGTATAAAATCGCACTACTACACTCGCATCGTTCACACGCACACACGTGTACTTACAAGCTGCGTGAATCAACTTATTTCGCCTACTTCGATATATAGACTAAGAGATAACTGCACTTTTGGTAACTATCGCCAGAAAGGCTGATTCAGTGTTAGGTTGATGTAGGGCTCTCCACTGATCACAAAAGTTACAGTCTGTCCGCATGTGGATGGGCCTTTCGCTAGATATGGCCCCTCAAAGACGGTTTATTGTTACCAAAAATGAACGATAACTAGAAAATAGTGGTGGGTCGTTGTCGTATTTTTGACGGACGAAACGCAACCGTTATCCCGACGACGAAAACGGTTGCAGAAAACGGTCGTCGTTGCAACTGGTTTGAAGATGGTATAAGCCGTCCGGTTTCACGCACAACGGGCACTTTTGTGCGGAAAAGCCCAGAGAGAGAAGAGAAGAAGAAGCCGTCCGGTTGCGACGACAACCGTTCCTTGGAACGAAACTTATTTGATATGGAATAGAATTGCGTTTTTTTTAGTTAAACGGTTGCAGTTTCTTACAACTGTTAGGTAAATTATAAAAAATCATTTAGGTACTAAATTTGACCGTCGTTTCATGAACGACAGCATAGGTTAGTCTACTGGTAATACATTATCGACTGTATATCATGGGCAAAAAGTTCAGTTTTTATTGTAAGAACTATTTTGAGAACGAACGTGGAACGATAAGGACGACGAGGCGACGTTCGCGACGACGTGTGTCGTTGCATCAATTGACTATCGACTGTATTTTCTTGGGCGTAAAATAAAAAATCGCACCAAGTTACTCGAAGACTGGTTTGTGCAACGAAGACTGTTTTACCCAGGACGTAAAAACGGTTTCACCGTCGCAGAACAGAAAACGGTCTTTTGAAACGGTTCGTCGTCGCAACGCCCACTACTACAAGAAAAGCTGATTCTTGTACAGTATTAAAGTATGCGCAGTACCTGTTTAAACAGTATAAAAACTGACGCATGTGGATGGGCCGGGCAGACTGTCACTTTTGTGATCAGTGGAGTGCCCTAAATCCACCTAACACTGAATCAGCCTTTCTGGCGATAGTTACCAAAAGTGCAGTTATCTCCTATAATAATACCTATTTAAATTTTTATATTTTACTTCCGGACTTGGTAGGGTGACCTGAAGGTATACTTCGACGACTACTACTGGAACTCATAGACGCGTAGAGCTAGGTATATCGAATTCGATCTCGATTTGTTAGTTATGATGAGATCTTACTTCAAGACTTTGTGGAGTGACCTGAAGGTATACTTCGACGACTACTGCTGGAACTCCTAGACGCGTAGAGCTAGGTATATTCGATACACGTAGCTATACGCGTCTAGGAGTTCCAGTAGTAGTCGTCGAAGTATACCTTCAGGTCACTCCACCAAGTCTTGAAGTAAGATCTCATCATAACTTACTAAACGAGCCCAAATTCGATACACGTAGCTCTACGCGTCTAGGAGTTCCAGTAGTAGTCGTCGAAGTATACCTTTAGGTCACTACCAAGTCTAGAGGCAAGATCTCATCATAACTAGCAAAATGAGCCCAAATTCGATACACCTAGCTCTACGCGTCAGGGAGTTCCAGTAGTAGTCGTCGAAGTATACCTTCAGGTCACTACCAAGTCTAGAGGCAAGATCTCATCATAACTAGCAAAATGAGCCCAAATTCGATACACCTAGCTCTACGCGTCTAGGAGTTCCAGTAGTAGTCGTCGAAGTATACCTTCAGGTCACTCTACCAAGTCTAGAGGCAAGATCTCATCATAACTAGCAAAAGGAGCCCAAATTCGACACTCCTAACTCTACGCGTCTAGGAGTTCCAGTAGTAACCTTCGAAGTATACTTTCAGGTCACCACCACGCTCGGTGAATAGAGACTGCAATAAATTTCTAAATGTTACCAAATAATAAAATTATATTATGTTGGTAGTAGGTACCCTATCTTACCTTTTCAAATTATCGGCACAGTAGGTAGGCATAGAGGTATAATAGTAGGTATAGGTAGGTATTTCGTGTATGTACAGCGATCTTTTTGACACCAGCAGGGCTAGCATGGGCCGGAGATAAAAATTTTATCCCCCGATTTTATCCACTGACAAGAGATATAATTAAATTATCCACCTCTCAGAGCACAGAAACAGGGGAGAGGAGAAGTTTATCCCCGTTTGACATTTCACGGGGACTCGGGGGACTATTTATCCACCGTTATTTAGCGTTTTTATTTATTTATTTAGGAATAAAATTTTTATCCTTTTCTCGGGGAGAAATTTGTCTCGGCCCATGCTAGGGGGGCAGCGACTTCTTGCAACCGACGCAGGGTCCACTCACGACGGCGATCAAACGCAGACTAATTGCTATTGAATTTTGAAATGAAATCAAACCAGGGACCGACTACAATCAAAATAACCCCTATTTTCACTGTGGTAAGATTTACGCGTGTAAGCAAAATATGCGAAAAAATACGCGCGATGTTTATTTTATTTTTTATGTTATTTGTACTATTTTTAATACTTTTCTTTCCAAAATTTTGAGGTGAACATATCTCTTAGCAGATGGTATTTTTTAAAGACAATAAATCGGTATACATACAGCAAAAAATGTACCGAAAGTCGCGATGTTTTGTGTGAAGAGGTGTCGGAAAATCATTTTTATAGTAGGTTTAAATGAAGATTTTTAACAATGTCATTTCCAAAAATTGAAGATAAAGGATCAATCTATATGTAGTAATTTTTAGTTCCATTTTATTTTCTCCGACTTAGTCACAAAATGTACCGACAGTTCTAATATATTTTAACGGATTTGCGGAAATACGCCCTTAAAGAGGCGGTGATCTTAAAGTAGGTACCAAGGGCGACTCGCCCTTGGTACTTTAAGATTTTCCTTGAAACTAGTCATCTTGGAACTATACTAAGTAGTAGGTATATATATATATTGCAGGTATATATATAAATCTACCTATTTTTATGAAATTACCACCGCGCCAAAGATGGCTAAAATAACCTCTTATTGGCTAACACTTACTCATTATTGGCTAAAGTGTGTTATTGCAGCAAGAATACCTTAAATTCAGCCAACCACTTGCGATTGTGCTATAAGTTTCTATTATAACAAACATACACACTGTGTATGTTTGTTGGGTTGTTGGTTTGTCCTTCAATCACGCCGCAACGGTGCAACGGATCGAAGTGATTTTTGGTATGGGTATAGTTGAGGACCTGGAGAGTGACATAGGCTACTTTTTATCCCGGAAAATTAAGGAGTTCCCGCGGGAATAAAAAAACTTAAACCACGCGGACGAAGTCGCGGGCATCAGCTAGTAAAATATACTTATTACAATGTAAATGGGGTATTTTTAATTGGATCAAAAGATACAAACAAAGTGAATTTAAAATACAACTGAGTGGCGAGTGCAGGCAGATAAATAAGTTCTCTTGTTGACCAGAGCTAATGAAATGCAAACAATCCTCCGGCAAAAGCTGTGATGCAAATTCACTACAACTTCTTTGCTGGACCAATCTTTTTCTACTCGTTTTACGCTTCTGAATCTGCAAGTCGTTAAGAATGTTGATATTTAACAATGCCGTTAACTAATTTTAAAGCTTAACACAATTGTTATGGTATTCTGATTTATTTAACGACAACCTGCCCCCTGATTGTGTGAGGAAATCGTAATCGTAATCGTTTGTCAAACGTATATGTAATTCGGCCTGTTGAAAGAGTTCATAGATGCCTGCATGTCCTCCTTAAAAAGTTCAAGTAATACGTTTTAAGCTGTCAAATTATTACGATTTGCTTAGACTTATTAGGCCTCTGGTCGGTTACAAATAACTCCAAATTATTGTATTTATAATGGAGCATAACAAAAGTCGATGTCCATTGGACTGTGCAAAATTTAAATTTTATTTTATTGGCTACAAAAGCGTGTAAAACCGGGATAGATACCGCAGCAGGATAGATGCCTCATATTCTAAAAACCTAACTTCCCGAACTCGCGACTAAGAATTAATTGTATAAGTAGGAGCCGTAGTCACCCCGTACCTGAGTTACCCACAGACAGTCGTGCGGTGAGGATGCGTTTCGCTAGTGCGTGTAATTATCTCCGCGGCGAAATTCCCGAACACGTCAAAGATTTAAGGGTTAGTATTTTGCGTTGTATGACTTTATAATTAGTAATAAATTCCGTTATATTTTTTATTACGTCAATATACTGGTTCATTGAGTCTGCATCTAGGTGTTAATAGATGCTATTTTGTTTATAATTTATTTAAAAAATACTTGGGCATCTATCCCTATCAAAAAGGATAGTTGCCCTGATTTTTTGAGGTATAGGTGCCCTTAGGGGCACCTATTCCTGCATACACTGCCATTTATGATTACCTACAGCAGAACTATGCCACGAAAATATAAAATAAAGGAAGGAGTGCGAGCTCGAGTATGTTCTTGGACTACAGAAAACCTACAGTCAGCTTTCGATTAAATGGACAAAAAAACATGGGGATAAACGAAATATCCCGACATAATAGCGCTTATAATAAAAGGTGTGAATAAAAAATCTGAATTTGAGGATGGACTTCCATATGGTTATGCATGTTTATATTTTAGCTAAACAAACGCTTTAAAAATTTAATTACCTATGTCATTTGTGTGATATTAGATTTATCTTCTAATGATAACAATTAAAAGATTTAAAAAATACAAAATGTTTTTCATTATTATAACCCATGTTTCTTGGACTTCTACCTAACATTTGATATGGGTTTTTCGTTTACACGGTATAAAGGGCATCTATCCTTCTCAGTTTTTTCATGGTGGGGCAACTATACATACAGGTAGGCATCTATCCTCAAAAAAAAATGTTCCATGAAAAGCTAATTTCTGCAAAATCTGTATTTGGTAGGTTAAAAAATAATAATAATAATTCAACATAAAGGATTGAGCTAGTTACATTAATTAATGATTAAACGAACTTACCTGTAAGTGAAGTTCGATCATAATTATACGAGTATTCGTCCGAAGAGATTAGCATGATATACTTGTAGTACCGTGTACGTACGGCCACTTTCACACGTTAGTTGAGGTAGCTGCAAATAAAAACAAACGCTCCCTCTTACCGGCCGATAGCAGGCCGCTATATATAGGCCCCACTCCTGCACAACTAGTCATTTAGTTCGGAGCTTGACCTTTTTTTTTTTTTTTTACACTTACATAAACATATTATATATTACAAATTTAATCTTGAATTTGAAATTTGACCTTTTCATGACACTGGGGTAACCCGTGGGAGGGTGGGATGCTAATCTCTTCGGACGAATACTCGTATAATTATGATCGAACTTCACTTACAGGTAAGTTCGTTTAATCATTAATTACACTTCGTATTCGTCCTCCGAGATTAGCATGATATACTTGTAGATATTGAGAGACTTGTCATGAAAACAGGTCTTACTCGTAGTTATTATGCGAAAAACGCACTTTAACCATCAGGTATATCATATTTAATACATAATAATGATTATGTTCTTATTTAATGAACAATTTTATTTATTTTGATAGATATTTACGAGGTACTGTATAACTTTGTTTTTTATAATGCTCGATTTTATTATTACAGGATCATAGTATTTGTAAGAAATGAGTCAACTCAACAATCTGAATTTTCGATAAGGAAAATTATAATTTCAAAAGTATTCGAGCAACTACTTAGTGTCGTGTACTTTGGGCAAAAACAAGGACCAGTCTGTGGATATGCCAAGTGACTGCAACTAAAATATTCTTGTGGATATGGCGGGCTCTTGAGGCCGCGCTGTATTGAGGAATTGTGTCGAAGGTGTTTAATTTTGTCAAGATAACTATTGAGGGTTACACTTACGATAATGTAAAAATTGTATTATATACGGAAGAAACCTGTTCAGAAAGTTTTAATTAAAAATTAAAAATTTTGATTGACGAGAAATTTCGAAGGAAAGTTCTATGTTATATATTATTATTATTACAATTTTGAAAAACTTTTGCATTCTATGTAATGTTCTTGAAGCTCATAAAATTATTTAATGCTTCAAAAGTTCTTTTATAGTTGAAATTTCATCAGATCATTGATTGAGAAAAACAAAACACAAAAAAAAAAAAAAATTATGCATTTCAAGGATCTCAAGTGATGTTACATGTTCAATTTTTTCAATGAAACTGCATATTATACTTAGAGATCACTTATCTCTAATATTACGAGATCTACAACTATTGGTAAAGTTGTGATAAATTTCAACAACTCAAATTCAATTGAATTAATGCTTGCTGAAGACATCCATGGAAGAGATGTATAGTATTGATTGCCGAATTGAAACAACTTAATTGATCAACTATCGTGTTGTTTAAATGAATTTACAGAAGGACAGAAATAAAACTGACTGAAAGGTATTCATCATTTCTATAGATGAGAGTGGGAAATCTCTTATCAATAAAGACTACCGGCGAGCAGCCAGCAGTAGTTCCAACCAGGGTATGTGAGGTGTAATTTGCGGCTGCAGGAACGAGAGAGAAAGAAAAAAAAATAAAATAAAAATATATATATATACTTATGTATATATAACCACGTCAGATGGTTCAAAGACCAGTGGACCAGTGGGTCCGAAGACAAATTACAGCAAGTAAACCATTAAATATGCGATATGATGGTAGGCTATAAAGGAACAAAAATTATGAACTTTACTTGTGTTTTCTTGATAATACCGAAGAGTGGAAACCCAAGAGATTGAAACCCATGAACGCATTAATGGCGTACGCATCTGAGTCATTCTTACACGAAATATATTAATTTTTATAATTGGTATAACATTGGGACGCAAAAAGGAGAATTTTCGAATTATTTGGACAGTTCCCACTAAATACCTTTGAACGGATTCGTCTTGATTCTCTAATAGCTTTAGTATCGTGACTAGAGCGTTTATATGTAATACAAACATCTTTGTAATCGCATCTATTCAATATATATCTCGTGGGCTCATCTCAAGAGGGGAAGTACCTACCAGCCATGCAGGTTATGAAACCAACTGCAATGGTATTGGCGATCTTGAAAAGATTTTGAAAAAATGTGTAAGTATTCAACAAATACTTGAAACCGAAGTAAGCTGGCAGAATTTCCAACTGGTTAATGTGAAATGCCTCATTTCGTTGGGTGCTAGCAGTTTCCTCACCACAAGCGGCCGCCAACCCCGCAGTTGAGAATCCTATGACAATTTCTACATCATTTCAATTTTGTTTACAGAATTAAGCCGCTCAAAATCTGAAGGACAACAGGATATAGATGCGTTGTTTCTTAATTACCATTTTTTAAATTTAAAACATTTACACCTTCTAAAACTTGGTTGTTTTAGCCGGCCACGATGAAGTAATAAGGCCAACTAATGTAGCAAAGTTAAAAAAAAATATATTATTATGTATATAAGAATAAATTACGTATTCCAAAAAATAAAGTTGCAGGAGCTCGGTGGCAACTTATTGTTTCTTTTCATTGAAATATTATGTTATATAGACGTTCGTTTTGTGATTTCTTTTTAAAAAGAGAATCAATCATCATCGAACAATAACTATAGGTAGTGTCGGAACTCCTTATACGGAAGTTATTTTAAAATTAATTATAAAATAAAACTGTTAAGTTGCCAAACTGTAAAGATTATTAAAGAATTATTATGATTAAAAGGAGTAACATTAATTTCTTAGCCTCGAGGAAATTTTTAGAAAAAAAATATTGCAGTTTGGTTTAAATAAACCAAATAACTGTGGAACGTATATTTGGAAAACTATATTCAAACAAAAGCGCAATTAATTTAGTTGCCTTTCTGGTCTGCATGTATTAGGACCGAAAACTAAGCATCTTTTTGATTGGTTGTGGTCATATAGCAGTTCTCACTAATACAATTATTGTTCTAAATTCTTCAAATAAAGAAAAAATATTGAATGTTTTTCATTGTTTTATATTAAAGTAAATATGTTCTTGCCGTATGACTCGGAAAAAGAGTACTGCAGTCAAAAATTAATGTACTGCAGGTTCACTTTGTGATATAGCTCCTATAGCTAAGGGACCATCGACTGCCTTTTGAATGAATTTCGAGGCAAAACAAGAAACACTTAAAATAGGAATACTATAGGAAAAAACAACTAACCACTGTAGGGTCATCGGTTATGGATGACCACTGCTTTTTTAAAAATTTTGACAATTTTTTTTAAAAAAAATTACCAGTGTTCCTAATCTCGGACAACGATGGCTGCGATGAGAAGTCCTTAGCCGAAATGCTCGCATAACAGGTCTGTTGATTTAAAACTTCCTTTGCGGTTTGGGCTTGAGGCTGTTTCGACTCTGCGCTCTATTTAATTATCGCCTTAGCATCTTTGTAAGTTTCTGAAAGATTCTTGCTAAATAATAAGAATTAGTTTTAATATGTAATAACTAATCCTGAGGACAATTAAACGTCTTGTTAAAGAATCGCTGTATGTCGTAATTAAAGCGTCGTGCGTCCATTAATAGATGCTGTATCCGACGATCCGTATCGTTTTATAAAGCTCTGCTGTAGTAGCTATGCTCAAAACATCATAACAAAAAACTCGAAGGCGTCTTGCTGTCGGGATTCGGGAGTGAAGGCGGGACTTGCGCCTGCGTCATCATGACTTCTCCCAGGGCAGGTAAGATCGTTGGTCTTCATGACATTAGTCATTCATTATTGTTCATTAGAACGCAGTCCCAATAGTGAAGCATATTATGGCAACATGAATGCTTGGATAAGTTTTCGCACCTGATCGAAGATGCTTTGAGATTCAAGCACGTGCGCGCGCACTTTCGTCGTACGAAAAAAGGTGTGCCAATAAAGTGCGTAAAAGGACGCACTTCTCAAAAATAGATTTTGCAATAGTTAGTTCAAACAATCAACGCAATACAGGCATAATTTCATAATATATAATCGTGTACGAAAAAAAAACACTTCAAAATTGAACAACGCCTGAGAGCTCCCGCTCATGACCCATTGCCAGTCCATTACTTTGTAGGCATGAGATTGCACGCGAAAATATACTTCAAAATTGAGCAATGCCTGAGGGCTTTCGCCCACGACTCATTGTAAGTCTATTACTTTGTAGGCATGTGATTGCACGCGAAAACGTACTCCAAATTGAAACTTACTTCTAATTTGAGAAATGCCTGAGGGCTTTCGCCCACGACTCATTGCAAGTCTATTACTTTGAAGGCATGAGATTGCACGCGAAAACGTACTCCAAATTGAAACGTACTTCAAATTGAGCAATGCCTGAGGGCCCCCGCCTACGACTCATTGTAAGTCTATCATTTTGTAGGCATGAGTTTGCACGCGAAAACGTACTCCGACTTATTGTAAGTCTATTAGGCATGAGATTGCACGCGAAAACGTACTTCAAATTGAGCAATGCCTGAGGGCTTTCGCCCACGACTCATTGTAAGTCTATCATTTTGTAGGCATGAGATTGCACGTGAAAACGTACTTCAAATTGAGCAATGCCTGAGGGCTTTCGCCCACGACTTATTGTAAGTCTATCATTTTGTAGGCATGAGATTGCACGCGAAAACGTACTTCAAATTGAGCAATGCCTGAGGGCTTTCGCCCACGACTTATTGTAAGTCTATTATTTTGTAGGCATTAAATTGCACGCGAAAACGTACTTCAAATTTGAGCAATGCCTGGGGGGCCTCGCCTACGACTTATTGTAAGTCTATTATTTTGTAGGCAAGAGATTGCATGCGAAAACACACTTCAATAGGTAGCCATAGGCAATCCGATTTGCTAAGATTTCATAATATCCACGTCTAGACAGGTAGATTTTAACAGACTTTCTTGCTGATTCTTTTCTGTAGGAATGTTATTCCGAACCAGTGAAAGATTCCACTCGACGACTCAAAAAGGACTTGTAAAAGTCTATTTGAGTAAGAAACATTAATTGAATTTCGGTTTGAGTTTAGGTATATATCTAAAAAAAAAATCCTATGCGCAAACACACATTATTAGAAAGTTGGCTGACGAGCAATGTTGCGACTCGATGGTGGCAGTGTTGGCGATTGCAGTGACTCCAAAGAACTCGATGACAAGCAGTGTAGAAGACTTCACAAACAAAAGCTCGATGGTGTAGAAGACTCCAAAAAACTCGATGACAAACTTATTCGGTGATAACGTTTACGTGATCGGTTTAATTTCAAATTTCCGAAATCACTTTTACGTTTTTATCACAAAAATAAATAATAAAAATATTAATTTTTAATTTAATAATTTAAAAATAAAATAAAAACTCACCGAATTTGCGGACGTGCGAAGTGGCTGAGCACGAAAACACGAATGACTAGTTGTGCAGGAGTGGGGCCTATATATAGCGGCCTGCTATCGGCCGGTAAGAGGGAGCGTTTGTTTTTATTTGCAGCTACCTCAACTAACGTGTGAAAGTGGCCGTACGTACACGGTACTACAAGTATATCATGCTAATCTCGGAGGACGAATACGAAGTGTAATAGAAATTATTCGTATAAAATTAATATTTTTAAAATTAGGTGGCTATTTCAAGAAGTGGGGCATCTATCCCGGTTTTACCCTAAGTGTGTCCAAAAGTTATATTCTATACACCTATAGTTATATTATATTCTTAAACTTAGCTAAATGATTTAGTATGCACTCTACATCTAGCTTTTGTTGATGCGATAAAGTATATATACTACAATCATCATATGTTTCGTATTACAGCAGCATCCATGCATTTAAATATTTAGTCAAATATATTCCAGTGAATTAGATTACAAGGAAGCATCCATACTAATATTATAAATGCGAAAGTGTGTCTGTCTGTCTGTCTGTCTGTCTGTCTGTCTGCTACGTTTTCCCGGCCCATCTTTTCAACCGATTTTGCTGAAATTTGGTATAGAGGTAGGTTATATCCCGGGGAAGGACATAGGCTACTTTTAATCCCGGAAAATTAAGGAGTTCCCGCGGGAATCAAAAAATCTTGATCCACGCAGACGAAGTCGCGGGCATCATCTAGTATAATATAAAGGAAGAAAACACTGGTAAACGACGCCTCAGACAGCGAGAACTCGTCAATAAATCAACTGCTGAGCGACTACACTTTATCTGTCACTTGTCGCCCCTACTCTCACGAAGAGACGATAGCAAGTTTCTTGTGACACTTGAGCCAGTATAGCGCTGTCCATTTTCTCGCTCTGACAACCGTTTAGTAGGAGTCAAGTACCAGTCGACTAATGCCCAATTGGTGCATAAAATTTCTATCATAAGAATAATTATTGTATAAATTACGAAAATGTGTTTATGTTGGGCTGTTCTTGATTCACGCCGCGCAGCAGAGCAAAAGGTTTTTTAGTTGACGACCTGGACCTGATCTTTCCCGCTATGGCAAATCAACATAACAAAGGGATATACATATTTTCTCACAACCGAATATTCACATGTATGTACACACAAGTAGCCATCAATAATGCCTGGTGAATGAAGGATTCTATTACGTAAAATGACATTCCCATGTACCCACATCATACAAATTGCTTGACAGACCGAAAATGAATATCGAATTCATTCATGACACCTCTAGCTTTGATATATTTCTGTTTCTATACTTTCATATATTTCTGAACAATTCGTTTCTTATTAGTAGACTAGTAGTCAGCTGGTTATGCTAAGTCCACCCGTTTAAGAACTTTATGGAGATCTCTCAAGCATGCAGGTTTCGTAATCTTCTGTGTGATTGTATCTTTTATTTTGTTCACCGTTATAACCAGCGTTATTAGTTTAATTAATATGAACAGTAAGAATTTTAATATTTGTAAAACCTTATATTCACCTTAATTCAAATAAAATATGTTAAAAGAAAAACAAATATAAACCTAATAAAACAATGTCGTAAAAACATGGAAACTATTTTAATGGAAAAGTCATTTACAAGTAATTACGTTTCGTTTCCATTACGCCTACGGTTTTATTCATGCCCCAGGATGCTTGTTCGATTTGCTTTCGATCAACAACCTACTGACATTTGATGCTAAGTATTTTAATTCGAATTTGATACGTTTTTGCTGGTTTTTTATTATAAAAATACATTCATAAAACTTATCAAATTATTAATATATTATGATCCATATATAAATATTATAAATGCGAAAGTTTGGATGGATGGATGTATGTATGTATGGATGTATGTTTGTTACTCAATCACGCTCCAACGGATGAACGGATCTGGATGAAATTTGGCACAGAGATAGATTATAGTCTGGAATAGCACATAGGCTACTTTTTATCCCGGAAAATTAAGAAGTTCCCGCGGGAATCAAAAAAACCTCAACCACGCGGACGAAGTCGCGGGCATCAGCTAGTATTATTATAAGATACATATTATATAATTATGTCGCAGGAAAATGAGGGTGTCAGTGATTTTTCTAGGGATATCTACCGTGTGAAATGACACAAATGAGGTCATAAATTAGTTATTCGCCTTCTTCTGTGATTTCTGAAATCTACTGGAACTGAAATAACTGATATCTGTCCACTTTTATATTAATTATCAAATAAATACTATAAATGTGAAAGTTTGGATGGATGTATGGATATATGGATGGATGTTTGTAACTCAATGACGCCCGAAAGGCTGACCGGATCTGGACGAAATTTGGTACAGAAATAGATTATAGCCTGGAATAGCACATAGGCTACTTTTTATACCGGGAAATTGAGGAGTTCCCGCGGGAATCAAAAAATCTCAATCCACACGGACGAAGTCGCGGGCATCAGGTAGTTTAATTATATCTTACGATATATAATTAAATAATTGTTTAAGGGTGCTAATAACGTAGGCTCCAAGACTTTGTAATTTATTGCATTGAAATGTTTAGTGTTAACAGTTTTTTTTTTCTATTATTGAGTACCAGCGAGGTACTCATTAAACTTCGATCTAGCCTAACTAATTGGCTCATGAGTAGTTCTACTTTAACCTAAACTTATAGTTTAATGTTAACAGTAATTTTAAATCTAAACATTTTTTATTTAAAATAACACCCTATTTCCAAACGTTTACACCGTCTCCCTTCCGACGTGGGTAAACTTTAAAAGCTACGACTTCAAATAACAAGAAGCTGCAGAGCACTTGCAGAAAATGAAACGAGCAATACACCAAAATGCCTCCGAGTACGACATTTAACCGAACAATACTCGACACTGCGGACGCGACCTCGTTCCACCACAAATCAGAGGTAAATCTGATTTTGAACGCCCACTTGTATTGCGTTGTTCCACCAATGCAATGTCAGCCAACAATGAAAACTCTTGTAGGAAGCTTTATAAATCACTTGACATCCTGATTTTGTCCATACAATTTTTATTTTTATAGTATAACGGTTCCTGATGCTCAAAATATTTATTACTAAAGTATTTCTATCTCTATGGCCTCTGCAGCTCTGCACCAAAGTTCTGCAATGACTGTAATCGCAATCACGTCTCGCTGGTAACTTCTAAGAACCTTTAAGAACAGGTCCTATAATTTCGGCCAATAACAACAACTCGGATATCGCTATGGATATCACCACAACAACAATACATTTAAAGAGCAAAATGTTAAGATACGAGTACGTAGAGCAAAGTCCCCAAGTAGCATAATGGGTTGAAGCATAAAACTGGAGATCATTTGCATTTCATTAGGTCCGACCAACAAACAATGTTAAGCTGCTATTTTTTTTTTTGTTTATGTATGAAAATGTACTTCAATATAATATCTGTAAAATTATTGCAACCTTATTACTAAATTACTAGCTGATGCCCGCGACTTCGTCCGCGTGGTTTAAGTTCTTTTGATTCCCGCGGGAACTCCTTAATTTTCCGGGATAAAAAGTAGCCTATGTCTTCAACTATACCCATGCCAAAAATCACGTCGATCCGTTGCTCCGTTGCGGCGTGATTGAAGGACAAACCAACAAACAAACACACTTTCGCATTTATAATATTATTAGTAACATTAGTTAATTAGTAAATATTAGTAAATTAGTAAACAGTAAATTAGTAAATTAGTAGGTAATTAGTATGAAGTATGATATTGGGTTTTAAGAACATACATTTAAGAAAACACAGTACTGTCCGGCAAAGAAGAGCAAGTAGTTTTAAACTAAACATTGGAGTATTCACTGGGGGCCATCTGCATTTCATTAGCATTAGGTCAACAAGTGATCTAATTTATTTGCTGCTCGTTTCATTTTACCTTGTAGCTTTATTTTGGAAAATGTACAAGCTTCACTATAAATCTAGTACATCTCTGGTCTGATTCATTGGTCTGTAGTATTGACAGTAATATTAATTTAAAAAATATAGAAAGATAGTAGATACATTTTTATCGCCCTACAAAACATTATTTTTAAAAAGTACGGAATGGCGGTCATATCACTAAAAGTATACCATTACCAAGTTCCATTTCTTAAGGAATTTCGATTAATGTGGCATTAAAATTTTCTAGGTTCCGTTCCTGTCCGATCCGTTAGACCGGTGGACTGCAGATAAAATCATACGATTGGGCCGTCCCTACAAATAAACGACACGAGAACATAGCATGATAATATCCGTTTTACCTTTAAAATCCCAAAAGAAAGACCACCAGTGGAGATACTTACATGTACATTATATTAAAGATAATATTATGTTTCGGATAACAGTTGAGATATTCTTGAAGCCTTGTAGTTTACCGACTGACAAACAACTGTCTACTAACAGGATTAACTTAATATTTGTGTTGCTAGTAACTAAATGTAAACTTGTTGTTTGTTACGCTGAAAGCGAAGCGCCTATCATACAGTTTAAGACTCTGTTTAAGATATAGACTAGAACTTCTGCTTATGACCGCTTGAAACATTGTTGAACATTTCTAAATGTACTCGTAAATCATGTAGGTACCTACCTAAGTCGTATCAATAGCTCGACTCCTCTCACAACTTGATCTCCTCTCGTCCTTCTAATTCTGAAAAGATGCTCGTGCTTAGTAGTGGGCCGGTGATTAGTTGAAATGATGGAGATGATTTATCAATAGCCAAACGGAATAGTTGCTATTGGAAATACTAGGTAATATCCCAAACAAATAAATATATGTGAAAAAACTTCACCTTCACCACCATGCATGAAAGCAGCATGAAGACACCATCATGCTGCTTTCGCATTTATGTAGTCATATTTAGATTTTAATATAAGACGTGATTTAAAGCTCATTTAGGACTGTCAATGGTTATCTGTTTTAGATTGAAAACATCTTGGTAGGTACACCTTTGAATAACGTAAAATAAAATAATTGACCTCCGAGATGACTCCGTCTCAGAAAACTTTAAAGTCAATGTCTCCTTTTAAACCTAATACCTACTAGTTATTTTAAAGGGAGATTTTCGCTGAAACAAAGAACAAATAAAGTTCCAAATCCAGATAAAGAAATCATTCTGAAACAACATTAGAATCTGTTTAGTAGTTTCCATGTGATGCAAAGAACACGCCGATTTATAAAATGAACATTCAACAAAGCAAGAAAGAACAAAAGATCCACTTTAAAATATTTTGCATAATCCATAAATTTACGAACTACCCTCACAGAAAGAAAAGCAATAAATTCGTGCTATTATAGTAAGCAATGAATTGAACGATCCAACTTTCGTACATAATTACGAGAGACGATTATTATTATCGGTTATTGGACAGAACTCTACTAGCTCAAGTCATAACAAGTTTATGTAGTACGGAAAGTTAACGGTTTTTGACGACTTCAGTTGAGAAATACAAGCCGTTTTGTGCTATTTAAAATCGAAATATATTTGTTTACTTATTGATATAAATGATCTCTTCTAATGAATTTATTGGTTGAGCCGTAGAGCTATAGGATAGAGATTTTTTTGTAGAGGCCTACCACGCTGGCGTTGATGATTTTGTAGGGCCCAGAAGGAAGCAGATTTAGCCCACAAGTCATCTGGCATACGGCTCACAAGAAACTTCACTGAAGTGAGTGGGCTATCACGTTTATCGTCCATTATTTTCAAATCAAGTTTACCTTTGTTCGAAGCACAGTGAGAGATAAAAATTATAAGACCTTTAAGATATTAAAAACCCCGAGGTGCCACTCGAAGTTTTTATCAAAGCTGAAAAACAAAGGGTTGTTTAATGACAGTATTAGTGCAGAGTCAAGGATAAATTTCGATCGTTAGCGAGTTCTTTGTTGAGACTGTATTGGGCCGTGACTTGCCAGTTCATTTTCGGACATTTTAACAATGAGCTCCCTTACAGCCGCTTCATTTTCGAAATTAAGTGTTAGAGTAATTGAATTTTAGCCCTTGCATGAATTAACACTAATATCAATGACAAAATAAGAATAACTATCCGCCATACTGCGGCGATATCACTGTCAATTTATTTTAATTTTAAAGAGATTGCTACAGCAGTGTTACAAATATACTGCTGTAGTAATAATATGTAAAGAAAAATACTGTCGTAAAGGCAAAGTATTTACACATTTCTAATAAGAAAAATATTAGGTATATTTACTTTCTATACTAATATTATAAATGCGAAAGTTTGGATGGATGCATGGATGGATGGATGGATGGATGGATGTTTGTTTCTCAATCATGCCAGAACGGCTGAACGGATCTGGATAAAATTTGGCACAGAGAATATCACATAGGCTACTTTTTATCCCGGAAAATTAAAGAGTTCCCGCGGGAACCAAAAAACCTCAATCCACGCGGACGAAGTCGCAGGCATCAGCTAGTAGTTCAATATTTGACTGTACCTTTTAGTATCGAAGTTTTGAAACATTTCGTATGAAGTCAACCTTTGATTAGCAGCTCTTTACACTACTTTCATAACTTACATTAACTTAGAGACACATAAAGTTTCTTGGAAATGACTCAACTCCAAGCTTTTTGACTAAAATTAACAGGCTGTTATCTTAATATTATGTTACTGAGACTTTAGAACTAACTTCACCGTGGATACATGTTGAGTGTATTGAAAACTTCTACCAAAATATCTGTGAAGGAAGCTCGCGTGCCTACAGACTGCAGTCGAAACACAACAAAGCCATTACCAGTGGATGCTCGGCACAATCTTATTTTCTAAGTTTGGATCGAACTCAAAGTTCTACTCATTCACGCGCGACGTTACCTCCAATACACACATTGAATCTTCAAGTGTTTATTCAGACGTACCACACCACAGCAGTCAAATTTCGCCAGGCATATAATTATATGTATACGCGACGTAGGAAGTTCTTTTTATACATAAGGTTTGGCAGATGATTTGTACCATTGTCGTGAATGTCAATAGCAGACGACATAGCAGCTGCTAAAGAAACCATTTGCAGCGCTCACGTTTGAGACAGATCACATCGTGACCGCAGCAAAAAATTATTCACTACTAGCTGATGCCCGCGACTTCCTTTGTCCGCGTGGTTTAAGTTTTTTTGATTCCCGCGGGAACTCCTTTATTTTCCGAGAAAAAAAGCCTATGTCACTCTCCAGGTCCTCAACTATACCCATGCCAAAATCAAGTTGATCGGTTGCTCCGTTGCGGCATGATTGAAGGGCAAACCAAAAAACTAACAAACACACTTTCGCATTTATATTTATAATATTAGTATGACACGTAGTTGCATTTTCGCAACCACAAATGACTAATGGCGCGCTTAGATTGGGTCGATTTGACCGTACTCGCCTGGAGCCGTTTTCGGTCGTCGACTAATATGTTAACTGTAATTCGATTGGCCGTATTTGATCATAGCCCGTTTGCGGTCATCAACCTAGTATAAAAGTTGTTAGGTACGGTTCGCCGTATTCAGTCGTACCAGACTTGTGGAAACTTGCTGCTGACTGAAAACCGAATGTCGAACCGACCGCCTGAATTTAAACAGGCTGATCACCGGATAACCAAATTCGTTAATCGTATAATATATACGTAACGAATTTCTTTAAACCGAATGCAGCTGACGGCATCTGTCACCGACCTAATGTAAACAGGCCATTTAGGTCAATTGCAACATCTATGGTTGCAATATCATCTCAAGCCACTAATTGTCGACTGCCTGGCGATAATATTTGCCGCTGCGATGTGGTCCTCCTGAATAGACTGTTAGAAGAACTTCAAAACTGTAATTTTCTCGAGAATTTAATAGGTTGTTTGTTGTTCTCAAGTTGCGAATTCTATTTCTTGTACAATGTTCAAGAAAAGGCGTGAATGCGTCTCAATATCAGAATTTATAGCTGATATTATTATCGGGTTTCTTTCAACACTCATTTGACGCTTTGACTCAGATCCCTTACGACAGTCATAGTGGTTTTTTTATGAATAAAACAACCAAACGACACACACCTAAAAAATCAAAACCAGAGCTTCTGAAAAGGCATGCGTTCAACACATGCGGCTAGCACAGTTCAAACGCTTCCAATTTAGCCAGCCAATCTTTTTAGGGTTCCGTACCTCAAGAAGAAAAAAGCAACCCATTTGTGCGCGAGTCTGACACGCACTTGTTTTCCAATCATAAGAGCATATGCTACCTCTACTTACTAACTAAAATAACAATATAGCCTAAAAATTTGACTATGAGCCAATCTTGATAAAATTTAACACATCTGCATCCTGGAGCTGGACGTAATAGAATATTTTTCATCCCGGAAATTAAGGCATTTCCCTCGGACTTGTATTCCCGTGGACAAAGTAGCAGGTATCAGGTAGTGTGTATTAAGCATAATAGGTTACTACTTTGTCATGTATACCCTGAAGCGGGTCTCCGTAAATTTAACAAGATAATTTAGCGCAGGATTTACACTGGTCGTATATTAACCTCCCTACCACCTGGCTTAGCCATTAATTCTCATTCTGTCTATATGGCAGGTCTTCCGAAATATATTAAACTTAACGATATGACATCTTAGTAACAGTATGAATTGCTCTGGAGCCTTATTAATATATTTACTGAAAGTTAAGGAATAATTCTATATCAGAGCCTCTCCACTTTATAAGTGTATAATATTATGTATTAAGTTCTAATATTATGTACTCAAGTAAGAAAAATGATTTCCGGCTAGAACAATTAATATAATAGGAAAGAAAATAACGATTGATGATGAGTTAGAACCGCGCGCACTGGCCACTAAAAGTTGCCGGCAACTTTCTATCGCGACGCGACGTGTAACGTCCTTATAGTGGATGTCGCGACGGCTTTAAGTTGCCCGTGCGCGCGGGCTCCTAGAGTTAACTATTTTTCGCCTTATAGTCAGTCGTATATATACCCGTATAATAGCCATTACGGGTTCTGTTAAAAATATCAAAAATATCATTAAAAATTAAATAATTTAGTTTCCTTATAATATTTATCTATAATTCAAATAATTGATCTAGTTTCAGGCTCAGCCTTTCAGAAAATTGAGCGTTCTGAGGTCAACTTTGGACGTTAGAAAATCTCCACTTTGAAAGCCCCCCATTTCGTCAATTTTATAAGGGAAAAATTAAAAAAAATATATTTTTGGACTCTATTCCTAATTATCTTTAAAATGATATACCGCAACTCTATGTAACGCTATAAAAATATTTTACTTCGACTTTCTATGAGAGCCCCCCTGAAATAAAGATTTTTATAACTTTTTAAGCCATATTCGGCTGGAGGCCATAGGTTTACATATTATATTTAAATTTGAAATAATTACGTTCAGTAATTCAGAAGTTATAAGGCTCTGACAGATGGACAGACAGGCGGACGGACGGACGGACGGACAAGTGCCAATTCACTCAAGTAGACTCAGAGACCTTCGCTTCGCTCGGTCAATAACATTTTCTTTAAAAAAATAACACTGAAAAAAGTTAAACCATGGAGGAACTAGAGTCGCGTACCTATATTCACCCGCATATCTTGAGGGAACTCTTTGATTTTCCGGGATGCAACCTATATCTGTATCTAATTTCGTCAAATTCGGTTGAACAGATGGGCAGTGAAAGCGGAGTAGACAGACACACATACTGACCGACAGACTTATTTTCGCATTTATAATATTGCCAGAGAGTGCCAGAAAAAAGTATAATCCATACTAATATTATAAATGCGAAAGTGTGCCTGTCTGTCTGTCTGCTACACTTTCACGGCCCATCTGCTCAACATTTGAATTAAATTTGGTACAGGGGTAGATTGTATCCCGGAAAATTAAAGAGTTCCCGCGGGAATCAAAAAATCTTAATCCACGCAGACGAAGTCGCGGGACTCATCTAGTAAGTAATATGTACTAGAAATGCTCAAGGTTATAATTTTAGGTTGTCTCTGTAGGTACATAGTTTCAGTTGGACTACAATGGCAACCTTTGGGCACAGAATAGGTAATAGTAGTAACTTTGGGGATTGCATCTGCGAGGCTGTGAAACGATCGCTGAAGGACGATCGGTCTCTTTGCCTCTTGCGAATACACTTCACGCGCGACAACTTGAAGTCTTTGTTCGAGACGGACCTTTTAAACTATTAAAACTTGGAGATAGCACAACTGTGCTTGAAGTTTTGAACTTACTAGTGGGATCGAAGTTTAAAGTCGTGGCGATTTTTTTACGGTTTAATGACATACTTAATCAGCATTTCATCTTCTAAATCCTTATTTTTTATTTATTTAATCTGTATTATATTATGTTAAATGTTTTTAATCGTACAATCTTAATGTGAATAAAAATCTAAAATTTAAGAGTGCTTAAATTCTTCGCAGCTTAATTATATTCTTACTTAAATGTCATTATTTACTTTATTTATCTCCAAAATTGTATAGAGCTGTGAATAATATATTTCGTGGAAATCGGTAACAAAGCTTGATGTCGAATATTCATCTTAAAATGACACAGAAAACATAAGCTTGGGTGTTTTCGAAACGCGTTTTTCAGAAAGTATCTGAATGGTTAAATCCATTGTTTGAGATACAAAAGAGCAGAACAATATGTTTAGTTGAAGCTCTCAGAGAATCATAATATGTAAACGTATTGTATACGAACATAATATGTGAAACGGCATGTAACAAATGATTTGAAATGTGAGAAGAATATTTTTTTCGTACCACTTGCTCAAAAAAGTGACATTCTATGCCACAAAAAGCGAACATAACAATAGTCATTTTTAATCTGTTAAAAACAGGGAAAGAAAGTTGTACTGAATTTCATTCATCCTCTAGGGGGAGAATGTGATTTAAATTTGGAATACTTACCGAAATTTATACTGAACTACATCTGTGTTTACACCATTGAGTTTGTTTATAATGCATTACCTATACATCTTTTTGAAAAAGGAATACGCATTTATTATGCAGTTATGATTAATTATTAAATAAAATGACGAAAACCGACTAGGCCGTATGAGCTTGATGTCTTTGCTTTTCCGACAAAAAAATATTAGTCTAGGAATTTGCCGCGTTTTTGTTTTCTTCAAATACATAAACGTTATTTATAATTTATAACTCTCTCTATCAATAATTAATTGGACCAATGTTTCGAATGTTAACTTTTACTTTTAATTTGCTTTTGACTTTTTACTTTTTGACGACCTCCGTGGCGCAGTGTGTAGCGCTGTTGTCTTAACGTGCGGAGGTCCCGGGTTCGATCCCCGGCAGGGTCAATTTGGGAATTTATAATTTCTGAATTTTCCCTGGTCTGGCCTGGTGGGAGGATTCGGCCGTGGCTAGTTACCACCCTACCGGCAAAAACGTGCCGCCAAGCGATTTAGCGTTCCGGTACGATGCCGTGTAGAAACCGAATAGGGGGATGGGTTTAATATAACTGCCATGCCCCTAACAGGTTAGCCCGCTACCATCTTAGACTGCATCATCACTTACCATCAGGTGAGATCGCAGTCAAGGGCTAACTTGTAGTGGATAAAAAGAAAAAAAAAATTGTCATTATTTTTAATAAATGCTTATCTCATATTATTGTTGTGTTAATTTTTTCGCAAATGGTACGAAAAGTAGAGTATTTTCCTCGGTGATAAAGCTGTCTTAGTCTTGGGTGAACTTAAATCCCTCGCTACACTCAGGACTGGTCTTAAATCCCTCGCTTCGCTCGTGATTTAAGTTTTTAACACCCTCGCTGCGCTCGGGAGTAAACCTCGAGTCCTTCGTTACGCTCGCGATTTAAATCGTTACCCGCGACAGAAGACACTGCTTTATCCCCTTGGTTAATAATCTACTAATTTATAGGTAAAGATATTTCAACCAAACAATACGTATCTTATATAATACGTTCTTATATATATCCCGTCTTTTTCGAATCATATGAAATAGTAGATTATTAACCAAGGGGATAAAGCAGTGTCTTCTGTCGCGGGTGACGATTTAAATCGCGAGCGTAACGAAGGACTCGAGGTTTACTCCCGAGCGTAGCGATGGTGTTAAAAACTTAAATCACGAGCGAAGCGAGGGGTTTAAGACGAGTCCTGAGTGTAGCGAGGGATTCAAGTTCACCCAAGACTAAGACAGCTTTATCACCGAGGAAAATACTCTACTTTTCGTACCATTTGCGAAAAAATTAACACAATAATAATATGAGATAAGCATTTATTAAAAATAATGACAATTAAAAGTAAAAGTTAACATTCGAAACATTGGTCCAATTATTGATAGATTTTTTTTGTCGGAAAAGCAAAGGCATCAAGCTCATACGGCCTCGTCGGTTTTCGTCATTTTATTTAATAATCATAACTGCATAATAAATGCGTATTCCTTTTTCAAAAAGATGTATAATGCTTTATATATACAAACTCAATGGTGTAAACACAGATGTAGTTCAGTATAAATTTCGGTAAGTATTCCAAATTTAAATCACATTCTCCCCCTAGAGGATGAATGAAATTCAGTACAATTTTCTTTCCCTGTTTTTAACAGATTAAAAATGACTATTGTTATGTTCGCTTTTTGTGGCATAGAATGTTACTTTTTTGAGCAAGTGGTACGAAAAAAGAATTAAATATGCATATCCATACTAATATTATAAATGCGAAAGTGTGTCTGTCTGTCTGTCTGTCTGCTACGCTTTCACGGCTCATCTGTTCAACCGATTTTGATGAAATTTGGTACAGGGGTAGGTTGTATCCTGGGGAAGGACATAGGCTCCTGGGGAAAGACATTTTTCATCCCGGAAAATTATAGAGTTCCCGCGGGAATCAAAAATCTTAATCTACGCGGACGAAGTCGCGGGCACCATCTAGTCTTCTTCTTCTATCTAAATATATAAAAGGCAAAGATCACTGACTGACTGACTGACTGACTGACTGACTGACTGATCTATCAACGCACAGCTCTAACCACTGGTCGGATCGGGCTGAAATTTTGCACTCAGATAGCTATTATAACGTAGGCATCCGCTAAGAAAGGATTTTTGAAAATTCCACCCCTAAGAGGGTGAAATAGGGGTTGAAAGTTTGTATGAAACTCCGTCATTTCTCAAGTTATATCCATGAAACTTGGTTTACAAGCTACGGGTAAAAAATTAAGAAATATGTGTTTCACAGTTTTTTGAAATTTGGAGTGAAATAGGGGATGAAAGTTTGTATGAAAGTCCTTCATTTCTCTAGATATTTCTCAAGTTATATCAACGAAACTTGGTATTTTGGCTTACAGTAATAAATAAAGAAGTATATGTGTTATAGTTTTTCAAAATTCTACCCCCACGGGGTAAAATAAGGGTTGAAAGTTTGTATGAAAGTCCTTCATTTCTCAAGTTATAGCCATGAAACATAGCATTTGGGCTTTCAGTTAGATATGCAAGAGTACGTGTTTCACCATTTTTGAAAATTCGACCCCCTAAGGGGGGGAATATAGAGTTTGTCCTTCAATCACGCCGTAACAGAGCAACTGATCAACGTGATTGCATGAGTATTGTTAAGGACCTGTAGAGTGACAGGCTACTTTTTAAACCAGAAAATTAAGGAGTGCCTGTGGGGAAAAAAACTTAAACCACGCGGACGAAGTCGCGGGCATCAGCTAGTTATGTATAAAAGAGTATCTGAGCATTCATAGTCACTTTGTGTTAAAATCTTTTTCCGCTATTTAACATTCAGTAACTGTGACAATAATAACAGCTATAGGACTGTTACCATTAAAACAAAAAAAAATAGGACAGTAACATATTAATATCAATATTACATTTTATTGCGATTTTGCTAACTGCATTTTCATTTAAAAGACTAACACACGTTGAACCAAAGCAATCACACAAAAATTAAACACCGAAATTTTTCGAGAAGCAGTGTTAGTACACAAATGAATATACCTACCTAAATAAACAACCTACGGCTTCATATAGCAGAGTTTTAGAATATTCACTTAATTGAATTCGAATACAAAAATGGTGAGTGCGGAATAATAAGTTACTTCTTATTAATATGGTCATTCCACCACCACCATCATGGTATATTTTTAGCAAAGAAGAAAATCTCTGAAGAAAATATGTTTACTAACGCTTGGAAATCGCACAAAGGCATTTGACACAAAGTGTACGAACTAAGGCTGCGTCAAAGAATATTATAGTGAAAAATATTCTTAGCTATAAGATATGGAAATATACGCGTAAGTACATATTATGTTATATAAAGATTTTTAATAGAGTTGGATAGTTACTTTTACCACGCGGTAAGAAAAGATGGTAACTAGGACTAGGTATGTAGCAAAACTAGTCGGGCATATTCCGACAAAACATGTGAGTTAAAACCGATCACACATAATAATATGTTTAAGAAGTTGTTTTTTTTGCTAGAACTAGCCTTTACTTCTATAACAAAGCGGAGTGAAGTCGACCTGAGTTCATTCGGAAGTCAGAAGGGTTTATTTTAGAAAAATAAAGTCATTTTTAGCATCTTAATAATATTTGTTGTTATCCACCTAACAGTCTTTGGAAGAAAGATATCACGGAAGAGTATAAATGAGACTACAGAAATAATATAGATACGCTAACTCTTAATAACAGCTGAGTAAAGATTCCGTTTTAAAACAATTACCTTTTAACAAACGAAGTTTGGGAGTGAGCTTTAATTTCGTGTTTCGGCGATATTTGGCAAATTAATTCGGAAACTTGATCGGAACACGCGAGCGTAAGATGTTTGTTCTGGCAGAGTTTCTTACTTAATAACTTGTTTGCTTGAGACCAAATACTTTGACTTTCTAGAGCTCTTAACTCATTTTAGTAATCCTATTATAACTTTAGCTCAGCTAGTACGTGAAATTTTTTCTTGTTTAGTGTGTAGCGTCTTACGAGTATGTTTAATGTGTACCTACTTTTCAGATATTAGTATAATGTATATTTTTATCTAAAACTTTTGAGTATTTCCATGGTAAATAGACTACGAGAGAAATTTGAAATCTGTTAAACATATAAAATACTTTATCTACACTAATGTTATAACATTCTACTTATGTTTCCAATACTTGACTTATAATTACTACTGTTATAGCGCAGATAACAAAACACTCAATTTAAGCAATTTCACATGATGGTATAATATCCACATCGATATCGTAAAATCTCATTATAACATCAATAAAACGCGACCAATTAACCTGGCGAGCCTTATGTCAAAATCCTCATACAAGTTGTATAAAATTTTGATATTAGGCTGGCTTTTGAAAACAGTTGGGTTATACGTGAAAACTTCGTCGAAACTACTAAACTTACATACACAAAACTCTTTGGTAAGATCTTGTGCCAATTAAATAAAAAACGAACAGCGCGCGCTCGCTCCTGATTGGCCCTGCGCGCGCAGCTGCGCTCTCATTGGTTAGATTTTAATGGCGGCAAGTTCACTGTGACAATACACGTACGCGTGAATTTAATGTTTCGCAATGTGTTTTGTATTGTCAGCTTTTACTCTTGTTGTTTGATAAATTGCATTAGTGAAGATAAAGTAGTGTATGCAACTGCATATAACACGGGTATTAAAACACTCGTTACTATTATGAAACTCGCTGCGCTCGTTTCATAAACTCACACTCGTGTTTTAATACCCTTCATTATATGACAGTTGCATAAACTACTATTATTTTTCTCAGAGTTACATAATTTTTAAGAAAAACATCGTGTCAATGTTAGGCGCCCGGTACACAGTCGATCTGGACCAGTCTGCACCAAACATTATTTAGAACTAGCTGATGCCCGCGACTTCGTCCGCGTGGACTAAGTTTTTTCGATTCCCGCGGGAACTCATTAATTTTCCGGGATAAAAAGTAGCCTATGTATGTATGTATGTATATTCTTTATAGCTGATGCCCGCGACTTCGTCCGCGTGGAATAAGTTTTTCAGTTAATTTTCCAGGATAAAAAGTAGCCTATATTACCTACTATCCCACGGTATAATCCCCCTGTAATGGTGAAACACGTACTTCTTCATATTTTAACGAAAGCCCAAATGCTGTTTCATGGCTATAACTTGAGAAATTAAGGATTTTCATACAAACTCCCTATTTCAACCCCTATTTCACCCCTTCGGGGGTGGAATTTTGAAAAACTGTGAAACACTTTTGTTTTCATTTTCAACCCGCAGCTCATATATCAAGTTTCATGGCTATAACTTGAGAAATTAAGGACTTTCATACAAACTCTCAACCTCTATTTCACCCCTTCGGGGGTGGAATTTTGAAAAACTGTGAAACACATATGTTTCCATTTTCAACCCGCAGCTCATATATCAAGTTTCATGGCTATAACTTGAGAAATTAAGGACTTTCATACAAACTTTCAACCCCTATTTCACGCCTTCGGAGGTAGAATTTCGGGATAAAAAGTATCCTATGTCCTACCTCGTAGTATGGGCTCAAATCGTGCCGAGTTTCGTTTGAATTCATTCGGTAGTTTCGGCGTGATGCGCGGCCAAGATACAGACAGACAGACAGACAGACAAAAATGAAAAAAATTACAGATTTGGCTTCAGTATCGAATAATAAGTGCCCTCCAAAAAAAATTTTCAAAATATCTTCAATGTACAGAATTGGACCTGTTACAGTTTTATTATACCTAAGTATAGATGCACCAATTTAAATGGTATCGAGCTATACAGTTTGTTTAAGTTTTGAGTTAGGAAAGGCTATACCTAGCTCTGAAAAAAAGGCGTTTGGATAACAATAAAGTGGGTAAGATGCAAACTTACTCATTATTTGCTGTAGTTTCTCAAGCTGAACTTTCCTCTTTTTAACTTGTATTTGTATTTTGTAGGTAACGAACCATTTTAAGACAAGTTTTCTTTCTTCTTTGCTTAGTAGAATGAACGGGGCAAAGTATATCTATATAATTAAAGTTTGGTTCACTTTCGATGGGGCTAATATAAGGTTTTTCAGGCAATTTTGGAAAATTTTAGTATCACCAGTTGCATGCACTATTTGGTGTACGTCCCTAAATATCAATTTTTAGCCGCTATAAATGTATAAGAATAAGAATAAGAATAAGAATAAGAATAAGAATAAGAATAATAATTGGTTAGTTTATTTAGATATTAGTATTTAAGTTTATTTTTATTTTTGCACCACCTCTCGTTGTCCTTTTCTTCATTATTTCCCTAGCGCTAAGGTTGTCTGGAAGAGATCGCTGCTTAGCGATAAGGCCGCCTTATTGTACCTATATTTTAAGTTTTCTTGTATCTCTGTGTTTTTGTGGTGTACAATAAAGTATATAGGTACATACATACATACATACCTAACTTTTGTTGAACAAAAGTTAAATCCATAAACGTTTTTCTTTATTATATTCTGTACACTGAGTACACTGAGTGATTCCACACAGGTATTTTTTTAAATAAACTCAAAAACTGCCAGTGGTGGTCTGAATTATAGAGAGAACTCTGATTTTTAATTGCGTGGAATTCTGACGTTTCATGACATTTCTTGGTTAAAACATTTTCCCCAAAAAAAGGGTAACAAATTCTAATAAAATATAAGTAATGCTATGGATTCTAAAGATTAAATTTATAACAGTGTTAGTTTACATTAAATTGTTAATTACATAATTAATAGAGCACTATTTTAATTTCAAGTGACAAACGTTACAAACATTTTATATTTGCATACTTAATGTGCACACATGTAATTACATGCATTAGCAGAAATTAAATACTTATTACCGACTGACGACTGAAAGAGTCTTAAAGTAATTAGAAAGAACAATTTTGCTATGAAAGGATAAAGAAAAATCCAACAACTAATAACAGTAAACATTTTACAGTAGGTACTTTATAATGAATTATTAAAATAATCATCATCCTCGTCATCGTCACTGACATTTATAATGAAAGTGTCACAGACACTGTCAATCAAATGGTCAAAACGGCATAGTTTGTACTCTTTTTTAATAACATGTGCTGTGCACTCTAGCCATTTGTTTGGGGTGACATTGTTCACTCCCTCGACCAAAAGCTCTTTCACTTTCACCATTTTATAAGTTTTATTGTTTTTTGCCACATGCCCCTTGGCTTGAGCCCAAGCCAACTCAATCGGATTGAGCTCTCAATGGTAAGGGGGTAATCGGAGCACAGTGATCCCTCGTTCCGCTGTCATCTAGTCCACAACATACTTATTATATTTATGCTTTTCTTTGCTAACTATGTCCAATAAGTTTACCTCCAACATAGTTTCATCATAATTTAAATTCTTTGACGTTAACCATGCCTCAATATCAATCTTTTTCCAGCCGGTTGTTGGTATTCGTTCAACTTTTCGTAGTGACAATAGCAAGTAGCAACAACAGCACATTTGAACATTCAAGCTGAAAGTCGAATGATATGATCATCAGGATGACGGCCGACAGACGCCTTAAAAAAAACTTTTTTTTAAAAAGAACTTTTTTTTGAGTTTACCTCCTTTAGAATCGATTTTCATATATAATCCCGGGGTATGAAAAATGGGGGGTAAAATCAAACTTTCTCCGTTACGTTATTTACTTTATGTTTCCATGGCTATGTAATGTATTTTGATGAATATAAATTATATAATTAATATAAATAAATGTATCAAGTATGCTTTCAGTAACATACAAATTGCGTTCATTTACCCTCCTTTACTAATTTTTATATTTTACTAGCTGATGCCCGATCTGATCTGTTAAATGTTATTAAATATCAATATTGAAACACTTATTATTGAACGCCTAAATTGAATAAATATTTATGACTTTATGACTTATGACTTAATGTGGGAGAACAAATCAAAACAACTGGTCACACCAGCATGAGTAACAAACCTTTTTAACTGAAAATTAGAAATTATTATATTCGATACTTTTATGTTGATTAAGTTTTAAGTCAATTTGTAGTTGAAGGTAATTTTTTTTTAAAAATATATATTGGCTAGCGCTTGGCTGCAATCAGACTTGCTTGCAAGTGGTGATGCAGCCTAAGGTGGATAAATAAATTAAAGTGGATAAATTTATTGGGCATAGCAAAGAAAAGCATAAAATAATGTAATAGAAATGTCGTGGACGAGTTGGCAGCAGAACAAGGGATTACTGTTGGTACTCCAATCACCCCCTTACCATTGTGAGCTCAATCCAATTGAGTTGATTTGGGCTCAAACTTGGATTGCAATTTGGATGTTGCAAAAAACAAAATGGTGGAAGTGAAAGAGCTTTTGGTTGAGGGAGCTAACGTCACCTCAAACAAATGGCTAGAGTGCATAGAACATATAATTAAAGAATGTGTCGTATTACCCATTTGATTGACAGTGTCTGTGGACGATGAGGATGACGACGACAACGATGATCATGATGATTTTATTAAATACTGTAACAAGCATTGCACGCGTGGCTCGGCCTCGAATACTTTCCTGCTTAATCGACTAAACTTCTCGCTCTTAGCGCTTTGACCAACGTGTCTCTGCGAATAACAAAGCGGCGGAGCCCTATATAAGCCCGAGCGTGACGAAGATATTAACTCAATTTGCTAGTTAGCGACCATACTATCAGAAGCCGCTGCAGTCGATTCTCACGTCTAAAGCTAGGGAACCTAGGATTTAGCTAGATTCCGTTACTTATTATAAGCTAGGAGATCGATAGCCGTACAATACATACGAGCTACTGTCATTGGCGTTTCTTTTACTTCTACCCTACTACAATACTTAATTATTAACTAGCTGATGCTCGCGGCTTCATCCACGTGCAATAAGTTTTGTTCATTGCCTTGAAAAAGGATCCATACTTCCATACTAATATTTTATCAATGCGAAAGTGTGTCTGTCTATCTGTCTGCTACGCTTTCCCGGCTCATCTTTTCAACCGATTTTGACGGAATTTAGTATAGAGGTAGGTTGTATCCCGGGGAAAGGCATAGGCACTATCCCGGAAAATTAAGAAGTTCCAGTGGGAATCAAAAATCCTTAATCCACGCGGAATCTAGTTTGTAATATTAGTAAGTATGGATAAACTTTATTATTATTGGTTGTTGTTTCTTTCTTTTATCTTTTATCCTTTCTTAGCAAAGTTATTAATTCTAATAAAGGACTAATTCAGTCTTTAGTCAGTAATAAGTACCTACTTATTTGGATTTTGCTTGTGACAAATGATAAACTATGTATTTCAGGTAATAGGTGCATGTGATCAATTTGCTTCATACAGTAATTTTTAACCTTAAAAAACCTGAGTCTTGAAATAAAAAAGGCATAGAAAAATGTTTGTCACAACTGATCGTCACAAACGTCAGAATTCCACGCAATTAAAAATCCGAGAAGTTCTGGACCCATGAAAGTGAGTTAGTTTCATAGCATAATTCTTTTTTTGTTAAAACTTCTAAACGCTTCGTGAACGCACCCACATTAAAATATAACAATACCTATGTACGAGTAGTTATAATCATTAACTTAACAACCATTTTCATTTATACATTTCACGACCGGCATTGTTTCCATATCCCGTTAAGTAGATAAATTAATGAAATACACGAACAGTTGATTTTCAATTACTATTTTGTGTAGTGGTAAATAATAATAATTTAATGTCGTTATTTAATTTACGAGCAAGTAGGTATTTTATAATACAAGTAGGTTTATTATGTAAAAAAATGCTACACATTTTTTTCATTTTACCCTACACCTCTTGTTAAAATTACTATTCAAGTTACTATAAAAAAAGCTTAATAGACTTATCTGTAAGCATATAAAGAGTATATTACATTTCTTGGTTGTAATTTTTGGATACGTCCTTTTAAACGCTAATTATTATTAAACTATGATTGCTACTTGATGCGATCAAATTGTGTACCTCTAAGTAAACAAAAGGTATGCTAGAAAAAGGTCTTATAAAGACAGTTTTTCGGCATATATACCACGAGCAAACGACTGATATCTTATCGGCCAATACCGTAAAAAGGCTCCGAAAATAGTGGGGCATTTAAAAAATAAAAGTGTACGGTTCATTATCCGCTATCCAATAGAGCATCTTGTTTCGTTCACACACTTTTACCTTTTACTTAACAAGTTCGGTGAAGCATGAACACCTTTTTTCTAAACCCTTTTGAAAAGAAACGGTAGAAAAATGCTACATAAAAGAAAAAGAGTTGTAGTGCGTATTGAAACTAATAGGTATGCTATTTTATATTTAACTAGGATGGATTGTGCTTCAAGTATGTTCAAGTATAAAATATCATGGCAATTTTAGCCTTTTATTAAAATATTGAGCTATAACAATCAAATATCATCATACTAATATTATAAATGCGAAAGTGTGTTTGTTTGTTGTTTGTTCCTTCAATCACGCCGCAACGGAGCAACGGATCGGCGTGATTTTTGGCATGGGTATAGTTGAGGACCTGGAGAGTGACAAAGGATACTTTTTATCCCGGAAAATTAAGGAGTTCCCGAGGGAATTAAAAAAAACTTAAACCACGCGGACGAAGTCGCGGGCATCAGCTAGGTACCTATATAAATATATTACAAAATATTCCAATATTGTGTAAGGGCCAACTGCACCACAGAAAGTTATCGGTAGGTATAGCTAATACCTAGCTAATTTGCCTATAAAAAAAGCTAGCAAAATGTAAATAATTCTTCTTGTGTTATGTCATGTAAATGTTTATTTATTTATTTATTCTGTACAAAATACAAATTAAAACTAAACTTAAATATAGAAAGGACGTGTACAAGGACATCTTATCGCTACAAATGTGGATTTCTTCCAGATGCCCTAGGTGTGAGAACAATTGATGTCTAGAGATGCATAGCAGGTACAGAAACGATAAGAGACTATAAACAAAACTAAATAATATACATAATTTAAAAGCATATACCTACATATATAATCATATAAATATGTATATATGTATATATAAATACACAAATATAATTTAAAAGATAATACATATAATATTATGTTAGTGTTATTAATGTTCTTACTTTCAAAAAGATTATACTTACTCAAGTCAATTTTTTACCAAAATTTGAGTATAATTAGAGAATTTAATTGAATATAACTTCAGAATTAAAACAATTATAATCAATAGAGCTAAGTATATTTTTGTTCTAAATATAAATCTAATTTGTAAGGAAATCCGCTTATTATACAAGAATATCGGTAAAAGCCGGTAATGCTCCTATTCCTTCTTATTATACAATGTTCTACTCCTACTCATTGTTATAGATGACGGCCTGAATAGACGGCTAGTCACCCAATTGAAAGGGAAAATGCTTATCACGCCATCGCCAGTAAACAGTCAAGTGAGATCAGAATTCTTTACACGTGTTTGGAAAACACATAGGTATAGTTCCCACTTTAGCTATTTCCAAGATTTCTTTCAATGTGTTGGACCTGTTTTCTAGAGGTTTTTGAGAGCTACCTCCGTATACCTACTGTTTTATAAATAATGAGATTTATATTTTATATACAATGACGATTGTACTATAAATTTAACGTTTTCAGTGTGTTTATCCATTAAGATAGAGGTAATAGCTCATCAATTTACCAGCTATCGAATAAGAACCTTTTCCCCCCTTTTGCGGATCATTTCTGACGTGTCTTAACTTTTGCTGCCTCAGAATGCAAGGTATCTTGCATGATGATCGCATTCAAAATATTTAAAGTACATGTATAGAAACCACCCTTGTTAGAAAATATCCCGCAAATGCATACGTAAGTTGCAAAATAACATTACCTAACATTTCAATTAACCTGATAACACATTTTTCATAAAATATTCACGGCGTTCGCCCCACTTTGATTACAATCACGAATGCTACGGTCAACGCGACCGACGACGTCAGCCCAAATCAAATTTACTGCTGATTGGTGGCCTCTGTACAACAAACATATGCCGCAATCGTAATATGTGGCTACACGGCAACAACAGGTGAGCACAACGCCAGCAGAACAATGCGAACTCTTTCGGTAACATATGTTTAGTAGAGTTTCTTTTTAAATTGTCTCAGTTACGATCTTTTTTTAACCGGCAGAATATTTTTAAAATTATTAATATATTTTACATCTCTCATATTCGGTAAGTAGGTCCTTATTACCCCCAAATGGAGCTTGTAGGTGACCAATTAGCGCTCTGGGGTAATAATGTAGCTAGAAAAGCCCTAGGGCGGTAAGTAATTAAAAAAAGTATGATGGTTAGATGTACGCGAACTTTTTGAAGAGTTTTTTTTTTTAATTACTTACCGCCCTCGGGCTTTTCTAGCTACATTATTACCCTAGAGCGCTAATTATTGGTCACCTACAAGCTCCATTTGGGGGTAATAAGGACCTACTTTACCTCACAATCGAGATGTAAAGCAGAGTAGTTAGCTCGGGTGTAAGCATCAATTGCACCCTCGAACTATAGGCGCCCTCCCTGCGCTCGTGCGCCTAAATATCTCGGGCTGCAATTGATGCCTTACAGCCCTTGGCTACTAATCTACTATATTGATCAAATTAAATATATTACAATTTCTTACATGTATCAAAGGCATAAAATGTACGACTTATAGAGAAAACCAACAGCTGTTTGACAAAATTTATAAATCTTATTAATCTTATAAAATCTATGAATAGTCATACGTTTATTATGACTACTGGTTACTAGGTAGGTACGTCAACTTTTTGTTTGTTCATACATTTTAGTAAAAATCCTGCGTAGCTACTTTTATAACTGAACTATTATTTACTAGTTGAGTTGGGGCCCCAATAAGGTTCGAGGTCGAGTAGGTAAGGAGCTGAGGTTGAGTAGGTAAGGAGGTTCGAGTCCCGGGTCGGGCGACAATTAGTATTGGGTTTTTCTGACTAGCAAGCTTGATGCAAGTTATATAATTATGTACCATTTCTTACCAAAATATGTCGGTACCTATATCAAATAGATGAGCCGTGAAAGTACTTAAACAGATAGGCGGGCAGTAGACAGACACACTACCGTATTTATAATGTTAACTTATGGATTAACTATACTTACCTCAATTCAACATTGTTTTTATTTAACAAAACCTCCGAATTAATTCCCGCTGGGTCGGTCGTTTGTATTTCTTTTGTTTCGCAGGTGTTAGTTGGCGGTGAAAGATATTATTTGAAATGTTTGGCGTTGGCTCGTTGTGACAAGTTTTAAGCGGGCTATTTGTTTGCTTGTCTCTATAGACGCCGCGGCTCGTATTTTAGAGTTAATCAAGCCTGACAGCGTGATTAACGCCACCTTTTGTAATCGTAGAACGACATTTAATTAATCAGCAACACTGAAAACTAATACCATTTGGCAATGTTCATTTAGTTTTGATCCTTCTGGTTGCTTATAATATAACTAAATGATGCACGTGACTTTGGCCACGTTTTTTTATTCCCACGGGGACTCGTCATCAAAATTGGTTGAAAAGATGGGCCGTGAAAGCGTAGCAGAGAGACAAACAGACGGACTTTCGCATTTATAATATTAATATGGATATGGCATGGATGGCTTAGGCATTAGGCACATGGCAATTTAATTTTATTAGATACAGGTACAGAATTTAAGAGAAATACTATATTACATAGGTCATTTCATTTACTCATGAAATGGAATGGCGACTTTCAAAAGACAATGTTACAAAACTTAAAACGTAGATCTTACTAATCTTCCGCTAGTAAAGTTAAAGAATAATTGTGAAAGTTATTAAAACTTTAATATGAAATTTAAGGCTTTCTACTTCTTCTAGCATTTGCATTTAAATATCAGAAGTTTTAAAATATATCTTAGTGTTCCTAACGAATGAAATAGGCCAATAACCTAATCTAAACGATTACTATCTACTAAACTACGCAGGAGATATTACACAGTAGGAGCATTTTTTATTACCTCTCTGTCCTCTGTTATATTCAAAGACCACCGGAGAGAGATCGTGTAATACCATCAATCTCATAACTCTGGACTGCTACTGAGAATATCTGGACAGAAAAATTTTACATTTGTTTTTGACTTGAACCCAGGACCTCATGAATCGCTGCTTGATAAGCCAGTAAGACACTTCTTATTTAGTTGTTGATGGTGAATATGACGTATTGAATTTAAAGCTTTTTATAAACCAAGAAGGCACAAGAAGTAATTTGTTTTTTTTTCTTAAATCATTTCCTACACCGCGCCGGGAGCGGTGTAGGAAATGAACAGGTGCGTCCAATCTGTAGTTATTTGCATCACAAATAGGTACACTACGCCACTTGCATTGTTTGAGATAATAAAGTGATCTTTGCTCTATAAAAAAATTGTTTTTTAAAATCACGTTTATTTATATGAGATCTGATTATTATTGAGGCGATGGCAATTAACAGTAAGTAACTAGTCGTCAAATTTTAAAGCATTTATTTGCCAGAGTAAATATTACTAGCTGATATTATATCCGCGACTTCGTCAGCGTGAAGTGAGGTTTTTTGAGGTTCCTACGGAAACTCTTTAGTGTTCCGGGATAAAAAGTAACCTATGTGTTATTCCAGACTATAATCTCCGTGCCAAATTTCATCCAGATCTATTCAGCCGTTCAGCCGTGATTGAGTAACAAACATACATACATCCATCCATCCAAACATTCGCTTTTATAATATTAGTATAGAATCTATACTATAGATTTAAAAATATCTATAGATAGAAAAAGATTATAGGCTGAATTTATTACGATCAAATTTTTTGAATAATTTTATGTAGGTATATTCAAAAATTATAGGTAATTTTAGGTAGGTCATAGTTATATACTATTATAGACGACGAAATAATACATGATTATTTCATAACGGATTTAATAAACTATCGTTGTGGACCGCACTCCATACCTCCTTCATGCGCAGAAAGTGCAAACCTGCGTGATATGTTATGGCGAGGGTGGAAACTTGGAGAACTAACAACGGTGACAAGTGAAGCAATTTCTAAAGGACAGCCTTTGTTGCCAACGTAAAGTTATACTCTCAAGAGAGCTTTCCAACTATTATGAAGGCAGTTAACAAAACGTTGGCTTTGAACTTGTAGCCATTTTATGTACCTACTGTCTATATTTCCAGCGTTTCCTAATTTCGTCTATATTTTCTTACTCATTTCATGGTGCAAATTATAGCTAGTATCACGACGTACTTATTTAATTTTCAACCATACCTAAGTTTACTTAAGATTATTAATCTATTGGATAAATGCAAGAAAATTAAAATGCTTTCTATCTACTTAGGTAGTATTATAGCCCTTTGAAGGACATCTAAGCGTAATAGGTGAGTGGTCCGAATTATGGATTGTCGATGAATGAACCGGTCAGTCATAATATTTTAACATGTTTCCCTAACTTGTTTAGCATATAGCCACATAACTTCTGCGAAAATCCGGTACATAAAGCGTATACTCGAAACAACGCAAAAGGTTTTATTTGAACCTACGACCTTCCGGATTTCAATCAACACCTTTGAACTAATAGGTAAGGCTTTTAGCTACTGAGCTACTGTAGTTTTAAATACGAATGCAAAGCGTTTCCGGACTTTCTGCAGAAAAAAATAACCTGTCAGAACTTGATTCGCAGTAAATTACATTTCGATTCGATTACGAATGGATTTTTTAATATCTTTTTTTTTCACTTCACTCCCACGTTAAATATTGCAATGAACTCAACTGAAAGGACACTCGTTAATGTGAATTGTTTAATCATTTTGACCTGCCCCTAGATTACGTAGCTTTTGATTGATGCATTGCCATTATTGCAATAATTATTCTTATCGCAGCGGGAAATCGGCGATGTAATATTGAACTACTGCAAAACTTCCGTCCGTTCGTTTGTTTTTCCGGAATAATATTTTTTCTTTGCCCTTTTTACCGCGCCGACCAGTCATCTCGGTGAAAACGACAATTCGAACTAGTGGTATTCATTTCTCCATTCAAAAGCATTTGCTGAAATTATTCGAACGAAAATATCCCTCATATTTTGGGGAACAGTTAAAGTGGAAACACACTATCGACAAAACATCCGCAAGAAACGCCGACAGGGAGATGACGTTTTGTTTCTATAAAGCTGCTCCTTAATCTCAATACTCAACAATAATATGATAAAGTATATATATAATAAAGTATATATCTCAATACTCAATAAATAATATGATATGCATGAAAAGCAGACACAAATAAATCTCTTCAGCCCCATTAAAAAGTTTTCAAGTTTTCCATGACATCGTCATCGTGGTTTTAGCTTATTGAAAGTTGTAGCCTAAGTTTTAGACCCGTTGAAATCGCTGAGTTGTGAAGATTTTAACGAGTAACAAAACACCGTCAGAGAATCTTATCGTATTTGTAAAATGTAGTATAAAAATATATTATTGGATGATGCCCGCGACTTCGTCCGCGTGGTTTAAGTTTTTTGATTGCCGCGGGAACTCCTTAATTTTCCGGGATAAAAAGTAGCAAATATACCCATGCCAAAAATCAAGTCGATCCGTTGCTCCGTTGCGGCGTGATTGAAGGACAAACCAACAAACAAACACACTTTCGTGTTTATAATATTAGTATGATATGATATAGTATGGAAAGACCATAGACAGTAAAATATAGGAGATATACATCACTCACTGGTTATTTACTTATATTATAACTAGATGATGCCCGCGACGAGCCGATGCTGATTTTTTTTTTTTTTTTAATCAACTACAAGTTAGCCCTTGACTGCGATCTCACCTGATGGTAAGTGATGATGCAGTCTAAGATGGTAGCGGGCTAGCCTGTTAGAGGCATGGCAGTTAATTAAACCCATACCCCTATTTGGTTTCTACACGGCATCGTACCGGAACGCTAAATCGCTTGGCGGCACGTCTTTGCCGGGCGGGTGGTAACTAGCCACGGCCGAAGCCTCCCACCAGGCAAGACCAGGGAAATTTCAGAAATTATAAATTTCCAAACCCTGCCGGGGATCGAACCCGGGACCTCCGCACGTTAAGGCAACAGCCCTCAACACTACGCCACGGAGGTCGTCAAAATATGATAAGTATGATAAGTATTTAGCGTAATTTTATTACAATCGGTTGAAAAGATAGGCTGTATAAGCGTAGCAGACACTTTAATAAAATATTAGTACGGATTTACCTAATTGATTTTTTAAACTAACTTACTCTGCAGCAGAGCACGTTTTTATTTATATTCTAAATGCACCAGAAAATAAATAGGTTTAGGTAGCAACTTTTACAATACTACGACGGTCCCAAAAGAAATTTCATCCGAGAGCTCTCAATTTCTCATGAAGCCTATCAAATCATTTGTTGGCATAGCAACGCCCAACTCCGGCAGTTATTCCGGTCCGTTTACTAAAACAAAAGTGTTCTTATTTCTTGATCTGGGATTATGAGTGATCGTTACTTTTCATGGCATCGCTTGACGAGCAAGACAGTCGACAACAAACAAACTTTACTTTTCTAACGAGTTTTTCATATTTGAACCCGTTAGACGCTAAAACAGGCAACTGCTATTTGTCAGATTCAATTCTAATCAAATATTTGATGGCGATGCAAAGACCTTTAATATTGCCTACGCCCAACGACTTCAAATAGACGCGGCATACGCGAACATCATTGCACTAAAAAACGGCGCAAATATTACGTACTCGGAGAAAGGGAAAGAACATAAAGGTTAACATACGCTATACCTGTTGTTAGAAAGAGATGAATATAGATTCTGAGTTACACTGTTGTTAACTGCAATGTACGCAAGTGAGGGCAAGTGCCTTCTTAAATTCTTGCCAAAATAAAGCGCGGGGAACGTATCTATATGTTTTAAATATCATAGCCTACGCCTATTTTTGCCCAACAGCGGCTTACTTTAGACGGTGAGAAGAGGTGCTCGATATTATGTTCATTGTCATCACTGCTTTAGAGCGTAATTCACGAAGAGTTCTATGAATACATAAAAGTCTTTGGTAATTCATGGTATATTTTCAATCAGAGGCCATCTGCTATAGGAATTATCTTACGTAAGACAATTTCTTAACACCGATTAAAATAGACTCCCAGCCAGCCGCTAGATGAAAACTACTGTTTAATTTTCTTATTTGCAATACCTCATAGTACCTGGTTAATGGAGAAGGCGTCGAATCTTGCACCGTAATAAGTATTTCAATTGTAAAGTAAAAGTCGCAACGTCGCGCCGGAATGAAAGGCAAAATCGTCGGGCACTTTTTCGCTTGATATATATTCAGTGGAGGGAGCCCTTTCCACTTTTTTGCCTCTCACTGATTAAATTCTGATACCGTTTACAGTAACTTATACAGACTAATACTTTATTTATTTATCGATGAAAACGTAATGATACACGAATACAGAAAAACATCGTGGGGTGGCGGACACTCGACCGTACCGAAGCCTGTAGGTACCATAAAACAGATGTATACCTTCTTCTTACCGTTCTTAGCTCTCATTTTTCCCCACCATCACCACCACTACAGCCTATTAATGCCCCACTGCAGGGCACAGGCCTCCACTCTCATAGGAGAGAGGGAATTAGAGCTTAGACTCACCACGCTCTCCAATGCGGGTTGGCGGGCTCATGTTAGTGATAATAACCGGGACCGACGGCTTAACGTGCTCTCCGAGGCACGGGGGTGAACAACCGCCAACTTCCTAACTCCGGGCTAGTACCATATTACCTATTCTGTGCTAGTAGTGAGAATTTCTAGTCAGAAAACCCAACACTTGATTATGGCCCGACCCGGGCCACGAACCCGCGGGACCTCGTCGGCCGCAGTCGAACGTGGTAACCACTAGATCAATGAGGCAGTTTCAGCAAATGCCAAGTTTCAACGACTGAGGATTTAATGCGGGGGTCTCCATACAACGAACCGCCCCGTTGCCTAGACTATAATATGTCGTTCTGTAGAATAGACAGGGTTATTGAATATAGCAACTGAAAGACTCCTTAATATTGGATGTGTGTGTCGAAATATCGTCGCGTGCTACCGACTAACTTTCGGTTCGATCTAAAGTTCGAAAATAAGATTGTGCCGAGCATCCACTAGTAATGGCTTTGTTGTGTTCCGGGTGCAGTCTGTCGGCACGCGAGCTTCCTGCACAGATATTTTGGTAGGAGTTTCAATGCACTCTACACAATGTGTTTAGGTGTTGAAATTTTGACAACCTCAGTCTTATGCCCTGCGTTTTGTTAAACCGAGTCAGGCGTGCCGAATCAAGATTACCTACATATTATTATGTAACATGTTGATTTGGCTCGGCACATCGGTAACAGCTGCAGTTTTTTTTTTTTTTTTAGTTTAACGTTATTTACAGTATTTGCCCTGGGGCTGGTCGAGTTTCCGCTATTTGATACGTCTGCTCCCCAGCTCCATGTTGAAAAGAGTATAAATGATCTTAAAACTAAACATATACTAAACATAGAGGTTCAACATGGTGTTATATAAGATGACTAGCTAATGCCCGCGACTTCGTCCGCGTGAATTGAGGTTTTTTGGTTCCCGCGGGAACTCTTCAATTTTCTGGGATAAAAAGTAGCCTATGTGTTGTTCCAGACTATATTCTATCTCTGTGCCAAATTTCATCCAGATCCGTTCAGCCGTTGGGGCGTGATTGAGTAACAAACATCCATCCATACATCCATACATCCATCCAAACTCTCGCATTTATAATATTAGTTAGATTACAAAATGAGTATAATTAAACTTAAACTAAACATAGAGGTTCAACATAGTGTTATTGAAGATGATTACAAAATGAAATGATTACAAGCTAAATAATGAAAGTAGCGTTATTTATAATATACATATTATGTGTTTTTTTTCCGTATTCTATAATAATTCTGTTATTAATGTGGTTCTGTTCGATGACATCATTATATGACACATTTTGTTCTTTTTTTTTGTGATACTTAGTTACTTGTGTTAGGGCTTGAATTTAGTTTATTATACTAATTATAAATAATTTAATTTAGTTTATTATACTAATTATAAATAATTTAATTTAGTTTATTTGGTAATTTTTTAAGTTTCCTCTAATCCCGAGAAATACCTACTACGTGCTACTACTCCGGGAACTACGAGTACTATTCGATACACTATCGATAAATTCGTTCGATCATACAGGCGTGCAAGGAAGGGTGCATTGACGGTGGAACGAGGTTCTCGTCTTTTTAACTCAGGGCCCGAACGCATTTAATTCGCGCGCCTGCTGTAGGTTAATTATACAATACACTCAGACGAAAGTAGTGCCTAGGTACTTCATAAGTTTTTAGGTCTGTTTTTTCAACATTGATTGCACTCAATTAACTCTAGTTTTGTTTAACACCCTGAAGCTAATTAAATGCTTGCGCTTCAGAATTTATTCTACTTATTGTTTTTATTATTTCTTCAGAAAATCCTGGAGTAACCATTGTACACGTTTATTTTCATCTAGAACTGAGAAACTTCTAGCAATAATACAAACGATACAGAATCTAACTAAGCAAAAAATACCCAGCCAACCCATACCCAATATTTATCCACCTAATAATATAAATTATGTTGGTCTACTACTGGAAATAGGTCTCTTAAAAGTGTTCATACTCCACTAGCGGCTCCCTGACTCGTTTGATGTCGTCTGAACATGGCGTAATTGGGGTCTATAAATATCTAATGTGTTTTGAAATGATCCCCATTCCAGCAACTTGGGACTCCAAATTGAATGTCTATTGATGACTTGGGTTGCTTATTTAATGTGTGCCCCGCTTCTTTAATTTAGCACTTTTCATCGGCCTCTGACTTACATACTCTAAAGTTCTAAACTGTCTTATCAGGCTTAGAGCTAACTAGCTAACGCCCGCGACTTGGACCGCTTGGTTTAAGTTTTTTTTATTCCCGCGGAAACTATACTCATGCATAAATTAAGGCGATCCGTTTCTCTGTTGCGACGTGATATTCGCGACGAAAAAAAAACAAAATACGTGATAGAAGGACAAGCCAAGACACTTACGCATTTATAATATTAGTATGATTGTATGACAGAAAACATACAGCCTTAACCAGTGGACAATTAGAGCTTCCTAATCTGAAGGGCCTGAAGGGACTGGACTTTGAAGAGGTGGAATAATTTTGAGAAATTCGAACAAGATCTTTAAAGGTCTAGCCCCACTTCAGATGCACGGTGCGGTGCGGCACGTAGCGGTAAATATTATTTGTATGAGGTTTGTATGGACCCACTTAAACGTCGCGGTACGGAGATGCACTGCGTCATTGTATAAAAGAGATACGAGCCGAATTGAGAACTTCCTCCTTTTTAACCGACTTCCAAGTCGGTTAAAAATACTTGCCGCTACGTGCCGCGCCACGCCGTGCTAGACCTTAAAAAAAGTAGATCCACGCGGACGAACGGGACTGCTAAACTAACATTTGTATGAAAATAGTGAAGTAACCCTCTAAAAGAATTTCAAATAAAACTTTTCAGAGTCTATAGAAATAACGACAACAAATTTAAAAAAACCGATGAAGTTTTGAAAGAACGTATTGGGTACATTTTTTATTTGCGTGTAGATTGTATGATGCTTGATAATAAGTTATATCTATGCTGTAGCATTTCACAGGAAATATTCATTTGGTTCATTGCAGCGGAGCATAGTACTGACTACTGGAGTGCACTCTCGACTTTTTCATTTTAGAAAGCCTCGCACGAGTGTAGTGGGTAGTGAAATTGGCTGCTACTAGCCTATTCTATTAGTATCGGATGAGGCCTTTCATGCAGACCTCAGGCGTTGTAATATAGATATAAAGGTTGTAGAGCTTTTCAGGCCAAATGCAAGTTTTTCAGAATTTTGAAAATATGTATCTACCCGTTTTCTTTGTCCCGTGATCAATTTTTTTACACTGCTACGCTATATTTCATTATTCAAAAAAAGGAGAGGGGTCTCAAGTCGATGTATGCGATTTAATTTCAGTTTGCCATGTAAACCGTCGTTTCGAATCGATTTTTTATTCGAAAGGATATACCTACTTACCGTCAGATTAGTCTCTTTGGCGATGAAGTACGGTACACTTTATGTCTTTAACGCACTTGTAATTATACATTTCGTGATAAGTGCTAAGCTACGGCTGAGTAAATAGCACACTAATCGCACACTAATCGCTCACATAATATTGCAAGTGTGTTACAAAAAATTAAAAGTCTGTTTTAATCAGTTTAAGGTTCTATAGTCAAAGCACTTTACCTTCGAAGCAAATTCTATAAACAGTTGGACTGACTTGGGAAATACATTAATTCTATTTTCCGACGATCTCATCAACTAAATATAGCAATCATAATGGATTCAGTTAATTGAACATCGTCATGCTAAGTGAAGACCGTTTTGGGGATCAAATCTCATTTTACAATTTTTCTTATTAAAGTTTACCTACTACTTTACTTGCTTTTATTAGTAACTTTTACTTTAAGTACTTTTTGTACTTGTATCACAGAATAGGTAATAGTACAGCTGTAATTGCATCTCCGAATAAAGATTTCTTTCTTTTTTAATTAAATTATAATTATATTTATTAATATATATATAGCTGCTCGTGCTGACTGACTGACTGATTGATCACCTCTCCTGTAAAATTTTGTATGAAAAATTTTTTTTTCACTCATCGTTTCGTATAAAAGACAAAAATTCATTCGGAGGAAAAATACGGAGAGAGCTGATTATTGAGGATTTCGAAGACGGATGAAGAGCACCAGCCAGGGTATCGAAGATAGGTGGGGGGTGCTCGACCAAATGTCACTCGAAACTTCATCCAATTGACAGTGAGCTGAAAAAAAAATCAAAATGGCGGATTTAAGATGGCCGCCATACAAATTTCGTCGGTGTCTATCTCGGAGAGTATAAAAGATGGAAGAGTGGTTTCTTGGCAAAAGATGATCAGGACATGAAGGTCTACTTGATGAATAGGAAAAAAATTCAAGATGGCGGAATTTATTTTTCCATAGAAAAGGGTATTGAAGATAGGTGGGGGGTGCTCGACCAAATGTCACTGAAAACTTCATCCAATTGACAGTGAGCTGAAAAAAATTTCAAAATGGCGGATTTAAGATGGCCGCCATACAAATTTCGACGGTGTCTATCTCGGAGAGTATAAAAGATGGAAGAGTGGTTTCTCGGCAAAAGATGATCAGGACCTGAAGGTCTTCTTGATGAACAGGAAAAAAGTTCAAGATGGCGGAATTTATTTTTCCGTAGAAAATGTATGGCGAATATTGAAGAGGCTACAATTAGTGTAGAAATATGCAAGACTACGGTTCCTTTTCAAGATTTATTTTTATGGAAGAATTCTCATTTTGACGAATGGTTCGGAGAAAAAATATGGAGAGAGATGATGATCGAAGGTTCGAATGATGGGTGAGGAGCACACTCAGGGTATTAAAGATAGGTAGGGGCTGCTCAAACAAAAAATACTCGAAACTTCATACAATTGGCAGTGTGCTGAAAAAAATGCAAAATGGCGAATTCAAGATGGCGGCTATCTCAGACAGTATAATTAAAGATGGAAGAATGGTTTTTGGGTAGAAAATTATCAGGGCCTGAAAGTCTACTTGATGAGCAGAAAAAATTAAGATGGCAGAATCTACGAACATTGAAGAGAGTAGAAGAAGTTAGGAAATATGAATGATTTTGATATGGTTTTTTACAAGATTTGTTCTTTATGGAAGAATTATTGTCGGTTTGCCATTAGGAAAGCCAGCTTTGTTTTGTTTTTTCCTTTATGAGAATTTTCTTTTACGCCGGACGCTTGGCGTGCTGATGTTTCCACTGTGCTCACTAGCATAGCAGTGTTGTTCAGTTTTTTTTTTATCCACTACAAGTTAGCCCTTGACTGCGACCTGATGGTAAGTGATGATGCAGTCTAAGATGGTAGCGGGCTAACCTGTTAGGGGCATGGCAGTTTTATTAAACCCATACCCCTATTCGGTTTCTACACGGCATCGCACCGGAACGCTTAATCGCTTGGCGGCACGTCTTTGCCGGTAGGGTGGTAACTAGCCATGGCTGAAGCCTCCCACCAGGCCAGACCAGGGAAATTCAGAAATTATAAATTTTCCAAACCCTGCCGGGGATTGAACCCGGGACCTCCGCACGTTAATTCAACAGCGCTCAACACTGCGCCACGGAGGTCGTCAAACACGTAGACAGTAAACCAGGATATCAGGACAGCGAGTAAGTAGACAGTGGATCACAGTGGGCCACGCGGTCCACCACGCGGTCCGCTAGCGGGCCGCGCACCCACGCGCCATACTAGTTAATATATATATAGCTGCTCGTGCTGATTGACTGATTGATCACCTCTCCTGGACAATTTTGTATGAACTTTTTTTTTTTCACTTATCGTTTCGTATAGAAAACAAAAATTCATCCGGAGGAAAAATACGGAGAGAGCTGATGATTGAGGATTTCGAAGACGGATGAAGAGCACCAGCCAGGTTATCGAAGATAGGTGGGGGGTGCTCGACCAAATGTCACTCGAAACTTCATCCAATTGACAGTTAGTTGAAAAAAATTTCAAAATGGCGGATTTAAGATGGCCGCCATACAAATTTCGACGGTGTCTATCTCGGAGAGTATAAAAGATGGAAGAGCGGTTTCTTGGCAAAAGATGATCAGGACGTGAGGGTCTACTTGATGAACAGGAAAAAAATTCAAGATGGCGGAATTTATTTTTCCATAGAAAAGGGTATTGAAGATAGGTGGGGGGTGCTCGACCAAATGTCACTCGAAACTTCATCCGATTGACAGTGAGCTGAAAAAAAATTCAAAATGGCGGATTTAAGATGGCCGCCATACAAATTTCGACGGTGTCTATCTCGGAGAGTATAAAAGATGGAAGAGTGGTTTCTTGGCAAAAGATGATCAGGACATGAGGGTCTACTTGATGAACAGGAAAACAATTCAAGATGGCGGAATTTATTTTTCCATAGAAAATATATTATGGCGGATCCTTTTCAAAGTTTGTTTTAATGGAAGAATTTTCATTTTGACGAATGGTTCGGAGAAAAAAATATGGAGAGAGATGATGGTCAAAGGTTCGGATGATGTGTGAGGAGCACGGTCAGGGTATTAAAGATTGGTAGGGGCTGCTCAAACAAAAAATACTCAAAACTTCATACAATTAAGGCAGTGAGCTGAAAAAAAAAACCAAAATGGCGGATTCAAGATAGCGGCTATCTCAGACATTATTTAAAAGATGGAAGAGAGGTTTTTGGGTAGAAAATTATCAGGGCCAGAAAGTCTACTTGATAAGCAGAAAAAATTAAGATGGCAGAATCTACGAACATTGAAGAGAGTACAAGAAGTTAGGAAATATGCATGATTTTGATATGGTTTTTTTACAAGATTTGTTCTTTATTTCTTTATGGAAGAATTATTGTCGGTTTGCCATTAGGAAAGCCAGCTTTGTTTTATGTTTTTTCCTTTATGAGAATTTTCTTTTACGTCGGACGCTTGGCGTGCTGACGTTTCCACTGTGCTCACTAGCATAGCAGTGTTGTTCAGTTTTTTTTTATCCACTTCAAGTTAGCCCTTGACTGCGATCTCACCTGATGGTAAGTGATGATGCAGTCTAAGATGGTAGCGGGCTAACCTGTTAGGGGCATGGCAGTTTTATTAAACCCATACCCCTATTCGGTTTCTACACGGCATCGTACCGGAACGCTAAATCGCTTGGCGGCACTTCTTTGCCGGTAGGGTGGTAACTAGCCATGGCTGAAGCCTCCCACCAGGCCAGACCAGGGAAATTCAGAAATTATAAATTTTCCAAACCCTGCCGGGGATCGAACCCGGGACCTCCGCACGTTAATTCAACAGCGCTCAACACTGCGCCATGGAGGTCGTCAAACACGTAGACAGTAAACCAGGATATTAGGACAGCGAGTAAGTAGACAGTGGATCACAGTGGGCCACGCGGACCACTACGCGGTCCGCTGGCGGGCCGCGCACCCACGCGCCATACTAGTTGATATAATAAAAGCCCTTAATTACGATCTCACTTGTTGGAAGGTGGCGATGCAGTTTCTAATAGAAGCGTGCTAACTTGAAGCGCGCACAACACAAACATAGACTATGTTTGTGTTGTGCGTGTTTATGTGTTTATGTCTCTATTATTATATAGGGAAGCGTTCGCCTGTGTTGACCTCTGTTGGCCTACGTGTAAAGCCGTAAGGCAAATCACTTAACAACTTAGTAAGCAACTTAAACCAACTTGAAGCTCCAATAAAATCAATACTTCGATAAACTTGCAACTATAAACCGATTTCAAAAGGAATTTATCTTAGCGCCACATAAATGAAACCCAAGCAGAATGTTTGTGAACTGTTAATAAATCGCTATACTTCAGAATAAACCGAATTTCAGGGAAAATAATAATTAATAGGGGTCGGTATTGTTTCCATAAAGTGTCGTCGCAAATGTCAATTGCTGAACTTTGAAAGGTCTGCTGAGTAATAAAGCTAGTAATGAAGCGTGTCGTTTTAAATCGATACATGCTATTCTATACTACAAAATAATAGAGTTAAGACGCAACGCACACTTATTTGTGCTAAAGCCTCAGCGTCTCCTTTAATACCAGCTTAGTTCAACCTTATTTACTTTAGAACACCATTTAAATTGGAATAATGAAAACAAAACACGAGAGAGCCTGAAAGGCGCTTTGAGTCACTACCACTATTCATGTAAAAATGCGTTGTGTTCGTAGTCAAGCATGAAATAACCCCCACGTTAAAAACAATCACCCATTTCTGTTGGATTCCGCTTTAAAAGAATCAATAACGTTCATAAGTTCGTTATTTGCTGGTAAATGATGATTGTTATAAAGAAAAAAGAAAAAAAGAAAGAAAATCTATTATCTATATCTACTTTAAATAAACCAAAATCCACAGTTATTCCATAAAATCTCGTCAATGCCACCCGATAATTGCAAACCTATTGGTGTAGGGTAGGGCGGGGCTAGTTGAGCAATTTTTCACTTGAGCGGATATAGCTCCTCAATCATAAGTCTCAATGAGTTGTTATGTGGCCTGATGGATTAGTAATTTATCCCTTAGCAAAAGTGCCCATAGTATTTTTTTTGTAACACGTCGAATTTAAGAGCTACAGCTGTTTAAATGCAGAAAGTCAAGTATGCTCAATGTACCCCATAGGTGAGGTAAGTTGAGCAAGGGTATGGGGCAAGTTGAGCACTAAGAATGTCTAGCCAAACCATGGGTTCAATGTTGACTAGAGATGAAGTAAAATATGTGTTTGACAATCAGCTCTTTATTTATAGTCTTTTAGTGACAGAACGACGAACTTTCTTTGAATAATTAACCGAAACTAGAATTAACAAAATATTAACGTATCTCAAGATTAACTTCAGAATTAGATTTAGTCTTTCTGTTTAAAATCAGACCTAAATATTTATATTATTACCCATATAGCTTATATCTTAGAGGAAAATATTAATAAGATCTTTGGAACTTAATGGTCGTTGTCACTGTTGCAATTGACAAAAATTCACACTTTCCCCCTCATCGTTGACAGCCTTTACAGCATAATTTAAGTCTTCAGTAATGTAAGAAAATCTTGTAGTCTTCCTCTTGTAATTCCGCATCCTAACAAAAAATAAAACATTCATTACTTTAGTTGTTTGAGTCGTGGGATAAGTTGAGCAACTATAGCTCAACTAACCCCAACCCGGAATTTTAAAACAAAAGTGAGGTTATAAAAAAATCGTAAGAATTATACCCAGGACCCTTCTACATATCAAAAGTACACTAATTTTCTGGAAGATTAACACTTACCTGATTGAAAACAGATAACATTTGACTAATACAGACGAAAACTTGCGATAAATGACGTTTTTACTTTTTGGTTACAAAATAAACAAAACGCCCGGGCGCTTACCTCGCTCGTCGAGCCACCACTAGCGATAGCGCGGTGATTATCCCTTTCGCAACCCCTTATTTCCGCCATAAGATGCATATGCGTACGGTGAATAGTTTGCGAGATATTTCGATTGCCCAACTTGCCCCTATGCTCAACTAGCCCCGCCCTACCCTACCTACCTATTTTGAAACCGCAGTTATATAGCACAAAGTGAAAACTGTCGCATTTATTGAAATCCGATAAGCCGCTGTTCTGAATCGGACGTAAATTTCAATTTATTTTTGTTTGCGGGGTGTAAAATTTTGTAGGTGGTTATGCAAAATACACTTATTTGCATGCAAATATGGGTAAATAATATGAGCATAAAAGCGGTTAATAATGATAATTACGTACAAAGTACCATCTTTATGAAAATATAAGCGACTGTTTGAAGAAGTTCACAGTGCAAACCGCGCTGCAGACCACGTACGCCCGTACCAGGCTCGCTGGTTGGTCTTTTTGAACGAGTGTCGAGTGTGTCCGTGAACTTAGCAGTGCAAAAGCCAGCAGATCAAAAAAAATTGGCAGTCATAGGGACTGCCGATAGAAGTCAAAACGAATATAAATATAAACCTTTAAACTAAAGCATTAAAGTTTAATTTCGAATGTAGTATATTTATATTTAAGACCTTTTGTCTTCGTAACAACGCGAGCATGGGCCAGCCTGGTGTCGGTGTCGGTGACGGGAATCCACATTTACCCCCATCCAAAAAGTGCTCAACGCGGTTAAAGAAGTTTTCACTCCAATAAAAGAGAGTTCTGTTCGCATGCAGATGAGTTCTATAATTCCTGTACCCTTACTCTGAGATTGATCGAATTTAAAATACGGTCTCACTAAGTGAGATGAATCACATTTGCGTCAAACTAAAATGGACCCAAAAACTCTTGATTTAAAGCCACAAATTCAGTGCAACCGATTAAAATTTCGAAACGTATCGTTTGGAGCGCTAGCTGTGAATGCATACACGAAATTGAGCTCTAAATTAATAAGATTAAGATTCATTTTAGTTTGATGCAAATGTAATTCACCTCACTTAGTGAGACCGTATTTTAAATTCGATCAATCTCAGAGTAAGGGTACTGATAGATTTTAGAGATAGTTCTGGCGAGTTAACCTAAAAAAAGTCGGTTGAAAAAATGATCTGCTAACTTGCCGTAGCAGATGATTTTCTAGAAAATCAAAAATTTAAGTGAATTCTGTACGCATGCGGCTGAGTTCTATAGTTCCTCATAAATCGTATACGTGTTCAATGTTTCATTTTGCCTCTTTACTGAGTGATTGCTGCGTTTTTTTCTATGCAGGTAGGTACTCGAAGCTGCCATTGCGCTTTCCATCTGTTTAAGTTTTACGCGTGTCTGTCTCTAATTTAAACTCAAAACTTCGTATCAAATACAGCTATAAATAAAGAAAGCATTATTTTGTCTTAAAATTTCCGGTCTCTCCCTGAAATTGGTTTACAAGGAGCTATGAATTTTATGATATGTTAACTTACTGAAATCTAAAGCACAATGTTATGATTTAAATTAGAAATGAGTACTTACAGAGTGATGCGACATGGAGTCATTAGTGGAAGTCATTTTCTCCATCACTTGGTAAGCCAGGCTTACCTATTTTCTGACTCGAATAAGTACACAATCTAAATTGCAATTTCTGAATGAGATGTTAGGAGGATATAATATAAAATTAACAGAAGAAGAAACGTTGAGATTGCAATGCAGAGTTCATAATGGAAAAGTTACTCGACTCAAATGGCAGACAAAGTATAATCAGCTCAAGTTATATACGAGAGAGCAAGATTTTTTTTCATTATCCAGATATTTTCATTACGACGTTATGTATTTAACAAATTCAAAACAAATCTGAACAAAAAGCCGCTTCGTTAATTAACTAGTGAGAGTAAATGGAGTTTCTTACCGGCTCTTCTCAGTAGAATCAGCTTTCCGACTGGTCTTACGTGAAATAAATAAATTATTTATCATTTAAACATATCGTTGTATTATTTTTATTCGTTTATTAAGAATTATTAATGCGAAAGTGTTTCTGTGTCCATATTTCTCTTTTTATGGCTCGATCGTTAAACCAAACTTGAAGAAATACTTTGAGTAATTATTATACTATAATTCAATGAAGAAATATGGAAAAAAGGTTACATTCTGGAAACTGACATAGGATATTTTTCATCCCGAAAAGTCAGAGCTGCCACGGAATGTTCAAATTACCTCAATCCACGCTAAGTTGCCGACATCAACTAAAGTCTATTACATAAAACGAGAAACCCCTAGATATAACATTGCACTAGATATTGCATTGCATTACCTACAGTAGGTAACGTCTTCCTACATGAAGGTAACATATTCCTACATGAAGGTAACATCTTCCTATATGAAGGTAACATCTTAAACAGACGCGACGCAACTAGAAACTTTGCATATATACGAGTAGGTTTACTTCAACAACGTAGACTTACTCAGTAATAAAACATGATTTCCGGAAATTCATCTACAAATTTATTACAAATCTAAGCTGTGTATTTATGATGGATATTAGATAGTAATATGAACATGGCCATCCAATTTCTATAGTGAAATGTTTATTAAATAGCATTCGGTATAGCAATGCATTATAAACAAAGCTGATAAAAAATGAACAGGGACATACAGAAAGCTTATCGAGGGAGACATGCTAACACAGGCATTGCGTGCTTTATTTATCACGGCAATGTATTAAAGTCTACTCTAATGTGCAAAAGTTTATTTTTGTATCAAGTTCAAGAAAATATAGCTCCGCCGATAAAGGAGGGCTAGCATAGCTAAAGCTTTACGAAATATCGTAGAGGAACTACGTATTTCGTAGAGCATCAACTACAGTTTACACTAACCGTACTCATGCAGGTTTACGTATGTTGAATTTTTGTCAAAATACTCCTTTTAGTTCTCCGTTTTATATTAGCTACATTATTTAATACTGAGTAATTTTTTTTTATCCACTACAAGTTAGCCCTTGACTGCGATCTCACCTGATGGTAAGTGATGATGCAGTCTAAGATACAGCGGGCTAACCTGTTAGGGGCATGGCAGTTATATTAAACCCATACCCCTATTCGGTTTCTACACGGCATCGTACGGGAACGCTAAATCGCTTGGCGGCACGTCTTTGCCGGTAGGGTAGTAACTAGCCACTGCCGAAGCCAGGCCAGATTCAGAAATTATAAATTCCCAAATTGACCCTGCCGGGGATCGAACCCGGGTCCTCCGCACATTAAGGCAACAGCGCTCAACACTGCTCCACGGAGGTCGTCTAACTGTTAAAGAAGGTGTAAAATTAAACAAAGTTGTATATTTTCATGGACGGTAAAGAAACGATGACGCTCAGCGACTCAGCGTAATAACAGAGATAATGATGTCAAGAAGCGGAAGAACCAATTAGTATCCCGAGCAGCCTGCGCCGCTCAGAACCGCTTGTGAGGTAACAGCAAAGTAGGTATTTAAACAGACGATTTAAATTACGCTTTTAATTATTTCTTTGAACTTGCTGTAGTGTAATGCAAGCTATGAAATGAAGATTTCCAGAAATTTATACAATACCTGCATGCTTAACTTTTTTCATTGCAATAAAACATTAAATACCAAGCCTAATCTAATTAGGTGTACAAGAATACCCGCGTGGAATGGTGTCAAGAATACTGAGTCCTTTTTCGCGCTAAACAGTCACGCTAATCCTTGCGCAAAATGAGCCAGCAAAAATATTTTTATAACCAGCCAAATTTTATGATTACGCTTCTCCGTGGCTTCTCCGCAAAACTTTTATTTATTTACTAGCTGACGCCCGCGACTTCGTCCGCGTGGATTAAAGTTTTTTATTCCCGGGGAACTCTTTAATTTTCCAGGATAAAAAGTAGTCTATGCGCTTCCCGGGATATCACCTATCCCTGTACCAAATTTAATCAAAATCGGTTGAACAGATGGGCCGTGAAAGCGTAGCAGACAGACAGACAGACACACTTTCGCATCTATAATATTAAGTATGGATGGATATGGAAGTATGGAAGTAGGTTTGGATTTAAAAAAATAAACCTTTTAAAAATGTAGCAATCTGTAATGAATGGATAATAATTGTTGTGTATCTAAGACCTAGGCCGCACTACAGCTAAACCGCCGCGGTTTTTAACCGTGTGATTTTGTGAGTCAAGCAAACGAATACAAACGGCCTTACTTGGGGTTTTTTCCCGCGACTGATTTTAAAACCGTGGATTGTTATCCTCTAAGTAAGACGTGTCGATGTTTGTAAACCCAAATAAATAGATAAAAATGCTATTATGTAATATCAGTGAAACAATGCAATAGCAAAGCGTGTCAGGTATCGCGAACTGGTCGGTCGTCACTCAGAATCTGATTTGTCCACAATTTGTGGTCATTTTGCCGCTGCCCGCTACTTTATGCTCTTTGAGTGTGTACAGTCATGTGGAAAAACTATTCTGTTGGAATTAATATTATTTTTATTAATAAATATTCTCTTTGTGCCTATACGTTTGCGTAATCTCATCTCGCATAACTATAAAATAATCGTGGCTAAACGGTAATAAATCCAAAAAAGGTATAACTAAGATGGCGAAAATTTGTACCTGGAATCTGCATTCTATAATTATTATCAAGATGTAATACAAGATGTAGGCACCTAAGCTAAAAAAAACTAATGTAATACAAACGCAAATAACGCTATAAACACAAATTATCTCAAAACAACCTTTTGATCGCTTGTTTACTTGGAGGATGTAAAAACTTTTATAATAAATAAGTAAGAAAAAGTTTCAGCTTTTTCTAGAACCCGGAGACTACACACCTTTACGACTCTATTAAAATTATTTTATGTGTATCTCTAAAAAATCTCTAGTACGAGTAATATCTCTATAAAACTATCATTATTAAAACCCTTAAGGCGAAAAAACACTACGGGCAAAAATCACTTGGCTGTTACAAAGACCGCATCATTCACATTTCACATAGATATTATGTGAGCGCACACAACCGGACAAATCGTCTTTCCCTCCATCGCGGATGTTTCTCGTGTTTTGTCCATGTCAGGTCTGGTTGTGTATTTTTGCTATTACCCTTGTTACCCTACTTTGTTTTAGCGTAGTCAGGTAAATATTCAAGTTGTTTCGTCCATCGATCAAAGCGGCGACACCGTTTGTGCCGGCCTCAGTGATTGCGCTCACGAATGCAAACTGGCGATGGACGCCCAAATCTGATTTACCTCTGATTTGCGGTCGCACCGACAACGTCGCTGCATGAAGCTGATTCATACTTTATAACCAAACAAAACCTTTTAAGCTTAAAACCAAACCAACCCATATAGTTCACCTGCGTAAAAAGTCCCATTAGTATTTTTTTAATGTGTCGTGCTTGGCGATATGCGGAATGACCCACTGCATTATTATTCCAAGTAAAAAGTTAATGCCAAAGGTTCACGACCTTCAGCAATGAGGAATGAGACACATAGAGAAAGAATTCCTAACCATAATCACCAGCTGCAAGAAGTCGGGCCAGTAAATAAGGTTTTTGACAAGTAAGCCCAGCAGCAGCCCAAAGTTGAAAAGTTGGCGATGTTACCTATACCTACACACTTAAAACCATCGGTACTGGCTCTTGGACTTGTTCTCTTTCCGATTTTGTCAGGTTGTCGTCCCATCAGCAAGATTCGCGCCATTCGTTTGTGCTGGCTCTACTGCCGCACTCAGAGTCGCATATAGATTAGCCGTAGTATAGATTTCAATAAACTGTTACTATGGTCTGCTCTTCAGCAGGAGTCTATAGTTTAAAAATAAAAATTATTTATATCCGAAAATAAAATAAATCCAGAGCTTATTAAAATTGTACATCAAATATTATAATTTTTGTAATTATAGTTTTCGTACATATTTTTATAGCTACTATTAATATCGTAAACATATAACTTCTATGTAGGTAGGTACCTATATATTATTTTGTAAGAGCTTGGCTGAATCGTTCTTATTCACTTTACGTGTTTCATATTGTCGAGAGAAGTCCTGAATAGACTGGGGAACGCTTTGACGGCATAGAAAGGAGAAAATGCTTACACATAGCTAGTAGCGAGGGTGCTGATTCCTTCCAAAACACACTTATCCTTTCAAATCAAACTGTTTACACGTTTCGTCCCCTAACCCAGAACTTATTTGCCAAAGTCCTTTCAGAAAAATAGTTCACGTTTCTCTCGACAACTATGAAAAATAGTTTTCGGGGAAATTCATTATCACGCTTTGAAGTTACCTTTACAAAAGTATATTGTTTGTATATTTCTAAAATACAAAAACACAACGTAATAATTTTATAAAAGATATAATATGTTTTATTATATAAAGACCCATAGACGTTAGAAATTCAGAAGTAGTTACATATTATAATAGACTACAGCGAATTTACTTGTAGTTTCTGCGGTAGGTAGTGCAAAAACCTACACTGCTATGCATAGGTACCACTTAAACTAAGTTAAGTAAACGTAAACCTCTAGATATAGATAGGCACAGAGATAGAACAGTGCCCGCAGGCGGACAAGATCGCAAAGCTTAGGGAATAGGGATGAGCTTGGCAGATATAAACGGACAGCGATATCAATAATAATTGTGATCTTCGCTAGCTCTTCAATTTATTCTTATTAACACTCGGTATTCGAATATTTATTGTCTATTTTTTGTATATATGTAATAAGTTTTATATTAATTCCCACGGTAACTACATATTGTATTCTCTAATGTGTACCTACTTATATTATTATTATAAACTAGCTAATGCCTGCAACTTCGTCCGTGTGGTTTAAGTTTTTTTGATTCCCGCGAGAACTCCTTAATTTTCCGGGATAAAAAGTGGCCTATGTCACCCTCCAGGTCCTCAACTATACCCATGCAAAAAATGACGTCGATCCGTTTCTCTGTAGTGGCATGATTGAAGGAGAAACCAACAAACAAACACACTTTCGCATTTATAATACATATTAGTATGATTAGCTGAATCGGCTGATCTCGGCTTTGCACTAGTAAGGCCACTTCTTCTCTTTTTTGTTTTGTAGCTATCGGTTATCTATTCCGCAATAGCTTACCGCAATTAAATATTTAACTCTCCTAATTTCGTAGTGTTTAGATATGATGCTGTTCTTAGATAGCTGTTTACCTTGGTATATAACGTAATATTTCCACTAATAAATAAACAATGGCCTAAATTACATCACCCTTTAAATACGACGCAATGATCAAAAAGCTTATAGGTAATTTCTTACTCTGAGTCAAAAAGGCTTAGGTATTGTTTTGAGTTTTTGGTAGTACCTACATACATTGAACTTTACCTAAACCGGTGTCAATATAGGAACAATTAAGTTTAACACGATACGCTCCAATAAGATCAGTTTTATTATAAAAGTCAGTAGACCTTTTAAAGTTCAGCCGTTGACTTTTGTAACGACACTATTATTGCGCCATTTGATCAGCGATCCCGGAAGGTGCTTTATTGCTTTCTGTGTCAGCATAAGTACATACTTACTCATAGTAGGTAGGTACAATATACCCCTCCTAAGATTTCAGAAAAAAAACCTTTTTTAACCTCTCTAGCTCGAAAATCGCTCCTTTGCTGCTTAAAACCAGTGAGCAAAACTCATTTTTGTTCACTCAGTGAGAAAAGGTATTTTGAATTTAGAACGATCTGGATTGGGCATTTATTTTCAATGTCCAACAAAAAGTTCAAAAACTCAGTCGCTCGTTAAAAATCTCGAATGGCTAGTTTAAATCGCTCAGGATTCAAACTAGGCAACAAAAACTAACTCTGTTATCGATCTATGCCGAAGAATCCGTAGGTTGCAAGATAACAGTTTACAAAAATCTTAAAAGCATATTTTTTTAAAAGCACATGTACATTTTGCTTGAAGAAATCTCATTTTATTTAATTACAGTGTTTTGACTGTCTCGGAGTAAAATGAAAACGGATCTTCTTTTGCTTAAAATTAAAACGTGTTGCAATTTTAATGAAATTACCCACGCTGTTTGGCTTTTACTGAAATTTAAATACCTTGTTTGTAATTTGCGAGTTCAAATTAGTATACTTAATGTGAAATGTGAATACTTATAAGGTACATTATATTAGGTTTCGAAAAAGCGCCTCCAACTACTAAAAATTTAAATATGAAGTAAGTTATGATATTTATTGAAATCAAAAGGACCCATAGTTAGGCAGTAGGCACAGTTTGAAAAAAACATAGGAGAACTATTGCCTCACTCTCATAGTTAGAACTCAGATGGGACGGAATCCGACACGAAGAGAGAAAGATCAGTATTAGGATCAGCAGCGTGTGTTTTTTTGAGAAACAGGGGCTCCCTTACCTGCTTACCTGCTAGGTAAGTTAACCATGTGGCTAACCATATCCTTTGAGGGGACATTACTAACTCTGTTACCGGGATACACCGCCCCCAAGCGCTGCTTTTCAACCGGAACGTATCCGAAAGGGACCCGCAACACTCAGGACCACAGGAAGGCTTGGCGCGTGGCATCACAGCAGATTCCTTGTTCTGTGCCTGGCACATCCTAACCTGAGTGGTGTTAGGCGGTTAGGTGAGAGCACTTACTTAACCTAACCTTATCGAGCAGAACTACCTTACAAATATTTTTTGACCACCTCCGTGGCGCAGTGTGTAGCGCTATTGTCTTAACGTGCGGAGGTCCCGGGTTCGATCCCCGGCAGGGTCAATTTGGGAATTTGTAATTTCAGAATTTTCACTGGTCTGGCCTGGTGGGAGGCTTCGACCGTGGCTAGTTACCACCCTACCGGCAAAGACGTGCCGCCATGCGATTTAGCGTTCCGGTACGATGCCGTGTAGAAACCGAATAGGGGTAGGTATGGGTTTAATAGAACTGCCATGCCCCTAACAGGTTAGCCCGCTACCATCTTACACTGCATCATCAGGTGAGATCGTAGTCAAAGGCAAACTTGCAGTGGATAAAAAAAATATTGATGAAGTTGCCTGTTAAACCAAATATAAAGAAGAACTTGAATTATTTTCTAGATCTGTTGAAATAGCAAGGCAATCAAAACAGCAATTTCATCCTATAGGCTACATTATCATGAACATCATAAAAAACATCAAGCAGAAAACTAAGAGCGCGACTCAATTACTATTATAATGAGAAATGATTTAAAAAGGCAAACATAGACACAGCAATCAGCTCACCATATTATTTACGAGAAAATTATATTTATTCTTATAATGAAAACCTTTCTGCTGTAATTTTTGACTATCTTATACGAAAAAGTAAATATTCATCAGTTTTTCCACGGTCTTATATTTAAAACATCTAATTTGATTATTATCAAATTAGATCGTTAAACATCACTAAAAATCTTATTTAAAAGACAAAGGACTAATAATTCATGAGGACGAAATCTTTCACAATTATACTAACTCTTATAATTCTTAAATTATGAGCAGTTAGATATAGACATACACTTATTTATAAATTTATGAATATACATAATTCAACAGGAAAACAAATCTTTGGCACAAAGAATTATACTGAACCCATTTCAATCATATTACGACATTGTTGTCAAAAGCCCATGCTAGGTATTTTTTAATAATAGTTCGGGCCCCTTCATACTATGGATACTTTTTCAAGTTTTTTACGGAAAAATATCATAATGTGGTTGAAGATGATGATTTTATACTTTTATTTTTATACTAAGTAGTTGGCTGATAGTGCAACGGTAGAATTATGGAGAAATATCGCAAAAAATTGAAATCTGGGACATTGCCCCCGATATCGAACGAAAGCTTTAGTAGATAAGTACCTAATTAAAATATCCTTCAAAGAATTAGCTATACCTAAATAGTATATCCATACTAATCTATACTAATATTATAAAGAGGTAAAGTTTGGTAAGTTCTGGTACCAAAAGAAAGCCACATTATTTGTGAGTGTCATAGGCTATACACATACTTGCTTTTAAATTGTTTTTAGGGTTCCGTACCAAAATGAAAAAAATGGAACCCTTATGGTGCGACTTTCTCCGTCCGTCTGTCCGTCCGTCCGTCACAGTCGATTATTTCAGTAACTATTAAAGCTATCGACATGAAATTTGGAATAGTTGTGTATAATAGTGGCCCAACATCATTAAAATAAAAACAAATCGAAAATTATTTTTAGTTTAATTAAAAAAGGGGGAAAATCGGGGGTTTCAAATTTCAAAGTATGATAACTATACTGAGTGGGATATCATATGAAAGGGCTATACTTCTACATTCTAAAGCAGATTTTTATTTATTTTTATGCATAATAGTTTTTGATTTATCGGGCAAAATGTCGAAAAAAATACCGTTCCCCCCCCCCGTTATCTCCGAAATTTACCAATTGAAAAATCTGAAATAATTATGGTCAATAGAAGCTTATGTATATTTTACAGGAAAAATAAAACCAACGCTCTAACTAGCATAGTTTTTTTGATATTAACAATAAACCTCTACAAACAAAGTTAGTTTTGCGGTTCATTTCGTCTTGTTTTTAATACGTCATTAATCGTAAAACTTACTACAGGTTTGTCCGGAACCCTCGGTGCGCGAGTCCGACTCGCACTTGGCCGCTTTGTTTTAGTTAGTCTTAAATCTGTCTATTTATTTTATTTTTGTGTTTATTGCATATTGAATTATTGTTGTTTTTTCATTTAGTAGGTACTATACTTAGCTGTAGCTGTACCTATATATTTGTCAACTATGAATTATTGTTTGTTTAAAGAATGGGAAGACACTGTCTCCTGTAACACAGTTTTTACTACCTCAGGAGGCAGGGTTTCACACTATTGGAATTTTGTAATATATTTTGGCAAATAAAGATTCATTTATTTATTTTATATTAATCCGAAAAATAACAGGAGTTCCCGTGAGAATTAAAAAAACGTATTTCACGCGGATGAAGTCGCGGCATCTCCTAGTGCTAAATAAATGAGCTTTGATTGCACTTAAAGAACAAAATAAGCTGTTAGAATGGATTTTTGCCCTGAATGTAAGATTCTCATTACACAGGTTTAAAAATATTGCTATTCCTTGCGGATTCCCTATACGTAAAGCATTTATGTATTTACGTCCGATTGTGTAAAATCGAATCAACATTACCTAACACACTGTGTAGGCTAACATAATATGTGTCGGCCATAATACAATCGCATTTCACGATCGAAGTAGGTATATTTGTTGGCGCCGGGCGAGAAATCAGCAATAAAGCAATAATTGCGGTAAATCTGATGTGGGCGCGCTTCGGCCACCCGTTGTATTCGTGATCGCAATCAAGGTGCGACGAATGCAAACACTGCTATGAATATTTAACCAAAAGCGGCGTTTGCAGCATCGATCAACAATGCAACTTTAAAACCACTCTGCAAAGATATCTACGAATAAGAATTTAAATTTTTACGTCATTAAATCCTTCGTCCTTCTCGGAGAAAAGGCAAGCACTGACTATTATAAACCTTGCTTAAACTCAACTCAAAGTACTAAGTATTAGTGTAAAAGTATATCGTAGAAATTGGTATAAAGACCTCAATGCTTTATAACGATAGAGCTTGAATTAAAATGAATATTGATTGATGATTAATCTCATCTAGAAATATGAAAATTTTCTAAAAAAACTGATGAAGGAACTAGGCTAACACTGAACAACCCAATGCAAAACTTGGCAAATAAATTAGCTAGATATCGATCGGTAATGGCATTGTTATGTACTAGCAGTTTGACGGTAACGGATATTCTCTGCTGCAATATTCGGATTAGATCCAACCTAGGTATTATAGTAACGTCTATACGACGAGTATAGCTTGTTTCTCTTACAGTGCTATTAGCATTATAAGCATTGTGAACTACTCCTACAATATTATTAGAAACATCTTGAATATAATATTTAGATTGTAATCCAACTTCATATCATAAGTTTTGAATATCCTAATGGTAGCTTCTCAGAGTCTGTATTGAAGACAAGGGCACAGAATACAAAATATTACGCAAAGGCTTGAACTATCAATAGGTATTAGGATAATTAAAATGGCCATCTGTCCCCATGATCTCTCGGATTTCAATCCGCCCTTAGGATCTAAGCACTTACGCAAACAATCTGCATGAACCAGGTCTTTAGGCTTTCAAAAATATTTTTGTTAAAAGCTTATTTTAAAAAAACATTTATAAGTTAAATACTTAATAAAAAAATACACCTAAGTATAAGCTCTTAACATTGCAAAGGACGTCAGTGACACAACGCAATGGCGAAGCGTGTTTGCTATCGCAAAATGGCGTTCAGAAACTGATTTGTTCACAATTTGTGGTCGTTTCACTGCTACTTTACGTACTTACAGTGTGTACAGTCGAGTGGAATAATGGACTGAGCGTTAGATTCAATTTAGTTAAAAGCTAGAGGGGGGTGAGAAAATAGTGAAGCCGTATAAGTCCATACTTACTAATATTATAAATGCGAAAGTGTGTCTGTCTGTCTGTCTGCTAGGCTTTCACGGCCCATCTAATCAATCGATTTTGATGAAATTTGGTATATCCCGGGGAAGGATCTAGGCCGGAAAATTAAAGAGTTCCCCCGTGAATCAAAAAAACGTAATCCACGCGGCCGAAATCGCGGGCATCATCTAGTTTTATTATAAACACATAGATAAAGTGAAGACATTTTGACTACTAAAGTAGTTCAACCACAGAATAGGTAATAGTATGGTTCTACTAAAAACTATGCTATCTTTATTTTATTTATAGTAAGTAACAGTTTCAGATCACTTAATTTACGATAACAATTTGAGATAATAAGGAAAATTAACGTAAATAAATGATCTTATGTGTTTTTTAGTTATTTTTTTTAAGTATCTAATCTACTTGCAATGAAATATGTAGGCATTTTTCTTGCAACTAGTACTTAGCCGATATTATATTATTCTTTGAATAAACCATGTAATTTCCATTCGAACTTTACTCAGTAATTAATTATGCACTTCGTCTGATGTCTTTAATTTAACAAGCGGAGCTGTGCAAGTTTAAATTTCGTGTCTCGCCTTTATTTGGCAAATTAATTCACAAACTCTTAAGTCGTGCCCTTAAGACATGGGTGCAGGGTGAAACTGTTCGCCCGGTTAAAGTTTGTCACAAAGTGTTTTGGTGATTTCAATTAGAGCGGTATTCAAGTACGTAATAGGTACCTACTTATATATGACTAGATGATTCCCGCGACTTCGTCCGCGTGGATTAAGGTTTTTTGATTCCCGCGGGAACTCCTTAATTTTCGGGGATAAAAATATGTCTATGCCTATGTCCTTCCCCGGGATATAACCTACCTCTATACCAAATTTCAGCAAAATCGGTTGAAAAGATGGGCCGGGAAAGCGTAGCAGACAGACAGACTGACAGAAAGACAGACAGACAGACAGACAGACAGACACACTTTCGCATTTATAATATTAGTATGGATTACATATTATACAACTAGATGATGCCCGCAATTTCATCTTAATAGTCCTGCAGTCACCACCTGTTCGACAATAATATTCAACTCTTCAGAACTGGCTATAGCCAGTGGATAGAGATATATATAATATAGATATATCTATATTCTATATTTATCTCTATCTATAAAATTGTTCAGGGATCAACACACAGCCTAAACCGCTGGGAATGGAATCTCTTGAAATTTTGACAGTAGGTTCCTTTTGTGACGTAGGCGCTCACTAAGGTAGGATTTTTCTCAAGTTATATCCATGAAACTTGGTATACGAGCTACCGGTTAAAAATTTAGAAACACGTGTTTAACAGTTTTTGAAAATTCTACCCCCAAAGGGGAGAAATAGAAGATGAAAATTTGTATGAAAGTTCTTCATTTCTCAAGATATTCTCAAGTTACGAGTATATCAACGAAACTTGGTATTTTGGCTTTCGGTATAAAATAAAGAAGTATGTGTGTCACAGTTTTTCAAAATTCCACCCCAACGGGGTAAAATAGGGGTTGAAAGTTTGTATGAAAGTCCTTCATTTCTCAAGTTATAGCTATGAAACTTGGTATTTGAGCTACCGGTTTAAAATAAAGAATTACGTGTTTCACAGTTTTTGAAGATTTTATCTCAAAGGGCGTTAAATAGAGAGTTTGTCCTTCAATCACGTCGCAACAGAGCAACGGATCAACGTGATTTTTTGCAAAGGTAATGTATAGGCTATTATATACTGCAACAATATAATTTTTTATCCTGGAAATATAAGGAGTGTGTGTGGGAATTAAAAAAAAATATGCAACGCGAGCGAAGTCACGAGCATCCGCTAGTTTCTTATAGAAATAACTCCTTACTTCCGTAAAACAAAACACTGCCAGGTGCACGTACCTAAGTTCCTAAGTTTTACGACTTGGAATATCCTTACGGCAACGATAATATATCCTACTCTAATATTATTTTCTTTGTAGTTTGTGGCATCATCATCACTTACAATTACATATCAAACTGAATCCGTATGGTATTGAGCTTTTTATACTAAGTATTCTGATGAACTTTCTCAAAATATAAGGATTCATAGAAGCATGTATTACTATGCGGAATTCTATGACGAAAGCGGGAGAAAGAAATATTTAATGTGGACAATAATTTATTAACCTATTCTTTACAAAGAAACTTAAGTTTTTAGTGTCTATAATATAACAGAATTATTTAGATTTTAGCTTTTTTATGTATTGCATAGTTTTAATGTTATATTTTCTTGTTAATTGTAAATTTGATTAGATTTGCAAGAGCAAACCATATAACAGATACCTATACTTATTTATATAAAGAAGCATACGGGACACTTTTACTGTTTACTTAAAGGTTTTCTCTATCTCACAAGTTGTAACAGTTTAAAAGCACCGTCGTGAACAAAGCTTGGTACTGTTGCGTTGTGTTGAGAATACACAAAGAGGTTTTCATTCAGAAGTCGGTGCGGCGTTTCACAGTTGCAATTCCCCTAAGGTTTTATCCGAGCGCGCAACGCGCACATATGCGAATTTTCATACTTTCGCGAAGGCAAAACAAAATAAGTACTAGGTTTTCCATAAACTATAGACTATAAACTCAAAGATTTTATTCTAAAAGTTATTATTTACTAGATCATGCCCGCGACTTTGTCCGCGTGGATTAAGTATTTTCTATTCCAAGGGAACTCCTCAATTTTCCGGGATAAAAAGTAGCCTATGTCCTTCCCCGGGATACAAACTATCCCTGTACCAAATTTCATCAAGATCGGTTTAACGGATGGACCGTGAAAGCGTAGCAGACAGACAGACACACACTTTCACATTTATAATATTAGTAGACTGTGGATAGTATGGAAGTATGGATTATTTTTAAGCATCTATAAGGCTAAAATCCGCATACTGGTAGGTACATCCATACTAATATTATAAATGCGAAAGTGTGTCTGTCTGTCTGTCTGTCTGTCTGTCTGTCTGTCTGTCTGTCTGTCTGCTACGCTTTCACGGCCCAACCGTTCAACCGATTTTGATGAAATTTGGTACAGGGATAGGTTGCATCCCGGGGAAGGACATAGGCTACTTTTTATCCCGGAAAAATAAACAGTTCCTGTGGGATAACATGCTATTTTTCTCGCATTTTTCTTCAATCACGCTTCAACGGCGCAACGGATCGACGTGATTTTTTGCATGGGTATATTTGAGGACCTGGAGAGTGACATAGGCCACTTTTTATCCCGGAAAAACAAACAGTTCCTGTGGGATAACATGCTCTTTTTCTCGCATTTTTCTTCAATCACGCTTCAACGGCGCAACGGATCGACGTGATTTTTTGCATGGGTATATTTGAGGACTTGGAGAGTGACATGGGCCACTTTTTATCCCGGAAAAACAAACAGTTCCTGTGGGATAGTATGCTCTTTTTCTTGCATTTGTTTCACCGTTACCACGTTCACACGTTCAGATTAGCCCACGTTCAGGTTATCATAACCTTCCGGTTAGCCCACGTTCAGGTCAGCCGACGTTTAGGTTAGCCCACGTTCAGGTTATCATACCCGTCCGGTTAGCCCACGTTCAGGTTAGCCGACGTTCAGGTTAGCACAAGTTCAGGTTAGTTGTCGGTCAGGTTAACCGTCTTTCAAGTTAGCCGACGTTCAAGTTAGCCGACGTCCAAGTTACCTGGCATTCAAGTTAGCCCACGTTCAGCTTAGCCGACGTTAAGATTTATTTTAGGACAAGGAAAGTAACATGTGCTACCTTAGTAACATCGTGTCATACTAATAATATTATAAATGCGAAAGTGTTCTTGGAAGTTGTTCTCATTAAAGTAAAAAAAATTGGCAGTCAGGACTACCGATAGAAGTGAAAACTAATATTAAAATATAAACCGTAAAACTAAGGCATTACAGTTTAATTATATTTAAGACCTTTAATAATAAGACCAATAATTTATATTTAAGACCTTTTGTCTTCGTAACAACGCATGGTGTCAGTCACGGTTACACATTAGCCCACGTTCAGGTTAGCCCACGTTCAGGTTAGCCGACGTTAAGATTTATTTTAGGACAAGGAAAGTAACATGTGCTACCTTAGTAACATCGTGTCATACTAATAATATTATAAATGCGAAAGTGTTCTTGGAAGTTGTTCTCATTAAAGTAAAAAAAATTGGCAGTCAGGACTGCCGATAGAAGTGAAAACTAATATTAAAATATAAACCGTAAAACTAAGGCATTACAGTTTAATTATATTTAAGACCTTTAATAATAAGACCAATAATTTATATTTAAGACCTTTTGTCTTCGTAACAACGTATGGTGTCAGTCACGGTTACACATCACTTTTAAATATAAACCTTAAAACAAAAGGCAGTAGTTTTTTAGTTTGCAGACGAAAAAAAAACAAAAATTTTCTTTTTGGGGGGTAAATAGTAAGATAACAATGACTAAAAAAAATAGAAATAGAATAGAAGAGATATTCGGGTTCAGAATTCAGAAAGCAGAGTTCAGAGTTCAAAGTGCAAAGTTCCGAGTTCCGAGTTCAGAGATCAGACTTCAGAGTGCAGAGATCAGAGTGCAGAGTTCATACTTCAGAGTGCAGGGTTCAGAGTTCAGAGTGCAGAGTTCAGAGTTCAGAGTGCAGAGTTCAGAGTTCAGAATGGAGAGTTCAGACTTCAGAGTGCAGAGTTCAGAGTTCAGAGTTCAGAGTGCATAAGTAGTTAAGAGTGCAGAGTTCAGACTTCAGAGTGCAGAGTTCAGAGTGCAGAGGTCAGAGTTCAGAGTGCAGAGGTCAGAGTTCAGAGTGCATAGTTCAGAGTTCAGAGTACAGAGGGCAGAGTTCAGAGTGAAGAGTTCAGAGTGCAGAGTTTAGAGTTCAGAGTGCAGAGTTCAGAAATCAGAGTTCAGAGTTCAAAGTGCAGAGTTAAGAATTCAGAGTGCAGAGTTCAGAGTTCAGAGTGCAGAGTTCAGACTGCAGGGTTCAGAGTGCAGAGTTCAGAGTGCAGAGTTCAGAGTTCAGAATGCAGAGTTTAGACTTCAGAGTTCAGAGTGCAGAGGTCAGAGTTTAGAGTGCAGAGTTCAGAGTGCAGAGATCAGAGTGCATAGTTAAGAGTGCAGAGTTCAGACTTCAGAGTGCAGAGGTCAGAGTTCAGAGTGCAGAGTACAGAGTGCATAGTTCAGAGTGAAGAGTTCAGAGTGCAGAGTTCAGAGTTCAGAGTGCAGAGTACAGAGTGCATAGTTCAGAGTGCAGAGTTCAGAGTTCAGAGTTCAGAGTGCATAAGTAGTTCAGAGTTCAGAGTGCATAAGTAGTTAAGAGTGCAGAGGTCAGAGTGCAGAGTTCAGAGTTCAGAATGCAGAGTTTAGACTTCAGAGTTCAGAGTGCAGAGGTCAGAGTTTAGAGTGCAGAGTTCAGAGTGCAGAGATCAGAGTGCATAGTTAAGAGTGCAGAGTTCAGACTTCAGAGTGCAGAGGTCAGAGTTCAGAGTGCAGAGTACAAAGTGCATAGTTCAGACTGAAGAGTTCAGAGTGCAGAGTTCAGAGTTCAGAGTGCAGAGTACAGAGTGCATAGTTCAGAGTGAAGAGTTCAGAGTGCAGAGTTCAGAGTTCAGAGTGCAGAGTTCAGAGTTCAGAGTTCAGAATGGAGAGTTCAGACTTCAGAGTGCGGAGTTCAGAGTGCAGAGGTCACAGTTCAGAGTGCATAGTTCAGAGTACATAGTTCAGAGTGCATAGTTCAGAGTGCAGAGTTCAGAGTGCAGAGTTCAGAGTGCAGAGTTCAGAGTGCAGAGTTCAGAGTGCAGAGTTTAGAGTTCAGAGTGCAGAGTTCAGAGTTCAGAGTTCAGAGTGCAGGGTTCAGAGTTCAGAGTGCAGAGTTCAGAGCGCTGAGTGAAATGTCTCAAACAGGCAGTCACAGTTAAGTTGATAATTGACAATCTTTTACATAAAACTCAGTTATTGTTCCCTTGAGCCACGCGAGCGAAGCCGCGGGTAATAGCTAGTTTCTAATAACTTTAAAGTGGATTTTGTAGTAGGTACCTCCCATTGTAGCAGCTAAGCTTCATGGTTCATTCCTAGGAGATCATTTTCGATAAATTACCCTTGTATTCAAATTATAAAAGAAAATATCATTATCTTTTTTACCTCATTGCCAAATATAAGTCAACAAATTTTGGCAATAAGTTCTAAAGATTTAAACATGCAATATGCATGCTTCATTATCCTAGGAACCTGATTTTGGGAAGGTAGGTACTAATCAAGTTGATTGCGTAGGTAGGTAATTAGGTAAGTAAGTTCATATCCATAAACACGCAGCCTTCGGGCACAGATGTGTTATGGCACCGCAAGTATCTTGGAAAATGTATTTTGAACGCAAATAAATACAGATTCATCGCACCTGTAGCGGGTCGAAATGTATTTGAAAACTTCAACTACCCAAGACGAGGTTCACGCAGGTGTGACTTATAAGTTTTATTATAAAAACTAGGTAAGTATAGGTATATTAAGCAAACTTGACATTCGAAGAACAAAGACATCGTTACCTATACGCTCGCTGTATACTGAAAACTTACTTTCCACTAAATTGTGTTTTGCTGTTTATACAAATTAGAAGCGGAAACTTTGCCATGCATATTGTTATGGTAAACAATATTCATATTGCAGATGCACAGTTGTTAAATTTTCCTTTGTAATTCTAAACGTTGCATTATGAAATTCGGTTGTACATTTCTGACATAAATGGACTGGATTTGTAATCCCCAATGGAATGCAGTGATAAAGCTCATATTTTAGTGAGCCTATAAAGCAGATATTATCTCTAATATTAATATTATAGTTATGCACACGCAATAATTCAATATTATTCATTTTAGTAAATTGTAGCCTAATTTCTACTAGGCTAATTGCTACTGTACGTTTACTCAGAGTTATTAAGAAGTGCTGAGGACGGAGGTTGCAAACTTTTCGAACACGTTCAATTCGGAGGTTCGACAGACAGGACAAAATGTTTGAGCGACGCCTCACCATTTAAGGGGAAGGAGGTTCTGTCATGTCGTTGTGGTGTGTTCACCTCCATGAGTCCATCTTAAGTGAATTGCGCGAACTTTTTATCCGCCAGTATTTTTTTTGTTTTGCCTCTTTTGTATAGTAGATGAGTTTCTAAGGTACATGTACAAAGTACATGCGACGGGTGTAAAATTGCAAGTTCAAATCAAAAACAAATTTTTTGAACTAATTAATTCTGAAAATTTGAATACGCTGAAAGGGTCGCAGGAACGCCAGTCGTAATAATTAACATAGGTGTGGCAAAATATTTTTCTTTGATATCCGAGGGATCGCGATAATTATTTTTGGGGCTGAGGTTTCAATGTGAAACCTTGTAATAACGTTGCAAAAATAATCCTTTCCTGTAGGTAAGTACCTCTTTATGTTTAAATCGAGCAGTAAACACTTTTCACATGTTTATTAGAGAAATCCTACCGGACCCGGAGCTACTAAACAAATCTAAAAATGTCCTCCCGACCGAATTTCGGCCACGGCAGCCAATCTCCAGAGAGATTAGCCATCTGCGCGGGAGATATTATAGTGCACAAGTGTGTGCGCAAACACAGGTGCACTCTCTGTTCCTTTACTCTCATAGCCCGATTGGACGGAAAATCCGACACGACCGGAGAGAGATCAGGCGCAGGACCGACGGCTTAACGTGCTCTCCGAGGCACGGGGGTGAAACACCGCCAACTTCCTAACTCCAAACAAGTCTAGGTAAGTATTTTCACTATTTTGAGATAAAGTTGAGTTAAAGTCAATTTCTCTCAACTACGTTTTAGCATTTAATTGTGACCCTACCTAATGTTATAAGAGCCGATATAATCTGAGATAGAAACGGGTTGAAAGTCATATGCCATATCAGTTTCGTCACGGCATCGAACCAGAGCGCTAAACAGGTAAATCTTCGATAGGTCGAGAAGACGATTTCATAAAATTATTCAATTTACCTACCTATTTGCGAAATAAATATACACAGCCCAAAAAATGCGTCAAATCTAGTTGCTATAACTAGTCTAAAACCTACAAACATCGTCCTTTTGTAAAGATAAGAGGAAGCATAAAATTATATATTATCATTCTTTGATTTCTGTACTTTTTAGGGTTCCGTAGCCAAATGGCAAAAAACTGAACCCTTATGGATTCGTCATGTCTGTCTGTCTGTCTGTCCGTATGTCACAGCCACTTTTTTCCGATACTATAAGAACTATTAGTACTGTTGAAACTTGGTAAGTAGATGTATTCTGTGAACCGCATTAAGATTTTCACACAAAAATAGAAAAAAAAACAATAAATTTTGGGGGTTTCCCAAACTTAGAACTGAAAACTCAAAAAAAAATTTTACATCAAACCCATACGGGTGGGGTAACTATGGATAGGTCTTCAAAATGGATATTGAGGTTTTTAATATCATTTTTTTCTAAACTGAATAGTTTGCGCGAGAGACACTTCCAAAGTGGTAAAATGTGTGCCCCCCCTGTGACTTCTATACTTATAATAAAACTGTAACAGGTCCAATTCTGTACATTGAAGATATTTTGAAAATTTTTTTTGGAGGGCACTCATTATTCGATACTGAAGCCAAATCTGTAATTTTTTTCATTTTTGTCTGTCTGTCTGTCTGTCTGTCTGTCTGTCTGTATCTTGGCCGCGCATCACGCCGAAACTACTGCATGAATTCAAACGAAACTTGGCAAGATTTGAGCCTATTCTAAGAGGTAGGACATAGGATACTTTTTATCCCGAAATTCTACCCCCGAAGGGGTGAAATAGGGGTTGAAAGTTTGTATGAAAGTCCTTCATTTCTCAAGTTATAGCCATGAAACTTGGTATATGAGCTGCGGGTTAAAAATGAAGACATATGTGTTTCACAGTTTTTCAAAATTTCACCCTCAAAGGGGTGAAATAGGGGTTGAAAGTTTGTATGAAAGTCCTTCATTTCTCAAGTTATATCGATGAAACTTGGTATACAAGCTACCAGTTAAAAATGAAGAAATACGTGTTTCACAGTTTTCGTAAATGTTACCCCCGAAGGGGTGAAATAGGGGTTGAAAGTTTGTATGAAAGTCCTTCATTTCTCAAGTTATATCCATGAAACTTGGTATATGAGCAGCGGGTTAGAAATGAAAACATACGTGTTTCACAGTTTTTCAAAACTCCACCCCCAAAGGGGTGAAATAGAGATTGAAAGTTTGTATAAAAGTCCGTCATTTCTCAAGTTATTTCGATGAAACTTGGTATACCCACGCGGACGAAGTCGCGGGCATCAGCTAGTCTAAAATAAGAGAATGATAAAACTAAAAAACATATATGAAGTACATTACCATGCCCCATCCCCCCCACCCCCCGTAACTTCTTGTACCTACATTACCATGCAAACTTCCACCGAAAATTGGTTTGAACGAGATCTAGTAAGTAGTTTTTTTTTTAATAATAATTTAAAACTTACTACAGGTTTATATATGGAACCCTCGGTGCGCGAGTCCGACTCGCACTTGGCCGGTTTTATAAAATTAAATTCTTTAACTTTTCTTTTTCTTCGTTACGAGCAGTCTCATATATTTGTTCAGAACTCTACGTCAAAGAATATTAAAAAGATCCTATTATTTTTAGTAATGAAAACGAAAAATGGCTCCCATTGTTTTTCTAAGCTTTTTATTTGCACTAGGCACTATCCTATTCGTTAGAAATGTTTCTTTGTACGAGACAAAACGTTGAGAAAAAAGATAGGAGTAATTTATCAAAGTTTATTTAGGTACCTACCTACTTAGTGTTAAAGGGCTCGAACGTTTAGGGTAATACCTAAATCAATGGAATTACACGAAAGTCCTAGACCTCATAAACTCACGTCTAACTGGGGCACCAATTACAGCCCTATTCCGACCCACGTTGACATATCCAGCCAAATTGTGCGCCCATAATTAAGGCAATAGGCACTATAGAAGGCAATACAAGCTGATCGAATGTGCATAGCTTTGGATCGCAGCCATCTTTAGTACAACCAAATACCAATGGTATTTTAAGAAACAATACATTACTTTAAACACAATATTATGCCTATTGTTATTTGCTACTAAACTCTGAAGACCTACAGAATACTTTTATTCATAAACTGCCATGTGCCTCTAGCATTACGTTAGGTCAGTCCATATTCACAAGACCTAAATAGTAACTAAATACCTATTGATTTTACACCATTTTTTTGTGTAGGTAATATCTTACAGTAAGTACTTACATATAATAGGTTTTCTTAATTTAATACGACGATTAATACCTAAGCTTTGAGGAAGTTTAGCAAATTATTCAAACCAGAGTGCTGCACCGGACAGATAATTCTAAACACATAATTCTAGGGAGTACCTAATCATAAATAATTTATTCAACGAGACTAAACTTTCAACAGAGCTGCCAAGTTATGAAAGAAAATATTTTAGAAATACAAATGAAACTGAAAATTTGGCGGGCATTTATGACACTGCAATGCTGGTCTGAAACAACGTAAGTACTATTACCTATTATGTGCTTCGGCGTCGTGTGCTCCACCGGTAGACGCCACAGAAGATGATCACAGTTCACGACACTTGCCCTATAGGTATGTCACTTCTCATCGACCGACCACCTAGTGAAGAGTCTTCCAAACCTACTCTGTCCGGTGAAAGGTTGTGGTATGTGGAACCGCAGCTGGGACCGCATCGTCCCACGGTACTCCAACGTACCTAGGCGTCATCGATAGCCGTCAAGTGCAAACCTATCCAGTATCCTATCTTGCAAAAACAAACTCACGTTATTTTCAATGTACCTACCTACCTAACGTTTCACGGACTCATCACATTTTTAGTGGCAATATAATATTAAAACTATTAAAATTAGTACCTACTAAAATTGATATCACTATATTATTTCCTATATGACAACGTTTCCGCAGCGTCGCTCGTAAATCGAGGCTTTTCCGTTAGAGAAGCCTGTAACGATTACTAACTGTGAGAACTGACAGAATAATATGTTAATTACTATATTAATTGCATATTCATTTTGATACTAGGATGTAATTAATAATGTGACTATTGACCCAGATTCAACAGCGTTAGCATACTTAATGATGTCTTAATGAATAAACGTTTTAAAAACCGTACAAGTTCTCTACAAGATCCGCGTCAGCGGCTACGACATATATTTTTTTCGACTTTCGTTTCTCATGTTTCGTTGAAATTCTCCACCTGCTAAAACTCCTACTTACAACCAAGACAAATCCTATCACCTCTTTAAGATATCGATCAACCCAAGGCTGCCAAAAAATGTTTTAATACATGCAAACAACATCACCCTCTTTCCAGTTTAGTCGGCCAAAACATGCTTCATAACGTTTGAATAATTTTACACATTCAATATATTATGCTTAAATATATTATGTTTACCGACACATATAATAACAATATCCGAGTTTCATAGGAATAAAAATAATATTCCTCGTTTAAACCAATTTCCATATTTATAGCCAGAGAGCTGGTGAAAATTTTTATGGAGATTCTCAGGGCGCACGCTAAAACTCGCGGTCTTTGAGCGGGTGTCTCGTTCCGGACGTGAATTGGAAAACACGTAGAAAATCATTTAGTTATTATAAATATAGTTGGTATAGGCAATTGATGTGTGATTGGAGTGTGAATGCTTCATAATTTAATGTTTGACGTTGGTCTAATTGTCTTTTTGTAAAAAGCATGATGTTGGTCTCTGGTTTTTGGCTGTAAGAATCAGTAATAAAAAAGTTAAACTTTTACCTAATAGACTTATATCTAAAAAAAGTGAATAAGCTTTTAATAAACGTGCTAATTCAATTTAATAGTTTTATATCAAGTGAAACAAGAAACACAACAAAAGCAAGAAAAAAAGAAATCGTGACGTAAATCGTATATTTTAGCTTCATAAATTACCTCCTAGTTTCCCTACCAACTCTCAGTCTATTATAGCCACATCGTGCTGTCGTTTGACAACGCTATCACGACGATGCAAACTACCATGCCTAATATTCAAAGGATTAAGGCTGTGATGAAAATTTCATTCTAAAAGCACCTAATTTAAACTAGACCAGTAAGTAAAACTTAATTCTTGTTCATTTATTCAGAGCTTGATGTAATTAACTTTAATACAGTAGATACTAGGTACCTACTCATTATAGGTAAGATGTTTTTCTGTTTGTCTTATTCACATACACTGAGAAAAAAGACCTTCCGAAATACGGAAGGTATTACCGTCCCTTTTGACTCAGTAGGAAATTTACCTTTCAACTTGGAAGGATATTATTACCGTCCAAAATTTCCTTCCAAACAATGTCTGCCTTCTATTTTGGTGGGTAATACGTACCTTCCAAATTTCGGTCGGAAATTCCTACTGAGTCAAAAGGGAAGGTAATTTTTGGAAGGAAAATATAAATAACCTTCCAAATCTAGAAGGTAAAGACATAATATTACCTACCTAAGGCGAAGGAAAGCGGGCTTTTGCATGCTCATTGCGGTGGGTATTTTAGCATTATCCTTCCAATTTAGAAGTATTTACCTTCTGCGAATCTCAGTAATCCCCCCCAATCTAGAAAGTAAATACCGAAGGTAATCGGATATAATAGGAAGGTAATTTCAAAATTTTCCTTATAGAGGTTATAGATTACGGTCTACGAGGTAACAGATAAATTATAGGCTTTCAAAACGCCCTGTCCCAGCAAGGGTGGAAGCAGGGGTCCGTATACCACCTATGATTTATGCTCTGCTATGCGCTTTCAATGAATGTCCCAACTAGGTGGAAGCACCATTTGCCACGATGCAGGTACCGATACAAGCGGACTTGGCGATATATATGTGTTTGACCGGCGCCACCCTATACCGCGAGCCAATATACGCGTAGCGACATCTAGTGGTCGGGTCGGGTACTACATTCGGTGTTACAATTTCTATTTAATAAAACTTATTCGTTTTCCTTCCGATACCGAAATATTCCAATTTGTTTGGAGAGATAATATTATCATCTAATTTAGAAAGATGTTCCTTGTGTTATTTTCTCCAAATGTGATCCATCTAATTAGGATGGTAATTCCTTCCAGCGAGCTTTTCTAATCCCTTCGTTTTTGATGGAATAGTAATGTCACTTCATTTCCTACTAAATAAGAGGGTAAATATCCTTCAATTTCGGAGGGTAAATATGCGTTTTCCTTCCGACACTGTTCCTACCGAAAAATTATAATTATATCATCTTATTTAGAAGGATACTCCTTGTGTTATTCCCTCCAAGTGTGATCCATCTAATTTGGATTGTAATTCCTTCCAGCGAGCCTTTCTAATCCTTTCGGTTTTGATGGAAAAGTAATGTCATTTTATTTCCCACTAGATAAGAGGGTAAATATCCTTCAATTTCGAAGGGTAAATATGCGTTTTCCTTCTGACACTGTTCCTACTGAAAAATTATAATTGATTTATAAGGATATTATCATCTAATTTAGAAGGATATTCCTTGTGTTATTCCCTCCAAATGTGATCCATCTAATTTGGATGGTAGTTCCTTCCAGCGAGCCTTTCTAATCCTTTCTTTTTTGATGGAATAGTAATGTCAATTTATTTCCCACTAGTTAAGAGGGTAAATGTCTTTCAATATCAGAAGGTTAGCTGCGTTTTCCTTCCGACAACTTTGGATTTTAATTCAGAAGGACATTAACATCTAATTTGGAAGGATAAATTTGGGAGGAATTATTATAATGCATCCTTATTTAGTAGGAATATTTAGCTGGAAGGAAATTCCTTCTTGGTCAATTCCTTCCAACAAATGTCCTTCCTTTATGTTCTTTCGTATTAGACGGATAAAATTCATTACCTTCTAAATATCGGTAGGAATTTGGCAGTTCCCCGATTTAGAAGGTAATCGGTGGAAGGAAAAGACCCAATTTTGGAAGGAATCGGTTTTAGAAGGAAAAAATCGGAAGGTAAACAAGGAAATTTTTCTCAGTGTACCTACATAGGCTTACGATATATGGTAGTGACATAACTTCCACCCCGTGGCTGGATAAAGGGTACTTTTTATCCCTGAAAATATCCTCATGGATTTAAGTTTCCAAAAAACTTAAATCCATGAGGACAAAGTCACAAGCATCAGCTAGTAGTGCTATAAAATTAACGATATGCAGGGTGAATCTTGCATTACATTCTCCATGGATTCATGAGTAGGTACCTACCAAGGTAGGTAGAAGTTATCCAATCATATATATGCAAGCTCGCCTAGAGGAGGGCGGAAATGTACCTACTAATTTCTTAATGCAAGTTCATAGAGCGAGCAAGCATTGAAAAGGCCATCGCCAAAGTCACATCAAAAAAGCAAGAAACATCCACATTTCACTCTTATCCATTGGGTTACACGTAAAGTCAAGAAGTAGACATTAGACATCGTCTGTGAAAGCTTTGTTTGCTCAAAGAACAATTATAATACTCTAGGAGTCTAGGTAATAATTTTTGATTGGACAAGAAAAATATGAATTATTCTTGATGGTGCCCGCTACTTCAATGGATAAAATCTTTAAAAATCCCATGGAATAAAAATTAGCCTATGTCCGTCTCCATACTCAGAAGAATTATTCACGGTTCGCCGATACTGGATAAGCCAGGGATTGCCAAATTATACAAAAAGTTCAACACATTCCGTTACTTTTTTACGATACTACGGTCCATCACATCACACTTCACATACTACCTGATACTACTTTCATGAAACCTCTGGTATCGGGGCAAGTAAGACTTGGCTGATGGCTCATAATATATTCGTTGTGTAGCAACTCCCCAAGAGGATTGTGTTCGTTGTGGTTCGTTCTCGTGATATCATTATCAGCAGCGGGAAACCTTATTACATTCGTCCACAATTTCCCTAATTGCGTCTTAGACGAAACGTGGACGGAGTAAGAGGCAAAATAAGAAAAAATCACTCGAAAGCTATTCAAACTGAGAATATTGTTAGTGACAGCGCTTTTTCTGTTAATTTGTTGGTCTTATTCTGAGATATTTGTATCTACCTAATACGTCACAATGGTCACATAATGTCTCCTTCAAAATCTTTATCACTCACTGTTAGATACTAATCTTAAAATCGATTAATTATTATTATTTAATTGGAGAGTAGATTACTTATATGAAACACAGAATGAAGAGTAGGTAGATATACCTATACGTAATTTCTACTTCAATAAATATATTATTAGGGTGTTATTTTTGTTTTTGATGAAAAAGCTAATTAAACAAATAGCAACCTATTATTTCAAGAATAAAATATATTTTTTTAGAAATAATATTAGTAGATAATTACATAGCCTCCGTACCAACCATACAACCATGGATCTTTGAAAGTGATGAAAGTGGATCTTTAGAAAATTAACGCACTAAGATCCCGCTCGACAGATAAGAGAGATAATATTATAAGGAAGAACTTTTTCGATTGATAATAATTTCTCTTTGCATACATAATGCAATACAAAGAACCACGATTATGGAAAAGTGCGAAGTTGTGAATTAGATTTAATAGAAAAGTTCTATTCAGCCAACCTCTAGGACCTAGGTGACATTTCATCTAGTTAATGTAGGTAGGCTTATACAACTCGGTTTTATTTCCGTTTGGAAATGAAAATATTGTAATTGTTTTAAAGGGTTCTACTAAAATGGTAAAAAAGCCTAAAATAATACTTTAAAAACTGACTTCAAAGCAGAAAAGCATTAAACAGTTTTTAATAACTTTCATCCAATTTATCTCCTCTCAGCCAATGAACAAAAAATCAAACCTTATAGGTATACCTACTTAGTTGTAGTTAATGAAGGCGGCTCAAAACGATCAAATAATTTCACTTCCAATTTAAAAAAGAAATAAAGTTTACCTGCGTATCGAATTATTTTCAAAAATATGAAACCGAATAAGGAAATGAAGGCTTCCATTTTCTATTAGTTACAGATGCCGTTCCGAGCCGTTTAACGTTTTCCCCCGATAGTTGACTTTTCGCTTAAACTGGAACACTGAGAAAGGCCACAGCTTGCGGTCGACTGTGTCCGCAGGGACTGAACGGACGATGTGTTAAGTAAGCAGCGAGAAACTATTAAAATATGAATTACTAGCTGATGCCCGCGACTTCGTCCGCGTGGATTGAGGTTTTTCGGTTCCCGCGGGAACTCTTTAATTTTCCGGGATAAAAAGTAGCCTATGTACTATTCCAGACTATAATCTATCTCTGTGCCAAATTTCATCCAGATCCGTTCATCCGTTGGAGCGTGATTGAGTAACAAACATACATCCATACATCCATCCATCCAAACTTTCGCATTTATAATATTTACTAGCTATTACCCGCGGCTTCGCTCGCGTGGCTCAAGGGAACAATAACTGAGTTTTATGTGAAAGATTGTCAATTATCAACTTAACTGTGACTGCCTGTTTGAGACATTTCACTCAGCGCTCTGAACTCTGCACTCTGAACTCTGAACCCTGCACTCTGAACTCTGAACTCTGAACTCTGCACTCTGAACTCTAAACTCTGCACTCTGAACTCTGCACTCTGAACTCTGCACTCTGAACTCTGCACTCTGAACTCTGCACTCTGAACTATGCACTCTGAACTATGTACTCTGAACTATGCACTCTGAACTGTGACCTCTGCACTCTGAACTCCGCACTCTGAAGTCTGAACTCTCCATTCTGAACTCTGAACTCTGAACTCTGCACTCTGAACTCTGAACTCTGCACTCTGAACTCTTCACTCTGAACTATGCACTCTGTACTCTGCACTCTGAACTCTGAACTCTGCACTCTGAACTCTTCAGTCTGAACTATGCACTTTGTACTCTGCACTCTGAACTCTGACCTCTGCACTCTGAAGTCTGAACTCTGCACTCTTAACTATGCACTCTGATCTCTGCACTCTGAACTCTGCACTCTAAACTCTGACCTCTGCACTCTGAACTCTGAAGTCTAAACTCTGCATTCTGAACTCTGAACTCTGCACTCTGACCTCTGCACTCTTAACTACTTATGCACTCTGAACTCTGAACTACTTATGCACTCTGAACTCTGAACTCTGAACTCTGCACTCTGAACTATGCACTCTGAACTCTGCACTCTGAACTCTGAACTCTGCACTCTGAACTCTTCACTCTGAACTATGCACTCTGTACTCTGCACTCTGAACTCTGACCTCTGCACTCTGAAGTCTGAACTCTGCACTCTTAACTATGCACTCTGATCTCTGCACTCTGAACTCTGCACTCTAAACTCTGACCTCTGCACTCTGAACTCTGAAGTCTAAACTCTGCATTCTGAACTCTGAACTCTGCACTCTGAACTCTGCACTCTGAACCCTGCAGTCTGAACTCTGCACTCTGAACTCTGAACTCTGCACTCTGAATTCTTAACTCTGCACTTTGAACTCTGAACTCTGATTTCTGAACTCTGCACTCTGAACTCTAAACTCTGCACTCTGAACTCTTCACTCTGAACTCTGCCCTCTGTACTCTGAACTCTGAACTATGCACTCTGAACTCTGACCTCTGCACTCTGAACTCTGACCTCTGCACTCTGAACTCTGCACTCTGAAGTCTGAACTCTGCACTCTTAACTACTTATGCACTCTGAACTCTGAACTCTGAACTCTGCACTCTGAAGTCTGAACTCTCCATTCTGAACTCTGAACTCTGCACTCTGAACTCTGAACTCTGCACTCTGAACTCTGAACCCTGCACTCTGAAGTATGAACTCTGCACTCTGATCTCTGCACTCTGAAGTCTGATCTCTGAACTCGGAACTCGGAACTTTGCACTTTGAACTCTGAACTCTGCTTTCTGAATTCTGAACCCGAATATCTCTTCTATTCTATTTCTATTTTTTTTAGTCATTGTTATCTTACTATTTACCCCCCAAAAAGAAAATTTTTGTTTTTTTTTCGTCTGCAAACTAAAAAACTACTGCCTTTTGTTTTAAGGTTTATATTTAAAAGTGATGTGTAACCGTGACTGACACCATACGTTGTTACGAAGACAAAAGGTCTTAAATATAAATTATTGGTCTTATTATTAAAGGTCTTAAATATAATTAAACTGTAATGCCTTAGTTTTACGGTTTATATTTTAATATTAGTTTTCACTTCTATCGGCAGTCCTGACTGCCAATTTTTTTTACTTTAATGAGAACAACTTCCAAGAACACTTTCGCATTTATAATATTATTAGTATGACACGATGTTACTAAGGTAGCACATGTTACTTTCCTTGTCCTAAAATAAATCTTAACGTCGGCTAACCTGAACGTGGGCTAACCTGAACGTGGGCTAATGTGTAACCGTGACTGACACCATGCGTTGTTACGAAGACAAAAGGTCTTAAATATAAATTATTGGTCTTATTATTAAAGGTCTTAAATATAATTAAACTGTAATGCCTTAGTTTTACGGTTTATATTTTAATATTAGTTTTCACTTCTATCGGTAGTCCTGACTGCCAATTTTTTTTACTTTAATGAGAACAACTTCCAAGAACACTTTCGCATTTATAATATTATTAGTATGACACGATGTTACTAAGGTAGCACATGTTACTTTCCTTGTCCTAAAATAAATCTTAACGTCGGCTAAGCTGAACGTGGGCTAACTTGAATGCCAGGTAACTTGGACGTCGGCTAACTTGAACGTCGGCTAACTTGAAAGACGGTTAACCTGACCGACAACTAACCTGAACTTGTGCTAACCTGAACGTCGGCTAACCTGAACGTGGGCTAACCGGACGGGTATGATAACCTGAACGTGGGCTAACCTAAACGTCGGCTGACCTGAACGTGGGCTAACCGGAAGGTTATGATAACCTGAACGTGGGCTAATCTGAACGTGTGAACGTGGTAACGGTGAAACAAATGCAAGAAAAAGAGCATACTATCCCACAGGAACTGTTTGTTTTTCCGGGATAAAAAGTGGCCCATGTCACTCTCCAAGTCCTCAAATATACCCATGCAAAAAATCACGTCGATCCGTTGCGCCGTTGAAGCGTGATTGAAGAAAAATGCGAGAAAAAGAGCATGTTATCCCACAGGAACTGTTTGTTTTTCCGGGATAAAAAGTGGCCTATGTCACTCTCCAGGTCCTCAAATATACCCATGCAAAAAATCACGTCGATCCGTTGCGCCGTTGAAGCGTGATTGAAGAAAAATGCGAGAAAAATAGCATGTTATCCCACAGGAACTGTTTATTTTTCCGGGATAAAAAGTAGCCTATGTCCTTCCCCGGGATGCAACCTATCCCTGTACCAAATTTCATCAAAATCGGTTGAACGGTTGGGCCGTGAAAGCGTAGCAGACAGACAGACAGACAGACAGACAGACAGACAGACAGACAGACAGACACACTTTCGCATTTATAATATTAGTATGGATTAATGCTTAGACTAATAGTTTGAGGTCTTGCTCCACTGACCCGGCTCACATCCATAACTTCTCCCACTCGTATAATAATGATGTAGTACCTAAACGCCATTTCTGAGTGTCATGTCTCATGACCCCTTTACTAAGTTCACTAATCTTGGAAAAAAAGCTTAGACTCTCAAATCCTTCTGTATAAGACCTAACCTTATAGCCGGTTAGGTCGTATTCGGAGGGTTTTTTTTTTTATCCACTACAAGTTAGCCCTTGACTGCGATCTCACCTGGACCTGATGGTAAGTGATGATGCAGTTTAAGATGGTAGTTGTAGTAGTAGTAGGATGTTAGGGCCAGGGGCATGGCAGTTATATACACCTACTAGCTGATGCCCGCGACTTCGTCCGCGTGGATTGAGGTTTTTCGGTTCCCGCGGGAACTCTTTAATTTTCCGGGATAAAAAGTAGCCTATGTACTATTCCAGACTATAATCTATCTCTGTGCCAAATTTCATCCAGATCCGTTCATCCGTTGGAGCGTGATTGAGTAACAAACATACATCCATACATCCATCCATCCAAACTTTCGCATTTATAATATTTACTAGCTATTACCCGCGGCTTCGCTCGCGTGGCTCAAGGGAACAATAACTGAGTTTTATGTGAAAGATTGTCAATTATCAACTTAACTGTGACTGCCTGTTTGAGACATTTCACTCAGCGCTCTGAACTCTGCACTCTGAACTCTGAACCCTGCACTCTGAACTCTGAACTCTGAACTCTGCACTCTGAACTCTAAACTCTGCACTCTGAACTCTGCACTCTGAACTCTGCACTCTGAACTCTGCACTCTGAACTCTGCACTCTGAACTATGCACTCTGAACTATGTACTCTGAACTATGCACTCTGAACTGTGACCTCTGCACTCTGAACTCCGCACTCTGAAGTCTGAACTCTCCATTCTGAACTCTGAACTCTGAACTCTGCACTCTGAACTCTGAACTCTGCACTCTGAACTCTTCACTCTGAACTATGCACTCTGTACTCTGCACTCTGAACTCTGAACTCTGCACTCTGAACTCTTCACTCTGAACTATGCACTCTGTACTCTGCACTCTGAACTCTGACCTCTGCACTCTGAAGTCTGAACTCTGCACTCTTAACTATGCACTCTGATCTCTGCACTCTGAACTCTGCACTCTAAACTCTGACCTCTGCACTCTGAACTCTGAAGTCTAAACTCTGCATTCTGAACTCTGAACTCTGCACTCTGACCTCTGCACTCTTAACTACTTATGCACTCTGAACTCTGAACTACTTATGCACTCTGAACTCTGAACTCTGAACTCTGCACTCTGAACTCTGCACTCTGTACTCTGCACTCTGAACTCTGAACTCTGCACTCTGAACTCTTCACTCTGAACTATGCACTCTGTACTCTGCACTCTGAACTCTGACCTCTGCACTCTGAAGTCTGAACTCTGCACTCTTAACTATGCACTCTGATCTCTGCACTCTGAACTCTGCACTCTAAACTCTGACCTCTGCACTCTGAACTCTGAAGTCTAAACTCTGCATTCTGAACTCTGAACTCTGCACTCTGAACTCTGCACTCTGAACCCTGCAGTCTGAACTCTGCACTCTGAACTCTGAACTCTGCACTCTGAATTCTTAACTCTGCACTTTGAACTCTGAACTCTGATTTCTGAACTCTGCACTCTGAACTCTAAACTCTGCACTCTGAACTCTTCACTCTGAACTCTGCCCTCTGTACTCTGAACTCTGAACTATGCACTCTGAACTCTGACCTCTGCACTCTGAACTCTGACCTCTGCACTCTGAACTCTGCACTCTGAAGTCTGAACTCTGCACTCTTAACTACTTATGCACTCTGAACTCTGAACTCTGAACTCTGCACTCTGAAGTCTGAACTCTCCATTCTGAACTCTGAACTCTGCACTCTGAACTCTGAACTCTGCACTCTGAACTCTGAACCCTGCACTCTGAAGTATGAACTCTGCACTCTGATCTCTGCACTCTGAAGTCTGATCTCTGAACTCGGAACTCGGAACTTTGCACTTTGAACTCTGAACTCTGCTTTCTGAATTCTGAACCCGAATATCTCTTCTATTCTATTTCTATTTTTTTTAGTCATTGTTATCTTACTATTTACCCCCCAAAAAGAAAATTTTTGTTTTTTTTTCGTCTGCAAACTAAAAAACTACTGCCTTTTGTTTTAAGGTTTATATTTAAAAGTGATGTGTAACCGTGACTGACACCATACGTTGTTACGAAGACAAAAGGTCTTAAATATAAATTATTGGTCTTATTATTAAAGGTCTTAAATATAATTAAACTGTAATGCCTTAGTTTTACGGTTTATATTTTAATATTAGTTTTCACTTCTATCGGCAGTCCTGACTGCCAATTTTTTTTACTTTAATGAGAACAACTTCCAAGAACACTTTCGCATTTATAATATTATTAGTATGACACGATGTTACTAAGGTAGCACATGTTACTTTCCTTGTCCTAAAATAAATCTTAACGTCGGCTAACCTGAACGTGGGCTAACCTGAACGTGGGCTAATGTGTAACCGTGACTGACACCATGCGTTGTTACGAAGACAAAAGGTCTTAAATATAAATTATTGGTCTTATTATTAAAGGTCTTAAATATAATTAAACTGTAATGCCTTAGTTTTACGGTTTATATTTTAATATTAGTTTTCACTTCTATCGGTAGTCCTGACTGCCAATTTTTTTAACTTTAATGAGAACAACTTCCAAGAACACTTTCGCATTTATAATATTATTAGTATGACACGATGTTACTAAGGTAGCACATGTTACTTTCCTTGTCCTAAAATAAATCTTAACGTCGGCTAAGCTGAACGTGGGCTAACTTGAATGCCAGGTAACTTGGACGTCGGCTAACTTGAACGTCGGCTAACTTGAAAGACGGTTAACCTGACCGACAACTAACCTGAACTTGTGCTAACCTGAACGTCGGCTAACCTGAACGTGGGCTAACCGGACGGGTATGATAACCTGAACGTGGGCTAACCTAAACGTCGGCTGACCTGAACGTGGGCTAACCGGAAGGTTATGATAACCTGAACGTGGGCTAATCTGAACGTGTGAACGTGGTAACGGTGAAACAAATGCAAGAAAAAGAGCATACTATCCCACAGGAACTGTTTGTTTTTCCGGGATAAAAAGTGGCCCATGTCACTCTCCAAGTCCTCAAATATACCCATGCAAAAAATCACGTCGATCCGTTGCGCCGTTGAAGCGTGATTGAAGAAAAATGCGAGAAAAAGAGCATGTTATCCCACAGGAACTGTTTGTTTTTCCGGGATAAAAAGTGGCCTATGTCACTCTCCAGGTCCTCAAATATACCCATGCAAAAAATCACGTCGATCCGTTGCGCCGTTGAAGCGTGATTGAAGAAAAATGCGAGAAAAATAGCATGTTATCCCACAGGAACTGTTTATTTTTCCGGGATAAAAAGTAGCCTATGTCCTTCCCCGGGATGCAACCTATCCCTGTACCAAATTTCATCAAAATCGGTTGAACGGTTGGGCCGTGAAAGCGTAGCAGACAGACAGACAGACAGACAGACAGACAGACAGACAGACAGACAGACACACTTTCGCATTTATAATATTAGTATGGATTAGTATGACACGATGTTACTAAGGTAGCACATGTTACTTTCCTTGTCCTAAAATAAATCTTAACGTCGGCTAAGCTGAACGTGGGCTAACTTGAATGCCAGGTAACTTGGACGTCGGCTAACTTGAACGTCGGCTAACTTGAAAGACGGTTAACCTGACCGACAACTAACCTGAACTTGTGCTAACCTGAACGTCGGCTAACCTGAACGTGGGCTAACCGGACGGGTATGATAACCTGAACGTGGGCTAACCTAAACGTCGGCTGACCTGAACGTGGGCTAACCGGAAGGTTATGATAACCTGAACGTGGGCTAATCTGAACGTGTGAACGTGGTAACGGTGAAACAAATGCAAGAAAAAGAGCATACTATCCCACAGGAACTGTTTGTTTTTCCGGGATAAAAAGTGGCCCATGTCACTCTCCAAGTCCTCAAATATACCCATGCAAAAAATCACGTCGATCCGTTGCGCCGTTGAAGCGTGATTGAAGAAAAATGCGAGAAAAAGAGCATGTTATCCCACAGGAACTGTTTGTTTTTCCGGGATAAAAAGTGGCCTATGTCACTCTCCAGGTCCTCAAATATACCCATGCAAAAAATCACGTCGATCCGTTGCGCCGTTGAAGCGTGATTGAAGAAAAATGCGAGAAAAATAGCATGTTATCCCACAGGAACTGTTTATTTTTCCGGGATAAAAAGTAGCCTATGTCCTTCCCCGGGATGCAACCTATCCCTGTACCAAATTTCATCAAAATCGGTTGAACGGTTGGGCCGTGAAAGCGTAGCAGACAGACAGACAGACAGACAGACAGACAGACAGACAGACAGACAGACACACTTTCGCATTTATAATATTAGTATGGAAGTATGGATTTGATTCGGTTTCTACACGGCATCGTACCGGAACGCCTCCCACCAGACCAGACCAGGGAAAATTCAGAAATTATAAATTCCCAAATTGACCCTGCCGGGGATCAAACCCGGGACCTCCGCACGTTAAGACAACAGCGCTCAACACTGCGCCACGGAGGTCGTCAAATCTCTTAAGGGCAAGGTAGATATTATGCAACTGGCCCTTAAAAGTAGGAATATAGACCGTACGATTTTGACTCCGAAACCAAAGACTGCGTCATGCTACAAATGAAAAGCAGCAGCAGTCCATTTTATATGAGATAACATCGTAACGTAGAATTGGAATATTACGGTACGACAGTCTTCTGACGGTTCTTGCAGCTAAGAGGAGGTAAAGTATGATTTTGACTCATATAAGCAAACTTATGTGGTAGTGAGATTATCCGAACCAAATTCGTACATACAAAGTAGGTCACTCAACCAGTTACCAGTTAACAAGCCAGGGTCAACCTTGTCTTACCACACCGACAAAGAAGCAGGTGTGCGCTGTCGCAACTACCCAGCACTACAACAAAATATAATAGCTTCACTTAGCCGCCTTCAAAGGCGAAATACAAGTCGTCAGGCAACCTTATATTGGGCCGATGGGCCTTTTCCCTCTACACGACCTTACCTTAGAGATTACCCATAATTTCATAACTCCGGGCTAGTAGGTACTGAGAATTTCTTGTCAGAAAAACTCAATACTTGTTATGGCCCGACCCGGGGCTCGAACCCGGGCCGCAGTCGAACATGCTAACTAGACCAACGAGGCAGTCATGTAGCCAAATAATGAGGATATACGAGCAGGTTGACTTCGAATACCTTACTAAACCGTAAATGTAGCGAACCAAACCCATTATCGAACATTATATGAATTATCTACCAAACAGCAGGAGTCCATCACGTAATCATGAAGCAATCAGTTTTAATCTGCTCAGGAATTGTTGACACGAAGTAATTTACCAGTTCGTAAAATGCTCGCAAACAAGGCATTGCATAAAGTGTGGGTATAGAGTGTACCTGGCTGTTTACCGATGGGTAATTGAAAGCAAACATTCCAGTTTACCTTGCACTGATCAGTTCGCAGGTCGAATTTGATCACGTACCCATCTCGTATAGTTGGACCACTTGTTTTTTGAACCAACTAGGTAATCTGTTATTCTCCTTTCAAAATCATTTATATATATATAGCTGCTCGTGCTGACTGACTGACTCATTGATCACCTCTCCTGTAAAATTTTGTATGAAAAAATTTTTTTTTACTCATCGTTTCGTATAGAAGGCAAAAATTCATTCGGAGGAAAAATACGGAGAGAGCTGATGATTGAGGATTTCGAAGACGGATGAAGAGCACCGGCCAGGGTATCGAAGATAGGTGGGGGGTGCTCGACCAAATGTCACTCGAAACTTCATCCAATTGACAGTGAGCTGAAAAAAAATTCAAAATGGCGCCATACAAATTTCATCGGCGTCTATCTCGGAGAGTATAAAAGATGGAAGAGTGGTTTCTTGGCAAACGATGATCAGGACATGAAGGTCTACTTGATGAACAGGAAAAAAAATCAAGATGGCGGAATTTATTTTTCCATAGAAAAGGGTATTGAAGATAGGTGGGGGGTGCTCGACCAAATGTCACTCGAAACTTCATCCAATTGACAGCGAGCTGAAAAAAAAATTCAAAATGGCGGATTTAAGATGGCCGCCATACAAATTCCGTCGGTGTCTATCTCGGAGAGTATAAAAGATGGAAGAGTGGTTTCAAGAAACCAAGCAGGGCAACAGATGATCAGAACATGAAGGTCTACTTGATGAACAGGAAAAAAATTCAAGATGGCGGAATTTATTTTTCCATAGAAAATATATGGCGAATATTGAAGAGGCTACAAGTGTAGAACTATGCAAGACTACGGTTCCTTTTCAAGATTTGTTTTTGTGGAAGAAATCTCATTTTGACGAATGGTTCGGAGAAAAAAATATGGAGAGAGATGATGATCGAGGGTTCGGATGATGGGTGAGGAGCACGGTCAGGGTATTAAAGATAGGTACCTACTTAGGGGCTGCTCAAACAAAAAGGGAGGGGCGGGGGGTTGATGGTCTTTGTTTTATGTTTTTCCTTTATGAGAATTTTCTTTTACGTCGGACGCTTGGCGTGCTGGCGCTTCCACTGTGCTCACTAGCATAGCAGTGTGTTGTTCAGATCAGAACACGTAGACAGTAAACCAGCTGCCCGATTATGTAAGAATTGTCGATCAAATCGTCAAAGTTCGGCGTCAAAGTAAAATAAACCATAACAGCATTAAATTAGAGCTCAATTTCGTGTTTCGAAATTGAGCTCTAATTTAATGCTGTTATGGTTTATTTTACTTTGACGCCGAACTTTGACGATTTGATCGGCCATTCTTACATAATCGGGGGGCAGGATAGTAGGACAGCGAGTAAGTAGACAGTGGGCCACGCGGTCCACTACGCGGTCCGCTAGCGGGCCGCGCACCCACGCGCCATACTAGTTAATATATATATAGCTGCTCGTGCTGACTGACATATTGATCACCTCTCCTGTAAAATTTTGTATGAAAACTTTTTTTTTCACTCATCGTTTCGTATAGAAGACAAAAATTCATGGGGAGGAAAAATACGAAGAGAGCTGATGATTGAGGATTTCGAAGACGGATGAAGAGCACCAGCCAGGGTATCGAAGATAGGTGGGGGGTGCTCGACCAAATGTCACTCGAAACTTCATCCAATTGACAGTGAGCTGAAAAAAAATTCAAAATGGCGGATTTAAGATGGCCGCCATACAAATTTCTTCGGTGTCTATCTCGGAGAGTATAAAAGATGGAAGAGTGGTTTCTTGGCAAAAGATGATCAGGACATGAGGGTCTACTTGATGAACAGGAAAAAAATTCAAGATGGCGGAATTTATTTTTCCATAGAAAAGGGTATTGAAGATAGGTGGGGGGTGCTCGACCAAATGTCACTCGAAACTTCATCCAATTGACAGTGAGCTGAAAAAAAATTTCAAAATGGCGGATTTAAGATGGCCGCCATACAAATTTCGTCGGTGTCTATCTCGGAGAGTATAAAAGATGGAAGAGTGGTTTCTTGGCAAAAGATGATCAGAATATGAAGGTCTACTTGATGAACAGGAAAAAAATTCAAGATGGCGGGATTTATTTTTCCATAGAAAATTTAGGTATCGCGAATATTGAAGAGGCTACAAGTGTAGAACTATGCAAGACTACGGTTCCTTTTCAAGATTTGTTTTTATGGAAGAAATCTCATTTTGACGAATGGTTCGGAGAAAAAAATATGGAGAGAGATGATGATCGAAGGTTCGGATGATGGGTGAGGAGCACGGTTAGGGTATTAAAGATAGGTACCTACTTAGGGGCTGCTCAAACAAAAAGGGAGGGGCGGGGGGTTGGTGGTCTTTGTTTTTTTTTCCTTTATGAGAATTTGCTTTTACATCGGACGCTTGGCGTGCTGGCGCTTCCACTGTGCTCACTAGCATAGCAGTGTGTTGATCAGATCAGAACACGTAGACAGTAAACCAGCTGCCCGATTATGTAAGAATTGTCGATCAAATCGTAAAAGTTCGGCGTCAAAGTAAAATAAACCATAACAGCATTGAAATAGAGCTCAATTTCGTCTTTCGAAATTGAGCTCTAATTTAATGCTGTTATGGTTTATTTTACTTTGACGCCGAACTTTTACGAATTGATCGGCCATTCTTACATAATCGGGGGGCAGGATAGTAGGACAGCGAGTAAGTAGACAGTGGACCACGCGGTCCACTACGTGGTCCGCTGTAGCGGGCCGCGCAACCACGCGCCATACTAGTTTATATATATATAGCTGCTCGTGCTGACTGACTGACTCATTGATCACCTCTCCTGTAAAATTTTGTATGAAAAAAATTTTTTTTATTCATCGTTTCGTATAGAAGGCAAAAATTCATTCGGAGGAAAAATACGGAGAGAGCTGATGATTGAGGATTTCGAAGACGGATGAAGAGCACCAGCCAGGGTATCGAAGATAGGTGGGGGGTGCTCGACCAAATGTCACTCGAAACTTCATCCGATTGACAGTGAGCTGAAAAAAATTTCAAAATGGCGGATTTAAGATGGCCGCCATACAAATTTCGACGGTGTCTATCTCGGAGAGTATAAAAGATGGAAGAGTGGTTTCTTGGCAAAAGATGATCAGGACATGAGGGTCTACTTGATGAACAGGAAAAAAATTCAAGATGGCGGAATTTATTTTTCCATAGAAAAGGGTATTGAAGATAGGTGGGGGGTGCTCGACCAAATGTCACTCGAAACTTCATCCAATTGACAGTGAGCTGAAAAAAAATTCAAAATGGCGGATTTAAGATGGCCGCCATACAAATTTCGTCGATGTCTATCACGGAGAGTATAAAAGATGGAAGAGTGGTTTCTTGGCAAAAGATGATCAGAACATGAAGGTCTACTTGATGAACGGGAAGAAAATTCAAGATGGCGGAATTTATTTTCCATCGAAAATTTATGGCGAATATTGAAGAGGCTACGGTTCCTTTTCAAGATTTGTTTTTATGGAAGAAATCTCATTTTGACGAATGGTTCGGAGAAAAAAATATGGAGAGAGATGATGATCGAAGGTTCGGATGATGGGTGAGGAGCACGGTCAGGGTATTAAAGATAGGTACCTACTTAGGGGCTGCTCAAACAAAAAGGGAGGGGAAATTATAAATTTTCCAAACCCTGCCGGGGATCGAACCCGGGACCTCCGCACGTTAATTCAATAGCGCTCAACACTGCGCCACGGAGGTCGTCAAACACGTAGACAGTAAACCAGGATATTAGGACAGCGAGTAAGTGGACAGTGGATCACAGTGGGCCACGCGGTCCACAACGCGGTCCGCTAGCGGGCCGCGCACCCACGCGCCATACTAGTTAATATATATATAGCTGCTCGTGCTGACTGACTGACTGATTGATCACCTCTCCTGTAAAATTTTGTATGAACATTTTTTTTTTCACTCATCGTTTCGTATAGAAGACAAAAATTCATTAAGAGGAAAAATACAGAGAGAGCTGATGATTGAGGATTTCGAAGACGGGTGAAGAGCACCAGCCAGGGTATCGAAGATAGGTGGGGGGTGCTCGACCAAATGTAACTCGAAACTTCATCCAATTGAAAGTGAGCTGAAAAAATTATCAAAATGGCGGATTAAAGATGGCCGCCATACAAATTTCGTCGGTGTCTATCTCGGAGAGTATAAAAGATGGAAGAGTGGTTTCTTGGCAAAAGATGATCAGGACATGAGGGTCTACTTGATGAACAGGAAAAAAATTCAAGATGGCGGAATTTATTTTTCCATAGAAAATGTATGGCGAATATTGAAGAGGCTACGGTTCCTTTTCAAGATTTGTTTTTATGGAAGAAATCTCATTTTGACGAATGGTACGGAGAAAAAAATATGGAGAGAGATGATGATCGAAGGTTCGGATGATGGGTGAGGAGCACGGTCAAGGTAAGTATTAAAGATAGGTACCTACTTAGGGGCTGCTCAAACAAAAAGGGAGGGGCGGGGGTTGGTGGTCTTTGTTTTATGTTTTTCCTTTATGAGAATTTTCTTTTACGTCGGACGCTTGGCGTGCTGGCGCTTCCACTGTGCTCACTAGCATAGCAGTGTGTTGTTCAGATCAGAACACGTAGACAGTAAACCAGCTGCCCGATTATGTAAGAATTGCCGATCAAATCGTAAAAGTTCGGCGTCAAAGTAAAATAAACCATAACAGCATTGAATTAGAGCTCAATTTCGTGTTTCGAAATTGAGCTCTAATTTAATGCTGTTATGGTTTATTTTACTTTGACGCCGAACTTTGACGATTTGATCGGTCATTCTTACATAATCGGGGGGCAGGATAGTAGGACAGCGAGTAAGTAGACAGTGGACCACGCGGTCCACTACGCGGTCCGCTGTAGCGGGCCGCGCAACCACGCGCCATACTAGTTATTAACTAATGACAAAGAGTAACGTACCTTGCATTACATTTTCGTACCATTCATATACATATTTTTGATTACAACATGTGTGAAAGTAGGTACCTGATAATATACTATCGACTATTGTAGTAGGTACTAGGTACCCGAGGCGTAAGCTTTGCGTATGTGTGCTCGCGGATAGATGACGTCACAAACGCCTTTAAACAATAAGTAGTCTTTGCTAGGTAACTACCTACCTGAAAAATAACTATATAGGTAAGTAGATACAAATTAATTATATTAATCAAAATCAATAGCTATTAGTTACATGTACCCATATTTTAAAGATAACTAGTGGTTCGCCCCGAACTGAGACCTCGCGGTATCCATAAGGTAGTTTTAACTATCTTTACGTTCATAGACATCAGTACTATCAGTAGACTATTTTTTTATTCCACGTAAGATGGTGCTAACGTCTATTATTTGTAAGCACAAATGAATAAACTTTTACAGAGCGCCATCTATTGACATCATTGTGAAGTTCTGTTAAAAATACTGAAGCTCATTAATAATTAAATAATTTCGTTTCCTTATAATCTTTATCTAATTTTAGTATTTGTTGTTCAAGTACAGGATATAATTCAAATAAATGATCAAGTTTCAGGTTCAGCCTTTCAGAAAATTGAGAGTTCTGGAGGTCAACTTTGGACGTTAGAATATCTCCACTTTGAAAGCCCCCCACTTCGTCAATTTTAGGGGAAAATTTTAAAAAAAAAATTTTTTGGTCTCTATTCCTAATTATCTTTAAAATGATATACCGCAACCCTATATAACGCTATAAAATATATTTTACTTTGCATTCGCTTCTATGAGAGCTCCCCTGAAATAAAGATTTTTATAACTTGTTAAGCCATATTCGGCTGGAGGCCATCGGCTTACATATTATATTAAAATTTGAAGTAATTACGTTCAGTAGATAATTCAGATATTATAAGGCTCTGACGGACGGACGGACGGACAAGTGCAAATTCACTCAAGTAGACTCAGAGACCTTCACTTCGCTCGGTCAAAAATAGATCGGCAAAAGCTCTTTATGTTATTTCCGAAGTATCTACTTTAGGTACTAGGTTATAAAACATAATTAGATAAACGCAATTAAGCGTAACCGAGACATGCAAGAGAAATTCACAATAGATCAGCTGAAATCGCTCAAAATGTAATTAGCAACTCTATTTAGTCCGAACTAATTCTGGACACGAAATCTGTTGTTACCAACTCTGGAGTTAGATAAAATTAATGGCGTTTGAACATTGGGGCTCAATGGACCTGCATACTGATAATACATATTATTTATTACAAGATCCGGGGCAGGACGTAAGACACTTTAGTAAATTAACACCTTTCCACAGAATAAGTAGGTACTTGTATGTTAATGTATTTACATTTTATAAGTATAGGGCCACGTGCCGTACGTACATAAGGGCCATTTCATATTATGTTTTCCCACTACAATTGCAAGAATCAATTACTGCAGTGCATGCGATTGTGTAAGAAAATCGTAGGAAAGCTGTTATGAATCACGGTTTTCACATGGTTGTCTCCCTCACTCTCAAATGATTACGATTCTCTCAGGCATGAATGACACACGCGATAACGCGACTTGATACGATGCAACAGTAGATATCCAGCAGTTAGCTGGCCCTTCAAGTGGCTTACGCTGTGGGTAGAGTCATTTTCTATGGAGACGTATCGCACGTTACTAGGTACATAGTATATAGGGAGACACTAATATCTAGTCTGTGGTATCGCGTCGAGTCGCTTTCGTCGCTCACCAAGGAGACCAAGGATGACGGGTTATATAAGTTCATCAGGCAACGTATTTTTGAGGTTTGGCGCTACAACCTGCCAGTTAGTTTGACGCGATGCCAATCCGCAACGCGTCCAACCGCACTGTGCAACGATCTTTACTCATAACTTTATCTCTATAATCTATATATATACTATATATATCGTATATAAAAATCAGTTGCTGTTCGTTTGTCTCGCTAAAACTCGAGAACGGCTGGGCCGATTTAGATGGAATTTTTTGAGTGTGTTTGTGTGGGTCCCGGGATGGTTTATATTTACAATTGGACCCGATAGGGGGCGCTGCAATCGGGTTCTAGTTTCAAGGCAGGACAACGTCTGCCGGGTCAGCTAGTACCTACCTAATAAGTATTACGGCCGTGTGTATAAGTATGATATTTGGTTAATCACGCCTATTGGTGTTATTCGAGTGATCACTGACCACATTGATTTCTAAACCTTTTTATAAAACATAACTAGGTAGGTATAATGGCCAATACAACAACCATATTATAGTTAGATTTGCATATTGGAAAATTTATACGCAGATAGTCTTGCGAGAGTCAATTTAGGTACAATCGCTCCGGGGCGTTTATTGAATATTTTTTGAAGGGAATTAAACCGTGGCCAATATCTCACGACGACAGAAGACGCTCATTAATGGCCTCCTCGTATTTCCAATAAGTATTCATTTCTTCGATAGGTAAGGGGAGAGGTTTGCAATGAAAATCTGATTGCGCTTCCTTTGCCTTATAAATCTATCTATCTATCCCCTACTAGGTACCTACCTATTGATTTCCTCTCAAGTTTCCTTTATTGAGGTAGAAAATGGTAGGTACCTAGGTCTGTCTTTGCATACCCTAGCTACCATTTTCTATTTAACTTTGTTATTTTGAGAATTAAATTAAAGTTTTGCTTTAACTACGTTGTTTTAAGTTTTTAACAATTAGTGTACCTAGGTATTGTAAGTTTATTGACGACCTCCCTGGCACAGTGGTTAGGTATGTTAAGTTGAAGTCCCGGGTTCGCAAAAATACCTTCAGTATGTCCCTGATTCAAGCTATCTCTGTAGGTACCTTTCTTTGAATTCGTTCAATAAATAATTATTAAGTAGGTACTTAAATATTTATGGCATAAAATTAGAAACAACAGCCATACTTACCTTTATTTTTGGTCGATGTTTGGAACGTCTTATGTCCATGTCTTGGCCCAGTCCCTATTTTTAAGAGAACATCTAACATCTCCGATTTCTTTTTATACGCTTTCATATGATAAAACCTACTACATATTTACCTACGCCGCGCCGACCGCGCCGCTCGAAGAATGAGCATAGGTAAGTACATAATATATTAATGTAGGTACCTAGATACCTACGTAATGTTCGGCGGCTGTACTTACTCTGAAATTAATGTTTGCATTATGAAAGCGCACTCTCTCTAGCCTATGTTAGTCTTGTTTCATCAAAAGTGAATGGCGCAGTGTTGGTCATAGATTAATTAAAACCAAACATTAACGTTGTGTGTACTACTTACATTGCGAAACGTTTATTTTCATTTCTGCGCGCTTAATTGCAATATACCTGGGTAGGTATTGATCCTACATACTTAATCGTACAAAATATTAGGTAAACACCTGGAAATACAGAGATTACCTACATATTATTATCTAGCTATATGTTTTAACTCATGTCTGTCTTAATATGTCTTACTGACGAAGCTGTGTGGTACCTAATCGAGAGTCAAATATTAAACACGGAATAAGCGGGTGACAGACACTACTAAGTAAGAACGCGTACTTTGGCGTACTAACATATGACTCAACAGGCTTAAGAAGGCTTAAGTAGGTACTTGCTCGGGTGTCTACACATAACATATTGACTGAGCAAAGCGGGCCCGCGCACCTGCTAAAGGCCTGATGCCTGATGCAACATCTTGTGTAGTCACCCTCAGTCCGAATTCGACAGTGTACTAAAACCGAACGACAAAGTGTTTATAAAAAGGTGAGATAGAGGTGTCTTTTGTAGTATTGAATGGTATGGGGTATGGGAGGATAAGTTATACCTACCTACCTCCAGCCATCCAAAGGATGGGATAACATGTTACCTATAGTAAAAATAATACTTAAATAGAAATCAAAAATATGTTATATCATAAATAGGGTAGGGCGGGGCTAGTTGAGCAGTTTTTCACTTGAGCGGATATAGCTCCTCAATGATAAGTCTCAATGAGTTGTTATGCAGCCTGATGGATTAGTAATTTATCCCTTAGCAAAAGTGTCCATAGTATTTTTTTTGTAACAAGTCGAATTTAAGAGCTACAGCTGTTTAAATGCAGAAAGTCAAGTATGCTCAATGTACCCCATAGGTGAGGTAAGTTGAGCAAGGGTATGGGGCAAGTTGAGCACTAAGAATGTCTAGCCAAACCATGGGTTCAATGTTGTCTAGAGATGAAGTAAAATATGTGTTTGACAATCAGCTCTTTATTTATAGTCTTTTAGTGACAGAACAACAAACTTAAAGTAACTTTCTTTGAATAATTAACCGAAACTAGAATCAACAAAACATTAACGTTAAGATAAGATTAACTTCAGAATTAGATTTAGTCTTTCTGTTTAAAATCAGACTTAAATATTTATATTATTATTTATTACCCATATATTAGTTTATATCTTAAAAGAAAATTTTAATAAGATCTTTGGAACTTAATAGTCATTGTCACTGTTGCAATTGACAAAAATTCACACTTTTTCCCTCATCGTTGGATAGCCTTTGCAGCATTATTTAAGTCTTCAGTAATGTAAGAAAATCTTGTAGTCTTCCTCTTATAAGTCAGCATTCTAACAAAAAATAAAACATTCAATACTTTAGTTGTTTGAGTCGTGGGGTAAGTTGAGCAACTATAGCTCAACTAACCCCAACCCAGAATTTTAAAACAAAAGTGAGGTTATAAAAAAATCGTAAGAATTATATCCAGAACCTCTCTACATATCAAAAGTACAATAATTTTCTGGAAGATTAACACTTACCTGATTGAAAACAGATAACATTTGACTAATACAGACGAAAACTTGCGATAAACGACGTTTTTACTTTTTGGTCACAAAATAAATAAAACGCCCGGGTGCTTAACTCGCTCGTCTAGCCACCACTAGCAATCGCGCGGTGATTACCCCTTCCGCGACCCCTTCTTTCAGCCATAAGATGCATATGCGTACGGTGGATAGTTTGCGAGATATTTCGATTGCCCAACTTGCCCCTATGCTCAACTAGCCCCGCCCTACCCTACATATTTGCAAAAACAAAAAGGAACCCGTTGATGTCTTTTGCTTTAGGTACGTGTCTTTCACATAGTTTTGTGTAATAATACCTACATCTAAATAGAGCCGCTACTTTTTCTGATTGCAGCACAGCTTGTGGACTATGACCTTTTAACATAAATGTAAGAACCTTCTCAGAAGCTATATATTATGTAAGTAATGCAAAAAACCGCATCCAAATCGGTTAAGTAGTTTTCCAGGAAAATGGTGATAAAAATGGTGGGCTCTGTTCCGTCGTAGGTTATAGGTATAACCTGAGATACTGAGGTTTTTGGTAGGGTACCTACCTACCTAGCTATAAAAACCACTAACCTATTACCTATCTGGAAAAAGATACCTAATAACAAGACGCCCAATATAACATGCATTTTATAACCCAGTCTCTACAATTTTATTAGCAACTGGATTATTGAGGTTCGTTTTAACATACGTACCTAATGACAAAAAAGGGTTTCATATGGAATATTTATGACGGGCCGGTAGCATTAACCCGCGTTTACAATTCCGTCGTGTACACTGTACAGCTCTCGCCTTTGAATAATTTCCGGGACTCAAAGCGACTGAGTTTTAGATTTGAACGACAAAATCGCTATGTGCTAAGAGTGTGATTTTTATTTTGTCCCGATGTAAAGTTTGACGTGCGAAAGTATATTCTGTCTGTCTGACAAACACGGCACGTTTTCACGGCCCATCTCTGCAACCGATTCTGACGGCTACGAGACAGGTCGCATCCTGGGAAAGGATATAGATTACTTTTTAGGTTCTTAGATTTTGTTGCTGCTGAAAGAACCGAACTAGAAATTCGATGTAGACTTGTGTCATAGATGTAGGATACGTATTACTGATGGAATATTTCCATCTATAGAAGGAAATCCGTACAGAAATGTGAAAGTGTGTCAGCTATCTGTTACCTTTCCACGGCCTATCTTTTTAACCGATTTTGAAAGAAATATGATAAAGAGATAGGTACATACTTTGTATCCCGCAGATTGACACGGCTACTTTTGATCAGAATCTAAATCTAAAGGCATAAAACTAAAAGAATCTTAACAAATCACATCTCCTTTAATGCTTTAACCACGCAAATATTGTACAACAAATGACTTTGCAATTTGGACCAAGCCTGCGTTGCCGACGCTTCGACAGATTCGAGTGTTTTTCTCAATTCCTCGTTTTCGGAAATAGTTTTTGTGTGCACTTTCAGGAACAAACCCAAATACGATTGAGCCAACTCGAAATCCTTATTCGATTCCAATAAAACATCGATCATTTTGAGGAATTGCTTCATAACGTCTATGGATCCTCCGACGTCTGGTGCCATACTGGTGACTTCAGCTTCAATCGAAGACGGAGATAGTGTTTTTAACTTCTCCAAACATTCTTTATATTCTTCATTACTATCGCAAGTGTTGAGTTTCTTAGCGAAAGCAGTTAATGTTGATAGCGAGTCGGGAATCAGGAGCCTTTTATCTGAGCTAAGTTTGTCTTTCTCTAAATCGAACTCTAATTCGAGGCTAGGAATCGTTGGTAAAAAGAACGGCGCTGATTTAGGCACGGTTAGTTGTGTTTTTGGTCTATTGCGCCTTTTCACTATGTCAAGATTGAGTAAGTTCAGCCATCTTGAAGTGGGTTGTCCGGATAAAGTTAGAAGTTCTTCGCTGATCTGTTCAGGAGACTTGTATTCGGGTTCATCACCTATATCAATAATGCCAATGTCTTCGATATCCGGTTTTTCTGCGGCGGAGGATGGTAGTTCTGTTAACAAAAAGATAGCAAGTAAATTGATAGATATCACAAAATTATCTAATTTAGAACTTTTGATGCTCAAATATTCCCCACATTTAATTTCATGTTTGATTTATCACAGGAAAACAGGTATCCAATTATTATAATGCAGTATTATCTATACTAATATTATAAAGAAAATTACTATGACATAAAGGAATATTTAGCTTGACTTGTTTAAATTTTGGCTTTGTTTTTTATTTCGACTTTTCATTTACTATTATTTCACTATATTATTAATTCATACATACATTTTTTGTACATTGCTCGAGTACTAATTTATTATTTTGTTTAAACATTGTAGGTACTAATAATTTAATTTAATTCCAAAATTGCTAAATACTTACCTGAAATTTGTACACTATTGATTTAGTTGAATGTTAAGACCATTGCCATTTCTTACCATCAAATATTTTTGTACAACATTCTTTGCAAATAAATAATTATTTATTTTATTTATATTTTATTTATATAAAGAGGTAAAGTTTGTGAGTGTGTGAGGGGTAATCTCTGGATCTACAGAACCGATTGTGAAAATTCTGGTACCAATATAAAGCCACATTATTTGTGGGTGTCATAGGCTATATTAATTTAGCCCGAAAAATTAGGGAGTTCCCGTGGGAATTTAAAAAACTTATTTCACGCGGACGAAGTTGGGGGCATCTGCTATGTTTTGATATAGGTACCAGTAATAGTATATTTCATTATAAGTGCGGAAAGGCTGTCATTGCAAAGAGTTCCGACAAATGTCTACTCGAGCCGAGGCGCAGCCGATGGCGAGGGTTGACAGTCGGAACAAGTTGCAATGACGGTTCCGCACGTGTACTGAACGACTATTTTTAATACAGTTGCGAAAAAATGAAGCAATTTAATAAAATAATAAAAACAATAAACTCAACTAACTTCGTCGTATGAAGATATGTAGCGACTTTTTGACTTTTCCGGTAAAATGTTCTCCGAAGCATTTTGTGCAATTATACTGAGTTCCGGTGGTGTTAATTCAAAAAAACTAGGGTCAAAATTACTCATTTTGTGCAACAAACAACTAAACTCGCAAAGAAAATTTCTGAAAAATGGCGCCAATCGTAGAATATAACTATAAGCAGTTTTTTTTTCTTCACCCATTCTGGTAGGCAAAGGGAACTACGCCCATACAGCCAAGTCTTCAGTAGAATTTTTTTATTGAAATGAAATGAAACCTAACCAAATTCATTCAATCAAATCATTAAATCTGATATTGAAACAAATTAGTAGCTTCTTTTTAGAAATATACGTATTTGCATGAATCATAAAAACTGCTATGATTTTTTTTAGTAAAAACTTCATGGTTGGTTTTTCTTTTTAATAGACATTATTTTGACAGTTGGTAAAGAGAACGCACGAGTTCGGGAAAGGTAAAAAAAAAGCACGAGTATGTAATAGCCCACTTCCCGAACGCTATACGTCCCTGCAATACGCCACTTTTTGAGCAACTGTATTAAAAAATTTATTTCGTGGAATGTGCGCTGGAACCTAGACCTAATTATTGCTTTCCCTTAAGCATGATTGTCGTTAAGTGCAAGCCCAAGATAAGCTACAACAATTAAAAAACCCGCGTGATGAAACCTGCATGCCCGACAGTTCTTAAAGGTAAGTGTCGAGTGAAGTCTTCCAATCAGAACTTGCCCAGAGTGGTGCACTATGGCCTGACCCTTCTTATTCTGAGAGAAGACTCGTGTTCTGTAGCGAGCCGGTAATGGGTTGAAGTGATGAGCGATGATTATCTCTATCTACAGACCTTTATATAGGTTTGACGAGATCCCTGGCGCATTGGTGAACGCTGTGGTCTTGTGGTCCCGGGTTCGATTTCCGACAGGGTCAATTGGGAATTTAATTTGCAGTTAAGGGCTAGACTTGTAATGGAATTTAAATAATTAATTATTCGCTTTCATCGAAAAAAACCGACTTCAAACTATACCTATAACCAACTTAAACTAAAAAGTAAAAAAACATTATCTGGGTATATTTTTTTTTTGTTGATTTTCTTAAAAGCGCTAAATCAATTTCGATAAAATTTATATGGGACCACGTCTGAAGTATGGTCTACCAAACCAAAACAGAATCATCAAAATTTATTCATAATTGACGGATTTTTTTTTATTTTTTTATGACGGAATTATCGCGTAACATACATAAAAAAAAGTCTGTTGAAAAAAAGGTATACAAAATATACTTACTCAGTCGCGGAATATTAACAGCGTGTCTATCGATGGGCTTGAGGAACACTTTTTCGTACAGCACTTTGTTGGCCCACAGGAACACTCCTACCTCGCCCGAGTGGGCACTCGCTAAGAAGTCTCCCGTGGGGGACATGCTCAGCGACGTGCATGGGTGCTCCACCTGTTAACAACATCCATACTATGAAGATAGCTTAGTGGACAGGTCTCACGCATAACAGACAACTGCATCCACGTGTAATAAGTAGCCCAGGGTACCAGAAGGTGCAATTGTGTGATTAAGATTTAAGACCTTTGGCATTAGGGTTCCAAGGTACATGAATGACGGCCTCGCACCGGAGAGCACAAACCGGACCCTCCACCAGGTAGGTGTAGGATCTTTTCTTTTTCTCAAACAAACTTGTCCTGGTGGGAGGCTTCGGCCGTGGCTAGTTACCACCCTACCGGCAAAGACGTGCCGCCAAGCGATTTAGCGTTCCGGTACGATGCCGTGTAGAGACCGAATAGGGGTATGGGTTTATTATAACTGCCATGCCCCTAACAGGTTAGCCCGCTACCATCTTAGACTGCATCATCACTTACCATCAGGTGAGATCGCAGTCAAGGGCTAACTTGTAGTGGATTAAAAAAAAAAAAAAAAAAACAAGATAATAAAAAAGTGTGTGTGTGTGTGTGCAATTCAGAAGTGAAACTTTATTTATAAAAGTAGCCTAAGAGAGAATGAGATAAATATAGCTTGTATTCTATCTCATTCTCTCGCAGGCTAAATTCTATTATGAATATGGTGTCACTTTTTCAGTTCATCGAATTTTCAAATCACAACGATTCTGAAGAAGTTTCACTTCAATAATAGTTATATAGTGTGGGGGTTGAATCACAATACGACCTGTTCTGTGGAGATCCATGCAGGAGACCTTCGTCCAGCAGTGGACGTCTATAGTATGAGACGGCTGGCGACGCATAAATTGGGCGTCGGAGGTTAAGAACACCGCGCACGCATCTTAACTACTGGTAAGTGACAATGCAGTCTAAGAGGTAGCGGGCTAACCTGTTAGGGGTTATGTCAGTTATATTAAACTGGTTATTCGGTTTCTACATGGTATCGCACCGGAACGCTAAATCGCTTGGCGGCACGTCTTTGCCGATAGGGTGGTAACTAGCCACGGCCGAAGCCTTCCACCAGGCCAGACCAAGGAAAATTCAGAAATTATAAATTCCCAAATTGACCCTGCCGGGATCGAACCCGGGACCACCGCAAGTTAAGACAACAGCGCTTAACACTGCGCCACGGAGGTCGTCCACGGAGAATATTGTTAATGTTTGTGTTTTAGAATATTATTATAATCCTTATTATTGTAGGGACGTCAAGTTACGAGACATAAAACTGTCATTTTGAAATAATAATACATACCTATTATGAATCGCTTTCAGTGATGGTATTGTAAGTTGTAACCCCTCTGTACTTAGTAGTAATGAACCAGCGATGGGCTGATGATGATCATAAAATAATGGCAAAGTAACTTTCTTTGGCTGAATTTTCATGGATCTTATGAATTACGAGTACATAGTTCTTTCTTTCTTTCTTTCTGCTGGGCAGGTTTCCGCACTTAAACCTCCAGCTGGAGGTAAGTACATAGTTATTATATATTTAAACACAACTAATGATTACGAACTAAATTACTTACGGAAAATATATCAACAAGTTGTCCACTAGGTATATCCCAAGTACATATCGTACAGTCCATTGAAGAGGTAACCAGCCATCTAAAATAGAGACATCCTTTAAATAAAACAGCGCAGAAAGATTTTGGTATGACACTTCACACAACCTGAGCAAACTGAATATGACCTTTTGCATACATATACTTAGGATATTTTTTATCCCGAAAAAAAGATTAAAAAGTTCCCATGAGATCATTAAAAATGAAAACCAAGTGGTTTTCATTTTTAATCATCAGGCATCATGCAGGCATCATCTAAACGATGATAAAAAATAGCTTACCGACTCTGGCAATCAAAATCAATGTCATTAATTATCCCAGCGTGGCCTTCAAACTTCCTCACCACAGTCATCGTGTCAATATCAATGAGTGTAATTGTGAAGTCCTCATTTGCTAATGCCAGTAAACCACTGTCTCTGTGACATTTCGTCATGTTCACTGATTCTTCTAACCTTAACACGTGGTAAGGAGACGTTGCTAAAAAGTTTAGATAGGTTAGCTGCCGCACATTTTCTGGATAAGGCCATAGATCCAATCAAAGGATACTTATTCGAGAAATCAAAGAGTTCTCATGGGAATTTTAATGCATGTGAGAGACTTCAGGAGGATTAAAGTTGTTTAAAACTTCATCAGCGGCATTTATAGCAAACAATCAATGTTCGAGAATTTCGCGCCTCAAACCGTTTTACGAAAGGGTGCGGGCTGCGGGCGCGGAACAACGTTCGCTTCGACCACCCGACACTTACCTTTCTATAGCTCAACTATGCATACATTTTAAAGTCATTACCATCTACATTTTATGTATTAGATGATGCCCGCGATTTCGTCCGCGTGGATTTAGATTTCTTGATTCCAACAGGAATTTTTAAAAAGTATATGACCTTCTCCTGGATGCAACCAATGTCTGTACCAAATTTCGTCAAAATCGGTTGAAAAAAATGGGCAAGGAAAGTGTGGCAGAAAGACAGACAGACACACTTTCGCATTTATAATATTAGTATAGATTATTGTTGATTATTAATTGGTATCAACAACACATCCATAACAATGAATAAGCAAGCAAAACAAGAATCATACCATCTTTAAAATGCCAAAACTTGAGTCTATCATCAGCCCCCACTGTGATCACTCTCTGATTGCACAGATCTGTCTCAACTCCTCGTAAAGCTCCTTTATGAGCTTTCTTGCCTGCATTCCCATAGTGACCCCTGTGAATGCCAGACTGCATGTTGAATTTGTGGACCTGACCATTACTGTAGCCTGGAAAAAAAAAAAGGTTTTAAATAAAGTAATTATGGGGAACAGCATATTACATGTACATTGCATTGGTATTACAACACTAACTTCCATAATATTATATGAATATTAATAAAGATTATAATGCAGAGATAGATCTTTGTGCAAAGCTTTATTTACATGGAAATTGAAATTTAACATAATATGACAATCATAACCTTACCTTCTTACAAACTGTTGGAGATTAATTTAAAGTAAATTAACACAGGGCACACAGCCACAGGATTTACTGTGTTTTATAAAAAATTGCTTTTTAACGTGCAATAAATCAATGTAGTGTGACTTAAATGCTTTAATTTCTGAAACGTGATAGCTAAATAGCTATCAGGTTTCTGACCAATAATACACCAATAATAAATAATTTTTCTGCAAGATAATAACTAGCAAAAGTCATATTTCATAGTGCTTCATCAATACAGTATCAAAACAAAACCAATACTATTTTATTCTAGCCTTAGACAAAGCAAGAAAAACTCACCTATAATAACAAAATTTCCACAATGTGTAACCGTCAAGCAAGTTGCTGCATCACTTTTTCCCATTCCTTGAGGTTCCAGTATATGACTGCCCATACAGATTTTGTTATAAGACCATGTAGTTGTAATGTGCCGGTTCTCATGAAGTGATGCAATGCTGTCCCATTGCTTGTCCCTTTGCATGCAGGAACTCAACTTTGTTATTGGTGGTAGAATGAAGGGATCAACTTTTGTTCTTTCTGTTAAAAGTAAATATTATGCATGCATTAAAAATGGACAAACTTACTTATTATAATGTGTTAAATCAGAAAAAAAATAGGCAAAACTTAATCAATAAAATTCAAATGTAGCATCAATTCTATCAATTTAATTCTAAGCATTACCCAAGACTATGCTATTCTAGGACTCAAGACTACAAATTACGGAAAATCTGCTCTTAGTTCTTGTGCAAATATTGCAGAGTACAAAATAATTATTATAATGTACTATAATTTATAAAGAGAACTACTCTGCAAAATTTCAGCTTTCTTGGGACCAAGCATTTGGGCTGGGCTTTGATGAGTGAGTCAGTGAGTGAGTTTAATTTTTTTGAGTGTACTTTTATTATATTATGATACATAATATTCAAGGCTTATATTTTACTTTTCTTCTTTGAAGCTTTTCTATTTGAGGATGCTCTTCCCATGCTTTTGTTGAATGTTTCAGTGACTGTATTCAAGATATGCAGACTGCTGTCCCTGCCTGCAGCAAGAATGTTTTCACCTGTCGGCTCACAGTACCGCACCAAAGTCGGTGGTAAAGCATGGCCTTCTCTACAAAAAAAGATTTAAGTACTTAATTATTTCTCAAGTTATTTGTACTGTGTGAATATTATTTTAACCATTACGTTTTGCTTGGATTACTAAAGATTTTAAAAAAGTGCTTAATTAATGAATTTAAGCTATTCTTGATAACAATTTAAAATTAAAAATGGATCATGATTTACCTCTTTTTAAGCAGCCTCGCTCCACCATCAGGTAAGTCAAATATCCACATCTTCAAAGAGTTATCTCGAGAGTTAGTTACCATCAATGGCTCTGACATGAGACATTGCAGGCCATCAATTTTAGAGGAATGTGCAGACTGTACTTGTGACATCACTTTTTTCTCTTCCAAATCCCACATGACTAAGTTTCCAGTTGTGCTGCCAGTTACCATAACGGGTACCCCATCCATGCGGAATGATAAACTACTAACATGTCCCCAGTCATGGAGAAACTCCATGACCACCTGATCATAGCGGAGATTATGAAGAATAATTCTCCCATTTGCTAAAGAGATGGCAACCACATCTATAGCAGGCGCTGGCTCTGTTACAATAACGGAGGACTTCCATCCCTTAAATATATGCACTAATTTTGAAGTTCTAATGTTCCACAGCTGCAGCTGGCCTTGTCTGCTGCCAAGCAATATTTTATTAATATAAGTAGGTGGATGGCATATTGTAGATATCTTAAAGTGTTTCACTTCAAACCGGAGATCAAGAAACTCTGTTTCTTCTTTTATATCGAATATTTTCAGAACATTATCTTTGTCTATGGATATGATGTGTATAGCGAAAGGTAAGATTAGGCGCACACGCGCCTGGTGGCCTTTGTAAACGTGCTTAAGTTCGCAGCCTCGCCTCCACGCGTAAATATTGTTTTCACTCGCTGTGTACACGTGATAGCTGTCGCCACTCATACATGTTATGGGACCTGGATGTTCCCCACTTACGCTTAACAACCGAAATTTATCGCATCCGTATGTATGAAACCATTTTCCTACACTAGTACATAGCAAGGTTTCGCCTCTTCGTTTAATAAATCGGGATATAAAAGGTATTTGTGTACTAACATAACCTAACACTCGCGCACCGGTAAATATTTGACTGCGACTATTTCCCTCAGCCATTTTAATTTTTCACTGTATCACTACGACGCACATAGCTGTTTATTATTTATAAAACAAGGGAAGAAACCGAAGAAATATAACTAAAAAATTGAATATGATCAATCGACACTAAACAATTTGACATGACCACCGCACCACCACACGAGTCAGAGATGACATTCAGTCATTCAGAGACTAGCAACACCGACCAGAAACAAAGACTAGCAAGGAATATAAACCAAGCTCCAGATTCCTGCTTTTTAGTAATAAGACGTCGTAAAGACCTCTTTAAAAATAAGACGTGACGTATTGTAACCATGGACTTATTGTACCTACATTAAGGACTGAGCTCTCCTTTCCAAAAAACGTGCCGAGAGAGATATGTTGAAGGGAGGATTTTATCTCGTTCTAATAGGGTGACCAAACATTTTTTAACACACCGGAAAGTTCATTTTGGTAAATATCATTTGTCAGGTTGGTTGCGGAGTTTGAGTATTTAAAGAATAAATGGGAAATCAATAAAAATTAAAAAAAAAAAATATATATTAAATATTAAAAATTTATATCAACCTGACAATCTCTAATCTTTTTTTTTCTCCGTAGAAGGAAAATCTCAAGTATGTCTCCTGCCCCCCTTATTCTCTAACTCAGTGGCTATCAAAAATTAAAGCCACTGACATAATTATATTTTTGGAACCAAGTTCCAAACGACGGGGTACCCTGGCCGACAAAAAACGTCCGGCGTGACGCGTCCGTCCGTAAATGCGTAGAGTAAGATTTTTTTATCGAAGACAAGAGGTCTTACATAATATAAATATACTACATTCCAAATTTAACTTTAATGCCTTATGCAGTGGTCCGACTGCCGACGATGAACGAGAAACGAGTAGAACAAGGTGAACAGTCAGAGAGCAACTTTTATTATATATGCATCTCTTTCGTTTACACAGAATGTACATTTATTGTGCGTTTCTTGAGAGAGAAAATCGCCGATAGTTAGTCGTTTTCTCGCCGGCGGCGGTCGGACCACTGCCCTAGTGTTAAGGTTCATATTGTAATAATTTTTTTTATTAAAAAAAAATTTGATTTCGCTTGAAATTAAAATTTATGTAAAAAGGAACTTTGTTTGTGTCCCACGACAACACACGTTTTTTTTTTTTTTTGAGTCTGGGGTTAATGCTAGAACCACAGGCTAGAACTATCATGTACCTACCTACCTAAATATGTATTATAAAAATTGTGTTTTCCATACCCAGAATATAACAATAATATTAATCTGAAGTTTAAGCTTCTTCCGTCTACAAAACGACTTGAGCATGGTCAAACTACTTTGAATCATACGATAATAAACAAATAATTATCTTTGTTATTCCCCTTACCTGTGAAAAGAAATGCCGCAACCAGCATATGATTCGCTTTTACATCTCTTGATACAACAATTTTTGACCATTTTTGCATACCTATTATGAGAATTGAAAAGAACACTAGCTAAAAGCACAACTAATGCGTCTCCACAAAGCAACAGTAGGTCCATGGACACCCTGGTGATGGCACATTTCAGTGCTACCAGGGTAATTCTATATAGCTACCAAATAATCATGTTACCTTTTGACTATTTACTTAAAAAAATTGTAAACATAAAAAATTAAATTGTAAACATAAAAAGTAAATTATTTAAAAGTATTCTAAGAGCTAAAAATATTTATACGTTCCTTGTTTTATTTCTACTTGGAAAAATGTTTTCTGCCACTTTCAACAATTTTTCTACTGGCAATTGAGTAAAAGGGACACAGTACCCACCTTCAGACTATCTCTCTCGGCTCGTTTTCCCTCTGCTGAGACAGCCTATCAAACCTAATCTGAATGTCCATATATTAAGGTTCATTTTCGTATGACACATTTTCTAGAGTACTCAGTTGTAACTCTATGCTTACGACAGTAAAACGTCTATATCGACTAGTTTATGAGTGATCTGTGGTCTATATTCAATGAATAATTATTAGTACTTCCTTCATTGAGTTTAATCATAATAATATGACCAATGCATTGAGGCTATGACCTATCCTCTCAGAGTAAACCTATCCTGTATGAAATATAGCCTCGAAGTGCAACCGCTACCTACTCGATTTAGTTTTCTTTCCAGCTGAACTGTACTTAATTAGTTGCAGGGCAGGGTACATTTGTACAACAATATAGGGTGTGTTCCGAAATACACTGAGAGCACTGAAAGTCCCCAGTAAAGAGCACTGCCAGTGCTCGCAGTGCTTATAACGGAACACACACATAATTTAGTTCATTCTATTTCTTTCTAGGAAAATCTGTAAATTACTTATCGTAGACACTGATTTATTAAATTAATTTATTAATCCACATACACTTATTTTATCCCAACATGTAAGTATAATACTTTAATGTTTAAAGAAGACCTTGTCTTTTTAAATCTTCATACGTCTTTCTGTTAACAACATTTCCTTGCGAATCCTCATACTCTTCGTCGTTTTCTGCTACAAACCTCTCGCCCTCCTTTTGGTTTTTAATTTTTTCCCATACTGAAACAAAAAAAAACATTTTTAATAGGACACACAAAAAATTCAGGTAAACTTCGTACATGTTCTGTTTACTCAAAAATCAACTTCACTAAAACATAGTGGCACTGGAACGCCTTGAGCACCTGGTATGTGAGGTGTCCACGGGGAGTACTTACACGCGAGCGCGTCTTCAATCTGCGTGACGTTAGCGAAGTGAGCCGTGTTGGGGATGCCGAGACAGCGCATGCCGTGAGCGTGGCGCCACTCTGCGAAGTGGCGCTGAAACGCCTTGGGCCCCTTGTATGTGAAGTTACCACATATTTCGCACGAGTAACTTATGTTGAGGCCATGCAGTTTGTATAACCAGTAGGGGATAGGCTGAAAATACAGATAGGAATAATTAAATATTTTTTATGGTTGTGTTTAAACTCTCAAGGTAGGTAATGTCTCAATCTTCTATGACTAATATTATAATAAAATAAATATTATAAATGCGAAAGTTTGGATGGATGTATGCATGTATGGATGTATGGATGTGTGGATGTATGGATGTTTGTTACTCAATCACGCCCGAACGGCTGAACGGATCTGGACGAAATTTGGCACAGAGATAGATTATAGTCTGGAATAACACATAGGCTACTTTTTATCCCGGAAAACTAAGGAGTTCCCGCGGGAACCAAAAAACCTCAATCCACGCGGACGAAGTCGCGGGCATCAGCTAGTATAGAATAAAATTGAACAAACAATGACAACTATTTCGCACCTACAGTGATAACGGTCTTACTCGTTACCATCAATCTCTCATCGAAGTCGACGTCTCCAGTGATGGATCGCGACGCTCGCCTGCGGCTTGGGCCGCGCATGGTATCGCTTATATTATAAACCTAATTCCAACTGTAGTAGTAATTTGACGACCTCCGTGGCGCAGTGTTAAGCGCTATTGTCCTAACGTGCGGAGGTCCCGGGTTCGATCCCCGGCAGGGTCAATTTGGGAATTTATAATTTCTGAATTTTCCTTGGTCTGGCCTGGTGGGAGGCTTTGGCCGTGGCTAGTTACAACCCTACCGGCAAAGACGTGCCGCCATGCGATTTAGCGTTCCGGTACGATGCTATGTAGAAACCGAAAAGGGGTTTGGGTTAAATAAAACTGCCATGCCCCTAAAAGGTTAGCCCGCTACCATGTTAAACTGCATCTTCACTTACCATCAGGTGAGATCGCAGTCAAGGGCTAACTTGTAGTGGATAAAAAAAAAAGTAATCACCTTTCCATCCCAACCCAGCGGTAAGTTCTTGGGGTTGTAAGGCACTTCATCGTCATCGGAATCGACATCGCCAGTGACGGAGGCGTCGCTCTCTTCATCGCTCTCGTCGCGACGCTCGCCTGCGGCTCGGGCGGCGCGTCGCGTAACGTTCTCTATTGTGGACGCACGGGTACTGCTTACTATGTTCGCGAACCTATAGCAAAAAAATTAAAAAAATAAAATTTAAAAAAATGCAATAAATAAACAACCATCAAAGCGGTTTGAAGAAACGTAACGGCAAAAAATTGTATGGACAGAGATGAAAACGTCGTATGTAAATAATATGACGGATAGTACGCGCGCGAGTTGAATGCAGAGCTTTTGTATGTGTCACCATACATAAGCTCTGCATTCAACTCGCGCGCGAACTATAGAGAAACTCTAACTAAAGAATTCATCAATTCAGAAAATAATGTTGTTCAGATTGTATAGTCCTAGCATTGACTTACCTATATCTTAGACGCACCATCGAAACGCAAAAAACGGCACGGTGAAATTGTGCACAAATAGATAATGTGAACAATTTTTGCCTCAGTCGTGCATGAGTACACTAGGCGACAAAATGTCGTATGTGTCGAATTGTTATTACAAAATTGAACCCTAAATATAAAGGTAGGTATATGTTTGGTTTTTGTGAACCGTTTGGTGTCTCTTTGTCTATTATCTATAGCTATGTTTGTATGAGCGATTGTGGACGCTTTTTGAGTATTAATTTGTAGGTAATGTTGTATCCTTAGTTGGTAAATCGATGAGTCCTAGCATGAAAATATTTTCTATCAGGAAAATTCAAGTATTCACTACGGTTCAAAAATACACAATATGATAATGCTAATTACGCATTCAACTTAATAATTAACATAAAAAATAAAGTTTTTATAATGTTAATTTAATAGGGCATGTGTATTGATAGGATAAGGTAAAACATTTCATAGACATTCTGAAGTTAACGAACATACCTACATACATATTGTAGGTCATGTTTCTTTTCCATTAAACAATGGAATATTTAAAACGTTTGTTGATAAAATGATTTGATAGTATGAGGAAAATTATATCAGCCTTTTAATAATAGAGCCAATTACTATAATTGATTTATATGATGAAAGAGTTTATCAAAGGCTAGCTTCTATATCCATGTGTCAAATGCAGAAACAAATATATTTGCTATTTATTTAAACCGGATTTATTATAAACGGAATTGAATCAAATGGCAAGCAATCTATGTGGCTTCTGTCTCACAATCATCGACTGAATTATCAGGTCTAAACAACGACCTCAATTTACATAGACGGGCCCTGTCAAACAAAGAATGTGGACCTATTTTACTAACGCCATCTAGTCTGAAAAGCGGGACAGCGCTATGGCGGGGACAAGGACAGGCTTATACAGGTGTGGAGCGCGCTCCACAGGTCGGACGCCCAATTTTTTTCTATGAAAGGCCCATCTAGTACCTACATATATATATATATATATATATATCGATGGGTCTAAATGAATTGCTTAATCCTTTTCGACAGGTATTAAAGTGCTACCGAATAGTCAAGAATTATGTACTTGGCTATAATCACACCAGATAAATCTTATGTGAAAATTAATGCTGGAACATTCTAAAAGAAAAAAAAGTCACCTGTAAACTTGCGCTTCAATAGCTGCAATATCTTTTTGCCGCTGTTGCGTTGTGGCCTTGGCCTTATTGGCCCCCTTCTTGGCGACCAGCGACTTGTCAAGCGCTGTCTGACCTTTCGTGCTGAATAATCTGCGAAAAAAACACCCCTTTACCGAAACGGATAGATTAATCACGTAAACATACTTATCAATGCACTTGTTAACCTGGCTCGTTATCGGAACAATATAACTCGATTGAACTCGATACATACAAAGTAATGCACAAATTTTGTTGCAATTTATTAATAAAAAGGTGTAACAAAAATTTCTAGTATGTTCTCACATATTTGATTGTGATCAACCCTTATTAAATAAGTATAAGAAAACTGTTTACTGTATTAATAGCTGATGCCCACGACTTCGTCCGTGTGAATTGAGGTTTTTTAGTTTAATATTCTGGAATAAAAAGTAGCCTGTGTTATTTCAGACTATAACCTATCTCTGTGCCAAATTTCATCCTGATCCGTTCAGCCGTTCAAGCATGATTGAGTAACAAACATCCATCCATCCATCCAAACTTTCACATATTTTATAATATTATATAGTATAGATAGAATGTTTGTAAACAGTTCATTGATGTTAAATAAATTATTACAAAAATGAATCATAAATACATAACAGCTTTATTTCTTGCAACACAAAACCTCTACATTCATCTGGAAATAGGTTTTGTGTTGCAAGCAATTTGTTTAGGCGTGACTTGACATGTCAAGTATTTTATTATCAATAAAATTAATATGATAATATCAATAGAAAGAATGAACTTTACTATTTCGTATTAACTTACTACATTCTTCTTATCATTATCGTAATGAGTGATAAAGTGAATGCTAATTAGCATTATCTTTGTTTTAAACCGCATTGTAAAATAGTTTAGATACTTTATATCCATTAAATTACAATTAAATTATCCATCCAAAACCGTAACTACAGCAAGATCATGCGATGCGAATTGGTCGTGTGACTAAAATGCTCGTACTAAACAGAACTGTTGCGTCAAAATCAATTAAGGGACTCCATTCATCAGCCTGGCGTCCACAGCTGGACATAGGCCTTTTTGACAAAGCGCCATGAAGCACGTGCTGGTTGGAAGTTGAAAGTCGTTCTGCTTACCTAAAACATGTCTGCCCTATTTAGGACCCAATAAAACAAATGTGTTTGATCGCGAGTTCGTACCGATGATCGTCACCACGTCATGCGAGCGATTACCAATTGGGTATTTGACATTAATAGTCAAATCAGCAACTTTTTTTCAAACGTCAGAACGCGTCCTAAGATGTAATTTTTATGAAATTCTGAAATGTGACATCAATAAAGTTTGACCCACTTTTTTACTTTAATCAATTGTTTAAAATGGTTGTTCAACATAAAACTATCAGAGGATGTGGATATTACGACTTTTGGGAGATCCTCTATTTAATAATCACTAAAAAATAATTTATTGATTATTGAATAGAGGATCAAATGTATAGTAGTCAAATACCCAATACGGACTCTTACTATACCTTTGTGCCCTTTCTTCTAAAGTGCCACCGCATTTCAAGCCAAGGGCCATGAGAGCTGACTTCAATCTGTCCAGTCCGAGTGAGGCTAGCTCCTCCCAAGACGAGAAGGCTGATAAATCCAAATGAGCGCCCACGTTTGTTAAGGCTCCACCAGTTTCTTTCTATGGAAAAGAATATTAAGACAAAATCAGACAGTAGTGATAAAACGATAATTGTGTCACAATCGCCAAACTAAACTAAAAAGACAGGTCTAAATGTAATGCTATATGCTAATAAATTATTAATGTATATGTAAGATGGTAATAAAGCAATGTTGGCACAGAGAAAGTTCTCAACCTGGAGACAGAATATTTTATATCTTAGACAGAAACTCAGCCAGAATACTCTCAGAAAACACAAAGTTGCAAGGAATCAGCTTTTTTAAAAGAAGTATATATTCTGAAATTACAAATTCTGAGTACAAGTAAAATAATATTTTTTATCTTATTCAGTTAAAGAGTACAATTACAATATTAGGAGAAAAACCATGAGAAGATTATCAGTACAGTGTCAGTACATTAATTAATGTACTGACATTACAAATTCTGAATATAGATACGCAAATATTTTGCAAGGTCACATGTCGCATAAGCTATACTTACTGGCCATCCAGGAAACGTCCCTGCTTCCCACTGCTTAATAAACTCTTGATGTGCAGCAGCCATCTCCTGTGCTTGGTCCTGCAGAGGCTTCACTCTGCTCACAAAGTCCTTGAGATACGTCAACAGTGCCCGTATGTAGTTTCTGTATTCACTGTTCTTGCGCTCCCGAGGAATGTCGAATAGGTGGTCGAATATACTTAGGTAGGTAATGTAATCGACTTTCTGAAATATTATAAGAAAAATTGTATTTAACAAATTAAACTAAAAAATATCTATGCCAAAACCGGTACTATATTAGTTCAATATGAGCCGCAATGCACACTTGCAGATTAAAGTAGCGCCGAAGCATTGCGTCTTTTTTGTAACACGTCTAACTAGGATTTTGTAACTTTTGCATAAAGTTGAGTTTAAATTGTTACCAAATTTCACTTCGGCTCCACTCCATTCTAGACGGATGGATTTCTAGAAGGCCGTCACCAAGGAGGTACACTAACACTAGCCATTAAAGCACAAGATAAAATTTGAAAACAGATCCACAAGCAGAAGAGATATTTAAGATAAAGAAAATGTAATACCTCTATCCCTTTCAAGTTGATGTACTTTTCGTAACATTCGTGCAAGTCAAGGTATTTTCCATAGCCCTCCTCATCCGTGAATTCAACTGGTGCTGTTACAAAAAGTTATTGTTATGAAAGTTCATGAATTGGGTATTTGATAACTAGTCAAATCAGCAACTTTTTTGTGCGCAAAATGTGCTTTTTTTGTATGAAATACTATATACTAAACTGTGACTGACATTATCAAAGTTCGATACACTTTTTGACTTTAATCGATAGTTTAAAATGGTTATTCAACTTAACTAACAGGGGACGTGGATATTACGACTTTTGGGAGATCCTCTATTTAATAAGATTAAAAAAGAATTTATTTGACTAGTTGTCAAATACCCAATTGTTTACCATTTGTACAATTTGTTTAGTTTGTACAGTTCATGAATAATTGTATTCACTATAAGACACTCAGGCAAGATTTTGCAAATGCTTTTACAGGTGGAATTGGGTGCCAATTTCTACATAAAGTTGTGACTAAAATTATCGAAGCTTTGTCAATTGAATCATTTTAGTTAAGATAAAATATTATACTTATTAAATCGTTAAAGTCATTCATTCAAATGACTTTTAGATTTCAATACAAAATCTATAATAAGGTGTTCCTTAAGTAATGATTAAGCAACTCTTAATGCAACAGTTAATTTCAATATTTCATAGCATTCATCGTGTCTACTTACTTGTATAATCTTCTGAAGGATTCTCTCGGAGTTTTGCAATTTCCTCAAATTCAACTGACATTGGAACACAGATCTGAAAAAAGATACTTTGCGAGAAAAGTGTCATAAACACTGAAATAATATGGCAGCATTCACCTGATGCTGCTACCAGGACAATCTTTAGATTTTTTGGTTTCAATGAGAACTTGGTTTTAGACAGATGGATGGAATGGGACGTTGATAACACTGTTGTGGTAATTGAGAGTATTAAGCCAGAAAAGATGGATTCAGGAAAATGGTGCTTAAAATCAAAACATAAAGTTCCATTATCTCCAAACTGTCTTTTCTGACTTATTGCTCTTTCTATCCCTATAGAACAGGTCTTCTGAATTCGAACTTGTTTGATTGTCTTAACAAGTAATTGGTAGTTGGAGCAAGAAGGTGGTGAGATACATACAACAATAATTGGGGATGATAAAAATATTATAATTTATACTTGTACACATAAATTATGTAAGTTTACATCTACATACCTCATTAGGATGTTTTCTATGAAACTCTTTAATTTGTTTAAGCCTGGCATAGAACTCCTGAAACTCATTAGGTCCTGATAAAGCTGCAATTTCCTCTTTTCGTAGACCATCTTTATCCTCGTATAGCTCTTTGAGCCGTATTGTGGACTCTATGTACCTCTGTAAAAGAACTATTTTAAAGGATCTATAACCTAACTAAAATACATATCATTTATCTATTATATAATAATTTCATGCAGTTTATATTTTATATTTATATTTCATAGGTTTATATAGATCTGTAAATAAATTGTTATAAAATTAATAGCCAACTGAATATTTTCCCTTAACTTTTTACACTGTGATGAGTGAAACAGGCCTAATTTTGTGAATAAATTTCGGCAATTTGATAAGCTTAGAAGATAATATTATTTCACACAATTGGGCAGAATGTGAAGGCTATTCAATAGATTAAAAAATGATTGTATTCATAATAAACCTCCTGTAATGTACCAAATGATAGATGAAAACAAAATAAGTTTAGCAGTAACAAGCTTATTTACGGAGATGAGATAAAATGATGGAAGGAACTTCCTAAGCAAGCAACTTAACATATGGTATATACCTACTAAATAAAAAACATCATTACAAACTTACATCATGCAAATTTTTTAAACGATGATCCGCATTGATTGTTTCACGATGCTGAAAAAGATATTTTTAGGTTAGTTTACATTTCTCCTATTTTTGGTTTGAAGTGTAATAGGAGAGTAGGAGATTCAGAAGGATAATTAGTTTTTTACAACATACCCCAGTTTTTTTGTGCAAAATCTCTTTAACCATTGCGTCCATAGCCCGTTCCCTTTCTTCATGATAACTTCGTTGTTGTTCTAATATAGTCTCCATTTTCTGGAGCTGTTGGTTTTCTCCAGTGATGTAATGTTATAATGGTTTAAATGGTTAAATACCTAGATATTATCTTTACTTTCAATGTGCATTCATAAACTATTATTATTGTATTCTTATATGCGTAAACAAGCAATCACTCATTCATTTGTACTCTGTACACTCATTAAAAATGAATTTTGATTTTGACATTTGCGATTTGCCAAAATGACTTTGGTCTTTGACGCGCTTTGATGCTATTTTGTCTACCACAGATAACATTTCCAAAGTTCGACTAAGCTTCCTTGTAATCGGAAAAATATTGTACACTAGATGATGCCCGCGACTTCGCCCGCGTGGATTAAGGTTTTTTGATTCCCGCGGGAACTCTTTAATTTTCGGGGATAAAAAGTAGCCTATGTCGTTCCCCGGGCATCAAAATCGGTTGAGTAGGTAGTTGGGCCGTGAAAGCGTAGCAGACACACTTTCGCATTTATAGTATTAGTATGGATTATTATTTCGAAAGATTCCAACAAATTCAGCTTTTAGTTCTTGTCTGTAATTATCAGCACTGAAGTAAGTCTTATGCATCGGTACTGTAATTTGGATGCCATAAGAATCTATTGTGAATTTTAAAGTTTGTTTATTCCGATGTCTTCCCGCCATAATGACTGAACCAATTTGGCTGAAATTTAGGATGGAGATGCCATTTTATCCCGGAAAATCAGAGCTTTGAGAGCTCTGATTTTCTCTGGGTATCAAATTTGAACTTAATCCACCCAGACACATCAAGGGCATCTAGTCTAGGCTCTAGTAATAAATAAATAAACTACAAAATAATCAAAAACAATATTTTATTAATCATTTACAATGTTTTACACTGATTTTTAATCATCCTACAATTACATGATAGAAGAAAATAATACAACTTTAAACTTTAGGAATGTGTAAAAACAATAGTTAGCCAGGTCAGTCTTCACATTAATGATTGTTTTTAGTGTAATAAATAAGGTATCTTAAACATATTATTACGTAATATAATGATGATAAATGCTACGAGTTTAACAATAATGTTTAATAAAATGATACATAGAATAGACCTAGTTTTCTTTCTCGACATTGCAAATATCAGTACAGTGCAGATATCCCTCTGTATCACAACACATAGACACAATAGTCCCAATGTGTCCAGGCCATGTTTTAGGGTTTTTTCAGACACATCAAATACTAAAGAACACTCATTAAGGTCTACATATTATGATGTCTAGTATATAATAAAATTAGATTTACAAATTTGACCTGACAAATCTACATTATCATTTCAACTTAGTGACAAAATTTGATCAACATGAATGACCTACAAATCTAACTTTCAACACACATCACATAGAAAAAGAAATATCTAGTTGACCTACAGCTCATCATGTGAAGTTTGTTGTGAGAGATTAGAATCATCACATGCAGCTGGTGTGGTTAACTCTATTTTATATTCACAACGGAATGGTTCTGTGACTGATGTCAATTTTGATTCTAAACCACAGTTTATATTTACTGTTGTCATTCTATTTGGCCCGTTCCAGCAGGCTATTCCATTTGTGTACTTCATTACTGAGTACTTTTTACCCTCTTCTCCGGCCCATTCTCCCCAATCACCAAGTCCGACTTCCATGCCACCATTCTTTGATTTTTGAGTGACTTTCTGGAAGAAGCACAGCTTATAGATATACTCTTTGTCTTCATATTCCAAGCATTGACCGTCTAGTGTGGCAAATTCCTGCTGTAAGCCATAATCTTTCTCAAGATTTTGCTGGAATGTTCTTATATTAGATTCTATTTCCCTTACAGTGCGTTCAGCATCTGTAAGCTGCCGCCGGGCCTCTGTGGCTTCATCAATTAATTTTTGTGTTTCTTCATCATATGTCCTGGAGTGGTCAGGCTCTACATCATGCTCATCTGCATCATCATGAGGGACTTCATCAATGTTCTCATCATCACCACCCAAGTCCTCTGCATCTTCAACTCTCTGGGAATCTTCTTCTTCATCAGCCTCAGTTTCTTCAACTTCTTCTTCATTAACCTCCGGACGGAACATACCTTGGTCTGCCATCAGCAAAGGTTTTAACATTGGCCAAGTTGTTGACATAAAGTCTTCCTTATTTACACTATCTTTGTCACCAAAGAAATGTAGGATTTCATCTTGGTCTACTTCACCATCTTTATTCTTATCAAAAACATTAACTGCTTTTATTTCATCATTTGTTAATATACCATCACTATTAGAATCAAACCTAGCAAACTGTTCACTTGCTTCTTTCTCTTCTTGCTCGCGCTCTAGCTCAGCTCTGCGCTGCCTATCTTTCTCTTCAGCATCTCTGTACACTTGCAGAGCTTCATTTTCTTTGGCTTCCAGTTCTTTTTTTAAAGCCTCTTTCTCTATTTTTATTTTTTCAGCTTCAGATTTATCTTTTTCCAGCTGTGACAGCTGTTCGGCCATTTCACTTCGCTTTTTATTACCTTTCTCTATCAACTCTAACCTTATGTGGTTTCCAGCCTTGTGTAGGTCAGCCAATTGCTGTGCCTTGGCTCTGGCCTCTTTACCTAATTCTTCGCAGATGTTGGAACAAGTGCCAGGTGTAGCGTACTCGTCCGTGCCATCACAGCAATCACAAATCCCATCGTTGACCCGGGAGCTTGGAATGTTCTGCGGCCGATGTCCTGCATTTGTGCAATGAAAAACTCCATTCAAACAAGCGGCTGTTCCTGGTTCATCACTACCGTCGAAGCAGTCACAGTAGTCGTCGTTCACATAACTAAAAGGAATAGTACTTGTTCCGTCGAAACATGTAAAATCTTTAGTCGGCGAATACAGTGACGCTTTAGTTAAAGAAACTCCGCGCGGACGCGGCACATCGGTTTGGGCGGAAATTATGAACGTAAATATGACTATTGTTAGCGACTGCAGTTGTTTAATCCAAGCAGAATAAATCATGATTATAAACAACAACTCTTCATGCACAAGTAATCAGTAAATACGAAATATAGCTTGTTAAATAGAACGTGTAGAAAATTGACAGCCGACCGCTGACGAATCTGACCAGAGACAAGTAACATCTGACGTTTTAAATTTTAATCTGAGCTGACGAATGACGATCTTTTTTCCCATCGTTTTTATCTGTGGTTTTTATAGATCGATAAACCGTATATATAAACGTGTATATATTTATTTCTGGTCGATGATGACCACGGAGCTATAGATGTGGTGCTCCGCTAGCTGGCCTCTTTGCTTCGCACCGGCCAGTGCATACGTCTGCGAGCTATGTACTGAAGTTCGAATATCGAATCGCTGATTGGCAGAAAGCAACGTCGAACGGCCGGAGGCTTATTCACTCGAGAGACGCGAACAAGCGTGGCCGTCTAGCAACGCTGCTAGGCCCACCGTTCTTTTACCATAATATATCTATACAGTGTTATTATACAATAAGTCATTATTATAATATACTATCGTGTTAGTCATTATCGAGTGTATCATTTCAACGCCTACACTTAGGAAGTGAATCCTAACTAGGTAGTTGGTTGTAGCAAGCGAGGAAGTCAATAACGCCCTACATAGGTAAAGACTGGAGTGCTTACTCATGATATCTACATAAATGAAATTATTGAAAACTAATTAGAGCGAGAGATTGAACACCACTAGTGGTTGACCTCTGGTTGACCTTTCGCTCGGCAGTTGCAGTGTAAATTACTGTAAAAGCGATAAAATATAAAAGGTATTCTATGGCGATAAATGTTAGGATTACACGTAGTACCCTTCGTAGTGTTCTGTGTTAACCACCGACCAGAAACAAAAGGTGAAAACAAAGGTGTTACAACGGTGTTACAGACAGACTAATAATTTTACTAATCCACAGATAATTTCACTAATACTACCGAGTATTTAAACGAATCGTAGCACAAAACGTAAGTTACCCCACCCCAGCCTGCAAAATAATGATATTTTGTAATAAAAAAAATTCTAATCGATAGATTTCCAATTGCTCATTTCAACTAGGTACGTTGTCCTTTAGAACTGCTCACCTTAAATTATTTAATTAAAAATCAATAAAATCGTTGAAAAAAAATTCAATTATCCATACTTTCAAACTCCTATGTCACAGATGTAGTACCAGATACCGCGCTCGGAACACGGCAGACGCGCCAACAAAGCGAATACAAAACGAAAAGCAAATACAATTCTCAGTTAGTTGGATGCGACGCGTCGAGAAGTTTTGACGTGACGTGTGTGTAGACAAGTTTCTCGAAATAATGCCGTCTTGTGTCTTGAAACACTGTCAAAATTGTTAAAAAAAATTAAAAAAGGAAGATGGTGTTTCGTTTCATAGGCAAAAATTTATATTTTCATTCTGTTAGATTTTTTTTCCATGATAATTAATTAGTGATGACTTGAAACACAAAACCTCAACGATATCTATCAGTGTTGCTAATTTACGTTGAAATATTTTCCCTTAAATTAAAGAAGGTGTAAATGGGCTGTTAGTAGATAGTTTTTTTTTGTGAAACAGCTACGCTGCCGGCTTATTTCGAAGTACGCCGATTAATTTATTGGTACGCCAGCTGCTTGGTACGCAGATGGTACGCAGGCTACTTTGGTGGTACGTAGGCTACTTTTAAGGTACGCCAGCTACTTTCGAGGTACGCAGGCTACTTTTAAGGTACGCCAGCTACTTTAGAGGTACGCCGACTACTTTGGTGGTACGTAGGCTACTTTTAAGGCACGCCAGCTACTTTAGAGGTGCGCCGGCTACTTTGGTGGTACGCAGGCTACTTTTAAGGTACGCCTGCTACTTTAGAGGTACGCAGGCTACTTTGGAGGTACGTAGGCTACTTTTAAGGTACGCCAGCTACTTTAGAGGTACGCCGGCAAGTTTGGTGGTACGCAGGCTACTTTTAAGGTACGCCAGTTACTTTAGAGGTACGCAGGCTACTTTGGAGGTACGTAGGCTACTTTTAAGATACGCCAGCTACTTTCGAGGTACGCCGGCAAGTTTGGTGGTACGCAGGCTACTTTTAAGGTACGCCAGTTACTTTAGAGGTACGCAGGCTACTTTGGAGGTACGTAGGCTACTTTTAAGGTACGCCAGCTACTTTAGAGGTACGCCGGCTACTTTAGAGGTACGCAAGCTACTTTTAAGGTACGTAGGCTACTTTTAAGGTACGCCAGCTACTTTCGAGGTACGCCGGCAAGTTTGGTGGTACGCAGGCTACTTTTAAGGTACGCCAGTTACTTTAGAGGTACGCAGGCTACTTTGGAGGTACGTAGGCTACTTTTAAGGTACGCCAGCTACTTTAGAGGTACGCCGGCTACTTTAGAGGTACGCAAGCTACTTTTAAGGTACGTAGGCTACTTTTAAGGTACGCCAGCTACTTTAGAGGTACGCCGGCTACTTTAGAGGTACGCATAACGCAAGCTATTTTTAAGGTACGTAGGCTACTTTTAAGGTACGCCAGCTACATTCGAGGTACGCAGAGCTGTACGAGGTACGTACGTACCTCTAAAGTAGCTGGCGTACCTTAAATGTAGCCTACGTACCACCAAAGTAGCCTACGTACCTCCAAAGTAGCCGGCGTACCTCTAAAGTAGCTGGCGTACCTTAAATGTAGCCTACGTACCACCAAAGTAGTCTACGTACCTCCAAAGTAGCCGGCGTACCTCTAAAGTAGCTGGCGTACCTTAAAAGTAGCCTGCGTACCACCAAAGTAGCCTACGTACCTCCAAAGTAGCCTGCGTACCTCTAAAGTAGCTGGCGTACCTTAAAAGTAGCCTACGTACCTCCAAAGTAGCCGGCGTACCTCTAAAGTAGCTGGCGTACCTTAAAAGTAGCCTACGTACCTCCAAAGTAGCCGGCGTACCTCTAAAGTAGCTGGCGTACCTTAAAAGTAGCCTACGTACCTCCAAAGTAGCCGGCGTACCTCTGAAGTAGCTGGCGTACCTTAAAAGTAGCCTACGTACCTCCAAAGTAGCCTGCGTACCTCTAAAGTAGCAGGCGTACCTTAAAAGTAGCCTGCGTACCACCAAAGTAGCCTGCGTACCTCTAAAGTAGCTGGCGTACCTTAAAAGTAGCCTACGTACCTCCAAAGTAGCCGGCGTACCTCTGAAGTAGCTGGCGTACCTTAAAAGTAGCCTGCGTACCACCAAAGTAGCCGGCGTACCTCTAAAGTAGTCGGCCTACCTCCAAAGTAGTCTACGTACCACCAATTTAACTGGTATATCTTGAAAATATTCGTCGTACCGCTAAAGTACTCAGCGTAGCTCCAAAGTAGCCAGCGTACCACCACAGTATCAGGGGAGATCGCAGTGAAGGGCTAACTTGTAGTGGATAAAAAAAAAACAGTAATATGCGCATCTCCTTTTCCAGGATACAAGCTATTCTCCTACCATATGTCGTTGAAATCGTAAGGCATAAAGAAAGAACCAACAAATACATTTTCTTTCATTAATTTGGCACTTTTTCATTAATCTGGCAACATTTCACGCACACTGATGCATGTGTTCAGACAGTGCTGTCACGCACACTCGAATAAATTTTGGCCGCACTTCCGTGTTCCGAGCGCGGTATCTGTTTAGTACTACATCTGTGTCCTATGTACTTTTGATGTATGAAATATTTTAAATTACTCAAAGTGTTAAAAAACTGCTCAAGTTGCATTTTTATTTGCTCAAGTACATTCAAGTTACATATCAAATAGGCTTCGCCAGAAGACTAGGTCGAATAGTGTGACAGAACCGAATTGGCCAAATTCGACTCCACGTAGTCTTGTCTGCCCTACCCCTAGAGTCTTCTGGCGTAGCCTATTTGTTATGTAACTTGTATGTACTTGAGCAATTATAAATGCAACTTGAGCAGTTTTATAACACTTTGAGTAATTTAAAATATTGTATACATCGAAAGATATTAAAGGAGTTTGAAATTAGTATGGATAAATGATTTTTATTCAACGACTTTATTGATTTTTAATTAAATAATTTAAGGTGAGCAATTTTAAAAAGGACAACGTAGGTACTTAGTTGAATTGAGCTATTGAAAATCTATCGATTAGTATTTTTTTTTATTACAAATATCAATATTTTGCAGGCTGGGGTCATTGAAATGGCTGGGGTGGGGTAGGTCAAAACGTAGCCACCTATCGCTATCTTGCATTGAAGAAAGAGAGATCGGACTACAGCGTTATCCAACCTTCCTCTATAAGTGGCGTGATCTCCTTTTTAAGGTTCGACATCTTTTTCTAATTATTGTGACAAAGCAGGATATTAAAGATATTTCATTATAACTCAATCGTGGAAGATTCCAATTTCCATGTCACTCATATTTTGTATTAATTAAAAAAGTTCGTGAGGTTCGTGATCACCACGTGATCACTCCACTCGTGATCTGTGGTTCTTATTATAACTCTGTGTATTTTTCTGAGTCTGTGGTAGAGCAATTTATGCTCAAAATGGCTACAGCCCAGAGCCTTTAGAGCAAGTTAATAAAAAAACATGGGTCACAGGCCAATGCATGGACTTAATATACAATAATAGGACTGAGTACTCTAGATAATGTGTCATACGAAAATGAACCTTAACATTTGGACATTCAGATTAGGTTTGTTAGGCTGTCTCAACAGAGGGAAAACGAGCCGAGAGAGATAGTCTGAAGGTGGGTACTGTGTCCCTTTTACTCAATTGCCAGTAGAAAAAAATGTTAAAAGTGGCAGAAAACATTTTTCCAGTAGAAATAAAACAAGGAACGTATAAATATTTTTAGCTTTTAGAATACTTTTATATAATTTATTTTTTATGTTTACAATTTATTTTTTTATGTTTACCATTTTTTAAAGTAAATAGTCAAAATAACATGATTGTTTGGTAGCTATATAGAATTACCCTGGTAGCACTGAAATATGCCATCACCAGGGTGTCCATGGACCTGCTGTTGTTTTGTGGATTTAGCTATTAGTTGTGCTTTTAGCTAGTGTTATTTTCGTTTTTCAATTCTCAATATGCAAAAATGGTCAAAAATTGTTGCATCAAGAAATGTAAAAGTGAATCATATGCTGGTTGCGGCATTTCTTTTCACAGGTAAGGGGAATAACAAAGATAATAATTTGTTTATTGTCGTATGAGTCAAAGCAGTTTGACCATGCTCAAGTCGTTTTGTAGACGGAAGAAACTTAAAACTTTAGTGTATTTCAGATTAATATTGTTATATTCTGTTTATAGAAAACACAATTTTCATAATACATATTTTGGTACATGATAGTTCTAGCATTAACCCCAGACTCAAAAAGATAAAAATATATGTCAGTGGCTTTATTTTTTGATAACCACTGAGTTAGAGAATAGGTGGGGCAGGAGACATCCTTGAGATTTTCCTCCTACGGAGAAAAAAAATTAGAGATTGTCAGGTTGATATAAATTTTTAATTTTACACTTGCTTTAATGTTCATAACAGATTCCCATCACATGAAGAATTGAAGCAAAAATGGTTGGATGTAATTCCTGAATCAGAAAAAATTACTACACATTCTGTTGTGTGCAGCCGTCATTTCAAACCGGAAGATTTTCGTATTGCGAAATCACGATCAGTGTTGAATGCTAATGCAGTACCATCAATTTTTCCAGTGGTATGGATATGGACTTTAAAATTTTTATCATCAGTAAAATTTAAATTTTAGCTTGGCAAAAACGTTTTGGGCTCGGCTTTAGTATACTCGCCGCGAAGGGGGGGGGAAGGGGAGGGGGGGTAGGGGGAGGGGGGGAGGTGGTCTACTCCCCCTCCAAGCCAAACTCGTCGGAACCTAATACTTTTCGAGATATTAATTTTTTAAAATATTGAGGTTAGGTTCTCAAAATTCCAAAAAAAATGGCAAAAATTTTTTGCGAGATATTTCACCGCGGTAGATTGCCTCATCTGGTGACAGAAGGGCTGGCTCATTTTTTGCGCAAAGGATCAGCCTGGCTGTCCAACGCGGAAATGCAGCCAGTATTTATATAGTAATTAGGTTAGGCTAGCTAGCTGTAATTTCTATTGTATTGTTTTCAATTAATGTTAAAAAAACGAAGCAAATAATCATAGTTACGTGCCAGACTTCTGATATTTTTGTGTTAAAATGTTAAATAAATGTTAGTGACACACGCTTTGTTTTATTTCCCATTGATTCTTTAAATACTCAAACTCCGCAGCCAACCTGACAAGTGATAGGTATTTGCCAAAATGAACTTTCCTGTGTGTTAAAAAATGTTTGGTCACCCTATTAGAACGAGATAAAATCCTTCCTTCAACATATCTCTCTCGGCACGTTTTTTGGAAAGGAGAGCTCAGTCCTAATAATGTATATTATATATTAAGTCCATGGGCCAATGAGACCAAAGAATATACTAATAACCACAGCTAATAACTTATAGGTATTTTATATTATACCTCTATGACTACTAAAAACTGGTGGTTACTGGTTAAATTCTCTTTGATACTACTAAGTACTAACAACCAGTATATATAATGTACTCTGTGACTAACAATAATTGTTTACATTCTACGTTTTGAGGTTAGATTTTGTAAAAATAAGTTAAATTCGTAATAAACAACATAAACAAGTTCTTCTAGATGACCATTAAATTTTATGTTAGTTTATAAGTGTAGGTATATTGATTAGCAATGGAAGGTGATGAAATTATTTCTCAGTTCAACTTTTCTATGTTAGAGAGTAAAGTTGATGGTCGTATCTTGGAATCATTGAAATCGATGGGATTTGTTAGGCCAACAAAAATTCAAGCCAAAGCGTTGCCTCATATGCTCCTCGGTGACGATATCATAGGTGCCGCGAAGACGGGCAGTGGGAAAACTTTGGCTTTCTTAATACCAGTTGTTGAAAAATTAATCAAATTGGGATTTAGTAAGAAACATGGTAAGTTTTGGAGCGATCGGCGTTGCTGTTGCTATAAAGTGTAGACCGTACATCATTGTTCCCTACTCACTACTGATACTGTACCTAACATTATACCATTGATTATAATATAAACCCATAAACCCTATACCTACAATCTACACTTACTACAAAGCAGATTCCTTTTTATGTGATACTACACTTTCTGGTGTTGTGAAACCTGCCATTAAATACTAAAAGGAGTCTATATGATTCCTAATTCCTTCACTATCATAGAGTAAAGTTAACTGTAAATGGAACATCTACAATCTACTCCATCACTTCAACCCATTGCTGGCTCATAAGGATTTGGCCATAGTCCATCAAGGTGACCAAGTGCAGATTGGCACACTTCATACACTTTTGTGAACATCATGAAGAATTCTCGAGCCAGCAGGTTTCCTTGAACAATGTTATAATTCACTATTTAAAGCAAGTTAGAGGTGCTTGCCAAGAGATCAAACCCGTGACCGCCAAATAGGAAGCTGGACCTAAACCACTAGGCCCCAATGTTAATATTGCCTTACTTATTATTTACTTATGTTGTAGGTGTAGGCTGTTTAATCATTTCCCCAACCAGAGAATTGGCTCTCCAAATATACATAGTACTGAAGAAACTGTTGACTGATATCAATTTAACACATAGTTTGGTTGTTGGTGGTGAGAAGAAATTAAAGGAAATTGCATTATTACAAAAGGGTAACTTAGCATTAATGATATATAGTATTACAACAACTTAACGTTTTAAGAGGATCGTCTAGTTGTAAATTTTCATACAAAAAGCGATTTTCTTCCCGTAAATGTTGTCCAATTTTCATAATTTTTAGAAATGTTGCAGATACAATGAAGAACTATGCTCGTACGTTTTAATTTTAAAGAAATATTGCTTATGTTAAAAGTTATTAGCGTCTAAATATCCATATTTTTGACCTAAAAACTTCCTCGAGTATTTTAATTTTTTTTAAATTTAACTAAACTAAAATACTAAAAAATAAAACGTACGAGCCTAGATTGAGGTGTACTGAATCTAATGAGATCAAAATTGTCTAATTTTGTAAACGTTTGGGGGGTAAAAACCTGTGGTAAAAACGTTATCACCCGAAACAATATTTAGAGAATAAAATGTAGGTATATGCCTACAGTACTTGCAACTCTCTCTATCGCACGATACGGAGAAGGCAGCGAAGCGTTGTGAAACAGATAGCATTATTGAAAATACCTACTCGCGTCGCGTTTCGTCACTAGACGATCCTCTTAAATACAGCTTTAGCCAGTGATAATAATTGAGCTTTTTTTTATAAAATTAGCTGTATGAAACAGCATAATCCCAGCCTGATTTTTAAGGGTTATGGCCTAATACATACTGTTTTGTAATAGGATTTGTAGTTATAGATTAGAAAGCCAAACATTCCACCTGTCTTCAATAACTTTATTATGTACTAGCTAATGCCTGCGACTCTCTCTGCGTGGAATATGTTTTTTGATTCCTACGGGAACTTGATTTTCCAGGATAAAAAGCCTTTGTCACTCTCCAGGTCCTCAACTATACCCATGCAAAAAAATCACTTCGATCCGTTGCTCTGTTGCAGTGTAATTGAAGGACAAACCAACAAACAAACACACTTTCGCATTTATAATATTAGTATGATGTGTGTTAAATTATTATTGTCATTTATAGGTGTAAACATTATAGTTGGAACACCCGGCCGCATACTAGACCATTTAGAGAATACTTCTGATTTTAGCTGTGATAATCTTAAGTGCCTTGTCTTGGACGAAGCTGATAAATTACTTGAGGCAGGATTTGAAAAACACATAGCTGGAATTATAAGAAAACTGCCAAGTAAGCATGTTAATAATTTTACTGCCTACCCACAACTTATTGCTGTGGCAATCAGGTCAGCATATGTGACATCTGCTAACTAGAACCTTTCCTAGATGTAAAATTTCAGTAACACCACCTATATTATATGATAATGTGGCCAATTCTGTATAAGACAATCTCTAAACTAAACTAAAATGACAGCTTTAAATCTAGTTTTGTCCCTTTCTGCAGCGAGTATTATGAAAGGGTTACCAATATTTTAATGCTGTCATTTTAGTTTATAATAGTTTAGAGATTATGTACAACAGAATCCGCCCTATTGTATCACAGTAGATTTTTTGTGATTCCATGTATTTTATTCCTTCATGTCCTATATAAAGTATATTACTTTTTCTTAGTTCAGCAATTTTTGTATTTATTTTACAGGAAACCGACAAACTGTACTATTCAGCGCAACAATAGATGAAAAAGTTGAAAACCTGGCAAGATTGGCTCTAAAAGAGAATCCCAAATTAATCGCAGTGAAGGATGGAAATCAGTCGACAGCATCAGGCCTTGAACAAGGGTAATTATTTGGAAATAATATAGATTTACAGAAATTTGGTGAAACTAGGTTTTTAATCTTACGTTTTAACCAATGGCGAGCATGACATTATCACTAATTACACATGACATTAACATTTTTTTTTTTAAATTTAAATTTAATTTTGTATTTTTTGTAATTTTTGGGTTTTTACCTTAATAAAGAATTGCCCTGCCTGTAAATAGATATGCCTACCCTAGCTCCGAATATGATGCACGCCACTGGTTTTAACATACCATAAAAGAAAGAAAGAAGAGAATTTTTCATCAATGAAGAATTTCAATCTGATCAATAATTATGCTTGCATCAGATTGTGCAAAAAACACAAACCATTAAAATTTTATTTTATTTAAGTAATGCAAGAAGATAGTGTCCTAAGTACTATATTTCAGATATGCTATTTGTCCTGTGGAAAAGAGATTATGTTGGCTGTACAAAATGCTTAGGAAGTGCAAAAAGTTGAAAGTAATGGTCTTCTTTTCCTCATGCAAATCTGTTGATTTCCATTATGAGTTCTTCAAAGTGCATTGTAAGGCTCCAGTGATTAGTATACATGTGAGTATTACATATTGATAACAGGGCCCCAATCATGTAAGAATGGCCGACCAAACGTTAAAGATTTTCGTCAAAGTAAAATAAACCATAACTGCATTGAATTAGAGCTGAATTTCGTCTGCCCATTCTTATACGTTTAGGTATGTACGATACCCTAAACGTATAAGAATGGGCAGACGAAATTGAGCTCTAATTCAATGCTGTCAATGTTTATTTTACTTTGACGGAAATCTTTAACGTTTGATCGACAATTCTTACGTAATCGGGGAGCTGAACCCTATTGCTTTATTTATTAGATGGTTATCTAGATTTTTCAAAATGAGTAAGTAATAAAATCAATAAAAAGCACATTCCTGCTCCTTGTTTTAGCTCTTAAATTCTTAATGAAAACTGATATAATTCTGCCTTCTTTGGGTAAAACTTGAGCAAGTGATAGTTATGCATGTTTATCTGACTGGTGGTACTTTATCTAACCATGCATTAGCAGTAACTAGTGAGTAGGGTAGGCAGTGCCTTTTTGTTTGCATGAAAGCCAACTAACTAGAATAACTATTGTGATTTTATTTCATCATCAAATCCAGCTTTGTTGATAATCATTGTATTATGTAAATTGTTTGAAGTAATTTTCATACCAATATTATAGATGCTAAAGTATGTCTGCCTGTCTGTCGGTCTGTCTGATATGCTTTTACACCCCATTTTTTCAACCAATTTTGATGAAATTTGGTACAGAAAGGTTGCTTCCTGGTGAAGAACATAGGCTTACTTTTTATTCCGGAAAATCAGAGTTCCCACGTAATTTTTCAAAAACCTAATTTCATGCATGAACAAAGTCACAGCAATCATCTATTTAGTAATTTATATAGACTGTAATAAATTATAGTATTGAATTTTAGGGTAAACAAAGTCAATCAAGAAGAAAAGCTGCATTCCAAACTTTCGTTGAAGTAGAAAAAGGGGCATTGTTTTGTACTGATGTCGCAGCCAGAGGCTTGGATATTCCGGCAGTTAATTGGATCGTGCAATTTGACCCCCCTACAGATATGAAGGTAACTGGAAGAGTTTCAAACCTAGAAACATAGTAATAATAAGATTTTACGTACCTTTACCATACCATTTAAAGCTTATTTATTTAATACTTTATTGCACAAAATAGTTGCTGGAAATAGTTTACAAAGTAAAAAAACCGGCCAAGTGCGAGTCGGACTCGCGCACCGAGGGTTCCGTACAAACCTGTAGTAAGTTTTAAATTATTAAAAAAAAACTACTTACTATATCTCGTTCAAACCAATTTTCGGTGGTAGTTTGCATGGTAATGTACGTCATATATTTTTTTTAGTTTTATCATTCTCTTATTTTAGAAGTTACGCGGGGGGGGGGGGGGGGGGAAACACATTTTACCACTTTGGAAGTGTCTCTCGCGCAAACTATTCAGTTTAGAAAAAAATGATATTAGAAACCTCAATATCATTTTTGAAGACCTATCCATAGATACCCCACACGGGTTTTGATGAAAAAAAATTCTTTGAGTTTCAGTTCTAAGTATGGGGACCCCCAAAATTTATTGTTTCTTTTCTAGTTTTGTGTGAAAATCTTAATGCGGTTCACAGAATACATCTACTTACCAAGTTTCAACAGTATAGTTCTTATAGTTTCGGAAAAAAGTGGCTGTGACATACGGACGGACACACAGACAGACAGACAGACAGACAGACAGACAGACAGACATGACGAATCTATAAGGGTTCCGTTTTTGCCAAATTTGGCTACGGAACCCTAAAAACACAGTACAAAGTTTTGCATGCAAAGGTGGTCTTATCACTTTTAGCGATCTCTCACAGACAACCTTTAGCATGTGAAATAATTAAAAAAATAGTTAAATTTTGGATCAACGCTTTTTTTGAGTGTTAAATATTTTATCATTGCATCCAATAGGCTGGTGTTTCTGCTTTCAGCTCACGAAAAAATTTACGTTATTTAGCAATTTTTGAAATTATAGTATAGGTTTTCTAACACCAAAGTCTTTCTAACATCAAAGCGACTCCGCGACAAAACACGGAAGCTCTTCAACAGGGCCAAAAGAACCAAAGAATGGGAGATTTATAGGAAGGCCCTGACGGAATACAGCAAAGAAATCAGAAGAGCCAAAAGGGCATCATGGAGGAGATTCTGCGAGGAAATTGATAGTTTACCTCAAGGAGCTAGACTCCATAAAATGCTCGCTAAGGCCAACACTAATCCTCTGGGACTCTTAAAAAAACCAGATGGATCGTTCACTTCTGACGAGAAGGAAACCCTAGAGTTATTAGCCAAAACGCACTTCCCAGGGGCTGTTCCTTTGGTAGACAGGAACGCTCTGGCGGGTACTCACAGCAGACCTCGAACAGAGGACTGGAGGAGGGCTGCCATTGTGTTCAGACCTGGTGCTGTGAGGTGGGCTATCAACTCCTTCAACGCCAACAAATCCAGTGGGATGGATGGCATCACGCCTCTTCTCCTGCAGAAAGGTGTGGACCTACTAATCCCACTCCTGGTCAAGATCTTCAGGGCAAGTTACGCCTGGGGATATATACCAGACTCATGGACTAATGTAAAAGTCATTTTCATACCGAAAGCGGGAAAGAAGGACTATGAACTGCCAAAGTCCTTTAGACCCATAAGCCTTTCCTCATTTCTATTAAAAACAATGGAGAAGGTGCTCGACAGGTATCTAAGGGATGCGCTTCTCATTGAGAGGCCCATTCATCACACCCAGCATGCCTATTGCAAAGGGCGGTCTACGTAAACTGCCCTGCTCAGCCTTGTTGACAAGATTGAAAAGGCTCTGGAGGTCAAAGAAATCGCTCTGGCGGCCTTCCTAGACATTGAAGGCGCATTTGATAATACTCCAATCCGCACGTTGGTGGGCGGGCTGGCCAACAAACAGGCCGACACGACTACCATCAGATGGGTGGAGGCAATGCTCTCAAATCGCATAGCCAAGCTTGAGCTAAACAACGTCTCTGCGGAGGTGCTCACGACGAGGGGATGCCCACAGGGGGGTGTGTTATCGCCTCTGCTGTGGACTCTTGCTGTGGACCAGCTTCTGCAGAAGATGGCTGAACTTCGTATTGACACTCAGGGATATGCCGACGACCTGGTAGTCACGGTGCGAGGGTGCTGCTAAAGCATGATCTCGCACCTTATACAGGGGGCACTCTACATCATCAACAAATGGTGTAGAGATAACGAGCTCACTGTGAATGCGGAGAAAACAGTTATAGTACCATTCACTAGGAGGCACAAACTCGACAAACTCGAGCCGCCTAAGCTGAACAATAAAAGTATACCGTTCTCAACAGAGGTTAAGTATCTGGGAATAACTTTGGACCAGAAACTAACCTGGAACGCGCATGTTGACGGTGTACTCAAAAAAGCCAAAATGGCGCTAGGAATCTGTGGTCGTTTGGCAGGGGCCAGATGGGGACTAAAACCAAAAGTCACCTTCTGGCTCTACACAGCAGTGGTGAGGCCAATGGTATCCTACGCCTCAGCAGTCTGGTGTGGCAAAACGACACAGATCACCACCCAGAATAAGCTTGGCAGTCTACAAAGAACGGCCTGCCTGCTTATTACTGGAGCTATGAACACATCACCAGGAGCAGCCCTGGAAGCTCTTCTCAATTTACCTCCTCTCCACATATTTCTGAGGAAGGAGGCGAGAATGAGTATGTACAGGATCACCTGCCAAAGGGAGGCAAACTGGAGCTCCGAGGCACTGAGGGACTTTCATAACTCGTTGCTTGGGATCCCGGTTTTGGGAATGCCATCTGACATGATGGTCCCAAAACATTACTTCCATAGGCCCTATAAGGTGGAAATTCCGGATAGAGATGACTGGATAAATAACAGAATCACTTGGTCATCGGGCAGCCTCAAATGGTACACCGATGGTTCGAAGTCGGGCAAGGACGTAGGATGTGGAATCTTTGGAGAGAAACCACGGGTTAAGATTTATCGTAATCTGGGTGTCCATTCCTCCATATTCCAAGCGGAGGTTTACGCCATTATAATTTGTGCGGAAACTATCCTGCAGAAGAACTACGCCAACAAAATAATTTACATTCACTCAGACAGCCAAGCAGCTCTATCAGCCCTGTCATCAGAGGTAATCACCTCAAGACTGGTTGACTGCTGCAGGGACACACTAAACACCCTGGCCCGCTGTAACAGGGTGATTCTTCGCTGGGTACCTGGGCATATGGGAATAGTCGGCAATGAGAATGCCGACATTCTGGCTAAAACGGGCGCCAAGGACAGGCAGATTGGACCAGAACCGGTCTGCGGCATACCTAAAAGCCTGGTGCAGCTCACCCTGCTTACCTACTGCTTTTATGAAACACTCACTCGTTGGAGAAACCTAAGTGGTCTAAACCACTCCAAGGCGCTGGTTAAAACCTTCAACAAGAAGGCCGCCTCCGAGGCGCTAGCGCTCAGCAGGAAAAACTTACGCATTATAGCGCGGGCTCTAACAGGTCACTGTGGTCTGAACAGACACATGTTTAACCTTAAGCTTAGGGACACGGATATCTGCAGATTATGCCAGGAATCCACTGAGACTCCGCTGCATATCATCTGCCAATGTCCTGCTTTAATGCACAAACGAAGTATCCATCTGGGCCAACATATTATTGACCTAAAGGACGCTTCCCGTATTCCAGTCAAGAAAACGCTGCTATTCCTGGCGGATACAAGTATTGGCGAGGAAATTTGAAGTAGAGGTGATCACAATAGATCGGAGACGGTCGCAGTGATACAGGTCGCACGGAACTGGAGCCTCGACAACAAGAAGAAGAAGAAACACCAAAGTCGAGAATCCAGCTTTGGTGAAACTAGCGGTCAGAAACTAAAATTGAGGTCAACAGATCTTAAATTGAGTATTTTTGTTAATTGTAGGAATATATTCACAGAGTGGGTCGCACGGCCAGAGGATTAAACAGCACCGGCAATGCTGTTATTCTGTTACGAGCTGAGGAAGAGAAATTCGTTGAGTATTTGAAGAGAGATAAAGTTTATTTAGACAAATACAATTTTGGCGAACCTTCTGATGATGTACAGAAAATGGTAAGGGTATTCTTTAACTAGTTGAGGTGAGCGACAAAAGCGATGTGAGGCAACGTGACGTAATAAGTTTTTTTTTATCAACTACAAGTTAGCCCTTGACTGTGATATCACCTGATGGTAAGTGATCATGCAGTCTAAGATGGACCAGAGAAAATTTAGAAATTACAAATTCCCAAATTGACTGCCGGGAATTTGAACCCTTTAGACAAATAGTAGGGAAAGATTTCCATTAGACAAACATTTTCTATATCAGTTAGCCCACTTCCAGATCACAATGAAGGGATGACTTCTTTGAATAAAACACTATTTTGAATTTCGCAGCTAGAAGACATAATTCAAAAGGACGGCACTATGAAGACTCTCGCTCGCAAAGCATACCTTTCATTTCTGCGATGTTACAATAAACATTCACACAATGAAGTGTTCAATATAAAAAACTTGGACTTGAAGCTTGCAGCAAAAGCGTTCGGATTTTTGGAGCAACCACATGTCGATTTTTGTATCCTTTTCATCATACTTACTTAATATTATAAATGCGAAAGTCTGCTTGTTTGTTGGTTTGTCCTTCAATCACGCCGCAACGGATCGACGTGATTTTTGGCATGGGTATAGTTGAGGACCGAGAGTGGCATAGGCTACTTTTATCCCGGGAAACGTCAGAGTAGTGTATTTCTAGCTTAATTTTCAAATACACTCGGTAACTTGTGGTAACTTCTAATAGCAACTTAGAGGGGAACATGAATGAAAAAAAATATTCTATACTGATTAATCACTACTACTACTACTACTACTACTATATATTACTACTATTATGCACTTTTTTTCCACAAGTTAGCCCTTGACTGCGATCTCACCTGATGGTAAGTGATGATACAGTCTAAGATGGTAGCGGGCTAACCTGTTAGGGGCATGGTAGTTATAAACCTAGTCGGTTTCTACACGTACTGCGGTACGTCTTTGCCGGTAGGATGGTAACTAGCCACAGCCAAAGCCTCCCACAGAAATGATTTCGGTTGGTTTTTCCTTCAGTCATCGTGATCGACATGATTTTTGGAAGTGATATAGTTAGAGACAAGTAAATGTGGCCAATTCTGTATAACACAATCTCTAAACTAAACTAAAATGGCAACTTTAAATCTAGTTCTGTCCCTTTCCGTAGGGAGTATTATGAAAGGGTTAGCAATATTTGTAATGCTCTAATTTTAGTTTAGTTTAGAGATAGTGCACTACAGAATCAGCCCCAATGTCTACTTTTTATCCCGGAAAGCCAAAGAGATTACTAATTTTATTTCCTTAACTTTTTAATTAACAGTGAAAACTAGAAAACGCAAGAAAACCCAAAGCAATGCGACATCTGAGAGACAGCATTGAACATTTTTGTTAAAATTATTATGTTTTTATTTGAATAAAACTACAGAATTATTGTTAACATAAGTGTTTTATTTAACAAACAATATTTTCATTGAATTATACAGCCACAAGTATTTAGTTTGTTTACACACAATTTTAGCTTACAGATCTCTTATTGTTACCCTTTTGTCTGTAAACCTTGGTCTTTTCGTTTTTCTTATGATGTGGAGCGTTCAGTGACTTGAAATAACCAAAACCACCGCCTCCTTTTCTCTTTTGCGGAGGTCCTTTGTTGGCAACCTTGAGTTCGATGGCCGGCGGGACGGTGAAACCGAACGATTTAGCGACTTTCGCTAAATCTATCGTGTCGATATCGAATATCGTTTTGAGATGGTGAGAGTCGTACGCCCTTATGTAACTCTTGAACGCTTCCTTCGCAGATTGGTTGAGGAAGTAGTTTCTTGATATCAGTTTCTCAAGCTGGAAAAGAAAAAAATTATTATCGACTTATAAGGGTGTAAATACCTGAGAAATTTACGGTGGAAGGTGGAGTTTACAGAGTAAAAAAAACCGAATTTAAAAATAGGTCACCCATGCAGGTAGACTTAGCTTCGAACTCGTCGACGCGATTCCGGAAGGATCTAGACACCCACTGCATTATTACCCCAAGAAATCCTTATCCATACTAATATTATAAATGCGAAAGTGTGTCTGTCTGTCTGCTACGCTTTCACGGCCCATCTATTCAACCGATTTTGATGAAATTTGGTATACAGGTAGGTAACATCCCGGGGAAGGACATAGGCTACTTTTTATCAAGTTCCCGCGGGAATCAAAAACCTTAATCCATGCGGACGAGGTCGCGGCCATTACTAGTATTACATAATATGAGGAATTTACAACTTTTATTGTTATATAATGCTGAAATGAATGTTCTTTGAAGTACAATCAACAATCATTGCTGACATGGGTCAATGTAAGTTAGTTTTATATTTACCTGTAACTGTATGTCCGATACTTTATTCCAAGAGAACTCAAATTCGTTGAGGGTAACTCTGGACTGCTTCAAATATCTGAGGAATCCAATTTCCTCGGGGCGTAAGAATAACAACGCGTGTCCGCTCGTGCCAAGCCCTCTTGCGGTTCTGCCCACTCGGTGTATGTATTCCTACAAGAAAAAAAGCACATTTTTACTACTGTTAAGAATACTGGTTATTTTCGTTTAGTCACTATTGGTCCAATTCACCTAATACGTGGATAGTCATAAGCGTATGGTGCAAAATTAAAAGTGTAGCCCATTTAAAATAGGCGGGGTTTGTGGGAGTGGAAACTAATAACCGTCCGTAGACCCTCGACCCACCGTGTAGGTGGCATAATTAAAAAATACTTTAGTCCCAACGACCTCAATTTACTTAGTGTCCTGTCAAACAAAGAATGTGTATTTTACTAACGCAATCTAGTCTGAAAAGCGGGACAGAGCTATGGCGGGGACAAGGACAGGTTTATATAGGTGAAAGCGCGCTCTACAGGTCGCAAGCCCAATTTTTTTCTATGAAAGGGTACATCACCACATAATATCGATACATAATATGTAGGTACTAGATGGATCTAGTACCTACATGTATATCGATGTTTAGACCACAATACGGTAATTTAAACCATCCGCAAATAAGACCACAAATTGGATCATCTGCACATTATACCATACTATCAAACAGACTTGACTCTTTAGCGGATCAAGTTCCTTTTTTCTTTTGTATCATGGACTTCCGTAAAATAACGCCCGCTTCTATCCATCTCTTGTAAAGGAAGAAGACAAACACATTTGCTAAGATATAGTTTCTGATTTAACGCGTAAATTATTACCTTTGGATCATCCGGTGGATCATACTGTACGATCCAGTCCACGGCCGGTATGTCCAAACCTCTAGCTGCCACATCAGTGCACAGAAGAATGCCACTCTCCGCGTTGCAAAATTGGAAAAATGTAGTTGTACGTTTTGCTTGCTGCTGTTTCCCCTGTAAATGAATGAATGAATTTATTAATTTAAAACATGTAGGACATACAGGTGTCTCTTATGTTACGTCATGTTTTGACTCTACCACCGGTTCGGAAATAAGATTCTGCTGAGAAGAGCCGGCAAGAAACTCAGCAGTTGCTCTTTTTTTTAAAACAAGATATTACAATACCTAGTTAAGTATATAAATTAAATACAATAGTGTAAGTTATTATACTATCCTGTGGGGAGCTGGATCCAAAGTAGATTTCTTTGTCATTAAGAAATTCGTCAATTGTTTAATAGCCTCGGCTCAACAACTTATAATAAATTACAATCAATATTATAATCGCGACGAAAGACAATACGGCGACAAGGATTTACTATGCCTCATTTTACCATGAGGCAAATAGTAAACCTGACTACATCATACAATTCACAAGTTATTTTTAATAAAAATTTATGTTAGTTTCTATTTAGAAAAATCTTTCTAAACACCTTTTAACAAGATCTTTCTAAAATGTCACGTCTACTGCCTTTCGAATAATTTACAACTGCAAAACAATTCAGCGACATTTTGTATTTTATTTTATGTGTGACTTTTTTACTTCCCAGCAGCAAAGCTCAAATGGCTGAAAACGTCAAAGCTCTGGGGGTCTACTCTCTTTCTCTCAAACGAAACTTCGCAAACGAACGTAATTAGTCTGTTATTAGACCCACTCAAAATCGTTCAATCCTATCGGTCACGAAAATTTTCTATGGATCCGTACTTTGTCTGCGTGTACGAAAACGACATAGAGAGGAGCATAGAGATAATATTATGTAGGAGAGGAGTTAACGAAATTTCGTTCGTTTGTTTGCGAAGTTTCGTTTTAGAGAAAGAGAGTAGACCCCCAGGTGTCACAAGTCTGATACTCACATGTATGGACATAACGGGCAGGTCAATGTAGTTGAACAGCTCGTTATGGTATTTGACTGACATACACGTGGACAGGAAAACCATCACCTTCTTTTTCCTGTTCTTCTTCAGGAATGTAAACAGTACCATCATGCGTTTGTCTGACGGGCATACAATGTATCTGAAAATAATTTATATTTTTAATATTACTCTATTATTTATTCACTTTTATAACTTCAAAAATACATTTTTTGTATATGGTAGCTGTTAATCTACCAACTAGAATTTGGTTGTGCTTTGGAACAGTACTTTTTAAAGTTTCGTTATGTTAAGTAAATGATCTTTTCTTACGTCGCTATTACTAATAATAATAGCAACGCAAGAAGAAAGGAAAAATCATTTAATAAATAATCCATACTAATATTATAAATGCGAAATTGTATCTGTCAGTCTGCGGCTTTAACGGCTCATCTATTCAACCGATTTTGATGAAATTTGGTACAGGGGTAGGTTGTATCCCGGGGAAGGACATAGGCTACTTTTTATCCCGCAAAATTAAAGAGTTCCCGCGGGAATCAAAAAATCCTAATCCACGCGGACGAAGTCGCGGGAATTATCTAGTACTCTAATAAAGAGACTAGCTAGCTTTACTCACGAGGGAATCCGGCATTTTTCCATGTCACGTTTAGATAGAGACTGCAAAATTTTAGCTGTCTAGGTCCAAAAGTTTGGGCTAGGCCTAGGCTTATGAGTCAGTCAATGAATAAAATATAAGGACTTTTACCATAAAATTACTTTTACTGTATGAAAAAACAATAATATGGCACTAGAAGTTGTCAAATGTAAAATCGTTTGTTAAATTCTAATGTTATGAGTATGTTCTCACCCTTGTTCCAACGAGTCCACTGTGGCCTGTTCTCTGTGGTCATCGACGCCGACGTAAACAGGCTCGTGCTTTACCGCCAAAGCTGTTAACGCTTCGGTCTTTTTAGTCTGTGTGGCACTGAACAGCATAGTTTGACGACGTTCTGAAATATAAAGCGTGAATAGGGATTATGACAACTCGATCAAATCAGCAACTCTTTATCTATACTAATATTATAAAAAGGTAAAGTTTGTGAGGTTGTAGGGGGGTAATCTCTGGATCTACTGAACCGATTTTGAAAATTCTGGTACCAATAGAAAGCCACATTATTTGTGAGTGTCATATATATTAACCCGAAAAATTAGGGAGTTCCCGTGGTAATTAAAAAACTTATTTCACGTGGTCGAAGTCGCGGGCATCTGCTAGTCAAACATAAAAACGCACTTCTAGTATGGAAGTTGTATGAAATTCATAGTTGTGACGTCATCAAACAATGCCCTTTTTTTCTTTAATCTATATTTTAAAATGGTTATCAAACTTAAAACTAACCGAGTATGTGGATTTTAGGTCTTTTGGAAGACCCTCTATTTAATAAGTTAGAAATAATTTATTTTTGATATAGACATTTTTTTTGGGGATAGGTTTTAATGCATCTCTCTCATCAAGTTACATATTTGTTCCATTTAATTGAAATGCCATAATTTAATACTAATGATGATGTATAAGTTTAGTGAAAATATTTAAATATAAACTAGTTGACCCCATTATCCCTCAAGTGAAAATATGTATTGAAAATTCAAAAGTGAGGAATCAAGGATCAGACCTATTATGATGCTTTGCTGAATTTAAAGTTCACTTTATGGCCAACTACTTTCGATAGATTACAGCGCAACTTGGAACTCCTGGCTGTACCAAAAAAGTAATAGCAAAAACAACTATACTTACTCGGTAAAAGTCTTATTATCTGTTTAACTTCTTCCTCAAAACCAATTTCCAGTATTCTGTCCGCCTCATCAATAACAAGACATTGCAGGTTTTTGTACAAAAAGTCTGGCGTGTTCTGCAAATGGTCGAGTAATCTACCTGGTGTTGCTACTAAAATGTTTATACCTGTGAAAAAAAAGAATTTACTTACTTCACAAAAGGTTGAACAGGTAGACAATATTAGCATAGCTGCAAAACCAAATCTTTATATATAAAAAAACTAGCTAATGCCCGCGACTTCGTCCGCGTGAATTGAGGTTTTTTGGTACCTGCGGGAACTCTTTAATTTTCGGGGTTAAGAAGTAGCCTGTGTGTCATTCCAGACTATAATCTATCTCTGTGCCAAATTTCATCCAGATCCGTTCAGCCGTTGGGGCGTGATTGAGTAACAATCATCCATCCATCCATCCATCCAAACTTTCGCAGTTATAATATTAGTATAGATTACGAGTTGTATAGATGAATCCCTATTTCCCTTGCTTACGGCATCACGCGTGAACGGCTGGGCCAATTTCACTAATTCTTTTTTTGTTGTGTTTGTTTGGACCCCGGGATGATTTATATTCACAATTGGACGCTGTAATCGGGTTCGAGTTTCAGGGCAGGACTGCCGTCTGGACTGAAGTCTGAAGTCTGCCGGGCCCACTAGTTACATTATAAACAACAGCAGAATGTTCACAAACCTTTCGAAAGTTTCTGTGCCTCTGTACTTCTGTTCGCACCACCCATAACCAACCCATATGTATGATGATGATACTTCATCAATTCCATCAGGACACCAAAAGTTTGCATTGACAACTCCCGAGTTGGTGACAAGATTATGACACCAGTACCTAAAATTTCATATATGTTTAAGACTAAACTAGTAAATAACAACTATTATAACACTAAAAAGTTAAATAAATCAGATATCCATTCTCTGTTCATGAAATAACTCTGGACATACCATAATTTAGTGGAACTGCAATGAAACAAAAAGAGATGTGCCTCTACAGTATTAGCTGGAGGCTCTACCTGTTTTTGTCTCATTACAGGCTCATTATGGGGCCCAATTTTCACATTCGCCTTTTTGTCATCACTTTAACGCCCTATTTCGAAACTGAAACTTAATTCCCACTCTTATACATACAATGTTTTTTTTAACACTCTTTTGTGTATTATAATGTCCTATAGCTGCCGGAATATCAATGAAGACAATGTAAAGAAGTATAAATACTACAAGACATAAAAATTATATATCTTCCATTACCAGAGGAAAAATAGTTCATACTACCTAGTAACTAATGACAAATAGGGATGATATATATGAGAAATAAATTATTTCTAACTGATTATTAAACAGATTGTCTTCCAAAAGACCTAAAATTCATATCCCCAGTTAGTTTTAAGTTTGATTACCATTTTAAAATAAGTACAGATTAAAGAAAAAAAGTGTTGAAATTTTATGACACCACAACTCACAACTAAATTTCATACAACTTCCATACTAGAAGTGCGTTTTTAAGTTTGATAAAGAGATGCTGATTTGATTGAGTTGTCATCATCCCTATTGATTAGGTGACCCAAATTGTGTTCCAAACAAATACTAATTTACCATTAATTTAATGAAAAAAAGCTTACCATTCCTTGGCTTGAATTTCAATTTATATATAAGATCAATAGCGGGTATAAGAAAGGCTAGGGTCTTCCCAGAACCCGTTCTTGCTGCTCCAACAAGATCCCTTCCTTCCAACAAAGGGGGGATAGCTTTAGCCTGTATCTCTGTCATTGTAGTGAAACCCATGTCTTTGATTCCCATGAGAGTTGCCTCACACACTTTGCCTTCTAGTGCTGAGAACTTCTGATCTGATAAGATTCCTAGGCATAAACTTGAGCCTGGTACTGGAAAAATAAATTATTCTAAATCAAAAGATCAATTAGAAATGAACTACAAGTGCTGTAGAGTTGAAAGCACACTTATAGAAATACTAGATGATGCCCGCAACTTTGTCCGTGTGGATTGATGTTTTTAGATTCCCGCGGGAACTCTTTAATTTTCCAGGATAAAAAGTAGCCTATGTCCTTCCCCAGGATGTAACCTATCCCTGTACCAAATTTCATCAAAATTTTGTACAGTTGACTAGTTGGGCCATGAAAGCGTAGCAGACAGACAGACAGACAGACACTTTCGCATATTTTATAATATTAGTATGGATAGTATGGATGTCACTGCTACAGCATAATATATATATATATATATATATTAAATTAGAGGCCTCTGAAACATGAAAAGCAAGCGGAAAACCCCTTCAAATGATACATCAAATCAAATCAAAATCATCTATCAAAATTGGTACAGTCTACAAAGTACACCTTCTGAATGTCATGTTTATAAAGAATAAGAGTTGATAGTGATAATTAACAACGGTATCTTAAGACTTAACACTTTAACAGCCGACCGTTATAAAGGCGGCTTTCCCTGGTACGCCGGCGTTTTTTGCCGATATTCTATGACTCATAAAATAAAAACTATCTGTGATATGTCTATTATTCTTTTTTTATATGTACTATTGTTCTTTATATTTTTAGGGATGAAATAAAAAACATTTGTAATAAAAAATAATATTTATGAAAAAAAATTAAGAAAAGAGGTCTGCACACACTTTGCAAACTCTACTCTACTACTCTCACGTTAGTGGCGTGGGCGCACTGGCGACGCGCCGTGAAAGATCGCTTGTCCTGTCTCCACCCCGCACCTCCCGTCGGTGAATCATACATGTGTGCGTAGATAAAGAGTCATTCTACACCGGGGTTACACGCCATTCACGCACCGGGCACGTGGTATTTAAACAGACGATAGGAAAGTCAAAGCCGTACGGAGTACGTGATCGGCGTACCGAGTTGATCGACACTGCCCGTACACAGTACGTGATCGGCTGTTAAAGTGTTAAGCTACGAGGGTACCAAACGCGCCCTGGTCTGAGAAGAGCCCACAACAAACTCACCCGGGTTTTTTTTTTTATTATCACCATCTCACAAATACAGGAAATGACTAAATTATATTTATAATATAACATAATTAGCCGCTGGAACAAATCATACCCATGGCTGCCTGTCATTCAAATAATCCTTTATACTATAATATGAAAGATGAATGCGGAAACTAATTGAGTTTCCGCATTCATCTTTTTAGCATTTTAAAATCATAATCATGTCAGACAATAATTGCATAGACAGCTTTTTTGAAAAAAAAACATCCTTTTCAAATGATCCTAAATTATAAATGAGTGTGAGTTTGTTTGTTACGCTTTCACAGCCTATCCTCACAATCAATTTTGATGAAATAGGTTTTCCCAAGGAAGAAAAAAACACTTAGTGGGCATTAACTAGTATGCCATAATTCCACCTATAATTTGATTGTATAATTGTGTTGTTGATAGTCCCAATGTGATTTTTGCACCCTACTAGTCCCCTGACTTTGCATAAATTTATTTCAAAAATAAATATTACTTACACTGACTCTCCTCTTTTGCTTTTACCTCATCTTCAGTCTGTTTCTGGTCATCTTCATTATCTGAAGCTGGTTCATCTTTTATCTCCTCCGGCTCCACTTTGGATGCTACTTGCTTCTTTTTCTTTTCTATTAAAAATGGCAATGTTATAAAAGGTGGATATCAACAATCAATATCAATCAAATATGGATATCAATAGTCATAATATCTTACTATTTGGCAATCAACATACCATAGGTTGCACACAAGTTGTAATGCAGTGCATTAGCTAATAATTATTGTTACTAATAATATGTTATGAAATTACATAGTAAAATAATATGTATTATTTACCAATGGTTAACTAGGTACTTACTTTTTGGCAATGTAACATAATTTGTTTGTTGTTCTTCTAGTGGCCTTTTCTTTACTTCTTTTTGAGAAACTCGCTCACTCGCTTCAGTTCCTTCAGATTGTTCTAGACAAAAAGATATAGGACACAAGTGAGAAAAACATAACTGAAAGTAACTATACATCATCAATGTGCATTCTAACAAAGAAATGATACTAATAATCAGTATCATTAGTTGACCCCTAATTTTGGAAAATACTTTATTAGTGGGAGATATTGGTGTTAGAAGTTGTGTAATATAAAATTGAAGCTAACTAAGCAGCTAACTAAGTAAATGTTTGAAGCGTAATTTATATGGACTATTGAATTCACATCTAAATAATTGACAGTGAGCGACCAATGACAACATTTAATTTGTGCACTTATATATCTAGTTTTCATGTGAGCAAAAACAAATCCACATTTTTGATTCAGACAAAAGTTGGCAGGAGGTGCTAAATTGGAACTGTAAGCATTTCAGTAGTGTTTAATTAAGTTTACAGAAAACCTGGGCCTGTGACCATGATGGCACAGCATGGGATTTTCATGCAACAAATAGAAATTAACATAACAAGTTAGTAGAATGACAGTAAAATTGAAGTTTCAATGATGGTCATTGTAGACTCCTAAAGCACTGTGAGGGTTGGGTTATAGGCAATGAAATTTTAATTTTACAGCCATTCTCAATTCAATTCTTGGTTTTATTGCCTTATACCTCCCCAATGACGTGTGGAGAGGAGGAATAGGTGATAGCTGGGAGGTTCTAAGTATCCAGCTTTTAATTTGGATTATGTATTATAGCCATACATACTATTATGTTACATTTCTATTCGATGCGAGAAAAATTCCCTGCCGTGCCATGCTGTCTATGGACGCAGGCCCCTAATGTTCATACAAGTTCAGAGAAGCTAGGCATTAAGCAACAATACATTAACTGTTAATATAAAGCCAGTCGTGGTGAGCAAAGACAGGAAAGTATATGAAAATTGAATTCAATTCATTAATGCAACCAAAACATGCTGTTGTGCAGAGAATTTATGCTGTCTAGGTTTGCAGTATTTCGTTAAGGGCGTGAGGCAAACCTGATAGCTAGCTTAATTGAATATCATTGGATAATGCTCAATAGTTAAAAAAATTCATAGTTATACAAGTCCATAGTTTCAAGAAGTCCAACCTAAATTGAGGTTACCTGAGTCATTTTTAGTAACGCCATTAGCCTTTTCTGAAATGAGTTTCAATTTCTTTTTTTCACGTTTCTTTATCTTTCGCATTAGTATCTTGTCCGGAGTGGGCATTTGAGATATTATTTAGTCAAATAAATAATTTTACACATTCGATTACCCTGCAGATAAGTGTACCATATAATGTACTCTGTGTGTACCATGCAGTACCATGATGGTACCATGGCTTCCCTGTATATTATTATACTCTTTGACCATGGCCCGGGCCACCGACCACAGAGTACTTTTATCATAGAATAATATAACCATAACGGACTTTTATATATGCCACCGACCAGAAACAAAAGCCCGGGGCCCCGCACCCTGACAGGATATTTCATGCCGAGCGATCGCGTAACTTCTGCATCAATCATTGATATATCGCAATCATGGACTTAACATGGACTTAATATATAATATACATTATCGCAATCACCTCTGATTGGTTAACACTCTTCCACTATTGGACATAATCCATTGACGCAGCAAGAATGCCTAAATTCAGCCAATTACAACAATTGATACTGTAACAATGATTGATGCAGAAGTTACGCGATCGCTCGGCAGGTTATTCTTCTGTGTTTCTTTTTCTTTTGCTTTTATTGATTTTTATTACCCTGCTTTCCTGCTTTACGGCTCTGGCACCAGCCCTTTACAGCCCTTCGTCTGTGGAGAACATCACGCCACAGAGCAGTAAACTGCTAATGCTATAGATTGAGAATGCTATAGATAGGTCATACCTTAAACACCCAGGGGCTAGGGATGACTCAGAGACAGTGGAAATAAAGTACATTCCACAGGGTTGTCATGTAATGTTTAAAAACCATAAAAAACTCTTTTTTAGCACCATCAGTTAAAAACAAACCACTGTCTTTGTTAGCTGTTATATCTAGAGGTGGTTAATATAACACGTAACGCAATATGATAACGCGTTATTGTTCCATAACGGGATAACGTGTTATGTGACTTGTGAGTAGCCGCCATGACGCTACGGCGTTATGAATATCACACGATCGCGCGCGGCGCCTCGTAGCACATGTAACAGTTGTAACGGCGCCCGCCTGCCGGTAGCGCGCTGCCGCTGGCCGATGGTTATATTGGTTAGTCTCGCGTAACGCGCTGTTGTGAGTGAACGTCATCTTTTCGTGTTACGAAATTTAGCGTGTTGCAAGACATATCGCGCCTGCCGGCCGCCCACACGTTTTCTTATAACAAGCGCGTTATAACATACTTAGCGTATTTAAAAGCATGTTAAAAATTTAAAGTTTATAGTCCGTAGCGTGTTATGGATTTATAACAGTTTTGAACAACTCTAGTTATATCCTTGGAAACAAAAGTGTTTCCGTCCTTGATGTCTGCCTCTATACCTACTTATTTTAAAGCCAATACCTACTGATAGAATTCTTTACTGTAGTTTCAGAGTTTCATCGTGATCACAGACAGTCAAACACATTAAATGTCTTTGACAGCAGGCTGAGTGGGAGTACTGGGAGTTTTTTGAACGTATGAACGTAAAAAGCTAAGTATCATTTTTTTTACGTAGGTACCTAATACATAAGGCATTGGTCAAGCGCCAGCTGTCATCTATTTCTGTAATCACGCGCTTGACTATTCTATCACATCGTAGGTAATTAACGTAGATGCGATCGAAAGGTAAAAAAATCTCTCACTTGGCATTGGCATGAACTGAGTACGAGACTCTTCTCAGAATAAGAAGGATTTGCCTTTGAGAATAAGCGCTCTCGGGCATGCAGATTTCCTCACGATGTTTCTTTTTCCGTTCTAGCAAGAGATAGTTATTTATTAAAACGCACCTACTTCGCTCCAAAAAGTCAGAAGTGTGTGCCCGGCGATTGAACCGCCAACCACCCAAATAGGATGCCGGGTGCCTGAACCACAAGCTTAACCCCTTACTGCATAGCATGCCATATCGGGCATTAGGGATTTTCAAGATTGGTGCATGTTTTTTATCTTTGGCCACATTAAATGAATAAAGCGGTAGTACGTTTTGACATTTGTGATGACGTATGGTGTCCAACACCAATAAAAAAACAAGAAAGTCAGTTCATTTACCGACGGTCGAGTAGAGGTAAGTCGATCTATTTTGCGCGGGCTTTTCGATGGTTTTTCGCAATGAATGTCTAGGTTTTCTTTTTTTGGGTCAGAGGATGGTCCATTGTCAAGCCAATAGACAGAAAAAATCAAGACTGGCGTGCATGATTTGAGATATTTATGCTGTTGAATTGTTTTGCCAGATATGGGATTGCATGCAGTTGTGGAAATTTTTGTGGGACAGATATGGTATAGTATGCAGAGTGATCAAAATCCATATATGGCATAGTATGCAATAAGATATTATGTACTGTTATAATTTTTAATGTATGAGCTTTCTTAGATGTGCTTTTATGTGTCTTGTAAATGCAATTGATTATGTAAACCCGATTATAATGCAATAGTACGTATGTACGTAATAGTAAGGTACCTACAATTGAACTGGTCTGATGATGGAGACGGAAGGTGGTCACAGGATCTTAACTGTTGCGAAAAGCCGCAAAAAAAGTTTATACGTTTTCTTGCTCTTTATTTTACCTTACAGAAAAGTTATGCCGAGACGCAAACAAGTTCACGTAGTAAACATTCCAGATGGGAACGATGATGAAGATCTTTCTGAAGATACCTGAATGGAGACCTGCGTATCACGAATCACGATCCATTACTTCTGTCTGACTACGAGCCTAAGATGGGACGCGCTTGCCTAGAATATGCCTATTCACTCTTGATTTAAAGATACCCGGATTGTAATTAATAATAGAACGAATGAATTTAAAAAGAGTAAATATTCCTAATTAAAAAATGTTGTTAAATAAATAAATAAGCTTATTTTTGTCTTTTGTTGTATAAAACCTGATTACGTGAATAAAGTGAAGCTTTGTCATATTAGGTACACGTTACATGTACCTACTGCCAACTATTACTGCATACAATGCCATATGTGGAAAATGGGATATTACATCCATAACTGCATACAATGCCACATTTGGCATTAGCAGTTTTTGGTCATTATTTCCAAAAGTACTTAGGATAGATTTTTTTTTAATTTTATGTAGACTCTCTGGTGGCAACATTACCACATAAATTTTTTTCAGCCAAAAAAAAAAATCCATGCAGTGGGGTAAACATGGGTAACTCACCAAAAATTCGTGCGCTGACTCAGTAACTCTAACTCAGCGCACGGAGTCAGCTCACTGAGTCAACTCACTGAGTTAGCGCAATATTGCCATGGCGCACCGAGCAGCATAGCGCATAGCCGCACACTCGTGACGCGTCACTCAGTGCGTACCTACTGAGTTGATAGCTGGTTGGCAGCTGTTGGTAAATGTTAACTTTGGTACTGCGTAATTGCGAGTGTGCAATGTGGATGTGCCCTCCGAAGGTTGATTTTTAATAATAATACCTATTAGAACTTTAACGCAATGCGCATTTAAGAAGAGACCAGAAATTTGGATTTTGGCTTATGGATAGCGCTAACGCATCACCTACCTAGCCACGTTTCAATTTTGAACAGGTTCCTAAGTAAGAACCTAAAAGTATGATCAATCAGCGCGAGCGAACTGCGAAGTCGTAGGATTACATAGTACACTACGGCTTACGAGTACGAGAGTCGCGACTCGCGGTCTCGAAAATACCTACAGTTACATTCTAACTTAAAATACGATCCATCGGATCGTTTAATTAGTATTCGAACACATTGGCGTCAAATTCAAAAGCAAAATACTAAAATAGACCCAATAGCCGAAACTTCAAGGACAACAGAGTTTTATTAGGAATCGCATCGAATTGAATCGAAATTGAGCTCTAAATCAATGTAATTAATATGGTGCATTGTGCGGGCACCTGATTGTGTCGGTCAGTGATTGTCTATAAGTACTTAAGTATGTACATAATATTAAAAAACTTATAAAATATGTAAAGACAATCCATCGGCAAAGTAAGTACCTACTTTTACCTATAGGTAGGTACTAGTGAATAAATACTCTTTGATCTATACATTTTAAATGCGTAATATTGTGTTAGTTTGTTGGTTTATTGACTGGATGATACTTTTTAAGTAAGTGCTTAAGTATGTCAAATAAAACAAATATTTTCTTAACTTTAATAAAAAAACAAAATGATCTTCACAAATCCCAATAATTGAGATGTTTAGTAGGTATGACACAGAGTCCGAATAAAGTACCTACCCAGCACAGACGCCCGGCCCAGCCAAACCACATACCTACTCCACAGAGACAGAGTCAAAGTACTTTTTTATAAAGCGCTCAGCAGTGAGCTCAATAATTCGTAACTCAGCGCTTGCTACATTGCACAGCGCCCGGCAGCGCTAAGCTGCGCTACCACTGAGTCGTGCGCCATGACTCTTTTGCAAAAGGAGTCAGAGCACCCAACTCAGTAAAGTGAGTTAACTCAATTGAGCGGCGTAACTCAGAGTTACCCATGTTTACAGTGGGGTTAACACCGCTTTTTACCCATGTAAGTACTACCCAATTGTTAAGAATTCTAACACTACATTAAGTACAACGTGTGGGATAGGTACACGCGAATGAAACAAGGAGCAGTCAGAGGTTTTCACAGAAATCAGGGTTGGTCATGTTTAATAAGTAGGTACCTACCTATTATAAGATAGGTATACATATCTTATAAGAAATACACTGAAACGTTCATGTTAATATGATTTTAAATAGTAGGTACTTTGCAATATTCTTGAAGCTTCCCTGAAACCAGACTCGCTGGCCCCGTGGACGGTAGAAAAATGAACTAAATCAGTCGCTTCGCCCGCGAATAGTACTTTAGGACTTCCTGTTGCATCGAGTAACGGCTCCCCTAATATTGCACGTGCATTGGGATATTCGTGCTTTAGGAGATTATCATAGGTGTAACTGCCTCTAGTGAATGGATTGGAGTACCATTTCGATCTGTAATAAAAAATACGAAATTCAAAAGTGAGGTCCAAAAGCCGATTAAGTAGGTACCTACTTCCCAAAGGTACCTACCTACCTAATCAGGTAATTGAAGGATCAAGATAATTATGTAGATTGTGGAAACTTAGAACAATAAGTAGTTAAATTAAATGCTAGGTATTGCTTAGGCTAAAAGGAACACTACCACAGCTTTACAAATTGACGAGCTACAGTCGACCAACTTGGTCGAAAAGTTGAAGAAAAAGTCCGCATACTGTGACGGGCAACTACGCAACCCTATTACAATGTATAATATTGCGCGTGGCCCGACACACACTTGGTCGGTTTTAGTTTATGACGCACCATCTTCGTAGTTTTATCTATTGCATTGACCTACTGCAATTAAATTAAAAATTCATCTCACCTAATCATGCCGCTTGGTTCTGGTACAGTCACATTTTTTCCCATAAACTTTTTCAAAATTTCCATCATCGTGCTCTTCACAACATCTTCTGGTAATGTTTCAATCTGCAAAAAAAGCAGTTTTATTTAAATGTTATCGATTTCTTGCAACAAAACGTGTCGTGACTCGTGACTTGGTGAGTCGTGACGTAGGTAACAGAACAACCTATTGCCTGAGGGTGCAAATGCAACCAAGAATGCACTTGAAAACTCGACATCTTCAACGCGCTCTATCGGGTTAATGGAAGATCAACCATTCAGAGCTTACGGCTTCAAAGATCAGCGCGCCAAGGCTGTTATAATAATTTCTGTGACCAACGTTTATCGACAGACTGCTTACGCTTTCTGTCACATTACACATTCATGACACACCACAAGATTGAAGTTAATTTTCACCTGGTATACCAAGAAACTGACCAATTTAGCCGTATCCCCATTGGACCACACGGACAATGTATTGCTGGATCCCATAGGCGTGGCCACGTCCTTAATTTGGATTACCCACGGATCATTATTGTATGCCTCCTTATCCTCGGGAGACCAAAAGAAAATAAATCCAGTAACATCAGGCCACCAGGCTTGCTGAAATGAAAATATTGTCTTCCCCACAACTCCGATTGATAACTTATCTATAACTGTTGCTTTACGATCAGAAAGTGGTGGTGAGAACATGGTTGAATACCTGGAAATATAGTTAAATATATATTTTATTATTCTTTGCGAAATAACTGTATCTACTTAGTCTAGAAAACGGGCAATGAAGATGATGCTTTGCGCCATGTTGATTGTATTGTTGCACAAAACCTACTTTTCTTTAAGCACTCCCAGGGATACGGTTACAATGACATTATTAGCTGTGTATACGGAACCATCTTTGCACACTACTTCCACGATGCCCGTAGAATTTTTTGGCCACTTTATTAATGTTACCTCTTTATTTAGCTTAAATTCTAATGTAGGCCAGCCTGTTCCATTGTTGAATGTATTCTGTTGAAAAAAAAATGTAAACTGTACTTTTATGTAAATAATTTAACATAATAAGAGTGAAAAATTAACGAATGGATAACCCAAACTTACCAATAATAACTCGAAGAAGGTCTTGTAACCATATCTATGCCAGCTCATATGCTGATTTCCTTCAAGCATCTCGTAATCCGTTTGAGCAGTAACATCATTCCAATCGTTCGAAGCCTGGTAACTATTGACAATAAAGTTTGCCAAATCAAGGAACTCGCTAATGAAATCGCCGTCTTTAAGGATTTCGGGATGTTTGTCTTTGAGGTATTCCATCAATCTGGAATTAGTTAAGTAGGATTTCAATATCAGAAAAGATTTCAGTATTTGTCAAAACAAGATGAATCTTATCGATATCGACAAAATAAACTTACTTCTGGGTCAAGAATTTTCCAAGCTGCTCCGGCTTTTCAGGAGGATGATCAATAGCCTCAAGTATATAGTTTAAAAGTTCATCAATCAGTTTCTTGTTACCCTCAGTGCCATCGGATTTGTATACTTTAAAAGATGTATCTTGAGGAAAAACAGAAATGTTGTTTTTTACGGCCGTTTCGTAAACTCGACTGTGTTCTGTGCCGTGGATCCTGTTATACGTAGATATTTATTTATCAGGTGACTCCAGCTCCAAACTAAGTATGTAGTAGGTAGGCGCATAAAAGCTCTGCATGCTGTTGAAGCATAATACCTAATCGTATTGGTGAAGGATTTTTCACTCTACTTAACTACAGCTCTGTTTAAATACCAACTTTGAAGTCATGAAGTATTAGTTTGAGCTGCTTTTAAAATAAAAGTGTGCCACGTGTAATATTATTTGTTCTCCAAATCTACCTATCTAATAGTCGAAGTTAAAGAAATGACAAGTAGGTATCTCACCACTCTGCTCCAAGCTCCACAATTCCATCACCAAAAGGCACGGTCCATACCCTTCCACCGATTCTGTCTTGTGCTTCCAAAGCAAGAACCGTTTTACCAGCTTTAGCCAAAGTGGACGCGGCCGTGATACCAGCTGATCCAAGTCCGACGATTATAGAGTCGTATGATTGACCTGTTTTGGATCTATAAAGAGATGAATAAGTACCTTCTGCATATACTTATTGACCATTTAAATCATAATATGACCATTTTAGGATCCGTCATCATCATAAACCGATGTCATAAACCTATTCCTCGCCAGTTCTAAAGTCATCAGTACTAAGTACGGGTTTCCTTTTAGAAGGAGAAGGGTTTTGGCAATTATCCTCCACGCTAGTCAACTATGTACAAACCTAATAAGTAGGTAATTTTATTACAACATTATGGAGAGCTGTCAGGCTTCTACCTACCTTAATTAACGCAAGGAAAACATCGTGAGGAACCCTGGATGTCTGAGGATGAAGCCTAATTCATTGGAATGCTTTATGTTTTAATTAGTGTTTTAATTTATTAATTTTTATAAAATAACATAATCTTATTATACTTAATTTGATGTCATTCCATCGAATAGTGATAAGAAATAAAATATATAAGTGAGTAGGTATACCCTACATTAGGCTACGTTTATAGATAGCCAAATAGACTGATAATTTGACCTATTGATCGAGCGTTAGATGTTATCATTCGTCTTTGAACTTATTATATTATCTCAATTATGTACCTACTCACTATTATTAGATCAGTTCTACCTACCTACCTACCTACCTATATATTCATAGTTTTTGATCAAGTGTTTCATTAAAAATTTAGTAAGAATTTTAATAGGTAACTACTTAGGTAGGTAAGTATTTGGTTACACTAGATTGGGATACTTATGGCTAATTCTAAGACAGATTTTCATCAGACATTCAATGCATTCATTATTATTAATAATTAATAATATGATCCTAAAAACTACAAAGTGTTTAGTGATACATAATTATAGGTATTTACCTAGTATTTCTATGTACAACAGTAGGTAGGAATGTACTTTTTCTCAAACATGCTTGGAAATTTGAGCATTATTTTGACAACCTTCTTTGAGATAAATCGAAATTGCTGTATTGGTCAAATACATGCGAGGAGCGGCCGGATAAAATTGTATGAAAATCCATATCTGTCGTGGTTTAGCGGCCAAATAATTATGTCATAGTAAATTCATATCTGTCGTGTAATTTAAAAATAGAACGATCTTTTACTCCGAAACATGGCAACCAAGGAGGTAACTTATCAAAGGTTTTATTTAAATTTGAACTAGCTTGCAAATATAAAGCTGTTTATTGAAAAAAAAACAAATGAACACTTCGCGGGAAAAATTATTTCATTGATTTTGAAATGTACCTACTTATTTGACAAAAATTTTCAAAAAAAAAAAATAACCGACTTCAAAAACCACAAACACTAAAAAGTAAAAAATAATTTAATTTATTATTTAAACAAGAGTTAATGCAGTTCTTTAATAACATTTTTTGAGTCGGTACCAATTAGCCGCATGAACCGTCTACCTACTCTTCATTATTGTTGACGTGACTCCAGATTGGCACCGACTCCAAAAAATGTTATTATAGAACTACATTAACTCTTGTATACATAATAAATTAAATTATTTTTTACTTTTTAGTGTTTGTGGTTTTTGAAGTCGGTTTTTTTTTTTGAAAATTTTTTATTTCACAATTTTTAGTGGCCCCACTGTTTTAAAATACAGGGTGTAACCAGAACGCTAGTAAAAACTTAGAGTTATTGTTAAACTACCTAAACACAATCACACTGATCGCGAGCAATTTACTCTTATCCATTGAGGAGTTCCGTTCTTCATCTCCGGAGATATTCATCAGATCCTCACCAAATTAAAATGGGACCACCTCTGAAGTATGACCTACCAAACAAAAAAAGAATTATCAAAATCGTTTCATAATTGGCGGAGAAATCGCGTAACAAACATACAAAAAAATACATACAGTCGAATTGAGAACCTCCTCCTTTTTTTGAAGTCGGTTAAAAATGAGTTCAAGTGAAGACAATGAGTGTTGAGTGTCATGAACACTTAGTTTTAATTTCCGCGCATTATTTGAGAAAAGTACTATACAAGCCTTGGCTACAACTAGGCATTGATGGACTTACGTATGTGTGCCTCTCGCCTTGGCCAACATTCACGTTCGTTCTTCAATGCCTGTTTCGCTGGCCGCTGCAGTAATGTACTATACTTAACTGGACAAAGCCCGCACTGGACATAGCACTGGTCTAATCCTAGGCGAGGGCGTGTTCAACCGCATAAGCACAGTTACGAGTACCTAGGTATCACATGACGATAATAGTTAATACCTATTCATTTTCAATCCTCATGGCCTGATAAAATATATGCAAGAGATATGATACCTATGTATTTATATTTTAGACTAACTAAAAGGATTGTAGGTTCGAGTAAGTTAATTTGTTACCGATCGATAGTCGACAACCTTTAATAAAACCTTACCACCAACCTTAATAATTGGTAAAATAAAAATAAAACTCTACCCCATTGACTCTCTTCCAGACACTAACTGTCTTCCATATCCAGGCACAAACCAGAGTTTCGCCGCGCCAAAATACCTAATCAACTTACTTGTAAGTATTTAAACCATAGAAATAGTATATATTCATACAAGTACATACCTTCTAGTTCTAGTTGTAATACATACTATTTATTATATTTTTTTTAGTATATATTCATACAAGTACCTTCTAGTTCTAGTTGTAATACATACCTTCTAGTTGTAATACATACTATTTCTATGATTTAAACTTAATTAAGTATGTATGTAAGTCATAAGTCATAAGTCATAAATATTTATTCAATTTAGGTAGATACACTACACTGACGTCCAGTTACATAAAAATTTGATGGTGATAATCTGTTAGGTACGGTATCTTAAAACTAAAGCTACGAGGGTTCCAAACGCGCCCAGGTCTGAGAAGAGCCCACAACAAACTCAGCTGGGTTTTAAGTATTCAGTTGTCTGTCAGTTGTCAGTAATATATTACAGGTGGCTATAATATTTAACTTACACGTAGCAAACACCATATTTCAAAACGGAAACAAGAAAAATCAACTTTAAAAAACGTTTTGCCATGATCGCTAATAATAAGTACCTCCTTGTTATAAGATCACGACTCTAATGACTTTCGCAACTCAATCTCGTACGTTTTTTAAAGGAATTTTATATTATGTCTTAAGAAGATACGTTCTTTCCTAGAGAAAGCATTTAGGGTCTAGGGATTTGTGGCGTCCACCTTCTGGATGCCACTGGATTTGGTGTTTGTTAATATTATAGATGTTAAATAAAACACTTGTTATTATCTTTGGTGTCCCTGTGACACGTCCGTTCGCCTCAGCGTTACGCTAGCTAGCGAGGGGAATCGGCCGGCACAATAGATCACTTTGTTTATTTAAGCTCTATACATCACATCTCTCCCTTTCAATAAATTTGTATTTAAAATAGAGTTAATCTACTTGTACCAATTATGTTTAGATTATCAGTACTTGATCTATTTCACCAAGATTCTAAATTCAAATCTTTTTTATTCAAATAGACTTTGAAAAGTGCTATTGAATCGTCATGTGAATCTACCACTGGTTCGGAATGCCATTCTCACCAAGAAGAACCAGCAAGAAACTCGGCGGTTGCTCTTTTGAAAGAATTAAATTACAATTACATAATAATCAGTAGATACTTCTATTAGGTACATTGATCTATCTCTCTCTTATAATTAAATAAGCCTATTAATATTATGTTGATTCAAGTCAGTGTACGTAGAACATTAGGTACAATAGTGTACGTAGAACATTACAATAGTTTTATAGGTAGGTAGGTCATTGAGTTAGAGGTAGGTAGGTACATAGTTAATATTCTTCATTACAAATTATATAGAAATCCAATCATTCATCTAAGTAGGTATATCTTTCTTTTTTTTTTTAAATGTCTATTTATAATTATTATAGCAATAATATGTTGGTTCAAATCAGTGTACGTAGAAACTACAATATATAGGTCATTAAAATACATAAAATACAGGTATACATCATTAAAATTCTTTATCACAAATTATGTCCCCTTAAATAGATTTCACTTTAAAATCATCATATTTCCAACAATCAGGGTTTTTTTTTTTCCATTCATTTTGTATACAATCTATAAAGTAAGTGGATGTGAACATTATATTTTATACTGCTTAGTATTTTAGAATAATATTATTATCAAAATATCATTCATAGTTCAGACGTAACAAATAGGTACTTAGCATTTTATAAATTCTAACAATTACCAAGTTTAATCTCCTGACAATCTGTTGGGATACGTTTGGTGTTATTTAAAACCATAGGTAACACAGGCAGCATATTACCTAATATTAGAGTCATAACATCACTAGAGCCCATTAAGCAAATAATTTAACATTTAGTCTGAAATTAATTGGCACACAATCAATGATTGCTTTGAACATTTTATTGATAAAATGTGTAAATGAATGTTTTAACTTAATAGTAAGCTAGTAACTACTATTAAATGATAACTCTTAATAATTGTCCTTTATGTTTTCAATTACTATACCTACTTTAACAATAAGTAACGTAATATGCTATCACCGTTCACATTTGAGTAATTTTGCCTCGATCATCTTTTCTTTTATATTTCTTACTTTTAATTTCGATTCCAATTTGCTTTGGTAGTTTCTTGTAAAACGTTTAAGACCGTTCCAAATTCTAGTTTTTAGCATGCTAATATACATCATACCATCATCAATTTTTTCATCCGTCAGTCTGTGCAGCCTTCCTTTCCGTTGAAGTAAAGTACATATTATTACCACTGAATCTATGGTGTGGTTACAAACTTCATGCCGAAATGATTATGTACTTACTTACACAACTAAACAATATACCTAATACAATATAACGTAATTAGATACTTAGTAGATAAATACAAATTTATCTGTAGTCGATGGATAACATGATAAGGTCTATTATAGCCTTAGCCTTAATAAGAACTTTGGTTTTCTATTAAAAGTCTAATATAGACCTCATACTCGTAGTTTGACCTCAATTTCAATACTTAATTAGTAAACCAAATATGTTAAAACTGAAATACTTTTTTACTCTTCTCATTTCCAGTAAGAAGGTATCCGTCAATTCCATCGTTTTGAAACTATATACAGGGATTATAGTATTAATACATTAAAATAGCTTCACAAGATTTCCATGTCACTACATTAATAATGCTCTAATTATACCAACAGTGCGTAAATGAACTTTAATACTTAACAAGATTTTAAGTTACACTAAAATGTTTTAAATTATATCTAACACTGCGTTATTGCGTTATTAAAATGTTAATACCCAAACTGTTATCGTTGTATTTTCCGTCAAAATTGTCCATGAAATATGACGTCATCAATGAAATCAATTAGGTAATACATTATGTACCAAGTTTCTCTTATATATCAGTAGGCAAAATTTATTATTATGATTAATTTAGTCATAGCATTCTATTTTAGGAAATAATGGATTTCTAAGTTTTATACTATTATGATAATATGTAATAAGGGTATGACTCGCAATGTGAGCAGACTTAAATTACAAGTAAACATGTGCTAAGCAAAGGTCTTAATCTGAACCATTTTTTAATTTAAAGAACTTAACTTTGAGACGTTACATAACATTGTCTTTACTTTCTAGGTAACAGACAGGTAGGTAATACTTAGAATTTAGAAACTGTAATCATATCCATCAAATCATGGCAACTTATTTGTTATTATTCTCTTGATTCTACACCTTCAAATTATTTATTTGTTGTGATGCTTTGACTACAGTGAAGTAAAGTAAATAAAAACAATAGAGTTTGTATTCACTTATCCATAATTCAAAATATTGAAACAGCAACTCTAGCGTATTATCATCTATCGTGAATCGGGTATGTCGTATTAGTTTTAGTAATCATTAATTAAGTTTATTTTATTTAAATTTATATTTGACCCATTTCATATATTATTAAACTCTATTCGATCTGTGGCGGGAACGCCACATTGGAATAACTCATGAATCTATTAAAAATATTTGCATGAATATGGGTGCTTTGACAATTTTAGCTTCCTTCCGGCAAACTCTGTTTATACTATTGAATATTCCTCTATTATCTACTATTGAATAATTCGGTATTTAGGTCGCGATTTGATAGAAGCTGTGATTACAATTTCACCCTAATCAAATGAATGTTGTCTTTAAGCTAAGACAAGTGTGATAATCATTGATGTATAATTTTAGTACAATAATTAAATAACTAGATTAGATCTGCTATGAGACTTCTACATGTAAACAATTTAGTTTAAATGAGAGTACAAAATAGTAAGTCAAATTAATTATACATTCCCAATCCTCCTCTTTTAAAAAAAATTAATAATTAACATAATATTAGTTCGACTTTCTTTTCCCGTACGCGATGCCTTTTGAGATTAAAATCATGCCTGGAGATTTATTTTCTTTTGAAATACCAGTACCAAAATATTACGACTTTTCCAACTTTTCAGTTATTATTAAACACGGTTATTGTATGGACCTTTTGCCGATTAGTCTTCTTTCGTGCTTGCTATTAGATACACAACTGCTTCCTTGTTTTATTTCCATGTGGATTAGTTATAGTTATTTCCATTGTTATTTTTCTGATTCTATTAAGTAGATAGGTACTGTCGCTAAAGTATAACCCTGCTTGCATAGAAAAACAAATCGTTAATAATTATTTTATTCAATATTTTAGAATAGAAACCAAGCTCTAAGCATCAGTCAATTCTCCATCCTTTACATGTGTTCCAGCAAGGTACTCCATCTAGACACAAATAAAAGTAATTCACGCTTGGATCGAGGCTACCTAGCTAAAAGCTAATTGATGAATAATTAATTACTATTGTCATCTTTCCCACCCTTACTCATGGGCGTTGCCTCAATGAAAGCTGGTGTTTGAGTCATTCTGAGGAACCTGTAAAATATAAGCATAAAATTTAATTTACAACCTCCGTTGTACGTAGGTACAACGTAGGCTTTTTTTTTTTTCTTTTCCACCGGACATTTCCATGACAGCGTATGCAATTATGCATCATATTGAGTTTACACTCATTTGCACTACATTCTTTGTACACGTACCATCATTTTCATGGCAGCAGTGTAGTCCCACTGAGTTTTCACTCATTTGGTATTCTTTCTTTGTACACGTACCATCATTTTCATGACAGCAGTGTATTTCCACGGAGTTTTCACTCTTTCGCCCTACTTTCTTTGTACACGTACCATCATTTTCATGACAGCAGTGTATTTCCACTGAGTTTTCACTCATTGGCCATTCTTTCTTTGTACACGTACCATCATTTTCATGACAGCAGTGTATTTCCACGGAGTTTTCACTCTTTCGCCCTACTTTCTTTGTACACGTACCATCATTTTCATGACAGCAGTGTATTTCCACTGAGTTTTCACTCATTGGCCATTCTTTCTTTGTACACGTACCATCATTTTCATGACAGCAGTGTATTTCCACTGAGTTTTCACTCATTGGCCATTCTTTCTTTGTACACGTACCATCATTTTCATGACAGCAGTGTATTTCCACTGAGTTTTCACTCATTTTGGCCATTCTTTCTTTGTACACGTACCATCATTTTCATGACAGCAGTGTATGCCCACGGAGTTTTCACTCATTCGCCCTACTTTCTTTGTACACATACCATCATTTTCATGACAGCAGTGTATTCACACTGAGTTATTGACTCATTCGCCCTACTTTATTTGTACACGTACCATCATTTTCATGACAGCAGTGTATTTCCACTGAGTTTTCACTCATTTTGGCCATTCTTTCTTTGTACACGTACCATCATTTTCATGACAGCAGTGTATTCCCACGGAGTTTTCACTCATTCGCCCTACTTTCTTTGTACACATACCATCATTTTCATGACAGCAGTGTATTCACACTGAGTTATTGGCTCATTCGCCCTACTTTATTTGTACACATACCATCATTTCCATGACAGCAGTGTATCCACACTAAGTTTTCTTTTACACATACTGCCATTAAAATGGCAGTACCAATGTTTTGTTTCGTAGTTTTACTGTTCGTAGTAGAAAATTGAACTGATCGAATTTTATAAACATGTTATAATAATTCTAGGCCCGACACTAATACACCATGCCCAGTATACACAATGCACGTGTTGTTTTAGTAACAAATACCAGCCCTTGTTCTATGCCCAAAGATACTTATCCGTTGTTTACACTACTCGAGCGAGTTATAATAACAGATCTCAAGTTATACTTGTCCGCTGAGGCCCCAATACAAAATAGGTGTCGATCCTGATGTCATTTCAACATTAAATTAGAAAAACTTATGACTTGTATTAGAATTAATCAATGCTTGAGACTAATACAAAAATTGTTTTAATCAATGTTTGACGGTTAATCTAGAATAGGTTTGTCCGTCGCATTCTGATTAAAGTAGAATTTTGTTGCTTTCGCAATCAGCACTAATACTTTGAGAAATTATTACTTGATACTAATTAAATGCACCAATAAGGTATGTTTTTAATCAATGTTTGATGGTTAATCTAGAATAGGTTTGTCCGTCGTATTCCGATTAAAGTAGAATTTTGTTGCTTTCAGAATTAGCACTAATACTTTTAGAAATTATTAGTTGATACTAATTAAATGCACCAATAAGGTATTATATTATTATATGAGTTTAATTACATCATTTCTGTTTTGTGGAATTTTGTTTCATTCAGAATCAGCACCAATATTTTGGGAAATTATTAGTACTTACATAATAATTCAATGTACCATTAAATAATACTTAGTACTTATTATACTAATGAGTTTTAGTTACATCATTTCTGTTCTTTTCCTTTTTTTTTTTTTTTTACAAGACGAATATTTGATATAAATAATTGATACCCTTAGTGGTAATTTCAATCGTAATTCTTCAATATCGCTATATTATTCATTAGGTAAGTAATAAGTATGTTTTATTTTGCACATTTTACTTACGTACTTACTCCTCGTCGCCATATGTGGCGTCCACCTTCTGGATGCCACTGGATTTGGTGTTTGTTAATATTATAGATGTTAAATAAAACACTTGTTATTATCTTTGGTGTCCCTGTGACACGTCCGTTCGCCTCAGCGTTACGCTAGCTAGCGAGGGGAATCGGCCGGCACAATAGATCACTTTGTTTATTTAAGCTCTATACATCACAGGATTAAAGTATTTTTTTTTTAATAATTGCTGGCATTATCAATTTATAGGTAGTAAGTAGTTAAATGGGTAGTAAAAATGTATAGTGTATGGTGAATATCAACGGCCCAAACGAATGTCACAGACACAGTCTAAGAAGATACGTTCTTTCCTACCAGTCGTTCAACGAAGGCATCTAGACAAAGCAAAGCTGCGGGGTGACAGGGGCGTACCGAATGAAACTAATTTATAATACAAAATTCTATGACTCTAATGTATTTTTTAGGGTATGCGCGCACGGGCAACTTAGTTGCTCGGCGATTTATTTGTCTCTTTCGAAAAAATAATTGCCATGTCGCCGGGGTGCGCGCACGAGAGCTACAGCAACCCGACTTTTTTCAGTTTTTTCTAGACAGTTATCAACATGGATTTGGTCGAGACGGCTGTGGTCGTTGCACTCGCAATAAAAAACCGAAGAAAGCGTCGAAAAATAGAATATTGGGTGCATCCATTATGGAGCGATCGGCTGACTCTCGGGAAATTTCATACTATGTTTATGAAATTGAGAGCATACCCAAAAAAATTTTTTAGTTATTAGAATGAGTGTCGAAAGTTTCGATGAACTGTGCAGAATCTTACGACCTGGCCTCGTTGACCCCAAACCTGGAAAAGCTGCTGGCAAACTTCCTCCCAGCCTTTTGATTTGGCATTTACGTCTGAGTATTCTTTTAATTTTTTATCATACAGTAAGTAATGGTCTGCTTTCTACTTCTTCAATTAGTCTACTATTATCGATATCTTCTTCGACCGGCATTTTACTTGGCATCTCGGAACATAGAATGCGCGCACGTATCCGTCCGTCCACTGCAAGTACAGACAAACTCACGCCGCGGTGGTCGAGTGGCAACTGGCCGGTCGGCGACTTTTTTGTTGCCCGTGCGCGCACTTGCATAGAAACCAATAGGGAAGGAGACAGTTGCGTCGCGGGCTTGTCTCCGACCCCGCGAACAATATAGTTGCCCAGAGTTGCGTCGCTACGTGCGCGCACTTTCATAGTAGCTCCTAAACTTGATCAAGAGACAAATAAATCGCCGAGCAACTAAGTTGCCCGTGCGCGCATACCCTTAGGGTATGCGCGCACGGGCAACTTAGTTGCTCGGCGATTTATTTGTCTCTTTCGAAAAAATAATCGCCATGTCGCCGGGGTGCGCGCACGAGAGCTACAGCAACCCGACTTTTTTCAGTTTTTTCTAGACAGTCATCAACATGGATTTGGTCGAGACGGCTGTGGTCGTTGCACTCGCAATAAAAAACCGAAGAAAGCGTCGAAAAATAGAATATTGGGTGCATCCATTATGGAGCGATCGGCTGACTCTCGGGAAATTTCATACTATGTTTATGAAATTGAGAGCATACCCAAAAAAATTTTTTAGTTACTTTAGAATGAGTGTCGAAAATTTCGATGAACTGTGCAGAATCTTACGACCTGGCCTCGTTGACCCCAAACCTGGAAAAGCTGTTGGCAAAATTCCTCCCAGCCTTTTGATTTGGCATTTACGTCTGAGTATTCTTTTAATTTTTTATCATACAGTAATGGTCTGCTTTCTACTTCTTCAATTAGTCTACTATTATCGATATCTTCTTCGACCGGCATTTTACTTGGCATCTCGGAACATAGAATGCGCGCGCGTATCCATCCGTACACTGCAAGTACAGACAAACTCACGCCGCGGTGGTCGAGTGGCAACTGGCCGGTCGGCGACTTTTTTGTTGCCCGTGCGCGCACTTGCATAGAAACCAATAGGGAAGGAGACAGTTGCGTCGCGGGCTTGTCTCCGACCCCGCGAACAATATAGTTGCCCAGAGTTGCGTCGCTACGTGCGCGCACTTTCATAGTAGCTCCTAGACTTGATCAAGAGACAAATAAATCGCCAAGCAACTAAGTTGCCCGTGCGCGCATACCCTTAGTACCGTACATCTAGGACTGCTAAAACTGTCATGGTATGATGGTAGTCAGGTCTGACATTTGTGTGAGCGTCGACCATGGATGTAATAAGTACTTACGTACCTTATTACATCCATGGCGTCGACCCACTGTATGAAATGAATAAATAGTTACGGTATGTCACACACACCTCTGTGGTTACACAGAATGATCTACTTTTTTTATGTTCCATTTTTGAAATAATTTGCACGCAATCACCTACAGCTCAATGTCTATGGTTATTAATGTTTTTTTTTTAATTCGATAACAAAGGAGAAAAATAAAGTTGGTACCTATTGCGGATTGCCGCGAAATCACTAGAATTTTTATTGTAATTAATTACATTTATTTATAGGGATGTTTATTTAATCCATTTCGGATTTCGATGCACAATACGTAATACAAGGTAAAGGCATAGGGTAAAGTGAATGTGACTATTTATTTGTTAGTATCATCAAGTGAAACTAAAGATCCTCCTACTAATGTAACAACAGAATGGCAAAAAAAATAATTAAAAATCGTTATTTATTTTATTTTCTCGCAGTCGAAGTGAAAAGTAGAGTGTTAACAGTAAAAAAAGTGTGAAAAGTAATAGTAGATTGTTCATCAAGGGACTAAAAGCCATTCTACTCGATTCTATAGCATACCTCGCTACGCTCGGTAAGCTAAATATCTCGTATGAAATGGCTTCTTTTAGTCCCTTGATGAGCAATCTACTATTACTTCGCATTCGCTTCTATGAGAGCCCCCCTGAAATAAAGATTTTTATAACTTTATAAGCCATATTCGGCGGGAGGCCATCGTTTTACATATTTTAAATTTGAACTAATTACGTTCAGTAATTCAGAAGTTATAAGGCTCTGACAGACGGACGGACGGACGGACGGACGGATGGACGGACGGACGGACAAGTGCCAATTCACTCAAGTAGACTCAGAGACCTTCGCTTCGCTCGGTCAATTATTAGTGACTAGATGATGCCCGCTACTTCGTCTGCGTGGATTGATGTTGTTTGATTCCCGCGGGAACTCTTCAATTTTCCGGGATAAAAAGTAGCCTATGTCCTTCCCCGGAATGTAACCTACCAAATTTCATCAAAATCGGTTTAGTAGCTGGGCCGAGAAAGCGTAGCAGACAGACAGACAGACGGACAGACAGACAGACAGACAGACACACTTTCGCATTTTATAATATTAGTATGGATATGGATTAAGTACCTAGACATTGTACTGGCAAGTATTCATAGAACTTACATTATTATTCACCGATTTTTACAAAATTTGGTAGAGTCTGCATCCCAGGGAAGAACATAGGCTACATTTATTCCAGGAAACCCCAAGGGTAAGCGGTGATTTTATGCCTCTATGAGTCGCATGGGGACTATCGTTTCTTTGGTTTCGTTGTAGATTCTTACGACTTATCATAAGTGACACTAGTGGTCCTACATGAAATAAATCATTTTCATTTTCATTTTTCATTTTGCTCACCAGTTGGCGCCACTGTTGACTAAGGTCAGAGGTATAGCTGTCAAAGGCGACTTTATAAGATCGGTGCCGAAACAAAGTTTTAAATCTTGATTCTCATTAAGTTTATTAATTTATAACAGCTATCTTCATATCGAGTAGCAATGCCGCAATGTTGTGCAATCCCGTTTTGTTCGGAAAAAAGGAGGACACATTTTTCCAAAAGATAAAACTGTTCTAAAACAGTTAGTCCATTCATTTTAGATTTTTTCGCGGCAAAATTTATAATTTTTTGAAACCACTGTGGTTTTATACCTATGAGTGAGTACATTAAAAAACACAACTCTCCCCCCCCCCTCCGGTGGTGGCTTCCCCCCTCCCCGCCTTGAAAAGTGTGCCATTTTGCAGATTTCCTAGATTTTCCAGAAAACTATACAAGCTAGGACAAAATCGTCAAAGAGAACATTGTTCCTTAATAAATTACCTACAAATAAGTTCATAACATTTATTATGATAGGAGTTATAGTTTACAAGCTATGGTGCGTTAAATTTGACTAAAAATCGCACCTTAGTAAAATAAGCCAATTATCAACATTTTATATGTATTCTGTAATATCTAGAAAACTATTAGAGTTAGGCAAAAACTGTCAGGAGTAAAAATAAACACCATTTAATGACCTATAAAAAAATATTTAGTTCATAAAGATAGGACTAATAATTTCGCATATATATCCACGTATTGTATACGAAGAAAAATAAAAAAATTGTTAGAATCCTCTGTTATTTGCAATTTGCACAAAAACTATTAGAGCTAGGAAAAATCCTTCGAAGAGCAATTAATTTCATTAAATTACCTACAAAAAAATGTTATGGTTTATTTAGATAGGACCAATAGTTCGAAAAATATGACTACCTTTATTCCATGAATTTTTTTTTTGACGTGACAACGTCTTATAAATTGGTTTGCCGGGTGACACCTCAAGATTCTGTGTTACGCTCCCCGCGTTATGCGCTAACAATGAGAGCGAGTGAGAGGCACGCGTCCCGCCTAAGAGCGAGAGAGACAGACATAAACTATTTTACCACTCAAAGTCGTTGTCACGTAAAACTTTCGCCCGTATATCGACTTTACAGGCAACCAATTTTTTTGAGACAGATTCAACACCATAGACTTATAATACCGTATCAAGAGTCAAGACAGTTTTTTCGTACATTCAATTAATCTGTGTCTCAGATTTGGATTAAAAAAATTATAACCTTTAAAATTAAACTCTATAGGACTTAACCTTAAACCTATACGTATACCTTGGACGAAATATACAGTAAATATTGTGCCCAGTGCACGAGTAAAGCCATTCAAATATTCTTTGCTACAGTATCAACCGAATAATATACCTAGGTATTGTTTCTGTTTCAGAAATCTAAAAAGTGTAAAAGTAAATGAGGAAATTATTTGAGGATTCTTAACTTATGAGCAAGTATGGAAGAGAAAACTAAAAAGCCCAAATTTAAAGATTTAGAGGACAAAATATCTAAGCCAATTCTGAGGGCTACTAAAAACATGGGTTTTAAATATATGACTGATGTTCAAGCTGAAGTACTTCCAAAAGCTCTAAATGGAGATGATGTAGTTGCCACTGCTAAGACTGGATCGGGAAAAACATTAGCCTTTTTAATACCAGCTGTTGAATTAGTCACAAAAGTTTTAGGCGAATCCAAACAGGGTATATTATGTTTATTCAACTGTTACATTATCATCAAATTCTCTCTTAATCCAACATACTAGATGGATTAACAGACAATATTTATTAAGGCGAATAATAATTCAAGTGATAATTCGTATGAATTACATTTTAGACATCCACTAATTTGTGTGTGTGTGTGGAAAACACAGCAGACTGACATTGGCATTTATAATATTAGTATGGATTTTACTTATTCAGATATCAATGAATACTAAAATATCTTAGGAATCAATTTAAGAATTACTTGTAAAGGTAACATTTTCAATTAATTTATTTTCAGGAACCTTGTGCATAATAATATCACCAACAAGGGAACTAGCAACACAAATATACACAGTACTGCAAGAAATAATTTCTTATTGTCAATCTATCACATCACTACTTGTGATAGGGGGAGAGAGCAGAAAAGCACAAAGTGCTGAATTAGCGAAAGGTAATCTGGTAAGCTGAAATAATTTATCTGCAGTTGAACTGCTGGAAAAAAACACTAGTTTAATGGTTGAACTAATCAGTTGAACTACTGGGAAGTACCCCGCAAGCTAACATACAAATTGTTAGATAAATCACTATCTCCATTATGTTCTCCAAAGTTGTTCTGCCAATCTACTCTAAGCCAGGGTGGTGAACCAAAACCCTGATATGGGCTAACAATCACTTAATTACTCACTTAATTAATCACTTAATTAAAATACCAATCACATAAAATATAATACATTCTGAGAAGAAACTGGTTCAGCAGTGGGTCAACGGGTTGATTTTATGTTTTTTGTCCTTTTAGGAATCAATATAGTGGTAGCTACACCTGGCAGGTTGTTTGACCACATGAGAAGCAAAGAGTTTGATTACAGAAATGTTAATTGTCTCGTATTAGACGAAGCTGATAAAATTTTTCAGTATGGCTTTGAAGAGGACTTAAAACAAATCATTAACCGTCTTCCAAGTGAGTACACTATTTACACTTTACAGTAAAAATACAGGGTGCGTTCCGAAATACACTGAGAGCACTGAAAGTCCCCAGTAAAGAGCACTGCCAGTGCTCGCAGTGCTTATAACGGAACACACACACAGTCAAGACCTCTTACAATGACATAAGTCTTAATGACATGGGTTTTAATGATTAATGGCTGAAAATGAGTGCCGATTTATTAGTAGTGCTTATAAAATTAACAACGGTTTTTAAAACCTAATTATAGTGGTCCCTTTGATGTTGTTTTAACAGATTTAAACTGTATAGCCACACTAAAAATATTATAAGCTAAGAAATAAGTTTTTTTAAATTCCCACGGAAACTCCCTAATTTATTGGGTTAATATATAGCCTATGACACTCACTAATAATGTGGCTTTCTATTGGTACCAGAATTTTAAAATCGGTTCAGTAGATCCAGAGATTACCCCCTACAACATCACAAACTTTACCTCTATAATATTAGTATAGATTGGAAAGTGAATTTGTTTGTCCTTCAATCTCACTGGTCAATCAATTCAATCTTTTGAGGATTTTTATAATCTAAATCCATGTGGATTGAGTTGCAGTCATACTAATATTATAAATGCGAAAGTGTGTTTGTTTGTTGGTTTGTCCTTCAATCACGCCACAACGGAGCAACGGATCGACGTGATTTTTGGCATGGGTATAGTTGAGGACCTGGAGAGTGACAGGCTACTTTTTATCCCGGAAAAGTAAGGAGTTCCCGCGGGAATAAGAAGACTTAAACCACGCGGAGGAAGTCGCGGGCATCAGCTAGTAATTTATATTTTAGAAAATTTCTAAAATATAAATTACATACTTTGAAAAAAAAACCCGGCTGAGTTTGTTGTGGGCTCTTCTCAGACCAGGACGCATTTGGAACCCTCGTAGCTTTAGTTTTAAGATACCATAACTGATTATCACCATCATGTTTTATAAGTAAGTAATTTTTAACGTCAATAAGTGTACCCACAGTGTACCTATGTTGAATAAATAAATTGAATCTTGAATCTTGAATCTTTGCCATTTAATGGCTACATGGTATAAAAGTGACAATTGTGTTTCTCCCCAGGGTGGCTTCACCTAGTATTAAAATAAACAATAATATTATGATTAATTATTGTACCATAGTTTCCCGGGTTTGAGTCCCAGGTCGGGCCATAATTAAGTATTGGGTTTTTCTGTCTAGAAGTTCTCAGTACTAGCCCGGAGTTAGGAAGTTGGTGGTGTTTCACCCCCGTGCCTCGGAGAGCACGTTAAGCCGTCGGTCCCGGTTATTATCACTAACATGATAATAGTCGTTAAAGCCCGCCAACCCGCATTGGAGCAGCGTGGTAGGTCTAAGCTCTAATTCCCACTCTCCTATGAGAGTGGAGGCCTGTGCCCAGCAGTGGGATGTTAATGGGCTGTAGTGGTGGTGGTGGATTGTACCATAATTATATTTCTAGATGGTTATTATTCTAAACACACCTAAAAGTACCAGTATACGGTGTATATTTTTGCCATCAGATTCTGGTAGACCTATACTTACTTACCCATAGCAAAATATTTACAGTTCGCGCGCGAGGTCCGAATCTTAAGGAATGTAGATGTAATGAGATAGAGTTGTGATCATAGATAAGTATTGTTGTGATTTAGTCGATATTACGCTATCGATAGTTTCTGCGCGCGTGCATTGAATTAATTATGAAATAATATTTCTATGAGGATAGTACGTATTGCAATAAGGAAGAAAAAACAAATTGTATCATAAAATTTAATTATAATGAACTGTACAAAATAAACGTAAAATCTAATTAATCACTGTATCAATCAGAATAATCAGTACTTTAAGGAATTTAAAAATTAAACAGCTATTTGCAAGTTTAGTACTAGTTATAGCACAATATAACACTGCTATCGCAGAATTAAAGACAGGACTCGATAAAACGTACTCTCGCGTCAAGGGCGAAACTAGTATGGGAATGTGCGGGGTGTGAAGCGACGGTCGGGCGCGGTGAGCACCCGCCGGCTACCTCAGCCCCCGATTCCTCAGAGCTGGCGCGCGGACTATATAATTATGTATGATACTTATATAACATAACAAATTGTTTATAGAAAATAGACAAACCATGTTGTTCAGTGCCACGCAGTCAGAAACAACTGAGGCATTAATCAAGTCTGCCATGAAGGAAGACGTGCTGGCCATTAACACCAATGAAGACAACGACAGAGCTACTGTTGAAGGACTAAAGCAAGGGTTAGTACATTTTAGTTTTCTCTCTCATCATCACTTAATTATATAAAAGTAAAAGGTGACTTTCTGACTGACTAATCAATCTATCAAAGCACAGCTCAAACCACCGGACAGATTGGGCTGGGCGTACAGACAGCTATTATGATGTGGCATCTGGTAAGAAAGGATTTTTGAAAATTCAATCCCTAAATAGAGAGATAAAATAGGGGTTTGAAATTTACCAACCAAAATCGAACTTAACATGAATGAAGGCGTGGGCAACATCTGACTAATTAGCAGAATTAACTGTTGAAGAGTCCTCTTAAATATAACATTTAGACAAAAAAATGAGACCTGCAACTTCATCTGTGTGGATTTAGGTTTTGAAATCCCAGGAAAACTTTGATTTTCTGGGATAAATCTATCTTTGAGCCAACATAATTTAAACAATGATATATAGTGTTTCATTTGCATTTGGTATGGATTTGTTAATTTATGTTGCAGGTATGTAATATGCAATACAGAATTCCGCTTGCACTGGTTACACAAACTGTTGAAGAAGACTCAGAATTCAAAGATTATGGTTTTCTTCTCAAGTTGCAAGTCGGTGGAGTTTCACCACGAGTTTCTTAGTAAACACTGCAACATTCCTGTGCTATGCATACATGTAAGTATGCCATATTTAATAAATAATTATCTACATGGTGTTTTTTGGGAGTAGCCAATGAGGAAAATTTTAAACTTTTGGAGATACAGGAATTTGGTCTATTCGTAAGGAAAAGCTTGTTAATATTTCCTATCAATCTCATACTAAGTCTTGTGATTGTGAGTTAATTAATTTAGTATGTTGTAAGAAAAAGTGAAAAATGGCAATAAAAAAAGGAATTATTGGAATCGGTTCAGATTCGATGGAGCTGTTAGATCTTTTGAAGTTACTTAAAATATTGGATAAACTAGGAATTTCTAGTATCAAAACCAGGCAAGCATATTGTGAGGTTATTAAAGTGCCATAGTGTTTTTAAAAACGTTCAGTAATTATTTTCAGTTTGTAAATACTTACCTGTTCTATTTTATTTTAGGGGAAAATGAATCAAGCTGACAGAACAGCTACAATAAACAATTTCTACAATGCCAAAAAGATGGCTCTGTTCTGTACCGATTTAGCTGCCAGGGGTCTGGACATACCGGCTGTGGATTGGATTGTTCAGTTTGACCCACCCTCGGATACTAATGTAAGTTATATAGCTGTTTACCTACTTGCATAAGGCTACGTTTACACTTGTAAGTTTTGCTCACGTATGAAATACGTTAAAAATGTTTATCCCCGGATACGGATATGAATATGGATATTTGGTGTCAAGATCCGCGGATACGGATACGGTCAAGATCCGCGGATACGGATACGGATTTTTAATCGGTGTCGGTGCGCGTGACCTTGAAACTCACTGCGAGATAAATGTTTGCGCTAAAAAGGTGCCAAATATTTGATTTTAAGAAATAAAAAATAATCTGAATGGAATTTAATAGTTTTTCGTTGCTACTTAATCACCTACATATAGAATTTCATCTATTTATTGAAAATTAATAAGGTAATAGATCCGTCAAAATAAATAACGGATACGGATCTTTCTTCTCCCTCGAATATCGATACGGATATCCAGCACATCACTAATACTTAGTTACGAAAATATGTTAACAGTCTTGTAGCTCGCGTATTGTATGCAAATGTTAATTATTATGTAAGTTACGTGATCTACTTACGTAAAACTTACAAGTGTAATCGTGGCCTAATTGTATTTATTTATTGGATCTAGATACTAATATTATAAATGCGAAAGTGTGGATAGATGGATGGATGAAAACAAGCGCGGATCGCTGCGTATATAAATTCCGCTTAGGCTATACTTTAGAAAAATATTCGCGATTTTTTTTCGCAATTCTGTAATCATGCGGAGGTGTTCGCACTTGCGAATAAAATTCGCGCGAATACTTTTCGCAGCTTGCGAACGTAGCGTTACGTTAACCGCTGCCTACAGAAAAAGCAGCCTCAGGACCTGCGCTCATAGACGGCACGGCACGGGATTTTCATGCAACGAATAAAAATATGTATGTATACCTAAACTAAAAATTGAAATTTCAATGATTATCATCGTAGGCATAATAATACTAGACACTAGCGGTATGCTTTGTAGGCATTGAAATTTAAATTTTACAGTCATAATATTAAGTTATATTTCTATTCAAACTCAAAGTATATTTATTTAAAATTGGTACTTACAAAGTACACCTTCTGAACGTCACGATTAAAATATAAGACATGTAAGACGTACAAGACGTGATGGTGATAATTAGCCACGGTATCTTAAAACTAAAGCTATAATAGCCGCCGCGTAAGTTGAACTATACTGTACTGTAAGTACTGAGGGCAAAAGACCGAGAGGCCGCTCACCAACTAGATGGTCTGACCAACTGAGGGAGTCTAGCGCGTCGAAGTTTCATACCATAGTGAGAATGGCGACCAACAGAAGCCAATGGAAACAAATAATCCGTTCGAGGTTGGGATCCGGCCAGGACCACGATCTTCAGCAATGAAGGAACGACCGAAGAGAGAGAAGTTGAACTATGCGCAGGAACACATTTCGGGTGTCAAACGAAGTGCGATACGAGGGGCCGCGCGTTACCATACCCCTCGCTCCTCGCACATGCTCCGCTCGGCCCTGTAAAACAATGTACCTGCGCAGACGACCGCCATTTTGGGTCAACTTACAGGACGCGATTTATACGAGGGTTCCAAACGCGCCCTGGTCTGAGAAGAGCCCACAACAAACACAGCCGGGTTTTTTAATTATCACCATCTTACAAATATTGAAATGAAATGAAAATACACTTTATTGTACACCAAACTATATTGTAAATTAATTAGATTTATAATTGTAACAATTACATAATTAGCCGCTGGAACAATAATTGATACCCGTGCTTTTTTATCGTTTAAATAATCCTTTACACTGCACTGAGAAAAATGGATTGAAGTCGACGTAATAAAATATTATGCAAACATTGTAAAATACTCTTCTTACCACTAATAAAACAGTGCGCAATACTTTAAATAGTGACACGAATGTATAATTATTCTGCAGAGCATTAAACTTCATTGTGCAGGAAACCTCATCAAAACATTATGTTCAAATGTCTTATCTTTTATCGTGCAAGAACTATATGCATAATAAAATTATGGATTAAGTATTATAATTTACAGTGATCAAAGCACAAAAAAATAGTGACGTCCTAAATGCACCATGTAATATAGTTTTTTGCATAGAAAATTACGGTTCAAAGAGTTGCACCATAGCATTCGATGCAATGCATTATTATATTTCAAACTACGCAGCTAATTTTAAAGTGCCATTCCTGATTATTAGCACAATAAGTACATCAATCCTGAGGAACAATAAAATTCAGTGCGTATAGATATTATTTCACGTTAAAGAATCGTGCCAGGTTGCAAAAATATTGCTCAGCACAAAAATGTTTGAAAATCATTAAAAAATATGGTGCCTATGTACTTAAACATTACGTGCATTTTAAAAATTCATTAAAAAATATGTTGCGTATACACATAAACATAACGTGCATGCAGCGAATCGGGGGATTCCGGTGCGGGCGGCGGGGGTCCCGGGACGGGGAGGGTAGGTGAGACGCCCGCGGGGGGTAATCTGTCACATCAAAATCAAACAAATCAAAATCAAATCACACCATTCTGTGACCTCCGTGACGTGGGTAAGGGTGTGATGCCGTGTTGTTCATTGTGTAATTAATTATAATACCTATTTTGTGTGAAAAATGGATCCTATGGAAGAACTACTGAGAAAATGGGGCTTTAGTGACGATGTAATAGAACATTTTGCCAGTAAGTTTTGGTGTTTCCTTAGTTTAGTGCATTCGGTCATTAGTCTTATTGTTAAATAAATAATAGTGGAGTTATTTCAGCTTCGTAGATTTTTTAAACTCGGCATTTGTAGGTATAGATTTAAATACTTAAGTATGTACTTTTGTGTGTTAAGTCACTGTTTAGTCATCAAAAAACTTGGGAAACACCTAAACCCTTGCCTAAACAATTTAGAAAGCTCCTATCAAAAAATTGTTTGCACTAAACTAAAAATATTCTTAAATGCGTAAAGAATTTACAAAGAATTTTTGCTATGAGCTTCTTAAATTGTTTAGGCAAGGGGTTAGGTGTTTCCTAAGTCTAGTGCATTCGGGCATGAAAGTTTTAAAGTACATTATTAATAGTTTTTTTTTGTAAGAAAAGTTTAAGAGAAGTTTAATTTGATTTTTTCGAAGTTATAAAGTAAAATTTTAAATTATAAGTAAAAAATTAGCATATTTTTTTTATTTAAATCTAATTTTGTTTTCATTAAAGAAACGTGCTGATAGTTCCTTGTAACTTTTAAGTTTGTTTTGTTTTTAAGATTTATTTTAGTTTAAAATTGTATTTTAAATGAGTAACTTAAAATACTTTGTTCAAATGTCCGGGTTTTAAACTCCGGAATCCGGGATTTTCACGTTTCTTGTCCTATATAGTTGACTGATTTTTGAGATGGCAACCCTTAGTGCAGACTGGAGACCTTGGCATTTAGCATTGTTTTATATTATGTTCTAAATTGACTGTTTATCTTTTTAAAAGTTTCCCAGGTGTGTTAATATTATTTTAATCTAGGCTAGGATTAACTATTCTTTGAATAATTTAATATTTATGGAAAATAAATGTTTGTATAATTTTAAGTTTTTTTTTAAATTACATACCCTACACTCTGTGTGTGATTAATTACTACCTATATGAATTTCAGCACATTTTTTCTGCACTGTAAATGTACTTATTTATCAGGATTAGTAACAAATATTTGCACGGTGTTTCCAAACGATGAAATTATAACTATAATCAGGTTAGTGTTTGGACAGGTATCTTCAGTCAAAATTGATAGGCCAAACAAAAAATCGGACGTTTTTTTACTCTTCCCATACAAATCGTTTACTAGTATTTTTAGGTAGAGTAAAAAAACTACCAAATTTTTTGGTTGCACCTATCTATCCTACTTATCCTGCCTGACTCAAAATACCTCTCCGAACACTTAATTTTATTATAAGTAGGTACAGGGTGTAAGGGACAGCTTTCCGAAAACTTTAACAATGTCTTCAGCATACCATCATCCTGAACAACTTACAGCAATAATTTTTGTCGGAAAAAAAATTCCACTCTCCATACAAATTGTACGAATCAGGTGCCAAATTTTATGGAGAGCAGAATTTTTTTTTTTATTTCGCACAAAAAATTCTTGCTGTACGTTGTTCAGGATGATGGTCTAAAGACATTGTTAAAGTTTTCGGAAAGTTGTCCCAAAACAACCTGTATCATTTATTTCATCGTCCGGAAACACCGTGTAGAGATTTAGTGCTAATCCTGAAAAATATCAATGCCATTACGATATTAAATAGTGCGAAAAAAATGCTAGGGCACGTAAAAGGATCATGCCCAGCTAAAAAAGCACTATAACATTTAGTGCAGTCGCATAAAAAGATATGCTTCCAGCAGCAAATAATAACATGGGCAGGCACGATATATTATAGGGCACGATCTGGTTCACACGAAAAAGTAATATGCAAACGCACATAAAAATATGCTTCCAGCAGTCAAATAATATCATGGGCAGGCACGATATATTATAGGGCACGACCTGGTATGCACCAACAAGTAAAATGCAAAAGCACATAATAGTATAATGAATGCATTATAATATAAAATGCCGTCAATTAGGTATTTTAAACAGTGCACTATATATTTTCTTTCATTAGGGTTATAAATTATGATGTCTTGACCTATATCTTATAGTGCGAGCTGCAAATAATGTTGTGACGTCACTAAATTGTGGCGGAACCATAATTTTATGTGCACCCCCGGCAGAATAACTTTACATACTGGCACGATGGTTGAAAAAAGTGTGCATGCACAATAGTTTATAGTGCCTCATTTTTCTCAGTGTGTAATAGGATTTTTCATGAAAATCCCGTGCCGTGCCGTCTATGGGCGCAGGCCCTGAGTGTGCGGGTTCAGGGTTGCCGCCTGAAATCCCATTATTATGATGTGAAAATGGATATATTTCAAGGAATACATTCATAGAGTGGGCAGGACGGCGCGCGGGCTGGGCGCGGAGGGGCGCGCGGTGCTGTTACTGCGGCCCGAGGAGAGAGAGTTTGTGGATCACCTGCGGGACGCGAGGGTGCATCTCGACAAATACGAGCTATGGGATCGGTATAGCGATTTGACGACGAAGGTAAGTCAACCAGCCGACAGACACAATACACTTTTTTTAAGATTTCGTACCAAAATAATATACGTATGGACTTACCATAAATCGCGAGCTCAACGGTTAATTTTGTACAAATTAACCGTCGAGCTCGCGATTTATTGTAAGTCAATCATACTACTTAATATTATAAATGCGAGTGTGTTTGTTTGTTGGTTTATTGGTTTGTCCTTCAATCACGCCGCAACGGAGCAACGGATCGAGGTGTTTTGGCATCGGTATAGTTGAGGACTATGAGGCTACTTTTTATCCCGGAAAATAAAAGAGTTCCGCGGGAACCAAAAAACCTTAATCCACGCGGGCGAAGTCGCGGGCACCAGCTAGTAATTGAATAAATTGACGGTAAGTAAATGACTGCCAGATCGTGAGTTCATACTTTACATTCACGTTCTTTGTCGCCCTTACAGATTTCACGATGCCAACCCACGGTAATTCCCACCATAAATTCAAGGCGTCAAGACATATAGGTATATGCCCGTAAAGGTTTTGTTTTGTGTTGTGTTTTAGTTTATACTAGCTGATGCCCGCGACTTCGTCCGCGTGGATCTTGATCCACGCGGACGAAGTCGCGGGCATCAGTTTTCAGTTCCCGCATTTCAGGGCATTTTCAGTTCCCGCAGGATCTCTTTAATTTTCGGGATAAAAAGTACCCTATTATTTAATCCGGACTTCTAACTTTACGTCTGCAAAATTTCAAAGCAATCGGTTCAGTAGTTACGGCGTGAAAGCGGAACAAACATACAAACAAACTCACTTTCCCATTTATAATATTGGTAAGGATAAGGATTTTAAGCCCAAAAAATCCGCGTATTATGGCATCAAACCGCGTGGACCGTGAGCGTGCGAAGTACCAATTCTCGATAGAGAAAAGAGGGCGATAAATTTGGACGTCCATACATTTGACTTAAATAACTTACCGTCAATGGCGAGCTTTATGGTGCTATGTCAGCCCGTCCGTCTGTTTGTTAATTTGTTATTTCAGTAACTAAGTATATTGATTGTATCGACTTCATAGGACTGGTTTTAAAAAATGCTTTCCCAAGTAATATTATTATTACCAACAATAAATTACAATAAGGAAAAAAGGGCTCAATTGAATAGGGAGGGATTGTAAGTTACTAGATTATATGTAGAGTTCTAAGTTGGTAGGTAGGTATCTATTTTTGATTTTTTTTTTTTTTTATGCAGCTGAATAAAGCAATGGAGGGTCCTGAATTCCGCAAGTTAGCGATTGAAGCTTTCGAAGGCTACATACGAGCATTCGAAGTTAAAAAGCTGAAGCACGTCTTCAATTTACTCAATATGGATCTAGACGCAGTTGCTCGGTCGTTCGGACTCGATGAGAAACCAGATGTTGATATTCGTGAGTATTTTAATCAAATATAAATATTATAAATGCGAAAGTTTGGATGGATGGATTGTATGGATGTATGTTTGTTACTCAATCACGCTCCAACGGATGAACGGATCTGGATGAAATTTGGCACAGAGATAGATTATAGTCTGGAATAGCACATAGGCTACTTTTTATCCCGGAAAATTAAAGAGTTCCCGCGGGAACCGAAAAACCTCAATCCACGCGGACGAAGTCGCGGGCACCAGCTAGTGTATCATAATATTTCGATTGAATTTATTACTAGGTGATCCTTGCGACTTCACCCGAGTGGTATTGTAGGCTTTTTAAAAATACAGTGGGTACTCTTGGATTTCTGATATCAAGTAGCACCTTCAGGGGTTCTATTACGGGAATATGATTGCTACAGCAGCGTAAGGGTTTGTGATACGTGCCGGCGATATCCACCGGCGCTCTATGATTCACGATGCACGAGCCCTTAGGATCGATTGGCTGGCACTCTTTCACTCCATTGACCAAAATCAATAAATAATTATTATTATCGTAGCTTATTGAACTCAGCCAATCAGCCCCCCTATTACGTAAGAATTGTTCATCAAACGTTAAAGATTTTTGTCAAAGTAAAATAAAACCATAACGGCATTGAATTAGAGCTCAATTTCGTCTGCCCATTCTTATACGTTTAGGTATGTACGATACCCTAAACGTATAAGAATGGGCAGACGAAATTGAGCTCTAATTCAACGCAGTTATGGTTTTATTTTACTTTGACAAAAATCTTTAACGTTTGATGAACAATTCTTACATGATTGGGGCCCTGAACAATTGAGATTGTAAAAATGTTCTTTTCGGAATAGCGCTACAGAATGCAATTTATATAATATGCGTTTTGTGTATTCAAGCTGTGAAAAGTGACAAACGGATAGGAACTCTCGCATTTGTATGGATCAAAATTGTCTGTTTAATATTTGTGCGTGTTACGCGAAACCGCCTGAATGATTTGTAAACTGGTGCGTTTTTACAATACAATAAAATTGCTTTCAGGTGTGGGATTCAGTAAAAAGCATAGACCAAGGAAAAGGATGGCGTCGATTCTAGCAAACAAGGGCACGACAGTATCATCAAAACTATGTAAAACTTAAATAATTTATTGTAATAAGTGTAAATAAATGTATTACCTATAGTTACAAAATAAATGTTAAGTATTGAAACGTATTTTTATTTTTCACTCGTACTTAATTGCCTTTTACAATAATAATTATTGAGTTATTACAAAAGTAATAATTTTTAAAATGAATAATTATGACTAGATATTATGTCCAAAAATTTAATTAAAACAATGATTATTTTGAAACTATGTACAATTTCTAGTAAAATTATTCCATAAAATAGTCAGTTTTAAGTAAAACATATTTGAGTAAATACTATGTAATAGCTACATGTTACATCTAATTAAAATATGGTAGGAACTTTACACTTTCTATGTACTATTTTTTATAAGTAATACTTTCTTCTTAATTTTTTCATACATAATTGTATACTTTTAACCTAACTGACGGTCTGACGATACTTTTATTCTGAACTGTTTTGTGCTTTTACTATTAACCAGTAATTTTTTTATTAATATCGGTTCAGTAGTTTTGAGTCGGTAAAAAAGCTGAGCAAACGAATTCCAGAACGAAAATAGTTATAAAATATATTTTAACACTTTCAAATGTGCTTAGGCTGACCGCACATTGGGTACTAGGCGACCAGCAAGCTACGCATTTTCAGTACCTACTAGAAATGCATACTCACATCATCCGCATTTCTTTGGCAGTCGCCAGATACGAATAAAATGAGTGACCGGCATTCAGTTTCGGCTTTTTTTAACCCATATATTATATTTAACAGTGAGATTTTTTATGCTATTCGTCGATTCAAATGATAGACGTCCTACGTCGACGCTACTTACTACGACATGCTGGATATAAGATTCCTGTAGGAAGTTCAACAGAACAGTCTTCGTCACTTAAATCGAGTAGCTCCCAGCGACTCCTTTGAGATCGTCCACCATCTAGTTGTAATTTACAGTTTATTTATTCTGCAGTCCGTCCATTTCGAAAATTTTGTTCTTTAACAGTTTCTCGTAACAATCCTCATGATTGTGTTTATGGTTCACAGCGTATATCATGTCGTCTATGGTTTCGACGGTGGCTGGACATCTATTCAGAGAGAAATACTGCACACATCTCCATGAAGTTTTGCCATGAGTGGTCGAGTGCTTGGTGTAAACGAAATTCATGTAGACTAATTGTTTATGTCCTTTTCTACTGTAAATATATTTGTATCGGACCGGTAACTGGGACTCACAAGTGCCGTTCATAACCAAGGATAGAGCATCTGTAATAGATAAGAAAAAATGATAATTATTATATGAATTAAAGTCAGTTGGCGTGAGGTAAAAAGACTACAGAACATTTTTTACCTGATACGAGTACCAACTGGCTGTGAAGAGGATGTGTTTACTCATGGGTACTGTACTTTCCTGCAGCGTTTACAAGCGAAAAGGCCACTGTACCAACGGCGCAGCGGTACGACTGGCCAAAAGCGCGGCAAAACAGAGTACAGACCCCGCCATTGGGCCTCACCAAATATACTTATAGATCACCCACTGCGCAGTTTTTGTCTGACGCCAACTGTACGCAGGATTTCAAAGATGATCTCATACAGTCTCAACAACAGCACATGCAGCATGCAATGCATTTGTGAGACTGAAATCTCGTAGTATGCGATCAGCTTAAAGAAATAAGATAAGTACATAATAATATTTTAAAGAATAAGGTTGGCAGCACATTGACTACTAGTTGCTACTGATGGAACAATAAAGGCAACGCTATTTATTTTTATTGCACTTATACGAACTCAAGCTCACGCGATAGTAGCTGATGTCTAGCTAGTCAAAGACAAATATACTTAAGTTTTTTAAAATTTAATTATATAAATAGGTATTAATATAAATTAAATAAAATTGACAATATTTGTATACATCCTATAATATTCATAATATAAAACACTCAAGTATACTTTGTTATAAAAACTCACACACGCAATACAAAAATACTTTTTCTCCTCAAACAACACTTTTTTTTATCCTAAGGACTTTAGCCAATACAATACGAATTGAATATAATTTATCACGTTTTGGAATGTAAATATAATTTTTATTCAAAATTTCACTTCACCGATACAAAATAGAGATCACTAAATATCATAAGTCACGGGTAACACGTAACATAGGTTGTATTTATTCTTTTGCTGAAAGTATATTCAGACGGACAATAAATGCAATAATGTCGCTGTAGTGTGGCTGTGTCACGCTTGAAAAGACCTTTATAAAATGTCTATAGTGTAGCAAAATACTGCCAGTTTCTAGCTAAATGAACCTGCATGTTTATTTTATACACATTTTACAGCAATGCAAATAGTTTGCAATCAATACAATTATTTGCAACACAACCTTATATTAGAGTTGCTTACGTAATAACCCCTTATGTTAATAAATACAATAAATAGACTAGAATATGAGCAATCAAGTCTTGAATAATATGGCAGAGGTTTGATGGCACAATATTATATTCACAGAGTTTAAAGAAACTAAGCAATAGAGTGTATTGGCACTGGAGAAGTTTCCTAAGGCTATCACAGGCTACTAACATTATAAATTAGTATACCACTGGTAAAAATGCTAAAAATATAGATTATTTTTCACTTAAATTTCAGTTGTATAAAATAGTTATGTAAATTCGTTGCATAAAAAATAGTTACCACGGTTGTTGATATACAAAAATTAATAATTCTAATAAACATAAGTTATTTTAAAAGGCATGTATATTAATCCATTGTGCAATTATAAATGTTTAAAACTGGCATATAATTTACGTTTCATAATATTATTTTAAAAATCATCTATTTAAGTAAATGAGTGAAACAACCTATTTTAATATTTTCTTCAATAAAATTTAGGATTATTTTTCTTTCATAAACATTTTGGTCCCAATCTTAAATGAATCTATGATTCTTCTATAGTTAATGTTTTGTGCTTTATCACTTGTGATTACAAAAATATACTTTTCCTTAAACTAAGCGCCTCTTAAGAGGCTAGAAGCAATAGCAAACCTATCAACTAATTAGCGTAATAATCTCCTTGTATTTGTGCCATTTTGAACATATCGTTAAAATGTATTTCAAAGCAAGGTGACTTGCAAAATGGTAATTCGCAAACGCTGCACATAAATCTTGTGTCTCTACGTCGACCTATTCTCCAACAGAGTCTGCACGACCGTTGGGGATACTTCTTTTTCCCATCTTCTTTCTGTGGAATTGTCACGAGACGATGTTCCATTGCATTTTTGGGAAATTCCTCATTACTCTTTAAAGTGTTCGTGACGTTACCGTTCACTAAGTTTTTAAGGTCCATGAACAATGCGCTCAGACTGGTGCAATCTGAAATCACGATGGGCATTTTCAATAAAAATTACGGAAATTATACAAAAATTTAAGGAAAAAACCGACAATGTTGAAAATGCCATCGTGTTTTCATAGCATCAAGAGTTTGCAAAAGAAAACAACAAATGCTAGAAAAATTAATAAATGATTGCATTTTCAACACAATCTCTATTCTTACATGCAAAAGAAAGTGAAGCGCTAGCAAGCAAAACCAAATTAATTTAACACCAATCAAAAGTTGAAAAAGTAAATACAGACACAGGTTGACAATACAATTGGCGACTGTTAAAGGAGCTCTGTATGGGTATTTGACTACTAGTCCAAATAATTATTATTAAATAGAGAATCTCCCAAAAGTCGTAATATCCACGTCCTCTGTTAGTTTTATGTTGAATAGGCATTTTAGACTATCGATTAAAGTAAAAAAGTGCGTCGAACTTTGATGACGTCACAATACAGTATTTCTTTGCAAAAAGTTGTTTGACTAGTTGTCAAATACCAAATTACGAAAAAGCTGCATCAATCTATGAGATTTTTTCACTGTATAACTGTCATTTTACGCAGGCTCCAGTTCAAGTTTAGTCTTTTACAGCCGACGCCAACTGTATCAAGCTCATTGAAGTAAAACTTTTAAAAGGCGCAGTGTTTTATGAGTAACTAGCTTTTTCGAAGGGAAGTAAAGTTCGCGTTTTTATTCGTGTTTCAAATGACCACAAAATGCAACAGCTGTTTTGTGATCGCCATTTTTTGGCGAAGTTTATAATGTTAAGTACCTACATTAAAAACTTCGACTTACATTATACATGGAATCTCAATTCCTATGTGCTATTAGTTTTACTACAAAAGTTTATCTTAAAAAAAATAAAAATAGGTGTATTATAATTTGAATTTAACTTGTGAAAACTTGCCTAATGTCAGTTAGTCTATACTCTTTACAGATCTAGAAAATGGTTGTACTCATAAGTGAAACAATCTATATGAATAGTTTTAATCAAATATGTTATCTAACATTATTCATACTAATAGAAAAAACTTCAAACTATAATGCTCAGAAGTGTAGATTTTTTTTAGAAAATTTTGTTCTAAGATAATGAAGGAACTAGAAATTTAATTCGCTATAATCCGCAACAGTAGGCAAATCTATGTGGTACAGTGTATCTTGCACTTGCAGCTTGCAATATTCACCACACCACAAAAATCTTCCAAATTATTCTCAACGTACGTTTCACTCCGACCGGAGTATCTTCAGGAGATGTTGACTCGACAATGCACGATTGTAAAGCTTTACGATCGTAAAGCTTGCGGACTAGATAAGTTGCGGATTATAGCGAATTAAATTTCTAGTTCCTTCATTATCATGGACTTCCGCAAGTAACGCCTGCTTCTATCCAATATTTGTTCTAAGAGTTACAGTGCAATGAGAATAAACTAATTACAATAAAATACATTTGAAAATACTTACTTTCTTGTGGAGACTGATACTCCATGGGCAGCAATATACTTGGTGGCTTCCCTTCTCTTGAGTTATCATAGCTTTTTGGAGTGGTACATACAGCTGGGTCCGTCACTATAATATCACTATCATCACATTCTGTTTTTAATTCTATTGTGTTTTCTGGTAAACAATTATTTTTATCATCCTTTATTTCTTTTTCTGCACACGACTTTTGCATACTAGGATTCAGAGATGTAGTAATTTCGACAGCATTTTCTTCATATAAATTCCTAATATTTTCAACCTTACTGGATTGTAGTAATTGATTATTTGATTTGCTGTATGCTGTTTTATCATTGACTTTTGGCCGTTTTTCTGAATTGATGACATCTGAGTAATAATTCTTTTGTAGAAATTCATCAGATTTTCTTTTTAAACTACTAAGTCTTTGAAGTTTCTCAATGAATTCTCTCTGTTTTCGAAAATCAATATCGTTATTATCTGGTATTTCATTTGTTGTTGAGTCATATGCATCAGATGTACTTGATTCTGCATCTAGACTGACATTTTGAGGTTCTTGTCTTTGTTTAGGTGCCTCTTTTTCAGGCTCAAACACTTCTTCAGTCTGTAATTAGAAGTGTAACAATGTATTATTTTCTGTATTATAATAATAATGTGTTATATACCTATACAGAAACTTCAAGGTACATAATTCTTGAGACTTCAGAAGCTCTATATTTTGTTACATATGTAATAATAAGGGCACAGGATTTTCTGAAAAATGGAAACTGACAGCTGCAATGTGCTGGTGTGGCACTAATAAAATCATATAAGAAAATAAGAAGAGGAAGGAAACTGATAGCCTTATCCACTAATTCTTCCAGTGTGCTATGGAGCAAGCTATGTTAGGTATCTCTCACGTATAATGCTAGTGAGGAAGAATGACATAGAATCATTAAAATGATTGACATAGTTCAAGGTATCAGTAGGCTTAAGTGGCAACTCCAATCACTGACTGGCGCACTTTTAAAAAGAAGTATTTCCAGCAGTAGATGTATGCAGGCTGATGGTTTGAATACGAAAGCCCAGATTATAAAATTTGAGTATAACAATAGATAACATTAGTAACTACATACCTCCTTATTAGTTAATCCTTTGATCTGTAGCACTTCAGCAGTGCCTATAAAGCTAGTGAGATCTTCCCTTTTCACACTGACTTCACCATGATACATGAACTGCAGTAGATCTCTCATGGCTTTGTGTGTGACATCTCTTAAGACAACTGCAAAATGTTAAATATAAATGATACAAATATGAAACTGAATGGCTGACATATCTGTTACTAGACATCAAACATTACCATGTTTGCAATATCCAATAATGTTTCTATAATAGCATTAATGCATATTTTATTATTTAGTTGCTCGCCAACCCACATTGGAGCAGCATGGTGGGCGGGCGGGGCTCTAATTCCTTTTCTCCTATGAGAGGCTGGAAGCCTGTGCCCAGCAGTGGGACGTTAACAGGCTATAGTGGTGGTGGATTGCACATTTTAGTATGTTTTCATTGATAGTGCTTATTTTAATAGTTGAATGTGTTAGGAGTATTGCATTACACAGGATCTGTGGCAGGCCTATTGAAAAACTAGAATCTAAAAACTTTCCTCTGTGTAAGTCCTTGGAAATATTGGACAAAATGATTTAACAGAGTAACAAACACCCTTTTGATTTCACTATCAGAAAAGGTCTGTGGCAAATTAAATGCTATCAAAGAAAGTTAACGCATTTATCAATGGCACTGACCAATTAATTATCTGAATAATTGATCGACACGAATTTCGAATATCATTATAGCATATTGTGTAAAACCAGTGTATAGTGTTAACTGAGAAAATAGCTCAAATAACTGGGCCTAGAATCTTGAGATTGAAGTTGGTTCTCTCTATATTACTTACTACAATGTAGACCTCTATAAGATTATTTTGAGAAATTCTAATTAACAACCTAAATCCTCAATAATAGGGTCTCCACATAAAGGTAAATAAGTAGGTATGTTGTTAGATTAGTTTACAGTCTATAGTTAATTAAATGTTACACAACAACACAACAAAGTACAATAAACAATTAATTACTTACCAATTGGATGCTGACAGGGATTTAATTGGAACATTTTTTTGAAATATGGAGAGCATATTGAAAGTATAACTTTATGCGCTTGTAGTAAATGACCATCCACAGCAATGGTTACATCGACGAACTCCCCGTTTCCTAGTAAACTTGCAAACCCTTTGCTAAGATTTCCGTGGAAATTGTTCCAAGACAATGAGAATTGTTGGTCCATTTCTAGTCACTTTGTGGACGCATCTGAGATTCTTATTTGTTCTTTTGCATTGTAAGATTGGTAAAATATCATTGGAGTTAAAAATTACATGAGTTATTATTTACGCTTTAACACTAAAAATACAAAATACAAATATGTTTTTGCGCTAAGATGAAAGCAAAAGGTATTTTGGCACGTATTTTGTTGGCTTTTTGTGATAATTTTTGACTTTGACATTAGTACATCAAGCGGCGCGTCGCGTAGTGTTGTCCATTGTCAAAGAAAGTGTCAAAGAGCAATCAAAGTAGAGCGTTAAAATAAAAAAACCGGTAACAACTGTAACAACTACACAATCCTTTGACACAATCATTATTATAGGGAATACAACAATTTAATTTACTCAGGTAATATATAATTTGAAATACACAAAAACAGATTGTTTAATTTATTAAAATTGACATTCCGATGAAAGGACAACGACAGACTATGTATGGAGCTTTGCCCCACTTATTAAAATTCGTTTACAAGCATGCCGTATGTAGGATTTAATAGATTTTTTATTACTGATAATCAAAGATATATTTTTAAGTCTCTAACACTTGCGGTTTTTTATTAAAACTAAGTTTAAGTTTCAAAATGATTTTAGGTTATATGCATTTTTAATTCTGAAATAAGTAAAAAAAATGATGTGTATCTTTACAATGCTCTTGCCAAGAGATATTATGGCTTTTAAAATGAAGTAGGATATTCAAATGCCTGCGTAGCTTGAGGTCTACCCTAAGCTTGTGCTATCTTCTCTAACGATAAAATGGTAGACTAATTGGAAGTAAAACAACTGTTAGTAATGATTGATTTATGATTTATTAATCTTCATATTAAATAAGTAGGTAAACAGTCATTACATTATCAAGAAATGCTGCCGGTGTATCAATATCATTTTGATGAGCCCAAACAAGGTTATTGCAATGGCAACAACATGTCTTAGCATCCTGCAGAGCGATCGGCTATAAATTGTCGCAATCATTAAAGGACTGCATCAATGTCAAAACATGGTTTTGGCTTCACGTATCACTGAGACTGTCCGTAAAGGATCGTTGAGGACAAAAAAATGTTTTGACATTGATGCAGTAACTATCGATAGAATTAATTGCTGAAAATTGGTATCACGTAAGACTTTTGAAGTAAGATGTCGTTTACGGACCATGACAAACGTGACGTCAAACTAGGCTTTCATTGATACATGGTGGGAGGTGTTTTTATCGGTGACATAAGGTGTCCATTAATCGTTTTACGACTCTAATATCTAAAATAAATATAATATAAGGATTAAAAAGCTCTAATAGATTGTTTGTTAGGTAAAAATAGAAAATACTATTATTTCAAGCAAGTAGGTAATTAAGCTATATTGGAATGGCTTCAAAATGTTATTTAATTTATGAGATTCTATTGACAATTTACCTTTTATTAGGTATACCGTAGGTACCTATGTCTAGCTAATAAAAATATATTCTCATTCGCAGTATTGCCACCTCACGCTATTAAAAAAATACAAAAATTGTACGACCAAATACATACTACCAATGCTATTCATTAATAATAAGCTATTCATTAATAATAGTAATAATATTACATCCATACTAATATTATAAATTATGCGAAAGTGTGTCTGTCTGCCTGTCTGTCTGCTACGCTTTCATGGTTCGTCTGTTCAACCAATTTTGGTGAAATTTGGTACAGGGGTAGGTTGTATCCCGGGGAAGGACATAGGCTAGTTTTACCCGGAAAATTAAAAAGTTCCCGCGGGAAACAAAAAATCTTAATCCACGCGGGCGAAGTCGCGGGAATCATCTAGTTATTTATAATTAAAATTAACGGTAAAAAAGAATTAAGTTATGTAGGTACCAAGTAGTACCTAAGTAGTACAACTTTATGTAGGTACTACTATTTTAAACCTTTATTGAAAACAATACAATAGAACTTAAAGCTAGAAACATGCCCGCGTGGAATGGTGGCAAGAATGCTGGCTGCATTTCCTCGTTGGACACCCAGGCTGATCCTTTGCGCAATAAATTATAATCTGTGATTAAAATGAAAATATCCATAGACAATTTCGGTATCTTGAGATAGCTCTAGCTTATGGTATCTTTGATTGCATCGTAAAAAGAAAATCTACTAACTTAGGCGCATCGCTTCTTATATTAAAGTATTTTGTATTATATTTATTAGAAAACAAAGCCAATTATTAAATAGAAAATCACAAGAAACCACAGACTCGAAAATATAACTTAGTTAAATAGGTAATGCAGTTAAATTTGGAAGACTGTTATATCTACTTAAATTGCTAGATTACCACATGATTACCATAGACATTCAAATTAGTCGGATTATAAATAGGTCTGCACTACCAAAATATCGATATTCAGAGTTCGTGACTAGTAATCTGTGGTTAGCGACCCATTGCTACAATCCTGAAAAAGCTTACGTGAAGCCGGCTATAAGGACTGTAACAATGGATATCCTTTAGGACATTTTTGGATGTGATATTGCGACAATTTATAGCCGATCGCTCTGCTGCAGAGCGATCGGCTATAAATTGTCGCAATCATTAAAGGACTGCATCAATGTCAAAACATGGTTTTGGCTTCACGTATCACTGAGACTGTCCGTAAAGGATCGTTGAGGACAAAAAAATGTTTTGACATTGATGCAGTAACTATCGATAGAATTAATTGCTGAAAATTGGTATCACGTAAGACTTTTGAAGTAAGATGTCGTTTACGGACCATGACAAACGTGACGTCAAACTAGGCTTTCATTGATACATGGTGGGAGGTGTTTTTATCGGTGACATAAGGTGTCCATTAATCGTTTTACGACTCTAATATCTAAAATAAATATAATATAAGGATTAAAAAGCTCTAATAGATTGTTTGTTAGGTAAAAATAGAAAATACTATTATTTCAAGCAAGTAGGTAATTAAGCTATATTGGAATGGCTTCAAAATGTTATTTAATTTATGAGATTCTATTGACAATTTACCTTTTATAAGTATACCGTAGGTACCTATGTCTAGCTAATAAAAATATATTCTCATTCGCAGTATTGCCACCTCACGCTATTAAAAAAATACAAAAATTGTACGACCAAATACATACTACCAATGCTATTCATTAATAATAAGCTATTCATTAATAATAGTAATAATATTACATCCATACTAATATTATAAATTATGCGAAAGTGTGTCTGTCTGCCTGTCTGTCTGCTACGCTTTCATGGTTCGTCTGTTCAACCAATTTTGGTGAAATTTGGTACAGGGGTAGGTTGTATCCCGGGGAAGGACATAGGCTAGTTTTACCCGGAAAATTAAAAAGTTCCCGCGGGAAACAAAAAATCTTAATCCACGCGGGCGAAGTCGCGGGAATCATCTAGTTATTTATAATTAAAATTAACGGTAAAAAAGAATTAAGTTATGTAGGTACCAAGTAGTACCTAAGTAGTACAACTTTATGTAGGTACTACTATTTTAAACCTTTATTGAAAACAATACAATAGAACTTAAAGCTAGAAACATGCCCGCGTGGAATGGTGGCAAGAATGCTGGCTGCATTTCCTCGTTGGACACCCAGGCTGATCCTTTGCGCAATAAATTATAATCTGTGATTAAAATGAAAATATCCATAGACAATTTCGGTATCTTGAGATAGCTCTAGCTTATGGTATCTTTGATTGCATCGTAAAAAGAAAATCTACTAACTTAGGCGCATCGCTTCTTATATTAAAGTATTTTGTATTATATTTATTAGAAAACAAAGCCAATTATTAAATAGAAAATCACAAGAAACCACAGACTCGAAAATATAACTTAGTTAAATAGGTAATGCAGTTAAATTTGGAAGACTGTTATATCTACTTAAATTGCTAGATTACCACATGATTACCATAGACATTCAAATTAGTCGGATTATAAATAGGTCTGCACTACCAAAATATCGATATTCAGAGTTCGTGACTAGTAATCTGTGGTTAGCGACCCATTGCTACAATCCTCAAAAAGCTTACGTGAAGCCGGCTATAAGGACTGTAACAATGGATATCCTTTAGGACATTTTTGGATGTGATATTGCGACAATTTATAGCCGATCGCTCTGCTGCAGAGCGATCGGCTATAAATTGTCGCAATCATTAAAGGACTGCATCAATGTCAAAACATGGTTTTGGCTTCACGTATCACTGAGACTGTCCGTAAAGGATCGTTGAGGACAAAAAAATGTTTTGACATTGATGCAGTAACTATCGATAGAATTAATTGCTGAAAATTGGTATCACGTAAGACTTTTGAAGTAAGATGTCGTTTACGGACCATGACAAACGTGACGTCAAACTAGGCTTTCATTGATACATGGTGGGAGGTGTTTTTATCGGTGACATAAGGTGTCCATTAATCGTTTTACGACTCTAATATCTAAAATAAATATAATATAAGGATTAAAAAGCTCTAATAGATTGTTTGTTAGGTAAAAATAGAAAATACTATTATTTCAAGCAAGTAGGTAATTAAGCTATATTGGAATGGCTTCAAAATGTTATTTAATTTATGAGATTCTATTGACAATTTACCTTTTATAAGTATACCGTAGGTACCTATGTCTAGCTAATAAAAATATATTCTCATTCGCAGTATTGCCACCTCACGCTATTAAAAAAATACAAAAATTGTACGACCAAATACATACTACCAATGCTATTCATTAATAATAAGCTATTCATTAATAATAGTAATAATATTACATCCATACTAATATTATAAATTATGCGAAAGTGTGTCTGTCTGCCTGTCTGTCTGCTACGCTTTCATGGTTCGTCTGTTCAACCAATTTTGGTGAAATTTGGTACAGGGGTAGGTTGTATCCCGGGGAAGGACATAGGCTAGTTTTACCCGGAAAATTAAAAAGTTCCCGCGGGAAACAAAAAATCTTAATCCACGCGGGCGAAGTCGCGGGAATCATCTAGTTATTTATAATTAAAATTAACGGTAAAAAAGAATTAAGTTATGTAGGTACCAAGTAGTACCTAAGTAGTACAACTTTATGTAGGTACTACTATTTTAAACCTTTATTGAAAACAATACAATAGAACTTAAAGCTAGAAACATGCCCGCGTGGAATGGTGGCAAGAATGCTGGCTGCATTTCCTCGTTGGACACCCAGGCTGATCCTTTGCGCAATAAATTATAATCTGTGATTAAAATGAAAATATCCATAGACAATTTCGGTATCTTGAGATAGCTCTAGCTTATGGTATCTTTGATTGCATCGTAAAAAGAAAATCTACTAACTTAGGCGCATCGCTTCTTATATTAAAGTATTTTGTATTATATTTATTAGAAAACAAAGCCAATTATTAAATAGAAAATCACAAGAAACCACAGACTCGAAAATATAACTTAGTTAAATAGGTAATGCAGTTAAATTTGGAAGACTGTTATATCTACTTAAATTGCTAGATTACCACATGATTACCATAGACATTCAAATTAGTCGGATTATAAATAGGTCTGCACTACCAAAATATCGATATTCAGAGTTCGTGACTAGTAATCTGTGGTTAGCGACCCATTGCTACAATCCTCAAAAAGCTTACGTGAAGCCGGCTATAAGGACTGTAACAATGGATATCCTTTAGGACATTTTTGGATGTGATATTGCGACAATTTATAGCCGATCGCTCTGCTGCAGAGCGATCGGCTATAAATTGTCGCAATCATTAAAGGACTGCATCAATGTCAAAACATGGTTTTGGCTTCACGTATCACTGAGACTGTCCGTAAAGGATCGTTGAGGACAAAAAAATGTTTTGACATTGATGCAGTAACTATCGATAGAAATAATTGCTGAAAATTGGTATCACGTAAGACTTTTGAAGTAAGATGTCGTTTATGGACCATGACAAACGTGACGTCAAACTAGGCTTTCATTGATACATGGGTGGGAGGTGTTTTTAGCGGTGACATAAGGTTTCCAATAATCGTTTTACGACTCTTTATTATCTAAAATAAATATAATTTAAGGATTAAAAAGGTCGAATAGATTGTTTGTTAGGTAAAAATAGAAAATACTATTATTTCAAGCAAGTACGTATACTATATTGGAATGGCTTCAAAATGTTATTTAATTTAAGACATTCTATTGACAATTTACCTAAATAGGTATATTTTATTAGGTATACCGTGTGTATTGTATACCTATGTCTAGCTAATAAAATATTCTCATTCGCAGTATTGCCAACTCACGCTATTAAAAAAATATTAAAATTGTACGACCAAATACAATACCATACCAATGCTATTCATTAATAATAAGACGTAATTTAATATTACATCCATACTAATATTATAAATGCGAAAGTGTGTCTGTCTGCCTGTCTGTCTGCTACGCTTTCATGGTTCGTCTGTTCAACCAATTTTGGTGAAATTTGGTACAGGGGTAGGTTGTGTCCCGGGGAAGGACATAGGCTAGTTTTACCCGGAAAATTAAAAAGTTCCCGCGGGAATCAAAAAATCTTAATCCACGCGGGCGAAGTCGCGGGAATCATCTAGTTATTTATAATTAAAATTAACGGTAAAAAAGAATTAAGTTATGTAGGTACCTAGTACCTACATAGTACAACTTTATGTACTACTTTTTTTAAACCTTTATTGAAAACAATACAATAGAACTTAAAGCTAGAAACATGCCCGCGTGGAATGGTGGCAAGAATGCTGGCTGCATTTCCTCGGGACCTCGTTGGACACCCAGGCTGATCCTTTGCGCAATAAATAATTATAATCTGTGATTAAAATAAAAATATCCATAGACAATTTCGGTATCTTGAGATATCTCTAGCTTATGGTATCTTTGATTGCATCGTAAAAAGAAAATCTACTAACTTAGGCGCATCGCTTCCTATATTAAAAGTATTTTGTATTATATTTATTAAAAAACAAAGCCAATTAATAAATAGAAAATCACAAGAAACCACAGACTCGAAAATATAACTTAGTTAAATAGGTAATGCAGTTAAATTTGGAAGACTGTCATATCTACTTAAATTGCTAGATTACCACATGATTACCATAGACATTCAAATTAGTCGGATTATAATTAGGTCTGCACTACCAAAATATCGATATTCAGAGTTCGTGACTAGTAATCTGTGGTTAGCGACCCATTGCTACAATCCTGAAAAAGCTTACGTGAAGCCGGCTTTAAGGACTGTAACAAAGGATATCCTTTAGGACATTTTTGGATGTGATATTGCGACAATTTATAGCCGATCGCTCTGCTGTTTACACTCAGGTGACAATTTATGCACCTCAACGTCGTAACCCAAATCTCAAGCAATGGTCATCCATGGAAAATAGCGCAAAGTCGGAGAGATCGAATCCATATTATAGTATAGCAAAAGTTTTTCGTGAAACATTCAAAACAAGCACGGTTAACAGTCAACGTCACTAAACTAAAATCACCTAAAATAATGATCACAAATCAGAATGACATTGACATCTTCAAATACGTTTGTAAATGACGTTTCGTTGCACAAAATATGTGAATGTGAAGGTAAGGTTTTAATGCAACTATATTATTATTCATTATTAATTACATTAAAATAATAATTATGAGTCATTTTCAATAATTAAAAACACAAAATAACGAATTTAAACAAAGATCCGTGGTATGATTTATGTAATAGGAGTTTTTTTTACATAAAAAAACTTAATAACTCTAGTTTTATTTAGTCGTGTATGCGCAGAATGTAATGCAAATTGCGGCAGGAGAAATAGGAAGTAGACGAGGGAGTTGTTGAATTACTTTTTTTTTACATTTTTAAATCCGCAAGTGTTTCATCAATAATTATTAAATCATACGTGGTCATAATTCCCTAAGATAATTTTAAAAAGTTTACATTTTGTGTAAATTATGAAAATGGGTGGGGCAGAATCAGGCATTCTCCTTATAATGGCTGTAACTCAAGTCTTTCCATGTATCGGTCGTCAGTCGTGTACATAACTGTCATTACTAATTTTTTTTTGAAACGATTGGGTTTGCCAGATTGGGGTTAGCATGGGGTTAGCGATGCAAATGGTAAAGAAAGCATTACAATAATTAGGTGTTTTATCCACTTAATTGGTCTAGGTACCTACTCTAAGGAATTATGAATATGATATTTTGAATTATTAAAAAATCTATTATGTAGGTGCCTACCTACCTACTATACCGTTAAAGTCTAATGAATGACTAATGACGCAGTTTAGTGGTAATCCACTAAACTGCGTAAACCAGTGAGTTATTATTAATACCTACTAGCTGATGCGGGCGCGACCCGTCCGCGTGGATTGAGGTTAGGTATTTTGGTTCCCGCGGGAACTCTTCGATTTCCCGGGATAAAAAGTAGCCTATAAATAGTTATTAAATAAATAATAAAATTGTTTTATTTCAGGTAGGGACCCATAATACAAAATACAGAATAAAATACAGAATATAAAAATAAAAAATAAAATAACTATAGAATTAAAACATAAGCTACAACTTCATTAAAATACCATTGGTAAATAGGTACCTAGACTATATTATGTCACTTTAGTGTTCCGGGTCTGGTACACTTTCAACCAGTGTTTAAAAACACGTCAGGGGATGCCTGATGCCTATGTGCTATTCCAGACTAGGTATAATCTATCTCTGTGCCAAATTTCATGTAAATCCGTTCAGCCGTTCTGACGTGAGTTGAACGCTGACGCTGGTTTTTGAGTAAAAAACCAGCCAAGTACGAGTCGGACTCGCACACCGAGGGTTCCGTACAAACCTGTAGTAAGTTTTAAATTATTAAAAAAAACTACTTACTAGATCTCGTTCAAACCAATTTTCGGTGGAAGTTTGCATGGTAATGTACATCATATATTTTTTTTTAGGGGGGGGGGGGGGGGGACACATTTTACCACTTTGGAAGTGTCTCTCGCGCAAACTATTCAGTTTAGAAAAAAATGATATTAGAAACCTCAATACCATTTTTGAAGACCTATCCCTAGATACCCCACACGTATGGGTTTGATGAAAAAAAAATTTTTGAGTTTCAGTTCTAAGTATGGGGACCCCCAAAATTTATTGTTTTTTTTCTCTTGTCTTAATGCGGTTCACAGAATACATCTACTTACCAAGTTTCAACAGTATAGTTCATAAAGTTTCGGAAAAAAGTGGCTGTGACGTACGGACGGACAGACAGACAGACAGACAGACAGACATGACGAATCTATAAGGGTTCCGTTTTTGCCAAATTTGGCTACGGAACCCTAAAAACATCCATCCATCCAAACTTTCGCATTTATAACATTAGTGTATAATACTAAATTATCATTGCTGGCTACTAAGTACTAACCTCAACACTTCGTACCTGCCTACTTACCTTTCTTTTTCAGACTACTTAACTAGATAACTATAAATTTGTATTTTTGTAATCTGCAGCCTAACGATATCTAGCCCAAACATTCGATAAAATCAAGAAAATAGGTTCCTTCTTCGCGGTAGGTAATATATAAAATCATTAAATCCATACCGACTAATATATTGTACCTACCTGCATTTAAAAGTGTGTATGTCTGCAGTCTACTAAGTACTTACATCTACACGGTTTAATGTTCACAGTTCTACCGCGTTTTGAAGGGTTGCATCCCAATAAGCTCTAGTAAGTACCTATAGTAGTGTTCCCACGGAATTGGTCAATAATTTAAATCTAAGTATGCGAACGAAGTCGCGTGTAGGTAAAGTTCCTACTTCCTACCTACCTAATGTCTGCCAGAACCAAGCCAGAACGAAACCCTGAGCAGTTCAATTCCACGCAGTCGTGTCTGTCTTACCCCTTGAGTGTTTTTTGTAAAGCGCGAAGCCAGAAGCTCGCCTTGCAGAGGTCCTGAATGAAGTACCTAGTGTTAGAGGGAAAAATCAAAACGAGTGTTCAATGTTCATGGCATCACTGCCATTACGGTGGTCGACTCTAGAATAGAGCTGGCAACACTAGGTTAAAACTCTTGAACAAAGAGATGGGTGACGGCTTATTGTGGAAATACATAGGTAATAATACTTGTTCAATATTTATATGCAACCTTTTTCGGTCGCAATGTTGCTGGCACACTACACGACACACCACATTAAAAACCTACATTGTCACACAAATATATTATAAAATAGTATGTAATATATCGCGGTCGGGGAACTTACGAACATTGAGGTATTAATGCTTACGAACAATCTTTTAATGGTGAATATGGTGATATTCATATAAGTGCACTATCCTGATTCCTGACTGGTGATCTCGACACCTGGAAAACAATAACTACAGCGGGCGGGTGAGTTTAGGGCATATTAATATATATTTAGTTTATTGTATCAATACAGAGGAATTCAAGTTCCATACCAGCCCAACGGCAGACAGCAGACCAGCGAAACTTCTGCTGAGCTTCTGCTAATAATTTACAATACTTATGTGGTTTGAGTGTTTCCTTTTATTAATATGTATCTCAAACTATACTACATAGCGCAGTTAAACATAAACGTAAACATTTCATAGATCAGAACGGCTTAAGTATTACTTTCGTAATAGCAGCAAACAGTCAGCGTACGTATACCTACTTAGTTCTCTATGTAGGTACTAGGTATCTACTTACTGAAAGAAATTACAGTAACAGATTTATGTATGGTTAAATAATTACTGTAATAGATAGCTTCAAAAATAGAGAACAATCGAAACTACCAACAAACAGACATTCGACTGATTTTTCGTGATAAGTTTAGGTTAGTTTGAAAATACCACACTAATGGTTACACTAGTTCCCGACTTTCGGTGCCCCTGGCACTGACAGTAAAATTGCACAAATTGCTCGAGTTGCACGACTTACAAATACCTACATTTCTAACTCAGTTTCTAGTGATTTTGTTCGCTTTCCATTAGTATAGAGCTCGCTGAAACTTTTCACCAGTGACCGCAAACCAGTCTGGCTAAATTAAGTTTCCACACAACTTTGCAAAGTTGTCCTAGATCCACAAGATTGTACATTAACCAAATGTAAGTAACTATGTCAGAGGACTACATTCAGATGCAGACAGACGGATAGCTTCGTGGGCACATAAGTATCTACTTGTGGTTCTTGCCGAAATCTTTTTCAGCAAATCTTTCGCCTACCTACCTACTTAGAAGACTTTTTGACGACCTCCGTGGCGCAGTGTGTAGCCCTGTTGTCTTAACGTGCGGAGGTCCCGGGTTCGATCCCCGGCAGGGTCAATTTGGGAATTTATAATTTCTGAATTTTCCCTGGTCTGGCCTGGTGGGAGGCTTCGGCCGTGGCTAGTTACCACCCTACCGGCAAAGACGTGCCGCCAAGCGATTTAGCGTTCCGGTACGTTGCTGTGTAGAAACCGAATAGGGGTATGGGTATAATATAACTGCCATGCCCCTAACAGGTTAGCCCGCTACCATCTTAGACTGCATCATCACTTACCATCAGGGCAGTCAAGGGCTAACTTGTAGTGGATAAAAAAAAAATGACAATAATGTAAACTTTTACAATAAGTTCTGAAAACTAAACATACTGAAAGCTGTAGTTTACAGTAGGTACTTACTTATCCGGCAAGAGTACCTACTTATTTTACCGGCACGAGTCGAAAGCACAAGATGGACAGTAGTGGGGTCAAGCCATTAAAGAAAGATTTTTGAAATAAAAATAATTGACTTCAAACGACAACCTAAAAAAATTCGTCGCTCCGCAGTTATATTTTAGAGACGTCCAGCCCAGTTGAAGTACCAATTAATTAAGCTTTGTAAGAGCACAGTCACCCTATTCCCTAAGATAGCCCAACCGTGACGGGGCACTTTTAATTTTCTGGTGTCACGAGTTACAGCGATAAGGCCGTTCCCCTTTTCACCCTCTGACGAAAGTATGCAATGAATGGGTTTCTTATTAAAAGTGTAGAAAACTTTCATCATCAAGATAAAGTTCTTCATTGTTCTATAGGACCAAAACTGCGAATTTCACCCTATTATTTTCTAGGTAGACAACGTTAAGGTAATAAATAAGTATAGGTACTTACTTAGTACCTATCTAACATATTATCTATACTAGTGGTTCGCCACGAAACTGGGGGTCTACTCTCTTTCTCTAAAACGAAACTTCGCAAACAAACGAACGAAATTTCGTTAACTCCTCTCCTATATAATATTATTATCTCTATGCTCCTCTCTATTTCGTTTTCGTACACGCAGACGAAGTACGGATCCATAGAAAATTATCGTGATCGATTGGATTGAACTATTTTGAGTGGGTCTAATAACTGACTAATTACGTTCGTTTGCGATGTTTCGTTTGAGAGAAAGAGAGTAGACCCCCTGAGACCATCCATCCATAAGATAGTTTTCATCAGTGCTATCAGTAGACTATTTTTTTATTCTACGTAAAATGGTGCTAACGTCTATTGCATATTTGTAAGCACAAACGAATAAACTTTTACAGAGCGCCATCTATTGACATCATTGTGAAGTTGTGTTAAATATATTGAAGCTCAATAAAAATTAAATAATTTCGTTTCCAAATATTTATCTAATTTTAGTATTTGTTGTTCAAGTACAGGATATAATTCAAATAATTGGTCAAGTTTCAGGCTCAGCCTTTCAGAAAATTGAGAGTTCTGAGGTCAACTTTGGACGTTAGAAAATCTCCACTTTAAAAACCCCCCATTTCTTCAATTTTAGGGGAAAAATTAAAAAAAAAACTTTTTTTGGACTCTATTCCTAATTATCTTTAAAATGATATACCGCAACCATAAGTAACGCTATAAAAAATATTTTACTTCGCATTCGCTTGAACTATGAGAGCCCCCCTGAAATAATGATTTTTATAACTTTTTAAGCTATATTCGCCTGAAGGCCATCGGTTTACATATTATATTTAAATTTGAAGTAATTACGTTCAGTAATTCAGAAGTTATAATATCTGACAGACGGACGGACGGACGGACGGACGGACAAGTGCAAATTCACTCAAGTAGACTCAGAGACCTTCGCTTTGCTCGGTCAATAATGTTGTAAATAATTAATTGAAACTCAGAAGAACTATTTTTAGACTCTCTTTTGTAATTTTTTAGCTATTTTTATTTTTAGGCATTGGACATTTGAGGTGAACAATGTAAAAATGGGCCCCTGGTTCGTGATAGTACGTTATTTCGGTAGTTTTGTTTCTGGTGCAAAAAATAAGCAATTTAAATAATATTTATTTAAAATATACATTTGTATAAAATCTCTATCATTTAAGCTGTCTAAATAATCAAGTGCTAACATTTTGGCTACTAAACTGAAAGCAATACGACTCTCGAAACTATCAGTCGGCCACAAACATCTGTGCGGCTTGCGTTTCTTACTTGTCACCGTAAGGTTAGCGCTCGTACTTCTTAAGCTTACAGAAAGGCATAGTCCATTTGAATAAAACTTTTAATAGGGCTTTTATGTGTTTCTTAACAATTGATTTGACTCGGAAAAATTAATTTACGAGTACAAGCATAGAATTCCGTCAAAATTGCAATAACTCGACTCACGAAATAGCGGTCATTTTATTTTTCATGTGTCCCCTAATTCGTGACCCTAACGAATTAGGGATATTTTAGATACATTTTTGTTGCTTGTGTATTTATATAATAATCAAGATAATTTGAATGTAAATTAAAAAACAAATAATGTACCTATTTGATTAAGTTTCTTAGGAGCTAAATTCGGTATATGTTTTGTTCACTAGAATTCTTATAATACGAGTTTAAAGGTGACCTGAATTTACAATTATTAGAAAAATTCGCATAGGTACTATCAGCTAAATTTTGTTTGTTATTCGATTAATTTCATGTAATTTTGTTTATTTTTATTATATATAGGGTAGTTAATAGTTAAATTACATAATTTAAAAATGATTTACAAAATTGGGTGCTGGAATTTCCAAAAATCAATATCACGAAATAAGGGACAGTCTATTTTGCACTTTTCCCTAAGTTCGTGACAGATAAATCTAAACTGGTAGGCTACTTACCTAAACGTGAAATCGGTACATTTTTTTAGCTTCTATTAAGTAGTTACGTATCTTAGCTTGTTAAGAATTCAGTTATTTGAGTTCGTAATTTTGTTTTGTACCTAATAAAAGCTGTAATATTAAAAAATAATGTCCTCCCGACCTAATTTCGGGCACGGCGGCCAATCTCCGGGAGTCATCTGCGTGGGAGATATTATAGTGCGCACAGGTGCACTGTCTGTTCCTTTACTCTTATAGCCTGATGGGACGGAAAATCTGACACGACTGGAGAGAGATCAGGCGCAGGACCGACGGCTTAACGTACTCTCCGAGGTACGGGTGAAACACCGCTAACTTCTTAACTTCGGGCTAGTACTGAGAATTTCTTGTCAGAAAAACCCCAATACTAGTTATGGCCCGACCCGGGACTCGAACCTGAGACCTCGTCGGCTGCAGTTGAACATGCTAACCACAAGACCAACGAGACAGTTTCCGTGGGAAAAGCTGTACATAGTGTCATTAAGCTGAATGTCACTCTCATATTTTTTTTATTATTTTTTTTTAATAAAAACTATCTTTATTCCTGTTCCTGTTCTTAATTATTAATAAATTATCAGAAATAGCTGTAAAAACTATATCCCGAAATAGGGGCCACGAGTTCACGAACTTAGGAGCAGAGCCAAATTTTATCACGAAATAGGGTTCAAACAAGAGGTCCACAAATAAATTAATATAATTAAAACTACGAAATACAACAACATAATTCATGCATTAAATTACTGGCAAAATACCAATATACATCACACAAAAGCTTTCAAACTGACATCATTTTTAGGAATTTATTTAAAAAATCTTAAAGTCATAGGAGCCTTAACATACCGAAGTAGGGGACACTTAGGTACTCGTACGTTAGATGTTACAATAGAATAATTGAATTGACCAATATTTTGTTTTGTCAAGTTACATGCAAAATATTATTATCTTTATAAGCCCATGACTGTTGAGCTCGAGTCTCTCTCTCTCTCAGAATGAGATACCACGCCTAGCAAAGTGCGAATTGGCATACAGAACGCACATAACTCCGTAGAGTCAGAGATAGGTATATTCAATCTCAGAGTCCTTATCGAATTTCCCCTATAGTCTATCTATCAACTAAATCAATCAGATAAAGCCCGAAGTTACAGTCTTATAGGCTCTTTCCGCACTGCTTCCGAACTGAATCTCGTTTTCCGAATCCGAAAATATCTCCAATTCGGAGCGTTGTTCACGAACCGAATTAACCACAACATTACTTGCATGAACGCTTGCGCACTGCGTGAGATCCGAATCTGCTCAAGAATACGCAAGCAACATCCATCGAAACCGACGAAGTGTGAAATCGACATCCGGATTCGATCCGATTTTTGACTTGTTTCGGATTCGGATCGGATGCAGTGTGTAAAGGCCCTTACAAGTATAATATGTATTGTATAGTAAATAGGTCGGTGCCAAGTTGTAGCACCGAGCGCTAGAACCTGAAATGCAATAGATATCATAATGCTGTTAATATAATTATCAAACTTGCACAATGGGGATACGGCTACTATCTATGTTTATACATAAGTAGATGTGATGTATTTAGATAATGTATTGTGCTCAGTGCTGTGCTAGAATAATATTATCTATATTCTATAGAACGTTACGTTATTGTTAGTTTTCGAGGATGAAGTTTCGGCAGTCTCAGATTAATAAGTACTAAGTTCGTTCACAGATTCAGAACAGTGACGCAATCATAACTATGTTTGGAATTCCTACTTTTTATTATTTATTAATATAAATAACTAGCTGCTGCTCCCGACTTCGTCCACGTTGAATAAGTTTTTTAATTCTCGTTTTAATTTTGCAATAAGTAACTCCAAAGATTTTCCAAGTACAGTTCGCGCGCGAGTTGAATGCAGAGCTTATGTACCTATGTGTCACCATACAAAAGCTCTGCATTCAACTCGCGCGAGAACTATATACCTACCACAATTTATGTGACCATTGTTTTTAAATTTAAAAGGGGTAAGCTGAGCAGTGAGCTATTGTTAAAATATAGATATTATGTGCAATTGCAGACTTTTCTGTAGACCTATAAAAGAGGAACAATACGATCCTACATCGTTTTGTTATATCTCAAAGGAATTAGGCAGCGTTTTTGATGAAAGCTTCCAGTCGGCTTGATTTTTCGACATCTTCAACAATCATGGTCATATTTCAACCAATATAGACAAAACATTAATGAGTTATACACATAAACCTTCCTCTTGAATCACTCCGTTCATTGGTGAAAACCGAAATATGATAATCGGTTGGGTAGTTTTTTAGTTTATCGCGTTCAGACAGACAGACAGATGCATCAGGAGGACTTTGTTTTATAGTATGTAGTGATAGTTAAAATTTATTATTTGTTAGTTGATAGATTGTTCTGTGTAATATATATTTTAGAAAGATTACAATTTACCGTTAAAAATAAATGAGTTAGAGAAGGCAGAGTGCTACGTGGCTACGAAGTAGCAGTTTGTTCGTAGCTTTCACGTAGCGCATTAGGGCGGAAATAATATACTACGGACCAAGTGCCCAGTGTAAGTTCCACATCTCCGCCACAAATAATTAATTTAATTTGCCCTGAAATGTAATAGGCATATTACATTTTAGGGCAAAACCATAGTAGGGAGAGTATGGTACGTAAGCTACGTTTCTTCGTAGCCACGTAGCACGTTACAAGTTTTATCTTTCCCATCTAGTCACACTGTGACACGATTGGGGCTCGATGAATACTCACCCAAACCTTAACTGTAAACATTATAATTATTCGCTTTCATCTAAAACAAAAACCGACTTTAAAACCATTTTTAAAACTATACCTCTATGTACCAACTTATACTAAAAAAAGTAAAAAGCATTATCTGGGAATATTTTGTTTTGTGTTGATTTTCTCAAAAAGTGCTAGATCAATTTCGATAAAATTTATATGGGACCACCTCTGAATTATGATCTACCAAAAAAAAAAGAATCATCTAAATTGATTCATAATAATTGGCGGAATGATCGCGTAACATACGTACAAAAAAAACATACAGTCGATTTGAGAACCTCCTCCGTTTTTGAAGTCGGTTAAAGAAAAACGGTTGATAAGTCGTCTTGCCATTTAAACTAAGACATTCGACTTCGCTTTTTTGCCCACTAACATAATTATATCAAAGTAAAAAAAAAACATGAATTTAAAGATTATTTGTACAAAAAGAACATAAATTTAAAAAAAGGATTGGCACAATTTTAAGATTTGCTATCTCGTTTAACCTAATTCCAAAAAACAGTCGCGTATCCACAAACTTAGAAGTGTAGTACGTGCTTCCAAAGATCTTGGGACTTTGATATGTATGCTTGATTGGCTTCATTGTGAACTACTTATTGCTAGGGCCGAGAAACCAAAACGATTGACTTTGTTACAGTTTGACTTTGATTAATATAAATTACTTCATATTTTAATATCCAATCAGCAAAACCTTTTCATAAAACATCCATACTAATATTATAAATGCGGAAGTGCGTTTGTCTGTCTGTCTGTTACGCTTTCACGGCCCACCCATTAAACAGATTTTGATGAAATTTGGTATAGGGGTAGTCCCGGGGAAGGACATGAACAAAAAATTGTATACTTGAACAAAAAATACTAAAATTTGATAAATATTATATAAGGAAACGAAATTATTTAATTTTTAATGAGCTTCATTATTTTTAACAGAACTTCACAATGATGTCAATAGATGGCGCTCTGTACATGTTTATGGATACCGCGAGGTCTCAGTTCGGGGCGAACCACTAGTTTAAATCGAAGTTACCTACTTATTTATTGAAGCTACGAGGATACTTTATACTTTAGTATTATTACCATTTTTTTGTGTTCTTTTTTTATTAAGCTAAGTAGATAACCATGATAAAATATAGGAGGAAAGCTCGTTCAAAACTATCCTTGATCTCATATACTTGGGGCTCAGTTTTTAAATAATATTCATACCGTATTCATATGTAGCGGCGTGCGTGCAAATATCACGGTGGCGTAACGATTGCTACGAACCCTCGTAAGCCGAGATTAGGGAGGACTTAAACCGTTCACCTACAAGTTACTATGCGTGTCATTGAGTTGTAGAACATTAAGTTATAATATGCAGGGAGGTAGACCGCTACTTTTTTTATTATAATCATCACATAAATGGAATTAATAAATCTTTTTAGTAAACAATATAATTAATAGTAATACACTTTAAGCTATCCCATTCATTCTGGACTACTATATACCTATTCTGCGGTATAAATTTATAAAAAACCGGCCAAGTGCGAGTCGGACTCGCGCACCGAGGGTTCCGTACAAACCTGTAGTAAGTTTTACGATTTATGACGTATTAAAAATAAAAATTACGTTTGTTGTATGGGAGCCCCCCTTTAATATGTACTTTATTGATATTTAATTATTTATTTTGAAAGGTATTAATTATTGGTATTTAATTATTTATTTTGACAAGTTAATATTCTGTGAAAATTTGAACCGTCTACCTGTTACCGTTTTTAAAATTGAGCAAAAAAATACGAAAAAAACACGTTTATTGTATGGGGACCCCCCTTAATATATATATTTTTTTAATTTTTAGTATTTGTTGTTATAGCGGCAACGGAAATACATCATTTGTGAAAATTTCAGCTTTCTAGCTATCACGGTTTATGAGATACAGCCTGGAGACAGACAGACAGACAGACAGACAGACAGACAGACAGCGGAGTCTTAGTAATAGGGTCCCGTTTTTACCCTTTGGGTACGGAACCCTAAAAAAGGGTCATCTTTGCGCATTTTGTTTTACAATTTCTTTATTTTTCTTTGTATGGCAATAAAACAGTTATGCATCATTATCATATTATATTCGATCTAATAAATAAATATCTACTCTTCTTACACTTGTAAATAATATTAACAGGTGCGTCAAATAACTGATAAATTATAAGGATGTTATTGTAATGGTGAAATGAAAATGAAATTTATTGATAAAAATAATCGTCGTTTCACAATTTTGTCGGGAACCCTGAAGTAAGTTTGAACAAACCTGCATATCTCGGGGTCCCCGCGCTACCTCCTCTCTAGGTATATTATAATTTACTGAGCACGTTAACATTCAAAAGTGGTTACGATTATTCCTCTTTTACCAGTGTGATTTTATCATTACGTTCAAAGCAGTGAAAGCCTCTAGTATAATATTGACTCCTCTGACCTCTCTGCATGTGTCACGACAGTAATATAGACACTATTCATTTATCTAACCAGCGCGGCGGTGGTGGCGTTAGTAAGTAATTAATTTAGTCTGACAATTAGCGAAGTCTACTTGATAACAATTAACGTTAAATGCATAGTCACATTATTAACTAAGCATTCAGTAAGTAGTAATTTATACCTGACAATTGTTGTTTTGGTTAAATAATATACTGGGCTAATTTAGAAATACTAATAACCTCTTAAGGGCAAGGTCTCTACATAATACAGTTATTTTTGTACTACAACTTTTTAAATAACTCAATAAATATTACCTGGTGGGAGGCTTCGGCCGTGGCTAGTTACCACCCTACCGGTAAAGACGTGCCGCCAAGCGATTTAGCGTTCCGGTACAATGCCGTGTAGAAACCGAATAGGGGTATGGGTTTAATATAACTGCCATGCCCCTAACAGGTTAGCCCGCTACCATCTTAGACTGAATCATCACTTACCATCAGGTGAGATCGCAGTCAAGGGCTAACTTGTAGTGGATAAAAAAAAAACAAACCTTCACTTTAAACTGCATCACCATTTGCCAGCAAGTCTGATTGCAGCCAAGCGCTAGTCTATAAATTACTTTAAAAAAAAAACATTTTTTTTAAAAACTTTCCTCTGTAGACTCTGGGCACTCTTCAACTCCGGGTTTCTAATTAGTAGTCAGTAGTCATAGTAGTCGACTAGTCGAACGATAAACGATCCGCCGCCGTACGCCAAGCGCATGTGGCGTGGAGTTATGCTGTCTTTGAGCAGCAAATTTAAATATTTTTAGTATTGATTTAAAAAAAAGTTATTATTAAAAGTTGGATTAAACCAGACTATTAAAAGTTGTTCAGTATTACGTACAGAAGCTTACCCTAAAGAGGTTATTAGTATTTTTAAATTAACTCTGTGTAAGCCCTGCTTAATCCTGTTTTACATACCTACCTACTTAACTATTTTTAAAATACTAAAATTGTATTATAATATTCGTATTAGCAGAGATAATGATCAATAGGTACGAATAAGTTTTACCTATTCTATATTACGGCCATTAGTAAATACTAGAATACATTACATTACACATTAATTTCTCGTCCCAACAAATTATTTTTTTACAAATTGCATAACATTTTCGTTTAGAACCATTAGTTAACTTTTAGCCACGAATATATAAAACGGAGATTATTTTATAAAGGTTTCACGGCAAGCCCGGGGCGGGTCGCGCGGCGGAATATAATAATAGTCGTCGGGGCACGGAGGAATATCATCTCGGTACATTGTGAAGCGCAGGATGCTCATTAGATGACACCCTAGGGCGCCACCGTACTACCTTCTCTACCTACTAGTCAGCGGTCGCCCAAATTAGTTTTATTATACCTTCGCTCAATAATCTACTATGCTACTTAAACCTTCAGCTCGTCGTCTCATTTTCTTTGTGGTTTGAATAATTAACACGTTTTCTTTCTCCATTTTCTCTGTGTATTTCGACAACGGGAATTTTCGATTAGTTCTTTGTGAAACCATAGTCTCGGTTATGAAATTGCACATTCAAAGAGCGGATTGTGTAAAGCTTGCAAGTTCAACAGTTGCGACTCATTATGCGTGTCATGTCTTATGAAGAAACTTTGAACTTCCATACAGCAAAATCCTGAACTTTCAAGAGAGGTTTCTAACAACTTTATTTTCCTTCCTTCCCTTTAAGGGCGAAAACGTACTAGGTACCGGAAGGACTAAAACTGTTTTGTACTGTCGCGCTAGCCTGTGCAGTTCAATAATACCCGACATTTTAGTCTGCTGGACCTTTTTTTGTCCATAGTGTGTTTTTACTTTCACATTAGTCAATTAACGTTAATTATGAGCGACTCTGATCCTTAATTTGTTAAAAAGGTACCTACCTTAGATTTTGTGCTTAGAGTAAGTGATGTAGTTAATGTAGAAGATTTAATTATTACAGGAATGACAGTAAAGTTTTTTAATATAAAGGCTGTGGTTTTACGTTGAGTTTTGTGGACAAAATTAGTTGTGAATCCACAGCTAGATCGATTTATCTCCATCGATTAAATCGGCCAGATGCTCATGTCGCGAACTGTAGGCACCGATGGCCGAATAAAGTAGCGCTGCACATCGATTTCCTGTCATTGGCAGCTTGTGTGACCACAGCAGGTCCGTGATCGAGCTATAATTTCCTAAACTCTATAAATAAATTCTGCAGGTACTGTTTAAACATTTCTCTTTCATGCCGATGTCATAATAAAGTATTACCACAGGTATTACCAACTGCTGCAATGTCAGTATGACGGCTATCTTTTAACGTAACCGATAAAATCTAATATTATAAAATACTAATATTATAAATGCGAAAGTGTGTCTGTCTATTCGTCTGTCTGTCTCTCTGTCTCTCTGTCTGCTACGCTTTCACGGCCCATGTGCTCAACCAATTTTGATAAAATTTGGTACAGGGCTACTTTTTATCCCGAAAAATTAGAGTTCCCGCGGAAACCAAAATACCTCAAACCACGCAGACGAAGTCGCGTGCATCATCATCAACATCGACCGATAGACGTCCACAGCTGGATATAGGTCTCCTGCATTTACAGCAACCTTTCTGATGTCGTCCGTCCGAGTAGGGGGTCTGCCAACGCTGCGCTTTCCAGTGCGGAGTCGCCGGTCCAGGACTTTGGGACCCCAACGTCCATCGGTTTTTCGAACTATGTGCCCCGCCCATTGCCACTTCAGCTTCGCAACACGATGAGCAATGTCGGTTACTTTAGTTCTTCTGCGGATCTCCTCATTTCTGAAGTCAGGGGCATCAGCTAGTAATTTATAAGTTAAGGGAAAAGTGATTAACTGACCGGATCTATCAACGCACACTCACTGTGCACTGGATGGAACGGGCTAAAATTTGGACGTAGGCACCTGCTAAGAAGAGAAAATTCAAACGAATGGGGTAAGATAGGGCTTTGAAATTTGCTTGCCGCTCAAAATAGATATTAGCGCGAGCGAAGCCGCGGTCAATAGCTAGTGTTAAAATAATCACAATCACTCATTTAACTAACACAAAATCCTGCGGTGTCGTATCCTTCAACTCGGAAGTGTGGTACGTGCTTCCAAAGGTCTTGGAAGTTGGAGACGCCTGATTGGCCCTATTGTAGACAGTCAATACTCCATCTCATGACGCTAACCGAATCGCTTCATCTTATTAAATGTTTAGGTACTTTTCCTTTTTTTACACTTTTTTATATTTTGTGCTAACAAAAAAATGTGCCTATCAAATTTTTTATGGAAAAGGCATCTGCTTAGAATTAATAGTATGCTCTATTGGTACCTATACCTACTTAGAATTTTTGTAAGTATTTATAGTCTTGGTTCTTAAAACATTCTAAATGAATTAAATTGATGAGTTAATAAAAAATAAGTTATCTAAGATGAGTAAATCCACGCAGTAGGTAGGTAAGTAGCCGTGTTTTGCAGTTATGACGATGTTTATCAGCTTAGAGTCTGATTCGGATAAATCGATAGCCAATGATTTTGGATTGTGACCCTAAGACTTTCAATAAAAACTTAATGCTCTATCCCTCGGCTAAAAATGTGCACTGGCTTGGTTCGCTACAAAAAAAAGGAACATATTCAAAGTATTTGTTTCTACTAAAACAGCCATTGTGTGTCGATTTGGAATAAAAATATAAACAATGCATCGTTATTTTCGTACGTTTGTCCAGTTTTTGTTAAATATAGAAAATATTTGTGTATGAAAAATTTCCCGCTGCCAATACATATCCGCATTCTGTACCTACCTATTGCGGTTTTTAGTCCTCACGTAGTAGGTACCTACCTACGATGGTGATTTCGGTCCATTTCTGTGAGATGCCAGACAATAGTGGCTTTCAGGCAAATGAAGGAAAATATCGCTATTCATATGTGGTCAGCCATGATTTTAAATATGGAAATACCTAGTCGATTTTTAAAGCGTCTGTAATACGTATACAGTACACATACTGACCCATCTACACTTTAAATAATATACATATTTCACAAACTTTAAACTTTCAGTACACATTATTATAAAGTTATGGTAATTTTTTTTATACCCTAGTCACTGTTGATAATTTTGGATGTTTATTCAAAACTAGATGATTCCCCGCGACTTCTTTCATGTGATTTAGATTTTTTTTTAAAACTTGTTGGGACTTCTTGATTTTCCGTGATAAAAAGTACCTACCCTACGTCCTTTCACGGGTACAACCTATATCTGTAACCATCAAAATCGGTTGAACAGATGAGCCGTGAAAGCGTAGCAGACAGGCATCTTTCGAACTTATATTATAAGTATAGATATAGTAGGTATGTAGGTACATATAGTATGGCTGAAAAAATAGGCAATGAAAAGGCATAGCTGCAGAAAAGGTCATGGGGTACATGATCTCACGCTCAAATTCTAGTGGAAGCAATCAACGTAGTGCTGAAAGGCGAAGTATCTGATAGGCTCTCGGCAGGCTTGGGTATATCGAACTGTCTGTCGTGGTTTACACCAAGACGCATAATACCTCTTTGCAAGGATTATTTCGCAAAAGCATTTCGCTATCTCTAACTTACAGAAGTACTGAATGTTGCTGGCAGCGTACCTACTATGTGCGAAAATTTAAATAGGAATACACAGAAGGATTCAGAAGATTAGGCGTTTAAGTATATCAGTTATATTATAGAACATGTACCTCTGCGACTTTGTATAGGTACGTGAATCTAGGTTTTATAAAAATCTCGTGGGAACTGTTTTAGTTTCGGTAGAGTTCGACTAGGTCGAAAGGTCGATTTCTGGCCGTAGCCAGCCAGAAAATTAGTCGGACACTTTCGGTTATAAAGTTTACTCTGTCACTACATTACCAAATTTTGAGAAAATCGGTTTGAATTGTTCCAGAAAGTTATGCGTAGATAATGTAACAATATGTAGAAGTGTATGCTACTATACATATTATATGCTACGAACAGGTGGTAATTAGTACTTTAAAATACCCAGACTTTGTCACACTTGACATTTCAAATGTGTAATTTCAAGCCAACCTTCCTTGCAATGACTTCTAAAGCCTGTTATGTATGCCAATTTAAAATGTAATTAAGATATACCGTTAAATATATTTGGAGCACAGTAGTGTCTATTTATCTTCATTTTCACATAAACGCTAAGAGCATTCCGTAGCAGGCATTAGAATAAGAGCACAACAATGCATCGGCGAGGGCTTGCTAATACCTCTCTGGAGCGGATTAGTTCAGAAATGGTCGTGCTTAAAATCTCTTAGCGTGAAAGCTGATCCGTCCGCACCGCTCCACGCAGACTCTACAGTACAATCAAGTGCCTACCAGCCGTCAAATGGCATATTGTAAAACGGCTAAGCGCTCAGATATATCTGCCTCTATTGCTTTATTACGAATGTTTAATGACAATTTGAGTTTTGTCTGTCTGTCTGTATATTTAGCTGTCCTCTTGTCTGATTCTTTTTAATTCCAATATTACAGTACGATATCATACAATTTCATCACAAAGTAAAAATAAAACACTATAAAAAGCAACATCGTTTTTACGCGAAATCGACACGGGTTCGGGGCAAACCACTAGTTTATGATAGTTCAATCCACGACGACGCGCCCCACTATTTATCGCGAGGGGAAACAGCGGGGTGTGGGGAGTTCAGCCCGAACATTAGTCTCGAGTCGACCACGGCTCAGTATACACGGTTAAGTTGGTTTGCTTTGCTGCGTATCGCGACCCACCGGAAAGTTGCTCTACTTTAATTTTTTGTAAAATATTATTTTTATTAAGTATGTCCAAAAAAACGGAACGAATTGTCCTTAAAAGCCAGGTAGGTATTTTGAAATTTAATCACTGGGTGTTCTATAAACAGAATTTATTATAACAATTAAATTGATTTTTCTAGGCAAGAGCAATAATTTCGAAAGTATACGATTTTATGAAAAAGGAAGCATGTAATAATTATGCAGAAAAAATAACCGATGCACGCTGAAGAACAGCACAGGTAGTTGGAGTGTCTGAAAGCACGGTCACTAGAATTTTACGCGAAAAGAAGGGGCATGGATTATAGCAAAATAAATGTAAATTTTTTCTTGCTACATTATTTCTTGTTATTAAAATATTATTATTAACCAATATCACAATTAATTCATTCTATGCAGGACCATCACGACTTATATTTTATTTTTTAAAGAAGGTGAAATGAAGTAGAGCATACTTCAAGTTAATTATGACATTTCTCGCTATTTAACTTTGTGTGCGTGTGCCCACATTGCTACTAGCTGCGTAGTAATAGAACTCACATTCTTGTAGTTTACATTGCACACTTGCACTGTAAGCGATTGCGGAAAAGAGTGGGGCGCGTCCTCGTGGATTGAACTATCTTATACGCACAGTAAAAGTTAATCTTCTAAAGAGCTGGTGAATCTCTCATAAAAATCCCTGTTTTTCGGCATTTTATATTGTTGTTTTCGTTTCTAATCTTATCAATTTTGCGTGTCGGAACACTTTCCGAATACTTGAATCATTTTTATATGTTACCTAACATATCCTTAAAAATAAAATATTTTAGCAAAAAATATTTTATAAAGAATTATTCATATAAATAACCGCCTATCTAACCGCGTCTTTCCCCAATGAGTGCCCAGGTGCCCAAGGTGCCCAGTAATCAGTAAATACCTGATACAGGTTCAGTAAATTGGCATAATATAATTACCGGACAACTTTAATTATGGAAATATTAGGCACGTATTTAAAGATGATACTGTTTTACGCTAAATATGATGATAATTTCTTCGTTATCAAAAGATTTGTTATACCAAATGGGTTACAACAAAACTGTTACAAAGTTAGCAGGTATTCTCAGTGAGCTCTTGTGCGCGTAGTAATATTTTAATCTTATCATTCGAGTCAAGTTTCGTGTCTGACGAGAAAACTTTGTTCCGTATGAAACTTTCCAAAGAACTCGCGACTTCTCCAACGAGTTACCTCACCTACTTCATGGCATGGAAGGCATATAATTATTATAATTTTAACAAAAATAGAAATACAGAGTATTGAGTATCGACCTAATGCTTTATCAATGTCAAACAAAAGAAACTATTCTTTTATATACCTACCCTTTAACAGAGCTTGAGGGTTCTGTCTTTGCCTCAGATATAGGCTTTGCTTAGCTAACATTATGCTTTAGTTAGTGTTTCTAAGACTGATTTCCCTATTTTTTTAAAAGCTTCTGTCACAGACGGCCAGACGAATACAATATTATGAAGATCAATGTGTATTGTAACTCCTGAAACGGTTGAAATTGTCTCACGTTGTACGTTAACACTGTCATAAATTTAGATTTATGTATGGGTACGTAAAGCTGAATGCTTTCGAATCGGATCACCGAAACTTTCCTGGTTGATAGAATATTAAATGCGCTATTACATTGATACTCGCCCCGGTCAGAACAAATTCCCAGTCAAAGCTAAACCTCTAAGTCTAAGTTAAACCTCTGAGAAATATTTATAATATACTTACTTAACGTACTTAAAAAACACTTCTGCGAATTTCACTCGAACTCACAAGTAAGTAAATTTATCGATTTCGATTATTGGTATAGACTACTCGTGTATCGGGCAGATAAACTTGCCCAAAACTGTATCGATAGCCGAATAAACTGGTAAACCACATCTGACATCGATTACCTGTCACTTGCAGCCCCATGTGACCACGACGGACCCGCTGAGGCCTTATCTATATCCACGGTTCCACGGAAAACGGTTGTATTGTCATCGATAAGTTAGAATTGATGTTTACATTATTATTAAGCATAGTATATTAATATTATGTATTGAAGTTACATACCTACTCCACCAAGCCAATGCATATTTGGCCAGCATGCAGATGGACTACCTATGTCCTAACCATGTTTGTTCTGAGAGGAGACTCCTCAGTAGTGAGCCGGTGATATCTTGAAAATATGATGAAATGATGAATCATTATTATACTCTAATAATATATTATAGATAAATCATTTTTAGGGTTCCGTAGCCAAATTTGGCAAAAACGGAACCCTTATAGATTCGTCATGTCTGTCTGTCTGTCTGTCTGTCTGTCTGTCTGTCCGTCCGTATGTCACAGCCACTTTTTTCCGAAACTATAAGAACTATACTGTTGAAACTTGGTAAGTAGATGTATTCTGTGAACCGCATTAAGATTTTTACACAAAAATAGAAAAAAAACTAAATTTTGGGGGTCCCCATACTTAGAACTGAAACTCAAAAATTTTTTTTTCATCAAACCCATACGTGTGGGGTATCTATGGATAGGTCTTCAAAAATGATATTGAGGTTTCTAATATCATTTTTTTCTAAACTGAATAGTTTGCGCGAGAGACACTTCCAAAGTGGTAAAATGTTGGTCCCCCCCCCCCCCCCGTAACTTCTAAAATAAGAGAATAATAAAACTAAAAAAAATATATGATGTACATTACCATGCAAACTTCCACCGAAAATTGGTTTGAACGAGATCTAGTAAGTAGTTTTTTTTTAATAATTTAAAACTTACTACAGGTTTGTACGGAACCCTCGGTGCGCGAGTCCGACTCGCACTTGGCCGGGTTTTGTATAGATGTTCCTAACTATGCACATTATTTATTTGTGATGTAATATTTTAATTATGCACGTTGCAATACATCTTTTAGAGTCTACGATAGCTATGTGATGGAAACAACTGCATCAATATCGACATAGTGCTTTTTAAATCATACCCACAAAGTGAAGCTCTTATTCCAAACGCATACCTACTTATTAGAACTATACAGACTTTATCGTATCCATTCCGTCGTGGGCAAAAAAGGAAATAAAGATAAGAAAGGCTATAAAATATCCATAATCCTAAATAATTAATATAATCCATCAAAACTAGAAAGTGTACCTAATACGTGCCTCGTGGTTGGTGTAGAGCCGCATGATTGGCTCTATTGTGATCACTCAATAGTCTATTCTCAAGTCGCTTATCAAACTGCTCCAATTTATTAAGTTCCTTTAATTTACTTTATACTAAGAGAGGAATATCTCGAAATCCTCTAAAATAGAAGCTATAAGGAGACGACGTAAGAGCTTATAAAATAATAGCAAACCATGATCAGCATAAACCTATAAAACCTAATTATTAAATAAAAAATAATGCTCTATGTATTATTCTTTATAAGAATTTATTAGTCAATTGTGCGACAGAGGCCTCTGATGCGCCTTCGCGGCATCATCCATTCATTCTTTCCTAACTAACACTTGTATGGCCGTCCATAATAATTATGTTCCTAATACAGTGAGTATTAGTAATATCACGTAATATTCCAGTACAAATAGAGCGCGTACTTAGTCAAGAAATAGTGTACAGAGATATTGCCATCTGAAATACACATCTGTTTCAGGGATAAACTAGAAGGTTAAGGATTAAGTAATTCTTATTTCCCTACTTAACTTTATCCCGAATTACTGGGGTCCGCTTTAGGGTATAGGATTAACGATTATCTTAATGAAAACGATAATAATCGGGACACAAGACTTAACGTCCTCTTCGGGGCATGAACCGTACGTGTACTCAAACTCGAGTGATTTGTTTATCACTATAATAAACCGTTTCAAATCAGACCGATTACGCCTTGATAATAAGAATTCAATAAAAAAAGTTTGGTGACGTCTTGCCTGTTAATATCCGGCATATTTTCAACAAGGTGATCCAAGCGATTTTTTCAGGTTTGATGCCGTTTAAACCAGATGTTAGCCCGCTATCATCTTAAACTGTGTCACCCCTTGATTGTCATGTGGTTACCATTAGATGAGATCGCTGTTAAGGGGTAACGTATTGTGGATAAAAAAAAGATTTCTCCTATATTTTTAACGTTCAAACAGGTGACTAATTTCGAGAGTGGAGTGGCTTAAAACGTTAGAATAAGAGCATTACAAAACATAGACGAGGGTCCGTTAATGTCTCTGCGGACCAGATTAATAATTCAGCTAAATGGTCGCGCTTTCATGAAAGCTACCGACGATAGCTGTTTGCAGGGCTCTGCAATTCGAGTGTTTTAATAGACACGCAGGTATAGCTAATTGAACTATTTGACAGTCTATTTAATTGTAGCTACTCGTAATTGCTGAATTCTGCAGGATACCATGAATACCTGATATTACGCGTTTTCAAAATACAGCGTGCTACTCACTACGAAAACGTAGTAGGTAGGTACGTTTCACGTAGAGGATATGTTCTATAAATATGTTGGGGATGATTTAAACTTTTTATTTACACTTATATACTTTTAAATAATATAGTTTGAAGTAATTAGGAGTTATTTCAATTCATTTCTTGTAATTTCCACTGTTAAATATTGTTGCAAAATATATAATAAAGTTGCTGGAGCATATTTCTCAATCTGGTTCGTAGAACGAAGCTCAGCGCTGTTGCAAGTCCTAGGATTTGTGTTTCGTTAGTGCAATCAGCTTTATTTATTTTATAGTAATTGAAAATCTTTCTAGATTTTCAATTACTTTATTTATATTGATAAAAATATTCTCATTAAGGCCTATGGCTCTTAATTTTTGTCTTTGTTTGGTTTGGTTAGTTTGGTGGTTTTTTTTGCAACAACCAAAGTTACCAACCTAAAGTTTTCTTATAACAACCCGTCGATAGACTTGCGCTGCGTATCCAGTCAATAGTAATTCATATAATAATATAATATCAAGTTAGTACTTTACGTAGCTTTATGGAATATTATTGTATCGAGATAGGTATTATTGGCAATAAAAAAGTTTGAACCAATTTCATCCTAACAGAACTTCGTTAAATTACGTATCAGAGGGTGGCTCTATACATTAATTATCCGGTAAATATCCGGTCACAGGCTTAACAAATGTCGGTCGACCAAACAAGCCGACAGGCTTCAAACATGCTGAGTCAGTTGCACGACAAAAGATAAGCTTTACTACGACAGAAATTGTGCAATTAGGGGTAGTGACAAGAAAATTGTATAACGTACCGTACGTACGTCCGTAACGTACGTCCCTAACGTACGTACGCAATAGGTATACCTACCTTTTTTTTATTCAGTGTTTTTTGCACTAGAATATACTGAACTTATATCAATTCACAAAAACTAGGGCAAAAGTAAAATAATTAAATATATAATAATATATTTTACATCTCTCATATTCGGTAAGTAGGTCCTTATTACCCCCAAATGGAGCTTGTAGGTGACCAATTAGCGCTCTAGGGTAATAATGTAGCTAGAAAAGCCCTAGGGCGGTAAGTAATTAAAAAAAGTATGATGGTTAGATGTACGCGAACTTTTTGAAAGAGTGAAGAGTTTTTTTTTTTAAATTACTTACCGCCCTAGGGCTTTTCTAGCTACATTATTACCCTGGAGCGCTAATTGGTCACCTTCAAGCTCCATTTGGGGGTAATAAGGACCTACTTACCTCACAATCGAGATGTAAAGCAGAGTAGTTAGCTCGGGTGTAAGCATCAATTGCACCCTCGAACTATAGGCGCCCTCGCTGTGCTCGTGCGCCTAAATATCTCGGGCTGCAATTGATGCCTTACAGCCCTTGGCTACTAATCTACTATTACTGTAACCGCTTTAGGTAAAATGACCAATAATGAAGTGATGGCAAAGGCCATTTATGCGTGACCTATTTAGACATATATTTACTACTTTTCTGTCGACTTTATAGAAAATATGAATAAAATGGTAAATAATGTATTTAGGATATTAACATTTTATTCCCGCAAAGGCGACAGTAACTACTCCATTTTATTTTTAAAAGTTTTCCTTACAGTACGCAAGCTACCTGATATAGATGTGCCTACCTCATACTTATTGTACCTGACTACGTACTCATCAGTGGTTTTTATGATCATCGTTAAGCAACAGGAATGTGACACTATAGGCCGTCAATAATTACCACAATCACTGTAATCCGACAATGAGGTTATTGCCGCAATCAACTCTGATTGGCTAAAACTCATAGCAACAATACTATAATTTAAGCCAATTACGACTGTACCAATGTGATAAAATTATAACATTAAATTACTGATCGCACTGTCGCAGTAGAACTGGTGTCTTGTTGGGCAACAAGTTTTCCATGTTCCTAGTGATTATAAAAAAACCGGCCAAGTGCGAGTCGGACTCGCTCACCGAGGGTTCCGTACAAACCTGTAGTAAGTTTTAAATTATTAAAAAAAACTACTTACTAGATCTCGTTCAAAATAATTTTCGGTGGAAGTTTGCATTGTAATGTTACATCATATATTTTTTTTAGTTTTATCATTCTCTTATTTTAGAAGTTACAGGGGGGGACACACACATTTTACCACTTTGGAAATGTCTCTCGCGCAAACTATTCAGTTTAGAAAAAAATTATATTAGAAACCTCAATATCATTTTTGAAGACCTATCCATAGATACCACACACGTATGGGTTTGATGAAAAAAAATTTTTTGATTTTCAGTTCTAAGTATGGGGACCCCCAAAATTTATTGTTTTTTTTCTATTTTTGTGTGAAAATCTTAATGCGGTTCACAGAATATATCTACTTACCAAGTTTCAACAGTATAGTTCTTATACATAGTTTCGGAAAAAAGTGGCTGTGACATACAGGCAGACAGACAGACAGACAGACATGACGAATCTATAAGGGTTCCGTTTTTTGCCATTTGGTTACGGAACCCTAAAAACACGGTTTTATGCAAACTGTGAAATAAAGGTCGCAAGGATTAACTCACGCGACTCAAGTTCTTTGGAGCACACACTATAGTCGTACCTATGGGTCTCATGCACCATTAAAACCGAAAGGGATCGCCTGACTACGACAAAAGTTGTGAGTTCCTCTTGAACGTAGTACCACAGATCAAAGTTTCCTCGTGAGACGTGAAACTTGACTTGAATGATAAGATTAAAATATTACGTTAGCTACAGTAACTCAGTGGAATCCTGCCGAGTGCTGACTTAGGAACTGTTTTACCTAAGTTCGTTTGGTAAAGTTTTATTATAAGCACAGATGTAGTACTACATTTGTGATTATAAGGTTAGTACTACATCTGTGATTATAAGGTTTACGAATGTTTCTTTAGTTTGATGTCGAGTGGTTCGGAACAAATTCAAAACTTCAAGTGGACTAATTACACGATAATTCTGCCGATACTTAAAATTTTAAATTTCTATAGGACAATATTACTTACATGACTTTCAAAATTCTTATTTTTTTCAAAATAATCGTTATACACATCGTTATACACATTTAGTTAACCTCGTGCTTTTGTCCAAAAGTTACAAATAGTACATTACACATCTAGGGCAGTAAAATAAGAAATGTCTCAGATCACATGTAATTGTTGTCCGAGGCGAAGCCGAGGTCAATAAACATGTGATCTGAGGCTTTCTTATTTACTGCCCGTGGTGTGTATACTATTTTTCTCCTCGACGGAGGCGGAAAGCGGCATTTTCGTTTAGCGCAGCGGGAGGAAAATTGACGCTTTCCGCCCGGAGGTGAGAAAAAGCATTTTCATCATACCTATTCGAAAAACGCATATTGCCTTCAGAGGATAGCGGGAGCAAAGTGTCACTTGTAGGCCCATGGGACTTTTCATTTCTCTCTTCTGATTGGTCCGAAGTCACGTCATCAATTTGTTGATCGAATATACGACATTGCATTTCTCTGTTCTGATTGGTCCGAAGTCACGTGATCAATTTGTTGATCGGATATACGTCTTTACATTTTATTTAAACTTTAAATATACGTCTAAATAATGTCTTAACAATTACATAGAAGGTTGATAGGAGTATCTTCTGATTGGTGCTTAAACGTATAGGTAATGTCCATACATAGTAGGTTGATACTCCTAGCTTTTTCTCATACGTAATGATGAAAAATAGTGTGTGTCACTCGGGGCCAAATTTTTTGTTCTCGGGCGGCGTATATTGAATTCCTCGCTACGCTCAGGATTCTACTTTAGAACCCCTCGCTACGCTCGGGATTCTACTATAGAATCCTTCACTTCGCTCTGAATTCAAAATAGCGCCCTCGGGGAACAAAAATTTTCTTTGGCCCCATGTAACACAAATAACTATTTCGCAAGAGTGCTGTACCAATCTTGATGCTGAACCAATTTCACCGTAGGTACCATGCAATATAATATAAAGGTCCCTAAATTCACCCACAAAAGGTCACCCAGTACCTAACCGGGACAAGTCTGTAGTCACAAATGCACGCTAATACAATATTACCACAGATATTACCTATCATAAATGCGCTACGCTATCACATCCATCTGTTTAGATCTGTTCTGATTTAGATGAAATTTAGGTGTAGTGTTAGGTTAGGTTAGGCATCCCGGGACATATTATGTTTTCTTTTTATCCCGGAAAATCAAAGAGTTTCTACGTGATTTTCAAAACCTAAATCCACGCAGACGAATACAGTAATATCATATTTAAAGGTTACATAATATTAAACAGAGGTAGGGATATAAAATACGGATAAAAGCCACCGTAGATAATCTCGGCTTACCGGTGATCGCTCACATCGCGCCGTGCCGTGATTTTTGCAATGCAATATGAAAGTTATTAATGTGTGTAGGATAGGCACAGAATATAAAAATGGGAAATTATAAGTCAAGCCGCAGAATTTTTGAAGTGAAAACTTCTTTAGCCGCGTTGAGCACTTTTTGGTAGGGGCAAACTTGTGGCTTCGCGTCACCGACATGCTCGCGTCGCGTTGTAACGAAGACAATTTAAGGTGTTATATATAAATATACTACATTCGTAATTAAACTTTAATGCCTTAATTTTATTTAAGGTTTATTAATTATTTAAGGGTTTCAATTATTTTAATTTTTATTTAAATTATTTTAAATATTCGTTTTCACGTCTATCAGCAGTCCCAATGACTGCCATTTTTAGGGTTCCGTACCAAAATGGTACAAATGGAACCCTTGTGGTTCGACTTTCTCCGTCCGTCTGTCACAGTCGATTATTTCAGTAACTATTATAGCTATCGACATGCAATTTGGAATAGTTGTGTATAATAGTGGCCTAACATCATTAAAATAAAAAAAAATCGAAAATTATTTTTAGTTTAATAAAAAAAGGGTGAAAATCGGGGGTTTGAAATTTCAAAGTATGATAACTATACTGAGTGTGATATCATATGAAAGTGCTATACTTCTACATTCTAAAACAGATTTTATTTATTTTTGTGCATAATAGTTTTTGATTTATCGGGCAAAATGTCGAAAAAAATAACGCTCTAACTAGCATAGGTTTTTGATATTAACAATAAACCTCTACAAACAAAGTTACTTTTGCGGTTCATTTCGTCTTGTTTTTAATACGTCATACATCGTAAAACTTACTACAAGTTTGTACGGAACCCTCGGTGCGCGAGTCCGACTCGCACTTGGCCGGTTTTATTTTTATTTGGCCACGGAACCTAATTTCTGATTTTATAACTAAGCAATGGGAAAATGAGAAAACTTCTAATAAACTTATTAGTCTTTATACAACAATATTCGCACTCCATTGCCACAAATAGTACTGTAAGGTTCGATTATTTTAATGAGGTTTTTATTATTTTTTCCGAGGGTATTTTAAAATAAAATTAGAAAAAAACGCGACGCGAATGTGGGTACACTCGGGAGGTTGATTCATTCGGTCGAGATGGTCTAGCGGACATGTTGGTTAAAGGAGTTTTCTGATAGTAAAGGCATATTTCCTATTTTGTGGTAAAAGTTTGGAAAAAGAAAATAAAGTGTGATAGAGTGAATTTCAGTAATTATATTTGAATAATCAGTATTTGTCGTTTTATTGGAGAAGGCGTCTACATTTCAGAAGTGTTGGGATCGAACTTACAAACTGCGTAAGTACTGTATCATAGGTAAGTTTTTCTAAGAGTTAACCGTGGAAAGTTTCGATGAGGAAGTATCATCCATAGTGATGAAAGTAACGCATATGTTCCGAAGCAGGGGTTTTACTCAATATGATTAAATACAATCTGGCTCGAATTTGCTGTAGGCACTAGGAAGTATATCTAGGTACAATTTCAAACTGTTTTGCGGTTAAATGTTATTTGTTAGGGATAACTATAGTTCCAGATTCAATGCTTTCAAATAAATCTGTCTGCGTACATCGCAAAGATCATATTGAAAAGCTAATATCATCATTATTGCACTTTGTCACCTTAGAAACAGTAATACGGATGAAGGTACCCGTCTTGTTCATTTTTTCCCCCTTTTATACTTACCTCAAATAATAAACATGCGATTAACATTGGAAACGGTTGTGAGTCACAGGAAACATGGACGATTCTGTGGATAATCAGCGACGGGTGGTGACTCCACGATGTGATCGAAGTGACGAGAGGCGCAGCAGAACGCGCAGCTGGAGCAGCAGCTGAGCAGCTCCGCCGAACGAGTGCTTCAGAAGGATCGAGATGAAGAGTATAGGACGCGCGCGCAGTGAACACCGCCAGCGTGTTGGGTCGCGTGTGGCAGGCAGCGAGCAACGCGATCTACAGGTTGACGGCGAGCATGCGTGGCGACTCCAGGCGACGCGTGACTCAAACCGACGAGACGAGCAGGATTAGCAAGACCGCGACGCTAGCACCAGGCCTCACCGCTCAAGGTCACGTAGCCCTACTTTTTCCTCCAAAGATTTAGATAACATAATTCAGTCCTTTAAGAGTAATACAGCGTCGCAGCCGAGTGAACCGAGTGCACAATCGATCAGTTAAATTGATTATAAAAATATTTTGCCGGATATTGACACTTCTACCAAAGAACGTATAAAATTGAGTCTAATAATTTATTTAGTTTTGTTCAGAAAACTTACAGCTACAACAAAAGTGGATAGATAAATAAAGAATAAGTACCTACAACGTCAATTATAAGTTTTCACAGATAGAATTTACATGAGAAATAGCTCACAAAAATAAAATAAAAAAAATATATTAATAAGTGCTACTTATGAAGTAATCAAAATATAAAAAGCTTATAGTTAGGAAGATGGGTTAATACAAGTGAAGAACCAGAGTAAATGAATATTTGGGATGATTTAGAAATTATTAATTACTTATTTAGATTACTAGCCAGCAAACCACATCAAATCAGGCTGTGAGAGTCGAACAATATTCACTGGCTAGAATCCTACGCATGAAGGTGGCCGTAATGCAAAAGAGATCTAGCTTAGTATTCTTGCTTACCAGTTTATTGAATGATAAAGAATAATAGGTTTATTTATTTTTATTTATTTATTTATTCCAAACGACAAGACTCATAAATTTAAACAATTACTTAAGTAGTTTCACACGTCATATTCACATTACAAAAATTCAAATCAAAATAATATTATAAACATACTAAGTCATTGTTTTGAGTTCCGTGGGTACTAGTTGGTGGCTTTGTATGTAGCCTTACCTATTCTCAGGAAAAGTGAAGAATGTGTTTGATGGCATCTTTGGATTTAGTCTTCTTCCTTTATCCTTGTAACAATATTTTTCACTCTGTATTTTAGTTTAAGAGTAATGAAACTGTGTAAAATTTCTCTCACATTGTTGAAGATATTCTTGGTTAGTAGTCAGGTCTCAACGGCGTAAGTCAAGGCGTCCAATCGATTGCTTTAGATTTTAATTTGGTTGGTTTGAAAATTTCATTCATAGCCCCGTGCTTGTTCTAAGTTTTTTTTTTAATGTTTCGATCTCTTCTAGTGTGAATTGATATAAACTTGAAAGGAATACTAAGTGATAAAAAGAATAATCGGTAATGACTAGTCGGGCATTTCTTTTTGACAAAACATGAGAGTTATAACTGGACATATATATACCAGATATTTATAGTTTTTATTAAAATTCATACATTTATGAAACTAAAATAAACAAATATTATACATTAGTAGTAAATCCTGTTAAATGTAGTCTTTGACGTATTCTATTATTGCGCTCGATGTGTATTTGGTGAAATAATTCTAGCATATATTGTAGATCTTTTGGGCCTGCCTCGAGCACGAATAGATCATCAGCAAACCGTAAATGAAATGAAATTAAATGAAATGATTTATTTCATGTAGGACAACTTGTGCCACTTATGATAGATAAGTCGTAAGAATCTACCACCGGTTCGGAAAGATGATAGATACTTTCCAAAGATCTTGTTAATTGATACCTATGTTTTCCCAGTGCAATTTTCTAAAGATACCTACTTTCCAAAACAGTGATAAATAGCTACGAAGATAATGAATGGATCACCTTGTTTTACTTCGAGTTCTAGTTTGAAGTATGGTCCTGGTGATTCTAGCCTTACTCGAGCCTTGCTGGCTTTGTTAACCCCTATAAGTCCTATGTTTTATCCATTTAATCCCTGCTCATTTAATGAATTCCATATTTAATTACTACGGTACCTTTATGGAATGAAAAGCTTTGAATACTCTTTAAAAGCTTTAAATTAGGGCTGTCAAATTCTGTGTATTATTATTTTCCTATTATCATCTAAAGTGTATACCTATATGTGTACTTATATAGGATACCAGCGCACGCCCGCGACTTCGTTCGCGTGGCATAAGTTTTTGATTTCCACAGGCACTCCTTAATTTTCCGGGATAAATCCTATATATATCACTCTCCAGGTCCTCAACCCACCCATACAAAAAATCACGTTGATCCGTTGCTCTGTTGCGGCGTGATTGAAGGACAAACTCTCTATTTAACGTCCTTGGGGATAAAATTTTCAAAAACGGTGAAACACGTATTTCTTTATTTTAAACCAGAAGCCCAAATACCAACTTTCATGGTTATACCTTGAAAAATGAAGGACTTTCATGCAAACTTTCAACCCCTATTTAACGCCTTTGGGGGTAGAATTTTCAAAAACTGTGAAACACGTATTTCTTTATTTTAAACCAGAAGCTCAAATACCAAGTTTCATGGATATAACTTGAGAAATGACGGATTTTCATACAAACTTTTACCCCCTATTTCACCCCCTTAGGGGTGGAGTTTTGAAAATTCCTTCCTTAGTGAGCGCCTACGTCACAAAAGGAACCTACTGTCAAAATTTCAAGTTTCTAACCCCAGCGGTTTAGGCTGTGCGTTGATATATAAGTCAGTCAGTCAGTCAGTCAGTCAGTCAGGACTTTCAATTTTATATATATAGATAAGGCCAATGGGACTATAATTTTTATTTGTGTTGCATCTCCTTTTTTTTTTATAATAGCATGAATTCCGCTTAGCCATTGGTTAAAAAGCGGGTTCTGTTTTAAAATTAGGTTGAGGAGTAAAGCGAGTGGTTTAATTGAGCCATTAGAGCTGGCTTTCCACGTATCATTTGAACCTGAGAATGTTTCTAATTTTAAGTTTTTATTCGCGGTTATACATCCTGAGTCATTAAAAATTAATACTTACTTAAATGTTATTAAAACAAATCAAATCCGGACTTGTGGTGAAGACACTACTTTTATATACATTTGAGAGGCTGTTTCTTTTAAATCCTTTCGATTTTTGGTAATTGACCCTGATGGATTTTATTAACTTCTGCTTTAGCTAAATATATAAGCGTTCTAGGTTATCTAGTCGATAATCTTAAATGTTTTTATAAATTTTTACTTCTCTATTCAATTTGCTTAGTGTTAGTATTCTTATGTTGATTGGTTTCGTTGTTTATGAGTTAGTAAGTTTGGTTGAATGAGATGAGATTTTTATGAGTATGAGAGCAAGATATGGTTTTATTTTATTTTTAAAGGTCAAATTGATTAAAGCGGGAGTAAATTAAGAAAAGGACCGTGAGCGAGAAAATCAAAAACAGTACCATTTTCGTAACAGTGGGCACGTGTTTATATCAAATCAAATCAAAAATCTTTATTTGGAACATAAAAATGGTTTACAATAGTTGGCAAGGGTGGCACTGCAATAGTGTAAACTGTGCTGCAGGTGCTGCGGATGATATAAAAGGAGACTTAATAGTAAAAGTTCCAAAAGCACTACACTTGTAAGTGTAACCACGTGCGAAGGTTCGTTAAGGGTAGACAAGTTTTAGGCAATGATAGGTATAAGGTTGCACCTATTTCCGGGTTTGAAGGAATGGAAAATAGGCGGAAAACACCTGTTGCTTCTTGCTGGAGCTTGACGTTGGCAACGAAGATACTACTTAAGAGTTTGATGGATGATTAATAGTGATCACGAAATTAGATTAATGATTAATAGTGATAGATTTGGTTGATGGGTAGATTAATTTAGTTATACGTTTTGATGATTTTGCTACATATCTAATACTATATGAATTGTTTCAGGTCAAGAGCGAGAATGGATGGGTTCGCTACTTGGCTACACACTAATTATTTTGGATTGGCTCAATGAAGATCAAGAGCGAGAATGGATGGGTTCGCTACTTGGCTACACACTTATTATTTTGGATTGGCTCAATGAAGATCAAGAGCGAGAATGGATGGGTTCGCTACTTGGATACATACTGTTCATTTTGAATTGACTCAATGAAGATCAAGAGCGAGAATGGATGGGTTCGCTACTTGGCTACATACTAATTAATTTGGATTGACTCAATGAAGATCAAGAGCGAAAATGGATGGGTTCGCTACTTGGCTACATACTATTCATTTTGGATTGACTCAATGAAGATCAAGAGCGAGAATGGATGGGTTCGCTACTTGGCTACATACTAATTATTTTGGATTGACTCAATGAAGATCAAGTGCGAGAATTGATGGGTTCGCCACCAGCTGATTAAGTTACATGATTAAATTGCTGTAAGCTTGTTTGATTTAGTATTGGGGACGAGAATGGATGGATTCGTTACTCAGTATAAATGAAGCAGGCACAGCCAGTCCTCGAGAATGGATGGGTTCGAGGCTTATAGATAATTGAGTTCTTAAGAATGGATGGGTTTAAGAATTGCAATTACTATGCTAGGGTTGATCTATATTTAACATGGCTGCTGTAAGCTTGTTTGATTTAGTATTGGGGACGAGAATGGATGGGTTCGTTACTCAGTATAAATGAAGCAGGCACAGCCAGTCCTCGAGAATGGATGGGTTCGAGGCTAATAGATAATGGAGTTCTTAAGAATAGACGGGTTTCAGAATTGCACTTACTATGCTAGCTGCTATGTTTGATCTTTAGTTTGGTTAAAGAGGCTAATATTTGTATTATGATGGATAATTAAGAATTATATTCTCAAGAATGAATTGGTTTGAGAATTACACTTCAAAGGAGCTAATTTATTTCGGAAGCTTATTTATTTATGTCGTTTTACCTACTAATCCTTCTAGAAACAGGAAGTTAATAATATTCTACTCACAAAATTCTGAAATTTTAACGTCAATTCAATTAATTTAGTTAACATTTATTCTATTATTATTATATCTTTTAGCACTTATAGTTGTTGCTGTTGTTTTATTCCATGTTGGTATGTAATCACTACACTTAGTAGATTTTTATTTTTAGCAATGTGTAAGTGATTGTTAGTAAACCGATTATAAATTAAATAAAATAAAATTTCATGTTGTTACATTAATTACAATCAATATATTGAATGGCTTTATTCCTTATAATGTAAAGAACATATACTTAGATAAATTTAAATGGTTCAGTGAGTATATATTTTAATGGATAATGGTATAGTCTCAACAATGGATTGGTTTGAGGATTACAAGTCAAATGAGTTAATTTGTTTCGGGAGTTTATTGATTTCATGCTATGTTACATATTATGTGATCTACAAAATATTAAAAGACATTATTCGTTATAATGTAGATTACGTAGTATACTTGATATATAACTATAAAACTAAGGTAATATTGTACAAATTAACCAAAATGTATTGCTTATTCAAGACTACATGGATAGGTCCCCACCTACCGAGTGTAAGGTTTTCAACTGAGGCGTGTATGGGGTCATACACGTTGTCAGGACGGACGAGTGTAAGGTTCGATTATTTTAATGAGGTTTTTATTATTTTTTCCGAGGGTATTTTAAAATAAAATTAGAAAAAAACGCGACGCGAATGTGGGTACACTCGGGAGGTTGATTCATTCGGTCGAGATGGTCTAGCGGACATGTTGGTTAAAGGAGTTTTCTGATAGTAAAGGCATATTTCCTATTTTGTGGTAAAAGTTTGGAAAAAGAAAATAAAGTGTGATAGAGTGAATTTCAGTAATTATATTTGAATAATCAGTATTTGTCGTTTTATTGGAGAAGGCGTCTACATTACGGCAACCTAAAGACACGGTTACATAGTACTTTTTTTTTTTTAGTTTACATAGCGCTTAAATGATACAATAATATGATAGCCACTGGTGGTGTAAGAATGATAAAGTGTTGAGGTCGCTAGTGTCAGCGTTCTGGTAGTAGTTGGGTCTTCTTCTTCTTCGGTTGCCTCTCCGATCAACGAAGGTTGGCAGTCAGCTTGGTATATTCACTTTTGTTCTTCGCGAGGCGAAATAATTCGGCGGCATTCGCGATTCCGGTCCGCTCCCGTATGTTGCGAAGCCAAGACTTTTTTCTGTGACCAACGCCTCTCTTTCCAGCAACTTTTCCCATCATGCTGAGTTGTGGGAGTTCGTATCTCTCGTGCCTGAACACGTGCCCCAAATATTATTTATTATTATTAGTAGTTGGGTAGTAAGTAGCTTATATTCATTAATATTCATTATTTTAATGCCGTCCCTTTTTGGCAACTTCAATATGCATTTGCCAAAAAGGGACAGCATTACAAAATTTAACTAAATCAATTTAAGAGTCCTTGTGCAAGTGGCCCGTCTAACAAGGCAAGTGAGAATCAAGTAAGGTAGGTACCTTTATTGATATCGCACATTAGTTCCTCGGCTTGCCTCTTGTTGTCTGAGGCAAGTGTATAATATGACTAGATATTGCTATTGTAGAGCTAAAAATAAAAAAATCAAATAAGGTGTCCTACTACCTCTCGCTCCTTAATCTATCAAGGCTTTAGACGTAACAATAATTAATCATTGGTACATTTAATAAGTTTCTAAAGAGCAGCTGCACCGCTGCACTGATAACGTGGTTCATAAGATAAATTATTTTAGCTGATCATTCATTATGAATCATCAATCCTTCAGCAAGAACCTGCAGTTCAGTTAATAGGACAACACAAGCGACAATAATTGGTACATACTACTCTCCAGGAATTAATATTATGTACGACTAGCTGATGCCCGCGATTCCGTCTGCTTGGATTGGGGTTTTTTTGGTTCCCGGAGGAACTCTTTAATTTACGGGATAAAACTAATATATATGTTATTCAAGACTATAATCTATCTCTGTGCCAAATTTCATCCAGATCCGTTCTGGCGTGATTGAGTAGCAAACATCCATCCATACATCCGATCTTTTATACTATTAGTATGTACGTAGTAGGTACTTATTAATTCCAAGATAGGGACCCCAGCCAAATGCTAAATGAACAGTGATTTTATATTGTCACTTTGTGTGGCTGCTATCTTGGGGATTGCACGTCATGAATTCACCGATTATCGGTGAGTACCTAGTATCTATGCGTTAGCACATGTACCTACATTGCTGAACATTTCATTATCCACCGACAATCTGATCGGCCAGGGTGCACCGACTTTTTGTGTGCGTCTCAATATTGCAATCTGTATGTTTCATTTATTGGCGACATAAAATTGATCACCGATTGTCTGACGTGGGCAGAGTGCCTGAAGGTCTAGTTGATTCTTGCACATTGGTCTGATCCTAATTCGACGCTATATAATCCTGAATCTACCGACGGTTAATACCAGACCAAGATCAGTTGTCATGCACGAGCAAAGTGGTGGTTACTTGCCTGTATATAATAAATTATATCCCGTCGTTGCAGTGAACTAGTAAAACGGGGCAATATAACCGCCAGGAACATTAGTTTCTTATTTTTATGTCATATTATATGGCTGTAGAATTCTTATTTTTATAATTGAAGAAAATATTCTTGAAGTACCTTAAAGTATTATAAATCATCGTGTTCATGCACGTCACCGCCATTTAATCATAAGTAAGAAATTCGCCTTAAATGTGATCTAGACAATTATCTTAATAATTGGGAGCACGGTCGGGTATAGATGAAAAAAGCTATGTAAAACAAAATATTGTAATATATTTTTACATTTGTATAACTTAAAAATATAAAAACACCCCGAAATTTGAAGTAACAGGATGCTCTAGATCAAATCATTCAAACAAAAAAAGCTAAATCAAAATCGGTTCATCCGTTTGGGAGCTACGATGCCACAAAACTCATTCATGCTAGACCGCCCCCCTTACAGTCGCTATGTAGCCGCCAGCCGGGTAGTGCCACGGCAAACAAAATCAGGCCTAAATGAAATTCACGTGATTGTGAACTGCAATTCTGACTAAAACCAAAACACTACCCGTTTCGATTCAAAATTCACCCAAAACTAAAGCTAACAAATCTGTTAGACCAAGATCCCGCGACGATCAGACCTACGTTATTTTATTAAAGCTGATTTTTTTTGTATGTATGTCTCTAATAGAGGTATAAACGATCCCCGACTATGAAGTTTGGATCGCGGTTGCTTCGTAAGCTATCAGGTAAAAAAGGTGGCACCTCAAATTTGTTAAAGCATTTAGCTCCGTTTTTTTATATTTTTCTTTGGAATAATATTAGAAACCAGGTTGTCCATTGTCAGACACCTAGTACGATTGCAACCCCCTGTCAGACACCCTGTTGTTTTATAATTCAAGAGTGTCTCACCTTTTTTACCTGATACCTTCCAAAGCAACCGCGGTCCAAACTTCATAATCGGGGATCGTTTATACCTCTATTAGAGACATACATATAAGATGATTTTCGTTTTTCATAAGATCATCCTAAGATGGCGGCCCCTAGTTTATGACCGAAGCGGAGCGCGGTAAAATTCAAATTCAAAGAAAAATACATTTTTCTTTACATACATACAAAAAATTTCAGCTTTAATAAAATAACGTAGGTCTGATCGTCGCGGGATCTTGCTCTATGTCGGCTCTTATCCTTCAATCCGATCCCAATGGAATTTAACCCGAATGATTTCCGAATCATTAACCGTCACCCCGCCATAAGTAAGACAGACAACACCAGCCTCAGATCTGTATCGCTTGAATCTGCGGTGAAGATTAACTAAGTCGAATTAAACTAATCAAATATCTACGTAGGTAGATACCACAAATGTAATATATGGGAAAACCACTAACCAACAAACCCACGAAAACTGCACGAGTGGTGCCAGCACATTAACGATTCATCTGTGACTCCTGTACCAATTACACGACGTCCGGTATCTCTCGTGCACGGATTTTCCGTCCCATCGGGCTATGAGAGTAAAGGAACAGAGAGTGCACCTGTGTTTGCGCACACACTTGTGCACTATAATATCTCCCGCGCAGATGGCTAATCTCTCTGGATATTGGCCGCCGTGGCCGAAATTCGGTCGGGAGGACATTATTAATACACTACTTTCGTGATTATCCCATGCACTGTAAGGTAATCCCCGGCACCAAGGTTTTGTTTTTATGTTAGAATTTCATTTTACATTGAAAAAACAATTACTTAATCTCATCTTAATCTATATAAAAACATTTACACAATTCACGACTCGGGTGAAAAAAAACAAAGTCATTGTTGCGAGCTATCCAGCAACCACTTACCACTAGCAGCTGTGATTTGGTTCCTAGTTTCAAAAAAGTTTTTTAGGTTTTTAATTTCCGGGATGCCTACCTTGCCACGTATCAACTACAAAGCTTTGACCGACTTGACAAACAAGTGGCGAACTGCAATAAATCCGCCATTTTAAACGTTGCCCACCAAAATTACTGACCGAAAAGTAATATGAACTGATGTCGAACCGCCTGGTTTTATTAGACTTTTCTTATTTAACTTACCGTCTGTGTGTTGAGAGTTTGGCGCAAGCGCCGCGTGTATTTTATCCGATTGCATGAAAAAAGGAGTATATTGTTTTCAGGGTTCATGTATGTATGTATGTAAGTATGTATGTATGTTTATGTATGTGAGTTTGTATATTCCACCATAACTTCTATACGCCTGAACGGATTTTGATGAATGAGGTATCGTTAGAATCTTTAGCTTATTCCGGATGACATAGGCTAGTAAAATAAAAAAAAAATGATAGGGTAACCATGTTCCCGCATCAAAGACTAAAGTTGTTTTTTTTTACAAAATGAGATTAACTACCTATGTTGTCATCATAAAGAAAATGATGTGTAGATTCCAAAAATTTATAAGACTATATTTCAATATCCAGTGATTCACAAAAAATATCATTTAACTATGGCAGTCGTATTTTTTAATTCTTTGAGTTATATTCACTTGTGTAGAACCTAAACAAGTTTTTTTTTTTTTTTTTTTTTTTTTAAGCCACTGGGAAATGCATTTACGCATCCCACCCCTAGTGGGTGGGTATGTGGGACTCGCAGGCAAACCTGAATACCCACTAAAACCCAGTGGCGTGTAAAAGTCATAATAACCCGGTGCTAACGGTATACTCCGGGTAATTATGGTGTGTAGTCAGTAGTCCGTAGGTACCTGTTGTGGGTGTGAAGTGGCGCATGAAGTGTAGTGTGGGTGCGTGCACATTTGTGCACATTTAATATACCTACTTAAATACTTTGTATATACTTACATAAATGTAACATATTAATATTATGCCATTTTTAATATAAATACTTATATACGTTGTATACCAATACATACATACAGCATATTTCCAGAAGTATATGTTGATTGCCGCAAGAGTTAACACGTTGAGTGCGAAACCAGGTTTAAACACCTTGTATGCGTCTACGCTTACAGTGCGGCTAAGAAAAGTATAGACTTCCTTGTCGCGCGGAAGGCCTAACTTTAACTTGGTTCGGTGTAGGAAAGAGATGAATATATATCTAAGATGTGTTATTAAAATAGGATCCAATGGTGTACCTACCTTAATACCAGGTTTTTACACCTGGTACCGCACGGAAGAAATAAAATTTCATCATAATGCGAAACCAGATCGAAGCACCTTGTACCCCGCTCACCTGGTACCGCACCCCGCGTTAGCTTCGCGCGACTAGGGTTGGCTTGCAATCGTGAGAAACGCACGTGTCGACATGGCGTCAAGATCAACAAAACGGTGCCGAAAAAATATATATTAATATGATGTTATCGAGGACAGTGATGCAGTGAAAGTTAAATCTAATTATAGATTGATTTATCAGAGACAGCTGGTGAGTCATCATTACTATTTATTTTACTTACCTAATTACGTTTCCCGTTCAGTGCGTATTTAAGTTTACAAAAGTGGTCAAGTGCGAGTCGGACACGCGCATCGTGGGTTACACACATACACATACACATCCACATCCAATCCACGCTCACATACACACATACAAATAAATAATAATAAATTAATAAATGTATCTTTTCAGAACCCGCACGAAAACTTGACAAACACACTTTGGTAAAAGGTGATAAGAAGAGGAATTGTGTCGGATGTTACGCAAAACTCCGAACCTTTTTAACCAGTCGCCAAGCTGACAAAAAAGTAAAAAAAAATCTTAACTAAATGTGTTCAGTGCTTAATCTTTTGCTACCCATGTTTTATTGAAAAACATTAATTCATGTTTGTTTTTTTTCCATTATATTAAAACTTAATTACAGCTATCGATATTTTTATTTCACATCCTTAAAATACGCACCAGACTTCCCTTATTCAGTGCGGTACAAGGTGATTAAGCCCTGTATTTTTAATATAGCTATAATTTTTAAACTAAACAAGTTGATAACGAACGCCTTCAGGTGTATGTCAATTAATTCATTATTATTAATATTCAAAGCAAAAAAAACATATATATATTTACATTAAGCCCAAAAAAGGATTTAAGTTTCTTAAATTTTACAGGGTCTATAAGCCTTGTGCCGCCACAATGGAAGTTTTATTACCAGGTGTATAGGCCTTGTACCGAAGGAATGGAAAGAATTGAAAAGTTACTGTCGCAGCAAACGTGTTAATAAAGGTTCGGCCTCCAACATGCACCATAATTAACCATGACGAGGTTGCTTTAGACCTGTGTGCATGTTGGTGACCGAATTACAACAACATAGAACAAATAAATTAAAGTTAATACCCATTATACATTCATATTAACAAAATCATCATAGTTATACATTGTATAATTAAAGACATTATCAGACTAACTATTTACAGTTTTTTTTCTATTTACAGTTTTTTTTTTCCCCCAACATGGCAACAATAAAACAAAATATAATAAATTTTTTGATTTTTTTTTTTTTTTGTGTATTTTTTTCCCCAGAATCATCATAAATCTACCATAATTGACACATTTATATTAATTTATAAAGATAAAACTTAAACTAAACTAAAACAATCATAATTCAATCATAATCATCTACAATATTACTACACTGCCGTCTTAGAAAACTAAATCATCATAATTAAATACAATAATTGACGCATTTATATTAATTAATACAAATAAAACTAAAACTAGACTAAACTATCATAATTATCTACAGTATTACTACACTACAGTCTTAGAACACTCTATTCCTTATTACCCTATGACGAGTCGCTACTGCTACTACTGCCCACCCCTTCCGAGTAAATAAATGACATCCTAACATTTGGCACCCCTGCAACTGACCGCCTGTCCGGTCTGTGTGTTAAAGGGCAGGACAGTTGGGGGGCGACGGTTTTGAAATAAAATCGAGGGAAATCAGGGTGTTCCTTATTCGCTCCATTGAGGTATAGAGGATGCTTTATTTTATGGTGCCTCATAATATTTTTTAATGCGTAAAATTTTCCACACAGCACACATTGATAACCCCCTTTGGAGGCAACTCCTAGACCCATGTGCTGTGTGGAAATCCCCGATGTCCCTCTTCGACTAATGTTGCCAGGTGTGGACGATGGGCCGGCCATTTGCCCGGCATGGTAAATGGCTAACCCATTTGAGGGGTCGAAGACCGGTCCCTCCATTTCAGGCCGAGTTGATTCACTTCCGTGGTCGCTGATGGTGTTTGATTCTCTAGTTTCTGTGGAGAGGCCGGTCTCCGGAACCCCCGAGTCGGAAATAGCAGTCTCTGCATTATGGACGCTTATAGTTCGCAAGTTCCTAGAAGTCATAATATTTGTCCTGGTTGTTCCTCTTGCCACCTCCAGCTCCGCCCCGCCGACGCCCAACCCCGTGATCCGTCCCACCGCCTCCTCGCCCATGGCCACCGTAGCCAATGCGCCAGCCGCCGAGGCGTTTGCTATTGAATTAATTCCGCCACCATTACTGCATTTATAGAGCATTTCGGTGAGCCTGGCTACCGTTACCTGCATCTCCATCATAGCTTTGCGTAGGCATACTATTTCCGCCCGCAAGGCAGGGCAATCGGGGCAGCCAATGGTCCCAGCATGGTGAGCCCGAGCATCCTCCCGAGCCCGCTGCTGCCAGTCAAGACCCGACTGAGCAGCAGTGGTATAGATGCTTTGTGCCGTATTCTGCATGGTCTGCATGTTTAGATTGAACTATTCAAAAAAAAAAGTGTGATATTTTGGTCTAAGAAAATGAAGGCCAAGGTGGCTCGGAGCAGTGCCGTTGGGAGAGCCGCTTCATAATTTTGATCCTTATTGAATCCCCCAGGCATCTGAAGTCCCCTAGGCATCCGAGGTCCCGCGGGCATCCAAGTTCATCCAGGCATCCGAAGTCGCCTAAGCATCCGAGGTCCCTCCGGCACCCAAGATCGCCCCGGCATCCAAAGCATCCCAGGCATCTGAAGCATCCCAGGCATCTGAAGTCGCCTAGGCATCTGAAGTCGCCGAGGCATCCGAAGGTCCCTCAGGCATCTGAGATCACCCCGGCATCCGAAGCTCCCAGGCATCCGAGGTCCCACGGGCATCCAAGTTCATCCAGGCATCCGAAGTCGCCTAAGCATCCGAGATCCCTCCGGCACCCAAGATCGCCCCGGCATCCAAAGTCTCCCAGGCATCCGAGGTCACCCAGGCATCCGAAGCATCCCAGGCATCTGAAGCATCCCAGGCATCTGAAGTCGCCCAGGCATCCGAAGGTCCCTCAGGCATCTGAGATCACCCCGGCATCCGAAGCCTCCCAGGCATCCGAGGTCACCAAGGCATCCGAAGTCGCCTAAGCATCCGAGGTCCCTCCGGCACCCAAGATCTCCCCGGCATCAAAGTCTCCCAGGCATCCGAGGTCACCCAGGCATCCGAAGCATCCCAGGCATCTGATGCATCCAAGGCATCTGAAGTCACCCAGGCATCTGAAGTCGCCCAGGCATCTGAAGTCGCCCAGGCATCCGAAGGTCCCTCGGGCATCTGAGATCCCCCCGGCATCCGAAGCCTCCCAGGCATCCGAGGTCACCCAGGCATCCGAAGTCGCCTAAGCATCCGAGGTCCCTCCGGCACCCAAGATCGCCCCGGCATCCAAAGTCTCCCAGGCATCCGAGGTCACCCAGGCATCCGAAGCATCCCAGGCATCTGAAGCATCCCAGGCATCTGAAGCATCCCAGGCATCTGAAGTCGCCCAGGCATCCGAAGGTCCCTCAGGCATCTGAGATCACCCCGGCATCCGAAGCCTCCCAAGCATCCGAGGTCACCAAGGCATCCGAAGTCGCCTAAGCATCCGAGGTCCCTCCGGCACCCAAGATCTCCCCGGCATCAAAGTCTCCCAGGCATCCGAAGTCGCCTAAGCATCCGAGGTCCCTCCGGCACCCAAGATCGCCCCGGCATCCAAAGTCTCCCAGGCATCCGAGGTCACCCAAGCATCCGAAGCATCACAGGCATCTGAGATCCCCCAGGCATCCGAAGCCTCCCAGGCATCCGAGGTCACCCAGGCATCCGAAGTCGCCTAAGCAACCGAGGTCCCTCCGGCACCCAAGATCGCCCCGGCATCCAAAGTCTCCCAGGCATCCGAGGTCACCCAGGCATCCGAAGCATCCCAGGCATCTGAAGCATCCCAGGCATCTGAAGCATCCCAGGCATCTGAAGTCGCCCAGGCATCCGAAGGTCCCTCAGGCATCTGAGATCCCCCCGGCATCCGAAGCCTCCCAATACTAAAAAATTGGTTGCCTGTAAAGTCGGTATACGGGCGAAAGTTTTACGTGACAACGACTTTGAGTGGTAAAATAATTTTAATGTGAATATTCATTCGTATAGTAGGAAGAAGGATGAAATCTCTCTCACTCTCTCTCTCTCGCTCTGTCTCTCTCGCTCTTAGGCGGGCTAACTGTGCTCGAGTGGAAGGGACGCGTGCCTTTCACTTTTTATGTCTGTCTCTCTCGCTCTTAGGCGGGCTAACCATGCCCGAGTGGAAGGGACGCGTGCCTCTCACTCGCTCTCATTGTGAGCGCATAACGTGAGCGGAGCGTAACGCAGTTTCTTGAAGTGTCACCCGGCAAACCAATTTATAAGACGTTGTCACGTCAAAACTATCATAATTATCTACAGTATTACTACACTACAGTCTTAGAACACTCTATTCCTTATTACCCTATGACGAGTCGCTACTGCTACTACTGCCCACCCCTTCCGAGTAAATAAATGACATCCTAACATTTGGCACCCCTGCAACTGACCGCCTGTCCGGTCTGTGTGTTAAAGGGCAGGACAGTTGGGGGGCGACGGTTTTGAAATAAAATCGAGGGAAATCAGGGTGTTCCTTATTCGCTCCATTGAGGTATAGAGGATGCTTTATTTTATGGTGCCTCATAATATTTTTTAATACGTAAAATTTTCCACACAGCACACATTGATAACCCCCTTTGGAGGCAACTCCTAGACCCATGTGCTGTGTGGAAATCCCCGATGTCCCTCTTCGACTAATGTTGCCAGGTGTGGACGATGGGCCGGCCATTTGCCCGGCATGGTAAATGGCTAACCCATTTGAGGGGTCGAAGACCGGTCCCTCCATTTCAGGCCGAGTTGATTCACTTCCGTGGTCGCTGATGGTGTTTGATTCTCTAGTTTCTGTGGAGAGGCCGGTCTCCGGAACCCCCGAGTCGGAAATAGCAGTCTCTGCATTATGGACGCTTATAGTTCGCAAGTTCCTAGAAGTCATAATATTTGTCCTGGTTGTTCCTCTTGCCACCTCCAGCTCCGCCCCGCCGACGCCCAACCCCGTGATCCCTCCCACCGCTTCCTCGCCAATGGCCACCGTAGCCAATGCGCCAGCCGCCGAGGCGTTTGCTATTGAATTAATTCCGCCACCATTACTGCATTTATAGAGCATTTCGGTGAGCCTGGCTACCGTTACCTGCATCTCCATCATAGCTTTGCGTAGGCATACTATTTCCGCCCGCAAGGCAGGGCAATCGGGGCAGCCAATGGTCCCAGCATGGTGAGCCCGAGCATCCTCCCGAGCCCGCTGCTGCCAGTCAAGACCCGACTGAGCAGCAGTGGTATAGATGCTTTGTGCCGTATTCTGCATGTTCTGCATGTTTAGATTGAACTATTCAAAAAAAAAAGTGTGATATTTTGGTCTAAGAAAATGAAGGCCAAGGTGGCTCGGAGCAGTGCCGTTGGGAGAGCCGCTTCATAATTTTGATCCTTATTGAATCCCCCAGGCATCTGAAGTCCCCTAGGCATCCGAGGTCCCACGGGCATCCAAGTTCATCCAGGCATCCGAAGTCGCCTAAGCATCCTAGGTCCCTCCGGCACCCAAGATCGCCCCGGTATCCAAAGCATCCCAGGCATCCGAGGTCACCCAGGCATCCAAAGCATCCCAGGCATCTGAAGCATCCCAGGCATCTGAAGTCGCCCAGGCATCTGAAGTCGCCGAGGCATCCGAAGGTCCCTCAGGCATCTGAGATCACCCCGGCATCCGAAGCTCCCAGGCATCCGAGGTCCCACGGGCATCCAAGTTCATCCAGACATCCGAAGTCACCTAAGCATACGAGGTCCCTCCGGCACCCAAGATCGCCCCGGCATCCAAAGTCTCCCAGGCATCCGAGGTCACCCAGGCATCCGAAGCATCCCAGGCATCTGAAGCATCCCAGGCATCTGAAGTCGCCCAGGCATCTGAAGTCGCCCAGGCATCCGAAGGTCCCTCAGGCATCTGAGATCCCCCCGGCATCCGAAGCCTCCCAGGCATCCGAGGTCACCCAGGCATCAGGAAGCATCCAAGGCATTTGAAGTCACCCAGGCATCTGAAGTCGCCCAGGCATCCGAAGGTCCCTCAGGCATCTGAGATCCCCCCGGCATCCGAAGCCTCCCAGGCATCCGAGGTCACCCAGGCATCCGAAGTCGCCTAAGCATCCGAGGTCCCTCCGGCACCCAAGATCGCCCCGGCATCCAAAGTCTCCCAGGCATCCGAGGTCACCCAGGCATCCGAAGCATCCCAGGCATCTGAAGCATCCCAGGCATCTGAAGCATCCCAGGCATCTGAAGTCGCCCAGGCATCCGAAGGTCCCTCAGGCATCTGAGATTCCCCCGGCATCCGAAGCCTCCCAGGCATCCGAGGTCACCCAGGCATCCGAAGTCGCCTAAGCATCCGAGGTCCCTCCGGCACCCAAGATGGCCCCGGCATCCAAAGTCTCCCAGGCATCCGAGGTCACCCAGGCATCCGAAGCCTCCCAGGCATCCAAGTTCATCCAGACATCCGAAGTCGCCTAAGCATACGAGGTCCCTCCGGCACCCAAGATCGCCCCGGCATCCAAAGTCTCCCAGGCATCCGAGGTCACCCAGGCATCCGAAGCATCCCAGGCATCTGAAGCATCCCAGGCATCTGAAGTCGCCCAGGCATCTGAAGTCGCCCAGGCATCCGAAGGTCCCTCAGGCATCTGAGATCCCCCCGGCATCCGAAGCCTCCCAGGCATCCGAGGTCACCCAGGCATCCGGAAGCATCCAAGGCATTTGAAGTCACCCAGGCATCTGAAGTCGCCCAGGCATCCGAAGGTCCCTCAGGCATCTGAGATCCCCCCGGCATCCGAAGCCTCCCAGGCATCCGAGGTCACCCAGGCATCCGAAGTCGCCTAAGCATCCGAGGTCCCTCCGGCACCCAAGATCGCCCCGGCATCCAAAGTCTCCCAGGCATCCGAGGTCACCCAGGCATCCGAAGCATCCCAGGCATCTGAAGCATCCCAGGCATCTGAAGCATTCCAGGCATCTGAAGTCGCCCAGGCATCCGAAGGTCCCTCAGGCATCTGAGATCCCCCCGGCATCCGAAGCCTCGCAGGCATCCGAGGTCACCCAGGCATCCGAAGTCGCCTAAGCATCCGAGGTCCCTCCGGCACCCAAGATCGCCCCGGCATCCAAAGCATCCCAGGCATCCGAGGTCACCCAGGCATCCGAAGCATCCCAGGCATCTGAAGCATCCCAGGCATCTGAAGTCGCCCAGGCATCTGAAGTCGCTGAGGCATCCGAAGGTCCCTCAGGCATCTGAGATCACCCCGGCATCCGAAGCTCCCAGGCATCCGAGGTCCCACGGGCATCCAAGTTCATCCAGACATTCGAAGTCGCCTAAGCATCCGAGGTCCCTCCGGCACCCAAGATCGCCTTGGCATCAAAGTCTCCCAGGCATCCGAGGTCACCCAGGCATCCGAAGCATCCCAGGCATCGGAAGCATCCAAGGCATCTGAAGTCACCCAGGCATCTTTTTTTTTTTTTTTTTTTTTTTTTTTTTTTTTTTTTTTTTTTTTTTTTTTTTTTTAATCCACTACAAGTTAACCCTTGACTGCGATCTCACCTGATGGTAAGTGATGATACAGTCTAAGATGGTAGCGGGCTAACCTGTTAGGGGCATGGCAGTTATATTAAACCTATACCCCTATTCGGTTTCTACACGGCATCGTACCGGAACGCTAAATCGCTTGGCGGCACGTTTTTACCGGTAGGGTGGTAACTAGCCACGGCCGAAACCTCCCACCAGGCCAGACCAGGGAAAATTCAGAAATTATAAATTTCCAAACCCTGCCGGGGATCGAACCCGGGACCTCCGCACGTTAAGGCAACAGCGCTCAACACTGCGCCACGGAGGTCGTCAAAAGTCGTCTGAAGTCGCCCAGGCATCCGAAGGTCCCTCAGGCATCTGAGATCCCTCCGGCATCCGAAGCCTCCCAGGCATCCGAGGTCACCCAGGCATCCGAAGTCGCCTAAGCATCCGAGGTCCCTCCGGCACCCAAGATCGCCCCGGCATCCAAAGTCTCCCAGGCATCCGAGGTCACCCAAGCATCCGAAGCATCACAGGCATCTGAGATCCCCCAGGCATCCGAAGCCTCCCAGGCATCCGAGGTCACCCAGGCATCCGAAGTCGCCTAAGCATCCGAGGTCCCTCCGGCACCCAAGATCGCCCCGGCATCCAAAGTCTCCCAGGCATCTGAGGTCACCCAGGCATCCGAAGCATCCCAGGCATCTGAAGCATCCCAGGCATCGGAAGCATCCAAGGCATCTGAAGTCACCCAGGCATCCGAAGCACTAAAGTCATCAGAAGCATCCCCGGCATCCGGGCAGGCATCAACATAGCGACTCATACATAGACCAATATGTACAATAAACAAGATTATAACTATAATATACCAAATTATAATTATAAAAATTATATTTACAATTATGAGGCCACCTTTGTCCCATCTCGAGCGCATTACGTATATGCAAATTAGGAATAGCAGTCAGCATGCACCCATCATCAGTTTTGATGAAGCAACTAATGGCTTATGCGTGCATGCCGACGTCTACCCACTGTTAGATTTGATTATATTTTGTTAAGTTGTAGCATTCAACGAGCAATATATACAAGTACAATATACATAAGAAAAATTCAAATTAAAAGTCATCGTGAATACACAGATAGAATATAGCAGCAACATGCATCCCTCATCAGCTTTGGCAAAGTAGCTGATAACTTGTGTGTGCATGTTAATGCCTAGTTATTGCGCGACTAAACTATGTTTTGTTAAACTTTTTAAGTTGACGGGCAATATATTGCAAATGAGCATTGAAGGTCTTTATAAGCGCAGGTTTTTTTACAATGCTTTGAGTGTCGTAAGGGTTAACAATGCCCGCTGCAATCTCATGGTTCGCTCTGGTGTTTTCAAACCGTGGGCACACCCGAATCAGGTGTTCCAGAGTCTGCGCAGTGGTACCATCGCACGGGCACAGGTCATCAGGGGCAATATGGAATCGATGGAGATATGATTTATGGTACCCATGATTGGTGAGATATTGCGTAACGTGAAAGTATGGTCTGAATTTGGAGAGGAATGAGTCCAGCGAGCTGAGGGCGGGGAAAAGAACCCTGGTGTATGTACAAAGGGAGTGTAATCTAATTCTAGCAGCGGGATTCGTATATGTCTGCACGTGTGTTTTCTAGCCTCTATCCATGCAATAGCCATGTAAATAGCTAGCATTTCAGCCTGAAAAACAGTGCAGCAACTGTGGAGCTTATATTTTTTAGTTACTAAGATAGTGGAATTAGGTTGGAGTGCAACAAAAGCAGCGCCAACCACTCCGTCATGCTTACTACCATCGGTAACCTAACCTATACAAGTTGATACCCACAACTTTGTCCGCGTGGATTTAGGTTGTTTGAAAATCTGGGATGAATAGTACCTGGTCTATGTTCTTCCTCGGGATGCATCCTATGACATCAAAAGTGACGCAGGGAGCCACCGAGGGCTATTGCACAGAAATCCCTACAGCGCTAGGCCGGCTCCAGGCCTTGGTCGACAGGCAGACCGTGAGCTGCTAAGCAGCACTAGTGGTAGAACCGGGCCAGAGCATCACCGGCTCTGAGTAAATCACTCTTCCATTCTAATATTATAAATGTGAAAGTGTCTATCCATATGTAACCTAATCACAATATATCAAACAGCACTTGAACATGGAGTGTGGGAATTCCTACAATCATACTTCATACTAATATTATAAATGCGAAAGTGTGTTTGTTTGTTGGTTTATTGGTTTGTTGGTTTGTCCTTCAATCACGCCACAACGGAGCAACGGCTCAACGTGACTTTTGGCATAGGTATAGTTGAGTACCTGGAGAGTGACATAGGTTACTTTTTATCCCGGAAAATTTAGGAGTTCCCGCCGGAATTAAAAAAAACTTAAACCACGCGGACGAAGTCGCGTGCATCAGCTAGTAATCCTATATCAAGCATTAGATGTCGAATGGTTGAGACGACGAAATAAATGAAAAAGAAGAAGAGAAGCAGTTTATTTTATTTTAATTAAATACAGCTGCATGTCTACGTCTCTGAGATTTACGTTGTTGTTTTTATTTTTCAACAACAATCCGTTAAGTAAGCGTCGAGGCTGTAGTTTTTATTTTTTATGTTTTTGCTTCGTGTTCTATTCGTTTTCAGATCAACCTACTTGTTGAAACTGATGTTTAACTCTCGTTCGCAAAATTATTACTTTTTAAACGGTTAAAAAGGTACATTAAGATCGTATCAAATACTTACTGTTGTAGGTTACAATTTAGTTACTTAGTTTCAAAAAAATAAGTTAAACACATTCTCACATGACTTCATCGACACCACTCATACACGACAATGCAACATCGATCCCATGGTAATCGGCATGAAGCGAACGCAAAGAAAGGGATATGATTAGGGGTGGGTTTTGGTGTTGAGTTCGATGTCGCTTGGCATTTAAAGTGTTTTAGGAGTTAGGACCCCCTAAAATACGATAACAACATGCGTCTTCTTTACTATTACGATAAAATGACAGCTGTGCTAGGTAATATTATAACGATTGCAATCACTCTCGAAATACAATCAGATTTACCTTATACTTACTCTTTCGCTATAACATACATATTTTTCAATGTTTCAAATCGATACGACCCTTAAAATTGGTCAAAACGACTTCCAAGATTTGTTTTAATAGCTAGTTAGTTAGTTACAGCTGATGTTAATAATTTAAGAAGCGTGTTTAACTACGGTGTTAAGCATAGTTTAAATCTGGACTGATTGTCTCAATCCCTGATAGTTTTTATAGTAAAAAGGTAACTTACTTTTTCCACTCTCACTTCATTCACTTATAATATTTCTTAATATACTCGTACATGGAATTGCTTTCTTGAGACTGCCGCCCGCATAGGCATTTACGACTACGAGTATTATATCCGGCTATAACAACGGGAAATTATTGCACATACAGTGCACAAAGCATAACCGGCCGTATAACCATGTAAGAGCCAGATTTCCGAGCCATTTGCTCCCTCGTCATAGTTCAACTGCAGCCGGATGCAGCCGGTCAACGGTTAATTGATTATCCGGTAGTTTACCGGATAAAGCAACTAGCTTGCGTCTTGCTGCGTTTAAATATTGTAACTATGGTATGATTTAAGAAAAAAAAATAAGTGGCAGTCACAGGGACTGCCGGTAGAAGTGAAAACTTATAACTTAGAATTTTTCCGACAGAACACGTGAGTTTATCCGGATATTATGTATGGTAATGAATATCACTCACGATAGTTTAAACGTTAAAAGAGATAGGTTGTATCAGACAACACAGATGTAGCTCAGACTACTTTTTATCCCGGAAAATTAAGGAGTTCCGCCGGGAATGAAAAACTTAAGCAACGCCGACGAAATCGCGGGTATATCATCTAGTAATCTATATCACGACAACTTTACTGCTTTTAGTGAGCTTTTAACACTGGAAGCGCTATTTTAGTTAGTTGAGTTGGCAGCAATGGTCCAACCAGCGCCGGACGCGGAAATGGGACATTGGAATTCGGAGTTCAATAGTGACGCGACTAATAAAACTGGTGGCCTGTTGACATCAGACCGATTCTATAGAGTTGGGACTTCATTTTGGTCAGTAAATTTGTTGAGCTGCGGTCCGGACTGCGAGCTTATTGCGCCCAGATTGATCAAAACTTTGTGAATTGTTACGTGTTCTACGAATCCTACTTAATATTATACATAAACACTGCAAAAGTGTGTATGTTTGTTGGTTGCTTTTAATCACGCTAAATTGATTATACTATGGGACGCGCTTTGATCTCGAAATTGATTCAAATTCAGTTCATCGAATAACTAAATAATGCACCAACTAATTAAAAGCATGTTGTAAGACTATAAAAACTGCATAATAATAAAGTGTACTAATGTTCGAAGGCAAGGCCCTTGCTTAAGGTTTTGCTTCAAACATGTCTCACAAAATTTGTTTCCAGTCAGCTCTTTGTAAGTAATGCTACACAAAGGAAAGTGTGGTAATAAGAAAGACAGAGCACTGTAAAATAGATTAAATGATTTCCCTCCTTAGCCTATCAAGATGATGTAATGAATTGCCCGGCGGTACAATTAATTATGTCTAAAGAATACAGCTGCACCAGCACAAGAGATACCACAAGATGAATAGCGTCTACAACGATTTTATTGATGTACACAGTTTATTAAATAGAATCGTTAGCTTTAAGCCATATATAAGTCAATTAGATTAGTCAATTCTAGATTGATCTAGATAACTCATAGATTCCCATGAGTCCGGAAAGTCAGACCAAAAATATGTGCGTATGAATTTCTAAATGATGGTGCAAACCGCATTGGAATACACTAAGAAATTTACAGGTAGCTGATGAAAATTGAAATAAATGTAATTTACATACCCACACATACATTTACAAGTTATGGCCAGCAGCTGGACATTGGTCTCTCGCAGGTGTTGTAATATTAATCTGTGATAGGTCCATGGTGGTAAAAGTTAAGTGTCCTTTGTCTCTGGTTAACTAGTCTCTGTTCTCTTGCAAGATGGCGAAAGTTTTGGAAAAAGTAAAATGTAGATTTATTTTATAACAAGTGTGTGGATTAATAAACAAAGTTAAACTTGGTGAAACGAAGTATTATTAAGCACCTGAATCAGAAAAACAATAGGTTATGGCGCCAGCAGATTGCGCGACGCACTCCCTGCCTCAACTTTCGGACAAATCGAATTACGGTAACTGGAAATTCAGGCTCAAATTAATTTTAGAAGAAAAGGGCGTATCACACGTGTTAAACGAGACCAAGGACCAAAAGGATTCCTTTAAAAAGGATGACGCCCGCGCAAGGTCCATTATTGCGCAATGCCTCGCAGAAAAATATATTTCAATAATTAAAAAAGCGGACAGTGCAAAGTCCATGATAAATTTCTTAGACAATTTCTTTGAAAGAAAATCGGTTATTAATAAACTAAATTTGCGAAAAAAGTTATTAACGTTGAAATTCAATAAAAATGATAGCTCCTTACAAGAATATTTCATGACTTTTGACGATATAATAAGTTCATTAGAAAACATGTGTCAAATGGATGAGAGCGAGAAGGTTTGTTATTTGTTGTTGGGCATGCCAGCTGAATATGAAGGAGTGATAACTGCCTTAGAAACTATGAGCTGTGAGAAAGAATTAAGCACAGATTTTGTAAAAGCTCGCTTATTAGACGCAGAGACTAAATTTACTCAGAAAAATGAAGAAAATAAGAAAGATGAAAAGAATGAGAATAGTGAGTCTGATAATGCAGTAGATTTTAGCGCACAACTATGTTTTAAGTGCGGAAAGCCAGGCCATAAAAAATTTGAATGCTTTTCAAGAGGTCGAGGTAACTATCGTGGCAGATATAGAGGCAGACAAACTAATTATAGAAGTCGGAGAAATAATTATGAAGGAAATTACCAAAAAGCTAATATGAGCGAAGATCAACAAGAGAAAAATTTACAAGATTTAGACTATCAATATCATATGCATGCCAGTACAAATGAGAATGAAGCTAATTTTATAGAAAGTGATGGAATAATAAATTATGTAATAGATTCAGGTGCTACAGAAAATTTGGTGCAAGATAAATACATGAAGTATATGACAAAAATTGAAAATTTAAGAACGGAAGTAAAAATTAAAATTGCCAACGGGTCATATTTAACAGCAACAAAAAAGGGAATATTATCAACAAAATGCCAAGGGGCTATTTTACATGTAGAAGCACTGATTGTCCCCGGTCTATGTAATAACTTGTTGTCGGTGAAACAATTAATGAACAAGGGTTATATTGTAATATTTAAAGATAATACATTAAAAATCATTAAAGGAGAGAAAACATTCTATGGAGAAATTGCAGGCAAATTGTGTATTTTAAAAATGAACATAAATAGCAGTGAACTTTGTAATGTAACGTCAAAAGACGATAATTTATGGCACAAAAGATTGGGACATCCTAACAGAAAATATTTAAGTATTATGAAGCTACCATACAGTAAAGAGGTATGTAATGCATGCATGAAAGGGAAGAGTACCCGTTTACCATTTAAAACTGTGACTAAACCTAAATCTCATCAAATTGGAGAACTTATTCACACAGATATTGCTGGACTAGTGCGAACTCCAACTAAAGAAGGCTATAGATACATACACACCATTATTGATGATTATTCACATTATACAGTTGTGTACCTATTGAGAAATAAAAGTGAAGCTGAGAACAAGTTACTGGATTATTTAAGGAGATTTGAAACTGAAAAAGAGAAAAGGATTAAAAGAATTCGATGTGATAATGGAGGGGAATATACATCAAGATTTTTCAAAGATATATGTAGAAAGAAAGGTATCAGAATAGAGTATACTTATCCGTACAGTCCTCAGATGAATGGCACAGCAGAGCGAATGAATCGAACACTATATGATAAAACTAGAATTATGTTGAATGAATCAAACCTACCGAAACATTTATGGGGTGAAGCCACACTCTGTGCAGCATATCTTTTAAATTCTACACCCTCAAGGGCTATTAATTTTAATATACCTGCTAAACGATTTGGAAGAGATATAGATTTAAAACGTTTAAGAATTTTTGGATCTAAAGCTTGGATGATGAATATACCTAAAAATGATAAACTTGATGATCGAGCAAGAGAAATGAGAATGGTTGGGTATGCAAGAACAGGATACAGATTGTGGGACCCTAAAATGGATAGAGTAGTTAGCTCAAGAGATGTAAGATTTGATGAAAGTAATACAAGATATAGTGAAAATGAAGATAAAACAAATAATGTTTATAGAAATATGTACGAAGACGAAGAAGAAAATACATTAGAAAAAGAAAATATAAATGAACAGAGGCAAGAAGAAGTAGAACAGAGTAAAGAAAATCAGGATAGTGACACTAATAATAGAAATGAAGAGCGAACTACAAAAAGTGGTAGAGCTATTAAGAAACCTACAACATTAAATGATTATGAGCTATACGAAGCATATTGTTTTATAAGTGAAGAAGACGAACCTAAAACATATGAAGAAGCAATTGAAAATGGATGGGATGAAGCGATAAAAAACGAAATAAATTCACTAGAGAAAATGAACACCTGGACTGAGACCAACATACCTAAAGATAAACAGATAATTGATACTCGTTGGATATTTAAAATTAAAGACAATGGCATTAAAAAAGCAAGATTAGTTGCAAGAGGATATCAATTAAAAGAAGAAAATAACTTTGGAAAACATTATGCACCAGTTGCTAGATTATCTACAGTAAGAACAGTGTTAGCTGAAGCAATTCAAAATGACTGGACAATTAAACAATTAGATGTTCCAACAGCATTTTTAAATGGAAAATTGGAATCTGAAGTATACATAAAACCACCAAAAGGAATAAAAGTAAATAACAATAAAGTACTTAAACTTAATAGAGGTTTATATGGTTTACGTGAGAGTCCCAAGTGTTGGAATAAAAGATTTGACTCATACATAAAGCAAAAAGGATTTGAAAGATCTCAGAATGATTTTTGTTTTTATTTAAGGAAAGATATAAGAGTTTGGCTAGTTATATTTGTGGATGACATATTAATTACCGGAGAGTCTGAAAATGTGGATATAATAGTACAAGGATTAAAAAAGGAATTTGGTATCAAGGATTTTGGTGAACCAAGTTTATTTCTAGGGGTGGAAATTGAGAGAAATAAACAGTATTTAAAAATGACACAAAAGAAACAGATAAATAAAATGTTAGAAAGATTCAATATGACAGATTGTAAAGGTGCATCCACACCGATGATAAAAGGTTTTGAATACAACAAAGAAGAAGATATTATTGATGTTCCTTACCGAGAGTTAATAGGCTCATTGATGTTTGTGTCTACGTCAACAAGGCCAGATATAACATTTGCAACATCTTATTTAAGTAAATTCTTGGATAAACCAACGCAGAGCTTATGGATACAAGCCAAAAGAGTTTTAAGATATTTAAAAGAAACAATAGATCTTGGATTAAAATACAATAAAAGTTTAGAAAACAATTCCATTGTATGCTACTCCGATGCAGATTGGGCTGGATGTAATTTGGACAGGAAAAGTGTTACCGGCTCAGTGACCGTGTATAATAATAATGTAGTAGCTTGGTTAACCCGGAAACAGAACTGTGTCGCAATATCAACAGCAGAAGCGGAGTATGTAGCGGCAGCCACCAGTGCATGTGATTTGTTATACATAAAAGGACTTTGTAATGACTTATGTGTGAAAAGTGTAACTAACTTAAAGTGTTCTTTGCTAATGGATAATAGAGGTGCAATTGGACTAACAAAATCATTTGAAAACTCTAAGAGAGCTAAACACATAGATATAAAGATGCATTTCATAAAAGATTTGGTTGAAAAAAAGATATTTGATGTTTGTTATGTAACTACAGAGAAAAATTTGTCAGATTTATTTACAAAAATATTGTCATGTGAGAAACTGTGTTATATTAGAAATTCTTTAAAAATTGTGTAAAGGTAATTTAAGGAAAAAGTTAAAATTGTTAGAGAGAATATTAAGTAAAATTTTGAAAAATGATTGTATGATGTAGGCATGTATAACTTGAAGTATTGTAATTTGTAAGAAAAGCTGTAATATGTATGCGATTTCATAATATCTTAAAAGATTATGAATCGAGGGGTGGTGTTGTAATATTAATCTGTGATAGGTCCATGGTGGTAAAAGTTAAGTGTCCTTTGTCTCTGGTTAACTAGTCTCTGTTCTCTTGCAAGATGGCGAAAGTTTTGGAAAAAGTAAAATGTAGATTTATTTTATAACAAGTGTGTGGATTAATAAACAAAGTTAAACTTGGTGAAACGAAGTATTATTAAGCACCTGAATCAGAAAAACAATAGCAGGGACTGCCACTAGCCGAAGGCTAGCGCTGGTTGCGGCCCCCTGCGATTAGCTTGATGTCATCCGTCAACCTAGAGTAGGTAGTCTACCAACGCTGCGCTTTCCAGTGCTGGGACGCCATTCTAGCACTTTGGCACCCCAACGAACTTCTTCGAAGCACATATCTTTAAGCAAATCTATAAAGTGGTGTTATTATGGCATAACTAGTGGTTCGCCCCGAACTGAGACCTCGTGGTATCACAGAGCGCCATCTATTGACACCATTGTGAAGTTCTGTTAAAAATATCATCATCATTAAAAATTAAATAATTTCGTTTCCTTATAATATTTATCTAATTTTGGTATTTGTTGTTCAAGTACAGGATATAATTCAAATAATTGATCAAGTTTGAGGCTTGAGAGTTCAGAAAATTGAGAGTTCTGAGGTCAACTTTGGACGTTAGAAAATCGCCACTTTGAAAGCCCCCCATTTCGTCAATTTTAGGGGGAAAATTAAAAAAAAAATATTTTTGGACTCTATTCCTAATTATCTTTAAAATGATATACCGCAACCCTATGTAACGCTATAAAAAATATTTTACTTCGGATTCGCTTCTATGAGAGCCCCCCTGAAATAAAGATTTTTGTAACTTTTTAAGCCATATTCGGCGGGAGGCCATCGGTTTACATATTATATTTAAATTTGAAGTAATTACGTCCAGCAATTCAGAAGTTATAAGGCTCTGACAGACGGACGGACAAGTGCCAATTCACCCAAGTAGACTCAGAGACCTTCGCTTCGCTCGGTCAACTAAACTGCTAAAACTAACCAGCGATATAAAACCATAACTTGATTATAAAAATCAGATTCCAATTCTAAAAGCAATAAAACGAGGCAGCGCTTAAACGTCTGCGACTCATTTGAGGTAACGGGACCATAACTCCAAGCTCGTCTGTTCCCTAATCCTACACGCGAAACTCCAAATACAGAACGGAATCGTTATTAGTCTGGTTTGTTTAGTTTGATTGGAGCCCCCTAAGCCTGTATTACGGAGAGATAGCACGATTTCTTCGTCGTCCGCGGTTTATTATTTCAGTTAGGCATCGGTTAATCTCTGGGCCACAGATTTACACGATACGGATCTAAAGCTGATGTTGTCTGTCTTACTCAGGACAGGGAGAGGGTTAATGTTTCGGAAATCATTGGGGTTAAGTTGCTTCCAGATTGGATTATAGATGCGGGATAGCAGATTTGTTTGCGGTAATTGAGGCTGAGTTTCAATGTATTCTTACATTTAAGAATATTATTGGCATGTTTCCTAATCCAAATAAAAAACCGGCCAAGTGCGAGTCGGATTCGCGCACCGAGGGTTCCGTATGCCCGCTTGGGTAAGCGCAGTCGGGAACCTGCCCCCCGCGCGCTCCGCACCCGCTACCGATCAAGCCAGGCCCCGCGCGAATTATAATTATTATTTACCTAAGCACCTATTACAGATTAAAAATAATGGTTCACGGTTTATGCATTATGAAATTAAATGTTTTTTTTTAAATATTTGAGTTGATTGAATGAAAGGTAAATTGCGGTTTACGATTTATGACGTACTAGCTGATGTCCGCGACTTCGTCCACGTGGATTGAGGTTTTTTTCGGTTCCCGCGATAACTCTTTTATTTTTCGGGATAAAAAGTAGCCTATGTGATATTCCAGAATATAATCCAGCTGCAAACTATTCAGTTTAGAAAAAAATGATATTACAAACCTCAATATCATTTTTGAAGACCTATCCATAGATACCCCACACGTATGGGTTAGATGAAAAAAGACGAATCTATAAGGGTTCCGTTTTTGCCAAATTTGGCTACGGAACCCTAAAAATGCAGTTTGTATCCAACAAACTCACTAAGTTTACTATAAAAACAAAGATAAAATATGAAAACACAACAAGTGCATTATGCATACCTAATATAAAACCAACTCTTCTTTTGTTATTTCGGCTTGTGGCTATTGGAAGTATTCTATGATACAGTCTTATTTACTTGCAAGTTGCAAGTAAAAAGCCTTTGACACTCAAAAACTTCGCTTACAAGATTTTTGGACTATAAGGCTCACTACAAACTCGTCAGAATACGTTTTTAATGTAAAATATCTTATTTTTTTATCTATATCAGAAATCTTTACGTAAATTAAAGCTGTGGGGCGATCGAACCCCCTGGTAGCAGAATCTCGTCCGCGAGGCTTCTTGATAATTGACGCTCGGGAAATTACATGTCGGGCCGCAGACAGTTGTTGATGACGTCACGTCACTTGATTATAAACGATTTATTTCACGAACGTTACATTACACAGCTTCGACTGCCTGATAGGAGGTGAATCTGTGTATGATTTATGTATTCCTATGATATATTATTACCGACCTATTAATACACTCATTAGTCATTACCTACCGTTAATGTATGTACCTAATTTACTCTAACTACTCATTATTTAGCTCTTTTATTTTTACATAGTTTTACTATACAAGAGGGGAAAAGGAAAAAGAAGAAATCATTACCTTTAAATACAATAAGAAACTAATGTTTTCTTATCTCTATGACGTGCACAGTATTCGGAGCCAGTGTAGGCATTGGTTAGGTAGATAATTAGATATCTATTTTCAGGCAGGGCATGATGAAAAATAAGTAGGTACCTACTTATTAAGATTTTTTAAGCTCAATACTTATTTTTCTAATTTAGTAGAGTTTTTTAACTAGGGTAAGCAATCCTTTTATGCCTCTACTAGCTGATGCTCGCGACTTCGTCCGTGTGGTTTATGTTTTTTGATTCCCACGGAAATTCCTTAATTTTCCGGGATAAAAAGTACCCTAAGTCACTCTCCAGGTCTTTAATTATACCCATACTAAAAATCACATCGATCCGTTGCTTCGTTGCAGCGTGATTGAAGGACAAACCAACAAACAAACACACTTTCGCATTTATAATATTAGTATAATTATGATATATGATTTGATGTCGTGCACGTCACTGGTCGTGAACAATTCGATCTTTCAAAATACCAGTTTTTATTCCTGTACCTACCTAAGTACATTTACGAGGGCAAAAACAAAAAATGTGAAAATCTTAATTTATCTTGCACAGGAAATTTAAATTGCTTTCATATGTAACTCTAGTTTGAAATACCCGAATAATATTCATCCATATGAGTCTGAGTTATCACAAAAAGCTTATTGAATTTGCCGAAGTATTCATGAAATGAGAAATATTAAACATCAATAAAGAATTTGTGGCGCGAGCAAAATATTTATGAATTCATGGAAATGGAGCAACAAATTGATAAAAGCCAGCGTGGGTTCCATTAAGCATTGTGACGTCACGCGGCATATGGTGAAGTAGGTTAATAATTTTTCCCAAACGAGTGCTTTCGGATATTCCAGTGATCTTAGTTAATATAGATTCTACGTACCTATAAACTATTTTGCATACTAGTTTTTACTGTTAGTTTATCTACTATGCATTTTCCCTTATAGTGGTTATTTTGATACAAATTATTTAATAATTTATTTATTTCTCAAATTACATTAGTGAACGATAATAACTGCGTTAGTTTGAAACTGTGTTGCAGTTGCTAACGCCCACCTCCAGATTTACAATTTCATGAGAATTATATTAGGTAGTATATAGTAATAATACAATGAATTAATACACAATCAATTAAACAAATATAATAATACAAGATGATGCCCGCGACTTCGTCCGCGTGGATTAAGTTTTTTGATTCCCGCGGGAACTCCTTGATTTTCCCGGATAAAAAGTAGCCTATGTCCTTCCCTGGGATACAACCTATCCCTGTACCAAATTTCATCAAAATCGGTTGAACGCTTGGGCCGTTAAAGCGAAGGTTAATTATGTAGGTAATATAGGAATTTGTAGCATCTAAGCTACAAATTCCTATATAATGAGGGTATTACATTCAAAACTATAGTATCCAATGTAATACCCTCATAATAACCGCAATAATATAAAAGGAGAAGGTGACTGACTAGTGACTGTACTACTCATCAACTTACAGCTCAAACCACTCCAGTGGAGTACTGGACGAATCGACCTCAAATTTGGCATACAAATAGTTATTATGACGTAGGCATCCGCTATGAAATGATTTTTGAAAATTCAAACTCTAAAAGGGTAAAATAGGGGTTTGAAATTTGTATGAAAATCGAACGTAACTTGAGCAAAGCAGCAGGCAAAAGTTATTCAAACTATAAAACTAAACAAATAAGTGAATATTTTCTCAGTTAATTAGGTAATTGTGGCCACAGAATAATTTTATTGTACAGCAACGCAATTTGAATATCACCACGTTTCACTGTGAAAGTCAAATATTTAATTGATCAAACCGAATAAGCGTCGTTTACAGCGGACATAACCGGACACGGAAACGGAACATCGGAACTCAATAGTGACGAGTAATAAACCAATGAGCTCGTGCTGATTTCAGAACGCTTCATTACGCTGCAGAATGATACATAATAATATTACTTTAAGTACGATATTACAAAGTGCTAAGTAATACAGTTCATAACAAGTAAAGATAGTGCTATCACATGTAATGAACTGGAGGATTTCTGCACTTACATTAAATAAGTACATTTTAAAAATTTTATTTGAAGGAAACTTTAATATCGATACAGCCCAAAACAGTACTTTTTATTTTGTAGATATATCTGATGGCATCTCGCTGAATTTATTGTATATTGATTAATTGTTTTTATTAACTGTAATTTTTTAAATTAATACTTACCAAATATCTATTTTCTACGTTTAAAGTAAAAGTAAATCTTAAGTCCAACACAATACAGTTACTAAGATTATTCAATTCACTGAAACAAACAATCCTACAAGTCCTAGCCTGCAATGGAGACTCTTTGCCAAGTTAAATGTTGTGTAAACAGAGCTAGTTATCATCACACTGAGTGCTACTAAATCTCTGGCGTTCACTACGAACCGCTAAGTCATATCGCGACCATCGTAGCACATCTTGTGAAGTTTTCAATTATATTTTGGTTCTACTTATTAATACAATACCTAACCGAAAAGATTCGGCACATTCACACACACATAGTTTCGGAATTTCGTCGTCGTCCACAGCAGGGCATAATCCATACTAATATTATAAATGCGAAATTGTGTTTGTCTGTCTGTCTGTCTGTCTGCTACGCTTTCACGGCCCAACTACTCTACCGATTTTAATTTGGTACAGAGATAGGTTACCGGGGAAGGACATAGGCTTTATCCCGGAAAATTGAAGAGTTCCCGCGGGAATCAAAAAACATCAATCCACGCGGACGAAGTCGCGGGCATGATCTAGTATATGTTTAAAGGTTACTAATGGATCTTGAAACATTGTTGAAGTGCTGCTTGTGTGGAGGCTATCAGCGGCTTTTTTTTGTTTAAGCATCCCTCAAGTTGTAAAAAATATCCCAGAAAAAATATTATAATGTGAAATTATATAGCCAACTTCCTGTAAAAATATATTGGCCAATTAAAGTACCTACTGATGCCAATCCAACATAAGTCTAGTAAAGAACTTGGTCATAATTTTGAGCCGCGATACCTAGTAACTCAGCTAGTGTATATTTATTTATGTTATCTCTTATTCTCCTTGAAGTTTTTTCGATCAAACAATATCAAATAACGTTGTTTTAATTAAGACGTAGCTACTAATATTAGGTAGTAGCTACGTCATAATTAAATCAACGTAAATTGAATTAACGCTAGGTATATACCTAGTGTTAGTAAATACTGTATTGAATTTAAGTGTTTTTGAATGGTAGCAAATAGGTAAGCCGATGAAGCGTATATTAATCATAAGACAAAATATAAAGTGAAGCTATTTTCGTTACATACTTAGTGTCTGAAGTCAAGTTTTGTTCAGTCATGTCATACTGCAAAGGCGCTTTTAACAGGGAGAAGTTGAGCTCTGAGCAAACATCGTCGCGAACTCAATCGACAGCTCTCAAAAATGTTTTAGAGGACATTTTATACGGTTATACCTATTTGAAGAACTTGAGTATCGATCTATCCTGAAATGTAGATCTACACAATATTGTTGAGATTATACCTATGATGTGCGTCGTTTTATAACAATAAGATAGACTTTTGTTTGAAGAAGATAGATTTTTGTTTTGCTGCAAAGATTTTTCGAGCTGAATATTTCTGATAGAGATGAAAATTATTCGAAAATACAACAAATATTATTTTAATATATCCAGGTCTCCGTGATACAGGTTCAACTACAAATTAGATTTGCTTACCTCGTTGAGAATAAATATATGAGTATTTTATTTTATATTTTATCTAAACTTCTAAACTACTTATAATATTATAAAGAGGAAAGATTTGTTTGTTTGTTTGATTGTTGTTTGTAATGGATAAACTCAAAAACTACTCAACTGATGTTAAAAATTCTTTCACCTATAGAAAGCTACATTATCAGCGAGTAACATAGGCTATATTTTATTTTCAAAAAAGATTTAGATTGAACTATTAAAAAAAAAAAGTGTGATATTTTGGTCTAAGAAAATGAAGGCCAAGGTGGCTCGGAGCAGTGCCGTTGGGAGAGCCGCTTCATAATTTTGATCCTTATTGAATCCCCCAGGCATCTGAAGTCCTCTAGGCATCCGAGGTCCCACGGGCATCCAAGTTCATCCAGGCATCCGAAGTCGCCTAAGCATCCTAGGTCCCTCCGGCACCCAAGATCGCCCCGGCATCCAAAGCATCCCAGGCATCCGAGGTCACCCAGGCATCCAAAGCATCCCAGGCATCTGAAGCATCCCAGGCATCTGAAGTCGCCCAGGCATCTGAAGTCGCCCAGGCATCCGAAGGTCCCTCAGGCATCTGAGATCACCCCGGCATCCGAAGCCTCCCAGGCATCCGAGGTCACCAAGGCATCCGAAGTCGCCTAAGCATCCGAGGTCCCTCCGGCACCCAAGATCGCCCCGGCATCAGTCTCCCAGGCATCCGAGGTCACCCAGGCATCCGAAGCATCCCAGGCATCTGAAGCATCCAAGGCATCTGAAGTCACCCAGGCATCTGAAGTCACCCAGGCATCTGAAGTCGCCCAGGCATCCGAAGGTCCCTCAGGCATCTGAGATCCCCCCGGCATCCGAAGCCTCCCAGGCATCCGTTACGAAAATTGCAATTAAATGTGAACTAAGTCGGAAAAAATCGTCTCTTTTGAGAGCTTACGTGGCGTGCGGTGCGTAAATAGTTAAAGTTACACGAAAACAATGATAGTGGAATTGTTCCTCTCAAAAAGTTCTAAAAAAAGTCCGTGATCGCATATATCTATCTTTTAAAGTTGACTCACAATAAACATGTTTATGATTTTCAAATTTGGTCTAAACCAATTACTTGCAAAGATGTTTTTACCGACATCCTTATCAAGATAAATATGTTATTCATCTCAAGTATCTAATTAAGATAAAAATTGTCCTTTACATCATGGCGGGTTGGCGGCTGTGGCAGGTGTGGTGAGGACGGGGCGTACTCTTACAATGTAATATAAAAATGTAAAACCTGCCCACTGCCCACTGGCTATGTCGGGTATTAGAAGGATTATTATTAGTGCTACCCGTGCGAAGCCGGGACGGATCGCTAGTTTATTTATAATTCTAAATAATTTTGATGTGGCTGTGATTTCTACCGTAGTGATGAGTCATTCCTACTTTCTTAGTTGGACTGTATTCGACAAAGTTACTTAGCCTGAGTGAACTCAGTAAGTTAAAGCATACAACTATAATAATAAGAGCAGACGGCTATAAATCCTTCTGTATTTCTACGTATATTTTGCAATCTCGTTCCGATATCTTTCCTAAAGCGGAATCAAATCAAAATACAAGTTGTTGCTTCAATAGGCAATAGGGTAATATTTCTAACAGCGCGATGTAGTTGCGCATCTGTCGGAAAAGGCTGGGGGTTGGTACATAATATTGCAATCTCCGTCTACAAACACTCGCTGTGCGTTAGAAAGCAATACAGATAAAATTGCTTCTCAATACACGACACGACTTCTATAATAATTGTCAAAGGCAAACCGCCAAGCGATTTAGCGTTCCGATACGATGCTGTATTGAAACTGATATTGTGTGCTTGTATGCACAGGCTCTGATTATGTTGGAGGACGTAAAAAAATAACAGGTTAGGTAGTACATCTGCATGTACCACAAGGTGATATTTCAATCAAGGGCTGACTTGTAGTGTAATAAAAAAAGGTCATGAAATGCCTCACAGTATGAGCTTCCCAACGCTTTCTAGCGTTTTTCGGTTGCCGTAAATCAACGATTCAAATATAAAACAACAACTAGCTTACTCTTCTTCGTCAAGGTAGAGAAACCTAGGTTCACGTACCAAACAACGCATAAGCATGCACTGTTGTACTATAGCAGTGTTTTATTAGATAAGACGTGAGATGAAATAGAAAACTACATAGCAGTCTTTGCGGAGAGTTTGATTGACTCCTAACTTGTAGTGGATTAAAAAAAAACTCCAATGCAAATAAATATTATTCATGTGTTAGCTTCCACGGAGTTCAGTGAAATGTATGACTTCAATCGTATCACTGTCGTAGCGTTATTATATGTCAAACGAAGATTATATCAGTCGCGCCGGGCATTCGCGGTTGAACTTTCCAACGAACATCAATCCCCTCTTTCGTATCAAACCACTTGTGGTTGTATCGTCTTGTTTAAATGTACCCTAGTATTTACCATGAGACCAAAATAGAGTCAAAGAGTCCTTTCATCTCGTGAGGGCCGCTAAGGTTGGCAGTCAAAATTGAATGCATAGGTAGTAGGTACTACCTAACAAAATTTTCCAATGCAAAGGTACAAAAGTAATTGTCTTCTAATTTCGCTGAATCTGAAATTAGGTTGGTAGGTATACCGTTTTCTACTAATCACAATTAAATTATTTAAGTTTGTCAAATTATTTAGAAATTCTGACAAAGTTTTGGTAACGGGTGTTCTTTTATGACGTGTTCTTATCTTTAGCGCGTGTGTATGTGGGACTGTTTTGTCAAAGTTGGATATGCAAAATAAATTTCAATTATATTAAGCTCTTTGGCTTTGTAATAAGAATCATTTCAAGTGAGTTCATTTGTTGCAGGTGTATGGTGAGGGTGGTAAAGTGTGAGAGCTGGCATTGTGGCGGTGCGCTTTGTTTGCGGGTGTCGCCGATATATCTCAAAAGTTATGCTGTTATTCTATGCAGCGACGCATCCCAAACTTTCTCGTTGCTAGTTAGCGTCATAAATAAAACAAAGATAGTGAGACCTAGAAAAATACTACTAAAGAAAGCAGGTCTAGGATTGTCTCAATTTTTGTGCAAAGGATCGGCCTGGCTGTTCTTATATAGCATTCACCCCACTCTATTAATAGATTAATTTGTTTTCAAGGCCTTAAATATTGTATGGGTAAAAGTAGATAAAAATAAAAATTGAACATAATTTAAAAACATAAAAACCTACCCTAACACATTGATTTTTTCAGAAAATTAGAGCCAGTGTCACTCGGGAGGATGTAAGGATTCTAACGACACCTTACACATCCAAATCTGTTTAGGAATTTAGAAGTTATGATGGAATAAACAAACTCACATACATACATACATAAATACATACGAGTACATACATGCATGAACCCTGAAAACCTTGTTATTTAGAAGTACGTAAAATTGTATTAGCTTCAACACTAATGTTACCAATCTGCAATGCCCTGACGGGGCCTCGTGTACCTATATATTAATTTATATTTTTTTTTTATGTAGGTACATGAATGCAATGAATAAATAAATGATAAATGAAAACATTACACTTCTTTTTTGGGCAGTCGTGTAGTGCTTGACTGTATTTTTTCTTCCCACGAGTGCGTGTCTAATATATATTTTTTTTAGTATAAAGGCTAGCGCTTGGCTGGAATCAGACCTGCTTGCCAGTAGTGATGCAGCCTAAGGCGCTTGCTTATAAATTCATCTTAAAGTCAACCTTATACCATGTCATAAATGCTTTTTTTTTCTCACTACAAGTTAGCCCTTGACTGCGATCTCACCTGATGGTGAGTGATAATGCTATCTAACATGGAAGCGGGCTAACCAGTTAGGGGCATAGCAGTTATATTAAGCCCATACCCCTATTCAGTTTCTACACGGCATCGTATACTGGAACGCTAAATCGCTTGGCTGCATGTCTTTGCCGGCAGCACCCGGTAGGGTCGCAACTACATCTTGGACGAATAAATGAGATAATTACTTACTAGGTATATAAAGTAGAAAATATAATTTGTAATTCCGCTACCTTTTCCATGAATCTTGTACATAACCATTCACAAACTACAAATTAGATTTGCTTAATAATTAATTCCAACAGTCTAACCAGGACTCCGTATTCAAATAACCTTTCTCTTTCCATATACGGCAACTTGTATCGCCGGAGGGTATATCATCTTGCGAGTTTCCGGAATTCGCAAACTCACTACAACTTTCTCAACAGCTGTTTGCTTTTTCGGAATATGCAACTTGACCTTACCCGCATGCGTTAGTTGAACAATCTTGCTATTTATATTATGTTTTGTAAATAAGGGTCTATTGTCATGTTTTGTATTGGTTGTATTGTCATGTTTTGACGACCTCCGTGGCGCAGTGTGGAGCGCTGTTGTCTTAACGTGCGGAGGTCCCGGGTTCGATCCCCGGCAGGGTCGATTTGGGAATTTATAATTTCTGATTTTTTTCTGAAGTCTGGCCTGGTGAGAGGCTTCGGCCGTGGCTAGTTACCACCCTACCGGCAAAGACGTGCCGCCAAGCGACTTAGCGTTCCGGTACGATGCCGTGTAGAAACCGAATAGGGGTAATGGGTTTAATATAACTGCCCCTGACAGGTTAGCCCGCTACCATCAGCTTAGACTGCATCATCGCTCCATCAGGTGAGAACGCAGTCAAGGGCTAACCGCTATAAATATACGGTAAGTATAATACTTTAGGTATAATGGTAATATTAGGTATAATAGGTTTCAAAATATGGTTTACAACTTCAAAGTATGTATTCGGTTTGCGATGTACCTAGGTCTCCACTTTCTAGAGAAAAGTGAGGAAAAGTTTGTATAAAGTCAGAAAGTGTTCGATATGGTTCATACAAAAAACTTTTCCAAATCATTCTTTTACAATTACCTACTATGGATAAAGTATACAAATAAACGATTCATACAAAATTGACTAAAAAGATCTCATTTCGATGAATGCTCTGAAACTAGCCAATGCCATATTACCTATTCTGTGCCAATGCATTCGTAGGATTTATTAAGAGTAGCTCAGTAACGGGATGAGATTGAAAATTCCATTGAACTGTAAACGAACGCAGACCGTGGAAATGTAACTAAAACGTTGAATCGTAAACTTTTTTGCTTGTTTGTCGAGTAACTCAATCCGATTGAATTCATTACTTCACTTTATGTTTTGAACTTATTATTATTATTATTGGCCATGGACAAATCTAACAGAATACAGCAGAAACGGAGCGGGGAAAAGTATGTTAAAATTTATTCGTATCGAATATCATAATATTGTGTTTAAAAATGTTTGGAGTGCACTGAAATCATACTAATATTATAAATGCGAAAGTGTGTTTGTTTGTTGGTTTGTTGGTTTGTCCTTCAGTCACGCCGCAACGGAGCAACGGATCGACGTGATTTTTGGCATGGGTATAGTTGAGGACCTGGAGAGTTGCATAGCATAGTGACAGAGTGACATATTTTTATCCCGGAAAATTAAGGAGTTCTCGCGGGAATCGAAAAAACTTAAACAACGCGGACGAAGTCGCGGGCATCAGCTAGTTATATTATATTACTCACACTTTTGTTTGTATGCCCAATTACAACACTGAATTTTCAAAATTTCGAATAATGCTGATGTTTCCTACCGGAATTCCGCGCTTCAAATTCAATAGTAAAAAGGCATAATTTGAAAACAAATGAAATATAATCCGCCACAGTAGACAAATCTATGTGGTACAGTGTGTATCTTGCACTTGTAGCTTGCGATATTCACCGCCCAGTAAGCCAGCAATTCGTACCGGCACAACACCACGCCACACAAAATCTTCCAAATTATTCTCAACGTACGTTTCACTCCGACACCGATTGTAAAGTACAAGTGTAGTAATTGTACTTTACAATCGTGCATTGTCGAGTCAACGTCTCCTGATAAAGCTCCGGTGTCGGAGTGAAACGTAGGTACGTTGAGAATAATTTGGAAGATTTACCTATGGAATAATAAAGTGCCTTTTATATTTTTTGCATTAACTCCATAATGGTCAAACAAGATACATTTGTTTGTACATATTTGATTTATAAGTTGCACAACCTGCAGCATACCCTTCCCGCTACTATACTTAATATAGGCAAAGCAAGAAGCAATTTAAGCCATCAACTTGAAAAACCTATTGCTTCTGAGAACAATATTCCCACAATATTATGATTCGGGCGCTACGGGGTTCGGACATGTTGAATTCCTTTTTAATACATACTAGTATCTACTGAGTGCCGGATCGGGATGTTGCAATGTTTGTTCCAATTTCCTTCGTTGGCCGACTACACCCGTTTTCTATTTTACGGAGCCCATTTCGAAGCTAGAAACTAGTGTTGGAAGCCAATGTTTTGCTATCTGCACTGACGGACGGATTTTAATTACTAATCCTGGAGTGCAACGTTTTCGCTGTGGAATATTAGCAATTAAAATTTTCGATTCTGTTTTGTTGCGGTTGAAATAGGACGAGTTAATTTCGGATTCAACTTGGGAATACAAATTCTAGTAAGCAATTTTACTAATGAACGCTGAAGAAGTTGTAACCAGTTGAGAATAGATGGGCAACTTACCTATCCATTCTCTTACCTAAGGTAAGTGAAAAAAATGGCCGTCAACGAAATCCTTTTTTCTTGACGTTTTTTTATTAATACGTATTATACTTGTTTTAATATGTAGGAATTTATCTTCCCCTTTCTGACTAAAAAAAGTATATAACTTGTTTGGTTATTTCTGTTCGTCTGTCTGTACCTATAAAATAATCTTAAACTTTATTCCAAAACTATATAACAGCTGAATATGAAATTAAGCCCAGTGTTTGATGAACTATACCTGTAGAAAATTAGATGATGCCCGCGACTTCGTCCGAGTGGATTCAGTTCTTTAATTTTCCGGGATCAAAAATTATGTCCTTCCCCGTGTTACAACCTATCTCTGAACCAAGTTTCATCAAAATCGGTTGAAATAGAGACGGACACGCTTTCGCATTCCATTAGTATGGAAGTATGGATTAATTTCACTTTCTCTTTCAAGTTTAAATACTTCCATCCTGCGTCGACATTTCCCATATTATTATCATCATAAGATCGCAGTCAGGGGGCTGACAAATTTATGAAAAATTTCCTGCACTGCGTTTATAATCAACCAATGTATCAATGCTCCCACACCGCGACTGAAGAGGCATGAATTTATGATTTCATAAATAATCGGTATCAGTAACGCTAAGCGACGTGTTCCATTTATTTCCCCTGCGCTGTTACAAAATGCGGAAGTATCTTGCATTTCGTGCAATTCCCATTACTGTTTAGCTCGATATCTGCATTTGGTAATTCTCTTATTTCTAATGGCTTTTCGTAGAGCCGGACCAGCACCAAGCACTTTGCCAATGTTACGCGGGAAAAAGGTAATACCTACTCACATATTATTCTGTGGTTACCGCAAGAACGAAAACATTCATCCATATACTAATATTATAATTATTAATGGGAAAGTGTGTCTTTCTGATTGTCTGTGTGGTTCGCTTTCAAGTTCCATTGTTCTACCGATTTAGACGAAGTTTGGTACAAAGATTTGTAGACGATTGTAGAAGATTGTATCCAGGAAAATTAAAGAGTTCCCGGGAATTTAAAAACCTTAATCCACACGGACGAAGTCGCGGGCATCATCTAGTAATATTATATTTTGGTTAGCGGTTACAACTTACAAGGATAGAAATATGAAAAAATAGAAAGTATGAACAGCTTTCTATTGCATTTTATACAAAGCTTGAATTGAAAGTTCTGTATAACTATGACGCCGAAACTATCGGGTATCCGAAATAGTTTCATATAGGTTATCTGTGACTGAAACCCTTAAAATACTCAATGTATCATAATATTATCCGGACTCGAAATCTCATAAAAATAATCTCGCAAAAAAGTTTAATTCCAAAGGATATTAAAATTTTTTACGTTGTTCTAGTATAATATATGTAGTTTATTCTTACGTACGTATTTACACGGTGATGTACCAATGTGAATAACAATATAGCCCTTAATTAATAAGAAGTAATAAGAGCTAAGTACGTAGTTTCTTTAAAGGCTGCTGTCGCTTACGTGTACCCACGCAGTCAGTGGAAGGCGCGTTAATGGGTTCTCAACCAATACCTGTCAGATGATTGTCGCTCCCAGTAGCGGATTTGAGTCACCCGACGTAGCTTTCAGTGGAAACATTTTGCGATAATGGTAAATTGTAAAGTGATGAAAAATAAATGACGATTAGTGTTTGGACTAAAATGAAAAGGTGCTGATGATATTTAAGAAGACTGTAATTTTTAAGAGTCCATGTAACTCAATAAGCATAGCTGAGTTAGAGAGCGCTATGATCTTAGTACATTCCATAACAATCCATCCGGCATGCCTCCATGACTAGCGAGTAACAGTAACAAAGTTCAAACCCGCTTCCCGCTACATTGTTGATCAGTTTCTCTCATACATATCTCTCTCAGGACATATCTCAGCGAGTGGCAATGCTGAAGTGACAATAGGCTGCATCTCATAGGTTTTTTGCCGATGGACTGTCTGTCTTGTACCAAAAAACGTAGCATGTGTTAGAAGGCCCCGTATGGGTCATATTTCATCACATGACTCGATGGAAGCTTGATGGGGACTGATGGACATATTAAGACCGTGGATCCCTTCATTCATGCCTATATTCAGCAGTGGACAGCCTTTGTTTGAGACGAAAATGTGGACTAATTAGACTTAGTTTTTCTTTAGTCTGTTTTATAAATTCGAACCGACATTAGACACAGACTATAGATTCTAATAGTAGTACCACAATTATGCAAATAACTATTCTTGTCCCTAACTGATGAACTTGTATCGCCCGAAGGCTAATAATCTTATTCGTTATAATATGGTTCAAACTAATTATTAAGTTTAATCACGAGTTTAATGGAACTTCTCCAAAGACTGTTTGCTTTTTGTCAATAACTAACTTGACCTTACTTGTGGGACTGTGTATACTTAAATAAATGTTTGACAATCTTGATATTTGTATTTTGAAGATATGAAACTTGGTTATTGAAAAGTGTTTTCAAATACTAGACTTCAATAAGGAGCGCCTTTACAGGCAAAGGCTTAGAGATTTTAGTTAGACTTTATAGATGGTAAAGCAGCTATTTGTCTAATACGCTTTCACGGTCCATTTTTATTTAACCGATTTTAACTAAACTTGGTCTATCTATATATATCTCTTTAGATAGGATGCATTCCGTGGAAGGACAAAGGCTACTTTTGATCCTAGAAAATTGCAAAGTTCCCGCAGGAATTAAACACGGTAATCTACGCGTCGAAACGCGCTATCGTGGGAATCTATTATCATCATGCAGCTATCAAACATTTTTATATATTAAGTATATTATCTTCTATACTTATAATAAAACTGTAACAGGTCCAATTCTGTACATTGAAGATATTTTGAAATTTTTTTTTGGAGGGCACTCATTATTCGATACTGAAGCCAAATCTGTAATTTTTTTCATTTTTGTCTGTCTGTCTGTCTGTCTGTCTGTCTGTCTGTCTGTCTGTCTGTCTGTCTGTCTGTCTGTCTGTATCTTGGCCGCGCATCACGCCGAAACTACTGAATGAATTCAAACGAAACTTGGCAAGATTTGAGCCTATACTACGAGGTAGGACATAGGATACTTTTTATCCCGAAATTCTACCCACGAAGGGGTGAAATAGGGGTTGAAAGTTTGTATGAAAGTCCTTAATTTCTCAAGTTATAGCCATGAAATTTGATATATGAGCTGCGGGTTGAAAATGGAGACAAATGTGTTTCACAGTTTTTGAAAATTCGACCCCCAAAAGGGTGAAATAGGGGATGAAAGTTGGTATGAAAGTCCTTCGTTTCTCAAGATGTTTTACAAGTTATATCAACGAAACTTTTATTTTGGCTTACGGTAAAAAATAAAATAAATAAATAAAGAAGTACGTGTGTCACAGTTTTTAAAAATTTCACCCTCAAAGGGGCGAAATAGGGGTTGAAAGTTTGTATGAAAGTCCTTCATTTCTCAAGTTATATCGATGAAACTTGGTGTACAAGCTATCGGTTAAAAATGAAGAAATACGTGTTTCACAGTTTTCGTAAATTTTACCCCCGAAGGGGTGAAATAGGGGTTGAAAGTTTGTATGAAAGTCCTTCATTTCTCAAGTTATATCCATGAAACTTGGTATATGAGCAGCGGGTTAGAAATGAAAACATACGTGTTTCACAGTTTTTCAAAACTCCACCCCCAAAGGGGTGAAATAGAGATTGAAAGTTTGTATAAAAGTCCGTCATTTCTCAAGTTATTTCGATGAAACTTGGTATACCCACGCGGACGAAGTCGCGGGCATCAGCTAGTTATCAATAAAGGTATGATTTAAACTACGTGATAAGTAATATTAAATCCAAACACGGTTTATCCATTGAAATACTTTAATTAGCAATTATTTACACAGACACACGTCAATAGCGATATGCCATCGTCATTCCCCCACAGAGCAGTGTTGCCACTCTACAAAACCATAGCAGGGATACCATACATAAATTGTATTTAACTTTCAATCTAACAGTTCGGTCATCCTGACTCAAACTTCGTCCCGAAGTATACATAATTTGAACACTTAATTAAAATCACGATGATTGCTGATGCTACTCTGCCATTTGTACTATTAACGCTGGTCTTTAACGCCTGAGACCCCAAATGTTAAAGCACTGGCATTATAACCCTTAGCCAAATACAGTTGCAGATAACAAGACTATGTTTTAGGGTAAAAGAGCATCAGTCTCCATCGTCTTTTCGCGTTACAAAACATCACCTAATAAGTAAATATGGATTTATCACCCATGACACATCTCATCATATTATTCTAACTCTGGTGAATTCACGTGTAGCAAGATACTGAAGTAACTGAATCGCCATATTTCACAAACAACAAAAGCTTCCTACACATATTAATTTTGTAAACATAACCTTATTCAGAAGTAGCTTTCCAGCACTACACAGAGTTTTCCGTTAATTACCTAAGCGCATAATATTATAAGTAATCATTTCCCGTTACTCATTTTGGTTAACCCTATGCAACTCACTGACAATAATTAATCCTTAACTCAATAACATCTTAACATTGCTAACTCTAAACCCAAAGTTTCAATTCTATAAGTGTAATTCGTAACAATTTCGACATTCTCATGGAAATGAGAACACAATCATTTGATTAAATAATAAATAAGATTCTTATAGTCTACTGGTGTTATTATACACCTATAATTAATTTTCCTATGAGTATACTCATGTTCACTTTGTTACTTTCCAGAATGGTTATTATTACTCATCCATTACACTTAGTTATGCTTTCCTTTCTACACGTGGCATAAATGACATATACCTTCTCTGTAAGCCTTAGCCAGGCTAGCATATGTTACAATTCACCCCCAGAACTTTATCTGACAATCGGTTACAATTGGTTACAAAACTCAATAAAACCCGAAGACCTGAGCTACGTTCTCTACAATGAGCCATTTTGTATACTTTGCACATGCTCCATCTTTTGAGCAAATCTCTACGTTCCCTAATTCCATTTGAAATTTCAAAAGCACCTTATTCCCACCGGAAGAATAGATTTACCTTATACCGTGGCCCTGCATTGTATTGTTCGTTTTAAGTTAACACAACAGGCAACTCAACTGCCCGGTACTGCCTTCATCAGCTCTTGCCAAATTTCAACGTTTCGTAAAACCGAACTCAAATGTTGATACTATTCAATACAACATACCTTGGCATCTGCTTGGTAACTTATATCATTTTGATTTGTGCAGTCGTGATAGTGTGGTGAAAACGTATATAATATAATATAATATCATAATATAAATATAATAAAATGTTAACAAAATATAAATGTGTAGTAGTGTACCTACTTGGTTGTTCAATATTTTGGTAATTTACTTTTCACTGTTCCTCCTCAATCTAATTATGGTATTCATATCACTTTTATGAATGAATATCCCAAGGAACATCATAGAGCGAGTCTCTTTACAAGATAAGTAAATCTCTTCACACGATATTTTGTTACATCGCTCAACCTGCATAGAAATATTGTTACTCTCACATGAATCTTAGTGAACTCCAAATGGCATCAAAACATAACACCGATATAAATCGCGTCCCGTAACTTGACCCAAAATGGCGGTCGTCTGCGCAGGTACATCGTACTACAGAACTATGGTATGGAACGTATGGTAACGTGCGGCCCCTCGCGGCGCACCTCATAACGCACATCATTTGACACCCGAAATGTGTTACTGTGCATAGCTCAACTTACGCGGCGGTTATATTACTTGTTTGCCACTCAGTGCCTCGCATTTAAAACAATAGTTGACATCAGTGGATATCATCTGCGTATTTTACAGACCTATTAAGCCTTTATGTCACCTAACCGTGACACTCACTGAACATCATCATCATTGCGCTTTCGCCTGAAAGCGGCTGAAAAGCAGAAAACAGCTGTTTTGCTACTTAAATATTATCATGCCCCCAACGGCGAGTAATAGATTACCTGTACTAATCTGGCTAGCCCCGTGGGCAATTTACCTAGGCTTTGCTTTATTTTGCAACTCTCGCTACCGGAAATCGAAACGTAGCAGCCCCGCAGGCTAGACTTTCGAAGTCTACTGGCACCATGGCCCCTATTTTCCACACCAGCGATATATTCAAAATGTTGTAAAATATAAGAGGTACGGAAATAACTTACATGAGCGGTGAGCCCCACGGGCAAGAAACAACCACATGAGTTATGCGGTCAGCGTACATGAGCTCCACTGGTAACTTATTAGTGATTCGCCATCTGCTCATCAGAATCCGCTAGGCTTTACATCCCAGCCCCGAGGGCGCTAATGTCCATACTTGAAAGTATATCATATAAGCCCCGAAGGCGAGGTGTGTCGGCCCCGAAGGCAAGGTTCATCGGCCCCGAAGGCAAGGTTCATCGGCCCCGAAGGCAAGGTTCATCGGCCCCGAAGGCAAGGTATGTCGGCCCCGAAGGCAAGGTTCGTTAGCCCCGAAGGCAAGTGCATTGGCCCCGAAGGCAAGTGCGTTGGCCCCGAAGGCAAATGCGTAGGCCCCGAAGGCAAGTGCGTAGGCCCCGAAGGCAAGTACGTAGGCCCCGAAGGCAAGTCCATTGGCCCCGAAGGCAAGTACGTAGGCCCCGAAGGCAAGTACGTCGGCCCCGAAGGCAAATACGTAGGCCCCGAAGGCAAGTCCATTGGCCCCGAAGGCAAGTACGTAGGCCCCGAAGGCAAGTACGTCGGCCCCGAAGGCAAGTACGTAGGCCCCGAAGGCAAGTACGTAGGCCCCGAAGGCAAGTACTTTGGCCCCAAAGGCAATTGCGTTGGCCCCGAAGGCAAGTGCGTTGGCCCCGAAGGCAAATGCGTAGGCCCCGAAGGCAAGTGCGTAGGCCCCGAAGGCAAGTGCGTAGGCCCCGAAGGGAAGTACGTAGGCCCCGAAGGCAAGTACGTAGGCCCCGAAGGCAGGTACTTAGGCCCCGAAGGTAAGGTGCGACAACCACAACGGCTAACTGCCCTTTACTGAAAAATAATTTAAATTATACTGAAGGCAGTCTGTGTGAAGTAGCCCCGCAGGCATGTGCTGTAACACATAATATAACTCCTCAGGCATGTTCTATCAGCTGTGTGCCCAGCAAGCTGATCCGTTACGCAGTAGGCATACGCTATACGTACTGCAGCCCCTTAAGGTATGCGCTCTGTAGGCCCTTTAGGCATATTTTGAAACTGACCAGTAGCCCCGCAGGCATATGCATGAATTGGCACTGAAGCCCCTTAGGCGTGTCTTACCACTGTGCCATAGGCCCCTGTTAGGCATTTCCCTGAAACTAATCTGCAACCCTGCAAGTCAATGTATTAGTGTGTACTGAAGCCCCTAAGGCATGTCACATTTACTGTCCTGTACTCTGTTCTGCCGTGCAGCCCTGCTGGCATATGCGTTAATTTGTATGAAAGCCCCTTAGGCATGTGACATATACAGTAAGTGCACCCCACTTTAGGTATTTAGCTAAAACTGATGCCCCTCAGGCATGTGACATTTACAATAAGTGTACTTCATCTTTAGGTATTTTCCTGAAGCTGACCCATGGCCCCGCAGGCATATTTATTTCTATTTTGTTTTTACCTCAACAAAAATCAAACCAAAATATCACAAATGAGTCACTCCCAAAATACCGTTATGTTCTCATATTATACACCCTGTTCATCTCCACCATATGAATTATTTGCAATATTATCATTACCGGTCCACCAGTACCATTCCACCCCGACATCCTCTTTATGTTATTTTTTTCTCCAGAATAACATTTAAGTCTTTATTCAACAGCCGGGCTTTAGCTCCCAAATTCATAAGAAACAATTTTACTCTTCTCAGACCAGGGCGCGTTTGGAACCCTCGTAACTTTAATTTTAAGATACCTATGTTAATCATCACCACCACGTCTTATACTTTGTATACTTGACGTTCATTAAGTGTACTGTGTAAGTACCTACTTTGAATAAATATATTTTGACTTTGACTCTTTAACTATAAAAGTTAAATCTTAAACTTTGCATCATTCTTGTAACTCCTTGCACCACATAAGATGACTGTATATAAATCTCCTTGCACTAAAAGGTGCCATTGCCTTTTACAAACTTGCCAATCTCCTTTATTTTCCCTCTAAACAAAAATTATAATTTTCCTTTTTTTTTCAAAAATGTGGCATCCTCCTTTATTTTTTTGCCACTTATCCTTTTTGACTTTAGAGTCATCATCCATTACAATTAAATTGGAATTTACCAAAATTACCACTTAGTTCCTTTTTTTTCATTTATTTACATAAGTACATAACTGCAAGATATGCAACCCCGACTCGGTCCATATGTTATATAGACATCATTCCATACCATTGTTATTCAAGGTGCAGGTTAGGCAACCACCATAACATAATATGCCACTAGCTTTTGGTCTTGGCCAGAGAACATTGCGAAGACCACACTAAAACTCAAGAATTAATTTATTAATTACACCTGTAAAATTAAAAATATTATTATCTTGGCAAAACCTCTGCTATCTTAACAGACATAAGCCCGTACATAGCACCATAACCATGGTACCCCAGGTGTGAGTACCATCACTGATGTGATATCTCTCTTTTCCTTCAGTCTCTCCGCATAATGAGAAACCATATGCTCCATCAGGCAATAAAGCACACCGCTCCAGACAGCCACTGTGAAATACTTGAGACAGACAACATACTTATTATTAAATACCAACTTCAGTATAACCGGGTCTCAAAACCTGTCATAATAATAATCATCATCATAATTCACACCCAGTTCGGCTAACCCATTTTTCATCCAGGCAGATTTGATATTATTTCAATTCACATTTTCCAAACAAATGTACCTATCTATGCCACCCAATCTTTATATATAATGTACTTACTCAATTATATACTTTAGCCCTTCAAACATTCAAGTATTTATAACTCCGGCATACCAGACGGCTATATTAACTTACTAATTTCGCTGAGTATCTGTTCCTCTACAAATGCAATTTTCACTTGTAAGGACCTTTATTGGGTTATACTTGCTTTAATGGAATGTATATAATATTACAGTTACTTTTGACCTCTGTTCATTTACTCAAACAATATCATATAATATGATTCACTTATAACTCTCAGAATAAATTGAATATTCACTCTCTATTTAAGTACAAGATTGCCTACAATTAATTAGATTTAAGTATAAGAGCACCTACTAATGTAAGTACAATCTGCAGGTACCTACTTATCTCACTCAGTAAGTATGGTGTATCCATTTATTATACACACCTAGTTATCTTTAGCCAGACAGACCAGATCAGACAAACCAATATAATTATTATTCTCTAGTATGTACCTTTAGCCCGTCAACCCGCATTGGATCAGAGTGGTGGTTCCAAGCTCTAATTCCCTCTCTCCTATGAAAGTGGAGGCCTGTGCCCAGTAGTGGGACGTTAATGGGCTGTAGTGGTAGATACCTTTATACTCAACCTTTACTCATTTCTCTCAATTATATAGGTATTTTAACTAACTCATTCCATGTACCTAAACACAGTACAACTAGGCCAATGCTCTAACTGAATGAATGCAAATGGTAAACTTACCTAATTCCCAGATAGAATTAGATTATACAACCTTATTTATTCGCTGTGACCTTTGGTAATTTGTATGCAAGTACTTGATAAGTAAACTATTCCATTGATACCTCTTTTTAAATTTCCATGCCAACTTTCCAATGCAATTCCGATTGCAACAGGCACGCGTCGTCGTGTCGGTTTCCCGATGCAACCGAGAATGTACCAACCCTCGTAGGTATTTAAGTACTTACGATCATTTCACAATACGACACATTTATCCTTCTTGTATTTTATAGTTCACCTTCCGTCATGACGACAATTATTAATTCTTTTCTTTTTTTTTTCTTCACGTATTACGTCACGGTCATGGCGTCATCTAATACTATAACATCTTGAATTACAATTTGTACCATTTTCAGGATAGGTCCGGATAAACAATTAATTAGCACGTGAAATACATGATCCCTCTTCTGAGATATTAAATCCAAACACGGTTTATCCATTGAAATACTTTAATTAGCAATTATTTACACAGACACACGTCAATAGCGATATGCCATCGTCATTCCCCCACAGAGCAGTGTTGCCACTCTACAAAACCATAGCAGGGATACCATACATAAATTGTATTTAACTTTCAATCTAACAGTAATAACCACTTCGAATGGTTCCAAGAATACCCAATGAGTCGGCTCTTTTGTTTAAGAAAATTGATAAATTATGAAATTCATACCTTTTGATTCTAAAGAATTAAGTACATAACGCACACATACCTACAGGAATAGTGTGGCTCATACATATTTGGGGATAAAATGACCTATCCACTTTATATTATTTACCAGAAGTCGTGCAACGGGGAACTATTTTCATTATCCGAGGTGCCCATTTATTTGTTCCGTAAGCTGCATAGAGCTTATTTTGACCAGTGTACTATATTTAAACTAAATGTTTTTGTAAACGAGTAATGTACATACAGCTTTGAAAACTGGGGAATTTGAATAAGATTTTAATTAGGTGAATTTTTATTTTGTTACGAAAGAATTGGCTATTGAATTATAGTACCTAGTACATAGAAAGAGAGCGTTGATAGAAGCCAAACAAAAATTAAATTCCATTGGCTAAAATTCCTTTGGAAAACCTAGAAAAAGCTTTAGGTATTGTCCGACTTTTAGTTTTGATCTCCACAGTCTGCGCGCGTTTACAGTTCAATGGAATTTGCAATCCTACCCTGTTGCGGCGCTGGGCTGAATAAAGACCTATGCACTATTGTCTAGCTTTACAACATTATTTTTAAATAAAGTTATGTAGACCCCTTTTTATTACAAGAGAGAATAGCGCTTGAGGACAATGAATGATGAGGTCTAGGTTTGAGCGCGCTTGCCAAGAAAATGCCTAAATATTAACTCTTGAATCGAAGGTAATTAGGTAGGTTCGGTTAGGTGCCAGTCATAAGTGGCAAGAAATACGATGCTGGAAGGGCGTTCCAAGCTTTAGCGGTTCGTATCAAAAATGTTGAACCTTTTCATAAGAATAGATTAAGAAATTGACTATTGCCAATGTTCTCGGTTTCTCGCACTTTTGTGATAAACAATGAAGGAGTAATGAGGTTGTGAAGTTCCTGAGCACACTCTCCAAAGTATACCTGAAGACCGATAGGCAGGCAACTTTGCGGCGGTGCTGCAAACTGAGCGGTATTGTCTAAGTCACCTGCTGTCGCCCACTGCTGGGCGCTATAACTTACACAAAAAAGTATCTACAGGCAATCTGAAGTTTTGAGTGAGTATTTCGCAAAATAGTTATTTTTCCACACCTCGACGACGACGGTGTTTGCGCACTCACTTGTGCACTAAAATGTCTCCCGCGATCGCTAATCTCTCTGGAGATTGGCTGCCGTGGCCTATATTTGGTCGAAAGGACATACAAATTATGCTTCATGTACCTTATTAATTATCATGGAGGTACATTGCTACTTACGAAGTTTTGCTTCCCTCCTGATCAGATGTCCATTATTTCCAACAATCTAACCGTACAATTTTTGTGACCAAGTAATTCGGTCCCGACCCATTCGCGGCATTTCACTGGTTTGGAATAAAACATTTGATCATGGATATCAGAACAAATGGAACGATCATACTTACGTTCATTAGACTTTCAAATGCCACAAGTATGTAAGGGTTATGAATATATTGAAAACAGCTGGTACTCCTAAAAAATAGGGGATAATTTTAATTTTGGACTGCAATCACACAATTAACTTCTTGCAGTATAAAAATAAAGAGTATTATCCTTTTCTGGATAGAACCAGGCGTTTTTTGTGTAACTCCATAAAATACAAGGAACAAGAAGCTTGATTCGCTTAAATCCGCTAAAAGAGACCACTCTGTATAATAGTACAACGTGCATAGATATGCGATATCAAGGAATATACTATAGTCGCTAACGAGAGTGCGATATGCAGCGTCCACCCTCCCACTAATAAAAACAAATTGAAAAAGCAAGCAACCAAGTAAGCAATCATCAACACTGTGCGAGATTTACAGCGGTACTACTGGGTACTACGGTACCGTGCTACGGTCGTCAAACTTTAGTACCAATTTGTATGTAGAGTTTCTTAGTAACGTAGGCTTCCACCAAAAATTGTATCCAGATATTTCTCACAAGCGGAGACGGGGAGGGTCAGCTGATCTATTATATATATTTGACATACTATTTACTAACTCAATCATCAATCATTAAATCAGATAAATAACATCAATGAAGTGAAATTTTATTACTATACCTCTAACCGACATGCTGAGACTTCGAGATATCGAGGATAGAGTCGTGATTTTGTATGCATTCCCACAATTTGGGAACACAAAGTGAAGCGTTAATAACTAGATCGGTAGACTAATGGACTTATTACATTGTTCGACCTAATTCCGAATGCGCCATGCGATGTTATGTTCATGGGTCAGTAATAGACTATTCTGTGGTGATAGTATGAATTCACTGCTATCGCAAACAGCTGCTGTCGTTGATTGTGTTCAATCACAAACACAACATTCTTAAATTTATAACTATATATTTACTTTTTTTTTATTTACTTAACTTCTAAAATTATATAGTTGGTAAAAGGACTAACAGTTCTAACAGCTACGTCTATAAACTGGAGATTTATTATGTTGGTTCTACCAATAGTAAATTATTCCATACCTGCGTCTTAGAAAATCACTAAAAAAAGATTTTCAGAAATTCAAGGGATATTTCGAAAATGGATCATAGAGTCGAAAAATACTCATGACTAATGTCTATATGACTGTACGTCTGTACAGACTGTAGGTACTCTAGTACTTAAGTCTCTGAGCTAAACCGCGGACGGACAGACGGACGGACGGACATGGCGAATCTTTAGGGGTTCCTTGTTGACTATGGAACCCTAAAACATTCAACCCATCACCGGCCCACTACCGAGCACAGGTCTCCTCTCAGAATGAAAAGGGTTTTGGCTAGTCCACCACGCTAGCTTAGTGCGAATTGAAGTGAAATTCTAGTGAGTTCTCCTTGATTGCCTTCGCTTTGCTATTTTTTTTCCTAGACTTATATCACTAGTGGTTAAAAGAAATATGTCCCTTCTAGTGTGATGCGAATGCTCAGTGATTCCGGGCTACTCGGTCACGTTCCGAAGTGCGGAGCGATGTACCGCGCGACCGCCATTCCACAGTAAAAAGACCTCCGCCATTCTGATTTGAATAATATATAGCAACTCTTTAATTCTTTGTAGAACCTACCTAATCTACTAATTTACGTTGTAGGGACGTGGCAAAAGACGAGCCCCGCAAAAGTTGCAAATGCCAAAAGATCCGCACAAATTAATGTGTATCATCTTGTTTCAGGCTGTGTATATGTGTCTAATGAAGAAATATAAACCTTAGAAAGACGTTAACACAGCGGAACACTTTAACGAGACATGCTACTGGTCTAGTGTGTTTTTACCGCCGCGCTTCTTAGCATGCTGAAGCACACATCTACGTGTAAAAATATAACAAGTTCGAAATTTTGTCTGTACTTTGTCTATCCGTTTCCTTACCAAGGATGAAAAGATGAACTAATTTTGAAAATTTTTACACAAAGATAGGTTGCACCCTGGAAACTGATATAGGATACTTTACGCCTAGAAAGATTAAAGAGTTTTCAGGGAAGTTTTCCGAAAATCTAGATTTTATAATTCATTTTCAATCACATTATCTTTTTTAAAAGATAGAGTACAGGCTTTTTTTCAGGATACATAATCTTAATACATAGCAACTCAATAGGACATCTTCTATATCAGACAATAAAACGAAGCCAAAGATATGAAAGGACACCATAAATAAAAGGCTTGGGTATAAAAGTATTCTTTATGAAGTGTCGCCGCAGTCGGCAGAGGCCACCGCCGCCTGTCGTTGATACCTATTTGAAAGTCCTGTAATATTGGATATTGCTGCACGTGTTAACTATCGACAAATCTCATTTTATTTTTCGTTTACGAGTTTATTTTGTTTGAAAACGAGCCTTTTAAAAATAATCTGTAGGTATCTGTATGAAAAAGAAATTGAAAACGTCAGCAACGAATCTGCCTCTGACTCGTAATGTTTTTCATCCTGAGGAAAACCAGCAAGAAATTCAGCGATTGCATACTAAATAACAAAAAATCTTTATTATAATATAATAATAATATGTTCTCACCAAAATTATATGCATGGCGAATACAAATGCTGAGTGAAGACCATTTTGGGGATCAAGTCACATTACGCGTTTCTTTTTCTTTATTAATTCTTATTTTATTATTAGTTATTTGTTGTAAGTACTTGTATTATCCCCGAATAAAGATTTTCTTTCTTTCTTTCTTTATTTCTTTCTATAAATTAATTAAACATTAATATCTTACATCAAATAGTAATTGAGTTGAGTTAAAAAGCAAAATAGTAGTAATTTTGTGTTCTAAACCCTAACCATGACGTAACCACGACAACCTGAACCATGCGTAAATCTCTAATTTTAAAATGGACGATGAATCCCAACAATCTCCATAAATTATTTTATTCAATAAGAACAATTCTGTGTCATAAAAATATTATATCGATGTCGATAATACTATATTGTTTTTAATAATAAAGAACATCCCTTTGAACGATCGGACCCAACCGACAGCAGAGGGTCGAACTTGGAGGGAGAGGCTAATAAAATATGTAGATTTGATGACTTGTGACATTTTTTGCGACAAATCTGAGATTCAATGTTTTTGCCACTTTACCAGTGCTGCCGTTTCTTTTATTAAGAACTTGATAATGAGTTTCTCTTACTGTGCAAATGTCAGCAGCTGTTCCAAAAATCTGTATCTGGATAAGTTTTGACAATGAACCTCTCCATTTACGAGTATGTGTTTTAGTGATTTGAATATTTTTTTCAGTTTGCTTTATTTATAGGTGCCTTGTTTCATTCGATAACAGGATAGGTGGATGTGAATGTTGCTGCAGTATAAAATTTAAGTGGAAAAACTAGGCAAGGGTATTTCAGTTTTTTGTTATAAACCGTATAACACGTACCTACTTACCCCTAATCGTTCCTGATGCTCTCATTGCACCAGACCGCATAATCTCTTAGTGGCAAGGAGTTTTTAAGGTAAATATCCACAGCTTGCCACCAGACCAAAACAGAGTCAATTTAAAAATAATAAATTACCTATTGATTACTTAACTATCTTTGGGAATCGAGCCCGGGACCTCTTATAGTTTTTACGCTTTCAACTATACCAGGATGTTTGTCAAACCTTTTATAGTAGCTTTGACTGTGTGTCTTGTTGACTGTTGCTCTTTAGTGTTTCCGCAGCTACTAGAAATGTATAAAAATTGCAATTTTTGGTTTGTCTCACTGTCATAACACGCGCGACTACTGGCCGAATAGAATATCTGTTTCCATTCTAATATTCACAACATACGATGAAATTTGTAACACAATTTATATACGGAGACATATTATTAGGAAATATGAAATGTAAGTTGTATGATGTTGGAAAAGGCCAAGTGTCCACCAGACCATAACTAATCGCTGATAGAGTGGGTAAGCGTTGGCCACCGAGTGAACTATTGATTCGTTTCAAGGCCTTTCATACAGGAATATGGAAGAAATATAATATCTCTATAAAGTACCTATATCTAAATATTATGTATTTTTGAAGATTAAATATTTTATATTGTGAAGCTCAGTATTATTGTACTGAAATTAATATTATCTATGTATACCATTTCCATTCCTAGAATAGTGGAATCGCGAATTCAAGCATTGTCTTTAGAAGAAGCCAGGATGGAAAATGCATGACTGTGGTATGTTTCTGCCACTCTGCAATTCTTCTGCAACTCTGCAAGACTAGTCACGGAGTTTCTATAGGTACTTAGGTACTAATATTATAAATGTGAAAGTTTGGATGGATGAATGTATGGATGGATGGATGTTTGTTACTCAAACATGCAAAAACGGCTCAACGGATCTAGATGAAATTTGGCACAGATACAGATTATAGTCTGGAATAACACATAAAGGCTACTTTTTATCCTGGAAAATCAAAAGTTTATAATACCAAATCACAGTTCTCACACAACACTACCTTTATATTTATTTGCCTTCTGCTTCATTAACAATCAGTTCTCTAAATTTTTCTTTGTAATGAAAGAGAAGAAATCATCCTATTTAGTAAGGCGTTAGTAAGTTCTTAGTACTCCATTGCTAAAGCCCATTAACGTCCCACTGCTGAGCACAGGCCTTCACTCTCATACGTAGGAGAGAGGGAATTAGAGCTTAGACCCACCCCGCTGCTCCAATGCGGGTTGGCGGACTTTAACGACTATTATCATGTTAGTGATAATAACCGGGACCGACGGCTTAACGTGCTCTCCGAGGCACGGGGGAGAAACACCGCCAACTTCCTAACTCCGGGCTAGTACTGAGAATTTCTAGCCAGAAAAACCCAATACTCAATTATGGCCCGACCCGGGACTCGAACCCGGGACCTAGTCGGCTGCAGTCGAACATGCCAACCACTAGACCAACGAGGCAGTCAGTACTCACCAACCAGTCTTAGTACTCACCTGGATGAAAGTAGGGCACTGCTAAAAATGGCTGCCGTCAACTAAAAATAAAAGTCTATCTATACTTGAACGTTAGCTCCAATCTATCGTCGGTTCACCAACAAAGAATCGGGCAGCCCCATTATGGTAATGAAAGTGACTCCCGTTTGTCTTAAAGTCGTAGCTCAATTTGCAAGGCGAGAGATAAACGCTGTTAAACTGTCGAAGTTCGTGACAAAGCCTGAATAATGCAGATTACACTGAGAAAAATACGGCCGCAGTCAAATCTACATATTTTATTGGTCCCTTCGTCGTATCCTTTATTCCTATCACCGTTCAAACGACGCGATGGCAGCCCGCGAGTCGAAACCCCGTGAAATTATGTGTTTGCGTTCATATTAAATTTTTGTTTATGACCCATGGCATTATAATAGTTTGTTTTCATGATGAAAATATTTGAAAGTTGGTAGCGTAAGTTCATCTTGAATCACCTTATTACCACCGATATACCTACACCGTTCGGTATTGATCCGAATAGCTTTAATATTAAATAATATCTAGAAATTATAGAATGAAATATGGTACAGTTGTATATGTTATGATTTACCTACTATTTACAAATTCACATAGCTAGCTTCGTAACATTGAATTCGGTGTACCCAGTAGTACAAATATATTGGGGATCCATTTGCTTAATGTTTGATTTCACCAACGCGACGTGTGCCACCCTGGGCCCTTTTAATTTTGTTAGATTTTACAAGCACATTATAGGTATAGACAGTGGGTATGGGTCTAAATAATATTAGTCCTATGATATGGACTTAATAACTTCCAAAATTTGATACATAAATATCTTTGGACAGCACTATTTTTTTTAGTATTAAGTAATTATTATTCTCATGCTCTTTAATTATATATCTGCAATCCTAACAATCTTTCATATTTTTTTTTAATATTAGGGGATAACCACCGATTTTCTGCTCCTTTGTTAATTAAAAAAATTGTCGTTGGCATGTAGTTGGCTTATATTAATTACTAGCTGATGCCCGCGACTACGTCCGCGTGGATTGAGGTTTTTTGGTTCCCGCGGGAACTCCTTAGTTTTCCGGGATAAAAGTAGCCTATGTGTTATTCCACACTATAATCTATCTCTGCCAAATTTCATCCAGATCCGTTCAGCCGTTGGGGCGTGATTGAGTAACAAGCATCCATACATCCATACATCCATACATCCATACATCCATACATCCATCCAAACTTTCGCATTTATAATATATATTAATATATATTATATTTGATTTTCAAATTTCAAAATTCTTAAAACCGTTTATTTACGTACGTATAAATGAGTAAATATTATATTATATGTTTGCAGTTACATATCTTCAGTAGAGTTTCATAAACACTGTGTAGACACCTAAGTATTTGTATTTATACCAACTTCCTTTAAACATGTACATAATCTGTTTTAATGATACTTTTAAACTTGAAAAGGCCAAGGATTCCAAAGTTGTTATTCGATTGACTTTTAACTTGACTTTGACGAAGGTTCAGAGCCGGCCTAATTTGGTTGAAGGGTTACCTGTTTAATCGCCGGACTAAATTGTCGCGTTAAAGTTAATCTAATTCGGGAGCCAAAACGAAAATAAATGGACCATACAAATGTGGCTTAATGAATAATGTGACGTGGTTTATAGGTTTTACTCTTATTTCAACAGATTGTACCTTTATCCGAATTTAACGAAATTAGTTTTTATACAATCATGACTTTTAAAGACTCTATAATATATAATCAATTTTTATATCTGCACTCAAAATTTCTTCTAGGAAGCTAAAAATTCTACATGACGTATGAGAATTCTAAAAGAATGAAAGTAATAAAAATTTAGCCAGTCTTTTTAGTAATTTTTTACAAGATTTTTTATCACAAGCAACTGTTCTATTTATTTCTTATTTTTTTTAAAAGTTGCCTTTTTTATTGGATGCTAGTCGCCTTTTATTTCACATGCGACTAAATCGGACAGCAAAGGAAAGAAGGCTAAAAGCCGTGCTAAAAGGCATTTCGCAATTTTTGTGTACTTTCTTTACTCCCTTTTCATCTTTTAATAGGATTTACTTAATATTCATAATAATATAAAAGATTTCAAAGGGATTCTTTTTGAAGATTTTGGCGGTATCATACTTCAACGCGCGCCTGCTGTCCACATTTTTCTTTATATTCAAAATCTTCTTTCAAAGGACCTCAAATACTCAAGGGCATTTATTTATCAGATTTTCTTTCCCAGAAAGTAAGTAGACGCTTATCATTAAGATTCGAATATCCGTCTTTTTTCCTCATAGTAGGTAGGTACTTTATTTTGAAATAATGTAATACGAACAATATAAAGGCAGCTAAATATTTATTATTATGTTTGAAACTTACAATAATTTATTTCTTTTGCCAAATAAACGTTCATTCATTTAAAATCTGTGAATTGTATAACCAAGATTTTCTGCGAATGCTGGGCTACTACAATTTTACAATTTGCCTTAGCATTCCTTTGTCGTAAGAATTTCTGTAGAATGATAAACCTTGTAGACGCCCCCAACTTTTCTTTGGGTTTTAGAGTTGAACATTTGTTGTAGGTACCTTTTGCTTCTTCTTCTTTATCATTTTGGGATCTTTTATTTAGAAAAAAAAATTGTTAATATCATAGAAGTATGGCGTCTGATGTCTCCACACGCTATGTTCTCTTAATATTAGGTACGCTTAGGTACCAAATATTCATTAACCCATACTAAGTATATCCTAATTAATATTCCATGTACAACTTTACTTTCTTCGTTCCATTGATTACTGTACTTACAGACGTGAACCTTCTTTTCAGTGGTCTGTTTTTCATAGTATCTGTGCATTTGAAATTGGGTCACTTTTAAAAGTTTGTCGGATCTGGTTATAGTTGCAAATAATTTCTTCTATATCTTGTACAAGTTTGTTAAACTTTTTTGATCCATTCTACTTCTGAAGCTATGCTTATGCTATGTTTTACTCAAATTAATAATGATGTCAGTAATAATTATTATGCCCTGTAATGCCCTCACGCCCAATAATAGTGTACGCCCTGGACAATTTAAGTCACACGTAATCGTAACAATATTCAATCAATCAATCAATCAAATCATTTATTAGGTACACTTATCGACGTTAAAAATTACTTACTTATATAACATGATGGTGATAATCAGTTACGATATCTTAAAACTATAAAGCTACGAGGGTTCTAAACGCGCCCAGGTCTGAGAAGACCAGGTATTACTTTTACCAGACCAGGCATTATTTTTTTAACAACTTTGAACAAAATAAAACGTAAGTGCCTAGTATCCAAACCCTGAATGCCTGAGGGACTATAAACGGCAGAGAATAAATACTTTATAAATACATTTTCTGCCCGTATTTTGCATCTTTCTATAATGGTTTTCTGTTCAATTTTCGGTAAAGCTCGGTCTTGGGTTAGATGCTATTAGCCCAGCTATAAATAAGGTCTTTCATGTTTCAAAGGATTAAGTACTAGCTTGTACTGCTCTGATGAAGGTTCATGGCGATTAAGCGTAGATTTTATATTTAGATGGCGTTTAGTAAGATTACGTCTTGTATACAGATTGTGCAGTATACACGTACAGATTAATACCAATAACAATAAACTTACTAAATAGGTACTTGAACAATAATACTACTAAGGACTTAATTTAAACTAGTGGTTCGCCCCGAACTGAGACCTCGCGGTATCACAGAGCGCCATCTATTGACATCATTGTGAAGTTCTGTTAAAAGTACTGAAGCTCATTAGCAATTATTAAATAATTTCGTTTCCTTATAATATTTATCTAATTTTAGTATTTGTTGTTCAAGTACCTACAGGATATAGTTCAAATAATTGATCAAGTTTCAGGCTTGAGAGTTCAGAAAATTGAGAGTTCTGAGGTCAACTTTGGACGTTAGAAAATCTCCACTTTCTTTCACCCCCCGTTAGAAATGAGGGCTTTCACCCCCCATTTCGTCAATTTTAGGGGAAAAATTAAAAAAATATATATTTTTGGACTCTATTCCTAATTACGAGTATCTTTAAAATGATATACCGAAATCTTATGTAACGCTATAAAAAATATTTTACTTCGCATTCGCTTCTATATGAGAGCCCCCCTGAAAATCTTTTTTTTATAACTTCTTAAGCCATATTTGGCTGGAGGCCATTGGTTTACATATTATATTTAAATTTGAAGTAATTACGTTCAGTAATTCTAAGTTATAAGGCTCTGACAGACGGACGGACGGACGGACAAGTGCCAATTCACTCAAGTAGACTCAGAGACCTTCGCTTCGCTCGGTCAATTACTAGCAATAAATACCAAATATATAGCTACTAGAAAATGCCCGCGACTTCGTTCGCGTGGAATATGTTTTTAGATTACTGCGGGAACTGCTTAATTTTCCGGGATAAAAAGTATCACGGAAAGAAAATCACGTCGTCACGGATAGAACGTCACGTCGATCCGGTAGGTAAGAAATAAATGTGTTCAAAATTTTTTAATGAAACACTACTACATACCTACACTACTTTATTATTCGCACAAATACGTGCTGAATTAGGAACCTTCTACTTTTCGGAAGTCGGTTAATAATGTAGCATGTCAGTAATAGCACACAATAATACTCTACTTCTTTACCGCTCATTTGTTGCATAAACCACGCTGTGCACGAAGAAAATTAATCGTACCAAACAAAACCAGCTGTAGGTTTATTTCCTACAATCGGATACAATAACCCAAATATGAAAGCCTGTAAGTTAATCGATTTTCGGACTACACCATCAGATCTAGTTATCAGAATTCGGAATATTGTCCTGTCGGATGCATAGTCTGAATATATATCTGATTTGGAATTCAATCTAACTTTGTATTGACCTGCCAGATAAGACTGGGGATATTCAATTATAGTAATAGATATTGTTAAAATATAGCAACAGACGTCTTTAAACCAGTTGTTATCATTTTGATAGTACATAATAATAAAAAGCTTGGAGGACTCAGGACTCGTGATCACCTACATCCTATTTAAGTAAGTTTCCTAAAGTAAAGAAATTATCTGAATCTATTCGGTAGGTAAGAAATTAATGTCATTTAAAAAGTTTAATAAAGCACTACTAGTAGTTAGGATAATATTCGCACAAATAATATTATGTGCCGAATTGACCTCCTACTTTTCGGAAGTTCGTTAAAAATGTGTTCGCTCGCGAGTGCAGAGTAAATGTATGTGTCACCATACATTTGCTCTGCATTCAACTCGTGCGCGCACTTATAGTATGTCAGTAATAGTCAATTTTTTCCCGCTCATTTCTTGCATACACCTAGCTGTGCACGCACTAACAAATAAATGAAATGAAATGTTTATTTCATGTAGGACAACTCGTGCCACATAAGCAAGCACTTTTATGATATTATGTTAGGACTCTATCACCCGGTTCGGGAAGCAAACTATTACAATTTAATAATGAGGAGGAGAAGAAATGAAGTCAAGATTATTAAAGTACTTATTTCAGTAATCATTAAAAATATATAATTACTAGCTGATGCCCGCGACTTCGTCCGCGTGGATTGAGGTTTTTCGGTTCCCGCGAGAACTCTTTAATTTTCCGAGATAAAAAGTAGCCTATGTGTTATTCCAGACTATAATCTATCTCTGTTCCAAATTTAATCCAGATCCGTTTAGCCATTCGGGCGTGATTGAGTAACAAACATCCATACATCCATACATACATCCAAACTTTCGCATTTATAATATTTATATTTGATTGATTATTTGATAGGTTAGTATAGGCACCGAGAAAATTAATCAAATTCAAACTCAAGTGCGCTCCATAATATTCAAGGCTGCGAAATCTCGCGATGGCCGATTGTCGCCAGATTCCGCCGATTAACCGTATTCATAGCGTTTACGTTTTGACGGCAACGTCAGATGCAACAGGACGGCAGGGGACTGCGGCGCATGCGGGAAGCTGGGCGCGGGGCGCGGGCGGCGTGCAGCCTCCACGCTCGTTGGTAATGAATCGCCGGTACCCGCGGGTCGCGCTGTGTGTCGCTTAGCGCTGGCAAAAAAGTTGAGAGCCGCTGTCTCTCTCGCGCCTCAAGTCACGAGCCTCGGCCGCGGGTATTGCAGGCGCCTTCAATGCGAAGGTAAGAATTGCAATTCGATACACCCCCGTTATCCTAGAGTTGGCAATTGGCATCACCATCGAAAGTTGAGGATAAGTTGCTTTGTTTGTAAACATTCGTCTTTATTATTATTTTTTCATTAGAGACCAACTTTGTTTTTTTAAGTGTTCGTTTTAGTTATCGGATGTTTATTTGTATTATTTTTCACCTATCTATACTAATACTAATATTTTAAATGTGAAAGTTTGGATGGATGGATGGATGGATGCATGGATGAATAGATGGACGGATGTTTGTTACTCAATCACGCCTCAACGGCTGAACGGATCTCGATGAAATTTGGCACAGAGATTGATTATAGTCTGAAATAACTCATAGTACTTTTTATCCTAGAAAATTAGAGTTCCCGCGGGAACCAAAAAACCTCAATTCACGCGGACTAAGCCGCGGGCATCAGTTAGCTTCAGCTATACCTAATAATGAATTTGATACATAAACCTCATTCTTTTATAAACTTTTTATTACTTATCACTTATACTTGGCTACTTATTATATAGTTGTTTACCTACCTCTACTGTAGTAGGTACCTAACTGATGAAATGAAAATGTATCGATATAGGTGCATTATATGAGAGAAAATTGAATTACTGTCATTCTCCTCGGAACGTTACAGGGTAGTTAAAAGGTTTTTTCAGAGGGCTTCCCAAAATGATTGTAACAAATTCGAGAGGTGGTTATTGTTCGTGATCACAATAGATCTGTCAAAGCTTCAGTTGAGATGAACGAAGTGCCAATGAGCAACAAAAACCTTCCATTCAGCCGTGCGACAGTTTTTTTAAAATAAAAACGACAAGTGACTTTTATGCTAAATTTTTCATGAACATCCGTAATTTTTATTATTATGCTTAGGTATATAGGACCCGGGCTTGGCCTTAACACAATGGTTTTTTATATATCCTAAACAGGATCAAAAGGACTTTTTGATTCCTAATCCAATTTGGTCACCCTTTATAGCTATGACCCAATATATCTACCTACTAGGATAGGCATGTACCTAGATGTTATTACGATAACGATGCTCTTTTGATGATGTTATGAACCAAAATACTTACATGGTTACTTAGAAACGGAATAGCTGTTTAATAAACTAAATTTATTTATAACATACAATAGGACACACCAGGTGTCTCTTATGTTACGTCATGTTTTGACTTTACCACCGGTTCGGAAAAAGATTCTACTGAGATGAGCCGCAAGAAACTCAGCAGTTGCTCTTTTTTTTAAAACAATATATTATTACAATACGTAGGTATATAAATTAAACACAATAGTGTAAGTTATTATACCTGTGGGGCCAGTTAAATTAACACAGTTAAATTTAAACAGTAAATACCATACCACAAGCAATGTATGTTTACTTACGTTCGTAATTCATATAGTTAAATATTATTATTAAAATATTTTCACGGAAGATTTTCATGCGCCAAGGACAGTTAAAGTTATGAATACATCGAATAATCTTTGGGGATTTTTTGTTTTCATTAGGAACTTAAACTCATTGATAAGCGTCAAACTTCATCACAACTATCGTGCAGGTTGCGACGGCAGCGGCATGACACACGTGATTAGTTGGTTACTTTTAGGCTGCAAACACGAAACTAGCGGTGGCGGGGCGACGGCGGCAGCGAGGCGATGGCGACGGACTCAAATGTATGAGTTTGTGAACCATCGAGTATAATAATTATATTGGTAACAGGCACCAATAAGCGCTCCTGGCGCCTTTATGATTAAAACTTCCGGAAGCCTTATTGGATACGATACCGTTGTCCATTGCTGCCGTCGGACGCCGTCGTCGTTTTTATCTGTTACTTTAACTGTCCAGTCAAAACACAGCTACAGTACAAAAACTGTTGCCAAAACACAACCGTGTTTAAAGTTAAAGAGGATTGTAATAGCTGTTACATATGCCTACAGCCTACAGGCATTGCATTAATTATCAGGGGGGCCGCGCAGGGTGGTCACAATTACTTTCGATTTAACCGCAAGCAACAACTAACACTTTAGTGAAAGGGTTATGCGTTTATAACATACTATAAGAGGCTAAGAACAGACCAATGTCCAATTAGTAAACTTAAGCACAACTTAAGACCCATTGCAATCTTGACAAACACGCATGAACAATATATTATTTTGTGCAAGCGTTTTGATTTTCGAACAATTAAGATGCATGCACGAATGGATTATAAAATTACGCATTAACTTGTTGGTCAACTAGGAAGAAGGTAGGTATTTATTTTCTTTGAATTTCTGTGCCTTTGAAATACGCCTGTTGCGTAGTGCGATCTGTTCGCGCGCTGCTCCTGCGCCGCGCATGAACCTAGTGCTGCTTACAGTCAAAAAGCAACCTTATAATAGAGATATAAAGGGAGCAAACTGAAATACATATGCGCACGATCTGTACGCGCGCATTATGTGAGATACGCGTGAGAGGCGCCCCAACAAGTGCAGTAACAGCGCGCGTGTAGAGCATGTGCAGCGCATTCGCCAGATGTGTACGCACCCTTATGAGCAAGAAAATTATACCTATAGCCAAAGTTGTAGGTCGCTCTGACTATTCAAAAGGTCAGCTTAATTATCATAGTAAAAGGGAACCTTAATTGGTTGAAACTATGAAAATGGTATTCTTTCGGAAGGTCTATTATAGCAGATTTAATTCTCGAAACTAAATTTAATTTAAGTTTAAACTGAAATTATGCTGACAAGATGTGACTCACTGTGTTGTTATATCTTATTAAAAACTTTGTAGCAGGCTTAAAAATAAAACGAAGTTGCAGCTTGGATGTGGTTTCAACATTTTATTTTGCCTATCCGAGAAGTTTTTGTGAGTACATCTACTTACTACCTATAAAAGGAACCCTTATATGATCACTTCATTGTCCGTCTGTCTGTCTGTCAATCATCTTTTTTTCGGGAACGCGTGGTGGTATCAAGTTGAAATTAATATCACGTACTAAGGTCTACCGTCCCTTAGAGTCAAGCCACAGAATAGGTAATAGTGTCAAGCTTCTAATTTATCGCAATCAAAACGCAAAAACTACGGCCGTTTGTCACGCATATTTTGACACTCGGCAATAAACCGAAACCTATAGGGTCAAGGGCCTATAAGGGCAAGAAGCAAGGTCACAGCACAAGTATAGGAAAAAATTCGAAAATCTATAATTAGGCCATACCTACTCATAGGGTGTCGAAGTGTTTGTATAGCATATTATATTATGCAAGCCAGCTATTTTACAGCTTTAAGAGGCCGTATTGTAAGCAGTTTTTACGTCATCTTTCTTGATATTTACTAAAATAATTTACGTTGTGTGGTGGTATGGAACCCTTTGTGTGCGAGTCTGACTCGCACTTGACTAGATTATTTTCTTAGTAATTTTTTTGTGGACTATGTTTTTTTTGTGGAATGATGGAGGGTTATTTGTTTGAAGTAAGTGCGGGGGCGTGATGTATGACGTAAACGTCAGTAGTCATTGCATCATAGTTTTTGTTTGAAGTGTTGGATTCCTGGAGAATAGCATTGGTTATTATTATTAAGCTGCAATTATAAGCCATTGAGTTTAATTAATGAAACTCTTTAGCGGTGAATATAGGCGGTGATGAGATAAACGTATCGATCTTCTGTATTTCTTAAAGGATATTTTGCTACTTTTTGGACTCAAACCGTATTTATGCAAAAAAAAAAATATTTTAAACATCGGGCAGGCCAAATTTCCTCCTGTGCCCTCTGAAAGTATTTTTGTTAGAATGTCTTTGGAAATTCCTTAAGTCTCCCGGTTTTACATATTTCAGCAATGGCAGAATATTTGCAACAGTGATAAGTATTTTAAAAATGTATTATATTTTCGGATTATTTCAGACATCCAAAAAGGTGAACTTTTTTCTATCACTTTAGATATTCTAGATATAAATGAGAATTCGCCCCGGAGTTGTTTCAAAAGCAAATGCTTTCATACAAAATCTCTAGAGAAAGCTTTTTGATAAGCTTCAATGTTCAAAGAAAGCTAAGTAGAGATTAGTTTAATCTGATAAAACTAAAAGTACATTGTTCATACTGTTATTTAAAATTGAGAAATAATAATATACAGGTATAATATACCTATTTTGGTTCGTATTAAATAAAGTATATAATACTCAAACGTACTCGACATGAATATTATCATTTTGAAGCGGGTAGTCAACAATCAACATGAATATGCGAAAAAGTGAAATTAATATCGCCAACTTTATATTCGCACTGTTCGCAGAAGGATTTTGTTGAGACAAATGTAACATTTATTTGAATAATTCCATCGTATGTGTGACTTTGAGCTGGTTGTATAGTATATCAGTGTTAAGTTATATCAACACATACCTACATAGGTACATCTGATATTTAATGTTATCAAATAAATATTATAAATGCGAAAGTTTGGATGGATGTATGGATGGATGTTTGTTACTCAATCACGCTCCAACAGCTGAACGGATCTGGATGAAATTTGGCACAGAGATAGATTATAGTCTGGAATAGCACATAGGCTACTTTTTATCCCGGAAAATTAAAGAGTTCCCGCGGGAACCGAAAAACTTCAATCCACGCGGACGAAGTCGCGGGCATCAGCTAGTGTAAAAATAAAAAACGAAAGCGTCTGTCCTCTGACTGGCACATACTTCAAAACACTTGCGAACGGTTTTATACATAGGTTTTATACTTAAGAAAGGTTTGTTCACACGACATTGAGTTTTAGTACCTACGAGTACGGTCTACTGCAAACCGTTGTTACTGTTGATGGCACAAAACGTGCATTAGCTTGATCGGAAAGTAATGAAGCTTGTCTACGTGTGGCTTTGCATAACTATCATTTGGACTAAGACTCGCGCCACAGAGTACAGTGTATAAAGGGAGACTCACGCGTAGGTAACGCGTTTACAAACTCGTTAAGCTATTCTGTAGTCAGATAATAATTTGATAGCATTTTGTATTTATAAAGAAAATTTTCACAGATATAATTTCATAAATTTTCATGTTATACTAGCTGAATCCCACGACTTCGTCCGCGTGGATTGAGGTTTTTTGTTTCCCACGGAAACTTTTTAATTTTTCGGTAATCAAAAGTAACCTTTAAGTGTTATTCCGGACTATAATCTATCTCTGTGCCAAATTTCATCCAAATCCGTTCATCCGTTGAAGCGTGATTGAGTAACAAAATCCATCCATCAATCCATACATCCATCCATCCAAACTTTCATATCTAAATCTAAACTAATATTATAAAGAGGAAAGATTTGTTTTTTTGTTTGTTTTTTTGTTTGTTTGTAATGGATAAACTCAAAAACTACTTAACCGATTTTAAAAATTCTTTTACCTATAGAAAGCTACATTATCAGCGAGTAACATAGGCTATATTTTATTTTCAAAAAAATTAGAGATCCTTACGAAAATTGCAATAATGTGAATTAAGTCGGAAAAAATCGTCTCTTTTGAGAGCTTACGTGGCGTGCGCTGCGTAGGTAAATAGTTCGAAAACAATATATGGTGGAATTGTTCCTCTCAAGAAGTTCTAAAAAAAGTCCGCGATAGCATACATCTATCTTTTAAGACTGACTCACAATAACCATTTTTATAGCTATATTGGGTATAGACTATTAGGATTATTAGTGCTACCCGTGCGAAGTCGGGGCGGATCGCTAGTGAACAATAATTGTATAATATTTGACATGTCACCCCATTAGGGCATATGCAATTTGAGAGAGTAGTATAGATTATAACGTATTACATCCTCATCAGAGTTTGTACAAGTTAAGAGTTTCAGTACCTAAGTAATTTGTTTGGACTGCAGCCGCTTTTAAGCTCCAGTAACGTCTCTTTGTCTAGCAGAGCAAGCATTTTAATTATGAAGAATTTTAAAGATAATGTTGTACTCATTTTTGCATTTCATAGTAAAAATGCCAGCCGTCTGGCTTAGTGTTTAGTTTGACAAGGAAATTATTATAAATAAATATAAAATGTAAAACGGAAACTAATTGAAAAGTCATATTATAGTGTAAAGGATTATTTGAATGATAGGCAACCATGGGTATGAATTGTTACAGCGGCTAATTATGTTATATTAAAAATATAATTTAGTAATTTACTATATTTGTGAGATGGTGATAATAAAAAAAAAAAAAAACCCCGGCTGAGTTTGTTGTGGGCTCTTCTCAGATCAGGGCGCGTTTGGAACCCTCGTAGCTTTAGTCTTAAGATACCGTTGTTAATTATCACCATCAATTCTTATTCTTTATAAACATGACGTTCAGAAGGTGTACTTTGTAGGTACCAATTTTGAATAAAGATGATTTGATTTGATTTGATTTGATTTGATTTGATTTGTATAACCAATACCTACTGAAGAAGAAGAATAAATTGTACGAAAAGAAAATATTCACATTTTCATTTCAATTCAAATGTTTTTATTCAAATAAACTTTTACAAGTGCGTTTGAATCGACAAATGAATCAACCACTGTTTTAGAAACACGCTCCATACAAATGAACTAAATAATATCAAAGTTATTCGGGGTCAAAATTGGTATGAAAATCTTCGGAAAGCTACATAACAACAAACATAAAAGCTACATAAGCATACAATATATATATTTTTCACCTCTCTAGCTTGAAAAGTGCACCTTTGCTGCTTAACCACCAGTGAACAAAAGTTGTTATTGTTCACTTAGTGAGAAAAAGTATTTTGAATTTAGAAAGCTGTGGATTGGGCATTTCTTTTCATTGTCTCATGAAAAGTTCAGAAATTCCGTTAAATCTTATGCAATATTTTATTATGCTTATAAAATATTATTAAAAAAAAACTTTTTAATATGATTATTTTGAGTATTAGTATTATATAGGAATTAATATTTTAACTTAATTCTTACAAAAATGATATTTACTTACATCAAACATAAACTAGAAAAAGTAAATTATGTATGTTACACTTTCCGAACGTTCCTTTTTCATGCTAAAAAACAATAAAATATGGCGGGCACAGACTACCAACTAGGGTAATTTTATTTTTCGCTGTAAAATTTTAAATAAAATGAGCGATAGTGATTCAGGATTCTACCTTAAAATCAATCGCTACGCTCGTAATTCTATTATAGAGTCCTTCGTTCGCTCGGGATTCAAACTAGGTACTCGCAACAAAAACGAATTTTGATATCTGGTTGAACAAATAACTGTTAGAAAATATGGCAAACCAACAATACAGATCTCAACACAATCAAAGAACTACGAAGGGCGAAGGCTTAGAAACTTTTAAGAAGATTTTTAATTTTATTAATTTTATTTTTCCATTATACAGCATTCATTAAGTTATTATTAAGAATCGCAATTAGTTAATGAAAGCCGTTATCAACAATCCGGTTTAAGATAAGCATTAAAAGCTGATAAAACAGTATTTAGGACTTACGAATTCAGCGATCGTTTCCGACTAAGCTGATATTAACATGAATTTACTTTGGACTGGTTCCAAATGTTGATCAATGATGATAAAGAATAATTTGCAGTAAGCAATATTAAACACCAGTAGGCATATATTTACTTCAACAATTTTGTGAACAGGTTAATTATTAATATTGGGTTGTTCAACAGGAAAATGTCCTTTATAGTACTAGATGATGCCCGGGATTTCGTCCGCGTGGATTTAATTTTTTGATTCCTGTGGGAACTTAAATTTTATGGGATAAAAAGTAGCCCATGATATCCTTCCCCGGGATGTAACTTATTCTAAAATCCGGTTGAACAGATGAGCCGTGAAAGCGTAGCAGACCGACACACATATAATATTAGTTATGCAGGATCAGTGACCCTAGGTCTCTTTAGCAAGTTTGTTGGATGCAGGGCGACGAGCGTAAAGAGCCCAGTTCTAGGAAGATTTGATGGGCAGAAGTATCACAGGAAGACAAGTGGTGACTAGACGGTTTACTAGTTTCGAAAGCCAAGAACTCCTTTTGGTGATTGGATATTATTTCATGAAACAGTTATTATTAATAGTAGTAAAACTCTCAAACTCAAAATTAAAATTAAATAGGTTATGCTTGAATGAGATCTGTAATAAATGTAAGTATTGTAGAACATTTTCACGAGAAACGATTGTCGAAAAAGAATTCACAGCTTCAGTGTGATTTCATAAATGTTTGAATTGCCAATTTCGGTCCGGAACACGAAAAAGGAACCGCGAATAAGAGTTTGTTGCAAAAAAACCCGCTAACATGAAATAGCACTACCGAACATCTATACAATGTGGAAACAACACGATTTAATCTTGAAATCCCGCCTAAAAGCATGGACTATACTGACTATAGCATTCGCTCGGAATGTTTCGGATGTTGAACTTGGTCGGCGTGTGTGTACTATGTTACAAGCTGTATTACTTGTGGACTACTGCATCCTACAAACGCAAATAGAGCCTAAAAGCCTATAGTTGTACTTAATTAAAACTATGTGGTCAAATGATGCGGATTGGTCCATCGTTATCTATCTAGCTTCGGTTTTTCTATACCAATATTATAAATGCAAAAGTTTGGATGGATGGATGGATGGATGGATGAATGGATGGATGTATGGATGGATGTTTGTTACTCAAGCATGCTGAATAACGGCTGAACGGATCTGGATGAAATTTTGCACAAAAATATATTGTAGTCTGGAATAACACATAGGCTACCTTTTATCCCGGAAAATTAAACAGTTCCCGCGGGAACCAAAAAACCTCAATTCACGCGGACGAAGTTGCGGGAATGAGCTAGTATTGAATAAATGAACCAATGTAGGCACCTAGTCTACATATAAATGGAGTTCCTTACAGGTTTACAGTAAAATTGTTTTTCTATAAAATAGAGAACATTAAACAAGTAAGTTAAAGATATAAATTAATAGGAGGCATTCTTTCGGGTTCAAGTGAAGATGGTATTTACTAATAAAACTTCAATAAGTATACACGAGACGGGTATTAGCGCTGTGAATTTTCCTCCCTGCGTTAATAATAACTCCGCCATTTTCCAATACAAGCCCCTATAAGAGCCCCCTACGGCGTAGCTTCTTCCCTACGTCGCAACATATTTTCACAAACTCCTAAGTCTATAGGTGCAGATAAACTGACTGACTGGCATACTTATCAATTCAAGCTTTCAAAAAATGAAAGCCACTGACATATTATATTTATGTGTATCCATTGAAAGTTTGCTGTGAAAATATGTAATATTTATTTCATAGCAGACCTTAAATGGATAAAAAATATTTGTCAGTGGCTTTCACTTTTTGATGACCACTGAGTTAGAGAATAGGTTATGGAATAAATTAAATAGCGTTATACCCACATCTTTGTCCACATAGATTGTACCTAAATATTCCATTTTACCATGATTTGTATACGGGAGAAGACAGAAGTTCACCACCTTATGCTTACATAATATCACCGCAGAGGAGTAAAGTGATAAATACCTATAAATTTCTTAAAGTCAAGTATTCAAGGTCTGTAGGTACGAAGTAAGGAAAGTTTGGAACGAAAATGGTATAACTAGTACGAAAACGCGATACGAGATTTCTCGAAACGTAAGAACAATGATTAGGTCCATTGTGTTCAGAACAAACAGTGTCAACAGAAAATAAAGGACGAGTCTGGGGTTTCACCGCGGACCTGATATGAAGCTCCTAAATATACCGTTATACGACTACCTACAACTGGAAAAACGAGTAGAGTAGAGAGAGAGTATTTGTAGAGAAGTGTACTTTTATAAGAGTACAGACTATATTTTTAAAAGACTTGTTAATTTTAAAAACCAACTATATTTTGTGCAGTTATTGAAGAGTAGGTAAACTGACGAAAAAGCTTTAATATTTTTTTTATTAATTGTTGGCGGTGGTCGTAATGCTCAGTAGTGATATGGATAATGGCACTAGTTACTTGATAGATCTGCCAGTTTATAGCTTTGATTCCAGCATTTAGTCTACTCGCTTCTAAAGCATATATCCAATGATAGCATAACAGCTTTTATGTCCCTGGAATGCAAGTTATTTATCTCAATTACAAAAGGTTAATGATAGATGTAAAAATATTGATTCGTATAAAATTTCAAATTGGAATTCACATGGAGTAGGGACGCTCCCCTTTTTTACGTGTTTTTATAGCTCGACCCATTTACATAAAAGAATGTGTCCCTCAAGTATATTGCTTCACAGAGAACCGATTAGAATGTGTTTTCTGAAATTGTCGATAGGAAAATTGTGGAAAAACAGCGGTGACGTCGGTTGGCGGGGAACAATAAATTTTCTGTATATGTTAAAGACAGCCAGCCAAATAACACAAGTTATAGGTTATGGCACACTATGTTAGGGTCTAGCGACATTCAAATGTCGTGAAATGAAAAGAAATAAGTGTCATTTCGTGGTGGTCCTATATTCAAATAGCTTTTAAAACACTTCAAAAAGTAGGAGTTTGATAAACTGTCAGTTCAATCTGTGTTATTTTTATTTACTAAAAAAAAAAAAAAATTTTATTTTACTTCGTTAAACTAACTCATTAGAGTCCTATGATTTCACCAGTAAGACTATCGATAATACTATGCTAGAGTCAAGACAACACTATTTCACGCACACATTTACATTTCATTTTTTGTAACACCGTAATCTGTCACTGTTGGTCTTTTACATTCTAAGCCTATGAAACTAACAGATATCATATATTTTGTAAACAACAACCTAGCAACTAAAATAAATAAGAAATACAATTTTATTAAAACTCGCACTTTTATGCAGATTATATGAAAAATATACTTAGTGTGTGCCGCGGGATGAAATACGATTTCAGACTTCGGGTGATGCCAGCTCTCGCTTCGCTCGGGCAGGCAACTTCACCCTCGTCTGAAATCGTCTTGTTTCACCCCTAGGCACACAATATACTATTTCATTTAAGTCCAACAAAAGGTAAGCTACAAAGAAGAGTTATCTTGAATCTTTTATTCTATCTCGCCATGTAATTTTAATTAAAGTTGAATACCTACGCGCTCAAAGTGGACTTTGTATGCAAGCTTGAAAATATATTAATATGAACTCAAAGTTGGTACTTTAAATTTTCTAACAATTTTAAAATGTATAATAAGACACCAAGTGCTCCATTTTTTCATAGATGCGTGGATCTTTACTAAAATGTTGTTTAGGAGACCTAGGTAGAGTAGGCACAAACTATTGAAAAACTTTATTTGAGTAAAGACGTGAGCTGAATTACCTATTCTCATCGTAACATTCGTGGACTTCTATATAAGTAAGGTATTACCATTGATGTAATAAGTCTATGGGTATTACTCAATATTTTTGTTTTTTCAACTTTCTCTTGAAAATATTCTCAAGTGTAATGAAACCGCACTCCATATCCACAAAGTTAAGATATATCCACAAAGATAGGTGCTATGAACATACATGATCATCAGTATATCATCTAGCCATCGCTCCCCTAGTGCGTAGCACGAGTCTCCCTCTCAAAATGAGTAAGCCATATTCCACCACGATAGTCAATTGCGGATTGGCAAATTTCATAAACAAAGGAGAACTCTCAGGCGGGTATTCTCGTACCGTTAAAGCAAGTGATATGTAGTTGCTTAAAACGCACAAATAGCTCCGAAACCTTAGGGACTGGAAATCGAGTCCCCCCCAATTGAAAGCTGATGTATTTAACCATAGACTTCATATTCATATTTATTTATTTGCATTTCAGCCCTGTTAGGGCAAAGCAAGTACATACACATTAAATAAATTACAATAGTTAAAAATGCATTACATTAAGTTACCTTATCTTAATTATTACATTGTTATTAAATTTATTAAAATTAAACATAAGACAATCACATAGCAGCATATTCATTAAAATTAGAACATTACAATATCAGATTTCACAAATAAAATTATTAAGTAAAAATATGTCAAGTAGTTACAATACAATTAATTATTAAATTATGTCAAACTAGGTACAAACTAGGTGGCTAAAAATTCCTCAACCTCATAAAATCCCTTCTGGGTTAACAGGGTCTGTAGCTCTTTCCTAAATTTAATGTCGGATTCAATATTTTTAATGCAATCGGGAATTTTGTTAAATATTATTGTTGATGCGTAATGTGGGCTATTAGAGAATAGTTTCGTTCTGTGTTGCGATAAGGCCAGTTTAGATTTATGTCGAGTCGATTTGTATGTTTTTTGTGTATAAAAGTTTAGATGTTTCCTCACGAATAAACAAACTTCTAGTATGTATAGGCAAGGTAAGGTCAAAATATTATATTTTATGAAATATGGTCGACAGCTGTCCCGGTTGCCGAGGTCAAAAATTACTCTAATACATTTTTTTTGCATGATAAATAGTTCTTCGGAATTGACGCTATTTCCCCACATCATGACTCCGTATCTCAGCCAGGACTGTGCGTATGCATAGTATGCGGTAAGGGCAGTTTTTAAATCGGTATTACGTTTTAGAACATTGAGCGCGTACAAGAATTTTGATAATTTTGCTTTGATATTGTTAATGTGTTCTTTCCAGTTCAGGTGTGAGTCAATAGTTAAGCCTAATAATTTAAAATTTGACACTTGTTCTATTTCACAATTATTAATTAGTAGTTTTAATTCTAAAGGTAATCTTTGATAATGATGAAATTGTATTATTTTTGTTTTACCAAAGTTTATTTGTAGATTGTGGTCTGTAATCCAGCTATTTACTTTTTGTATAGTGTTTTTAAGTTTTTCGTTATAATTTTCTTCCTAATAGGAACTTCGACTTCCTAATAGGTAGAGCATATTATTATGTAAACGCGTATATATGCCTTTTAAGTTGCATAGGCAAGTAGCATATCAGTACTTGTATTATATAAACAAACAATCATAAAAGCCGTATTATTGTAAACAAAGGTCATAACGACAACATTGTCATTGTGAACTTTTACCTTGATTAAAATTCATTATTCCGTATGATTAAAACCGCCTCATTGTGTATTGCTGTACATAATAGACTTTACGATTGGCATTGTATCCTTTGTTTAGGCTCTAAAAGAGCTATTGTGGTCGTCTAGACGGACCCTTAGACAAACGTTTCCTATACTTTAAGTATAAAAAATTTAAGGTCTCTATTATCCTTTTCATTAGGTTCGCATTTTATGTTTTTAATTTTGCTTTTAAACGTATATTTGTACGAGGGAGGTCCAAAAGTTCGTGGAATGAAAGGGGTTTAAATAAAATGAAACAACAAATCTATTTTTCCTTTTCAATATAATCACCCTTAAGCTGAATACATTTATTTAAATCTATGAATTATTTTTTCTAAACCATCGTAAAAATATTTTCATCTTTTGCCTCAAAATGAGCCAAAATTGCCTCCTTTACCTCATTGTCGTCGAAAAATTTCCTTCCCCTTAAGTCTTTTTTAAATTGGGGAACAAATAAAAATCACATGGGGCCAGATCTGGACTGTAGGGTGGGTGGACTAGTGATTCGAAGCCATGCGTGTGCAGAGCAGCCATTGCAACTCTTGTGAACCGGCGCGTTGTCTTGCAAGAGCAACACACCTTTGGTCTATTTTCCTCGACGTTTTTCCGTGATGGCCTCCTTTAGTTTTTCTAGTATCGTTGCGTAGTATTCTCCGGTTATGGTCCTTCCCTTTTCCTTGCAATCAATCAGTATTATCCCCTCATAATCCCAAAAAACAGTAGCCATCAACTTTCCCGCCGACTCCGACACTTTGAATTTCTTTGGAGGTGGTGTCCCCTTTTTGTGCCATTTCATGGAATCTTGTTTGGACTCAGACTCAAAGTGATTAACCCATGTTTTATCTCCGGTAACGTAACAATCCGCTCCAAAATCTGTGCAGGTTCGTCTCCACACAACTCCAAAAATTGCTTTGACGCATCGACGCGTTGCCGTTTCTGAAGCGGCGTGAGCATTCTCGGTACCCATCTTACACTGACTTTTGTCATACCCAGATTGTCATGTAGGATTCGCAAAATGGTAGTATGTGATACTCCAACTAATGCAGATAACTGTTTTTTCTTCAAACTGGTATCTTCCAGTACAATTTTTTCCACTTTTTCGATGATGTCTGATATGGTGGCCTCAACTGGCCTTTCTGAGCGAGGGTCCTCTTCAATCGACTTCCGACCATGTTTGAAAAGACTGATTGATTTACTAGGGCACTGTTCCCCATAAAAGGTTTCCATTTCATTCAAAATGGTCTGAGCGTTCTTTCCTTGCTTGGTAAGGAATTTTATCACAGCACGGTGTTCAATTTTCTCCATAGTTTCAGTTTTCTTCCGGATTGACTTGTTTAGCAGGCGAGTGTTCGTAAACGAATGGCGCAATAAGGCTGAAACTCAATTTATATACTAATGATGAGTCCCCAATTAGTATGACACTAAGCGAGCGCACCTATTCCCAATCCATCCCCTCCATTCCACGAACTTTTGGACCTCCCCGTGTACTTTTCACGTATACCTAATAGTAGGCATCTAGTGTAACTAATAAGTGATCTAATGTAACTTTTGTCAAATAATCAATTATTATTAGAGTAATAACTAGATTTAGTTCGCATATATTATTTTGGTTTTAAAATCCCAGTGGAAATTATGAATATCCGTATTAAAAAGTAGCTTCACTCTCTTTATCTCTGTCTGTTTCTTACAATCACTCGCTCTAAAAACTATAGCCATGCAAAAAATCACGTCGATTCGTAACGTTACCCTGTTGCGGTGTGATTGAAGGAAAAACCGACGCACTTTTGCATTCATAATGTTATTACGGATACAGTGGTATGGATTTGCATTAGGTGCCTACGAGTACAGCAGTGTTAGGGGATTACATGGCGCAGTCAATTTTCCTTTTTGTATATTATGCCCGTAGCCTTCCTGTAGCCCATGTGCAGAGACAACTGTGCCATGCACCCTCTATTGTAATGTACAATTTAATGTCATAATATTATCATGTACAAGAACTATGTACAAGAACCACGCCTTTGAACATAAAGCTGAAGCAAACTATTTTTTTTTAAATATTTATTATTTTTCAATAAATGTTTGTATGCGAGTGACAGGGTAGCTCTTCATAAAAGTTTGGTAAAGGGTTTCAGGGAATGAGAATTTAAGGGATTGTTGGTTAACGAGCAAACTTCTGGCTGCAATGAATCTAATTAATTGAGAACTTTGTAAGTTCGTCACTGTTTGCGATATAGCTGTTAGTGGTTAAATTTTGAAGATTTTATCAGATAATGATTATAACTGTTACTAAATATGTTAAATTATGTACAAAGTAATATCACTTCTCCATTGTATGGGTTAAATATGTATGAAATGTGCTTACTGGTAAGGTGTAGACCGCTTAGTCAGTAAGTCCTTTGATCCCGGGTTCTTCACTTTATCTATCAAATTAATTCAAGATTCCTACCGTCTTAAAACGTAAAATTCTTCCCCTTTTTATTCAACCGGCGCGGGCGTGACGGATAAAGATAAGCTAATTAGTCATAGTGATTTACTAGGTTCGTGGGAAAACCTGTTTTCTCCCTAGCATTAATGAATAAGGCATTTGATAAAAGTTGCATGAAAAGCCACGCACAAAATATTAACGGCCAACCTTAAATAGTGAAGAGAAGAAAAAGAAAAAAATCAAGTTACTAGACCCGTGGTTTGAGTAGTGCGTTGATATAATGTGTCTTGTAAGTTTCTCCCGTAAGACATATCTAAATAATATATAAAAGGAAAAGGTGACTGACTGATCTATCAACGCACAGCTCAAACCACTGGACGGCTCGGGCAGAAATTTGGCATACAGATAGCAATTATGACGTGGGAATCAACGGGAATTATGAATGGGACAATGCTAAAAAAGGATTTTTGAATGGTTTGTAATTTGTGTAGTCTATGCAGACGTAGTTGCGAGCAAAAGCTAGTCTATCTATATAGGTAACTAGCTGATGCCCGCGCGACTTCGTCCGCGTGGATTGAGGTTTTTTGCTTCCCGCGGGAACTCTTTAATTTTCCGGGATAAAAAGTAGCCTATGTGCTATTCCAGACTATAATCTATCTCTGTGCCAAATTTAATGCAGATTCGTTCGGCCGTTCTGAAGTAATTGAGTAACAAACATCCATCAAATAATTTTGAGTGCTGTGGAATAGAATTAAATGACTATAACTTAATTGTTATCTGTTTATATCGTACCCCTAAATCAGACCCCACATTTTTTCTAAATAAGTTAGATAGTTTATTGTATAGTTGGACGAATAAAACAAAAACTAAAAAATTGTTATAACAGGAGACTTTAATATAAACACACTTAAAACTTGTACAACAGTTAATCGTCTTAAGGATTTAGCTCAAACTCATAATCTGAAAATACATATAACTGACCCCACGAGAGGAACTTCACGCATAGACCACATTCTTAGCAACATTAGTAACGCATCCTCATCTATATTACCTTTAGGTCTCTCGGATCACGAGACAGCACAAACGCTTTCTTACCCTGTCACTAAATGCGAAAAATCTTTTATTTATTATGTGTTTAAAAGAGATTATAGTCAAGAAAACATTGATAAATTCATTGACTGTTTAAAGAACCTTTCTTTTAGTGACGTCTATGAGGAATCGGATTTAAACATGGCTTTCAATAAATTTCATGAGCTTTTTTGCCTGTTTTATAAATTGTGCTTTCCGAAAATTAGAATAAAAATTAATACAAATAATTGGAACAATTGGATAACTCGGGGTCGAAAGAATAGTAGCCGTAATAAAAGAAAACTGCAATTTAAATATTATAAGAATAAAAACGACACTAATCATAAAATTCGTTTTAAGTCTGATTCTATGATTCTAAAAAGATGTATGATAGCAGCCCAAAAATTTAAAAATAAAAAAATGATAGCTACAAGCAAAAATAAATGCAAAACTTCATGGCATATAATAAAAGATGAATCGGGTACTAATAAGAAAAATAATAATTTCATACAAAGTATTAAAATCGATACTAATGTAATAGACTAGAAGATGCTCGCGACTTCGTTCGCGTGGCATAAGTTTTTAATTCCCACAGGCACTCCTTAATTTTCCGGGATAAAAAGAAGCCTATGTCACTCTCCAAGTCCTCAACTAAGTATACCCATGCAAAAAATCACGTTGATACGTTGCTCTATTTCGGCGTGATTGAAGGATAAACTCTCTATTTGACGTCCTTGGGGATAGAATTTTCAAAAACTGTGAATCACGTATTTTTTCATTACAGACCGAAATCCCAAACACCAAGTTTCATGGCTACAGCTTGAAAAATGACGGACTTTCCTACAAACTTTCAACCCCTGTTTCAGCCCTTTGGGGGTGGACTTTCGAAAAACTGTGACATACGTATTTCTTTATTTTTTACCGAAAGCCAAAATACCAAGTTTCGTTGATATAACTTGAGAAATGACGGACTTTCATACAAACTTTAAACCCCTATTTCACCCCCTTAACGGTGGAATTTTGAAAAATCCTTCCTTAGTGAGCGCTTATGTCACAAAAGGAACCTACTGTCAAAATTTCAAGTTTCTAGCCACAGCGGTTTAGGCTGTGCGTTGATATATAAGTCAGTCAGTCAGGACTTTGAATTTTATATATATAGATGAACCGATTGAAATAGCAACTAAATTTAACAAACACTTTATTGACTCAACAAATAGATCAAATAATACAGTACCTAAAATAAATACACAAAAACAAAAAAGTATGAGTCATTCTATGTTTTTAAAACCCGTTTCAGAACGTGAAGTTAATGAACAAATCATTTCTCTTAAAAATACAATGTCCGAAGGTTTTGATGAAGTTTGCACTAAAATAATTATCCCCATACTAACTTATCTCATTAATCTTTCATTCGAAAGTGGAAAATTTCCGGAGCTCTTAAAGCAAGCAATAATTAAACCTCTTTTGAAAAAAGGTGATCCCACAAATATTTCTAACTATCGCCCAATAGCATTAATACCGGTGTTCGCAAAAATTTTTGAGAAGTGCATGTTTATAAGACTCATTCACTACTGTAACCAATTTAACATATTAAATAAAGACCAATATGGATTTCAAAAGAAAAAATCGACGAAACATGCTATTTTCTCACTAATTGATACAGTTCTTAAAAACGTAGATGCAAAAAATTGGACTACTGGGGTATTTTTTGATTTATCAAAAGCTTTTGACTTTGTAAATCATAACACTCTGATTAATAAGCTAGAAGCCCTAGGAATTAGAGGCCCTGTACTAAATTGGTTTGTTTCATATCTTGAAAAAAGACAACAGCGGGTTGATATCAACAAAATTAATAATAATGAACAGGAAACATTCCATTCTAACTATCTCTGCTCTACAATGGGTGTACCTCAAGGCAGTATTCTTGGGCCCCTTCTTTTTATCATCTATATTAATAATATAAGTGAAGTTACTCGTTATAAATGTGTAGTTTGCAGATGACATTTCCATAGTTGTGACGTCAAATATGAAAGATAATATTAAAAATCATGAAAATCAAATCAACCTTACTATAAAATCAATAATAGACTGGCTTCAATTAAATAACTTAGAACTAAACCTTACCAAAACAACTTATATGCAATTTCATAATAAATCTAACACTAAATTAAATATAAAATATAACGATAAAAGTATAGACGAATCACTTAATGTGAAATTTCTAGGAGTTTTCTTAGATAAAAGCCTAAAATGGTTAACTCACGTGGACCACGTGTGTAAAAAAATAAATAGATTTAATTTTGCACTGAAAAGACTCACTTCGGTCACTGATCAACAAACTGCCCTAACAGTATACCATGCTTACGTAGCATCAGTCCTCAGATATGGTTTAATTCTATAGGGAAATAGTTCTGAATTTAACAGGGCCTTTATAGCCCAAAAAAGATGTGTTAGAGCAATTTGCGGAGTCTCGCCAATAACATCTTGCAAACCTCTCTTCGTAAAATTAAATCTTTTAACACTGCCTAGTTTATACATTTATGAAATATCTGTGTTCGTGAGAGAAAACCATAGTTTATTTATTAAAGCTAGCGATATCTACCCACGGTGTACTAGAAACACAGACAGGCTTGTGTTGCAGTGTCGGCCGAGGACGGAATTCTATTTGAAAAATTGCTCAGCCTTATGTGTAAAAATTTACAATAAGCTGCCAAAAGATATTAAGGCATTACCAATTAAATTATTTAAAAATAAGTTATATAAATGGCTAGTAGCTCGTAATTTTTACCATGTAAAAGACTTCTTAAATTTTAAAACTTAAGAAGTGTCAATATTAAACTTTAATTTGCTATTAATTTGATAATTTTAAGTATTTTGCACGCCATTGCATGGCTGATTGTAACTTGCTCACCATATTATATTATTAACACCTTACTTTACTTACAATCATGCAAATAAAAAATATTCTATTCTATTCTATTCTATCAATCCATCCATACATCCATCCAAACTTTCGCATTTATGATATTAGTCTAGATAAAAAACCGAGACGACCATAATAATTACCTATTATCGCATCGTGTCACAAGTGCGCAAACGGTCGCACTACTAAGCTGAGGGACTGTGCTTGGTACGAAAACGTTCTATCTGGCGAACAAAAGTCGACGTAACTCAGTTTTATATGGAGCCACACATATTAGCGAGGTAGCACAAAAAAAATTGTTTCCCATCTACGGTTTGTCCTGTCCGTCCGGTCCGTAGTGTGTTTTTGGTCCACAAACGAGATATCGCATTACGAAAGTTTCGGACGGAATTCCGCACCTGTTTGCCTAAACCGTAGGGTTTTCCAGCATAACACCATAGTGCTATTAACCGGACAATTTAACTTTTTAATTACGATTTAAGATAAAGTGTGCCTCGGGGTGCAAAGGTTGGACATGGCATCGCAATTAATTCTATGAAAAGGTTTTTAATGTTTCAGGATAATAACTTGAAGAGTTTAAATGCTATTGTCTATTATGAAGTGGTTTTGCTCTATGCTTGTAGATCAGCTCAATTAACATTGCGTTAAGTATATCTCATTTGATTTTCTGCTATACACTTCTATACTTATAATAAAACTGTAACAGGTCCAATTCTGTACATTGAAGATATTTTGAAAATTTTTGTTGGAGGGCACTCATTATTCGGTACTGAAGCCAAATCTGTAATTTTTTCATTTTTGTCTGTCTGTCTGTCTGTATCTTGGCCGCGCATCAAGCCGAAACTACTGAATGAATTCAAACGTAACTTAGCACGATTTGAGCCCATACTACGAGGTAGGACATAGGATATTTTTTATCCCGAAATTTTACCCCCGAAGGGCTGAAATAGGGGTTGAGAGTTTGTATGAAAATCCTTAATTTCTCAAGTTATAGCCTTGAAACTTGATATATGAGCTGCGGGTTGAAAATGAAAACATATGTGTTTCACAGTTTTTCAAAATTCCACCCCCAAAGGGGTGAAATAGGGGTTGAGAGTTTGTATGAAAATCCTTAATTTCTCAAGTTATAGCCATGAAACAGCATTTGGGCTTTCGTTAAAATATGAAGAAGTACGTGTTTCACCATTATAGGGGGATTATACCGTGGGATAGTAATATAGGCTACTTTTTATCCTGGAAAATTAACTGAAAAACTTATTCCACGCGGACGAAGTCGCGGGCATCAGCTATAAAGAATATACATACATACATACATACATACAGAGGCTACTTTTTATCCCGGAAAATTAATGAGTTCCCGCGGGAATCGAAAAAACTTAGTCCACGCGGACGAAGTCGCGGGCATCAGCTAGTCATAAATAAAAACATCCTTAGAAAGATAAAATACATAAAAGATAAAATTTTATATGAATAATTTATGTCAGTTTGAACTTAATTATTCACCAATGGAAGATAAGATTTTACATGTACCTACATAGCGCGTAAGTGATAATTAAATATAGTATGAGCACAGAATAATAAAAGTTCTTGACCAAAGCAACTAGTATATGGAACTTATTGCGGTAGTTTATTAGCATGTAACTATAAGAGTAGCATTCACTAGTCAGACAGATTTCGAGTTTTAAGTCTGTATGTAGTCTCATTTAAAGTTGAGCTCCTAAGGAGACTCGGTAAACTGAACTAGTGACAGTTTCCAGGGTCTCCTTAGGAACTTTTTAGGCCAAAATATAAAGTGTCTAAAATACTTTGAATATATATAACGTTATTCTGGCCGCCTGCCAGGGTGGGATTTATGTCCCAATCGTTATTTCTTTGGATATTTTTTAATTTCCGGGTGGATGCTTCATTACTTTGCCCAGTATATCAATATCTGACCTGATGACCTTAGCACATGCAGTTTGACAAGCTACTTGAACCCCCACAATCTTTGACTTCTTTATTTCTGCGGATTTATGTCGAGAGTATCATAATAACCGCACTATTTCCTCAAAGCGATCCAAGCGAGTAAGTAATTTTTTATAACGTACCTACGCATCAATTAAAATGGACTAACCTCGAAGGGGGTTAAATAGGGAGTGAAAGTGTGTATGAAAGTTCACTATTTTTCAAGTTTGCATCTAGGTAAATTAGTATTTTGACTATAGATTAAATCTGAAGAAGATACACACAGTATTTCACGATTTTAATAAATTCGACCTCATCGGTAATTAAAAAATAATCACTCGAGCAAAGCCGAGTTCGGGTCAGCTATTCATAATAGCATATACCTATTAATACATAACGGAGCATATGTAATCCCTTGACGAACTTTGTATAAATTGTATTTCAAATAGTTCCATTGCTAGCTTAATCTTAATTCTGCTTTGAGCATATTCAATGTAAATATGACAATGGAATGAGGAGCGAGGGCTGGTTAGACTCGTATCGGTGTGTGACACTCGTGAGATAACCGAACACGGCGTCTTTGTATACAAATGTAAAATTATTAGGCGACGAAGTGTCTTAAAGGAGATACCGACCCTAATATTAAGGGTTAATACCCATTTTATGAATATAACGATCCATGGGATGAGTAGGCTGTGGACGTAATCTCGGATTCGGTTTCGATTGGGGAGACGTTGCTACGTTGGCTTATAATATTTTCAGATAGAAGATTACTCTTGTTTATTTTTATTGCATTTCTCGCAAAATAGGATTAACGATAAATATTATCTAATCTGTTTAGATCTCTATTAGCAGAAATTTAGATTTTAGGATTACGAAAAGACTACTTTTTCGTAAACAAGGTTTCTGCCTGATTCTGTTGCTGCCTGATTTCCGAATTTTATAGTCTCATATTCATAATAAACAGTTAGTAAGATACCTATTTCGTTACCATGCAGCTTTTCCCGAATGAGAATATTTCTGTTTGATTTTGTAGTTTTCAAATTTTATTGTCTCATACCTAGTCATAATATACTGGTACCTACCTACCTATTTCGTTGCCATGCAACTTTGCCCAAATGAGAATATTTCGACTCGTCGTTTTCATTAAAATTCGTGATGAGATTTCTCTTCCCTTTCTGTGCGAGAATTTTTCCCCACATAATTCAAGGGAAATTAAATCGTTCGAAACTTTGTTGGACACTTTAGTAGAATGAGTGCAGGATCGGCTGACAATACGATTCCGAATTTATAAAAGTTTATAAATTGAATTACTCGTACTTCTGTGAGAACGGCGAATGGTTTCGTATAAAGTAACCGCAAAGTAAACGCCATTCAATTTTATTAGGAAAGAACGGGCTCCCTTCGGAAATCCCCGGGAGGCAATCCCGTAAATCTCTATTTGTCGCAACTAAAACAGGTCACGGCGGCAGGCTATTACGCTCCCTAAATGCTGCCGAACTCCCTGTAGAGCGCTCTAATCCACTTCGAACGGGCTGGTGTCAAACGCAGGCCAGGGTTGTTTGTATTGTTTATTGTCGCGATGCCGTACGCCAAAGACGTCGCCGCCACGAGAGCGTGTTCCAATTGATAGACCCGACCGCCCACTGTAAACTATTATATGCCTCGCCGCAAACGATACTTATCCGCACTTTACGAGTGTGTCAACGCTTCAGGCCTTTGCACACTTACCGCAGTACCTATCACATTTATACTGTGACAACGAGACTACTATATTGGAACATAACATTTAGAAAAATAAAAGTGTGTGTGTGCAATTCACACACGGCAGAAGTGGAAGTTCAGAAAAGTAGCCTACGAGATAATGAGATAAATATTACTAGTATTCTATCTCATTCTCTCGCAGGCTAAATCCTATTAAGAATATGTTATCGCTTTTTCGTGACATCGAATTTTCAAATGACAACGGTTCTAAAGAAGTTTCACTTCAAAACATCATGGCTGGAATAAAATGCTATTTTTACTCTAGACTATCAAAAATAAACTCACTTTAGTACTATTCCTACAATCTCCACATACAGATAGCTAGAAAGGCAGGTTAGATAGAAAGATAAGTTTCCCACGTCATAGTTTTTCCACGAAGTCAACTCTGGTCAACTTAATTGGTTGCCGCGTTTAAACGCAATATTCTGCGTAATAAAAAGCATATTTTCACTGCACTGTCAACAAATAAATATTTTAATAACTAATCAGAAACGCTAGAAAGCTAATATTAATGATGCAACTTACTGGGACGTGCATTCGTTATACATATTGCAGACACGCGTTAAATACGCGGGGCGTACGTTCAACAGATCGGCATTTATACGAACACATAGGCACAGAAGAGCTGCAATGGAACAAAACACTTAAAACAATATACCGACAGAGCGGCAATCATTTCTGTTTTATCTCAGTTTGCTCACGCTACGCCGCGGAAACTGGGTGTAATAAAAAACTACTGTGTGTAGACGTACGTAGTTAAAATGTACCTTGTATCCTTGTATAGGGAATCCATACTAATATTATAAATGCGAAAGTGTGTCTGTCTGTCTGTCTATCTGTCTGCTACGCTTTCACGGCCCAACGACTCGACCGATTTTGATGAAATTTGGTACAGAGACATATTACATCCCGGAGAAGGACATAGGCTACTTTTCATCCCGGAAAATTGTAGAGTTCCCGCGGGATTCCAAAAACCTTAATCCACGCGAACGAAGTCGCGGGCATCATCTACTACTTATATATTTTTATTGATACCTAATTGGCACTCAAATTAATTTGAACAGCTCCTTGTTTCATCGCTAAACCTCTTATAAGTCTATTGTCTGTTCTTTTTTGGGTCTTACAGTGAGATATTTTAATATAACATTTTTAAATTCATAAAAGTTCAGTGGGTACTTACTCGTTTTATTTAGTACTGACAGTTTTATCTAAGCCAAATGGACTTTACCCGCAGCTGGGCCGTCATAAAAAGGTGTATTTTGATAAGCTAAGTATCATTAATTAAGACTTAAGACGAATCACCCATATTAATAATTACTAGCTGATGCCCGGGCCTTCGTCCGAGTGACTTGAGGTTTTTTGGTACCGGGGGAACTCTTTAATTTCCCGGGATTTAAAGTTGCCTATGTGTTATTCCAGTCTATAATCTATCTTTGTGCCAAATTTCATCCAGATCCGTTCAGCCGTTCTGGCGTGATTGAGTTACAAACATCAATCACAAAAAAAAATATGATGTCAGAGTATACACAGACAACGGATGAGCTTGACCCGTTAACTTGTATTGAAAATATTAAATTCACTCAAAAACAATGTTCTGATAATAGTGCAGGTCATCCACAGTCTGTGTCTACAGCATCATCACCCACAAAGAAGAGGAAGGTGTGTGACAGGTTCCCCAAGCAAAATACTAATAGTTCCTTTACACGCACAAAACCTAGTACATGCAATACAAACACATTTATGTATAGCGATGGAATTGGTAGTGGTATGGGCATACTACTTCATTCACATCTACAGGGACATACAGTTTTGAATTGCTGTTTACCTAATGCGGGACTAATTTCTATTGTCAAGTCAGTTTATAGAAATAAAAATAGCTTTGATTTAAACACAAACATAGTGAGCTTAGTTGCAAACAGAGGGACAATTAATGAATATGACTTGAAAAAATGTTATCAAACCTTGGAAAAATTGAATGTTAATAAAATTATAATATATACCTTCCCTTACTGTGACAATTTGCCACACCAAGAAAATACTTATAGGTATAAGTTAAATATGACATTACACAATTTATGTACCTACAATAATAAATTTAAAATTATTGACATAAGTACCCAGTGTGGTAAAGTTTATTATGACTTGGACCAAGATAGGTATAAACTATCATGTTATACTAAAGGACAGTTATCTGTGTCGCTATCATATTTTTTTTCAACATTAGCCAAAAATGTGGCTAAACGAGCTGCTTCTATTGAGCAGTGTTTTTATTCTGACATTTTGGATGTAAATCCAAGTAACTTTACTTTAAACTAGATAAGGAGACAACGGAGGTTCCCTCTTGCTTGAATAGTACAAGTTATAATAAGGCTTTGCACACACTAAACGCAAAGCAAACAAAAAATAAAAAATGTAATGTCATCAACCTGGTCCACCAGAACATTCAATGTATTAGAGGGAAGGATTTGGAGATTGAATTGTTCCTTAATAATTTTAATATTGATATTTTATGTGTAACTGAACATTGGTTAAAAAACCATGAGTACATGTTCAATTTTAGTGACCACCAGGTTGGTAGTTCGTTCACCAGATCTAATGCCATTCATGGAGGCTCCTTAATTTTGTTGAATAAAAAATTAAAATTTAAGAACCGAAACGATATTGTGAGCCTGTCTGTTGAGCGAACAATAGAACTATCTTCAGTTGAATTGGAGCAATTTATTGTTGTGTCTGTATACAGACCGCCCTTGTCTAACTTTGAACTTTTTGAAAAGGTAATGGATGAAGTACTATTTAAACTCTCTAAATCAAATAAAAAGCTTATTGTATGCGGAGACTTTAATGTAAATATATTGGAAAGTAGCCCTTTATGTGGCAAGTTATTGAATCTATTCAAATCCTATAACTTATCCAATATGTTTATGGAGCCAACTAGAATAACTGCAACTAGTGCCACATGCATAGACAATATTTTTACAAATTTTACACCTGTTAATAAAAACATTATTAGTAAATTAGATTCAGATCATTGTGAACAACAAATTCAGTTTGAAAATTTAAATAAAAATGTATCAAAGCGTAGAATAACTTTTGTACCAGTAACGTTGGACCGTATTGAAAAAATAAGAACAAGTCTTACAAAGGAACTCCCTTTTTTACCAAATGGGTTGAGTCCTAATGAAATGTATAACATATTCTTTAATACTTTCAGTGAAATATTCAAATCAATATTCACCAGTAAAACGGTCTTAACTGCTGATGCAAATGTTTTTAACGAATGGGCAACAAATGAATTGCATAGAAAGAGGCAAAAATTATATGAATTGTATGCAGAGCGACAGTATGATACTAGTGATGAGTTCAAGCAGCTTGTTCAACTGTTTTCCAAGGAGTTTAAAAGAGATTGCATTGTGGCTAAATCAAAACATATTCAAACTAAGATAAAAAATAGCTCCAATGTAATCAAAACTACTTGGAACATAGTGAATGACGAAACAGGAAGAGCAACACGGAAAAATTGTGAATTTAATCTTAATGTCGATAATAAGCCTGTAACTTCAGACTCCGAAGTTGCTTCTGTTTTTGAAGGCTTCTTTACGGATATTCCTGTTTCTACCACAGAATCGTTGAACTCCTCACCAAATGCCGCTCTTACTTTACTGGAGGATAACGTGCCTGAATGTAATAACGTTTTTAAATTCTGTCACGTTAACTGCTCTGACGTTATTAAAGCATTCAAATTAATTAACAATAAGAAGACAAATGATTTGTGGGGCATTTCCGTTAACGTTGTAAAATCATTGATTGATATCGTTGCACCCGAGTTAGCATTAATATTTAATAACTGTATTGATTGTGGTGAGTTTCCTGACTTAATGAAGCACAGTAAAATAATTCCTCTATTCAAATCAGGTAGTACCAGTGACCCCACTAACTTTAGACCTATATCTGTACTACCCACTTTCAGTAAAGTATTTGAAAAATTAATATTAATTCAATTGCTTAAGCATTTTTGTAATAATGACTTGTTACATAGTAAACAGTTTGGATTTACACGGGGTCGCTCAACAATTGATGCTGGTGTTGAGTTAATCTATCTTCTAAATATATAAAAGGCAAAGGTGACTGACTGACTGACTGACTGACTGACTGATCTATCAACGCACAGCTCTAACCACTGGTCGGATCGGGCTGAAATTTTGCACTCAGATAGCTATTATAACGTAGGCATCCGCTAAGAAAGGATTTTTGAAAATTCTACCCCTAAGAGGGTGAAATAGGGGTTGAAAGTTTGTATGAAACTCCGTCATTTCTCAAGTTATATCCATGAAACTTGGTTTACAAGCTACGAGTAAAAAATTAAGAAATATGTGTTTCACAGTTTTTGAAATTTCTACCCCCGAAGGGGTAAAATAGGGGTTGAAAGTTTGTATGAAAGTCCTTCATTTCTCAAGTTATAGCCATGAAACTTGGCATTTGGGCTTTCAGTTAGATATGCAAGAGTACCTACGTGTTTCACCATTTTTGAAAATTCGACCCCCAAAGGGGTGAAATATAGAGTTTGTTCTTCAATCACGCCGCAACAGAGCAACGGATCAACGTGATTGCACAGTTGAGGACCTGGAGAGTGACATAGGCTACTTTTTATCCCGGAAAATTAAGGAGTTCCCGAGGGAATAAAAAAAACTTAAACCACGCGGACGAAGTCGCGGGCATCAGCTAGTTCAAAATATATTCGAAGCCTGGGAAGAGTCACGTGATGCACTTGGCGTTTTCTGCGATTTATCCAAGGCTTTTGATTGTGTTGATCATGAAACATTAGTCAGAAAACTGCACCATTATGGAATTAGGGGTGTAGCACTGGATATGATGAATTCCTACTTAAAAAATAGGATGCAAAAGGTAGACGTCAATGGAAAGCGGTCTTCCGGATCGATTGTAAAAATGGGGGTTCCACAAGGTTCAATTTTAGGGCCTTTTCTATTCCTCATTTACATTAATGATCTTCCTTATCTTGCCAAAGATAATCATGGAATAGTATTGTTTGCTGATGATACATCACTTTTGTTTAAAATAAATCGTTACGAAACAACTCTTGACGAAGTAAACAATTCTCTCACTAAAGTGGTACAGTGGTTTGAAGCTAATAACCTACTCCTCAATGGAAAAAAGACAAAGTGTATCAAATTTACATTACCTAATGTCAAACAGGTAAAAACCACTGTACAACTTGATCATGAGGAATTAGACTTAGTGGATACCGCTGTTTTTCTCGGAATAACGTTAGATGCTAAACTCCAATGGGGCCATCACATAAATGACTTGTCGAACAGGCTTAGTTCTGCTGCATACGCGGTTAAAAAGATTCGCCAGTTGACAGATATAGAAACGGCGAGATTAGTTTATTTTGGTTACTTTCACAGCATTATGTCATATGGTATATTATTATGGGGTAATGCTGCTGATATTAATTCTGTTTTTGTGCTGCAGAAGAGGGCTGTTCGAGCCATATATAATATGGGACCAAGAGAGTCACTAAGAGATAAATTCAAAAAATTCAATATTATGACAGTGCACAACCAATATATATTTGAAAATTTAGTATACGTGCATAAACACATTGATAAATTCAAGAAGAAAAGTGATTGTCATAATGTCAATACTAGAAATAAAAATAAACTTGTAATGCCTGCTTCTAGGCTTAGTAAAACTAGCAATTCATTTGTTGGAAAGAGTGTCCGCTTCTACAATAAGCTCCCAGAAGATATGTTAAAGATGTCTCTGAATAAGTTCAAAGTTAATGTAAAACGTAAACTCATTGGAAAATCCTATTACCATGTGAAGGATTACTTAAATGACAAGGAAGCTTGGCAATAATTTGCTCTAATGGCTCTGATAGTTCCTTAGTTAAGATGATTTGTGAGATGGTGATAATGAAAAAAAAAAAACCCCCAGCTGAGTTTGTTGTGGGCTCTTCTCAGACCTGGGCGCGTTTGGAACCCTCGTAGCTTTAGTTTTAAGATACCGTAACAGATTATCACCATCATATTTTTATGTAACTGGACGTCAATAAGTGTAGTGCATCTACCTAAAATTGAATAAATATTTATGACTTAATCCATCCATCCATACATCCATCCTAACTTTCGCATTTATAATATTAAAAAAAGTAAAAAGTAAACGTATAGAAGTATAGATGACGTCTGTAAAATAAAAATCTGTCTCTAGGTCAAGAAAATAATTGCTTACGGTCAATAAAAAAGTCTCTGTAATTAGTGAGAATTACTATTCGAACAATAGTTGTAAAATGTAGAAAGAATATTTAGATTGGAGTGTAATGAAGACGTTCTTGATAAAAGAACGTGTTTTATTGTTTCAAATCAAACAAAGAGCAACTGCAATATGACAATAAAAATGTCTTCAACATAATTCTTGTATTTTGAAATACAAGTACGATGTTCATTTCCAAGAACTCTTAGCCTTGTTCTCAGCCCATATTAAAGAGAGCCCTTGGCATTGTTTTTCATCAAACGTAATTGACGATCTAGGAATTAATTAAGAGGTAATATAGTTCTAAAACTGCGGTAAAAAATAAAGAGTGACATTCGATTTTTATAAATTTGCAACACTAAAGTACCTATAGAAAAATCATACTAATGGTATAAATGCGAAAATGTGTTTGTTTGTTGATTTGTCCTTCAATCACGCCGCAACAGAGCAATGGATCGACGTGATTTTTGTCATGGGTATAGTTGAGGACCTGGAGAGTGACATAGGCTACTTTTTATCCCTGAAAATTAAGGAGTTCCCACGGGAATCAAAAACAATTCAACTACGCGGACGCGGCATCAGCTACACTGAGAAAAATTTCCTTGTTTACCTTCCGATTTTTACCTTCTAAAACCGATTCCTTCCAAAATTGGGTCTTTTCCTTCCACCGATTACCTTCTGAATCGGGGAACTGCCAAATTCCTACCGATATTTAGAAGGTAATGAATTTTATCCGTCTAATACGGAAGAACATAAAGGAAGGAAATTTGTTGGAAGGAATTAACCAAGAAGGAATTTCCTTCCAGCTAAATATTCCTACTAAATAAGGATGCATTATAATAATTCCTCCCAAATTTATCCTTCCAAATTAGATGTTAATGTCCTTCTGAATTCAAATCCAAAGTTGTCGGAAGGAAAACGCAGCTAACCTTCTGATATTGAAGGATATTTACCCTCTTAACTAGTGGGAAATAAATTGACATTACTATTCCATCAAAAAAGTAAGGATTAAAAAGGCTCGCTGGAAGGAACTACCGTCCAAATTAGATGGATCACACTTGGAGGGAATAACACAAGGAGTATCCTTCTAAATTAGATGATAATATCCTTCTAAATCAATTATAATTTTTCGGTCGGAACAGTGTCGGAAGGAAAACGCATATTTACCCTCCAAAATTGAAGGATATTTACCCTCTTATTTAGTAGGAAATGAAGTGACATTACTATTCCATCAAAAACGAAGGGATTAGAAAGGCTCGCTGGAAGGAATAACCATCCAAATTAGATGGATCACAAATGGAGAAAATAACACAAGGAACATCTTTCTAAATTAGATGATAATATCTCTCCAAACAAATTGGAATATTTCGGTATCGGAAGGAAAACGAATAAGTTTTATTAAATAGAAATTGTAACACCGAATGTAGTACCCGACCCGACCACTAGATGTCGCTACGCGTATATTGGCTCGCGGTATAGGGTGGCGCCGGTCAAACACATATATATCGCCAAGTCCGCTTGTATCGGTACCTGCATCGTGTCCACCTAGTTGGGACATTCATTGAAAGCGCATAGCAGAGCATAAATCATAGGTGGTATACGGACCCCTGCTTCCACCCTTTCTGGGACAGGCCGTTTTGAAAGCCTTTAATTTTGGGGGGGGGGGGGGGAATGCCTTAGGTAGGTAATATTATGTCTTTACCTTCTAGATTTTGAAGGTTATTTATATTTACCGAACAAATATGACCAAGTATGTATTTACCGTCATTTATTTTCCTTCCAAAAATTACCTTCCCTTTTGACTCAGTAGGAATTTCCGACCGAAATTTGGAAGGTAAGTATTACCCACCAAAATAGAAGGCAGACATTGTTTGGAAGGAAATTTTGGACGGTAATAATATCCTTCCAAGTTGAAAGGTAAATTTCCTACTGAGTCAAAAGGGGCGGTAATACCTTCCGTATTTCGGAAGGTCTTTTTTCTCAGTGTAGTCAGCTAGTTATACATAATTATTTATAAAGGATCATTGCCTTCTATGATTAACTTCTGTTATATAACGAATATTTGTTTTATTGTTTCAGATCAAACGAAGAAGGAGCAAAATAAATATGACAATAATAAGTCTTCATTATACTTTAAGATACGATAAATAACTTAATTAGAAAATTAAGTGAAAATTGTTTACATGATGATAAAAACGAGTAGAAATACACGTGACAATTAAGCTGCCAAACATACTAGCAAACGGTGGGCTTTTATTAAGTAGTGATCTCCACGAATTCCAATAAATATGTAAAGCAGAAGATACATTTGTAGTAATATAAAGGGAGTCTTAACGAGCGAAATGTAAGATTCAGCTGGATTTCGGAATATCAGAGGTCTGTTGACATTATGGCTGGGGAATCAAGGAGGCGAACGAGAGCCGTTTCCATGGAAACGGGGGGACTACCGCTGGTTTCCACGTTCGCACTTCTCACTATAGTTGCAGGTGAGTATCAGATCGTAGTTACCAGATAGTTATCCTTTCTGTGGTTGGTACAGTTATTTGATCATTAAGTTATATGCAACTTGATTATGCCCGCGACTTTGTTTGCGTAGATTAAGGTTTACTATTCGCGCAGTAGGTAACTCTTTTTTTTCGGGATAAACTGTTAGTTCAGGTTGTAAGCTATCTCCATTCCAAATTTCAGCCAAATCGGTAAATCTAAACTTACAAACATCCATACTTTCACATTTTTAATATTATAGTAAGATCACTAGCGACCGGCCGCGGCTTTGCTCCCAGGGAATTTCTTAAAAAATCCGGCCTTATTCCTTTTCTACACACTACATTCTTCTAATAATATAATAAAGGAGAATGGATGTTTGTATGTTTGTAAGTTTGGATGTTTGTTACTCCTTCACGCAGCAACGATTGAACAAATTTGGCTAAAATTTGAAATGGAACGCGGGACTAAAGTTCCCATTCTAGTGTAGAACTAAAAGATGCCCGCGATTTCTTCTGCGTGGATTGAGGTTCTTTGGTTCCCGCGGGAACTCCTTAATTTTTCGGATAAAAAGTAGTCTATGTAGGTATTATTCCAGGCTATAATCTATCTCTGTACCAAAGCCCAAATTTCATCCAGATCCGTTGAACTTTCCTGGCGTAATTGAGTAACAAACATACATCTATCCATCCATCCAAACTTTTACATTTATAATATTAGTATAGAAGGATCAAATAAAAAAAAATTGTTATATTATTTGTTGAACATTGTTCAGGGTTTTCGTCTCAATTAATTTCCTCAATAAGTCGAAGGAATTCCAGTGAAATTGGCTTATTCGTTAATTAATTATCTTACTACGTTTTGTAACAAACAGGAATTTATTAATAAAAAAATATATACATATTAGATAACGTCTAAATGAGTTTCTTGCTGGTGAAGTAAAGTAACTTTATCTACTCCCATGCTATAAATCCTCTATAACAGGTTTTGAAACAGTTAGCTAACATTAAAACACCCAATGTCCTAATAACCATTACATCATCCAAACGGGTGATGTAATGTTGTACTGAATTTCATTACAACACCCCTTTTTTTTTTTCTTCGATCCCCTCTACGCAAAGGGTTTACTCAACAGACAGCCACATCTGCTCGATGCGTGGTATCTGTATGAATTACAAAAAAAGAACATCTGTACGAATTTCAAAAAAAGAACATTGTCATACACGCGCGTTTCACTACCAGAATACCGCGCGCTGTAAAAAAAAGTAGGTTATTAGAATTTTCCCCGCCATTTTTCTTCGTTTTTTTTGTTTTGTTAACAAAAAAAAAAAAAATTAAAAAAAAAAGAGCGATTCAAGTTTTGATGATATTAGGTTACAAGGACTGGATGTTTTAATGTTAGCAGTAAGCTAACTATTTCAGAATCTGTTATAGAGGATTCATATTATGAGTGTAGATAAAGTCTTGTATGCAACAGTTGATAATTAGGTATTAAAACACTCATATGATACTATTATCACATTCCGGTACGCGTCGTGTGATAAACCCACATTCGTGTTTTAATACCCCTTATTACACAACTGTTGCATAAATAACTATTACTTTAGGGGTCCAGATTTTTCATATTATATTTTTATAACTTGGTAAAAGAGTCTAAGGCCGCAATTACTTACACTTGTAAGTTTTTAATTAAGTAAGCAGCGTACGTTTGTTCATAACATTCTTAACTACATTTGCAAACAATCCGCGACTTACAAGACTGTTTACATTTCGTAAGCGACCTAACAGAGTACAACTTACTACTATGTATTACCTATTCTGTGGTACAACTTTCAAGTGTAATTTGAAACATTCTTTGAAATAAATCATCTATCTATCTATCTATCTATCTATGTATCTTTCAAATGTATCCGTTCCAAAAGATAATTCAGTTTTAAGACATATAGGTATATTTTAATGGTAAAATATGACAAAAAACAAATATCAAACGAGGCGTTTATTATAGCTCGCTGATCCTCCTTGAAGTTTGAAAAAGAGGATGTAATTTTAAGCGAATCCTATATGATATCATAAATTAAAAATGCTTTGATTCGATTTCATTTGGAAGTTCCTAAAATATTTCTAAATTTTGTTAATTAATATTTCAAATTGAAACCAGCGCTACTTATAGGTATTTAAATTAGAAGCATAAAATGTTTGTACCTAGTAAGCTAAATTTTCCTGCATATTTGTTAAATGAACGTATATTAACTAATTAAACAAGATCATTTTTAAATAAAGTGTAGCACGTTTTTTCCTAGACGCATTTGTGACGCTTTGAAAAACATTAAAATTCAAATTTTTACTTTACAATTTTTTTTATAAACACAATCGTCTTCAAGACCACTGACATAATAGTCCAGTCATCTTAGTAGTTCACCTCGGAATTTGAGATACCCAGCTGATTTTTTGTATAAACTTGTATTTTGGCATTCTAAAAGTTGTCTCAAAACCTACATATGGTAGGGTGTCCGCGTCTATTAAAATTTGAGGTCAAAGGTCACAAAAATCGATTTTTTGCTTATTTTTTGCAAATATCTCATTTCCTATGGGGTTTTCGCTATTTGTATTTATTATCAATATTGTAGAGAATTAAATTCCCTACAACTTTTGTTTAAAAAAAAATTTTATACGTTGAATCGTTTTCGAGATAGAGGGCGGAGAGCGCGCGGTTAGAGCATAATGTAAGGTCAACCGGTATAGTCTTGGTCAAAACACGCTATATAAAGTTTATTAAGTAATTATTGATAAATATATAATTAATAATAATTTTCATTTGTTATCAACTATTACATTATACATATTTAATCATTTTTTTCATCAATTGAATCTATCTATTCAATAATAATTACAACCCATTCCTAAAATTAAAAAAATATTAAGGGACAAACTTTAATTACATTATAAATAAATTCTCATTTCCACTAATTATAATTTAAGTAGACAATAATGAAGTACAGATTGGAGTAGCATCTTCAGGAGTAGTATCTTCAGGAGTAGCATCTTCAGGAGATGTTGACTCGACAATGCACGATTGTAAAGTCTTTACATTCGTGCATTGTAGAGACCACACCATAGACCACATACACACATTGAGGCAGATTGTGCAGAAGTCCTATGAGTACAAACAGCCTCTGTGTCTCGCTTACGAAAGCGAGTCCACGAGGACTATGAGAAGGCCTTTGACTCCATCGAGACCTGGGCTGTTCTGGAATCCTTGCAGCGATCCCAAGTTGATTGGCGATACATCGAAGTTTTGAAATGCCTATATAGCTCGGCATTTATGTCTGTCCAAGTACAAGGTGCGTCTACAAGACCTATCCAATTGCATCGCGGGGTGAGACAGGGGGATGTTCTGTCCCCGAAACTGTTTTCTAATGCTTTGGAAGATGTCTTTAAAACGCTTGACTGGAACGAACAAGGCATCAACGTGAACGGAGAGCACATTTCACACCTCCGCTTCGCTGATGATATCGTCATCATCGCAAGTTCGCTGCAAGAGCTGCAGAAGATGCTCGATAGCCTTCACGCTGCCTCCCGACGTGTCGGTCTCCGGATGAACTTTGACAAGACCAAGGTCATGTTCAATGAATTGGTCATTCCGGGGCCGATTACTGTCAACGGATCTATTCTCAAAACTGTCCAAGAATACACATACCTTGGGCAAATTTTGCAAGTAGGAAGTAACAGTTTCGAGAAAGAGATAGAACGGAGAATACAGCTGGGCTGGGCAGCATATGGCAAACTCCGTCGAGTCTTTTCGTCGCCTATACCGCAATGCCTGAAGACCAAAGTCTTCAATCAGTGCGTCCTGCCGGTTATGACTTACGGTGCCGAAACGTGGACACTGACTTCGAGGCTAGTCCACAGACTTCAAGTCGCTCAACGCGCTATGGAAAGAGCTATGCTCGGAATTTCTTTGAGGGATAAAATCCGAAACGAAGTAATTCGCCAAAGAACCAAAGTAATTGACATAGCTCTCAAGGCTAGCACGTTGAAGTGGCAGTGGGCTGGTCACGTTTGCCGTAGGACTGACGGCCGCTGGAGTCGCAAGGTCCTAGAGTGGAGACCGCGTCTCGGCAAACGGAGTGTGGGGCGCCCCCCGGCTAGGTGGAGCGACGACATCCGGAGAGTGGCTGGCATCAAATGGATGCTAACAGCCAAGGATAGGCAAAGTTGGCGCAATCTTAAAGAGGCCTATGTCCAACAGTGGATGCATATTGGCTGATGATGATGATGATGATGATGAGTTGATAACAAATGAAAATTATTATTAATTATTTATTTATCAATAATTACTTAATAAACTTTATCTAGAGTGTTTTGACAAAACTATACCGTTTGACCTTACATTATGCTCGAACCGCGCGCTCTCCGCCCTCTATCTCGAAAACGATTCAACGTATAAAAAAAATTTTTATACAAAAGTTGTAGGAAATTCAATTCTCTACAATATTGATTATAAATACAAATAGCGAAAAACCCATAGGAAATGAGATATTTGCAAAAAATATGCAAAAAAATCGATTTTTGTGACCTTTGACCTCAATTTTTAATAGACGCGGACACCCTACCATATGTAGGTTTTGAGACAACTTTTAGAATACCAAAATACAAGTTTATACAAAAAATCAGCTGGGTATCTCAAATTCCGAGATTCTTACCTAATTTTGACTAAGATGACTGGACTATAAATTATTGTGGGTTCGATGATACAAAGCTTCTAGCTTAGTTCTAAAAGCGTATATCTTTTTCTTACTACTACTACTTGTTATACATTCCATGTTAATAGCCAGTAACTACGATGAAAATCTTAATACTTCAACCGTCTTGCGCCTTATAATCTAAGCGCCACAATTAATGCGAGTGTTTTGAGACCGTACACGAGTTCCTCCTCTTACTCAATATCAATAAACAAGATTAAGTTTTTAAAATATATTTATACGAATTTAAAAATCTTGTCGTATACACACAGCATAGTTAAGTAACAATAGTAGGTAAGTATCCGTAGAGATGAATATAGGCTCTACTGTGAGTATGAATATGAAACTGAATTGTATCAATCACCACAAATGTAGATTTACACTAGTTCCACAAAAGGACCAATAAAACTAACTTCACTCAACATGATCGCGGGCAAATTGTTGCACTTTAATGACCGTCTACACTCCACAGTACACGGACGGAAGCGTTGCAGTTTAAAGCAATACCCCAGATTCTCTCACGTAGCCGGCACGCCTGACGTTAGAAACCCGCACGGAACCGTTGCCATAGCGGATTCCAAGTTTAATTGAAAGCACTTTATATAGCCTTTTCTTTTAATTGTTTAAGGCCCTCAACTCATCTCTGCACTGTAGAATTTCTATATTGTTTCATTTGCGCACCTAAATTGAAACTACTTTTACACCTAAATTATTGAGTTTGTAATGAATGAACGAGAAGTTTAATTCGCTACAATCCGCCACAGCAGACAAATCTATGTGGTACAGTGCGTGTCCTTCACCAATAGCATGCGAACACCCACCTCCCAGCAATTCGCACCGGCACAGCACCACACCACACAAATCTTCCAAATCACTCTCAACGTACGTTTCACTCCGAAACCGGAGCATCCTCAGGAGATGTTGACTCGACAATGCACGATTGTAAAGTGACAAGTGTCGAAAGTTCCGGCTTTTATACCTTTTTGGCATGACTCATACTGAAGCCCCGCCTCCTCCCCCCCTATTACTGTATAAATTGAGTAAAGGTGAATTCACCTTTACTCAATTTATACTGTAATAGGCTATTGGTGAAGGACACGCACTGTACCACATAGATTTGTCTGCTGTGGCGGATTGTAGCGAATTAAACTTCTCGTTCAATCACTATCATGGACTTCCGTAAAGTAACGCCTGCTTCGATTCAATATTCAGTTTGTAATTCATGTAATCTTATAACAATACAGCGTATACTACGGATATATTTAGTAGTGGCTATATAAAAGAAATCTTTTCAGTTTACCTAATTTCGACACATTTGAAACTGTCCTTAAGTCAGGGTTAAAGGTCGTCCACCTTGCTACACAATACACGTGTGATATACTACCTATTCCGTGGTGCTACTTCAGAAGTCAGAACACTTGCTATGTCGTCCGTTCATTAGGCTTCCCCTTACTGGACCTTGGTAATATTGTGATAACTCTAGATTGTAGTTCATCGCTGCTCCGTTGAATTTCCCCATTGTTTGTTATCGACCAACCAAAATTGAAACAGCTTTAACACTCAAATAATTCGGTTTGCAATTGATAGACATTAAAAACCGCACTGAATTAAGGCTAATCATTGGATAAATTGAATGGAAATTAGTAAACGAACGCGTCGTATTTAATGCAATTCTATCAGAATGTAATTATAGGCGTCGATGGGCGTGAAATACTGAATAATTGGAATGCGTAATCGGAAACATTTCCAACCAAACACGAAATGTGTTCAATGATATATTTTGATTAAACTTGTCCTACCTTATGGCAATAGGTGTGAGTGCATGTGATTATGTGATATTGGATACATTCGCTTTATATTAAATGTTAGTTTACTTTTTCATACATATACTATACTTACCTAACTCATAAAATATTGTGTAAGATGGGTTCCATTTACCTATATGAATATGCTGATCGGATTTATGATTTAGTACAATTGTACGTATGGAATATGCGTAACAAGTAAGGAAACTTAACGATGAATTATGTTAATAAATATCATAATAATATAATATTGACGAAAAGTTGATATGGATATAGGTATATTTATACAGTTCGCGCGCGAGTTGAATGCAGAGTAACTGTATGTGTCACCATACATTTGCTCTGCATTCAACTCGCGCGCGAACTATAGGTACAAAATAATGTATGAATGCATCTATACTAATATTATAAAGAGGTAAAGTTTGTGAGTTTGTGAGGTTGTAGGAAGTAATCTCTGGTTCTATTGAACCGATTTTGAAAATTCTGGTACAAATAGAAAGCCACATTATTTGTGAGTGTCTAATAAACGAGTATTAACCCGAAAAATTAGGAAGTTCCCGTGGGAATTTAAAAACTTATTTCACGCGGAAGAAGTGGCGGGCATCTACTGGTACCTATTTAATATAATATTTGAACTTTTAGCAGAGTATATAAACGTAATTTTATCTCTCTTAGTCGTAGATCAAGACAAACGGGGTCGTCGCTCGTTAAAGTTACTGGGCCAGCCATTGCCTGGGGTTATTAATTTTCATTTGATGGTGATAAAACTTTTAACCTTCTGAACGAGTGATAACAGCAACATTATATTAATACGTATTTAGTATTAATATATAAATAATGAATAATACAAATATCTAGTAGTCAGTTTCTCAATAGTTTTCTTATCTAATAGTAAAATTCGTTTTGTAAACGTTTATCAGTCTATACCGTGACTTCTGCGTAGGTAGGTACTACATTGGTGGATTGATGGATTTTGGTAGTTTACAGACACAATACTAATGTTACTACAATTTCAAAGTTTCTTTACCTGCCTACATCATACTAATATTATAAATGCGAAAGTGTGTTTGTTTGTTAGTATGTTGGTTTGTTGGTTTGTTGGTTTGTCCTTCAATCACGCCGCAACGGAGCAACGGATCGACGTGATTTTTGGCATGGGTATAGATGATGACCTGGAGAGTGACATCCCGGAAAATTAAGGAGTTCCCGCGGGAATCAAAAAAAATTAAACCACGCGGATGAAATCGCGGGCATCAGCTAGTAATACATAGTTATTTGTTTAACAAGATAAAAAACTTTGGTATCATGTGATAAATACCTACAACTTTTCACCTCACTAGCAAGAAAATACAAGGTGTAAGAAAAGTATTATATCTACCTATCTAGATAATTGCATTACATTTTACTCCAATGGTTTAAAGTAAAAGTACTATTTCTCACTGAGTGAGCAAAAACTACTTATGCTCACTGGTTTTAAGCGGAAAAGGTGCCTTTTTGGAGCTAGTGAGGCGAAAAATATTAAAAACAATCAGGGACATTATTAGGAATTTAATTTCACAAAAAATATCTACCTATGTTTTCAAGAAAGAAGGAAAGACGTAAATTCCAAAGGCTTATTTAGCTAATAATAATGTATGAAGACATAATATTGTTCATTACTGCAAGGTAGTAAATACTCTCACTACAGAGCACTATCCACAGCGACAAATTCAAGCATTTTGGCTGAAACATTTGGGCTATTTAGTTCCATTATCTCCATATACCCGGATTGTTGGGTGAATTGTGCTCTTAATAGTCTGGAGTAGTAACTTTTTAGCGTCATCTGCAAATGATAAGGATCCGTATTTTAAAATCAAGGATTAATCGGTTAATCAAAATGAAAATTTGACTGGATATTTTAATAATAATTTAAAGAAGACTTATATTAATCTTCTCAAATAATATAATATACATTGTAGCATATCTTTTCTTCGTCGATTTAATACTACTTAGCTTCTAAGAAGGACTAGTTCTCATTAATTCTTATTTTATAATATTACTAGCTGATGCCCGCGACTTCGTGTTTTAGTTCCCGCGGGAGCTCTTTAATTTTCCGGGATAAAAAGTAGCCTTAGTGTTATTTCGGACTACAATCTATCCCTGTACAAAGTTTCATCCAGATCCGTTCAGCCGTTTTGGCGTAATTGATACATCCCTCCAAACTTTCGCATTAATTATATTAGTATTAGTATAGATATATCACATTAATATAAAATGTCTGGATGTGTAAGGTTGCTAAGTACATATTTCTATACTCTTTACCTAAACAGCCGATTTCTACGGACACTAAAGATGCAAGGTTATTTTTAAAAGGACAATGGTCATTTTTGCCTCGGGAAAACAAAGGATTAAAACACAGAGTACATTATATATGATTCAAACAAAGGATCATTAAAACCTAAAACCACGGGCCAAATCGTTCTAATAAGCTAGTTAATTCATATAATTCATCTTTCCTAATATTTACATAGTACTCCGTTAATGAGTGATTAAATTTCCTGTTCATAGAGTAAAGTGATTTAATTAACGCTCATAACTGCATATCAGTAGTTGATCCGGAAACCCATTAACTGCCAGTGAGTTGACACAGTTTTAATTTTCTGCCCGTTTTATATTCTCGAAACGGTACGCTGCAAGGCCTGCAAGTACATTGAATTAATTTTACGCATCCATTGCTCTTTAATATTCACAAGTCACAGATTAAAATATCGGTTTTGGGACGGAAGTCAGATTAAATTGACATTTGAATGGTAAATAGACACTGTAACATACTAATTAACGACTAGTGACGTAGTTAACATAAAATGGGACCAAAAACTGCATAATGTATTGGCAAATGGATAAAATAGAGTTGTAATAGTGAAGTTACTAATAACTACAATCTTCAGTCACATTTTCAAATATTCCATCAGAATGTTATTGCACTTAACTACAATTAGTAAATAAATGATTATAATTGACCGAGCGAAGCGAAGGTCTCTGAGTCTACTAGGGTGAATTGGCACTTGTCCGTCCGTCCGTCCGTCCGTCTGTCAGAGCCTTATAACTTCTGAATTGCTGAACGTAATTACTTCAAATTTAAATATAATATGTAAACCGATGGCCTCCCGCTGAATATGGATTAAAAAGTTATAAAAATCTTTATTTCAGGGGGGCTCTCATAGAAGCGAATGCGAAGTAAAATATTTTTTGTAGCGTTACATAGGGTTGCAGTATATCATTTTAAAGATAATTAGGAATAGAGTCCAAACATATTTTTTTTTGAATTTTTCTCCTAAAATTGACGAAATGGGGGGCTTTCAAAGTGGCGATTTTCTAACGTCCAAAGTTGACCTCAGAACTCTCAATTTTCTGAACTCTCAAACCTGAAACTGGATCAATTATTTGAATTATATCCTGTACTTGAACAACAAATACTAACATTAGATAAATATTATAAGGAAACGAAATTATTTAATTTTTAATGATGATGATATTTATAACAGAACTTCACACTGATGTCAATAGATGGCGCTCTGTGAAACCGCGAGGTCTCAGTTCGGGGCGAACCACTAGTTATGAATGGAATGGAACACCAGCAGGGTCAGTATTGTATAAAATTTTATCAATCATATTATGATGCCTGCGATTTAATTTGCCTGGATTAAGGTTATAAATATACCGACGGAGCTCTTTGATTTTCCGGGATGAAATGTATTCATGTCACTCTCCCAATATATTCATGCAAAAAATAACGTTGCTCAATTGCAGCAGGATTGAAGGACTAACATACAAACTAAAACATTTTCGCATGAGTAGTGCAACTTCCATAGAAGTGATACATCTACGGAAGTACTCTACAATTGTCGGTAACAATCATCAAGATAACGAATCAACAGCTTGAGGTGTTAATTGATAGGGTCAGGTCAAAGATGATAATCTTTATCAGTTTCTAAGTTATAAACAAAGACGCTTTAAGCCTTTAAGCCATTAAAACTGATATTAAGATTAATTATTGAGTTTTGGACACACACATATTTTAAAACTAGTGAAACATCATCATTATCGAATCGAAGCAGGCGTTACTTTGCGGAAGTCCATGATAATGAATGAACTAGAAGTTTAATTGTTAATTGCGGTGCGAATTGCTGGGTGGTGGGTGTTCGCATGCTATTGGTGAAAGACACGCACTGTACCACATAGATTTGTTTACTGTGGCGGATTATAGCGAATTAAACTTCTTGTTCATTCAATATCATCATTATCATCTTAACCGATCGCTGGTCCACTACTGAGCACTGGTTTCTCTCAGAACGAGAAGGGCTCAGACCTTAGTCCACTACGATCGTCAAGTGCAGGTTGGCAGCCTTCACACACCATTGAGAACATTACGGAGAACTCTCAGACATGCAGGTTTCCTCACGATGTTTTCCTTCACTGTTAAAGTGATATTTAATCGCACGTAACTCCGAAGAATAACAGTTTACCAGGGATTCGAACTCCACCACCACCACCACCACTACAGCCCAATAACGTCCCACTGTTGGGCACAGCCCTCCACTTTCATAGGAGAGACGGAATTAGAGCTTAGACCCACCACATAGACCACCACTTGGCTTTAACGATTATCATGTTAGTGATAATAACCGGGACCGACGGCTTAACGTACTCTCCGAGGCACGGGGACGAATCATAGCCAACTTCCTAACTCCGGGCTAGTACTGAGAATTTCTAGTCAGAAAAACCCAATACTTAATTATGGCCCGACCCGGGACTCGAACCCGGGACCTCGTCGGCCGCAGTCGAACATGCCAACCATTAGACCAACGAGGCAGACAAACCCCGGACACCCTTAATATAGGAGACGAAGTCTTCATCCACCACCTACAATAATAAATCTGTATTTTTATATCACCGGTATAAAAATACAGATTAATTATTATTACGGAAGTCGGAAATAGGATATGGACCGAGTAAAACGCTGATTGCTCAATCATCGATATGCGGGTAGATAATAATATATTGATCATACCGCAGTTCCGTATCGGATTAATTAGACTCGAACAAATTCTATTAATTGTGATTTCATAATTTATACATATTATTCGCTCATTACCTTTAAAACTTAATTATGTAGGAACCTTTTTTAAGCCCTGGTCGTTGACGGCTACTTTTAATCACGGAAAAGGTCCAGGTCGCGTCGAAAGCATTTCGATCGTCGTCGTCGATGTCGAACTCTATACCTATCACCTTCACCATTTTACCACAGTACCGCAAAACCCCCTAAGTATGTCGTTGACGTTCCACCTGCTCGAACTAAGGGATTTGCGTCTTCATTCCTGAAACGCATGGCTAGGAATCTTGAACACTCTTTCAAAATCTGTGTTTCCCACCAATTACAATTGGCCTCATCATCACTTTTCGTCAGGTGTGATTTTGGTCAAGCGTAAGCCTATAATGAATTTAAAAAAAACTCATATCTGATAAGAAGGACTTTCTTTCATTACGTGTACGAGTACCCGTTTTGTGGTGATATCCCTTATGGTAATGTAAGAAACTAAGGGACTCATTTTTGTACCTAATGTCTCGTCGGTAAATCTAGTTGCCAGCGGCTTACTATGCGCGAATATTCCATAGTGTTTCCATCTGTTTGAACGGCTCACTCCGAGCTGTATATAGTGAGTAAATTAGATATTATTTAAAGCATTATTACGCAGAAGTAAAAAAGACCAAGTTTTAGTGTGATTCTTGTTTAATTTGTAAGGGAATTCCTGATCCTTCATCATTCATTTCATTTCATTTCGTTTCATCCTTTATATGTATGAAGCCACGTGATCAGCGATCCCCTGGACTCTTGGCTTCGTTACAAACATAATGATGTCATTCCGCCGCAATCTCGACTGTTATTGAATCGATTCGTACAAATAAAATTGCGATTAAAACGCTGTAAAAATTCCAATGCATCGATAACGATTTAATATTTCATTTTGTAATGAAACAGTTTTCCCAAATTAACGACCATGATTAATATTAAATTTTAAGCTCATTTCAACTTTTGTGAGAACTTAGTACGACTATAAAATAACTGGATTCATACTGTATAGTATAAGAGCCTATGCACATGGCGTTTTTTCTACGCGCAGAGTGCTCCTATTTAGTCTAAACAAGCAGATTGCTGCATTAACTGTATTGATCTGTAGTGTTGAGCCACTTGAGCTATGTTGTCCTAACGTGCGGAGGTATCGGGTTCGATTCCCGGCAGGGTCAATTCGGAATTTATAATTTCTGAATTTTCCCTGGTCTGGCCTGGTGGGAGGCTTCGGCCGTGGCTAGTTACCACCCTACTGGCAAAGCCGCCAAGCGACTTAGCGTTCCGGTACGATGCCGTGTAGAAACCCAAAGGGATATCGGTTTAATGTAACCGCCATACCACTAACAAGTTAGCCCGCTACCATCTTAGACTGCATCATCACTTACCATCAGATGAGATCGCAGTCAAGGACTAACTTGTAGTAAAAAATCGATACAAACGCTGGCATAAAGAGCTTTTTCTATCAACTACAAGTTAGCCCTTGACTGCGATCTCACCTGATGCTAAGTGATGATGCAGTCTAAGATGGTAGCGGGCTAACTTGTTAGTGGTATGGCAGTTATATTAAACCCATACCCCTAATCGGTTTCTATACGGTTTATATAGAAGCGCGTCTGGATCGCGTTGTACGCGCGTTTGTCACAACCTTCTTCGTACCTTAATGGGTCAAACGGGCCTTCATAGCGCCTCAGTGCGATTGTAGATTGTGCGATACAAACGCGCATTTCAATTTGTGAACTGGTGTAGAGATTTCTGGCGGCGACTGATGCGCGTATGTATGGTTTGCGTTAGAATCGCGTTTGTATCGCGTCATCTGCGCGTAGAGTGCATAGGCTCTAAAATAACATTGAACAAGTCATAGTGTTAACTTAACGTTTTTTTTATTGCGTGATAGGCTTGCGCTTGACGACAATCATGCTTAGTGCAAAGCAATGATGAGGTCTAGGTTGGAATGCGCTTGCCTAGAAGATGCCTATTCACTCTCGCCTTGAAGGTACATTTATATGTGGCAGGAAACACGTGCGCTGGGAGGGTGTTCCACACCCTAGCGGTTCGTTTGACGACAATCATGCTTAGTGCAAAGCAATGATGAGGTCTAGGTTGGAATGCGCTTGCCTAGAAGATGCCTATTCACTCTCGCCTTGAAGGTACATTTATATGTGGCAGGAAACACGTGCGCTGGGAGGGTGTTCCACACCCTAGCGGTTCGTTTGACGACAATCATGCTTAGTGCAAAGCAATGATGAGGTCTAGGTTGGAATGCGCTTGCCTAGAAGATGCCTATTCACTCTTGCCTTGAAGGTACATGTTATATGTGGCAGGAAACACGTGCGCTGGGAGGGTGTTCCACACCCTAGCGGTTCGTATCAGAAACGTCGTCCACGATTGAACGTCAACCACATAAGGGTGCCAACGCTGACGGTTTCTCGCTGTTTTGTGGTAGAACGGAGAAGGAGGAACAAGGTTGTGAAGTTCTTGAGCACACTCCCCATGGTATATCCGATAAAAAACCGATAAGCAGGCGACATTGCGTCGGTGTTGTACTCTACTTGGTATTAAGTAAAAAATTCAGTTTATGTAAGCCTTCGATGTACCTAAATGATTTCATGAACTAATTGCATTGTGGTTTACGTCAAACCGTGTTTACAAACTATATGAATGGGGTAATTATTTAAATGAAACTTGATTTACTATTGCACCGACGTGGATTGGATATTGGTCTACCAGATACAAATATATTGTAATTATAACATCATCATGTTAAATATTACTAAAATTAGGTTATACCTATTAGGATTATATATTAGTGTTTGATAATATTAGTACTAAATACATTAAATACATTCAAAATATTTGTCCTATTACCTGAGCCCATTATGTATTTCCTTATTATCTGTGCTTATATTATGAGTTAGTCCATGTTAGTAAGTCATTAAGTATTTAAGTACGAATTCAATCAGGTCCTTGTGTATTTTTTTAAATAGTACCATTACCATTTACCATTTACCATTTTTATAAGTTGCTTTGTGGGCCTGTTTTACAAAATTAATAAAACGAAAGGACCTGGCTGTAACTTAATGTATTATCTTATTAACTAAATGGCATCCAATGAATTACGTTATATATCATTCTTTAAATCATCCAGGCTTAGAATTCAGGTCAGTAAAAAAATATAAAAGTAAAAACCCGAGTTCCGCATTAGCCGAATTGAACGAAAATATTCGGAGTTCCGAAACCCGCACGAACCCATTAATCGTTTTGATGTCACAGTATGGGACATTTAGTGTGACCCTTTTTAAGCGAGCCCGTCCCTAATCACCGAAGGCCGAACGCCGAAAACCAAATCACGGGTGTTAGTACAACGGTTGGCCGAATTCAAACGACAAGCACTCATTAGGAATGATTTCTATGTCTATAATAAATAATTAGTTTCTAGTGATTATTAAAATATGTGCGATTTGATGTATGTGTGTATGATATAGAGTTGTTGATTTGACTAGTTGTCAATTAAGTAATACCCAATTGTGGTCGAACAGATTGCGAGATTGTGGAGGTGCGAGTGATGGCAGGAACACATAATATTTTACACATTACGCGAAAAACTACAGTCGCAGCGCATATTTAATTCAGGACTTGATAACGTGGTTTTAATATGTGAAAATATTATGCATGAACGATGTACAATGATTGATAATATTATAAATGCACATAGCATGTGCCGTGATAAATAATAAATTGATAAAATATTATATGCTCGGACCCAGTAATGTTAAGTTTGTAGCATGATGCTAGGTACGAGGGTACGTGGGATGCTTTCAAAAGAAAATTGACGAAATAAATTAATTGGCAAATCACAATAAACATACAGTTTAAATAAGCAAAAGCAAATCGATTACATTTGTTACTGGATTCAGTAACATCGGCATTTATGATTTTGTTTGTGCAAGCTTGACCCGATTTTCACCGTCGCGTCGATTTGAAAGGCCAATTCAACCTGTACCTACTCCTTTTGTTTAAATTTGGCTACGTGGAAAATGAAGTTGATTTATTAATCTGCTAATTTTAATTGTTATCCCCCTGACGGTTTTGCAGCTGACTTGCCTTAAAACAATGAAAATCCTTCTAATTAGGTAGGTATCTACTCAGATTACTTAACTAATTACTATGAAATATATTACTAAATTACTAAACGGTAGGCATAATCAAGTGTATAAAATAATAATTCATTGTAACAAATGTGACGTACTCTTAAATCCATACAATATCATAAATGCGAAATATTTGCTACGTTTTTACAGCCCATCTTTTCAACCGATGTTGACGAAATTTGGAACAGAAACTGGTTGCATGCCAGGGAAGGATTTAGGGTTCTTTTATCCTTTAGGCCCTGCACTTTAGGGTATCATCGAGTTAATTAAAAATCAAATGATTATGATATATTTCTTAATTTTTGAATAGGTACAGTATTTTTGTATTGGTTAATCCGAAAAGTGTAGGGTGCTATATACCTACCTATGTACCTACGCAATATTCAATTTGCTTATTTCATATTTTATAGTTTAGGAAACGGGGAGGTCTGTTGTATGGAGACCCCCACATTAAATCCTCAGTCGATGAAACTTGGCATGGTTTTAGTATTGGATGATCCAAAACTTACACAAAAATATCCACCAAAAAAAATATCCGGAACTTAGGTTTATATACCTAAAAGTAAATATAGTTACTTATACTAGATGATGCCCGCGACTTCGTCAGCGTGGATAAGTTTTTTGATTCCCGCGGGCACTCCTTAATTTTCCGGGATAAAAAGTAGCCTATGTCCTTCCCCGGGATGTAACCTACCCCTATACCAAATTTCAACAAGATTGATTGAAAAGATGGGCCGTGTTGCAGCGGTTCGGCATCCGGCTCGAAATTGTTGCAGCGGTTCGTTTGGCGCAGAACGGGCATGGGAATTTTGAAGAAATAGATCTTGATTTGTATTAATTTAATTTGTATTAAATAAATTATTCAATTAATTAATTAATAATTTAATATTTAATAAATTCAATGTACAAATTACAAACTGATAGGTACAGCGGAGCGAAATTGTTGAATTGTCAGAACTCAGAAGCAATGTGTCAAAGTCTAAGTTTAATTGTTTTTGCCCGGACGGGTGGCTCCGGGTTCTTATTGGTCCATCGCCAGTGGCGCCATCAGGCCGTTAAAGCGTAGCAGACAGACAGACAGACCGACACACTTTCGCATTTAGGTATAATATTAGTATGGATTTTGTTAAAATCTTGAACTGAATAATTTCTTGCTCCATTTTTTTTTACCAAACAAACTAATAGCCTTAATAACAGGCACTCGATATTAGGACATACAGGTGTCTCTTATGCTACGTCATGTTTGTCTATACCACCGGTTCGGAAAACAAATAGTAATGGGTACGGTTCCACACTTGCAACAACAAGAGTTTATTCACATAAATCGCAAACCAATAAAATTAGGAATAGCGCCAGCCGCCAAATCGATTATCAATATCGAAATTTAAATCCGTTTTAGAGCGCCACTAAATTAATGCCAATACGAGACTATGGTGGAAACCAACCAAACAGGAACAGCGGAATGTACCATTAGCAATTTTAACGCAGGCTCGGATATTAAAGTGATAACTTAACGGTCAAGTGCTAGGGTCGAGGTAGAGCGAAATGTTCAGAATTGTAATTAGTTTCAGAAGGTTTATAAACGTTCTTATGACAAGTGAACAGTTCTCTTATTATATAATAAGAGAACTGCACCATAATATCATATAAAAAATTAATCACTATAAGAAAAAAAGGAATTCAGAAATCAGAGTGTAGTAAATTAAATATAACTGTGAGTTGCTTCTGTCGATAATACCGCACAAAATTAATTTTAGAGTGTGAAAAGCTTAGAATATTTACTACCGTAGTGAAAAGTATCACGACGCATTGTTTTGAGATGTCCATACCTTTTTAGGGTTGTGCCTCATAATATTATCTCAAACTAAGGGCTCCCACACAAAACTGCGATGCGAGGAACCTGCGAGCTCGCAGGACGCATCGCAAAAACTTGCGAGTTGATTCGCATCGCACATTCCTGCGATGTTACGTCACACTTGGTGACCCCATTTTTAGTCCGCTCTGAGACAGTGTGTGGAAAAATGGCAAACGTTGACGCGAATTTTTTAATAACGTTAATTGAGGAGCGCCCCGTCCTTTGGGTCAAATGAAGATATGCTCATTCTTAAATAATCAAAAAATGTATCCTCCTCTGTTCTCAAACAATTGTATTTTCGAATAAAATAGTTCCCATCAGCGTTCATTATTGTAATAAGTGGATGAACCCAAATCTTCTTTTTTTCTATAGCTATTTAACAATAACAGCACTGCAACACGCTTCTTTCGATCCATGTCACTACTTCTAAAAACACGTCCAGTCCGGTAGACTACCGTCGAGCGTATGGTCACCTGAACCAACGCTTCGCCGCACGAAATCGCATCGCAGTTATGTGTGGGAGCCCTAAACACAACCTAGATATCCATATAAATTCGTAATCAATTAAAAAGTGATTAAAGAAATATAGACTATACTCTATACTCTATACTCTATACTATTATGGCCCGACCCGGGATTCGAATCCGGGACCTCGTGCCGCAGTCGAACATGCCAACCACTAGACCAACGAGGCAGTCAATCGGCATCGGCTCTCCTAAGAAATTAATAAAAATATAGTGCTATAATATTTTTTGCAAATTTTTAATTCCACTTGACCACAAGCAGCTTCTAAGAAGCAGAGCACAATGGAACGCATTAGTGATATTAAAGTGATAACTTAGCTGGCCGGCTGCAACAGATGCGTAACCTGAATTTCTGTCTTTTGGTGTTTATGCTATAGTGTTATTATTGAGATAAAGGTGCAAACAACATACGTATTTCTAAGAATAATTTAATAGCCTTCATTTTAGTAGTATCTAATTAGTAGATAGATGAATTCTCAATCGAGCTATCAAATAACGTATTTTCATAGGATATCTTATCAACTATACTCTCTACTTCATATTATAAATGCAAATGTTTGGATGAATGGATCGATGTTTGTTACTAAATCACGCCAGAAGAGTTGAACGGATCTGGATAAAAATAAGCACAAAGAAAGATTCCCGGAAAATTGAAGAGTTACCGCAGGAACCAAAAATCCTCAATCCACGCGGACAAAGACGCGGGCAGCAGCTAGTTATAAGATAAAATAAAATATTTTTTATAGTTTAAAATAATAAAATGCCAAAATTAGCAAATTAAAATACACGTGACTACAACTTGCAAAATAGAAATAAATTCTCTTACTTAACCCATTTTCTACAAACGAGACTCATTACTAAAAACATCCTCCTTTTTTGGAAGTCGGTTAAAACACACACACTTGTCGATTTTTGGAATATTTCCCAAAATTTAATTAAAACAGTGTACCTATTGTCCCTCTGAATAGTAGTGTGTTATCTTTCTAAAATACTGTTTGGAAGGTGAGCATTCAACCGGTCATTTTGCAGGTCAACTTCAGGGCTCGGGCTATGGCGACCCGGAGCCGGAATTCCTGTCCCCATTGGAGAACATAACCGTCGCTCAGGGACGCGACGTTCATTTCACATGCACCGTCAATCATCTCGGCTCCTTTAAGGTAGGCATTATTTAAAGACCAGTCTACTATTTAACACACGTTGCAAATTGTAAAATTCAATTTACAGGTGACAGGCTACAACAGTACAAGGTTTTGTTTATTAAAAACTAGATGATGCCCGCGGCTTCGTTCGCGTGCATTAAGGTTTTTGATTCCCGCGGGAACTCTGGAATTTACCGGGATAAAAATATGCCTATGTCCTTCCCCGGGACACAAACTATCCCTGTAGCAAATTTCATCAAAATCAGTTGAACAGATAATTTTTTATGATTCCCGCGGGAACTCCTGAATTTTTCGGGTTAAAAGTAGCCTATCTCCTTCCCCGGGATACAACCTATCCCTGTACCAGATTTCATCAAAATCGGTTGAACAGATGGGTCGTGAAAGCGTAGCAGACAGGCAGACAGACAGACACACTTTCGCATTTATAATATAAGTATGGATAACTACGTACGTAATGGTGGAAAATTGACAAAATTGTAAAATTGTACCTACTATTTAGTAAATTTTTGTATAAGTAATAATGATTTTCACTTGACAGATGAAACAATTTACATATTTTAGCAAACATCCTTTAGCAATTACTATATCCTTCCATTTGAGACATTATAACGTCTTTTGCAGGTAGCCTGGTTAAAATCAGACACGAAAATGATATTGGCGATGCAGACACACATGGTGAACATCAATCCGCGTCTATCGGTCACACACAACGGTCACAACACTTGGAAGCTGTACATCAGCAATGTGCAGCCGAAGGACTCCGGCACGTACATGTGCCAGATCAACACAGACCCGATGAAGAGTCAAGTAAGTGTAACGTTGTAAAATGGATGCTAATGACGTAAATCAGACACGAAAATGGTATTGGCGATGCAGACACACATGGTGAACATCAATCCGCGTCTATCGGTCACACACAACGGTCACAACACTTGGAAGCGGTACATCAGCAATGTGCAGCCGAAGGAATCCGGCACGTACATGTGCCAGATCAACACAGACCCGTTGAAGAGTCAAGTAAGTGTAACGTTGAAACGGTGTTCCTAATGACGTAGATTTGTAAGAGTGTTCATTTAATAGACACAAATTCCACCATGGAATCTGGAATGGATCATGGAATGGACACCATCTTAAGCATGGAAAATACGAAGTTCGGCAAGTGGCAACAGATAACTGCACTGAAGGCGAGTGCGATTGTAATTTTATGAAGCAAGTGTAGAAAGAATGTGTAACTGTTAGGTTGGTCTGTTGCTAAGCTGGTATTAAAAATAACGTCTGCAATTTTGAAATCCTGCAATAATTATTATTTATTGCGAGATTGACTTGCTCCTGATTCTTCCTTCTGGGGCTTCAATAAAGCTTAGGGTAAAATAATATTTAATTAGGATGCAACACTAATAGGTGTAATAAGTCTATGCTTTGCAACCTAAAATTGTGTTTCTTCACAACCCCAGCCGAACACTTGAATCAATGTAAAAATATGTATCATGTAGATGTTTTCACTTTTTAGACCATTATCTAAGGTCTTCATACGAAATAATATTTACAAAGTTAAATTCTTACATTTTTCAAGAATAATGCCCTCCGATTTTAAAATTATCATACGCTATGATCCAAACGACTGAAGATTCTGTTTTAAATTCACTATTAATGACAACGATAAATAATCACATATTAATATTATATTGCGGCCATATCTGTCACACATATTTTCAGTAGTAAATACAGTACATTATACATATTTCAAAATCATGGACCATTTTAAATTTAATATTCTACGGTGTACGCTTTTAGGAATATGGGTTAGTAATTTTAGTATTTCCCGAGGGCTCGAAGACTCGAGCTCACGGCTGCTTTAGTTAATTACTACAGTTTGGCCAGCATTCAGTGTCATTGTTTATCGTAGGTCTCTCAGGCTAAGGTTTGGGAATAGATCACATGACTAGAAACAACTGACTTCTTTGAAATCGACTGTAATATGTTGTTACTTCTTTTTCTTCAGTGGTGCGGTAAAAAAAGATAAACTTATATGGGTGAATACATAAAAGTTGGGACCAAGTAATAAAAATAATTATGTTCTTTGGTTGGAACATGAGATTTTGTGTAGGTGCTTTCTGCTGAGTGTGGGTCTATAATCCTATGCACTATAAATACTATGAGAGAGGGTTTTCAGAAAATTGACCTAAGCTAAGCCGACCCGGACAGCTACATAGGTGCAAAAAATACACAATTTCTGTCAGACGATGTATTTAATAAATCGATGTCATTATGAGGGTTCAGCAATATACTACAGCTTCGTGTTTTGCCATGGTTTTACAATTTTCATCCTCTGGCCTTAGGCGAATTTTGAGCGCAGAAATGTGGCAAAAACCTTCGGTTGGGGTATGGGTCATGTCAATATTCCATCGAAGATATTTCATATCAGAAATCTGATTATAGCAAAAACGCTTGCAATCTTACAAAATACTTTTAAATAAAGAATCTTACAAAAGAAGAGAGATCTAAAAGAACGTTGTTCTCGAATTATTTAGGGCGTGCTTTGATAATGGCAATAGGCATTTTTATATTCTGAGTACCTTTTTTCCTGCTTATAAAGTGTACCAACCCTAACCTGCTGTTTAATTTTGCATTTTTAACTGCCTCGTTGGTCTTGTGGCTAGCTAATCCACTAGGCACTATCTAAACAAACTGGGATTTTCTATCAAGAATTAATAGCAACGCAAAATTGGGAAATTGGAGGTGCACTCCCGTACTGGATTCAGGAAAGCACGTAAAGCTGTTGGTTCTGTACTTGATCTCATTCCATTTGTGTCGGGTTGTCGTCCTATCCGAGTTTGAAAGTGACGGAATATATCTAGTGTTACCTGAGTTTACGCAACACGTGTGCAATTATAATTTATCTTCGTTAAGATAAGCGATAGCAAAAGACGTTACTATGAAATCACAATATTCCATGAATAATATTCATTATTAATTATATTGTTACAAAGTTTTGTTACTGAAATAGCTCACAACTGTTTCACAGTTTTACTCAGTTAATGTACGACTTAACAGTACTTAATTTAGCCAAGTTATCCCATGTAAATTTTGTTAATATCCTACCTATATTAAAAATCAGAAAGTATATTTATGCGCACTGCAATAGAGCAACGGATCGACATGATTATTCCAGAAAATCAAAGAGCTCCCACGGGAATTCTAAAATTCTTAATCCAAGCGTAAAGTAGCTTATGTCAGCGCGGTGTTAGTATATTTTTGAAATTAGTAGAGAGAGTGACTCATCTCCAGCATTTGACGTTTATAAATTAACGATGGCATCGTTTTTGAACATTATTTACCTGTATAAATAACTATAAAAACATAACATATTGCTGCAAAAAGCTCTTAGAATGTTAACAAAAGTTTCTTAAGTCTATCATATTTAGTTTAGAATAAGACTCGTAAGACTGGGAGTAAATAGGTAACAGGAATATGCTAGGACAAAGAAAAATCTCTTTGACAAATGAAAGCTATTTATCTCGCAGTTACGAGTACAAGAAATATACTGCAAGCTGTCCGTTTTTACTGTAGAAACAGTAAACATTAAACGACACTAGCGCAAAGCTTTTTCTCTTTCATTACGGCCTTTTTGCGCTAAATCTAGATCAATTAAAGTTAATTGGCTCTTCTAATGAATCGTTACAAAATTTTGCGGAAGCCACTTTTGTTTTCATAATATAAATTAATTACCCTTTTTATTGTGAAATCTGTTTGAGATTTCTTGATCACGTGGTTATTTCTAGGTCCTTAGATAGAACTCTTTATATATATTTGTCTCTAAATACAAACTTTATTTTAACAAAACCTTAGTTTGTGTAAATCCCTAGAAAAGACACGTCATGTCCTAATGTGTAAAAGTGATATCACATCAGCGTACAAAGTGCAGCTCCTGCTCAAACCAATGGGAAATTTTCTCTATAACGTGGACCCCCAATAATAAAGGACTTCCCCAACGGGATCATTAAAAAGTTAAATAGAAACTAAAAACGTTGCGGGAAAAGATTACTTTTTAGAGATTAATTATGTTTAATCCTAACTTTCATGTGTGTATTCCCAATAGTTGTTAAACATAGTCGGTATGGCTCGACATGGACACTTAACGGACACTTATTAAGTTATTTACCTTTGTAAAGTTGACAGTGGCAGGCGGGACGTGGAATTTTGTTCGGGAATGTCGTGCAAAGGCTGGAATGTGCCCGCGACATCTTCATGCGAAACAACTTTTGAAATGTTCACTACACAGCTGTAATGGCCCCATTCTCGTTTGGAGGTTGTGCGAAAAGCTTGTTTTTATAGCCAAAACTTAAAACTGTCTCTTTTCTATTTCTGTACCATGTTTTTGGCTGTAACAACGGCATTAAGGAATGCGAAGATGCAAAAGGTTATATTATAGCTTAATTGACTAACATACTCTTATTGCGCATCTATGTAGTATTATGTAGAAAATATTTGGATAAAATATATATTGTATTATACAAAAACTTATGTGTAATTAACACATTTTTCGATCTAGGCCATACTTTGTTGTTTAACATGTACTACTTCGAGCAAATCTCTTTGCTTTTCCACATCGAAAAGCCTACTTTCATCTGAGTTAACATGAAACATTTTCATAAAATGAAATATGGTTGAATACTACTATACTTCAAAATGTATGTATTTGTATTGACTGAGCCTCGGGAGACAGATTACTCATCTCACTCAGCCGCATCGTATTTGCTTAGGTTCTGTACACCAACGCAGAAAAAGGTTCTTTTATATTTGCGAAGCGGGGATGTAACATTTGTTAAGTGTAAAAGTAAATTTGAGAGAGCACCGCACAATTACACAAATATTTTGAAAGTAGAAAGATGTTAGTCGTAATACTTAAGTATGCGCATTGTTGCCTTTTATTTTTTCCGAACTTATTTGCTAACTCCGACGTGGGGCGGTGAAGTTTTTAAGTGAAAGAGCACAATTAACATTCCTTACACACAAGTGGAATTGTTTACAAAATTTTTACTTTTGCAAGTAAGCGAGTTAAACAAAAATGCCAGAGAGCTTTTTTCCTGCACATTTTCATTTGATTGTTTGTAATAAGAACATGTTTTCCAACTGCTGCTTTGAAGTAGGTATGGGCGGCGTTATTAACAATGATATATTATGTAGCTCAGCAAAAAAACAAATTAAAATTAAATGCCGAGTTCTTTTTCGGAATTGATGAGAAATCGGATTTACTTCAACTTCAGATTGGGCGTTTGATAAGTTTTTACAAAAACATCTATTAGCACTTGACTCAAATTGACCTATTAAGAATGAGTCGAAATAAATCGAATAAGATAAATATTTTCTCCATTGAGGATTAGTGATGAAGGTCGTTTATATTAATGAATCGGTTCTTTTTAAATATGTTTTATCATAATATATTATGCGTCATTAAATATATCCTAAATGTTAAAAATTCCAAACTAATATTCAAATAGAAATAATTTCTGAGGTTGCCATTATTTTTATTGAATTGTAATTAAATTATAAGACGTAGATATATTGAATTCTTATAATTAATTTTAAAGCAAACGTACTGAAATTGTTAATTTAAATTATTGTTGTTAACTATGTAGATTTGTTAGTTTAAATACTAAAATTTAATTCATTGCACTGCCCTGACGGGGCCTCATGTTCACCTGTAATGTATATGTACATGAATGCAATTATTACCATATAGGCAGTATGCTTTGCACCATCAACTTCGGACAGGCTCGAAACTAGTCCGGTTCACCCCTACAAGGGGTGGGTGGTGGTACAAATACCTAAAAGATCTGTAAGCCCATACCTAAGCTACTGGATAAGCTATGTAATATATTCAGATATCAACTGTTGTTTTAAGTATTAATATTGACTGTGACTTGTGACTTATTAAAACTCATCTAATTCTCTTTTAATGCTCGTAGACTTCTCTAGATCATTTTTATTTGCGACTGTTAGGTGTTTTGTGGTACTAAAAATGCAGTTTTAGTAGGCGTCATTGATACACATAACTGAAGATACAAAAAAATATAATATACAATAAAGATCTGTTATCTATTTTTGAATCAACTACGATAAACTTCAGAGCTGACCCGCCCTTACTTATATCAATATCAAGACGCTGTCGATTAGCGCATGAAGTGGTTGTATAACGAGTGCTATGAACACTAATGGTATCAATACATACATTTTCATCCTTTACCTCTACCATCTAATTATAGTGATGAGGGCTTTGTTTCAGAAAATCCTTTCAAGTTAGTTTTATAACTCGCATAAACTCGCGTTTCTTGATCTAGTGTTTTGAGCTGTCCGTTGCTATTTCCGTTTTTAGTCAGTTCCTCCTTTTATATATACATACGTATAAAAAATAAAGGGTATGAAATAAATATTGACCTACTAATTGTTTTCGCGGCGTTGATGGCAAGCATGTTGACAAAGTTGTGATTGATGACCTTTTTCAAACCTTTTTCTCTCGTTTCAGTAGGTCCATTGTTGAAATGACGATATGTCAAATATTAACGCAAGCGTTCTGTTGACAAAAAGAGAGTTTAAATGCTTTTTGGAAACGAAAGGCAGTTAAAAACAGATCGAAATATAACTATTATTACATTTTAACATAAAATAAAAAAAGTTATGTGTGTAGGACGTTTCTAATCTTGAGATTTACCAACGATAGCATAATTATTATAATATTTTTGATGTAGAATTTATGATATTCCTCCACAATTTTTTGTTTTAAGAGGCCATATACCAAACGCGCCTCGGCTAATTTTGGAATCTGTAGGTATACCGCACAGTAAGACCGTTAGCTGCACTCACACATAGACGACATAGGCCGGTAAAGATACTTTGATACTTTGCATATTCAAGTTCAAAATATTTTCACATGTTAATACAATTTTATAATCTTAGTTATTACTGAAATATTATTTTCCCTATTAATAAATGTTTATTTGGCATACATATACTTTTATAAAATATACTTACACACGTGTATAATATGTAAGACTAAAAACTAGATACACCTACATGTTTTTTCGTTTACTTACTTATGATTAAAATTGAAGATTTTTTATGTTTTAAAACCTATACGGCTATCTGACTGTTACTAATAATTAAGGTACACGATTGTTGACCAAGTTTTACAACATGGGTCATTAGAGTAATTAGGTTGTCTCGAAAACACCATTGTTATTTTGATATACAACCAAAACGACTCACAGATAAGCGTTTGGTATTGTGTATTACGCAAGTGTAGTTGGCACGTGCAAAGGATTAGTCAAAAATAATATCACACAGACACGCAACCCTCTCAGGTATCAGGTAATGTAAATGTTACCATACTTCACGCGGACTATGCAATTGCATCAATTTAGATAGACAACTAAAAGTCAAAAAAACTTATCGAGTCAACATCTCCTGAAAGTGCTCCATTGTCGAAGTGAAACGTACGTTGAGAATAATTTGGTAGATTTATGTGGTGTGGTGAATATCGCAAGCTACAAGTGCAAGTCTATACACACTGTACTACAACGATTTAGAGATGGGCGATTGCGAATGATCTGAATAATCGAAAAATCTACTACCTACTACTAACGAACACTTTCGAATGGAATATTAGTAATATACTAATGCTCATAATCGAATGACGACTACTAATTAGTAATTACTAATCGCGTTTCGACTCCATTGTTTGCGACTCAGAATCATTTGCCGCTCGCGTGGGACTGCACAACTAATTTAGTAATTACTAATTAGTAGAGGCGTTTCGCTTTCGACTGGATTGTTGGCAACTCAATTCTCGGAATCTTTCGCCGCTCCGTTAGAAGTGGGTAACTTAGCTTATGCTTTCAGTTGTACGATTGAAATTTTAACCTTATTTTTTTAAGTATAAGACTCAATTTCAAAATTGTCAGGTGGTTTAATAAGGTTTAAATTCAATGAAACAACTTTTTATATTTTAATAGTATTATTGAAAATTGAAATGTAACCTTATATCCTTACAAATAAGACTCAATTTAAAAATTGACACGTGGCTACTAATTTAGTAGGTAATCGAACCAAATTAGTCGCTATCAATAATCGATAGAAATTAGTAGTGGAGCAAGTTAGTAACTAATTTTGGTAAATCGTTCGAATGATTCGAACGATTTGTATAATCGAATAATTCGAATAAAATCATTCATAACCGCCCATCGATACAACGATTTGCCTACTGTTGCGGATTATAGCGAATTAAATTTCTTGTTTCTTAATTAAAAACTTTATGACCATTGACCTTACTCAAAGTAAGTTTGAATAAATATGTTTTGTTGAACTATGTCTTGCAAAACATACCTTATGCACTTTATGATAAAGTACAAATTAAATTGTTATTATGATTAGTTAAAAGATATTTGACCACTGCAAATTGACCACTGCAAGGTCATTTCGGGAATTTGCAATTTCCGATCTTGTATTGTCTGTTCTAGTTGAAGGCTTCCCTTTGGCTATTTATCACCCTATCGGCAAAGATGTGCCGCCAAGGGATGTAGCATTTCAGTACGATATCGTGTAGAAACCGATAAGAGTTTTGGGTTATATGGTTATAGGTTATAACCGATTAGAGATATGACTGCCACACCCCTAACACTTTTGAAATTGAAAATGTTTATATTTTTACTAATCATCTAATTCTAATATGACCCTTTCAGAGATGCCAAAGTCATAAAAACAGTAAACTGTTATGGTTTTGTCGGAAGCAGTTGGTACCTCAATTGTTGAGCGGCAAGAAAATACGTTACAGTCAAAGCTTAGTTGGTTTTATAGAATGTTAAAAATCTAGACATCTCTATCCAGAGATCTTTTATATATAAACTGGTCTGTATCTCTACCTACGTACCTACCTACGTATTGTAATATCTTGTTTAAAAAAAAGAGCCACTGCTGAGTTTCTTGCCGGCTCTTCTCAGCAGAAACTGCTTTCGGAACCGGTGGTAGAGTCAAAACATAACGTAACATAACGTAACACCTGTATGTCCTACATGTTTTTTTAAATAAATTGAGTTTACCATTTGCAATTTAGTTGATTTGAAAATACAATTGTAATTTTGATAAACAATAAAAACAACTTTCAAATAATCGATAGATGGGTTTACTTGTTTATTACGCAGGTGTAGTTTTCACTTGCAAATGATTCAGTAATAAATTATATTAAAAGCGACCCTTTCAAGTATCAGGTAATACAATACCATACTTTACGTGGACCATGCAAATGGATCAATTTAGATAAGAAATCAAAGATAACTAAAAGTCAAAAAAACTTCCTGTTGATTTCAATAATAAAATGTATAAACAAACTCGTCTTGTTTACCAGAAACGAAACAATACGTTATAAATAAAAACTTTATGACCATTGAGCTTTTAACTCAAAGTAAATTTGAAAGTGAAATAATATTGTATGAAAATGTATTGCAATATATACCTTATGCAGCTTGCAATAAAATACAAATTAAATTGTATTCATGAATCATAATGAGCTTCTTCGTTTTAGAATTTCAAATTGTTGCGGTAATGTTTTATGACTTATAATATTGTTTGTAGTATTTTGATTGAAAGACAGTGCTATTTACACGTTACTATTGTCAAGAGGTTAAATAATAAATAAAATCTATGCTAACACTGAAACCATTTTATAGTAGGTACCTTTTATTGATTCGTAATAAGTAGTTTACGATCAATTTGGGAATTTATAATTTCTGAATTTTCTCCGGTCTGGGGATCCGGGAGGCTTCGGCCGTGGCTAATTACCACCCTACCGGCAAGTAAAATTAAATTTGGGCTCTATTGGATCTCTTGCCTAGTTTGATTGAACCTGTATAAGTACTTTTTCGAAAATCTACCCCAAAGAGGGTGAAATGGGGGTTGGAAGTTTGTATGAAAGTTCTATGTTTTTGAAGTTAGACACTTGAAAATCGGGATTCAGGTTATAAGTTTTAAATAATGAACACCTGCATAAGTTTTAGCATTTACGTGAAAAACAGTATGAGATTATAATAATGTATCGTACAAAATGATTTAATAGTTATAAAAAAAATATCCTTATTAATTAAATGCGTATCACGCATTCATTCGATAGCAATTGAATCGGATCAAGAACCTAACATTCTCTGCTCATCAAACTAAAGGCAGTCGCGCTATGTATTGTTGCAACACGTTTTTTACAAAGGCTTGTGAGAGAGCTCACGCACACATACAAAAGAGCCCGTCCAGCTACACGTCCTCCCTCGAAGAGAGCTGGGCTCGGTATGGCGGTCGTCCGGTCTGCAGTACCATTTTACACGTGAACTCTATGAGTCTTTTGATATTTTTTTTGGTCATATAGGTATTTTATAGAACTTTATTTTTTTACAATTTATGTTACATAAATACTAAACATTCATGGGAAATTTTATTTTTTCAGTAAATTCGCCAAACTTTTAAGAAATACAGGTTATTGTGACGCGTAAATTTTGATAAATCGTGCACATTGATTTGATTTTTTTATTAACTAATTTTGTATAGAACGTATAAAAACGAATCGCAACAGTCCAATTTTAAGAGTGTGCTTATCATATTAGTATTTTTTATAAGTCATTTATTATAATTTTTCGTGGATTTATATGGGTGAAAAGTTTCGCCCAAAAGTGTAAAAATGGTAAACGTATTCTGCAAGAATGAGAATTTCACTATTATATTTCAATAAAATTAATATTTTTTTGCAACAGTCTACTAAGGAGGGATTAATCTTTAATGTTTGAATTTTTTTTTTGTTATAATACTAATATCTCATGCACAACGCTCATGAAAAGTTCTTAAAATGTCGGTTAGCGGGTTTACGGGTTCTTAAATCAAAATTAGTACCTATCTGTTTTGTTCTAATTCGAGAAATACTTGGTATTTTCCTTAATATTAAAGAATTTTTCACTTCGCATCTAAAAAGTATTTGTAATTAAAATTGTAGTTTTCATAGTAGACGAAAATTTTCGCATTTCAAGTTTAAAATTCAGAGTTCACTGCATTAGGTACCTACCTAGTAAAGGGCACAGAGCTGATATGGTATTTTATACTTTTTATGAATTTTCCTTTGCCATACATTTTACTGTCGTGCGTCCATTGAAGGGAAACTAAACTTTTATTTTGAATAGTCTGTTTTTGCAAATAGACTAAGCCCTCGTATCTGGTGCATAGGATATAAATTCTCGGTTCACTTTTATCTTCCTGGGCTTTGCGTAGTTCGCCTGCGACTATGGCAGGATTCATGGCTCGGTGTAATAAAGGCATGGAATATTTTTACAAACAATAGTCTGTGTTTTTTCGATTCAGTGTAACTTGTTAATTTAATAGATGAAAATCAAGATAATAAATATAGCTTGCTATAAGAGTGAAGTTATTATGAGGAAACCTGTTGTCCGAGAGTTATCCATAAAGTTTTCTCAAAGGTATGCGAAGGCTGCCGGTCCGCAGTTGGCCAGCGTGGTGGACTAAGGCCAACTAAGGTCCCGACGCGCTATCATAAGAGACACGAGTGGTCCCACGTGAAAAAAAAACAACATTTCATTTCATTATATTGAATACTCAATAAACAGCTATTAAGATTTCCTCCAAATATTTTGCGCAGTCAATCTAAACAAAAGCGATATTATAATTGCAAATCGATATCGAGTCCGTAAGTCTATTGAAACTGTATCGAGTCGGAGAAGCTCGAAAATGCTCTGGAATTTAATGTAAGCAGTTACTTAGCTTTATAGAATAAGGTTCGCGGGAGCACGTCCGTATAAAATAGGAATATTCTTGGATATTTTTTTTGGATTTATTGGTAAGTATGTCTGTATTTTCAATATACTTATTTTTTTCAGTCAGTTTCAGATCGTTTACAACCTAATATTGTGTAGAGGCCTCCCCCATCTTATTCTAAATACATAAATGTAACTGTTTTATGATAAACATAATATTATTATTTCCAGACAGTGTACTCCACTCCGTCTCTGGGCTTTGTTTTTGGTTTAAAAGAACAATTTTATTGATGTTGATGACGTACATATCCGTGAAATTTAAGCACACGAACGGAGTTGGGAGGGATCTGTTAGTGTTTAAATAAGCCTTTAGCCGGCTGTTAGCGCCGAAGGGTATTTTCAATATGGGTAATTTCGCCTGAAACACAAATACTTTAGCAGCTTTATTGCGTACTCGAGGATTAACTCGGTATGAGCGTTGAAAAACGAGTAGCTCCGGTTACGTATAAAACTCCTGGCATTTTATCTTAATTACTTCGAAATCTTCGTGCGAGCAAATCCCTACCCTTATGTTGTCCATCGTCGCGTAACTTTATGTGGGGATTACTTTTATGACCAGGATTAGCGTCCGTTTGCGAATGTTTACTGCCGAAATCGGGCCCATCTGCGATAGATGCCCGATTTTATATGATTAAGGGTTTATTTCGTTTCTTATTGCTAAGGACGTTTTAAATAGTCAATTTTAATGTATTTTATCAACGACTTAACTTGTTTCGAATCACGATCACTTAGAATACTCTATTTTAGATTAATTCAGAACATTTGCAATCTGATCTAGGTTACCTAATTAGATATGTTCATTTACTGCTTGTTTAATCAGATGTCGTAATATCCCAATTTAGTTTAATCAGGTCACCCAAGGAACCAAAAGGTCTCGTCGTTTGATAAAATAGGAATCTTCAAACAAACAAAATTATTTAGAGAAATACCTACCAAACTCTCAAACTTACTACAGTCTTTGAGCTGGCGCGTAACTACTACACAGGAATGTTTGGAAGAGCTTGTAATAACTAATTTATCTACAAAGTGAGCCGTACATGAGGTATGACCCGAGGAATCTCCGCCTAAGAGCCTGGGTAGATATACTTGGCACCATAAACACATTGTTCGACACATACTTGCCGTATTGTCACAACTAGCTAAGCATTTAGTAGGAAGCTCAGGAATTTATCAGACTGCTTCGAGGAATTCACCTTGGAAGACATGAACTCCGAGGATAATACACAATTATTTCGCATTAACATTACACTTAACACAAAGCGGAACAATGCGGCTGAAATTTTGCCACTCCTAAATTGTGGGCTCTCTGCAATATGGAGGTGGCGATACGATAAAGGTACTAACCCTTAAGCTTTTTCAGTAGTTATTGACTTTTTTATGTTATTTTGTATAATACGTTGCTTTGCACCTAATACTTTTTTTGTACTCAGTATCGAAACTACATATGCTTAATTGAAGTTATTAATTTTGCGTACGCTCTACAATTTGTAAAGGTATTGAGATCGTATTTTGCTCAGGTATTTGGTTTAAGGCGCGCGGACCGCAATCCGTGATCGGCGATCAATAATTAATCAGTATAATTACGCGATCCAGATTGACTGTGTACCGGCGCCTTAAATAAATACAGTCAATCGTCAAAATGAATGAAAATTAAAGACGGTAAGTGAACTGAGGCGTGGACTTGCAAGCAGGTACCTAACCATAACCACTAAAGACCTACGCACTTGGTACCGTAAACACATTCTTCGACATATACGTGTACCTAGTTACGTTGTCGCAGCTAACCTTGTAAGCATTTAGTTTGAAGCTTAGAAATTTATCAGACTGCTTTGTGGAACTAGTCGGGGAAATGTTACCCTGCGGCTTTCACTTAATTATTTTGCCCCGTTGCATCGGACACATAACACTTACCCTGCATTTACATATTCAACATCGCAGCGTATCGCATTATACTAGGGAGACAAGACCAAAGAAAAATAGGGCTAGAATAAGATTTTACAATTTAGCAACGTTGATACAGTCCGTGCGCCGTAAAAAACGGACCTTGATAGTCAACTCATAGAAAAACTCAAGTTCGTCGATAATCTACAGTTTTTTACCTACTAAACGCATCACTTTCAAACAAAGAGAAATTCATTTCCAATTTACTCTGGATATTGTGTTTGGATTCCTATCAATGTATATTATAGATGCGATGCAAGATATAAAGTCTCATATTATAGGTCTTATCTCGGCTCGCAACTTTTCGCGGATTCTTTTGCAAATGTGTAAATTCGCCATTACTGCCGTGGTATAACTAAAATGCCGTTATCTGATATATTGAGTGGCAAACTGTTAACTTTTTGCCAACAGCTCAGTCACTTATCACAATACCATTACCTATTCTGTGACAATACTAACTTATCTCGGCGCGACCGCAAAGTTTTACTTCAAAACACCTTATCTTAAATACCAAGGTGCCGTAAAATTCAACACGTCATCTAGATATCGATTATGTAAATTCATAAACTTGTGTGTGTTCTGTGTTCACTATCATTTCGAAGGATCAATCATTGTCTATTGCGGGATCCCCACCATGATTCCCAGAAGCCAGAAGCATTTTAAAGCGTATTTTGGCTTTACAAAGGCTATATTCTCCATGTTTTACCAAATATAATACGATGCCAAACAATGCGGCTAAAATTTTGTCACTCCTAAATTGTGGAAGCTCCTATATCCTATATGGGATTTGCGATGTATAGGATTATTTTGGTTAAGCTCGTACGGCATTATCTAATAATTTACTTTAGTCTTACCCCGGATATAGTACCTACCGTAACATGTATAGCTATACCTTTGAAGAAAATGAAAACCCGCTCTAGCAGTCTAGTTGCAGTGACACTTTGTAGGCAGTATAATTTGTTAAATTAAATCTTTAATCTGTGATATCACTGATATCACATTCATATTATACTGGATGATGATGTAGGGACAACATCCCGCGGACGTAAGGTTTTTTGGAAATCCCATCTTGGTTTTTCCGGAATAAAAATTTACCGTCCTTTAATAGGATGAACCGTGAAAATTAAAATGTGACTATCGTAGAGGTTGTAATGTCATGAAAGTTGATGGATCATTTTAATCGTTTCTATCTAAGTATATTATTATCCAGCATTTTCTAGAAAGCTTAATAGCGTTATTAATAATGTTTGACTTGAATTTTTAATCAAGCTTTTAAAGTATTGCTATTTGAGTAAAATCCCTTAGAAAAGTGAAATATTGTATGAGAACGAGGAAGGTCGAGGGTTGCGAAAGAGAATCAACAAGTGAGTTATTTCTTAGCCGAAAAATCGAGAGGCATTAGTCAGCGCTCCTTTGTTATGTGCCACAGGTGCGTCCCCACGACGTATTTACTTTTTCTTAAGGGTCTCGTCTTTTGGATAAAACGTTGCACAATAGTTATTTGTTATACAAGAGTGAAAAGTTGTTTTTTAACCGCGTGCTCAATTTTGATGACCGAGCAAGCGAAGGATTCTAAAATTGAATCACGAGCGGAGCGAGTGATTCAAAAATTAGAATCCTGAGCGTCAGCGAGGGAATCAAAAGAGCACGAGGTGAAAAATCTTTTCACTCGAGTGCAACACGTAACTTTTCATCCCACCTCAGCGAGGAAATGACTAAATGCAAAAAAAATCACAAGATTAAATTCAATTCTGTTAATTTCTTCGTCACTAGAATCACTCATTTTAGGTTTTTCACTTATTTTTAATTTTCTTGTTTTTAATCGGTTTTAATTTTTCACTTATTTTCAATTTTCTTGTTTTTAATCGGTTTTAATTTTAAACAATATGACGTGAAAGAAAATGGTGCGCGCAAAGCAAATTAAAAAAGTACACCAAGAAGGTTACGAGTGTGAGTTTTTAACAAATTAAAAACGATTGAATGGAAATTCGGCACCATAGAGGTACAAGTAAATAGGTTTTAATGATGTTTTGAATTCACAAACTTCATAGACGAGTGATATTTACTAACGTGCACACGATGTTCTAAATTCAATTTACTTTATCCTCTAGAGGATAATAACGGATTTTACCTTCAGATATCGAAGAGTAAAAATACTCTTTCCGAGATGGTGGGATGAAAAATATATTATGGTGAGGGTAAAATGCTGTTTATTTACATACGCTTTATTCGGTGTAACAATCGAAATATCCTTACATAATATTATAAATGCGAAAGTGTTTCCGTCTTCTACGTAATAACAGCCTATGTGTTCAACCGATTTTGCCGAAATCTGACATGGTTCTTACGGAATTTTTCTAAAACCAAAATCTACGTGGTCCTAAATCCGAAGTCGCGGGCGATTCATCTTGTTGAACATAAAAATGCGCGTTAATCCTTAATTTTATTCACATTACAAAATATTTTTTCTTTTTACAAATAGAACTTTGTCATTTACATCCATTGTCATGTTTTTTTATAATTATAATTTAAGTAAGTACTCTATTTCAATGGTCTTTTACTAAGTAAACATAGTCGTCATCCGTCGATCGTTCGTGGAAGAAAATGTTATCCCTTTTGAAAATAATTGGCCTAATGCTCCGTCTTAAACCTACATAAATTCTAAACATAGGTATAGCTACATGATGCGCTCCTAATTGGGTTCTCCACATTTGTACATCATTTTCCCTGCATAAAATATTATGTAGTCACTAGAAGAAATGTAAGCATTTTACATCCCAGATTAAAATAAAAATTACGTTGGGACGCTAATTAAATAAATATGAAAAATATATTAATATCTCTCTTGCAGTTAAATATTTGGGTTACATTTTGATGGCTGTATGGATTTTATTTATAACTTTGCCTCCGTGCGTCTTTTGGGAAATTTTTGATTTTCCGTAATAAAAAGTAGTCTGTCACTCTCCATGTCCTCAACTATACGGTCTATGCACAAAGTCACGTCAATCCATTTCAATGTTGCGGCGTGATTAAAGGACAAACTAACAAACAAACACACTTTCACAACAAATAATATTACTATTGACATTTATTAAAAATAATACAATAGAACTTAAAGCTAGCCTAACCTATAACTACGAGTATATAAAATTAGTATGATATCTACCGAAAACCTACATACGCTGGGGCTTCCTCCTATACACAGGTCAATGGCAAAAAACGTAATAAACAGTACCCTTACTCTGAGATTGATCGAATTTAAAATACGGTCTCACTAAGTGAGGTGAATTACATTTGCATCAAACTAAAATGAATCTTAATCTTATTAATTTAGAGCTCAATTTCGTGTATGCATTCACAGCTAGCGCTTCAAACGATACGTTTCGAAATTTGAATCGGTTGCACTGAATTTGTGGCTTTAAATCAAGAGTTTTTAGGTCCATTTTAGTTTGACGCAAATGTGATTCACCTCACTTAATGAGACCGTATTTTAAATTCGATCAATCTCAGAGTAAGGGTACAGACGGTCATCCATCATATCATATGTCAGCTCACCCTCCGAATAATTGGTCTAACATAACGCGATATAAACACCACCTGAAAATTGTATGTTACTCCAACTGAATAAGGTTCTATTTATTTTGCAGTCAAACTTTACATTTCGATACCGTTCTCTATTTTCCGGAATGACCAAATAATAAAATAATGTTTGAGTGATCGAGCTTCTCTGGGAATCTCCCTAATAATAATGTTTTTAGAAACCTTAACTAATAAAATCATCCTTTTAGTTATTTTAGTCGCCTTTCCGATAGTGCAAAGTTGAATTTATTTATTTCTTTATTTGCAGCCTGTATTTGTGTCCCAATGTTGGGCAAAGGCCTCCCTTTCCTCCTTCCATTTATCAGAGTTGAATTATTAATCTCTAAAAATAATAGGTTGGCGATCGAATACGGACACGTTTACTGTCCTTTGCCGTCCAGACAGATTTTTATTATTTTATACTCAGGGCTCTAAACTGAGGGATGGAAGCGACGGGACGCGTATAATGTACCTAATAATATATAATGTACCTACATATAATATAGGTATTCGCTCAAATAAATAACTTGTCACGTGCGTGCGGAATAGATTTATATATTTGTACTCAATAATTATAGTTTTTTTTAAATGGCTTTGGTATACAGACAGTCGAATAGACGAACTGAACGAAAAAAATTAGTTCTTTGTTCTAATACGGCAACCTAAAAAGACGTGCTTAATGATAAAATATGATCTAATAAATTTTCAAAGAATATGTGAAGGATTATCACATTATTATGCTGATAAAAGCGGACCCGCATGCACCGTCATCTTGTAGAAAATCTGAATATTCGCCGCTGGACGTTCTCGTACTTTGACAGAATTCCTAGCGAGCGACCTCGGCACAACTGAATGGGTCACATTCCCCTCTCAAATATGCAAAAGTTATATTTGAGCAACATTTCATACCCGACTGGGCTCCTGAACAACTTTGTTAGCTACTCTTAGCATTAACGTATCTTTTTTGTTATCCGTTTTCCTTTTACGAGCCAAAGCGAAAAGTTTTGGGCGTGAGTTGGAAGGGAACGCATACAGCCGAATCATAATGTGTTGCAACACCAATTACTGATACGCAGAACTTTAATAGTGACTTTATTTTAAGGTTGGTAATTAAGTTCAAGCTGGCTCAATCTCACTATAACTAGGCTTATAATAATAAAATAAAAAAATTATTAAGCTCAAAGATATAGGATGTCAGCCTCGTCTCTAATGGAAGGGGTAACAAACCACGCTGATGAATACGTTGAAGAGAATAATGTAGAATCGATTTACTTATTGGTATTACAGATTGGAATGAAGGAACAGCAATGTGGAATATATTATAATATCGTATTATAAATTAAGAAGTCCGAGTATATAAGTATCACATTCTGGGGCATCTGGAAGAAATCTCTTTAAGAGATAAGCTGTCCTTGTGCATGTCCTTTCAATGTTTATGTTTTATTATTAACTTACTGGTACAGAATATATAAATAAATAAAAATATAATATTCGTTTTATATATGTTTCGAGGAAAGCTAAAATAGTCGAGAACTGCCGATATTCGAATGCGCTTCTCACAGATGGCGCTTCTAATCAAGTGACAAAAAAGATGCCACATAAGATCCACATACAAAATCAAATGTCTTTTATTCAAATAAACTTTTACAGGTGCTTTGAATCGTCCAGAGAATCTATGACTGGTTCGGAATTCTACCGAAAGGACCAGCAAGAAACTCGGGTTGGCAACTCAAGCGTTTATGAAGACTTATTACACAACAATCTAACACATACACATGGAGTACAGTCTAAGTGCAAAATAAACTTAAGGGTATTCCATACGCGCCCTGGTTAGAGAATATGCTCCCAACTAACTCAGCCTTTCATCTTTCTTTTATAAATATTTTTAGCAACAACCCGAGTCTCTTTTATGGACGCGTTGCATCCAAAAATTGGATTTCAGAGCTGGTGTTCACAGATTTATCTACATTGTATCGAGTGGATCAGATTGGTATTGACAAAATTCGATCACGTACATAGACATTGGAGAAAATTTATTGCGGAACAAAAGTAACCCATACAAAAATCTTTATACGTAAGAGAACATAATATTTCGTCTGAAAATAGTCCTTAAACTTATCAACTTACAGGCTAAAAAAGCTTGTGGTGTTTTGTATAGATAAAGTTATATTGATGGTTGTACCTGGAACTTGATAAATCTCTGATGTGCGCCGTCTCTCCAACTCTATTGGAATTTTGTCAAAGTCTGTCCTGAGCGCCTCTTGCTGAAGGAGTCATATATCTTCATGCTATATTCTCAAGCCTGTTGCTCTGCGTCATTAGTTTGTGTAAAGTGGTAGGCATTTTAGTAATATAGTTCTCGAATAGAGACTTTATTATAACATTGATTAATTGAAAAGTGCCTTAATTAAACTTACAAATTAGTGATCCCACGTAAGGCCAATACACAATAAGTGGGGCATAGCGTTAAAAATAAGGTAATATGTAGATTAAGGGCTGGTCTCCGCTGCGTAGACCAATCCTAAATCTATTCAGTAGGTACAGTAGCAGAGTGCAATCCTAAATCTATGGTAATATTATGTGACTAAAACAAAAGTTTCAAAGTAAATATCATAATAAGTCTATATAGTATATATAGTATAGTATCAATACTTGTTTCTGGTTGCCAATGAATAATTTGTCGTTCAGAAAACATGAAAATACTTGGAAGCTTACCTCAGAGGGCCCTGTAAGAAAATGTTTCACCTAATTGAGTTCATGAGTATTTCGGGGATACTTTTAGCGCCGCGGTTCAATTTTGTTTTATGATTGTTACGGTTTAATCTTTGTTCCTAGAATTATGTCCATGGAAATACAAAGCTTGTTGTCACCTAATTATGTAATACAAATACATAATTAGGGAATATAATATAAAACACATCCAATGGCATACAATATGCAAACAAGTAATGGCATTTGGAATAAAAAGTTATTGTCCTTATTTACTATTTGTCCAGTCCAGTCCTTATGGCGTTTTGGCTTTTAGCGCACTTTTTTTTGTTACCCTCGACCTCAATTTATCTATGATGCAAACCATAACAAAAAGTTTGAAGACCGAAAATAGTTTCATTACCCAATTCGGATACTTCATTCCGTCAACATTCTTTGTACACTTCCTGAACTTTCAAACTAACGCGAATTTACATATTGCCGCCGCGCTCCTGTTTGCATAATTCATGCTCAAGGTGTTTCGAGATACGAAAATGTACACTACGGTGAAAAATATATGCCACTTATCAAGTTTCGTCAGCAAAGTGAAACATCTTAGCGCCTTTTATACATATATTTTAGGTCTCCAAAGTTTTACCTCTCAAACATACTGGATATTATGTGTAGGTAACTAAGGCGTGTGGGCGTAACTGCTTACCAAATAGAGTAAAACGTTACATCCTAAAAATACATTGATAACTCAAAATGGGTAAACGTTTACAAAAATTAAACATCCTATTTTTTGTGAAATTAAAATAAAAAAATGTTACATCTTGCTATCCTATTAGAGCAATTAATGATTCCAAAATAATCATTGTTGTCAATCAACTGAGTGACCACATTCTTTTCAAAAATGTGCGAAAGCTACATTTTAGCAAAATTATGATAAAGTAATGCTACGCTACAAGAAAATTTATACTAGCTGCCCTAAATTGTGACGAAAATATTATGATTAGATTATGTTTCACAGCTGTGAAAGCATAAGGCTCTATTCTGAAGCTGGCGATGTCATAAGCACGACGTCTATGCCAGAAGTAAGAGACGTCGAGCTTTTGAGTCGTTTGATCTACGACGTGTGTAGATATCACAGGCCATTCTAATACGTCTTATCAGTTTCGTAATGACATCATAGCTAAAGCCCAGCGCTTGACAACTCTACCAGCACATTTTTTTTTTGAACTAGACCGTTACCGAATTTCAGAAAATACTCAAACAGACTGAACCCAGAACATAGAATCAAAACAGAGTGATGTAGTTAAATGAATTCCCAACAGTAAGATTTCTTTTACTTCTTTTCGCATTAGAGTGCTTAGAATTGCTCACGTGTCTCAGCGTACGAAGATGGAAAGGGTTTAAGGTATTCACAGCACTCTTTAAGTTATCCACTGCATTGTATAGAGTGAATTCGATTCTGTTGACAAAATTCGATCACGTAGGTACAAAGACGGCGGGGAAAATGTACTGCGGGACTGAACTACCAGATACAAAAATCTTATATACTCGTACCTACTGTAAAAGAGATATTATTTCGTTGCAAAAAAGATTTTATCCCCAAAATTTTATATATATATATTGGGATATTTTCTAGCTTTTGATATTCAAATAATAATATTATAATGATTATTTATATAATAATGATGTCAAGGTTTCTCTTTATATAGGATTTATATTTATTGAAGTAACTAATGAGCAGCTCTGAGGAGGAAGAGATATTTGGAATTTCAAAAGTGGGGAAATGTTTATATGTTATAAATTAATAAGCCCTATATGATATACTAGTGATGACGCCTGCGACTTCATCCGCGTGAGACTAGGTTTACGAACTCCATGGTTTTCGGGAAAAGTAGACTATGCCCTTCTTGGATTTAGCGTATCTCTGTACCAACGTCAAGATCGGTTGAAAATTTGCAGTGTAGCAGACAGAGAGACGGACAGGCAGACAAACAGAGACACTTTCGCATTTGTAATATTATTATCGAGTCGTTTTTGCACACGTTTTCCAATGACATCCTTGTATTAAACATCAAAAAACTCGTTTAATACAAGGATAGTTTACCACAATAATTATAAAAAACAGTTTAGAATTATGCTAGAAATTACATTATACAACTTTCCAGTTTTGCTGATACTAAAACTTACGTTGTGTTATTCTAGACAATGTTTTATGTTTTACCCAGTATTCAATTTAGAACAGTCCACGACAATTCATTTTCATCATACCTATTCGAAAAACGAATATTGGCTTCAGAAGATAGCGGGAGCAAAACGTAATTTTTAGGCCCATAGGACTTTTCATTTCTCTGTTCTGATTGGTCCGCGTTCGTGCTTTAGAATACTGCGTCAATAATGTCTATACATAGAAGGTTGATAGGAGTATCTTCTGGTTGGTCCGCGTTCGTGCTTCTGATTGGTGCTTAAACGTATAGGTAATTTCCATACATAGTAGGTTGATACTCCTAGCTTTTTCTCATACGTAATGATGAAAAATAGTGTGTGTCACTCGGGGCCAAATTTTTTGTTCTCGGGCGGCGTATTTTGAATTCAGAGCGAAGTGAAGGATTCTAAAGTAGAATCCTGAGCGTAGCGTATCCTGAGGGTAGCGTAGCGCCCTCGGGGAACAAAAATTTTCTTTGGCCCCATATAACACAAATAACTATTATTCACGTCCAACAACTCAAGACTCGATATCAAGCCAATAGTTTAATACTAATAACTATCTTGTCCCAACTGTAACAACGTAATGTTGTGAAATAGGAAACTAATAGTTTGAGCGTGATATCCAGTCTCCCAGATGCGGGGCTGATAATAATATCCAGCTTCTAGTTTTCTCATAATATTATCAAACCATTTGTTAATTCAATTGTATTTAGATATCCATACGATGAAAATACATAAATATCTTTATAATTATTTTCATTTTCTAACCAGCTGAATCTCCCTGGCACTGGTTACGTTAGGGTGTACCTATTCTTTTTTAATCTTTTCTACTAGGGACCACCTACTCCTACAAGCAAAATTTCAAATTACTATACAGGCTGATTCTTTCAAATAATTATGAAATAGTACATAAAATGCAGAGAATTAGGTATGTGTTCATTAAACTGTTATCCACTTTTCAGGCATTACTTTATTTCATTCTAAGTTTTTTATTATATAAAAAAATTGGTATCGGATTTAATTTTTTGAGGGATAAAAATCAATCATACCTATACTGCAGACCGTTCACCAAAAAATCACGAAAATTTTATATTTAATATTATATTATATCTTATTGGTATACCGTACTATTGTTATTTACTACCGTAGGTATATATCTTGAGTGGCCTGGATAAACTGACACAAGCAATGAAAGACGTTATAAGGTACATTCAAACATTGTATGCTTTATTTCTTGGTTATATTAATATATTATCGTAACATAATAATGTAAGCAGTAAACAAAAGATACCACAGACACTTGGCAGATTGGCAAGCAATAATTGGTATGTAATAACATACCCATTATTCCCTGTCATCTATTTTATCAATAATTGTGTAGCTTATAATATAATATTTCATATCATAATTAGGTACTACTAAGAGCAGCAATAGTACAGCATTTTTTTATCAATTTTTGTAATACTTTGTCTGAATTGTAAATTCGTCACGTCAGTAGCTGTGGTAAGAAACCTACGTTGTTCTAATTCTCATGAAATAAGCTACTTATATGAATCCAAAATAAAAACAGTTTAGTCCACAACAAGACCTGTTTGTTGGCTGAGTGCACTTGCCTTTCTTGCCTTCAGTGACTACACTGAAATTTTCTGTATTTCACTAGTTTGGTAGATTGTGGATTTATTATTTGTAATGAATGTTACACAACATACCTAGCTTATACCTACATTAACTGTAATTGCATTGCGCAAATAAATAGTAATTTATATCCTAATACGATGATTGCAAACTAGAGCCAGACTAGGTACCTACCTACCTACTGAAAATGTGTAGCGTTCATGCGAGTCTTATGGCGCAACTTAAAAAAATTAAGTTTCATCATATCAGTCTGTCGGCGCGGTTGTCTGAACATCCGCATCTTCTATAGTATATACCACTACATCCTGTCCTCAACTTTCTCCATCCAGACACTTCTCGCCATTCTCCTTATATTCATCTAAGCCGTCCGTGTGTCGGAGGGCAACCAACGCTAAGCTCACTCTATTGCTTACTAGTACTACCACAGAATAGGTAATAGTAGTAAGTACTACGCGGTATCCATATCTAGCTTTTCTCGGCTACAACGTCTGGCCAATTACCATTTAAGCTCGCTGATAGTTTGGGCTATAGGTATTTAGGGAAAATGGTTCTCCTGCAGATTTCCTCATTTCGCATTTTATCCTTCAGGGAATTGCAAAATGGGTATTATAATATTGATACGTGAAATTGCAATAAGTTTATTATATTAAAAATGCTTACTAAAACTTTTACATACAATAGCTGTTAATGTAGTGTACCTCATAATAAAATTAATGTTGTTATTATTGTTTAGATGGGTCATCTGTCTGTCGTGATACCTCCTGACATCGCTGACGACGACGGTTCTGAAGCCGGCGCACCAGAAGGAGGGTCCGTACAGCTGCACTGTACAGCTGCTGGTGTACCAGAGCCTACTGTGTCCTGGAAAAGAGCGGGCGGACGAAACATTATATTTCGGGACGAAGATGGAAGTGAACTAAAAGGTAAACTTTCAAAGCTTTAGTGTGCAGTGTTTTAAGTTGAATTTTTTGATGATCATATCTACGACGCTAGCGTCGGTAGAATTCCACTATACAGATTGTTGTGTATCAGAGCCTACTGGATCCTGGAAAAGAACTGGTGAACAAAATAATATTGTATTTTGGGATGAAAGTGAAATGAAGGGCTAAAACTAAACTGCTAAGCAGAAAAATAGGCAGGAAATTCTGTTAAGCCCATTTTATTTTAAATTTAGGAGTTATAACTTTGATTTCTATTAAAACTCTCTGTGTATATCTATGTTCTTGTGGGTGTATGTATTATTCAATTTGTGATGTAGAAAAATACAAGAATATGCCAGCCACATTCATCAGAATACAAAATCACTTTCGTGCTTATACTGAACGTGACAGTATTCTGAGAGCTGCCGCAGGTTTTTATAATATAACGGTACGTATTCTCCTTCTTTAGTCGACAATTTTGGAAAAGTGAGACATAAAACGTCAATTATTTTCCCTTCTATTATATTTTCATATGGATGGATTCTGCTAACTGGTAAAAAAGAAACACGGCTAATTTTACATTCAAAGCCCGCCCGAAGCGGGCGCAGGTGCTAGCGTGGTTGAAACATTGGAGTTTTATGGGATTTATTAAGATATCGCCTCGAGATATTGGAAAGAACTCACAAAATATTATGTAATGCGCCATCAACCTTGGGGAACGTCTAAATAATGTCAAACCGAGTAAAATGGATGTGTAGCGGAGGTTATCCGGCACTTCTCATAAATTTAACATTGGTTAATGTTTTGTACCGTTCAACCATATAAATATGACGTATAGTACTTTTATGCTTAGGCAAAGACATTACATTAAACACGGCTTTTTACCGTTAGAAAAGACTTTACATATAGTCGACAAATTTTAATTTACGAAAGTCAGAGTTCTCCGACGCGACGGCGGGATTGGTATTCATTTCCTCAAAAAAAAAACGTTGGCAATGAACTCAATTGCTGCTTAAACAAAGTGATGTAACAATCGGGGTTTCGGTCAGGAAATTAAATGGATGTCTAAGTGGAAATCGGCTTTGCTAAACTGTTGCCTTTTACCTTCTATTGTACGTAGGCTGAGGTAAAAGACAGGAGTTTGGCGCGATTATAGGGCGTTCCGCAAGTAAAATACGAACTTATGTGAAATTATTCCAATTTGGTGGCACAATTTAAACTTTAAACCTTTCATTTTAAAGTGTAAATTAGGATGGATAGAGTTAAGTATTTCAAACCTTTTTAGGTGTCTGTTTTAAGTATTTGACCCGTTTTATTTAAGCCATTATGCGTAAACAAAAGACTTGCGGTCGTGGGTGGCTGGAAATAATAGTTAAAGAGTGGGGAAACACTGCCTTAGTATTAATTGGACATGTTATATACGCTTCAACAAATCGGAATTGCCATTTGGGCGTTTTGTTCCTTACCTTGATTCATACCCCAGTCGCTACCCACTTGCCACTTCCAAATAAAATTCAAGATGTTATTTATTCAGTTCGTTTTAAAACATGTTTATTAACTTTATAGTATTTTTTCCTATCTCAATACTTGCCTAAACCAAATATAGAAGTTAAAAATGTATGACGGACATAATATAAATAAGTATACAGCTCAAATGGTTTGGTTTAGAAACTTTTTACACAAAGATTCTCTCTATGAATTAACTAAGAAAGTTGGTACCTGTTGTTGTTCGTTGTACTGTGGAGTGTGAACGTCCACTGTTTAACATAGGTTAGCCCCGCAGCCCTCAGCTCAGATATTTCTTAATACTATACCAATAATAATATACACTACACTACAAATATAATAATGTACCTATTATCTATACTAATATTATAAAGGCGAAAGTTTGTATGGATTTAGGTATGGATGGAGGGATGGATGTTTGTTACTCAAACACGCCTGAACGGCTGAACGGATCTGGATGAAATTTGGCACAGAGATAGATTCTACTCTGGAAAAGCACATAGGCTACTTTTTATCCCTGAAAGTTAAAGAGTTCCCGCGGGAACCAAAATACCTCAATCCACGCGTACGAAGTCGCGGGCATCAGCTAGTTTCACATATAAACAAGCAGCCATTTATACAATATCCTCGTGTATCCGTGTATCGTATAATTAATCAAACACACGCACGGAGTCTGATTAGTTAATTACAATTAGTTATCTTTGTTGCCGTGCCTGCGACGCGACGCGGGGCGGACTCGCGTCAGTTAATTAACTTTACTCCAAGAGCAAAAACACACTAGGGACTAACAATTTAGGCATAGATTAAAAATAAAACTTTAATCTAGATTCATCGCCATAAAATGTAATCTTTTTAAGTGAAATTTCCATAATATACCTACTTATGTAATTATTATTTTTTCAAAAATTACTGTCAAAAAACATGTGTTTTAGTTAGTAATGAGGTAAAATAAATAATAATGTAATCCTAATTATAGCCTTTATTGCTGAATAAACAATTTTAATAAAGCAATACACACAAAATATTTAATTGAACATCCTGCGACGTAGGCCTACTATATACTAGCTGATGCCCGCGACTTAGTCCACGTGGTTAAGGTTTTTTGGATTCCCGCGGGAACTCCGTAATTTTCTGGGATAAAAAGTAGCCTATGTCACTCTCCGTCCTCAACTATACACATGCCAAAAATCACGTTGATCCGTTGCTCCGTTGCGGCGTGATTGAAGGACAAACCAACAAACCAATAAACCAACAAACCAACAAACAAACACACTTTCGTATTTATAATATTACTTTATAGTATGATACTCCAAAAGTTTTAGCTTCTACTTTCTTGCTTTATAAATAAACAATTAATTATTATTAGTTCGAAATAATATTCTTATCCTACTTATTTCACAAGAAAAGTGTTCTGAAGAAAATACTGCGCTATATAATTGAATCGGAAAACAATTAACCAGTAAGTAATAATTAAGGCGAATGGCTAAATCGCGGGCGAATCGAGTAACAAGTTGCCAACGACGTGTAGCGTTCCGACTTTATAACCCGTTAATAAAACACAATTTCATGCAGGCGCTTTTGATATTATTCGCGTACTACACCTAAACACGTTCATATATAAGTGGCCCGTTGATCCTTATCTCGGTAAAAATAAGGATTATATTCCTTTGAAAATATTTCAAAATTGGCTGCTCTGTACGTAACGCAGTATTTTATGTCTGCGCCCGAGATTTAGGATCGGGGTCGTATGCCATAATAAAGTTATAAATTGTTTCCATTTAAATTTAATTTGACAGTCTCCGCTAAACGGTGAAATGCCGGGGTAATGTTTTGATTAAAGCACGCCTGATTAGCGATGCTTAATTAAGAGAAATTTGTGAAATTCGTTCTGAATCGCTAATAACGTTTACACTGTAGTTTTGCTTCAATGGAAAATTGCACATAATATATTTGTGCTGTTAGAAATACCTAGTCGCATTTGCATTTTGGTACTTGGGTTGTACCTACCAATGTCAGCTTTAGGGACTGGTGTAAGTTTGTTTATTGCATACTAGATAATGCCCGTCACTTCGTCCGCCCTTATAAGGTTTTTGATTCCCTCTTTAATTTGAACTCTTTAATTTGCCGAGATAAAAGTAAAATAAAGCCCTTACCCAGGATGCAACCTACATAATAAACATTACTGTATAATAAGGTCGAAAAAAAACTTTATTGATTTTTGGCAAGAAATACAAATAATTTTATTTATTTTCTTTACCCAAAAGGTACCTACTATACAAAACGATGACGAAAATAAGTTGAGATAACTTTTTATTTGTACGTACCTAAGTGTTGACTGCTATAAATATTCATTATTATCATTTCATGAGCCACGAAACCTAGCGTCGAAGACTAATTCAGTTACGCGATACGTCACAGCCTTTAATATACGATACCACGATGGAGTATCGACGCTAAACCGATTATGTAGCCTTAACGACGTTAAAAATTGTGTACACGAAAGCGACTCTTAAACTATCAAGCTATTTACCTTGTTACCGTAGAGGACACACGTATACACGAGAAAGCGATTTAGGGAGAAAATGCAGTCAACATTCTCGGTTTTTTCTTGTCGATATTCTAAAATGGTCCAGACATCAACGGGCTTTAGTACGAAATGAATATTACGATGGCTGTGAAGGTTCGATAGACTCACACTGTAAATCCATACTAACATTTTAAATGCGAAAGTTTGTCTGTTTGTTTATCTATATATCTGTCTGCTCGCTATCCCAACCCATCTTTTTAATCGATTTTGGAGGATTTACGTATAAAGATTGCATTCCGGGAAGGGCATATTATGCTACTTTTTACACCGGAAAATCAAGAGAGATTAAAAATAGCTAACAATGCAAACAACCAATACAATGTTGTTAGAAAACAACGCGGACGAAGTCACGGACATCATCTAGTTATAAATATTTTATTGATTTATACAAAGAATAAAGTCAATCTTTATTCATTGTATTTTACAGATTTTATACATTACATTTACGTTACATTTTTGTACAGATTTTATACATGTCTGTTCTTTACATCTTAAAAAATAAGGGTTTTACACCTACTCAACGATTTGCATAATACATTACACTGCATATCACACTACATGCATACACTGACATGCAAGTTAGTTTTAAAATTTCTCTATAGATAATTACTGTCTACTTAAACATTACTGCCTACATTAATACAGGTATAGGTGTAATGGATGCCTTTATAAATACAATTTTAAAGTGGAATTGATATTGTTTCGACGCGGCCAACAATATCGTCTATCAAAAGGCTCGTATAAGTGAGTTAGTCCCGGATAGTTTACATCCGGTGAGCGTCGCGTCGGTTTGGCAACGTTTCACCGTAGCGCTACGTTCACGCGGTTTTTCCTTCATGACTTTATTAAAAAAAAAAATTGTAGATATTTACAAAGAAAACGGAATGTAAATACCAACATCTGTCACCTCATGTAAATTAATTTATAACTAGCAGATGCCCGCGACTTCGTCCGCGTGAAATAAGTTTTTTAAATTCCCACGAGAACTCTTTAATTTTTCGGGTTAATATATATCCTATGACACTCACAAATAATGTGGCTTTCTATTGGTACCAGAATTTTCAAAATCGGTTCAGTACCTAGATCCAGAGATTACCCCCTACAACTACACAAACTAACGAACTTTACCTCTTTATAGTATTAGTATAGATGACCCATTATTTCCCAAATATTATAAAACTTCACGGTGTCTTTGAGATGGTATAGTTAGACAGCTACTATAGTGTAATCAAAAAGATCGCAACCACCTATAATTTGAAGACATCGCTCTCACTGATAGCTAAAATATATTACAGAATGCCAACCATAAAAATAGCAAAGAATTGCGATTGTTTCCACGTGATAATCATCAGTTTCATGCTGTTATTGACTAGTACCAGTGACATTAAGTGAGTAAGTAATAGTTATTTGTTACATAAGAGTGAAAAGTTGTTTTTTAACCGCGTGCTCAATTTTGATGACCGAGCAAGCGAAGGATTCAAAAATTAGAATCCTGAGCGTCAGCGAGCCAGGATTCCGTAGAGCCGGGTTTCCGTAGAGCCGGGTTTCCGTAGAGTCGGGTTTCCGTAGAGCCGGGTTTCCGTTGAGCCGGGTTTCCGTAGATCCGGGTTTCCGTAGAGCCGGGTTTCCGTAGAGCCAGGTTTCCGTAGAGCCAGGTTTCCATAGAGTCGGGTTTCCGTAGAGCCGGGATTCCGTAGAGTCGGCTTTCCATAGAGCCGGGTTTCCGTAGAGCCGGGTTTCCGTAGAGCCAGGTTTCCATAGAGTCGGGTTTCCGTAGAGCCGGGATTCCGTAGAGTCGGCTTTCCATAGAGCCGGGTTTCCGTAGAGCCGGGTTTCTGTTTTTTGACGACCTCCCTGGCGCAGTGTTGAGCGCTGTTGTCTTAACGTGGGAGGTCCTGGGTTGATTCTCGGCAGGGTCCATTTGGGAATTTATAATTTCTGAATTTTCTCTGGTCTCGTCTGGTGGGAGGCTTCGGCCGTGGCTAGTTACCACCCTACCGGCAAAGACGTACCGCCAAGTGATATAGCGTTCCGGTACGATGCCGCGTAGAAACCGACTAGGACTATGGGTTTAATAATAACTGCCATACCTTAACATTTTAGCCATACCATCTAGACTGCATCATCACTTACCATTAGGTGAGATTGCAGTCAAGGGCTAACTTGGCGTAAAAAAAGAGCCTTTTTTATCAGCCTAAAAACTAATTTAGTAACTGGCTTGTAAAAAAATAAAATTGAGATAGTAAAAATTTCTAAAACGTATCAAATTTCAAAGCAAACTAGTAAAAGTGAGTTACTCTTGGATGCTGTACATCTGTGAACAACGTTTTGGCAACGCTACCCCCGTAGTTGGCACTTCGCGCAAGCGGTTTTTGCATTTATAGCTCGGCTATTAATGAATGAACTATGACCCACGAAATACGCCTGCGGTTACGATCGCATGAAATTAATAATATTAATGGGCTACTACATCATTATTTGAGACGAAAGCTATTGGCTCCTCTCACGGTCCGGTTTTTAGGGTTCCGTAGCCAAATTTGGCAAAAACGGAACCCTTATAGATTCGTCATGTCTGTCTGTCTGTCTGTCTGTCTGTCCGTCCGTATGTCACAGCCACTTTTTTCCGAAACTATAAGAACTATACTGTTGAAACTTGGTAAGTAGATGTATTCTGTGAACCGCATTAAGATTTTCACACAAAACTAGAAAAAAAACAATAAATTTTGGGGGTCCCCATACTTAGAACTGAAACTCAAAAAATTTTTTTTCATCAAACCCATACGTGTGGGGTATTTATGGATAGGTCTTCAAAAATGATATTGAGGTTTGTAACATCATTTTTTTCTAAACTGAATAGTTTGCGCGAGAGACACTTCCAAAGTGGTAATGTGTGTCCCCCCCCCCCCCTGTAACTTCTAAAATAAGAGAATGATGAAACTAAAAAAAATATATGATGTACATAACCATGCAAACTTCCACCGAAAATTGGTTTGAACGAGATCTAGTAAGTAGTTTTTTTTTTTAATAATTTAAAACTTACTACAGATTTGTACGGAACCCTCGGTGCGCGAGTCCGACTAGCACTTGGCCGGTTTTTTTATCATTTTGCTGGCAAAGCAGTAAAACCAGGTGATTTAGTATTCCAATAGGTACAAAGTCACGTAAAACTGTTAAAAATTAAGTATGGGTCATAAAACCATTGTTGTAGAACATAAAACCTATCATAGTAATAAGCTGATTCCCATTTCTGTATTGCCTTTTATGCCGTAGGATGAAGAGACCTCTTCTGGCTAAACTGCTACCGTAAACTGAGCTTCTACCATGTTGATTTTTGAACAATAATTATATTATCAATGCTTAGATAGTAAAGATTTTCATTACCTGCATTTACATTACTTGTTTTAAGCGTGACATAATATTATAGCATTAATTTTGGTTAAATAGAAGCAATAAATAATAAAGTCGTAGGTATATGACTAGTTATAGTCCAGGCGAATTAGCTTGTATTGAAACGAAAAAAAACAAAATTGTTAACAGGATGGGAACAGTTGGAAATGGTAAAGTGGCGTATAATAAACGTAAAAAAAAAAAAATGCGTGAGCAGGGGCGTTTCCAGATAAACATGGGGGATGAAAAGGGGTGGAATTTTGGATTATTGCGATTTCCGGCGAAAGTTGAAGTTGGAGAGAAAAGTGTACAATAGAAAAGTGGTAGATCATAAAAAGATCTACAACTTTTGTATTAATAATTTTTTCACATAACCTCAAAATCTCCGAGTAAAATGCGAAAAACCGCTTTTATCGTTTTTTATTTTTCATTTACACAAAAATAATTTTATTTTGACGAAACTTGGTTAAAGTATACCTTTTTGTGTCTGAAATATCCACAAATTTGTTCAGATAAAAATATTAAGAGACTTCCGAGATAATCACGATTTTCGAAAGATCTACAACTTTTGTATTAATAATTTTTTCACATAACCTCAAAATCTCCGAGTAAAATGCGAAAAACCGCTTTTATCGTTTTTTATTTTTCATTTACACAAAAATAATTTTATTTTGACGAAACTTGGTAAAAGTATACCTTTTTGTGTCTGAAATATCCACAAATTTTTTCAGATAAAAATATTAAGAGACTTCCGAGATAATCACGATTTTCGGCCCAAAAAAATATTTTTCAAATTAAAATTCTCCTTAGGAAAATTATCGTAGAGACTTCTTTCAGGTCGCAATTTATTCGTTTTGAGTTATAATTTCTTGTGAAATAATAAAAAAATACAGTCCCCATTTAGAAACATGCTCAAAAATTGGAAAAATCAAAAACTGAATTTTGCAACCATTCTTTTTTTACTTGAAAGAGATGATCAATTTACAAATGTATTAAAAAAAATCTCGATTAATGTAAACTACATTCATTTACTAATTGTTAATGTAAATATAAAATTAAGTTTTTTATCAAATAATAAAACTAAGGATCCCTTGTATTTTTTTCCGTACAATTGAATATAGACCAGGGTAGAAGCCTTTAAAAATAATAAAAAGTGAAAAAAAATAATAGTAGGATGAAACCCATTAGAAAAGGAGGGGAATATTATAAAAATGAAAGGAAAAATAATTTACGGGCGATCTGAGGTCGGGAAGGGGATGGGGGGGGGGGGTTGTAAGGGTAAAAAACGGTTTTTCTCGATTTCCGGCAAAACTAAAAGTCCTATCGAAAAAAGTCAAATGGCAAAGTTGTAGGTAAAAAAAAGATCTAAAACTTTTGTATTTACACTTTTTTCACATAACCTCAAAATTTATGTGAAAAATTCAAAAAACCAAGTTTTTGATTTTTTATTTTTATCTTTTACAAATAATTTTTTTTTTTAACGAAATTTGGTGACGTTTTTCGAGTAATTAAAGTGTAAATTTTAATAAATAGCTCAAAATTATTTATAATAATTAAAAAAAAAATTTCGAATTCGAGTTTTCGATTTTCGATTTTTGCATTTTCTGAGAAGATTTACTATAGTAACATATATATTTTTTTTCACCATCGGAAAGTAGAGATTTCAACGAACAGAAAACATACCAACTTTTTGAAAAAAGCTGATATTTTGACGGGTGAATTTTCGATTGAAAATTAGGGTGCTTTTTCGATATTAATTCAAAATAAGGTGAAAAAATAAATATTTTTACTCAAACAAATTACAGCGTATTTGGGACATAAAAAGGTAAGTTTTCACCAAATTTCGTTAAAAAAAAAAAATATTTGTAAAAGATAAAAATAAAAAATCAAAAACTTGGTTTTTTGAATTTTTCACATAAATTTTGAGGTTATGTGAAAAAAGTGTAAATACAAAAGTTTTAGATCTTTTTATTACCTACAACTTTGCCATTTGACTTTTTTCGATAGGACTTTTAGTTTTGCCGGAAATCGAGAAAAACCGTTTTTTACCCTTAAAACCCCCCCCCCATCCCCTTCCCGACCTCAGATCGCCCGTAAATTATTTTTCCTTTCATTTTTATAATATTCCCCTCCTTTTCTAATGGGTTTCATCCTACTATTATTTTTTTTGGTTTTAAAAATTATCGACCCTGGTCTAATAGTGCAATTGGTTTTTAAGAATTATTTGAAAATTTAAACAAATTATTAACATTTAGTAAAAAAAGGATGGTTGCAAAATTCATTTTTTGATTTTTCCAATTTTTGAGCATGTTTCTAAATGGGCACTGTATTTTTTTATTATTTCACAAGAAAGTATAACTCAAAACGAATAAATTGCGACCTGAAAGAAGTCTCTACGACAATTTTCCTAAGGAGAATTTTAATTTGAAAAATATTTTTTTGGGCCGAAAATCGTGATTATCTCGAAAGTCTCTTAATATTTTTATCTGAAAAAATTTGTGGATATTTCAGACACAAAAAGGTATACTTTCACCAAGTTTCGTCAAAATAAAATTATTTTTGTGTAAATGAAAAATAAAAAACGATAAAAGTGGTTTTTCGCATTTTACTCGGAGATTTTGAGGTTATGTGAAAAAATCATTCACACAAAAGTTGTAGATCTTTTTATGATCTACCAGTTTTCTTTTGTACACTTTTCTCTCCGACTTCAACTTTCGCCGGAAATCGCAATAATCCAAAATTCCACCTCTTTTCATCCCCCATGTATATCTGGAAACACCCCTGCTCACGCATTTTTTTTTTATGTGTATTATACGCCACTTTACCATTTCCAACTGTTCCCATCCTGTTAAAATTTTTTTCCTAGTAATAGTGTAACTTGCCTGGTCTATTAGTAAATATTTTCAAGTTTATTCTCAGGGGTGCAAGCTATTATCTACTGTAGTATTATTGTAGTCTTGCACTCTTGAGACATACATAAATAATACTTTTTATACCGGAAAATCAAAGAGTTACAATAATAGTTTTTTTTATTAAATTTATGATATTTTTTTAAATTGGATATATTGAACCTGAAAATCCTACGCGTAAATCATTTAAAAGAGAAACGTTTGCTTTTTTTCCGAAGTTTAACTCTGACACATCCATTATTTATTTGAACGTTTGTAACGTACTTATATTTTTCTTTGTCACTCAGTGATGGACAGCTATGTGGGAGAGACGTTGTCGTTAAAAGGGTTACGGCGGAGTGATATGGGCACATACCTTTGCATCGCTGCGAACGGCATTCCACCAACCAAGAGTCGACGCTACGAGGTTTCCGTGCTATGTAAGTTTTCTTTACTTCATATATTAGCTACTAGATGATGCCCGCGACTTCGTGAGTTAAGGAGTTTTGATTCCCGCGGGAACTCTTTAATTTTCCGGGATTAAAAGTAGCCTATGTCCTTCCCCAGGATGTAAACTATGTATGTACCTAATTTCATCAAAATCGGTTGAGTAGTTGGGCCGTGAAAGCGTAGCAGACAGACAGACACACTTTCGCATTTATTATATTAGTATGGATATTAATATGGATAATATTAGTATGGATACCTATCTGTCAGATCGTTGTGAACGGTTTGCTCTTGACTTTCATCAATCTTGTTAAAAATTTAATGAAGTTAAGGAGTAACGCGCTCATGTATAAAATGCTTCTTCTTTCCTATATTGAATGAAGGGTCAACCAGACATTATCAATGCAGAACAGAAACGTAGATACATATTTTCAATAAATAGTTGACCGAGCGAAGCGAAGGTCTCTGAGTCTACTTGAGTGAATTTGCACTTGAGTGAATTTGCACTTGTCCGCCCGTCCGTCCGTCCGTCCGTCCGTCCCTCCGTCCGTCTGTCAGAGCCTTATAACTTCTAAATTACTGAACATAATTACATCAAATTTAAATAATATAATATGTAAACCGATGGCTTCCAGCCGAATATGGCTTAAAAAGTTATAAAAATCTTTATTTCAGGGGGGCTCTCATAGAAGCGAATGCGAAGTAAAATTTTTTTTATATCGTTACATAGGGTTGCGGTATATCATTTTAAAGATAATTAGGAATAGAGTCCAAAAATATATTTTTTATTATTTTTCCCCTAAAATTGACGAAATGGGGGGCTTTCAAAGTGGAGATTTTCTAACGTCCAAAGTTGACCTCAGAACTCTCAATTTTCTGAAAGGCTGAGCCTGAAACTTGATTAATTATTTGGATTATAGGTATCCTGTACTTGAACAACAAATACTAAAATTAGATAAATATTATAAGGAAACGAAATTATTTAATTTTTAATGAGCTGCTGTGTGGGTCTTCTCTGGTTGGCCCGTGAGGGCCAAGCGGGGGTAGGGGCCTCGAGGCTGGGCCTCCTTACACGGGTGGGGCGCGGGGCAACATTGTGCCCCGGTGAAAGTCTTGAAGCCGAGTAAACAGGCTAGGGCCTGCCTTGTAGGCTATAATGAGCTTCAGTATTTTTAACAGAACTTCACTATGATGTCAATAGATGGCGCTCTGTAAAAGTTTATCCGCGAGGTCTCAGTTCGGGGCGAACCACTATTTACAATATTTTAACTATTCTACAATGTTCAAAATATATATTATACTCAACGGGCAGGCAATGTTTTATTTGCTTCGCATGTTTCACTTTACCGAGGAAGTCTTTTCAAAAATTTCTTTTCAGCAACTTTACATATAATATTTTGTATGGTTTTTGTCTGTTTACGTTAGTCGAGCCGATCGTGCGAGCAGCTAGCATGGTCGTGTGGCGTGCAGCAGACTTACAGGTCTCTTTGCAATGCTATGTCGAGGCCTCTCCCAAGGCACTGACCATGTGGCAGCGAGGAAAGTCACAAAATGGTAAATGTCATCAAATATTATCTAACGTAAAAAATCCCTTTGGAGTTTGCCTATAAATTAAAAGATATTATAGATACCGAATAGGAAAGTTATGAGTAGGTAATTCAAATTATAAAATTATAAACCCCATGACGTTAATTAACTTGAAAACTACCTAATTATATTAAGATCATTTTGCAGAATGAAAAATTATTGCAATTTTATTGGTATGTTGTTATAGTTGTATTAATTAATTTATTTCCTTTGTTATTCCATAGGAGCGAAGCTGTTGAATAGCTCAAAGTACGTCATATCGGAAAATTACTTGAACGAGTACGCGATGCGCATGAACTTGACGGTCAATCGCCTCAAGAAGAGTGACTTTGGAGAGTATACTTGCCTGGCCAGCAATGCTTATGGAAAAGCCAATGCAACTATAACACTAAAAGGTTTGTTAACATATTTTTACTAAGTAAATTTTTATTATTATAAGTTTAGAATGATAAAATATATCTACGTAACTAGTAACTACCTGGTCCTTAACTATCAACTAAATTTAGATTGCATTTATTAAGTAGGTATAGCATAGAAATTAATACACATCTTTCTTTTTATTAGTTTATATATATACATATCTAAAAATGTAATCCCGAACTACAAAAAAAATATTCGCACATTTTGTTGGACTGTTATAATGGTTAAATAATTTTAATTTTCTACAGAAACGCCACAGAAAACTACGACGACAACAACGACGACAACCACAACAACGACAACGGAGCGCACAACAACTACAGTCGCAGCGACGACTCGGGCACCGAAGCGACACTACAAGAAGCAACAAGACAGGAACCAGAATGCCCTCGACGTTGAACTTCACGGGATCAACAACGCTCTCAATCTGTACAACGTGAATGCGTATGGACCCTCAAATAGTACGCACAATGAATACGCACAGCGAACCGAGAGGCAGAAAGTACGGCCGTCCGGCCCGCCTCGACAATACGTCGTTTACAACAAAGGAACACGCTCTTACGTGCATGTTATCATATTTATCATAACTTATGTGTCAATATTGTAAACGAAAATTATCATTTTTATATTTTTTTCGACTTAGGTGATAAAACATGGCTGTTGAATTTTTTAAGAGTATTGTAATTTGGAGGTTGTTGTAAACGATTTAGCCTGTACATTTCGATGTTGAAATTGTTATGTAAATCGTAAATTTATGACAGTCAGTAAATATTAAAAAGTAAATATCAGCTTTAATGTAAGTTTAATAAATAAGATAATATTGACAATAAATGGGACGGGACAAATTTAATTACAAACAGATATTACTGCGAGTCGTTTGGAAAGTAATATGAATAAATTATCTCGAAAATATCACAAATATCATATCATTTTGTATTCGATCAAATTATAAATATAATTAGAAAAATATTATTATTTCAATATTACAAGAAATTTAATGAAATTTTGTCTACAGTTGTAACTCTTATAAAATTAATATTGACATATTTAATTTAATATTAGAAATAAATATTAGCAGACGAAGATGAGAGATGAATAAATAAATTACCCATCTGTAATGTAATATTTTTAAAATAATATCATGTTGTGTAATAATAGTATGTACATTTAGTCGTGTTTATATCGAAAAATAGGTATTCGTAAATATATAAATTAAGAACTTAGTGCTATTTTGTACATGACAATATGATTGTAAAGACAATAATAGAGACCAACATAAAACGAGGGCAAGTATATTTGTGTAACATATATAAATGTTTATAATAATTACAAGACATTTGCGATAGTTACAGTTATGTAAACTTATTACATAAGTTGCTTGCTTATGATAGTGAATTAATGATTCATTCAGGTACAGTATTTAAATCATGGCAATTATTTTTAAGTGACGTAACCCTGATGCATGTACTTAAGTTATTCCTACAAAAATACAGGACCAATAAGGCATTGTACTCATATTATGTCTTGATTATGGTATTCTTAATGTTTCAATAAAATATGAACATAATAATCATTGACTATAGACGTGTTAAATCTCACAAAGATTTTTAGAATTTTAACAGATACCTACTTTGAATTAGGTCTCAAAATGCTCTTATTGGTGAGTAAAATGCCATGCCTTAATTATTTTCAGTACACTCTATTGCAAAATTGTTTATCATTATGGCATTGGTCATTAAAATTTGCATGTGAAATAATAACGCCAATTTTAGTCATAGGCGTTGGCTATATGATAGTTAGATCCGTTGAAAAACTTATTTACCATAAAAGGTATGAACAAAGGAGTTTTCATGGATCACTGAAGAAAAAAAATTATTTACAGTTATTTTTATTGTAACGTATATCTTGTTTATGATATAGAAAACTGGGGAGAAAAATATTCGCCACTTTCTTTATGAAAAACTAGGTTTATGATAGTAAAAATATGTCCGTAGTTTTATTGTTTTAAAAACTAGTGTTGGCAACATTTATCAAAAGTATACTGAGACTTTTACAATTATTAAAAATGGAAAATGATCGAGAGAGAGGGACACCTTTGCCTTTGCCTCGCTGCCGTAAAAAAAATGGCGGGATAAGGCAAACTTAAATGAAATTAATTCATAAATAATGTTGTCATATAATATTATCAGTCTTTCAAAATATTTATTTGTAAACAAAACAGGCGCATTTTTATATTTAACTATTTATATTTGGCATATTTACGTATGATAATAACTTAATAAACCTGTTAAGTTAATTATTTGTCATATTATTGTTTTTCGCTGACCTTTAATTTATAATTATTCATTTAAATTTATAACATACCTAATATAATATTTTTAGATTAATAAAATTGGACATTTGGATAATAATTATGATACCTAATAAATTTGTCTTCCGTGTAGCTATAAAGGCGTGTTTTGGCTCAAAACGTTGTAGACGAGCCAAAATAATTATTTAGCAATTGAAGTTTCTTTTGAACTTCAAAACACGTAGTATGTAATTTATTGTTCGTAAAACATATGTAGGTACTCGTACGTGTAAGTAAAAACAAAGAATTTATTGTAGATTTAGAACAACGCTTTTGTATAAAAATACAGTTCTGTAATGTTATGACAATACATTTATTTAAGTAAGTACATTAGATTTACAAATTATGTAAGTAAGTATTATTTTACAGTAAAAGTATAAAAATAAATTACTGTGTCAAATACCGTTTTATATTAAATATACAGTTTTCTTCACTATACATTTTATTACAAATTCGAGATACATTGAATGTTGCAGGCAGAATATGGAACTACGAGTATGTGTGAGATCTATAGAGTAAACTTTGACTTTGCTTAGACTTATGACATGGTTAAAACGAGACAGATTTATGTTATGTTGTCCATCTCGTTTTAACTATAAGTAAAGTCTGAGCCAAGTCAAAGTACACTCTATAGATCTCAGCATTATTCACTAGATTTCTTTGCATATTATCAGTGTGCTTCATATGCCGATTTTTCAACTATAGGTATTACGAGGTTTTTTCACATAAGTCCACATAAGTGAATAATGTTTTAACATAACTTTATACAAGCTATTTCGTATTATAATCGACATTTAATATTCCATTCAATATAAAATAGGAGTTTTGATTACCTATGTTTATGCCCGTAAAATCCTTTTTTTTCAATACAAAAACAGTTTATATAGTTTGTTTTCAGATTTCCAAGATTTGTTGTTAGTCATTAATATAATGCTATGAATTGAATGATACCGATAAAATTATCAGAATTCAAATGCCAAATTTATTATTAGTAAATACAGTATTATATAAATTTGTTTTCTTGCGCATGCATTATGTATTAATGATAGACAATAATTGTGTAGAGATTTTTGATATCATTTTATTTAGGACATTAATTAATTAGAGTTCATTTTGATATTACCATAGTCATGGCTGGCTGAAATGTAACTTACTTAAAAATGGAAATGTAATAATTATAGTAAAAACTAGTATGGTGCGTGGGTGCGCGGCCCGCTAGCGGACCGCGTAGTGGACCGCGTGGTCCACTGTCTACTTACTCGCTGTCCTACTATCCTGCCCCCCGATTATGTAAGAATGGCCGATCAAATCGTCAAAGTTCGGCGTCAAAGTAAAATAAACCACAACAGCATTAAATTAGAGCTCAATTTCGAAACACGAAATTGAGCTCTAATTCAATGCTGTTATGGTTTATTTTACTTTGACGCCGAACTTTTACGATTTCATCGACAATTCTTACATAATCGGGCAGCTGGTTTACTGTCTACGTGTTCTGATCTGAACAACACACTGCTATGCTAGTGAGCACAGTGGAAGCGCCAGCACGCCAAGCATCCGACGTAAAAGAAAATTCTCATAAAGGAAAAACATAAAACAAAGACCACCAACCCCCCGCCCCTCCCTTTTTGTTTGAGCAGCCCCTAAGTAGGTACCTATCTTTAATACCCTGACCGTGCTCCTCACCCATCATTTGAACCTTCGATCATCATCTCTTTCCATATTTTTTCTCCGAACCACTCGTCAAAATGAGAATTCTTCCATATAAACAAATCTTGAAAAGAAACCGTAGTCTTGCATAGTTCTACACTTGTACCCTCTTCAATATTCGCCATACATTAACTATGGAAAAATAAATTCCGCCATCTTGAATTGTTTTCCTGTTCATCAAGTAGACCTTCATGTCCCGATCATCTTTTGCCGCGAAACCACTCTTCCATCTTTTATACTCTGCGTGATAGACACCGACGAAATTTGTATGGCGGCCATCTTAAATCCGCCATTTTGAAAATTTTTTCAGCTTACTTTCAATTGGATGAAGTTTCGAGTGACATTTGGTCGAGCACCCCCCACCTATCTTCAATACCCTTTTCTATGGAAAAATAAATTCCGCCATCTTGAATTTTTTTCCTGTTCATCAAGTAGACCCTCATGTCCTGATCATCTTTTGCCAAGAAACCACTCTTCCATCTTTTATACTCTCCGAGATAGACACCGTCGAAATTTGTATGGCGGCCATCTTAAATCCGCCATTTTGAATTTTTTTTCAGCTCACTGTCAATCGGATGAAGTTTCGAGTGACATTTGGTCGAGCACCCCCCGCCTATCTTCGATACCCTGGCTGGTGCTCTTCATCCGTCTTCGAAATCCTCAATCATCAGCTCTCTCTGTATTTTTCCTCTTAATGAATTTTTGTCTTCTATACGAAACGATGAGTGAAAAAAAAAATGTTCATACAAAATTTTACAGGAGAGGTGATCAATGAGTCAGTCAGCACGAGCAGCTATATATATATTAATAATGTTATGACAATAATATCTGACAATTTTAGTAAATTTGTGTAAATATTTTAATATCAAGTTAACACATTTCTAGTATGAACGTAACTCTATATTTATCAATGTTAAAATTAAGATGTTGATATCATTTTATGATATTTAAAATAAAAGATATTATATTCTATTGGGTGAATTTTTATTGATTTTGATTTTCAGTAGTTCTCCCGAAAATCAAAGTTATCAAAGGTACAGTAAGCATTTGTTTGTAGTACACAATCAGTATATTTATCATCATACTAATTACTAATATCATAATTGCGAAAATGTGTTTGTTTGTTGGTTTATTGGTTTGTCCTTCAATCACGCCGCAACGGAGCAACGGATCGATGTGATTTTTAACATGGGTATTGGGTAGGTATAGCTGAGGACCTGGAGACTGACATAATATGCTACTTTTTATCCCGGAAAATTAAGGAGTTCCCGCGGGAATCAAAAAGACTTAAACCACGCGGACGAAGTCGCGGGCATCAGCTATTCAGTAATATTTTTGTATTGGTTAAGGATGATATCAAAGTTGAGATGAGAAAATATTTTGAAAAGTAGCACGAGCACGCATTATTTATTGCTTGCGTTTGCGGACTCAAATGCAAGTTTTTTGAAAGAATAGCTTCTTTTAAACATAACATTAAGACTGGAAAATTAGTAGGGACGTACGATTATTTTAGTGTTTTTGCAAACGGCTAGACGCGAGTGGACTTCTTTGTTGATACTGAGTGCATCGTTTTCTCACTGTCCTACTTAGGAATCGATTTGAAATTAACGAGTAATCGAATGTTGGCTCTAACCATTAAACTAACTGAAAAACTTATTATTAGGGAACTTATGACATTCATGCCTGGGTGAGTGCTGAGGCATATTGATAGGACATAATTATGGTGATATTCAGATCCTGTAGGTTAAGAGATTTAGATGGCCCCAGTATCCGTTGATTTACTATAGGTCATTATTTATAATGTTTAGGCACCCCTGACTGACAAATCGGCCAACCAAAGTACAGCCTGAGAACAAACGAACAAACGTGGCTTTAGCGTCCGCTTGAAAAACGATAAATAATGGGATATCTTTTTAATGTGAATAAGAAAGTAGCAAAATCATTATATGGAAAACGTTGTACAGAATGAGACTGCTTTACTAACAATATGTTGTAAGTATTCACATGACCAGCGCGGTGGACCAACTCTTCTCATGACTCAGACTCGTGCTGAGTGAGGGGTGATAATAATAATTATATAATAATAATAACTCATCATTTTAACCCATGAGCGCCAAAGGGTTAAAATGATTATGATTATAAGTAGATTTTTGTTGGTTAAATAAGTAGATTTTTGTTGTCTATATTTCTACGAGTCGGTGAGTTAAGTTGTCGCAAACTGCGAATGTTACTGTATTCGAAACTTCAAGTAAGTAGTCAGTCGCATATAATGCGCATAATTTGTTTGCGCCCTCGGAAAAAACAGCTGGTTAGGCAAAAATAAAAAATAGTATGTTATTATGATGCTTTACAAAATTGAGAAATAAATCACCTGATCCAAGTATCTCATAAATAATTGATTACTCCCATTGTCGCGGCACGTTTTACGTGAGCAGGGGTATATCACTTATGTGGCGCTCAACGGATTTATTCGAAAGTAATTTTCGGTGAGCATCTGGCGTTGCGGTATGAGAGATTTGGCTGATCAATATTCCGAGACTCGAAGAACTGTGAAATATGTCAGTCTCTTACTCAATCCGCGGAATATGGACTGCATTTTTAAGGAAATTCAATATTTCAATAAGTCAATATTTTACGTAGCTAGGTATTATTATGACAGTTAGTGATTTTATCATATAAATCTCTTTCTTCCTAGTCTTTTACTAATTCATCTATATTATGGATCTTTAATTAGGTGATCTTAATGCTATTAAGAAATAAAGATTTGGTATTAACTTAATACTCTTTATCATAACATATTACTTTTTGGTGTGATTGGATATCACGGCTTATCAAAAAATATTTTTAGTATATTATTTGGATCTTTTTTTAAGTAGGTATAAAAGTTTGGTTTGTTAGCCAAATCAAACAGATTCTTATCGAATTATCTTTAATAAGACCTCGCTGCGACCCTTGTCCAAAATAAATAAATTACGAGATCGAGCTATGAAAATTTATGGCCTCATTTATTTACTGTTACAAAGGGATTGCAAAAAATGTCAGTGCCCTTTGATATGGGGTCGTTTGAAAGTGAAAAGTAAGCAAGTAATGGATTGTTAATTTTTCTTTAACGGAAAATTTTTAGAATTAAATTTTAGTTACCAATGCCAAATATAATATTTACTTATTGATATTTATTTTCTCATAAACATTGAAATACTATACTTAAAACTAAAGAACGTTAACAACTGCGATTTAGTATTAAACTGTGTTGCAGCTGTTTACGCCCACCTCCAGGTTAATAAATCTTATGAAAACAAATAGAAAATAAACGTTAGTGATAAATTTAAAAAAAAAGTTAAAACTAATTCTTAATATTAGGTACTATCAATTAGGATTACGTGTTGTATGGGTGAGTGTATGAATGAGAGAGTGTGAGAGTGTAAGACGTGTGTGTTGTAACTTTGTAAAGTGTGAATATGGATGAAGTCTAATCTATCTATCTAAGGAGATTTTCAGTCTCATCATAATTAAGGGTAAGAAGCCAACTTGTCAATTTTTCTTTGCATTTTCGAGAAGTCAGAGGGTAAATGTGTAATAGTTTATTAATTTTATTATAGACTAATGCACTTACTTATGTAGTATGAGTGACGACCCGCTAAGGCAGTTCTACACGGCACGTTTTGACAGACCTTGTCAGACCTTCGCTTATTTTTTTCAAGTTTAGAATCGTAAATATTTGTAGCAAAGGGTTAGCGACAATATGAAAAGTTGACGTACAGTGAGAACCTTGGTCAGTTTGTATACTTCAGAAGTAGGAAAGAAGACTGGTTTTGATGTCATGACATTCAGAACTGCACGCTGAGCCCTCTCCAGCCGAAGCATCACCGTTTTTCCAGCACCACCACAGACCGTGATGCAATAACCAAGTACAGACTGCACGAACGCAAAGTAAATGGTTTTCAAAGTATCCAAGTGATCCAAGCTAGCTGAATTTCTGAGATTCCTAAAGACAAAACCTTTCTTACTTTAGATATGACAGACTCAATGTGCTCGTTCCAATTTAGACATTGGTCTATAATAACTCCAAGGTATTTAATACTTTGCGTCCGAGCAATGCGGCTACACCTACAATCAGTGCCAAGAGTGGCCAGCGAAGAGCAATGATGAGCAACGATGGACAAAGCCGATGGCCGAGTTTCTTGCTGGTTCTTCTCGGTAGGAACGGCATTCCGAACCAGTGGTAGGTTCATTCGACTATTCATACGCACTTGTAAAAAGTCTATTTGAATAAAAAACTTTTGAATTTCGAATTTTTTAAAAAGACTCAGGTGGCAAGGAACCTCTTGAGCCGAAAGCAACAAATTTCGTCTTTCTAAGTTTACTGTTAACGAATTATTTGACAGCCAATTTATTACATTTATATTATATTATTAGGAAATACTATGTACCTACTAACTTTCATATTTCTTTTCAATACAGTTGTCAAACATGGCGCACTTTCAGAGGCTGTAGTTATGATTCGAAAATTGAATCTTTCGCATAGGCATCTTACTTTTTCATCATACCTATTCGAAAAACGCATATTGCCTTCAGAGGATAGCGGGAGCAAAGTGTAACTTGTAGGCCCATAGGACTTTTCATTTCTCTCTTCTGATTGGTCCGAAGTCACGTCATCAATTTGTTGATCGAATATACGACTTTGCATTTCTCTGTTCTGATTGGTCCGAAGTCACGAGATCAATTTGTTGATCGGATATACGTCTTTACATTTTATTTAAACTTTAAATATACGTCTAAATAATGTCTATACAATTACATAGAAGGTTGATAGGAGTATCTTCTGATTGGTGCTTAAACGTATAGGTAATGTCCATACATAGTAAGTTGATACTCCTAGCTTTTTCTCATACGTAATGATGAAAAATAGTGTGTGTCACTCGGGGCCAAATTTTTTGCTCTCGGGCGGCGTATATTGAATTCCTCGCTACGCTCAGGATTCTACTTTAGAACCCCTCGCTACGCTCGGGATTCTACTATAGCTTCGCTCTGAATTCAAAATAGCGCCCTCGGGGAACAAAAATTTTCTTTGGCCCCATGTAACACAAATAACTATTACACGGTCGTGACTTACTTTTACAAGCTCGACACTTACTTTTGCAGTTTAGTTTTAAATTTTCCAAGTCAATTAAAAAAATTTAGTAGCAAGGAGTTTTCATACATAGAATATAATCGGATAGGCTTTTTACGAGGAAAAATTAATGAATCCGTACGTTTTAGCATTGAATTTCCAAAATTCTTTTAAATGGTTGTTGATTATATTTAATTACCAGTTTTAATTTAATTATTTTCAACATTTGACAAAAATCGAATAGGCTGTATACGCGTAGGTACGAACCCGTAGCCTAGTTTCGTTGAAGAAAAAAAATAAGTCCAGGTGTAAATACGCGCCATTTGCTGAAATTTTTTATTTTTTATGTGATAAATTAATTATATTTTTGTTAATATGAGTTCTAGTACTAATGATGAAATGGAATTAACTCCACCAGATATTTTATCTGAGGCGAAAACTGCGCAAGATGGAATTTTGCGATCGATTTGGATTTGAGCGATCTTCAACCCGTGCACAGCAGCAAATTTCACTGAATTTTAGTAATTGCTCAAGCTTTACTCTCAATTATGTATGTTGAAATAAACTTGTAATTCTTTGATTTGTTTATTACTATTTCCCACAACTGTATTGAAAAACGTCGTGTGATACACGGGTGTGAAGGTTATTGCAAACTCGTGACATTAAAAACCCTCACCTTCGGCTCGGGCTTATTAATGACAGCTCGTTTGCAATAACCTACTTTCCACCCTTGTATCACAATATACTATTAATTTACACCGCTTTCCTTTCTTACTAGGAGTAGTTCTCATCAGCTCAATAATATTAATAGGTAATCGGTGACTTTCTTTTATATTGTAACAATTTAATTTACATTACTCTCTTACAAAACTCACCACATCCATACATTATAACTTCGTCATGAAAATGTCATAAAACACCACAATCGATTTTTAACATATTTTTTAAAACAAAATCTTTTCATGTCGGGGACTGTAAGCGTATATAGTAATACCTAAAGCATTAATTAAATAAAGTTAATAAAATGTTTACCAGAGTAATTATTTCTGGATGTTGATGACTCCCTCAGGTCTCATTCGTTTCACAGTCAATCTGTCAAATTCACCCTGTCACAATTTATTTTTAATTATATTTTAATTTTTAATATATCTACTTTTATTTATTTAATTTAATGTATATTCAAGACTTGACTTTCCATTAATAGCACAGAATAGGTAATAGTCATTCAATCTCAGAAGAACAAAGGTCATTGACATACTTAGCTCAAACTATCGATAAGTTGAAATGGCTGTCGCAGGCCATCTTGTAGGAGCATCGGAGCTAGAAAGTTGCAGAGTGGAGGATGCGTAGTAGGGGGGAGCGCTCCAGCACGACGAACCGATGATAAAAAGAAGAGGCTGGTTGAGGAAGGCTGCGGACTGAGTGTGGTGTGGATGGTGGCGCTCTAGAGACCTATGTTCAGCATTGGATGATGATGATTATCCCTTAAGTACAATATATACCTACTAGGCATCTATGTGAGGCAGCAGTTATAATTCTATTAATGTAATTCTTGCTTCTTAAGACTTCTTATATTCCTATTCCTATTAAAAAACTACGGCGGGAGCATTATCAAGTAGAGTTAACAATTTTAAATTTACATTCCCATTATTCTTTCCTAATTTTTTCATTTCCATTTCCAGCCATTTTTCTGATGATAACTACTAGTAAGCGGTTACATCAAGATAACAATTATTACAATAGTTATTCTAAAACACAACGCAATATACTTTGCACAGATAAAAATATTACCTATAACGCATGTCATGATAAATTTGAGTTGAAAAATAAGATCCCGACTTGAAAATGTATATAATGTACGAGTACATTATACTGCGGATAGTGAATTTTCGACGGATATCTTTGAATCTGCTCTAAGAACGTAAGCTTCCAGGTGAAATATGTTCCTAGAAGGAAATACTGGCTCCACTTATGTACCTACTTGATAAGATTAGTTGCACAATTTATATTCATTTAAATGATGCATTGGGGTGCACAGCGTTATTTGGGATGGCAAGATATTTTATTTGGTACAGTATTTTGTTTTTTTCTTTGCGATTTCATGTCATAGTGCTGCGCTGTATTCAGATGTTAAAAGCTTAGCAATTAAATAAAAAAACAACTAATAAAAAATATATTTAATAACAATTTATTAAAATACCTAATTGCTGTTCACAAAACGTTTCAAAAAACTCAATGCACATTAATTAGAAAATAAGATTTTTGGTGATTCTAAATTATATTTGTACTAAAAATAATTGTACCGAAGGTCATGCAACTTATTTAGAATTAAATCTAATGTAAAGTGGAACCAGTACTAGACAATTTAGCTTCGGGATGTAATCCAGTATTCAGATTACTCCTCCCCGACCTAAGTTCGTATCTTATAACGTATCACTTGGTTTAAAGCCCATTCGAATTGAGTGCGGATTCATAGGATGAAAGGAAGCGATATTGAGTTTTTTGTACATGAAATACAAACATTTTCATTGTTGAAGGATAATAATTTATAAGAACTAAAAATTTGTTTCACATAACCTGGAATATTTATATAGAGCAGGATAAAGTAATTATGTTACTACAAGTATATGTTACTGTTACTGGCAAGATACCATGATTGTTACATTTTTGCTTTTTCTGTTGTTTATTGTTTACTAGAATTAGAATTGGTTCAAAGGGCTAGGATGAAAAATAAAGAATCTAGCCCGGGAAGATCAAAAGGAAACAATCGCTGATTACTTGCCTCAAGCCTGCCTTAACGTTGAAGCTGTTTAGACTTCGTTCTCCAGCATTTGTTGCTCGTTCAAATACTGGGAACTGAACCAATAAAACAGAACTATGAATTTTAATAAATTCATAGTTTCAACTAGGTAAAACTTAAATTTAATCTCGTTACTGTACGTTCTCTTCACATTGAAGTTAATATTTCCCGGGATTTGAATTACAGATAATATTTCTACGAATACACAAAAATAAAATACCTAGAACAACGAGTCCCTGTGCAGAAATAGTTTCAAGCTTTCTTCATAGCATTAAAAACAGTTTTGTAAAGTTATTATTTTAATACTGGCTGATGAACTCCTTAATTTTTGGGATAAAAAGTTGCCATGTCACTATCCTATACAAAAAATCACGTCGATACGTTGCTCTGTTGCGGTGTGGTTGAAGGACAAATCAAACCAACAAACAAACACACTTTCGCATTTATAATATTAGTAAGATATGATATTAAAACTAGCTCGCCCTTTAGCCTAGAGATACCTACTCTGTATTGATCGAAAACTTGACTGAACTTCACTATGCACATTTTTAAACAGACAGACGCGGCGGTGTCGGATTTACCTTATAGAATAAAGGTTTCTCTCTGCAGTCAATTCCTGATGACTGAAGAATGAAGATTGTGATCACGATGAATAAACTTACATCTGCTTATGACGACCTCCGTGGCGCAGTGTGTAGCACTGTTGTCTTAACGTGCGGAGGTCCCGGGTTCGATCCGCGGCAGGTTCAATTTGGGTATTTATTATTTCTAAATTTTCCCTGGTCGGGCCTGGTGGGAGGCTTCCGCCGTGGCTAGTTACCACCCTACCGGCAAAAGACGTAGGTACCGCCAAGCGATTTAGCGTTCTGGTACGATGCCGTGTAGAAACCGAATGTGGGAATATAACCGAATTTCATATAACTGCCATGCCCCTAACAGGTTAGCCCGATACCATCTTAGACTGCATCATCACTTACCATCAGGTGAGATCGCAGTCAAGGCTAACTTGTATAACGATGAATATAAAAGTAGCTCTATAAAACTGATATAAACAAAACTAGTCTCACTAAAGTTATCGGTAGTTGGCGGCAACATTATGATATACTGAGTCAGTTTCATGAATCAGTGGGCTCTTCGCAGGCGGGGCTCTGTATTCAGTTTGGCGGATGACGATAACCTTAATGTAAGCGCCGTCACGGCTGGCGGTCCCGAGAAGGATCGCCTTTGTCGTGGTCCCTTCCGCGCGCCCCATTCTTTCTCTCAATACCGTTTCTCACTTGAGTAATTCGAGGACAATAAACATTTATTGTGCTCGTCTATTTAAAACGGTGAAGAAATATTGAATGATTGTGCCTATATATAGTCGAGGTTTCCTCATTCACAAAGGGACAAATTAAGGCTATTAGGCGAATCCCATACTGCGACACGCTTAGCTGCAGATCGCGGCGCTGCGTACTAATTCCACGCGTTAGTGTTAGTTTTTAAGTACTTACTGAAAATGTGGTTGGTGTAGCTAACGTTCTTTGCATTTCTTGAGTTTGTTCTATGATGGAAGCATTCTATGAAGTACGAACGTCTTATGCATTCATAATCACGCACAACATACTCGTACTTCTAAAAGGAAGTTTAAGTGCGGAAACCTGCCTAGTAGATAGAAGCATTAATAGTAGGAATCCTCTAAAAAAAGTTGTAGTTGTTGTGTTACGTGCACTTGCACTGTAATCGGCGCCGGTAATCGGCGATCAGCTTTATTGGGTTATCGAATGAGTGCTTATCTTTGATTGAAGCTTATTAACAAAGGAGAAGCTTATTATCGAGCTTATTAACAAAGGAACGGGGTTGATGTACACTACGACTAAATCGTAATCTTTCACTATGAAGCCATCTCTCAGCTTTGACTTTCACATTCGAAGCAATGTTCATTGGGCTATTCAATTAGTTCACGAAAGTCATGAAAATAATAATATTTTTTTTTGTTAAGCTTTCAGTCAAACGGTATATTTTTTTTATGCCACTACATGTTAGCCCTTGACTGCTGCGATCTCACCTGATGGTAAGTGATGATGCAGTCTAAGATGGTAGCGGGCTAACCTGTTAGGAGTATGGCAGTTATATTAAACCCATACCCCTAGTCGGTTTCTACTCGGCATCGTACCGGAACGCTAAATCGCTTGGCGGTACGTGAATAAATAACCACCGTGGTATATCGTGGTATATGATGAAAAACCTCTGCTTAAGTAAATTAATTAACTGGACAGTGGACAGATTACCCCATAATATTATTTAGGTAGGTTGCGAGGCAAGGTAAAATTTATGAGCTTTAGGTAATTTAGTTCTGCGAAGTAATCTCCTTCAGTTGATTTTTTTCGGGATTTGGGGACAATATCTGTATAACTTTTATGCCCTGTTCACAGATAAACGAATTTTGTTTTTATGACAGGTTACGCGTAAAGAATAAAGCTATGAAAGTTACCAAAGCATATAGAGTGGAGGACTTGCGAACTTTCGCTCTTACTTTTGTTCCATATTGCTTTTGTTCTATTTTGTACTTCTTGAGTTTATCATTGACCAGATTTCTAGGTGATCGTACAGTCAGGAAAAATGATAGCACTTTTATGTTCTGTATATATTCTAGTATATCTTATAGTACCTCTTTTTTATGCCTTTTATAGATGGAATAATAAGTGTTTGTATCATCAGGTGTGATTATGGTCAAGCGTGCGCCTATCTATACCTAATAATAAAACTCGTCTTGGGGCACTTCCATGCCTCCCAATACTCTGATGCATTTTGTGATTGAAGAGCTACAATTAACAAGGATTTAATAAACGAGGAGGTCTATAGAAAAATTGATGTAAATTTAAAAAAATCTGTATATAATTTCGAAATTAGCTCTGGCCTTTTCTTGTTAAAGGCGTCGGCTGTGGCAGACTCTACCTACACGGCGACGCATTTAAAGGTTCCGGTACGTATTTTTTTGAGAAATAAAAATATTCTTTTGTGACACAAAAATGTTATGCTTAGAAATGTTATCTAAAACTAGTAGGATCATCATAAGAAGCGCACAGCAAAGTAAGCCATGAGATTCTGCATTTTGTATTCAGTTTGGTAGAGAACGATAACTTTAATCGGAGTGAAGTGTCACCTTGAGTGGCTTTCAGAGAAAGAACCTTTGTGTAGGTAGGGTAGGGTACTATGACGACTTATTTTTTCCTTTTAAGTTTTTCCCTATTGTTATGGAGTAAACGTAAAATTTTGCTACTTTACGAAGCTTTTCCTGGGTTTCATGTGAATAGAACATATCGTAAATTACACTGAAGACATTTTGTATATTTTTTGACTTAACATATTATACCTACTATATTATATGAGGTGAATCTGTAAAGTAAAGTAAATAAAACAGAATTACCTCAGTAATAGGCTACGAACATTATTATTATACGGCAGTGACAATTGCCATCTAAATCTTACGATACGTCCGCGGGGATTGAGGTTTTTTGGTTCCCGCGGGAACTCTTTAATTTTCCGGGATAAAAAGTAGCCTATGTGTTATTCGAGACTATAGTCTATCTCTGTGCCAAATTTCATCCAGGTGCGTTCAGCCGTTCTGGCGTGATTGAGTAACAAACGTCCATCCATCCAAACTTTAGCATTTACAATATTAGAATAGATTGTGTACATATAAACTGTTTTTTTTTCAGTCTAACAGCGGTAAGTTTGTCTGGAGGCTCTGGCCATGGTTTAGTAGTTACCACCCTATCGGTAAAGAGATGGCGCTAAGCGAGTTAGCGTACTGGTATGATGCCCTGGATCATACCAGGATCAGTGGTATGGGTAATACCTAATTTCTTAGCCCTACCAAATTCGGACGCTACCGTCGTACCACCAAGTGAGATCGCAGCCAGGGGCTACCTTGTAACTTGTAAGTAACTGGAATTTGAAAAAGCAACTTTTTGTCGTGCGACTCGATCTTAGTGCGGTCCAACACTCAAGTTCAGGAGAAAACCGACTCGGTTTGATGGATGGTGATCGAAGGCCTCGTAGATCATATTGCACGTACTTGGTCATTTAGTTTTGCGATTGATCGTCACATTGGACACGAAGATTGAAAAAGGATTTTCAGAGCGTAATAATAATAGGTCGAAAAGATCCAAATCGGCGTCATTAGTAAGTCTGACATCAAATATTGGGCATATCTAACAATAATTGAATAGATCAATATCATTCATCTGGGATCCGAAAATATATGGAATCACAGACTTCTACATATAATATTGTTGTTTCGGAAATCCCAATTACATAGCGTTTTATTTTTAAACACTATTTATGAAGTGAAAAGTGAAATAAACTGAACATGAGAGCTTGTGAAAATGAATTAGATTAGGTATTCGCTTACCGTCTTAGCTGTTCCTATCAATGCAATCCTGCCTGCCATCTGAATTGATGTGATTAGCGTGTTCAGTCGACCGAGAAATCAAATAATTGCTCAATGAATGCATTCAATTTCATAATCGGACTTCTGTGCCAATGAACTTAATATTCGTAATATAACTTTTAATGATGTATTCTGAATTATTGCAAACACGGAACATAATATTATAAGCTCACGTCCGCAGGAACTACCTTCTACCTCCTTGAACGTCTCCTCTGGGTGGTGCTAAACGAGCGACGAACTTGCAGGTGGTATACGAGCGTTATTTTTATAAAAACTCTTAAATAGGTACATACTAAACGCCATACGATTAAATAAATAATATTATTATTTGCATTTAATTATTGCAAATAGAAAAAAAAAAATCCCACAAACTTATCTGACCCAGTAGAAAATTGGAACTAATTTTTATGCCTGGTTTAGTTTTTGTTTTTTTTCTTTTTTATATTTCACTAGAGATGAATAATTTATACTTAATTTTTTTTTATGGATTGACTAATATAATATAGTACAAATATATTAAAATCTAAATTAAAAACCGGCCAAGTGCGAGTCGGACTCGCGCACCGAGGGTTCCGTACAAACCTGTAGTAAGTTTTACGATTTATGACGTATTAAAAATAAAAATTACGTTTATTGTATGGGAGCCCCCCTTTAATATTTACTTTATTGATATTTAATTATTTATTTTGAAAGGTAATATACAAGTTAATATTTTGTGAAAATTTGAACCGTCTACCTGTTACCGTTTTTAATATTGAGCAAAAAAATACGAAAAAAACACGTTTATTGTATGGGGACCCCCCTTAATATATATATTTTTTTAATTTTTAGTATTTGTTGTTATTGCGGCAACGGAAATACATCATTTGTGAAAATTTCAGCTTTCTAGCTATCACGGTTTATGAGATACAGCCTGGAGACAGACAGACAGCGGAGTCTTAGTAATAGGGTCCCGTTTTTACCCTTTGGGTACGGAACCCTAAAAACTAATTATATTTACAAAAAATTGTAAATATAATTAGTTTGTATAATGTTGATGTTTGTTATGTTTGTTTGTTATTGTTTGTATAATTTAATGTTTGTTTTGTTTGTTTGTTTTTGTTTGTATTATATTTTTCATAGTAATTCGGAAATATTTCATCTATTATACTAATCCATCGTCATCGTATCAACCGATAGACATCCACTGCTGGACGAAGGTTTCCTGTAATAGATCTCCACTAATCTATACTAGTGGTTCGCCCCGAACTGAGACCTCGCGGTTTCACAGAGCGCCATCTATTGACATCAGTGTAAAGTTCTGTTAAAAATATCATCATCATTAAAAATTAAATAATTTCGTTTCCTTATAATATTTATCTAATTTTAGTATTTGTTGTTCAAGTACAGGATATAATTCAAATGATTGATCAAGTTTCAGGCTTGAGAGTTCAGAAAATTGAGAGTTCTGAGGTCAACTTTGGACGTTAGAAAATCGCCACTTTGAAAGCCCCCCATTTCGTCAATTTTAGGTGAAAAATTCAAAAAAAAATATTTTTGGACTCTATTCCTAATTATCTTTAAAATGATATACTGCAACCCTATGTAACGCTATAAAAAATATTTTACTTCTCATTCGCTTCTATGAGAGCCCCCCTAAAATAAAGATTTTTATAACTTTTTAAGCCATATTCGGCGGGAGGCCATCGATATACATATTATATTTAAATTTGAAGTAATTACGTTCAGCAATTCAGAAGTTATAAGGCTCTGACAGACGGACGGACGGACGGACAAGTGCCAATTCACCCAAGTAGACTCAGAGACCTTCGCTTCGCTCGGTCAACTAATCCATTTAAAATAATAATTGCATTTTAATAATAATTAAAGTCTGGCCGTCTATCTATCGTCTATTATTTCATGACGGTTTATATATATAGCTAGAATCGCGGAGATGTTTTTTGTTCCGATAAATTAAAGAGTTCACACGGAAAGAACATCTCCGCTAGTTCACACGGGATTTTTAAACAACGCGACGTCGCGAAAGAAGAAAGATGAAGAAAAATTATTTAGAGGACTTGGAAGCCAGTAAATAAACCCGAGGAATATACCTCTTGACAGTGAAAGCGGCGGACAGTGACAGTGAACACTACCACATGCCAGGGCTAGTTTGCCAAAACAAAATTAACTTTTAATCATCAGACACCTCAAAGCTCAGGCTCTTGTTTCCTGTTATGTTTGTTATAATATTTCAGTGAGCACATTCTCATTACCCTAGTAACCAATAATTATGTTACTTCCGCCCAACAGCATCAGTCAGGGAGCGCTTAGTTAAATCTCGAATAATTAAGTAAATATAGACGATCAGTAAGCGTTCAGTACGGCGTCTTAGTTTATAGTATGCCCTATAATGACAGACATGACCTATAAAAGAAAATATAAAAAGAAATATTTTTAAATATAATTTTTCACAACTTATTGTTATATTGATATTTATGTGAGCTTCGCAGCAATCATAGGTGCACTTTCTGTCCCCTCACTCTCATAGCCCGATCAGGTAAATCCAACACGACTGGAGAAAGATCAGGCGCAGGATCAACGGCTTTGAGAGCTCTCCGACGCATGGGGGTGAAGCACACCTAACTTCCTAACTCCGGGCTAGTACTAAGAATTTCTTGTCAGAAAAACTTAATATTTAATTATGGTCCGCCCCAGGAATCGAACCCGGGACCTCGTCATCCGCAGTCGAATACGCTAACTACTAGACCAACGAGGCAGATAACGCACGTAAGAACGTACGTATCGGTAAACAAGTAGCATGGTTAAACAGTTTTGTACCCTGTACCCACACCAGTGATGCGCGGATCGCCAAACACAGAAAACCTTTGAAAAAATGTAAGCCGATTTACCGTGCCCGGGCCCACTCGGCCGGCAAATAAAGGCAACCTGACAAATGCTCGCAAATTGACTCCACGTTATTCACAGTACTATTCCATATTTTCGCGTGAAAGGTTTTACGAGAGTCTAGAAATCCCGAATGATACTTCCACTCCGAATTTTGAATAATCAGTAAGTTCGTACTTTCTTTGGATCTCTTGAATAACAGTATTCTAACAATAGTAGGTAGGTCTCTTGAATAGGTTTTTCGTATACGTCAGAATTCCTCAGCTCTACTGACTCTTCTATCCAACGGTTTATTGGTTTATGCTTCATTCGCACGCAGCAACAGAAAAACATATCGACGTATGCTATGCTTGTGATCTATGCAAACGAAACAGTGACTGTTGGGACGTGTAGTTTTCTCATTACTGGTCCAAGCGTTGGCGCAAGTTCCAAATGTCAAGTATACTGGAGGTCAGAGCGGAATGGGCTAGTTTGGCTTGTTTTGTTATCTATAAACCGTAGATTTTTTGGATATGTAATCTGTGTTCGATGAAACTTTTGATTTATTGGACCTGGATGTCTCATCTATGAGCCCTTAACCCTCAGCCGCTGCAGAAAGCCCTAATAAGGAACAGTGACAATACAATCTGTATTATATTATTCTGGTAAAATAAAGGGTTCTTACTAGATGTTTAAGCCCAAAACACAGGGTCGGGCGCGGGTCGGGCGGGTCGGGTTCCTAGCGTGAGACGCGCTGTTCGTTGTCTTCACACACAACGTGGGCGCGGGTTGATGGCGGGTCGGGCGCATACCTTGCCAGCGGCAGTGCAAATGCACATTGGTTGAAATTTGAAATCAATCTGCTGCTATATTTTTGCTTTCAAAACAGTATTTTGTAGTTTATAAAAAACAATAGTACATTACATCGCGAGACCGGGAAGTACGCGTTTTCTGGTCGAGTGTTAGTTAGGCTATATACGAGACTAGAAATACTCTCCCGGTCGAGGTGTGTATAGTGCTTTTATAAAAAATTAAACAAGTGACTTTTTTTGAAATATATTATATTATGTAATTAAAAGAAAGTAAATAAAAAAGCAACCTACTTAAGAAATATAATTTTTTTTTTGCGCTGTGAGTGCTGAACGCGTAATACGGTAGAGTTCCAAATTTAAACTATTTAGGCCAAAGGACATTATAACAAGTTACAAGATATTCAGAAAAAAAGATTTCAAATTCAAACTTATGATATGTAATGAAAATACATACATTCTTTACTGGCCTAGGCCGGGAAGTTTAACTTTCGAACTCATTTACAGGGTATGAAATGTGCACATTTCATATCATTTTTTCGAAAATATGTTTCCAATTTACGAACACATTCTATAATTTTCTCATTTTCAAAACGAACTATGTTGAACGACATGTGAATGCCTATCGGAGAATACGTGTATCACAGCGAATTCAACGACGCTGCGCCCGCTCACTACCCGCTCTACCACCGCGAAGTCTGTAGTGGCCGCGCGTTGGACGTGTGTTGTCTTGTCTTGTTCTGTGTGTTGTCGTCCTTAAAAATACAAGGAATTGTACCCGCCGTGAACCCGTTCCCTGTGTGTTTCACGCTTTAGAGACCACGAGACTAGAATCGAATTCTATAGCATGATTTTAAAAGATTAAAATCCAAATTAGGCAATAAGGTACTTACCTATTATAAATACGAAATGTGTCTGCTGGTCTGTGAGTTGATCTCTGCCTTACAGTCTGTTACCTTTTACTCGGGCCATATGTTTAACCGATTTTGACGAAATTTGATACGAGATTGATTGTATCCCTGGGACAGACTAGGCTAGAATCCCCGCGGGACTTTAAAAGATTCCGACGAATTGAGAACCTCCTCCTTTTTTTGAAGTCGGTTAAAAATATGCCTTTATTAAAGAGGCATTAGGTTGCCGTCTAAATAAAGCTAAGATTACAAGTTAACCTCATGTTAGCCGGAAGCCCCAAAGACAAAGCATCTCAGGAAAATCGAGTCCGAGGACACTAAATTCCTTAAATCCCTTTCCTTAAATGAGGACACTAATCCCTGTTTAGCTAAAACGTTTTGTTATAAAAAATGTAGCGATCTTTGTTTTCTAAAGGCGTTTGTAGTTTTACTTATGTGAAATCGTTTTAGAGACCTTTCTGACGCACTGTTAAGAACTTGTCTTATTTTAAGAGGTCCTTGGTTTGTTTATTGGCTGGATTTGGTCTGGTAGGAAGATTCGGTGGGTCCCAGAATCCAGATACCAACACCGAACATGTTACGATAAGCCATTTTCCGTACCTATGTCTAATTAACCTACCATACCCCTTAAGAATTAGTCTGCTTCCATCTTTATCGTCACTTGCTGTCAGTCTAGAACTTTAGATCGTAGATATGAGGCCCAGTTATGAAAGAAATTCATACTCATTTGAGAGCTACTTAAAGCGTGTTGGAATAATATATGAAACCAAGTCGAATGGATGATTCGAACTGTTTAGACTATAAAGAGGTCATATAGAAGCTTGTCTATACGCAAACTCTCCCAAAACACTCGTTATACAGCTTCAGTTCTCCGTTTGACTAATGACTGATTACGAGTTTTTTGTTCCAATGTTTATCATAGACTTCCGCAAAGTAACGCCTGCTTCTATGTAACTATAGCCGACTCGTACTCTACCTTTAACCACAGGAGTTGCGTATGGCAAGCGACGCGGCAAATCGCTACCAGTCATAGCGAAAAATTTGTAGACAAGCCCGGTACTCGTATTAATCCTGCCGCTTTTACACGGCTCGTGTGATCAAAATGATCCATCATATTTATTGTCTGGGCCTGAGTGAAATCAGATGTAAATGATTAATGGATTTCATGGACAGGATGTATATTAAAAAATTTAAATAAATACCATTTTTTATCATGATTCACATTATTTATATTATCTTTGTGTTGTTTAATGCGGTGATAGCCTACCTAGTTGTTTCCCAGCTACTTTTCGAGTGGTCGGGGTTTGATTCCCGCGCCTGCACTTCTTGCTTTTCGGAATTATGTGCGTTTTATGAAATTAATGATCATCACGTCTTACTTTAAGCGTGAAGGAAAATATCGCGTCCGTCGTAAGGAAACCAGCATAGCCGAAAGATTCTTTACTATGTTCACAAAGGTCTGCCAATCCGCATTTGGCCTGTGTGGTGGACTTTGCCCAAATCATTCTCATTGTGAGAGGAGACTCGATCTCAGTAGTAAGCCGGTAGTGGGTTGAAATGATGATGCTATCATTTTGGGGTTCCGTGGTAAACCCAAAACCTTTCTGAAAATTGTGTGTGGAGATTTATTTGATAGATTCCAAGTTTGTTCGGGGAACATGCCATAATATCGAGGTCAGATGCTAAAAATAATAGTATTATAAAATCTTGTACTGTTAAAGCTTTATTACAATCGCTATAAAAAGATTGAAGGTGTTACCTTTGCGCATTTACGGTGGAAAATTTATATTTCCCCCGGGAGCATAACCGAGACCGGCCAATGATACACAATGGGCAATCGAATTATCATATCTTTATTGGCTTGAGAAAAAGCCTTAAATATTTGCAGGCTCTTTTCCCAAATATGTATTTGTGTATATATGTATTATGTATGTGTGTTATGTATTTGTGTTGTGTGTGTGTTTGTGTGTGTGTGTGTTTCATACCTATTTTAAATGCGTTAATGTGTCTATCTCTCTGTCTGCTACGCCCTCAAGGCCTATCTGTTCTACTTATTTTGACATAATTTTAGTATAGAGATAGGTTGCTTTTTGCATGGTTTGAAAAATTAAAAATTTCATTAAGGCAGAAATGAGAAGATTCGTCGGAAGATCTACCAATCTTATTTCTGATTTGATCACTCCGAGCATAGCGCTCTCCATCGCCCGCTGAGTGACTCTAGTCTTTGCGACCATGCTTCTGAGCCGTAATTCATCACTGGCAACACGCACTGTTCGAAGACTTTCTTCAGGCACTCAGGAATTTTGTACAAAAAGATATTACGAAGTTTCATGAACGCTACCCAGTTGAGTTAAATTCGGCGGTTAACATCTTTCTCAAAATTTAACCTACCTAGCTACTCGTCAACAATTTCGAGTTCTTCATGGGCGGAACGTGTGCATTTGTGCAACCTTCATCTTGCTCATGTTCATTTACAGGCTCACCTGTTGAGAAACTCTGCTGAGCTAGTTGAGCATTGATTTAAGGTCGTCCAGAGTCTCTGCCATAATGAATATATCGTCGGCAAACCGTAGGTGTGTGATGTACCTACTCGCCATTGATATGAATGTTGGCCAACCCCGTCCCAATCCACTTATGTAAGTACTTATTATACGTACGTTCTTATGTACTAACTTATTAAAGAACAAATAAAAATTAAAGGGTTGTTATAGAGACTATGTAGCACAGGAAAGATTAAAAGTTAACCCCATATTAGGCAGTGTACCCAATGATAAAAAGCCACCGAAAGGTTGATTATGAGAAGGGCAGACTAATCCCTCTTTAGCAAAAACGTTACATCAGAATGAGCGATGGGTGGATAGCAACGGATTCTTTATTATAAAAGCGTGTTTGCAGTAATAAAGCTAAGGGTCAGAAGATTATTTGCGGCTTTAGCTACTTAAGTCGAAGTTTGAAATGCGTTAGGCGCAAAGCATACCGGCAGAATGGAGGGGGGTCAGGGAGCAGCACTTTTTTACTAATTATTATTTTTACTCGGGAAGCCTGTGGGTCAACTATGCGAAAAAGGCCATGGACGCACTAAGGGTTCAATACAACAATGGTTTCAGGATGCTATTGGGCTTGCCGCGGTTTTGTTCAGCGTCAGGTATGTTTGCGAATGAGCGAACTGATGACTTCTATGCTATAATGCGGAAGAAGTCATCATCACTGCTGACAAGGCTGCGCTCGGGTATCAACAGCATCCTGAACATGTTTGCGAGGAAGATGGATCACCGATGCTTGAATACCTTATTCAGGTGTTGGTGAGGCCACAATTATGATAAATGTGCTATAATAATTTATAATAATTTTGATAATTTGTCTTTTGAGTTACTAACATTAGTTTTTAAGTAATTTGTAGTACTTACAAGTTGAGCCCCAGTTGCTCGAAATAAAGATAACTTATTTATTTACTAGATGATGCCTGCGACTTCGTCCGCGTGGATTAAGGTTTTTTGATTCCCGCGGGAACTCCTTAATTTTCCGGGATAAAAAGTATGCCTATGTCCTTCCCCGGGATATAACCTACCTCTATACCAAATTTCAGCAAAATTGGTTGATCGGTTGGGCCGGGAAAGCGTAGCAGATAGATAGACAGATAGACAAACAGACACACTTTCGCATTTATAATATTAGTATGGATATGGATTTATTTATTTTCTTATTATCAAACCAAATTAACCTTTACTAACTAAGTTGAGGTCTCTACGGATTTTGGACGGACCGACTGACAAAGTATGTCCGGTCAGTCCGTCAATCAGAGAGAGCGAAACGCCTGCCTGTTTAACTTTTTCATTTGTGTTGTTTCAAAATTGATTTGTCCACTTGTTACTTACTTAATTATGGTTGATTATTTTTTTTAATTAAATAAATAAATATTTAAATTAATTATTTAAATAATGAAAGTCCCTGTTAAGGATAGTACGTTGAAGGACGACAGAAAGTCTTGAAGATAAGATTGAACTTTCCTTTAATGGTCAACTATACTATTATATAATGAATGATGTGAATGCGGACTGTATTAAAGTAAGTAGTAAGGCGCACAGTTGCCGCGACTTGATGTGATTTGCAAGTGCTGGAGTGTTGGAGCGCGCGAAGTCGCGCGCCCGCTGCCCGCGCCCCGCGCGTGGAAACCGGTTGGAGGCGTAGTCTCCAACAGTCCCTCTTAGTGGTCAGATGTGCGTGTTGATGCGGCGGGCGTAAACGCGACGCAGAAAGCCACTAGATACAAGAGTTTCTAGAATGTGGAATGGGGATATCCCTACAGGAGACCTATGCCCAGCTGTGGGAGTCCATCGGTTGAGCCAAAATATTTCCTCGAATTAAGTTGCTGAATTATTGCTTATTACTGATCTGATGTTGATGAAATGTTCCGTTACGTTTAGACAGGCGTGAATATGTTTTTTAATTTTTTTTAACCACTACAAGTTAGCCCTTGACTGCGATCTCACCTGATGGTAAGTGATGATGCAGTCTAAGATGGCAGCGGGCTAACCTGTTAGGGGCATGGCAGTTATATTAAACCCATACACCTATTCGGTTTCTACGCGGCATCGTACCGGAACGCTAAATCGCTTGGCGGCACGTCTATGCCGGTAGGGTGGTAACTAGCCACGGCCGAAGCCTCCCACCAGGCCAGACCAGGGAAAATTCAGAAATTACCTATAAATTCCCCAATTGACCCTGCCGGGGATCGAACCCGGGACCTCCGTACGTTAACACAACAGCAAGGCAATTTTAATTTACCGAATTTATGAAAATAGTTAAACTCGAAATATATTTTTAGAATTGTTAGCCTAGTTAGGCTTCTCTGTGCTATGGGGCTCTTCCTGGGTCTATAATGATATGATAATTCGATGGCCCGTTCGATGTTATTGGGTCAGCTTTGATCTCAAGGGAAATATAAATTTTCAGACCCAACCTTTGTAACCTTTATAAAAAAAAACGACGCGATATCCTAAATATGTTAAAGGGCCCTAGTTTGAATTTGACAAGTCGTTTTATTTAATTAAGTTGGTAAGTATTTGTCTATTAGCTTACTAACTAGCGAATTAATAATGGGTATTTTCATACTGACCAAATAGTATATGATGATGTGTAGTGTATATGTATAGTGGTAACATACAATGTTACTAAGTAGTTCGAATTCATCTTAAAGGTCACTTGGCTGGACTAAGTACATTAATCATTTACATCTGATTTCGCTAAAGCTTTGTCAATAAAACCGGCGAATCGGTATGTTACAATGAGCCGTTTTTATACTTTGAATACTATTTATTTATGTGCTGCATTCAACTAGCTTTCCTTCTCTATTAGAAAATGGTTCAATTTATTCCAATTAGAAGATTCAATTTATCCTGCTAATAAGTTACTTATAATTAAGTACTTGCAATCATTCGAATGACAAGTAACACGATACATACATACCTATAAAATTGCAAAATTGATCGCAAATATCGTATAACTACCAAAGTACATACTTATAGATATCGTTAATCGACCGATAAATAACAGGCTAAAATACTAAATTATCGTGCGCAAAGCATCATGCCTATATTATTATTTTGATTAAAACAAACTAATATACGAAAGGCTCACAACACGGCAAGGCTGTACAGAGTTAGCTAAATGTTTTTGCATGATCAGGTAGAATGTAGGTAGAATATATCTAGTATTGGCATTTGGTCCAAATATAGCATTTGATTAAATTCTTTCTGTAAAGACTTAAAACTGAGTGCCGGTTTTCGCCATAATGGTATTCTAAAGCAATGTGATGAAAATTTTAATAGTATTAAAGGTGTTTTGAATGCCAAGTAATGTGTATTTCATATATCAATATAATCTTCAAAAACATGAAATTCAAATTCAAATTCAAATTCAAAAGTTTTTAACTTTTTTATTCAAATAGACTTTTTACAAGTGCTTATGAATAGTCGAATGAATTTACCACTGGTTCGGAATGCCGTTCCTACCGAGAAGAACCAGCAAGAAACTCGGCGGTTGCTCTTTTGAAAAAAAAAAATTTACAATTTCATTAATTTGTAATTACATTTAAAGTAACCGCTGTCCTTAGCATTGCTGGAGCGAGTCAAATCCATGCTCCACGTAATCTTCAACAGTATAATAAGCATTTTTCAGAAGCATACTTTTAATGGACTTTATCTACACTAATGTTATAACATTCTACTTATGTTTCCAATACTTGACTTATAATTACTACTGTTATAGCGCAGATAACAAAACACTCAATTTAAGCAATTTCACATGATGGTATAATATCCACATCGATATCGTAAAATCTCATTATAACATCAATAAAACGCGACCAATTAACCTGGCGAGCCTTATGTCAAAATCCTCATACAAGTTGTATAAAATTTTGATATTAGGCTGGCTTTTGAAAACAGTTGGGTTATACGTGAAAACTTCGTCGAAACTACTAAACTTACATACACAAAACTCTTTGGTAAGATCTTGTGCCAATTAAATAAAAAACGAACAGCGCGCGCTCGCGTCTGATTGGCCCTGCGCGCGCAGCTGCGCTCTCATTGGTTAGATTTTAATGGCGGCAAGTTCACTGTGACAATACACGTATATACATAAACTATTGTCAGCTTTTACTCTTGTTGTTTGATAAATTGCATTAGTGAAGATAAAGTAGTGTATGCAACTGCATATAACACGGGTATTAAAACACTCGTTACTATTATGAAACTCGCTGCGCTCGTTTCATAAACTCACACTCGTGTTTTAATACCCTTCATTATATGACAGTTGCATAAACTACTATTTTAAACTTGTGAAAAGCTATTGTGCATCTGTATAGATGCACAAGATTATACTACCGCCTATAACCGTGCGGGCCGTGGCCTAGGCCTTTTTTTTACCTTGATCAGTTATAAGTAGCAGTAAATAGCAATAGTGTATTGAATTGCAAGTTCATTTCTATATTTTGAAACCAGAACCGGCACTCTTGCTTTAGCAAATAAAACTGTTGGTCATTAGACAGCAGTAGAAACGTTTGCTCTAATTGTCTTTGTTCGAAAAAACGGGTCCGGAACCTAATGACCCGTCTGCCGTTCATCAATCGCTATGTCTCTTTCTTTTTCAAATAAAGTTTACAGCAAACAGCTTAGAATTCAAACTGTTCATTTGGAAAAACATAATATTATAACAAAATTAAATTACTGTTACAATTATTATTGGCAATAAGTCCTGATGATAATTATGATATTTATCTATAGGTACTAATATAATAAATGCGAAACTTTAGATGGATGGATGGATGAATGTATGGATGGATGGATATTTGTAACTCAATCACGCCAGAACGGCTGATCGGATCTGCATGAAATTTGGCACAGAGATAGATAATAGTCTGGAATAGCACATAGGCTACTATTTATCCCGGAAAATTAAGGAGTTCCCGCGGGAACAAAAAACCTCAATCCACGCGGACAAAGTCGCGGGCATCATTTGTTTGTATTTTAACGAAATTTTCCATTTGGCTGACATGTTTTATATTGTTTTTGTATAGTAACACAAAGTAAATAGGATTATAATTAATATGAAACTCTGTGAAAACTGAAAAGTGATTTTTCCAATTTCAATAAGTATTATCAGTAAACGATTCAAAAAGCAGACTATTCATTTGGCAAATAAAACTGCCAGTCATTAGACGGTTGAAATGGTCGCTACAAATTGTCTTTGCTCTAAAAACGGGTCCAGAACCTAATGACCCGTCAGGCGGTCATCAATCAATCCGTTGGGCACAATTCGACTTTTTAGCGGCAAAAAGGGTAATACATCTCAATTTAAATATACCTATTATGAAGTTACTCAGAAAATTTTCCTTCCTTTATGACCCGCTAACAATCGGACTCGGCAGGGAAGCTATTTAGATAGAAGAGAAACTTTAACGGTAAACTCGTACGGTAAAAATACGTAAGTACGTACCTACTTACGTATTTTTACCGTACGAATGAAAATTTATAACATTTTTTAACAATTATTATTAAATTGATTGGGATGAAATTTCAAAGGATTTTTATTTATTTATTTTTATTTTTCACAAATAAAAATGTACTACATCTGTGTGTACAATATATTATTTGGTTTCTTCGTGCTCGTAAGCGCTTGACGGCTTGTCTGAGCACTGCACATTCCTCCATGCTTATTATCTAAATATGTAGGCGTAAACTGGTTAAATAATATAATCTAGATATACATAAAATAAAACTGTAACAGGTCCAATTCTGAACATTGAAGATATTTTGAAAATTTTTTTGGAGGGCACTGATTATTCGATACTGAAGCCAAATCTGTAATTTTTTTCATTTTTGTCTGTCTGTCTGTCTGTCTGTCTGTATCTTAGCCGTGCATCACGCCGAAACTACTGAATGAATTCAAACGAAACTTGGCACGATTTGAGCCCATACTACGAGGTAGGACATAGTATACTTTTCATCCCGAAATTCTACCCCCGAAGGGGTGAAATAGGGGTTGAAAGTTTGTATGAAAGTCCTTAATTTCTCAAGTTATAGCCATGAAACTTGATATATGAGCTGCGGGTTGAAAATTAAAACATATGTGATTCACAGTTGCTCTAAATTCCACCCCGGAAGGGGTGAAATAGGGGTTGAGAGTTTGTATGAAAATCCTTAATTTCTCAAGTTATAGCCATGAAACAGCATTTGGGCTTTCGTTAAAATATGAAGAAGTACGTGTTTCACCATTATAGGGGGATTATACCGTGGGATAGTAATATAGGCTACTTTTTATCCTGGAAAATTAACTGAAAAACTTATTCCACGCGGACGAAGTCGGGGGCATCAGCTAGTCTAATCTATGTCTAATCTTATCAGTGGTAGATTCATTCGACTATTCATAAGTACTTGTAAAAAGTCTATTTGAATAAAAACTTTTGAATTTTAAATTTTGAATTTTTATGGTGCTAAGTATAATTTAAAAAGGTTATAGTTCTTACTTATAATTTTTTTACTTATAATATAATTATTGTAGGTGGTTTTAAAATAAAAGTAAATGAGAGAGAGAGAGAGAAGTGGACTATAATAAGTAGTCAGATTAGCTGCTGCTCGCGACTTCGTTTGCTAGATTTATATTTTTAAAAATCTGTGCTAGATTTTCTGGGATAAAAAATGTCTCTCTAGTTCTTTAGTTGTTTAGTTGTGGCGAGTTGAAGGAAAATCTAATAAGCGTTTGTTTTTTAGTTTTTTATTTAATTTTCGTTTCACTTTTGAATTAATAATATCTACTTATTAAGATGATATTAAACGTTCATTCTTTAACTTTCCTGCCGATAAAATTATTTTGCAAACTTTGTGTTTTTATTAATGTATAAAATGTGTTGCACAGTTTACAATGAAATGATACACATGCAAACTACACAAGTAATGCATGCAATGCGGTACTTTATAACAAACTTTGCTATTGAGTTGTTCCAATGATATATTTGTATAGGAGAAGTTGTAACAGTGTGACAGTTTGATATTAATGTAGATACTGTCCGGAGATATGAAAATGAAAACCATATTTCGTTCAGCTATTTATTAAGTTAGCTATCAGGAACTAAATACAAAAAGCACTGAAAATATCTCTAAAACAATGAAGCTATTTTTTTTGGGTTATTATTTATCATAGTTACTTAGATAGGTATAAGTTAGCACTTGACTGCGATCACAGCTATTTTATAGTAAGTGCAGACTTAAAGGTGTGTAGTCATCAAACTCCAAACTTGGTGGTAGGCTTCGGTCGTGGCCATAGTTACCAGTTACCACCCTACCGGCAAAGACGTGCCACTGAGTCATTTAGCGGTCTGGTATGTTATCGTGTAGAAACTGATTAAGGGTGTGGGTTTAATGTAACTGTCATAACCCTAATCCACCGTCCTAGACTACATCAGCATTCAGTATATTTACGATCGGGTGAAATTGCAGTCAGGGGCTAATATGAAGTGGTGGAATAAAAAAAAAGTTGTTGTTGCGGTACGTTGTATTTTTCAGGTACACAGAGGTCATAATATCCTTGGCTAAAATAATAATTCGAAAACCATTTGTATAAGTAACGATTTGTGTAATTTCTACATTTGTATTGTATGAATTTAAATATCAGGTTAGCTCAAATGTAAATGATTTATGATATTTTTATCAGCACGGCTCAGGCCCAAAAACAATTTTATAGCTACAAAAGAAAATCTTTTTGCTCCGGTGGACTTTTATGTATGACCGATACATTTTATGTGGATAATTGAGCAGCCTTCACTATTATTTCTTTGTATACTTGTTTATGTACCTTTAATGTACCAAATACAGTTTCCTTTTATGCCGTTTTTATTAGCCGTAGAAGTCGTTTGCCACATGTGGCACTGGCTATTCACATTGATAACAGCGTGCGGTTACCTACACAAGGGTCAAGTGTAAATAGGCCGCCATTGCGCGTAGTGGTATAGAGGTCTACGAGTACTTTAATGCTTGTATTGTTTTTAGGTGAAATAACTTCTTTCTATTAAAAAAAATAATAATTGTTGTTATGCTTTTGGGCTTTTAGCTATAGATAAAAGTGGCAACATGAAATCAAATGAAAAGTATTACTTAATAGCTATTGATAAATTCAAACTACTGAGTTCAGATTCACTTGTGATTTTTCATGCAAGGTGTTTGTAGAACTCCCGAAAAAGGATTTTTCAGAAATTTCAACCCAGCGAAGCCTAGCTTATATCATATTAAGTAAATCTCAAAGCCGTTTTAATATGAGGGTGAAAATTTTGCACATTTGTGTGTTCCTGCACAATGTTATACTAGAATCAAAATGCAAATAAAACAGAGCACGTATTTCGAAATGTATGAAAAGTCACGCATACATTCTTGAAGTGCTTACAGCTTAAATAAAATAAACTCGCATTTCCAATGAGGCACTCTCCTCACATAACTCATTGTCAGACATTCCTATGCGATTTTCACGCGTATTTGGATAAGACGATTGGTATTAGCAGAAAAAAGTCTTTTTTTTTATTCACTACAAGTTAGCCCTTGACAGCGATCTCATCTGATGGTAAGTGACGATGCAGTCTAAGATGGTAGCGGGCTAACCTGTTAGGGGCATGGCAGTTATATTAAACCCATACCCCATTCGGGTACACAGCATCGTACCGGAACGCTAAATTGCTTGGCGGCACGACTTTTCCGGCTGAAGCCTCCCACCAGGCCAGACCAGGGAAAATTCAGAAATTATAAATTCCCAAATTGACCCTGCCGGGGATCGAACCCAGGACCTCCGCACGTTAAGATAACAGCGCTCAACACTGCGCCACGGAGGTCGTAAAAAAACATTGGGTCTAATAACATTGGGTCGCAGGAGGGTTAAACATGCAAAAGCAGCAGAGCCCCTTGTGGGGAAAAAATACCACCGTAGTCATGCCAATAACACAAAGGGCGAAAATATACTAAAAGCCAGACAGGACGTCTGCGTCGGAAGAGAACGAAGATTAGTCCTGTGCCTAGTTTGCGCGCTCCACACATCAAGGTGCATACAGACGTTATTGTATTGTAGTGTGTTGCAGCATTGTATTGTGGCCACTCGATCAATTAAAGCGCGTCTCGAGTGAAACACCCCAAAATGCAAAAAAATACTGGTTTATGTACGTCCGTTTTCATACAAAATGTCCCGCCGATTTCATTCTGTTGTGTGGCAACACAACACAATAGGCAGTGTGTCTGCACCTTTAGAGGTATGACTGCTTAATTCAACGTTGCATTTCTTGCTCGATCCGGAAACCTTTTTATTACCACGGTGAATGATTATGTAGGATTTTAATTATTATGTACTTATAACTATTTTCATTTTACTCTATGTCACTGTTGAGCTCATCATATCATACTAATATTATAAATGCGAAATTGTGTTTGTTTGTTGGTATGTTGGTTTATTGGTTTGTTGGTTTGTCCTTCAATCACGCCGCAACGGAGCAACGGATCGACGTGATTTTTGGTATGGGTATAGTTGAGGACCGGGAGAGTGACATAGGCTACTTTTTATCCCGGAAAATTTAGGAGTTCTCGTGAGAATAAAAAAAACCTAAACCACGCGGACGGAGTCGCGGGCAAGTCGATATTAAAAGTAAGATTTCAATAAAAACAAGGTAGTTGAGCAAGGAACCCGCCAACCCGCATTGGAACAGCGTGGTACCCACCACCACCACTAAGCTCTAATTCCCTCTCTCCTATGCGAGTGGAGGCCTGTGCCCAGCAGTGGGACGTTAATGGGCTGTAGTTGTGAAGTAAGGAATGCTTTAGTTATATTTTTAATACACGCATGCTTTAGTAACACATAGCCACTGTGAATGTTATTGAGTATATTTTATGTTTCTTCGGTGCCTTTTATTCATAGGCAATGGCTTTCTACGAGCTAAAGTGCCACATAAATTTTATATTATTACGTTTTCAGCAACACATATTCAAATATTAAAATGTTATTTATACCTGCTCCTGTTTATATCGCACCGAGACTTCTAGTAAGTATATAAAATGTTTTATTATTTTAGTAGCTTTAAATAAATATCACAAAAGACACGTGACGAAGAAATTCGACTAGGTACTTACTTTTGAAGCGTTTGTGAAAGAGCAAGTCTTTATACAATATCATGCGTATAATAAATGTGCCTTAGTTTAAAGACCTAGAGTAAATTACTTTATACCTAAGTATCTCATAAAAATTATAGATTACTAAAAGATGTATACTATCAACAGACATATTATCTCAAAAATCAAGACTTGTGAAGCAGTTATACGAGAACTCGTTGAATGTATAATATGACGTTATATGGTACAATACATCACGCGTCCTCCAGTGAAGTAAGCCATCAAGAGAAAACTTCCATATCTCTAGGGAAATTCAAGATATGTGTAATCTGCCAACCCACAGTGAAATGCTGTTTCACTTGAGTTGGCCTCAGCTCCGTGTAGGACCTGCCTGAGATGTTACAAATGTGTATGAGAGAAAAGACGATGTACAAAGTTTGCAGCTATAAAGTTTTAAGAAGCATTAATAAGTATATAATTTTTAACAAAAGTGGTGGTTTGAATGTTTTGCAAAATATCGCAAAATCCTTCGACAAAAATATTCCTTACTAAAAATCATTGATGTAGAATTTTAGTACCTATCTAAAAATACTTAAAAATACTTGACAATTTTAAAACATTATCATACTCATTACCATTACAACCCAAGGCCGCCTGATCACTCCTGAGCACGAGTCTTCTCTCAGAATGAGAAGGGTTTGGTCGTAGTCCATCACACACCTTTGAGAATATTTTAGAGAACTCTCGGATATGCTGGTTTTCTCACGATGATGCCTTCACCGTTAAAGCAAGACAAAAATCTAAATATATTTCGCTAGGTTTTTTTACATGAAAACTGTAAAATACAATAAATGTTTTAAAAAAAGCGTCTAGAATGCTATCCTGTCCTTTTAACAAATAAAACTGCCAGTCACTAGCGGTCGGAACGCTCGCTCCAATTTTCTTCAGAAGGAACAGTGTTTAAACCCTGTTAACTCGTAATTTGTTATCGTTTGTTGAGCTTTCAAGGCATAGGCAAGTATAAAAAGTTTTAATGTAGTTTTATATTATTTTCCATACATTTTCAACGGGAATTTTTCAATAAGCATCAGTAATTTTACAAATGGCAAACTACTATACTATTTCTGAAAATTCTATAATGCTTTTATAAGCGCATTTTCATTTCAGCATTGAGGTACAGCGTTCACCTAAAATTGTATTCATTTAAAATTATTTAAACATTTTTAGCGTTTTATCTCTATGTTTTTAGTTAAATTTGCTCAAATTATTCTGTTAGTTGAGAATTCCCTTAAAGGAGTGCCTAAAATAGTGGCATTGTTTATCGAATCAACCGACATCGACACACCGTAGGACGGAATGCATGGAAATTTCTGCATAGATGTCCCTGTGGACGCGGTTCGGAAGGTACCTCTTTCTTCCAGCGAATCTGGAATCTAATCTTTCTTTTCGCTTATCATCGTCAGTCTACCAAATGGGATCATCGAAAGCTGCGTTTTCCAGTTTGATGCCGCCATCCGAGAATCTTGAGATTCCAATTCCTAAAGGTTCTAGGAGCTATCTGCCCCACCCATTGTCACTTCAGCTGCGCGACTCGTTCAACGGTTTAAAACTTTTATACTACACCCGCTCGGAAAGTACCCTCTTGCTTTTGTCAAAACGAGGTAGAAAGTACGTCATTGCTACAAACCAATTAAGCGGGAGGAAAAGATGTATGAAATTTCATTTCTAACGTGCTAAGCGGGGAGAAAACTGTATGAAAATCCATTTCTAACGCGCTGTTGTTTTTTAATTTTAAGTAAATATGGTATGGACGTTGAGAATTTGGATGTACCTTAGGGAAATATAATATTAGAAGCAGCTTCACCATATTTGACATAGAAAAGTCAAATAATATGGTGAATGTCGATTGTCGACATCGACGTCGATTATCGATATCGACAGTCGATATCGATATCCGATATTGATAGTCGATATCGATATCGATGTCGATTGTCGGTATCGATGTCGATTGTCGGTATCGATGTCGATTGTCGATATCGATGTCGATCGTCGATATCGAAATCTATATTGAAATAATGATCAAAATGTAGTCTAGTTGTGATAGTGAAGCTTCGAATGAAGCGACTCATATAGTTATGATAGAACGTCATTTTTTTTTTAAATTTTTTTTTTAATATTTTGAAAGCAATACATTAGAAATTAACTATTATTGACTATTAACCTAAACTTTTTTTTTGTTTTTTTTTTTTTTTTTTTTTTTTTTTTTTTTTTTTTTTTTTTTGTTTTTTTTTTTTTTTTTGTTTTTTTTTTTATGTTTCTGTATTTTGAATATGGGTTTGTAAAATTGCCTGAAATAAAAATATTTATTTTATTTATTATTTTAAACCTTTGTAAGTTCGTTTAATCACTAATTATCGCTTATTTTCCTCGCAGGTGTAGTATAAAGCACTATGTATCACTCGGTAGAAAGTACGATTCCTACCTCGCGTGTATTGCGGCCCTTCGGCTACGCCTCGGGCCTCAAACTACACCCTCGATAGTAATCGGTCACTTTCTCCCCTCGGTGAACAATGTACTATTATATACAACAATGAAATCATCAAAGGAAATATACTATCAGAGCATTCAAAATACGCCGTTTTGTGCCTATGAATGATTAAATGATAATACGATTGCCCATTGTGTGTCATTGGGTCGTGGTCGGTCCCGATCTTGGGTGGTAAACATGTTCTAATGTAAACCGCAAAAATGTCCATATGAAACCTTTTATGCAGTTATATCGCTTAACGAACATTAATTCTGATAAAGTAAATAAACATTTTAAGATTCAAATGAATATCCTCTAATATTAGGACCCTCTTTTTAGGAGGTATTTTTACCTACCCCTTATCTTTAAAGTGTGCTCGTATATCTTTATAGTGCGTTCGCTATCATAGTGACGGTACACCCGCAGGGGCTGCAGACACTTATTATTTTGCTTTTATTTTATTATTCTGCTTTTGAGTACTGTGTTTGTTAACTAAATGTTTTTTCTATTCTAAGAATAAAAAAAAGAATACTATGTTATTTATTCTGATGGTTATTGTAATAAAATACGAATATAAATAGGTAATAAACACAAGTTAGGTAGAAAAAAGAATTTTAATGAAAAAGGTAAAAAGTATACATTAACAATATGTAGATATATTATATATATACTAATTTAAATACTACTTAATTAAATTAAAACGAAACCGAAAACTTATTAAAATTTCATTTTTGATTAAATTTTAGCTTTTAACAAAATTTAAACAAACACATAGACATTAGACGAATACACACACATACTCACGCAGATACACACACACAACACACAACACGCACACACACACACACATACGGGCGCGTGCGCCCGCGCACACTCTCTCATACATAATTACATACCTCACACACAATTCAATCTATTAACTATGTAGTAAGTAATTAATTACTGTATTTGTAAATTTATTTCTGTTAAGTACCTACTATTATTGAAAACACACAGGAAGAGCGGGGTTCCTGGGATACAGGTTTTATATAAACTTACTTCAGGATCCCCAAAAACATTGTAAAATGACGTACTTTAGATCAAATAAATTTTCATTTCATTTTCATTTCATATATCTAAATAGCAGATAGCAGAGTCAATAAAAACCACCTTTCACCGCGGCTTGGCGGCTCGATGTAATATTTTTTTTTAAATCTCTACAAGTTTGCCTTTGACTGCGATCTCACCTGATGGTAAGTGATGATGCAGTTTAAGATGGTAGCGGGCTAACCTGTTAGGGGCATGGCAGTTATATTAAACATACCCCCATTCGGTTTCTAGACGGCATCGTACCGGAACGCTAAATCGCTTGGCGGCACGTCTTTGCCGGTAGGGTAGGCCAGGCCAGGGATAATTCAGAAATTATAAATTCAAATATGCGAAATAAAATTAAATAATAAATAAGTAATATGCGAAATTCTCCTGTACCTGTACGGCGGAAAGCGGTGAGCTTGATGTCATGGCGGTGCCTTTAACAAAATGCGGCACGTGCCGCGGCGGTGCGGTCAAAGGCGACCGTATGAAAACGAACAGACTTTACATGGCTCAACTTTGCATTCTGGAGAGCGCATAATTAATAGTACATTATATTCCGGAAAATCAAAGTGTTCCCATTAGTTCCGAAGTCGCGAAGCATATTACCAGCTGAAGGTAATAAGATGCTACTGTGAATCACGCTATAGGTACGATACACGATTCAGTACCTAAGTTTTTTTTTAAAAGATGACTACCGTTATTTCTCTAGTCTTGTGCTTGAATCACAGAATCATACTTAATATTATAAATGCGAAAGTGTGTATGTTTGTTGGTTTATTGGTTTGTTGGTTTGTCCTTCAATCACGCCGCAACGGAGCAACGGATCGACGTGATTTTTGGCATGGATATAGTTAAGGACGGAGAGTGACATAGGCTACTTTTTATCCCGGAAAATTAAGGAGTTCCTGCGGGAATCAAAAAACTTAAACCACGCGGACGAAGTCACGGGCATCAGCTAGGATATTATAATAGTACCTACTATTGTAATAAACTGACACGAGTATGTAGGTACGGCATAGTCGATAACAAGATCAAGTAAATAACAAAGAGGGTAAGTATCTCCTTTGTTTCTTATTTAAACTGTGAAAAAAGTCAATACGCTAGCATTTTGTCTGATCTCTATTTGCCGGCCAAATGAACATGGGCACGGTAAATCAGCTTACCATTCTACGTGTTCTCAAAGGCTTTTTCTTGTTCGCTGATCCACGGTTCACGGGAACTTTTTAGAGAGCACAAAAGCACTTAGCTTTTTATCTTATTGTTAAGGATTCATTTCCTACTTCGCAAATTATTTTTTCTAACTTAGTTCTCTAAATTTTTCGAAACGGGAACCAAGTCACTTGGTATTAATAAGGTCGCAATACGCCCTATTTATAAGAAGAGCTGATAGTCTAGTGTCAAGGACTTCAGCCTCCCATTAGAGTCTAACACCGAGGCTCGATGACTTTTTTTTTTTATCCACTACAAGTTAGCCCTTGACTGCGATCTTCGGTTTCTACACGACGCTAAATCGCTTGACGGCACGTCTTTGCCAGTAGGGTGGTAACTAGCCACGGCAGAAGCCTCCCACCAGGCCAGACCAGGGAAAATTCAGAAATTATAAATTCCCAAATTGACCCTGCCGGGGTTCGAACCCGGGAGCTCCGCACGTTAAGGCAACAGCGCTACAAACTGCGCCACGGAGGTCGTCAGGTCGCCACGCCTTCTCTAACCTTTCGAAATAATGTGCATTTTAAGCATTTAAATATAACTTACTATGTATAACGGTAAAGGATAACATCGTAAGGAAGCCAGCATGCTTGAGAGTTCTCTATTATGTTCTCAAAGTAGTAAGTCTAAGCCCTAACCCTTCTCATACTAAGAGGCGACCTACAATCAGTAGCAGGCTGGTGATGATTTGTTGAGATTACTGGTTGAGATGATAGTGATAAGGATGCCCCTTAATAACTAGGCCTTTAATTAGGAATTGCACTAGCTCATTCGCACCGGTAGGAATGATTACGTGATTAAATGCCTTTGCCTGGTGGGAGGCTTCGGCCGTGGCTAGTTACCACCCTACCGGCAAAGACGTGCCGCCAAGCGATTTAGCGTTCCGGTACGATGCCGTGTAGAAACCGATTAGGGGTATGGGTTTTACTGCCATGCCCCTACTACCATCTTAGACTGCATCATCACTTACCATCAGGTGAGATCGCAGTCAAGGGCTAACTTGTTGTGGATAAAAAAAAATGACTATTGTCACGTGCCAGTGGTAAGGATAAGGTTAGTTCAGCCGGTTTGCTGTTTCTATCGCGTATTGAGGGATACGTGAGATGCATGACGCGTTTACATCTGATGAAGCTTGTCCTAAGTTTGGTGTAATGTGGAATTGAGTCTATTTACCCGAGTAATTAAATGATATTATCAAGATCTATTTATGAGCTTATTTACCTATAAATGACTTATTTAATAGAATTTTGCGTAGCAATGGCAAACCAGGAACGCCAGATATCAAAGAGTTTTAAGAATTTAGGTACTTTATCTTTCGTTCATTTGCGTATACGGATTTTGATCTGTTGCTTTCGAGGATCTTTTTAAATTATAGATATAGATTTTTTTTAATTATAGATTGCTTCATAATTCAAGGGTGCTCATAATCAATTCAACATAGTGGAACAAAATATAATAAGTAGGTAGTTGTATTGAAAATTTAAAATTTTCTGAAAAGGACAGGTGATGTTAAATAAAGTACATAATTAGGCTTTCAAAATTTATCTTTTAGGATTATCAAAAGTTATTTTTACTTAAACCAACGGAAATGAACCTTAGACAATGGAAATTGTTTTCACAGATAACAATTCAAGAAATCATACAACAACCTTCAAAAACAATCGTAAAACGAATGAATAGCCAAGGGATGTCAATTCGGTTGAATACGAAAATAAGGTTTTGTGATAAATCGTCTTATTTTTCATTCTAAAGAAAAACGGCCTCATTTATTTGAAAAAGTTTGTGAAAGCTTCAGATAAAAAATGAAATAAAGTGTGTTTTGAAATAATTATATGGGCTTTTGATTGTGAGTAATGTTAATCCTATTAATAAGTAGCTGATGCCCGCGATTTCAACCGCGTGGAATAAGTGTTTTTTAAATTCCCACAGGAACTCATTAATTTTCCGGGATAAAATGTCACTCTCCAGGTCCTCAATTATACCCATGAAAAAAATTACGTCGATCCGTTGCTTTTTTACGGCGTGATTGAAGGACAAACTAACAAACAACACATGTTCGCATTTTTATTATTAGTATACCCAGTATGATATCATATTTTTTTTTAATATAAAACATAAATAGCGCCCAAAGTAAATCAATTAAAAGCCAATTCCAGTCTAAAGACTAGGAAAAGACACATAAAAAAGGCAGCTTAATAGAATGCAAAATTGCAAACTGTATACGTCTCTTTAGCAAGTTTAGTACATAAAACTGCCAGTCATTAGACAGCGGCTGAAAAGGTTGCTCAAATTGTCTTTGACCGAAAAAAGGGTCCCGATAGTGTTAGCATATCGTATCAGTATGTCAGGACATGGTTTAGTTCAAACTGAATATAGCACAACTCTCAGGAATATGACCGATATTTTTAATTTAACTATAATAATAAAAATATTACCTTTTTTTTTTTTTAAATGTATAGGCCAGCGCTTGGCTGCAATCAGACTTGCTTGCTTGATGCAGCCTAAGGTGGAGCGCGCTTGCCTAGAAGATGCCTATTCACTCTTGATTTGAAGGTACCTATATTAAAAGAGGAGGGGAAAACGGAAGCCGGAATACCTACCTACCTACCTACCTACCTATAACTGTGTTATAATGTTTTTTTTGTGTTATTATTAGTTTGCTAGTTTTTTTAGGATATGCGTATTTTATTCAACTGTCCTAAACTCATCCAAAATGACGTTATCTGAAACCTAATTCGTATTATTGTGTTTAAAAGAAACTTGTGATATATTCGTAGGAACTCATGGTAACCTTAGACAAAAACGAATGACTGGTCATCATTCTATCGTTTGGGTCTAATTTGTTTTTAGGAGGTGAAAAAGTTAACATAAATGGTCTCTATTTGCTTGGTTTAAGATAACGAACTGTATACGAATAAGGTTAAGTTCAGCCTAGATTTAAAATTACGATAAAGTTTTACATAAATTTAATACGGACGACTTTTATGCCGTTATGCGCAAACGAGTCGCATCGCTGATGCGCAATGTGAGGGGGAGACCCAACGTCATCTTGAGGGTGTTAAGTGATAAGCCTGACTGTCATATGCTGAGGCACTGGATACATACGCATGTCTATGTACCTAGTGTTCCAGTATACAACTGCAGGCATTTAAATTAGTTATTTTTAATAAGTTTTATTTTGAGTGTACTAATATAGTTTTTAAGTTAATTTTGTACTAACATTAATATGGACATAAGGAGGGTCTGAAATAAACAAATTTTATTTTATTTTATTATTAAATATCAAAGTGCGAATACGTGTGTTATTTTTTAGCCGTACTGTACCTATTGTACTGTATTGTACAGAAATATGGAATCTTACTATTTTGAATTTCATGCAAATAACACGGAACTTTTGTGCTGTAAGTTTGTAGTAACTTTGCTAACCAATTCCAACCATTATAGATTGTTGTATAGGAAAAGTTGCATGGTTTGATAACATGTTTGAAAATTATTGAAGTGAATCTTCTTTAGCATCGTTGTGATTTGAAACTTCGATGAAACGAAAAAGCGACACCAAATAGAAACACACATATTCATAATAGGATTTAGCCTGCGAGAGAACGAGATAGAATACAAGTTATATTTATCTCATTCTCTCGTAGGCTACTTTTCTGAAGTTTCACTTTTTTTTTATATTCCACTATAACCTGATGGTAAGTGATGATGCAGTCTAAGATGGTAGCGGGCTAACCTGTTAGGGGCATGGCAGTTATAATATTAAACCCATACCCCTAGTCGGTTTCTACCTCGTCCAGACCAGAGAAAATTCAGAAATTATAAATTTCCAAATTGACCCTGCCGGGAATCGAACCCGGGACCCCCCGCTTTAAGGCAACAGCGCGCAACACCGCGCCAGGGAGGTCATCGTCGTCACTTCTGCCACCTTCTGCCGTGTGTGAATTGCACACACACAATTTTTTATTAATTTGAATTCATATCGAATGCGTTCTGACATTCAAAATCTAGACGATTGGTTTTACCTACCAATGAGGTAGGCAGTTGGTACATCTGAATATGCTCTGAATGAAATATCACTTATCTTATTTTTAACCGACTTCCAAAAAACGAGGAGGTTCTCAATTCGGCACGTATGTTTTTTTTTTTTTTTAATGTATGTCGGTGCATATCTCCGTGGTTTCTTAACCGATTTGAAAATTTTTTTTTATATTAGGTATTTTATGGTATTATACGGTAGCATTCAAAAGCCCTGAGAAAGATCAAAAGTAAAATATAATTAATGAATTTAGTAATTTGGTTGAGAGAGAAATGAATCAAAAACAATAATATTTTACTCGGAATAAATTTTAATATAATAAGGTACTGAAATTATCCGTTAGATTAACCCTTTGTTTACTAACATAGGATAAGTCTTTTACTTACCATTATGGGCCTTATAAAATTCATTCATTAAAGTAGAATGTCGACCTTTTTTTTGTCTTCCTGGTAATTTTCCATCAGTGCTTCACCTTAGAGCTGATTCGCCTTAAAATAGTGATTCCCTGAACTGAAATAAACATTGGATTATTGATATTGATTGGAATCAAAATTGTGTTATTTAATAATTATGCAGCGATAATAATATTTTGACTAATTCGATAACCTCCCTGATGTAGTGGTGGGCATTTTGATGGGATCAATTCCCGGTAGAAGTTTGATTGATCACTAGAAAAGTAAAAAAAAATTCTAAATTATCGCCAATATAATTTGTATCGACAAGTCATTAAACGTTTCCAGTACGATGCCGTCCAAAAAAATTGCCAGGTGCGATTGTAGTCGAGGGCTAACTTGTAAGAATAATAAAAACTAGACGATGCCCGCGACTTGGTCCGCGTGGATTAAGTTTTTTGATTCCCGCGGGAGCTCTTTAATTTTCCGGGATTAAACCTATCCCTGTACCAAATTTCATCAAAATCGGTTGAACAGGTGGACCGTGAAAGCGTAGCAGACAGACAGATAGACACACTTTGGCATTTATAATATTAGTATGGATTATAAGGGTACCTACTCGTACCTACTTTAATGGTGCATTATTTCAAAATTCATGAAATGACACGCGCACATTCTTTGGAGTACGTAGAGCTTTAATAAAATAAATTCGCATTTTCAATAGCGACATTTTCTCCTCTTACAACTCATTGTCAGCCATTCCTATGCCCTTTTGACGCGTAATTGAAAAAGACGATTGCTATCAGCTGAAAAGAATTTAATAACATACGTTATAAGTGCGACGTCGAGTACATTTCTACTTGCCGTTTAAACGACGTATAAAAGGAGTGAAAATATGGCGAATATTCCGAGAGATTCCAACATTGCTTTTATTATGTAAAGCCGTTGATTTTTAAATCGGCTTTTGCTTACAACTCTGCCCTGCATAATTCAAAGACTTAATGAGTAATGAAATAATATGTGTACTGTTATGTACAGAGCGTGTTTAACAAAAAATAATGTAAGCCGTCTATGTACTTATCTAATTATGCACAGGTACAAGTCTCGAACTGCATAAAATTCAGATACGAAGGACAACTAGTGTCTCTCATGCTGTCTTATCTCGGCTTTACTACTGAAAGTGTGCCTACATTTTTCCAAAAAATGAATCAAATTATAAGTAATTTTCTGTAAAGTTACGGTTCCGCAATTTTTGATATGTATTACTTAAATACATATCAAATAGTTTAGAAACTTTCCTAGTGTGTAAAGCACCATAATAAAAAAAAATTGTTACTTGGCTTTCAATTCACAGTGAAGTAGCGTTATACAACAAAAGCTCTAATATTGAGGTAGGTACAAAATTTAGTGACCAAGGGAAAAGTAAAGCTAAAGTTTATTGAAATGGTTAAAGAATTGGGTGAAATGAAACCTATATAGGAAAGTAACACACCTATAAACGGATTATCGGGTAATATCGACACTTACGATATACCTATAATACGTGAGCGCATAAAATGGCGTTTCTTGTACCTAAACAAAGACTGGTTAAAACTAGCAAGTTCTTTTCTTACTTGCACCAAACTATGTCAATTCAGATAAATTAAATTATGAAATGCTGACAGTTTGTATTAGGTTTATTTTAGGGATGATTTTAAAAGGACAGGTAAGTATAGAAAAGTCAACTGAAACTCTGCTGAAACTTATATAACAGGTTGAAGCAATTCGGCCTTCTAGTAATGCGCTAGGGTTGTCCCTTGCAAAGCCCCCTACAAAGGGTTGATGCATACATCTACATTGGAGTGCATGCAAGTCTTTTTGATAAGAACCTAATTTCAGCTTTGTTTACTATGTCGTACCTACGGGTTAAATGAAACCTAAATTATACCTACTGAAAACGAAACATGGAGCTTATTTAAAGTACGAGCAGTCGGCCATTATGCCATGGTGAAAAGAGAACAGTTGTTATTAAGAAAAGTCGTCGCGTCTTAATGCTACTCCAAGTTGCGAGTGTGCTTTGCGTCTAAGAAATACTAATATCGGGTTAAAAACCTCTCGATATATACTACTCTTCTAAATACAATATCCTACTACATTTACGACACGACCCATTTAAGAAATATAAAACCGCAATACCCTGTTGGGTCAAACGAAACGGCGATAAATCAGTTAAAGTGGCACCGCGATAAGTGGCGATCGTTCGGCAAGTATTCAGTATTTGAAATTGGGGGCGACACCTGCCCTCACATTGATAAACCACAAAAATGCAATGCAGGCGTTTGGCTTTCACACCGTTTCCGGGAAGCAATCTCGACTTACGTACCGGGAAAATTATTATAGCAACCTCAATGATTATAAAATATCCATTTAATGAGGTATCACTAGAAGGGGTTAACCTAAAATAAACCGGCCAAGTGCGAGTCGGACTCGCGCACCGAGGGTTCCGTACAAACCTGTAGTAAGTTTTACGATTTATGACGTATTAAAAACAAGACGAAATGAACCGCAAAACTAACTTTGTTTGTAGAGGTTTATTGTTAATATCAAAAAAACTATGCTAGTTAGAGCGTTGGTTTTATTTTTCCTGTAAAATATACATAAGCTTCTATTGACCATAATTATTTCAGATTTTTCAATTGGTAAACTTCGGAGATAGGGGGGGGGAGGGAACGGTTTTTTTTTTTCATTGCCCAATAAATCAAAAACTATTATGCATAAAAATAAATAAAAATCTGTTTTAGAATGTAGAAGTAAAGCCCTTTCAAATGATATCCCACTCAGTATAGTTATCATACTTTGAAATTTCAAACCCCCGATTTTCCCCCTTTTTTAATTAAACTAAAAATAATTTTCGATTTTTTTTTATTTTAATGATGTTAGGCCACTATTATACACAACTATTCCAAATTTCATGTCGATAGCTTTTATAGTTACTGAAATAATCGACTGTGACAGACGGATGGACGGACAGACGGACGGACGGACGGAGAAAGTCGCACCATGAGGGTTCCATTTTTACCATTTTGGTACGGAAGCCTAAAAATCGACTTTTGCTTTTCATGTTCGAAAGTACTCTAAAAATCTTATTTTTTTTTCATAAATTTGACATGCTTCTGAGAAGCGGTAACAGGTATCCAACACAAATGTTCTAAATTTCAACTTCACACCTGTTAAAGATTTTAAATGGCTGTGACACATAGATACTAGAGATAGATGGAGAGAAGGACAGACGGGCAGACTGACTAAGCGAAACTATGATAGGGTTCATTGTTTCAGTACGACCTTAAAATGGCTCCGCATTCGTTGATTTAGTTTCTAAACCGCAGTGGTCGTTAAACCTGTGAATCTCAGATTCAGAGGTTTAACGGTTATTGTGATATGTGGCATATTTGCCTACAGAATACATGCAACAGTGGCAGCGTTGTCATGCGGCCATAATTCTTTAAAAGCGTCCCGACAGCTGCGCCGTCAGATTGTCAGCGCTTGAGAGGATTTACTATGTCAGTAGCGGGAATATTTCATGACGGCTAAGCAAGCCAACTGCATTCTTTGCCTAGCTTTTTGATAGAGACTTTTTAAAAAGGAAAAAATCATCATTATTAATGCGAAAATGTATTTGTTTGTTCTTCAATCACGCCACGTGGTTCCATGCTATGTTTTGTATACTTAAATATAGTTAAAGGCCTGCTGCATTCTCTAGGCACAGGCTCTAGACTTCCTTTTACGAGGAAAATTAAACAATCCCCTGCACGTTATTAAAAAAACCACATCCACAGATCACACACATTCAACCTTTGGTTACTGGAGAAATGTGCCCCAGCCATGTGTCTATGGCTTCTCAATAAAAGCGCTTTAGGTACCCATCTACTTAATCAAAAATTATTAGTTACTACCTCACATAGGGTTTTCTTTCAAATTGATTTTCCAGAACCTAAGGCAAGAGTCCTTTGTGATTGCCTATTAAATTAAGTTCGCCGATAGTAGAAAATATTATATATAAGACCAATTTAATGCCCTTGTCAGACGTCTTATCGATCTATTGAGATTACAAGTCCTTGTCTTCTTATAACAAATGAATTTTATAAAATAACATTTTTTTACAATGGAGACTACTTTAATAAACTTGCGTCTAAAAGAGTAAGGTCACCCTAAAATAAATGTACATGAATAAAACTGATATATTTTATCTTGTGTCACTCATTACATCGTAGCAGCTCTTGGATTTTCAGGGATAAAAAGTATATAAATGGACAAGTAAACCTGTGCCCCTCGTAGGGATGCAACCTTTCTCTGTACCTTTCAGTTTATTCATTTGAACATGTGTCGTGAAAACGTAGCAGATAAACGGACACGCTTTCGAAATGCCACGACTACCATCGGTTCAGAAAGAAAAATCTATTGAGAAGAGCCGGCAAGAAACTCTTTATAAAAAAGAGAAAATGTTAAAATATAATATACTAGTAACGTAACAAGCCAATAAAGCCAAAGTTTCCAATATAATATGCCAAAGTTGCCAATATACCTACCTACAGTACATATTATACGAAACGTAACAGGTATTTAGGTATTACGCTGACAAATATTATATTAGTCAGCGTAATACCTACTTGTTCCCTCAATATATTGAATAAATCAGTAATTTACTCTCATGTCCACTTGATTGGCAAGCTAATTATTAATCAGTTGAATCTTGAATGCGACATGCAAGAGCTGAAGTAGGCACTTATTCCTATTGGGTGCGCAATAAAGATCGTAGAAAGTTTATAACAGCAAAACCTTGTTATGTTCTTAAGTCTAAATGGCTATTTTAAAAGTGTCTAGCCTCCTAGAAAAATCACTTTTTTAATCTAAGACCTTCGTGAAACAAAAACGGATTAAATAAAGTCCTATATAAGATCAAATTCAATAAGCTACATTACCGAAATCCAAATAGAACGCAATCGCTTCGGTAGGCTGGTTATGATATCGTTAAAGCGAGAGGCGTTGAAGCCACTGACACTAAAAATACGTGACTATTTTATACGATCCTATCTCAAGGAGGAAAAGCGCTTTCCTATATAAAGAGATTTAAATAAGCCCACTTTACCGGATCATACGTTCCTGTATAAAAGTTTGGCAATATTATTATATACTCTATGATACAATTGATCCCTCTATGTGCTCATTATTGAGGGGCATGACCTCTTTCCTTTACGTTATCACAATAATATAAAGTTCAGGGTTTTCTTGGAATAATGATGTGGTGGGTTCTCAGGTCTGCATTTCACTCGATTAAGAGTACTACCTCCTTAATTCAACTCTTAAGTTTGTAAAGATTATCATAAAATGTAATCAACCGGAACCGGAAAGGTCGAATTTGGAACCCCGAATTCGGTCACCAAATCACTCATTATTTTCTTGACATATTGCAGATATTATAGCTAAAAGGATTCATAATTGCAGTGAAAAAATTGTCACCAACCAACTGTTCATTAAAAAAAGTATTGTTGTAGAAATTGAAAGAGACCCTATGAGGCTAGGAATCTTCGAGCATACCTAGTAGGAACTAAGTTTACTGACTCTACCATAAAGCGTTTTTGAGCTACTCCGACGTTTTATTTCTTATCAGAAATGTTCTAACAAAACAATATAAAGTTAGCGACTTTATCAAATTCTTATGAAGTAAAGTTACATTTCTTTTTACGACAAAATTCAATAAGTTACATTACTGAAATCGAAATAGACTCAATCGCTTTAGGGGTTAGTTATGATATTGTTAAGGCAAAAAAGCGTCGATACCGAGACTAAAATTACGTGACTATTTTATACGATCATATTATTATTATTTCACAAAGTAGGGAGGGATAGACTATACATATCTATTGTGCCCTGGTATCTTATGCAATGGTGTACCAGATTTTTTTATTCCATTCAAAGTTAGCCCTTGACTTCAATCTCACCTGGTAAGTAATGATGCAGTATAAGATGGTAGTGGACTAATCTATTAGGGGTATGGCAGTTATATAAACCATACCCCTAATCTACCCCTACAAAGCATAGTATCGGAACGGTAAATTGCTTCGACGAAAAAAACTACTAAAAATTCTGAAATTTTAATTCCCGAATTGACCCTGTCGGCAGGGATCTCGCACAAATTTAGCAGGATCAGTTCCACATAAACCCCGCGGGATTACCGTGAATATTTGAACGCACAAACATCTGCACATCGCAAACAATTATGAATTGTTGTGTTTACCAGCGTGGGAGCAGTAAGTACAATAGTTTTTCACCTGCTGGCTCAATATGAATTAGTTCCTTGGCGGTTAAATATTATGTGCAACTGTCAAAAACTATGAAATGAAATGTTTGACCGAGCGAAGCGAAGGTCTCTGAGTCTACTTGGGTGAATTGGCACTTGTCCGTCCGTCCGTCCGTCCGTCTGTCAGAGCCATATAACTTCTGAATTACTGAACGTAATTACTTCAAATTTAAATATACTATGTAAACCGATGGCCTCCCGCCGAATATGGCTTAAAAAGTTATAAAAATCTTTATTTCAGGGGGCTCTCATAGAAGCGAATGCGAAGTAAAATATTTTTTATAGCATTACATAGGGTTGCGGTATATCATTTTAAAGATAATGAGGAACGGAGTCCAAAAATATTTTTTTTTTAATTTTTCCCCTAAAATTGACGAAATGGGGGGCTTTCAAAGTGGTGATTTTCTGACGTCCAAAGATGACCTCAGAACTCCCAATTTTCTGAAAGGCTGAGCCTGAAACTTGATTAATTATTTGAATTATATCCTGTACTTGAACAAAAAATACTAAAATTAGATAAATATTATAAGGAAACGAAGTTATTTAATTTTTAATGAGCTTACGTATTTTGAACAAACTTCACAATGTTGTCAATAGATGGCGCTCTGTACAAATTTATTCGTTTGTGCTTAAAAAGAAAAGGCTGAGCCTGAAACTTGATCACTTATTTGAATTATATCCTGTACTTGAACAACAAATACTAAAATTAGATAAATATTCTAAGGAAACGAAATTATTTAATTTTTAATGAGCTTCACTATTTTTAACAGAACTTCACATAGATGGCGCTCTGTAAGTTTATGGATACCGCGAGGTCTCAGTTCGGGGCGAACCACTAGTTAATTTAATAGACGACGACTTGACGTCTACACTTCTCATCTTGAGGTCGACGTATGAAAAGTCGGGTTGAACAAATTAACCGATGGGTGCTCAAACAATACTGTACATTATGATCCTCAAATGTTATCAGTAATGTAGGTAATACATGCACCTAAGTTGCTACTGTTTTAATGACTTGTCATATTATTTCTTGAATTATTTCTTGCAAATTTTACACAATCGACAATATTGTCACCACCTGTCGACAAGTGTCTGTAATAATGCCCGCCATTTGGTTTTATCTCCTGAGAGCAATAATATGGTGGACCTTCCTCTATAGCCTTTCGAACTGAATATGATGCGTCAGGCGTTTGATATTCTTTGAGAGCCCGTAGTAAATTTTGAGGCGGTGCGGTGCATGAAAAACGCTCAAAGTAAACAAGGTTGTTCTTTTGTGTTACCTATCTTTGTAAACCTGAGTTACCAACTGGACTGCGGTGGGCGGTTTTAAGATTTTATTTATCGACCTTTGGTATTGATATTTGTATAGTTTTACCTAGCACTTTTGTAAAATAACAGTTTGATGGTTAAAGATGATTTTTAAGTAATATAGTTATTCATTTTAGCATAGGTATAACCAAAGAAATAGTAAGAAAAGGAATGCTTGTATACGATACCACAAAAAGTTCTCAATGACAACTGCATAATATAACTTGTTTCTTGCCAAGAAGGTACCTATTAGGTGTGTGTAAAATTCTTTGGTAATATTATTATTGTAAGTTGGCAGGTCTAGTGTTCCATATTCATACAACGCAGAACAAGCATTATTGACTTTACAAATGCTACCTCAAAGTTTGATACCAGCTCTTGGGGCATTACAATATTTTCTTACGAATTTATCATAAATTTTATATTACAAAGATGACACCCAACCGATGTCAATAAACCACAATAATGCATGTCGTTCGAGATTCATGTCGCCTCCGAAGCAATATGGCTACCTTTCTGTATGAAAATGTCGCGTCAGGGGTTTACCTTCATAATATTGGTAGTCAGAATTTTCTGTTGTTTCCAGTAGAATTTTGTCCATAAAATGTATCCAATTATTATTCTGTAATATAAAATAAAATCTACTTATCTATATTCATTCAAACTGCCTTCAAATTCAGAGCGTATCTCACAACGCACGCACGCATTTTAGGAAGGCGTGCATTACTCATAATGCACGCCTTCCTAATATGAGAGTGACATAGACTTTTTTCCGCGTTATTTACTGTTATTTATAGCGCACACTAGGCGACAGGGCAAAACACCGTACCAATCCGACGCAGACAGCGCGCAGATCCAGTCCCAAGTTTTTTTACACCGGAGTGTCTAGTGTGTTTTACTGCATCCTATATCACGCATAACGGTAGTTATTCGCAAACTGCATCCGAATTCCCTCGTGTTCCTTGGGTCGTCGTTGGTCGCCTTGAAAGCCTGGAAATTGGTGTTCCTTCTGGGTTTTTACTACTTCCTTAATTTCAATTTATTCAATACAATGAAAACTGTATGGTGATACAGGAAACATAACTTGTGATTCTTCGAGTTGTTTTTGACAATACGACACCTGTTCAAATGTGCTCCAGTCAATAAACCAGAATAATACATTTCGCTCGGCGCTCTGGTTTTATGTCAACTGAGAAGGAAAATAATGTTTTATAACCTAAATAATGGCGTGACTCTCGTTGAACTGGGACTTATTTTAAATTTTTTATTAGCTTTATACCTATTTTCGGATTAAAGCAGGCATTTCTTTCTTAGAAGTTCATGATATACAAGGAACAAAAAACAAGAGCGTGGTGGTAATCATTCAGATTTACCTGGTTTATGTGTAACTACAGTAATGGCAACAATCATACTAATATTATAAATGCGAAAGTATGTTTGTTTGTTGGTTTGTCCTTCAATCACGACGCAACGGAGCAACGGATCGACGTGATTTTTGGCATGGGTATAGTTGAGGACCTGGAGAGTGACATAGGCCATTTTTATCCCGGAAAATTGAGGAGTTCCCTTGGGAATTCAAAAAAACTTATTCCACGCGGACAAAGTCGCGGGCATCAGCTAGTCTCCTATAACGAAGGTTAATAATCTCGACCAAATTTCAGCCACGGCGGCCTATCTCCACAGAAATTTATAGCCATCTACGCGAAGATATATTTTAATCAATCAATCGTTTATTTGCTTGAAACATTGTACAATAATAATTATGATATACAATAATGATTACAGTGCTTAGGTTTGCACACACAAGTGCACTCTTTATTTCCTTACTCCCGCCAATAGTATTGAGTTAAATTTATTGTCAGAAAAACTACTAGTGGTCAGAAGTAAGCAGCTTACGACAGTACGATTTGAGAGAATATTTCTATGATCACAAAAGTTGCATAGGTACTTACTTTATCTACAGTCTATATTTGGTTCTAAAGATAATGTCAAATTAGTTTTTAACGTCTCAATGTATTCCGGTCTGAATAGATGTCTTGTTGCCTGACAAGGTCATTAAATTCTGGTCGCGTTTATTTCCAACCTCCGGGGATAATTGAGGGGACTATTTTGTCCAATATAAAATGACTGGCTGGTTTTTTCCTTTAAAGTCATTATGTTCTGAGCCTTGAGCTGAATGTCAGCGTGTCATTACTTTTATTGGAGACTTGGGCACTAAAACCGAACCAATTTATTAATAGGTTTTATTATTCCTGTAAGTTTATATTTTAACGTTTTTATACCAGTTATGGGTACTTCATTCAATATCCCATTGCACCCCGATTCTCGGTGTAATTATTTGTATAGCAAGTAGAAGTCACTGGTAATAGGATTTTCTGCTTGGTTTACAAATTTATAAAAACTGTAAGTACAGTCGTACGTGTTAATCATACTATATCCAATATTGAAATGCTTTTATGGGTTGTGAAACAGCTGATCCCACGGGATCACACTTTAAAAAGGGAACGGAAGAAAACACAACTAGCTTTAAACTGTTATAATATAAATATGTTCGGGGTGACAATTGACACTAAATTTTAACCTACCCTCAATATACATTACACCCTCACACTTAAACGAATACACACACAAATAATCATAAACAATAAAAAATACTAATTACTACAGGTACTTAATCTATATCTAGGCCATATCTAGAAACAGGCTTCACGGTACGGCCCGAGCGAGTCACACGCAGAGGTGTCGAAACGCCCTCTGCCCCCGCCCTCGCGCTAATACCTTGTTCCTGCCCGCTTTCGTCCTCCTCCTGACCAACACTGGTCCTTGGAGTAACCGAATCACCACTTTCCTCAGCCGACCCCACTTCCGGATTAGGCCAAACCGGTTTCGAATTTTTTTTTCTTAATTTTAACTGATCAATGTGTTTTGTTACCAAAGTACCATCAGACCTCTTTACTAGATAACGACGAGACCCTAGAGGCTCCTGAATTCGACCCTGAAGCCACCGATCCGCACTAGCATGTTCACGAGCCCAAACTTGATCCCCCGAAACGAATGACCTATCAACCCCGCGCGCGTTTTCCACTTGCCGATGCTGTGCCCGCCTAACCTTATCCTCCAGCCCGCGATAACCTCGTAACAAATCAAGGCGAGAACGCAGAACGCGCCGCTGCAATAATTGTGCGGGTGCCTCACCCGTCGTGCTATGAGGCGTATTACGATAGGCCATAAGATAGGCCTGAAGGGCGGCATCTACGTCTACCTTTAATCGCTTGGCTTTTTTAATAGCCTTCTTGCACAATTTCACTGCATTTTCCGCCGCGCCATTTGAAGCGGGATGATACGGTGGCGAAAACGACTGCTTAATGCCATTTTGTTCTAAAAACTGTTTAACTTCCCCACACGAAAACGCCGCAAAATTGTCAGAGACCAGCTCCTTAGGCAGCCCAAACCGGGCAAAGGTTTCCCGCAGGACTCTAACAACCGCCGCAGATGTCATCCGGGCCATTCTAAATACCTCTATCCATTTAGTCGACGAGTCGACCAAAACTAAAAACGTCTCCCCATCCACGGGCCCCAAGAAGTCAATATGAACCCGGGTCCACGGCTCTGGAGAATACGGCCAGGGTTGAGGTGGCGCGGCCGGCGGGGCACTGGCCTCTGCTGCGCATGCGCTGCACTCACGACTGGTGTCTTCAATGTCCTGATCCAACCCCGGCCACCAGACATAGCTACGGGCGATACTCTTCATTTTCACCACTCCCATGTGTCCAACATGAAGCTTTTTTAAAATATATTTTCTTAAAATTTCTGGAATAACTACTCTATAACCCCATAATACACAGCCCTGCTCTAAGTATAACTCATGTTTTTTTAAAAAGAATGGACGCAGCTGCGCGTCGTTACATTGTGCCGGCCATCCCGATGTAACGTACATCAGCACCTTGGCTAATACACTATCCTTATGTGTGGCTTCCCTAACAGCTTCGCAAGTTACCGGCAAGAAATCTTGTATAAAATTTAGGTAAGTAATTTCCGGGCGCACCTTCGCTTGTTCCTCACTTGGCAACCGAGATAGGGCATCTGCCCCATTACTGGCACTAGCAACGTATTCTATATCGTAAGTGTACCCCGAAAGGAGAACTGCCCACCTTTGCAACCGGCCGGCCGCCATAACTGGAATTCCTTGTTTACTGCCAAAAATAGTGACTAGCGGTTTATGGTCCGTACGCAACGTAAACTTTCTGCCATATAAATACTGATGGAATTTTTTTATACCGTAAATGATAGCCAATGCTTCCTTCTCAATCTGCGAATAACCTTTCTCCGCGTCATTCAACACCCGCGACGCATACGCCAGGGGGCGCTCGATACCCGCCGGCGACCGGTGCGCGACGACCGCTCCGACCCCTACGTTGCTCGCGTCCGTCGTCAGCACGAGCGGCAGTTCCGGCGAATAGTGCGCCAAGATATCACTAGAAGCCAATAAATTCTTAATATCAACGAATGACTTCTGACATTGTTCCGACCACTCAAACTTCGCATTTTTCTTTAACAATGCATATAATGGTGCCAACGTCGTCGTTATATTATTTATAAATTTCGCGTAATACATAATCATACCTATGAAAGCCCGCACTTCGGTAGTATTTTTAGGAACCAGTAGGCCTTGTATCGCTACTACCTTTTTAGGACACGTTCCTATTCCCTCCTTGCTAATTACGTAACCTAGGTAGGTGACTGAATTTTGGAAAAATTCACATTTCTCTTTTTTTATTCTCAATCCATACTTTTGCAATCTTTGGAAAACTACATGTAAAACCTCCAAGTGTTCCTTGTCTGTCCTAGCTGTAATAATGACGTCATCCAAATAAACCCCTACAGTAGGCAAATCTCCGAATATCTGTTCCAATTTCCGCTGAAATATCCCCGGGCTTGATGCTAGGCCATAAATAAGTCTATTATACTGAAATAACCCCTTATGTGTATTAATAGTGGTGTATTTCTTAGACTCATCCAACGGAAATTGCGCATACGCTTGACTTAGGTCGATTTTCGAAAACTTTTCTCCACCATTTAATTTAATAAGTAAATCGTCTATGCGCGGAACCGGATACCTATCGATCTCCAAATACTTATTTAAAGTGATCTTATAATCCCCGCAAATGCGAATGGTACCGTCAGACTTCACTACGGGAACAATCGGTGTGGCCCAATCGGAGGTCTCGACTGGAGTAATGATTCCGTCACTTACCATTTGGTCCAGAGCCCGCTCGACTGGCTCTCGCATCGCAAAAGGAAGCGGACGAGCGCGCATGAACACGGCCTGGGCACCCTCTCGCAACCGGAGCCCCACCGTGCCGCCCGTGAATCGCCCTAGGCCGTCCGCAAACACCTCAGCATATCTGCAACTGAATTTGTCTAAACTAAAACTTTCACTATCATACAATTCGTTTCCTAGCTTATTACACTGTGGTGACATAATTCCTAGTTCCTCTAACCATTCACGACCGATTAGAGAGGTCGCCGCATTCCGAATTACATACAAACTTAATTTACGCACAACCTTATTATATCGTATCGTCGGCGTTATCTTGCCCATGACCTTGACATTCTCCCCCGTGTAGTACCGCAGTTGCAAGTTACAGTCTTCTAATTTACAATGATTACTAAATAACTTAACATAACAGTCGTAACCGATACAAGAAATTGTACTGCCTGTATCAATCTCCATAGATAAAGGATTACCACAAACTTCGAGTGTCATCATATAAGGTTTATACTTAGAGAGATGCTGCAAATTAAAACACAGGGTAGTTACCTCGCTACTACTATTATCGCCTGAGTCTTCGCCGACATCCGCACCTATGTAATTGTTATATGACGACGACGTCACTCTAGGACACATCTTTTTCAGGTGGCCCCCTTGGTTACAAATTCGGCAGACATAGATTCTAAATTTGCAGGTCATGGGGTCATGCAACCCCCCACAAACTCCGCAGGGTCTACCGTTCATTCCTATCGGCACACGATTCGCAACTGCTGCCTCTCGAACACCGTATCCCGCAGAACGTGAACTTCGCCCTCTGTTGCGCCCGCGCTCGCCGCCTCTGGCACCCCTGGGACTCGACCTGACTGCATACACGTCCGCCCGGCCTGGCTGGTTTCCTCCCTGACTGCGCTCATCCACACACGATTGATTATAATTATTGTTCGTGACCGCTACACTGCCGCGATTTAAACTACCAACATTCACCGCCGCCGCGTTCTTCTCAGCCGCCTCTAACGCGTTTGCCAATGCCAAGGCTTTCTTAAAATCCAACTCCTCTTCTGCAAAAAGTCGTTGCCTGGTAGTCTCGCAAGATAGTCCACACACTAGTTGATCCCTTAAATTCTCGTCTAACATTGCCTTAAACTCGCACTTCATGGCCAACTTTTTCAATTCAGCGACATATTCCGCTATTGTTTCACCACTATTTTGCTTCCGCTGCCTAAATCGGTACCTCTCTGCCAATATACTAGGTGTCGGCTGCAAGTGATTAGCCATGACCTTCACGACCTCCTTGAATGTCATCGACGACGGTTTGTTCGGCGCACACAAAGTCACTAACAGTTCATACGCATCACCGCCCATGGCTGTAATTAATGTAGGCACTTTCAGCTGTTCTTTCGTGTCATTCACTAGGAAATATTGCTCAAACCGCTCCGCGTACAGCTTCCAATTGCCAGTCGCCGGGTCAAACGCCTCGATCTTACCAAGCGACATTCTGTATTACGTCCCGCACTTTGCGTTCACTCTCGTCTCACAAAGTATGCCTAATATGTACGTCGCCGCGTGAGCCGATAAATCCTCGTCGCCACTGAAACAGCTGATCCCACGGGATCACACTTTAAAAAGGGAACGGAAGAAAACACAACTAGCTTTAAACTGTTATAATATAAATATGTTCGGGGTGACAATTGACACTAAATTTTAACCTACCCTCAATATACATTACAGGTTGATTCATTTCATAGATGTTTACTTTGTAGCGTATTTCAAGTTTATTAATTAGTGGTTTACGGTATGTACGGAATTGAATTTTAATTGATACTTATCATGTTATAGGCGTCTTGTCTGACAGTTGCAAAATGCTGGCGTAGGCTGTCGTATAGGGTTGGTTGTTACCAATGAAGTTGGAACGTTGCGTGGCGTGTTGCAAATCTGTTTTACTTTTCGGGATGCGTTAATTAATATCATTTTTGGTGAAAATTTTTATTCGACTGCTGCCGACTCAAGAACGTGTCTAGTTTTGCCATGGAGTTAATAGGTTTACCTGCAAATTTTACGCCGTCTATTGATAGATATTAGCCTTAAGCAATGTCCTTTTTATTATTTCGCTTCGTACAGGTGGGAATCTACTTATTACTGAAATAAGCAGATGCTTTTGCATATTAATTAAAACTACATTATATCAAAAATGCAAAGTTGTATAAAATTTTGATTTCAGATCTTATTTGACTGGACTATACATAAAAAGTTCGGTATGGGTATAAATCTCTCAGGCCTTTAAATCATCTTGGAGATATGATCGTATAAAACAGTCACGTATGTTTAGCGTCAGGCATCGCCGCTTTGCTCTTTAACAGCATCATAACCACCCGCGGCCACCCGGCCTCTGCAATGGAGCTTATTGAATTCCTACGTGAAATGGGTTTTGTATTCGCAAATTCCTGGTTCCCTGCCGTTTTGTTTGCAATTTCTAGTGAATAGTATTTACTAACGGAATCCATATAAGATATTTATTTATTTATATAAATTCCGTTTTTGATGAAATAAATAATTTAATTCAGTCGTGCCGTTCCAATCCAAACCAATTCATATTTAGATTATAAATGCAAAGAGTTTTTCCAGTCTCTCTGTTTCTCAGCCCATGATTTTACCTTTCAAAGAATTTCTTTGATTTTCTCTAACCGCATTAAAAATCATAAGATTCAAAATTACGATATAATATATAATAGATGTATACGAGGATTAGAGATATAGGTTCAAAATTACAACTAATACTATTCTATTAGATTATTCTGTCTAACAAAATAATATAATTGTTTCTAAAAGTCTAGTCTGATGATTCTTACTAGTGTTTTTCAGCTTATCTTATATTCTCCCCGATATAATGGGATAGGTTTTAGGTGATGCAAAAAAAAACATCACAATTTGACAAAAGAGGGATGAGACACTCGAACGACCTTTGACATAGACCCACCAGAGACACCCATAACACGACAAAATTTGCGTAACGTAATTAGAGCATGGCCCCTAAGGCAAAAAGTAATTAATGTGCCTAATAAAATATTTTTTTGAACATTACCTGTCTTAATAATAAAAGTGAAACATCACAAGAAAAGTCTACATACCCAAGTTTTTCCTGGTTTGTTTTCTCGTTGTATTAATTTAGGACCCCAGTTTTGGACCTTTGGTAAATTTTTATCTTTTCTTTGTTAAAATAATTCATTACCTTCACCGTACCACTAAGATGGGTTAGGTCAAATACAAGGTATAAAGGCTCTACACAACTGCCATCACTGTTCTCGTAAACTGTTAAGTAGGATGGGTTAGGTCCAATAGTAAGAATAATGGCTCTACAAAACTGCCATCACTGTTTCAGTAACCTGTTATGTAGGATGGGTTAGGTCCAATAGTAAAAATAATGGCTCTACTGAATTGCCATCACTTTCCCAGTAAGATGGGTTTGTATCTATACTTATCTATACTTATAATAAAACTGTAACATGTCCAATTCTGTACATTGAAGATATTTTGAAAATTTTTTTTGGAAGGCACTCATTGTTCGATACTGAAGCCAAATCTGTAATTTTTTTCATTTTTGTCTGTCTGTCTGTCTGTCTGTCTGTCTGTCTGTCTGTATCTTGGCCGCGCATCACGCCGAAACTACTGAATGAATTCAAACGAAACTTGGCACGATTTGAGCCCATACTACGAGGTAGGACATAGGATACCTTTTATCCCGAAATTCTACCCCCGAAGGGGTGAAATAGGGGTTGAAAGTTTGTATGAAAGTCCTTAATTTCTCAAGTTATAGCCATGAAACTTGATACATGAGCTGCGGGTTGAAAATGGAGACATACGTGTTTCACAGTTTTTGAAAATTCGACCCCCAAAAGGGTGAAATAGGGGATGAAACTTTGTATGAAAGTCCTTCGTTTCTCAAGATGTTTTACAAGTTATATCAACGATACTTTTTATTTTGGATAACGGTAAAAAATGAAGAAGTACGTGTGTCACAGTTTTTCAAAATGTCACCCTCAATGGGGTGAAATAGGGGTTGAAAGTTTGTATGAAAGTCCTTCATTTCTCAAGTTATATCGATGAAACTTGGTATACAAGCTGCCGGTTAAAAATGAAGAAATACGTGTTTCACAGTTTTCGCAAATTTTACCCCCGAAGGGGTGAAATAGGGGTTAAAAGTTTGTATGAAAGTCCTTCATTTCTCAAGTTATATCCATGAAACTTGGTATATGAACTGCGGGTTAGAAATGAAAACATACGTGTTTTACAGTTTTTCAAAATTTCACCCCCAAAGGGGTGAAATAGGTGTTGAAAGTTTGTATTAAAGTCCGTCATTTCTCAAGTTATTTCGATGAAACTTGGTATATCCACGCGGACGAAGTCGCGGGCATCAGCTATAATGAATATAATGGCTCTACACAACTCTATAAACAATGAGTTGTTATCAATCTAGAAAAAAAATTCGATGTTTCGACATCGCTCTGTATAGGACATATTATCAAAAGTGTTATATTTTGTAGTAGATAAACTATTTCTTAAAAAAACAACCACTTGTTGCAACGGTGCGCCCTATTCTTTTAAATTCATTGTACCACTGATATGGAGATAAAACTATTGTTACTTTTATGATATTATTGGAAAAAAATATTGTGCGCCGGTTGCAGGTTCCATTTTTGAAAATGCTAATTGTTTTTCATCAACTTACTGCTGGATATTATATTATTAACTAGTATGTAAAAATAGAGCTTTTGTTTTATGAAAATAGCTACTTGGTACTTTAAATACCTCGGTATTAAAATATTCTATCTGAAAAAGATCTCCGAGAAAGCGGAAAAAGTTACTCTCAAGAAAGTAGTTCAAAAATATCACGTGAGTTCTTCATTTTTCGATAAAGAAGAAAAAGGGACGTGAAGTATCCGAAATTGAAGCAGGCAATACAGGGAGCAAGTCGGTAGCCTATGACATTATTAAACTTCAGCGCATCTCTGGCGGGAGTGATGCTAGAAAACTACGTGACCGCATTGCACAATCGATGTTTTCCTCTGAAAAATCATCAAGTCCGAAATTCGCCCCGGATACGGAGTGAATACAAAAAAATTACGGCAATCTCCGAATGGGACATTTACAGAGTATCCTGCATAAATTCGTGGATAACGCTCTAGTTTGAGTTTTATTATCGCGTGCACGATATCTAGGACGATATAGCTCTATATTTTACATTTTATTAGGTCCAGTGAAAGTTTTTTTTTGAGAAATAAGGTTGTACCTACTGACTATAGATTTTACGTTTTATGCGTTTGTTTACCTTAGTCATATTATTTAGTTAAACTGAGTTTGAGGAGGATGTTATTCGTAGAAAAGATCACATTATTTTCTGCTTTTTACTATTTATTTATTTATTTACTTACATTTTTTATGAAACATTTTTGTTCAAAACCGAAACATTTCATTTCAGGCGTCTTGAAAATACTTGTCAGACGAAATGAATAGCGTCCAATTTCTTTTCTAAACCTCCCTTTAGTTAGCTCTATAAAAGACCTTTGGAATAAAACGTCGACGCATTAATTCAAGTGCAACACGAAAAATGCATTAGCGGCCGCCGGCCATTCGTCATTGTCCCAGCTTTCTTTTGGACAACGCTCAACCTACGGGAGTATTGGCCGGGACATTAAAATCCCATTTCAGCCAAGTGTTGCCGATTTTTCCAAATGACATGCAATAAAACTAACATAGGAATAAATATTTACTAAATTTTGATCGATGAGAATTGTTACAAATCAGTAGAAAAGGTGTTCAAAACTCAGCGATTGCTCTCGGCAATGTCAAATAGTTATGCCGTTTTTATGATTGATTAATTATTTATTAGATAGACTTTAGAGGCAGGCAAGTGTCAAATGTTTAAAACTTGCCTGTTCCAATAGAAAATAACTTTTTTTCAACTTCGTTAACGTCTGATCACGTAATTTAATCTGAAATTCGACCATTAATAATGGGAATAACTATGGGATGGGGATATGATGGGGATATAGAAAAACTTGTCGTCTTTCAATACTCCCATCACTATTGGTCGAGTGGCAGATAAGATGATATGATCAGATGTTAAAGGAGTTGAAAAAAAAGCTCATCTCTATTGGAAGCTGCAGTGGTACAGCTGCAGAGTAACAGTTACCTACAGCCTAGAGTTTAAGCTATCAAGATTTCAGAATAAGGGCTCCCAAACAAAACTGTGATGCGATTCGATGCGACGTTGCATTGCAGGTCAGCAGAAACGCAGACGCGCGTGCATTGCACGTGCAGAAATTTTCATCGCAGGTTCCTGCGATGCAAATTTCTGCGATGCGATTTCGTGCGGCAAAGCGTTGGTTCAGGTGACCATACGCTCGACGGTAGTCTAGCGTACTGGACGTGATTTTAGAAGTAGTGACATGGATCGAAAGAAGCGTGTTATAGTGCTGTTATTGTTAAATAGATATAGAAAAAAAAGAAGATTTTGGGTTCATCCACTTATTACAATAATGAACGCTGATGGGAACTATTTTATTCGAAAATGCAATGGTTTGAGAACAGAGGAAGATAAATTTTTTGATTATTTTAGAATGAGCATATCTTCATTTGTCCCAAAGGACGGGGCGCTCCTCAATTAACGTTATTAAAAAACTAGCTGATGCCCGCGACTTCGTCCGCGTGGTTTAAGTTTTTTGGATTCCCGTGGGAACTCCTTAATTTTCCGGGATAAAAAGTAGCCTATGTCACTCTCCAGGTCTTCAACTATACCTAAGCTAAAATCTTCGCTTCGTTGCTTCGTTGCGGCGTTATTGAAGGACAAACCAACAAACAAACACACTTTCGCATTTATAATATTAGTATGATCCACGTCAACGTTTACCATATTTTTACACAACGACGGCGGCGCCTTGCCCACACGCTGTCTCAGAGCGGACTAAAAATGGGGTCACCTAGTGTGACGTAACATCGCAAGAATGTGCGATGCGAATCAAATGCGATAGATAGATAGATAAATACTTTATTGCCACACAAAACATTAAAAAGAAACAAAAAAGAGAACAAACAAAAACAAATAAGTGCGCAAAGGCGGTCTTATCACTAAAAGTGATCTCCTCCAGACAACCTTTAAATAAAGAAACAAACGCAATGAAGCGGGATAGTGCAACAACACTAGTACATATAATATACTACATAAACTATACATTCTAAAAATACATAAACAATTACACTAATAAAAAAAAAAATACTAAAATATATACCAATATATATAAATATATATATATAATTTAGACCTACATAACAAAAAGTAAACAAATACATAAATAATTTATAGCATATTAGTAAGATAAAAATCCTTCAAACGATCCTTTAAAAATACTCAAAGATTTTGACTGTCTAATGTCACTTGGCAGTGCATTCCATAACTTAGCTGTCTTTACCGTAAATGAATTTGCATACACCTCAGCCCGACTTAACGGTATTTCTAACTTGTTGTCGTCCCTAGACCGCAAATAAATTTGTATGTCTTTGCTGCCAAGAAAGGTGAATCGCTCTTTCAAATAGGGTGGGGTTTGTGGGTGATATAAAATAGTGTATAGAAGCGAAAGAGCGTGTAAGTTTCTACGGGATCGAATTGGCAGCCACTTCAACTGAGCCCGAAACTCCGACACATGATCATATTTGCGCAGGCCATAGACGAAGCGAATACATACATTCTGCAATCTATCCAATTTGTTAAGCATGGTCTCCGATAAATCCAAATAACTAACATCAGCATAGTCCAAAATGGGTAAAAGAAGAGTATTTGCCAAAAGTATTTTAGTTTTTACGGGCAAAAAATGTTTACACCGTCTTAAATACCCAAGAGCAGCAAATATCTTCCGACTCAGCTCTGACACTTGCGGAACCCAAGACAAAGAATTATCTAAGATAAGGCCAAGATCCTTAACCACACTACTTAGGGATATGACAGTGCCATCTAAGAGAACAGGTGGTGCACTATTATGGGAAAGTAAGGAAATGTAATAATTGCTGCCAATAATAGTTACCTGAGACTTATTTGGATTTATCAAAAGACCATAAGAACGACACCAAGCACTAATTTTATTTAAATCCGCATTGACAGTATCAATAGCAACAGCTAGATCATCAATGGTTGCCGATACATACATCTGCAGGTCATCCGCATACAAATGAAAAGAAGAAGAAATAACTGAGGTAACAGAGTTGATATAAATGGAGAAGAGAAGAGGAGACAGAACACCACCCTGCGGAACACCAGCTTGCAGAGAAATAAATGAAGAAAACTTATCACCCAAACGAACACACTGCTGACGATCACAGAGATAAGATCGAAACCAACTGATGACAGTAGGAGACATATTAACAGCCCTTAACATAGCTAAGAGCAAATCAAAGTCTACTGTATTAAATGCATTACTGAAGTCTAATAATACAATTACTGTAAGGAGCTTATTATCAACCGCACACCGAATATCATCACAGACCTTGATAAGGGCTGTTGCTGTGCTATGACCCCGCCGAAAGCCTGATTGAAAACTTGACAAAATATCATACCTAGTTAGATAGATGCTTAATTGTTGATGCACAATACGCTCGAGCACTTTGGATAAGAAAGGGAGGATGGAAATAGGTCGGAAATGAGAAGGTGTTAAAGGATTTTGAACTTTAGGAACAGGAATAATATAAGCTTTAGTCCAAGCGATAGGAAAAGCACCAGAGGTAAGTGAAAAATTAAAAATATGACATAATATTGGAATGATACCATCAAGTGCAATAATAATCATCTTCCTGCTTACCCCATCACTACCAATAGCATCAGATTTTATAGCAAGAACATGCTTTCGAACCTCATCTGCAGTTGTAGAACTGAACTGGAACTGAGGCCCACTATGCACTGGAATAGAATTTAGGTAACTAAGCGTTCCTTGTTTAATTAGCACATCAAAAGGACGGGCACTAGCAAAGCTATTATTGAGAACATCTAAGTCAGCATATTGAAATGAAATTATTGTCTGTGAATATGTCAAAGTTAATGTCACTTGCGTCTATTTTGAAGTTGACACACGTCAAGCAAATGTCAGTTCTCTTCACAGCGTCTTTTCTGTTCTGCGTACCTAAAATTTGTATTCCCTCGTTTATAATTAAGTTTTTCTATAAATAAAACAAAGTTCAGTTGTGCAAAGTAGTTTTATTACAACAGGTTATGGCCCAGTCCATCTATCTGATTGAAATAAGTATCGATATCTAAAAAAAAGAAAACTACTTCGAAAAACGACAAAATCGTTTTTGTGAACTTTGGACTCTGCAACGGTTAATGTTAAAAGTTACGAAAAAATGTCTTCAAATAACGCAATGACGCTTATAGAAAAACTTAGTGGACGTGACAACTACTGCACTTGGAGATTTGCAGTGCAAACGTATTTGCAACATGAAGAATTGTGGAGTTGCATTGAGCGTCTGGACAGTGACCCCGTGAACCCTAAACTTGACATCAAAGCTAAGTCTAAAATTATATTACTAGTAGATCCCATTAACTATGTGCACATACAAGAAGCCAAAACTGCTAAAGAAGTATGGGTGAATCTCGCTAAAGCTTTTGACGACAAGGGATTATCACGCCGAGTTGGGTTATTGAAAGAGCTGATTACTACGACGTTAGAGGGTTGTCAAAACATCGAGGAATATGTGAACAAAGTTATGTCAGCTGCACACAAACTAAGAAACATTTCATTTGAAGTAAATGATGAATGGCTAGGTACTTTACTCTTGGCCGGATTACCTGAAATGTACAAGCCGATGATTATGGCTATGGAAAGTTCCGGTGTGCCTGTAACAGCTGACTCCGTAAAGACTAAGCTATTACAAGAAGTTAAGAGCTCCGAGTCTACAGCTTTGTATGTGAACAGAAATATTAAGTCTAAGCAGACTGAGAAGAATAAAAGCCAAAGAGGTCCGCGCTGCTTTTCCTGCAATCGACATGGGCACATCAGTAAATTTTGTAAACTAAAGAAGAAGGAACAGAATCAGAATAAAGAGTCTGGCTATGTTGCTGTATTTTCTGCAACCACAAGCAACTATGGCGGTTGGGTGATTGACTCGGGAGCATCATCGCACTTAACGATGAGGGATGACTGGCTCTACGACATAACACCACCTCCGATCTCAAGTATCAGAATTGCCAATGATAAAATGCTCGAAGTGAAAAGTTGTGGAAAAATAAATTTAAATGTGGTTAACAACATAGGAAAAGTTCAAACAATTCAGGTTAAAAATGTTCTCTATGTACCCGAGTTAGCAACAAACCTCCTTTCTGTTAGTCAGATGATTAGTAATGGATGCTCCGTTCAGTTTAACGAAGGTGGCTGTAAGATATTCAACAAGGAGAATACTGAAGTTGCAGCAGCTACACTCATTCAGAACATGTACCGGCTGAATACACACAGTGTTCCAGCATACATCTGTAAGTCTAATGAGTCTGATTGTTATCTATGGCATCAAAGAATGGCACATTTAAATTTTGGAGATTTAAATAAACTAACAGACTGCGCTGAAGGTGTGAAGGCTTTTAAAAATAAAGACAGTATTATCTGTGAATGCTGCCAGAAGGGAAAACAGTCTCGATTGCCGTTTCCCACTGAGGGTTCCAGAGCAAAACGACCGCTGGAAGTAATACATTCTGACATCTGTGGACCGCTGGAGATGAAATCACTGGGAGGAGCTCGCTATTTCCTCACCTTCACAGATGATTATACAAGGAAAGTATTTGTTTATTTTTTAACTAATAAGTCAGATGTATTTATCAAGTTTAAGGAATTTAAAGAATTAGTAGAGAATCAGCTTAATTCAAAAATAAAATGCATCCGCACAGATAATGCAAAAGAATATTTGAGTAATGAGTTCTCAATTTATTTAAAAAGGACAGGTATTATTCATCAAACTTCTAATCCATATACTCCACAACAAAACGGGCTGGCTGAGCGTATGAATCGCACCTTGATGGAGAGAGCTCGCTGTATGCTAATAAATTCTAATTTACAGAAACAGTATTGGGCTGAGGCAGTAGCTACAGCAGCCTATATAACAAATAGATGTCCCACACGTGCACTGTCATATGCTACACCTGAGGAGTTATGGTCCGGGAAGAAGCCTAATTTGAGCCATATTAAAATTTTTGGCTGTGAAGCTATGGTTCACACACCCAAGCAGAAACATCAGAAACTGGATCCTAAGGCAAGTAAAATGATTTTTATTGGATACTGTGATACTACTAAAGGATACAGGCTGATTGATCCTAAAACTAAAAAAATAGTAATTAGTAGAGATGTTGTTTTTCTTGAAAATTCGATGAAAAGAAGTTGTGTGATGGTACCCTTGACAGAAAGTAGCAATGAGAAGTCGGTAACAACCAGCTCACAGACAGAGAGTCATCAAGGTCCAAAAGAATTAGATGTTACGGCTACCTCAACAGATGAATCTTTCTATTCTGATGAAGGGTCTGAGTATATACCTGAAAAAGAGGTTGAATCATCATTCAGTTATAGAAATATTACCTTAAGACCTAGAAATAAAAATAATTTAAAACAAAATACTAATACATACCTTTGTCAAGGTGGAGATCTGGAACATCTGGCCCTGCCGCAAACCTATCATGAAGCCATCTCCTCGGCAGACAAAGAGAAATGGGAACAGTCGATTCGAGAAGAATTGAAAGCACATGAACAAAACCAGACTTGGCAATTAGTGGAGAAACCACTAGGAAAGAAGATAATTGGCTGTAAGTGGGTCTTCCGTATTAAAGACGAGCCATCCGGTCCTCTTTTTAAGTCTAGGCTATGTGCTAAGGGATGTTCACAAAGTTATCAAATTGACTACAACGAGACGTTTTCACCAACTGTGAGATATGACTCAGTCCGAATATTACTTTCTGAAGTATGTCAACAAAATCTAAAAATGATACAATTTGATGTTAAAACTGCATTTCTCTATGGAGATATAACAGAGGATATTTATATGACACCACCAGAAGGGCTAGAAGCACCAGAAGGGCTAGAAGCACCAGAAAACTATGTATGTAAATTAAATAGATCCCTGTATGGTTTGAAGCAGGCACCACGATGTTGGAACCAGAAATTTGACTCTGTATTGAAGAAATTTGGTTTAGTGAATAGTCACTCTGATAAGTGTGTTTATACAGGTCAATTAAATAACACTAAAGTATATTTACTATTGTATGTTGATGACGGGTTGGTTATTTCAAAAGATGAATCTATTTTGGAAAAGATAATACAGGATCTCAAACAAAATTTTCAAATAAAAACCTGCAAACCAGTGAATTTTGTAGGCTTGCAAATAGAAAGATATGATGATCATATAATTATTCATCAACAAAAGTATATTGAAAAGCTGCTTTCTAAATTTAACATGAGCAATGCAAATAGCAGTAGCATTCCCGTTGATCCTCATACTACCCTGGAGAAGAGCAAGTTAGACCCTGACCGCAGAATACCATACAGAGAAGCGGTAGGATCTCTCATGCATTTGGCTATAGTTAGCAGACCTGATATTATGTATGCTGTCAGCTTAGTGAGTCGGTATCTGGATAGTTTTGATAATACTCATTGGAATGCTGTCAAGAAGATACTTAAATATCTGAAGGAAACTCAAGACTATGGTCTCAGTTATTCTACATCAACTCACAATATAGTTCAGGGCTACAGTGATGCTGATTATGCAAAAGACACTGAAACCAGAAGATCCATGACTGGGTATGTCTTCATTAAAAATGGTGCAGCAATCACATGGGCAAGTCAGCAACAGCCAAGCATAGCCTTGTCAACCACAGAGGCTGAGTTTATGGCTGCATGTGCTGCTACAAAGGAAGCAATATGGATAAAAAGACTGTTGTTAGATTTAAGTATATTTAATCAGGATTCTCTATGTTTGAATATTGATAATCAAAGTGCCATCTCTGTGATTAAAAATATAGATTATCATAAACGTTGTAAACACATAGATGTAAAGTATAAATTTGTAAAAGAGAAGTTTCAGGAAAAGGAAATAGATTTAAATTATGTATGTACAAAGGATCAACTTGCTGATTTGTTTACAAAAGCATTGCCAAGAGATAGATTTATATATCTAAGAGATAAGATTGGCATTTGTAAAGTCAAAAATTAATTGTTTTGTTTGTTAATAGCTAAAGTAGAGGCAATAATTTAGTGGGAGTATTGAAATGAAATTATTGTCTGTGAATATGTCAAAGTTAATGTCACTTGCGTCTATTTTGAAGTTGACACACGTCAAGCAAATGTCAGTTCTCTTCACAGCGTCTTTTCTGTTCTGCGTACCTAAAATTTGTATTCCCTCGTTTATAATTAAGTTTTCTATAAATAAAACAAAGTTCAGTTGTGCAAAGTAGTTTTATTACAACACAGCAGAATTCGAAACTACTTGACGCTGCCGCCCAATGCCTAAGGATGCAAGGAATTGCCAGGTTTTCCCAGAATCATTGTGATCAACTGACGAATGAATGAACTGACGCTGTGCATCACGACACATCCTGCTACAGCGGTTACGCAATTTTTTGTATTTTACAAGATTAGCGTCAGTTGGATTCAACTTATATTTACCCTTTGCCGCATTCCGTTTAGACATAAGCACTCTGATACCAACGGTAAGCCATGGAGCAGGCAGGTGCTTAACTTTGATGAGTCGAAGAGGTGCATGAATATCAAATAGATCAGTTAAAAGAGTATTAAAAATATTGAGCTTGTCATCCGCTGTAGGAGCATCAAAAACAGCTTGCCAATCAATGTTATTTAAATCCTCCATGAATTTGTCATTATCAAAATGTCGAAAACTCCGACTCATAACAATGCTAGGTTTCACTTTAGGAGGCCGAATTTTGTAAGACATATATATCAAATCATGGTATGAGAATGCATCGGCTGGCAGCTGCCCATGAGCATCCACAAGGGTAGGAGAAGAAACTATCATAAGATCTAATTGGGAAGGAAGACAATTAGGGAAAAAATGGGTAGCATTTGTTGGTAACAGTTTTAGATTTGAGCTATCAATTATATTCAGCAAACGCCTGGCCCGATGGTCATTTTTGATAATACATGTATTGAAATCACCCATAATTATAGTATGATCAACCGAGGAGGAGTATTCTTCAAGTAAATTTTCAAATGAATCAAAGTAACTGATTTGGAGAGTTGGGCTATAATAAACCCCAAGAAGGACTTTTTTCTGACCAAACAGCACCTCAATAAATAAGTGTTCCGGGGATTCAGAATATAAAGATGGGGACTTATCTAGAATACGAAAAGGAATATGACTTCTCAGGTAAATTGCCACCTATGTACCTACTGTGTAAAAAGGGTTTTTAAAAACACTCTCTCTCTCTCTCTCTCTGCGTCGTATTTCTCATTACTGAGGGTCGTGACCCCTTTCCATTAATCAAATAATGGTACGAGTTTTCTTGGGATAATATTGCGGTGGGTTCCGGCATTTAAAAACACACAATCTGCACTTTTCAGAATTTTATTTTAACTTTACACCAGTTTTGTAAATTACACATTTATTGTCAAAGTCAACGTAACATACTTAATAAGCACAAGATTTCGAGTTAAATATTGAGACAACCAGAAAGTTCTGAAGGCGTACACTACATCAAGATATCATCACGATAAAACTGTCCAACTCCGAGAAACTTTGAGAGGATCCCACAAAACTCTACAAGTAATATCGTATAGGACTTATTAGGATATTCTTAATGTTAATTATATAATCATGTGCATTGTCATTTAAAATATATATTGTATGCATATTTAAAGTGAGACTTATAGCATCTAAATGGACTTATGTGTATTGAATATTTCGCTAATTTAATATTTTAATTGTTCAAAATGAATATTATGTTTCACTAGAATTTACATTTAACACAATATATACTCGAATTTATGTACGCTGGATGGAAAATCTATGCATAAATTTAATGAAAGACAAGTTTTTATTATTTGCCTAGGAGTAAATAACTATTTACATAAAATATTGCATGAATCCAAACACAAGGAAGCACAGTTTAACAATAAATATAACACGCATTTTATTATAAAAACTAAAAAATAAGAAATAAGAAATAGAACAGCTAATGAATGACTGACATTTTGTTTGACTGATACATAATATACTTGTTGTAAAGATATTTGTTTATTTTTTAGTATGCTTTAATCTTTAAAAAAAACATAAATTAAACAAAATTTGGGTGGTTTTCAGTAACACTCAAAATATCGAAATACTACCTACTAAACATACGAGTGAAGAGTGAATAGGCATCTTCTAGGCAAGCGCGCTACACATTAGGCTGCATCACCACTTGCAAGCAAGTCTGATTGCAGCCAAGCGCTAACATATATTTATATATATTTAAAAAAAAAGAGTGCCTACACTGCAGGTATTAATTAAACGGATTTTGACTATAGGTAATATTGTTCGTCTTACTTGCTTTATCCAAGTATCTGGCAGTAAAGAAGATTAGTATTTACATAACAATTAATTATTAATATTAGTGTAAACAGTTATGATTTATTTATATTACATGATTTACTTAATATTAACAATAATGATGTAATTGTTTATATACAGACTTCGGTTGTGATATACCTACTCGCAAATATAATTATTCTTAAAACCAAAATTATAACATACTAGATGATGCCCGCGACATCATTTGCGTTGATAAATTGTTTTTATGCCCGCGGGAACTCCATAATTTTCTGGGATAAAAATTTGCTTATGTCCTTCCTCGGGATGCAACCTATCCCATACCAAATTTTAGCAAAATCGGTTGAAAAGATGGGCATTTACAGCGTATTAGACAGAGAGAACAGACACACATTCACATTTAAAATATAAGTGTGCATATAATAACAAACGAACATAATATAAAAACATGAAAAGGTATCAAGTTGGTAAGTACGTTTACCAACCTATTACCTAATACCTAAACATAATAGCTGGTAGTTATAATATGATTTCTATACAACCAACCCATGACATTAAACTGAATGTTGCCTTGCATTTGATCAAAATGAAGATGAATATTATAATCCTGGCAGTTTAAAACGTATGCACATACTGCAGTGTTGTTAACAGCAACGCGTACAACTGCGGTGGGAGGTGTTGTGTTAAATACTGATGCGCGTGAGATGCGGCGGCGGGGCGGATGCGTGATGGTAGATTCCTCGCTCTCTGCCACGCTGCACCCGATACCATGGGCTCGTCCGCGTAGCCATTCATGCTGAGCTCTAGCCCTAAAGAAACATTGAATGAATGGATGAATGAAAAAACTTTATTGCACACCAAATAGTTACATGAAGAAATAACAAAATATATTGGTACCTAATATCTAAAACTAACATGGTAGTACGCAAAGGCGGCCTTATTGCTGCGAGCAATCTCTACCAGGCGACCCTTGGCTAGAGAGGAAAAAATAAAGATAACAGGATAGTGCAAGTAAAACATAAACACATAGATATAATAATAATTATTAGTCAAAAAAAATATATACCTACTAAGATACTATATATAAATATACTCAATACTATGCTCAATATGTACAAGTATATATACACTCATACATACATATATATATATACATAAACATTATATATATCTATCCATAAATACTTATAATATATTTTAACATTATATCATTATCGTCTTTTTTTTTTTTTTTTTTAATGATTTCAAACCATCGTTGGCCCACTACTGTCGAGTCTCCTCTTCAGAATGAGAAAGGTTTGGCCGTAGTGTATCCACTACACTGGCCAAATGCAGACTTAAAACACCTTTGAGAACATTCTGAACTACTCCCTTGCATGAAGGTTTCCTCACGATGTTTTCCTTTCCCGTAAAAACAAGTGATATTTACCTTAAAACGCACATTAAGTCTGATAAATTTACGCGATACGTACGCGCGATATTGGTATTAATTAAGCAAATCAAGAAAATATGAATTTACTAGCTGATGTAGCCGCGACTTTGTCCGTGTCGATTGAGGTTTTTTTGTTCCGGGATAAAGGTTATTAAGTGATATTCCAAGACTAATAATAATCTATCTCTGTGCCAAATTTCATGCAGATCCGTTCAGCCGTTCTGACGTGATTGAGTAACAAACATCTATCCATCCATACATCCATCCATCCAAACTTTTGCATTTATAATATTAGCATAGATAGATATAGATTAATGAAATAAATACATTTACAAATTTAGCAAGAAAAGATTACAATTATTTTGCTATAATCCGCCAACAACTGTTGGCGGATTATAAATAAATAATTGTAATCTTTTCTTGCTAAATCATGAACTTCCGCAAGGTAACGCCTGATTCTATCCAACATTTACAAATAATAAAATTATACACTCACTACGTGTTACAACTCTCTAGGTGGCCTTTATTTAACACTCTGTTAACATTATGCATAATTATGTGTACTATGTTAAACTTTGACTCACTGTGTAAGCTGACTTGGCTCTCCATCTTCCCCAGAGCATTGACAGACGCACACACGTAGGTCCCGTAATCGGTCGGTGCAAGCGACTTTATCGTGAGGTTCATCCATAAAGAGTACTCGTTCACTGACGTTTCCGTGATGCGGAATTTTGGATTTTCCAGCAATTTGTCGCTTACGAGCGCTGCAAAAATTTAAAATATTTAATGAAGAAAACATACATGTTGTACTTAGGGAACCTTGGACTCTGTAGATCAAATTCCTATGTGAATTACTAAAACTTACGATATTTTGTCATATGGATATAAAAAATGCTTATAAACTTATTAACTCCGTTCAAATCCTATCAAACAGAATAATTATAGTCTTAGATAGTCAGTTAATAGCTCAATTATAACTGATTGAAGGGTTCGGGATTTTGCCAGGGTAGTGATTTTGTTTGAATAATGACTCTCGCTCACTTTGTAGGTCAGTGTGGTATTACCTTACAAATTAGGTAGCAATTTTCCATACTAAGTATCTTGTGGCTGTTATATAACTTTATTACAAGTTTACATTATAATGAAATTACAAAATTATTCGTTCTAGAGTTTAAAAGTAGTTTGTGAGCTTGAGCAAGGAACTGATCAAGGCGCAAAGGTATTTATTAATAGATTGTGTGTTTCATGTGTTCGATTCATAATACAAAGAACTCTAATGAAGTCACACTACATCGCACGACCTTTTTTTGTGTGTGGTGTGATTTAAAACAGTTTATGATAAGCCTGAAACAGGCTTATCATAAACTGTTTTAAGATTACTTGACGTTATGATCGTTCTCAAAATAATCAATGGGTAATCGTTTTCTGCCGAACCGTCTGCACATAGTCTGAGTAAAGCCTCTTATGTTATATAGTGGGTGAATGCCTTAACTTTGCTCATTATCTGGCGCTGTTCCAAGTTTACTCTGAGCGAATATTTAATAATGCTAGTCCGTGCTCCATATGTTGCTTGAGGAAGATATCATTAATTACATAGATTTTGCTTTGTTTCTTGATTAATCGCTCCACTCTCATATAATCTTGTGTCCTCGTACAGTATAAGCCATCTATTCTCGTTTATCTGATTTCTTCCCGGTTCATGTTAATAAATCTTTGGTGCATGCAGGATTTACAATACATAGTCGTAAAATTGCATTTCATTTTGTACACGTCTTTTCAAGTTTGCCACAAAATCGGACTGAAGTCTTATATCGAGATAGTAAGTAGGTAATAATACTTAAAAGTCTTTCCTTGCGTATATTTTATAAAATCATTTACGTAGTAGGTATCAGATTTTTATTGAAGATTTCTTTTACGCTGGCAGCACGGCAAACGTTACAATTTATTGCATTACATTACAGCAGCAAAAAGTGACACTATGATAGTAGTATACAAGAAGAGCGTCGCACTGCGGAGTGTGAAGACAGTAGCGCGAATCGTACGCTCGCTTCGCCTACTGAATTCGTTCATTACAGTTCTTTGTATTTAAGTTTTGTGATATGTGCAGTTTCTTACACTACATTATCCGATATCGTATTGACGCTTTCGAGATGTAGTGCTGGAGGAGAATGCTTCGGATACCCTATACAGCGCACAGAACCAACGTATCGATCCTCAAACTGCTAAAACTCACAAAAAGGCTATCAACCACCTCTCTTCAGAGGATCCTTGATTATTTTGGCCACATTGCCAGAAGGGAGAGGCACAATCTTGAAAAAAATGTCATTCAGATTATTGGCAAAGTGGACGGAAAGAGACCTCGGGGACGTGTAGGCCGATGCGTTGGTCAGATCAAGTCTGCACCGTTTTCGATATCAAGGCCAACGAAGCATTGCATGTTGCAAAAAACCGAGCAAGAACGCTCATCAGCGCTTATTTTGTTACCCCGGGATGGTGTCAGCGCAGCAGTACGCCAGGCACACGTTGAATCTTAACTTATATCTGAAAATAGTCATGGAAATTATTTTACAAAAAATAAAGGTACATACAATCCTCACGGGACCAGGAGTTCATAGCTTTAGGAGAGGCTTCTATATAGCACTGGAGTTCCACGTTGCTACCAAGAGGAGCTCCAACTAGCTGATTCGTTACTTTAACTTGAGGGATAACTGCAAACAAACAGTACCTAAGTATTTGTTTCAAGAGTAACTTTTTTACTTCACTAAAAGTATCCTTTGACTGCAATCTCACCTGGAATTGTTTATGATAAAATATGATGATGCAATTCGATGCCAGGCCTACACAGCCAGCTTGAAGCAGTCAGGATGGACTGCTTCAAGCTGCGACTGCATAGTGAACTACAGTCTTCTACGTACACACATACATGGAACCACTAGAGCAGTTGCAACTGCTTCGGGCGATTGGCAGCAGTAATCAATGGTAGCTTCAAGCTGTTGACTGCAGTGACTGCAAGAGCGGTCCGTGTATGTTGATCACTGGCTAACTGCTCGAGCAGTCCGTGTATATGGCCGGCCTAAATCACATGTGATGGTATCGGGTTAGTCTGGTAAAGGTATGTTAGTCATATTAAACCAATGCTTTCTACACGGCATTATGCCGAAACGCAACATATACTGACGATACGTCTTCGCCGGTAGGGTGGTAACTACGCGGTAGACTTAGACAGCCGCAAACAGCAACAACGCCCGACTTTTAATTATTCTTCATAGGTCGCATGAATTTATGGGAATATAAATCGTAGCCTATCAGTTTCTCCTTAAAGGCAGACTTACAATGCACTTGCACGTGATATCGGCGACTGACGGTGGGCGGTACGCCGTTGCTCGCAATGCAGTAGTACGCTCCCATGTCGTTCCTTTGCACATGAGACAACTCGAGAACCTCGCCTTTGTGAGTTTCGACCACTGAAACAGAAGAAGCTAATGTCAAACGAAGGAAACTAGAGATGCTAGATTCAAGATAAATGATAAATGATTTATTTATTTCAATAACAGAACGCTATCCTTTACCTAAAAGGCAGCCGAAAAATGATAGAAATTGTAGCCCGTGATTTAAAAATAAAGGGCTAGAATATTTAATGGGGTAGGTAAACGATACCTTTATTATTCAGACTCATTTATTGGTACAAGAGAATACACTCGTGGTGCTTTTTTTGGACCTAAAAAAACGCCGCTACTGTGTTGACATAATTAGGAGAAAAAATGGAAGGGATCTAGTATCTAATATGTATTCTACTTAGGCCCTTAGGGTATCATCAAGATTCACTTGATTTTCAAAAATACACAGAGAATTTCCTCCTTATTTTGTTTGCTCCATATTTCTAATTATTGCAGGACTTAAAGGAGAAATGTAGTGGAAAATGAAAACGCTTCTCTTAATGATGAAAGTAACGTACAAACGCGGCGGAAGATCCCTCTCTGTTCATTTAAACCGAGCAGTATTTAAACAATCGACGTTTTGTTTGTAAATAGTGCTTTTCTAACTTCAATTTGTAACCCCTGAAGCGTGTTATTTTTGTGGACCAATATGTAAAGGAATATGACATCGAATACTACTTGTAGACCAATAAGTAAAGGAATTACATCGAATGCTTCTATTCACATTCAATAGAAATGTAGTCCGTTTTGAAATCGCTTTTTAAGCATAAATCTTTTGTTATGCTAAAACGGTTCATTTAACGCGGCATTAAGTGAATTTGTCGAAAATCGTATTTTAAAAATGAACGGGTAAAAGTGCTTCCATAAAAATGAAGGAACGAAAATTACGATCTCTCAGAGACGGTTGGTTAAGTACTGAAATTTTCTTTTAATATTTTAATAGAACCGCAGACAGAAAAGGACGCCGATTCATGGATGAATTTGTTCCGTGGAATTTATAAAGGAATTAGTTATAAGTAAATTTCTAAATTCTAATTCTTGAGCTAATATTTTGATTTCATTAAGTTGTCAATCGTCGTTAAAATTAATTATTTATAATCCACCTACACTCTTAACTCATTAATTTTAAGATTCCTATTTAATAAGAGCTATTTATTATTAGTAACAATATTTCATCTTTGTATTCCTTAAATTACTGATAAATTAACATAATTAACTTTAAATGTCAAGGTACGTAGAAAATGATTTATGTTTTGGAATTTGAAGCTTTAATATTACCTACGCGATCGAGGAGTTTTGTGGTTTGTTACTTATATTAGGGCGTTTGATAGGTAAGTATACACATTATATTATATTATATTAGCATTATATTTAATGTTAAAAATTTGATGAAAACTGCTTTCCACAAGATCGAATCAAAAACGTATCAAGTTTATGCTCGCTTTCAGTTTGACTTAATTCGTTAATCGGTTGAAAAGATGGGCCGTTAAAGCGTAGAAGACAGACAGACAGACGAACAGACAGATAGACACACCTACAGGTTTGTACGGAACCCTCGGTGCGCGAGTCCGACCCGCACTTGGCCGGTTTTTTTTTATTTGGTGCAGATTTACGCATTTAATAAATCAAGAACAATCTTTCTCGTTATCCTAGAGGATTTTAGTTTTGGTTTGGCATGATTTCAAAGAGCATATTCAAAGCAGTGTAATTACTATGATGTATGCATTCAATGTTAATAGGAAAAGCGGGCGCAAAATTGAGGTTGGTATTAAACCGGCCGCGTAATAATTAGTGATTTGAAGAACAGAAGCGAATATTGGCGAAATGCAGTTGGTTTTCCATTGAAGATTGCACTGGCTACATAGTACATATATATCATTTCAAACCATCACCGGCTCACTACTCACTTCGAGGCTCCTCTCATAATGAGAGCGGTTTGGTCATAGTCCTCTACGCTGGCCAAGATCGGATTAATAGACTTCACAAGCCTTTAGAACATTATGAAGACCTCTCGCCCTCGGGTCTAGGAAAGCCTACATTAGGTTTCCTCACGATGCTTTCCTTCCTTAATTGATATTTAATTATTTAGCGCTGAGTTGCACGAAATGAATTCAAAAATGTTGGTTGAATATTGTAGGAAAGCACACATAGCTCCGAAAAGTTAGAGGTGCAAGCCCAGGGATCCAATCCCCGAACAGCCAAATAGGAGGCGGGACATCTAAGCCACTAGGCTATCACCTTATCTTAGCATCTCTAGCATCTTATTGCACTAACTACTATATACATCCTCATCATACTTAGGGTGTGTTCCGAAATACACTGCGAGCACTGTAAGTCCCTAGTAAGAGCACTGAACAGTGCTCGCAGTGCTTATATCGGAACACCCACTTAGTCGATTTACATTCGGCGGGCATGGTTGGCGAAAGCTATGACATCAAGGACGCTTTAGCGTAGCAAAATTAGAATAGCACTATACACGTTCGAGGTGACCTGTGTTTATGCTGCCTTATCGAGGTTTGGCATCGTGGTTATGACATTATTACACTAGACCGTACCTATGTTCATAAAAAAAACGTAGGGTACACGACCCACACACGACCTTTCCCTGTTGAAGAGTGACTACATAAAATTAAGGCTCGCCACAGACGTGACGTAATACGACCACAAAACTACAATCAAATTGTTACAAAGCATTACGATGTAGCACCTTTTCAACACTACAGTTGCAGTTTGTTAGCATACATACGTGATTTACGATCTATCAAAGAAAGGCAGTGCTAGATACTTTAGTCAAATGGAATAGGTAATCATAGATTTAACAATACAACCACAAACTGCGGTCAACGCATTACAAACGCTGTAGCACGAGTATTGACCGCTTTTTAAGTGGTTAATACTCGTAGCTTGCAGCCCATCGACATTCAGTAGAATAACCGGTACGCACAAAAAAAAAACTAATTTGAAAACGACTATACGAATATGGTCGGTCCAGCACAGTAAATTTTTACGAGTTGATTTTATTATGTAAAAAATATAATTAATTTTTTGCGAAATTTACTATATCTATCCTCAGCCTAAGGTAATCCTTAAGTCGTATCGCTTGGCTCTAAAAATTATCGTCTAGCCAACCAAAATTATTATGTTAAACTTATCACTGTTTGTGACAATATTTAATAATAGTTCAGACTTCAGACGACTTTTCTGCATTATTATTACTATTAAAAAGTTGTTTTTGTGTGTCAAGCCTTAAGCTTGCGCTGTTGGAGGCAATAAATTATGCTAATGACGGTTTGGTAGCGCATCCGTTGATTTCCGCGATAGCGTAGTACTTTTCCGCTAAATTAAATACAGCCTACAATTTATTTAACGGTTGGGGATGTGGCAGTCCTGTAGCTTTCAATCATTAAATCTGTATAATGTAAAAGGACGAACTGACTGACTCCAAACAAATATTTTCACTAGTGACCCACTTAGAGAAGATTTTGAGAAACCAACATGATGCATGATGCCAAAGGGCGATCTTTTTTTGTTGTAATATTTTTAAAACTAGTTAAGAGCCTTTCTACTGAAAGTAGAGGGACTTAGGTAGAAGTAGTATTTCTAAACTTTAACTCATTAAGTACCCGCTCTTATCTTTCTATTTTTCCAGGATAAAGGATAGAATATGCCTGTCGAATTAGAATGTAGGTAATAAAATCACGTTTTGGTCCGTGATTTAGTTGTTGCCATAGACATATCTAGACAGATACAAAGAGAGATACATTTTCGTATTTTTTTTATAGTAGCTCCTGTTGGTCTCAGAGGAAAAAAGTATTAGGTAAGTATATTTTTTCCTCCGTTCACAGTTTAGCTATTAAAGTAGGAACGGCGCATAGCTCTTTGAAATATGAATAATCTAAACGCGTTTTACATGGTACCTCCATTAGGATTGTATTCATGAGTGTAAAGTCATGTACGCCAGAGACTGGTACAATACCTACGTCAATTTGGTCAGAGGTGAAAAATAATTCCTTTTTCCGAGCAGTAACGGCTAGCTGGCTCTCTAAATATATAGGAAGAGGATATAGATCGGGAGAACTGTAGGTACAATTCGATTCAAAAAAAAATTTAAGTGACCGAATAAGAGATTGAACTCGGAAACTTTAAAAAAAGTGGGCGTTTGTGGTTCGATTCTTTTCGGGTGAGTGAGACATGTGCCCGATAAATTGTCGGGGTCGCAATCAAGATACAGCTTTCTATGCGGCCAGGTAGTTAGGTATGCTGTTCTTTGACCGGGAATGCATTCGGTGTACTCAGCCCCTTCAAAACGGACATTGTTTATTGTGTTTTATTAATATATTTACGGCTGTGAAGACATGAATATGATTTTACAAATTCGTAACATTAACTTATTTTATTTTATTTAATAGGAAGCCAACGGTAAAACAATGATCAATGTCTTATTCTATTACAACTTAGTTATAAATTAATCTTATGACTACCATTGATTACACACTTACAGGCTAACTCAACATGCAAAGAAGTTAAAAGTACATAGATCAATTACAAAAACAATAAAATTACTTTAAACAGAAAAAAAATAAACAGGCTAAGTAAAATTTTTAAATATTTAAACATACAATACAGGCTAACTCAACATGCAAAAGAAGTTAAAAGTACTTAGATCAATTAACTTAATGGAAAACCTTAAAATCTGTACAGTATAAATACCTGTACGTTTTAGAAGCTCAGAGTAAAGTTCACAAAATTTAACCGCAGCGGACGGTCTAGTCACTAGTCGGACGGCACAGCTTGCTGCCATATACTCGTATATCGTTGCACCCAAGTGCGTTTGCAACTTGCAATGCTTTGCCTGGACGCTGCGGTCACTGACTGCGGTCGTGGCTGCGTAGTGTGCGAGGCCCCTAATAAGCTTGTACTAGGAATACGACAAGAGTTAACTGGCTTACTTTTATATTATACTTGTGAAGATCCCTATAGTGATACACAAAAGCTTGGGTCGCTCCCCGAGGGGTCCATTGCACGATACCACACTCACATCACGTTTGGTTTAACAAACCGTTAGGTGTAGAAACTAGGATAAACTAGGACCTATAACATTGGTGTGCTTCAAGAGTTACTGAATATTAATTTGTATATGCCTATCGAAAAATAAATGTAAGAATAATTCCACTGTCGATATACGTGACGCTTTTAAGAAAATGTGGATAAAGTTACACCTAAATGTTAATAATATTTTATTAGGCTAACATATTTACAGCAATCCTACAAGACAATATCCTGCTCGTATATAGTAAATAATTGTTTAATATGTAGAATAATGTAATGGCTTGATTTGTTAATAGAAATTATAAAGAACTCGACTCGTTTTGCATCAGAAAGTGGAGGGACCTTAGCCGACTTTGCACGCAAAATGTAAAAAGACCATTTATTTGAACCGATAAACTTCTCCTTTGAATTACAATTAAGAATAAGAGATTAAGGGGCAGTAAATTAAACCGGAAATTTATTTTGCGTCCGTATTCTGAACCTCTGTAATCGGCAGTTTATTTAATTCCTTTATTTACTTTAAAAATATTAAAAATTGCATAAAATAAATATTGGTACTAATTATAGATACATGAATTTAACTATTTATATTTAGTTTACAAATCTGCTGTAAATATGACTAGTTAGAGATTAATTTACGTTAACTTACCGTAGAATTATGTTTAAATGTGATAAATGATAATATTGTAATACGTTACATAAGTCCAGTTACTCGTTCTTATTTTATAAACTTACTAGCTGATGCCCGCGACTTCGTCCGCGTGGAGTAAATTATTTTGATTTGAACTTCTTAATTTTCCGGGATAAAAAGTAGCCTATGTCATTCAGTAGCCTGCCTGGTAGCTCCAGGTCCTCAACTATACCCATGGGAAATATCACATCGATACGTTACTCCGTTGTGGCGTGATTGAAGGACAAACCAACAAACCACAAACCAATAAACCAACAAACCAACAAACAAACACACTTTCGCATTTATAATATAAAGTATGATAGTATGATTTATTTGTAATTTCCAAACCATAGAGCCACTACAGCCACTGAAAATATTGGGTTATTAGGCATGTAAATTGCGGAATACCTCCACGCAATCGTGAAAATGAACGGATGCGCTTCAAACTGTTCATTAACATAATTTATGCGCGGCCGATTGGGCCTGTGTTTAAGCTACTTTAAAGGAAAAAAATTAATTGAAAAGGTAACGTGATTTCAATTATAGAATGCTTAAATTCCATTTAAATGTAATTGCTTATTTCCATCTTGACATAATAAGTATTCATAGAAAATTAATCGGTATAGTTTAGCTTAAAGGAAAACAACAATTTGGCAGAATATGATACGAAAATATTAAGAAACTTCAAATGATATATTTAATATCAATTTAAATATAGTTCGCGCACGAGTTGAATGCAGAGCAAATGTATGGTGACACATACATTTACTCTGCATTCAACTCGCGCGTGAACTGTATACTATTATACAATAGGTATAGATCTGAGAAGTTTCGCAGCAGCGTCGTCAGCTTAAATAATGTCAAGTAAAAAAACAACTAAGTAATATTGTGACTTTTTAGATGTCCAAATTGCCTCAAATCCCTCTCTCGTTGAAATCTACCCCCGGATGTGCTTCCAAACCACTTATTAGCATAATTTATTCGCTGTCTTCACTCTTCAGTACGGCTTTTGATTTGGAGTAGGCCTGTTTTTCATTGGAAAAAATGTGTGAAAAAGTATTTCAGTTCAAACAGCTATAACGCAAGAGTGGTTTAGTTTACCTAATACCACAGCTACAGATCTACCTAATGTAGTTATACCACGTTACATTACTTACTTAAAATATATATATATACATCATCTAGTAATAAATAAAAAGTAAATAGGAATTTGAATTTTGTGTGGAGTTTGAACTTATACGATAATATTCGAGATTGAGCTATAGAAGCTATACGAAATTTAATCTAAAAATGCAGCTACCCTAGATAACTAACAATATAATATTGTGTTAGAAATTGATCAAATTTTTTTTATAGAATTACCAATTATCCACTTTAGTTGTTGAAAAAGTGGCACAATCCAAACCCGAATCAACTTTCGGATGCGCAACGAAACCATTCATTAACATAATTTATTCACGACCGTCAGTGCCGACCTGAAATTTGTGGAAAGCTATTCTTCAGCCGCAAAAAATTGTGTAAATCGGTCACGTATTTTTCAGCGTCGGTGGATACGTACGGTCTACTTTAATAATGCCATAACCGCGATGCCAGGCCGTGATAAGGTCGCGTAAACTTCACTTGCCTCTTAGATGTATAATATATTTCCAATTACGTTTCATTTAGGCTTTTTCGAATGCGTATCTTCAAGTTGCATGCATATATTGATGCATAGTGACAGGAGCCTCTAGCAAGCTTTGTACGTATGAGCTTTCTTGAGATCTAATAATGACTATGACGTGCTCTCAGATCTTTCCGTTTGCAACTTAAATAAGGGTACGTTTTCAATTCTTGAGTTTTCTAAATCAGAACTTTAAGCTCGTAAGAATGAATGAATGAATGAATTTTTTTATTTGTCCACATTACTTTACAGATCTGCTTTACATACTTTCCGAGCCACGGAGAATAGTTGAAACCCAAGCTTCGACGTCGATCAGTCATGCAGATTTAGATTTAGGTCAGCTTTGGGTCAATTTAGGTCTATAGTATATACGCTGTCGTAATTTACCGCTCAGAACCCTTTTTTATATAATTTTTTTTACGATAACGTAATATATAATCATTTACCGCCACTATTCGACAGAGCCTCAAAAAAACGCCCCACTGTAATTTTCGGGCGCTGTAATTAAAACATCGTTCGTATAGCAGACCGCAAAACTTCGCGTCCGTTTTTCCAGTGAGCATCAAATGTGTGAAAGTTTCGCCTCGATGACAGAATGATGGACGGATGGACGCAAGCAAAAAGTAGTGTAAAAACAGACCCGGTTTGTTATAATCTACTTATCGTGTTAACAAATTCATATTTTCCTTGCCGTCTTACATTTTATTAGATTATGTACAAAGTGGTATTGCCCTCTCTTAATAAAATCATTTCTCATTTTACTAATAAAATATACTCGTAAATTACGCTTAACTATAACATTAAAAGGTGAAGGTTTCACCTATTAGAATTATTACGCTGTTCATTTTTGTAAAGTAATACATACTCGTACAATGAAAGACAAGTAAAACTAAATGCTTTTAAATTGTTCTTTCTAATTCCATAATAAAATTTACCTTTAACTTGAACATCGCAATTTATAAAGGATTTTCTTTCCAACAATTTGATTCATTTTATGCCGCGGCAGGAAACAACGTTAATTACTTTTTTCTTGTAGACCTGAATGGAATTTTAAGGACTCATAAAGAGCAAATTGGAAGTCCCAAGTCAATAGATTGCTGTTGAATTAAAGAATATAATTTTTTTTAATTTTATATTATACATTTAAAAAATATTTAGTGTACAGGTATCGTCCAGATACAATTTTATTCTAAGTATAGAGTAAACTTGATATTGTAGATTGGATTGTGTAAAATTGATTCAGATATTTAAAGCCATACCAATTTCAGGCTACCTACTATTCCATGAAACGATTGCAATCCACCCTCCGTAATCCTAGGAATTAATTGCTAGGTCCTTTGCTTTAAAAATAATGTTTAAAAATAAACTGCAAAATACTAATAGGTAGATACAACGGATAAAGTCATTGTGTTATTTTGATCACGTACAACTTAACGTTGGGATGAAACGGACACTTTTTTGAATTAAACTGTCACTAACAATGAATTCCCACAAAGAAATGAGACTCACGAGGGATAACAATAAAAAGTCAAAAGGGTGAAATAAATGTTATTCAAGAATCAGAACGAGAAACGTCTGCAAACCCATTTATAATATTATGTTTTACACATACCGTTCCACCTATTACATTAGTGCTGTTAGCCTAGCGGATTATACATCAAACTTCGACTCATGAGTGAGCAGGTTAAATCCCCCGTGTACGTAAATCTAATTTTTCGGAGTTATGCGCGTTTATAAACGTCGTGGGGAAAGCTGCATACAGCTAAGAGTTCTCCATGATATTCTCATTAGTGGGTAAAGTTTGCCAATACGTACTTTACCAGCGTGGTGGTCTTTGTTTACAGCTAAGAGTTCTCTATGATATTCTCATTAGTGGGTAAAGTTTGCCAATACGTACTTTACCCCAGCGTGGTGGTCTTTGTTTACAGCTAAGAGTTCTCCATGATATTCTCATTAGTGGGTAAAGTTTGCCAATACGTACTTTACAAGCGTGGTGGTCTTTGTTTTAAATTAAAGTCCACACACACATAAAATTATTTCATGACCATTGGAATAGGTGACATGGCCAATAAATAAACAAGTTTTGCGGACAGAACGTTAAGGATATACTTTTTATGTTGGCTAACATTTTGTAGCGAAATCTGGAATTTAGAAAACTAGATTGGACCTAGATAGCCCGCAGTTCCACGTTTCATCTGTGACTAATTTATAGCGTCCCGCTGCAGTCCCGTTGAACACTGACATACTCGTACCTACGTTTCACTTACGTCCGCTATTGAACTTAAAATCTTTTAATTACTACGAGGTCTGCAGGTAGAAATTTTCTACGATCCAGATATTTTCTTTACTATTTTGTAAAATGAAGTGAAAGATGAAGGAACGGTAACTGTAATCCAATTCTAGTGATAATTATGCTCCTTACAGCGTCCCACCGTTTCCATATCAGGAGAAAGCTACTATTGTGTTATAGTAGCGGACATTCCGACTCTATGAGGATTCAGAAGTAAACGTTTTGTAAATCTTGTAAAAAATAAAATTTACTGCATGAAATATAGTTTTGTTATGAATTCCCATAATTCTTTATCAATCTCTTCTTAAATTATAAATATAATTTTGTAACCGTTCTGACGTACATACTTACTAGGTATATAAATATAACTAGTATGGCGCGTGGTTGCGCGGCCCGCTACAGCGGACCGCGTAGTGGACCGCGTGGTCCACTGTATACTTACTCGCTGTCCTACTATCCTGCCCCCCGATTATGTAAGAATGGTCGATCAAATCGTCAAAGTTCGGCGTCAAAGTAAAATAAACCATAACAGCATTAAATTAGAGCTCAATTTCGAAAAACGAAATTGAGCTCTAACTCAATGCTGTTATGGTTTATTTTACTTTGACGCCGAACTTTTACGATTTGATGGACAATTCTTACATAATCGGGCAGCTGGTTTACTGTCTACGTGTTCTGATCTGAACAACACACTGCTATGCTAGTGAACACAGTGGAAGCGCCAGCACGCCAAGCGTCCGACGTAAAAGAAAATTCTCATAAAGGAAAAACATAAAACAAATACCACCAACCCCCCGCCCCTCCCTTTTTGTTTGAGCAGCCCCTAAGTAGGTACCTATCTTTAATACCCTGACCGTGCTCCTCACCCATCAACCGAACCTTCGATCATCATCTCTCTCCATATTTTTTTCTCCGAACCATTCGTCAAAATGAGAATTCTTCCATAAAAACAAATCTTGAAAAGGAACCGTAGTCTTGCATATAGTTCTACACTTGTAGCCTCTTATATATTCGCCATACATTTTCTATTGAAAAATAAATTCCACCATCTTGAATTTTTTTCCTGTTCATCAAGTAGACCTTCATGTCCTGATCATCTTTTGCCAAGAAACCACTCTTCCATCTTTTATACTCTCCGAGATAGACACCGACGAAATTTGTATGGCGGCCATCTTAAATCCGCCATTTTGAATTTTTTTTCAGCTCACTGTCAATTGGATGAAGTTTCGAGTGACATTTGGTCGAGCACCCCCCCCTATCTTCAATACCCTTTTCTATGGAAAAATAAATTCCGCCATCTTGAATTTTTTTCCTGTTCATCAAGTAGACCCTCATGTCCTGATCATCTTTTGCCGAGAAACCACTCTTCCATCTTTTATACTCTCCGAGATAGACACCGTCGAAATTTGTATGGCGGCCATCTTAAATCCGCCATTTTGAAATTTTTTTCAGCTCACTGTCAATCGGATGAAGTTTCGAGTGACATTTGGTCGAGCACCCCCCACCTATCTTCGATACCCTGGCTGGTGCTCTTCATCCGTCTTCGAAATCCTCAATCATCAGCTCTCTCCGTATTTTTCCTCCGAATGAATTTTTGCCTTCTATACGAAACGATGAGTAAAAAAAAATTTTTTCATACAAAATTTTACAGGAGAGGTGATCAATGAGTCAGTCAGTCAGCACGAGCAGCTATATATATATTAACTAGTATGGCGCGTGGTTGCGCGGCCCGCTGCAGCGGACCGCGTAGTGGACCGCGTGGTCCACTGTCTACTTACTCGCTGTCCTACTATCCTGCCCCCCGATTATGTAAGAATGGCCGATCAAATCGTCAAAGTTCGGCGTCAAAGTAAAATAAACCATAACAGCATTAAATTAGAGCTCAATTTCGAAACACGAAATTGAGCTCTAATTCAATGCTGTTATGGTTTATTTTACTTTGACGCCGAACTTTGACGATTTGATCGACAATTCTTACATAATCGGGCAGCTGGTTTACTGTCTACGTGTTCTGATCTGAACAACACACTGCTATGCTAGTGAGCACAGTGGAACCGCCAGCACGCCAAGCGTCCGACGTAAAAGAAAATTCTCATAAAGGAAAAACATAAAACAAAGACCACCAACCCCCCGCCCCTCCCTTTTTGTTTGAGCAGCCCCTAAGTAGGTACCTATCTTTAATACCCTGACCGTGCTCCTCACCCATCATCCGAACCTTCGATCATCATCTCTCTCCATATTTTTTTCTCCGAACCATTCGTCAAAATGAGATTTCTTGCATAAAAACAAATCTTGAAAAGGAACCGTAGCCTCTTCAATATTCGCCATACATTTTCTGTGGAAAATTAATTCCGCCATCTTGAATTTTTTTCCTGTTCATCCAGTAGACCTTCATGTCCCGATCATCTTTTGCCAAGAAACTACTCTTCCATCTTTTATACTCTCCGTGATAGACACCGACGAAATTTGTATGGCGGCCATCTTAAATCCGCCATTTTGAAAATTTTTTCATCTCACTTGCAATAGGATGAAGTTTCGAGTGACATTTGGTCGAGCATCCCCCACCTATCTTCAATACCCTATTCTATGGAAAAATAAATTCCGCCATCTTGAATTTTTTTCCTGTTCATCAAGTAGACCCTCATGTCCTGATCATCTTTTGCCAAGAAACCACTCTTCCATCTTGTATACTCTCCGAGATAGACACCGTCGAAATTTGTATGGCGGCCATCTTAAATCCGCCATTTTGAAATTTTTTTCAGCTAACTGTCAATCGGATGAAGTTTCGAGTGACATTTGGTCGAGCAACCCCCACCTATCTTCGATACCCTGGCTGGTGCTCTTCATCCGTCTTCGAAATCCTCAATCATCAGCTCTCTCTGTATTTTTCCTCTTAATGAATTTTTGTCTTCTATACGAAACGATGAGTGAAAAAAAAAATGTTCATACAAAATTTTACAGGAGAGGTGATCAATGAGTCAGTCAGCACGAGCAGCTATATATATATATAAACTAGTATGGCGCGTGGCTGCGCGGCCCGCTAGCGGACCGCGTATTGGACCGCGTGGTCCACTGTCTACTTACTCGCTGTCCTACTATCCTGCCCCCCGATTATGTAAGAATAGCCGATCAAATCGTAAAAGTTCGGCGTCAAAGTAAAATAAACCATAACAGCATTAAATTAGAGCTCAATTTCGAAACACGAAATTGAGCTCTAATTCAATGCTGTTATGGTTTATTTTACTTTGACGCCGAAATTTTACGATTTGATCGACAATTCTTACAAAATCGGGCAGCTGGTTTACTGTCTACGTGTTCTGAACTGAACAACACACTGCTATGCTAGTGAGCACAGTGGAAGCGCCAGCACGCCAAGCGTCCGACTTAAAGGAAAATTCTCATAAAGGAAAAACATAAAACAAAGACCACCAACCCCCCGCTCCTCCCTTTTTTTTTAAGCAGCCCCTAAGTATGTACCTATCTTTAATACCCTGACCGTGCTCCTCACCCATCATCCGAACCTTCGATCATCATCTCTCTCCAAATTTTTTTTCCGAACCATTCGTCAAAATGAGATTTCTTCCATAAAAACAAATCTTGAAAAGGAACCGTAGTCTTGCATAGTTCTACACTTGTAGCCTCTTCAATATTCGCCGTACATTTTCTATGGAAAAATAAATTCCGCCATCTTGATTTTTTTTCCTGTTCATCAAGACCTTCATGTCCCGATCACCTTTTGCCAAGAAACCACTCTTCCATCTTTTATACTCTCCGAGATAGACACCGACGAAATTTGTATGGCGGCCATCTTAAATCCGCCATTTTGAATTTTTTTTCAGCTCACTGTCAATTGGATGAAGTTTCGAGTGACATTTGGCCGAGCACCCCCCACCTATCTTCAATACCCTTTTCTATGGAAAAATAAATTCCGCCATCTTGAATTTTTTTCCTGTTCATCAAGTAGACCTTCATGTCCTGATCATCTTTTTCCAAGAAACCACTATTCCATCTTTTATACTCTCCGAGATAGACACCGACGAAATTTGTATGGCGGCCATCTTAAATCCGCCATTTTGAAATTTTTTTCAGCTCACTGTCAATTGGATGAAGTTTCGAGTGACATTTGGTCGAGCACCCCCCACCTATCTTCAATACCCTTTTCTATGGAAAAATAAATTCCGCCATCTTGAATTTTTTTCCTGTTCATCAAGTAGACCCTCACGTCCTGATCATCTTTTGCCAAGAAACCACTCTTCCATCTTTTATACTCTCCGAGATAGACACCGTCGAAATTTGTATGGCGGCCATCTTAAATCCGCCATTTTGAAATTTTTTTCAGCTAACTGTCAATTGGATGAAGTTTCGAGTGACATTTGGTCGAGCACCCCCCACCTATCTACGATACCCTGGCTGGTGCTCTTCATCCGTCTTCGAAATCCTCAATGATCAGCTCTCTCCGTATTTTTCCTCCGAATGAATTTTTACCTTCTATACGAAACGATGAGTAAAAAAAATTTTTTTCATACAAAATTTTACAGGAGAGGTGATCAATGAGTCAGTCAGTCAGCACGAGCAGCTATATATATATAAACTAGTATGGCGCGTGGCTGCGCGGCCCGCTAAAGCGGACCGCGTATTGGACCGCGCGGACCACTGTCTACTTACTCGCTGTCCTACTATCCTGCCCCCCGATTATGTAAGAATGGCCGATCAAATCGTCAAAGTTCGGCGTCAAAGTAAAATAAACCATAACAGCATTAAATTAGAGCTCAATTTCGAAACACGAAATTGAGCTCTAATTCAATGCTGTTATGGTTTATTTTACTTTGACGCCGAACTTTTACGATTTCATCGACAATTCTTACATAATCGGGCAGCTGGTTTACTGTCTACGTGTTCTGATCTGAACAACACACTGCTATGGAATAAATAAATAGTGAGCACAGTGGAAGCGCCAGCGCCAGCGCAGCCAAGCGTCCGACGTAAAAGAAAATTCTCATAAAGGAAAAACATAAAACAAAGACCACCAACCCCCCACCCCTCCCTTTTTGTTTGAGCAGCCCCTAAGTAGGTGCCTATCTTTAATACCCTGACCGTGCTCCTCACCCATCATCCGAACCTTAGATCATCATCTCTCTCCATATTTTTTTCTCCGAACCATTCGTCAAAATAAGATTTCTTCCATAAAAACAAATCTTAAAAAGGAACCGTAGTCTTGCATAGTTCTACACTTGTAGCCTCTTCAATATTCGCCATACATTTTCTATGGAAAAATAAATCCGCCATCTTGATTTTTTTTCCTTTTCATCAAGTAGACCTTCATGTTCTGATCATCTTTTGCCAAGAAACCACTCTTCCATCTTTTATACTCACCGAGATAGACACCGACGAAATTTGTATGGCGGCCATCTTAAATCCACCATTTTGAAATTTTTTTCCAGCTCACTGTCAATTGGATGAAATTTCGAGTGACATTTGTTCGAGCACCCCCACCTATTTTCAATACCCTTTTCTATGGAAAAATAAATTCCGCCATCTTGAATTTTTTTCCTGTTCATCAAGTAGACCCTCATGTCCTGATCATCTTTTGCCAAGAAACCACTCTTCCATCTTTTATACTCTCCGAGATAGACACCGTCGAAATTTGTATGGCGGCCATCTTAAATCCGCCATTTTGAAATTTTTTTTAGCTAACTGTCAATTGGATGAAGTTTCGAGTGACATTTGGTCGAGCACCCCCCACCTATCTGCGATACCCTGGCTGGTACTCTTCATCCGTCTTCGAAATCCTCAATCATCAGCTCTCTCTGTATTTTTCCTCTTAATGAATTTTTGTCTTCTATACGAAACGATGATTGAAAAAAAAAATGTTCATACAAAATTTTACAGGAGAGGTGATCAATGAGTCAGTCAGCACGAGCAGCTATATATATATTAACTAGTATGACGCGTGGTTGCGCGGCCCGCTACAGCGGACCGCGTAGTGTACCGCGTGGTCCACTGTCTACTTACTCGCTGTCCTACTATCCTGCCCCCCGATTATGTAAGAATGGCCGATCAAATCGTCAAAGTTCGGCGTCAAAGTAAAATAAACCATAACAGCATTGAATTAGAGCTCAATTTCGTGTTTCGATCGACAATTCTTACATAATCGGGCAGCTGGTTTACTGTCTACGTGTTCTGATCTGAACAACACACTGCTATGCTAGTGAGCACAGTGGAAGCGCCAGCACGCCAAGCGTCCGACGTAAAAGAAAATTCTCATAAAGGAAAAACATAAAACAAAGACCACCAATCCCCCACCCCTCCCTTTTTGTTTGAGCAGCCCTTAAGTAGGTACCTATCTTTAATACCCTGACCGTGCTCCTCACCCATCATCCGAACCTTCGATCATCATCTCTCTCCATATTTTTTTCTCCGAACCATTCGTCAAAATGAGATTTCTTCCATAAAAACAAATCTTGAAAAGGAACCGTAGTCTTGCATAGTTCTACACTAATTGTAGCCTCTTCAATATTTGCCATACATTTTCTATGGAAAATAAATTCCGCCATCTTGAATTTTTTTCCTGTTCATCAAGTAGACCTTCATGTTCTGATCATCTTTTGCCAAGAAACCACTCTTCCATCTTTTATACTCTCCCAGATAGACACCGGCGAAATTTGTATGGCGGCCATCTTAAATCCGCCATTTTGAATTTTTTTTCAGCTCACTGTCAATCGGATGAAGTTTTGAGTGACATTTGGTCGAGCACACCCCACCTAGCTTCAATACCCTTTTCTATGGAAAAAAAAATTCCGCCATCTTGAATTTTTTTCCTGTTCATCAGGTAGACCTTCATGTCCTGATCATCTTTTGCCAAGAAACCACTCTTCCATCTTTTATACTCTCCGAGATAGACACCGACGAAATTTGTATGGCAGCCATCTTAAATCCGCCATTTTGAAAATTTTTTCAGCTCACTGTCAATTGGATGAAGTTTCGAGTGACATTTGGTCGAGCACCCCCCACCTATCTTCGATACCCTGGCTGGTGCTCTTCACCCGTCTTCGAAATCCTCAATCATCAGCTCTCTCTGTATTTTTCCTCTTAATGAATTTTTGTCTTCTATACGAAACGATGAGTGAAAAAAAAATGTTCATACAAAATTTTACAGGAGAGGTGATCAATCAGTGAATCAGCACGAGCAGCTATATATATATTACTGGGCCCCAATCATGTAAGAATTGTTCATCAAACGTTAAAGATTTTTGTCATAGTAAAATAAAACCATAATTGCATTGAATTAGAGCTCAATTTCGTCTGCCCATTCTTATACGTTTAGGGTATCGTACATACCTAAACGTATAAGAATGGGCAGACGAAATTGAGCTCTAATTCAATGCCGTTATGGTTTTATTTTACTTTGACAAAAATCTTTAACGTTTGATGAACAATTCTTACGTAATAGGGGGGCTGATCAACACACTGCTATGCTAGTGAGCACAGTGGAAGCGCCAGCACGCCAAGCGTCCGATGTAAAAGAAAATTCTCATAAAGGAAAAAAAAACAAAGACCACCAACTCCCCGCCCCTCCCTTTTTGTTTGAGCAGCCCCTAAGTAGGTACCTATCTTTAATACCCTAACCGTGCTCCTCACCCATCATCCGAACCTTCGATCATCATCTCTCTCCATATTTTGTTCTCCGAACCATTCGTCAAAATGAGATTTCTTCCATAAAAACAAATCTTGAAAAGGAACCGTAGTCTTGCATAGTTCTACACTTGTAGCCTCTTCAATATTCGCGATACCTAAATTTTCTATGGAAAAATAAATTCCGCCATCTTGAATTTTTTTGCTGTTCATCAAGTAGACTTTCATGTTCTAATCATCTTTTGCCAAGAAACCACTCTTCCATCTTTTATACTCTCCGAGATAGACACCGTCGAAATTTGTATGGCGGCCATCTTAAATCCGCCATTTTGAATTTTTTTTCAGCTCACTGTCAATTGGATGAAGTTTCGAGTGACATTTGGTCGAGCACCCCCCACCTTTTTTCAATACCCTTTTCTATGGAAAAATAAATTCCGCCATCTTGAATTTTTTTCCTGTTCATCAAGTAGACCCTCGTGTCCTGATCATCTTTTGCCAAGAAACCACTCTTCCATCTTTTATACTCTCCGAGATAGACACCGCCGAAATTTGTATGGCGGCCATCTTAAATCCGCCATTTTGAATTTTTTTTCAGCTCACTGTCAATCGGATGAAGTTTCGAGTGACATTTGGTCGAGCACCCCCCACCTATCTTCGATACCCTGGCTGGTGCTCTTCATCCGTCTTCGAAATCCTCAATCATCAGCTCTCTCTGTATTTTTCCTCTTAATGAATTTTTATGTTCTATACGAAACGATGAGTGAAAAAAAAAATGTTCATACAAAATTTTACAGGAGAGGTGATCAATGAGTCAGTCAGCACGAGCAGCTATATATATATTAATAACTAGTATGGCGCGTGGCTGCGCGGCCCGCTAAAGCGGACCGCGTATTGGACCGCGCGGACCACTGTCTACTTACTCGCTGTCCTACTATCCTGCCCCCCGATTATGTAAGAATTGTCGATCAAATCGTAAAAGTTCGGCGTCAAAGTAAAATAAACCAGAACAGCATTATATTAGAGCTCAATTTCGAAACACGAAATTGAGCTCTAATTCAATGCTGTTATGGTTTATTTTACTTTGACGCCGAACTTTTACGATTTGATCGACAATTCTTACATAATCGGGCAGCTGGTTTACTATCTACGTGTTCTGATCTGAACAACAGACTGATATGCTAGTGAGCACAGTGGAAGCGCCAGCACGCCAAGCGTCCGACGTAAAAGAAAATTCTCATAAAGGAAAAACATAAAACAAAGACCACCAACCCCCCGCCCCTCCCTTTTTGTTTGAGCAGCCCCTAAGTAGGTACCTATCTTTAATACCCTGACCGTGCTCCTCACCCATCATCCGAACCTTCGATCATCATCTCTCTCCATATTTTTTTCTCCGAACCATTCGTCAAAATGAGATTTCTTGCATAAAAACAAATCTTGAAAAGGAACCGTAGCCTCTTCAATATTCGCCATACATTTTCTATGGAAAAATAAATTCCGCCATCTTGAATTTTTTTCCTGTTCATCAAGTAGACCTTCATGTCCCGATCATCTTTTGCCAAGTAACCACTCTTCCATCTTTTATACTCTCCGTGATAGACACCGACGAAATTTGTATGGCGGCCATCTAAAATCCGCCATTTTGAAAATTTTTTCAGCTCACTTTCAATTGGATGAAGTTTCGAGTGACATTTGGTCGAGCACCCCCCACCTATCTTCAATACCCTTTTCTATGGAAAAATAAATTCCGCCATCTTGAATTTTTTTCCTGTTCATCAAGTAGACCCTCATGTCCTGATCATCTTTTGCCGAGAAACCACTCTTCCATCTTTTATACTCTCCGAGATAGGCACCGAAGAAATTTGTATGGCGGCCATCTTAAATCCGCCATTTTGAATTTTTTTTCAGCTCACTGTCAATTGGATCAAGTTTCAAGTGACATTTGGTCGAGCACCCCCCACCTATCTTCGATACCCTGGCTGGTGCTCTTCATCCGTCTTAGAAATCCTCAATCATCAGCTCTCTCCGTATTTTTCCTCTGAATGAATTTTTGTCTTCTATACGAAACGATGAGTGAAAAAAAAATTTTTCATACAAAATTTTACAGGAGAGGTGATCAATCAGTCAGTCAGTCAGCACGAGCAGCTATATATATATTAACTAGTATGGCGCGTGGTTGCGCGGCCCGCTGCAGCGGACCGCGTAGTGGACCGCGTGGACCACTGTCTACTTACTCGCTGTCTTACTATCCTGCCCCCCGATTATGTAAGAATGGCCGATCAAATCGTAAAAGTTCGGCGTCAAAGTAAAATAAACCACAACAGCATTAAATTAGAGCTCAATTTCGAAACACGAAATTGAGCTCTAATTCAATGCTGTTATGGTTTATTTTACTTTGACGCCGAACTTTTACGATTTCATCGACAATTCTTACATAATCGGGCAGCTGGTTTACTGTCTACGTTTTCTGATCTGATCAACACACTGCTATGCTAGTGAGCACAGTGGAAGCGCCAGCACACCAAGCGTCCGACGTAAAAGAAAATTCTCATAAAGGAAAAACATAAAACAAAGACCACCAACCCCCCGCCCCTCCCTTTTTGTTTGAGCAGCCGCTAAGTAGGTACCTGTCTTTAATACCCTGACCGTGCTCCTCACCCATCATCCGAACCTTCGATCATCATCTCTCTCCATATTTTTTTCTCCGAAAAATGAGATTCGTCAAAATGAGATTTCTTCCATAGAAACAATTTTTGAAAAGGAACCGTAGTCTTGCATAGTTCTACACTTGTAGCCTCTTCAATATTCGCCATACATTTTCTATGGAAAATAAATTCCGCCATCTTGAATTTTTTTCCTTTTCATCAAGTAGATCTTCATGTTCTGATCATCTTTTGCCAAGAAACCACTCTTCCATCTTTTATACTCTCCGTGATAGACATCGACGAAATTTGTATGGCGGCCATCTTAAATCCGCCATTTTAAATTTTTTTTCAGCTCACTGTCAATTGGATGAAGTTTCGAGTGACATTTGGTCGAGCACTCCCCACCTATCTTCAATACCCTTTTCTATGGAAAAATAAATTCCGCCATCTTGAATTTTTTTCCTGTTCATCAAGTAGACCCTCATGTCCTGATCATCTTTTGCCAAGAAACCACTCTTCCATCTTTTATACTCTCCGAGATAGACACCCTCGAAATTTGTATGGCGGCCATCTTAAATCCGCCATTTTGAAATTTTTTTCAGCTCACTGTCAATCGGATGAAGTTTTGAGTGACATTTGGTCGAGCACCCCCCACCTATCTTCGATACCCTGGCTGGTGCTCTTCATCCGTCTTCGAAATCCTCAATCATCAGCTCTCTCTGTATTTTTCCTCTTAATGAATTTTTGTCTTCTATACGAAACGATGAGTGAAAAAAAAAATGTTCATACAAAATTTTACAGGAGAGGTGATCAATCAGTGAATCAGCACGAGCAGCTATATATATATTACTAGTATGGCGCGTGGCTGCGCGGCCCGCTAGCGGACCGCGTACTGGACCGCGTGGTCCACTGTCTACTTACTCGCTGTCCTACTATCCTGCCCCCCAATTATGTTAGAATTGCCGATCAAATCGTCAAAGTTCGGCGTCAAAGTAAAATAAACCATAACAGCATTAAATTAGAGCTCAATTTCGAAACACGAAATTGAGCTCTAATTCAATGCTGTTATGGTTTATTTTACATTGACGCCGAACTTTTACGATTTGATCGAAAATTCTTACATAATCGGGCAGCTGGTTTACTGTCTACGTGTTCTGATCTGAACAACACACTGCTATGTTAGTGAGTACAGTGGAAGCGCCAGCACGCCAAGCGTCCGACGTAAAAGAAAATTCTCATAAAGGAAAAACATAAAACAAAGACCACCAACCCCCCGCCCCTCCCTTTTTGTTTGAGCAGCCCCTAAGTAGGTACCTATCTTTAACACCCTGACCGCGTGCTCCTCACCCATCATCCGAACCTTCGATCATCATCTCTCTCCATATTTTTTTCTCCGAACCATTCGTCAAAATGAGATTTCTTCCATAAAACAAATCTAGAAAAGGAACATTGCATAGTTCTACACTTGTAGCCTCTTCAATATTCGCCATACATTTTCTATGGAAAAATAAATTCCGCCATCTTGAACTTTTTTCCTGTTCATCAAGTAGACTCTCATGTCCTCATCATCTTTTGCCAAGAAACCACTCTTCCATCTTTTATACTCTCCGAGCTAGACACCGACGAAGTTTGTATGGCGGCCATCTTAAATCCGCCATTTTGAATTTTTTTTCAGCTCACTGTCAATTGGATGAAGTTTCGAGTGACATTTGGTCGAGCACCCCCCACCTATCTTCGATACCCTGGCTGGTGCTCTTCATCCGTCTTCGAAATCCTCAATCATCAGCTCTCTCCGTATTTTTCCTCCGAATGAATTTTTGTCTTCTATACGAAACGATAAGTGAAAAAAAAAATGTTCATACAAAATTTTACAGGAGAGGTGATCAATAAGTCAGCACGAGCAGCTATATATATATTAACTAGTATGGCGCGTGGGTGCGCGGCCCGCCAGCGGACCGCGTGGTGGACCGCGTGGCCCACTGTGATCCACTGTCTACTTACTCGCTGTCCTAATATCCTGGTTTACTGTCTACGTGTTTGACGACCTCCGTGGCGCAGTGTTGAGCGATGTTTAACGTGCGGAGGTCCCGGGTTCGATCCCCGGCAGGGATTGGAAAATTTATAAATTCTGAATTTCCCTGGTCTGGCCTGGTGGGAGGCTTCAGCCATGGCTATAGTTACCACCCTACCGGCAAAGACGTGCCGCCAAGCGATTTAGCGTTCCGGTACCGAATAGGGGTATGGGTTTAATAATACTGCCATGCCCCAACAGGTTAGCCCGCTACCGTCTTAGGCTGTATCATCACTTACCATCAGGTGAGATCGCAGTCAAGGGCTAACTTGTATTGGATAAAAAAAAACTGAACAACACTGCTATGCTAGTGAGCACAGTGAAAACGTCAGCACGCCAAGCGTCCGACGTAAAAGAAAATTCTCATAAAGGAAAAAACATAAAACAAAGCTGGCTTTCCTAATGGCAAACCGACAATAATTCTTTCATAAAGAAATAAAGAACAAATCTTGTAAAAAAACCATATCAAAATCATGCATATTTCCTAACTTCTTGTACTCTCTTCAATGTTCGTAGATTCTGCCATCTTAATTTTTTCTGCTCATCAAGTAGACTTAGAGGCCCTGATAATTTTCTACCCAAAAACCACTCTTCCATCTTTTAAATAATGTCTGAGATAGCCGCCATCTTGAATCCGCCATTTTGGTTTTTTTTTCAGCTCACTGCCAATTGTATGCAGTTTCGAGTATTTTTTGTTTGAGCAGCCCCTACCTATCTTTAATACCCTGACCGTGCTCCTCACACATCATCCGAACCTTCGACCATCATCTCTCTCCATATTTTTTTTCTCCGACCCATTCCTCAAAATGAGAATTCTTCCATTAAAACAAACTTTGAAAAGGATATATCCGCCATATATTTTCTATGGAAAAATAAATTCCGGCATCTTGAATTTTTTTCCTGTTCATCAAGTAGACCTTCATGTCCCGATCATCTTTTGCCAAGAAACCACTCTTCCATCTGTTATACTCTCCGTGATAGACACCGACGAAATTTGTATGGCGGCCATCTTAAATCCGCCATTTTGAATTTTTTTTCAGCTCACTGTCAATTGGATGAAGTTTCGAGTGACATTTGGTCGAGCACCCCCCCCCTATCTTCAATACCCATTTCTATGGAAAAATAAATTCCGCCATCTTGAATTTTTTTCCTGTTCATCAAGTAGACCCTCATGTCCTGATCATCTTTTGCCAAGAAACCACTCTTCCATCTTTTATACTCTCCGAGATAGACGCCGTCGAAATTTGTATGGCGGCCATCTTAAATCCGCCATTTTGAAATTTTTTTCAGCTCGCTGTCAATTGGATGAAGTTTCGAGTGACATTTGGTCGAGCACCCCCCACCTATCTTCAATACCCTGGCTGGTGCTCCTCATCCGTCTTCGAGATCCTCAATCATCAGCTCTCTCCGTATTTTTCCTCCGAATGAATTTTTGTCTTCTATACGAAACGATGAGTGAAAAAAAATATTTTCATACAAAATTTTACAGGAGAGGTGATCAATGAGTCAGTCAGTCAGCACGAGCAGCTATATATATATTAACTAGTATGGCGCGTGGGTGCGCGGCCCGCTAGCGGACCGCGTAGTGGACCGCGTGGCCCACTGTGATCCACTGTCTACTTTACTCGCTGTCCTACTATCCTGGTTTACTGTCTACGTGTTTGACGACCTCCGTGGCGCAGTGTTGAGCGCTGTTAAATTTACGTGCGGAGGTCCCAGGTTCGATCCCCGGCAGGGTTTGGAAAATTTATAATTTCCCTGGTCTGGCCTGGTGGTAGGCTTCGGCCATGGCTAGTTGCCACCCTGCCGGCAAAGACGTGCCGCCAAGCGATTTAGCGTTCCGGTACGATGCCGTGTAGAAATCGAATAGGGGTATGGGTTTAATAAAACTGCCATGCCCCTAACAGGTTAGCCCGCTACCATCTTAGACTGCTTAATCACTTACCATCAGGTGAGATCGCAGTCAAGGGCTAACTTGTAGTGGATAAAAAAAACTGAACAACACTGCTATGCTAGTGAGCACAGTGGAAGCGTCAGCACGCCAAGCGTCCAACGTAAAAGAAAATTCTCATAAAAAAAAACAAAGCTGGCTTTCCTAATGGCAAACCGACAATAATTCTTCCATAAAGAACAAATCTTGTAAAAAACCATATCAAAATCATTCATATTTCCTAACTTCTTCTACTCTCTTCAATGTTCGTAGATTCTGCCATCTTAATTTTTTCTGCTCATCAAGTAGACTTGAAAGGCCCTGATAATTTTCTACCCAAAAACCACTCTTCCATCTTTAATTATACTGTCTGAGATAGCCGCCATCTTGAATTCGCCATTTTGCATTTTTTTCAGCACACTGCCAATTGTATGAAGTTTCGAGTATTTTTTGTTTGAGCAGCCCCTACCTATCTTTAATACCCTGAGTGTGCTCCTCACCCATCATTCGAACCTTCGATCATCATCTCTCTCCATATTTTTTCTCCGAACCATTCGTCAAAATGAGAATTCTTCCATAAAAATAAATCTTGAAAAGGAACCGTAGTCTTGCATATTTCTACACTAATAATTGTAGCCTCTTCAATATTCGCCATACATTTTCTATGGAAAAATAAATTCCGCCATCTTGAATTTTTTTCCTGTTCATCAAGTAGACCTTCATGTCCCGATCATCTTTTGCCAAGAAACCACTCTTCCATCTTTTATACTGGCCGTGATAGACACCGACGAAATTTGTATGGCGGCCATCTTAAATCCGCCATTTTGAAATTTTTTTCAGCTCACTTTCAATTGGATGAAGTTTCGAGTGACATTTGGTCGAGCATCCCCCACATATCTTCAATACCCTTTTCTATGGAAAAATAAATTCCGCCATCTTGAATTTTTTTCCTGTTCATCAAGTAGACCCTCATGTCCTGATCATCTTTTGCCGAGAAACCACTCTTCCATCTTTTATACTCTCCGAGATAGACACCGTCGAAATTTGTATGGCGGCCATCTTAAATCCGCCATTTTGAATTTTTTTTCAACTACCGCCAATTGGATGAGGTTTCGAATGACATTTGGTCGAGCACCCCCCACCTATCTTCGATACCCTGGCTGGTGCTCTTCATCCGTCTTCGAAATCCTCAATCATCAGCTCTCTCCGTATTTTTCCTCCGAATGAATTTTTGTCTTCTATACGAAACGATGAGTGAAAAAAAATATTTTCATACAAAATTTTACAGGAGAGGTGATCAATGAGTCAGTCAGTCAGCACGAGCAGCTATATATATATTAACTAGTATGGCGCGTGGGTGCGCGGCCCGCTAGCGGACCGCGTAGTGGACCGCGTGGCCCACTGTGATCCACTGTCTACTTTACTCGCTGTCCTACTATCCTGGTTTACTGTCTACGTGTTTGACGACCTCCGTGGCGCAGTGTTGAGCGCTGTTGAATTAACGTGCGGAGGTCCCGGGTTCGATCCCCGGCAGGGTTTGGAAAATTTATAATTTCTGAATTTCCCTGGTCTGGCCGGTGGGAGGCTTCAGCCATGGCTAGTTACCACCCTACCGGCAAAGACGTGCCGCCAAGCGATTTAGCGTTCCGGTACGATGCCGTGTAGAAACCGAATAGTGGTATGGGTTTAATAAAACCATGCCCCTAACAGGTTAGCCCGCTACCATCTTAGCCTGCATCATCCATCAGGTGAGATCGCAGTCAAGGGCTAACTTGAAGTGGATAAAAAAAAAACTGAACAACATTGCTATGCTAGTGAGCACAGTGGAAACATCAGCACGCCAAGCGTCCAACGTAAAAGAAAATTCTCATAAAGGAAAAAACATAAAACAAAGCTGGCTTTCCTAATGGCAAACCGACATTAATTCTTCCTTAAAGAAATAAAGAACAAATCTTGTAAAAAAACCATATCAAAATCATGCATATTTCCTAACTTCTTGTACTCTCTTCAATGTTCGTAGATTCTGCCATCTTAATTTTTTCTGCTCATCAAGTAGGTAGACTTTCTGGCCCTGATAATTTTCTACCCAAAAACCTCTCTTCCATCTTTTAAATAATGTCTGAGATAGCCGCTATCTTGAATCCGCCATTTTGGATTTTTTTTTTCAGCTCACTGCCAATTGTATGAAGTTTTGAGTATTTTTTGTTTGAGCAGCCCCTACCTATCTTTAATACCCTGACCGTGCTCCGACACACATCATCCGAACCTTCGACCATCATCTCTCTCCATATTTTTCTCCGAACCATTCGTCAAAATGAGAATTCTTCTATTAAAACAAACTTTGAAAAGGATATATCCGCCATATATTTTCTATGGAAAAATAAATTCCGCCATCTTGAATTGTTTTCCTGTTCATCAAGTAGACCTTCATGTCCCGATCATCTTTTGCCAAGAAACCACTCTTCCATCTTTTATACTCTCAGAGATAGACACCGACGGAGTTTGTATGGCGGCCATCTTAAATCCGCCATTTTGAAATTTTTTTTCAGCTCACTGTCAATTGGATGAAGTTTCGAGTGACATTTGGTCGAGCACCCCCCACCTATCTTCAATACCCTTTTCTATGGAAAAATAAATTCCGCCATCTTGAATTTTTTTCCTGTTCATCAAGTAGACCCTCACGTCCTGATCATCTTTTGCCAAGAAACCACTCTTCCATCTTTTATACTCTCCGAGATAGACACCGTCGAAATTTGTATGGCGGCCATCTTAAATCCGCCATTTTGAAATTTTTTTCAGCTAACTGTCAATTGGATGAAGTTTCGAGTGACATTTGGTCGAGCACTCCCCACCTATCTTCGATAACCTGGCTGGTGCTCTTCATCCGTCTTCGAAATCCTCAATCATCAGCTCTCTCCGTATTTTTCCTCCGGATGAATTTTTGTTTTCTATACGAAACGATAAGTGAAAAAAAAAAAGTTCATACAAAATTGTCCAGGAGAGGTGATCAATCAGTCAATCAGCACGAGCAGCTATATATATATTAACTAGTGTTTCGCTCTGTGCGCGAGCTGCTAAAGCAGCTCGCGGGCCGTGTTAGTCTCAAATTTTGAAGGATGGGTGGTGGAGTTTCAGCTTTATGCAAAAATATGTGATTAGAAAAGGAAAATTAAAAAAGGGAAGATCACAAACATAAGTTCTTTGAAAGGAGTCGCATGCATGAGCTACTTTATAATATTTTTTTCTGCATCATCATGCATATTTCCTAACTTCTTGTACTCTCTTCAATGTTCGTAGATTCTGCCATCTTAATTTTTTCTGCTCATCAAGTAGGTAGACTTTCTGGCCCTGATAATTTTCTACCCAAAAACCTCTCTTCCATCTTTTAAATAATGTCTGAGATAGCCGCTATCTTGAATCCGCCATTTTGGATTTTTTTTTTCAGCTCACTGCCAATTGTATGAAGTTTTGAGTATTTTTTAAAATCATGCATATTTCCTAACTTCTTGTACTCTCTTCAATGTTCGTAGATTCTGCCATCTTAATTTTTTCTGCTCATCAAGTAGGTAGACTTTCTGGCCCTGATAATTTTCTACCCAAAAACCTCTCTTCCATCTTTTAAATAATGTCTGAGATAGCCGCTATCTTGAATCCGCCATTTTGGATTTTTTTTTTCAGCTCACTGCCAATTGTATGAAGTTTTGAGTATTTTTTGTTTGAGCAGCCCCTACCTATCTTTAATACCCTGACCGTGCTCCGACACACATCATCCGAACCTTCGACCATCATCTCTCTCCATATTTTTCTCCGAACCATTCGTCAAAATGAGAATTCTTCTATTAAAACAAACTTTGAAAAGGATATATCCGCCATATATTTTCTATGGAAAAATAAATTCCGCCATCTTGAATTGTTTTCCTGTTCATCAAGTAGACCTTCATGTCCCGATCATCTTTTGCCAAGAAACCACTCTTCCATCTTTTATACTCTCAGAGATAGACACCGACGGAGTTTGTATGGCGGCCATCTTAAATCCGCCATTTTGAAATTTTTTTTCAGCTCACTGTCAATTGGATGAAGTTTCGAGTGACATTTGGTCGAGCACCCCCCACCTATCTTCAATACCCTTTTCTATGGAAAAATAAATTCCGCCATCTTGAATTTTTTTCCTGTTCATCAAGTAGACCCTCACGTCCTGATCATCTTTTGCCAAGAAACCACTCTTCCATCTTTTATACTCTCCGAGATAGACACCGTCGAAATTTGTATGGCGGCCATCTTAAATCCGCCATTTTGAAATTTTTTTCAGCTAACTGTCAATTGGATGAAGTTTCGAGTGACATTTGGTCGAGCACTCCCCACCTATCTTCGATAACCTGGCTGGTGCTCTTCATCCGTCTTCGAAATCCTCAATCATCAGCTCTCTCCGTATTTTTCCTCCGGATGAATTTTTGTTTTCTATACGAAACGATAAGTGAAAAAAAAAAAGTTCATACAAAATTGTCCAGGAGAGGTGATCAATCAGTCAATCAGCACGAGCAGCTATATATATATTAACTAGTGTTTCGCTCTGTGCGCGAGCTGCTAAAGCAGCTCGCGGGCCGTGTTAGTCTCAAATTTTGAAGGATGGGTGGTGGAGTTTCAGCTTTATGCAAAAATATGTGATTAGAAAAGGAAAATTAAAAAAGGGAAGATCACAAACATAAGTTCTTTGAAAGGAGTCGCATGCATGAGCTACTTTATAATATTTTTTTAAAGATAATATACTATTTTTTAAAGAAACAGTAGGTATACATTATGTGAAATTAAACAAAAATTGTTATTTTTTTTAAATCAGCCACGTATTTAAATATTTATAATTTTAGCCAGGAGTAGAACATTAAAGATAATGTATTAGATTGAAGATTATTAAATGGCAACAAAACGGTTTTTTTTAGTTCAAGCCTGTATTTAAATTCCTTCTTGTAAATAATTTAAGCTACGTGAAAAATCATTCATTCATTGTTCATTGGAAATTATTTTATCTACTCCAGCATCGAAAAGTTCGAACGAAACCGGTAAATTTAAAAATGACGCTGATTTTATAAATTTTGGTAACAGTTTCCTGTTTTGTGATATTAGGGATCCTCAGATATCGAATTTGAACGAAATCGCTACAATAACAAAGAATATCTAAATGGCGCTGATTTAAATTTTGGTAACAGTTTCCTGTATTGAAATCCCAGGGAGTCCTAAATATCGATTTTGAACGAAATCGGTTAATTTTAATAAGTAATTTCAAAATGGCGCAGATTTTCTAAAATTTTTGTACCAGTTTCCTGTTTTGTGATATTAGGGATCCTCAGATATCGATTTTGAAAAAATCGGTAAATTAACAAATAATTCCAAAATGGCGCTGAATTTTTAAAATTTTGGTAACAGTTTCCTGAATTGAAATCCCAGGGACCCCAAAATATCGATTTTGAACCAAATCGCTCAATTAACAAAGAGTTTTAAAATGGCGCTGATTTTGTACAACTTTGGTATCAGATTCAGTTTAGTAATCCCAGGGAACCCTAAATATCGATTTTGAACGAAATCAGTCAATTAACAAAGAATTTCAACATGACGCTGATTTTTTTAAACTTTTGTATCAGTTTTGTGATCCTAGGGAGCCCTAAATATCGATTTTGAACGAAATCAGTCAATTAACAAACAATTTCCACATGGCGCTGATTTTTTAAAACTTTTGTATCAGTTTCCTGTTTTGTTATCCCAGGGAACCCTAAATATCGATTTTGAACGAAATAGGTCAATTAACAAAGAATTTTAAAATGGCGCTGATTTTTTAAAACTTTGGTATCAGTTTCCTGTTAAGTGATCCCAGGGAACCCTAAATATCGATTTTGAACGAAATCGGTCAATTATTAAAGAATTTCAAAATGGCGCTGATTTTTTAAAACTTTTGTATCAGTTTTGTGATCCCAGGGAGCCCTAAATAACGATTTTGATCGAAATCGGTCAATTAACAAAGAATTTCAAAATGGCGCTGATTTTTTAAAACTTTGGTAGCAGTTTTCTGTTTTGTAATCCCAGCGAACCCTAAATATCGATTTTAAACGAAATCGGTCCATTAACAAAGAATTTCAAAATGGCGCTGATTTTTTAAAATTTTGGTACCAGTTTCCTGTTCTGTAATCCCAGGGAGTCCTAAATATCGATTTTGAACGAAATCGGTTATTAACAAAGAATTTCAAAATGGCGCCGATTTTTTAAACTTTGGTATCGGTTTCCTGTTTTGTAATCCCAGGGAGTCATATGTATCGATTTTGAACGTAATCGGTCAATTAACAAAGCATTTCAAAATGGCGCTGGTTTTTTAAAACTTTGGTACCAGTTTCCTGTTTTGTAATCCCAGGGAGCCCTAAATATCGATTTTGAACGAAATCGGCCAATTGACAAAGAATTTCGAAAATGGCGCTGATTTAAATTTTGGTAACAGCTTCCTGTATTGAAATCCCAGGGAGCCCTAAATATCGATTTGGAACGAAATCGGTTAATTAATAAATAATTTCAAAATGGCGCTGATATTTTAAAATGTTGGTACCGGTTTTCTGTTTTGCAATCCCAGGGAACTTAAAATATCGATTTTGATCGAAATCGGTCCATTAACAAAGAATTTCAAAATGGCGCTGATTTTTTACAACTTTGGTATCAGCCCCCCTATTACGTAAGAATTGTTCATCAAACGTTTAAGATTTTTGTCAAAGTAAAATAAACCATAACTGCATTGAATTAGAGCTCAATTTCGTTTGCCCATTCTTATACGTTTAGGTATGAACGATACTCGAACGTATAAGAATGGATACACGAAATTGAGCTCTAATTTAATGCCGTTATGGTTTATAAACTTTGACGACGAACTTTAACGTTTTGATCGGACATTCTTACATGATTGGTACCCTGTTTCCTGTTCTGTAATCCCAGGGAGTCCTAAATATCGATTTTGAACGAAATCGGTTATAAATTAAATAATTTCAAAATGGCGCTGATTTTTTTAAAATTTTGGTACCAGTTTCCTGTTTTGTAATCCCAGGGAGCCCTAAGTATCGATTTTGAATGAAATCGGTCAATTAACAAATAATTTCAAAATAGCGCTGATTTTTAAACTTTGGTATCAGTTTCCTGTTTTGTAACCCCAGGGAGCCCTAAATATCGTTTTTGAACGAAATCGGTCAATTAACAAAGAATTTCAAAATGGCGCTGATTTTTTACAATTTTGGTATCAGTTTCCTATTTTGTGACCCCAGGGAGCCCTAAATATCGATTTTGAACGAAATTGGTCAATTAACAAAGAATTTCAAAATGGCGTTGATTTTTTTTACTTTGGTATCAGTTTTCTGTTTTGTAATCCCAGAGAGACCTAAATTATATCGAATATGAAAGATTCCATCTCTTATACTCTCCGAGACAGACACTGATGAAATTTGTATGGCGGCCATCTTGAATCCGCCATTTTGGAGATTTTTCAACTGACCGCCAATTGGATGAGGTTTCGAGTGACATTTGTTTGAGAACCCCCCACCTATCTTCAATATCTTGGCCGTGCTCTTTACCCGTCTCCGAAATCCTCAATCATCAGCTGTCTCCATATTTTTCTTCAAGTTATATTTTCTGATTTATATACGAAGCCATCAGTGAAAAAAAAATTTGTCATGCAAAATTTTACAGGAGGGAGTTTTTGGGGAAAATCTCGAAAACTACCCCAAATGTGGCAACACTGTTTAGATATCTCGATACTGCCGGTCGAGTTACACAATCGATCCATACATGTCAACTTTCCCAAATGTTGCCAATTGCCACAAAAATGTGATCGAAATTTTCAAAAACACAAAAAGAATACAAAATGGCCGCCACCTGGTTTCACAGAAACATTTTACATAGTTTTATAATATTCCCATAAACTACAGGATATACCGCTCCTGATGACGTTTCAATTTTTCATCTCGCTTGCACCCAGCCGAAATGATCGCCCCTGAAAAAAGACCATGTCGAAAATCACTTTTACTTTGATAAATTCCAGTGTTGCCAGACCTCGGCGACGAAAATACCCAAATGTCATTCGTACAAGTGGGACACGTGGTTGCTCGTACTCGAATCTTGCAAAAAGTCCGTATTTCGATTTTTTTTATTTTTGGGGTAAATCTTGAAAATTTCCCGAGAAATGGGGTAATCTTTTTTCCCCAATCCATACTTCGAGTCTGTACACACAATCGCCCCGAAAAAGTAGAAACGCTCCGACGTTGCCAACTGTGAGAAATTGGAATTTTAAAATTGCGATTTTTCGTACCTCAAACCGAACGGCCGCCGCGACAGCCGCCATCTTGAATTTTTAAAAACCACTCCCATTTTGTCAAAATACAGGATAATTGTAGGCGAAAAAAAGAAAAAATCATGCTCGACTACGCCGTTTCAGATCTGTGGCTCCGCGGTTCGGGGTCGAAACATCAAAAATTTGAAAACACTGCAGCTCGGCCGCCATCTTGTTTTACCAATTTTTTCCACTTTCTCTATTGATCGTTTACTAATTTCTTCAATCCTTGCGAGTTTTAACGAAATCGGTTAAAAAACAAAAGAGTTGCAAGAATCACGTCGGCCGCCATCTTGTTTTTCCGAAATGGCATAATTTTTCCGTACTCCCATCTCGCACCCGAACACATCTTCCGTACATCATTGTATCGTTTTCTGTCTCTTTCTAGGAGAACAATAAATTACGTCAATGAGTCCTAATCGCCATATAATTTGGTATGAAAAAAAAAAACCGCCATCTTGAATTTTTTTTCTTTTCGCTAAATAGATCTTCTCGCTCTGATCATCTTTGGCCGAGAAACCACTCTTTCATCTTTTATACTTTCTGAGATGGACACCAAATAAATTTGTATGGCGGCCATCTTAAATCCGCCATTTTGAATTTTTTTTCAGCTCATTGTCAATTGGATGAAGTTTTGAATGACATTTGGTCAAGCATCCCCCACCTATCTTCAATACCTCGGCCGTGCCCTTGACGCGTCTCCGAAATCTTCAATCATCAGCTGTCTCCATATTTTTCTTCAAGTTTAATTTTCTGACATGTATACGAAGCCATCAGTGAAAAAAAAAATTTTCATACAAAATTTTACAGGAGGACATTTTTGGGAAAATCTCGAAAACTACCCCAAATGTGGCAACACTGTTTAGATATCTCGATACTGCCGGTCGAGTTACACAATCGATCCATACATGACAACTTTCCCAAATGTTGCCAACTGCCTCAAAAACGTGATCGAAATTTTGAAAAACACAAAAAGAATACAAAATGGCCGCCACCTCGTTTCACAGAAACATTTTACATAGTTTTATAATTTTCCCGTAAACTACAGGATATACCGCTCCTGATAACGTTTAAATTTTTCATCTCGCTCGCACCCAGCCGAAATGATCGCCCCTGAAAAAAGACAATGTCGAAAATCACTTTTACTTCGATAAATTCCAGTGTTGCCAGACCTCGGCGACGATAATACCCAAATGTCATTCGTACAAGTGGGACACGTGGTTGCTCGTACTCGAATTTTGCAAAAAGTCCGTATTTCGATTTTTTTATTTTTGGGGTAAATCTTGAAAATTTCCCGAAAAATGGGGTAATTTTTTTCCCCAATCCATACCTCAAGGTTGTACACACAATCGCACCGTACAAGTCGAAACGCTCCGACGTTGGTAACTGTGAGAAAATTGAGTTTTAAAATTGCGTTTTTTCGTACCTCAAACAAAAAGGCCGCCGCGACAGCCGCCATCTTGAATTTTTAGAAACCACTCCCATTCTGTCAAAATACAGGATAATTGTAGTCGAAAAAATAAAAAATTATCATGCTCGACCACGCCGTTTCGGATCTGTGGCGCCGCGGTTCGGGGTCGAAAAATCAAAAATTTTAAAGCACTACAGCTCGGCCGCCATCTTGTTTTTCCAATTTTTTCCACTTTTTCTATAAATCGTTTCCTAATTTCTTCAATAATTGCGAGTTGTAACGAAATCGGTTGGAAAACAAAAGAGTTGCGAGAATCAAGTCGGCCGCCATCTTGTTTTTCCGAAATGTCATAATTTTTCCCCACTCGAATCCCGCACCCGAACACATCTCCCGTACATCATTATATCGTTTTCTGTCTCTTTCTAGGAGAACAATTATGTCAATGAGTGAGTCAGTCAGTCAGTCAGTGAGTGGTAATCGAGCTATATATAGTATAATATTATGTATTTTTTTTAAATTGGCATAATATTTGGGAAACGAAAGGGTTGGATTACACGGGTAGACTTATGGTAAACCATAGATAAACCTTATTTAAAAGCATTGAAAATCGCCTTCATTATCCATACTTCCACATTGATGTTATAAAAGTGTGTATGTATGACCGTCTGTTTGTTTCCTCCATTTTTACAGCTGTTTTCAATCAATTTTCTTGGATAGTAGTTAGGTAGTTTGCGTACTGGAGACGTAGATAGGCTACTTTTTATTCTAAAAAATTAAAGAGTTACCGCATGATTTTAGAACCACGCTAATGAAAGCGCGGGCACTATATAGTAAATAAAAAACTTACCATAGGAAATTCTAGAGATGTGTTACGAGTACCCTGTCAGACATCACATTCTTGGCATACGATATTATTATACTGTGCGGTATATTGTGGTAGGTACGGTATTAAATTTGATCGTACGATGGTAATATTGTACAATATTACATTCCTGTCACGTCGAATGTATACAGGCTTATCATAATGTGTAGCTTAATGTCATAAAATGTGTACAATTTACCCCTGTCAGGGATTTGATGTGGAATTTGAGAAACAATGGTTTCATATTGCGTAATTTACCACCCCTTTAGGACTTACTTCTTAACTTACTTAATTTAAAATAGGACTAAAGGGGGAAGATTATACTAATATTATAAATGCGAAAGAGTGTTTGTTTGTTGGTTTGTCCTTCATTCACGCCGCAACAGAGCAAAGGATCGACGTGCATGAGTATAGTTGAGGACTTGGAGAGTGACATAGGCTATTTTTTATCCCGGTAAATTAAGGAGTTCCGTTAGGAATTTAAAAAAAAACTTATTCTACGTAGACTAGCTATGTAATTCTAGCGTGGATTAGCTAGTAATATTGTAATCTTATAATATATACTATAGTAATATTGTAATCTATTAATATATTATACACAATGTTCGTTTCTGTATTCTGATTTATAATAAGTATGAATGCATCTGCAGGGATTAAGGTTTTTTAAATGTCACTTTGATTTTCCTGGATTAAATTAGATACGTCCGTGTCCTTTCAACCGCATAAGGGGAATAGCTACATGTCATCTACATTTAAACATGGTAACTGAACTCTATCAGTTGCATAATTTGGAGACGTGCGAACACACGAATAATTTAAAATTATATAAAGTTTAAATAAAATATTAAATATTTACGCTACAAACTCTGCTAACTTTACATTACAAGACGCATAATTTATTGCCGGCTTCGAGGCGGATATTTTAGTTAATTCGTAAACTTCATACTATTTCCCTTGCTGGCAACGAGTTAAGACGTTAATTAAAACACTTTGCCAACTTTTAGTACTGAATTTCTTAAAGTACGGCAATCAGCTTAATGACTCAATCAAAGATCAAAACAGCCTCCATCTCATTAAATGTATTATGGCAGATTGCCTTCACTGTGTATTTCTGTTTGTTATTCTCAGTGGCTTTGTAGCTACTAGGTATAAGTAAAGGTTCTAGTAGGTACTACACAATATATTAAAATTAAGGTTGCTCTATATGATAACGAAATTATAGAATGTTTTTTATACCTACGTTCTCCAAACTCAAAAACCAACTGGCATTTCCTTTTTTTTCAAAGTAGTTGAGCTTGGTATTTCCTTATTTCAAGAACTTATTTGGAAAAAGGAAAAACCAATATGATAGATTTCTACATGGAATTTCAGATTAAATTAGTACTTATGCATTTATACTATTTTTCAGTGTGGGAAACCATTTGACTATTAAATCTAATCTCATCAAAATAATTTTGAAGAATTAAATAGATCAGTTGATTAACCCGCAGAGAAAATGAGAAAAGAGAGAGAGAAAAATTGAGAAATCGGACCTTTGTCCAGACGTGGGACAATTAATACGTTAGGCTAATTTAGAAAAATATGAAAGCTTAAAAATACAAATAAGAATTATAGTACATATTACAAGATGGATGCCTTTGAAACGATAACAATGTAATCTCGTTGATTTAAGACATCATTTATAGAATAAGGTTTTCCCAAGCTAGAATAATAACAAAAGTACGTGTTGCGGGATCGGAATAAGTCTAGTCTAGAAAAGATAGGTGAATAAAATGAAGATGGTATTTTCAAAAGAAAAATTGTTATTTCCGTTTCGTTACAATGCTAGAATTGAAAATATCGTCTCTCTCCGCAACAGAGGACCTGTACTTAACAGCCGTTTACAGATACAAGTTTATACAGTGCAATGTCTACAGAGAAATGATAAGCAAACAGAAGTTGAAAATGATTCCAGTCAAAACAATAAAACTTCAATTCAACCCTAGTAGGTTTTTGATGACCTCCCTGGCGCATTGGTCGCTCACCAAGTCTGTTGTGGTCTTATAAGTGAGAGATCCCGGTTTCGATCCGCGGTCAATATGGGATATTTTAATTTCTGAATTTCTTTGGTCTGGTCCAGGGGGAGGCTTCGACCGTGTTAGTTACAAGCCTACCGGCAAAAATGTGCCGCCAAGAGGTTTAGCGTACGAATTACCTACGATGTTGTGTAAAAATCGATTAGGGTTATGTGATAATAATATTTAATAGAAATATAAAATGCCGCACTCTAAAATGTTTTCACGACAGTGTAAATTGTGCACAGACACAAATACGTCTTACGTTTTATTGTGATACAAGGCTTTAAAATTTACTCTAGAATACGTGTGCTACGATATTGGAGCTTATATTATGTATTGTTGTTATAAAACCACCATTTAGCGCTTTGTTCTAATACACACACGATAAAATTAAAAGAGCCTGATTCACAAACAAATGTTACATGTTTAATCAAGATTTACGTTAAGATTACTTAGCTACATACAGGCTAAAAGGATTAGCTTTGAAGCAACTGCGCGCTATAATGTAAGAGTACAAGCAAGTAGTTTTAAAGATAATGAGCTCAGACGATTTCTAGAGGTATTTGTATTAATTAAATCGGACAATCTCGTGAAATTTCGTGTTTTACGCCGGCAGAGCACCTAACGGGTAAAGTTTCATTGCGAGCTTTTATCTAATTTATTTTTATTGTTATATGAGGTTTACGGGCCATTTTACACCCCTTGCAGTGGATTACAATGGAGCACAGAATATGGCATGTTTGTCGTTTTATATCACGATTAAAGTTTATTCTTCTTACTGATACTATACTGGCAGATGCTCATAACGTCTTTTATAACTTACGTATATTTCTTTATGAGTATTTTGCGATTTTTTGTTTAATATACCTTGGTACTTTAACGTGTAAAAATATCAAGTTGATAAAAAAATAATTCTAGAATAATTTCCTCAGCAAATTTTAAAATGCCGAGGTTGTGTACTGTCGCTGTATAAATTACATAATTTCTTTTTTGCAGCTACTATTTTGTTCGAACTTTGAGAACCGAGAACAAATTTCTATCTACTAATATTATGTAAGTTTTACAAAATAAGAGAGTAGGTAATATTCATAACAGGTCGATAGACCTTTCTTACTCTAGTTCATTGTTAAACGACTACACCATTCGTTAAGTATAATTTTATTTTTTTCAGTGTTAGACCTGCATGTAATTATAAAGGGTTGTCAAATACATACCTAGTATGTCGTAAGGAGGGATGTCTGCTTACCCCAAGCAGACATCCCTAAAAAGAAACAATATTAGCTTCATCTTGAATACGGACGAGAGACCTTTTTCTTTAAAAATAACTTGAACCATAGACCTTTTACGAGCGCCTTAGCAGCAATTGTTTAGAGCTATTTAATTTCTGAAATTGAAAATACCGAGGCTTCGCGCATCCATTCCTAGTCTCGGAAAAACTATATCTCGTTTTTATTAAAAATGCGGAGTGTTCAAACGAGGAGTAAACGACCAATAAAAGGTTATTGTTACTGCGGTGACGTTCGCACGTTACCTAACTTATAAAATTAGCTTTTTCTCGGAATTGCCCTTCTCGGCTACCTAAGTACATTTTATTATCAAATAGATGATTCCCGCGACTTCGCCCGCGAAAGCTCTTGATTTCCCATGATTTCAAGAAATAGTAGCTATGTCCTTCCTCGGGATGCAACTTCCAATCTCTGTGCCAAATTTTGTCAAATTTTGAAAAAGGGCCGTGAAAGCAGACAGATCCAGACAGAGCGACTCACTGTCGCATTTATTATTTTAGTATGAACTTGAAGACGTTACTTCAGTCATCTACCGAATATATCTAGAAAGGTAATCGCTTTCCAAATCCCATCCACACCAGCGCAATACGAATGCACACCGCCTTTAAATTCGTTCTTCATTGTAGCATAAGCTTTGGATTTGCATAACAACACGTTGGCAAGTAAATGTACAAAGCGAACACTTAGCGCCCTGGCGCTTGCACTTGCACTTAAAGTAGACATTTATAAATGCTATAAGCAAAATACGTTCTTGTACCTTCTTTAAATACATAATACTTTGAATAATCCTAGATTCTTGAAAACTACATTGTAATTTGTAAACTTAAAATAATAGAAACGCGAGAAATTCAAGCTTTGCCTTCCTATGAGAGCTTGTGAATCGTCGAAAATTGTTGTTACTAGAAAATCTGCCAATTTACAAACTAGAGAACAATGCTTTCACCGAGAAGTACCTAACAATATTTAAGTTTGGCAACGGATACGTAACATATCTTAAATAAGCAATCACAATAGATCTACAACATGATAAGGGTCTACAAGAGCCCTACTCAACCACCATTCTCGAGTTATAAAGAAAATATAATCTATATCCACACTAATATTATTATAAAGGCGAAAGTGTGTCTATTTGTTATATTTTAACAGGTACATAATAGGTATTATGTTCAATCGATTTTGACCTAAGGTGCAGAGAAAAGATGCATGCAGAGAAAGGACACGTGCTGAAATGAAATGACATGAAATGTTTATTTCATGTGGGACGGGCATCATCTAGAGACACGAGGTGACACCCGAATGATGATGATGAAAATATGGACTCAGAATTCAGATATTATATAGAAACATACACAGTACAAAAATATACACATTACAAGCGATAACAATCGTACATTCATGTTGGTACAGCCGGAAACCGCCTTTGAATTATTTCTTCATTGTCATAACACAAAGACTGGATTTGGATAACTGCACGCTAGCAAGTAAATGTATAAGGCAAACACTTAGCTCCCAGGACGTGCACTTGTATTCAATGGCAGACATTCAACTCGAGTTCACCAATGGACGTTTATTATTCTGAGTTCCCGTAGGTGAGGTGTTTGATGAAATCCGAAAGTTGGTATGGAGTGCCTGAGAGAATCCGAATATAATTTCCAAAAAAACACGATTTACCAGATATTAATACATTAAAGGAGAATCTGACTGACATAATATTATTATCAACAAATGGCGAGATCTTAGCATCTTACAGTTCAGTATACTTTACGACCAAGGGATAAACGTATGAATAATTATTTTAGTGAGTCTACTCAGATTATTCATTCATTCATTTATTTATTTGTTAAAATTCAAAATTCAAAAGTTTTTTATTCAAATAGACTTTTCACAAGTTTTTATGCATAGTCAAATGAATCTACCACGTTAATTCTGGTTATATACGTAACTAGCTGATGCCCGCGACTTCGTCCGCGTGAATTGAGGTTTTTTGATTCCCGCGGGAACACTTTAATTTTTGGCATAAAAATTAGCCTATGTGTTATTCCAGACTATAATCTATCTCTGTGCCAAACTTTATCCAGATCCGTTCAGCCGTTGGGGCGTGATAAAGTAAGACACATCCATCCATCTATCCATACATCCATACATCCAAACTTTCGCATTTATAATAATATTGGTATAGATATAGATTAAATAAAAGCTTGTAAAAATGTACAGCTTGTTTGATGTTAGACTATTGACAATATTTTGATTTATCTACTCTAATTGAAGCTTGTTATCCTAATCCGTTACAGTTTGATGTTAAATAGAATGCTGACAACTTCTTGTGAACATCCTGAAGTACTTAAAATTATATAATGGTTCTTCACAAGGCGTTTGTTTTAAGTTCTACCACCGAATTCCAGGGCATGATTTGTGGATCCTTAACTAGTATCTACCCATCTTCTCTGTACTACCTTCCGAACTGATGCGCTGGTCTGAGCCATTATCCAAGCCATAATCAGTTATTACGCAACACTTGCGTTTCAAAGGAACTACTTTAAGTCAACCATGTTTTACTTTAAAAGAGTGAATATGTATTACAAAGGTATGCCATAGCATAATGAGCCGACCACAAACCTTATATTTGGCAAATATCAAAAGAAAATATTGCTATTTATTAAAAATGAGGGGCAAGCGTGAGACGATAGTATAGGGAACGTGCAGAGGGTTGTTAATAGAAGTTTCTCGGTGTGTATCAAATACAAAAAGGCGAACTACGAGTACGTAGGGATGCATAGTCGAATGAGTGACGTGATACACGCTTTAAATTGGCTTATTCTAAGTTATCTTCTCATGAGTTATTTGACGCAGAGCACTCTGGTCTTAGAGGAAGGAGGTTTCGCCATGGATAGCGAAAGGATTAAGATACGTCAATGATAGTAAAAACTGCCATACCATACTTACAAGGTAGTCTAGGAAAGGAAGCTAGTGGACCCCAACAGTAATTCCTCAGACGACGAAACTTTACAGTATGATAAAGTATCATAACGTAAAGGTATTTTATAAATATCCAACAAAAAATTTTACCCGAAGTTAGGTATTTTTACCTAAACTCTTTTATGTCTAATATCTTGGTCCGCAAAAATGATCCGTCAAAACTTTCTTCACTTGAAACATTCATGTACAGGTATGGAAACTAAATAAGAAATATCCAACAAATACTCGAAGATGAAACAATCAAATTTTGAAAAAATATGTTTTTTTAATGTTACTTGCATCGGAAAATTTACTCATTGAAACTTTTCACTGGAATGTCCTTTTATTGCCGTTTAATACCTAAAGATTTAAAATCCAACAAATATACTATCAGTCTATATTTTTTTCAAAAGTTACCTTTTTATTCGTAGTGAAAAATTTCTCCGTCAATTTTTTTTATTGATACGATTACAATATTTTTTGTCCTATCAACTATGAAAATATCAAATATAATAAAATCAAACGCATTAAAAACTAAAATCATTTTCTAAAGAAATATTTTGTATTTAATCAATCGGGGGAAGCAGGAGCGTGGTGACGTCCTGAGACCGAGATAATATGCCTACGGCGACGCGAGCCTGTACTCGATAACCGACCGTATTTCGTTGATTCGACAGTTCAATTTTCAATCAAAAGCTTTTGCAAATGACAATCAGTATGACGATCAATGCGTTCTGAACCGTATTGCCTGAGCGTTAAAGTAACTGATTGCTCTAAAACTGGGTTGTGCAACGAAAACTGCTTTAAAATATAACGTTTCTAGCCTCACAGTGATGATTATGAAATTTGAATTACATTGTGTTCTCGATTGTATTTCCCTAGCCGTAAAGTAACAATTATATCGTCCCAACACAAAATGGTCTTTGAAATTGGTGTGTCTTCGCACTGTACCCAAGGGTATTCTCGCATTTGGTTGTTTAAGGGGTCATACAATTTTTTTGCGATCTTTGAAAGCTTTTTATTTGAAAACTATTATACATACTAATATTATGAAATCGAAAGTGTATCTGTCTGTCTGTCTGCTACGCTTTAACGGTCCATCTTTTCAACCAATTTTGATAAAATTTGGTACAGAGATAGGTTGTATTCCGGGGAGGTAATTTTGGAAAATTAAGGAGTTAAGTAAAAAACTTAATCCACGGAGACGAATTGGCTACAATTTTTTGATATACTTACTTAACTATTTTCCAAAAAAAAAATTGGTAAACCTGTTAAGAATTCTTCTGTACTTTTTTAAAATCAAGTAGATAACAAAAATTTACATAATATTATGTGAAAGTTAAATGTAAGTAACTTTAAGTACCTAGTTTATTAAATAAAATATAATATGATAATTTTCTCCCGTTGCGGCCAACATTGCTTTATTGCCATCTCTTTCCCGGGACATACAGTGCATTATATATATATAGAAGACAACTCTATACGCACCGCGTTACCGAATATAATAAGAAGTTTTGTATGTTTAAAAGAAGTTTTGTAGTGTAAACGAGATTTTCATTTGTAATCGTCTGTTTGGAGCTGTTATTCTTTGCCTCAAAACGATGCAAAGAAAGTGAGAAAGATATTTTTTTTTCTCATTAGTGTACCAGAATAGAGATGGCAATAAAGCGATGTTGGCCACAAAGCGAAAAAATCAAATTATAGCATTTACTACACTACAATTTAAATTACTTATTTGCATCTATGGTTATTTTAATCAACTACAAAATTAAAGAAAATTAAAATTCATTACCATCTCCGAAAAAAACTAAAGAAAAGAAGATTTAGAGCAAGTATAATATGGGTTTTACATGCAAGTGCCTGATTTAATAGCTATAAAAAATCACAGATTTCGCAGTCCCCGCAAGAATCGGAGCTTTGAAAATGAATACGTTAATCTCTTCTTCAAAATTTTTCAAAAACGAATTATCTGATTTTAAAAATTCCAACTCGAATGCACTTCTCGCCTGCATCCGCATCTTTAAACACCACTACCATTACGATGGGTCAATAATCATAGAAGCTACATCACTTTTTATATACGAAAATATCCGTTTTTCTACAACTCCAAACTCGCCATTTTGTAGCTAAACTAATACCCTGGGACCCTTTTTTAATTTTTTCTTAAGTCGGTTTTTTCCGAAATATTTACAATTTCGAAATAATTCCAAAAAAAGTTACAAGCCGATTTTCAAAATTCAAATGTTCACACAATATGTCTCGATAAATTCCTCAACTCTTGGTACTATTCCCATCTCGATCCTCCTAAAATCCTCGGAGCTATGGCCAAAAATACGTCTCAGGCGATTTGCATCTGATAACCATTTTCAATGGTAAAAAGTGATGGTTGTCCGCGTAGTTGAACGCGTGAATGCGCCAAATTCGTGAAAAATAGCTAGCTCTCCAACAGGAACCATACATTTTCTGGGATTAAATGAAGGCCATATAAATTACCAAATCTTCAGTTCTATCCATGCAAAAATCACGTTAATGAGTAGCTTTTGGCATGCTTGAAGGACAAATACGTGATAAGTGACATCATGTTATCCTGCGGGTACTATTAGTTTTTCCAGGACAAAGGTAGCCCATGTTACTTTCCTGGTCCTAAAAAATCACGTCGAATTGTTATTTCGTTGCCGTATGATTGAATCAAAAATACGTAAAAATCAGCATGAGATCCCACAGGAACTGTTAACTTTCTTGGAACAAAAAGGTAGATCACGTCGATCCGTTGCACCGTTGAAGCGTGATGAAGGATAAACCAACCAACCAACAAACAAACACACTTTCGCATTTAGTATGGATAAATTTAGGACTTTTGTAATGTGTTCTACATGTGTTAGGAATACTGTACCTATTGATATGTGAATAAGATGTGAATACAAATTACGGGGGTGTATTAGGATGACATAGAAAATCTTCACTAACAGTTCTTGAAACGCGTTCAACTTCTTTAGTTGTTGAAACGCGGTATCGTTATGGAAGAATTTTGTATTTTGTGCAACAAGAGCTTTGCTGGCTTTCACACTAAACTTCTTGAGCAAATTACCTTGATTTCGCACAAGCGAATTTTAGATCCTAAGTGCGGGACACGACGGTTGAATTTACAATGCGCAAAATTACACCCACTAACGTCACCGTCACGTCAAATTACTATACCGTCATCTAATGTTCAAGAAGACTGCCGGCAAGTAGACCAAGCATGAACAGTACCGCCATTTTGAGGATAATTTCCGAAGTGCCATGTTGAGGATAACTTCCATTTTGCTGCATATTTCTGGTGATTCTAATATTTATTTGATAAACGTAAGGGCCATATTTTGGATTGCGTTACTTTTATATTTTCTTTACATGGAAGCGAAATTATTATAAGTTAAATTTAAAACATAATAAAAATTAAGTATATTACTGACTTCTTTTAATTTCTCAATGTATAGTTACCATAAGTACTTGATTTATCATGCTTAGTTATTATTTACATGGCAAGAAATGTTACTATCGATATCTAAACTAATTTATTGTACATTTTATTAGGTATGCGTTAATTTTGAAAAGTATTATAATATATTTATTTCGACTCAGCTTAAAGAATAATTTTTGTTGCCTTTAGTTTGCAAGATAATCAAATAGTTCTTAACATCATTTTTGAATATGCCCAGTAGCCCAGTGACTTCAATTGGCGTATGACGTACAATTCATTTATTATATATAATTATATATATACTTACAAATTACAATAAAAGTCTAAATATGTTGACAGTAATAAGGCTTTATGCAGTTTGCCAATTTCTGGCGTGCAAAATACCAACTTAAACATAATATAATTAGTACATTTTCTCAAATTCTAGAAGTAATGAGAAGAAATCAATTAAATAATAATAATAATAATTAATAAATAAATCGTTTATTTTCAATCATTATGTTACTATCGATACATTATAATAATTGATCTTGGAACTATTTGAAGATTTACAATATTATTGTGCTTACATCAAAAAATGTAGATAAAATGTTGCAAGATCAAGAACTGGCTATCCTAGCTAGATTTTTTAGATCTGTGTTAAGGATAACCAGAATTAAATATTTATTCAAACAAAGCTCAAAAATAAGATTTTTTATGGGCCCTTAATTAAACTATGGAAATATACCTTGAAGGTACTTTCGTTACAGTTAGTGGTTTTTATTAATGTTGAATTTATCTTCTGTAACGCTATATTGTTTATCTATATATCTATTATACCTAATAGAAGAAGGATTAAGATACATTATCGCGTAAGCGCAGTTTAGTTTTCATACGTTCGGTTTAATTCGGTGTTTTGCATGGATATTTTGTTGGATATTTAGGTTTTGAGTGTAAATTTGCCTACCTACTATAATAAAGAAAAGAAATAGGTATGAGAAGTTTTCCATACCGAGTTATAAATAATTTTAATTTGAAGTGAGATAAATTGATTTTGGTATAAATATTTTGTTGGATTTTCTTATACGTTATGCTAAACAGCATTTTAAGGACATGTGAAAATAAAAAATTGAATGAGCAATTTTTTTGCCAAAATTACGGACAAAAAAAGGAAACCACTTTAAAAAAAAATAGGTCCGTTTAAATAATGTTTTGGATTTTTAACGAGTACCTCATAATAAGGCTATTAATTAGTTTGGTAAAAAAAAAATGGAGCGAGATATTATTCAGTTCAAAATATTAAGCTATTTGTACTTTTAGGTATAAAAACCTAACTTCTGGTTTTTTTTTTTGGTGGATATTTTTGTGTAAGTTTTGGATCATCCAATACTAAAACCCTGCCAAGTTTCATCGACTGAGGATTCAATGTGGGGGTCTCCATACAACAGACCGCCCCGTTGCCTAGACTAAGGGGTATAGGTATCAAGTAAACCCGCTTTTATTTTAGACTTTCAATAATTTGCTTTTCTTTGTCACATGAAATCGCTTCGCCGAATGAATGAATCGCATTGTTTCACATGCGTGAAACAATGCAACCACTCTCTCTCTCTCTCTCTCTCTCTCTGTTCAATTAGTTTTTCAATATTTAGTCGTAAGTACGAGTTGGGTTGCATATAATAATTTGCGTTTATCTATTTGAGAATGAGGAATGTACCCATTCATAATATGACTGTGTTATATTATGTTCTACATCCAAACCGCTATGCAAACAATTGAATAATAATTTCGCTTTGTAATTACTGTTATATAGCAAATGGAAATTTAACCTACCTATCTAACGCTGGCAGATATTATTGGTTGCCTTAGGTAATGTAAATGCAAATTATAAATTGCTTGTTTACTTTCTGTTCCGATGCCGAGCCTTTATTTGTACGTGGATTATATTTGCACCTTTAATTAACGCGGCAAATTAGGCTTCCACACGTATTAGCGGTAACGCAGACGACCCTTTTTTGATTGAAACTTATTTTCATACGAAAACCTTCTTATCCATACTATAAATTATGCAGAAGTGTGTCTGTTCGTCTGTCTGTCTTGATGCTGTATTTCATCTATTTGACCGATTATGCCGAAATTTGATACAGAGATATAGATAGCCACCTGGAAAAGAAAATATGTTACTTTTTACCCTTGGAGTTTTTTTGATAATCAAAGAGTTTTGAAAACTTAAATCTATGCAATTAAAGTCGCTCGCATAATCAAGAATAATATAATACTATAACCAGCTTTTGCCCCCGATTTCGCCCGCAAGGAATTAGGTTCATAAAAATCCCATACAAACTTCCATCCCCTATTTCAACTCTTAGCGGGTGGATATTTCAAAAACTGAGCAAAACTATATTTCTTCTTTTTTAACTGAAAGCCCAAATATCAAGTTTCATGCATCTATCTTGAAAAAAGACGCACTTTCATACAAACTTTCACCCCTTATTTGATCCTCTTGGGGGTAGAAAATAGAAAATTTCTTCCTTAGTACACTTCTATGAATATTCGCTCACAATTTCAAATTTTTACGTGCAGCCGTTCGGGCTGTAGGTTGTCTGTCAATCACTCAGGACAAAGCCTTTTATAGTCATTGCATTTCATAGCTGAGTTATTGATAGAGCTCTTAATTCATAGTCGATAATTGTTTCTTTTCAAAACTTGGATTGAATCGGATAGAGCTGGTCTCACTTCGTTTTAAGGGATTACTATTTTTGAGTAGTAAATGTGCTTTGTTATGTTTTAAACGAATTTTCTGGGATCCGACAAATTCGGAACCGGTGCAGTGGTAGAGTCCTCAAAAACCACGAGTGGCACAAGTTGTTGTGTTGTAGTTTGTTTGTTGTACGGTATTTTTAAGTATAAATTATGTAACCTAATAATGTAACCCATGTTTCAAGCAAATGATTTTTTTATTTATTATTATTAAAACAATCTTTTGCGGTGAGTTTAAGACATTGATTATGTAGATTTTATCAAAGGTTTCAAAACTAATTTATACGCTTTGTAAAATAAACGGTGGTTGGAGAGCCGGTCGAAATTGTGCGGGATTTCGGTTCCCTTATTTTCATCCACTAAACGTTAGACTTTGACTATGATACGATGGTGTACTATATCACCTGGTGATTAGTGATGACACTGTCTAAGATGGTAGCAGCTGTTAAGGAGCAGTATAAAAGTTACATTAAACGCATACCCTTAATGAGTTTCTACACGGCATCGTAAAGGAACGCCAAATCACTTGGCTGTAGTAACTATAGCCACGGCCGAAGCCTCCCACCAGGTCAAACCAGAGAAAATTTAGAAATTACAAATGCTTAAATTCACCCAGCCGTTGGTCGAAACCGGGACCATTCACTAATTGTATGACCACTGCGCCAGAATGATATTGATAATATAACTTGATAACACACCGCACGCTTTCAAAACAACGCAGATAAACTTGGTTTGAAGTTTTAGATAAATACTAGTCTATGCCCGCGACTTCGTTCGCGTGGGTTGAGGTTTTTGTTTCCTGCGGGAACCCTTTAATTTTCCGGGATAAAAAGTATGTGTTATTTCAGACTATAATCTATCTCTGTACCAATTATTTCATCCAAATCCGTTCTGCCGTTTTCATCACAATCATCCATCCATCCATCCATTGATCTATCCATCCATCCAAACTTTCGCATTTTTAATATTCGTATAGATTTACCGCAACATAAAAGAGATAAAAACAGGCTTATACGAACATAGTATTCGGTACACCATTATATGTATATAAACGACGCAAGCAAAAGGTGTTAAATGGCCCTTTAAACCTCATATACCAATAAATTAAACTAGATAGAAATATGCTCGCAACGAAACTTTGTCCATTACATGTTGGCATTTAATTACAGATTCCTTAAAATTTCCGCTTTAATTTAAATATAATATTCTTCCCTGACTAAATTTTCTATTGCGAGACAAATAATTATTGTGCACGCAAAAGTTCTCTTCAGTTTAATAAGTAAGTAAATCACTTAGGAAGTCTATTTTCCAACGTCTAAGTCATTTGAAATATTATAAAACAGTTTTTTTGTTTATCACTCAAGTCTTCTATTTTCACAAGTTTCCTCAAGTTATTTCGACCATACTATTATAGCTTGACTATTCAGCGAGATAACGCAACCAGCGTCCGGCAATTATTTTCGTGACAGTTAACCTACGCTGATTTTGTTTTATAATGGAGATAAATCAAGAATTAATAATTAATAATATATCAAAAATAAATTATTTCTGATTATTAAATAGAGGGTCTTCCAAAAGACCTAAAAGTCACATCCTCGGTTAGTTTTAAGTTTGATAACCATTTTAAAACATACTAGATTAAAGAAAAAAAGGGCGTTGCAATTTTAGGACGTCACCACTGTGAATTTCATACAAGTGCGTTTGTAAGTTTAATAAAGAGTTGCTGATTTGATTAAGTTGTCATCATCCCTTTACATTTACATTGATTCATGATTCATTTTCAAATGTGGTACTCTGCATTCTAATATTATATTCGTCATCCCTCAGTTGATTCTTGACAAGTGTATCAAATGCACCAAATTTCTCCCTTTTTTCTAAAATTGGATGTATCCAAAACCGTCTCTTCCTTTTTTTAGATTTTTTTTTCTTATAAAGAGTCATGAATCCCTCTCTGCCCTCGACCCTCGTCTGCAGTTTGGCACAAAAACCACAGAGCCGAATCTGGCCGTAATCTCTTCCGGTAGCTTGTCGTGTCATATTGCACACCCAAACACCCACACACACACACACAATTATTCTACCGTTCTACGGCGCAGCAAACACGCCATACGGTTATGAAACAGTGCTGTGAACATGTGGCCTACTAGTAATTAGTATTCTCTATGGTGTAGGGTACATTGCCATTTGCCTCTTTCCAGCGCTAGATATAAATATTTTATTTTTGATTTTTATTTCTTAATTTAGTTTTATTTTATTAGTCATTACTACTGTGTGTATGATAAATAACATGTATGTGTTAACTACTATCTATAGGTATGATGTTATATACTCTTATTAGAACTGGAAAGTCTATATATGTTGTTTTGTTTTTATTTAGAGTTTAAAACATACATATTGCAATATTATGATATCTGGGGATACCGTCGTGCCTTGTAGGCGTGTTAATTTCTTTGAAAACTAGCGAATGAAATTCAGCAAAGAAGCCTTGGAGCTGCAATGCGAGCATGACCAAATTACCACAATAATGGTAAGTAATTGCGACTTCCTGCCGCAAAACACCGACTCCGTTTTCTTTGGGGTATTGTATCGTTCTTACCTAATTGTTGTATAATTATTAGGAAGGTAACCAAAAGTATTTTTAGATAGTAAAAATAAGACTTTGTAAATTATCATACCTCGTACTGCCTCGTTGGTCTAGCGGTTAGCATGGTTGAATACGGATCACGAGGTCCTGGGTTCGATTCCCGGTCGGGCATAAAAATTGTTAGGTATTGCCAATTGGGTTTTTCAGTTAAAAAATTCTCAGTGCCAGCCCGGAGTTGGAAGTTGGTGGTATGTCACCCCTGTGCCTCGGAGAGCACGTTAAGCCGTCGGTCCCGGTTATTGTCACTAATATGACAACAGTCGTTAAAGCCCGCCAACCCGCATTGGAGCAGCGTGGTGGGTCTAAGCTCTAATTCCCTCTCTCCTACGAGAGTGGAGGCCTGTGACCAGAAGTGGAACGTTAATGGGCTCTAGTGGTGGTGGTGGTGGAAATTATTATAAGAAACTATTACCTATCTAATAGATGATGCAATCGACCTTGGCGTGAATTTTGGTTATTACAATTTTCATGAGAATTCTTTAGTTTTCTGAAATCAAAAGTGGCCCTATGTCCACCTCAACCTATTCCTGTACCAAAGGAAATGTATGACATCGGGTCTGACTAGTCATTTTAACAGACATTAAATAAATTCAACCCTGTTGGAACCCGATTGGGGCACGAGCCAGCGTTGTTGGAACCACGTTCATCTCTTAAAATGGGTTTTCGAATTCTTCATAGTATTGTACGGAAAATATGTTTACAGAAGGCAAAATATTATATCTTTAATAGTATACTATATAAAGTTTTTTTCTATGAATGAACCCATAAAAAGTAAAAGAGCCCTTAGAATGATTATAATTAATGAATAAAATTAATTGCGAAAAAGGAAAACTCTTTTAAATTACTACCTACGTACGGGGGTACGTACCTAAACTTTAATTTAATTTTAAAAAAACTCTAAACCTTAACAAATTTAAATTACTGCTAAATTGGCTAGTAAGAAATGATCGAAATAGGAACCACGCTAAATATAATTTTCTTATCCCAAGCCTTTCCTGTACCGGTTTAAAATTTGTACGTGAATTTTCCAAAGTGAATGAAGTCGGCGGTTTCAGTAGGAAGTCGCAATTACCATTATTGCGGTAATTTGGCGATGCTCGTCTTGCAACTCGGCGGCTTTCTTACATTAAATTTCTCTACCTTTTCAAGAATTTAATACAGGTTTATATGAAAACATTAGCTATAGTGAATATAGTTATGATAATAAGGAGTATTTAATCCAATTTAGCAGTAATTTAAATTTGCTAAGGTTTAGAGTTTTTTTTTTATTAAATTAAAGTTTAGGTACGTACTCCCGTACGTAGGTAGGTAGTTGCCCCGATTTAGCTTAAGTTGTATGTGAATAAAAACATAATGTTCCTTGTGGAATATTTTGTAAAGCACATGAGAATCCACTTTGATATTTTATGAAAATACACATCGGCCGGTTTCTGAATTGAGAATTTCATGTTGAGTCTGTCTCAAAGACCACATAAGTGTGACTTACGTACTACTTAGGCAAATTTTTGTTTCTGAATTGATATTTTGTAAGCTTTGAGAATTGGAGCTTGAGAAATTTCAAATTTGACAGTTTCGAAACTTAAATCCATGCTTAACTGCAAAATTGCGTTTCAGAGCGCATTTGACAGTGCTCAAAGTCCTCTAATCTCAAAGTTGAGTGCGTAATATTTAAGTAAAGAATTTCGGCTACTTAAACTATATTCACACTAGATAATGCACGCGACTTCGTCCGTGGATTAAGGTTTTTTTGATTCCCGCGTGTTAACTCTTTAATTTTCCGGGATATAAACTATCCCTATACCAAATTTCATCAAAATCGGTGAAACAGATGAGCCGTGAAAGCGTAGCAGACAGACAGACACACTCTCGAATTTATAATATTAGTATGGATTTGCGATTTCTAGTGAAGATTCTTCGTTGGCATCTTTTGACGCTCCCTGTCGCAGTGGCGATCACTGTGGTCTTATTAAGGGAGTTCACGGGTTCGATTTCCGGCAATTCGATTTGGGAATTTACAAAGTTGTGGGAGGCTTCCTTCATAGGTGTAGAAATCTATGAGTTTAATATAACTGCCATACCACTAACAATTTAGCCCGCTACCATCTTAGATTGCATCATCACTTATCATCAGGTGAGATCGCAGTTGGGCTAACTTGTAGTGGGATTTAAAAAATCTTTGGAGAAGCCTGAGGTACTCGTAGATGCCTACGTGGTACAAGATGATGAACCTGTTGAAGAACGAAATTATGTCCTGTCTTTGCCCCAAGCTCATTTGTAGAAAGTTATTTTACAAATAACTACATAACAATAACTCCTGTAATCACATAATCACATAATAAATATTATAAATGCGAAAGTTTGGATGGATGTATGGATGTGTGGATGTATGGATGTTTGTTACTCAATCACGCTCCAACGGCTGAACGGATCTGGATGAAATTTAGCACAGAGATAGATTATAGTCTGGAATGGCACATAGGCTACTTTTTATCCCGGAAAATTAAAGAGTTCCCGCGGGAACTGAACAACCTCAATCCACGCGGACGAAGTCGCGGGCATCAGCTAGTAAGTAATATTTTGTTAGAAATTAGGAACTCTTTGTTGGATTTTTTAATTTTGTTTTATTTTACAAATTAATCAGCATAATATAACATTTCTGGGTAATAAATATAATATGATATTATCACATTATCATCAGTTGTGGCGATAATTGAAGATCCACCAGGCAGCTTTACTCTTCATCTCTTGGTCCTGTGGTACATAGGCTATTGTATTGTTTAATTATTACAATCCGCTCTTCCTTCATTTTTTGCAAGTAGAATGTCCGTCTTTTTGCATTCTATCACACCTTGTAATCTGTGGATAGAACATTTATTGATGACTTACATATAAAACACATAAATAATATGCATTTTATCATTGATGTAGAATTTTAGTAGGTACCTATACCCTGTTATTCAAAGAAAACAATGACATTATTCGAAGTTCGTTGCCAGTTGGTTTGGTTGTCTTGTGACTGGACAAATTTCCATTTCTGAGTAGAGTTACATACGAACTAACTACTAATTGTGGTCATGTAAAATTAACCCTCGAATATTGTACTAAACCAGGAGAAAAGCTGGCCTACGAGTAAGGGGATGATATAAAGATTAGGTACTTACTTTGCTACTACTGTTTTCTTTCCCCACGTTAGTGAAGTTGGGATATATTTTTTTCTTTTCTCTATCCATTTTATAAATATTTGTAAGAATAATTACAAATAAAAACAGAAGTCAAGATTTGGAAAATTTTGTAAACAAATCCGTTTGTCAAACTTTTGACGCTTCTGACACAATGTTATGTCGTACGTTCCATTTCTTTATCCCGGTTATTTGAAATCAAACGCACATCAGAGTTTTTATGAGATAAAAGCCTGAAATATTTGAAATTCATAATTTTCTAAATAAAATTCTACAAAATTTTTCTTTTTGAATCATATTTAATAATAAAATTTAACAAAATTAGAAATAAATATAATTTTCGGTCAATACCTGTTTTTCTACGAGTAGCGAAACGCAAAGGCAATGTTGGAGAATACTCAGGGACGATTGGAGAAATACTTAGCTAATTACAATTTGGGAAATTCTAATTTTATCGTGTGAAACACAAAAAACTTAAGTCTTACTCAAATATTTAAACAAAACTCAGCTGATTTTTGCTTGAATGCTTAATTCAGAAACCGGCCGATATTAATAATTAGAGATACCTATACTTAAATTGATATCATGAATCGTAAGAAAATATGTACCTAAATGAAAATGATGTCGCAGTATTAAAATAAAATAAAATAAAAATAAAATAAAATAGCCTTTTATTAGAGCCCTTTCACAATTATAGTTTTTACAGCTTGATCACAATAAGTCCCTTAGCTCTGTGTGCCTCACGGCAAAGGCCTCCTTCAGCTCTTTCCAGTGTGTGCGATTTAGTGCCACCCTTCTCCAGAATGGACCAGCTGTCAGCATCAGTAGTATTAGGATAAGTTTAAAAACAAGTGATCATGAAGTACGAGACTATAAATTTTAAAGGGAGATTATATGCTTTATATCCTGCATATGCAGGATATAAAGCAAACTATCAATCTATCATATAAAGCAAACTATCAAAAACATAATTATTAATATAAATTCACGCTAAAATAATTTTCGCTTGTATTTTCTTTAAAAAACACCTACGGCTACAGTAATAATAAAACGGCATCTTGTTTTATTTTTGTAAACACAAGCAGAAAAGATCTGAGAGCGCACGATCGAATGGCGGCGATCATTATTTACACCCTTAACAAAGTATTTCGCAAATAAAATGCTAACGATGAGCATAAACTCCGCAAATTATTCGATTCATTTCAAAGGAATCCTACTAAAAGGAACGAAGAGTAACTCAAAGCTTTTATACCCCGTTTAAAGCCGCCCTATTGTCTCCGACGATATATGTATTAAGCTTGCTTTCTCTTGCGTAAATAAAATCGATTGGGGAAAGAGGTGCTTAGGAATAAGTGCAAGGGAGGTGGGCGACGATGGGTCTAGGTGTAATGCTTCATGCGATGTCGCGACAATGCAAAATAGATTGAATTGAAAAAAGGCTTTCGGCACTTTAGGGAAAAGGAAATTTCAATCTTCAGAGACAACGATATGGCAAATGTCCTTAGGGTATAGGTACTCTTAATTCTTGCGAATAGTGTAATATAAGACCAAAGTTTGTCTTTATAAGAATACCTCCTCGACCTCCGTGGTGCAGTGTTGAGCGCTGTTGTCTTAACGTGCGGAGGTCCCGGGTTCGATCCCCGGCCGGGTCTATGTAGGAATTTATAATTTCTAAATTTTTCCTGGTCTGGCCTGGTGGGAGGCTTCGGCCGTGGCTAGTTACCACCAGCAAACACGTGCCGCCAAGCGATTTAGCGTTCCGGTTAGATGCCGTGTAGAAACCTAATAGGGGTATGGGTTTAATGTCACTGCCATGCCCCTAACAGGTTATCCCGCTACCATCTTAGACTGCATTATTACTTACCATCAGATGAGATCGCAGTCAAGGGCTAACTTATGTAGTGGGTTAAAAAAAACTCTTTTAACTTTTAGACTATTTTAGTGGAAGATTCACAACTTATTATTGTAACATTATATTGAGTAAATTTCTTGTGCAATGTTAAATCATGCAAAGCTGCAAATAGTAAGCTAGTATTCCAAAAATAACGATGGCTTGTTGCTCTATTTGATAATTAAATAATAGGTGTTATCTTTCTCTCATGAGCATCGTGAGGAAACTTGTATGCCTAAAAGTTTCTCGTTACGTTCTCAAAGGGGTGTGAAGTCAGTCATTAAGCCAGCCTGGTTGACTATGACCAAACTTCTTCTTATTCAGAGAGGGGACTCATTACTGAGAGCTGGCGATAGGTTGAGATTATGATCTTGAGGAACCCACAATGTGTGAGTGAACCCACAATGTTAATAATTCTAGGTAAGTAGACCGGATTTTTTTCTACTAAAATCGCCATTATATTTTTACTCAATTTCTAAACCCGCAGGCGTTCATTCCATCTCACTGCTCGTTGCGCTGAGTGATATAAATATTTACGTGAAAGTCCTCTAAAACCAGCGATAAAAGCGCCCGACAAAAAACCGACTGCAAAGAGATTCAGAGTACATGCGACTTTTGTATTCTGTTTTTAAGGTTTTATAGTGGGGAATTGTATAAAATATGATCTGCTCTCTATGGTATCGTAGGTAGGGTACATAGATTATTCCGATATAAATTATACTTTATTTAGTTACGATAGATTCTGTGGAGACAGAAAATATCTGCTTAGTATCTTATTAGTACCTGCTTCACTTTCATTCGTCTCTCAGTTTTTCAGTAGTCGTCGCTAACTGAGAGGCTACTGTTGCATACTTGCAAGCGAAAAAACATGAGTGATAAAATTCACTACGGAGACAAAATGGAATTGATCGAGTAGATAGAGTTCGATCGACCGATATAAATTAATTATAGATTAATTATTATTATTATTATTATAATAATATGCCTAATGACATGTACTCATACATCTTTTTTCATCTAAAAATCATCAAATCAAAAATTAAAAAAATCAAAAATATTTATTTAGTGCTTAGAAATTGGGACCATCCCAGTAAGTGACTAGTATTGCCACTAGTACTTGTGGCAGGCGACCCCGCTCTTCCATAACATGTAATACAATAATTGAAATAAATATTAAATAAATATAAAATTAATATGCACATTCAATTACTTCATGTACCGTTTACTGAAACCCAGAAGATAATTATTATTTTCACACTAGATGATTCTCGCGACTTCGTCCGTGTGGACCAAGTTTTTTTGCGATTCCCGCGGGAGCTCCTTAATTTTCCGGGATAAAAAGTAGCCTATGTCCTTCCCCGGAATATAACCTATCCCTGTACCAAATTTCATCAAAAAACGGCTGAATAAGTGGGCCGTGAAAGCGTCGCAAACAGACAGACGCACTTTCGCATTTAGAATATTAACGCATTTATAATATTAGTATGGATATAAACTATCAAAGTAGATGGCAATTTATCGCAAACCAAAATATGCGGGCATAATATTCTGAGTGATCTCGAATCAAAGACTATACCATTTCGTCGGTAACATAAATAAAAAGCCGTCGTTTTACAGAGAGAGTCGAAAGATAAAACCGAGGTGGGCATTGAAGATGCAGCAACAGCGTAATAAAAACAACGAGGAAGGAAGTTTACTCGCTCGTTTTTAATTAAGGATTCAATCTACGTAGAAATAAAAGCGCTATTTTCAAACGCAAAACAAACAAGGATATAACAACATGGATACATGCTAAAAGGATACAACTATCGGTGTTTCACTGTATTTTGTTAGGTATATACCTAATGGCATCGCAGACATTATCAGACAAAAATTAGCGCGCAGTGCTGAGGGAAAATCTTTGTAATAAGGAGCCGGTGTCATGGTGAACGTTGTAGAAAAATAATTTCAATATGTAGATCAGAAAGAGAAACGAGCACGTAATACGTTTAAAGTGGAAACTAAAATTTATAACTCTATAAATTTTATTAAAAAATAAAACATGCTCGCGTTCTTACGCATCCCTAACTATATTTTCCTCAGATTTTTAGAAAAGAAATTATCATCTCTATCAGTGGAATTGATTTTTTTTAAAACCACTAGAAAATTACACCTAGTTCAACACTCTAGTTTCACACAGGATTGTAATTTTAAAGCCCGTGAAAACTTTTCTAGCTGTAAATACGAAACAAAACAATTTGCAATATATTTCGCAGTAAAGTTGCCGCGAGGTGAGGTGAGGGACAAATTGTTACCAGACCTACTTGTTTCGGCGTATTGTCAACTTTTCCACAAGCGTATACTGTATGTACCTACTTAAGTATCCCGTATTGCTATGAAAATAGCAATGTAGACGACATTTTTGCTTTAAAAACACCTAAGCCTTAGCCTAGAAAATAGAAAATACAAATGTGTACAAGAGTTTCCAGTACATACATGGTAAGCTCCTGTAATTTTTCTGAGAGACAATAAATATGTTTTGTTAATGTTCTGTTACTATAAATAAAATGCGACAAATTCTTTTGAAGAATCTTGTTTTTCTATAGGGTAAAACCGGGATAGATGCCGCAGCAGGATAGATGCCTCATATTCTAAAAACCTAACTTCCTGAACTCGCGACTAAGAATTAATTGTATAAGTAGGAGCCGTAGTCACCCGGTACCTGGGTTACCCACAGACAGTCGTGCAGTGAGGACGCGTTTCTCTGGTGCATGTAATTATCTCCGCAGCGAAATTCCCGAACACGTCAAAGATTTAAAGGTTAGTATTTTGCGTTGTATAACTTTATAATTAGTAATAAATTCCGTTATATTTTTTATTACGTCAATATATTGGTTCATTAAGTTTGCATCTAGGTGTAAATAGATGCTATTTTGTTTATACTTTATTTAAAAAATACTTGGGCATCTATCCATATCAAAAAGGATAGTTGCCCTGATTTTTCGGGGTATAGGTGCCCTTAAGGGCACCTATATTGTATTGTATTGTATATTCTTTATTGTACACCACAAAAACAAAAACGAAACAGATAACAAATATGAAAACTTAAGACGTAGGTACAATAAGGCGGTCTTATCGCTAAGTAGCGATCTCTTCCAGACAACCTTATCGATACGGAGAAAATGAACAAGTGGACAGTGGGAGGTGGTGCATAAAAATAAACTTAAATACTAATAGATACATAAACTAACCAATATCATAAAATAATAACGTATTAATACACTAATATGTACAAAATAAATAAAATAGACATACGTAAGATTAAATACATAAATAAATACACATATAAATAACGGACAAATTAAACATGTCGCTATTGTTGATAACAGAGAGACATGTAATGATTTTTTACGTCAATTTTAAACTTATTAAGAGTTTTAGCTCGATGAATGTGCGAGGGCAGTTCATTCCACAAGCTAATGGCCTTGAATATAAATGAATTTTTGAAAAATGTTGTCCGATATGTAGGCGATTCAAGAACGAGTTTTCCGGCCGACCGAAGAACTCTTTCTGGTCTGTCATGACCAAAATATTTAAAGTTTTCCTTTAAATAACTTGGAGTCATAGGATTGAACAATACACAGTACAGAAGGGAAACGAAATGTAGATTCCGGCGAAAGCGAATGGGTAATCACTTGAGCTTTAAACGAAATTCAGAGACATGGTCATATTTGCGCAAACCAAATATGAACCTAATAGCTAAATTTTGAATTCGCTCAAGTTTATTAAGCTGGTCCTCAGTTAAATCAAGATAGCTTGCGTCCGCATAATCGAGAATGGAGAGAAGTAGAGATTGTGCTAACATAATCTTAGTAGGAATAGGGAGAAAAGAACGCAGACGCCTAAGTGAACCCATAGCAGCAAAAGTCTTTCTACTAACTTCTTTTAATTGATTAGACCAAGAGAGAGTATTATCAAAGTAGACACCAAGATTTTTAACGGTAGTACTGTAAGGTATTTTAACGCTATTTAATGTAACAGGCGGAAGATTATCCCAGTCAACTCTTGAAATCATACCAGAGCTACCAATAATAATAGCCTGGGACTTACACCTATACCTTGAAACTTACATTTATGATTACCTACAGCAGAACTATGCCACGAAAATATAAAAGAAAGGAAGGAGTGCGAGCTCGAGTATGTTCTTGGACTACAGAAAACCTACAGCCAGCTTTCGATGAAATGGACAAAAAACCATGGGGATAAACGAAATATCCCGACATATCCCGAATTTGAGGATGAACTTCCATATTATGGTTATGCATGTTGAAACTTAAGAATATATATTTTAGTTAAACAATCGCTTTAAAAATTTAATTACCTATGTCATCTGTGTAATATTAGAATTATCTTCTAATGATAACAATAAAAAGATTTTAAAAAATATAAAATGTTTTTCATTATTATGACCCATGTTTCTTAGACTTCTACCTAACATTTGGGATGGGTTTTTCGTATGCACGGTATAAAGGGCATCTATCCCCGTCAGTTTTTTCATGGTGGGGCAACTATCCATACAGGTAGGCATCTATCCTCAAAAAAAATGTTCTACGAAAAGCTAATTTCTGCAAAATCTGTATTTGATAGGTTAAAAAATAATAATAATAATTCAACATAAAGGATTGAGCCAGCTACATTAATAGAAATTATTCGTATAAAATTAATATTTTTTAAATTAGGTGGCTATTTCAAAAAGTGGGGCATCTCTCCCGGTTTTACCCTAATTATTATATTGATCATTATTTTGTGAATATCGAAATCCTTAAATTTTCCATTTAAGTATCATATTAAATGTCTAAGTATATACCTATGAGAGATCTAGTTCTATAGCAAGTTAATTAAATCCATGAAACAGAGACATTTGACGATAATAATATATGCATACTCGTACATGATACCACCACACTTACTGACCACAGACGATATATACATACATACCACCACACTCACTGACCACATTTACTAAATGAGATTTTACTTGACATTTACTAACTATGAACGTAGGTCTATTGATGGTGGATGGACTGGTGGTTCTAGAACTAGAAATTGCAAGTTGCTTCAACATTTTTAATATTCTTAAGCCCTTTATGTATAACCAACGTACACCTATTCTGTGGTATAATGTAAGATTTTGAGAAATCATAACGGGATTATTTATAAATCTAAATCCACCAATAACCAATTCCTGTAAATAGCTAGTTGTTTTGATAATGCGCCATGCCAAATCGGCACGTTCAAAGTACTAAAGCTAACCTTGTACATTTTTATTTTTCACGCCTCACTGCTCTTTTCGTGTTAACTAGCTATTCACGAGCATAAAAGTCTAGCTTTTCAGAAAAACTATTATCAAAATATGCTTTAATAAAGGGTTGAAATGAAAAATTCTTTCCTTTCAAAAGAAAGCACTCGTAACGGGCCGAACAATGTCTGAATGGAAGCGTTTTAATATATTCAGTGCTACGTGGTTTTTTATTTTGGAGGAAAACGAAATACGCGTACTAGTAAAAAGGTGCATTGAACAAGCGTTTACTATACCACACTTAAAACCATTTTTTTTTATTATAGTCGCGATTGGTCCAAATCGCCATCGGTTCCAATTTATATTACTCAACTAGATGATGCCCGCGACTTCGTCCGCGTGGATTGAGGTTTTTTGATTCCCGCGTGAATTCTTTAATTTTCCGGGATAAAAAATAGCATAATATGTCCTTCCCCGGGATGTAACCCACTTCTATACCAAATTTCATCAAAATCGGTTAAAAAGCTGGTCCGTGAAAGCGTAAGAGACAGACAGACAGACAGACGGACAGACGGACAGACACACTTTCGCATTTATAATATTAGTATGGATATCAAAGAACAAAACAATTATATTTGAAAAACGAACATGTCTGTTTGTTTCCTTTTCATAGATACAACAAGATAGCTTGCTTTCTAAGAATATTTTTTATTCTTGAAAGAATTAGGTACCTGGGTACCACGAGATGCTTAAGCCCTTTAATACTCCGCCGCGGGCAAAACCAGAACAACGGTTACTTTTTACCGTCTTTAAATGCTCGAAGGTAGACTATAAGCAATATTATTAATATTATTAAAAACTTTCAGGTAACACAATATAGGTATATTGTGTTACCTGAAAGTTTTTAGTACTTTTAACGATTTGATTGAAATAAAAAATATAGTCTGTTATTATCTCTTCAACTGTTGGTTGTTGCTAAAAGATTGAGTGAAAATATTCAAATAACATCAAAATATTCTACAAGCCATAATATGGTAACATCTCATAAACATTAGGGTTGTTGCTAAAAGGTGTTACCATATAAAGGTTTGTAGAATATTTTGATGTTGAAAATGGGTCACATGAAAACATGAAAGCAGAGTTTTCCCTACTGATTTTTTTGACTTCGAAGTTCTTAATAAAAAAAGAGGTACAATAAAGATATGAGGGCAATAAAAAAATATTAAACTTGCACGTATTTAATTAAAGATCGCATCAACGTGTGCGCTACAGCTCGAACGCCAAACAAAATTGTACATACAAGCCAATTACAGTGTACGAGCAATTTTGAAACGCAACATTTGCATTAAGGCAACAAATGATATCCAGCAGGGTATGGTTAGGTGAAATTTTCATTTGGTATGCGGCTGTTTGCAGAGCGAAATTATTGGCCAATTGTTTGTGTAGCTCAGCTTTAACAGGGTTCAGACTTGAGGTTCAGGCTGAAAGTAATTGTTGTAGCCTGAGTGCACCGATGTGACCATAAATTGTGAAGCCGTGAGTTCTAGTGTTGTTAAAGTTAATCTGTTGTTAATGCGTGGATTACTGAAAAATAACTTGACCCATGGGTATAGCAAAGTAGTAAGAATATAAAAGGTTCAAAAAAATGTAAGCCAACGTGTACGGGAGCAGGTGATATGGCTCGACCGTAACAATAGGATGATCATCCTCCGAGCGGGTGTTGTGCTCGGGGACCACTGGTCCGACAGTTCATCTTTGGAGGTTGTATATATAGCGTAATTCTGAGAAAACTTCGTAAGCGTGAGTTGGGCTCTTCGTGTTCGCGTCCATCGTACTAGTAATGCCATCTATTGGATTATGTGCGGACTGCGAAGACCGCTACACAACGTATAAAATTTCTTTTTTTGTAAGATAGCCTTGCAATTGACGACAATAATTATTATGCTTATAGAAAGCAATGATGATGTCTATGTTGGAGCGCATAAAACACGGACTCCTCGGTATTCCTCTCCAAGTACTTAAGTCGACGACCTTTTTGATGTCCGCCCTGGCGCAGTGTTGAGCGCTGTTGTCTTAACGTGCGGAGGTCCCGGGTTCGATCCCCGGCAGGGTCAATTTGGGAATTAATAATTTCTGAATTATCCCTGGTCCGGCCTGGTGAATGGGACTTTTCAGACTTTAGAATCAGGATGTGGCTAGTTACCACCCTACCGGCAAAGACTTGCGGAAAGCGATGCAATCAGACTTGATGATGCAGCCTAAGGATGCCGTGTAGAAACCGAAAAGGGGTATGGGTTTAATGTAACCGCCATGCCCCTAACAGGTCAGCCCGCTACCATCTTAGACTGCATCATCACTTACCAGCAGGTGAGATCGCAGTCAAGGGCTAAGCTGTAGTGGATAAAAATAAAAGTCGAACTTTGGAAATTCATTCGGCTCCTTGCTTGCTCTTGAATCTTACTTAAATAACATAGCTCCTCTATAGGTATAGCTATTTGACAACCTCTCTGGCACCTTCGGTTGCTATGGCAGGCAAAATGAGTGAGCCTGCCACGTGCAAGGTATTTTAAATCTAGCTAAAGCCACATTTAAATAAATTTGTCAGCTGGAAGCGTCTTTATATTTATTGTTCGAACAAAAATCGGGCCATAGATTACACCACCAGTTTAATCAGAGTATCCTTTTGGTGGTATTTAAAAAATATACATGTAAGTATACAAGTTTTGGATATAAAAATGGCAACTATGTTACGGTCATATAATATTATTTGATTTTATTTCCATACTTCAAACTCTATGAGACTAGCCACGGGCAATTTTTATACTCTTACAATAGACGGCCGAAGTAAATGGAAATTCATTAGCAACTTTCAGTAAACTTTATTGCCTTTAGAAAATCAGTACCAAAACTTTAACATTACTCCTGTTACCGGCACGACTGTATGTAGCCTGCAGTCCTAAACAATTATTTCATAAAAATTCAGTAGGGAACGCGCACTTGTCCTTTTTATTCGCATCTTACAAACGGCATGTTGTAAAACTGCCGGAAGAAGTTTTGAAGTTAATTTAAGTTAGGAGGTGTGATTTTCTAAAATATTATTTTTCTAACAAATTAGTTATTGTGTATTATCTCTATGTCACCAAATCTTCTATACTAATATTATAAATGCGCAAGTTTGGATGGATGGATGGCTGCTTGTTACTCAATCCCGCCAAAACGGCTGAACGGATCTGGATGTTTGGCACAGAGATATATTACTGTCTGGAATAGCACACAGGCTGGGCTTTTTATCCCGGAAAATTACACAGTTCCTGCGGGAACAAAAAAAACTCAATCAATCCACGCAGACAAATCAATGTTGATAAACGATTTAAATAATCTATTACGTAACTAAACGACCAGACTCGGCTTCGCACGGACGTTCTTAGCTAATGTCTTACAGAATTTATTAATGCTTATAAATAGATATTAAAAAAATCAACTTGTTTGCCTGGTTTTATCTTTGCAAGTTTTACCGCACTTACCTAAATAACGAATAAAAAAAAACATGGCAGTAGTATATACTAGGTACTTACTGCCATGAATTTTTTCACATACCTATCTTAATATTTCGCAAATGGATCTCTGAGTCGTGAAATCGTCGAAACTATAAGGAAACGTCGATTGTTGACTGCGGAACCCTAAAAAAAAGCAGATACTAAGTCGCAAAAAGAAGTTTTGAATAAAAATAATAATATCTGACGAAACAACATGCAAAAATTTAAAAATCATTTCTATTAACGGTAAATAGAGTTTTACAATGTTTAGTTTCGAAATGAAACAGCATTTTGTACCTAAAATGAAAAAAAAAATGATTGTCTGCTAACACCAAGCGGAAAGAAAGCCATTTACTTATGTCAAGTTGTCAACGCATTTTTTTCACGTTGTCCCCTTTGAAAATTGAGATTTAAAATCCTTTACTGGAATTACGCTGCCGCTTCGTTACATACAATTTGTACGTTGGATAAAAGAAGGCATTACTTTGCGGAAGACCATCATACAAAAGGACTCACTAGCTTATTATGCTTTAATCCGCTAGATACTAAGAGCGAAAACACACTAGAGATTGGACAGGACAAAATGTCTGTACAGAACGTCCACGTCGGAGGAGAGGGGCGTTTTGTCCTGTTGCGCTTGTACATCTCCACCACCACCTCATATTATAGCTATGGAAATGTGACGTGGACATATTGTCCGTCTGCCAATCAATTTCTGTCCCTACTGTGTTTTCACTCTAATTCATGTTGACATTACTATGTATGCTACTGCATTACTCGTCCTCATGCTACATAAAGCTGAATAGTGAATCTTGGAGGATCTGTGTGGTAGTGGTGTGTATTGCATTATTTTTCTGCATGAGAGGTAGCAAAAGGATGGGCGGTGGCTACCCGTTGCCACTACACATGTATAAATCTGGCTCTAAAGGATTATAGCTACATAAGATAGGTATTCGTTTCTTTCGTAATATGATATAATTTGGGCACTTACATATTTGTTAAATCATACATCAATGTCGACAGACAACAATCGAGCAAACAATTTGCTTATCCTCGTAATTTGGGTCAGCAAACTGACAACAAATGGATATTTCACTTATCTGAAACAGCGGATGTCATTCGGAACCATGTTATTGTGGCGTCGTAATGATTTGTATGTAAATTTTAATTATGTGTGATTATTGCACATCTATATACTTATAATAAAACTGTAACAGGTCCAATTCTGTACATTGAAGATATTTTGAAATTTTTTTTGGAGGGCACTCATTATTCGATACTGAAGCCAAATATGCAATTTTTTTTCATTTTTGTCTGTCTGTCTGTCTGTCTGTCTGTATCTTGGCCGCGCATCACGCCGAAACTACTGAATGAATTCAAACGAAACTTGGCACGATTTGAGCCCATACTACGAGGTAGGACATAGGATACTTTTTATTCCGAAATTCTACCCCCGAATTATTTAATATCTTTTGCATGAAAATGTCTAGTCAACTATTCCACATAATATTATGTTATTAGCCAATGAAGTTTTACCTATACAATACTTTTACAGGTAAGTTTAGCTGTTTGTTTTATGAATTCACATAATTATTTTAAGTACTAGGATTTATTAATTTACATTATGCCAAAGGAACCAAGGAAGGAAGGAAGGAAGGATAGGTGCAAAACAGTAGCCAATTGGAATGTTATTCCTAGCGAACCATAATGATCTACTGAAGCAAGCTCATAAAGAAAAACTTATGAATCCAATCGCAGGCAACAGTGTAATAACAACAAAGCTGTACTAAACGGTAATAGCCGTAGGTACACTTTTCCGAACTATCCAAGCACTGCTATAATGAAATGAGCCATCCTTGAAACTTTCATATTTTAATAAGACTTTGACTGCATTTACGACTGGAATAACTTTAGATTTTTGCAAAGTGCCGTCGAAAACTATAGTCGTTAGCGTATTTTGAAATTAACTTATCACCTACTTTAATATTCGTCCAGCTTCCAAGATAAGCAGAGATTCCTAATTAATTCTTTTCCTTTTAAGACGAGTGTAATGTTTGGCTATTATCGTTGTTTCAGAGTCAGCAAATTGTAATTGAGGTTACGAGACGAAACATTTAATCACGCCAATACCTACCAGCAAGTCAATGCACCGAGTACTAACTATGTTACAATACAATTACACATTTTTTAATCTTGTATTGTTTTACAATTACACATTTTTTAATCTTGTATTGTTTTCTTAAACTAATTTACGTAAACGCGGATAATTTTATTTCAACTTATCTTTTTAGGCTGCGGCCCAGTTGTGCAGCTGTGTAAGCCGACGACCTTGTTCATTTTGCCATTTGTCAGTTGTCACCCACTCAGACGCCGTAGAATAAATAAAGTCCTACGAGGTGTTAGTAATTGTCATAGAGGTCCTGTTAGGAAGAGGGCGACCGCGGCATTATCACTTCTAGTGATATACATATTATGGCGTTTACAAGCATTGTAGGCGAAGTCATTAAGGCTGTCAGCTACCCCAGCTGAAATTCCATTTTGTGAGAAAGGTAACAACTAGCTCACTCCAACGTTCTTTAACAGTTATTAAACTCGACAGTTATAAAATTGACATTACCAGGCGGTATATTATTACCTATAGGTATTTTTTCTACAAACCTTTTTTTTCCCTGCCGCCGTCATGTCTGAAGACAATCGGTCGGTTGTGTTCTCTTCTCCACATGACTGTGGGAGACGGAACTCCAGTGGCACTGCATGTCAAACGCACGCTGCCACCTTCTCTTGCTGAACTGCCTTCTGTTACACTGTCTATTATGTCTGGAGGGATCACCACTGATAAGTGACCCATCTGGAATGAGAAGATATTATTATTATTATCAATTGGGTACAGATTAATTATTGTTATGAAGGTATTGAGGCCAGTAGCATATCAGGGTTACTACCATCGCTTAAAGGAGTATTACTTCAAAATGACAGTTTTATGTCACGTACCTTGACGTCCCTAAAAATTGATTATAATTCTAAAACACGAGCTTCAGCATTTTAAAACAATCCGGCTTTAAGCAATGGTAGTATGCCCCTTGCTCAAGTTTAGAAAGCTGGAAGAATAATTAAGGCTGATAAGTTTCATCAAAGTTTATAATGAAAATAGTGCATATTATACATCCATATCCATACTAATTATTAATGCGAAAGTGTGCCTGAGACGGTCTGCTACGCTTTCACGGGCCATTCTGATGAAATTCGGTACATAGTTTTCATCCTGGGGCTAAATAGGCATCACTTATCCCGGAAGATAAAAAAGCTAACACGGGATTTTCAAAAAACCTCAATCCACGCAGACGATGTCGCGTCATCTAATCCATACTAATACTCTAAATGCGAAAGTAAGTGTGTCTGTCTGTCTGCTACGCTTGGTCGTGAGACCAACTTTTCAACCAATTTTGATGAATTTTGATACAAAGATTGGCTACTTTTTAGCCCAGAAAATTAAGGAGTTCCCGCGGGAATCAAAAACCCTTAATCCACGCGGGCGAAGTCGCGGCCATCATCTACTCACAATATAATGAAGAAACCATTCACTAAGCGTCTTGAATGGAATCACAAATCTTAAGGCCTGACCTCGTTCACTTGACTAGGGATTAAATTGATACCCTCGTAACAGCCGCCCTACAATTAACCGTAGGGCGAGTATTAAGGCAGTAATAATTTAATAGCCTCACAGATCAACGGGAATCAATCGCTAACCTTAAACGATTTATTCTATAAACTGTCAATAACAGATCACAAATGGCGCGGGGGCACAAAGCCGCGGCAATTACGATTTTATACCGCCATAACTCCATTTAGTTTGGTATAGGGCGATAAAATTATTAATTTGTTAAAGGGGTTGTTTCATCTTGGGCCAGGTACTTGTACAGTATTCCAAAAAATAGTATAAAATCATAGAAAACAAAATAAAATATGCTTTTTGGCATTTTTACAGTGAATAAGAGGTACAAAAATAAAATGTTTAATTAGGTACATTTGTAGAATAGCAACTCTCGCAGCGCATCCATCCATCAATCTGACTGCTGTTGGATATTTTATGGTTAATTCACATTTCCCAGGTAATTTTATGTCAAATGCCATCATGACACGTGTAATATACGTCAATGTCAAAATGGACGCATGTTGTTTGCGCTTTTATTTTGCAAAATAATTTCGCATTGTACCTCGTAAATTGAACTTTTTAGTAAGAAATAAAGAAAAAAATGTTACTATTTTATGACCCCGAACATTTTGAAATACCGTACAAATACCTGGCCCAGGCTCCATATAAATTTGAAACAACCCCTTTCTGCGTTACAATCCATATTGCTGCAGGCCCTGTGGAGGGATGGCTAGTGTTGGATAGAAGCAGGCGTTACTTTGCGGAAATCCATGAAAAGGCAAAAAAAAGCTTAATTCACTAGATATTATCCGCAAAAACAGACAAATCTATGTCTTGTAAACGCGCAGCTTAAGCGGCAAAGCGATATGCACCGTCCAATAAGCAAGCAATACGCATTGCGGCGATTATTAGCGAAATAGCATCTTGTTGCTTGATTGGATGGCTAGTGAGTCTCTCTCCATCTATACTACTTACAGGGAGAGAGAAAAAGTTAAACCAAAAGACTAATATTTTAAGAAACTTACGGTAAACTTGGTTTGAATAATAACTGTGTTTCTTACCTGACTCTTCATAGGGTCTGTATTGACTTGGCACATATAAGTGCCGGAGTCGTTTGCTTGGACATTGCTGACGTGCAGCTTCCAAGTGTTGTGGTTATTGTATGTGACAGATAGCCGAGGGTTTAAGGCCACCATATTTGTATGGATAGCGAGTATCGCTTTTGAATCTGACTTTATCCACGCAACCTGGAAAGAAAATTTGTTTAAATAATAATTGAATATTCCGGAACCCATAATAATTGAGTATTGGGTGTTTCTGTCTAGAAATTCTCAGTACTAGCCCGGAGTTAGGAAGCTGGCGGGGTTTCACCCCCGTGCCTCAGAGAGCACGTTAAGCCGGCGATCCCGGTTATTATCACTAACATAATAATAGTCGTCAAAGCCCGACAACCCGCATTGGAGCAGTCCTATATGAAACTAGTATGGCGCGTGGCTGCGCGGCCCGCTAAAGCGGACCGCGTAGTGGACCGCTCGGTCCACTGTCTACTTACTCGCTGTCATACTATCCTGGTTTACTGTCTACGTGTTCTGAACTGAACAACACACTGCTATGCTAGTGAGCACAGTGGAAGCGCCAGCACACCAAGCGTCCCACGTAAAAGAAAATTCTCGTAAAGGAAAAAACATAAAACAAAGACCACCAACCCCCCGCCCCTCACCCCCTTGTATACCTTTGGATGCCATCTAACTTCGGCAACTTGGCTTTCGTAATGGCGAACCGACAATAATTATTCTTCCATAAAGAACAAATCTTGTAAAAAAACCATTTCAAAATCATGCATATTTCCTAACTTCTTCTACTCTCTTCAATGTTCGTAGATTGTGGTTTTCGGGTGGAAAATTATCAGGGCCTGCCCCCCTAGCATGGGCCGAGACAATTTTCTCCCCGAGGAAAGGATAAAATTTTTATTCCTAAATAAATAAATAAAAACGCTAAATAACGGTGGATAAATAGTCCCCCGAGTCCCCGTGAAATGTCAAACGGGGATAAACTTCTCCTCTCCCCTGTTGCCGTGCTCTGAGAAGTGGATAAGTTAATTTTATCTCTTGTCAGTGGATAAAATCGGGGGATAAATTTTTTATCTCCGGCCCATGCTAGCCCAGCTGAAAGTCTACTTGATGAGCAAAAAATTAAGATGGCAGAATCTGCCATCTTAATTTTTTCTGCTCATCAAGTAGACTTTCAGGCCCTGATAATTTTCTACCCAAAAACCACTCTTCCATCTTTTAAATACTGTCTGAGATGGCCGCCATCTTGAATCCGCCATTTTGGATTTTTTTCAGCTCACTGCCAATGTATGAAGTTTCGAGTATTTTTTGTTTGAGCAGCCCCTACCTATCTTTAATACCCTGACCGTGCTCCTCACCCATCATCCGAACCTTCGATCATCTCCATATTTTTTTCTCCGAACGATTCGTCAAAATGAGAATTCTTCCATAAAAACAAATTTTTAAAAGGAACCGTACACTTGTAGCCTCTTCAATATTCGCCATACCTAAATTTTCTATGGAAAAATAAATTCCGCCATCTTGAATTTTTTTCCTGTTCATCAAGTAGACCCTCATGTCCTGATCATCTTTTGCCAAGAAACCACTCTTCCATCTTTTATACTCTCCGTGATAGACATCGACGAAATTTGTATGGCGGCCATCTTAAATCCGCCATTTTGAATTTTTTTTCAGCGCACTGTCAATTGGATGAAGTTTCGAGTGACATTTGGTCGAGCACCCCCCACCTATCTTCAATACCCTTTTCTATGGAAAAATAAATTCCGCCATCTTGAATTTTTTTCCTGTTCATCAAGTAGACCCTCATGTCCTGATCATCTTTTGCCAAGAAACCACTCTTCCATCTTTTATACTCTCCGAGATAGACACCGTCGAAATTTGTATGGCGGCCATCTTAAATCGGCCATTTTGAAATTTTTTTCAGCTAACTGTCAATTGGATGAAGTTTCGAGTGACATTTGGTCGAGCACCCCCCACCTATCTTCGATACCCTGGCTGGTGCTCTTCATCCGTCTTCGAAATCCTCAATCATCAGCTCTCTCCGTATTTTTCCTCCGAATGAATTTTTGTCTTTTATACGAAACGATGAGTGAAAAAAAAATTTTTCATACAAAATTTTTCAGGAGAGGTGATCAATGAGTCAGCACGAGCAGCTATATATATATTAATAAACAAAATATGATATTGCCAGGTTAACCCACTTGCATCCTAGACTGCATCGACATTTTAACAGGTTGGATTGTAGCGAAGGGCTTCTTCGCCATCGAAAAAAAAACGTTCTTTGCACCTGACTTATTGGATTTTTATCTGTAAGGTCTCGGTATAGTTCAATGCACAGAACAGACAAATTAGGTCATCTTTCTTTTCAATCGGGAACAGATAACATTATTTGCGAGTAGCTCACCGAGTGTCTTCAATTATACTTTTTCTCTTTGTGTTACCAGTTCTGCTTTTAAATAAAACTGCAGGAATTTTATAATAAAAGGTAGTGGTCGTTGTTAATGAAAACGTTTTTTAGCGCACACATTAAAACCTTCAATTTGGTAATATCTGCTATCATAGAAGAACCTACGAGGAGCGTTTTTATGTTTGCGGAATGAAGGGTAAGGGGTTGAAATAAAAAAACCAAATTATTTTTCCTTTTCAATATATTCACCTGCAAGACGGACACATTTTTCAGATCTTTCAATTAATTTATTTATACCCTCATAAAAAAATGTTTTGTCTTTGTCCTCAAAATACGCTGAAACTGCCTCCTTAACTTCATCATCGGTGGTAATTTTTTTACCCCGCAGCTCTTTTTTCATTTTTGGAAAGAGGTAATAATCACTCGGGGCCAGGTCTGGGCTGTAGGGTGGGTGGTTCAAAATATCGAAGCCCACTTTAAGCAGGGTAGCCAACGCAACGCGGCTCTTGTGGACGGGCGCATTGTCGTGCAAAAGCAGCACACCTTTCGTCAATTTTCCCCGTCTTTTCTGTTTAATGGCTTCTTTTAGTCGCTCTAATATTGAAGCGTAGTATTCTCCGGTTATAGAAACATCTTTATAATCGATCAATAATATTCCTTCTGAGTCCCAAAAGACCGTTGCCATGAGTTTCCCAGCTGCCTGTGACACCTTAAACTTCTTGGGGGGTGCTGTGCCCTTTTTATGCCACTGCATAGAGTCTTGTTTCAACTCAGGTTCATAATGATTTACTAGACAGACACACTTTCGCATTTATTCAACTTCAATTTCAATTTATTTTCCAAAAAAAGCTCACATTTATCCATTCAAATAAAATCTACATTATACTAACTTACTTATAGAAAACTTACTAAGAAATAATTTGGCCATTTACGTGGGTGGTAGGGTCTGAATCCTAACTAGTAAACTGTATCTAGGATTTCATGCCAATTTCCTTCGCGGTTTGCGGCTCGTAAGTTTAACCAGTTTAATTTATAAAATGACACTGTGCTTCTCACTATTTATACCTAAGTACCTACTCATAAAAATGCACGAAAACTAATAAAAAACTCCACACTAAATCGAAAATGCCGAAGTAATTTATGCCTACCCGTTTTCAAGAACTGCAGACACTGCGGTCGACGACGCGCATTGTGTTATTTTTGATCTAACGTAGATATAGGTGCACTTTGCAAGAAGAGGCACTGAGCGTATTTGTTACTGGTAATTAACTATAAGTAGACTTATCTATGCTAATATTATAAATGCGAAAGTTTGGATGGATGGATGGATGGATGTTTGTTACTCAATCACGCCAGAACGGCTGAACGTATCTGGATGACAGAGATAGATTATAGTCTGGAATAACACATACTCTTTTTTATTCCGGAAAATTAAAGAGTTCCCTGGGAACCAAAAAACCTCAATTAACGCGGACGAAGTCGCAGACATCAGCTAGTTTAATATATTTTTCACCTCTCATGCTCTAAAATGATGGCTTAAAAACCTGCAGTTTTATTACACAATTTTCTAAAGTTTCACTATATTTATTTGCTCAGTGGATCCAATTGTAAATAGATTCAATTGAAATACGGCAGGCATACATTATTACAATTAATAGATCCAGAGTAGAGAAAACAAAACACTTTCCGGGATTGCATACGACCGTGAAATTTTATTTAATGTCTAGATTAATGTCATAAATCGCTCGCAATTTCCTCGACGCTCCTCCAAGTTTTAAATCGTTTGTATTGTTTACTGTGAGAGGCGAAACCTAATGTGACTTAAACGTAAACTCTGGTTGCTTAGATATTGCCGACAATGTGAACAAAATAATATGTTATGAATTAAATAATTCGACAGATCTACAGATATAAGATATCAAGCACAAAGCAAGGTAGGCAAGAGCCAATTTTGAAAATATTATAACATCTCTCAGGGTAATTTAACCGTAAGTCACTAACCATCTCTGCTTATAAGGCACTGGGGCTGATATTGTAGTGCAAAATCTCTAAACTAAACTAATAATAATGGACAAAGCATTTTACACCATACAAGAGTACGCAAACCGTTATAAAATATGATAAGATGATAATACCTTCTTTATAAACTTGCACGTCAGCAATGACGAAACATGTTTGTTCTTTAATAATTAGTTTGTCATCTTAATTGTACAATGTTTCTTGCAAATAAACGATTGATTGATTGATTAATATGACAGCATTAAAAATATTGCTAACTCTTTCATAATACTCCCTGCGGAAAGGGACAAAACTAGATTTAAAGCTGTCATTTTAGTTATAGTTGAGAGATTGTGTTATACAGAATTTATTAGCCAAAATGTTGCAAATATCAGATAGTCAAAATCAAAATATTTGTAAATTTCTAAATGATTAGACTATAACAACGTGGCAATGGTGAACGTAAAACTGGGGGCGTGACACATAAAATGTTACGTGTTTCATCCGAGGAATGTCCCATCCAACCGCTTCCACGTATTTTTCATGTGACATCTCGCTTTGTTGCGGCTGGGAAATAAATTAGTAACAATTTCATTGTTTGCGAGAATTATTTCCAACTAGCACTGGAGCTAACGTTTGTAGCAGAGGGTTTCGTTATGTTGTTATGAACGCGTTCTCTTTATATGACGTTCCACGACAGAAGTTATTATGTTGTTTGTAAACTTTAGACAAAGAATAATGTTTAAAGCGCTATAAATAGCTACAGAAGGCTCACTCGTTAAGTACGTGTCTAAATACTATTTCTAAACTGTAAGCCCCTACTAAGGACACCTTCCTAGACACTATCGGGTATTAATTCGTGCCAATTTGGCCCATAGGCCTGCAGAGCTTTTATTGGTATCACAAACACCCGAAAATGTCTAAATAGTAAGTAGGTACGAAGAAATAACTCTTTGTTTCTTTGGGATAAAAAGTGGTCTATATTATTATCTTTCCCCGGGATACAACCTATCTCTGTAATAAATTTCATCAAAACCAGTCGAATAGTTGTAGCCAACAGGCACAGTAGACACAATATTATGGATATTGCGAAGAGAAATTTCGACGATTGACGACCTCCGTGGCGCAGTGTTGAGCGCTGTTGCCTTAACGTGCGGAGGTCCCGGGTTCGATCCCCGGCAGGGTTTGGAAATTTATAATTTTTTAATTTATTTATAATTTCTGAATTTCCCTGGTCTGGCCTGGTGGGAGGCTTCGGCCGTGGCTAGTTACCACCCTACCGGCAAAGACGTGCCGCTAAGCGATTTAGCGTTCCGGTACGATGCCGTGTAGAAACCGAATAGGGGGTATGGGTTTAATATAACTGCCATGCCCCTAACAGGTTAGCCCGTTACCATCTTAGACTGCATCATCACTTACCATCAGGTGAGATCGCAGTCAAGGGCTAACTTGTAGTGGATAAAAAAAAAAAAAAAAAAAAAAGAAAGAAAAAAACTCAATGCAAATTAAAGTTAGCGGAAATCACAAAACTTTTATCGTTTTCATTAGTTGAACCAACCGCCGAGTTAGTTTCCACTAAACGCTTTTAAATCTTTTACTCAAGGCTTTAATAGAACTAAATCGAGTTAGTATAGGTAAGTACTTCTTGCACCAGATTTTACAATGCTTTTGTGCTTAGTTGGGAAATATTAAACTCGACGTTTTAAAAAGTCATACTTATTATAAAACTACTCGACAATGATTATTGTAGTATTGTAAACGTACTAGCTGATGCCTGCGACTTTGTCAGCGTGGCGTGGATTGAGATTTTTTGGTTCCCGCGAGAACTCCTTAATTTTCCGGTATAAAAATATATAATAATATTTTCGGTATAGCCTGTGTGCTAATCCAGACTATAATCTATCTCAGTGCCAAATTTCATGCAAATCCGTTCTGGCGTTATTGAGTAACAAACATCCATCCATCCAAACTTTCGCATTTATAATTTAAGTATAGTGTAGATTCCTACTTCTATGGTAGAACAGTAATTTAACCTGTCATATTTTCTGAGAAAAATTTTCTTTTTAAAAATGTGCGTTAAGAACACAGACTTAAAGAATTAAAAACACGCATGTATTTTACAAGAGGCCTTCATTACCCCTCTGACACGTTTATGTTTTTTTAAACAAAGTGCCTTCCTTGCTATGCCTTAAAATAATGTTTTTAAAAAGTTTTATTTATCTAGAATTCTAGAAGTCCAAACTGGTGGCATTCTCACGATACATAAAAATCTTAATCGTGTGCCGAGTTCAGAAACTCGAAAACAATTTTGGTAATCCTGTTTCCATGGTTGTGAAAAGGGCTTTATTTAATTTAAAATTTCACTTGAATTTTTATTTCACTATATCCGTACCACCACCACCACTACACACTCTTCTCTGATAGCAGCCTTGCGAGTGCATTCATGTTAGGGGACGTCCACCGCAGCCCTCACTTGGTCTGTCCACTTCATGGGTAATCTGCCACGTGCCCTGGTACCCTATACTCTTCCTTGAACAACCAGACGCTCAATGGAGATGTTATCGTCGCGTCTAGTTACGTGACCAAAGAAAGTGAGAATGCAAGCGTGCAATGGAGGAGAGACGCTGCTTGATGCCGAGTTCTTCAAGAATGGACTTGTTTGTTCGGAACTCGATCCAAGACACTCTCAACATCTTGCATCGACACAGCGTTGCAAAATCCGCGAAAAAGATGTGTCGCACTTGATTGAAAGTTTTAAAATGTATTTTTTTTATTGAAAACGTTACAATAATGTACATAGCTAGCCTAATTTAATAACTATACAAACCATGCCTGCATGGAATGACGGCAAGATTGTTTCGCATTTCCGCGAAACATTTTAACAGCCATACTGAGCCCAGAAAATATGCGCCAGCCCATTGTCATCAGAATAAACCACTGTGAAATTTCAATAAGTTTATTGCTAATTGTAGATAATCCATATCCACACTATCCATACTAATATTATAAATGCGAAAGTGTGTCTGCCTGTCTGTCTGCTACGTTTTCACGGCCCACCTGTTCAACTGATTTTGATAAAATTTGGCACAGGGATAGGTTGTATCCCGGGAAATGACATTGGCTACTTTTTATCCCGGAAAATTAAAGAGTTCCCGCGGGAATCAAAAAACATTAATCCACGCGGACGAAGTCGCGGGCATCGTCTAATTGTAGAATTGTATATTCAGATATTAAATTAAAACTTCGGCGACACTCTTGATTTCGTGAGAAGATAAAATGAAATGACTACTTTGACTAAGCTACGAAAGAAGCCCTGGCGTAGGTACTTACCTGTGTTATTAGGCAGACGAGCGACGTTTAATTGTACCATGAGACAGATTAATTACACCACATTAATAAGTTTATGAATGTGTCGCCGTGAAAAAGCTTGTAATTTAGCGTGACATGAAATAATCTTTGCTATTTGCGCAGGTAGATTAAAATTTTAATTACATTATTATTTTCATCTTTGTGACCGTTATTTAGGTTTTTCGCTTCCCGTGGGAACTCTTTAATTTTCTGGGATAAAAAGTAGCCTGTGTTATTCCAGACTATAATCTATCTCTGCGCCAAGTTTCATCCAGATCCGTTCAGCCGTTGGGGCGTGATTGAGTAATAAACATCCATCCATACATCCATACATCTTTCGCATTTATAATATTAGTATAGACATAGAGTATAGATTGTCAAAATTACAATATTAAAATATAATAAGGTATGGAAATAAGTTAAGCTAAGTACTTACCATGATCATAGGTATGCAGAGGTTACATAATATTATCACGGAAAAAGCTATTCACAGGATATATTAAAATATACGCGTAGCACTTGGCTGCGCGAGCAAATGCTTATATTCATAATAACTTGTGTATAATATTATTATAAACTAGAGGATGCTCGCGACTTCGTCCACAAGGATTAGTTTTTAAAAACTTCCGTAAATGCCTCATTCCTCGGGATGCATTCTACCTCTGCAACAAATTACGTCAAATCGGTTACGGGTAAAAACGTAACCAAGTAGACCACTGTATATAAATGAATCCAGCACATGCACGCATACTTATAGTTTCAATAAATACAAAGTCTTCTATACTACTTATATCCATACAAATATTATAATGTGTGTCTGTCTGTCTGTCTACGCTTTAACGCCCCATCTTTTCAACCGATTTTGATGTTTGGTACAGAGATAGGGTGTATCCCGAGAAAGCACAGGCTACTTTATCCGGAAAATTAAGGAAGTCGAGAGGGAATAAAAAAACTTAAACCACGCGAATGAAGTCGCGGGCATCATCTAGTTGAGAATAGTTTCGAACTACAAAGTTATGCAGACATGGAGACAGTATACCTAATTTGCTGATGTCCCTAACTTCGCAGATTAGCAAAACCTGACATGAAAACTAAGAGGTTCTGATTATCAGATATATCATTAGGTAAACAAATATATTGCTAGCAAACACAAAAACAAACATTCACTTGATCAGTATTATTTTATAGTTAAGCTAGGAAATGCGACTTCGCCCGTGTAAGTTTAGGCTTTAATAATTATATTTGCTTTCATCTAAAACAAAAACCGACTTCAAAACTATACCTATAAATACCAACTTAAACTAAAAAGTAAAAAACATTATCTGCGTATATATTTTGTTTTTTGTTGATTTTCTCAAAAAGCGCTAAATCAATTTCGATAAAATTTATATGGAACTACGTCTGAAGTATGATCTACCAAACAAAAGAAGAATCATCAAAATTGATTCATAATTGGCGGAATGATCGCGGTACATACATACCAAAAATAACATACAGTCGAATTGAGGAGGAGGAGGAGGTTTCCTTTTTTGAAGTCGGTTAAAAATGGGAATTCTTTGATTTTCCGGAATAAAAATTGGCTCGCATCTCTCTCCATGCAGGTTCATGCAAAAAAATCACGTCAAATCGTTGCTCCGCTGCGGCGTGATTGAATGACAAACGAACAAAAACACTTGCCTTTATAACATGAGTAAAAAAAACTCTTCTTGTTGTAAGTTTTTAGGGATGCAGGTTTCTTTACGATATTTTCCTTCACCACTAAACCAATTAGTAATATTAACCCTGACTTGCACTGTCCTGCCTAAAGCCCTAAACGAATTAAGTTAATTTTTTTTAATGCTGTCACTTTTTGATAAGTTTATTCCGGTTCTGGTTCCGGTTGACATGAAAAAGACAGTTAAAGAAAATTTAACTTAAACTCAATTAACGGCCTTGCGCAAGTGGGCGTTAATTTCTCAAAATCATCACGTGCCTGGGATACAAAAGGTATTTTTATCAGTACCCAACGGATGTCTAGTAAAAAGTGAAATACCAACATTATTAATTGTTTAAAGGATTAAAATTTCACAAATTTTTGGGTAGATACAATAAAGTTTTACACGCCTTTTGAATTTTATAACTCTTTCCTTTTCAGTGAAAATTTCGGCGTCGAATATTTTCGACGATTGGCTTGAATTTTCGCAGAATAATCAGAGGAGATAAAATCGAAAATTCTTTTATTGAGAGGAAAATTACTGAAATGCTGCGATTCCCAGTCGATTTGCGAGTGAGCTGATGGTTATCTATAGGTACTAATTGACAATTAATTACACAATTAATAGTGCACAACAATAGCAGTCAACGAAACGAAGAGAATTGACTGTATATACTTTTTTAAATAGGTACACTGATTAAATTGACTCATGACATACCTATAACATTTTGATTCTCAGATTATTGCACTACTTTTTAATAATATTTAAGCTTTTTAACGATTAACAGCGAAACAGGAAATCTCCAAGGTAATCATCTCCCAGGTAGCGTTTCAGTTAAATAGGCTTCCTCGTAGTCCAGAAAAGCGAGGCAAAGTAGGAGATTATAAATTCTTCCGTCATCTGAATAATAGTCTACAGTGCTGTAGGTTTTCCAAAACTAAGCCTGGGTGCTGAAACTCGTCATGACTTCGGGTAAGGACCCTCAAGAACAACAGTTACAAAAAACATTGCTCACGAGTGAAATAAAAATCTTCGAGGAAGTTTGTCAGGCATTCTATGATAAAAATTCAGGATACCCTCCTGAAACTGGAAAGCGAGGGCCTCGTAATTATATGTAACTAGCTGATGCCCGCGACTTCGTCCGCGTGGTTTAAGTTTTTTTTTATACCCGCGAGAAGTTCATAATTATCCGGGATAAAAAGTAGCCTCCAGGTCCTTAACTATACCCATGCCAAAAATCACGTGAATCCGTTTCTCCGTTGAGGCGTGATCGAAGGACAAACCAACAAACCAACAAACAAACATCGTATCGTACTTATAATATTAGTACGATTTAAAATCATTATGACGAATCATTATGAGCAAAAAATGTACCGTTTACAATAATATTATTTTCTCAAACATGCTTGGAAATTTGAGCATTATTTTGACAACCTTCTTCGAGATAAATCGAAATTGCTGTACTGGCCAAATACATGCGAGCAGCGGCCTTATAAAGTTGTATGAAAATCCTTATCTGTCCTGGTTTAGCGGCCAAATAAATTACATAGTAAATTCATATCTGTCGTGTAGTTTAAAAATGGAACGATCTCTTACTCCGAAACACGGCAACCAAGGAGGTAACTTATCAAAGGTTTTATTTAAATTTCGAACTAGCTTGCAAAATAGAAAGCTGTTTATTGAAAAAAAACACAAATGAACACTTTGACGCGGGAAAAATTATTATTGTTCGTTGTTCGTCATTGATTTTGAAATGTATTTGACAAAATGAGTTCAAGTGAAGACAATGAGTGTGATGAACTTAGGGCCGGTTTCTGAATTAAGCATTCAAGCAAAAATCAGCTAAGTTTTGTTCAAATACTTGAGTAAGACTTCAGTTTTTTGTGTTTCACACTATAAAATTAGAATTTCCCAAATTGTAATTAGCTAAGTATTTCTCCAGTCGTCCCTGAGTATTCTCCAACATTGCATTTGCGTTTCGCTACACGTAGAAAAACCGGTATTGACCGAAAATAATATTTATTTCTAATTTTGTTAAATTTTATTATTAAATATGATTCAAAAAAATAAATTTTATAGAATTTTATTTAGAAAATTATGAATTTCAAATATTTCAGGCTATTATCTCATAAAAAACTCTGATGTGCGTTTGATTTCAAATAACCGGGAAAGAGAAATGGAACGTACGACATAACATTGTGTCAGAAGCGTCAAAAGTTTGACAAACGGTTTTGTTTACAAAATTTTCCAAATCTTGACTTCTGTAATTATTCTTACAAATATTTATAAAATGGACAGAGAAAAGAAAAAAAAATATCCCAACTTCACTAACTTGGGGAAAGAAAACCTTCTCGCACTGGTAGCAAAGTAAGTACCTAATCTTTATATCATCCCCTTACTCGAAGGCCAGCTTTTCTCCTGGTTCAGTACTATATTTTAGGGTTAATTTTACATGGCCACAATTAGTAGTTAGTTCGTATATGTTATTCTACTAGAAATTTGTCCAGTCACAAGATAACCAAACCAACTGGCAACGAACTTCGAATAATGTCATTGTTTTCTTTGAATAACAGGGTATAGGTACCTACTAAAATTCTACATCAATGATAAAAGGCATATTATTTATGTGTTTTATATGTAAGTCATCAATAAATGTTCTATCCACAGATTACAAGGTGTGATAGAATGCAAAAAGACAGGGGCATTCTACTTGCAAAAAAAGAAGGAAGAGCGGATTGTAATAATTAAACAATACAATATAGCCTATAGGCCACAGGACCAAGAGATGAAGAGTAAAGCTGCCTGGTGGATCTTCAATTATCGCCACAACTGATGATAATGTGATAATATCATATTATATTTATTACCCAGAAATGTTATATTATGCTGAGTTATTTGTAAATTAAAACAAAATTAAAAAATCCAACAAAGAGTTCCTAATTTCTAACAAAATATTATTTATTACAGGAGTTTATTGTTATGTAGTTATTTGTAAAATAACTTTCTACTAATGAGCTTGGGGCAAAGACAGGACATCATTCCGTTCTTCAACAAGTTCATCATCTTGTACCACGTAGGCATCTGGATCTACCTCAGGCTTCTCCAAAGATTTTTTAAATCCCACTACAAGTTAGCCCAACTGCGATCTCACCTGATGATAAGTGATGATGCAATCTAAGATGGTGGCGGGCTAAATTGTTAGTGGTATGGCAGTTATATTAAACTCATAGATTTCTACACCTATGAAGGAAGCCTCCCACAATTCAGAAATTGTAAATTCCCAAATCGAATTGCCGGAAATCGAACCCGGTAACTCCCTTAATCAGCCACCACAGCGATCGTCACTGCGCCAGGGAGCGTCAAAAGATGCCAACGAAGAATCTTCACTAGAAATCGCAAATCCATGCTAATATTATAAATTCGAGAGTGTGTCTGTCTGTCTGTCTGCTACGCTTTCACGGCCCATTTGTTTCACCGATTTTGATGAAATTTGGTATAGGGATAGTTTATATCCCGGAAAATTAAAGAGTTAACACGCGGGAATTCAAAAAACTTTAATCCACGGACCAAGTCGCGTGCATTATCTAGTGTGAATATAGTTTAAGTAGCCGAAATTCGTTACTTAAATATCACGCACTCAACTTTGAGATTAGAGGACTTTGAGCGCTGCAAAAAGCGCTCTGAAACGCAATTTTGCTGTTAAGCAGAGATTTAAGTTTCGAAACTGTCAAATTTGAAATTTCTCAAGCTCCAATTCTCAAACCTTACAAAATATCAATTCAGAAACAAACATTTCCTTAATTAGTACTTAATTCACACTTATGTGGTCTTTGAGACAGACTCAACGTAAAATTCTCAATTCAGAAACCGGCCGTTACTTTAACGCCACCTGAAATTCAAGAGGCGGCAAGAGCCGTAATAGAAAACTTGTTACCGCCAAAATCTAAAGAAAAATATTTGAAAACCTATGAAATTTTTTTTCAATGGAAGAATGAAAGAATATCGAAATCCGATAAGGATAACGAAAAAAAAAAAGTTCTGTCTAGGTACTACTTAGTTTTAATTTCCGCGCATTATTTGAGAAAAGTACTATACAAGCCTTGGCCACAACTAGGCATTGATGGACTTACGTATGTGTGCCTCGGCTTCGCCTCGGCCCACATTCGTCCTTCAATGCCTGTTTTGCTGGCCGCTGCAGTAATGTACTATTTATGACCATCAAAGGTTTTACAAACTAGCACTTGCTTTTTAGCTTCATTTACGAGTAGGTAGTAGGTAGGTACTTTAATTTTCTGCTAGATAACATTAACATTAATATTAAAAAAAAACTTTTTCTATTTAATTAAATAGAAAAAGTTTTTTTTACAACAAAACTTTTTTTTTTGTTTAAAAAAGTTTTTTTTAAACAGAGAAAAGGTTTTTATTGACATAAATAAAATACGCCATCCAGCGGAAATAATAATATTATTCAAAAAAATATGAATATTTTTATAAAAACCTGTTATTAATCAGAGCAAAGGTTTGGTAGGGGGTAAACTTGTGGATTCGCGTAACCGACACCGACATGCTGCGTCACCGACATGCTCGCATTGTTACGAAGACAACAGCTGGTGTTAAATATAAATATACTACATACGTAATTAAACTTTATATCATACTTGCTCAGTAACTAGGGATTACTATGGTGGAAAGTCTCCTTGTAAGTTGGTGTTTGCAATTCAAGGCAACATTACGTCGCACTATGCTTGAATTGTAATGTTCACATTACAGTTCAAGCTATGCAAAACTCCTTGGTAAACAATCTCTTTTCTTATAAAATGGTAAGAAAACTTTTTACTGAAAAAAAAACACTGAACATGGCGGCATTTAATTTCCATACATTTCAAACTATGCAAAACTACTTGGAACTCAGAGCCGTAAAAAAAAAAAAAAATCTATTTTTTCTCTAAATTTGCTAATTATTCTAATTAAAATTTCATTTTGCATTACCAATGTTTTATTTACCTCGCAAGAATGATATAAAGTAGAATGCTTACCTCGGTTGCAAGTAGCTATTACACCCTCGAACTATATTCACCCTCGCTCGCTGCGCTCGCTCGTGTGACTAAATATCTCGGGTGCACGCGATCCATTAGCGCCCTATGCGAGCTGCGCTCGCACTGGCGCCAAATTGGATCTTGTTCTGTAATAGCTTACTTACGTCCCTTGTGTAACAATCTACTATTAATGCCTTAGTTGTAAGGTTATTTTAATTTTTTATCTTTAATAATTTTAAATATTCGTTTTCAATTCTATCGGCAGTCCCTATGACTGCCAATTTTTTTGACATACTTACTAGATAATGCCCGCGACTTCGTCCACGTAGATTATGATTGTTTGAGTCCCGCGGCAACTGTTTAATTTTCCGGGAAAAAAATAAGCCTATGTGTTAATTCAGATTATGAGCTATCTTCATCCCAAATTTCGGCCATATCGGGTCAATCGTTGCGGCTTGAAGGAGTAACAAACATTCAAACTTGTGCATGTGCTGAGACGTACATGGCTTGTTTTCATACTAATTTAAAGATATTATTAATATATCCAAAACCCGGGCAGATGACGCGCCAAACCGGTATAGGACCACGCGCCAAACCGGTATGTAGTAATCTTTATATCAGCCAAAAGAAGTATTAGATATAGATTTATACTGTAGATTATTACTTTATGTTCTGTGTTACAATCGTGAACAGTGGTGCCTAAGAAGAATATTTTTATAAACCGGTTGCTTTTGCATAATATACAGTTGCTTTTTCTTCAATTATTGAACGTTATAATAAGGATAAAGACACAGTGATATTGAGTAAAAGTTGTTTATCTGTTGTTCCTATATATTGACAATAAACTTTTATTCTTATAATGAAATCGTATGAAGACCAACCAAGTTATGAGAAAGTGAATACTGATGAAGTTTATGAATCACAGGTTGATGGAAATAATTCGAAATTAACGTGGACTCCTCTTTTTAGACAGGTACATTCATAACAATATTATTATTGATTAATTTGGTGATCTTATTGTGTTTGTCATATTTATTTTTATTCCACTATGAGTTATCCCTTGACTGCGATCTCACATCGGATTCTACACAGAATCGTACCGGAACGACAAATTGCTTGGCGGTACGCCTATGCCAGTAGGGTGGTTACTAACCAAAGCCGTAGCCTCCCACCAGACCAGATCATAGAAAATTCAGAAATTATAAATTCCCACATTGGGTCAATTTGGGAATTTGCCGGCAATCGAACCCAGGACCTCCAGAGACCAGAGACCAAACTAATGGTATGACCGGGTTTGGTTAGTTAATCAATACGAGATTTCTGCCTGTCTTTGTCTTTTTCATTGTTTAACAATTAAGAAATTTAACTTGATGAAAAATTATGAGATATCATATTCCGGATTTGAAATATAATAAAATAAGCTCTGTACCTAGCGACATGGCCGTTAAAATACTTACTAAAAATATATAAATCCGTACTAATAATATCTACTATTACCTATTCTGTGCTAATATTATAAATGCAAAAGTCTGTTCAACCGATTTTGATGAAATAGGTTGTATCCTGTGGAAGGACATAGGCTATTTTCTATCCCGGAAAATTAAAGAGTTCTAGGGATAGAAAGTAGCCTATAAAAAGGGAATCAAAATACCTTAATTCACGCGGACGAAGTCGCGGGAACCATCTACTTAGTACTTACTAAAAACCATAAACAATTTTCAGCTGCTGTTTATTAGTACAATTTGGACGCTCTATTTTTTATATGGCTTGCATATTGGAGCACCGACTGTGCTTATCGCACAATTACGGAGAGAAGCAAAATCACCGTCGGATATTGATGATGAAATGGCATCGTGGATTAGTAAGTAGCAAAACTAGTTTTTGTTTGTGTTCATTATTCTCGTAGTTTATGAAAATCAATGGAAACAAAATAAGAGTTCAAGTCCATTGGCGGACTACAAAGTCATATTAGTTTTTAAATAGCTTATTAAACATAGACAAGTGTAGTTACCTCTCTGTTTAATGAGCTATTATATTTTTATAATATCACTATCAAGGATTGTGACATAACAAGTCAGCAACATACCTAGTAAGTTTTTATATTCATCATCATTTTATTTCTTTTTTTCAGCGTCCATTGTTACATTTGGAGCACTACCCTGGGTATTTCTTTTACCGATGATTTCACAGTTTGTGGGAAGAAAGAAAACTTTCATATTTATTTACCTAAGCTGCTTTGTTGGATTCCTTGTTCTGTATTTGTGTAAAAACTTAACACAACTTTTGATTGGCGAAATCGTTTTGGGCATAGTATTGGGATGCTTACATGCTATTGGCCCTTTAACAATAAATGAATATGTGTCACCAAAGTATCGAGGCATATTCATGACTATTAAATCTGCTTCTACATATTGGGGGATGTGGATTTCAAATGTTATAGGGACGTTCATGAATTGGAAGAATATTACTATTTTAGCATTTATATGTAACATTTATACTTTAACAGTTTTTATTTGGCCGGAATCACCTTATTGGTTAGCACAGAATGGAAAAGTTGTGGAATGTATGAAATCACATAGATGGTTAAAAGGAACTTCAGTGGAGGCAGAAAAAGAACTAGAAAATATTATACGTTCCTTTAAACGCGAAAAATCATCCATAAAGTCAATATTCTCAAAAGAGTATTTGTATTCTTTGTTCGAAGTATGTTCATGCAAAGCATTCTACAAACCGGTTTCAATTGCAAGTTTGATCGTTTTACAGTATCATTTATCAGGCAAGTTAGTCTGTAGCATGTATGCCATAGAATTACTTAAAAAGGTAACAGAAGATGAATCGGCTGCTTACAGAGGAATGTTGATCTTAGATGGCATTACTGTATTCAGTGTTTACTGTGGATGCGTATTGTCACAGTTTTTTAAAAGAAGAACTTATTTACTCAGTAGTTCTTTAATCACCATATTTTTTTTGTATTTACTTAGTCTATATTTGTTTCTGACGGATAAATCATTAATTTCCGAGAATAACATTGTAACCTTAACATTGTTAGGATTTTATTCCGTAGCTGTAAGCGGCGGTCCAATGATCCTTTTAACAACTGTTTGTGGTGAACTGATTCCTATAAGGTATCAAAGATCTGCTGCTATTATTGTCGGTATGGTTGCCGCTACTGTGATGATAATCACAATTAAAACAAGTCTATTTTTATTCAAAACTTTAACATTAGCGGGAACTTTTCTTTGTTTTGCGATTTTATCATCGATCATAACAATTCTTTTGTATTTATATTTGCCTGAAACAAAGGGTAGAACTCCTTTGGAAATAGAAGACAATTTTGTAGGAACTTCAAATTCAAGGGAACCAGGCAACAATATCGGTTTGATGAACCACCATAACTGACAACTGCTCATAAGTCCAGCAAAAATATTCATAACTCCAACCTTGAAATAATTTACAAGTCAATTAAGTCAGTTATGATTTCATTCATAAGCATAAAAATATTTATTGGATTTCTTACTTTAACTAATTTCAAATTGTTTTTTCAATATCATTATATACAAATGTCCTATCCCAGTTTTTATTTTGAAATTTTATATATAATATTACTAGCTTATGCCCGCGCCTTCATCCGCGTGGTTTAAGTTTTTTTTCCCAACAGGCACTCCTTAATTTTCGGGGATAAAAATAAACTGTGTCACCTTTATTTTTACCGAAAGCCAAAATACCAAGTTTCGTTAATATAACTTGAAAAATATCGTGAGTAATGCCGGACTTTGTATAGAAACTTTCATCCCTTAATTCACCCCTTTGGGGGTCGAATTTTTAAAAATGGTGAATTTCGTACTTCTTCATATTTAACTGGAAGTCCAAGTGCTAAGTTTCATGGCTATATCTTGAAAAATGAAGGACTGTCATACAAACTTTCAACCCTTATTTTAACCCTTTGGGGGTGGAATTTTGAAAAACGTTCATACAAACCTTCATCCCGTATTTCACCCCTTTGGGAATTTTCAAAAATGTTAAAACACAAATGCTAAGTTTCATAGCTCTAACTTGAGAATGAAGGATTTTCATAAAAACTTTCAACCCCTATTTTAACCCATTGAGGGTGGAATTTTGAAAAATTGTGACACACGTATATACCTATTTATTTTTTTCCGAACGCCAAAATACCAAGTTTCGTTGATATAACTTGAGAAATATCTTGAGAAATGAAGGACTTGCATACAAACTTTCATTCTCTATTTCACCCCTTCGGGGGTAGAATTTTCATAAACTGTGAAACACGTGTTTCTTCATTTTTAACTGGTAGTTTATATACTAAGTTTTATGTATATAACTTGAGAAATGACGGACTTGCATACAAACTTTCACCCCCTATTTCACCCCCTTCCGGGTGGAATTTTGAAAATACTTACAACACAAATTGTGGAAACTTTTTTGAATGAAGCTCCCGCCCACAGTTTTCTTGCCAGAAAAGTGAGTACAACCTATTACGGAACAACTCGACCCTCAAACACAAGTGTCCGAAGCCTTGAACACAACTCAAATAAACTCTAGCTCAACCTCGATAAACGTACCAAATAAAAATATAACGTTATCTTTCCATAATTGGACTAATGTCTCCAATATCAATTTGCACTTTTAATTTGCTGTAATAAACACTATCTACTAAGCCTGGATTTTTATTGTCTCGCATAAAGTGAGAAAAGTAGAGTATACACCACTGGGATAAAACTGTTTTTTTCTTGGGCGCTTGAATCCCTCACTGCACTCAGGACTCAATCTTAATTCCCTCGCTTTGCTCGGGAATTAACTTATAACTATTATAATATAAATTTGGGGTCCTTCGTTACGTTCAGGATTCAATGTAGCGCTCGTGACATAAAACAGTGCTTTATCCCCTTGGTGTATAATCTACTATTACATAGGTAGGCCCATTGACTTACCAATACCTTAGACGCACCATCGAAACGCAAAAAACGGCACGGTCAAATTGTGCACAAATAGATATTGTGAACAATTTTCGCCTCAGTCGCGCATGAGTACACTAGGCGACAAAATGTCGTATGTGTCGAATTGTTATTACAAAATTTTACCCTAAATATAAAGCTATATGGTTGGTTTTTGTGAACCGTTTGGTGTCTCATTCTATATTATCTGTAGCTGTGTTTGTATAAGCGATTGTGGACGCTTTTTGAGTATTAATTTGTAGGTAATGTTGTATCCTTAGTTGGTAAATCGATGTGGTTGCCTGTCAATAATTGTGAAACTTCATAGGTGTGCTTATGTCAAAAGTAAAATAAATGGTTGGACAGATAATATAGGTACTGTATTAGTGATACTGGAAACTGCGCGCCGCGAACAATTACCAACCTATCCTTGCGATATTTGTCCGTGCGTTAGCGCGCCGGGAATAGGCGTTTGTAGCTGAGGCGCGCAGCGTGCGCGTGGACCGTCCACATTACGCCATGTTGTTATGCAAATATTCCTTACCCAGCTTTGGGAAAGTTTCAATCAAGAAACTAATAATAATATTATGTACCTAACTTATTTTTGTAAACACATTTATATTATAAGGTCAAACATCTTTATTTAAGTTGGTAAGTAAATTATATCGTTATAAACTGCATAATAATAGGAATATATTTAATAATATTATAGATATTTAAGCTTTACAGACAATAAAGACGAGACTCAGAGAGTTTAAGGCCCACTTGCGTAACGTTTGATTTAAATATCTCCTAAATAAAATTAGTTAAATGTATTTAATTGTGTAAACATGTTTATCCTAATCGCATTTATGATCGTCTTGCACGAGGCTCTTTTGGATGTCATTTAACTAAATCGGTTTAGCGAGTCGGTAAAGCAGTAATTGCGTTCCATTTCATACCATTTGTGATGGATTGACAGGAAATTGTGTTTGCATTACAACTACGCATGAAATGAAACGTAATTTTTTTTCAAAACGCAAAAGTCCAAAACATCCCAATGACTTTGGAACAGCCATAATAAAATTAATTTAGTAAATATTGGCTTAAAATAATCTGAATTGGATTTAACGCAACAAAGCAGGTGTCGGGGGACCCAATTTAGTAAAGCGAGGAACAAATAAACTAATGTTTAGGACGATAGAACTAATTCTTCCATCATAGAATGTAAAAAAGCTGATGCAATAAAACAAGCAGACGAACAAAAAAGAAATATTATTATTTATTTTGTTTTCAATTAACTTCAGTTAATTACAGCGTTTTATTTTACAGTTGTCCCATATATTTGAATCATGTGCTGATCCGTGCTATCTAGCCACAACAATTAGAACTGATAGGTAGGTTAGCAGCAGCTACACACGGAGTATTATAGAAAAGTAGCATTTTCTATTTCTACCGATCTCTGCATCCAGGCGAAAATATTCTCACAGTCTTCTGGAAAACTGTTGAACAGATCAGTTCGTGCTAGGAGTTGTCGAGGTCTACTTATAATAATATTCTATGATTTCTTTGTTGTCGTCAGAATGTAGTTCGAAAAAATCCATTGTGTGCTCAATAATATTCGTCAAATTGGTCCACTCTTTACGTTTTACAGAGAAATGCATTTTTATATTTGTTATTAAATTCATAACACAACTGACAGCAATGACAACAGCTTAAATACGTTTAGCGCCATGGCCATTCTGGGATGTTTAAATTTGACAGTTCGCTAATTGTACTTAGCAGAAAAATTTACGTTGTGCAAGACGCTAATTGTATTTAACCGTATAAATGCGCTTAGGACGATTTTAAATACGATTTAAGGATGTTACGCAAGCGGGCCTAAGTGAGATTTAATTTATTCAAGTAATTAAGGGAGCTATTTTAGCTATTTATTAATATTATAAAAATAAACAGGTATCTTTACATAAATAATTATTATTCATTTATTTATTTTACTTATTTATTCTGTACAAAATACAAATTAAAACTAAACTTAAATATAGAAAGGACGTGTACAAGGACATCTAATATCGCTACAACTGTACCTATTCATTATTATTTGTTTATGACACTTAAAACGCTCGTCATATTTTTGCCTATAGTTTTAACTTTTAACTGACATAATATAGGTACCTACTAAACCTATCTTAACTTAACCAGTGTTTAAATTAACTAAAGTGACATTAATAATTTTTTTTTCCTGCACAGGGCCTTAGACCAGCTAAGTACAAAGTACCTACCTATAATATTCAACATCTAATCTTACCAATGTTGATAAAATTCAGGCGTCAAACAGATTTTTTAATCCATGTAAGTTCCTCCATACAGCCAGCCTACAAGCGACAGCTTTGCGAAATTAAAATGGGCGGTACGGAATTTTTGACTAATATCAAGGGAGTTTCAGGTCAATTTTACTTTCACGATATTATGTTTCGATGTTCGAATATTACCAAAGAGATATTTATCAATGAGATTTACGGTAATGAAGGCATACTTAGTGAGTGGTCGTATTCTGTGGTAGTGTCGAGTTGTAGAGTTTTATAATAGTATCATCCCTTTAGTATTTACATTGGTCTTTACTTACCCTGTAATTTGAAAGGTGATTGACAACACATGTAAAATGGACTTCACGACCCTGCGTAACCGTATGGTTTTCCAAGGCTTGCAAGAATTCTGGCTCTACTTCAGCTTGAATTGGTATTTCACCTGCAAGAGTAAAGATAAGTATGCAAGGAGCAAGTATAAATTTAAAACTAATAAAGCTCGGGACACATTGAAGTTCATAACTGGATATTAAAATCGATCAGACCTGAGGAAGTTGCTCACATTTCTCCATTAACTAGAAGAGCTGATGATCTTCAAAAACGTTTTTCTTGAATCATAGGTTGGAATCATACTAATATTATAAATGCGAAAGTGTGTTTGTTTGTTGGTTTGTTGGTTTATTGGTTAGTTGGTTTGTCCTTCAATCACGCCGCAACGGAGCAACGGATCGACGTGATTTTTGGCATGGGAATAGTTGAGGACCTGGAGAGTGACATAGGCTAGGCTAGGTTAGGGACAAACCAACAAACCAACAAACAAACACACTTTCGCATTTATAATATTAGTAATATTAGTATGATATGAAGTATGATGTTTGCATCGGGGGTTAAAAATATAATTCTTGGTATCAAGTACCTATCTTGGTACCTGCCCCCCGATTACGTAAGAATTGTTGATCAAACGTTAAAGATTTTCGTCAAAGTAAAATAAACTATGACAGCATTGAATTAGAGCTCAATTTCGTCTGCCCATTCTTATACGTTTAGGGTAGATATCGTACATACCTAAACGTATAAGAATGGACAGACGAAATTGAGCTCTAATTCAATGCAGTTATGGTTTATTTTACTTTGACGAAAATCATTAACGTTTGATCGGCCATTCCTACATGATTGGGGCCCTGATACCAAGAGTATTGGAGAAATTGAAAATTTAAAAAATACTAGGTCGGTGCTTATTATTATTTTATACCTGTGACAAAAACGCTTAAAAACGTCGTCAGCCAGCAGGCCGCCTTTGTCGACGGTGAAAGCATGTGTTTGTCGATGATGTTTCTGAAACAAATAAATTATTATTCGTATTTAATCAATCAATCAATTATTAATTTATTTATTTGTGAATAGAGTACAATTGAGGTGGAATAAAGTATAAAAGTGCTCCTATTCTACCACAGTGTGGTGTACAAATATCTTAATTTATTTTCTTATTTAACACTCCGCAAATACATTTTGAAATGCCGCTTTGGAGTCTGAGTGAAGTTCGAATAAGCTTAGATTAAGTAGGTAATAATAACATGTCTTGATTATCTATATATTATATAAAATTCAAAGTCCTGACTGACTGAGTGACTGACTCAACACACAGCCTAAACCGCTGGTCGTAGAGACTTGAAATTTGGAGAATGTGTTCTTTGTGTAGACTAAGTATCCATTAAGAAAGGGTTTTTTGAAATTCCACCCCCAAAGGGGTAAAATAGGGGTTGAAAGATTGTATGAAAGTCCGTCGTTTTTCAAGTTATAGCCATGAAACTTGGTATATGAGCTACCAGTAAAAAATAAAGAAGTACGTGTGTCACAGTTTTTCAAAATTCCACCCCCAAAGGGGAATAACAGGGGTTGAAAGTTTGTATGAAAGTCCTTCATTTCTCAAGTTATAGCCATGAAACTTAGCATTTGGGCTTTTGGTTAATTAAGAAGAAGTACGTGTTTTAAATTATTAAAAAAAATTGCTTAAAAATTACGTTTGTTGTATGGGAGCCCCCCTTTAATATTTACTTTATTGATATTTAATTATTTATTTTGAAAGGTAATATACAAGTTAATATTCTGTGAAAATTTGAACCGTCTACCTGTTACCGTTTTTAATATTGAGCAAAAAAATACGAAAAAAACACGTTTATTGTATGGGGACCCCCCTTAATATATATATTTTTTTAATTTTTAGTATTTGTTGTTATAGCGGCAACGGAAATACATCATTTGTGAAAATTTCAGCTTTCTAGCTATCACGGTTTATGAGATACAGCCTGGAGACAGACAGACAGACAGACAGACAGCGGAGTCTTAGTAATAGGGTCCCGTTTTTACCCTTTGGGTACGGAACCCTAAAAATAGCTTCAATGATTTTTTGAAACTGCTCAAATTAGTTAGTTTTTTAACATCGTTGGATAGCTTGTTATAGACGATGATGGCCAGAGAAAATATAAGTACTTTTTCTCATTTTTGCTGTTTTCCATGGCCGAACTAACTAAGCCCGAACTTAATATAAGTATTCCATATTTGACCGAGCGAAGCGAAGGTCTCTGAGTCTACTTGAGTGAATTGGCACTTGTCCGTCCGTCCGTCCGTCCGTCCGTCCGTCCGTCCGTCCGTCCGTCTGTCCGTCTGTCAGAGTCTTATAACTCCTGAATTACTGAATGTAATTACTTCAAATTTAAATATAATATGTAAACCAATGGCCTCCCGCCGAATATGGCTTACAAAGTTATAAAAATCTTTATTTCAGGGGGGCTCTCATAGAAGCGAATGCGGAGTAAAATATTTTTTATAGCGTTACATAGGGTTGCGGTATATCATTTTAAAGATAATGAGGAACAGAGTCCAAAAATATTTTTTTTTTAATTTTTCCCCTAAAATTGACGATGTGGGAGGCTTTCAAAGTGGAGATTTTCTGACGTCCAAAGATGACCTCAGAACTCCCAATTTTCTGAAAGGCTGAGCCTGAAACTTTATTAATTATTTGAATTATATCCTGTACTTGAACAACAAATACTAAAATTAGATAAATATTATAAGGAAACGAAATTATTTAATTTTTAATGAGCTTCATTATTTTTAACAAACTTCACAATTATGTCAATAGATGGCGCTCTGTACAAGTTTATTCGTTTGTGCTTAAAAAGAAAAGGCTGAGCCTGAAACTTGATCGCTTATTTGAATTATATCCTGTACTTGAACAACAAATACTAAAATTAGATAAATATTCTAAGGAAACGAAATTATTTAATTTTTAATGAGCTTCACTATTTTTAACAGAACTTCACAAAGATGGCGCTCTGTAAGTTTATGGATACCGCGAGGTCTCAGTTCGGGGCGAACCACTAGTAATATTATGAATGCGAAGGTGTGTCTGTCTGTCCGTCCGTCTGTCTGTTTGTCTACTGCGCTTTAACGGCCCATTGTTTTTAACCGGTTTTGCAAATTTAGCGTACATAATAGATTGCATCCCGGGGAATTACAGAGGCTACTTTTCATTCCGTGAATGCGGACGAAGTCGCGGGCATCATCTAGTAAGAAACAATGGAAGCAATGATAGCCTATAGTAGTAGCTTAGACGCCCAGCCTCCTTCCGGGTAGTCGCGGGTTCTCCCCGGGCATACACCTCTAACTTTTTGGAGCTATGTGTGTATAATTTCTTGAAACGCATCAAGAAATTTAATATTACTGCATGGTGAAGAAAAACATCGTTAGAAAACGCACATGCCCGAAAGTTCTCCATAATGGCCGGCCAATCCGCACTTCGCCAGCGTGGTGGACTTTCCAAATCCTTCTCTTTCTGAGAGAAGACTCGTTAGTAGTGATCCGGCATAGGGTTGAAATGAAGATGATAAAGAAATAACGACAGTGAATTTTGTGCAATGATGAACGATTTGTGTGCAATGTTGATGTCATTTTATGTGTTACAAATTAGGAACCGTGCAATAACAATTAATCCATACTTCCATTCTAATATTATACCTAAATGCGAAAGTGTGTCTGTCCGTCTGTCCGTCTGTCCGTCTGCCTGTCTGTCTGCTACGCTTTCACGGCTCAACTGCTCAAACGATTATGATGAAATTTGGTACTGAGATAGTTTACATCCCGGGGAAGGACATAGGCTACTTTTTATCCTGGAAAATTAAAGAGTTCCCGCGGGAATAAAAAAAACATCAATCCACGCGGACGAAGTCGCGGGCATCATCTAGTAGTACCTACCTAAGTTGTACAATACAGTAATAATTTTATGCACTTTATGATACTAAAGTCTCATTTAAAAAAATAAAATTTTGTTAATTTTAAAACACTCGGTTAATTTGGCATACCTACGCTTTGTTTCGCACGTGGGCACTCATTTACGTCGGTTTTTATTTGAACACGAAAAGGTTAAGTAAACATTATTCTGGAAAATTAATTTTGCACTCTTTAAAGTATGATTCTAGGTTTTTTTTTAGCGAAAGTAGAGTTAATTGGATCTTTAGAGCACATTTGAATTGAAATTCTAAACGTCATGTTTGTTAGTTTAGGCAGGGAATATAATTGCATTTTTTTGAACTTAGATATGCTCAAATTTATTCCAAGTTTATTTTGCATTTTTTTTAAGGAGATTGGAATCTCCGTACATAAGTAATTAGTGTTGGAAATACAACATAAAATGTATTTATAGTCTATGTACAGTTCGTACACAGTTCATTCACCCAGTCACATATTATGTACGACTCTCTCTTACCTCAAAATTTGCCACAGGGCTAAGACGTGTTTTCACTTAATACTTTGTATTTATAAATTAAATTATTCTGCCACAAGTCTTGTTTTGCCTCATCAAGCCTCATACAGTCCACAAATCTCAAACAATTAGGGTTCCGTAGTACCATTATAGTTTCGCCTCGTTAGTCTAGTGGTTAGCATGTTCGACTGCGGCCAACGAGGCCCCGGGTTCGAGTCCCGGGTCGGGTCACAACAAGTACTGGGTTTTTCTGACAAGAAATTCTCAGTACTAGCCCGGAGTTAGGATTTGGCGGTGTTTCACCCCCGTGCCTCGGAGAGCACGTTAAGCCGTCGGTCCTGCGCCTGATCTCTCTCCGGTTGTGTCGGATTTTCCGTCCCATCGGGCTATGAGAGTAAAGGAACAGAGAGTGCACCTGTGTTTGCGCACACACTTGTGCACTATAATATCTCCCGCGCAGATGGCTAATCCCTCTGGAGATTGGCCGCCGTGGCCGAAATTCGGTCGGGAGGAGGACATTATTATTATTATAGTTTCGCCATGTCCGTCCGTCCATCTTTACGTTTTTTTAATCCACTACAAGTAAGCCCTTGACTGCGATCTTATCTGATGGTAAGTGATGATGCAGACTAAGTGGTAGCGGGCTAACCTGTTAGGGGTATGTCAGTTATATTAAATCCATACCCCTATTCGGTTTCTACACGGCATCGTACCGGAACGCTAAATTGCTTGGCGGTACGCCTGTTCCGGTAGGGTGGTAACTAGCCACGGCCGAAGCCTCCCTGCAGCAGGCAAAAGTTTACGTCAGTCTGTAAGTGATAGTCAATCAACATACAAAAATGACCGCATATTGTAACGGTGAAATAGGACTAGAAAGCTGTAAGAACGATCACAGCACAGCTATACTAAGATTTACGAGTAATTTTACAAGTAATCGAGTAAGTGATAGTCAATCAACATAAAATAAACCGGCCAAGTGCGAGTCGGACTCGCGCACCGAGGGTTCCGTACAAACCTGTAGTAAGTTTTACGATTTATGACGTATTAAAAACAAGACGAAATGAACCGCAAAACTAACTTTGTTTGTAGAGGTTTATTGTTAATATCAAAAAAACTATGCTAGTGAGAGCATTGGTTTTATTTTTCCTGTAAAACATACATAAGTTTCTATTGACCATAATTATTTCAGATTTTTCAATTGGTAAACTTCGGAGATAAGGGGGGGGAACGGTATTTTTTTCGACATTTTGCCCGATAAATCAAAAACTATTATGCATAAAAATAAATAAAAATCTGCTTTAGAATGTAGAAGTATAGCCCTTTCATATGATATCCCACTCAGTATAGTTATCATACTTTGAAATTTCAAACCCCCGATTTTCCCCCTTTTTTAATTAAACTAAAAATACTTTTCGATTTGTTTTTATTTTAATGATGTTGGGCCACTATTATACACAACTATTCCAAATTTCATGTCGATAGCTTTAATAGTTACTGAAATAATCGACTGTGACGGACGGACAGACGGACCGAGAAAGTCGCACCATAAGGGTTCCATTTTTAGCATTTTGGTACGGAACCCTAAAAATGACCGCATATTGTAACGGGCAACTATAGAACCCTACACTGGGCAACTACAGGCCCGACACGCACTTAGCAGGTTTTTTGAATCAAGAATTTAATATTAATCCAACCCCTTGAAAAACAAAGGCTTGTGGCTGATTTAACAACTTTATATAAAAGTAGTTGAACTACGTAATATTATATTATATACTCGTATATGACGTAATATTATTTTTATATAAATAATATTGTCCACAGCACATATTTAGACTCTACCGACTTGTTGAACCAGATTAACATCCCTACATGTTCTTGGCCGTCCTCCCAGATTTCCTTTAAAAACGCTTTCTACAAAGCTTTTCCAAACGTAATCTTGGCAAATCCTGGGGAGTATTTATATATTAATCGATTTATTAATGCTTTAATAATTTGACATTGATATTTTTCACATCACTCGACACGAATACAGCTAACTTTATCTGACGAATTTAAATTCTAATGTTTTGTTAATTTATTGACCTTAGATTTAATTACATTGTACAGTTTTATCTGATCAATAATTAAATTTAAAACTTAATTTATTCAGAAGTTATCTTATTAATAGTAGGTTTAATACCTATCTTGGTTTTTCCATGTAAAATTAGCTGGAGAATAATTTTAATGCTGTATATATGCATTTAAATTAATAATAATTATTCTCTGGCATGGAAGTAAGAGCACATATTTATGCACATAATTAAGTAGCATACAAACTTGAAATTTTAAATATCAGCTAAGAAACGGTTTCGAAAAAATCCATCCCAAAGGGGTGAAATGGGGGCTAGAAGTTTGCATGAAAGTCCTATGTTTTTGAAGTTAGAGACATGAAAATCAGCATTTATGTTAAAGTTTTAAATAATAGGTGCCTGTGTCATCAGTTTTACGAAAATCCACCCCAAAAGGGTGAAATTGGTGTTGGAAGCTTGCATGAAGGTTCTAAGTTTTTAAAGTTAAAAATATGAAAATCGGCAGTTAGTTTATTAGTTTGAAATAATAAAAACTGCATAAGCTATATATAGCTGCTATAAGTAGACCTTTTGCAGCGGGAAAATATCATAATCTCATATAAAGTAAGAAAGAAAGAAAGAAAGAAAGAAAGAAAGAAAGAAAGAAAGAAAGAAAGAAAGAAAAAACATTTATTTTCAAACTGTGCCATACATAACAAGCATACCTACCGCATCACGCATGGCACAACCTGAAAAATGGTCCAGGCTCAGCATAATGCTGTATGTTCAGTGCAAACACTGTTTGCACCTGAGGATGGTGAACATCCTAAATTTAATATTATTATTAAATTTAATTAAAAAAAAAAAAAAAAAAAAGATTATATTTATATAGAAATAATCATAACAAAGATGTAGCTTGTAATCATGTAATGTATGTGTAGGTAAGTGTCCTGGACGAACTGTACGCACGTGTGCAGTAAGTAACAACATTTTATAGCAAAAAGAAAAGGTAAAATAAAAAAAATAAAAAAAAAATGCCATTCATAGTACCGACCTAGAACAGTCTCCGATCGCCATGTCGGAGGAAAAAAGGAAGGAACACATTTAAAAAAAAAAAAAAAAGTGCAAACACTGACCATACAGCGCTCATTTTCAGCCCGAACCCGAGCCCGAGTCATAGGGCATCAGAAAATGTATGCGGACGAAGTCGCGGGCGACCTCTAGTCTTGTGATATACCGTTGACTAGTAACAACTAACAGCCAATCAAGGCCCGTTTGAATGGAAATTATTTCGATCCAGTACACGTACGAATAATGTTATACAAATAATATTATCCTTGATTAATTACCCGCAGGTCCCCACATAATTAAAGGCTATACAGAAATCAATCAATGTGAGACCGCAAATCTATGCGGACCGTAGTAGGTCGTAGTCTCATTTGATCTGTGCAGAATCAGTAAACACTGACCAAGGAATAAATATCCCCGTGTGAGCACCTCCACACTGCCCGGGATATCTCTCCTGTGCCCCCGGGGAACTAATTGCTCCCCTATCGGTATTGATAGCACACAAACGAAGTGGGATCAATGTAAATTATCCAGAGTTGAGCCACCAAACGCTATTATCATATATCACCGCAACGTTTACTTCTTATTATGTGTCACTTATGTGTATGTATGTAGTAAGTAGTATTTAGAAATTACTTTCTAAGTATTTCTTGAATTACCTATTTTGCCTACTCATACCATTCAACTCTTTGTTTTAGTGGTGGAGTGGTTTAATCCATATAGGTACATATCCATATCCATATCCATATCCATACTATCCATACTAATATTATAAATGCGAAAGTGTGTCTGTCTGTCTGTCTGTCTGTCTGTCTGTCTGTCTGTCCGTCTACTACGCTTTCCCGGCCCATCTTTTCAACCGATTTTGCTGAAATTTGGTATAGAGGTAGGTTATATCCCGGGAAAGGACATAGGCTACTTCTTATCCCGGAAAATTAAAGAGTTCCCGCGGGAATCAAAAAATCTTAATCCACGCGGACGAAGTCGCGGGCATCATGTAGTGTATAATATTTTAGACTTAATAAATGTAGATATATGCAAGTTCATTCCAAAATAAATGACAAAGCCTTTTGGAAAATCAAATACCTAGATAATGAATAATTATATTAATACCTTCCTTAAGTATGCATAAGTTAAATAATCTTTTCAAATAAGAAATTTTAAATTATCCGCCGACACCCAATTTAAAGATTAAAACTGTGCGAGCGATAACTCTAGGCGGAACTCTAATTAAAACTTTGTTTCGTAAACTATGATTAAAACTCCGAGGTTGACTTCTTTTTACTTAAACAAAGCGAAGTATTACGGCCGAAATTACTAGGAGTTTTTATACAATCTAGTATAAAAACTCTATAAATTAACAATGAGTTTTTAGTATCGTTTTCGATCTAAAGCGAGGCCATGGTATCCCTTGTAGATCTTCATCCGACGTCTATCCACAGAATAGGTAATAGTAGGTACGTTGTCTATCGGTTGAAACGACGATATAGGCCGCGAGTCTATCTCGTCTTAGTAACATTCCAAATTTCTTTTAGGATCATATTATTAGACATAACTTTGAGCCTTGAAAATTCCTTTTAAAATCAAGTAAGAAGATGAAAGTTATAATTAATATAAACACCATTTCAGAAGTAGTTATTTTAATATTTAAAATACATTTTTATTGAATAATTAGTATTTTCTAAAAATCCCAATATTATTTAGGACATTTAGAAAATTGGTCATATTATATTATGTAAGGCTTATGTGGGAGGGCAATGGTCTGATCTACAATGCCAAGAAAAGTGTAGGGAGGGTCTTTGAGGAAACGCCAAATAAAGTACCACTTGCTTAGTGGCACAGAATTAGAGAGGGTGTTTCAAGCCAAATATCTTGGCTTTATGTTGTCTCCCGACCTCAAAGACGATACTGAAATTCAAAGAGAGCGGAGAGCATTGTCAGTGAGAGCAAATATGCTGGCTCACAGGTTTGCGCGTTGTTCAAGCGGCGAGGGCGTTAAGATTACGTTGCTCAGAGCCTATTGCACAATGCACACGTGCAAGTTGCAACCTGTGGGCCAAGTACACTCAAAAATTATACAAAGCTCTCCGTGTACAATACATTATTACAGTCAGGGTGCTGATGAGGCTGCCCCGTATTTGTAGCCCATTTGAAGTTCGCGGCTGCGCAAGTCGACTGCTTTTATGCCACTATGCGCAAAAGAGGCAGACCCATGGTGCGCAGATTGTGGAGCAGCACTAACAGGATCCTGATGCTGATTAATGGTAGGTTATACAGCAGATATCAGAATCACTGCACTTTTCTAATGGAATAGCGCAGCGATTGCATCTATATTAGGTAATGATAAGTTTCAGAATTAAAGTACTGACATAGGAAATATGTTACTAACAAATATCTACATGTATCAGTGTTGCTTAAAATAAGGTTTTAAATTATTTATTAAATAATGCGACTTTTTAAATCAAGATAATATTATGTCATAATAAGCTTCGTCATAAAATTTTATTGAAAAACTGTATTTTGTGAAAGAAAAATAATAAATTAAAATAAGTCTAATTAAATGTAGATTTTAAACCATTTATTACAATATTAAAAAGCCTACCTACTCATCTAATTTATGAAGCCGTAAGGTACAAATAAAAATATTTCATTAACTACTAAAAACGTTTCCTAAAATAAAACAAGTTTTTATAGTCAAAACTTTTTGCCGACCAATTAAATTCGTTACAGGAACGGTTTCTTTTGCTCCGTTACAAAGACTAATAAATTGCCAGGCGTACCTTAATAAATCCAGTTCGAGTCAGGTTCCGTGGCCATAAATTGTCAAATAAATCGAGCAACAACGGCCCGGCTATTGTCGTTTGCCTCCTCATCAACTCATAATTCGTGTGAGCCAATGGTACTCGTATGAGCGTATTGATTGTTTGTCCTGTCAACAAACAGGCGGTTTCGTCGTTTAACTACATCACAATTTACTAGTCTAAATTCCTTATGAAAATGCATTATAAAGTGAGAATACCATTTGGCAGATCTTGGCCAATCGATCGGTATCGATGATAGTAAGGGATGGAATGGAAGATGTTTACGATAATATCCCTTGTAGGTGCAGCAAAAAGAAACTGTCAACAATATATTATTGGCAGCTCATTTGCAGCAACAGACAAGCTGCCCATGTGAGAATTCGTTCGCCCCTTCAATGACCTATGTTATATTATTGTAGTCTTAAAAGCCGATAGAATATGTTTCTAGTTTCTAATAACATGGCAAAAAAGACCAGAAATAACAAAAGTGGAGAACAACTCGGCAATAAGTAGGTTTTTTTTTTATCAGCTACAAGTTAGCCCTTGACTGCGATCTCACCTGATGGTAAGTGATGATGCAGTCTAAGATGGTAGCGGGCTAACCTGTTAGGGGCATGGCAGTTATATTAAACCCATACCCCTATTCGGTTTCTACACGGCATCGTACCGGAACGCTAAATCGCTTGGCGTCACGTCGTTACCGGTAGGGTGTTAACTAGCCACGACCGAAGCCTCCCACCAGGCCAGACCAGGGAAAATTCAGAAATTATAAATTTCCAAACCCTGCCGGGGATCGAACCCGGGACCTACGCACGTTAAGGCAGCAGCGCTCAACACTGCGCCACGGAGGTCGTCAAATGTGCTAGAAAGTAAGGTGGTGTGCTAGAAAGTAGCTAACTGCGAAGGCATTCTATAAGATAAGGCTTTATTGGATGATTTAGAAGTGACACTGGCCAAAATAGATTTTAGATATAGAGTTGTAAGTAACTAAAGTTTATAATTAGCAAACCCAATGCCAGCTTTACTTCAGTAGCTACTAACGATAGTAACACGTGGTAACACAAATTGAATATTATTCTATCAGCGCCCTCATCAATCGACTTGTATCTGAACAATCAAGTTCCTTTCAAGGAATTGATAATAAAGCGTGGGAAAATATTGGCTTCCCATTTAAACGAAGCGTTCACACTAAATTAGAGCTTTGTTTAATGATATATACCAAACTAGTTCAAAAATCCTTTCCTATCGGATGCCTACGTTATATTAAAAGCTATCTATATGCCAAATTTCAGCCCGATCCATCGAGTGGTTTGAGCTGTGCGTTGATACATCAGCCAGTCAGTCAGTCCCCTTTTCCTTTTCTATATTTAGATTGATTTCGAAGCAATACAAAAATAAAGCTGTACTTGTATTCATAGTACATAAGTATTTTTTTTATATATAGGTATATAGCGAGCAAACGAGCTTGCGGGTCACATGATGTTAAGTGATTACCACCGCCCATGAACATTTGCAGCACCAGAGGAACCGCCAATACGTTGCCGGCTTTTAAGATATTTGTTTATACGCCCTTTGAAGAATTCTTGCGCTAATCACAGAACCTTATTAAAATTATAATGTGAACGAACCCTAAAGCTAGCTTAATGGCATCTACCAAAGTGTTTCTATGTGTTAAGTTGAACGTGAACATAACTCTGGTGTTGTGCGAACGTTATGCTAGACACTCATCAACTATGCCTATTTGCCTACCTAATGTTAAAGCCTTGCCTGAATTACTGACGGATCCATCAACGTAGAATTTGAATAGCTAGACATGTTATAAACAATTTAACAAACCACTCATAAATCCAATAGCTAATACTTGGAACTCCCTGTCTCTCTCTTCCCTTTGCCGGCTCACTACTGAGTACGCGTTTCCTATCGGAATAAGAAGGGTTTGGCCATAGTCCACCACGCTGGCCAAGTGCGGATGGGCAGCTCTTGGAACAATTTATTTGATTGTTATTACTTCTTCTCTACTAAGCTCGCTGATTTTCCGATCAGGATTTCTTAACCGTCATATGGAAATACAAATTGGAAAGATAGAAATGAGAAAACTGCAATAGACCCTTGTCACAACACCCTTATTTAGCTGAAAACCCTCAAAAGAAATTGTAAATAAAAGCGTTAAAAATACATCAAATACAGTCCACTGGTCAACGCGAGGGTTGCGCCAGTTAACAAAGTCCATCGTCATAACTCGTGACAGCAGTTTTCCATGTGTCACCAGCGACCAACCATGGATGATAAATTACTCACACTAACCGACTTTCCTGTCACACACTTGTGATAACGGATTTGAAAGCTTTTTTAATACGTTTACAAAAAGACTAACGCGACCATTAAAAATAGGTAATTAGGTATGTCAATGAATGATAAATGCTTAGCTTTTAACATGACTACGGAGGCCATTCCCTAATTTAGTGATCATCACTAAATGGGGGATGCCCCGCCCGCAGGAACTACCTTCTACCTCCCTGCACGTGTCCCCTGGGTAGCGCTAAACGATCGACGAACTTTCAGGCGAAATAAGCGTTCTTTTTAATTAGCTTGTTATTAATATTATAAAAACCCTTAAATATACTAAACGCCATACGATTAAATAAATAAACTAAATGAAAGCCACTGAATTAGTTCAATATACATTGCTGCCTTTACTGCATAAAATAAAAATAACATTTCATAGCAAACCTTCAATGGATAAGTTAGAGAATAGGAGGGCACAGTTAAATAAGATGTGATAAGATCTGCATTATTAGATGTACCTACTTATGATTTACTAGATACTCGTATAACTACCTATATTCTGCAAGTCTAAAATAAAGCAATTTTTTTTCATATTGGTCTGTGCCTAAGTAACCTTCGTTTGCTCAACAGAATTGGTACTATCTATTAAACCTTCCTGTAAAGCTCTGTTGGTTTAATTAATATTAATATTTTTCTTTATCTTGGAAAAAACAAAATTAAAACTGCCAATATTTCCAAGCAGCAAAGGCTTTACGAGTGTCTCTTTCTGAACTTTTAAGTCGAGCATAATAATTCTTCAAGCAAGATGCGGCATTTTATCATAAACTTTAGAAATGAGATTATTTAACAGCATTGGTCCTTCGAGCATAAAATTGGACAGAATTAATGCCTGTAAGCATCGATATATATGTAGGTACTAGATGGGCCCTTTCATAGCTAAAAGTTGGGCGTCCGACTTGTAGACACGTTGTACGTCCGTCTTGTCGTAGCGTCGTAGCGCTGTCGCGGTCGCTCGTCGTGTAGATAATTTGTTATTAAGTTAACATCTAAAGTCTAATTAGTTTGGCACTGTATAAATTTTATTTTAAGGTAAGTGTTTCAATTCACAATTGTACATTCAAAAACGTTATTTAATCTTCCTATTTAATATTTCTATCCATTACGCAATCATTTAATTTCCGCGGCAAACTGTATGATATTTTTTTTTACGAACTGGCCTATGACTATGACCCATACTATCTATGACCGAGTCATAATAATTTTCATGCTGTCATTCAAGATGACACATAAGTTGCAAGCAAGTTCCCGCTTTTCAGACTAGATGGCGTTACTAAAAATAAGTCCACATTCTTTGTTTGACAGGGCCCGTCTATGTAAATTGAGGTCGTTGCCTGTAAGTTGAAATATTAGTAGAATAGATATACCTACCTCATCAGATAACAGCTACTGTATCATGCGTCTAATGGGGTCCTTTGATGGAGTGTTTCCTATCTTAATAAGTTGATTGGTCTTGCCACCCACTTTGCACACACAGCAAATGCGTATGCTTGAAGGCTTTTATTCTAAGGCCATAACTCATAATATACTTATCCGTTAACCAGTTAGACTAATGGTCTCAAAATTAAATTGAATTAGGTAAACCTTAATATACAAGCCTGAAGCTACATTTAACAAAAAATAGTAAATGTAGGTGTAGTTATTTATTAGTTACTAGCTGATGCCCGCGGCTTCGTCCGCGTGGTTTAAGTTTTTTTGATTCCCGCGGGAACTACTTAATTTTCCGGGATAAAATGTAGCCTATGTCACTCTCCAGGTCCACAAATACCAAAAATCACGTCGATCCGTTGCGGCGTGATTGAAGGACAAACCAACAAACTAATAAACCAACAAACCAACAAACAAACACACTTTCGCATTTATAATATTAGTATGATATGACTAACGCAATGTCCATGACCACAAGTAAAGTTCACGCGCGCTCGTGAGAGCTACATTATTTAAGGGTTTTATTTGTTTAACCCAAACATTTTTCGTAAGGATGGTGCAAACAGCCATATTTTGTAAAATCTTAACTTTGTCTATTCGCCCCAGTTAAACAATTGTCCACTAATTTGCAACCCAAACGTCCATTAATTATGAGAATCCCAACCGCAGCCTAAACCTCACATTAAATACTAATTACATTCGGTAATTGCATATTTGATTATATTATGCGAAACAAGGATAATTTATATGCCATTGAGTTGGATTAAGTCGTATTGTGTTTAACATGCCGTGCTTTATTATACGGTTTTCGGTGTTTAATTTTGTCGAGCAATAAAATTTATGGATCAATTTTACTATATTTATTGAAATCGGAGCTCTGTAAGTAAATCCTAAAAATATGAGTCTCGTCAGGGCGCCAACACACTATGGACAAAAAGTCCGCATCATTCACTGTTATATGGAGCGAATACTAGACGACAGAACAAAACCTCGGCCCTCTTCGACGTAACGCGAACATTTTGTCACGTCCAGTCCGTAGTGCATTTCATTAGTCGTAAGTGGATTCCTATTTATAAATGGTGTTTTCGCTCATACAGTTTTAAACCATTAAAGTGAAACCATTTTCTGGTAAAATATCCCTAATGAATCATTTGTACTTTTATTTCTTATTTTATGGTCTAATTAAAAACACTGTATTTATCTACAAAAACATGTAGTAGTGTGTAGTAATGTAGGTGAAAACATAAAAATTTAATCTCGCAGTACTGAAATGTATAAAGTACCAATACTGCTGAATATGTTGCCATTATTTTTCAATTTTAATCAGCGTGCCATGCTGTGTGTAGATACAATATTGAAATATATTTTTTATCGAATTAAAAAAAGATTACTACAGAATGGAAAACAATTTAGCCATATTTCGATCAAAATACTATTGTCCTCGTGTACGACCAAACAGTAATTGCTGTTTAATTGAAAATGCTTTTTTGATTGATTTTAAAAAGGAGCATAATATAGAGTATACCTTCAACTTTATTCTCTTCAAAAGAAAAGTCAATTGAAATCTTATCGTCGCAAAATCAAGACTCAGAAATCTAGCTCCTATACTCCTCAGAATGTCACAATAGGTATATTATGCGGATGATATTGTACTTATCAGATAAATAAATAAATTCAAGGCAGGCGCGCTCGACTATCACTTTCCAGAAGGCATTGCAGTAATTTAGAGTACTATATAAAATAATACTGCAGGAATGGGTACGATCAGGAATGATCTTGGCGTTTCACAAAACACAAAGTAGTTAAATGTTTTTAAAGATCACAATATCAGGGAAAACAAATAACACCCTTTTCAGATCAAAACATAGTACACTCTACTGACAGGTGGTTTGGAGCATCTGAGTTATACTTGAAGTATAACTCAGATGCTCGTTTGTGGCAGCTGACAACTCATTCATTAATTATTGTATTTTGTTAGCCGGATAGTTGAAGCTCCCCCGAGAAGGTAACGTGTATGTTGATTTGTTAATTGGAAAAATAATGAATGTGATATTTACATGATGCCGTACAACTTGCGATAGTTATGCACCGTCCACCCTCCTCTAACAATGTTAAATTGTTGAGTCAACATCTCCTGAGGATGCTTCGGGGTAGGAGTGAAACGGTAGAAAGATTGGACGCACGATCTCAAGCGTAGTACTTGGGAGTCACTGGCGGCATAAGACCGTGTTTTGTGGAGATTCTTCTAGGAGACTTTCGGCCAGCAGTTCAGCTTGCAAAATTATGTGTCAATTGATCCAGTGGTAACAGAAGGAGTAGCACAAATATAAAATTCCTGTATAAATAAACAAATATTAAACAGCCCACTAATATTAAAATACAAGAGATTTTTACCGACAGTAATTAATATCAAAATAAGTATAATTAATTCGCAATTTAATTTCATTTAAGCTTATTATCCGCTAAGCCCAATAGGTGCCATAAAATATTACGTGATCTGCTTAATATAAGCGTAAACTACATAAAATTGGACCTAATTACGAGCCTATTAAAATTTACTGAGCTATTTTCACAGAATAGGTAATAGTACGTTCTATTATGTTATAATAGTTTAATCTCATTTGAATTGCGTTGGAATTAAGTGTCATAATAATTTCATGTGCGTAACAGGCATTTTATTTTAATTAGCATCTAAATATTTTGCGCAGAAAACTAAGCTATTATTTCTGCAATAAATACCTATATTTTAAATTGTATTATCTAAAAACCCAAAAAATATGCCGTGAAAATTACATTCTTATAGGCCAAATACTTACTTATAATTTTTTTCGTTGTACTAATTTATGTCGCGTACAATAATAGTAAATTTATTTAAATACGAATATATGAAATCAATATTTATAATCAGTACTTATATATAAAAGGCAGTCCTGAGTGACTGACAGACAACCTACAGCCGAAATGGCTGAACCTGAATGATGAGCTGAATGGCTAAAATTTTGAGAGAATAGTCCTTGAGCACCCTTGAGGTGTACTAAGGAAGGAGTTTTCGAAACTCCACCCCCAAGGAGGTTAAATAGGCCATTCAAGTTATATCAAGAAATTTGTTGTCTGGGAACCACTTCAGGTCATGTCGCCTGCCTTGTGGGAGGCTTCGGCCGTGGCTAGTTACCACCCTACCGGCAAACACGTGCCGCCAAGCGATTTAGCGTTCCGGTACGATGCCGTGTAGCAACCGATTAAGGGTATGCGTCTAATATAACTGCCATGCCCCTAACAGGTCAGCCCGCTACCATCTTAGACTGCATCATCACTTACCATCAGGTGACATCGCAGACCGCAGTCAAGGGCTAACTTGTAGTGGATATTTTTTAAAAAAATGTCGCCTCGGAATAATAAGTTGTGGTCGAACAGCTTGTGCAATCGGAAAATAAACAGATTAACTAAATCTATATTATATTTCTAAAAAAAAAATATTCTGAAGCGGTTTTAATAGCACACCGTAATGCTACATTGACAGTATAATGCCTATATTATTTATTTATTTCTAACTAGCTTAATTTCCCTGGCTATCTTGGGTGAAATTTCTGAAAATTCTTTCTAAGTGATTAAGCTAAGGCAATATCTCAAGTTACTAAACCCAATGATAATAACAGACCAATCATTCAATTTAGCCCCTTATATAAACATATATTCAGATAAATATAATATAACCAATAATCAGAATATCAACATGAGAATATAACGTTTATTGATACAAGGGATCTTAGGGGAGAATATTTATTGCCAATAAATATTTGGTTATCCATGATAGGCGTAGGCAAGTACGCTTAAGCCAATTTGCGATACCATTGTCACATATATCTTCCATAATCCTGTTTATAAAATACATTAGGTGGTATCTAACGGTTCATCATATTTCATACTAATATTATAAATGCGTAGGTGTGTTTGTTTGTTGGTTTATTGGTTTGTTGGTTTGTCCTTCAATCACGCCGCAATGGAGCAACGGACCGACGTGATTTTTGGCATGGGTATAGTTGAGGACCAGGAGAGTGACATAGGCTACTTTTTATCCCCGAAAATTAAGGAGTTCCCGCGGGAATCAAAAAACTTAAACCACGCGGACGAAGTCGCGGGCATCAGCTAGTATTATTATATCATATAGCGATAGAGCGTAGATCCTACTAGATAATGCGCTGAAAGAGTTCTTCACGCTCACTGCTAGTCAATCATGGACAAGACTGTCGCTGTTTTGTTACCAACGACGATAAATGAATGATTGGCAAGCTATAACGGCTGAATACAGACTTTAGCATATTTTTAATTAAAAATTTATATATATTTTAAACTCATTTAGGTATATATAATTTATGATATTTACTTTCCTATTTTAACTTTTCGTTAATTTTCATCATTTTGGTATTAAGGTTTTGTCCTTTGTCTTCAAAGGAACATTTAAATATTATTATGTGAGTTTAATTAATATGTAACGTAAAATTATCTTATAGGACAGACAACTTCGTGATCGGCCGGCAGTCGCGCATCGTCTTGGGTATAAACTTTTACTAGTGATTCAATCTCATCTTAAATACATAGATAAATCCAATTTAGTATCTTTATGTCCGATGCTGATTTTTCGATCTAAGTATACTGCAAGAAAAACATGAACTGCAACTAATACTAGGTATTTGACAACTAGTCAAATCAGCAACTTTTTTTCAAACGTCAAAACGCGTGCTTAGTATGGGATTTTGTATGAAATATTGAATAGTGACGTCATCAAAGTCCGACGCACTTTTTTACTATAATCGATACCTAGTTTAAAATATGTAGTTATTCAAAAAAACTAACAGCGGACGTGGATATTACTACGTTTGGGAGATCCTCTATTTAATAATCACTAAAAAATATTTTTTTGAATATTTTTCAAATACCTAATTGAATGCTATTTACCCGTTGTGGTTAATATTAATTAGGTATAAACAAATACCCGATGAAAATTTACGTGAAATAGGTTTTGTACTAGGGTTATTCAAGTCACATCAGGCAATTTATGGAACAATTCAAATAACATTCATAAACGGATCACCATTTTGAAGCCAGAGGATTTGGAAATATTAATTTATCTAGGCTTCTATGAAATAATATTTTACTTCGATCACTTTTTAAAGCCTTTTTAGGGTTCCGTAGCCAAATTTGGCAAAAACGGAACCCTTATAGATTCGTCATGTCTGTCTGTCTGTCTGTCTGTCTGTCTGTCTGTCTGTCTGTCTGTCTGTCTGTCTGTCTGTCTGTCCGTCCGTATGTCACAGCCACTTTTTTCCGAAACTATAAGAACTATACTGTTGAAACTTGGTAAGTAGATGTATTCTGTGAACCGCATTAAGATTTTCACACAAAAATAGAAAAAAAACAATAAATTTTGGGGGTCCCCATACTTAGAACTGAAACTCAAAAATTTTTTTTTCATCAAACCCATACGTGTGGGGTATCTATGGATAGGTCTTCAAAAATGATATTGAGGTTTCTAATATCATTTTTTTCTAAACTGAATAGTTTGCGCGAGAGACACTTCCAAAGTGGTAAAATGTTGGTCCCCCCCCCCCCCGTAACTTCTAAAATAAGAGAATAATAAAACTAAAAAAAATATATGATGTACATTATCATGCAAACTTCCACCGAAAATTGGTTTGACGAGATCTAGTAAGTAGTTTTTTTTTTAATAATTTAAAACTTACTACAGGTTTGTACGGAACCCTCGGTGCGCGAGTCCGACTCGCACTTGGCCGGTTTTTTCAAGAAGCCGAAATCTGTTGTTTTAATGTTAAGTCACATCATTGATCAGTATCGATCTCGGTTATCAATGTAGATGATGCCAGTAACCTAACATGTTATATTCCAAAGCCAGCGCATTATGATTGATAGTAGGTTCTTATAATAAAAATGTAACTCGACGATTGAATACATTGAATATTTAAATAAAATTGGAGGAAGCTTTACAATCGAAACAGAGCCTAGACATTAAATTTAAACTTTTTTTTTAAGAATATTTGTCAGTCTATCTTTCTGTTACGGCATTGCGCTGCCTGCATTATTGAACGCAACTTTGTATGCCTATCTATTACTCTGTATGGTTTTTCAGGTTGAATGATATCCTTTCTTTTGAGTTAAGGCTGTAGCATAAAAATAGAAACCTGTTTTGTGGGCTGTAGTATATAAGGCGAATCGTGCAAGGCCGGGATGGGTCAGGTAGTAGCAGAATAAACTTGTTCTTTAAAAATTCACAATACCAACATTATAAATAAAATGTACCTACGGACATACATATTGGCAGGCACAGTTAAGTTCAGTTATGGTAAGATAAGTTCTCTTTTATCCGTTGTCACTTCCTGTAACCATCGCGTCCTTTTGTTAGACACCACAATTCTCGCAACTTTTGCCTAGCGCTTACTTTACAATGCAATGTGTTTTACTTTTATACAAACATTTTCCCTCTGCGCTATATAAAGCGGTATTCCATTATTATCTTCATACTGTGTGACATATTACTTATGTACATTTGAACTTTTACACCTCTTCCAGCCAAAACGTGAGACCTCTATTTAAATAAATGTCTATAGTGCTAAGTAAGTTTAAAAACTACACCAACAAATCAATGTCCACAAAGTATAAAAATAAGTTTTTCATCCCACCATCTCGGAAAGAGTATTTTTACTCTTCGATATCTGAAGGTAAAAGCCGTTATTATCCTCTAGAGGATAAAGTAAATTGAATTTAGAACATCGTGTGCACGTTAGTAAATATCACTCGTCTATGAAGTTTGTGAATTCAAAACATCATTAAAACCTATTTACTTGTACCTCTATGGTGCCGAATTTCCATACAATCGTTTTTAATTTCTTAAAAACTCACACTCGTAACCTTCTTGGTGTACTTTTTTTAATTTGCTTTGCGCGCATCATTTTCTTTCACGTCATATTGTTTAAAATTAAAACCGATTAAAAACAAGAAAATTGAAAATAAGTGAAAAACCTAAAATGAGTGATTCTAGTGAGGAAAAATTAACAGAATTGAATTTAATCTTGTGATTTTTTTTGCATTTAGTCATTTCCTCGCTGAGGTGGGATGAAAAGTTACGTGTTGCACTCGAGTGAAAAGATTTTTCACCTCGTGCTCTTTTGATTCCCTCGCTGACGCTCAGGATTCTAATTTTTGAATCACTCGCTCCGTTCGTGATTCAATTTTAGAATCCTTCGCTTGCTCGGTCATCAAAATTGAGCACGCGGTTAAAAAACAACTTTTCACTCTTGTATAACAAATAACTATTATTTTGTTGAAAATTAAAATCATGAGATAAAGGTTGGATTAAATACTAACCATTATTATAAGTAGGTATATAATATACTAGCTAATGCCCGCGACTTCGTCCGCGTGGATTGAGGTTTTTTAGTTCCCTCGAGAACTCTTTAATTTTCCGGGAAAAGTAGCCTATGTGTTATTCCAGACTATAATCTATCTCTGTGCCAAATTTCATCCAGATCCATTCAGCCTGTCTGGCGTGATTGACTAACAGACATTCATCCTTCCATCCATCCATACATCCATCCATCCAAACTTTCGCATTTAAAATATTGTAGTATATAGTATAGATGTCAATCTATTCAACCTAAATGGAAATTACTATAATGCGGTGGGCATTTAATAATAGAAAAATATCGAAATACTCTCATTATCCAAAGCTGGGTATTAAACCATTTTTGTGCAAATTCCGTAAAACAAAACTAAATCACATTAGCTTGTTGTGGTAGCGTTCATTTGAATCACAGGCCCACAGCCTTTACGCATCTGAAAGCACGGCAGTCTCGTTAGGTATAATGTTATATTCAATTTCTGTCGACTTATATTATATTCAGAATGTTATTTTAAGCAAATATAAGCTTTGTGATGGATTTTGACATAGATGTTATGGAACTCCGTAACCGAAACTATCGAATATCCGAAATAAAAATCTATCCGTAACCGTAACCGAATCCGATACAAAAGTTTTGAATAATTTCGGATAGGGGCGGAGTCTAAATGAGAGATGTTATGACAGGTTATCGTTTTTGTCCGGCCGAGCCGACACACTAGCGGCACTAGCCGATATATCCGTACCTAACCAAAACTACCCGAAACTAACGGATAATCCATACTAATATTATAAATGCGAAAGTGTGTCTGTCTGTCTGCTACGCTTTTACGGCTCATCCGTTCAACCGGTTTTGATGAAATTTGGTACAGGGGTAGAGTGTATCCCGGGGAAAGACATAGGCTACTTTTTATCCCGGAAAATTAAAGAGTTCCCGCGGGAATAACTAAAACTTAATCCACGCGGACGAAGTCGCGGGCATCATCTAGTTCGAAATAATTGCATATCCGTAACCGTATCTGAAACCGATATAATATTATTCCTATAACCGTCTCCGTATCTAGATCCGAAATTTCATATCCCTGATTATATACCTACATATTAGTGTAAGAATAAAATGCTAACATATACAATATAATAGCATATGGATATGATAGTACTTATTTATTTTATTTCTTTTTTTATTTAATAGCACTGGCTACTTAAGTAGAAAACTAAAATTAGACAATGTCCGGGGTGTCAATGAGAGAGGGATACACATAGAAATAGGAAGACGTACTCGTAAGTAATTCCTAATTCAATGGGGATACATGTCAATACGTCAGAAAGGTGCTCGTTTACTCGAGCAGTTTCAGACTCAGTCTGCGCTGAACCTTAAAAAAACAGTTCAAAGAATAGAATGTAAAGCTTCTTATAGTACCTAACGATTTATTTGATTTCCACTATTTCGACGAGTTTGCTCGCCGCTCTCTGATGGAATGCAAACACTGTGGTTTTATCACTTACGACGCTAACATTGTTTCAATGTTTCACGACGAAAATCACGACTTATTTCTCAACATATTAACTAAAAGCTTCACTTTCTTTCACTAAATTGATTCATTTTCTGCAGCGGAACTTTCAATTAACTAACTAACCGATTCAAAGGGATCTTCGGATCTACGCATGAAAATATTGTGATGTACGTATTCTTGGCTAAATATAGCGCGGATTAAGTCAAGCTTTTTTTATTTGATACTCTGTCTCTAACTCTTCAATTTTGAGACTATAGGAGCTTATTTTCAAATAACGGCTTAGTTTTATTTACAAGATTAAGTTTTATATTATTATAGCAAATACTAGTAAATTTTAGTAATTAGGGCAAATTTCTTGCGAAATACTTGCGTTCGGTATTGGACTAATAGGCTTAGGAAGAAACAAAGCTTTTAATTAATGAAATTCGTCTTTCAGAATTTTTTTTTAGTAAATTACAGTAACTTAAATACCTACTTACAATCTCCCTACATAATATCCCGGATGGAAAATAGGTCATCCTGATAATCCCAAAGCTGCGCTACATAATGATATGTCCAAAGCAGACTTTGCAAAATACCCAGTGTTTTAAAAAGAATTTGCGTGTTTCACAAGAATTCACTTTGAGGGAGAGTTTATAAGGAAAGCGAACGAAAGGTTATCCACTGCCCGAAATACCAGTCTTCTGTGAGCTAACCGATCCTTTACGTAGTTACACGTTTATGGTTTAGGGTCCTGAGTAAAGTATTTATATTTATATTACCAAGGATTTCAGAATAATTTAGTTACCTTGTTTGTATTCTGTTACTACTTTTTGCGACTACTTATAATAATATTAAAAAAGATACACTAAAAAAAAAGTGTGTGAGTGCAATTCACACACGGCAGAAGTACTTAGGAAAGTAGCCTACGAGATAATAAGATAAATGTAACTTGTATTCTATCTCATTCTCTCGCAAGCTAAATCCTATTATAAATATGTTTGTCTCTTTTTGGTGTCGGTTTTTCGTTTCGTTTTATCAACCAGCGGCGGATTAAAATAAAATAAAACATAAACAATCATTAACAAATCAGACTTTCTACTGCTGCATTTCAAGAAATGCACATAATATTCGAGGTCATCCAACCAAATGAATTAATCCACGACCTTTATTCTAACTTCTTTAAACCAGAGATACATGATCTTTGCTCAAACTGAGGATAGTAGAACAGCGTATGTTCTGGAATCGCCAATAGGTACTTTGTAGTACATACATTAACTGTAGTTTCTTTATTTTGCGCTCGATATGTATTATTCATCAACATCCTATGTCCTATGAGATAATGAGTCATTATAAAAATTTGCTTCTTTCTTGTTTACCTAGTTCTGTATACCATCGTCTACTAGCCTTGCGTCTTTATGTAGGCTGGCCGATTGTGGTGTCTTTCAAGAGTCCATCCTCGTGCGGCACTTCTTTCTTCTGGCAATAGTTCATTGCCATCGTTTCAATCCTTCCCTGGCTCACTACTAAATACTGAGCACGTGCCTCTTCTTAGAACGAGAAGGGTACCTAACTTCCAGCATAAATCCTAACGGACAGCATAAATCGTCGTAGTTTTATATGCACTGGCTGTAATTAGCGATATCATCATCAATGTATAGCCATCATTCGCTTTACACTACACTTTGGATTATTGGTGGATTTATTGGTTTTACCAGAAGTACAAACTTAGAAAAACATGTTGTATATGACTCACAACACATTTTTCTTCCATTTTTTATTAAAAATCAAGATTTATTACGCACAAATAGCCCACAAAATACAAAAATAAAGCTATGTCAAACTCATGTTATAGCAAAAGCCTTGTTTAGCAGTGTCTGATTAACGGAATTCGGCGAACCAGTATTCGGCCGCTGTTAGCGGTCAACTTGAGAGTTTCTTTCGACTATGAAATGCAAAAAGCTTGAATTCGACACATAGCGCTTGAAATGTCTCGGTAGCGAGGCGTTCAGTCGATTATGAATTCCAATACAATCAAACAAATTACAAAAATGGAACGCGTTGTATACTCGTTCGTCCGGTGGCGCCACTTGTACCGTGGCGACAACATCCATTTCATCGAATTTTCAAATCACAACGATTCTAAAGAAGTTTCACTTCAAAAATCTTTGTAATATACCTCGTTAAATATAATTTACCTTATAATTAAATATACCTAAAAGATATGTGCAAGCGGGCTGAATAATATGATGTTCATTAATTTAAAATTGAATAGGATTCATAGATTCCAATGCCAAATTAAATCCCATGCCAGCAGTGGCGATTCCTCTAAGATTGCGCAGCTTGCGCCGCAATACCAATATTTGTGAATAAGTTACTTACCAATTATTATACTAGATCTATTTAAGTAATATAGGTACTAATATTTTATAACATGAAATAGGTACCATTATAGTCCATTCATTTTAGATTTTTTCGCGGCAAAATTTATAATTTTTTGAAACCACTGTGGTTTTATACCTATGAGTGAGTACATTAAAAAACACAACGCTCCCCCCCCTCCGGTGGTGGCTTCCCCCCTCCCCGCCTTGGAAAGTGTGCCATTTTGCAGATTTCCTAGATTTTCCAGAAAACTATACAAGCTAGGACAAAACCGTCAAAGAGAACATTGTTCCTTAATAAATTACCTACAAACAAGTTCATAACATTTATTATGATAGGAGTTATAGTTTACAAGCTATGGTGCGTTAAAGTTGACTAAAAATCGCAGCTTAGTAAAATAAGCCAATTTTCAACATTTTATATGTATTCTGTAATCTCTAGAAAACTATTAGAGTTAGGCAAAAACTGTCAGGAGTAAAAATAAACACCATTTAATGACCTATAAAAAAATATTTAGTTCATAAAGATAGGACTAATAATTTCGCATATATATCCACGTATTGTATACGAAGAAAAATAAAAAAATTGTTAGAATCCTGTGTTATTTGCAATTTGCACAAAAACTATTAGAGCTAGGAAAAATCCTTCGAAGAGCAATTAATTTCATTAAATTACCTACAAAAAAATGTTATGGTTTATTTAGATAGGACCAATAGTTCGAAAAATATGACTACCTTTATTCCATGAATTTTTTTTTTTTCAAAAACCATGTATATATTTTTTAATTTTCACAGAAACTATTAGAATTAGGAAAAAAAAATTCATAAGCAAAAATGAACTTCATTAAATTATCTCCAAAATAGTTTTTAGTTTATTTTGACAGAACTAATAGTTTCGGAAATATGGCTGTCTAACTTGCATAAAAAAAGAAACCCTTGTAAAATCCGTGAATGTTTTTTGTAATTTCAAGAAGAAGTATTAGAGCTAGGAAAAAAGCTGTCAGGACTTAGGACAAAGATAATTAATTTACCTATAAAATAGTGTTTAGTTTATTTTGATAGGACAAATAGTTTTTGAAATATACCTTGCTATTTTGTAAGAACCGGTGGTAGTCATCTTGACTTACATAATAGTATGGAAAAAATAGAAATTAAATAACTTTTTTTTAACGCATCATAGCTTGTAAACTATAACTCCTATCACCATAAATGTTATGAACTTGTTTGTAGGTAATTTATTAAAGAACAATGTTCTCTTTGACAGTTTTGTCCTAGCTTGTATAGTTTTCTTGAAAATCTAGGAAATCTGCAAAATGGCACACTTTTCAAGGCGGGGAGGGGGGAAGCCACCACCGGAGGGGGGGGGGAGAGTTGTGTTTTTTAATGTACTCACTCATAGGTATAAAACAACAGTAGTTTCAAACAATTATTAATTTTGCCGTTTTCCCCATACATTGAAATCTAGAATGAATGGACTAATTAACAAAACATAAGTTTATCAATTAAATGATTGCGTTAATCGATAATTATTTAAAATCACGCAAGCTCCATGACCACCTCGCACCTTGGTTGTGAGTTGTGACTTGTGACGTGCGCCGCATCGCCACGTGACTCGTACTGCGAGAATCTTCGAACTCCGTCGGCCCGCTTTCTCCCCGCTCACTACGGGCCGAAGGCGTGCACTATGAGCTGCGCATTGCGAGCTACTCGCTTTTGCCGAAACTCAAAAACTACTCAACCGATTTTTAAAAAAATGCACGTATAGAAAGCTACATTATCAGCGAGTAACATAGGCTATATTTTATTTTCAAAAACATTAAAGATCCCTACGAAAATTGCAATAATGTGAATGAAGTCGGAAAAAATTGTCTCATCTGAGAGCTTCCGTGGCGTGCGCTGCGTAAATGGTAAAAGGTACACGAAAACAATGTATCGTGGAATTGTTCCTCTCAAAAAGTTCTAAAAAAAAGTCCGCGCCAGCATATAGCTATCTTTTAAAGGTCGTCTCACAATAACAGTCATTATTTTATAATTTTTATTACAGTGCTTCACACACGAGGAAAGTTTCTAAACTTACTTAAATATACATATCAAAAATTTCGGAACCGGCAGGATTTGAACCTGCGTCTCTCTGGGAATCGCGCCCTGAGCGCCTTGACCTCTCGGCCACGGTTCACTTACCTGCCAGTGACGAAATTTGAGATATGCATCTTTAATCCAGTCTTTTTACGCGACTGTTTATGCCATCCAATAGCGATATATTAAAGTATCGAAACTACTTTCAAAGGCCCATATTCGATGGAACTCTTTGAACTAGGAATGACACATTTTGCGTTTTACTAATTTTATAATTTTTATTACAGTGCTTCACACACGAGGAAAGTTTCTAAACTTACTTAAATATACATATCAAAAATTTCGGAACCGGCAGGATTTGAACCTGCGTCTCTCTGGGAATCGCGCCCTGAGCGCCTTGACCTCTCGGCCACGGTTCACTTACCTGCCAGTGACGAAATTTGAGATATGCATCTTTAATCCAGTCTTTTTACGCGACTGTTTATGCCATCCAATAGCGATATATTAAAGTATCGAAACTACTTTCAAAGGCCCATATTCGATGGAACTCTTTGAACTAGGAATGACACATTTTCCTCGTGTGTGAAGCACTGTAATAAAAATTATAAAATTAGTAAAACGCAAAATGTGTCATTCCTAGTTCAAAGAGTTCCATCGAATATGGGCCTTTGAAAGTAGTTTCGATACTTTAATATATCGCTATTGGATGGCATAAACAGTCGCGTAAAAAGACTGGATTAAAGATGCATATCTCAAATTTCGTCACTGGCAGGTAAGTGAACCGTGGCCGAGAGGTCAAGGCGCTCAGGGCGCGATTCCCAGAGAGACGCAGGTTCAAATCCTGCCGGTTCCGAAATTTTTGATATGTATATTTAAGTAAGTTTAGAAACAGTCATTATGATTTTCAAATTTGGTCTAAAACAATGCTATACTCGCGAAGGTGTTTTTACCAACATAGTATTAATCCTTATCAAAATAACATGGTTGTTAATCTCAAGTATTTAATAATAGATCAAATTCGCCCTTACACCACTTAATTCAGATGAATATTTTAGAAGATATCATAGTAATAATGTAACACGCACTATACTAATATTATAAAGAGGTTAAGTTTGTGAGTTTGTGAGGTTGTAGGGGGTAATCTCTGGATCTACTGAACCGATTTTGAAAATTCTGGTACCAGTAGAAAGTCACATTATTTGTGAGTGTCATAGGCTTGGTACGAGAACCGAGATTAACCCGAAAAATAAGGGAGGTCCCGTGGGAATTTAAAAAACTTATTTCACGCGGACGAAGTCGCGGGAATCTGCTAGTGTAAAATAAATAAAAATAGTATTCTTTATTCTAGTAAGTACAAGTTAGCCCTTGACTGCAATGTCACCGGGTGGTGGGTGATGATGTAAGTACCTACTCTAAGATGGTAGCGGGCAAACCTGTTAGGGATATACCTATCAGTTACCTATATTAAACCTATACTTACGCCTAATCAGTGATATATGAGGTAAATGTATTTTAATGAGAAAATACCTAAGTAACCATCAACTAGCGCAAACCCAAGATTGACCACCAGGAATCGCCACTGCATGCCAGAGCTCAATGATGTTTCAAAGGAAGTGCGGGAAAGTGCAACTTCTGTCGCTACAGCATATTTTAGTCACAGCTGCTAAATGCTTCGAGAACCAAAACTGTTTAGAGAGAGTCTGAGAACCTTACTTAAATATGGGTCTTGACTTGTGTTATAATAACACCTTCATACCTAATATCCAGTTGAAACATATCCTATACCTACTACCCGTTTTAGGTATATTATGTCCGGACGACTTCACAAACTAACCAGAACGTATAGCGAGCGGCACAAAGCTGTGGTCACGCGGGATTTACGACCATCCTCTCATCAATCATTCTGATATAGCGTGACGCATCAAACTGTGAGTTGCAGCATTCATACAGTTAGCACGCTTATGTGGGTTTTACTAAACCTAAACCGCCAGCGGCAGTGTATTTTTTGCGTATTTATTCTACCCAGAGCACCGGTAGGTACCTTCTGTCTAGGAATGCAGGAGTTCGTGACGTCAACTGCCTATGCCTTAGAATAAATAATACAATGGGTCTGAGGACTCCACCAACACTTTGGCCACAGAATTGGCACCTCAGCTTATTTATCTCAGGTAGGTAGGTATCAAGATTCAGAACCAAGCCGTATGTTGTCGCTGGACAAAACATAGTTATACTTTCGCTTTTCTATAATTTTTTAACGTTTTTGTTGTACACGTACCTACCTAATATATTGAAGTCATCCGGGGCGAACAAGAAACAGAGTATATAACACGATTCGTTTAACTGTTTTAGCCAAACCCCCGCCTCAAGTTTGTCCTTTAGCGGGTCAGTTTAATCCAGATGAGCTTGTCAACAGTATAAATGCTTTGGGTCCCGAGTTGATGTGTCATACAATATCGCAATGATTGATGAGATAGTCATAAATCCCGCGTGACCACATCTTTGTGCCGCTTGACGTACTATACACCCCTTTTTCATGGACATCATATGAAAGGAAAATACGTTTGATGTTTTTTACGCATAAAAGAGTCGACAGAATGCTATGTATAAATTGCAATCAGTATTTTTATCATCAGAATCTAAAATTTTATCTCGTAGAAATACTTTGAGCATTTACAACATTGAATGCTTTTCACGGTAGTAGCCTGTAAATTTGAATTCAAAAAGCATGCCATTTGAATCAATGTTTACAGAAAAGGCATGATATTATATAGGATAACTAGAGGATGCTCGCGACTTCGTTCGCGTGGCATAAGTTTTTTTAATTCCCACAGGCACTCCTTAATTTTCCGGGATAAATCCTATATATCACTCTCCAGGTCCTCAACTATAACCATGCAAAAAATCACGTTGATCCGTTGCTCTGTTGCGGCGTGATTGAAGGACAAACTCTCTACTTAACGTCCTTGGGGATAAAATTTTCAAAATCTGTGAAATACGTATTTCTTTATTTTAAACCAGAAGCACAAATACCAAATTTCATGTTTATAACTTGAAAAATGAAGGACTTTCATACAAACTTTCAACCCCTATTTAACGCCTTTGGGGGTGGAATTTTCAAAAACTGTGAAGCACCTATTTCTTTATTTTAAACCAGAAGCTCAAATACCGAGTTTCATAGATATAACTTGAGAAATGACGGACTTTCATACAAACTTTAAACCCCTATTTCACCCCCTTAAGGGTGGAATTTTGAAAAATCCTTCCTTAGTGAGCGCCTACGTCACAAAAGGAACCTACTGTCAAAATTTCAAGTTTCTAGCCACAGCGGTTTAGGCTGTACGTTGATATATAAGTCAGTCAGTCAGGACTTTGAATTTTATATATATAGATATATTAATATTTGGACCGCATAATTATTAACGTAGGGTGTTGAATAGTATATTATATTGGGTAAGTCAGAGCTTTATAGGGACCTAGAAAAAAAATATGTTCCTCTGGAGAAGTGCGTAATAAGTGTACCTAAATCGAATTCATTACTGTCCACCGTTCGCTAGATCCATTTAATCCACGGCTTTTAACAACGCGTTAATACTTCGGGTCACAATTTGATGCGTGGCGCAATATCACTATGATTGATGAGAGGACGCTGAGTGTGTTTTCACAGCTTCGCGCCGTTTAGCATAATAGGGTACATCTATGAGTTTTTGAAGGCACCCGTAGAATAAAGGCTACTTTATGTCGGGGCGACAACATGAGATAATGCAGTAAGTATATGAGCTATCGGGTTAAATAGTAATCGATTATGCTGACTTCGTATGGTTGTAGCAACGTAGGTACTACCTATTCTGTGGTTGGAGTGTAGAAATAGTGTGGAAGATAAATTACTTATTCTAGAGTAGGTAGGTATAATTTAAATATAGTAAATGTGCGAATTGCTTTTAAACTTGATTGCGTCAAATATTTTTAGCTCTCGAGTATCGAAAATATAATATTACTATACTATTGACCCTACAAGTTCTTTTTTAGAGTACGGAACTAACCCAAAAAAAACAAGTTTGCAGCAGACACCAGAGCAGTATTAAAAACACGTGGAGCGTGTCACGCAATATCAGGGTGATAGATTGCTGTTAGCGACCGGAAAAAGTGCATGAATTTCGATGTAGCATTTGTGGTAATCAAAAAAAATCTTTTGATATATCGCATCGTATTTAATATATGAAGCATATTTTTCAAATTTATGAATTAGGTAATTTATTTCAATAGTTCATTCAAAAAAATAACAGAATAGAAACAAACAACAGCGCTCATCGCCGTGGGTTTTCTGAATGTTGACCTTTAATTTTAACGGACTACTTAAACGGCTGAACGATAAAAGATTAAAAGACAACCGTTTAGATACTTCACTGAAGCCATTAGCGATAATTTTAACACTCCCAGAAATATTTTTTTATGATAAAAATAAAATCATACAAGATAAAGAAAAAATTAACTACATTCAATCTAAACTTCTAAAGTAAAGTAGTTAAAGTAGGTAAACATAAAAACATAGGTATATATACGAAAACCTAGATCCAATTCCTCCAAGTAAATCAAACCAAACTTCACTTAAAGTAGTGAACAAAGCGCAGCGCAGGTGAAGATAGGAGGACCAAATATTCTCCAACAAATAAGCTAGAAAGGAGGGAGCTGTCACCAAACTATAGCGCGGAATGAATGAAACGAGACAATGCAATGCAATACAATTGCAGTGAAAAGACGCACGGTCCGTATGTTCTACTTCCGAACAAGAGGGATGGGAACTCGCAGGTGCAGGGACAATGCTTTCGAAGCAACAATGTATGCGCCCATTGCCGCACGATTGCATGCCACTCCGCAAGAGTGGGCTGAATTTTGACTTCAGGGTCCTTTTTTAATCTGTTTTATCATACTCATTTTCTTTATTTAGATAAAAAATCATCACAATAGTTTTGTTTATGCAGTGTTGTTAGTGGGGCAGTGATTTCCACACTAGGATTCTCTGTGTCGTGAAAAACCACTAATAATAGTATCATAAATATGCGAAGTGTGTTTGTTTGTTGGTTTGTCCTTCAATCACGTCGCAACGGATTGGTGTGATTTTTACATGGGCATAGTTGAGGACCTTGAGAGTGACATAGGCTACTTATTAAAATTAAGGAGTTCCCGTGGGAATATTGAAAAAACTTATTCCATGCGGTCGAAGTCGCGGACATTAGCTAGTTTTTACTTAATATAATAAAACTCTTATATACCTATTACGATCTACTGAATCTATACGTAATATTATAAAAAGGTAAAGTTTGTGAGGTTGTAGGAGGTAATCTCTGGATACACTAAACCGATTTTGAAAATTCTGGTACCAATAGAAAGGCACATTATTTGTTAATGTCATAGGCTATATATTAACCCGAAAAATTAGGGAGTTCCCGTGGGAATTTAAAAACTTATTTCACGCGGACGAAGTCGCGGGCATCTGCTAGTTGTGTATATCGCAATGATTGTGGCTTTGTGTCTCTTGCTAAAACAGTTTTGAGCTAATTGCGCTAGCCATAGCTGTAATTTGTGTCATGTGTAGTGTCATTAGTTTAGTTTAGAGATTGTGTGCAGCAGAATTAGCCACGTCCTCTCACTTTTTGGCTACAATAATAAACCAGCGATACTTCAAGCCTGTTTAACTTAGTCTAGGGTTATAAAGAACTACATATGTATTATATCTCTTTTCAGAAGCATATAGTTCTAAGCCATAACATAAATTATTCAAAACGCTTTCCTTAATCACTAAAGCCACTTTGATGTAATTCATTATACCTTTTACGAGAATAGTACTGCAGCGAGACTGAATAACCCCTGGCTGAAGGCTTGAGCCGGTCTTAGATAGCTCTGCTTCAGACTAGTCAGTAATCAGTATAAATATAATATGGATTATTTCAAGAACCGATTTCCATTTTCCACTTCGAAAATGGCTTTCACAGATTTAAGATAACATTACGGGAGGATTACGTGATTTCCTAAATGTTCTCCATATCGTTTTAATAAATTATTACTACAGCATCTCCATAATGTTTTAAAAAGTAATAATAACAGCAGTATGTAAATGGTTTTTCAAAGCTATAGATTAGTCTTAAATAGAATAAAGTTAGTTTGCCTTATGCCACTTAAATATAAATAGGAATCATCATGTTTTATCATAATAAGTACGTCCCAAAACACATCAGCATAAAACTATTTTCAAAACGAACAAAAACTCAAACAACGCTCGCTCCATATAAGCAAATTCCGATGATTCAATAGAGCGACAAGGAAAGCGTTAGGTTGAATTCAATACCCATTCGAATTCCCACCGAGTCACAGTGGTCGAGCCAACAATGCAAACTCTGGAATTGCTAACTTTATCCCGCTTCCCCGACCTCCCTTCCCAAAGGACGGTGTCAGAATGTGGCTGATTTTCGGGGAAAAGCAATTTGGCCCTAATATGTAACACCCTCAGTTTCCCACGTTTACTAAACCTGCTATGTTGAATGATTTGAGCGTCTTGATTGATTTCTGGATTGTTTCAATTTCAATCTAATCTGCATTTCCATTCAATATTATTGATTTCTCTTGAGCTAAATTAGGCACTTCTAATAGTGTATTGTATTAAATTAAATTAGAGATATTAATTGAGTACTACAATCTACAACATCTTTGTGAGATTGCAAGACCTTTGAAACGGAAGGAAAAGCTTACTTTAAATGGAAAACTTCTAAATAAATTTGAGCGTAGTCTTTAACAAACGCAAATGCCAATGATACAATTCGACGATAGCGGTGGCGTGATGTCCAATTCAATCCCGAAGCGAATTCGCGAAGTCACAGTGGTCTAGCCAACAATGCAACCTCGGGAGTAATTACTAACTTTGTCGCACAGCTCTGGCTTCTCTTCCAACGGACAGCGTCAGTAGGTTGCTAAATTTCAAAGGAGACCAATTGAGCCCAATTTATCGAACACTCTAAGTTGTGCGTCGCATACATCGCTTAGTTCAATAAAGTTTTTCTTATTTTTTCCGATCAAACTAGCTTCGCAAAAGGGGGCTTAGGCAACTAGCAACGATAATTTCCATAATTGTGTATTTGACTACAATTCAAATAAATTATTTTTTAGTGATTATTAAATAGAGGATCTCAAAAAGTCGTAATATCCACGTCCCCTGATAGTTTTATGTTGAATACCATTTTAAACAATCGATTAACAAGTAAAAAAGTGCGTCGAACTTTAATGACGTCACATTTCAGAATTTCATATAAATCCCATACTTAGGACGTGTTTTGACGTTTGAAAAAAAGTTGCTGATTTGACTATTTGTCAAATACCCAAATGAGGGTTGACCGCGAAAGAAACTATGGAAATTATCGTTGCGAATAAGCGAACACATTAATGACCCCGCTCATTTTGCGGTCGAGCCTCGGCTTTAGGGAAGGATCACATATTTTACAAACTAAAATGTGTAAATTATATAAGTTTAATATACTAAACAATTATATAAATAAAGCGGGGCTTCCAACGTGAGCGAAGTGAGCTCCGTACGGACTCTATTCAACTCGCAGAGGAGAACTGCATGCAAGCAGTTTCCCCAAAGCGAAAAGGACTGAGCAAGCAAAAGAGTTAAAATGAGCTTGCCCATTAAGGCAACTGTCAAAACTCTCTGTTAGTGGTAGCGTATAGGTACACATATTAAATCTTCACAAAATTCGTTCCGCTTAGCCATTTCCCGCTCATTACCTTTTTGCAGTGGAAACCCCGCTTAAGTCTTATTTACCCACCGCTCACTAACTGGGACAGCTAGGTGGTCGGACCACCGAACATCGTTCAACACGTTCAACATAGCTGTAACGCCGCGGTAAGAATGAAGCCGTTAAGAATCCGTTCAGTATTGACGTAACGACCGCAAGGAGAGAGAGTCTTAATTAAAAACCTTCCCCTAAATGATTAATTATGAATGCCTCATTGATATCCTCTGAAGTCAAGTCTTGTTTTGTGCTATTTTAAGGATTACCGAGACTATAATATAAGCGAGATAAGCGTCTGCTTCGATGTTCACATAATATTTAAGGAAATACTAAATTGATTTATGTCGAGATGTTTTCGACTTAGATTAGATATAAATTTCGATTTCTATTAAAATACCAGGAATTTGTTTTGTCTTTCATGTTATCAGATAACTTTGATATAAAAACTCAAGGGTATCGAACATTTTGAAATGGTATATGAGGAAGGCAAGAGTGAAAACTCTGGACAAGGCAAAACGTCTACGTGAAATGTCCGCGTAGGGGTAAGGAAACGACGCGACGTTTCGTCCTGTCGTATAGTGTTTGCGCTCTATATGTAAGTGAATGACGCTAATTTCTTGTCTTCTCGACGTTTTTTATTCTCCATAATACGTTTTCGCTCTAAAACAATAAATAGACCGCGGTGACGCTGGGTTTAATTCAATCAAACGCGGATTTGCTGCAAGTCAGTGGCCAAGTCTATATTGCAAAATCTGGCGATACTAACTTTATCCTCCTCCACGAAATCCCTTCTCCACAAACGGCGTCACAATGTGGCAATATTTCGGAGGAGTCCAATTATGTAAGCGCCCATGTTTACCGAGAGCACAGAATGAAGTTTCATGATCTTGGGCATCTTGATTGCTTTCGAGATTGTTTCGATTTCCATCCAAGTTGCTCTTCCGGACTGTTTAAGACACACGAAGCTACCGCTTTAAACATCTTCATGTCATAACATTAATTAATGTTTTTTGTCTTATGTGTACTAACTAAACCAAAAATTAAAAGGAATATAGGTTTGTACCTATACTTCACGCGCGAGTTTAATGCAGAGTAAATGTATGGGGACACATACATTTACTCTGCATTCAACTCGCGCGCGAACTGTTCGTTAAGAATAAATTTTAGGTCACGTTTGAGACAGTCCTAAACCTGTCGGTAAATTTCAATTTTATTATTATGTTTAAAGGTTCTTAAACCCCACTGCGATCATACCTTTGTACCATAAATGATACTGATGATGAAGTTTGTGATGAAAGTGGGCTGACCTGGAAGGCCATATATTTCGTAGCAGTGGCAAAATGCTTGGCGAGTCGAGCACGATCAATGCATTTCTGTTGGCGCAGCTGTTTATATTAATCCATACTCTTTATTGGTTTTAACGCGGTGTCACCATCGTACCATAGCGCAAAATCACAAGACTTTGCTAGTATGTTGAGGTTATAAACTTCCACCCGTTTTGTAAGATCACAGCTTATGATTTAACGAATTCAAACAACCTAAATTTTGCGAAAAGCTTAAAACAAATTCAAAGTTAGAATAACGCTCTACGTTGGGAAATATCGATGATTCAATGCATCGATAGCAGCAGCGCTATGTCCGATTCAATCCCAATGCAACTTCCCTCCGAATCGCATTGGCCGAACCAACAATCCAAAACTCTGGAATAGCTAACTTTGCCCGACGGCCCTTACTGGCTTTGGGAGGGGCCAAAGGACGCGGCGTTAGTGGTAATTCGCACTAGTAACTTTTTGTCTTATTGCCATTCTGTAGGGCGATTGTGTAAAACCTGCATCAAACATTGTTACAGTATCAATTGTTGTGATTGGCTGAATTTATGGTATTCTTGCTGCGTCAATGGATTTTGTCCAATAGTGGAAGAGTGTTACCCAATCAGAGGTGATTGCGATCGTTATATTGTAGCTGTCATTTTTAGCCGATCGGTCTGCAGACGTTGATCTACTTTGTAGGCTAATATTCGTACAAGAGGGATGAAATTCTAAAAATAAAATTTCAGGTTCAAATGGCCATATTATCTCGGTCAATTTTTAATTAAAAAAATATTTCAGTCCCGCATTTTGAAGGAAATTTAATCTACTTGTTTTTATCTAAAGCAAGCTATTTCAGCCCAAAAAAAGAGACAGGCGAAAAAGCAAAAAAACTCAAAAAGCTAAATTTTGGCTATTTTTTTCAAGTTAGATTCGACTGTTCTGGCATGGTATTTTTTTTTCAATATTTGAAAAATGCTATTCCGATGGGAAATTTGATTTTCTACAAAAAGTTTTATTTACAATATAATATAGAAATTTTACTTATTTTAGGAGATATATTGGAAAACCCAAAATTCGCCCCTATCTTCAATTCACCCACTAATCTCCGCGGTTTTTTCTTCTTTTATAACCCATTGAACGATTCCTGCAATAAAAACCCGTGAACGTCTTAGTTCCTTATTGACCAGTTTTTTAAGTTATAATCAACAGCCTATTGATAGATAAAGTCTGTGTAGTAAAAGTTGTCGATTATTTAACGCTAGCTAATGCCCGCGACTTGGTCCGCGTGTATTGAGGTTTTTCGGTTCCCGCAGGAAGTCTTTAATTTTCCGGGATAAAATGTAGTAGATAATATGTGTTATTCCAGACTATAATCTATCTCTGTGCCAAATTTCATCCAGATCCGTTCAGCTGTTGGGGCGTGATTGAGTAATTACATCCATCCATCCATACATCCATCCAACCAACCAAACTTTTGCATTAATTATAATATTTGTTGGGGAGGGATTCAAACTAAAATCCCTCGGTTCGGGTTCAGTGGACTGTATTTACTTGTTCACAATGTTCTTAGTTCTATTTACAATGTTCCAGTGGTTCGCAGGGTTCTTGGTACTTGGTCTTCACGGTTCGGGTGTTGTAGACGAAGTGATTCTATACAGGTCAAACATGATCTTATATCTAATTCTCCCACTCGGCAACCACATACGTTCGTGCCAAGCGAGAGATAAGGCGATCGCGGGGGTGAGGGCGCAGCGGGGAGCGGGGGCGTCGGCGGCCGACCAATCAGAGTTAGTCATGGCGGGCCCAGCGCGTGGCATGAAGCTCCCGTCCGTAACATCTCTCCCCTCAGCGAAGCTCTCGCGTAGCTTCTTCTTCATTTTCGGTCAGGACGGCAAGCTTCCTGGTAGGTCGATGAAACACGCCGCCTCGAGTTCTTACGGTAGCGCTGCGCACTTCTCCATCAGGTCCAGGATGCACGTGTTCGATGATACCGCGTGGCCAGACGTTTCGCGGTAGGGTGGGATCCACGATCACCACTAGATCGCCTTCCTGGAGCTGCCGTTGAGTCGAAGCTGGCTGTCCGCGGGGTACAAGCGTAGGAAGATACTCGTGTACCCAGCGACGCCAAAAGCTGTCAGCGAGCGCTTGTACAGCTCGCCAGGTTTGTCGATCAGCTGGTTCACAGGGCCCTGTGTGTGGCAGGCCAGTCGATGACCCCAACAAAAAATGGTTCGGTGTCAGGGCTTCGGGGTCAGCAGGATCAACTGACACGTGCGTCAGAGGGCGAGCATTGATACTGTGCTCAGCCTCAGACAGCAACGTTAAAAGTACCTCTTCTTTTGGTACTTTTTCTCGAAGTGAAGCGTTGAGAGCGACCTTGACAGATCGGACTAGGCGTTCCCAAGCTCCTCCTTGGTTCGGTGCTCCTGGGGGTATGAAGTGCCACTGCATGCGATGGTACAGCCCCAAGTCTCGAAGAGCAGGCTCCCACTCGGTGTATGCTTTCTTCAGTTCAGCATCAGCACCTCGGAAGTTGGTTGCATTGGCACTGTACATAGTGGCCGGCCAACCACGTCTCGCTGCCATACGTCGGATCGCCATGATTGCAGAGTCAGTAGACAATGACGCCACCAGTTCAAGATGGACGGCACGCGTCGTCAAACAAGTGAAGAGTGCGCCCCAGCGCTTTTCTCTTCGGCGTCCCACTGCAACCAACATAGGACCGAAGAAGTCCACTCCACAGTTGGTAAAAGGGCGATGAAATGGATCTAGACGTGCAGTAGGCAGGTTTCCAGTTGCTGGTACGTTCGGTGTAGATCGGCGAAGACGGCAAAGTTGGCAATCTCTTGCCACCTTCTTCACTGTTGGTCGTAGGTTCGTCACCCAATACTCCTGGCGGACGTCGTTCACGACTCGTTCGTTGTTTGCATGTCCTGCTGCACTGTGTTCACGTGCAAGCAGTAGTCTTGTGAATGGGTGGCGGCCATCTAATATGATAGGCCGCTTTGTTGAGTCAGGTACTCTGGCAGCATCTATTCTACCACGGACGCGTAGTAGACCGTGTTCCAAAATCGGGTCGAGCTTGGCCAAGCGACTTGATCTCTGGATGGCTTGACCAGCACTCAGACGGTTCAGGTCTTCTGCGAAGCTTTCTTGTTGAGCTGCACGTTGCCATAAGTTCTCGGCTTGCTCGAGGTGACGTACCTCTAAGTTTGTGGATCGTTTGCGACATATGTCTGAGAATGCTAATATGCGCGCTGTTGTTCTTATTAACTTCTCGTAGGTCGAAAATCTGTTAATGTCCGGTAGAGTTGATACATAGTTCGTGGCCACGGTGACATGTGTGATGATTTCTTCGGTATTGTCGTCCAAAGTTGGATCTTCACTGGGCCAGGCATCTTCAGTTTCGCGCAGAAACCAGCGGTCTTCTTTTATGGGTTCGATGTTCGTCGTGTCGTCGGCTATGTTGAGTTCGGTTGGGATCCTCTGGTTCTCTTGGGTGACTTCTGCTATCTCTCCTAGATGGTTTGCTACGTAAGGAGTATAGCGTCGTGCTGCGTTGCTGGCTCGTTCCATATTCCCAGTTCGGATATGAAGGACTTGGTCTTCGTCGCGACTGATAGTGACACGCGGTGCAGAGCCGTGTATCACCCAGCCAAGTTCGGTGCGTGATGCCGCAGGTTCATTGCGACGACCAGTTAGTAACTGCTTTGACACGATGAGTTCCCAATTATCAGAGCCGATGAGTAAACGTGGTCTAGCTTGTTCATAGCACACGCTGCTTGGTTCTAAAGTTCGAAGATGCGGATACTGCAGAAGTTGTTCCGGTATTGATTGGTTCAACAGTTGGATGTTCCGTATGGTTCTGGCCCGTATGTCGTGTGAGGACTTCGAACTCTTGCCCCTTAGCTTCAAACGGACGATTCTGCTGGTTCCATCTCTTTGCGTAGAGTTCACCCCGTGGATGGTAAAGGCATGAGCTGGTCCCTTCAGGTTCAGTTCATCGGCCAGATCTTCTTCAATAAGAGTGATGGTGGAACCCTCATCCAACAGGGCGTAGGTCTGGATCTCGATGCCGTCTGAGTTCGAGACGACAATTGGACACACTTTCAGGATCACTTTACTGCCCATGTCCAAGTCAGTAGCAGTCGATGCCACGACCTCTGCTGATGGAACTTGAAGTGGTTCATTGGAGTTCTCAGGGCGTTGATGCAACAAAAAGTGATGAGAATGTATGCAGCCGTCGATGCTACATCGCTTTGCCTTGCATTTTGCGCGCTGGTGCTTCTTTGTTAGGCACTTAAAGCAGATCTTGTTTGTTTTGGCCCAGTCCCAGCGTGCGTTGACGGTCATTTCTTTTAAGTTCTTGCACTGAGGTGGTTCATGGTCACCACCACAGCACAGACACTGTCCGATCTCGACGGTGGTGAATACGCTGGCTTCTCGGACTTTATTCGTTCTAAGAAATGTTCCTTTTGATTTCGGTTCTGGTTCTTTCCGAGTTGATGTAGCCGGCGTAGCAGGTTTCGAGTAAGTGAACTCTAAGCCTATTGTAGCTTCGTTGTTCAAAAAGCGAGACAAGATCACGATGTGTGGTTCCCCTGGGCGCCGGTTCTCTGATGCATACTTGGCAAAGCTTCTTCGTAAGTCAGGTGGTAGCTTGTCCACGATGTCTCTGGTGAGCATACGGTTCTGCAGACATCCATCGAGACCCTCGACGTTGACAATCGTGGCCACGATGTTTCTGACTTTAACGGCGAAGACGTTCAATTCAGTCGTCGTTGGTCCCAGGCGTGGCAACAGCTTGATCTCTTCTAAAGCTTTGTCGATCAAAGCTTCAAGACGACCGAAACTCTGTTCTAGAGCTTCCATGATCTCCGTAGGGTCACATGCCGTGTAGAGAAGTGAAGAAACGGCGTCTCGGGCCTTTCCTTTCAATGCGTTGCGCAGGCGTTGCATGTTTTCGATCGGTGAAAACTTGTGAAGGCGCGTGGAGTCTCGCATTGATGCTTTGAACGGCATCCACTCATTTTCGAACCCACTGAATGTAGGTAACTCCGTTGATGAGCGTGGTGGGGGTCGGTATCGGCTCATCCGTTCGAAGCTTTCCACGAGTGCTTCGATGCTTCGGGTTCGTGAGCGACTCGGCGTCGGTGAGCGGGCTCGGCGATCTTCGTGACTACGTTCGGGTCGGAGTTCGGCAATGTTCGTGTCATGCCTAACGGTAGTTGCCGCGGCGTGAAGGGTTCGGGTCTCTCGCGCAGGTAGACAGGCAGGTAGGTCGTAGGGTGGCTCCCCTCGTATATGATCGGCATTATGTAACCAATCATCCATACGCAGTTTCGTGTGGATTTCTTCCTCAGGCCCTTGCGTGCTCAATCGGTCGTCGTCTTGTATAGTAGCTAGGTCGGCTTCTAACCTTTTCTGCACCAGGTCTGCTTCAATTTGCATCCGCTGTTCGAGCTGACGCATTTTGATAGCGGCGAGTCGTTCTGCAGCTTCATATTCAGCTTGTTTCATGCGAGCAGCCGTGCTCGCTGTGGATCGTTGCGATCGGGTTGATCTCGTAGGTGAAGGCCGACGAGTATGCAGAGCATGTTCTTCAACGACGGGTTCTTGCCGTGTTCGACCGGCACTTGTTGACGGTGATTGATCTGTGAAACGAATCTGTGCAGGGCGACGAGGTGTCGGTTCTTGTGGTGTGATAGTATGTTCGTCGTCTTCATCACCAAGTTGCGAGTTCTGACTTCTAGTCCGCACCATCTTGATCTGAGGTCTTCGGGTCTTGAGTCTTCGGTTCTTGGGCCTTCGGTTCTTGGGCCTTCGGTTCTTGAGGCTTCAGTTCTTGACGCTTCGGTTCTTGAGGCTTCAGTTCTTGAAGCTTCGGATCTTGAGACGTCGGTTCTTGAGGCTTCAGTTCTTCAGGCTTCGGATCTTCAGGGTTCTTTATCCGGCTCGAAGGACCAAAGATGTTGAGGAGGGATTCAACTAAAATCCCTCGGTTCGTGTTCAGTGGACTGTATTTACTTGTTCACAATGTTCTTAGTTCTATTTACAATGTTCCAGTGGTTCGCAGGGTTCTTGGTACTTGGTCTTCACGGTTCGGGTGTTGTAGACGAAGTGATTCTATACAGGTCAAACATGATCTTATATCTAATTCTCCCACTCGGCAACCACATACGTTCGTGCCAAGCGAGAGATAAGGCGATCGCGGGGGTGAGGGCGCAGCGGGGAGCGGGGGCGTCGGCGGCCGACCAATCAGAGTTAGTCATGGCGGGCCCAGCGCGTGGCATGAAGCTCCCGTCCGTAACAATATTAGTTTTAGATAGCATAGCAACAGCAGCATTTTTGTTTTGCCTTGTGTTTTGTATAGCCTGCTATAAAAAACACAAGGCAAAAAAAAAACAATATTACCATATTCAGGTAGTTTCTTAATTGCGCGACATCAACTCTGCATTATCGAAGTAAATTATGCTTTTTGGGCTACAAAAATCAAACGGAGAAGAAGAATTTGAAAACAGATCTCTACTGAACTCACCTCTAATGTCGCCGGTCTCGTTGGCACCGACTTATACTCAAGTGAACATGTGAAAATATTAAAAAATAGGTCGAGTATCCTTAAAATATTGATCTTTTAAAGCTGTAGGAATCATAATACGAGTATATTCGTATTCGTATTCGTAGCAGTGCCAAAAGGCTTGGCGAGTCAAGCACGATCAAAGAATTTCTGTTGTCGGCAGATATATTATGTGGCATTTAATATGTATAATATCTGGGTGACCGAACTTTGCTCGGTATTTTTTTTTTTGGTAAATCGTGTTTTTTGGAAATTATATTTATATAGGTACTTAATAAGTTATATTTTATTTTTTTAAATAAAATATTAGTTATATTAAAAATTATTTAAAAAAAAAAGGAAAAATATAATCGGACTGGTGGACACTGGACTCGAACCGGGGTCGTTTAGATTCGGACCGATCTGTTTTCCACCTGAGCTATTATAAACCTTGTAGATGGTGGCGAAATTTTCATTCTTATTCTAATGATATTCTAGCAGTTTTTCATGAAAACACGGACAAAACGACATTTTCTAAAAATTAATCCTAGCTATATCGATGTATCGCCCCCGAAACCCCCTGCATACTAAATTTCATGAAAATCGTTGGAGCCGTTTCCGAGATTCAGTTTACATACATACATATACAAGAATTGCTCGTTTAAAATATTAGATATGTGATATAGTATGCCAAAAACTGCTGTGACTTTTACATTCCTCCATTATGAATAGATAGATACAATATACCTAATGTTATCGTCCATAATTAGAATTCATAATTATTCTGTTCTAAATGGAGTAAATAATTATTATGTATGTATGTATGTATGTGAAAAAAAATACTTTTTGTAGAGCAACATTGTGTCGCTAGTGTGTATGACCTTTACGTCTATTATGTGGTAGGGTGTGAAGGGAGTTTAATTTAGACCTTTTAATGCTATACCTGTCTCCCCCGCGCTAACCGAGTTGACACAGTATAAAGTTTAATGATCTTGAGCGCGTCGATTGTTTCGATTCCAATTCAATTTGCATTCTGATTAATTTACAAGGATTGCCTTCCGCAAAGTGCTTTCCCAAGTTAAGGAATACCTAATGAAAAGAATAAGTAACGAGACTGCACTATCCATACCAGTATCCATACTAGTATTATCAATGCGAAAGTGTCTATCTGTGTGTCCGTCTGAAAACCTTTTTATCTATCAGATATCTATCTATCAGAGTATTCATAGTCGAACAGTTTGGTCAAATATAAAGCAATAAAGAACAACATTGGTAGGTATATCTAAATTCTAAAGTATCAAGAGGTAGGTACATATTTTTTAAAATTTAAGCCGTGCTCTAAAATTTTTGTTTTACTACTGGCAACGTGGATTGCAATTTTTCTTATGTATCTCTAGATTTTCCATTAGTTTTCCTGTTATATCGGCTGCACAAACTTATTTCCTCGCGAGAAATATATAACTCCACATAAGTTTATGAAATTGCACTGCGGACCTGAGTTATTGATTGCAGTAATTCAGTAAATATTTTTAATGAGTTTTATTTTCTAGGAAAACTTTTAATTTGTTATGAAATTGAGAGCAAATTATAGCTTGAAATTAACTATTAGTACTAGTCCGTATCTACTATAAGCGTACCAATTACTATTTTAAATGCAAGTGTGCCTTTGTTGGTTCGTCCTTCAAACACGCTGCAACAGAGCAACGGATGAACGTGATTTTGGGTGGGATATAGTTCTGAGAGAGTGACATAGGCTACTTTTTATCGCGAAAATGTATAGGGTTCAGATTTGCAAAACCTAAATCAACGCTGGTGAAGACACGGACATCGCCTAGTTTACCTTTATCTAACTAATCTGCGCAGTTATCTGACCTGCCCTGGCTTCCCTGTGGATAGAATGCAGCTTGAAGAGTACAAAGAAAGACCAACATGCAGATTCTTAAGTTTCTAAACCAAGTGGTTTAAGCTGTATGTTGCTTCTCGGAAAGTCAGTTTTCTTTAACATGTATATCTGTGATGTATATTATAAGAATTATAGCGATTCAATAATAACTGGATTCTTACCATGCAACGTAGAAAAAATCTTAATTATTAATTGTTTATCAGTTTGATAGTAAGTACGACATCCATCATCATACATCCAGCAGCCTGTATGCGTCCACGGCTGGACATCGGAATTTTCGAGCGCACGCCATCAAATACGGTCCTCTGCCTTCCTCATCCACCTGCTTTCCGCCACCTTCTACGACAAATAAACTGTAATTGCAGTGTAGGAATATCTCTTTCCCGCTGGACCGATTTCCGTAAAAGGTGTTGGGAAGCAAGTATAAGACAAGAAAAGCGAAGATCTTAATTGTTTGGTGGTGCGCTCTAGAAAAGGTTCATGCTCACTAATGGTTGGCAGCTTTGCATGGATAACTGGATAAAGTCAAAGCATTAATAATATGGTACAATTAATATAGATATATTTAATCTGACAGCTAAATAGACTCTTTCAAGGTTAGTTATGTTATGAGCCGCGACCTCCACTGTAAATGCAGCTGAAGAGAATTATTTTAATCGTGCGTGTTTTATTGAAACATGATTCTGCACTGCATATTGCACCACAACGATCGCATTTAATGGTAAACTAATCTGATTTATATGATAACCAATACCTACTGCACAACTTTGATAACACATTGTTGTCGCAGAAAATTTAGCACGTACATAACTAAGCGCTCACGTTAAATGCATACTCTTTGTTCATTCAAACAAAGGCATTCTTGTTTTGTACAGTGGGTAAATCGGGGTAACGCTTCATGGGACTATAGCCTTTATGAATATGGGAATAAGAACTATGGGTTGGTAGCTGATGGTGTCTGGTCATATTATGTAGAATAGCTCAAATGCACGTGCGTATGACATTTTTACTACCAACAGTGTTTTCTCTTTTAAGAGCCGAATAGCTGTTTTTTTTGTTCATACTATTTCATAATATTGTATTATTAATACCTATTACTATTATGGGAAAAAAACAACTAGGTATTATTAAGGATTATCGAGCTTTGAACTTTTTCTTTACCAACTACCTATACGCAATCTCCCGAATCCTGATGTACCTGCAGCTCGGAGGTAAATATTTTCCTCATTTGTTTCCGATCAAAAACTACCTTTATTTACTAGGCACTACTACGACCATTATTTTTGACCATTTAAAAAAAAAAAGATTAAGACATTTTATTGCAAACAAAACAATAGAGGTTAATGCTAAAAGCTAGGCTAATCTAATTACTATAGACTTAACCTAAATATTTTGTACTCCCTTTACTTATCTCTGCTACGAGTTATCCCGAGTAGATTTAGATAAGATAGAAACTGCGTGATGATCTTGATTCGAAGACCTACTACTAATACTATACTTATTATTATAAATGCGAAAGTTTGGATGGGTGGATGGATGGATGTATGGATGGATGGATGTTTATTAGTCAATCACGCCCCAACGGCTGAACTCATTTTGATGAAATTTGGCTCAGAGATTATCCTATGGAATAACACATAGGATGCAAAAATTAATAATATGTCAGAGCTTAATTCAAAATGCAAAAGCCAGATATAGTCTAGGCAATGGGGCGGTTCGTTTTATGAGACCCCCGCATTAAATCCTCAGTCGATGAAACTTGGCAGGGTTATAGTATGGTATGAACCAAAACTTATACAAAAATATCCAAAAAAAAACATGCGGAAGTTAGGTTTTTATACCTAAAACTTAATAATTATGACTGAATATTTTCTCGATTTCTTTTTAAAATAACAGTAGACCTACTATTATTTTAAAAAGAAAGAGTATATTATTTACACTCAAAACCGAAATATCAAACGAAATAATCATGCAGAACATCGATTCAGCCTACATCAGCTGTCTTAGACTGTATCATCACGTGATAATCTGTTACGAAATAATAAATAAACTCAGCGATATTAAACTTATTTGGTATAATAATAATTATTTATTTTGTGTTATGATAGTAGCTTTAATTATTACGCGTACAGTTTAATCGAGCTTTAATCCGTTTATGGTTTTAAATTCCTAAATGCAAACATTAAACATAATTCAATCATGGAACCCAGTTTACTGAACAACCGCATTTCAGCCGGAGTTGTTAATATTGTGGTTACAAATAAAACGATGCAACGTTACCGTATAATCGCAGTTCACCAAAAACCGCAACAAATATTGGGATGCAAATTGCAAATTAATATCAACCTGAAATTAATAAAGGTATATCTGTGCTCTATAGTTTCATAAATCCTAAGTATTTATACTTTTTACAATTAATAATGCATAGCAAGTCTCCGAAATGATATCCTAGTAGAAACTATAGTTTTTGTCCAACCATTTATTTTAATTTTGGCAGCTCGATTCAATGGTGCGTTACTGATTCGATTTTTGATAACAATCGACTTTCTTTATGAAGACTAGATAACTAGCAGAACAAAAAATATGCGCCGAATTAGAACCCCGAGCACGGGACCTTTTCAGGGCGGGACGTTATGCGACCGAATCCATAAATTCGGTTAAGGGGAAAGGAGGCTACTGAAAGGACATGACAAAACGTCAGTGCGAAACGCTCGCATCGTATGAAAAAACATGTTTCGTCGCGTCAAGCAGTCTGTGCAGCTCCACATAAAAATGCGCGCGCAAAAGTTTGGCACTTACGTTTCTACCTGTCCTGTTAGTAATTTTTATAATAATAATAAAGTATTTATTAAAAGGCAATATTTATGTGTTTGTTTATTATTTTTGGACGTTTTGGTGAGGAGTGAGGATCTACCACTCAGAATTTAAACGAACGATATGATGAAGCGCACTTTATTGGCATAATATTATATAAAGTTGCTCATACCTGTGAGCGAGATGTGAGAGAAAACATTATCTACTTCTCTCTTTTTTGTTCATAATAGAGAGTGAAACAAAGTACGCGTATAACCACAAGTATAACTTCTGTTGGGTGTCCTATCGGAAAACTTACCTAGTAAAATATGGAATAGTAAATTTAAACGTACTTTTAACTAAATACACTTACTTTTCTTATAAAGTGAGTAAATGGAGGCCGGCGTGCTACGCGAGAGCGCTGTGCAACGGATGTCATAAATCTTTATTTCATTACCTCCTGCAGAATTTCCTTCCTTCTTATTATTAAGGCTTTTATACTCGTTCTTATATTATTCCTATGAAAATTTAATAATTTATTATTCATTCTCTTTGGGACTACAAAGGTGTGTTCCATAGAATTATTATAATGCTGGATTTATGTTTTTTGGTTCGAATTTTTCAGTAAACAATTACCACGCAAAAATATTACTTACCATAAAAAATATATCTAAAAAAAAGTTAAAAGAATTTAACTTAAACTGCTATAATATACATTTTTACCTTCGACATAAACAGCTGGAGCTGCTGTGGTTGTGGGTCCGTGTATCTGTGTATATTCTGTCGTTGGCATCGATTTATCATGTATTGGTAAATCAATGATGGATCTCCTAAACGGATAGTTAGATTCCGATTTGGACTTTCATGTTTGAAAGGTGACTTGACCGAGAGTATCTGTCCGTGTCCCTGAAAGCGTAGCATCGTGAAATGCGTAACAGACAGACACACTTTTGCATTTATAATATTATAGATGAGCTTTCGGAAGTTCAAAATGAAGAAGATAGACGCCTGATATTACGTTCATTGATACTGCCCAGCTTTAAAACAAAACTGCAGAGGTTTTATAACAGTGTTTATAATTTAAAGAAAAAGCGAATCGAAATCGAAAACCTACGCTCTGCTGAAAGCTTTTCAAAAGGTTTATCCGTTAAGCCAGACGTAGCTTTATATTACTAGTTTATAAAAGGGTAAAACGCCTAGATTCTCTTTACAAAGTTAAGTACAGTTAAAGAACCATTCTTGTCCAGTACATGCTCTCCATAAAGGATCCATCAAATAAGATATCTTAGGACTACAAACCCTTTGAGAATCATGCCACAACTATGTAGATGTATAGCGTGTTCCTCTTTGAAAGTAATCCCTGCGCTTGTTAGTTCTACGTAAAATATTTCAAGTATTGAGGCTTTGGTGTACTTTAAGTTCTCGAACATTCTGGTTATTTGATATACTTAAGTACTTGGTGCTCTGGATATTTACTTATCCTATAATATCTATATCTTTTATGAGTGTGTAATTGTGTAACGTACATTAAAAACCGGCCAAGTGCGAGTCGGACTCGCGCACCGAGGGTTCCGTACAAACCTGTAGTAAGTTTTACGATTTATGACGTATTAAAAATAAAAATTACGTTTGTTGTATGGGAGCCCCCCTTTAATATTTACTTTATTGATATTTAATTATTTATTTTGAAAGGTAATATACAAGTTAATATTCTGTGAAAATTTGAACCGTCTACCTGTTACCGTTTTTAATATTGAGCAAAAAAATACGAAAAAAACACGTTTATTGTATGGGGACCCCCCTTAATATATATATTTTTTTAATTTTTAGTATTTGTTGTTATAGCGGCAACGGAAATATATCATTTGTGAAAATTTCAGCTTTCTAGCTATCACGGTTTATGAGATACAGCCTGGAGACAGACAGACAGACAGACAGACAGCGGAGTCTTAGTAATAGGGTCCCGTTTTTACCCTTTGGGTACGGAACCCTAAAAAGAATTGATATCGTGTAGACGAGACGCTTTTGATCATGTCCTACCAATTTAATGTAAGTAGCCGTTTTCGTAGCCGTAGCCGTAAGTTTCTTGCTAGTTCATCTCAATAGGAATGGTATTCCGAACTAGTGGTAGATTCATTTGACGATTCAAAAGCACTTTTAAAAGTTTATTTGAATAAAAACATTTGAATTTGAAGTATAGGATAACTAGCTGATGCCCGCGACTTCGTCCGCGTGGATCGAGGTTTTTCGGTTCCCGCGGGAACTCCTTAATTTTCCAGGATAAAAAGTAGCCTATGTGTTATTCCAGACTATAATCTATCTCTATGCCAAATTTCATCCAGATCCGTTCAGCTGTTGGGGCGTGATTGAGTAACAAACATCCATACATCCATACATCCACACATCCATACTGCATCCATACATCCATCCAAACTTTCGCATTAATAATATTTATTTGATATTAGTGTAACATTTTGTGAAAAAGTAGGATTAGAAAAAATTTCAATTTAAGGTCGGTGAAATTAACTCATTTTCTCTGGTACTTAGTAGATTATACTAAGTAATTTGTATCTTAAATCATACTACTTACCTAATATTATAAATGCGAAAGTGTGTTTGTTTGTTGGTTTGTCCTTCAATCACGCTGCAACAGAGCAACGGATCGACGTGAGTTTTTGCATGGGTATAGTTGAAGACCTGGAGAGTGGCATACATTTTATCCCGGAAAATGAAGAAGTTCCCGTAGGAATTAAATAATCTTATTCCACTCGGACGCAGTCGCGGGCATCAGCTAGTCGAAAATAGAAAACATCACCATAATATTATCTTCTAAATAAGTAAAAAAGTAGGTCTAAATATTTATTAATGTTATTCTAATTCGAGTTGTATTTGAGACTTACTTATTATGCCTAATGTAAAAAAAAAACTAATTTTAAATATAAGAAAATTTTAAAAAAGTAGTCTTAAATATGGCGATACAACTCGAATTAACCCCAGTATAGGTTTTCAAAAATGATCCTCTCATATAAATTAGCTAGTTAATAGCAAAAACAATTAAACTGCAATTACCATCAACTGTATCCGGAAACAACAAGAAATTCGCGTTATAACAACGAACAAAGTTTCAAGTTATGTGATTACGTTTAATTGCGAAAGTTTTCCTGTTTACCTTTACAACCGCCAGTGGCAAATCCTCATTGCCTCGCTTTTAATGAAAATCTCCTTAAACTACAAAACATGTCCCGTTATAAAGAACGAATTGGAAACTTACTTCCTCAAGCGAACGAAGACAACCATTAAATTGACACAACACAATCATAGGTTTATGATAATAATAGTTTTTAATAACATCCACGAATGCATTTTATTACACTTTTCATCATTTGTTTCCTAAAAGCATTAGATAGATTTATTATTCAAATCATGACAAGTTAACCACGTGGACGTAAAATGCGCGGGAAATCGAGAAGTAAAATTCGGAAGCAATGGAACCACCATCTCTCTCCGCGTCCCAGAATGTACTGACAACTGTCACTGAAAACCCGGCCGGTGTTTTCCCCGCTTTTACTACCACCGCTTTTCCTCTTCTGCCCTGTCTTGCTTTCACGGAATTGTATGTACACCGGCCTTAACGTGCACACATGAAAAACAACTTAGTTCTACCACAGAATAGGTAATAGTAGGTTCTACTCGCCGCGGTATGCACACATCTGTGTACTGTACGCATCATCACAGCAGCTCACTATTGCGCTTTTGCACACTATAAAATGTAGCACATCCAAAATAAGACCTTAACACATTAGTTTAAAATACATAGTAGGTAACTGAGAGTGAATGTTTGTTATGCTTTTTTTTTGTTTGATGGCACGATGTTTGATTTGCGCATGTCTGTCGTCAATCTTTTATCTATGTGAGTATGGAAACTATTGTTGTCCTTATTTGTCCTAAAGTTTCATGTTCTTTTTCAAAAGTTGAGTTGCAATTTTTTTGGAGGGCTCGACTCACCCAATTTTTGTCGGATTTGAAGCGGTGATCCAAGTGGTCAAATCAAACTTTCAAAACTCATTTAGGTAGGAAACTAAATAAATGCTTTAAAACTTCACAAGACTTACTCTCTTGGCAAGGAAAATCGACAATAATATTAATTCTATGAAAATATTTTTTTGTAGGACAGAGGCACATTCAGATATTATTATTTAAGTGTATTTAATAAGCTTTAGTAAAGCCGCCTACCAAAATAATAAATGCCAAAGTGAATTTGTCGATTGGTTTTTCCTTCAATCAAAGCGAAACAGAACAACGGATCGAAGTGATGTTTTGCATGGATTATAGTAAAGTTAAAGACATAGGGAGTGACATAATCTACTTTTTATCCCGCAAAATTAAAGACGGATTTAAAAAAAAAAAATATCCGCCCGGACAAAGTCGAGGGCATCTTCTAGTAGTATTAGAAGTACTATTAGAAGCCCTCGACGTTGTGTCAATCTAATACTACCGCTACATCCCATTAACGTCCCACTGCTGGGTACAGGCCTCCACTTTCATAGGAGAGAGGGAATTAGAGCTTAGACCCACCACGCTGATCCAATGCGGGTTGGCGGGCAATCTAATAGTAAAGATTAATAATTCTCTCGTGAAGCCTTTACATATTAAAGGACCTATTATAGACCTATTGTACACGCGTACCTTGAGAGTACAAATTGGCGCAGATACTTGGATAATTATAAGGAAATTTCTATTGGTTGAAGTTAATTTAAATAAGCCAACCAAATTAAATAAATTCCTTTCCTTGCTTTTCCGCGTAATCATTCACTCATTATTTGTGCTAAAAGCTCGCTTTTCATTTCAGTCGTGTTCGTGAAATAGTTCTAGCGTTAAAGCAGTTAAAAATAAATCATAATTACGAGTACTTTCCTGCTATCGAAGGAAGGATTAAAAAAACAACTCATGTAGTTGGCCAATATACTTGACGTTAACCCGATTGCTCTCAGGTCTTTTATCAAAACGGATAACTTGATAGTTTAAGGATGGGAGGAAACTTTGATGTTTAGAATATTCTATAATCTCTAAAGTACCTACTACTAGAATTTAGATATATCAGACCTGTAATATTAATATAGGGTTACGAATTTGCGACGCATGATAGATTGTATAATCTATACATCAAATAAATATTATAAATGTGAAAGTTTGGATGGATGTATGGATGTATGGATGTTTGTTACTTAATCACGCCCGAACGGCTGAACGGATCTGGATGAAATTTGGCACAGAGATAGATTATAGTCTGGAATAACACAAAGGCTACTTTCCATCCCGGAAAATGAAGGAGTTCCCGCGGGAACCGAAAAACTTCGACCCACACGAAGTCGCGGGCATCAGCTAGTCAAATAATAAATATTATAAATGCGAAAGTTTGGATGGATGTATGGGTGTATGTATGTGTGGATGTATGGATGTTTGTTACTCAATCACGCTTCAACGGCTGAACGGATCTGGATGAAATTTGGCACAGAGATAGATTATAGTCTGGAATATCACATAGACTACTATTTATCCCGGAAAATTAAAGAGTTCCCACGGGAACCGAAAAACCTCAATCCACGCGGACGAAGTCGCGGGCATCAGCTAGTCAAATATCAAATAAATATTATAAATGCGAAAGTTTGGATGGATGGATGTATGTATGGATGTATGTTTGTTACTCAATCACGCTCCAACGGATGAACGGATCTGGATGAAATTTGGCACAGAGATAGATTATAGTCTGGAATAGCACATAGGCTACTTTTTATCCCGGAAAATTAAAGAGTTCCCGCGGGAACCGAAAAACCTCAATCCACGCGGACGAAGTCGCGGGCATCAGCTAGTACTTAATAAAAATTTATACTGATGTATGTTTATGATCGATTATTACAGTCGAGCCTGTAATAATTATCTGTCTGTTTGTCTGTGAAGCTTTACGGCTCATATTATGTTCATATTATGCTCAATCGAAGACGGTGGTCACGGCTGCTAGCTCAGCTATTTCAAATCCATGTACCTTGTGGAATGGACACATGTCTTATTTTACACTATGCACGATTGTATCCGTGTACCGCGTGTGTAGCGTGCACTACGTTGAGCTACATGGTCGCAATGGCCGATTAGGCTATGCGTGTAGCAATGGCGGAACCAACCACGTATTCGTGCATAGTTTGTTCATGGGTTATTGAGATAAACAATTTATTTTACTTTTGACTTAAACACGCCTATGAAGTTTCTTATTTATTGAGAGGACACCATAGACAAAAAATATAATACTTCATAGACGCAGATTTTTCTGTCCAACAATTTATTTCTCTTTTGACATAAGCACGCCTATGAACATTCTTATTTATTGAGAGGCAATAATCATCGATTTACCAACTAAGGATACAACATTACCTACAAATTAATACTCAAAAAGCGTCCACAATCGCTTATACAAACACAGCTATAGATAATATAGAATGAGACACCAAACAGTTCACAAAAACCAACCATACCTATAGCTTTATATTTAGGGTTCAATTTTGTAATAACAATTCGACACATACGACATTTTGTCGCCTAGTGTACTCATGCGCGACTGAGGCGAAAATTGTTCACAATGACTATTTGTGCACAATTTGACCGTGCCGTTTTTTGTGTTTCGATGGTGCGTCTAAGGTATTGGCAAGTCAATGGCAATCATCGACAAAAAAATGTGACACTTCATAAACGCAGATTTTTTTTTACAATAGTGAAGCAACGTTCCCTTTCATCCGATATTTCGTATCTCGTATACTCATTTGGTATTTTACCAGTACAAATTGCCTTTTCAAAATAGTCACGAAGCTTCAACAAAAGCTCTCTTGAAGGTCCTTTAATCACCACAAATCTTTGGCGATGGATGGTTTCTATGACCTGCCTGGTTGATGTACATTTACTGTATTGTTTTACATAAATGATTTATTTTAACATTTTTAATCATTAACGCTTGCGTATGTTTATTTATAAAACATTAAAAATGTTGAGCAAAAATAAATATCAATGTGTCAAAGTCGATTAAAACTTCTGCATAAATAAAGTCGATTGTTATCAAAAATCGAATCAGCAACGCATTAGAAACGATTGCACAGAAATAATAAGTGGAAAAGATACATTTTTGACAGGGAAAATATCAACAAACCTTCAAAGATTATCAAATTATCTCATACAACTTTGTCTTCTTGTAAAGAAACAAAACGGGGCCCGACGAGTACCTAATTTACTCGCTTCAAATGATATTAAGCGTAAGATAAGAGTATGGAGCACTCTTTCACAGCGTACAACGTTTAGACAGGCCACTGATATAAAAAATAATAAAGATTTCCCATGATATATTATTTTGAGAGTCATTAATTTTATATTTCAACTAGTATGACGCGTGGTTGCGCGGCCCGCTACAGCGGACCGCGTAGTGGACCGCGTGGTCCACTGTCTACTTACTCGCTGTCCTACTATCCTGCCCCCCGATTATGTAAGAATGGCCGATCAAATCGTCAAAGTTCGGCGTCAAAGTAAAATATACCATAACAGCATTAAATTAGAGCTCAATTTCGAAACACGAAATTCAATGCAGTTATGGTTTATTTTACTTTGACGCCGAACTTTTACGATTTGATCGACAATTCTTACATAATCGGGCAGCTGGTTTACTGTCTACGTGTTCTGATCTGAACAACACACTGCTATGCTAGTGAGCACAGTGGAAGCGCCAGCACGCCAAGCGTCCGACGTAAAAGAAAATTCTCATAAAGGAAAAACATAAAACAAAGACCACCAACCCCCCGCCCCTCCCTTTTTGTTTGAGCAGCCCCTAAGTAGGTACCTATCTTTAATACCCTGACCGTGCTCCTCACCCATCATCCGAACCTTCGATCATCATCTCTCTCCATATTTTTTTCTCCGAACCATTCGTCAAAATGAGATTTCTTGCATAAAAACAAATCTTGAAATGGAACCGTAGCCTCTTCAATATTCGCCATACATTTTCTATGGAAAAATAAATTCCGCCATCTTGAATTCTTTTCCTGTTCATCAAGTAGACCTTCTTGTCCCGATCATCTTTTGCCGCGAAACCACTCTTCCATCTTTTATACTCTCCGTGATAGACATCAACGAAATTTGTATGGCGGCCATCTTAAATCCACCATTTTGAATTTTTTTTCAGCTCACTGTCAATTGGATGAAGTTTCGAGTGACATTTGGTCGAGCACCCCCCACCTATCTTCAATACCCTTTTCTATGGAAAAATAAATTCCGCCATCTTGAATTTTTTTCCTGTTCATCAAGTAGATCCTCACGTCCTGATCATCTTTTGCCAAGAAACCACTCTTCCATCTTTTATACTCTCCGAGATAGACACCGTCGAAATTTGTATGGCGGCCATCTTAAATCCGCCATTTTGAATTTTTTTTCAGCTAACTGTCAATCGGATGAAGTTTCGAGTGACATTTGGTCGAACACCCCCCACCTATCTTCGATACCCTGGCTGGTGCTCTTCATCCGTCTTCGAAATCCTCAATCATCAGCTCTCTCTGTATTTTTCCTCTTAATGAATTTTTGTCTTCTATACGAAACGATGAGTGAAAAAAAAAATGTTCATACAAAATTTTACAGGAGAGGTGATCAATCAGTGAATCAGCACGAGCAGCTATATATATATTAACTAGTATGGCGCGTGGTTGCGCGGCCCGCTGCAGCGGACCGCGTAGTGGACCGCGTGGACCACTGTCTACTTACTCGCTGTCCTACTATCCTGCCCCCCGATTATGTAAGAAGTGTCGATCAAATCGTAAAAGTTCGGCGTCAAAGTAAAATAAACCATAACAGCATTCAATTAGAGCTCAATTTCGAAACACGAAATTGAGCTTCTAATTCAATGCTGTTATGGTTTATTTTACTTTGACGCCGAACTTTTACGATTTGATCGACACTTCTTACATAATCGGGCAGCTGGTTTACTGTCTACGTGTTCTGATCTGAACAACACACTGCTATGCTAGTGAGCACAGTGGAAGCGCCAAACGCCAAGCGTCCGATGTAAAAGAAAATTCTCGTAAAGGAAAAACATAAAACAAAGACCACCAACCCCCCGCTCCTCCCTTTTTGTTTGAGCAGCCCCTAAGTAGGTACCTATCTTTAATACCCTGACCGTGCTCCTCACCCATCATCCGAACCTTCGATCAACATCTCTCTCCATATTTTTTCTCCGAACCATTCGTCAAAATGAGAATTTTTCCATAAAAACAAATCTTGAAAAGGAACCGTAGTCTTGCATAGTTCTACACTTGTAGCCTCTTCAATATTCGTCATACATTTTCTATGGAAAATAAATTCCGCCATCTTGAATTTTTTTCCTGCTCATCAAGTAGACCTTCATGTTCCGATCATCTTTTGCCAAGAAACCACTCTTCCATCTTTTATACTCTCCGAGATAGACACCGACGAAATTTGTATGGCGGCCATCTTAAATCCGCCATTTTGAATTTTTTTTTCAGCTCACTGTCAATCGGATGAAGTTTCGAGTGACATTTGGTCGAACACCCCCCACCTATCTTCAATACCCTTTTCTATGGAAAAATAAATTCCGCCATCATGAATTTTATTCCTGTTCATCAAGTAGACCCTCATGTCCTGATCATCTTTTGCCAAGAAACCACTCTTCCATCTTTTATACTCTCCGAGATAGACACCGAAGAAATTTGTATGGCGGCCATCTTAAATCCGCCATTTTGAATTTTTTTTCAGCTCACTGTCAATTGGATGAAGTTTCGAGTGACATTTGGTCGAGCACCCCCCACCTATCTTCGATACCCTGGCTGGTGCTCTTCATCCGTCTTCGAAATCCTCAATCATCAGCTCTCTCTGTATTTTTCCTCTTAATGAATTTTTGTCTTCTATACGAAACGATGAGTGAAAAAAAAAATGTTCATACAAAATTTTACAGGAGAGGTGATCAATGAGTCAGTCAGCACGAGCAGCTATATATATATTAACTAGTATGGCGCGTGGCTGCGCGGCCCGCTAAAGCGGACCGCGTAGTGGAGCGCGTGGTCCACTGTCTACTTACTCGCTGTCCTACTATCCTGCCCCCCGATTATGTAAGAATGGCCGATCAAATCGTCAAAGTTCGGCGTCAAAGTAAAATAAACCATAACAGCATTAAATTAGAGCTCAATTTCGAAACACGAAATTGAGCTCTAATTCAATGCTGTTATGGTTTATTTTACTTTGACGCCGAACTTTTACGATTTCATCGACAATTCTTACATAATCGGGCAGCTGGTTTACTGTCTACGTGTTCTGATCTGAACAACACACTGCTATGCTAGTGAGCACAGTGGAAGCGCCAGCACGCCAAGCGTCCGACGTAAAAGAAAATTCTCATAAAGGAAAAACATAAAACAAAGACCACCAACCCCCCGCCCCTCCCTTTTTGTTTGAGCAGCCCCTAAGTAGGTACCTGTCTTTAATACCCTGACCGTGCTCCTCACCCATCATCCGAACCTTCGATCATCATCTCTCTCCATATTTTTTTCTCCGAACATTCGTCAAAATGAGATTTCTTCCATAAAAACAAATCTTGAAAAGGAACCGTAGTCTTGCATAGTTCTACACTTGTAGCCTCTTCAATATTCGCCATAGGTACATTTTCTATGGAAAATAAATTCCGCCATCTTGAATTTTTTCCTGTTCATCAAGTAGACCTTCATGTTCTGATCATCTTTTGCCAAGAAACCACTCTTCCATCTTTTATACTCTCCGAGATAGACACCGACGAAATTTGTATGGCGGCCATCTTAAATCCGCCATTTTGAAATTTTTTTTCAGCTCACTGTCAATTGGATGAAGTTTCGAGTGACATTTGTTCGAGCACCCCCCACCTATCTTCTATACCCTCTTCTATGGAAAAATAAATTCCGCCATCTTGAATTTTTTTCCTGTTCATCAAGTAGACCTTCGTGTCCTGATCATCTTTTGCCAAGAAACCACTCTTCCATCTTTTATACTCTCCGAGATAGACACCGTCGAAATTTGTATGGCGGCCATCTTAAATCCGCCATTTTGAATTTTTTTTCAGCTCACTGTCAATTGGATGAAGTTTCGAGTGACATTTGGTCGAGCACCCCCCACCTATCTTCGATACCCTGGCTGGTGCTCTTCATCCGTCTTCGAAATCCTCAATCATCAGCTCTCTTCGTATTTTTCCTCCCCATGAATTTTGGTCTTCTATACGAAAGGATAAGTGAAAAAAAAAATGTTCATACAAAATTTTACAGGAGAGGTGATCAATCAGTCAATCAGCACGAGCAGCTATATATATATTAAAGTGTCACTTATTTCTGGTAGTAACTTTCAGATTAGCAGTTTAAAAAGATTATTTTAATTTTAATTAAAGTGTTTCATTTTTCGGTTCTAGGAAAATTTCCTACGGTAAGTATGTGAAAAAGTGCTAAGTTTGAACTAAAGCAGGTACTTTGGAGTTTAGTTGAGAGAGAGGAAAGTTAACTTAAATTACATAACATTATTAAATTATTTTTGACTGCAAACCATCATGATTTGACTTTTCTAAACAAGTCTTCTGGTGTCACGTCTCACGAATAATTCTAGTCACGTTTATAAAGTGAAAATATACATTAAGGGCTCAAGACCCTTTTTAACGCGAGCTTTTATCGTGGGTATTGTATATCAGTGGCACAGGGCTATGAATAACAATATACCAAAGAGCCTGGAGCGCAAATACTTGAGCGTGGAAGTTTGTTCCGAAGTGCCCAAACTCACGAACAATAGTCTCACGTGGCATTACGAAATCGGGGATAATAGACTTATAATATAATAGTGGACTTGGTATTTGGCTGCTGTACCCAAATACGAGATCAAAGCTGTTTACTTACGAAATACATTCTAACTACTAATTATTATTGCTTTAAACTTCCGTCAAGTGCCGTCAATTTCATAGTGGATTTTTTTAAATGCAATTTTAGATTTTATGCTAAGCGCCAATGTGCACTCACTTACTGTTATGGAAAGCTTTTGCTTCTATGTGGCAGCAATGGAAACCCATCATGAATGAATGAATGGTGCTGTATTTCTACTGCGTGCACAGTTATAGTGGCATTATTCGCAATTTCAGCATTAAAAGAGTTTCTCGTGAGGCTATGGTGCACACTTGTTGGTGTTTTTTCCTTTTTATTTTCTTATTTGTCAGTTAGACTTACTATGACAAGTTCTCGCCTCTAGAGTTTGATAGACTTGCTTTGGTGGTGGACATATTTTAATTGTTACTCCCATATCCATGGTTTCTTCGCTTCACGGCATTGACATTCATGATTCAAGTAGGTCTGTTGCTTGACACGTCTTATTGAAGTTACTTTGCGACATTCGTAAATTTAACTTCAGATAAAGACTGATGTTTCTAATTCAATTTTGTGTTGGAAATCTTTCTTAAATTTTCTATTGTTTGAATTCGAATGTAAAAGTTTATTGATTAAATAATTATTTTTCAGTGAAAATGAAAGTGCCTCACAAGCTGTTGCGTATTGATATTATGTCTTGCGTGTACCTATTTACTGATAGATTTGCTGCAAATATTTTATCACTGTAACGCAGTTTTTAACTTTTGCAGGATTATCGTTCGTATATGTTTTTTTTAAATATATATAGCGAGCAAACGAGTATATGACCATAGTGATAGCATTTAAATAAATCAATTTAAATGTACTAGTGCAAGCGGCGCTAAATGTATTGTTTGTTAATTATTTATACATTCTAAGGCATTGCATAACGTCCATTAAGGTGTATCAAAAACCTGATCAGGTTTATCCGTACACCGGTAGGTATTCCTTGTGTTCGCTCATTAGATAATAATTTTACATACTCTTATTTTAATTCAGTAGTGTTAACGTAATAGTGTATAATTTACTGAGATATAATTTAATTGTGAGATATCTATAACATTAAAGTAGAGTAGTTCAAGATAACTAAATAATAATATTACTATACCCACTGCTATTCCGAGTACCTATATCAGTATATCCGTATATTATAAACGCAAAATGTGTCTTTCAGTCTGCCTGCTAAGTTATCAGACATTTTAATGGTTCAAGAAGATCCGAACAGATCAACAGATATAAACATAGGTTGCATCTCTTTATCTCGGAAAATTAGAGGGAAGTAGACGGAGTCACCGGCATCGCCAAGTATTTTATAAGTAAATTCGGATTTTTTTCAATACGTGTTTATATTTCACGGAACGAAGAAGCTGTTCCCGCACTTCCATAATATTTCGTTAGAAGTTGAATCAAAGAGTTGCGTCAGGGAAAACTTGTGATAACTTATCTTTCCGGCAAAGAGTTATGAAAGTGCTAACTTTCGGTCCCCAACAAAAAAGTATGGACAGTTTTCTCAACTTGGACTTTCGACACGACTTTATGTATACGCCATTTATAATAATATTGTAAATAGGTACCTACCATCAAATAAATATTATAAATGCGAAAGTTTGGATGGATGGATGTATGGATGTATGTTTGTTACTCAATCACGCTCCAACGGATGAACGGATCTGGATGAAATTTGGCACAGAGATAGATTATAGTCTGGAATAGCACATAGGCTACTTTTTATCCCGGAAACTTAAAGAGTTCCCGCGGGAACCGAAAAACCTCAATCCACGCGGACGAAGTCGCGGGCATCAGCTAGTAAATTATAATTTTGTTTTCTTTTAGTTTTTGAAGTGAAAACTTCTTAAGCCGCATTGAGCACTTTTTGGTGTGACGCGAATCCTTTGATTATGTTTAGGCGAATCCACAACTTGTGGATTCGCGTCACCGACACCGTCACCGACACCTCGCGTTGTTACGAAGACAAAAGGTCTTAACTAGTGGTTCGCCCCGAACTGAGACCTCGCGGCATCACAGAGCGCCATCTATTGACATCATTGTGAAGTTCTGTTAAAAATATCATCATCATTAAAAATTAAATAATTTCGTTTCCTTATAATATTTATCTAATTTTAGTATTTGTTGTTCAAGTACAGGATATAATTCAAATAATTGATCAAGTTTCAGGCTTGAGAGTTCAGAAAATTGAGAGTTCTGAGGTCAACTTTGGACGTTAGAAAATCGCCACTTTGAAAGCCCCCCATTTTAAAAAAAAAATATTTTTGGACTCTATTCCTAATTATCTTTAAAATGATATACCGCAACCCTATGTAACGCTATAAAAAATATTTTACTTCGCATTCGCATCTATGAGATCCCCCCTGAAATAAAGATTTTTATAACTTGTTAAGCCATATTCGGCGGGAGGCCATCGGTTTACATATTATATTTAAATTTGAAGTAATTACGTTCAGCAATTCAGAAGTTATAAGGCTCTGACAGACGGACGGACGGACGGACGGACGGACGGACGGACGGACAAGTGCCAATTCACCCAAGTAGACTCAGAGACCTTCGCTTCGCTCGGTCAAATATAAATATACTACATTCGTAATTAAACTTTAACGCCTTAGTTTTAAGGTTTAAATAATAAATAAGGTTAATTTTTTTAATTTTTTTTTTGTATTTTTTTTTTAATTAATTTGAATATTCATGGAATATTCGTTTTCACTTCTATCGGCAGTCCCTATGACTGCCAATTTTTTTTTTACTAATCTCGCTCGGACTAAACCGTTCTAATCAATAATCTAAATATGAATCATTTTGATCGACACAACTATCAATATACCAAATTGAGAATTATTGAGATTCGAATCGCATATGATTTTCAATGTCCGCTCAGAAGGCAAGGAATCTAACGCAAAGTCTGCTAACGAGCTCATTTAAAAACTTTCTCTGAAACCACGCTTAATATGCTGTTGTTTTTAATATAAGCTTTATTAATAACAGAGAAACCGAGTTGCCGGTAAATATGCACACTAACCACTCTTTCCATGTGCGATTGAACTGTGCAAGTATACTTGCTTAAACATAAGCCACCATGACAGTATCGTAATTTTGGTGTCTCTTGATGAAACATACTGCCTCAGATTACTACAGCCATCGTAGCTGAAATAAATACAACGCCATGTACGAGCAATAGTAGAAAATAAAAATCAGGCTGAGACCTGGTAGACGAAACCTAAACTAAAACCGATCCATCCTATTTTGTCTTGCCTTTTTAAAAATCTCTTTAAAACCGGTTCAAGAGCATACAGTATTTTTAAAAACCCATGCTATAGTACTGATCTTCTACTTTACTTTACTGACTATAAAACTTTGTCCAGGTACTTTACTGACTAAGATCAAATTTCAACTAAATGCTACAGCATACTAGCATGGACTGTGGACCAGACTGCGCTGTCAATGTAAGCAAAATTAAAATATTAAATTGAAATAGGGCTCGGTAAATTGTTATGAAATCAATCTGTTATCTGACTGTTACTACAGTTGAGCTGAGTTGACCTTTTCTTATTTTAAATAGCTATACGATATTATATTTAAAAACCGCCTTAAAAGACAACTTGAGCAAGTGACTAGTTAGATGTAAAGGGAGCTCTTCTGGCGCTCTGATTCCTCCCTGTAGTATAATATGAGGAGTTATTTGCTCGAAGCTCGTTAGTAACGACATCCTTCGTGTAATGATATACCAGCCCACTCAAACTGCCTATAAAAATTATTATTATCACCTCTATGATGCTAGCCTCTAAATTATATCTACTACTAGAAGATAACCGTGATTACATCCGCGTGGATTAAGTATTTTTAATTTCATCGGGACACCTTAATTATCTATATATATAAAATTCAAAGTCCTGACTGACTGACTTATATATCAACGCACAGCCTAAACCGCTGTGGCTAGAAACTTGAAATTTTGACAGAAGGTTCCTTTTGTGACGTAGGCGCTCACTAAGGAAGGATTTTTCAAAATTCCACCCTTAAGGGGGTGAAATAGGGGTTTAAAGTTTGTATGAAAGTCCGTCATTTCTCAAGTTATATCAACGAAACTTGGTATTTTGGCTTTCGGTAAAAAATAAAGAAATACGTATGTCACAGTTTTTCGAAATTCCACCCCCAAAGGGCTGAAACAGGGGTTGAAAGTTTGTAGGAAAGTCCGTCATTTTTCAAGCTGTAGCCATGAAACTTGGTGTTTGGGATTTCGGTCTGAAATGAAAAAATACGTGATTAACAGTTTTTGAAAATTCTATCCCCAAGGACGTCAAATAGAGAGTTTATCCTTCAATCACGCCGAAATAGAGCAACGGATCAACGTGATTTTTTGCATGGGTATACTTAGTTGAGGACTTGGAGAGTGACATAGGCTTCTTTTTATCCCGGAAAATTAAGGAGTGCCTGTGGGAATTAAAAACTTATGCCACGCGAACGAAGTCGCGAGCATCTTCTAGTCCGGGATAAAAAGCGATCATATTTATGTGCTTCCTCGGGATCCAACTTAACTCTGTGGCAAATTTTATCAAAATTGATTAAACGGATGGGCCGTGAAAACGTAGCAGACAGATAGACTGATAATATTGGTATGGACTTTATTAAGAGCGAAACCACACAAAGCACCAGCCGAGTCTAGGAAATACGTTTGAGCGAAACATGCGCGTCGGAGAGAAATGCCGCTGTGTCCTGCCACGCTTTGGTCTTTCTTTCTTTTCACGCTAGTATGTGTGGATTTATTTAAAAGTGATTTACGCGGACTTCTTGTCCGCCAGAGAATTTTTTGTCCTGCTTGTTTTTACGCTGAAATTTTAATTATTGCAATAGGTACCTATGTGATAACTGATCGAGAACTCAAGTATTGAAATATACTACCGTCCCAACTTGTAATCATGCTTGTAACTAGTTTTATTATAAGGTGTAATTTATTAACTGTCTTTTTAGGGTTTCATATCGAAATGGAATCCCTGTTATGCCCGCCAGTCTGTTCATCAGAGCTGATTACGTGTTACCATTTTTAAGAGATTAAAATGTAAATAAATGATGATAAAAATGTTATATTGTAAAGTTTACTTTTCTCTATAATTATATGAGCTCCCTAGTAATAGTCCTCTTATGTTTGCATTTCTCCGTGGCTGGGTTCTCCGAAATTCAATTTAAATATGATGGCGTACAGAGCAAACATGACATCAGCGGGATTAAATGACGTGAGCCCTTTGTCGGAACTCGGGACTGCGCTCGTCCGTGAACCCATTCATGCAATTCTATCATCGTCAGCAAATCCTACGATAAAATCTACTAATCGGATTTAAACTTGCTAAGTTTACTTAAATTTTGTAATGCTGTCACTTTTAGATAATTATAATTCGGGTTTGACATAAACAGGATAGCTGATATAAAAAAAATAACATACTAGACAACAAGTTGGAGTAGTAGCCTTGGAGCATACAACCAAACAGTGGCTTCTTAGAATAGATAGTTATTCTAAGAGTGGCTTACTAGATCACCGCGCATGAGAAGTGAATACGTAAACGGTAAACGTTGTATGATCGCACTTTTTTCTGTAGGTATACAACGACCCGGCCACTCTTACAACACCTCAAAAGCCAACCCAACGAAATTAAACACACAACCAACACGAAACAACGCAATAGCTATTAAATACTACATGCTATATTATACGCTGTGCTCAAAGTAATTAAAACGCACTGATAGTAAAAAGTTATATCAGTGGCTTTCATTTAATGATAGTCACTGAGTTAGAAAATACAGGGGTAGCAGAGGAATTCGAGTTGACAATGATGACAACAACGACGGGAGACTCAAAAGCTGGTTTTTATTTAGCCCAACGGCTTACCCTGGCAATTTAGAGAGGCCATAGCGCCAAATGTCATGGGCACCATGCCATGAATGATCATTTAGACGGTGAATATTTTTTGTGAAATTAAGAGTAAAGTTTAGATCTTACTTGATCAATACAACAAACATCTAAACTTTAATATTAAATATAATATGAATAAGAAGGAAGATTTCAATAATATGCAGCAAGACCTACATCCTTTCCAAAAAATACAAAACGAACGTGTATTGCAAAGTTCTCAGCAGCTTTAATACGAGCACAATAAATATATTTCCAGAGAAAATATATTCCGATTTTCATTTTACTTAACGTATGCATTCTGGATTCACATTTGTTGTATTCGAATGTTGTTGTATTAAAAATTTATATTTTCTTGGCACTCTTAGGAAACTCTACTGTAAAGTAAAAAGTTTTACACTAGCACTATAAAAAGAGTATCAAGATGAATAGAATAGAACCACACGGAGCAACGGACCTGATTTATACAAGACGTAGAAAATTGATACTTTTCATTCCGAAAAATCAAAAAGTTTATAAAGTCTAATTTTTCATCAATTCCATCCATTCTGTTGTATTTCCCGACGAATTCGTGAACAAACAAAATTTATTTGTAACTTTGTAGCATAATAAGTAAATGAATATTTTTGTTCTTTATAGCCACTTGCCTAAATACGCTAATCTAATTAGGGAGGATTCATTATCCGTTATTGGAACGTGTTTCTCGGGCAATAGTGATTAGTCGAAAGAGCCCTTGAAGCATCTTGGAGAGGCTCGGTAGGCGATTAGTATTGGAGAGCGCTTCACCCCCTTCAGTGCGCCCTCGGCTCAGTCCCTCTCAATACATGCGTAGCTCTCCACGGTGTTTATTACTGACTAGTTTTCATTCGTGACTGCGTTCACGTGAAATCTGCTGATTCGCGAGCGATCGACTTTTTAAAGCGAATCTTCTGAACGGCCGTTTTTGCTTCACATATTATCTCTGAGAACATAATGGGGAACTCTCTGAAATGCAGATTTTTTCACTATGGTTATCTTTACCGTAAAAGCAAGTGACTTAAGCATTTTAAGAAATTAAATTAAACTTGAATGAAATATAGTTCCGAAAATTGAAAGTGCGTGCTTCCATTATAGGACTAGGATACCAAAGTCTTGACCAACAAGTATAAAGCTTCTGTTGGGTGTTCCTAGGTGGTGGTATGATGATGGAGTTCATGAAAATTTTTGTATTTTATTCTACTTACTGAAACACTGATATTAAATTGATTGCCGCACAACCCCTTATTTCGCCATTCCGATCACCAAAGGTTGTCTGGGAGAGATCGCTTTAGCGATAAGACCGCCTTTGCACGCTTCACTAAGATTAAGCTTCTTTTTAGGGTTCCGTACCCAAAGGGTAAAAACGGGACCCTATTACTAAGACTCCGCTGTCTGTCTGTCTGTCTGTCTCCAGGCTGTATCTCATAAACCGTGATATCTAGAAAGCTGAAATTTTCACAAATGATGTATTTCCGTTGCCGCTATAACAACAAATACTAAAAATTAAAAAAAAATATATATTAAGGGGGGTCCCCATACAATAAACGTGTTTTTTTCGTATTTTTTTGCTCAATATTAAAAACGGTAACAGGTAGACGGTTCAAATTTTCACAGAATATTAACTTGTATATTACCTTTCAAAATAAATAATTAAATATCAATAAAGTAAATATTAAAGGGGGGCTCACATACAACAAACGTAATTTTTATTTTTAATACGTCATAAATCGTAAAACTTACTACAGGTTTGTACGGAACCCTCGGTGCGCGAGTCCGACTCGCACTTGGCCGGTTTTTTTTGTATTTGTATGTTTCTATGTCTCTTGTGTGCAATAAAGAATACCATAATAATAATAATAATAATTAAAAGAGTTTAAGAAGGGTTTACCGAAAAAATTATAGGTTGATGATACTATCGGTATGTTTTTTCACACAAAACTATTTTAAAATAGTAAAGTGCAATTTTCAATATTTAGGTATTCGTTAAATTATTTAATCTATAATCATGTAATTTATTTATTTTTCGTACAATGATATAATCCAATTAACACTTCAATGATTTAATTATACTTTTGCCACGAGAATAAATAACACTAATTATTATAATAGTGAAAACTGTTTTCATTTAATATTGTGGTTCTGTGATTTATTAATGAAGGTGCAACTACCTAAATGTGCAATTCGCTATTAATGTATTAACAAAGATAATATACCTAACTAGCGGACGCCCGCGACTTCGTTCGCGTGGCATAAGTTTTTTAATTCCCACAGGCACTCCTTAGTTTTCCGGGATAAAAAGAAGCCTACATCACTCTCCAGCCTACTCAACTATACCCGTGCAAAAAATCGCGTCGCGTCGATCCGTTGCTCTGTTGCGGCGTGATTGAAAGACAAATTCTCTATTTGACGTCCTTGGGGATAGAATTTTTTAAAACTGTAAAATCCGTATTTCATAATTTTAAACCTGAAGCCCAAATACCAAGTTTCATGGCTATAACTTGAAAAATGAAGGACTTTCATACAAACTTTCAACCCCTATTTTACCCCTTCAGAGGTAGAATTTTCAAAAACTGTGAAATACGTATTTCTTAATTTTTTATCCGTAGCTCATATACCAAGTTTTATGGATAAAACTTGAGAAATGACGGACTTTCATAGAAACTTTCACCCCCTGTTTCACCTAAGGGGTTAGGGGTGGAATTTTGAAAAATCCTTCCTTAGTGAGCGCCTACGTCACAAAAGGAACCTACTGTCAAAATTTCAAGTTTCTAACCCCAGCGGTTTAGGCTGTGCGTTGATATATAAGTCAGTCAGTCAGGACTTTGAATTTTATATAGCGTTTAAGTTTTTTTCCCCATAGGCACTCCTTAATTTTCCGGGATAAAAAGGAGCCTTTGTCACTCTCCAGGTACCTCAACTATACCCATGCAAAAAATCACGTTGATCCGTTGCTGCAGTGTGATTGAAGGAAAAACTCTATTGAACGGCCTTGGCGATCGAATTTTCTAAAATGGTGAAACACGTAGGTACTTCTTCATATTTAACCGTCAGCTCAAATATCAAGTTTCATGGCTTTTACGTGAAAAATGAATGACTTTAATGCAAAGTTTCAACCCCTATTTTACTCCTTCGGGGGTGAAATTTTGAAAAACTGGGACACACGTATTACGGAAAGCCAAAATACAAAGTTTCGTTATATATAACTTGAAAAATATCGTGAGAAATGCGGGACTTTCATACAAACTTTCATCCCTTAATTCACCCCTTTGGGGATCGAATTTTTAAAAATGGTGAATTACATACTTCTTCATATTTAACTGGAAAACCAAGCGCTAGGTTTCACGGCTATAACTTGAAAAATGAAGAACTTTCATACAAACTTTCGACCCTTATTTGAACCCTTTCGGGGTAGAATTTTGAAAAACTGTGACACATGATCTTCTTTATTTTTTAACGAAAGCCAAAATACCAAGTTTCGTTGATATAATTTGAAAAACGTTCATACAAACTTTCATCCCCTATTTCACCCCTTTGGGAATTTTCAAAAATGTTGAAACACGTACGCTAGCCCAAATGCTAAGTTTCACGGCTATAACTTGAGAAATAAAGGACTCATACAAACTTTCAACCCCTATTTCACCCCTATGGGAATTTTCAAAAATGTTGAAACACGTACGCTAGCCCAAATGCGGAGTTTCACGGCTATAACTTGAGAAATAAATAACTTGAGAAATAAAGGACTCATACAAACTTTCTACCCCTATTTTACCCCATTGGGGGTGGAATTTTGAAAAATCCTTCCTTAGTGTGCGCCTACGTCACAAAAGGAACCTATTGTCAAAATTTCAAGATTCTAACCCCAGCGGTTTAGGCTGTGCGTTGATATATAAGTCAGTCAGTCAGTCAGTCTGTCAGTCAGGACTTTGAATTTTGAAAAATATCGTGAGAAATGCGGGACTTTCATACAAACTTTCATCCCTTAATTCACCCCTTTGGGGATCGAATTTTTAAAAATGGTGAATTACTTACTTTTTCATATTTAACTGGAAAACCAAGTGCTAGGTTTCACGGCTATAACTTGAAAAATGAAGAACTTTCATACAAACTTTCGACCCTTATTTCGAAAAAAATTTTGAAAAACTGTGATCATGATCTTCTTTATTTTTTAACGAAAGCCAAAATACCAAGTTTCGTTGATATAATTTGAAAAACGTTCATACAAACTTTCATCCCCTATTTCACCCCTTTGGGAATTTTCAAAAATGTTGAAACACGTACGCTAGCCCAAATGCTGAGTTTCACGGCTATAACTTGAGAAATAAATAACTTGAGAAATAAAGGACTCATACAAACTTTCTACCCCTATTTTACCCCATTGGGGGTGGAATTTTGAAAAATGTTGACGCACACTTATTCTTATTTTACCAAAAGCCCAAATGCTAAGTTTAATGGCTATAACTTGAGAAATGAAGGACTTTTATGCAAAGGTTCAACCCCTATTTTACCCCTTTGGGGGTGGAATTTTGAAAAATTGTGACACACGTACACTGAGAGCCAAAATACCAAGGTTCGTTGATATAACTTGAAAAATGATTTGAGAAATGAAGGAATTTTTTACAAACTTTCATCCACTATTCCACCCCTTTGGGTGTAGAATTTCAAAAATGGTGAAATACATACTTCTTCATTTCTAACTGAAAGCCCAAATGTTAAGTTTCATGGCTATAACTTGAGAAATGAATGACTTTCGTACAAACTTTCAACCCCTATTTTACCCCTTTGGGGGTAGAATTTTGAAAAACTGTGACACACGTACTTCTTTATTTTTTACTTTAAGCCAAAATACCAAGTTTCATGGATATAACTTGAGAAATGACGGAATTTCATACAAACTTTAACCCTCTATTTCACCCCCTTAGGGGTGTAATTTTGAAAAATCTTTCCTTAGTGTGCGCCTACGTCACAAAAGGAACCTACTGTCAAAATTTCAAGATTCTAACCCCAGCGGTTTAGGCTGTGCGTTGATATATAAGTCAGTCAGTCAGTCAGTCAGTCAGGACTTTGAATTTTATATATATAGAGATATGTACTATACACTTACATGAATTTTTAAATATTATAGCTAGGTACTTTATTAACTATATTTTACTATAAGTACTATTGAAAATGCTATAATAGTACTTAAAGCTAGCTAGCCTAATCAAATAAATATTATAAATGCGAAAGTTTGGATGGATGTATGGATGGACGTTTGTTACTCAATCACGCCCGAACGGCTGAACGGATCTGGATGAAATTTGGCACAGAGATAGATTATAGTCTCGAATAGCACATAGGCTACTTTTTATCCCGGAAAATTAAGGAGTTCCCGCGGGAACCGAAAAACCTCGATCCACGCGGACGAAGTCGCGGGCATCAGCTAGTGTAATTATAATGTAAATCATGCCCACGTCTAATGGAATGGAATGAAACAGCCAGGCTGATCCTTTATGCAAAAAATAAGTCAGCCCTTCTGTCACCATGAGGCAATCAATTGTCGTGGTGTAGTGCATCATTAAAATTTTTATCACTAAGATTTCAAGGCTCTCCACGGCCCCAATATTAGGTAGTTTAACTCTCGATGGGAAAGACATACTTGTGTTGTTAGCCGGTTTCAATCATTTCTTCTGCGACCTGGATGTTGACTCCCTATGACACGGGGCCAACGTGTCAACGCACGTGGTGTCCCACCATGGGCCCCACATTAGAGCACGATTTCCTCGATTCATCCAGCGAAAACTGATATTTGCAGTAAATTCATTACTTTCTGATTGAATGATGCGGTACCTGAAGAGATTTACTCAGATTATGAACACTAAAGATTTAGAAAGAGAGATTTCAAATACTAATCCCATACTAGGTACTTAAAAATGGACTATTTGCTTCTTCAGATATCCAATACTATGAACCTCGTGAAATGTAATATAGGATTTTGGTTCCTGGATAATTTGAATGGAATCGTCTCAAATATTTTGTTGTGCAAAATATCGTGCAGGGATAAAAAGGAAAGCAAACAAACTATTTTATGTTGTAAGCAAACAACATTGTATGGGTAAAAATGCCTTTACCCAAATACTAACAGTCACTTGACAAGGGCTACGGGCAGAGATGGCTGGGGTATGCGGAATGTCGCGTCACATACAAACCACTAACTTGTCGACTACATCCGTGTGCTGCCACACAAAGGACATCCTTAGTATAGTTTAACAAGCATACAGCTATAAAAGGCCCCACCTGAAAAATTCTTGCTGATTGTTTAAGAGAAATCTTAGGTAATAAAAATACCTAGAAAATATCAATGGAAGGTAAATTAAACAATAGACTTATTTTGAAGTGAAATAGTAGATTGTATTATAAGGGAGCAAAATAATATTTTTACGGCGAGGGCGCTTTTTTGAATCCAGAACGAAGCGAGGGATTCTAGAGTAGAATCCTGAGCGTAGCGAGGGATTCTTTAGTAGAATCCTGAACGTAGCGAGGGATTCAAAGTACGTCGCCCGAGCCAAAAATATATTTGCGCCCGAATGATACACTCTACTTTTCATCACCCTGTATGAGAAAATTTGGTTCCCGCGGGAACTCTTTAATTTCCCGGGATAAAAAGCATATGTGCTATTTCCAGACTATAATCTTTTTTTTTTTTTTAAATCTATCTCTGTGCCAAATTTTATCCAGATCCGTTCAGCCGTTCGGGCGTAATTGATACTACACACATCCATACCACCATACATCCACACATCCATCCAAACTTTCGCCTTTATAATAATATTTATAATTTTTTTTTTTTTTTTTTTTTTTTTTTTTTTTTTTTTTTTTTTTTTTTTTTTTTTTTTTTTTAATATACTTATATATCCATATAGCCCTTTTGTTAGTTAAAATTCAGAAATTATAAATTCCTAAATTGACCCTGCCGGGGATCGAACCCTGGACCTCCGCACGTTAAGACAGCAGCGCTCACTGCGCCACGGAGGTCGTCAATTTGCGTTGGCGCTGAACACTAAGATGTTCCAAATTCAATAAGTGCGCGGCAAAGATAATTGCGGCGCACTTACGAGTATAAAGAGGATTAAAAACTCATTACTGCCCGCTAAAAGTTTCTTATAGAAAACACCACCTTTGGGCGCACATAAAGGCGAACCAAGTCGTCCTTTTCGAATACATGGGATGAAAACTTCTTTAGGCGCGTTGAGCACTTTTTGGTAGGGGGTAAAAATGTGGAAACGCGTGACCGACACCGTGACCGACACCTCGCGTTGTTACGAAGACAAAAGGTCTTAAATATAAATATAGTACATACGTAATTAAACCTTAATTCCTTAGTTTTAAGGTTAATATTTTAAGTATTTTAAATATTGTCATTATTATTATTATTTTTTATTTTTATTTAAAAAAAAATAATATATTCGTTTTCACTTCTATCGGCAGTCCCTATGACTGGATACATTTATCCTACTCATAGACATCACAAGTACTTTGGAATCTTGAACTTGTACTTTCAACGGTTGTTGATTCGTTTATGGCTTGCAAAATAAGTGGAAGTTTATCCTAGGTTAAACATAGTGGCAGTCATCTGTGATCGAGAGTTTTGAATAACTGCATGATTGTTAAACTGTGTTCACATTACGATCATTACTTTGGTGTGAACATACAACCTTGGACATTATTAGATACATTTCTCAACGCTTATAATAGAATGTGAATAATAAGATCTTACAAACATTTGCTTTTGATGTATCACATGAAATGACCTCTATTAAAATTATTAATTAGAGTAAAACAATGATGAACAAAATTCAAAAATGCTTGTGTACCTTTGAAGTCAAATAATCTTATCGACTTCCATTTTTGCGATATATACCTAAACCCCATTTATGTGTCAATATTATCCAAATCATAGCATAGAGATACTCGTAGATCAAAGCAAGATACTTCAAATTAATCTGTCACTGTTATGCTATTAAAGGGTGAGGATGACTCAAAGTCAAAAGCAAACGCCTTATTAAGGGTGCGTTTCCAGCTACAGGTACCAATAATTAGACTTTGTCCGATGACGTGATGGGGATAGATACCTTTTATCTCGTCTATTTAAAAATGTCTCCGCTCTTTCTCTTCAGAGAAAGTGCGCTCTTAATTTATTAAAACGTTATCATTTAGACAACATCTACCGGAGTTATGTACTTGTATGTTGTAGATATTATACGTATTTTTATCTCCTTCTTTACCTTTTATAAATCACATTTTCCGTTACTTTAAGAAATGAATATTGTATAACATTAACGTCGCTTTGAACTTCTGCGTATGAATATTCATTTCTTTTATCTTCAGATTATTAATCGCTCTTTTATATTACAAAGTAAATTGTGGCGGAAAAATAACGGATTTCCATATGTCAGTCGGTAAATTCATATTCATCAGCGTTTTGATGTTTTATTTATAGAGAATTTAATATTTTTTCTTTAGACCTTTGGGAGATAAAATATAAAACGCGAAAAATATTTCCATATTATAATATGTGTACCTATAGCGATGAAATTGTTTCATCGCTCAACACTATTAACGTAACCTAATATTTTCGATTGAGTACCTATTTTTAGATAATTCATCTTAATAACTCGTAAGCACACTTGCACAAGGGCGCTAAATGTCTTTATGTTAAATTGTCTACACCCTTTTTCATGTCAACCCCAGAGTAAACTTATCAAATAAAAACGTGACAGTACTAAAATACTTAGGTACAGTATCTACTATGATATAGGTACCTACTAGAAATTATGCATGTAAGATCTCTGTATGTATAACATAGGCCAGTGAGAAAGGAATTTTAGATATTCTATAACGAGATGATATCGCGGGAAGCAGCTAGTAGGTACATAATTAATGTTTACAATACCAAATCGTATTATACTCGTAAAAAAACAAAAGTGCTTTGAAAGTAAGCGATACTACCTGCATAATTGTTAAAAATGTATCGAATGACTAACTAATGATACTAGAAAATTAAAATTGTATATACTTAATAACAAAACCTATTGACCCAATATGATAAAAAAACCGGCCAAGTGCGAGTCGGACTCGCGCACCGAGGGTTCCGTACAAACCTGTAGTAAGTTTTACGATTTATGACGTATTAAAAATAAAAATTACGTTTGTTGTATGGGAGCCCCCCTTTAATATTTACTTTATTGATATTTAATTATTTATTTTGAAAGGTAATATACAAGTTAATATTCTGTGAAAATTTGAACCGTCTACCTGTTACCGTTTTTAATATTGAGCAAAAAAATACGAAAAAAACACGTTTATTGTATGGGGACCCCCCTTAATATATATTTTTTTTTAATTTTTAGTATTTGTTGTTATAGCGGCAACGAAAATACATCATTTGTGAAAATTTCAGCTTTCTAGCTATCACGGTTTATGAGATACAGCCTGGAGACAGACAGACAGACAGACAGACAGACAGACAGACAGACAGACAGACAGACAGACAGACAGACAGACAGACAGACAGACAGACAGACAGACAGACAGACAGACAGACAGACAGCGGAGTCTTAGTAATAGGGTCCCGTTTTTACCCTTTGGGTACGGAACCCTAAAAACAGTCGTAGTATTCTACATTTTAATTAAATATTCTTTAGTAAAATTAATTCAGATAAAAATGTTTCCCCGATATAAAAAGAATAGGCCACTTTGAAAAATGGCACAAAAAGAGCACTCTTCGCTCTCAAGCATCGGGGACAGTGATCTATTTACTCGGGCCGGGAATCGGGCAATCGGAAAATGTTATGTAGTCACGACATCTCTTGACATTTGACTGATAACTCGTGAGTATGCCTTTTCATCCATAGGCGTGGGTTTCAACTGACTTCCGAAAAGGAGGAGATTCTCAATTAGACGCGTATTCTTATAAATAAGTGGCAAGTATGGCGTGGAGTTTCCACACGGAGACCAGCCTCTCCCAAGACCATGATATTATATGGAGAAGACGCGGAACGGGTTCGTCTTGTTTATATGGTAGGATTTAAGCTGGAAACAGTATGGACAGGACAGAAGAAAATGTCCGCAATGATATGCCCCTTCATATGATAAACACGATTCTTCCTGTCATTAGGTTGCTTCCTGTCATGAGCAGTTAGGGCACAGAATAAATAATAGTGCTTGGTTAGAAATCGAAAGGCTATTTGACCGCCGCCAGCAGCTTCGATCCTCAGCTGAACATGTACGAGATACGAGTTAAGAACGACCTCCACCCATGATAGCCAGACCGAAGGTGGTTTTTATGAATCAAGGTTCATCGAATAATATTCATCGTCTCTCTTAACCACCTCGATTTAATACATACTAACTGATGCCCGCGACTTCGTACGCGTGGATAAAGGTTTTTTGGTTCCCGTGGGAACTCTTTAATTTTCCGGGTTATAAAGTAGCCTATGTGTTATTACAGGCTGTAATCTATCTCTGTGCCAAATCACATCCAAATCCGTTCAGCCGTTCTAGTGTGATTGAGAAACACACATCCAATCATCCATACATCCATCCATCCTTACATCATACATCATAATAAGAGAAGAAACTTGTGCTCGGTAGTGAGCCTGGGATGGGTTGAAATAATGATGATGAAGAATATACCCATATTCTTCCTTCACAAATATTTAGGTCAAGGTTTAAGCACGGGCTTGGTATTATGAAAATATTTTAAGACTTAAAATAGCCTATCATAATATAAACAATAAGTATCTGAGGCTTCTTGGAACGGGCCATCGGGATATAAAAGGCGAAACATTTTGGCGCTCCAAACTGATGGACAAATTTCCTAGTAAACTGCTTCTTCCGCGCAGGGACAATTTGTCTAAATTTGAATCGCATTTGTTTCCAGAGAAATTTGTCTCCTAAGCCCCTAAGTGTATGTACTTGGAACGCCTGGGGTAATTCTTTATGTTTAATTGAATTAGGTCCGTTTGTATCTCCCTTTGTCATTATCTTTGCATAAATTCTCTTGAATTAAAATGTTTTTTTATGACGCGCACGATTTTGTCCACGTGGTTTTAGGTATTTGGAAATCCTGTGGGATTTTACGTGGTCAACTCTTTAATTTTCCGTGATAAAGAGAATTAAAAGTAAAAACCGGTGTCACTCTCCAGGTCTGTAACTATGTTGTGTATTTTGATGTGGCGTACCAGACCCATAACTACATATACCTATGCATGAAAAAAAAAACACGTAGAAAAAGTTAGTTAATCCTAAGTTACATAATTACGTGACAGTAATTTTTATTCAGGAACTTTCTAAGTTAAAGAAAGTGTTTACTGGTTTTGTTGCAGGAGCTGCGCGTGTTTCCACGGTGCAAATAGCAGACATCTGTAAGAAATTGCGAAAGTTATAGTTGCTAGTGGACATTATGGCTACTTATAACCATTTATTAATAAAAAATCCTGGTCTGTAATTATGTTGTGTATTTCGATGTGGCGTACCAGACCCGTAATTAAATATACCTATGCATGAAAAAAAAACACATAGAAAAAGTTAGTCCTAAATTACATAATTACGTGACAGTAATTTTTATTCAGGAACTTTCTAAGATAAAGAAAGTGTTTACTGGTTTTGTTGCAGGAGCTGCGCGTGTTTCCACGGTGCAAATAGCAGACATCTGTAAGAAATTGCGAAAGTTATAGTTGCTAGTGGACATTATGGCTACTTTTAACCATTTATTAATAAAAATCCAGGTCTGTAACTATGTTGTGTATTTCTATGTGGCGTACCAGACCCGTAATTACATATACCTATGCATGAAAATAGAAACACATAGAAAAAGGAAGTTAGTCCTAAATTACATAATTACGTGACAGTAAGTTTTATTCAGGAACTTTCTAAGATAAAGAAAGTGTTTACTGGTTTTGTTGCAGGAGCTGCGCGTGTTTCCGCGGTGCAAATAGCAGACATCTGTAAGAAATTGCGAAAGTTATAGTTGCTAGTGGACATTAAGGCTACTTATAACCATTTATTAATAAAAAATCCAGGTCTATGACTATGTTGTGTATTTCGATGTGGCGTACCAGACCCGTAATTACATATACCTATGCATGAAAAAAAAACACATAGAAAAAGTTAGTTAGTCCTAAATTACATAATTACGTGACAGTAATTTTTATTCAGGAACTTTCTAAGATAAAGAAAGTGTTTACTGGTTTTGTTGCAGGAGCTGCGCGTGTTTACACGCTGCAAATAGCAGACATCTGTAAGAAATTGCGAAAGTTATAGTCTCTAGTGGACATTAAGGCTACTTAAATCCATTTATTAATAAAAAATAAAGGATACCCTTAGATTGATTATAGTGTTTAACCACGATAACATAGCTCTTGCATGGACGTAGAAAAATAGCTCTTGATAAAAATATTTATATAATTTTATTAAAATCAGTTCGATGCACTCGTCAAGAAGGCTTCCTTTTAGGTAGGTATAACAACTGAAGCTTTGTTATTCTTATCGTGCATATATGTGAAAGAACAAAGTATCAAAGAAGTTGGGAAGTCAATGTTAAATTTGTTTTCTAATTTTCCGGCTGTCTACACGAGGTCTGAGCAGTCGGTGCCCTCTAGCGTGGCAAATGTGACAGGAGTATTACAAAAATCTCTGGATAGATGGTATCTGTGTAATGGTTTTCTCTTACATTGAATAACTGTATATATCAATCTTAAAGAAACACCATGTGATAACAAAAAGGAAATAAATTAGCAATAGGCACTCTTCCAAAATCTGTGTAATTAAAATAAAGATTATATTTATTTTTTATTTATTTAAGGGTGAGCTTTTAAAAGAAACAAAATAGGTTAAATGCTTATCAAAAAATTAAAGTATGGCATTGATTTTGTATAATATAGTGTAATTATAGTCGGTTTTTAACAATAATAACTCCGTTCTTCTGATTCCTAATTGCTGATGGTCTTGACCTCTTTGTTTACTTGCCGAATGATTGTGCTAATAAAACTAACTTTGACGTAACTTACTGTATCTATCTTCTATTAGCCAAAAGCAAGAGTGCCATCTACTCGGATTGCAAATTCTAAGCCTATGCAATCAACACATTTATGCATTGAAGCTCTCAAACCTCAATACCTTCGTAAAAGGCTTACCCTAAGCGTTGTACTCACTAGGGGATAAAATATGACTTAAGATACGTGTCGTCTGGCTAATCGTACAACATATTGCACTGTCGCCTGAGATGTCGAACAATAATAACGTGTAAAATCACTAATTGATGGAAAATACAATTAGGTACAAAAATGTCGAGAGAAATAAAGTCGGGTGTATTGACAATCCAGACCATCATACTGACGTGATTGCAAGACACTTTTGAGACTATAAATGCTAGTAATACACCTCTATAAACAAGTGATCGACAAGTTTAGCTTGTAACAAGGTTTAGTAGGCGCAGCAACGCAAAGCGACGGTTATCTTTGACGACTATACGTCAAAGCGAAATTCCACAATACGTTGGACACTTGCAGTCCGAGAAGTGCCTAGGAAATTGCTCCATTATGCTTGCAAATTGTAAGCTGCATTCGTATCACTTCTTTGATAGTAATTTGCATGTCTTGTGGTCGCTCAGATGCTAAAGAGAATAGCTTGAAAGCTTTGCTCGGAGAGGACACAGACAAATTGCTCTTTGACAGCTCTAATGGAAATGTGAATTTTTTTAAAGGCTGGTGTTCGTTTAACCAGGGCCTTAAATTAAATAAATGAGAAATGTAGATTAATCCATACTAATATCATAAATGCGAAAATGTGTCTGTCTGTCTGTCTATCAGTCTGTCTGTCTGCTACGCTTTCACGGTCCACCTGTTCAACCGATTTTGAGATAGGTTGTATCCCGGGGAAGGACATAGGCTACTTTTTATCCCGGAAAATAAAAGAGTTGATAAAAGATAAAATAAAAGAAGAATTTGACTTTGACTTTGTAAAAACCTCTCCGTTTACAATCATTCAATAGTGTCTGTGATAATCGCCTGGCACCTGAGTTGCATCTCTGCCGCGGACGCTTTTCAAACTTTATTCATTGTCTCAGTTGAAATGCGCTTGCATGCCGTCACCGTGTTCAGATTGGAGTTGTCTTTCGAACTTCTTGGTTCTTGAATAGAATTAATTTATTGCAATTGCATTAAAACGATAAGTTTACTACACGACTGCCCAAAAAAGGAGTGTTTTTAGAATTCATATTGTACTGCGTACTCAATATCTGAGCAGATTTGGGTGTAAGGGGTATTGTTAGAATCCTTTCATCAGCCCGAGTGGCACTGGCTATAAATTAAAAAAAAAAATTGGCAGAACAGTCTTGTTTTATATTTTGTCTATTTAATTAATTAGTTTATGGGAACTAATCTTGCTGAGCGGAGACCTAAAAACTTATAACTATTATTATTATTATTAACTTAATATTATAATTATTATTAACTTAAAAACTAGAATATAGCCACTTTGTCCAATTGGATTTAGGGTGTTATGGCCCAGGGACGCAACCTATCGCAGAGAGAGAGAGAGAAAGAGAGAGAGAGAGATGGATTCGTATTTCAGTTGTACTTATATATCTTACAAACGCTCCTCTCTCAGAGGAGCTGTTGTGTGCATACTTATCAGCAACTCATTTTCTCTGTTATTAATAAATTTAAAAATGAAAAACAATAACGAAAATCTCAAACTTTTGGTGTCAGTAATAGGTATTGAATTAAAGTTGACTTTAAGACCTCGCTCAGTCAATAATGACACCTTATTTACCCTAGCTTACCCTTCCACAACCGCAGTCAGGTACACACAAGTAAGCCCTTGACTGCGATCTCACCTGATGGTACTTAAATGATGATGCAGTCTAAGATGGTAGCGGGCTAACCTGTTAGGGGCATGGCAGTTATATTAAACCCATACCCCTATTCGGTTTCTACACAGCATCGTACCGGAACGCTAAATCGCTTGGCGGCACGTCTTTGCCGGTAGGGTGGTAACGAACCACGGCCGAAGCCTCCCAACAGGCCAGACCAAGGAAAATTCTGAAATTATAAATTCCCAAATTGACCCTGCTGGGGATCGAACCCGGGACCTCCGCACGCTCCGGGCCAACAGCGCTCAATACTGCGCCACGGAGGTCGTCAATGATACCCTAAAGCACGGTAATATTTAGATAATATTACCGTGCCTAAAGGGTCTACTTTTAGTGCTGTTATAGGGTCATACCTTTCCAGGTTATCACATTTCATCTTATGTTCTAATCTGAAAGGTGCTAGGCACTTAAGCCTCAAAACAGTTTCATTATTATGATCCAAACTTTCCCAATTGAAAGGATAATACAAAAGAAATTTATTTCGCCAAAGTTACTTTTATGGATCTCATTTTCTTTGTCTCCAGATATTGTATACTTTAAATGTGTTTCCCTAAAAGTGAAACAAACAAGTGGGAAAAAAATTGTTCTCTCGGAGAAATTCCTCGAGACTTTGACATTCACAACATTGCGCTGAAGGCCGAAGTTGAGTAAACAGTCTGCGCTTTTGTTTGGATTCCTAACTTCAAATGTTCATCACTCTTTCTGGAACATAAAATTTCATAAATTCATCCACTAGGTACATAACTTTGCCTTCGTATAATATTTCGTTCATATAAAAGTTAAGTTCTACCCCCAATTATAAGAACTCTGAAAAGAAAAGTTTATGAAAGCTTTAAAGTTTAAAATTTTTATTGGTCAGAAACAAGATAACAAAAAAAGTCATGGCGACGCTTTTAAATTTAAAGATTAACTTGACCTTTGGGAATATCAAACTTTTGAGAATTCGTGTACATACTGAACTAAAGTTTTAACATGGACTTCATAAATTAAATGTCATTTAGGATGAAATTTTACCTTAGGAATCATTTGTGGCATGCAAAATCATATCACAGGCCCGTTTTGTGACATTTCCGTATGTATGCATGTTTAGACGCCCAGCATGTGGCCCAGCCTCCTTTCGGTTGGTCGTGGGCTCGCTCCCCGGGTATGCATCTCTAACTTACTGGGAAATAAATCAAATATCACTTGCCACTAACTTAAGTGAGGAAACCTGCATGCCCGAGATTTCTCCATAATGTTCATAAAGGTTTGTGAGGCCTGGCCAAGACAAACTTGGCTAGCGTGGTAGACTATGGCCCAAACCTTCTCGCTCTGAGAGGACTCGTGCTCAGTAGTGAGCAGACAATGATGACTCATGAAAAAGTTTTCTTACAATGAAAATCTTGGACTATATTATACTACTAGCTGATGCCCGCGACTTCGTCCGCGTGGATTGAGATTTTTCCCTTCCCGCGGGAACTCTTTAATTTTCCGGGATAAAAAGTAAGTAATAAGTAGTAAATAGTAAGTAAGTATCTACATGAGCATTTAAAAACTCACTTAATAAAATCTCTGCACGACAAAGAATCCTTTGCACGAGACTGAATTCCGTTCCCAACTTCCTATTAGTCTGACAGACTAAGGTACAAGTTGCTCAAAGCAGTTTGAGGTATTGGAATGCAAGTCAACTCAGCTCGAAATAATGAAATCCTGTTAAACTTTCAGTCGGTATAAATAGAGAACTACATAAAGCGTGGAATACACATGCTACGTAGTAGCACATAAGCATGCTAGTTTAGGGCTAGTGCTACTTAGTAGCATACAATTAGCACGTGTATACGAAAAGAGCATGCTTCTGAATAAGCACGCTACTTAATCGCAAGCCGGTCTATTTTTTCGTGCTTACTAGCACACGGTGTAAGGCGCGGGTGAAAGGGGGGTTACTCCAAAGCATGTCTGAACGTATTCTATGCGAGCATGCTACTTGATTTGAAACGTTGTCAGTTTTCACGATAGCTCTATGGGGCATATGAGTCACCGGAGGCCAAAAATCTTAGAGTTATTTAGAGTGTCACTTTTCCTTATAAATGGCTCAATTTTTTTCAAAAGTTCATCAAATTTTAATGGCTGCATTCGTAAATGGTTTCTGAAAGCACCAATATCTTTTTGTCATATTATCTTTTAGTAAATGTGTTGCAAGTAAAAATATAACTGAATTTAATTCATTCCGCAAAGAAACGTCCATTTTGAATGCCAAATAATGAGCATGTGTATCTCAGACGTGCTAGAAAGAAGTATGCTCGTAATAAGCATGCTACTGAGGTCTGTGCTTTCATGAGCAAATGTATACACTCGGAAAGCATGCTTTAAATGAGCATACTACCTAGTAGCAAACAAGCGTGCTTTTCTAGTAGCATGTGTATTCCAGGCTTAATAAACGCAAATGTTCTACAGAGGAGAAAATTAATTGAACATTGAATGTCAAATTAATTTCTTATATTAGATGAAACCGTAACCGAAATCTTTTCCTAAACCCAAACATATTGTTTCATTGGTTGTAATTGCATTTTCTAGTGACCGCCTGCGGTTTTGCTCTCGTCTAAATTTAGAAAAATTCAGCCTATTTGATAATCGTTGTCTACTTTATAAAGGAAACCTCTGCGCAAAATTTCTAGGTCGAGGATTCCTTATAGATGGATATGCAATTATAAATGCGAAAGTTTGGATGGACGGATGGATGTAGGATGTTTGTTACTCAGTCACACCCGAACGGCTAAACGGATCTGGTTGATATTTGGCATAGATATATATTATTGTCTAGAATAATACATAGGTTACTTTTTATCCTAGAAAATTAAAAAGTTCCCGCGGGAACCAAAAAATCTCAACCACGCGGACGAAGTCGCGGGCATCAGCTAGTTTAATACCATAATCAAAAGGACAACCGCATGATATGACATTTAAATATAAATAGGTTTATGTGACAAAGCAATTAAAAATACTGTCCAAGATTCTGTTTAAGAAACATTTTGGGCATTCGTTTTGATTGATGTAGGACGTAGGTAATAGGTAATATAAAATTCTGGAAGCAAAATATTAAATTGTACTTGTAATTGAGGTAAAAATATGAAAGGGAATATTGCAAGCACCCAGCGTGGCGTTGCAGTTTTCACGTACCTCCTGACGATTTAATACCAACGGTTTTAATGTAGTGCCTGTAAATTACGCTCGGTTTTATTTTTCAGTCATGGTAAAATCAAGTGACACTTAGGCCCGCTTGCGTAACATCCATAAATCGTATTTAAAATCGTCCTAAACGCATTTATACGGTTAAATACAATTAGCGTCTTGCACAACGTAAATTTTTCTGCTAAATACAATTAGCGAACTGTCAAATTTAAACATCCCAGAATGGCTATTTAACGGCGCTAAACGTATTTAAGCTGTTGTCATTGCTGTCAGTTGTGTTATGAATTTAATAACAAATAAAAAAATGTATTTCTCTGTAAAACGTAAAGAGTGCACCAATTTGACGAATATTATTGAGCACACAATGGATTTTTTCGAACTACATTCTGACGACAACGAAGAAATCATAGAATATTATTATAAGTAGACCTCGACAACTCCTAGCACGAACTGATCTGTTCAACAGTTTTCCAGAAGACTGTGAGAATATTTTCGCCTGGATGCAGAGATCGGTAGAAATAGAAAAGGCTACTAACCTGTGTGTAGCTGCTGACAACCTACCTATCAGTTCTAATTGTTGTGGCTAGATAGCACGGATCAGCACATGATTCAAATATATGGGACAACTGTAAAATAAAACGCATCATAAAAGTCATACAGAAGTATATCCCGCATGAAATAAACGTGTTTGAGTTTGAAGAAAGCACGGGAAAGTGTAGCGCTAGCCACGACCCCCCTAGGTAGATGGGCCGAGTCGCAGGGAGCCGCTGCATCCGTGACACAAGACTGCGGCGTGTGGATGTCCTACAATAAACCTATGTACCGATCTTGATGAAAATTTGCAGAGATAGCTTACATCCTAGGCATAAACATAGGACACTTGATATCCAAGAAAATTAAAGGGTTAAAAAAGAAAGAGAGATTGAAGTTAATTGAAAACAAAATAAATAATAATATTTCTTTTTTGTTCGTCTGCTTGTTTTATTGCATCAGCTTTTTTACATTCTATGATGGAAGAATTAGTTCTATCGTCCTAAACATTACTTTATTTGTTCCTCGCTTTACTAAAATTGGGTCCCCCGACACCTGCTTTGTTGCGTTAAATCCAATTCAGATTATTTTAACCCAATATTTACTAAATTAATTTTATTATGGCTGTTCCAAAGTCATTGGGATGTTTTGGACTTTTTCAGTTTGAATTGCGTTTTGAAAAAAATTACGTTTCATTTCATGCGTAGTTGTAATGCAAACACAATTTCCTGTCAATCCATCACAAATGGTATGAAATGGAACGCAATTACTGCTTTACCGACTCGCTAAACCGATTTAGTTAAATGACATCCAAAAGAGCCTCGTGCAAGACGATCATAAATGCGATTAGGATAAACATGTTTACACAATTAAATACATTTAACTAATTTTATTTAGGAGATATTTAAATCAAACGTTACGCAAGTGGGCCTTATTGTAAGTAAAATATATGTTTAAATTGGAATGTGCTTTAATAAATAATATATTAAAACCTTGTAAGTGGCCAATTTCTGACTTGAAATTTTCGATATCTACTGTTGGTATTGATAACATAGAATTAGATAGATAGATAGATAAACTCTTTATTGCTACACAAGACATAAAAAATACATTGAAAAGGAAACAAAACAAAACAAACAAAACAAATTTATAACCTTCAATATCATCATACATTTAGAAAATCTGATTGTTGTTATATTTCTAGAGAACCTGTAGAGACGTTTTCATAATACCCACAAGACGATAAAATTATTGATCGTTGATCCTATCAGCTACTTAGCTACGGCGTGCATAATTATAGATGATCAAACGAACTTCCTGAAGTGAAGTTCGATCATTATTATATGAGTCGCTTCATTCGAAGATATAATTTTTACATTGTAGTTTCCTCAATCATGCAGCAACAATCGCACGATTTTTAGAGATGTTTTATTTTAGTATAATGATAAAATTCTCCCGCTTAAGGCATCCCTACCTGGTTACACATTCAATATTTGTTCGTCATTCTTTTTAGAGATATATAAGTACCTAATGTTATTGCAAAAATATATTTCGGGTTGGGTGGGTTGGGAATTTATTTATATATCTTCGAATGAAGCGACTCATATAATAATGATCGAACTTCACTTCAGGAAGTTCGTTTGATCATCTATTATATTTCGTCGCTTCATTCTTCAGATATAATTTTTACATTGTAGATGTTTAGAGATACAGAAAATATCTATTTTTGCAAGAACTGTATCCATGTTGAATAGATACTAATTATTGTTGTCAATATATTTTTTTATTTTTTTTTCAATCTCTTATTTGAGTCGTAATGTTTTAAGCAGCTTTATGCTTAAGGTTGGAATCATGTGCGGATTTCTTGATATTCTCATCTACGTATAGTTATATCATATGTATAGTTCATGAGTCTAAGATTTTTCTTAAGTATTCATTTTACTTTAGAAATACAATGTTGCGCTTTTTACATCAGCGCCTGAGTAACAAGCTTACAGGTTGGATGCAAGCAAATGAAACCAATAATTATTGATGTTAATGCTGCAAGATTTATAATCTAATCAAAAGTATATTAGCCGGCCCAGTACTTGGTTGTATTTACACACAACAGACGTCCAATGGGACGTTTGAACGTTTGGAAACCTACCCAGAAGGGGGGAGAAAATTATTATTTTTCAAAACGCGGCGGGAAAGGAACGGGTTATTCCGGTCCTGTTGTAGAGGTCCTTTATTGTTGTAGAGGTAAATTATGTGCCTGTAGTAACAGGCACATATTTAATAAAATTATTAATAATGGTACCATTTTATGATGTTTGTCAAAAAATTATGCCATAATCAAGATTATGGAATACGACAAATACCTATTTGTGTATAAGTTCCCCGCAGAATATAAATGAAAAATGATGAATATACTCGGTCGATATTGTGATAGACTACTAGCAGTGGCGTAACTATAGGGTGGCAGGACTGGCAAAATGCCACGGGCCCCCGACCAAAGAGGGCCCCGGCCCAAGAGGCCACGAGCTCAGAAATAACATCAGTGGTTTATTAAAATTAAATTCTAACGTGACTATTTTTACTGGGACGCCGGAGGGCCCCATCCGAAAAATTTGCCACGGGCCTCAGATGGTATAGTTACGCCACTGACTACTAGGTAGTACTAATGTCGACTTGGAGGTGTAAGTCGGTCGGTTTGGGCTTTAAACCCCACTGACGTTAGAAGCTTTAAATTAAGTGAGATATCAGGCTACTATACTTTTTTAACAATGGACAACCTAGTTGTTCATGTCGCTAAAAACATGTGTCATCAGTCATTATAAATTATTTAATATTCATAAGTACCTACTTATTTTTGAATGAATGCGTTAAATCATTTCCCTCCGTCAATTATTAAGGTAGACGCGCTGAGAGCGTGGATCTATACTCTTTACTCTTTTTACAAAAAACAAAGTATTTTAATTTTGCATTAAGCAATTTATTATGGAGTATGTTAAGGCGGAGTAAATTGTATGTTTTCCACGAGTGATAACGATGTAGGTATTATAATAACGACAGTGTCATGACGGTTTTTCAAAGATTGTTTCCAATATATGGACGATGCATAGATACTAAAGTTAAGATCCCGCTTCCGGCAGCATGAACTATGCATTATCCCGAGTTTGCAGTAATGCTTGCCCGCTAGCCCGCGAAAAATCTTTTTTTAAAAAAACAATAATACGATAAAATTTTACATTGTTAGGTACATCATACGAAGTCTACTTCCGGTCGTAAAAATACTCGCCGTTTAACCGACTTCCAAAACGGAAAAGGTTCTCAATTAGGTTTTTATTTTTCTGCCATCTTCTAAGTTTAGTCAACCATTCTTACGCGTCATCGGATGTATGATATATTATGCTTCCAGCACGATGGAGATATAAAACTAGAGATTTGAGCCCAAGAACATGTGGGTAGGAAAAACGTAAAACTTGTGGGTAATTTTTGCAATTTTACCACACATTTTTGTTGCAAATTTTCTTTGCACACCACTATGAGGCAAGATACTAGCCGCTTTTATTTTCGTTTTCTGTATCTACAGTATTCGTAAATAAATTGAATTTATATAACACTAAAGTACCTAGATAACTGATAAAAAGGATATATTCATTATCTCAGACCTTTTGTTACCTCTCTGACGGTGTATGTACGTTTGATACTGAGAGGTTTTATATTGTGAACAATTACATCTGGAAATTTTGAACCTGAGATCTTGACTATTTCATTCACTGAATGATTTACATTTCTTTCAGATCTATTCATTTATTATATTTTTCACCAAATTTTGGATCATTTCCTGTCTCTTCTATCTCCGAGTACCCCGAGGAGTTCTGGATCGAGCTCTGGACAAACTTAGAGCATCTATTAAATCTGCGTGTTAACCCCCGGTTAACCGCCAGGTTTTTCGGTTACATAATATTATCGTATGAAATATACAAGGCGTAACTTCTAGCCTCTGTTAAACCTTCGTGATAACTCACGGTTAACCACCAGGTTGTTCGCCTACACCCCATTGTTGTATGGAACGTACAAGACGAAACTTTGAGCGTGTATTTAAACCCTCGTGTTAACTCTCGGTTAACCGCCATGTTGTTCTGTTACATAATATTATAGTCTGAAAATGTAGGTACGAGACTATAAAGTTTTAGTCTCTGTGAAACCTTTGTGTTAACACTCTGTGAATCGTCAGGTTGTTCAGTTACACAATGATTTGTGATTTCTAGAGAAAAATGTTTGTTGTATGTTTTTCTTACACAGGTATGATGAAAAGTAAGGTAGACGGCCATCGTTTTAACTCTTGGTCAACCATCAGGCGTTTGTACGTTCGAATAAGCCGGTTTTCTGCTTTGAAAGCGATATAATTTAGCTGTATTTTAATGCAATATTATGATAGTGAAAAATTATTTTTATGCGAGGGTAGGTTGAATTATGAATGCATACCGGGAGTCTGATGAGGATTCTATAATAATCCTTCGACGATTACGTTTCTGTTGTTCGCGTTTTCGTTTCGGCATTTCACTTAAATATTCACTTTTAAAAGTTTTAACAAACAGTGCACGTGCGTTTGCTACGTCGCACGAAAAAAATATAATAAGAGTAAAAAGTAACTTTCTTTATAAGTAGGTAAATAATTAATTTACCTGTGTTCCGGATACTTCTCGAGTATTTGTGAACGAAACGAAATCAATTTGTGTTAGGCTTGCTAAGCCGGTCCTTAGTGACGAATCTGATATAGTTGGTCGTCTTTGACTCTTCACGACTTCCCCCTTGTTCAGAGAATGGTGAATTCGTCTTGTGCATGGTGCTCAACCTCATTTGTATCTCTAAAGAATACAATAAGTGAGCGGACGAATATGGAGGTAGTATGTACGCATTTTGCGTTAATTTTGTCTCGCGGACAAAAGCTTGCAGTTAATGTGCATATCTAGTCAAGGTGATAAGTATATATTCACTGCATGAGTGTCATAAGAATATGACTCATAATTAGCTCGCAGCTAATTATGATCTCGCAATTGACTCGCAGTCAATCCCGAGTTAAAAACACTTTTTTAGTTTGCAGTTAATGTGCATATTATCTAGTCCAGGTGGCACATATTCACTGCATGAGTGTCATAAGAATATGACTCATAATTGGCTCGCAGCCAATTATGATCTCGCAATTGACTCGCAGTCAATCCCGAGTTAAAAACACTTTTTAACACTTAGTAATAGAATTTTCGACTAACCTGCAAAGTTCTCGTCATCAGACGAGTCTAACGGGCGCCAATATTTCTCCTTATCCTGCTGTCGCTAGGAGTGTCTAGCTGGAAGGTTTGATTTGCGTCGTGTTACTTCGCTAGTAACCTCCCAGTGGATTAGCGTACTTTAACACGTACTTCGTGTAAGTACTAAGTAACTATAATTACTTAGGCGAGCCATGCTGAAGGGCTTAACCTTCTTCATGGTGCCTCTTGGGCAACCCGCCGGATGGACATTTAGAATAATTAAACGCTGCATAAAAGAATAATTTCATAAGCGTGTTTTATGCTGAAAAGTTTACTCTCCTTCGTTGTTACCTCTCGGGTAAACCCTAGGAAAACCTTTAGTGAGTTAGATATTATAATTATTAATGTAATAAATACGCAAGAGCCACAATAAAAGTGACAGAACTGTTTTGTTTAAGTACCTACCCACATACAACATAGTGTAATTTGACACTGCATGAAAATATAATTTAAGTATAATTTCTTAAGCCTGTCAGGCATGAAATAAATTGCTGAAATTGAAAGATTAAAGACTCACCGTTTTCCTGTAAGAAGCAGCGGCTGTTTCTTTTTCAATATTTTTTATTTAGATATAAAATAATAATATTAACTTTGTTGAAAGTGGGAACGTCCGATCGTTGCTACGCACGAAAAAAGAATGACGAACAAATATTGAATGTGTAACCAGGTAGGGATGCCTTAAGCGGGAGAATTTTATCATTATACTAAAATAAAACATCTCTAAAAATCGTGCGATTGTTGCTGCATGATTGAGGAAACTACAATGTAAAAATTATATCTGAAGAATGAAGCGACGAAATATAATTGAGTTATGCACGCCGTATTCAATATGCACTCTACGCCGTAGCAGGAGTATATTATGTGTTCTTTGGCCCTAGCTAAGCAGCTGAAATCGTCATAGTAATACTTATTTAAATTCATAATAATTATTATTGATTACTTTTTATTATTTATTTTTTTCCACTTACTAGGTTTTGTTTTACAGGTGCCCAATTATAATTATGTGGTAAAGGAATTCAGTATTATATTAAATAGGACAAGTATTTTTGAAATGATAATATGTAGTATTCACCAATCTATAGGGCCGAGTATTTTTAGGTCAACAAAAAAGTATTATGTAGGTAATTAGTACTATGCCAATTTATATTAAATTCTGTATTGTAAATCATAAATATTGAAATTGGTTAATCCGTAAGCCTTGCATTTTTGATGACACGATATTTTATATTATTACTGACTGCAATATTGCTGCCTGAGGCTACAGTCAGACAACGTCTATGTTTACGTAAGCAATAATAAATACGAGGCATTCGTTTGAGATTAAATTTATTCATCATTTAAAGTCTCACAATGCGGAGCGCTTGAAATCCATACTAATATTATAAATGCGAAAGTGTGTCTGTGTCTGTCTGTCTGTCTGCTACGCTTTCACGGCTCATCTGTCTAACCGATTTTGATGAAATTTGGTACAGGGATATTTTGTATCCCGGGGAAGGACATAGGTTACTTTTTATCCCTGAAAAGTCAAGAGTTCCTGCGAGCACGGACGAAGTCGTGGGCATCATCTAGTATATATTAGGTATATTTTTTTACCGAAATAGTTTTTTTGGTTACGGATTTTTAATAAAGTTGGGAAAAGGGAGCAGATAGAGTCTATCTGCTACCATTTTCAATTAATTGTACCAGTCTTTCTATCAGAGTATTGTAATTTTGCACTATCCGGATTATAATCAAACTATCCTTAGCCCAAATTTTAATTAGAATTAGCTGAAAAATTGATAAATTTTTGAGGCTTTTTTGCCTGATTTTAAATAGCATTTCAAATGAGGCAAAAATAAGGAATGCGTCACTCTACTATCAATAATAATCTCGTACTTCGATATTTAAAGTAAGTAGTAGGTAACTCAAACGTATGAGTATCCATAGGTACATTATCTATTATATAGCACTATAGGAACATCCTCTTGTAGAGGACTTGAAGCATGTACCTAACTATCTTAAGAGGATATGGCATGAACGGGAAACTTTGAGAATAGGTATTGAACAGATAAATTGCCGTCGCGCTACTCCTCGAATAGAATTCCATAACACCCGATAGGGACAACTGCAGCTTGGACCGATAATACCTATGAAAAACAGTCGAATTCTTACTCTCGTATTTTTCTGTTTCCTCTTCCAAAACATAACCGATTTTAATTCTTTTTTTACGAATAATTTAAGAAGGACTCGGGCTATGCCGGTATGTTTTTCTTTTTTTGATTATATCCGTCAAATTTATTTGCAGGATCTCTGATGATGGCACGAAAACTGGGCCATTTTTTGCTATTTTTGAAGGTTCCTTGTTCTTAAAATAATTAATTTATTGAAAAAAGCAAAACATAGGAGCATGGCACGGACACATATGGATTTTATGGAGCAAGAATATTTTATCTATTGTAATTATCCACGGAGGAAATAGACAAATGTTTTTGTTTGGAGAAATCGCCGGGAGAATTCCTCTTAACACCTTCTTGTACCATATTATAATCAGTACGATAGTTCTTTCGCGGCTTTTGCAACGTGTTCCCCGAGTTTGTTGACTATGCGTAAATCTGTTATTTTGAGATGTCAAATCATTGATGCTTTTCCAAAAATTTTGAAAAAAATATAATAAGTATGTGTCAAACGGTCCCTGTTTGACATATATTTCTTTCAAAATTCAGACTAGTAGTTCCTAACATGATTTTTAGCGTTTCAACTATATCGTGCGTGATATTCATTAAAATCATAATATAATATAATATTATATTACATTTCTAACTCACGTGATTTATCATGTTTATAATGTACTATTCTTGGTTCCTTTCATCTTAGCTAAATTAACTTTCTAAGTTAAATCATACTTAGATTCCGACGCATGAACAACATTTTGTCGAAAGACATATCGCTGGTTTGAGCTTATACTTATAATTTGAGAGCGCTTAACCCCTTTCATCGGGTCGGTTGAGGTCCCTCTCACCACGTGAGCTCTTCACAGTGCCTATTAATGGATAACTGCTTGAGCTATCGCATTGCCATTGATCTCAAACTCAAAAGGAATAAGCGCTTCTATCCTATTTTCCTTTGTTCTTTAGCGCTAATCTAACGTACACAAATTACTAATTTACGAATAAAATATATAAAAGCGAAAGACGTGTATTTGTTAGTTTGTTCTTTGGCTTTGTTGGAGCAACAAAGAAACGGATTGACGAGGTTTCTTTTATGAGAGTAGCATAAGCTACTTTAATAAGCCTATCCTACTTAATTTTCCTATATAATAACAAAATCAAAGTGTTCTCCCGGAATTTCTAAAACCTAAATCCACGCGGGCATAGTTGGGGCACCACTAAACAAATTAAAATATCGCGGTCCTAATTTATTACCTATACCTGCTTAGTATTTTTAAAGAGTAAACTCCAAGATGCTTGCTAGTTATTCTCAGTAGATATGGAATCCTGAATCTGTGGTTAAACTCACATCACGATTCAAAAGCACGGAACCCTACTAGGACCTGGTACTCGCCTTAGACACCTTTGTATAAAGTATAAATGAAGTCGGTTAAAAAACAAAAGTATTCGAAACATATTAGTAAATATTATAAGTTATTAATTAAACAGTAAATACCACAGTAACACAGTTAACAGTAGTGTTAACGACCTCCGTGGTGCAGTGTGTAGCGCTGTTGTCTTAACGTGCGGGTGTCCCGGGTTCGATCCCCGGCAGGGTCAATTTGGGAATTTATAATTTCTGAATTTTCCCTGGTCTGGCCTGGTGGGAGGCTTCGGCCGTGGCTAGTTACCACCCTACCGGCAAAGACGTGCCGCCAAGCGATTTAGCGTTCCGGTACGATGCTGTGTAGAAACCGAATAGGGGTATGAGTTTAATATAACTAAGGGCTATCTTGTAGTGGATTAAAAAAAAAAAAGTATTTACAAGATAAAGTAAGTATAGTCCCACAAACTTATCTGACCCGGTGATAGCGTCGCTAGAAGGTAATATGAAAAATTAAATTTAAAAAAACTTAACAGGCATAATAATTAATTCAAATTTTGGCCACCGGGTCAGACAAGTTTGTCGGACTGTAAGTAAATAGAACAATATTTCATGTCAAATTTGATATTATATTGTTGAGCATGTAAATTACAAGGGAGGAAGTGTTGGAATGCAGCTCACGATCCGCAGGCATAATGGAGCAATTTCCCAGTCATTTCCCCGTGGCTGCAAGATTTAGATATCTTGTGGTAGGTATTATAGCATCGGAGACAACGACGTTTGACGATGACGATTAAACGCAAAGCTGTAAATCTTTGTAGCCATTATTACTATAATTATTCTAGCCACTATTGCTACAGTTATTACTGTAGCGGTAAAGGGTGTCCAGACATTTATTTTTAGCAATAAAAGAAAAACTGTATAAACTGCAACAATAATTATATTTTTAACCGACTTCAAAAAAAGGAGGAGGTTCTCAATTCGACTGTATGTTCTTTTTTTTTTGTATGTTTGTTACGCGATTTCTCCGCCAATTATGAACCGATTTTGATAATTCTTTTTTTGTTTGGTAGGCCATACTTCAGAGGTGGTCCCATTTTAATTTGGTGAAGATCTGATGAATATCTCCGGAGATGGAGAACGGAACTCCTCAATGGATAAGAGTAAATTGCTCGCGATCAGTGTGATAGTTTTGTAAACAGTATGTTTTAACCATGCATAGCATATCTTTTTTTTTTCAGGGTTTGTACCAAAATGGTAAAAATGGAACCCTTATGGTGCGACTTTCTCCGTCCGTCTGTCACAGTCGATTATTTCAGTTACTATTAAAGCTATTGACATGAAATTTGGAACAGTAATGTATATAATAGTGGCCCAATATCATCGAAAACAAAAAAAATTGAAAATTATTTTTAGTTTAATTAAAAAAGTGGGGAAAATCAGGGTTTTGAAATTTCAAAGTAGGATAACTATACCAAGTGGGGTATCATATGAAAGGACTTTGTACTTGACTTGTACACTCTAAAACAGATTTTTATTTATTTTAATGCATAGTTGTTTTGGATTTATGGGAATTGTCAAAAAAAATACCGTTCCCCCCTTGGAACTCTACCGTATTACGCGTTCAGCACTCACAGCGCAAAAAAAAAATTACAAGTAAAATAAATAGCAAAAACTGTGGGGCCACTAAAAATTGTGAAATAAAAAATTTTCAAAAAAAAAAAACCGACTTCAAAAACCACAAACACTAAAAAGTAAAAAATAATTTAATTTATTATGTATACAAGAGTTAATGTAGTTCTATAATAACATTTTTTTTGAGTCGGTGCCAATGTGGAGTCACGTCAACAATAATGAAGAGTAGGTAGACGGTTCATGCGGCTAATTGGTACCGACTCCAAAAAATGTTATTATAGAACTACATTAACTCTTGTTTACATAATAAATTAAATTATTTTTTACTTTTTAGTGTTTGTGGTTTTTGAAGTCGGTTTTTTTTTTTTTGAAAATTTTTTATTTCACAATTTTTGATTGCTTTTATTTTCACAAGAATGTTATCACGGGTCTACACAAAAGATTTGTAAATTGTGATATTATTTAATTAGAAACTTTATAAGAAACTATGTATTCACAAAAAACATTGTATTATTAAAAGTCTGAACACTTTAAATACAATATAATTCACGATCCAAAGCCAGATTTCCATTTCACTATTACAAATTCTGTGATATTACTCCATATTATTTTTTATCTATTAAGTTTTTTATTTCCTATTTCACTTTTGACTTTTGAATTTCGACGATCCTAAATTTCTAGTATAATTATTTATATTTTATTAAGAAATTAACTTATTATTAGCTTTAAATAAAGAGACCCCTGTTACTTTTAATTATTACAGTGTATAATTATTGTTAAATACCTACTTAGTTAAGTAACAAAATAAATAGTTACGATAAAGTCATATCCGTAATATTGCATTATATTAAATAATTTTTTATTCATATAATAAAATAATCACTTTAATTTTATGCTTAATATAAATAATTATCGTCGCTGAAAATATTTTCCCTTTGCTATTTTACCAATAACCCCAATACCACCGCAAATGAAATAACAATCAGCTTTATAGTAGCTTAATGTTAACAGTTCAATATAGTTGGTATAGTATGATGAAATTTAAATCAAATCAAATAAATATTATAAATGCGAAAGTTTGGATGGATGGATGTATGGATGTATGTTTGTTACTCAATCACGCTCCAACGGATGAACGGATCTGGATGAAATTTGGCACAGAGATAGATTATAGTCTGGAATAGCACATAGGCTACTTTTTATCCCGGAAAATTAAAGAGTTCCCGCGGGAACCGAAAAACCTCAATCCACGCGGACGAAGTCGCGGGCATCAGCTAGTTTGTAAATAACCGCATTCAAGATCTGAATATAATAATAATTTATGACCGTTTTAGTTTAAAATATAACTTCAGTTTATCTAATGTTTCATATTATTAAACAGTTTTGTCTGCGCTCATGATAAGGTACCTACCTCGTGGCAATTCAGTCAGATAAAATCTGGTGGGAGGCTTCGGCCGTGGCTAGTTACCACCCAACCGGTAACGACATGCCTCCAAGCGATTTAGCGTTCTGGTACGATGCCGTGTAGAAACCGAATAGGGGTATGGGTTTAATATAACTGCCATGCCTCTAACAGGTTAGCCCGCTACCATTTTAGGTTGCACCATCACTTACCACCAGGTGATATCGTAGTCAAGGATCGATCGTACTAACTTGTTGTAGTGGATAAAAAAAATTGGTTTCCTCACGGCATCCGGAAACATGAAGCTTTTCCGTCAAGACACCCTAGTCAAGACGCTGATTGTGACTTGGCCGGTTGGATAATACGAGTTGTAAATGAAACAGCCGATCCCACTCGACCAAAGTGTAGGATTACAAAATAACTCTCAGCTTAAATATTTAAAAATAATATACTACGAGTACGTAAAAAAATTGTATAATTTAAATATCGTTTAACCCCGAAAGCTGTAACTAAACACAATCAATGTTCTTCGATAATTTACTTAAATTGGGCAGCCGGCAATAATATTATCTGCTCTTGTAAACATAGTTGCTCGATTACCCGTAACCAAATATTTTCGACGTTTATTTAAATTGATGTTTCATAAAATCGGTGGTTTTGTTTAAATTCCGGCAGCAAAATGTTCAATTATATTAATGAGACAGTTATTGTCTGTAAAAATATGACGTCAGGAAAATTGCAAGCGCTATTTCCATCGCTGCAGTTTTCACGTTCCGTCGATTTTATATCATTACGCTTTTAAAGTAATGCCCGTAAATTATGTTTGATTTCATGTTTCATTTATTCCTTTTTTCGAAGGAGGACAGATGCTTTTCTCCCGAATAGCTTTTACTACTTTAAACTATATTCGATTTATTTGTGAGAATATGGGACGGTACAAGATGTTCAAAATATAAAATATTAAAAGTATTAAAGTGGCTTAAATTAATACATTACTGTTTACTTCAGGTTGGCGAAGTCTGCATTTTTTATTAACAAGTACCTATAATCAGCGATACTCTTTTTTTCAACAATTTTAGGGTTCCAACAAAGTATGTAAAGTAGGTTTTTCGGTATACCAAAAAATATCTATAGGTATGGGAATGCAGTGAAATGTTTTATTTCATGTAGGACAACTTGATTCAATAATGATATCACAGGACTCTACACTGCACCGCGCTGCTTTGTAAAGTAGATTCTACTGAGAAGAGCCGGCAAGAAACTCTGCTCTTGTTGGTCCCCAAGTAATTGGGCACGATGCGAAAATAACAATATTCTATGTAAGAGCCGGTCCACACGATGCGTTGCGAACGCGCTGCGGCGCCGCTGTCCTACATATTTATTTAATCGTATGGCGTTTAGTACTAATAAGCGTTTTTAAAAAAGAACGCTTATTTTGCCTTTAAGTTCGTCGCTCGTTTAGCACCACCAAGGGGACACGTGCAGGGAGGTAGAAGGTAGTTCCTGCGGACGTGAGCGACGGGGCATCCCCGTACATAGATTCAATTAGACGAGGGAGTAGTGTAACACTTTGCGATGCCAGTCCATTCCGTTCCGATCCATTTTTATTACCAGACTGTACCTTACTAATAGGTACTTATCTGAGGACACGATTACACTCGTAAGTTTTTACGTGAGTAGCGTATGGAAGTAACTTACATATTATTTAACATTTGCATGTGATACGCTACTAACAAGAGTGTTTACATTTCGTAAGTTACTCAATTAAGCAATTTACTTGAATAAAACTTACAAGTGTATACGTGGCCTAACACTCTCCACAGCGGCGCCGTACCAAACCGCGCCATAGCAACCTTGCGACACCGCACTGTGACCGCACTACACCTGCACATAATGTGGACAGGCTCTTACAGATCACTTTACACCCTACAGATCTTTAATGTGAAAGAAAAAATAATGTTACTTAAGTGTTATACATTGATTGAGTCCAGATGAATAAGATTTCATAACCGCTTGTACTCAAAGAAAGTTAAATTACTTTTAAATGTTCTTCATAGTCGTCGATAAAATTAATTAAGCCGAGGAAGCGGAAAAGTTTTAATTCGTGACCACAAATCGATTGGAGGGAAAGATCAAAATTATTCACTAGTACAATAACTTTACGAGCATTGTGGCCGAAGAACATTGGGAAGTTTTCTTGTTAAAACTTCTCTATTGCGAAATGAGAATAATAATTCTTGTAGCCGTTCCATTATGAAGAAACATAGGATTCCCTTTAAAAATCTACCTTTGAGAAGTGATTCATAATGAATAGAAACAGTTTATAAAATTTTTCCACTTAACTAAAGTTTCAATAGCTGCTTTCTGCGATCGATTCTCTGTTATATTATACCTATTACCTTATTGTTGATAAAGCACCTAATTTCAATTCAATTATAATTTTTGTTTAGTTTAGGTACTACTGCTGGTTGATTCACCCTGGCTTCTGCAGACTGGAAATCGCTATGAATCGTTTAGAAGTAATAATCTCTTCCAGGACTTTCTGAACTTCTTTGGGCTATTTTAGAAAAACATGCCTATAATATTATGTGTAATTAATACTCACTCCACACCGCATAAGTTGTGAGGGTCAATTATAATAATTAATATTTTTGTTTGACGACCTTTCTAGCGCAGCAGTAGTGAGTGCTGTTGTTTTAATAAGCGGGTGGTCCCTGGTTTGATCACCGAAAGGGTCAATTTCGGAATTAACACTTTTCGGAAATTTCTCTGGCCTGGTGGAAGACTTCAGTAGTGGTTAGTTACCACCCTACCAGCAATGACGTGCCGCGAAGCGATTTAGTGTTCCGGTACGATGTCGTGTAGAAACCGATAAGGGGTAAGGGTTTAATACAGCTGCCATAACTAAGTAACGGGTTAATATGCTACCAAAACCAATCCATCCATAAATAATGCGAACTAAAAAGAGAACCTTCTCAGGTTATCTTTTTTATTCGCATTATGCTCCTAGAAATTTTATTAAAAAATCGTTGTAATAAATACTGCACTGATCGTGTATATAAAAGGATAAGATAATAAAAAGTTTTGGAAAGTTCAAAGCCTCTACGTGATTGCCTCCCCGGGCTATACAAACCTGAACTAACTAATGGAAATTTGAAATTTTCAAGTCTCTCCAATTATCTGAAAGTGTTTTTCGAAGTATAACAAGTTCTCGGTAAATATTAGAAGGGTATTTTAGCGTAAAATTATACACTCAAAATATATTCCAAATATAATAATACTGACCTACTAGATGATGTCCACAACTTCGTCTACATGGATACTGGTTTTTCAAAATCTTGGGTATCATCTAGTAGACTATAAGGCACAGAGGTACATTATTATGTAATATTACTAGCTGATGCCCGCGACTTCGTCCGTGTGGATCGAGGTATTTCGGTGCCCGCGGGAACTCCTTAATTTTCCGAGATAATAAGTAGCCTATGTGTTATTCCAGACTATAATATCCAGATCCATTCAGCCGTTGGGGCGTGATTGAGTAACAAACATCCACACATCCATACATCCATACATCCATACATCCATACATCCATACATCCATCCAAACTTTCGCATTTATAATATTTATATTTGATATCTGTTATAGGGTACAGAGATAGCTCGCTAGCTAGCTAGCTAGTACTATACCCAGACACGGGGGCTTCTTTTATCCCGCAATAACTTGGATGTGCAGTTACCCTGCAACATCAGTATTGAGGAGTTGGATTCAGTTCTTCTTTTTTGTTCTTCTATCCACTGAAAAAAAGTTACGGTTTAGAAACCCGAGGTTTCTCGAGGAGGAGCAATCGTAAAAAATACATAAAAAATGTATATATAAGGAAGTCGGGTAAAAACCGGTAAACAATATTATTATCACTAAGTAACATTTACAAAAATAGCTTGGAATAACTTACCAAATATGTAAGTTAAAGGAATTTCTTACGGGCATCAGAAATATTTCAATACAAACTCAAAACACATTTGCAACGCCAGCGGAACCAGTCTTCTCAGACCTCGTGAAGACAGCCGGAAAATTAAAAAATACACAATTTCCGACTTCCTCGACTTCCAATACCTTATCATTTATAACGCTCATATAATACTTGTATAAGGTGGAAGCCAGAAGAAACACGCAAACTCTTTACGAAGTAATATTAAATTATGTTTAAAGAGTTTAAGGTTCAAAGAATTCAAAGATTTTATTTAACTTCTATTGAAAAAGAAAAATATAAAGTGTCTTTATTGAATTACTTTTGAAGAATTAAATACCACAGATTCTTCCGTTCCATACTGAAGGGACGCAAGGGGACGCATCAGGAAACAAATGCGATTCAAATTCAGATGAATCGTCCCAACTCGGGAAAAATTTACCAGGAAATTTGTACATTCGAGTCCGGGTTATCAAAATATTTTATTTTTTAGGACCTTAGTCGTCTTACAATATTACAAACTACTATTTACTAGCCCTATTTGACGAACTGTTAGTTTGTCATAATATAAAAGTGCTTCTTTAATTATTACAAAATGATCTTCTATAGAGGCATATTTTAAGTTTTTAAAACTGATTAAAACTGTGACTAAAATATGTGTTAGCTAGCTTGACGTGTAACATATTGTACTAGCACCGCTGAATAGATAAATAAGCCTACTCACTGACTAACAGAATACTTAAATTGTGGTTCTAGCATTGAAATAGGGTACATACTGGACACCAAATAAAAGGAATATGTTTTTTTAGGACTATGTACCAAAAACTTTTACACAATTTAAATTTAATTTAACAGAAGGAACTTAAAACTTTGTAACAAAAAACTTTTTTAATCTTGACTGTGTTTAAATAGTCCTGAGTAGAGTGCGCTTCGTACTGTTTTCAAAGTTTAACTTTAGTACAGTAAATATTCTGAAGGCAATATCATTTTATTTTAAAACTACATTTGGAATAAAGTAGAGAAATAAAGCTCATATTTCTGTCTGTGTCTGAGTCGGTCGTAGGTGGTTGGTATTTAGGTAAGTATTAACTTGGTTGCAACTTTTATACCATCGATAATATTAAACGCATGTGATATTAAAATGTTATGCGTTTACTTAAAATGCTTCATAAATTACTCTAGGTTTTAGTTTTGAGCATTATCCTCGATAAGGTTATGGGCAAGCCAAAATCTTCTTTTCCCATCTGATCCTCAGTATATTTTACTATGATAATTACAAGCCTTGTTACTTATGTCAATTTTTGAAGTATGTACCTATTTATTATACACTCTGCAAATCATTGCTGAAGAATACATACATATAAATAGGCATTTAAAGTGAGTGTTATGTTTGAAAATTTCACTTGACGTAGTTTCAAGAAAACAGTTCAACCCAAACAATTCGATAACCACAAATACGTATTAAGCTTTACAAGGGTCTCAACCCGAGAAACCGCCGAACAGTGACGATGCTATTCTTACTTGAGAAAACTTTCTTCATAATATCTGTCTTTGCCAGCTTAAGAAACATAGTTTAACGTAAAAACGTTAAAGGTATTATTTAGAAACAGTATTAGAATTAGAATCAGTATAGAAATTACTAATTTAATAATGCACGTTATTATAATTCAATAGAATACTAATTGAAAATTGAAATATTATTACAATATACTGCAATGTAGTTATAAGTACAATCCTTGAACACTTTTATGGAGTGTCCAACATCGAAATAAAATTGTGGTCCAGAAACTTATTTTGTATTATTATGTAAAAAAAGTTATTCTTTAAAACCCCTGATTGTGACTATGTGCTTATCGAATTTATTTCCCAAAAACGGAGACCCGTAGAATTTTAATGTTCATGTAAAAATATATTTTATTGAACTTCAATAAAATTGCAAAAGCAATTCAACTAATGGTTATTTTACCTTTACAGCTTCATGCTGCGTGACGTGCATGTAATGCGGTTAAACTGAAAAGCTCCAGGAAAACTACCGACAAAAACCAAGCCCCCAGTTCATATTAGCCAAGCACGTTCGAAAAACATCAGCATGCCTGCGCGTCCTGTCATGAAGCACGGCCCTCGCGATTCCCTTACTTCAGTACAACTTGAGATAACTTATTTGAGTGCAATCCTATCTCACACTGATCACGAAGCAAAACCTGCGTGCCATTACGAGCGATCAATTACTGTCAATAGAAAATTTTAATAACAGTTTTGACCATACACATACACGTAAATATATGTGTCAAGTGTATTAGTAAAGTTTATGGTATATATTGTACACGTTTGCCGTATGCATTTGCCGAGTGTGTTAGGCCAATGTATACCAGGTAAATTGAACGAGGCAATAAATATTCCTAGAACATAGCACGCTGTTAATAACAAGCACAAAAATCACGTGATACTTACTTTTTTTTTAAATTGCATAACATAACCAATTCCATGCCTAAATAAATACGTACGTGCGTTTGATTGTAACAATAAATTTTTACTTTGGTAACACCTGATGACCATTTTTTACGATTTAATTGGGTATTTGTCTAGGTACTATTCAAATAAATTACTTTTTAGTGATTAATAAGTAGAGGATCTCCCAAAAGTCGTAATATCCACGTCTCCTGATAGTTTTATGTTTAATAACCATTTTAAACAATCGATTAAAGTAAAAATGTGCGTTGAACTTTAATGACGTCAAATTTCAGAATTTCATATAAATCCCACACATAAGACGCCTTTCGACGTCTGAAAAAAAGTTGCTGATTTGACTATTTGTCAAATACCCAATTTGGAGAACGTGAACTATAATTGGTAAGTTAAGCTACCCAAGGGCCAATTTCTCCAACTAACGATTAGTTTTGATGTTTTGACAGCTGATGTATACTTAAGAATTCTGTTATTGTAGGCAAAACGTTATTCTGAGTTGCGGAATGCGGACTCAGAATATTTACTACCGCAATCCGGGTATCACGTCACCTTCATGATCATACCAGAAATGAGGAGGTCAGAAAAATTAGAGTAACAATATGGCGCTTTGAGTTACGTAGTGGAACAGATTTAGTGCTAATGGCAGTGCATATAGCTTATACAGCTGATAAACTTTAGGGCCCCAAAAACCAGCTAGTAGTATTTTCACTAGGTAGTCAAACGATCTCAAGCCAGTCCTAGAGAGCCACTGAACACAAAATGTGTATATTATGTATACCTATCAATATTCTGAAGAAATCCTAAGTACCTATGTCTAACAATAGGAATAATAATATGAAGAAAAATTCAGAGACATGCCAAAGGATTTTTTTTCAAAAGTGATCTTTTGATAATGGATATACTTTACCAAAATTATGAATGACATGCTAGACGAACAGAAATTATGAATGACATGCTAAAACAGATGATGCCACACTTAGAGCACATAAATATTATAAGTACGTTGAAAGCAATGTTAAAATGTCTGAAGGTGAAAAGGGAAAGAAAAATGAGAATTGTAATTCTTAGGCTTAGTTTATGAAAATATTATAGGAATTGTTGTAGCAAGCAAAAAGAGATCCACCAAGTAATGTAAGTACAACTTTCATTAAACATACTACAAATTACAAAACCTATCCACATAAATATTATAAATGCGAAAGTTTGGATGGATGGATGTATGTATGTATGGATGTATGTTTGTTACTCAATCACGCTCCAACGGATGAACGGATCTGGATGAAATTTGGCACAGAGATAGATTATAGTCTGGAATAGCACATAGGCTACTTTTTATCCCGGAAAATTAAGAAGTTCCCGCGGGAATCAAAAAAACCTCAACCACGCGGACGAAGTCGCGGGCATCAGCTAGTAGGTATATATAATCATCTCAGTAGACCTATTTACATATAAATTCAATTTTATTCAAAATTGTTTTTTTCCAAATAAACGTTTACGAGCAAAAAATACAAAGAAAGAAAAATGTTTTAAGGGTAAAATAAAAATCTAATTTTATAAAAATGTGAATTTTATTTTATACTATTAAATAAATGACGCAGAAATCGTATACGACGTGCTTTGCATTCCAATGCAGTGCAAACGATGCAACCATCCGGGAAATTACTGATAAAAAGCTGCGTCAATCGAGCTAATAAATATTCCTACAACACAACAAGCTGTCAAGCCGTGAACAGGTTAACATAAATTATGGAAAAATTACAAAAAAATAACACTTTAACATGCGCAATAAAATACAAGTGTTAAATAAAATAACGCTCATCTCGTTATAGTCATCAATTTTGCAACACCGCGGACCCTAATAAATTAATCAGGGAATGCATTAAGGCACGGGTGCGATAAATTGCATGATAATTTTCGCTCGCATTTTACGGTAAAACTTCATAATTTTCTCACATAGTAAATTCTTATTAACTTTACACTTTCTGTTGAGATTTTGCGAGAATAGAAATTCTTTTGCATACTAAGTAGTATGAAATTCTATTACTGTTCCACTGTCAAGCGAAGGTTTTCTTTCGCATACGGGAAAAGGCTAAGCTCCATCGCGGATATCCGTTTCTACGGAGTTAAGCGATAAGCGAAACTGAAAAAGTTTTTTAGTTTCGCTTCCAGATTAGAGCTAAGCGAGACAAATTTTATATAATTACTGTATCATGTTATGTATATAGTGGTTTAGACACTCAACCTCCTATGCGGCATCGCGGGTTCGATCCCCGGGCATGCACCTCTACCTTTTCGGAGTTAGGTAGGTATGTGAGTTTTAAGAATATCACTTGCTTCAAACGGTGAAGGAAAACATCGCGGGGAAAACTGCATGCCCGAGAGTTCTTCAAAATGTTTTCGAAGGTGTGTCTTGTCTGCCAATCCGCACTTGGCCGGCGTGGTAGACTATGTCCAAATTATTTTCATTCCGAGAAGATATTTAGCTCAGTAGTGCCGGCAATGGGTTGTAATGATGGTAATGATGACCTTCAGTTACTCGTATTTCAGATATGCCTTTATTAAACTAAAACACATAGACACTGTTTATCCAGATACTCGTAAATAGAAAAAACATACGCGCCGAGTTGAGAACCTCCCCATTGTGGTAATTGGCTTTCCATAAAGTCCCATTAGATTAATAATTACATAGCTGGGTATTAGGCTTAGTTTCACTTTCAAGTTGAAATAGCTTAACGTAATCTTGGTTTCGGACAAGAGTTAAGTTAGTTTATAAGTCCACCCACGATTTGAAACTAACTAATCAACGTTCACCGCAATTTGTCTCTTCTAAGAAGCTGATCTCACAATCGATCGTGAGCCCGACCCGTATATCTGGAGCTGTAAATTGTGGTCAGTGGATACTCCAGCCAGAAATGTAATTTCTCTCGTATAGGTGGATAAACGACGTTAAGATTTCTTATCATTTCTTGCGGAAAAGAACAAAGGAATTCTATCTGAAAATATCTGAGTTAGGGATGTTAGCAGTGTTGAGCTGAGCTGTAGGTACATAAGTTTGGAAATTGAGGGACGAGCGTTTGCAGAATTTTATTAAGTTTATTAGTTATAATTCATGTATGAAGTTTATAATATTGTTAACTAGCTGATGCCCGCGACTTCGTCCGCGTGGATGTACCAAGTTTCATCGAAATAACTTGAGAAATGACGGACTTTTATACAAACTTTCAACCCCTATTTCACCCCTTTGGGGGTGGAATTTTGAAAAACTGAAACATGTATGTTTTCATTTTTAACCCGCAGCTCATATACCAAGTTTCATGGATATAACTTGAGAAATGAAGGACTTTCATACAAACATTCAACCCCTATTTCACCCCTTCGGGGGTAAAATTTACAAAAACTGTGATACACTTATTTCTTCATTTTTAACCGGTAGCTTGTATACCAAGTTTAATCGATATAACTTGAGAAATGACGGACTTTCATACAAACTTTCACCCCCTATTTCACCTCCTTAGGGGTGGAATTTTGAAAAACTGTGACACACATACTTCTTTATTTTTTACCGTAAGCCAAAATAAAAAGTTTCGTTGATATAACTTGTAAAACATCTTGAGAAACGAAGGACTTTCATACCAACTTTCATCCCCTATTTCACCCTTTTGGGGGTCGAATTTTCAAAAACTGTGAAACACGTATGTCTCCATTTTCAACCCGCAGCTCATATGTCAAGTTTCATGGCTCTAACTTGAGAAATTAAGGACTTTCATACAAACTTTCAACCCCTATTTCACCCCTTCGGGGGTAGAATTTCGGGATAAAAAGTATCCTATGTCCTACCTCGTAGTATGGGCTCAAATCGTGCCAAGTTTCGTTTGAATTCATTCGGTAGTTTCGGCGTGATGCGCGGCCAAGATACAGACAGACAGACAGACAGACAGACAGACAGACAGACAGACAGACAGACAAAAATGAAAAAAATTAGATTTGGCTTCAGTATGGAATAAACAGTGCCCTCCAAAAAAAATTTTTAAAATATCTTCAATGTACAGAATTGGACCTGTTACAGTTTTATTATAAGTATTATATTACATAACGTGTATTTTTAAAAATAGCATAAGCTGGCTAATAGTAGAATAGTTTTTTAACGATGGAATTTTGAGGAATCAAAGAGCTTGTGTTGGAACGAAACCTGTGCAATTCTTTATTTTGAAGGATATTTTTGCTAATTATATTTTATACTAGCAGATGCCCGCGACTTCGTCCGCGTGAAATAAGTTTTTTTAAATTCCCTCGGGAACTCCCTAATTTCGAGGGTTAATTTGGGTGCGTTCCGAAATACACTGAGAGCACTGAAAGTCCCCAGTAAAGAGCACTGCCAGTGCTCGCAGTGCTTATAACGGAACACACACTATATCATAAGACACTCACAAATAATGTGGCTTTCTATTGGTACCAGAATTTTCAAAATCGGTTCTGTAGATCCAGAGATCCAGAGTACAACCTCACAAACTCACAAACTTTATCTATTTATTTATGTTTCATTATTACCAATAAAAAAAATTACGACTGCCTATCTAAATATTTCGTAACCGCATGTACGAAATTCTCCTACAAGGATCTTGCAGCTCAGGAACCGCGAAACAATAACTGTAACATTCTTAAGTTTCAATCTTTGTCAGTTCTCAAAGGAAATTGGTTTTAGGATTAGTTAGCACTTAGTGTACGGGCACGAAATGAGCGGTAGCGGGGCGACGGCGGTAGCGGGGCGTTGCGATTAGTCGGAGAGCTGGCGACGAATTTCGGGAACAATTTGAAAGTGGTCTGGTAATACTTTATAACCGACAAAACGTCTGGGATTTATTTTATCGAATTCTATAACCAAGTATAAAATTTAAAGATAAAAAAAATCAAGTTGCCAAAAAAATGGTTTTCGGATTTTTTTTTGCAAATGTTATATGCTGCACAGTAGCGAAATAACCGCAAACGCTCTACCAGACTGGCAGAACTGGATTCGCCAATGAACGAAATTATATTTTTCCATAATTTCAGCTTGCCTAATGGACTTTCCCGAAATTCGTCGCCAGCTCTCGGATTCTATCGCCCCGCTGTCGCCATCGCCCCGCTACCGCTAGTTTCGTGCCCGTACACTTAAACTTGTGGCATTTACTATTTATGAAAGTGCCACTATACAAAATCAGTGACGTGTGACATCAGGCAGATTTGCATAGTTCAACCAAACAAAAACGCACCTTATAATTTATTTGTAAACTAGTGGTTCGCCCCGAACTGTGACCTCGCGGTATCCATAAGATAGTTTTAACTATATATTGTTATAGTTAACTTTTAACATTAGACGAGAGCGCCATCTATTGACATCATTGTGAAGATCTGTTAAAAATACTGAAGCTCATTAAAAATTAAATAATTACGTTTCCTTATAATATTTATCTAATTTTCGTATTTGTTGTTCAAGTAAGTACAGGATATAATTCAAATAATAATTGATCAACTTTCAGGCTCAGCCTTTCAGAAAATTGAGAGTTTTGAGGTCAACTTTGGACTTTAGAAAATCTCACTTTGAAAGCCCCCCATTTCGTAATTTTAGGGGAAAAATTAAAAAAATATATATTTGAACTCTATTCCTAATTACCTATCTTTAAATGATATACCGCAACCCTATGTAACGCTATAAAAAATATTTTACTTCGCATTCTCTTCTATGAGAGCCCCCCTGAAATAAAGATTTTTATAACTTTTTAAGCCATATTCGGCTGGAGGCCATCGGTTTACATACATACATATTTAAATTTGAAGTAATTACGTTCAGTAATTCAGAAGTTATAAGACTCTGACAGACGGACGGACGGATGGACGGACGGACAGACAAGTGCAAATTCACTCAAGTATCTACTCAGATACCTTCGCTTCGCTCGGTCAAAAAAACAGTAATACTTATTATGTTTGAATAAAAAAAAATAGTGAGAAATATTTACAAAATAAAATAATTATGAATCATTCGGCCGAGTGCAAGTCGGACTTGCACACGAAGATTTCGGTACCATCCTGCAAGATAATGTAATTAGTAAGTAAATAAAAAAATGTATAGGCTACTGTGTATTGGCTATTGGCTACTTTAAGTATATCCCGGAAAATTAAAGAGTTCCCGAGGGAACCAAAAAACCTCAATCCACACGGACGAAGTCGCGGGCATCAGCTAGTGTTAATTATTTTAAACCACAAAAACAAAATGAAAATGTATGTAATTTAATACAGTTTAAATAAAAAAAAATATATAAATTATTGCTGTAAAAAGTACTTTCTTGCTGGTATATTTTCGACGATGTAAACATATTTATTAATATTACAATCATTTTTTGTTTGGATGTTTTTAATAAATTAATAATAAACTGTGTACAAGTTTCGTAGCCAAGTGACCCCAAAAAGGGAATAACAGTTACGAACGCGTAGCATCAAGGGCACGCTATAATCGTGAACATAAAGGTAAACATTACACTCGACGATATTATCTTTTGTTAGCGACAATTTTGTTTTGGATACATACAACAAAAGAGGCGCAACACAATGCTGAAAAGAACTGATTGTCGCATTAAGTGCTATTATTATGATATTGTGAAGTAATTTTATATACGGATACTGTCGAGATAACCTGCTGCTACAATACAAAGTTCACATACTGCCCTTCACATTATCGTAACGATGCTATTTCGTTTGTATTGTTATCACCCGATGGAAGTAATTTCATTTTTTTAAAGGATACTTATATTCCCTTGTCAAACATTCCGAAGAGCTTTAGTAGGCAGTGGATATTATTGCGTTAACTTGAACCTATCATTAGCATAAACACAATCACCTCCTCCAAAAGCAAACTATTAGTTAGCTAGCACCTGCGTCTACGCAATTAAAGGTTTACAACTGTACCAACTTTTATATACCTACTTATAGCAAGTTGAAGTTATTATATACCGGATACGAGATCTCATTATTCATAATGTACCTATTCAGTTAAAAATCGTTATGCTTTGAAATAATTACTTACTCAACTAATAGATCTACAACACAACATCATAATAATATCATAGCGTGGGCACTTTTCACAAATAACCCATATTATATACCTAATTATCCATAATACCGACCAATATAGTGGTCTGTCTTCTTGTCACAAATTCACGAAATGTTGAACCGATTTTGATGGATTTTGGTACAGAGATAGGGTGGGTAGTTTGGTACTTACATCCCGGGGAAGGACACAGGCAACTTTTTATTCCGGAACATCAAAGAGTTCACAAATCACATGGAATATTTCTAATCCCCGCCTCCATAGACACGGCATGTTTGTACTTACTCATTAAGTTAAAATTGCATATTATTAATCTCGTTATAGTCATCAATTCTACAAAACCAATTTAATCAGGCAATTTATTTAATTTTAATTTTATTTTGGTGTACAATAAAGAGTATTTTATTTCATTCATTCATCAGGGAATGCATTGATAATAATTTTTGATCTATTACTTTACCGGATAACTTTAACATAATCTACAAATTACGGTTAGTGAATGCAATTATTATTAAAGTGTGTACTTATATCTATCTGGCTACGCTTTCAACTTGACTGCTCTACCGATTTAGATGAAATTTTGTACCTATGAATTATAGGTACAAAATACATTATTAAAAATTTTAGACTTATACCTACCTATGTTTATTCATTAATACGCTGTGAGCAATTAATTAGTTGTAATAGGAAAGAAATTGGTATAATAGGAAAGAAATAATAAGAAAAATAAAGTGAGCACCAAGCTAACTTTATTCTTATGTAAAAATTTACCTTTGAAAATACATAGAATCAACTGCAAGTTGATACGAAGTGTTTACCCACAAAGGCCGGGCAAACTAAATCAATTTGTGAGCTAGCGGCGATACCGGGAACTAATTGATTTACTTTGCAACAAGATACCCCCTGCAATTAAAAACTAGTGCTCTGCGGTGACAATAGCCAAACCTGGGGGCTGATTGTTTATTTGACTCTATGATATATTTATTATTAAACACAGAGTACATTGAATATATGGGTTATTAAACAAAATGATGCCCGAGTGGATTAAGGTTTGTGATTCCCGTGGAAACTCTTCAATTTTCCGGGATAAAAAAAGTGTATGTGTTTCTCCGATATGCAACCTATCACTGCAATAAATATCATCCAAATCGGTTTTTAAAGAAAAACCATGAAAGCTTAGCAGACAGACAAGCACACTTTCGCATTTATAATATTAGTATCGATTGTTATCAGCATCATTTCAACCTTCTGTTTCAACCCATCACCGGCCTACTGCTGAGCACGACTCCCCTGTCAGAATGAGAAGGGTTTTGGCCATTCTCTAGAATGTTTTCAAAGGAGTATGAAGTCTGCTAATCCCCACTTGCCCATTATCTATTCTCTGTTTGTAAACCATTCAATACGTTCATTCTGATTCTTAGAGCCGCGCCGAGAGAGAAAGAGAGAGTTCTAACTTTACAGAAACAATTACCTAGGTATTTTAGCCAAAAACTATGCATAAGCACGTGCTTACAAGTTTTTAGAAGATTTTTTCCATAAATATACACAATTACTCGTATATCCACACATACTCGTAGATGACCTCATTAAACTCATTCTGAATACAATATGCTAATTATAACAGCTATGAAACTAACCGTTAAATGCACTATTGAAACAAAAACTTTATATTTATTTAGGTTAAGAGTTACCAATAGATTAATATGATTTTGGATTTGCTGCAGCAGCATAAGCATTAAAATCGACGCCGGATGTACACGTGAGGGCAAAAACGTTTTGTACGGTTGCCAAGCTCGTCTATGAACGCTTCATGTAAAAGTAAATGAAATGGACACAATATGTATTTTTTTTTGTCTTTAGTGTGTTTTCGGAACACTAATCTTCATTTATACCGCTCCCAGTTTCAGTGCAAATATTTGTTAGTAAATAATTATTAATGTTCCATATGAAACCGCAAACTTTCTCAGAAACCAGATAGGTCATTTGAGGGTAAAAGTGACTTGAGAAACTTGTTATATTTAATTGCTCAGACATTATTCAATAATGTACGGGCAGTTAAATATAACAAGTGATAACTAATAGATACTAAAATATACTTAATATTTTAGATTACTTATTTTAAAAAATTCCAATTTTTTTATATCCCCAAGACTCTCATGGTCGAAACAAAATATGGCAATAAGAAAATGAAAAAAACCGGTCAAGTGTGAGTTAGACTCGCGCACACACTGTTCCGTATACTTACCACCACACAACATATTATACATTATTATTTTAATAAATAACAAGAAAGGTGTCATAACAACACGTAATCAGCAGCTATGAAATAACATGATTCGACACCTTATAGAGTACGGACCCTAATTAACGATTTTCGCATATTTTCCTATACTTGTGCTGTGAGACCTTGCCCTAGATCAACGGGAAGTACCCTATTATAGGTTTTTATTTATTGGCGAGTGTCAAAATATGCGGCATAAAATAAACGACCGTATCTTTTGGTTGCGTTGACTTAGAAGTTTAATTTTTTTACAGCTCCAAGGGACCGTAGACCTTAGTATTTGGTATTAATTTCAACTTGATACCTCTTGATTACTATTATCATTAATCTGGAAGTGTGTTTGTTACGTCTTCATAACGCTCAACTACCTACCCCACTTTTAAAGGGCACAGAGATTAGTAAAAATCAAAACTAACGCTGAAAAATTGTAGGAAACTGGAAAAGTTAATACCTACTACTTAGGCAATAAAAAATACGATTAGCTTCCCCAACTGATTCCGTTGGAAGCTGAACTGAACTTTTATTCAATTTATAAGCGCTCTGGCATCGACAAACACTACGTTAGCAGAATCAAATTATGGCGACTCCAATTACACCCGTTTTTGAACCACAGTATGGACGATCGCCAATTTATATGCTTATAAAGGCTATTTCTATTATAACGAGATGCGTACATCATGTTCAATGCTTTCATTAAACAGTTTGCAGAATCGTATTATTGAATTAATATCTGTTTATAATACCGAATGGGAACGGATATTTCGGAATATGACGACGTGGTTTCCATTATTGCAATATTAATACTTATTATAGGTACTAGATGATTCCCACGATTTCATCTGCGTGGATTAAGTTTTTTTGATTCCCGCGGGAACTCTTTTATTTTCCGGGGTAAAAAGCATAATATATCCTACACCGGGATACAATCTACCCCTGTACCAAATTTCATCAAAATCGGTTGAACAGATGGGCCGTGAAAGCGTAGCAGACAGGCAGACACACTTTCGCTTTTATAATATTGTTATGGATAGTATAGATGACAACATTATTATTATAATGAATCTATGTGAGGAAAAATTAAGCGCCGAATTTAGAAGCTCCTTCTTTTTGGAAGTCGGGTAAAAATGAAAAAAAAAAAAAAATTTTTTTTTCAAACTAGATAAGCGAGATTTTCAGTCTTATACAAAGTCAAGATCTTATGAGCGATGCTTGAGAACGTGTTCTTAAATCTATCAATCAATCAATCGTTTATTTGCAAGAAACATTGCACAATTTTATTATTATGATGACCAACAATTGTGACATCCATAATTCAGCTGTCATTATTCTGATAAATTATAGGTCTGCCAATAGACTTGCTAGGTATTAGTGGCGCTAATTATAATTAAGCTGTTATGTGAATAAATGATAAGGTAGCTAATCATAGCTGTAACTATTATGTGCTATCTGTAATCAGAGGCGTCTCTAGCCCTTGTGGCGCCCGTGTGCAACATTTATATGTCTGTGTGTGCAACCAGTACCCTGGCGCCCTCTAGTCTAGTAGGAGCAGGGTCAAAATGGAATACGGAACGGAAACGGAAATTCGGATGCAAATGGTGCAATTTTAAATGATGTCGGGAAGCAAAAAGTTTTTTTAGGAAGGAAGGGGTTATGAGAATAAAAAAAGTATGGATATGACACATCAATCAACGTCGCGGTACCTACATTAGGCAATCAAACGGAATAAATAAATAAAAAAGTAGTTCGTTGTTCAAAGGTTAGGTACAAGTAAGACCTAAATAAATACCTAAGTATACTAGTAGGTACATATTAAAGCGCTTTAACTTACCTTGTTTGTTCCGCACTGCAGTAGGATAAACAAATGAAAAATCCTAGGTCGTATAGGTACGAGTATTTAACTTCGATATCACTATCTATCACTCGATGTTTTGTTTTTTTATTCATGAATTTCGCTAGCTATTTTTGATGACCTCCGACCTCGAGGCATGTCGCAATAATTGTGCAAGCAAATAACCAAATCTTACTTTTTATATATTTTTTATCAAAAGAAAAGCCGATTTACTTCATATTTACATGTTTATTCAAAGATGATACTTAATCCAATTATCAAGTACCAAGTATCAAGGCTTATTTCGCAAAACTACGGTGTAGCGGTAAAACAAAAATTGCGGCACGCGTACACAAGCCTTTGAAAATGACCGCCGCACGTCCCTGGGAATTTCAATTCAATTTGAACTTTATATCATTCTAATATAGCCGAGTTAGCAATGATTGTCGGCGTGTTGTCAAACGAATCAAAACAAACAGGTGCCGATGCCGGCACGCGCCTTTGGTAGCGATGCGACATTAAACCAATTTAATCTTTAATTATCTGTTTTAAGGCTGATTTCACGTTGAAACAAAAGTTATTGTGTAAATTTAAATAGAGTAGGAAAAGGAGTAGCCTTGCTTTGCTACTGCGCGCCCGGCGTCGGCCATAACACGAGCGCAGGGTCTTTGAGAGCGCCGGCATCGACGCATCTTTGGAGGTGTCGCATTAGAGGGCGCTCGGCGCCCCCTTAGACCCGGCGCCCGTGTGCGCCGCACACCCTGCACCATAGGTAAAGACGCCTCTGTCTGTAATAATTGTAGTTTATTTGTTAATTTTTTTATCCACTTCAAGTTAGCCCTTGACTGCGATCTCACCTGATGGTAAGTGGTGATGCAGTCTAAGATGGTAGCGGGCTACCATCTTAGGGGCATGGCAGTTATATTAAACCTATGGGTTCTACATTTTTCAGTAACAACTAAAGTGGTTTGAAGAATTTATTTGTGTAAAGATGAGGTGTGATTGTATATAGAGACAATTATTACTATACGTATAACGTGTCCCTCTTAATTTTCGATGCTATAGTCCATATCCATACAAATATTGTAAATGCGAAATTGTATCTGCCTATATATATATTTAGTATAAAATAAAAATAAAAGTCTAAAGTAAATCTCCAAAAAATTTATCGTTAATCAAATGTAAGTGTTAAATGTTTGGTAAACTGTGGCAAACGCAAAAATTCCTATACTTTGACAGTTAAGATACCTCCCCACGACGATTTCCCGGTGATTTTCCGGCCGATATTTTTTCCTCCAAAGACCAATGTAGTTGATAAAAGAAACAATTTGTCAAGAGTCTATTTGCTAGAGAGCTTTAGTTGTTTATCTTTTCAGATTGTTCTTCGTTATTATTCGGCCTAGCGTTTTCATGATAATATAAGTGTAAGTATATCTGGAGTTGTTCGACTGCGGCCGACGAGGTCCCGGGTTCGGACCATAACACGCATTGGGTATTTCTGACAAGAAATTCTCAGTACTAGCCCGGAGTTAGGAAGTTGGCGGTGTTAAACCCCCGTGCCTCGGAGAGCACGTTAAGCCGTCGATCCTGCGCCTGATCTCTCTCCGGTCGTGTCGGATCTTCCGTCCCATCGGGCTATGAGAGCAAAAGAACAGAGAGTGCACCTGTGTATGCGCACATACTTGTACACTATAAAATCTCCCGCGCAGATGGCTAATCTCTGTAGAGATTGGCCGCCGTGGTCAAATTCGATCGGGAGGACATTATTATTATATCTGGAGTATTGAGATCGAGTTTGACAAGCCACAGGTAGGTAATTGATATGCATAGTGATCCATAATTAGTAGAGCTTTCCCCTTTGAAGTGGACTTTTTTTGCAGATGTTTTGTCCACTTCCTATTATCTTCCTGATTGGGTATTTGACGACAAGTAAAATCAGCAACTTTTTTCAAACGTCAGAACGCGCGTTTAGTAAGGGATGTTGTATGAAATACTAAACTGTGACGTCTTTAAAATTCGACGCACTTTTTTACTTCAACCGATAGTTTAAAATGGATTTTAAACATAAATCCATTTTAAACTAGAGATACTTTATTTATTAATCACTAAAAAATAATTTATTTGAAGTTGTCAAATACGCAATTCTGAACAAACTTGCAGGTTGATAAATGATAAGTAAGTGGGAAACTGTGCCACACCATGAAACTGCCTTGGCATCGCTATGTGCTCTACCTTCAACTTTCAAGTATATTAAACTTGCTTGAACGAATTGATCAATTTTCTTATATTAAAAATACAAGTGCCAATACTCAGTATGTAAGTCGAAAAAGTAATCATGTTCTTGAATCATGTAACATACTCGTAAGAGGAATATAAGCGAGTTGGCAAACAACCCAGTCTCTTTACACTGAGCCATTTATTAGCTGTCATAAATTGCTTGAGCGGTTTACTGAGTTTCAATTAACGGCACACGCTTCTGAGGCGAAGCGGATGCGGGGCCAATTACTCTTGTTATAGAAAAGTTTCAGTTTTGAGTAGTAGGCAATCAATTTTTTACTGAAAATTACGAGACAAAAGTAGGTACCTACCCTAGGTACTTAACAAAATTCGTATTTATAATCCAAAAATTGTACCTAAGCCGATCATTATGTGTGGTAAGATTAGTTACCTACATAGTTATTAAAAAATTGATGCGAAATTTTTAAAATTGGACATAAAAATATTTTTCATTAAATGTTCCAAAAATGTGCGAATTGCTCCCTTACCGCCTTTCATAAAACTTTTGTTACGAGAGTAATTAATTTGAAAGAATGCAAATTTTTCTCCTAATTGCTTTTTATCGCCGCAACTTTTATCTACTTTGTTTGAATTACTTTTGCTTGAGCAGTTCGGCGCGATCCAAAAAGATTTTATAACAATTTATATTGTTACTAAAATTAACGTTGTCATTATTTTCATCGTTACCAAATTATTGTTTTATTGTGTTCTAATTAAAAGCTGTAAAACAATAAACAATGGTTAAAGATTCGATTCATTATGTAAAAAAATAAAAGTTTTTCTCCGTTTAACCTTACCTTTTCGCAATCTGCCAATTCGTAAAAATGGTTGACCTTATTATTTTGTGAATAGAAACCTAAGTTACAAATTATTAAAAAGTGGAATCCTAAACGTTCTGTTTACTTATTCAATTTCAATTTATTTTTTAAATGTAGGACATAGGTACAGATGTCTCTTATGTTACGTCACGTTTTGTCACTACCACCGGTTCGGAAAACCGTTCTACTGAGAAGAGCCGGCAAGAAACTCAGCAAGAGTATTGGAAATGTGGAAACACTTAGTTAAGTATGTTGTAAACTTGCGAGACCGTCAAAAGGATATACCTAATAATTGAGATGGGTATCTTGTTGCAAAGTAAATTAATTAGCGTAGACCAACGCCGCTCACACGCAAATTGATTTAGTTTGTCAAACCTCTGTTATTAAATTTAGGGCCCCTTGCACAATACTGTCTCAACTGATTTAGTACTTTGTGATGATGTTACTTTTTAATAAGTTTATTGCGAAGCACTAAGCACTTTATTCTCTTTCCGAGGCGATATTTTTCACATGCCGTATTTGAATTCTGAAAATGGTTTTTGGTCGAGAAAAAAGGACGAGAAAGCTCTCCAAGTTATCTTTTCGGCGTAAGAATCCGGACGCCGGACTATAAGTAGTATAGTACCTATCCTACCTGGTTATTAAAATCCACACATATAAGCGAATATACTGTGTCTGTTATAGGACATCATTCTAAACGCTGCAAACAATGTAACGACAAGCAAATTACAAGCGACGCGACGCTACGTAGAGCCCGATCGTTCGTCAATCACTGCTTGGAACTCCGATAGCGTCTTGACAAGTTATGTCAGCGATTGACCCTGAAGCTTGAGCGATACTAATAATTTATTATGTTGCATATTATAATTAATATGCTAGATCCAGAGCAAGACGTGGACGTGAAGATATGGAAGTCCTTCCGAGAGACGGTCTATGTCCAGCAGTGCACGTGTACTGGACGATGCCCGTACTAAAATTCTACATCAATGCCCGCGACTTAGTACGCATCCAGGATTCTGGTTTCTGATCTCCCGTGGGAAGTATTTGATTTTCCGGGATAAAAGAGAGCCTATGCTCCCCGGTATGTTTGCCTTCCCCGGGATGAAAACTATCTCGTTACCAAACCTTGTCAAAATCGGTTAAACAGATGGGCTGTGAAAGTGTAAAAGATAGTCAGACACTTTCAAATTAAAAAAAAATAATAGTATGAATTACACTGGGCTATCTAAGTATAACTAACCATTTTAAGTTGAGGTAAGAAGAGATATCGTGTTGTAAAGTAAACCAATTAGCCGCCGCCTGCCGGTCGCTTATTTTAGTTTGTCCAACCTCTGTGTACATTTCACAGTGGTCAATGTCATCTTTACTATGATATAAAATAGCAATAAGGATCTATATTTAAACTATATAATGTTCCTCGCTCGGCCGTCACACGAGCAACTCAACTCAAAGTGTTTTAAACAGTTCATACTGACCTAATTTTCGAACTAGCCTAAAATGATGAATTTATAGATTGGTATTTAGGTATATTGTATTATCACTCGTCGTCATCTGTTCTATAAACTTAGTTGTATAGGAGGAAAACGTCCACAAAACTCTTACGAGACTCAGGACGTGAATTTAATAATAATATGTAGTTAAACGTTATTTTGTAAAAATTAAAAAAAAAAGTATGTAGTCGTGTATGTAGTTCAAAAAAAATTACGTTATGGCGACCAAGCTTCATCAACTTTACTATTCATTCCACTGGGCAGGTTTCGGAGGTATGTTGTGCGTGCAACTATATGTGGACGGGGTTTGTGATGTAGAAATACGTTGGTTGACACGTCAAAGGTCATACTAGCGTTGTTATCTACTTGGATTAAGATTTTTTGTTAGGGAACTCTTTGATTTTCCGGAATAAAAGGATGTCCTCTAATATCCGTCTTAATTCTCAGGGTTGTAAAGCTTGCTACCTGTACAAAATTTTGTAATAAACTGCAGATGGGCCGTGAAAAGGTTACATACACAAACTCAAAGACCTCAAACTTAGTTTGGATTTGTATGAATTGGGATCAACCCGTTTGTACACTAGTTATATCTAAACCAAACTAAAATTATAAGCTAAAATTAGTGACTGCTAAGATTTCAAAATCTTTCATGTGAGAAAGAAAGACACTTTTCGTGGACTGTCAATTTAATTCAGAATAATGAGGCACTAAATTCTTCGATCAACAGAATAACTGTGGTAAAAGGTTCTATCACATTGAAATAGAGCTTGATTTAGGCTCCACATAGTTTAAATTCGCAAGACGTTGTCATCCAAGTAGGTATCCTAGTTGTGGCGTACAGAGAAACCGCTTTGAGCAATGCAGCTAAGTATTTACTGGACGAATTGGTTACGAACTATTTGGAATATATTGATAACGTTATTTCTGTAATAATTTGCAATACGAGGTAAAATTCTAGACAGAATTTAGGCTATGGCAACAAGTCGGAGATTATGCCACTAGGCCTGGATTTATTATTATTACAATTATTACAAACATAGTTAGATAACAAAATACATAGAACGATAATGGTTGCAATAGTATAAACTTTTGCACAATCACTAACGCCCACCTCAGAGAATAAGTACAGGTCCCTACCGACAAAGAATAACATGACATTATAAAACAATACACAAGGAAAGTGTATCTGCAAAAATGCACACTTTAATCCCTTGCTCGCACCTATGATGCGACGACAATCTAGCACGACCGGAGAGAGCCGAGACACATAGGTCAGGCGCAAGACACTCTTTACGTCCATTTCGAAACACGGAGCTGTAATGGTATGGGTTTATTATGTTATAACCGCCTGCACCATACCCCTAACAGGCTAGCCCGTTACCATCTGTAGACTGCATCATCACTTATAACCAGGTGAGATCACAGTCTAGGGCTAACTTGTAGTGAACGAAAAAAAAGAGAGGAATTTGGTACACATAAAACTATGAAGAACTTCTATTGTTTAGAGCTACCGCGATTTATCTCCACTACTAGGCAGTAGTTTAATTACTAGGCTTGCTTGAGATCGTTCTTATCTTTATCTATCGAGTCTATTGAAACCGTATGTCCATAGATTTTAACCTCCTTCTTACATTTTGGCATTGGTGCAAATACGAAGCTTGTTGAATTAAATAATGAAAAAGACGTTTTCTACAGATTTTAAATCAATTAAATAAAATTAATGCTTTTAAATCAAGATATAAAGCACATATTCTTGCAACACAAATAGCGTAAACATATTATCTGCAAATCATAAATACATCTTGAGTTTATTTGTTTTTTATTTGTTTTTATTTGTTTTTTATTTTTATTTTTTATTTCATTCAATGTATTATCAATTTAATTTTAGACACTTAATTTTAAAGCATTCCCTGTTTAGATTTGATTGGTTATATGGATAGTAGTAGTGAAGGTTTAGTATGATAAGCACTAATTAAGTTGGTTTTTTAAGCAAATCTATTTATTAAGATAAGTTTTTTATTTTTCTTTTTGATTTTAAATATTTTATTTGTTTACATTTACTAGCTTGTAATATACAGCGATGGTCCGTGACGTCTCGGCCCTTGGGCCCCTCCTGAAAATCAGCGTTGCGGTATGTTAGGTGGGTACATACCTACCTTTCGTGCTGTGGCACAGGCTGAGGAGGTGGCCCATTGACCACATTTACTTTTTAAGTATGTACACAGTACATATGTACTGCATTTAATTAATTTGTTGTGCTACTGATTAATTTGTAAACTGTTGGTCAATAAAAATTTATTTATTTTATTTATTTATTTTATTTTAAAACGTTAAATGGCAAAGCGCCAGCAAGCGCCCTATTGTTGTAGATCAGGAAATTGGGACCTGAAGTATCATATTTTTGCGACGTTATAATGTAGGTCCTAGTACTAGATGATGGCCGCGACTTCGTCCGCGGAGATTAAGGTTTTTTGATTCCCGCGGGAACTCTTTAATTTTCCGTGATAAAAAATAGCCTATGTTCCCCGGGTAAAAATATACCTCTATACCAAATTTCATCGGTTTGAAAATCGGTTGAACAGGCAAGTATTCCAAGAGACCTTTCATTCGATACCAAATACCAATCTCGATCTCTACTTGATTTTCCTGCAGTTTTTTGGCTATTTGCTGAATGAATTCGGTCATGATGTTATACAGTCATAAACATAATACTGCTAGATTAATATACTTATAATTAATTATTATTTTGCATAGCTTTGGCTGGCCTAAGTTGTAGGGTGTTTAAGGGTTATCTTAATAATGGATTATTTAGGCCATGGCACTTTCCAATGCTTTCCGCGGATCGGTAATTTCCAATACACCTACAAATTGCTCTATTAGAAGTTTTGAACTGCCTCGGCGCAAATTGTTAACGCTCCGTGACTATCAAATACTGAACAATAACCGAGCTTAGATACACTTTAGGCAAGTACATAAGAACTAAGTTTGTAGGGATTTACCGCTCATTGCATACCTATAGCAAACCTCTGCCTCGTTGGTCTAGTGGTTAGCATGTTCGACTGCAGCCGACGAGGTCCCGGGTTCAAGTCACGGGTCGGGCCATAACAAGTATTGGATTTTTCTGGCAAGAAATTCTCAGTACTAGCACAGAATAGGTAATAGGTACTAGCCCGGAGTTAGGAAGTTGGCGGTGTTTCACATCCGTGCCTCGAAGAGCTCGTTATGCCGTCGGTCCTGCGCCTGATCTCTCTCAGGTCGTGTCGGATTTTCCGTCCCATCTGGCTATGAAAGTAAAGGAACAGAGAGTGCACCTGTGTATGCGCCCACACTTGTGCACTATATTAATATCTCCCGCGCAGATGGCTAATTTATCTCTGGAGATAGGCTGCCGTGGCCGAAATTCGGTCGGGAGGACATTAGGTACTTAGACATAGATACCTTTATACAACCAAGAGTCTGGAGGTGGTATAATAATATTTTGTCTGTATTATTATGTATTCCGAATAGGGCAGTTACGTCTAAAACCTTAGTGAGGTACATTATTCTGTGGGATGTGCAGCGTGCAATCACTCTTTTGTCTCGGATCCAATTAATGCCCACTATCACTCAGGAGCCAGGTGGTCTACTCTTAAAAGATTTACTTGAAAGATAAGATAAGATAATGCATGTTTGCTTAGATAGGTAAATACCTAAGCTATATCCCAGAGTATTAAAGTTTTACGTTAAATAGGTATCTACTATTTAATTAGGTAGCAATAGGGATGATGACAGCTCAATCAAAATATCAGCAACTCTTTATCAAACTTTAAAACGCATAATTTCTAGTCCATACCAGACTTCCATAAGTTGTATGAAATCCACAGTTGTGACGTCATAAAATTTCAACTTACGTTTTTTCTTTAATCTATAATTTAAAATGATTATCAAACTTAAAACTAACCGAGGATGTGACGACCTCCGTGGCGCAGTGTGTAGCGCTGTTGTCTTAACGTGCGGAGGTCCCGGGTTCGATCCCCGGCAAGGTCAATTTGGGAATTTATAATTTCTGAATTTTCCCTGGTCTGGCCTGGTGGGAGGCTTCGGCCGTGGCTAGTTACCACCCTACCGGCAAAGACGTGCGCCAAGCGATCTTGATTCACTATTTATCAAATGCCGCCTCTCCGTTAAAACTATTTGATAACGCAAATAGGTACAAAAAGCGATTTAATCGCATGGAAACTAGAATCAGATGGGAGCAAACGAAAATACGCCTACGTTTACATAAACGAGGAGAAGCTTACAGTTTATTGACCATTTCCATGTTAGTCCCAGCTAGACTGTTTTTATCGAATTTTACTTACTAAGTTAGAATTATCAATGAAAAGTCTATAAGTAATAATAATATGTGTGGAAAAGAGTCCTTTTCACCATACCAAGTGAACATTAATGGTGATAGCGTTTTAAAACTTCATCCTCCAGCTGTTCAGGTGGTCGGGGGTTCGATCCTCGGGCACTTCTTACTTTTCTAAGCATAATGTGCATTTAAGCAATTAAATATTACTTGCTGTAACTGTGAAGGAAAACATCGTTTGGAAAGCCAAATGCCCAAAAGGTCTTTATAGTGACGATTTCAAAGACGTGTGAAGTCTGCCGCCTCGCATTTGGCCAGCATGGTGGACTATGGCCAAACCCTTTTCATTCTGAAAGGACACTCGTACACATAACTGAGCCGGCGATGGGTTGAAATGATGAAATGAATACATAAAACTGTATCAATAACATATCTAACGTCTACATCTCACCACAGAAAACTTTAAGTTTAGCCCATATTATGAAGATCAATTCGTTTACGAAATTTTTGTATTTCAGGTATCTACGTACTTATTTACAGACTTTTTTTTCTTATTCGTTTGTTTCCTTCTTTATTCAACCTTTTGCCTCTGAAACTACGCAATTTTTCCTTTTACATCCCTGATGCAATCACGCTGGAAACAGAATCGCTAATGCAAACTTCGGAACCCAAGTACTCAATGCAATCTAGATACTAACTAGATTCCAGTCCAGCTATCGGTGCCTGAAAAAGGCTTTTTGACTCTTCGTATCGAGTTAGGTGCTATAACTAAGTATTTTCAATATTGATTCTGTTTTATTTTTTGTCATATGGATTTATAGGGAAAATATAAAATGTATAATTCTTTAATAATAATTTTATATTCTGCGAAAGTCTGATTGTTGCGTTGACGTGGATAATTTTTAAAGTGGCGAAAACAATTTTTTTTATTGTGAGACTAGCTGATGCCCGCGACTTCGTCCGCGTGGAATAAGTTTTTTTGATTCCTGAAGGAACTCCTTAATTTTCCGGGATAAAAAGTAGCCCATGTCACTCTCCAGGTCCTCAACTATACCTATGCCAAAAATCACGTCGATTCGTTGCTCCGTTGCGGCGTGATTGAAGGATAAACCAACAAACCAACAAACAAACAAACCAACACACTTTCGCATTTATAATATTAAGTATGATTAGCAAATTAGTAATTATTATATTAGTATGAAGTACCTATAATATGATATGATAGGCTTGCGTTTGACGACAATCATGCTTAGTGCAAAGCAATGATGAGGTCTAGGTTGGAACGCGCTTGCCTATTGAAGTCGTCTTTTGCTACTTCCTGAATTATTTTACATGCTTCTTTGATTCGTTCAAGAACTGGTATAGATAACTTCCATTCAATTTCTAAAAAGCCTAACGGTGCGCACTGATTCTGTGAAATCAGGCCATTTCGTTGCACCTCTAATTGCCCATTAAAAGTTTAACTGCATGCTAAGCAAAACTTTTGACTTTACCCCATTTTTGGAAGCCGAACGGTAAGAAATCCATACTAGCTAATAATATTATAAAATATATATGCGGAAGTTTGCCTGTCTGTCTAAGTTGGTGAGGGACTCTTTAGTCCCCAGACAAAATTTTGATGATGATGATGAAATAGGCATTTCAGAGGATCCTGCAATTTATTTTCTTAAAAATCGTTCGTGTGATGTACCTACTTACGCTTGTGTTCAATTTGTCTGAATTCCGTTGAGCAGTTGTTTTCGCGCCCCGCTGCCGTATGATGCAACGAGTGTGTTAATGGAGGACAAACACTATTTCGGAGACTATTAAACATTAAACTTGTATGCTGCAACTACCTCTGGATACAATTTTCGTTTTGTTTTAAACTTACAGTTACTCGGTCAGTTTTGTTTTGTTTGCGTGATTTCTATAACTAACTGAACTGTGGATTAGTGAATTCTTTCTGCCTTTTTCCCATTTCAATTATTCTATCATTTCGATCGAGTTGGGTCTCCGTTTACGTTGGCGCCAAGGACTTTTTATCCAAGTTGGTTCATTGTCACTTGTGAAACGATTATGTACCTACTTAAATTAAGTGTTTTTTCTTCGGCCACATTGTAGTCGTTCTTTTTATATCGCTCCCAACTGAGTTGTTGGCCTAATTAATATGTAAAACCTGCATCAATCACTGTTACAGTCTCAATTATTGTTGTAATTGGCTAAATTATTCGTATTCTTACCACGATAATGTATAACCTAATACCGAGTGGAAGTATGTTAACCAATCAGAGGTGATAGCGATCGTTATACTGTAGTACCTACTAATCTTTTTACGTAATGCCGCTTCAACTATAATATTTACGTGGGAAAAAAATTAACAGACGGTTACCAGCCTCGCGCACATTCAAATTTGAATGTCATTCGGGCATACGAAATAGTACCTAATTATTATAATAACAAACTTATTATTTAGTAAATAATATACGTACCTACCTACTGTTTTGTATGGTACATGGGAGGTTTCCCTTTCGAATCGCTGAACTGGCTCACTCGAATGCGAAAGCGTACTAATCGAGTCCATTAAAAGTTTTAAAAGCTCTCGGTGCTTAGATAATGTATGAAACGAGTTATTTCCTGTACAAGTATCTACTTCTGAGCGCAATATTCAACATTAAAAATATAGATTTTTTTTATAATCTACGATTCATTATTATAAAAAATTATAATGCATATTATTATGTTTTTATTAGAATCTGAATCTGACACGTTGTTAGAGTCCCGACCAAATCTCATAAGAGAAGTCCTAACTTATCATTTATGTACCTAAGTCCTACATGAAATAAACAATTCATTTCATGGTGGACTTAACATGTTCAAAGATTTATCTAGCTACTATTGACATAAAAAGCTTGGAGACTTGGGAGTTGGGACGCATTAATTAATTTCAAATACAGTCCAAAAAATTACTAAACTGCTTGGGTAATCATTTCTAAAAATTATGAAAATTGGACAACATATTATAAGGGAAGAAAAACGTATCGCTTTTTGTATGAAAATTTACAACTAGACGATCCTCTTAATAAGAAAACAAATGTTTCATTTAAAGAAAAGTAAGTCCAATTCCGAGAATCTTCTCTCAATAATAGCATTGCTGTTATACCACTCTTGAATTTAGAAAGTTATGGTTTCATAGGACAATATTTCCTTTAAAGTGGAAAACCTTGAAAATTTTGATTTCTTTAAAAAACAAAATTTAATATCTGTTGAAGAGAAAGAGATTGAAGAGATTGAAGAAGATATTTGTTGAAGTAAAAAATCTCGGCCAATCAGCAGTCTACTACACATACCTACTAAGTACTATACATTTTTTCTTTGATTATACAATTTTATTTTATTTATACTTTTATTTATAACTTGAAACAATTTTATTTATACTTTTATTTTAACTTTATACATTTTTTTTTAAACTTTATATTTTAAACTTTTTACAATCAGCAGTCTACTACAGATACCTACTCGTACTACTATACATTTTTTCTTTGATTAAAATCTTGAGAAAGTTCAAAATATAATCGCTATTATAAATTTTTGCGCTTGTTATAGGAAGGTAAGTTCACGTTTTCAAGATTTTCCTATATTCTAGCGCTATCGCAACTTATATTAAAGAAAATTGGATCGACCCGAAAGGCGAGCAAAAGAGCCTATAAACTCTTTAAAAGATTAGACATTTATTGAAAGTTGATCTAGTGATTAGCATGTTCGACTGCGGATGTCGTTGGCTTAGGTTCGATACCCGGGTCGGGCCACTATTAGTTAGGTACTTAGGTACCTAATAGGATTTTCATCCAATGAAATAGATATTATGGAAATTAGTGGTGCCTCTTCTTACTTCTTTTTCTTCGGGTGCCACTCCGAATAACGAAGATTGGCAGTCACATTCGCATATATTCCTTTTTAGGGTTCCGTACTCAACCGGAACCGATATAGTTTCGCCATGTCCGTCCGTCTGTCTGTTTAGCTCAGGAGTCCTTAATATACTTACTAGAAAGCTGTAATTTGGCATGTGTTATTATTCACGCCGACAAAGTAGTAAAATAAAATATTGAGAAAAAGGTACCACCGCTACACGTAAAGTGGGGGTGATTTTTTTTCTCGTCTATCCCATGTTGGGAGATCGTCATTCAAAAATATTGCGGGTGTGGGAAAACCAAACTCTGCCAGCTAAACCTATTACCTATGTGGCTAAACGGTTGTTTAGCTGGCAGAGAGGGAGACTGCACTGGCTGGGGAGGGTTGGATAAGTATGTGAAAACATTCGTAAAGTGGTATATTATAATGTATAACGAAGTTAAAAGGAAAACTATCACAGCTAAGTAGGCTTTACAAGTTTACAGTTAAGTTTAAAGTGAGGTGAAACACTTCGGCGGCACTCGCGATTCCGGTATGTTTTGTAACCGTATGTTTTGTAACCCGTGCCTCTGAGAGCACGGAAAGCCAACGGATCCTGCACCGACTCTCGGTGGTCGTGTCATGATTGCTATCCCATCGGACAATGAGAGTGAACGCAATAATATTATCTTTGACGTTTTATTAGGTAATTATTAGCTAACATCCCATATAGGTACCTACTTAATATGGCTAATCTCTTAGGTCATTGGTCGCCATGGCCGAAATTCGGTCGGGAGGACGGAAAGGTAATTTCCGAAAGCTGCACATAATTATTGCGGGGGCCTGAAACTACCCATTCAATTTAATCCAAATCCTTTCATTTGTAACCTTTCCTTTGATTTGTTGTTACTAATTAACAATAATAGGTACGTAAGTAACCAAGTATGTACCTACTTAATATTAAGGTTTAGCAAAATTTCACTCATAAATCTCTAAAGTAATGCCTCTAATGCGCGCAGGTCGCTTCATATTAAGCTAGCTGAATGCAGTTAAAAGTTTAGGAAACACTCGTAATTCAGTGCAAAGAGACTGCTTTTAGCTAACGATTTATGTTTTCCATTATAATGTAGAGCGTAGAATTGTAAATATTATTATGACAATAATTACTACCCTGGTGCAGTTGTCTGCCGGCCCGGCTTCGACTCCCGGCAGGGGCAATTTAGGCATAAAAATTTCAAGTACCTATATGGTTTTGGCTGTGGCTACTGGCAAAGCGATGCTGCCAATCTTTTTGCTTGCCAATTTAGTGTGTACTGTACTGGATATGGGTTTGATCGTAAATAATAATTGCCACTGACTGAATCGTCACTTTAGTAGAGACCTTTCAGAGATTTATGACTTTTTTAAACTCAACATGATGAGTTTTAGAAAACATAATATTACATAAATATTATAATATTATTTTGAATACAGACAAACAAAGCCTGTAGTTTTGTCAAGTGTACCTACAATAGACGTGTATCTTTATCTTCTTATGTACCACCTTTATAATATTATGTGTATAATGCAATAAATAATTTCTGATTCTGATTCTGATTCTGATTCTTCATAATAGCCAAGTTGGGCGAGTAGCTCATGCTGTTAAGTAAATCAAAGAGTTAACCATTAACTAACCACACTTCAAACCCTCGTTGGAAGTTTGAAAGCGTGTCAGACATTACAGTACCTAGTACCTACCTACCCTATTTTACTTTTGCACTAGAACTGTAAAATTACAAATGTAATAGGTATGTAATATGTATGAATGAACTGTTTAATTACAAAATGGCGGCACAGATGGCGGCTTATAAAAGTACTATACGAGCTCGAAACAAAATGTAAAGTCAATGATGCACTAGTTATTTACCTATATGGAAGTTTCCAACAAAATGTTTACCAAAAATCGGATACCTTTCTGTGAAATTCGTTTCAGTGCTCTGCATACAATTTGAACAGAGGGTTACGGATAGGTAAAGTGATCGCCTGTACGTTTAAAATCGAGCTGTAAATCAAATAGTCTACCGCGTTTCGTAGGTAGGTAAGTACCAGTTTTGCTTAAAGTTTGTTAGTGTCAGTGTGCCAAAGTTCACGTTATGTTCCTCTTAGTCAATGACCATCTCATAGGTATTTAGTACACCATGACCTTAATTACAATGAGATGATCTACTTACCCTATAATATAATACTCATTCTAATTGTTATACCTAGTTAATAGGAGACAACTCTTTACTAGTAGATTGTAGGCACGTACCCACTGCAGGTATTTAGGTAAGTATACCTATTATTATTTGGTAAAATCAAGGAACAAAGAATGTTGATACTTGTGAACTGAAACGAAAAGTGAACGGTTGAAGTAGGTATGTATTAGGTACATTCTTAGGGTCTCTTCTAATCTTTATTCTAAGGGTAGGTACAATCTTTCGAACAAAAAAGCGGTGATAGCCTAGTGGGTTAGATGCCCGGCTTTCTATTTGAGGGGTCGGGGGTTCGATCCTCGGGCATGCACTTCTCAGCTTTTTAAATAATTAAATAGGTATCCACTACAGCCCATTAAGAGGAATTCTCCCGGCGATTTCTCCATACAAAAACATTTGTCTGTTTCCTCCGTGGATAATTACAATAGAGAAAATATTCTTGCTCCATAAAATCCATATGTGTCCGTGCCATGCTCCTATGTTTTGCTTTTTTCAATAAATTAATTGTTTTAAGAACAAGGAACCTTCAAAAATGGCAAAAAATGGCCCAGTTTTCGTGCCATCATCAGAGATCCTGCAAATAAATTTGACGGATATAATCAAAGAAAGAAAAACATACCGGCATAGCCCGAGTCCTTCTTAAATTATTCGTAAAAAAAGAATTAAAATCGGTTCTGTTTTGGAGGAGGAAACAGAAAAATACGAGAGTAAGAATTCGACTGTTTTTCATAGGTATTATCGGTCCAAGCTGCAGTTGTCCCTATCGGGTGTTATGGAATTCTATTCCAGGAGCAGCGCGACGGCAATATAACTGTTCAATACCTATTCTCAAAGTTTCCCGTTCATGCCATATCCTCTTAACGTCCCACCCACAGAGTACCTACATTGTCCCACCTGTGGCTGGGCACAGTCTAATTCCACAGCACAGATCACTATAGTATATACCTACTAGAGTGAGAATTTTTTGGGGGCCGTACTCTATGAAATAACTCTTATGAGTAGAAGTTTCGTGCGAGCAGGACACGACCTATACTGATACCTGTAATTTGATACTTTTTATTTTTTTTGGTCCTTCGAAATAAAATATGGAAAAGAGTCTTTGTTTCGTGTTTTTATACTGTGAAATGACTAACCATAGAGTGAACCAAAGAAAGAAAATAAAGATACTGGTGTTATTGTTTATTTTATTGAGTTTCAAAAAAAACAGGGCCATTTTTGTTTTAATCTTTGGTATTTTTTATTTTAAACCATAAAGAAGAGCGATTACCTTTTTAACTTTTATCTATAGCGCTAGTTCGTAACGATTTGAATGACGTACTGTGTTTACGTAGCTCGTACAAGTAATACGAGATACTTATAAATATTTATATTTGCGTGGCCGTGCGGAATGCGGGTAGTCTGCGTGTGGTCACGTGACTCCCCGCAGCGCAGGGGGGAGCGCGAACTAGCGGTTCCGCAGTTGAAGGGCTAGTGGGTTAGATGCCCGGCTTTCTATTTGAGGGGTCGGGGGTTCAATCCTCAGCTTTTTAAATAATTAAATAGGTATCCACTACAACCCATTAACGTCCCACCTGTGGCTGGGCACAGTCTAATTCCAGTTAAAGTTATTTGCTTCACTGCCGTTTCGGCTAGCAAGCCAGTCTAAAGAACTTTTAGGATAGGATCATTAGCGTAAAAGTTTGTATCTTTAGCGTGTTGGTAAATGTTTGAAAATATTAGTATCGAAGTTGGTCTTTTTAACTCTTTTTTGTCATCTGGCACAACAACAAACATAATATACATATATACATATACATAATATAATACCTATGTACATATATTATGTAAGTATAGACTCTATGGGTCTATTATGTTCGTTCCTTTCCGGAAATCTAAGGCGGGAAAAACGCCTGAAAATAAAAAAATTGTTTGCTGTAGGTTTTTACTTTAATTATTTTCTTTTTAAAGGACATTAATGTAAAAGAAAACGCAAAAGCGCTACATTTGGAGGAAGGCCAAATTACAAGAACGCTCTTCTAATCGTTTTATGTGAAATGGTCCAATTCTGTAACTTTCAAGAAGCACATACAAATTGCTCTATTAGACGTCCCGGTCCCGGACTACCTTTTTGACTAGGTACCTTTAAATTTATATTGGCACTAGATTTGCTTCTTTTAAAACTATTATTTGAAAACTCTTATATTATATTAAACTAGCTGACGCCCGCGACTTCGTCCGCGTGGTTTAAGATTTTCCCGCTTTTCTGTTGAAATTTTTCCTGAATTTTCTTTGCTATAAACCTCACGGAGCCCGAGACCTTTTCAACGAATGCAAAACCGTGCAAATCGGTTCGTGCTTTCTTGAGTTAGAGCGTCAGGAAGGAAAACCCGACTTATTTTTATATAGTAGATTACTATTATTTGAAAAGTCTTAGGTATATTAACCTATAAAAAAGTGATCTTTTAGGTATACCTAGCTCTAAAAGCGATTGTATTTACTTGAATGCAATAGAAAAAGCTAGATCCTAATGTGAGCGCCGCTCGATGACAGCGCCGCTCGATGTTAGTGCCGCTTGATGACTACAGATGGCGCTGAACCTGTGACGCGCCAAAGCAGTCTATACGCGTGGTTTTCCGCCATTAATGGCGTGACGTCACAATACTGCTTTAGAATTTACATTATAGCAACTTCAAAGTCTTTAACCATTCGATACTCAGATTTGCCTTGAGTAGCAAGTGTTCCAGAAAGTAGACCTATCTACTTATACCTTGGTCGCAAGTGGTTATGGATCTAGTTGTTGTTATATTGTTACATTGCAATTAATTTAATATATCTTATATGTTATTGTGTTTCTTCCTTAATAAATGATCGAGTCTGTGTATTACATATTGTTAGTTTGCATCTTAAAACCCTATCCATCACCACACGCATGTAGGTCTATAACACTAATAAGTATTAAAAAGTTACATTTTGTCTGTGTGCGTACAAGTAGGTATACATAGATAGATGAAAATGCTTCTGTGTAACCTTACTTTACTCCTTCAGTAAGTAGGTATGTCATTTGAATTTGGGGTCAAATTGGGTCCATTAAAACTTTTCAAGTCTATAAAGTTTGCCTTGGAACTGAAGTGTATCGTTTGAAAATTTCGAATAAGTACCTACCTACCTATCCAATAATACACATCAGTTAATAGGTATACTGCCGAGCGATCGCGTAACTTCTGCATCAATCATTGATACATCGCAATCACCTCTGATTGGTTAACACTCTTCCACTATTGGACATAATCCATTGACGCAGCAAGAATGCCATAAATTCAGCCAATTACAACAATTGATACTGTAACAATGATTGATGCAGAAGTTACGCGATCGCTCGGCTGGGTACTGCTTAAAACGGAACGCTGTCAGCACTGAGACAAACACTGAGAGCACCTTACCTCGAAAACGCCAGTGCTCACAGTACAAAGATGGCGTCGATTAATGACGTCATATATTTCCCTAGGATACTGCAGCAGTTTACTGTCAGTTATAACGGAACGAATTTCTCCACAGTAAAGAGCACTGAACAGTGCTCGCAGTCTATAACGGAACACAGCCCTAGTTTGGATCCGGTTCGAGTAGGTATCTCGAGTCGATGAATACGATATTACTCGACTCTTCGAGTCGCTTTTCTTTAAACTCATCGAGTGATATGAGTCAATTAAAAAAGTCAGCTACACTACACTACACTACACTACACTACTACACACACAGAGTACATTAGATATACTGGGTCTGCGTCCTATTAGAGGTTTAATAAAATAGTAATAATAGTAAGTATGCGGTGCGAACGTAGCGACATCTTTTGATACGACATAAAGTTGCTATTTAATTTAAGCAAAAGTTTCGGGTCAAGATATTAAAATAGATGGCACTATCCATATTTTTATCCTGTGGCAGATGTTCTAAGATTCCAGTCATTTACTCACAGAGTCACAGGGAGAGATAACACAGGATAAGCGCGTGGATGTTTTGATGTATATGTGGTATGTACAATATGTGGTTGTATAGGTAGGTGATTAGTATGTCACAGATTACTTATTTACGGGTGAGGTAAAGTGTAGAGACTACTTAATAATTATTTTTACGGCGCGGCGATACGATTGCCGTAAACTCAGATCAATAACCTCAGCCGTAAAAAATGACAATGACATTAATTTGACATTAATGATTTGCAATCAACTGTCAAATTGACATCATTCAAGTTGCCAGTGACTGTTTGTGATGACTTTAGGATGTGTTCCGAAATACACTGCGAGCACTGTAAGGTGTGACGTCAATTCAGTGCACTGCGAAGCCGTTCCTTTATAGTTTGGTATACTGGGTACTGCTTAAAACGGAACGCAGTCAGCACTGAGACAAACACTGAGAGCACCTTACCTCGAAAACGCCAGTGCTCACAGTACAAAAATGGCGTCGATTAATGACGTCATATATTTCCCTAGGATACTGCGGCAGTTTACTGTCAGTCATAACGGAACGAATTTCTCCACAGTAAGAGCACTGAACAGTGCTCTCAGTCTATATCGGAACGCACGGTTAGTCTAATTTTTTCTCGAATCCTCTCGGAATCGGACTCAAGGCGTTACTCGAGTTGACTTTGTTTACTCTTTATTCGCCTCTAAAAGAGAGTAAAAAGTTAGTTAGTTTATTTAGGTATACCTACAACTAACGTTTTACTCTCAGAGTTAATTACTATAATTAACTGACATGCATAGATTTATCATCCGCTGCGCTCCTCTTAAGCGAGACCATTTTAAATCTAAGTAAGTATGCTGACTTTATGATCAATGCTGATTTGAAATGCTACCTGTTAGGTAGGAACGAGGAACCGAGTCTTCTGGCGTATCCCATCCATTTTATATTTACATTTTAATAAAATATCGTAATAAGTTTATAACCCATAAAAAAATTAAATTTTGGAGTTTTCTTGCCTAACTAAGTATTCATCAAACATCTGTAAGTAGGTACATCAAACAAACATGGATTCCGTGCATCAAGGTAAATACTGCCTTCTATTGAACACGGAAATAAATACGCCTATCAGGGCGCAAACCCGTGCGCGATTGGAGGACTCGTGCCTCGAATTATGCACTAGTTTAGAAAGGAAGTTAGTGTAACAAACCGACGCGGGTTCGAGGAAGCACTTCCTTCTATTGAACACGCAAACGGAAATACGCTCCCTGGGATGCAAACTATCTTTTTACCAAATTTCATCAAAATCGGTTGAAAAGATGGGCCGTGAAAGCGTAGCAGACAGACGACGGGCAGTCAGACACACTTTCGCATTTAAAAGTTCTCTCTTTCGAAGGAATAATGTTTCGGAATCGAGCTGACTTTTTTAATTGACTCATATCACTCGATGAGTTTAAAGAAAAGCGACTCGAAGAGTCGAGTAATATCGTATTCATCGACTCGAGATACCTACTCGAACCGGATCCAAACTAGGGCTGTGTTCCGTTATAGACTGCGAGCACTGTTCAGTGCTCTTTACTGTGGAGAAATTCGTTCCGTTATAACTGACAGTAAACTGCTGCAGTATCCTAGGGAAATATATGACGTCATTAATCGACGCCATCTTTGTACTGTGAGCACTGGCGTTTTCGAGGTAAGGTGCTCTCAGTGTTTGTCTCAGTGCTGACAGCGTTCCGTTTTAAGCAGTACCCAGTATACCTAACTATAAAGGAACGGCTTCGCAGTGTACTAAAGTGACGTCACACCTTACAGTGCTCGCAGTGTATTTCGGAACACAGCATAATGACTGTGTGTGTTCCGTTATAAGCACTGCGAGCACTGGCAGTGCTCTTTACTGGGGACTTCCAGTGCTCTCAGTGTATTTCGGAACGCACCCTTGTTAATTGAGTATTGACATTTGACATTGACATTGACGTTTGTTATCATCGTCCTACAGCCACCGAAGTACGAGGTTTCTATCTTTTGTTTCTGGTCGGTGGTTTCTATTTTTCGCGGTTTCGCAGGGCGATTAAAGCTAAGTAAAACTTAAAAGGATTCAATGGATTATAAGTGGTGCAAATAAATTGATCATACAAAATGAGTTACGGGGCAGTGCATAAGTATTTTTTAAGAACCGTTGCAAGTCAGGGAGTACTTACTTACTCAAACGCACAAAAAATATTGGACGAGTCGTTTCCAGGTAAAAATTTCTTCTCTTGCTTCTACATTTATTATTAAAATAGAATAACATTCTCAGGCTGCTGTATTTTTGTTGGGTAAGAGGGTGGAACTTTAAAAAATACTTAATCCTAACTATCCGTTTGAAGCATGTTTGAAGGGAGTAGGTAGATTCAGTCATTAGAAAATGACTCAGACATTAGAAAATGTGTTTATTCCGTTTCTTCCGTAGTTTCGTGAATGTGCTCTTGTGTTGATATAGGTCGAATAGTGTGACAGAACTGAATCCACGTAGTCTTGTCTGCCCTACCCCTAGAGCGTTTTTATGAAGCGCGAAGCCAGAAGACTCGCTCCGTTGCCCCTTCATTTAGTTTCACCTATGCGACCTCAGTAGCGAAACGAAGGTCGAGTAGGTGAAGCTGAATGAAGGGGCGACGGAGCGAGTCTTCTGGCGTAGCCTATGGGTTCAACCCTCCTTCCCCCACCCCCCGCACCCTCTCCCCTTCCCCTCCGCCACGGCTATCATATCGAAGCATGAAGCATTTTTAAAAAATAAAAAAAAAACTAAGAGGTGCCCACAGAGGGGAGTGATATAACAAGGTACTACCCCCCTCCCCCACCACCCTTCCCCCCTCCCCCACCACCCTTCGCCCCTCCCCCACCACCCTTCCCCCCTCCCATTCGTAATTACTGCGGTTGGACTCTAATGTAACCCCGAGTCTGTAGCTAGAAGACTGAATTTCCAAAATAAACGTGTTTTTTTATGCAAATTATTCCAATATTATGGTGTGGTAGATTCACTTGACAATTCAAAAGCACTTGTAAATGTTTATTTGATTAAAAAACATTTGAATTTTGAATTTTGAATTTTATGGAGTTCAACGCACTAATAGAGTGAAATACATCAAATGAGTTAAATATCAATTTACTTAATTAAACAAAGAAGTTCATAAACTTATAGCATTTCTACAAATTTTGTTTTGATTTTAAATATGAATCTGACATTACCTATTTTATGTGTGAATTAATATTTATTTACTTATTACTGTATACAGTTAGGTACTATAGTATCTAACGATAAAATAGTTCTTAAATATATAGCAATATTTTCACCAACAGATAACTACACAATACACTGTTCTAAGTATAGCCCATTTAAGTAAATTTTATTTAAACTTGATTTAGGGTTTCATACCAAAGTAGCAAAATAAGGAGTTATAGATTGATGTGATTTTTTTGAATAAATACAGCTAAAACCTAGAGAGTGGCTATTTGCTACTTTTTAACCTAGCAAATGTGAAAGTGTTCCCATGAGATTATTAAAAACTAAAAACTAAAATCCACACAGTGACATGATAAGGGCATCCTTTACTTAGTAACTCTTAAGAATTTCTGCTAAAGGCAGAACTGTATAAAACTTTATATTTTTTCAGATAGAGAAAATATATCAATAGAAGATCTAACCAAAGAGATAAATGACAAAATAAGCCCATTCCAGCAAAAAATCAAAATTGAAAATGATGAGGTGACCTCGGAAAAAGTTGTTGTATTCCTATCCCTTGCTAATGACGATGCCACTAAATCTCAGAATGTGTTCTCTGCAAAAGAGCTAGATTTCTTTAGAATTCTCATTGAGCAGATCATGACAACGGAAAGTAGACAAATAAATTCAAAGTATGCCTTGAATTTGGTTAACAGTAATTCTAAATTATCTAAAACTGAAGCACAAGTAAGTATTTTTAATAATTATGGAATTAAGTTGACCCCACCTTGGGATTTCTGAAAATCCTTTGTAAGAAAGTGTCTCCATTGTAGAGAATGATTGTACAAGGATAATCTCATGTTTTTCTGTGGCATTGATATTATTTCACTCAATCCACCACTACAGCCCATTACCGTCTCACTGCTGGGCACAGGCCACTACTCTCATAGGAGAGAGGGAATTAGAGCTTAGACCCACCACGCTGCTCCAATGCGGGTTGTCGATTTCACTCAATCAGTTTATTCTTTTATAATTATGTACAGGTTTAAATAAAATCAAGTGAAAATGTGCATTGGTATAGTAAGAAACAAATACACGTATGTTAATCTAAACTTAATATTATAAATGTGAAAGTGTGTCTCTCTGTGTTTTCACAGCCCATGTGAACCGATTTTGTAGAAAGTTGACACTAAGATAGTATGCATCCCAGGGAAGGACATTTTTATCCCAAAAAATCAGTATTCCCATTGGATTTTCATAAACCTAAACCCACATAAACTAAGTCTCAGGAATCATCTTGTTTTTAAATATATAGTAAGTAACTAGCTGATGCCCGCGACTTTGTCTGTGTGGTTTAAGTTTTCATATGCAAAATCAGGTTGAGCCTTCTAGACCAACCATAGTAAGCTGTGCATTGTCTGTAGATAAGATGTCATTTTTCTTTTTTTCCAGAAACTACTAAACACCTGGTGCAGAATGTATTATTTGGAAGAGATAAAATCGAACTACGCTCTGGGGACTCGGGCCATCCATGAGTTTGAACAATACTTGATTGATTATATGCCAGACACTATTCAAAAGTGCTGTCTTTGCAAGCATATTGTTTTTAGGGTTTGTTTATTTTTACTTTTCCCTCTCTCAGCTTCATATTCCTCTTTGTTAAAAATTGGGATGTGCAAAGGGGTTAGATAAATCATTTGTATTATATTATGATTATTTATTATTCGGTTCATATTTGGATTACGCAAATATGACCATGTATCTCAATTTCGTTCTCGTCTCAAGTGGTTACCCATCCGTTTTCGCCGGAACTTGCATATCCTTTCTATTCTGTACTGTGTGTTATTTAATCCTTCATCTCCACCTTATTTAAAGGAGAAATTTGAATTTGTTGGCCGTCCAGGAGAAGTTCTCCGTACTACAAGGAAACTTGTTTTAAGGACGCCTACACATAATTCTTCTTTCTTCCATAAATCCTTTTCTGTACAAGCTGTTAAGTTGTCTTGTTGTATGCTTTGCCTCTTGAAATCAGAGAGGCTCAATCGATAAATATCTTTAAAAGGCTTGTAAAAAATTACTGTTTGTCGCAATAATAATATTATTTGTATAGTAGTTTATTTATTTTTTATATTTTGATACCTACTGTCCCATATTTTATTTTATGAGGTTTACGTTTAGTTATTTATATATTTATTTATTTGTGAGTATATATGTATATTTATATGTTATATTTATTTTATATAATATGTATTATAATTTGTAGCATTATATAAATATTTTTTATTTATTTTGTTATTTCAGCACCATCTACCGGTTGTATTTGTAGCTATGTCCTTTCACACCATTGGTTGCCTGGAAGAGATCGCTATGTAGCGATAAGGCCGCCAAATTGTATACTTACTTTGTTAATAGCTAAGTTCTGTTTTATAATTTCCTTTGTGGTGTACAATAAAAGTGTATTCATTCATTCATTCATTATTATTAACTTACTAGAGAAAATAACCCATTCTGTTTATGACAATTACATTATACTGTTATGCTCTGTTTTATGTGTGTGAATGAAATATATTGTGTACAGTAGGCACTTACATCTAGTTTGACTGATGTATTTGATTGTTAGGTGTTAGTGACAATAATTAACGCCTTAAAACATATGGTATAATGGCCAACATTGCTCATAAATTTTAAAGTATACTATTATAGAGAACGGCACCAACTTTGAATTGACACAATGCGAACGTCAGCTTTGATTGAAATCAACGCAGATAATAATATGTTCACAAAACAGTATTCTCACGGTCCACGCCACTTGGTGATATGGTGCCTGGATTTCGTACGGCCATGACACCAAATTAGTTGAGGCTGTGGATTACGATGGGTACTATCAAATTTTGGTTTGACTCGAAGGACTGATCGTCAATGGAGTTCTTTACTGTAATGCTTACTCTCGGCGTAATCATTATGTGGATTATCCACGCTATCCATAGTCCATACTATCCATACGAATATTACAAATGCGAAAGATGGGCTGTCTGTTATGCTTTCATAGCCCATCTGCTTTTTATTCCAGTCTTTTTTTCTTTTTGGAGTTTACCTCCTTTAGAATCGATTTGCATATAATATATGCCCGGGGTATGAAAATGTATGGGGAGTAAAATCAAATTTCCTCCGTTACGTTATTGACTTTATGTTTCCATGGTAACACTTGTTTAGGTTTCCATGACTATGTACATATTTTGATGAATATAAATTATATAATAATTAATATAAATAAATGCATAAGTAATATAAAAAATGCGTTCCTTTACCCTCATTTACTAATCTATATATTTTATAATCGTTCGTAAGGGTAAATTCCAGTCGTGCGTCGGGGCTGACACACACAATTTTTTTTGAATGCCTAAATATTGATTTCCGAAAATAAAAAATCTTAATCCAAGTGGACGAAATCGCGGGCATCATCTAGTTTTTTAATAAATGAGACAATTTTCGTGCAGTGAAAATAATTGTGAAATATTAAAAAGGTTATGTTATACTATTCCAGGGCTACAATTGTCCACCATGTGGAGAGGCCGTTCATTCGCGCTGTTTGTCGGAGTACTCTAAGAGGGTAAATAAATGGCCGTGCTGTAAGGCTGACTTCCACGAGAGCCAACTGGAGACGCTCAATTCTGGCGGGTAAGTCAACAATCTTAGGCCACCATTACATTTTTAAGTTTTTACCTAACTAAAAAGAGGATTTACAAGACTGTTTACATTTCTGAAGATTCTATGGATTAAAAATTTCAACTGTGTCAAAGTAAATAAAGCTAAGGGTCTAGACTCTAGAGTCTAGACAGACGGACTGAATTAGGACTGCACGCCGACTGCAAAATTGCAGTTTTGTTGCAGTTATGCCAACCGCACAATAACTGCAACAAAGCAGTCCCCTTGCAGTCGGATTGCTGTTCTAATGGAAATGAACAAGCTGTTGTGCAGTTCTGTTGTAGCTGCTGAAATGCAGTTCTATTGCAGTTATGCCAACTGCAGAAAAACCGCTTCGAAACTGCAATTTTGCAGTAGGCGTGCAGTCCTAATGCAGTCCTGTCTAGACCCTAAATGTCAGTATTTAAAAAATCCCAAACGGTTAGATAAGGGATCCATACCACCTAAGTACCTACTTCTAATATTTATAAATGCGATTTTACATGGCCCATTTGTTTAACCGATTTTGACGAAATTCAGTATGGAAGCTACTTTTTATCCCAAAATATACGCGCCGAATTGAGAACCTCCTCTTTTTTTGGAAGTCGGTTAATAAAATCAAAGAGCTCCCATGGAATTGTGAATAAACCATGTGGATTAAGTAGCAGATATTGGAATATCTCAAAACTATATTATTTTGTACTTACATAAGTATTTTGTAATAATTTCAGGTTATCTCAAACGCAACAATTAGAAGAAAGCCAAAGGATCACTCAAAGAACCACTCAAATATCCACTCAAAGATTGAACAGTGCAGACGAAACAAATGAAATTTCTGATGATGAGTTTGAGCAAACTCTAACTCAAACACCTATACCGGGAATTTCGCAGAGAATTTCTAGAAAAAGGAAGAGGATGACACGGGATTGAATTATTTGATAACTATTGCAAAGGCCTTGTTGTATTCGCAGGTAAAATAAACACCCATCAATATAACATGATAATATATATTGTTGATTTGATTGATGATTATAATTTTTTCTCAGCTTACTTAAAAGGTACACAAATATAGCAGGAAATTTCTCATAACAACGTGTAGGCGACGTGTATGTCCAGCTTTAGAGACATTCTAAAATCTACATCTTAAACGTTTATTCTAGAATTTAGACTCTACCTACTTGCCTTGCCACAACTCAATAGAAAGAGTTAAACTAGTGACGTTTTGACAGTTTTTGTACGGGAAAATCTAGTTTTTCCGCGTACAAAAACTGTCAAAACCTCTTTTTGGGGCATATTTATCTAGACAGTTGTGTGCAGGTCATAGAGGTATCAAAGCACTAACCCTAGTAGATTTTAATGGTGACCAGTAATATAGGTCATATGTCTAAACCAGTAATAGTTTGATTTGCCATTTCTATCAGTTTCATTGTTATTTTGCTGCAATCGCGATCAATTATATTTTGTTTACCTTTTAAATAAGCTTAGAAGATTATAGTAGTGTAATTATTCTGATATTGTAGAAACTTTAAATATTTTTTAATAATAAACCGTATTTTAGTAGAAAGCCTTGGTCATAAACAACTCGCGACTCAGATAATCTTAATTCAGAAATGAATAAAACTATATTTTATACTTAAATATTTGTAGTATTTTTTATTTATTTAATCTAAGTATTTGCTAAATAGCTAAGTATACATTTTCCACTTTCCTCTGAATTATTTTCGCGGAAGACGGATAGAAATCCAACAAATATTTCCATTCATCCAGTTTTAAATACACGATGTCGACTACCGTGCGTGCTCGGAAGGAAAAGTGATGCGTGACACCCACAAACAGCCCCTGAAAAAAGTTTTAGGATAAATATAAATATTTAAACCGGTTGAACGCACGTCGGCTGTCCTTCCGATGGATAGTAGCATGAGCCTTTGGAAGTTACATTACAATATAGAATAGAATAGATTAATAGGAGCGAATTAGCCCTCACAGTGCGCACTATCTTTTGCCTCAACAGGCTCAATTTTTTTTTATCCACTACAAGTTAGCCCTTGACTGCGATCTTACCTGGTATGTGATGATGCACTCTAAGATGGTAGCGGGCTAACCTGTTAGGGGCATGGCAGTGTCTACACGGCATCGTACCGGAACGCTAAATCGGTTGCGGGCACGTCTTTGCCGGTAGGATGGTACCTAGCCACGGCCGAAGCCTCCCACCAGGCCAGACCAGGGAAAGTTCAGAAATTATAAATTCCCAAATTGACCCTGCTGAGGACCGAACCCGGGACCTCCGCACGTTAAGGGAATAGCGCTTCACACTGCGCCAGGGAGGGACATCGGGACGTAGTTGGGGGTATATTCCTTATATGGTATACTTCGATAAAAAACGTGAGTTCAACCGGTTTATATTTATTTTTATAATGACAGTCATGACAAGTTAATTAATAAACAGTTTATTAATTATAATTTAACATATTTGAAGCTCAGGGAGCTTACTGAGATACTGATCATAGCTGAGATGTGATGGTAACGTAGCAACAATGGTACCTAATTGGAGTAAAAGGACTGATTTTATTGTATTGTTGATCTGTTGCTTGATTAGCCAATATTAAGAGTGTCGGCAAGGTATCAGGTAATCAAACTTGATTGCAGTTGACCGTAGTTAATTAAGTTAGAATGCAGAAAAAGAAGTTCGCCCCAAACTAAGACCTTGCGTCTTCTGAGTTCAGGCCACCGTTTTCTTACCATGTTATCGGTTCAAGGCATCGCAATTTGCCACACAAATTAATTTCAAATTGTCGATGCTAGCGCCGTCTATCAAAACAATTGTAAAATTTTGGCAAAAGGCTTTTGCAGGCAAAATTCAGGCAGGCGCTCGCTTCCTTCCTTGTCTCGCAGGGATAAAGTGTAATAATTTTATTTCTATTTAATTATCAATTTGTTTATTTCATATGAGAAGTGTCATTTATGATACGTCATGTTTTGACTCTACGGCCGATTCAGATACACCGTAAGGAAATTCTACTGAGAAGAGCCGGCAAGAAACTCAGCAGTTGCTCTTTTATTTGATATTTGACAAAAGTTTGGCTTGAGTCTTTTGATTTACATGTTATATATTATGTGAATTTGAAGTAATTATGTGGAATTAATTCTGAAGTTATGAAGCTCTGACAGATGTTTGACCTATTCGAATAATTGTAATAATAAACAATTAAATTAAATTTTATACTTGTATAATAATCACCTCGTATATTGAACGTACCTGAGCTACACCAAAACTATCTTCCGGACCTAAGATATCATAAATAGATTCTGTTAGGTTCTGGTGGACTGTTAACACTTCAACCTGTAACACAGCACATACAAAATAGGTACCTAAAACATATATTTACAGTAAGTATATCATAAATACTTGCGGCATAAATACAGTTAGCGTCACGAGATTCAACTTGAACAACGCAATGTATTAAAACGACGATAACATTAATATCTCTTACTACTTACAAAATTAGTAGTTAAATTAGTATTTGCGAAATAGTTTTTGAAAAAAATCTTAATTCGATAGACTTGACCCACCACTCCATTTCTGACCGCGCTGGAAGAGGGATTGCCACCCTGCGATAGGGGTGATTCTTCGGCAGCTGTCGGCTGTGATATTGCAGTGTAGGACAGTGAAGCCGACCACTTCGAGTTACGAATGTCGCAAAGTTCAGTCTCCACATAAGAGATTGGTATTGATTGAGAGACCATTTGCGATTTTGGAGCTGTTGCTGGAGTGCCTAACTCGATTAGAAATTGTCATGACAGTATTTCTCACCTCTCCTCTATGAATAAAATAAATAGACTGTTCTGCGTCGCCCCTTTGTACGATGTAGTTTCCAGGAAAGAACACACAATGCTTCAACCACATACATAGCATTCGTTTAAAATCGTCGTCCGCTTTACTGAATATAAGTGATTCTCTTATGTGGCTCCCGTAAACTGCTTGCATGACTTGACAGCGGAGTCGGAATGGCAACCTGTAGACTAGTTTGGGCATCTGCATAGTAAGTAATCAGTGGTTAAGGGTTAACACGAAAATTGTGACAAATTTACACACATTGCGGTAGTTGCCATACAAGTATTCTCGCTGAACCCAAAGAGCGAATTGATTAGGTTTTAAGCTGATTCGCTCTTCCGTGCCTACAACAGTAGGTACATTTTAGCATTCAGATGGTGTAAGACTGTGTCACTATGTCAGTGAAAAATGTGACTCAAGCAGTAGCTGTCCGACGCGTTGCTTTCGACGCTCATCTAGGAAAATGGTTTAGAGGGTGATTGCAACCGTCACTTGCGTCTGAGGCTTAGACGAGTGTTTATTTCTGAGGCTCTGAGGCAGAGGCACTGTTTCCTATCTTGGTTGCTTGATGCAGCCTTGAACAGAGGACTGTGTCAAACTACGTCTACTTAGGATATTGTAACAGCAGGAAAATTAATATGAAACTATTTAAAAAAATCTATATCCACGTTATTAATAAGTAGGTAAAAGCAAGTAGACAAAAATCAAAATACCTGTTTGCCCTGTTGTCTATTCCACAATTCGCGCACATAGTCCCACATCTTGTTCATCTGATGATCGCTAAGGTCTGTATCGCGCAAACCGTCCCGTAGTTCGTTAATACCGTAATCGTAAGCTATACGCGATGAGGAATGGGCAGAGATCATTGCTGACATTTCTGATATTAGGAGACCTATAAATATGAATTAATTCATTTCATGAAGTACATTGATTGTACTTGAAGTTTTGTTTTGTTATTTTCATTTCTTTGATATTAGATACTAGCTGAAGCGATGCGAGGACGGATTTCCTGCATTTCGTTCGGGTGAAATTTCTGAAAATATTTTCTTCGCGGGGACGCTATAGAGAGAACCTACATGCAAACTATCTACTTTCTAGATATCAGTTCAAACTTGAATTTTGAGATGCTGCATAAGTCCGTCCATTTATATTAGTTATAGTCATTGGCGCCGGACTCGTGTCTCCCCTGATTGGCTCCCTCGGGGAGTCATCAGGATTTTACAGAAGAATGGTTTGCGCAAAAATATTGTCTCAAGTTGTGCCTAGAGTCGTGGATTCAAAACAAAATTATTACGCTTTTGGTGCAAGTCAGGCCAGAGAAAGTCATCCTTTTGTTCTAGCAATCAATATCTTACAGTTGAAGATATTGATTGATTGACTCGTAGCTCAACAAAAATAGCACAATCTCAATTCATCTTAAGAAAAGATTGAATAGGGATGATGCCTATATCAAAAATAAATTATTTTTAATTGATTATTAAATGGAGGGTCTTTCAAAAGACCTAAAATTCACATCCTCGGTTAGTTTTTTTGATAACCATTTTAAAATAGGCCACGATCTTCAGTTATGAAGGCACGATCGAAGAGAAATGATAAATACTTACCTGTGCAGAATTTTATAACTATGGTTATGAATACAGTTTCAATGGCTTCGAAATCATTCTGCGAAGAAACGTCCCCCGTTCCTGTTATGGTGAGCAAATTGATCATGTACCATAGAGATGCTATGTAGAGTGGAAAGAAGTTTTTCTGAAAGAATCATGAGCAAATTAAGCGTGAGTATTCGTAGTCATATTAACAAAGAAAAGGAAAAAAAATGCTTCGTTACTGACTGAATAAGTACCTACCTACAACATAAGACGCCTCACCACTGCATTTTTATGAGAATGCCAAGTGAGATATTGTGCGCGAAATCCACCAAAAGGATCGCATCAATTTCATACTTGAGTTCAACTTTGTCACTGCCGATAAACTTCCTGTGCATAGTGAGCTGATCTTATAGCTTGGTAGGAAAAAGTTCATGAAAATTAATGGATCCTCTTGTCGGAATTAACACACATCCCTTTGTGAATATCCTAATATAACCCTGGTGAATATGCTACATGAAACAAGGGCGTAGCAAACGCCATTTTAAATGTACAAAAATCATCAAAGATGTGTGGTGTGGCATATAGTTGCATAATTTGTACCCAAAAATTATTTAGCAACACCATACCTCAGCATAGTTTCCTCGTAAATTCAACTCCTCTTTTGACATCCAATTAGCTGATGTGCATTGTTCTGGAGTGAGGCAGGACAATTTGAAAAATAAACAGGCATTAACGTGGGTTAGCAGCGACGCCCATATCGCAATCGTTCTGGAAGAATAAGGACTTATGGTTTTACGTTACACCGCCCGCAGCTCGCTCCAGAGGGAAAAGTTTAGCTTTCTAGGGCCAAAGTATTTATTTGGGCTGGTCGTTGATGACTGATGAGTCAGTAACGACGCGACTTTTCTTTAAGATAGGCGCTTGACTACACTTCATATATGTCGAATGGAAAGCATTAATGTAATGGTCAAGGTTGGATCGTGCTTGCTCAAAAAAATACCAAAGATTCACTCTTTGCTTTAGAGGTAAGCTACTCTAAAGGGACATCAAAGATAGATACTGGGAGTGTGTTCCATATTATATTTTCAACGTTCGCTATCAGGTAGGTAGTAGGTACCTATAGGTAGGTGGAAAATCTTAAAGCTGTTTTTTTAAAGTACCTATTCCTAAACATAATTCTATGCCCATAATCAAGTATTTTGATTACTGCGTTTTTTATAATACTTACGTCAATTTCAGAAATAAATTCGCCGATCCGATATTTATTTTCCTGTGCTGTCTATATGTGAACAAATAGGAAATCCGGAACAACTGTGGCGTTCGCAAATAACAGAACAACGCGTTCTGCACCGACGGACGAAGAGACATTGCAAGTGCTAAGTATGATATCGGTAAGTTGGCTAAGAAATCCCTTCTCCGTAGATAGACTTTAGAAAAATACCTGTGAAATAATAATTAATATCTGTTACACATAAACGTATTCAGACCGAGACACAAGACCGTTTTCTGTAGAGATCCATGCATGTAGAGATCCGTCTATAGGTTGAGATGACGACTATTTATCCAGACCAGATCTTTCTTTATATCATTAAGGCATTAATAAGTAGGCCGGTCACATGATGTTAAATGATGGTAATCATTTGCCGCACTAGAGGTGTTACGCGTTGCTGGCACCAATGCGTTGCCGGCTTTTCAGTTCAAGGATTTGGTTTATTGCCCCCTATAGACCGATGGGTAGCTCTTAGGAAATATTGTAGTTTTGACTTCATTGAGCCAGGGTTGACTTCTATGAAGTCACTTCGCAAACCACTTTTTTTTTTGTTACTGATACGGGTTTATTATAAAATTTTAGATCGTACATAGTGTTTTAGATAAGTATAAAAGACACTGCCAAAGAGTTCGTCAATATGGGGCCAATTCTGTTTAGCACAATCTGTAAACTAAACTTAAATGATAGCTCTAAACCTAAAGCTGTCCCGTACCGAAGGGAGTATAATGAAAGGGATGGCAATATAAATAGAGCTGTCATTTTAGTTTACTTAAGAGATAGTGCTAAACATAATTGGCCCCATTTTTAAATATTGGAGCTGATTCTGCAGTGCACAATCTCTAAAATTAACTGAAATGACAGCATTAAAAATATTGCTGACCCTTTAATAAAATACTTTCTGCGGAAAGGGACAGAACTAGATTTAAAGCTGTCATTTTTAGTTTAGTTTAGAGATTGTGTTATACAGAATTGGCCACAATGACGATCTACTTAAAAGCTTGGACAAGTACCTAATAGGTACAACTATAATAGCTTGTATAATTATGAACTCTATGAAACACGTCAGTGTGCGGTGATGGCAGGCAAATGCAGGAATGCGACTCCTACGCGCGTTTTTGCTTTTTGAACACCTCCCTCGACCCAGACACAGCGGAGAGCCCTTTGGTTTTTATAAGTTAGAAGTCCCGGGTTCGATTCTTTGCACCGTCAATTTGGGAATTTATGATTTGAAGATTCTCTGCATTTATCAGACTTCAGTGGTTAGCACGCTAACGACAAAGGCGTGTCGCCAAGCGATTTAACGTTCCTGTACGATGTCGCATTGGATCTGATAATGCATCAATGTCTAACGTACATTTGGCGCACTTTCTTCGGTTTTAACACATAATCTCCGTATCTGTTCATATAGCCGCTGTGTACATCCAGGAAAGCCTTGTACAAGAAGATGACATCGAAAACAATGCACATATGGAAGAAGTAAGCGTTGGACAGAAACGCCATTTGGTACACAAGAATCATGAAGTCCATGTACGAGAGAACCATTATTAAATAATCTGTAAGTATAATCAACTCATATTAAACTAACTCAAGCAATATTTGACCCAATTAGCTGTCAATTAAAATTTACAAATCACATACCAAGCTAGCTGGTAAATTTTTCCATAAGTACAAAAGTACTCCTTTACAAAGTTACCCCACATACCTACTCACCTCTTGTCGGCCCAGTGGAGGTTTCCCACTGCCTGTAGGGCTAGCATGCGCACAACGAGTTAAATTATGTCTACCCGTTATCTCTATTTGTCAACCGAAGCTAACATGGTTACTTGTCTCGTTACGTCAAAAGTAGAGATCAAAGTAATATTTCCTGTGGTATTTTTCTTTACGTACCCTTACATGCGGACTATTTTTTTCTTGTAATATACCGGATTTTGTGCATGTTATAGTATAAACGAGAAATTAGCCGGTATCGACAACATCCCTCTCATCTCTCTCTCGGCGCGAGATATCTCGTTGTGCGCATGCTAAGCCTGGATCATAAATTTTACATTCAAGGATAAGTTTTCTTTAACGCGTTTTACCCGGCCTCATCGGCTATTAAACTTTTCCATTGCCTAGTTAACTACATGAATCTGTCTACTTTTACGAATTGGTACCTACTTACTACAATATTACACCCCTCCCGCTTTCTTTTAATATTCCTCTGCCCTAAGGTTGCCTGGAGGAGATCGCTATTTAAGCGATAAGGCCGCCTGTTGTGCCATATCCATTATGATTGTTTTTGTGTTTGTATTTCTTTTAATGGTGTTCAATAAAGTATATTTTACTTTTACTTTACACCGAACGAATGTAAAAAGCTTGGATATTTACCTATAAAAGTGAGCCAATTAGAATCTGGCAACACACTGCTACGGAACCACCTAGAAACATTAATATTCGGTCAGTAGGTAACATTATGCACTTGTGTGCACTCGCAGCGTGATTTTTGCTATTTCTTCTCGGTAGAAATGGCATCACCAGTGCTAATTAATTGTTGAATTTACTACTGGTGCACTAAAAATCTTTTCATTTCCTCGTGAAGGTCAGGTACTTATCTAAAAGTGGCTAATCTTCCGTTTATACAAATGAATATTATGTAGAACTAGATGATGCCCGCGACTTCATCCGCGATTCGACTAAGTTTTTTCGATTCCCGCAGGAACTCCTTAATTTTCCGGGACAAAAAGTAGCCTATGTCCTCCCCTGGATGTAAATTATCTCTGTACCAAATTTCATCAAAATCGGTTGAGTAGTTAGGCCGTGAAAGCGTAGCAGACAGACAGACACACTTTCGCATTTATAATATTAGTATGGATATAATATGTGAATAATATTAGGTAGTTAAGTATACCTGTGTGGTTTAAATAAAAGCCAAATGGCCGAAATGTAGTCAGCACAATCGCCAGAAGTTACGGATTTTGATCCGTGAGATTCGGCAACGCTTTTGTCGGGACTCTGAAATTTTAAATAGGTACTTAATATTTTTTCGATTTAGCGAATAATAGGCATAGCGACTTATGGAATGTTGTCTCCTATGATAGTATTTGTTGTCACTTACATCTAAGAATAAGTTAGGATCTATTTCGTCCTCTTCGTCTTCATCAGCTTCGTACGTTAGGGGATACGTTTCTAACTGGAAAAATATTAATTATTTTGAGATGATATTTAGGTAGGTGAGGTGTGGTGGTGTTCAATTAATAAAAATTTCACAACAAGGAATAGTTTGCCGGGGTGTTCTTCTTCTGTCGTATGACATGTCTTAAAGGGAACCCTTTAGCAAGATATAATAACTGTATTAATAAAAGTTTGTATCCGGCTTTAACTAGGTATAACTATTACTTTAAAGTATTACTGTTCCTGCTTACCTCCATGCTGGATTTTTCGGACATGACCGTGGGTAAAACGTAATCTTTAGTTGCTGAATCCACTGAATGTCTGACTTTCCTCAACACTGTTGGATAACTCTAGAAAGCGAAAAAAACCATTTAAAAATACAAAACAAAACTTCATTAAAAGTGAATGATCCCGATGACTTAAATAATATTTTTATCAATTAATTACATACCTTTAATAGTGCATAGAATTCTGCTCCATCGATATAAAGCAAATCTGTATTCCTGGAAGCCACCACGTTAGACATTGTTAAATATTTTGATGTACCGCGAATATTTCCGAAAATTCCTCCCGGCCCCATACAGGCTTCAACTTCGTTAATGTTGCTGATAATATCCACCTTTATAAATAAGGTTTAAGTGAAACGTTAAAGTATCATGACTCATATAAAACCAGAATTTTAAACAAGAAATAAACTCACTTTGCCGCGGTAAATAATGTACATGTTACTTATGACCTCATTAGATCTCATCACCATGTAGCCTTTTTGAAAATATCGGTCCTTAAGTTTTTTCGCGAAAGCTCTAAAGAAAGAATACTCCACATCTTCAAATAACGGAATTTCTCTTAATGTATTTTCGTACATGTATAAAACTGCGTCTTCGTTTAAATTGGCATGTAGTTTTCCCAAAATTGTTTGATGCTTAATATGGAGAAGACTGGTTTTAATAAATTTCTCGAGCGTAATTTGGTTTAACCGATATGAAGCTTTAAGTGAAAGATTGGGAAGATACTATAAACTTACCGACCAGCCACCGGTTCTTTTCCATTGATATTTCCAGTAGTCCATGACAGACTTTTTCAACAGATATGGTACCTTCTCCCGATTTAAAAATAGCTCTAAGTGCTTCAAATTCTCCTGGAATTTATTAACCACTTGATCAGCCATCGCTTTTAATGATGCTATACGGGCATATACGTACCTGAAAAACATTTCTATCACTATTAGTATTTTTAGTTGGATTGACTACTAAATATAAAACAAATCATGTTATTATTTTTGTATCTAAAATAAAAAAGTAACTATAGGTATTTTGTTTTATTTAGAGAACCGTCATTTGCGAAAATAAAAAAAAATAGATTGTTCCCATAAAGCTGTCGGGGCGTCTACCTTCCTAAAATATTGTTCGCTTCTTTTCACAAGCTTTTTGTATTTTAATCAGCCAAATTCCATTTTAGGATTGACGAATAAAATCACCCACCCAAAAAACAAAACTCCATGTATGTTGATGCAAATTGAGAGTATCATGTGGGAGGTGTCTTGGGCCGTGATATCACCAAAGCCTGCGCCTGTGAAACTCGAAGCTGACCAATAGTAAGCCAGTAAATATACTTTGCCTGGGGTTAGATAATTGTCTGTAAATATTTTTCCGCTATCTATCCACGAACCTGAGAAAAAACGTTAACTAATTATTGTGTTAAAGAAGTGTATTATACTTCATACCTCGTATATTATAAATGCGAAAGTTTATTGGTTTTTCCTTCAATCACGCCGCAAAAGAGCAACGGATCGACGTGATTTTTTGCATGGGTAGGTACAGTAGGCCATTTTTATTGCAGTAGATTAAGGAGTTCCTGTGCTAATTAAAAACAATAATTCGACGCGGACGAAGTCGTGTGCATCAGCTAGTTTCGTATATCTATCTATGCTAAAAAGCAAGCCTGAACTAATTTATTTATCAACTTAACCTCGTAACAAGGCATCTAAGTTTACTATCTGGTTCAAATGGATTTGGGAAACCCTGTAGGTAGTCCGTTTTCAGGATTGTAAGAAAACTTACCTTCCTTACAAATCATATTTCCTTTTGAGTAATAACTCGTTTTCATGTACGGCCCAGCTAGGGACAGTCTATCAAGCTTCTTGACAAAATCATCAGTATCATAAGCAATTACATATCTGCATGTCATTGTTATTAATATCGATGTGTAAAGATTTAAGAAGAACAGAGTAAGAAGTAAGAATTGCACAACGCTCATTAGGTATGCCTAAAAGAAAAAATAACTATCAGGCCAATCCTTATTTAATAATTCCACGTAGAATATTTTTCCCTTCAAGAACATAATAATTTGTTCTCTCATGGATCTGTGTCTTTTGATGCTACAATATTACTTTTAAATGAGAAGAAAATCAACATACTCCACAATGCATCCTGTGCAATATTTTCGCAATTTTAGAATGTAGCAAAGCATAATAATATATATGACTTTGTAAAAACAATGTTTTATTACTATAAATAGAAATTGACAAAGTAACACAAACCCTTTTCAGTGCAGCAATCGACTCCGCCCAAAATGCCGCGTAAAGTTTATATATTTGTAAAACGTTAACCATTCTGATGATGCAATGGTACATGTGTATATTAATATTATGATCCTCTATCGTATGGTTTTCGTCGTGCTTTGGAACGAACAGTTTCCATACGGCGTACCACGGGAAACAGGTTAGAAGATCTACTATGAATGTCCTCTGTAATCGAAAGCATAATAGGAAAATCAAAGATGTTGGATAGAAGCACGCGTTACTTTGCGGAAGTCCATGATAATGAAGAAACTAGAAGTTTATTTCGCTATAATCCGCGATAATAGGTAAATCTATGTGATACAGTCATACAGTGTGTATTCCGCACTAATAGCCCGCGATATTCACCACACCACAGAAATTTTCCAAACTACTCTCGACGTACGTTTCATTCCGATACCGGAGCATCTTCAGGAGATGTTGACTCGACAATGCACGATTGTAAAGTTGTAATAAACTTCTAGTTTCTTCATAATCAAAGATGTGTTAAATTTTGCTTGCCTGGTTAAAAAGTAGAAGAGAAAATGAGAAAATAACACGATTTTAAACGACGCGACGTTATACTTAAAAATATTGTCAGAAGAATATTAGTATTAAGGCTATTAAAAGTGAGATTAAGACAAAACCTTTCTAAAGTGAAAGTTCATGATGCGGTTGAGGTTTTTCAAAAATTACGTTGGTAATCTTTGATTTTTCGGGATTTGTAGCCTTTATCCGTCTCCAAAATGCCAGCCATCTCTGTACCACGTCAAATCACTTTAACGGATGTGCGTGGAAGTTCTTATGTACAAATGGGCTATGTAAACTTACCCTCAAATAATTTCTCGCGGTTAAGTATGGGTGATAGATCAGTAGATTTTTCGGACCATAGAAGGCAACGTGTAGCATCAAATATAAATCTACGTAGCAAAAACACTCCAAAAATACTACTGGAACATTGAAATGCTTGCACGTTGGGGCTGTAGCTATGGAAATCTGAAAAAAACATTTGATTTTGTTGTTTATAAGATACGCTAATGCTATTTTTCGTTTCTAGCGCCGCAATGCTTGCCTGTCGGACATCATATTAGAAAAAAGAAAAACGGTTACCCTTCTCTTCAACATTTGCCTAAAGGTACTTTTATATTATTATATCTCTATATCTACGATCTGGATGTTTCTATGTTAAGAATATACAATTTGACTATAAAAGTAAGTACCTACACTGATTAACAGTATAAAATTCTTATCTAATTTTGTTCTATGATAAACTTTTGAAAATGTGCCTTTTGAATAAACTAAGTACCTACTAAAAATAAGGGCCTCGCCCACTGACTTACTGGAATCAATAAACTGAGTAGATAAGCCGCACATACTCTGAGGATGGCCCAGGTTTTAAGAAACACGCCATCTGGCTTGATTGCTATCGGCATCAGCAGATATGGAGACAAATTGTTAAACACGTAGAACTGTTTATATGATTTTATATAGCTCTCCTTACGTTTTGTATAATCCTCCAAAACGTTTATGAAGGAATCTAATTTGAGAAATTATTTTATATACATACTAGCTGATGCCCGCGACTTCGTCCGCGTGGATTGAGGTTTTTCGGTTCCCGCGGGAACTCTTTAATTTTCCGGGATAAAAAGCTAGCCTATGTGCTATTCCAGACTATAATCTATCTCTGTGCCAAATTTCATCCAGATCCGTTCATCCGTTGGAGCGTGATTGAGTAACAAACATACATCCATACATCCATCCATCCAAACTTTCGCATTTATAATATTTATTTGATTTGATTATTTGATATTAGAAATATAATAATATTATATCCCTCAGTAATTTTAGTTATTATACCAGTTTTAGATAAACATCGCTAAGAAATTTTAAATGTGAAAAGTTTGCTACCGTTGAAAAAATCCTGCAGAATATTTGTTATCTTTTTCTTATTCTGTTTATCCGTTATAAGATTGTAATGTTTCAAGTATGCGTCTGTGTTTTGGGATTTTGCAATTTGCTCTATTTTCTTTAACTCTTCCGGTAAAAGTAACCCGTCGTGCTCTCTCATGTCCGGGAAAAGATTTAAAGCTGATGTGTAAGCGAAATGGCTGATACTTATTAGCTGCAAGAGATTACGTTTGAAGTTCGTTATAATATTGTGGATATAGGTATTTGAGTAGAAAATACAAGGAAGATGCAAATGAAAATCTAACATTTTCTACTACTCTTCTGTCTGCTTCTTTGTTATTTTTATAATTTTGTGCAGAAAAATGAATTAGTTAGAGTTAAGTAGGCACATAATATTATAATTAAAAAAAACGAATATGTTATTGAGAAAAAAATAACTTAAACCTAAGTAAATTAGTAAAGCAATAGTAACCTTGAACATAATATTATGTCCTTGACAACATTTTTATGGTTATTTTAGAAGCAAAGGAAGAATCCTTATAAGGAGATAGCGCTTGCTATCTTTAACGTCAAAATTTCTTTTAAGTCCTTTTGACAAAGTTAACTTAAAGTTTAATTATACTCTCACACGCACAGATCTCATCTAACAGATGTTAATGCGCATCGAATAAATGGTCACTTACTTTGCAATGTGTCAGAGTAATTACAGTGCTGACAGCCGGCACGCCGTACAACAACACCAATAAACCCAGATGGTTGCCGGGGCCAATGACACGTTCCCTCTTGGTTTCTCTCATCTCCTTGGAAGTCACCAAACAATAACCGCTCTCAATTACATACAGATCTCTTGTAACGGTTCCTCCGTAGTAAACGATCTCCCCTGGTGGTAGAATTATATCTCTGGCAGCTGTGGCAATAACATTCCTTGATTTTAGTCGTTAATATGAATAAACCGCAAATTTTTGGGCTTTTCCCATACTGTCAAGATTTTCTTTAATTGTGTCGCTTCATTAGAGGCGCTCTACCACATCCTGACCATACGTCTTTACAGTACCAGTATTTATTTCCGATGGCATCTAAATATTCTTTTGAAAAAAAAGCACTCAGCATCGCGTCTGCAAGTAAAATGCTCCTCATAATATTCTTCCGTTTGAAAAACTTGGCAATATAAAACCCCGTTACCGAATGTAACAAAAAAAATTGCCTATATTTATTATAAATTATAAAAATATAACTATAAGCTATTATTTGTAAGTTATTGTCATCATCCGGGACATTTAATAAAAGGCTTGTGTAAAATCTGTTAGGTACATAAACACGTACGATCCGTTTTGGAACTAGCGGTAATTATCTTGGCAGACGCGAGCATTATTGACACAATTAGGTCGGACGTGTAAAACGTTTTACACCCCAATAACTACATTGCCCAAGATAGCAGTCCCATTCATAAATATGTACATACTTTCCGTTAGCGTATGAATGTAAGCTTTATTTTTCACTTGAAAGAACCTGATTGAAGTCAGTGTCTTGAATCGCGCCTGATGAAGCACTTTTTTTCGTAACTCTGAAGGAACAATAGTTCTCTCAAGCCAATTTTCACCAGTAAGTTCAACGCCCTGTTAAAAGTTAGTTATTTTTGAGTACTACAGTTAAAAGTTAGTTATACATTTTGGCATTGGGTCATATTATTGTACGCCAATAAACCTTATTTTGGTTTTAATAAAATCTATAATAATATTTTAAATGCGAAAGTATGTCTGTCTGTCAATTTGCTACGCTTAACGGCCCATTGATGATTATGCGATGACTTTGAAAAAAATTAGTAATTACAGAAATAGATATCATCCCAGAAAAGCAATTATGTAGTTCCCATGGGATATCTGTTTCAAAAACCTAAAGCTCCGGCTGAAGTCGCGGGCATATCTAGTACCTACTTACATATTAAAACAAATCAATTATTAATTTATTTTATTTACCGAATTATATTGCCATTGCAACTCATAGAAAGACATGATTCTCGATTTTATCGCCGGATGCATATTGTTTTCATTCATAAATCTGTCAATAGTTATAATAACTTCCAAAAAAGCGGTCTTGGTCCTAAAACGTTATTTTAAATGTCATGAAACGGGTTATGAATGATCGCGAAGTAGTTAGGTACCTAAGTATAATATAATATAATCTATACTAATTTACAAACCTAGACCAGTGAGTCACAACAGCTGAAAATTCAGATACGCAATATCCAGTGAGCAAAACTCCGTACAAACTGAGAAAGGCTATGAATCCCATGTCAAACTGATCACCTGGAGAAAAATCACCGTAGCCAACTGATAGTAGTGTTGTAGTAGCGAAATATGTCGCGGTTAGGATATGATATTTTGTTCTAAAATAAATATTTTTTTATTAATTCTGGGAGTTTACCGAACTCATGTCTGGCAAGATAATTTTAGAAGTCATCAACGTGTTTTATTAGCAAGTCTAGTACATACTTGCTCGATGACACGCCGCTTCTTTGATTTCCCCAGGTCAAAGCACTAGCGAACCACGAATTTTGGGAACATCTAATCACGAAACACGATTCCATGTATAAAATGACGCCTGACCAGTAGCATATAAATCCAATGTAAACACAATACTTGACAATCTAAAAAAATATGAGTGCTTTCGATTCATATTGTGGTGGTTTTGGCACTACAGAAAGCCAAATAGCAAGAGAACATGTAGGTACTTTGTTTCAAAGAAATAAGAAAACTCTGGTTGTAGCTTATTACCTTTACAATTATTGTATTTGCAAGTAATTTCCTTTCCAATTCATCAAAAAAGCTCGATAATCTCCACACTAAGCAAAGTTTAGTGCCTTTACACAAATAAAAGAGATGATTTCTGTAATTGTCTAGATATGAAGCATTAGTGTGTATTGTGACAATGTATTCAAAAGGAATTATGGCAAACACATCCATATAAAATCCGAGGGTATACATTCGATAGTTTAATATGCTTAAAAAGTTTTTAATATGTTTCTTTTTAGTCCTCACTGCAGTGCCCATAGTAATGAATATATTTAGAATCAAAGAAAATGTAATTACAATTTCTATATGGAAGAATATTCCTCCAGGAAATTCTCTTTCGAAACCGATAAAATAAGGATAAAGAAGGCAAACGTAGAAAACAATGCAAAGCATGTACACTTGCCAATATTTTACGAGGTAACAGTCTGATTCAAGGATCCAAGGAAAGTTTGAATTCAAACAGGTAAAAATACTGTTCCGCTTTTTGACATGTTCGGATAAAATGTAGAGATCCAAACAATTTTCATCCAGTTCATCGTCTCTAGTAAAGTTGTCTACGTCACTTAAGCCTGCAATAAGTGTTGAGTGATGAAATTGCTAAAGTATGCTGACAAATATTTCAATTAATACCTTGAATATAACGGAGTTTATCCTTTAAGCATTTAATGCTGCTCTTCTTTCTATCTTTAGAATCATAAATATTCAAAGATAATAGATTGTCGTTTCCTTGCTTTTGTTTTCTAAAGTGACTTCGATTAATTCTTTCGTGAATTTCATTCCGAATCTTCGCAACTAAATCAGGATATGTTATCATCAACCTAATAAAGTCGGTCTTACTAAGAACTTGACATTCCACATACGTCGCTGCTTTAACTGTACATCGGGCTGTAAATGAGGTTTTTGATAATTCCATGCAAATAAGATCTTAATAATGTTCACATATAACATGCGTACCTGGAATATTATACACCAATGAGATTTCCCCGAAACATGTGCCCTTAGCAAAAGATATCATTGGACTTTCGTCGTCCTCATCAGATAATAGTTCTAAGACGCCGCTCGTGACACAAATCTTTGTTGAATCAAAACAAAAGATGCATAAATCGTATAGCACTTGTATTGGCATTTATTAATAGCTACTCAATGAGCAATATGTAAATATTTAACAATGCAGAATTATATTATTACCATAATAGTCTTGTTTTGATTATGATTGTAAACGATGTCGCCAGGTAAATAAAACTGGTGATTCATTGTGACAGATAGTCTTCTAAGGAATGCTTCCGGAAGTTTTCTGAATATCAAAGAACTGTAGAGCGGCACCGCATTAAGGTCATAATAAATTTCCATTTGCAACGGAGCTGGTAGCAGTTTCATGAGCTTGGGTTTAAACACGCCAGATTTCTGGTACCAAAGATCCTCGTAATATCTAAAACAAAAGCGTAATTATCTGACTGATGTTAATCCGACATAATTAAAAAAAATCTTATGTTTTTTATCATCAAAGGATAATTTTGTTTTGCAATAAAACTACCGAATCACTATTACACATTTTAACTAAGTATGCACCTTATAATACGCTTAGTCGTTTCAGGATCCATTTTAATCAAAGACAGGTGATTTTGTATTTTCTTCAATTGCCGTACATACTTAGCTCGTCTCGTCGTCATGGTTATAAATAGTGATGTCAGAGAACCAACAAAAACTACTGTAGTTAGCAAAAATCCTAGTAAAACCGCAATTGCAGCTGTTATTCGTTCACATGTGTTTACTGGATATATATCTCCAAGTGCGTTCGTCGTAAAAAACAACACAGACCAGTAAGCTCCGACAAAGTACCAATCAAACGTTGTCTCAGTAGGAAGTTTCACAGTAGCGACTGACCAGGATGATCGTATTTCGTGAATATCAAAGTTTTTATTCGCAAACAAGTACCAAATACAAGTCCAAGTATGCACCGATAGTAAGAACAGTATCAGATATTGTGCCAAAAACGTAGTCCATTGATTCGTTCCAGCTTGCGAAGATTTACTGTAGGAGTATTCAATTATTCTATACACACGTGCAGTGGCCATTATAGGAGCTATCGCGTGAAAACTGAGGGGTGTGTATTCTTGAGGTTTCATCAAATAAATGAATGAATACGGTAATGCCAAAACAGCATCTAGTATTACACGTTTCGTGTCTGGTTCCACTAAATTTAACGTCTTACGCCAACGTTCAAAAAATTTTAAGCCAAAAACAATACCAACATCAATAGTGAACATAATATTCAAAAAGATCACAAGCATGATTAACCAGGAGGATCTTTCGTGGGGTTTTCTGAATGTATAGAGACATGTTTCTAAAAAGTATGCAAAGAAAATGGTCGTTAAAATAAACAGATTCCACATGGGGTTCGTATAAATTAAGAGAACGTAACGGAGCCTGTTACTGTGAAAGTCAGGTCGGGGCTCTTGAAGTATGGCGTACGTTTTCTGACGTTTTTTTTCGTCAACTTCAATCAGTATATTTTGCGATTGTACTTCTGGGGAGCGCCCGATTGATACTGGATTGATAAATACATCAGGTTTGTTCTTTTTGCGCCTGAACTTGTATATATTCATACTTGAATAATCGTCACTATTCTCTGAAAAAAATACCATGGTTTAAACATAATAAATACGATCCAAAGAAAGACTGTCGTTCCTGCAGCAGTCAAACTGTGCAAACAGTTTTGTTGGATATTAGTTGGTTTGTAAGCCTTTCTCTAAACATGTTTAAGAAATAAATAAATAAAAAATAAAAACGCACAGCTTTAACTCCTAGAACTAGACTCATTAATTTTTACTCAGGAGTTTCAAAGTAACGTAGACGCTAGGCGGTTACCTACGTTAGATAAAAAGCTCCTGTTTCAGTCAATAAATTTTGACAGGTGTTTTGCTTCCTACACAGGGAGAGCCCTTCTGCCCTTCATGGGCAGAGCCCGTAAACCAAAAATTCTAAAATTTGAGATAGACGGACTGCTAGTGCTATTACTTGGTATATTTAAAGAAGGCACTCACGCATTTTCAAGTGTATTTTATTTTACTATCCTCGCGTTTGAACTTTTAACTTTTAGCAACAACTAGCAAGGGAACTGCAATATAAAAACATGTGATAATGAAAATCTAGTGGGCGCCTATTAGAAACATTGATTACATAAACTAGTAGGTTTCGTGCGAAAAATGCTATATTACCAACATTATGATGTAAATGTTTTTGCGGTATCTTTGTTTTATTCCAGCTACAGATATGGGAGAATGGGAGGTTCATGACCTTAAGTGCAGCAAAGTTAACTTATTGTTCCATATTTCCGACAAAATTTCAGACGTAGCTCGATCAAGTTTCGATGACACTACCAAACATGAAATGTTTTTTACGGAGTTGCTTGATGGTGACGCAATGTTTTCCACGTTCGAACCGTCGTTCGTAGGCAGAAAGCCGGACACACAACATCTAAGACGCAAAATGTGCACACGGCACCGCAGCCTACATAAGGAGCGTAAAAACGCTTTCAGGTTTTGATTTATATGCTAGTCGTAATGAATCCGCAACAATTTTTATTTAGATGTTGGCTTACCACATTTATTTTCAATATATTTTGTAATCTTTAAGCCGGGGTATTACGTGGTATAATGACTACTTGCCACAAGTGGGCAGTTGTCCTCTATGATGTAACCACTTACGAAGAAGTACCCCCGAATGATCTGCCATATGCACGCACGGACGGACATTTAGATGGACAAAGTACAACTAGACTTAGATATCTTGATTAGCTGGGTCAATAAATGAATATTGGGTCTAGAAAATTGAGGTTTTGCAGTGGAAAATTTGCATGCTGGTTCTTCTTGTAACGTAGAATAGAACGGCAAAACCCTACTTAAAAGGCTTTTGTGAACTTCATCGGAATCCTTTATGAACCTGATTAAAAAAGTTTTAAAATAATTCCAGTGATAATATTTCAGTTTCGTCGTGTTAATATCAATTTAAATTAAAAAATTACATTCAAGCCCTACCTATCTGGCTATCTCCTATTTTAGCTTATCGCGCTCGACGGTGAAAGTTTATGCCAACTACTGGGTTCGAAGTTGTTTTTCTGATCAGGACACGTTGGCGGCATCATTTTATTACCATCTTCGTATAATCGGGTTCTAAAATGTTTAGATAATTAAGCTTAGAACGGGCTTCCATAGGTGGTGCGAGGCCGAACGGCCCGATACTTTTATGGTAGACCAGTGCTTGTGTTGGTGAAAAATGCTGTTATAAAACATAGATTTATCTTCCTTATAAAACACTGGAAAGGGATGTGAAAATAAATATGATCCTACCTAATAATAACTATTGTCTTAAATCTTTTCGGAGATAAGTTTTATTGAAATTAAAAATTATATTGAAATTAAGCAATTAAATAAAATGCATGCTTGATTGAGAGTTCTCCATGATGTTTTCGCTGGTGTCTAAAGTATGCCAAAATGCAATTGGCCAGCGTGGTGGTCTGTGGCCTAAAAACTTTTCATTCTCTGAGGTGACTCGTGCTGGATATGGAGCCAGCGAAGCGATGGGTTGAGGTTGAGCTATGATGCAATAATGCAACGGCGAGTACTTACTTAGTGTGTGAAATCGATTTTCAATGTCTTTTCTAGTGTTTCTATATCATAAAACGATTTTAAGCGCCTGAGGTATTTCACAGTTCTTTGAATCGCTTTTAAGTCTGTGGAAGTAATTGCTTAGGTAGGTAGGTACATAGTTTACTTAGAAATCACATAAATACCACCAAGGAAAATTAGTAATTAAAACATACTTGAGGCTAATGGGAATGGTTTTTCTGAGGTTTTGGGATTAACTCAAAGTTAATTCTTATGCAAATCGTGTGATCGGTGATGTTTAAGCTATTTAGTAGAATGTTTACAACACTAGGAAATGATAGACAAAACAAGTATGTAATTTAAAGAGCGATTTAAGTATTCAAACGCACTTTTTTATTTTACAACTTTTTCCAAATTTAAACAGATTTTACAACTTTTCCATTAAACTAGATTTTAAAAAACATGTCGTTTAGGAGTTGGCTGATTGTCACGATGAGAATCTGTTAGGTTACGAAAAAATCTTAGGTCATAGAACTTAAGTATATTGCGAGAAAACTATAATAATCATAGCCATGAGCCAGTCAATTATGTCCATCTCCATGTAGTCTATAAAATAAACCTTTGTATTGTGTGAAATGATGACACTGGAAAATTTACCTACCTACTTTAAGTTAGCCACATTCCAAATGCAAAAATGTCCAGCAGTTCCCAGCTACTCGGTTGAGATCGTCCGTGCACCTAGATAGGGGTCGTCAAACGCTGCGCTTTCCGGTGCGAGACCGCCAATCAAGCACCTTAGGACCCCAACGCCTCTCGCTTCTTCGAACTATGTGCCCTTCGAGCTATATCGGTTACTCTGGTTCTCCTACGAACCTCCTCATTTCTGTTTTGATCACTTAATTAACGCAGTAAATGAAAAGAATATAGTCATACGGCAATTTCATAGAACCTCAATCCACGCGAAAGAAGTCGAATTAATCCTCTAGTTCAAATATTTTACTTTAGTAGGGTTTCTATATAAGGCAGAGCGTAACTCTAGTAAATCAGCTCTACGATGATAAGCAGTTGTTAGATAGAGCGAGTCTAATTAGCGACCAGCAGCGGAAGAAAAGTGATAGACTAATTTAGAAACCGTCCGGTTGCCGTCTTTGGTCAATGAAACATAATCAATTTAAATCTTTGTTATCCTCTGTCGCAATGAAGTACTAACAAATACTTTACCTATCAGAATAAAGAATTTACAGACTTGTTCAGCGCTACAAGGGCGCGTAAGACAGCTGACCTAGAGTTCTAACATAAAAACATTGAGTTATTTGCTTCTATAATCAGGATTGTATACCTAAAGTAGGCAAGATCTTTGAAGTGTCTATAATTAACGTGATTATTGTTTTAGCCATCATAGACGTGTATCTACGGATAACCGATTACAATAACTATAAGGTCGCTATGTAGGTAAATACACCGAGCTATGTAGGTATGGTAATTTTATTAAAATGTTATAAAATAGATGTTTCATTGTGCGAGGTTGAGATGTGCATTGCAAGCCTTTTTACTTTATGATTTTCTTCGTGATTTATCCCAGACTAAAAAAATCTGTAAGTCATTAATTGGATAACTAGAACAACAGATATTCTTCTTCTTCTTCTTGTATCCTGGGATTATTTTCCGCATTTGGACGCAGGCGTCCGCTGTACGTGAAACAACATATATTAGCGAATTTCTTGAAAAAGTACGTGTCACTTTGAGAGGACATTGGTGACCGCTTGATGCACCTGACGAAACAGAGACCTTAATAATCCTTATCCTTAAGATCCTTAATAATTATTAAGGAATTAAATTCATATATTATTGGAAATAAATGATAATAGTACTCGTATCTAATCAAGTCCGAACTTTGTTAGAGTTAAAATCATACTAATATTATGAATGCATAGTATGTTTGTTTGTTTTCCCTTCAATCACGCCGGAACGGAGCAACGGATCGACGTGATTTTTGGCATGGGTATAGTTGAGGACCTGGAGAGTCACATAGGCTACTTTTTATCCCGGAAACCACGCGGACGAAGTCACGGGCATCAGCTAGTAAAATAATAAAATAAACTAATAAAATAAGTAAGTAGCAATGTTGGGTAAGCCGTAACTTAAAGACGTAAATAGTTATCCTTTAAACTAAACCAATAAATTAAACTGTTAGCAAGAGCAAATTAAAAGTAGTAATAGTTAAGATAATAGTTATTTCGGAAATAGAGCGTGTAACTCCGTTTAATCCGCTTAATTCGATAGATCTCAGGGCATCGGATGGAGGTCAATTGTCCATTTATCCTTTTAACGAAATTGATAAAACGAAACCAACTCGGGTGATTTTAATTGATCGAATAATATAGTGAGTTAAAAACGAATTTCGTCGGCGGGACCTCATATTTTTAAATTAAAACTGTAATATTTGAAAGCACCTACGGGCATTTCACCCAAATGCAATGCATATTCACTGTGCGAGTGATCTTGAGCCTTTTCAGGCTTACTTTATGACGGTCGTCTTTGACACGTCTTCAGTTTGAGGTATGAAATTTTAAACTTTAAACCACAGAATAATTAATAGTACTTTAAGCTAGTTTTTTTTTAATCGGCTTAGACGACAAACCCCCCATCACTCTATAGCTCTGTCGTTGTGGGATGTTCAGCCAGATGTTTACAAAAAACTATTAGATCAGAAAGATATTTTATGTTTCCAGTAACTTAACTATGTGAAAAATACAGGTGATGGTAAATCATGATAGGAATCCTATTCCCTTTCAATTCACAGTGGTATAAATAAAACATGTGCAGACAAAGGAACACGACACAATTGCGTAATCATTCGAAGCTACGCCTTTCGTAAATTGTCAGACCATAACAATATGGAAACCAATTCAACATCGCCCACTACTTCCTTTTGGAGGAAGGAAAAAAATATTTTCTTTCTAAGCATTACAAAACACGCTGACGCCTAATCTGTGACCTCTAATTCAATTAATTAATATTAGAAGAGTCTCTTATATATGTAGTTACCTATCTACTTATACCTTAGACTTATCTATCATCTTTACCATTGTTTAATACTCTACCTTAGTGAAGAAGAAACGTAATGTCTGACTCGAATGTTTTCTAAGTGGATGGAAAGTGACTTTTAATTTTCCTTTCCAATTTCCATTTAGCTTGATGCTCAACAAACTTTAACTCTATCTTTCTTTTGAAGATTTTTGTGCTGACAACTTCCTTACCTGAAAATAGAAGCTTGCTATAAAACACCCTTTTTCTTCAAAGAAAAGCCAATAGCAATATCTAGTCGTAAGGATCAGACAGGTGATCCCAGATGAACCCTGATTTTGGTATAAAAAAAGCTTATAAATCATATGAGGTTGAATTATCCATGGTACCAGTCGGTACTTAGATATGAAACCGGGATCAATTTTGAAACCATGTGGGGTTATTATAACAGTAGCTCATCACGCTGCTGTGTGCTAAACTGCTCTCCCTTCTTACCACACTTAACTCGACACAAAATGAACTTTCGCGACATACTCGTACCTACGATACATATCAATACGATACGATTTAAGAACTACGTTTCTTTACAAATATTATTGATTTAGATTCGTCAGACATTAGATACAAGTATTAAAGTTGTACCTGAATTATAATGATATCATTTTTATTTAAAGTTTTTTCAGATATTAACATCAGATCGACAATATTTTTAATATTATGCATAATTGTCTGCAGTCGTTTTATACCTAAGTCAAAGTATACCTAGGTACTAGATAAATTATAAGTATCTATAGGTACGTATACACTGAATGAAGAACCTTTAGTAGAAGATCCGAATCTAAATCGAGACGTACCGGTTTGATAAGAGAATCAAATTTATTTTATAATAAATTTCATATATTAGAAAATAAATTAAAAATGGGTAGACAACAGAAATCCTGGACAGAATATTTTTAATTACTTTTTGAAAAATGATTTTTCATAAAATGTTGCAAAATGAAGATAATAATAAAATTTTATACTGGACTTAAAGTATAGAGCATATAGAATGTGCAATCGTAGGGTAGACTATTATTTCCATTATTTATCCAGGTAAATAATAGGGTAGACTATTATTTCCATTATTTATCCAGGTAAATAATAGTCTACCCTACGATTGCACATTCTATATGCTCTATACTTTAAGTCCAGTATAAAATTTTATTATTATCTTAATTTTGCAACATTTTATGAAAAATCATTTTTCAAAAAATAATTAAAAATATTCTGTCCAGGATTTCTGTTGTCTACCCATTTTTAATTTATTTTCTAATATATGAAATTTATTATAAAATAAATTTGATTCTCTTATCAAACCGGTACGTCTCGATTTAGATTCGGATCTTAGACCACTTCAGAAAATAATTACGAGTTGGAGATTTTGCCCCGTATATTTGTAATTTTTCGTTTTTTAACTATTATAAATTACTTATCTTAATCAAAACATGTTCTTACGTCAGCACTTCTTAAAATATTGTTACTAACGTAACCTACTATTCAAAGTTTTTAAAATTGGCACCCGTACACAACTGTGTTAGAGATTTTTTGCATTTTTAATTTACGTTATTATTGTTTTATTTTTTCATTTCTATTTAAATTCCTCTTTACTGGCTGAAATAATTGAACATTCTGGCTATGCGCCAAATGTCATTTTACGATAACATCTTTGATCAACAATTCTGATGATCCAAGATCTAGAAACGTAAATTTCAGAGAAGAGAGTTTTTGATTACTGCAGTCTAGGCATTTACTATACTGGGTTAAGTAGTTAATTTGATCAAGTTAGTAAGCTTGTCTGGTTCATATAGTAATTAAATTATATGCTTTAATTAAGGGCTGAATCATATTTATCAGCATCTATTGGCATTTTAGTCTATTGAAACTGGCTTTTCCGTGTGAATATCTTCATCAACTACTTATGTACTTAAAATAACTATTTTCTAAAGATAAAATGCGATTCGATACTGATAAAATATGTGATTCCGGCCTTAGGTAGATACTTATGCCACTGTCCAGTAGTTGGTAACGGGTTAAAGAGCGGTTGCATTTGTAACCAATGTCAGGTTTTGCAGTATGAGATCATCTGATGATAAGTATAATATGTATTGATGCAGTTTAAGAAGAAAATCTTTGACACTTGAGAAACCTGCTTACTTCTTTAGATAATAACATTCAAATTTAGGTATATACAGATCCACGCTAAACGTCCAGTTAATACAAGTACCTTTTGCTGATTTGAGTAGGTGTACTTATTCATTGATGAATTACAAATAATATTATTAACTTAGTTTTATTATTGTAGATTTGTAATTTAGAATGTACGTCATTGATATTAAAAGCAGTTAGGTAGGTGCCTAGTTGCTGCGGTAGTTGTAAGTAGGTTAACTAGATGGCGCCTCCTTCACTGCTGTCCTCTTTGAAACGAGAGAGAAGCATGTTCCGTAAGCGTCAGTGCAAGCGAGACCACTCTATGTTATTATTACGCCTACACTGTGGACAGAAGCCGCACGCGCACACAAAAAATCCATTCGACGAGAGCGCAGGCGCAGCGCTATATTCGCCCACAACTTCAGTTCGGTCAACTTCGTCGTTTAGTGGTGACCGAAACGTCGATGTGTGTGGTAGTGAAGTTAACTTTTCTAACATAGTATTCTCACAAAATAACAATACTAAAGTACAATCACCGATTGATCGTGTTCTTTACAAACATTTAACGTGTCATAAGTTGTATAAATAGTAATCAAAATGTGTGATAATACCAATCCTTCGACACAAAGTATAGCGGACTACTTAGCTCAGTTGCTCAAAGACAGGAAGCAACTGGCTGCCTTCCCGAATGTTTTCATGCACATGGAACGACTTCTGGACGAAGGTATGTCTTTTCGCACATGTTTACCATGGAACATTGGCATATTCAAGAGCTAATCGTAATATCCATTGCTGTTTCTTGTCACCGGCCCGCTTCAAATTGGATGCGTCGTCAAACGCACACGATATTAAAGTTTATTTTTGTCTTCGTCCCGCCGAGTTATGGTCCAGTGATGTTTGTAACGCGATCCTGCATTTCGAAAAGTGAAGTAAAGCAGAACGTCTCTGCGGTCGCGATTTGCGGTCAGCATCTGTTAGATTGTCGCCGTACCTACTTGTAAATTGAACGTGGTTAAGTGAGCATGCCTGCTTTTTGATTTCTAGGTATTCCAATAGATTGGAGCAATTCTTGTAAGTATTGGAATTGAGATTGTGGGTAATGAAATGGGGGCGCGTAAAGAGAAGGATGGCTGGTTCTGCGCTTAACCAGTTTATAGGGCCGTGTAACATGCCGCTCGAGTAGTGGAATGTCGCCACTTCGAGTGGGTACCGTAGCCGCCGATCATTTTCAGTCATACCGCATACGAGATTTGTACCTACGCAACGCAACGCAGGCGTACAGCTTTGCGTCGTTATAACCTCGTTTAAAACCTACCACGCCTAACTGGTAGATGGCATGTACATACCTACTTAAGCCTTATCTTGAACTACCTACCTAGTCTGCCTACTGAATATTCTATACTACCTCCGCATTTAATTTGCAATTAGATTTTATACTCATCCTGATTGCAGCTCGTATACGCAAAATCCTAATACCTACGAAGATAATTAATCAGTAAATAGGACAAGTATAGTGTTTCTAGGATTTACCTAATCAAAATAAAAAATTAGATACAGTTAACAGTACCCTACCTAAAGACAAAATTGTAAAACATCTTAATAGGTATAAGATAACGCAATGCTTCAATGTTGAGATAACAGTAGGTACTTACTTACCTACTTCCCAAAATCTGACCTACAAAAACATTCGTGAATACTGGCTAAATAATAGCCACAAATTCTTCACAGATGTTTGTTACGCCACCAATACGGTGAAAGATAGGTAGGTGAAGAATGACGACCTCCGTGGCGCAGTGTTGAGCGCTGTTGTCTTAACGTGCGGAGGTCCCGGGCTCGATCCCCGGCAGGGTCACTTTGGGAATTTATAATTTATGAATTTTCCCTGGTCTGGCCTGGTGGGGGGCTTCGGCCGTGGCTAGTTACCACCTTACCGGCAAAGACGTGCCGCCAAGCGACCTAGCCTTCCGGTACGATGCCGTGTAGAAACCGAATAGGGGTATCTATGGGTTTAATATAACTCCCATGCCCCTAACAGGCTAACAGGTTAGCCCGCTACCATCTGAGACTGCATCATCACTTACCATCAGGTGAGAACGCAGTCAAGGGCTGACTTGTAATGGATAAAAAAAAAATTGTCGTAAAACTATCATATTTTAATCGAATGACTCATTGAGACCAGAAGATTCAGAATACGTTGTTAAATCATACACTTAATTAGTTAAAGTTTTAATTAGTCGTGTGGTTATACCTATTAAGTACCTACTCTATAGTGATTAACATTATAAGACTAGTTTCTATTAAAATAGGTCCGGTTCTTCAATAACAGTACACCTGATTAAAAATCTAGGCACTCTTAATCACACAATTTGAATAATTTAATCTCTATAATGCACTAGCGATCCGCCCCGGCTTCGCACGGGTAGCACTAATAATCCTAATCTATATAATATAAACTATCCTATCTCTCAAGTTAGATCGAACTGCACATGGTGTGCGAATTTTATTATAATCGGTTAAGTGGTTTAGAAGTCCATTGAGGACAAACATTGTGACACGAGATTTATATATATATAGATAGGCATTATGTTTATAAGATTTTCAAATAACACATTATTGCTGATGACCACATGGGTAGGTATCTATACATAACTGGATACCTACCTATTACCCAATTAAGATAATAAATGACACCCAATCAGAGATAGGTCTATGTTGCAAATATCTTATGCAAAAATGGACTTCAGGTTGTTCCCCATTTAGACAATAGTTAATAACTTAGAATAGTTAAAAATGTGTTAAGAAAACAAATTAAGAATGAAAGAAAATACTTTTTATTCAGAAAACACAATTTACAAACATTTTCGTAATTAGCTAACAATGCGTAATAATTAACAAATAGATGCTACTTAAGAGGATCGTCTAGTGACGAAACGCGACGCGAGTAGGTATTTTCAATAATGCTATCTGTGTCACAACGCTTCGCTGCCATCTCCGTATCGTGCGATAGAGATAGTTGCAAGTCCAGTAGGCATATTATGCCTACATTTTATTCTTGAAATATTGTTTCGGGTGATAACGTTTTTCTTTTTATCTGCAACATTTCTAAAAATTATGAAAATTGGACAACATTTACGGGAAGAAAAACGTTATCGCTTTTTGTATGAAAATTTACAATTTTAGACTGTCCTCTTAAGCATGTAAAACATAAATCACTACGTATAATTAAAACGACCAAATAGGAACCAAGTTTTAAATGTTCAACATTAACTATCAACTAGGTACAGTTGCAATAGAAGGAAATAAAAATAAATTACAAAAAAAACCCTACTGTGATCTATATTATCTATTACATTAGGTACAATTAACACGTAACTAAATCGTACTGCGTAATACGATACACTTAGTATAGAATTAAATAGCACGTACCACGACTTTTGGCGTTCCGTACCTAAGTACCTACCTCATAATGGAGCAACGGAAAATCTGAAAATCTAATGTATTAATTTCAGATTTCAACGCAATCTTGGTCTTGGGTATAGCAAAGGTTAGATCACCCTCCACCACTGGCCATATCCTCTCGTAACGGCAGCTTAAACATCAAATCCAGTAGTAGGTATAACAGCTTTTCTCTTGTGTCTAGTGTTTTTGTAGACTACGAGAAAGCCTTCGACTGCACCGAAAGTAAAATTCCAGGCGGTTCTGGATTCATTGCAGCGATGTCAAGTCGATACTTACTATAATGCTGATCTTTATGCCATCACAACAATCGAATCCAAGACCGACAAACAGCCCATTAGCTATTTCCTATTCAAAGTTGAGTAAGACAGGGAAATGTTATATCCCCGAAACTCTTTAGGTGCCTTCAATCTCCTGGAAAAGTCGGGGGATATACGCATCGATGCAGATGCGCCTACTCGATGGTAGCAGAGATTCTTTAAAAAGCGGTTCTTAAGTCCAAATCTCAGTCACATGCTACACCTTTATTTATTACATTCATCCTAAATTGTTAATTTGTACCAAGCTTGTGGGATAATCCAAATTAAATCAAATTCTATCTGTACCTGAATCTTAGGAGTTAGGTACCTTACTACCAAGTGCCACGGATTGTTAAATAGGTAAAATGCCATGAAGATATGTAGAACTGGAGATGTAGGTAGGACCTATACTAATATTAGAAACAATTTAAAAAGTTTGTCATATTTCGCCGTGAAGCCAGCTATAACACCGAAAGCAGTAAAATATGCGACTACTAGAAATCATTAAATCTAGTCACGTCTTATACAAGGCAAGGACTGTTGGTCTGACACCTCAATACAAGATAATATTTTCATCATACCGTAACGATTGTTAAATTTTGACAGGATGCTAAACTGATCTTAAAGATTTTACCATAAAGGTTTATTTTTAACTTTACAGAATCCTCAAGTTTGTAATGTGTTTGTAATAAATAATGATCGAACTACTCTGTTACCGTAATTCTATTCTCATTTCTGAGGGTCGCTTTTATCACTTACTGATGGGATAGAACGAAGGGATTTTCATGTGATGACACTGCGGTGGGCTTCCAAGTCCATCCGAGCATAGTTTAACATTTCGAATTATCTACTTAATCTTAACTTGTAAGATCAGGATATTATTTATAACATAGCGGTACCAAATACCAATGGCTTATCGATCTTTCCAAAGCACGTACCTAAAGTGTTTGTCTTTGTTTAAATTATTAAAATACGTCAATTGTTTGCTTTTGTTTTAATGGTTGAATTAAGCCTCCATAGCTGGATGATTTTGAAGTCTGACCCATTCTCATAATTTAATTCATAAGAAACATGAGATTACATTCTTGTTTTTGTAAAATGTCATTGGTTGGCTGGTCATACATATTTCCAAGATTTTATTACATGAATTGCGTGGACATAAGTTAATATTTAAATATTAAACTTACATCATCCTTAAACTTGTTGATTTAACATTTGCCATAAACAGCCCGAACAACCAATCATTATGTACAGTTTATTCCTTTATAATACGAATTTGATAGGATGATGAGATTATTGAAAGGTTTACATTCAAATTAACTGATGATTTAGCCATTTTCGTCGCCGTCTGGGCTTGGAAGTTACGACACCGATATTAGATTATTTTATGCAGTGAGTTTGTATATTTATGGAGGAGCAATCCTCGTATATTAGCGGGCCCTGTTTCATATCTCCATTGACAAGTAATCGAGTTGTACAGTAAGCAGCATCTAACAAATAACTGCGTATCACAATCGCGATCCTTGTCTTGATGTCATCTCAGTTAGTCACCAAAAGTTACCCAACAACTTGGTTATACTTAAGGTGTTGACAGTTATGTGATAGACGCTTTACGTTGTGTACCTACTTGCTACTACAAAATAATTAATAACACGTCCACTGACATACGCAATAGTTCTGCAGGTGTCAAAAAAAAACCTCCGCTACTTACCTCATATAATATATGCACCTCAAATATTTTTTAATTTATCTATTTCTTTAGTTATGCCATATAATTAAGATAGCTCTATATATTATTGAAAAACAGTAAAAGCAGGTCCAGTGCCAATTTATATTGAATGTCAGATATCACGATTGATGAAGGTAGGTACATCATTCAGCTCCATGAGTCCATTTTGCGGTAAATCGCTGCTCTAGTATGTAAAATCTCTCTGATTTTATGGTTTATTTGGCACGTTGTCGGTCCAGTGAAATCTGTGGACTTGACTAAAATATCGACGGCCCACTGTCAGCCGACCGGTGAGGCATATCGCGTTACGGCGCAATAATAAATTAAAATTTGATCGGAACCAGACAGAAGGTAGCAACAGTGATGAACTTCCAAAATTCCTAATGATTGGTTACTGTCTACTGAGCCTTGGTCAGACAACGCGCGATTAAGGTGATGCGTAAGGCTTCATGTGCCCAGTGGCGTGCAGGTCATAGATGCATAAAAGCACTGCTTACCCAAATGGAAATACGTCAATGCTCTTTTCATTATAACAGTCAGTAAATAGGCTTTCTGACTAACTGATGCCTACCCTAGCTTCAAGCCCTGTGTTACATTGCTAAGCCATGGAGGTGTGTCAACCCCACCATTAGGAGAGCTTGATCTAACATTTAGCTATTATAGTTCAAGTGCTCCTATTGGTGGGTTTGACACACATCCGTAGCTTAGCAACGTAGCACATCTCTGGTGGAAAGGCACCCTAACGCGTGTACAATTTGTTATGTAGCGCAACTCCTTCGTGCACTCCACTATGTATATTATACACAGGCAGTAAGACTGTGTTGTTGGTGTACACATAAAAAGAAGTCGCGGTAGAAACGCTTCCTTCGCGCGTTTTGATTGTCCTAGTCTTTATTATATGCGGAAATATACCCACCTATTAAAGTTGTAAGTTATAAGCTGGCATTCATATTATATAAGGAAGTTATGTCAGCAATCATCCATCATCTATATCGAGTACCTATTGACACAAATTGGCAAATCAAATGATAACATTTTAGTTATCTATATTGTATCAATGAACTATATAATATATTACTCAATATTATACATGCGATATAATTTAAATATTGTACCAGATTTACTGATAAGGCAAACTTTTATCTTTGCTAGATTTTTTTACATTGGTTCGGTGTTAAGCGTTGATAAAAGATAAAGAGTTTATTAGCCTTTGGACATGTGTTCCTTACACTATGCATCTGATAAACTGACTTGTCTAAAAGCAGTTTAAAAAATTCTTACTAGATGTAATTCAAGATGAAAGTAAAAAAAAATGCGAAAGTAGCTGTTTATCTTGGTGTGTCAGTTTTCGATTTCTTGATTTTGAAACGAAGAAATACCTAAGTGAAATGGCATTTTTAGCCAGAACTGGCAAAAAGGTTTAAGATTTGACTTTAACATAACCCCCCAATTACGCATAGCTTTATTAGCAGAATCTTTGGCCAATACTCAATGTCTTCAAAGATTTTTGGATAACAATCTCGACAAAGCTCGCATTAATTCAAATCAAACGACTGCTAATAGGATCATAATAACATTACAATAATAACAATTATGGGCTTGAAGCGTAGGAGCTGTTGCTGTTTAACTTTTATTCCGCAACCCTGTATCCAAAGTGACTCTTAGGAGGGTCATTATAAGGTTGCTTAGCTTGTGCTTAGGTGTTTGCGCCCACATGAATGCCCAAATGAGGGTAACTCGTGGGTAGCGTGGAGGTGTAGGAGCCAAGGCTGTTCCAGTCACTCCAACACGACATAATACGCAGTGGGCTGCCTAATTAATACATCTCATTCAAAACAGTCATCGGTTTTTAAAATATAGTGTCCATTGGGTTGATTTCCGTTGCCTAATATGGGTCAAAAAACAGATAAAAGACTCAAGTCAAGACAAGATTCCTGTTCCTCACAGGCTTTGTTACAGGCAATGCGTCAGACGGCAAATATTGACACGCGACTCATTATCGTACCGAGTACCGAACTCGATAAGGCTGCACTACATCTCTTGGAAAACTGGTTCATGTAGGCACCAGGCACCTATTCTTCAGTCGTTCCCACGACACCACTGCTTTAGATATGTTATCTACTCTTGATCTTTAGCGACGTGATCGTTCAACTAATGAGAGATTTCTACCGTCAAGAAAATCTTGTTTATAGTGCAACTATTATTTGTGCCTAACATAAGCTACAATGCCAATCGAATGGAATTTGCAAATTTCTTCCAAGTCTTCCTGACAATAAGATGAACACTTGTTTACTAGTGACGGAGGTATTTAATGAGCAGAACTTACTATGCTCTGCTGAAGAATAATGTAAGTAAGTGACCGACATGTGAACTTGTTTTGAATGCCTAAGAATGTAAGTATACTAAAAGGGTGTGTGGGCAGCACTATAATTTGTAATGAAAATCGATAGCTTCAGACCGTCAAGTTAACCTGTACTGTGGGTGTGACTAAGGCCTCCGCCTACCCAACTAACATGCCTAAAACCTTTCGATATTTGGTCTCCTACGCATGTTTTATGATTTAATAAAGGTTACTCATACCCAAAAACTTATTTTGTTGACAGTGACAGTAGAGCTTAGTGAGCTCAGTTATGTTTATTAGGCACAGAGATAGAGAAAGTAACACATAAAAGTCGTAATACCATCGCTTGTTTGTCATATCCAAGACGTGCTAATGGGAGTGCGTGCCTAACCAACTCCGTCCTATGAATTTAAATTGATGACAGGCCTCTTCAAACATTTCATATGTGCGAAGAAAATAAAATTTATCCTTTGTTACGTTCGTGTAAACTTATATGTCAAAAAATATCTGACTTAAACTAAACAACTAATAACATATTTAATAACTCAATAACAAGATGTAAAAGTTAGGGTCGGTTAAGACTTGACGTAGGAGGAAGCTGATAGATAAAATTGAAAGGGGACAACTCGACCATTCGGACGAAATTGTATCGGTCGAGATGACCCCTAACTCATTTAGAGTGAACGAAAATATATAATAGAAAATAATATAAAAAGAGAAGACAAGGGTTTATCCGGTAAAGTGCATTCTTATGAATTAATTCATACATAATACATAGATACTCGTAGTTAGCAAGAACTATAAATCATTCTTGATAGTAGGTAAGTTAGAAGCGCTAACCGCAAATTATTATGAGATAAGGCTAGTAAAATGTTTGCTTAACTAGTGCCTTAACCACGATCATTATGCCTCATGATTTTCGTATCATAGTAAATTTGCCTTGCCATCATAACAACAAAAATATGTACCTGCTATAACGGCTGAAATTAATAATTATTCAAACTTTCCGTAGTCTGTTTGTATCTATTTGAAAAAAAAACATGATATGACTTTTCACAAATAACAACGTTACTAATTACTATCGACAGATTAGGCAGTACCAACATGCCCTAAAACTCATAATATAAATATCCCCATAGTATCTACCTACCTATTTGACTCCCTAACCTCGATTTTCACAATACCAACATGCCCTTAAACTCATAATATACCTAATTAATATCCCCATTCACCATAGCATTTGACTCCTTAACCTCTTGTCGTTTTTCGTCAACAGTTTCGACATCGGCAACGACTGCAGTGTACGGTATGTAAATAGATAATGTGCCATAACGCAAACCAAAAACGGATGTATCGATATCTTTATCTCGATTAGTAAAGTAATCATGGGCGTGATGAGAAACGGATATTGGAACTGCTCGAGGTTACTTAATAGGCAAAGGACTGGCAAGGGAAGACGGCAATTATGTTTTCTATAACCAGAGCTGGCAACAGTGTTAATATTGGTTTATGTTATCATCACGTAAAACAATTTTTTAAAATTGTATAATTTATTAAAATTAGAAATCTTAGGGTTTACCTAAAATTAACCATGCCACTTAAATTGCAACTTAAATTAAGAAATCGGACTTGAGAAACCTTTATGAACTTTAACAAAACGAAACCAATTAATTGATTTCATTAGATTAGTAGGTAAGTACATCAATAATAATTATTGTTCTCATACCTATAAAGTCATAAAGCTAATCAAAGAACCAGTAATTTCAAAAACCGGCCAAGTGCGAGTCGGACTCGCGCACCGAGGGTTCCGTACAAACCTGTAGTAAGTTTTAAATTATTAAAAAAAAACTACTTACTAGATCTCGTTCAAACCAATTTTCGGTGGAAGTTTGCATGGTAAGTAATGTACATCATATATTTTTTTTAGTTTTATCATTCTCTTATAAAAAATCTAAATAAAAAATTTTTGAGTTTCAGTTCTAAGTATGGGGAACCCCCAAAATTTATTGTTTTTTTTATATTTTTGTAAGAAAATCTTAATGCGGTTCACAGAATACCTACATCTACTTACCAAGTTTCAACAGTATAGTTCTTATAGTTTCGGAAAAAAGTGGCTGTGACATACGGACGGACAGACAGACAGACAGACCGACATGACGAATCTGTAAGGGTTCCGTTTTTGCCAAATTTGGCTACGGAACCCTAAAAACGATAGGGTTCGTTTTTGAAATTACTGGTTCTTTGAAACAGGCTGAGAAAACACCGTGGAAAACAAATTAATAGTTACGCACCTAAACTAAGGATGTAAAACTGTGACCTACATGAAACAAAAGCTAAATAAATCTGGCTCAAGACAAAAAAGGCTTATTTATTTAATGTCCACTATTGATATTGGACCCTGATTTCTACTTGATACTGATAGATTTATTTATTCAACCTTGATCTGACATAAGCTTAAGTTTCATTGTCCAAGTTATATGTGACTAACATCATGAATTATTACTGCGACTTTGATTTGGTTCTTTTATTTCACATACACCTACCATTTTATTAAATCTCATCAAGCAGAACGAGTCGAATGTGTCATTTAACTAAGTTCTAATAGTGATTTTGATATAAAGTAAAACGTATGAATATCGATCAAGTCGCAACAGAATCATGAGTGATAAATTTTAATCAAGCGACTAATGCGACGCCAGGTAATGAAATAAAATTTGAATAATTTAGCAGCATCTGAGGTAACACTTATGATTTTAATATAATTTAACTAGCTGATGCCTGCGACTTCGTCCGCGTGGAATATGTTTTTTAATTCCCACGGGAACTCCTTAATTTTCCGGGACAAAAAGTAGCCTATGTCACTCTCCAGGTCCACAGCTATACCCATGCAAAAAATCACTTTGTTGCAGCGTGATTGAAGAACAAACAAACAAACACACTTTCACATTTGTAATATTAGTATGATGAAACGTCTTACCCCTCACACCCCCCTACCCGCCTTCTCAACTCCTATTACGCAATTTATGTAATTATGTAATTTGTGAACTACAAAACCAAAGGCATTGAAATATTTCCTGGATAATTTTTAAAACATATCATTTCTATTTTCTAATAATAAAGGAATGAATGAAATCGGACTACGCGTCAATGAATTACAACGAAGAACACATTTTGACTTTCATACCCACTCCCAAGGGAATCGTGATGAATTTTGGGGTAGAAAGTATCCTATGTCCTACCTCGTAGTATGAATCTAATAATGCCAAGTTTCATTCGAATTCATTTAAGTAGTTTCGGCGTCATGCGCGGCCAAGATAGGTACAGAGACAGACAGACAAAAATGAAAAAAAAAAAGTCAGTTTTGGCTTCAGTATCAATATTTGATACTATATTATTATTATAGAGTGCCCTCCAAAAAAATATCTTCATCATATATTGGACTTGTTACAGTTTTATTAAAAGTAATAGATTAATACCCATTTTTGAACAATGACCACATCTGACATCATACCACAGACATTCTAATTTTGGGTTAGAGCTTTAAATAATCAGTAGTTACACTTTGTGATTGCAAAGTAAAAGTAAGCGGGATAGCGTAGTTTTAAATGTGTTTTATGTACTTAGCTCAAAAATGTTACTAGCAAATATAGAGAAAAGTCGCAGAATAGAATCAAATAAATATTATAAATGCGAAAGTTTGGATGGATGTATGGATGTATGGATGTATGGATGTTTGTTACTCAATCACGCCCCAACAGCTGAACGGATCTGGATGAAAGGCACAGAAATAGATTATAGTCTGGAATAACACATAGGCTACTTTTTGTGCCGGAAAATTAAAGAGTTCCCGCGGGAACCGAAAAACCTCAATCCACGCGGACGAAGTCGCGGGCATCAGCTAGTTGACGAATAAATTATTCTCCTCCTGTCGTTCCGTTCATGGTTCTGTACAAACCGAGGTCTTACCTGTCGTCATGATCAGCTTATCTGTACGACTAATGAGTACGTTGTGAGCATTATATTACAATGAATTACTATTTGTTTTAATTAGCTCATTAGAAATACCTACGAATAAAATTTTACAAATGAATCTAGTGTCTATATCAGTAACTAAGTCTTTCATTTCAGAAAACAGCAATGTATGTGCTGCCTTTAAAACTAGTAAAGAAAAATTTTGATGATAGAGATTTTTGAAGGGAAAACTTCTTTAGCCGCGTTGAGCACTTTTTGTTAGGGGGTACCTAAACTTGTGGATTCGCCTCACCGACATGCTCGCGTTGTTACGAAGACAAAAGGTCATAAATATACTACATTCGTAATTAATCTTTAATGCCTTAGTTTTAAGGTTTATATTTTAATTTTTTTTTTAAATATTCGTTTTCACTTCTATCGGCATATTTTTTTTAATGTAATCTACATCTATTGCGGAACGCGATATCGAATTTCGTCTGTAAATGTTATACGGAATACTGATTTATGATATTGATTTTGCATTTTTGCATCAAAAATTCAAAACATTGGTTTTCTTATACGTTCATGGAACAGGCGAAATGAGCCAACACCTTCCACAGTCCAGGTTTGCTGCTTGCATGTGCATCACTATTTTGATTACTATCTAACTTATATATGTTGTACGTCTATGTTTTATTGACTGTATCCTGAACAACAAAAGCCTCAGAATGGGACCATCATTGAAATGTTTGAATAACCGCACGTTTATTCGTAATGTATGCTTCACGAGACAATGGGGCTGATTCTGTAGTGCACAATCTCTAAACTAAACTAAAATTAGAGCATTACAAATATTGCTAACCCTTTCATAATGCTGCCTACAGAAAGGGACAGAACTAGATTTAAAGCTGCCATTTTAGTTTAGTTTAGAGATTGTGTTACACAGAATCAGCCCCAATAGGCTTGAAATAACCAATACTAATTGTAAGTTTTGGCTCAAAGGTAGCAATTTTATTAATAAAACATAAAACTGTGACTGATCGCTGTTGCAGGTTATTTGTTAATCTTTTGATGTTGACATTTTTATAATTTTGACCAGCTTGGCTTGCTCTTTCCTATTGCGTTTGTAGAGCCTAGCTAGGCAGTATATTCTTGTTCGTTTTAACTATTTAACTACAAGTATTTCTCTACCAAGATTTAAGTTATTAAATACAGGATATTTCTCTAAATCGAATGCTAAACTGTACAAGAACATTAAGTTAATCTTTGATTCTACTTCTACTTCTTTCTTTACTTTCTAGTCGTTTTTTTTATTTAACTTTTGTCCATAAAATTGATTAATCACGCATACTACGTGACTACGTTAACCACATCGTGATTTGTATATAATTACTAGCTGATGCCTGCGACTTCGTCTGCGTGGATTGAGGTTTTTTGGTTCCCGGGATAAAAAGTAGCCTATGTGTTATTCCAGACTATAATCTATCTCTGTGCAAAATTTCATCCGGATCCGTTCAGCCGTTCGGACGTTATTCAGTAACAAACATCCATCCATCCAAACTTTCGCATTTATAATATTAGTATAGAAGTATGCCTGGTGGGAGGCTTCGGCCGTGGCTAGTTACCACCCTACCGGCAAAGACGTGCCGCCAAGCGATTTAGCGTTCCGGTACGATGCCGTGTAGAAACCGAATAGGGGTATGGGTTTAATATACCTAACTGCCATGCTCCTAACAGGTAAGCCCGCTACCATCTGCAATCTGCATCATCACTACCGGACTGCATCATCACTTTCCATCAGGTGAGATCGCAGTCAAGGGCTAACTTGTAGTAAATAAAAAAAAAAAACATCGCAAATCGCAATACGTCACAAATTAAGTAGTTGTTGTATTTGTGACAGTATAAATATGTACATATATATAGTGGAAATAAGTTTATTTAGGTATATTATTTACCTTTTGTTCCCGCGATATCGCTAGCTACCCGGCCTTCACGCTTCAAACTAATCGCGATCCGTGCACTGCACAGACGCGTTCTGTCAAACTTGTTATTTCATTCTATGTTCATAATATTTCTATGTTCTCACTTTACTAACTATTACTTACTACTACTTCTACTATATTTATTTAATTTATGATAACATGCTCCGAAGTAAATTTGGTATACCTACCAGTTACCACAACCATTCTCACTTCACTTGCGTAAAGGGTGTAAGTGGGTACCTATTACCTGTCTTGGTTTCTAAGTTTTAACTTCTAGGGAACGGAATCTGAATCAAAGTTAAGCAGCATGATTTATGTGACACGCGCACTTACAAATAGTCATACCTTTACAATTTTAAAATAATAGAGAATTTCATAGGAATTCTTTATTAAATTGTTTAAAGCTTTTAACTTTTCATTTTTATGTACAGTCGCGGTCAGAAAATGTTTACCACCTTAAGGTTCATAATTGCATGGACCCATCTATGTCAGAAGGTAGGAGTGGTTTGATTAGGCATAGATTATTTTACTTTTTCAGTAGGTGGCAAAAATGGCAACTTTATAGATTAGGATGGGACTATATAGAAAACCTCTTAGTAATATTTTTAGTAATTGACACTTTAACATAATGCAATGATGCAAATGTGTCAAACTTGAAATTTGTAAATGAATTTTATTATAAAAAAGCCATTAATATTATTTTTGTTGAATTCGATGTTAGAAAACTTTGAAACGTAATAAATACCTTGCTTAACCGTTTTAGACCTTAATACACGCATTGTTTTAAAGAATCTAATTTGAAAACTGGTAAACATTTTCAGACTGCGACGGTATATATGCATAAGATAGATTATAATATATATATATATATGTATATATTATAGATTTATAAATAGCAGTCAGATATCTTTACTTAAGTCAAAATGGTCAATGACCGCGCTACGATCACATAAGCTTTCTGTATTGCTTCCGCGGAGTGAAAATCAAAACACAGCGATTTCGAACGGTGCCGTCGTTATTCGTCCAATCTGGGCCAGTCTAGTTCTTAAACTTTCTACACAACGCTTGTAGGTGGCGACATTATAACTTGCTGATCAGTTATATTGTTTCAATTTACTTAATTGTCTATTTCATAGCATATTTTATTTGGCTCTGAAAAATTGCAACATTTAGTGTGGGATTTAGAATTAAGGCGGTAAGTAATTGCAGCCATTGCTAAAAGAGGTTATGTCAGTAATGTGGGTATTTCACACAAATTTGAAATATTGGTTTTCTATAAATCGATAGAGCGGCTGTTACTAAGTAGCACCGTAAACAGTCAATGTTGAAAGTGCCTCTGTTGCGCCACACGTGTGGGATGCACTGGCGCCGGTCAGCCGTCGGCTCTATATGTATGTGCTTGAGGGTCCCATTCATTTCGCGTTAAGCAATTTGGTGAGCGCACAATGTTTACAGATTCATTCATGTGATTGGGCAAGCTAGTGCCCGATATAACTAAGCATCATCAATTAGCCAGTAATATCTATTGAGCCTATCAGGATATTGAATCATATTCATAATATCATCAAAGCATTTTAAATATTCCTTTATCAATCGTTAGGAGACGAGCCATCTTTTAGAGTTAGACTGTGACTTAAAATGCCATGTGTAATTTAGTGACTCAGCGAAGAGAAGTTAGCCGCAGTTAGCCGTTGTCTCTTCTATGAAGCTGACGGATTGTAATCATCTCACTCTACCTTGTCTATTTCAGATGTTACTATTACGTTCTAACATTACTCTTATATCAAACTCTTGCTCGCTCGCCCACGACGCGACGACATGTGTTAATTTAATTATTTCTACCTACTTTGCTCCGTTTGTAAATACACCACTGTACTTCTGAAACGTTGAAACATCTATCTACGGTACATTAATACGTGTTTTTATACAGTATATACTTACGTTGATGGTTAATAGTTTTAAACAAATTGCACCCAGGTTTTTACTTGCATACCTTTAATAAACTTTTTTACAAGGATAATCCCCCGCGTAGCTAGAACAAGTCAAAAATTTTTCGTTAAACTAATAGACCGTGCTATTGCTATTTCGATATTTCCAATGAATATTTATAGCTCTGTTACAAGTTACGACAGCTATAGCTATAGCAGATATAGCTTTTTTTTGTAATTTCTTACCTTAGGTACGAACTTTTATAATCTTATTGACATGGTTAAATATTTTAATTTGAACGAACGCAATAATGGAATTTTATAAGAATTTTAAAAAGAAAGTTCAACGGCAATTCTCATAAAAATGCTGCATCTGGATCGGAGCCAGAAACTTATAATTGAGAAATTTTTATAGCATTTTTTTAAATAGCATCAAAGTACGAGTATCTGTTTGTTGTTGATACGTTCTCTTACCTACTGGGATTGTTTTTGCGGCCTATGTGGTTGTTATTTTGTCAATATGTAATTCAAAGATCAAACAATTCATTCAAACTTTTACATTATTCGTAATAATTACTTATTTATTTTATTAGATGCTAAAATTCTGTCAGTTATCTCGAATTAAGTATCTCTATTTTTGCTAAACATACCTAATATCCTAATATATACTACTTACTCGTACTTACTTTAACAAAATGCATATTGTTATAATTTTATAAATTTAATATCAGTTAGCATGCCATAATTGAAGAGCAATTATGTTTTCCTTTCTGGTAGAGTTAAAAAGTTAACTAAAACCCGCATAGCAATATATCGACCTCTCCTGCATTTCATTTGATATTTAACGGTGCGTTCCATTGAGCACTGTGAGAACGATAACGCTCCCCTATTTTATTTACGATTGCTTTACTCTTAGTATGAGTATTTATTGCCTTATATTATCGTTCTTGCTCTCTAAACTTCACATTGATTATAATCGATGTTATTTCCTTTTAAATCTTTAGCTGTATAACTATTCGTATTCATTGGCTCATCGTTACGACAAAAACCACTCAAAATATATAGCTACACTACTAACACTCGATTGCAAAGTTTTACATCATACTTAAGTGTTACTCATAAGTCATAGTAAGTATCATAATAATATGTCAGATTTATCCAACCAATTTTAATTAAAAATAACGCATTGATGAACTCGTTTTCTGCTTAAAAATGTCAAATGCCCTCAAGGAATTCCGAAACTATTGCACATAGCTGTCAGTTTAATTTCACAGAAAGGTAAATGATGTTTTAAGAATATATTTTAGCTGAAAAGAATAAAATGAGGGCTATGTTCATATAAATCTAACTTTTTGTTTACATTTTGAAACATCCGGAATAGAGTGAATGATAAAATAGAAACTTTCAAATATCACCACGCTTGAATATGTTGGAATTCGCTGCAATATTTTGTGTCACAGTGGAAGGCAATTAAACACAACAATGATTGTAATTTGTATTTTTCTTGTTGCAGGTACGTCACCATCAACCATGTAGATTGTAGACAATCAGTGTCGTGAGTAATTAAAATGTCATAAGAATTATTACGATTGTAATTACGAAAATTTTCCTGCCCAATACCTGTCTTAGCTGAATAGTTATTTTGTAATTGTCTTCGGAGCCGAGATTGCTGAGCTTGCTTCATAGATTGATGCTTCCTCTAGTAGAAATACCATTGCATAGACGGGATTAGTACCCAAAACAATGCAAGGCGGGGTTGTCGTAATAAAAATCAAGATGCTCAGGATGGGAGTGCCTAATAGCACTTGGTCCTTGTCCCAAATCAGTGAACCGAAGATGTTTGTGGATAGGTACTGAATAGAAGTGGGCATAAATTTAACTATTTAGAATATATTTTCTCTTTATATACTTTACCAAAACGTGTATTGGTTAAGTTGATTATTAGAAAGGCATGTTTAACTTTGTCCTAACAATTGCTAAGTTACAGTAGTATCTTAACTGTAATCTGTAATCCCCAAGATTGTTGTAACGACTTATTTTGCGGCGATTCTTATCTTCGAATGACAAGCAGCAGACATGATATGATACCCAAGTATGAATGAGGCTTCACAAAGCACAATGCTGGCATGCTGGCTGTTCTGGAAATAGGGTTGTGTGATAATATCAATATTTGTATTTTCAAAACTTCTTGATTAGCTCGTACTTTACAGTACTCTGCCTTGATTGATCTCGATGTTGTTAATTGTTGTTTTTAGTTAATTAATTATTTGTTTTCTTTTTAACTAAAACTTAACTATCTCTAATTTCAACTATACCTACTTATTTCAATATAACTACATAGGTAATGAAATATTTTTTTCAAGTAGCTGATGCCCGCGACTTTGTCCGCGTTGTTTAAGTTTTTTTTTATTCCCACGGGAACTCCTTAATTTTCCGGGATAAAAAGTAGCCTATGTCACTCTCCAGGTCCTCAACTATACCCATGCCAAAAATCACGTCGATCTGTTGCTCCGTTGCGGCGTGATTGAAGGACAAACCAACAAACCAATAAACCAACAAACAAACACACTTTGGCATTTATAATAATAGTATGATAATTATTATTATGCATTCTAATTATTAATACATGCTTTCATTAGGTTTAAAGGAAAAAATAACATTGATTAGGTATGCGCATGCCTAATTACCTTATTTATCTTTTGATGTAACGCTGCCGTACATTTCTACTAAGCTCTACAATACTTGAACAAATTTAGATAATGAGAGCACCCGAGGGAGCTGTTCCACGTTTAAAATGCGCGGTGACATCCCTGTTTGTATTCGAGCCAATGACGCGAGGTTCCGGCGCTTCCGGCGCGCCTGTACCGTCGCGCGTAAACAATCCAGATTTGTGCTCAAGCTCCAATGCCCTGCTAGGTTAGAGGAAACACACGGTTATTACTACAAATACTTTGTGATAAGGATAACGTTCCGGTTATTGGTTTATTCGCATTCACTATCGGTGCCGTTTTTGTGTGCGTTCTGGAATGACAAGTGTTTGAATTAACATAATTTATATACATCACTTGATTTTTTTTTGTATAAATAATAATTAATTAATGAGTAGTAAGAAACTTTTTCGTTTCAAAATAGTAGATTATTAACCAAGGGGATAAAGCAGTGTCTTCTGTCGCGGGTGACGATTTAAATCGCGAGCGTAACGAAGGACTCGAGGTTTACTCCCGAGCGTAGCGAGGGTGTTGAAAACTTAAATCACGAGCGAAGCGAGGGATTTAAGACGAGTCCTGAGTGTAGCGAGGGATTTAAGTTCACCCAAGACTAAGACAGCTTTATCACCGAGGAAAATACTCTACTTTTCGTACCATTTGCGAAAAAATTAACACAATAATAATATGAGATAAGCATTTATTAAAAATAATGTCTTTTTTTTTTTTATCCACTACAAGTTAGCCCTTGACTGCGATCTCACCTGATGGTAAGTGATGATGCAGTCTAAGATGGTAGCGGGCTAACCTGTTAGGGGCATGGCAGTTATATTAAACCCATCCCCCTATTCGGTTTCTACACGGCATCGTACCGGAACGCTAAATCGCTTGGCGGCACGTTTTTGCCGGTAGGGTGGTAACTAGCCACGGCCGAAGCCTCCCACCAGGCCAGACCAGGGAAAATTCAGAAATTATAAATTCCCAAATTGACCCTGCCGGGGATCGAACCCGGGACCTCCGCACGTTAAGACAACAGCGCTACACACTGCGCCACGGAGGTCGTCAAAAAGTAAAAAGTCCAAAGCAAATTAAAAGTAAAAGTTAACATTCGAAACATTGGTCCAATTATTGATAGAGAGAGTTACATTAACGTTTAAGTATTTGAAGAAAACAAAAACGCGGCAAATTCCTAGACTAATATTTTTTTGTCGGAAACGCAAAGGCATCAAGCTCATACGGCCTCGTCGGTTTTCGTCATTTTATTTAATAATCATAACTGTAATAAATGCGTATTCCTTTTTCAAAAAGATGTATAATGCTTTATATAATGCTTTATGTACGATATAATACTCGTACAAACTCAATGGTGTAAACACAGATGTAGTTCAGTATAAATTTCGGTAGGTATTCCAAATTTAAATCACATTCTCCCCCTAGAGGATGAATGAAATTCAGTACAATTTTCTTTCCCTGTTTTTAACAGATTAAAAATGACTATTGTTAAGTTCGCTTTTTGTGGCATAGAATGTCACTTTTTTGAGCAAGTGGTACGAAAAGCATATTTTAAGGGGACTTGTTTCATTCAAGGGACTAACATTATCTTCATTAATGTTATTGAAGGCGTTAATAACTAGGTACTAATTGCAATAATAATATTTAGTTAAACTAATTTAATCGATTTGTGTTGTAAGAAAAACTTGTTACTTAACAGTTCTGAGATCTAAACATTTACAAGAACTGTAATCCTTGAATGGTAGCGAAAGGCGTCCATAAATCTTGCCTTTTGCTTTCTTTAGATACTTCTTAGATCAAAGACGTAGGAAGTTCTTATGAGGCAAACCTGATTTACAAACAAAGATATGGACATACGTAACTATGTCTATAAAAAAAGAAAGTTTATAAACATGGAAATTAATTACCAGACCCAATAGTAATATGTCAGATTTTACAGATGAAAGTAAAAGTACCAAAACTCAACCAGACTGTGAATAATAATAATTATACCTATAATTAAATTAAATCAGAACTAATTACCTCACGGGATAATATTGTACTTAGTATGGCTAACTTGCAGTTAAACTATACAGGTGCAAAGAGATCTGACAAATCCAGACATGATAATACCTATTATTAATTACTTTTGATAATTTTTTAATGTACAGCCAAGTTGTTAGATGCATTTTCTGGATTGACTAAGACGACAGCATACCAAAATCGTAAAAACTGTTTTTCAGTGAATTTCATTACTTTTCTTTCATGTGTTTCCTAAATTCATCACTTATCTGGCGATAAGTGATTTCATTTTCATCTTGATGTAATATTTTCCGAGAGTTACACCTACAATTTTAGATGAGCAGCAGATTTCGTCACCGCGGAAAACGCGCTGGCCCATTAAATTGTTTTATTATGAACTCGTCGCCATCTTGTATATTTTTGGCTGGAGTTAGCTGTTTATCTTGGTGGGACTCAGTCCAAAGAGTAATTAGTAAGTTTAGATTTATTTTGGTCTAAAGAACAAAAGTCTTTCGGATAATCGGGTAACTGCTAACTACTCACGTGTGTTGTTTAAAACAACAATATTTCTTCATGTTTTTAAAATAATAATTGTCTTTCGGCTCAGGACTGTGCATTTTACTCTGAGTGGGATAGGATGTTATGATAACTTGTTGAAATGTTATTCACGAAACTAATCGACTTCGATATTATCATTAATTCAGTGACCATAATACATCTGCACTGTTATCGTAGTCTGAGTAAAGTAAAGGCATGCGCTGTCTGCTGTGTTAACCTGATAATACACTTACTTTTGCAGTGTTGTACACAAACAGTGTCCATCGACTTCATCGACAAACTCAGATTTTCCTTTTTACAACTTAATATATTGTAGCAGTAAAATTAAAAATCTACGGAATTAATCATTTACTTATATAACTTTTTAAATATAACTTTTACTTGAATGACTTAGTAGGTAACTTTTTCAAAATGCATCGAAATAACATATTTAAATAACGGAATAGTTATTGATTTACTAATTATACTGCTTTTTGCCTTTCAAAGTTTTGACATGTACATATCTAATAATAATATGTCCACAAGTAAATCAATTGTTATTAAAATATATTCTACTACGTTCTATTTCTGAAGTTGCACTTGTATGTAAGTTTCTATTTCGAAATACGTCTTACTTCAAATGATATACGATATGAGTCATCGCTGCTGTAGGTTTACATGTCCACAGGCTCCACATAAGTGATGTAACCTACTTTTGGACAGGGGTCGTAAGCCGCGCCATCTCCGTAATAGGTAATGCATGAACTGTCGTTGTACTAACAAGTCCACGTACCTGATGTCTAGCATTGTGCCTATCACTTCTAAATTATTGAGATTGCAATGCTTCATTTGCATGGCTTGATTTTTCACTGTCTTCTCTGAATTTTGACACGTGAGTGACTTCATTATTTTGCATATTGAAGTAGAGGGTATAACTTGACATGAACAAGAAAAAAAAACTACAACATTTAATAAACTTATAATGTAATGTACAGATTCAATAGACAAATAGCGCTTATTTGCACTAAAATCTTGTATTTGAATGACTAAGTTAAATATCTTGTTTACCTTGGACCATATCGTTAATCAAGTTAGTTAATCGTATTATTTTGGTTTATCGAAAAATTAAAATATATAAATCTAAATGTTGTACCTTTTATTAAACGGAAATGCATCATAATTTTAGCAAAAGATGTAATCTTAAATGTTATTAATCTACATAATGTACTTAAATAAATTTTGGGTCCGGTTCGTCTTTGCAATTAGTGTTAAAAAAGCTAATCTACCTCGAAAGTCGTGTCTACGTCTAGATATACATTAAATCCGTCATCAAATTATTTTTTCCGTGTTAAAAAACGACATATATATTGTATAGTATGCGCGCGAGTTGAATGCAGAGCTTATGTATGTGTCACAATACATACTCTCTGCATTCAACTCGTGCGTGATCTATAGATAGTTTGTCATGTCCGAATGTCCGAATTATAGATAACCTATAAAAATGTATGTACTTATTGTATCTGCAACACAAAACCTATGTACCTACCTATGCAAAAATTTCACCTGAGCCAATCTAGGCTAGGACAGTTAGTAATGATATAGGTACTTAAATTAAAAACTTCTTGATTTTTTTTTGAAGATGCATAGGTAATATAATAGACAGAAAACATTAGCGAAATCAATATTCTTAGTCCTGGATGTTCGTCCCGGCGCGGTGGAGCGGCGTGGGAGACGAGCACGGAACATCGACCCCGCATGCAACTATTAATATACTTACACTGAAAAAAAAAATTAGTAAAACGAATTGCTTTTTCGGTAATATACATTGCTTTGGCCAGTAAAAATGGAGCCTATTGTCCAAACAAGTTCAAGTAACCGAAAGAAAAACAGTTGAGTTATAACAGTAGATTTTACCGGTTGACTATTCTTACTGTTTGTAAGACAGTAAGTAAGAAAGTAATACTTAGTATGAACTGTTTGTTTCAGTAAACTTTAAAGTTCAAACAATTAAAATAGCTGTTTAGCTCCTAACTATATTCTAAAAAAACTGTTCTGAAGCAGTAAAATTAACTGCTACAATATCAGTAAAGCTCTGAAAACGGCAATACTTAAAAAGAACCGTTTGCTTCAGTAAACATTAATGTACAAACAATTGAAACAACTGATTAGCTTCTTACTGTTTTTTGCCCATTTCGACGAACTGTCAGTAACCAATTACTTTTACAAAAAATCAGTATTTTTAACCGAATTAAATTTTACTGTGCCAAAACAGTAAAAAGTTTCGTGCTATTTTTTTCAGTGTAATCTACGCACATTGGGAACTCCCTGCCATGCTATTCCTGTCTTTCCAAAGGCCTAAATTCAGTAGCGCTTTCTACGATTCCATTTGTATTATCATTTTTGCATTCCGTCACTTATAGTTAGTTTTATAACAATAACTTTATTTGTGTTGCTTTAAATTTATCAAGCATGATAATATTTATTACATTTGTAAAATAGTAGCTTGCTGCTAAACAAAACTTACAGTTTTATAAACATATTAAAGTCATCTGGCATTACAGTTTACTAGCTGATGCCGGCGACTTTGTCCGCGTGGATTGAGGTTCTTTGGTTCCCGCGGGAACTCTTTAATTTTCCGGGATAAAAAGTAGCCTATGTGTTATTCCAGACTATAATCTATCTCTGTACCAAATCTCATCCAGGTCCGTTCAGCCGTTCTGGCGTGATTGAGTAACAAACATCCATCCATCCATCCAAACTTTCGCATTTTTATAATATTAGTACCTATAGATTAAAATCATGTACCTCCTTATGAAACCAAACCACACCATATCTTCGGATTCGCCGTGTGGCCTTTATCAATTTGGAGTGTGCGATTCACAAAAATAATGAGGTCACTGGATGTATGCTCACGTCTCTAGCTAACTGATACAAATTATTTCGATAAAGGTCAATGCCACCTCTAAATGGTGATAGCAATTGAATCAGTTCCACTTGCAACAAATTAATGTTCATTAAGAGAGAATGATATGACACCCGTGACCGTTGTACTATCTCGTAAGAATCTCTAAGGTCTCCAGGTTGTTACAGTAAAACTTTATTGGGATGTCCTGTTCTATTTAGCGATATGACATCAGTTGAGATTTGTTGGGGATTTTATCGTCATTTAATGATCCGTTATATTTTGCCGTTCCTACGGAGAATCGCATGAGCCCCATAAGTCCGATTTAATCGTCAGGACAGTGTATCGTGCGTTAAAGCGGAACTTGGTCGTCCCTGATAACTTTCCCGGCACTAGGTCAGTTCTGCGCGTCTCACTTAACGGTACAATCAGGTTGTTGCCGTCCGTGCCACGTAACAATTTGTGACTGCAGTTTTGAAACGTTTATTGTAGCGATACGGAACTGCTCGCGCGAATGAATTTGAACTTTACAGCGTCGGTTCTTGATTCAATCGGGAGCCAACAGAAAGGCAGTCTCCACAGATTTTGCCTTGAACTTGTGATTGTGACAACTTAGCATGTTTGCATCGTAATAATTATAATTATTATCAAAATCTTATAGTTTCCATCGCTTTTGCCATTCGCTATGAATCCGTTACACAACATTATATTATTTTAACTGTTTCTAATATTACCTTAGGCTTTAATAAAATTATAGTAACTACGTCTTACACTTCTAAATTCAAAGTCAGGCTATAATTAAATGTTTTGTTACATAGATAATAATGACTAATCGTTCAACTGTTTGGTAGCTTCTGTTTAATATTATGTCTCTCAATTCACGAATCACATTCATTATGTTTATAAGTATCTAGTACTATGGCCATGGATAAAAACCAGACATTGATAACGTACATACAAATAAATAATAATTGTCTAAGGAGTGTCATATTTTATTTGAAGCAGTGATAGTCTCGTGGTTTGTGGTCCAAATCATGCACCTCTAACTTTTCGAAGTAAAATATGTGCGTTTTAAGAAATTAAATATCACTTGCTTCATAAGGAAGACATCGTGAGGAACTCGCATGCCGAGAGTTTTTCATAATGTCCTCGAAGGTGTACGAAGTTTGCCAGTCCGTACCTACTTGCCCAACGTGGTGGACTATAGCGAAACCATTCTCATTCCGAGAGGAGACTCTGACTCAGTAGTGAGTCGGCTTTAGGTTGATAACTTGATAACAAAGAGAGTGTATATTTATTTGAAACTTGTCAAATAATGACGTATCCAGTAACTTCCAGCTATTTCGAACCCTTTTTTTTGTTTAATATTATAGGTAAATAAATAATTATTAAAGGCAACTTCTGTGAAATGCCTCGGGGTAATAATTGACTCTAGTTAACCAGAGCTTTAGGAATTTCATAGTAAACAATAACCCTTCCTAAATAAATGCAGATTAAAAACAATTTTTTACTTCCCATACGTTCTAGACACCTAATTAATTAATTAATTAATCGGATAACTAACGAGTTTAAAATATAACTAAGCTGGAAATTATAAGTAAGTTAAATAATAAACACTGCCTAAAAACCCTGTGTAAAGTGCCATCAACAGGTGTAACAATATCCCCTGGCCTCACTGACAGGTACCTTACTACAAAGGGGCCCTATTCATTTTTAAAATTTTTCGACTGCCGTGTAGAAGGGTGTTATGCTAATATTATTTATGTCCTTAAAAAATAACCACGTTGTGGATTCCTGTGCATCATGTCTAATCGGCATAATGACATTCAAGTCTAATCGCTTGCAAGGGCACTGTTCACGCTCACGATTGCTTTTATAAATTGATACGGTCCATACTCCTAATGATAAATCATGTTTTTATTGTATAAAACGTTTAAGAGCATTATATAAATAATATTATAGTATACTTAACTTGGTTGAAAAATCATCATAAATCATAATTTAGGTAGTTACTAAATTATATAGATAGAAAAGGGCTGTATCAAAGTGACTACTTAAAAGTAGGGCAGGACGTCAACTACTAATTTTCCCGGAATATGCTTTAACATTTAATGTAGCAACACCAGGTAAACGGTCGTTAATCAACTGACCTAAAATACGTGTCTACCCTACCCACTACCAGACAACAGAAATGCAACGCCGAATTTTAGATTAAAATAAAAGAAGTTCGACGATGAATTTACGTTCTATTGAAATACCTCATAGATTTTTATTGTATTATAAATGTTATAAAAACTGTTTAATTACTATTCTTCGATTGCAAGATTGTTACTGTAAATTAACTATTCTATTACGTTTCTTGCAAAGTGATTCCCGTTTTACACAATTTCCGCGGTGACTAAATACAAGAACGACCTGCTTCTGTTTTTTTTCTCATGTCATGATTTCAATATTGATTTATGTTTTTGCTTCTTTTATGTAATTTTACATACACAATAACTAAATTTACGCACCTATCAGAGAAAACACTGTTCATACAAATTTTCAGGGTTTCATTAAACCAATCTTCGCTAATATATCGAGTTACGGCTAAATTGCATATCGATTAATACTATTATTTGTTCTAATAAGGCTCTGCGAAATAATAGCTGACGTTGCTGCCTTTACAAAAGAGGCATATATTTTTGTTATCTTACTTCAATATCTCAGAATTTAAATCTAACTTTTTTAAAGAGCTTTGTGGGTGCTTTAACTTCGACATTGAATTCAATGGCTTTCGTAATAGGATATATTTTAGGAGTGTGACTGTTTGTGGCTACTCTCAAGTGTTCGGAGTTGGAAAGGTTGCAGACATCTCAAATTACAGAAGCATGCTCAGAGTTAGCATCAAGGATCAACCGCCCTTTGTGCTTAGGCAGAGCTAAAACAATGCTGTAGTTTATTTCACACGATTACAGCGGATTCAAATAGTACCTAAACTGTACAACCGGTGTTTTCATAATATTTAAATACGAAATAAACCAGATCGCGTCTGATATGCATTGATATGCTTATAAAAAAATATAAATGAAAATATTTTTAACTTGTGTGCATTAAAATTTGCCAAATTATAATAAATTAACAATAAATATTATTTCAATTAGTTTAGTGCCACGTTACATTCTATTTTTTTTTTAATCCACTACAAGTTAGCCCTTGACTGCGATCTCACCTGATGGTGAAGTGATGATGCAGTCTAAGATGGTAGCGGGCTAACCTGTTAGGGGCATGGCAGTTATATTAAACCCATACCCCTATTCTATATTATAATAATATCAATAAATTATTAAAAACTATGCAAAAGTGTATCTTTTTGCCTATTTGTCTGTTTATTATTATTATTATAGCTTTATTTTCCTCACATTATTACACATTACATTATTTTTCTTATTATTATTTTACAGGTTATGCAATGGTTTGGTTTATTTGAATGTGTGGTCCCCTGCGGGTAAAAGCCTCCTCCATCTTTTTCCATTTCTGTATATTGGTGGCAACACAATCTGTCTGTTACTCTGTTATATTTAAAAGTTAGATTTAAGTAGACGAATTTAGGTACAGAGATTGCTTGCATTTGCATCCCGGAAACAGACAGATTTTAACACAGAAAATCAATGAGTTCCCACGCAAATGTTTAAAAACCTAAATCCACACGAACAAAATCACAGCCATCATCTAGTGCATTAATAATACATAAAAACATTAAATATATCCACTGAAACTGTAAACGTAGCCGTCGACATAATTGCAGACTACGTAGTACGTATTAGATTTTAACGTACGTGAAAACACAACCTGGCCTCGTGTTGATCCCTTCATCCTCATCGAGATACGACCGAGAGTGACATAATCTATAAGGCATTTTGCTCTGAAAACAATGCGAAGCTTATTATAATGGAGAGTCTGGAGGCGAACCGGGCACTTAAGACAAGAATCATGCTACTTTATGAGATTGTATGCATTATCATTAGGTTAGTAGTTACTCCTACGAATGGCAGTTATCCAGTTTTACGAAGTTGATTCTTGGGCATGCAGTTATTTGCTTGATTTGTATATTGTCTTTGAAAATAAAATGTAGAATGACTGTGAAAATGGTATGATCTGTTTTATCCAAATGCTAAATACATATAAATAATACATAGGTACTAATAAGTTCGCGTTTACTCGTTGAATTACAATACTTTTGATGTTATGATGTAAATATTTAGATGTTTCAGATGAATCTCTTTTGTATCTCTTCCTTTGAGGCACAGGGCCTACGTTGGTGCTGTTTTTAACTAAATGTGGTGTTATGTATTTAGATTTATGAAGAAGTATGTGCGTGTATTCAGCCGGTACAATTTGTCATAGAGTAACATACAATGGGTCATACGTTGTGTGAAATATAGCCTTTTGCGGCCACGGACCGTTGCTTTAGAGGTATCAGTATTTCATATGATTGCGGATTGTTTTCATTGTGTTATAGGAAATCCAATCTTCGGTTATTATATAGGCCGACAATTTATAGATCATTTTATTATCTATTTATAGATTTAGATGAAATTTAATTACATATAGGTACCTACTTGTATTACATATTATATGTATCTATACATTACATTTTGGTAGGGATTATGTTAGAACACGTCCTTTTTGTGTCTACATCAGAGGTCTACTTAATACCTACATTATTTTCATATTTATTATTTTTGATTCTTGCTTTATAAAACCATTAAGTATTTCTATTTTATGAATTTCGATAATAAGGACAAGAATATTTCCAATAGTTTGTTATAAGTCGTTAAAAATAGCTTTCATCTTAAAAGCCCTTAAGTATGAAGTATGAACGGCCCTTATCCTGAGTAATGAGCACTCATTTTCATAATTAAATGCAGTGCTCCATTATAAGGATCTGAAGTTCAGAACCTTTTTGACTTTACTTCCTTTCTTATCTTGACTATTGCGTATAATTATTGGCTGTGACTGTGAGTTGTGATAGTAAGTAGTGTTTCGTGGGCTTTGCACTTCATTGTTATTTAACCATTTTCATCAATAAAGTAAGGCCCATCTATTTATTACCTAGTATTTATATCTCTATTTTTTATACTTCTGTACTTATCTCTATATAATTATCCCCTATACCCCTTTTATTTTAGTTTGAGGGTCTTATGTACAAAAAAGTACCCAGCTCTGACAGGGCTGACGTATTATTTTCATTTGCATCTAAACATCGTAGTGTAGATTCATAACAAAGATATAAATGGTATTTGTCTTAATAAAGGAATGGGCCGGCTATGCCTCCTACACTTGCAGCGAAGTCCATATATATGTTATTCTGGGCGTTGCGACAACATAACGACGAATCGGCTACCTTTGTACCAAGTAGGCACTGATGACTAGTTTTTGCCGCCACGTGGGCGATTGATTCACCTTCAATATTAAGTTAAAGTTACGTAGGAGGTGAGATACCACTTATTCCTGAGTGGAACTTGAGGTTGAAAGAACATGTGCTATGCTTTGGTTTCGTAATGATTCTTATGTTGTGTGGGAAGATTATGTACTTAGCTATTAAGTAAAACATCTGGTAAATATAGTTTAGTAATGAAATAAATCATTTTATTTGTTGTTGCTGGACAATTCGGAACAAACATGACTACTAACTATAATTTAATAAAGTTTGAGTTAGCCTATTTAAAAACAACAACATTTATTACAGCTCAGACCACATGATAAATGGTCCTGCGAGGTCAATAATAAATGGTATTATGTATACCTATTACGTACCCTATAGACCAGTTCATGATCCACATGCTCATGATTTTGACAAAAAGCTTGATTGACGTACAGCCTTTGACCTTTTTTGTCTCGTGGACAACGGAGTATAATCAATTAGATTGATAGGCCCGTGGGAGGTCCGTTTTAGTCAGCCCTACAAAACACTTTTTAGAACAATGCCAAGCCTTGAGGCGTCTAGCTTTTGTCATACGTAAGATTCATTACCATCTAACAAACCTTTGACGATTTAGAAATCTGCCCAATTACGAGTATTTGACGAAGAATATCTTGAGTTTCAGTTATTGCAATCTTGTTTGGATCAGTAGTTCATAACTTACCATCAGGAATGATCTTTATTCTCTATCAATCTCAAACAACATTTGTATACCATTGTTAAATGGAACGTAGGCATCGTCAAATGGTATCACTTTTAAAAGGCTTTGATGTCTGGTACGGTTAAGTTTCATACATAACTTAAATATATCGCTGCAGTCTGCACCCATAATAGGTATTTTACATAAGAATACGTCATTTATTCCCAGTATATCATCAAGTTAGCGGCACAATACTGTAATAAAGCTAGCAAGTAAATTCATCAAGTTATTCGTCATCTTGTCATCTTTGTCAGTGATGTAATCATTTGAAGCTTATTTTATGTGATTATCGATTCACCGCCAAGGTGTAATCGTTAAATATAGTCAAACAACTATTCAATGTAACAAAAAAATAGTGATGTAAAGTAGGTACTTACTTGACTGATTACTCCTTGTATGGTTCTATTCGTCCAGTAAGTAGATCTTGCTGGCTAGCTTGTATAAGACAAGGATTTTCTCCGTGCGTCTCTAATGTAGGTATATCTACTAATATAAATAAATTGATGACCTATATTGCTTAATTAGTAGTTAATTAAATAAGATAATTAGATAGAGACGCATGTTGAAGAAAGCGAGACATATACAGAGCCTATATACAGTCTATGTGACCTAAAGTTCACTAGACTGTATCATTGCTTATATACTTAGTACCTACAATCGCATTACGAAATTACCAACATGTCCTGGCATTAACAAAAAGGTATCAAATTTCCTTCACGCTTTGGATCTGACCTCAAAACATGACTTTACACGTAGTAGATACTTTTTATTGTTCTCAAAAATTATGTTAAAAAACCAACCATAGGTAACATTTAACTACTTACTTACTTACGAAACGCCTAATATAAAATTACTTAGGTCGTACTTATATTTTGATAGAATACACAAGATTATAAAAACATTAATTGTACAATAGGTACCTACTCGTTGGGAAATATGCATAGGTATATTTTTAGATGTGTGTACAATGTACATATATCTGTGTTGGTCTATAAGCTATGTAAGTAAACAACTTAGAATACATTAGTATAAAAAAATTTCCCATAAATCTGGTTTAGATGTAGAAATATCTCTGTCAAGGATAATGTTTATGTTAACATAATAATTATTTTGCGTAGGTACGTAAGTTAAAGCCTGTAAATGAATTCAACTATAAATACGACAAAATAGTTTCCAAGATGTGTCTGGTTTAATAATTATAATAACATATTTTATTGTACATGGTGCTAATGCCAATACTAATAATACCTACTTTTACATTTGTAAAGAAAGAAGAAGTAAAGCTAATAAATCTGTTTGACTTGCTACCGTTACCAGCGGAAAATAAGCTGACGATTATTGAGATAAGTAGTAGATAACAGTTAAGTAAACTATAAGTACACAATTTTTTTTCATCATCATAACAACTTTCGTGTAGGTGATACAGTGTCAGATTAACACTTGAAGCAGCAATGCAGAAATTATACATCCATGCCATGCCTTAGGGATATAGTCTCGGCCGCCAACTTAGCAGTGTCTAATTTTGTTAAGAAATTCTTGGATACCTACCTGGCTATAGATTTAGTTGCAAGATATTTTTGATTATATTCAGCTTTCAAACTAACGCTTTCTGAATTTTTCAGTGCACGTTGCACATTCAAAATGGGAACATCAAAGCTGAAAATAGTAGAGAAATACACGTTTAAAAGACAAAAACAATAGAAGGGAACAGAACAAAGCTATTTTAATCGCTCCCGTTTTAAGCTTAACATTTGAAAATAATTTTGTAATTTGTAGATTAAACGCAACGATAAAACTATCAAATTGGATAGTTAGCTAAAGTGATGGTGACAATTAATTACTCTGCAAAATCATTAGAAGAAATTAGCTGATAAATTTATTGTGAATAGTCTGGCATGTATTCGATCGAAGATATGCGTAAAATTATTTTGAGGCAAGGCTGTTTCGGAGCAAAATCGATTACCTAGCCTCACAAAATATTTTTATCCGTTTTTTTTCATTAGCATAAAGTATAATAAGAGAGACTACTCTCATCCATAAGAGGCATGCCTACCTGCGAATTACGATAATTTATTATCTTCAAAATATGACCCTAAAATCACAACATTTATTGTGCCAGGGACCCTGTGTTATCTAACTAGGTACTGTTTGTAAGTGTGATGGTGTATTACATGTCGTTTGTGAAACTTGGAAGCTAAAAGATCAATCAAATTTTAATTAACCTTTAAACTTGCGAGCCTTCTATGAATAAAACAAGATAAACCTATGATAAGTACATAATTCCTTATGCATGAGGTTTGAAAATAAATATTCCTGAAGCATGAGTCCTATAAATTCAAAATGGTTTAAAAGGTGATGTACCGAACTGCGCAAAATCTAAAAATAATACTGCGCTAAATAGCAACATGTGAGTTATTATTCTTGACCTAAAAAGGGTGTAAAACATCTTCTATACCTACCTAGTTTATGGTTTGATGTTAAGTACTAGGTAGGTACCTAACTTATCAATCACGATGAACTAGTAAACCGGCAGTCCGGCACTAAAAAGCCCTACTTGCCATTCACAATAAGTGACATTCCAAGTACCTACTTGCATTGTCACAACATCTGCGTAGGTGGATCTTGAGATAAACATCTGGACTACCTTAGCATACATTAAGTAAAACAGACTCATTATTATGCATTCATCAAGAGCGAAACTGACGTGACTTAGATAGGCGTTCTCGTACCCATGAGGAGTTATTAATGATTGAGATGACAAGCGTTTGATCGTTTCGAGGTGCCAAATGTTCTATACGAACTGTTTTATCACTTATTAGTTGCTTGCTTCTCTTCTGCTTGCAGAAACGCCGGGTTTATCCTTTTAACCCATAGTTAGCTGGTACGAGTAGTTTGACAGAATTCATACGTTCGTTCGTGGTCAAAATTTCAAATTTATTCCTGGGTTTAACGTAACCCGGCGTCTCTACAAGCGGGCGCGAGGTCTCTTAATTGCGAAATATTATTGTTACTTGTTAAACTTAGAACTTCAGCCTGTATAACTCAAATACCTACTTATTGTTACTGAAAACAACTTCTGAATCAAGAAATTTTAGCGTGCTATTAGTAAAATAAACCATCTCATAGATTAGCAGGAAATTTTTCTTATGCTGGTATTGAATGGTATGGTCGAGTCATGTTCGAGTCCATCCTCATCAATTTAGAATTAGCTATAAAATATTAATTTCAGTGTTTTCTGTAAAGTGCTAATGAAAATAATATGTTTTCAAACATCGCTCTGAATTAACCACGTTACAAATCTTACATTACCGTAGCAGTTATAATCAAGTTTTTACACCGGAGGTTATAAATTCTCAAATATCTACTAAACTAGAATAATGGCGCACTAAAATCACAAACGACGAATACAACAACCGCCTAACATCTTCTTTTATAGTTCAAATAACTTATATTAAAATAGTTATTGTCGTTCGAAAGCTAGTAACAACGTAGGGTAGTCATGCCATATTGCGCGCCGACAAATTTTCGAAGTTGGACAGTCGGCCAATCAGCATGGTTGAGCGTTTCGTATTGGCTAGAGAGCGTTGACTAGTACAACTAAATAAAATGGAAAGACAAAGGACCAGCCTGAATTTTCAGCGCGGAAATGCAGCAGGTACCTACTATTGCTACCATTCCACGCAGCCACGCCTTGTTCAGTAATATCATTTTCAAGGAAACGCATTTAGAAATAAACCTAATCTTATGTTTCGACTAGACCGTATCAAAATTCTTCATCGATCAGATGAAACTATTTTTGAATATTTATGTAGATACCAAAAGTCTCTTTGATTGGTACGTTAGATGTTTACATCAAACTTCCTATTTATCTACATAGTTTGCAAGTAAAGCGTGAAAAATAAATATTGAGCCGTAAATCAGCGAAAATCACCGGTTTACTCCACCGATTTTATAGCTATAATAAAAGAACCGTCAACCGCGGACAGTGTACACAAAATAACTAGTACCTATAGAACGTGGCCTGCATTCTGAAAACACCACCCGTATCGTGCTTTTATTGGTTCAGCTTCTAATTCCACACATTTTCTACGGTGGTTGTTAAACAGTTTACTTTCAAATATATATCTACATTTTACCTACTTCTTAAACATTAACCTATGTTTGAGGAACCTAGATATTAAGGTTTATTTATTGATCAATCAGATTACTTTTGAAATCCCAATCGTAATTCGGTGTTTCAATAAAAATAGGTGTAATGCGATCAAAGTAAGAATGGGAAAGCCTATGACCATGATCTGTTAACTGCAACTCAACTGTAGAAAAATTCGAGCGGACGGACAGCGGAGGTTTAGAAATATAATAGGTATAAGTACGGAACCCTAAAAAGCATATTATGTTATTTCTCCACAATGGAATCAACCTTTTAAAGGCATTCTTTCTTCTTGACGAGATAGCCTTTTGAAGTAGCTAATAGTACATTGTTCACCGAGGGGAGAAAGTGACCGATTACTATCGAGGGTGTAGTTTGAGGCCCGAGGCGTAGCCGAAGGGCCGCAATACACGCGAGGTAGGAATCGTACTTTCTACCGAGTGATACATAGTGCTTTATACTACACCTGCGAGGAAAATAAGCGATAATTAGTGATTAAACGAAGTTACAAAGGTTTAAAATAATAAATAAAATAAATATTTTTACAAACCCATATTCAAAATACAGAAACATAAAAAAAAAAGAAAAAAAAAAGGAAAAAAACAAAAAAAAAAAAAAAGAAAAAAAAAAGGTTTAGGTTAATAGTTAATAATAGTTAATAGTCCTTAATTAGGTTAGGCTAGCTAGCTTTTATTTCTAATGTATTGTTTTCAAAAAATTAAAAAAAAAAATTTAAAAAAAAAATGACGTTCTATCATAACTATATGAGTCGCTTCATTCGAAGCTTCACTATCACAACTAGACTACATTTTGAGGATTATTTCAATATAGATTTCGATATCGACAATCGACATCGATATCGACAATCGACATCGATACCGACAATCGACATCGATACCGACAATCGACATCGATATCGATATCGACTATCAATATCGGATATCGATATCGACTATCGATATCGATAATCGACGTCGATGTCGACAATCGACATTCACCATATTATTTGACTTTTCTATGTCAAATATGGTGAAGCTGCTTCTAATATTATAATTCCTTAAGGTAAGACATCCAAATTCTCAACGTCCATACCATATTTACTTAAAATTAAAAAACAACAGCGCGTTAGAAATGGATTTTCATACAGTTTTCTCCCCGCTTAGCACGTTAGAAATGAAATTTCATACATCTTTTCCTCCCGCTTAATTGGTTTGTAGCAATGACGTACTTTCTACCTCGTTTTGACAAAAGCAAGAGGGTACTTTCCGAGCGGGTGTAGTATAAATAATATTTTGATCCATATTGTTGATATCTAAGATCAAAAATATTCAGCGGAGAATTATTTACTTCAAGAGCACATTCAAGATTTGCGTTAATACTTTGATTGCAAATGGTACTAATTGCAAATGGTACTAATAAAATATGTGCATAAAGCGCCAATTTATTACATCAATTAGACTCCAGTAAATATCACAAAAAACTACAGTCGTGTGTACATTACATAAAAATCCCACTGCCACAGGTTCTAGAACATGCTATTAATTACCACCACGCCTATGTTTTTTTTTAATTTGTGACTTTGTTGTGAGTACCTACCTGCTTAGGTACTTCCATGTGTATTTGATTTGCAAGTGGCATAGCGTTTATAAGATTTTATTAGATATCATCAAAACAGTTCCTTGTAACTGCAAAGTCAAGAACATTGCGTCAAGTAGAATTTCCAAAGTTAAAATGTTCTAAATAAATATTGGAATATAATTATAAGTGAACTACTTAAAAATTACCTATGATCTTATACTAAATTCACATTCAAACACTCTGCTGATCATTTCATTGAACTATTTGTTAAAAGTTTTGCAATGCATAATGGTTCAAGTCTGGTCGCCGTCGTTTTAGCTCTCCAAAAAAGATTATTTTGCATATTTTCTCAATGAAAAGTGAGTCACAGTATAAATATTATTAGTGGTTATTCTGTTGCATTTCTAAGAAAAATATTTGTCGACCCACACGTTGTGGTAATGAATAATGTTTCGAAATAGTGATTGGCTTCTTGACGTTTCATTCATGTTTTTGTAACGTGGGTTACTACAGCTTCTATTTCAATTTTCAACGCTACCTGTAAAAAGAAAGAAAAACAGTGGAAACAGTGAAATAAGTCACTTAATCAAAATAGAGGGTTAATTATCCATCTAATTAGTTATTGTAATGTCACGTAATCTATATATGTACCTATTTCAAACAGTTTTTAGATGCTTATTTTCTGTGAAACTTGCGAGTCATTGTTAGCTGCAACCATTTACATCTTATGCATAATTCATAGTTAGACATCAGTGCTTGACATCGGAGGCAGGAAGTATCAAGTCTCGTATTGACCGAAAGTGACCATTCTGTTAAAATAACAAGTTTAAATACGCTAGAGACAACATGTGTCTAAAATATTTTTTTGATGATTATGTACTGAAAAATAAACACAACATAATGATATAATTGGAGTAAGGACTAAAAATTTATCTAAGTTTTCCTTACTTACTTAATACACTATTTCGTCGTGTATTAAGTGTGTGTCCTTCTCGTGGATTGAGGTTTTTTGATTCCCGCGGGAACTCTTTAATTTTCCAGAATAAAATAGAGCCTATTTGATGGTGATTGTTCTTGATAAAAGACATATATTTTGTAAAGTTACGATAACATAGCTCATGACTATAATATTGTTATTATACTAACCTAATAAAGTAAAAAACTAACAATTTACTCTTTTTGAATTGCTACTATTTTTTATCACGCTTTTCTGGTGTTTATATTTTATTAATCACTTTTATTCTCTGTAGTTGTTTGAAAACAAGTCTTGGTTAGAAAGCTTAGTTTGAGTTGTAGATCTTGTTTTAAGTCTCAGCTCCATACCGTAGCTTTATATTTACATGATTAACTATGTGATGGAAGTTGGTCTAGCTTCAACAGAATCAAAATTTTGCGTTCTTTTAACTAGGTGGTCTTGACGCTAGGATTCCATGATTTTGATTGCACGACCATGTACATTCTAATAATATATCGACGTTTGCGTGATCCAAGTCACGGTGGTTGCAACTCAACACGCAAACTGACCGTAGCGGTGCGTTTACGCATCGCTGCACGACGTGAGAAAATTCCCGCTGTATCTTATTGTTCTTATGTGTACACCACTTTGTATTGTCAGGAGCCACATTAAACATTACTGTATCTTTAACATTTAGGTTGTCGGAAGTCTTAAGTATTACATGTCTATCGGATATTTTAAGTTATTTTTCAAAATGGCATGTGAGTAACTTTTTGGTTTCAGTTTATTTTCCGAATTCTTCAGTCAGTATACCTTCTCTGTTGATTCGTATTAGATATTTTTAATTTAATGTAATCTTGTTCATTTATTATTTTGGTGGCATTTGTAGTGTATTTTGCATTTTCTGGTATGCGAAGTCGTATATATTTTGCTCATTTCTGCTCCAATTGTCGCCGTCAAGTCTAATTAACTCACCATCGTACAATTTCTCTGTCTAGACTGTCTTACTGAAGCTAGTTCATTAGTATCGTTTTGTATGTGCTAATGAATTACAAAACCAGAGTAGGTAGTGCTTGTAATTAATGTAATAAAATTTTCTGCTGTTGAACGGTGAAACTAAAAGTGATTTTGAGACCGAGTTTACATGGCATGTCGTTGATTTACAAGTATATATTATTATATGCATGCTATAATAAGTGTACCGCTGTAGCGTTATGAGCGGTACGTCGTGGGTTCAATCCTTGGCTGGGGCAATAAGAAGATAAATTCTATATTGTCTCCAGTCTGGTTTGGTGACTTCGAAAGTGGATAGTTACCACCCTACTAGCAAAATATTAGCATCGAGCGATTTAACGTTCAGCTGTTAGGCTTACAACTTACGATACCACGTAGAACCCGATAATAGGTACGTATTTAACCAAACTATTATACCCCATCCAGTTCCGGTCTAGGTCGCAGACATCATCGTCACTTACCATTAGGAACCAACCAAAAAGTTGCCTTTCTCTTATTTGGTTATAATAGGTTTATTCAATTCCCTACATTGTTAACTGGTTTGCTGACTCTGAATAACTATATCGACTTTATCAATTTTCTCTAATTACAAAATCAATGGGGCTGATTCTGTAGTGCACAATCTCTAAACTAAACTAAAATGGCAGCTTTAAATCTAGTTATGTCCCTTTCCCTAGGGAGGGAATTATTATGAAAGGGATAGCAATATTTGTAATGCTCTAATTTTAGTTTAGTTTAGAGATTGTGCACTACAGAATCAGCCCCAATTATCTAATTAGCACAATAGTTTAATATCTTGCTCTACCAACCGCATTGTTGCTGTATCTATACAAAATCAAAACTTGTTTTAAGGTTCTCGTTTTGATTAGGATTATAAACTTTAAGACAATCGTCAATAAAGACAATTTCTCCAAGGTTATTATAGTGAGCGCAACTGCGGTTAATGTAATACAAGTAATCATAAATTAAACTATACCTGCTGATTGTGGTTTTCTTCTCGTTTGTGGGAAGAAACTATATATTTTCCAACTATACTTTAAACTTTAAAGTCATTATTTAACTCTATTAACTGAAGATTTGAATAATGAAACTTTTTGTTCGAATTATAAGGTTATGTGGTTACTGGCATCAAAGTATCCAGCCGGTAGTTTGCTCTGCTAATGTAAACACTAGAAACAAACTCTTGTTTAGGATATTTAAATAAAAACTAAAAATTTGCAGAAATTGGCATTTAAATGATAATGCTATACCTTCGGCAAATCGTTATTGCTAAATTGCTGGTGGATACTTAGTTTTTAAGCTATTTAATGATATCTTAATAATAAGATATTTCCTAGGTAATGTATAATGACACAAAAAATTCAAACAGCGTTAGATGCTATTTAAAGAAATTAATTATAGCGTGTACAGTGTACACAACATAGAACGTAAAGAGTGACGGACGGACAGGCTCAAGATCACCTGCGTCAATACAGCCTCTATTATATCGCCTTTTGTTTTTGTTTTTAAGTCCCATTTGCTTACAAAAGGTGCTTGTATTGTTTAGACCGCTACAAGTGTTTCGACACTCGTCAACGTCGCTATGACATGTTATCCCGGAGGTTTTTTCAGACAACTCAGCTCTTTTTCGACTTCTAAATGGTTTTTGACAAGCTAAATCGGGTATGACACATCCATATTATTGTTATAAGATTTAGAACTATAGGTACCTAGCGAAATGTTTTTCAAAGTTTTTGGTCATAGGCAGTTTAATGGTTGTGGTGATATTTCAAATCATTGTACCTAGAACAGTTTCGGATTAATGGTTCAAATTGAACTGCTTTTAAAAATAATTTCTCTGGTACGACAATTAAATCTAAGAAAAAATAAATTAAGGATATGCTGTGAAATTTGCAAACAAAATCACAGGCATTAACTATCAATATTATTGAAAGAAAAATTGGGACACGTGAGAGGTTTGGCCATTTATTTCTGGCAAAAGGTTTCGATCCACTGGAAGATGCAATTAAATGCATAATCCACTGTAGATCACAGAGCTCCGTGCCGGGTTAATGGCTTGTTTACTCACTTTGCTGACCTTATATGGCGTGAAAGCTCCACTACATTGTCGCCAGTTCTCGTTGGACTCAATATGGACCGGCGGACACGTCTGTCGTGTTTGATGATCTAAGAATAAAAAATTATTCTTTTAATTTGACAGAAAAACATATATACATCCCTCATTAAGTGGTGAACTAGAAAGTAGTTAAATTGTTTCGTTGCAATTTATTTCAGCCAATTATTATGCATAAAAAATAATACCTTAAAAATATTGACACTTGAATTACCTAAATCTATTAAATTAACGACATGTTCAGGATACATTTTTTATATCAATCTCTCGATCTTTGAATTTATTTATGCTTTTGTTTAGGATGCATATTTAAATAAATCGTTCTCTTCGTACTGCATTTTGCTTCGCTTACTTCAAATGCAATAATTTCTGTGCGCTTGGGAATCACATGCCCATATTTTTAGAAGTAAAAACCAATGTATTATAAATTTTCTTAGAATTCTTTGCAGGATTTTCTTCATGTGTAAAACATGACTAGTCACGTGTTGAATGGTATTACGTACATAAGGACCCGGCACACTTTTTATGCGAATGATGTTACAAAAACATATGGCCGTACGACTATGTAGGTACTCCGGATATTACCCAATGAGTCATCAACTCCTTATCTGGATGAGGAAGATAATATGAAATCCTGTATTTGAGCACCGTTGTTACATATGGAGAGAGAAAGCGTTTACGAAATCTGTATCTAAATAGATATTTCACAAACATTAAAATATCCATCTCTTTACACAAAATATTATTACAAAACACATAAATTACTTAATACATGTTTATCAAATAAAGTCATACCTAACATAAGCTTCCGTTTTGAATCTGGTAAAATCTAAGCGTTGTTGATGTCCTAGAAGTTTTAATAGTATAGTTATACTCTAAACTCTAGATCTTTGCCAAATATTCAGTAACTGGATATTATTATGTACTAGTGACGAACAACTACAATATCGTAAATAATAATCCATAGTGTAAATCATAGTTTTGCACGTACCTACGTAGTTTTAGTAGTTTTCTCGAACTCATAATAAACTTCTCATAAATGTAAATTCTCGACGGCACATTAACTTTTATCTTTCCTAGTAAACATTTGGGCGGACATCTAAAATTATCTTTAATAATATGACATGGTTAGTCTTTTAGAATTATAGTGGCAGATGCATGTTTTAACTGATGAAATTTTCTCTTTTCTTTACAGAAATAGCAAAAGTGCGAGCCAGTTTATTTCAAATAAATGGAGTCAAGAAAGAACCTTTAATTCTACCAGAAGCAGAAGGCATGGTCACCACACTCACAGAAAAAGTATATGTACCAGTCAAAGAACATCCAGATGTAAGTGTTAATTAACTATACCTATAATACTTCTTAAAATGTCTTGTCCTATAACATGCTTTCTTACTCAACGTAATTTGCTTCAAAACAAAGCAGCATTCCAACTCAATTGAGAAAGCGTTTCTGTGTCCAATCATGTACCTACTGGCCATGTGCAAAATGTATTCGCGTTCCGGGGTTTCGTGACTTGAATTTTTACGTTTACTTAAACTTAAGTTATATAGAGACAACTGATGTAATCATTAATTATTTGATTGGTAATAGGTGATCAGTTCATTAATTTAAATTATTTCACAAAATTCACAAAACTAAATACGCCAGTATTTTATAGTAAAGCGGCTGAAGTCACAGAATTATATGATAGTAATTACCTGAGTAAACTATAACCTGGATGAAAATTGCAAAATGATGTTTGTTATATATTATTACTAGCTGATGCTCGCGACTTCGTACGCGTGGATTGAGGTCTTTGGTTCCCGCGGAAACTCTTTAATTTTCTGGGATAAAAAGTAGCCTAGGTGCTATTCCAGACTATAATCTATCTTTGTGCCAAATTTAATCCAGATCCGTTCAGTCGTTCCGGCGTGATTGAGTAACAAACATCCATCCATACATCCATAGTCATACATCCATCCAAACTTTCGAATTTATAATAATTATTTGATTATTTGATGAATGGCCTTTACTGTATGAATGAAAAGTTTGATGTAACATTAAACATAACAACAGCATTGAAGCATGAAATATGTTTTATTATAGTATGATTATAGTCCACACGACAAAAAGAAATAAACCTTGTCAACTGTAAGCTTGTCTTGTCACACCCAGTCCAAGTAAAGCTATCTTACTATTATGCCACGACATACTTCCAACTGCTATTTTTAAAAGGGGGTTTGGTTCATTTCGCCTTAGATTGAGATAAGTGTCACAGGTTGTAAGTTTTATTGTATTGGGGGACAGAATGAACTAGTGTTAGTCATATAAATAGAAAGACAAGGTTGGCAGCTTGCTACATTTGGTGACTTATTATGTCAGGGCGATCTCGTATTACGACGAGTACAAGATCTCGGGTGAGGCTTGCAGCTTAAATGATCTCGTCCATTAATTGTAATTAAATGTTACAATTTCAAATGATACCATCTTATACAACTCCATGATAGATTGAGTTCATTGAACTAATAGTTTGATCTATCAACAATCCTTTTGGCCCAAGTTCTTAAGGTTTCACGCAGCTTTGTATTTGCAGTTAGTCACATTAGAAAATGATATTTATGAATTACTCATAGCCATGTTTCATCTTAAATGTAATGAAATGTGTGAAACATTACAGCTGCCTTATCTTGACCTGCCTATCTTAATTAAAATAAAATTTTTCACCAGATGCTGTCGCTATTAAGATTTTTCAGTAACATTTTAAGTTGTGCTTTCGTATTTATATTTGGATGTGAATCAATCACCTTGTAATCGTTTAGTAACTGTATATCATCTAAAAGCCAGCTCTATTTGAAGTGTGCTCTATTTGGATATGAAGTCACCGACCTAAAGATTGGCTCCACCATCCATAGTCGCCATTAAGGCTTCATAAGGCTTGATTGATTCAGTTGGGTCATGTTGACGCCACGTTATTTTTGGATGATTTTATTTTTGATTTTAAAAAATAACTCACCAGCCGCATTTTATTTGATATCACTTCCTCTTATTAGTTTTTGATTAAATTCTTACGTTATTCGTTAAGAAATCATTGTGAGCACAGAATCATGGCATCTATGGTAAGATTGATATTTTCAATGAATGCTATTAGCTGTTCGAGATTGTATGGACGGCGATCTTGTTAGCGAGTGGTTGGCGCCATCCGACTCAGAGTCTGTTTCCTTATAAGGCCATATTATATGTTTGAAATTTTACTGATATGGCTTTATAGTAGAATTTTTAACTGCTAATATAAGTAAATAATGTTGTGACAGATTTTAAAGTTATGAAGTATAAAGCAGATTTCAATAAAATAATTGTATAATATTGTAGCAGTGTATTGTTGTATATTATGTTCTATGTAGTAATATATCGATTTTTATTTAGTAAACTGAATTGAACACTAGATTCAAGTACCTACTCACATTCATTCATAGGTTCCTAAATATTTAAAATGCCACGCAAATTAATATAGTTATTCAAACTGTCCAAGGCAAACAAGTCATGCACATTTTCTTCATATACTCGTAATATTTCATCTAGAATCTAGATAATTGTAGGAATTCAACAATGCGTCAATAAATAAGATCAATTAAATCCTACATGATGATGGGAGACCCGTTCCAAAGAATATACATACATATTATGATGATAAGATATGCTAACTATCCTTAAACATGTATATAATTTTGTTGAATAATTTCAATTTATGAACACAAAAAAAAACCATTAATGATGTGTATGTGATAACTGATTAGTCATAATAATTAGTAATCGAATAAGGGTGTTTTAACTTACTAGATGAGGCCCGCGTAGAAAAACCCTGTTCCCCGAAAGTCGAAACTTTGATTCTCCGGGATAAAAAGTAGCCCATATCCGTCTCTGGGATGTTAGCTATCTATACCAAATTTCGTCAAAGATAGTTAAGCGGATGGACTGATTTACAGTACCAGTATCGTGGATGTATCAAACCAAAAAAATATTTAAAGAGTTGTGTGTGAATTATTATTTTATATACAAGCAAAAAACACTAGTTAATGATTGTAGGTATTCGAGATGACAGATTTAATATAAAACATGCCGTGGTCTAAGTACATGATGGTTCATTGCATTATTACATGTATAATAATAATAATTATCATGAGTGTTCGCAAAAAACAGTGCTTATTTATTGTTAAGATTCTTCAATTCACAAAAACCGAGACGGCAATAAACAAACGGTACTTAACTCAAACGCGATTAGAAATAGAACTAACAGTGAGTGATATTAGTATGTCGAACACTTTGCGGCAACAATGGTAAGGCCTCGCGCACTGGAGGCCGTGACTAATGCCACAAAATATGTATGTTTCACTAGTGGCATTAGTATAGTTTTTACACTCTGTTTACGTTTTATTTACATTGTAGAGATTGTCTTGACGCTTCGTTGATAGTTTTTTGATTCATTACTTTTTATTAGTAAAACATTATGCAGACATGCTGTTATCACTTCATTTCTCAAGTTTTTAATTAAGTATACTAAAATAAATTATGGAATGTTTAATTTAATTTTATTTGACCAATTTAGCTCTATCATGTACAAAACCCCTATTTATTTAATTAAACCTTTCTCTTTCTCAATCCCTCTTTCACCATCCAGATTGTTATATATTTCAACTGTTTTAAATTGATCTTCTACCCTATTGGGACTTACCTATGTATTTTTATGTCCACTCTTGTGGAATGCGGAATCATGATTCATCTTATTAAATGTAACGGGTATTTCTAGATGTAAACCACTTGCTCGAGCACTTGTCTAATCATGATTCGAACTTACATCTATCAGGATATTAGATTCAATTCTAAATATTAGTTTATGACGGACGCGTTTATAGCATTCGTTCATATGTAGGCCATCCTAATTTTGTCTTAATGACTTGTTCGTACTCATGGTTTCGTTTCTTGCGTGTGTTCTAAGTTCTAATGCTCGTTCTTCCGCCCAATATATTTTATTTATGACCGCGTAGTGTTGAAATAGAACCAAAATCAATTTAGCACAACCATTAGTGTTGCACCAAGAACCTGAAGTATTTGTGAATACTCCCACGTTTAGATCGTTAAATGAGAAAGTTTGGATATTTACTTACCTATAGTACTGATTTAATTAGATACAGTACAATAATGGGTTCCAAATTTTGTTCAGTAGATAGAGTCGATCAGAAATAGTTAATTTCTTTAAGCATTAATTACGGCATTCTAAACCGGTAATAGCACTATCGCAAGATATTAACCATAGACGTAGATTTGGTTTCATTTACAAGTATGTAGTTCTAATAACACGAGCAGCTTAAGTTACTCAAGCATTTATTTGGCGCCAGTAAACCATAAATAACGATTTTCTTTTGTATCATAATATTATGAATTAAAATCAGTATTTCATTCATTGTCTGCCTCAAATTTTAATGCATGGACTTCATTCAAGTGCAATCCATCATCTTAATTGTAAAAATGGTGCCATTTAGATTAGAGACTGTGATGTATTTCCCTCAATAGACTTAGACGCAAACGTTGGCCAAATGTAGCGCACAATGCCGCATAGTTGATAGTTGTAACTTGTAACGCATTTTGTACAGGGTGTTCTTAGTTATTCCGGATGACAATTTGTTCTTGATTTTTAATTTGTAAACTATAATATGTTGTAATCATTTCTAGGCAACGCGACGTGGAGCTTGTTACAGAAATTGAAATCTTGTCTTAAGATCTTTTTTTCTCTCTTTTTATTTATTATACTAAACTGACTGACTATTTCTAATTCGCACACTACCAGCAATCACGTACTTTCAAGCTATCGTGTATGCTGGCAGATTAACCATCATACAAACCACTATTGACCGTATAATATAATCAAGTGTAAAACTTATCATTGATTTAAAAGTAACATCACCTATACATTGCGTGTGGTATCTACACCGGTTTGTATATAACGTCGCATGCGCATAGAAATCAGGTTCAATCATAGCTGTATCAACTAGATGAGAGTTTGTTGCAACTTGTGACTGGCCTCACTGGTTTCACTGGTTGGTACTGCTCGTTTGAACGAAGTGGCCATAACATTAATGAACCTAAGCGTAAGATCACACTAAAGAGTTTGAGCTATGGCCAATGATATTATGGTTTATTTTTATCCGAATGCGGCAAAGCCAAAGGAGGGTTGTGATTTTAGCAATCTTTGTATGTATGTAATATGTAGGTTTGTATTTATGTATGTTCTACCGTAGCGCCTAAACTACTGATTTTTATGTATGAGGTATCAATAGATTTGTTATTAACTAATTATGTTCCGGGTACCATATAGGCTACATTTTATACAGACAGATATTACATCCAAAAAGTGGGGGTCTCTAAATTTTATTTGGCTATTGTATCGAGTAGGTCAAACGAAAGAGGAGATAATTCTGAATCTCTGATCTGTGTTCTGAATTCAATTTCTATAAACGAATTAGCAAATGTCACCATTGAATTGAAGTATACTTTACTGTATTATAATTTATCCCTGAGTAGGTAATTTGATATCGTTTGAGAAGTTTCTTGTTCCAAGAAATACTTCCTTACCTGGTGGATTATTGAATCTGAAGTTGATGTTATTAAATCCTACCATACATATTTGTATTTCTACAGATCGTGATCTTTAAACATACACAGACACTTGCATTGGAATGTGTCTCACAGTGACTTGAGTGTAACATTTACACCAAAACGATCATAAATGCATATTAAATTGTTAACTTAATAGTCTATACTTGCTTCTTGTTATGGATCCATGTGTTCACTGTTCACCTTTGATACCAAAATAATGGATGTCAATCAAGTAATAGAGTGCACAATTCCAAAGCAGCATACAGTTATTTTTTAAATATCTGTAGGTATATCATTCACGTTTTTGGTGTAGCACAAAATAGACGTACCTATATGTCTAGAGAACAACTAAAATAGAAATACGAAATATTCCCCAAGCGGTGTGTGCTTTATCATTCACGAGAGCGAGCGAGCGTCAGTAAAAGCCAAATCTTACGAAGATAAAACAGTTTAGGCTGCGAAGGAAATCTAGAAACAAGCAATAATATTTCACTGTAAACAAATGTGTATAAATAAACATGTTGAATCTATTGCTGTAGCACAGTTCCTAGTTTCCTACTTGCTGTTACGTTGTAGTTTGTACGGTAGATTTAGGTTATAATAGATTAATCTTAAGCTATTCTTTTAACTATGGCCCTATTTACGCTGAGTTGCACGAAACTATTTTAAAAATTTAAGTGTTGATTAAACTAATTTAATCACAAGACTCCATACGATTCTTGCGATTAAATTAGTCTAAGTAGGTACCAGTACATTTTTGTATTTGTTTCGTGCAACTCAGCGTTAGACACATAATAATGTTACGCTCGTTATTATGGAATAAAGAAGATGAATATAAAGTTAGAACACGAAAATGCTTTCATGACCACGATATATAAAAGATTCGGCAGATTTAATAATAAAAAGTTCCAAAAACCAAAAGCCATCTTTCTCTGAATCAAAATAATATGTCTGTTCAAAGGAACGACCGTTTTGTAAGAGTTCTAGTTTTACGTCCGTGAGTTATAGCTTTCCGCTAAAATAGTAGAGGCGGCGTCGCGGCTAAATAGTCTTCAAATAAAACGAACAACAGGAACTCTAGGGTTGTCAGTGATTCCACTGTTCTTACCTTAAAGTATTGCTATGAGAGACGAAGAAAAAGTTGTTTAGACAAAAACTTTATATCCTTTCACATCTCGCTAAAGATTATCCACTTCGCTGTTCTGATTTCCGTACAACAGTTTTCAAATTAAGTAAATAAACGCAAGATGGGCGTTTACTTACCACATTGCATTTCGAATTCAAAAAGAAGTTCTCGCAAATCACTGATATTCACTAATATTATTTAGAAATGCCAGTGATAATATTAGTTGTTTAGTCTTCTATACTAATATTATAAATGCGAAAGTTTGGCTGGATGGATGTATGGATAGATGTTCGGTGCTCAGTCACGCCAAAACGGCTGAACGGATCTGGATGAAATTTGGTACAGAGATAGATTATAGTCTGGAATGACATAATATAGGCTACTTTTTATCCTGGTAAATTAAAGAGTTCTCGCGGGAACCAATAAACCTCAATCCACGCGGACGAACTCGCGAGCATATACTAATATTATAAATGCGAAAGTGTGTTTGTTTGTTGGTTTATTGGTTTGTTGGTTTGTCCTTCAATCACGCTGCAACGGAGAAACGGATCGACGTGATTTTTGGCATGGGTAATGTTGAGGACCTGGAGAGTGACATAGGCTTTCACAGCCCATCTGTTCAACCGGATTTGATGAAATTTGGTATAGATTGATGAAATTGGATAGTTTGTATCCCGGGGAAGGGCATAGGCTACTTTTTATCCCGGAAAATTAAGGAGTTCCCGCGGGAATCAAAAAAACTTAAACCACGCGGACGAAGTCGCGGGGATCAGCTAGTATATTAATAAGAAGTAAATCAGGAACGGGGTTGAACTGTGCCTAGGTATTAAGCCATCAACTTAAGCAGTAAACGCATTGCGTAGGTGATCCACTAATTTCCGTTACATTTATCACGCACATCGCGAAGTGCTGCACGAAATGGCAAACGATGAATCATATGCACGTATTTTCATGGCACTCGACTGTATTTCTAGATTTAAATACCCGTTTTATTACATCACTTACGTAAACATTCTAAAATCCAAAACGATACAGATTCTATGCCGCGGAAAATTATTTTCGATCCGTCCAGCTGTCACGATTCTGTTACTCGTGAACTACAGTGAACCGTATGAAAATACTTGTTTTTTAAATAATAAATAACTAGATGATGCCCGCGACTTCGTCCCGTGTATTACGGTTTTTTGATAAAAAGTATAAGTTTTCGGGATAAAAAGTAGCCTATGTCCTTCCCCGGGATACAAACTATCCAATTTCATCAATTTATACCAAATTTCATCAAATTCGGTTGAACAGATGGGCTGTGAAAGCGTAGCAGACAGACAGACAGACCCACTTTCGCATTTAGAATATTAGTATGGATGAAGATCGGTAAAGTGTTACTAAAGGATAAGATCCCGTTGTTGTACAAATCTCAAAACTTAGATTAAATCTCTCCAAGTTTCTACGTTCTGGAACTATGTCCTCGAGGACCTTTGTCCCGTGATAGTACAGCACAAAACAAAAAAAAATATAGTTGTCGAGACTTAGGGCGCCTTCAAATTTGCCGCAAAGCGTAGCGCGGCCGCAGCGCGGCTGCAGCGCTGCGGCCGCGCTCCTGTCTCGAGGTTCGAACGTCTTAGGGTTGTACCTATATTTATTTTCACGATGGAATCTGACGAAGAAACACTGCTCTGTGTTACTATTAATACGAAACAACGAAAATATAAAGTAGTTGTGTTAACAATACATAATATTATACTTACACTAGCTGATGCCCGCGACTTCGTCCGCGTGGACTAAGTTTTTCGATTCCCGCGGGAACTCATTAATTTTCCGGGATAAAAAGTAGCCTATGTATGTATGTATTTATGTATATTCTTTATAGCTGATGCCCGCGACTTCGTCCGCGTGGAATAAGTTTTTCAGTTAATTATCCAGGATAAAAAGTAGCCTATATTACTATCCCACGGTATAATATATAATGGTGAAACACGTACTTCTTCATATTTTAACGAAAGCCCAAATGCTGTTTCATGGCTATAACTTGACAAATTAAGGATTTTCATATAAACTCTCAACCTCTATTTCACCCCTTCGGGGGTGGAATTTTGAAACACTGTGAAACACATATGTTTTCATTTTCAACCCGCAGCTCATATATCAAGTTTCATGGCTATAACTTGAGAAATTAAGGACTTTCATACAAACTTTCAACCCCTATTTCACCCCTTCGGGGGTAGAATTTCGGGATAAAAAGTATCCTATGTCCTACCTCGTAGTATGGGCTCAAATCGTGCCAAGTTTCGTTTGAATTCATTCAGTAGTTTCGGCGTGATGCGCGGCCAAGATACAGACAGACAGACAGACAGACAGACAAAAAACCGGCCAAGTGCGAGTCGGACTCGCGCACCGAGGGTTCCGTACAAACCTGTAGTAAGTTTTAAATTATTAAAAAAAAACTAATTACTAGATCTCGTTCAAACCAATTTTCGGTGGAAGTTTGCATGGTAATGTACATCATATATTTTTTTTAGTTTTATTATTCTCTTATTTTAGAAGTTCCGGGGGGGGGGACCAACATTTTACCACTTTGGAAGTGTCTCTCGCGCAAACTATTCAGTTTAGAAAAAAATGATATTAGAAACCTCAATATCATTTTTGAAGACCTATCCATAGATACCCCACACGTATGGGTTTGATGAAAAAAAATTTTTTGAGTTTCAGTTCTAAGTATGGGGACCCCCAAAATTTATAGTTTTTTTTCTAGTTTTGTGTGAAAATCTTAATGCGGTTCACAGAATACATCTACTTACCAAGTTTCAACAGTATAGTTCTTATAGTTTCGGAGAAAAGTGGCTGTGACATACGGACGGACAGACAGACAGACAGACAGACAGACATGACGAATCTATAAGGGTTCCGTTTTTGCCAAATTTGGCTACGGAACCCTAAAAATGAAAAAAATTACAGATTTGGCTTCAGTATCGAATAATGAGTGCCCTCCAAAAAAAATTTTCAATATATCTTCAATGTACAGAATTGGACCTGTTACAGTTTTATTATAAGTATAGATGCTTCATTTTTTTTCAATTGGAGTCTTGTTTGTGAAATCCATACTACTATTATAAATGCGAAAGTGTGTCTGTCTGTCTGTCCGTCTGTCTGTCTGTCTGTCTGTCTGTCTGTCTGTCTGCTACGCTTTCACGGCCCATCTGTTCAACCGATTTTGATGAAATTTGGTATAGAAATAGTTTGTATCCCGGGGAAGGACATAGGCTACTTTTTATCCCGGAAAATAAAGGAGTTCCCGCGGGAATAAAAAAAACCTAATCCACGCGGACAAAGTCGCGGGCATCATCTAGTTGTCAATAAATTTAATGCATATTTCTTCCCAAGCCTTTTTCTTTTCGAATTTATTGCTGTACTTGTCGGACTTCGAATCCCATATCTATTGCTGGACGACTCTCAACCTTATCGATAAATTCTTCTACCTAATTTTCGTTCAACCCGTCACTAGTCGATCGATGAACTGATGCGCGGCCGCAGCGCGGGTGCAGCGCTGCAGTCGCGTGTTTTTTATTTATATGGATTTACAAAGCAGCGCGACCGCAGCGCTGCAGCCGCGCTGCTGCCGCGCGGCACTTTGCGGCAAATTTGAAGGCGCCCTTACTTCTTCTTCTTTTCTTGGTTTTGGTTTTCAGTAGAAGAGACTTACGAATATTTATTTCGCTCCAGGATGTTCAAAATGGAATTATGTTTTTTTTAAATATATTCGTCGTCAAAATGTATTTTACGGTAAATATTAAAATACGATTAGGTAAATAGCCCTTGTTGTAACGATTCCAAAATCAGATTTACGAATATAAACAAACAAACACAAAAAACACTCCTCTGTGTTGCGCAGTTAAACTAAAATAAAAACAAATAGGTGCCTTCAAATGAAGCCACTAAGAATTTCTCTGTCAGCATTGCACTTTCGTGAAATCTTCAATCGATAAAAATAAAATGTATAAAACGTCATCTACACGATGTAATTTCCGTTAGACTATGAGAGAGAAAAGAAGGAAATGCTCTTAGCAGTTACCTACATGTTCTTTTTTAATGACAACCAATGTAACCGGTTTAATAAATCTCTTATTGTAGGTAATACATAATATTATGAAATTATTATTACATTAAACTATTTTTTATTGTCAATGAAATTTAAGAATGTTTAAACTGAAAAATGGTAAAAATATCATAATATCATGTAAACGACCAGACATCGCTAACACTGAGTCCTAGGATGAGAGTAAGCACATATTGTTATGTAGTTATAACTAGTTTATTCACATTCTCTGTTTATCACCTGCATATTTGTTTCGATAAGACATGCATACAGAATTGATGATTAGATTGCATATGCACTTGACGGGTCGTAGACCATAACCTTCATACAACTACTACTTCAGACTACTTCATTGTGAACGCCCTAATCTCTTATCACCAAAGTTCGCAATGTGTAACATATAAAAATAATATTTTAATTAGTTACCTATTTGTTTTATCAATAATGTCAGCACGACCTTAGTGAAATTTGATGAAATTTGTTAAATACAAAACAATTCTTTAAGCTTTTAAAACAATTTTTTACCTAAAAATGATAAAACCACATTTACACGGCGATGAACTTTAGCTATTAGATTTACTATGAAATTGATACAGTAAAGTGTCGAAATATAATATCACAAACTTTACAAACCAAAATCTCTCGATGACGAATATTTATATCCTATGTAAAACACACCAATGTAAATTCACCTTGTACACGCTAATACAGGAACACTGTAAAGATTATCTGGTATCTATCTGTCGGTGGGTGTCAACGGTGAGAGGTCAAGCGTATGATATATTGTATCTCAAGCAGTCGTGGGTCATCTATTACTCGGTAATTCTCATGCATTTCTTAGAGTTTTGTTGTATGAAAGTTTCTTTGTGTTTCGAATGCTGTGAGACTATTGAATACAGGGTGCACAATCGTGAAATCTAGTAAAGATGATAAGTAGTGTTTGTGTCACCGACTGCAGTTATAAAAAGGTTACTTTCATTTAGTTTTACTATCACTTTGTCACTAGAATTCTTCGGCAACTCTTTGACGTCAAAAAATACCTTATCAAAAGCCTTCTTTGCTACTTTTTCTCCTGAGAGCGGTGAAGAATCGTAGCGAAACATATTTACTATTCTGTTGTATTTAGTAAGTGACCCCATGTATACTTTATGGACTAATCAATCATCAAAAATCATGCAAATATCGCGGGTTAACACCTTTCTATATCGACTGTGGCACCAGCTGTCGCGACAGAGTAGTTAGTTTATTTCGATGCAGGCTTGTCTAAACTGCACCACATTAATTTCTATTGGCATAACTCTGGTATGCACCTACAAGACTCTGTATTGTGTAAGGATGTGTTCTGGTCTCTATAGTAAATTATCTAGTGTGTCAGCATGCGGGTTAACAAAGATCAAACTCATGACTATGACCGTGCATTTCAGGTCATGTACCATTCTTCACTCTACGACCTACGTTATTATCTTGTCTGATTAGTTAATATTTATTTCTTTGCGATATTAATTGGTATTTTTACTCACATTAGATCTACTTACCTAGTTACTTTGTCTCAGCTGAACTCTTAACTTCTCTTAAAAGTTTTTGAAATCGTTATGTGGCATTCAAATATTAAGCTTAAAGAAACCATTAGCGCGATTAAAAGCAGTATAGAGTTACTCAATGTTGTCTCTATGTGGAAGGTGTGTACCTAGATTTGCGGTAACTAAGCAATATTAAAATCCTATTCAAATTCTCGTACGCAATTTTACGTTTTACTTTGCTTTATTTCCGATCGCCTTCCACTCGTCATACAATTTGATTTTACCAAATCTGTGATTAATCAAACCAAATGACTATAAACATAGGTTAGTAATAACTAACAGTTGCCACATGATTTGGAAATTTTAACGATTCTTCGGCCTTTTTACTAATTTGCTTAGTGATGAGCTTTTCGGTAACTGCAAACAACGAAATAAAGAGATACTTTGCAAGATATTAAACCACCGTCAAAACTTGTATTTCGCACTTGGCGTTTTTAACACGTCCATATATAAAACTGTGTAACAGACCTATTAGTTGTGTTGCTCAAACCTTTTGGCGATCATCTATATAGATGAGTACCTAATATGTCATAACCCGTAATGTAGCAATGAAACCATTTCTGGGAAATTAATACCCCATAAGTCGCTCATAGTACGCTTCACGTTGACCTGTGTATATAAAAATATAGAGTAAGACTTAAAATGCAAGAGTAGATAAAATAAGTAACTCCTAGACTAAGTTTACTTTAGTTACGCTAAAATAGTTAAATTTCTAATTTTTTTTTTATTGAACTAAACTGAAATACTAAAAAAATAAAGCGTACGAGCCTAGATTAAGGTGTACCTATCTAATGAATCGAATGAAACCAAAATTGTCTAATTTCGTAAACGTTTGGGGGGGTAAAAACGTTATCACCCGAAACAATATTTCAAGAATAAAATGTAGGCATGTGCCTACTGGACTTGCAACTCTCTCTATCGCACGATACGGAGCGAAGTGGCAGCGAAGCGTTGTGAAACAGATAGCATTATTGAAAATACCTACTCGCGTCGCGTTTCGTCACTAGACGATAATCTTAACGTGGGAGGTCCCGGGTTCGATTCTCGGCAGGTTCAATTTGGAAATTTATAATTTCTGAATTTTCTCTGGTCTGGTCTGGTGGGAGGCTTCGGCCGTGGTTAGTTGCCACCCTACTGGCAAAGACGTACCGCCAAGTGATTTAGTGTTCCGGTACGATGCCGTTTAATAGAAACCGACTAGAGGTATGGGTATAATATAACTGCCATACCCATAACAGGTTAGCCCGCTATCATCTTAGACTGCATCATCACTTACCAGCAGGTGAGATCGCAGTCAAGGGCAAGCTTGTAGTGGAATAAAAAAAAACCTTTATATACCTTCTAAATAAGCTTCCAGTCTGCTAAGCTATAACCAGAATTTGCATTTTATAAAATATATCAAATAAATACCTATTATAAAATATGCGAAAGTTTGGATGGATGTATGGATGTTTGGATGTTTGTTACTCAATCACGCCCGAGCGGCTGAACGGATCTGGATGAAATTTGGCACAGAGATAGATTATAGTCTGGAATAAATAACACATAGGCTACTTTTTATCCCGGAAAACTAAGAAGTTCCCGCGGGAACCAAAAAACCTTAATCCACGCGGACGAAGTCGCGGGCATCAGCTAGTTATCTAATAAGTGACATGAAACTACTTATTACCCATCAATATTAATACACTTTTTCATCCTCCACCGTTTGTCTCCTAGCCAAAGCAGTAATTAGGTTAGTAAATTTGGAAGCCGGACATAGCACGTTACGACCAAAGCATCCGCAACGTGTGAATGAACAATATTTGTGCCAAAACCAAAAAAAGACGAAGGCGTTACAATCCGTCAGACTTTTCATATTCTGCTGTTTACTGGTGTTTGGCTTGAGACTCATATTAATATTTTTCTTGTCGCTACGACAGCAAGTTTCAAGTCTGATGACGTAGTTTCTGGCTTCAGTCAGTTGGCTAGACGTCGAAGGTTTTCGATATCTGTCAACAGTAGATAAATTCTGTCTGTCTGTGTGTACGCAGCTTTGTAAAATACAATAATTCGAAAATCATGCTTAAGTAATATCAATCACGCCGCATCAGTTGCTTTGATCGACGTGATTTTTGCATGGGTATAGTTGAGGACCTGGAGAGTGACATAGGCTAATGAACGAATTCCCATGGGAAATAATAAACTTATTCCACGCGGACGAAGTTGCGGGCATCAACTAGTGATTCAAATAAAATTAAAACTAAAAACTTTGAGTTTCAAAAAGCTTAAATTAATTAATATCTCTTGTTTCTCTGGCAAGGTGATACTTATAAAATCTACGTGTGATCATAAATATGTCTTAAATACTTTGAATCATATTGTGTTTTTAAAACCATGAATTAAAACTTCGTGTCTGATATCAAATGTAATGTTAAATCAATTCATTACTCAATTCTGATTCAGTATGGTTGATAGATCTGAGGGTAGGTAGGTGTATTTTCTGCTGAACTTAAGAGGATCTTGGATAGAAGCAGGCGTTACTTTGCGGAAGTCCATGATATTAAAAAAAAAAAACTAGAAATTTAATTCGCTATAATCCGCCATAGAAGGTAAGTAAATCTATGTGGTACAGTGCTATCTTGTATCTTATCTATAGTGTGGTATCTTGAACTTGTGGAGAATATCGCGGGCTGCAAGTTCAAGATACGCACTGTACCACATAGATTTACCTTCTGTGGCGGATTATAGCGAATTAAATTTCTAGTTTTTTTCAATACTTAAGAGGATCGTCTAGTTGTAAATTTTCATACAAAAAGCGATAACGTTTTTCTTCCCGTAAATGTTGTCCAATTTTCATAATTTTTAGAAATGTTGCAGATACAATGAAAAACTACGCTCGTACGTTTTAATTTTAAAGAAATATTGCTTATGTTAAGTTATTAGCGTCTAAATATCCATATTTTTGACCTAAAAACTTCCTCGAGTATTTTAATTTTTTTAAATTTAACTAAACTCAAATACTAAAAAAATAAAACGTACGAGCCTAGATTAAGGTGTACTGAATCTAATGAGACCAAAATTGTCTAATTTCGTAAACGTTTGGGGGGGGGGGGGGAAAAACGTTATCACCCGAAACAATATTTCAAGAATAAAATGTAGGCATATGCCTACTGGACTTGCAACTCTCTCTATCGCACGATACGGAGAAGGCAGCGAAGCGTTGTGAAACAGATAGCATTATTGAAAATACCTACTCGCGTCGCGTTTCGTCACTAGACGATCCTCTTAAAATTCATAATGTATAACAAATATATGGTTCATGTGTTCCTTATTAAGGGCATGTATCTACTTGCCATTATATAAATAAATTAAAATAAGTTTTGCAGGCACACCTTTGTTTGTGCATAAATAGTGCTGATATGGAGTAGTAGCACAGAATAGGTAATAGTAGTAACAGAAGAGTTACTCCGCGAAGACCTTTTAACCATCAGCGACTCAGGTTACGTCGTAATAAAGTGCAATTCAGCTCGCACAGCGCTGCGAGTGAAAATAATTAAATACCTACCTCTATATATCTCTTTCTATCGCGTAACTCTTATCCCTTCAGACGCGGCGCGTGTAGCCTTAGGGTTGACTACTTCTAAATTCTTGTATCGGTATCATTACTATGGGTCGGTAATCGGTTGCAATGATGACGACAATTACTTTAAAAATGGATAAAAGAAATATTATTATTCATAGATTTTGTAGAAACCGAATAGGGATATGGGTTTAATATGCTGCCATGCCCCTAACAGGTTAGCCCGCTACCATCTTAGACTGCATCATCACTTACCATCAGGTGAGATTGCAGTCAAGGGCTAACTTGTAGTGGATAAAAAAAAGTCGTTATATATTCCACAAGTAGTGAAATATCAATGAATATTTTACACTTATATGGGGTGGAAGGGGGCCCATGCCACAGTTTACGAGACAAAATAATATACCCACATTATGGATTAATCATCATCGACTCATCGGCGGCCCACTAGTCCCACTACTAAGCACGACTCACGAGGCTCTTCTCAGAATGAGAAGGGTTTAAGCCATATATTCCTCCACACTGGCCAATTTCTTGTTGGCAGACATATTAGAGTTTTTTATAATGATTATAGAACTTCAGGCATGTTTTCAGCTTTACACACGATTTTTGTTCACCGTAAATGATATATTTTAATTAATTAAGTTAGAGGTGCGTTCCCAGGATCGAACCCCAGACTTGGAGGCTGAAGTCTACCCATTAGGCTATCACTATAATATTGGATACTACCAATGGTTTATATTTACTTTTGTTTAAAACTGTATCTTGTGTAAATATAAAAATAAAACTACCCACATTATGTATTAATATTAGTTTTGTTTAGAACTCTAAGTAGGTACGTATGTACTATGTACCTAGATAGGCAAATAATACAAACTTACCTTTCAGGGTCCTTAGGAAGTGCAAAGAGCGATAAGTTAGGTCTTAATAATTAGAGTTTAAACGACCTAATGTGATACGATATCGTTTAACTGATCTTTCTTTGTTTATCCATAACGAGAACTTGAGTAAAAGTCAAACGTATAACTACGGTCCGCGCGCAAGTCGCAACACTCGACTGATACGAGTGCCGTCGAGCGTCCACGCAGCAGTAGTTAAATATCTCAGGTCACGTGACAAGTGAGCCAGGCCTGGTAGTAGGCAAGGTATGCTTGTACGCTTTATTTGCGCATAAACATTATGCCGTAGTAGCACAATATAAATATGTATAAGTCAAAGCTTGCTTTAAAGCCACATTAAACACGTAACCAATTCGAATTTCTATGCTTCTGTCAAAGTTTCTAGCTATTAAAGGTTGATGAAATATTACCTCAATTTACAGTTAAAAAAAAAAAGTGGGTACACGGAAACTGGAAAGCCATCTTAATCGCATGTAAGCATGCATATTATGTGACGGCTAAGTTAAATTAATTATAACATAAGACTTCCATGTATTTATTCATAGCTCAACTCTAAATGGCACTATCGCCCACGGCACATATCGGTAATTCACATCGTGACCAATCTGTACATTCCTCATCAACAAAACTACTCTTTAACATTTCTAGAAAACTATACCCTATTACAATGCAGTAGTTACCAGAATCCTGGTTGTGAGCATATTATTATTAGCGTGACAGATTATAGAGCTATTATCCACCAAGAAATTAACCTATCGACCTATTACAGTGTAGATGGCTAAATCACCTGTATTTAATAAGTACCTATTGACTAATCAAGGCTATTAGTAGTGGTCATAGTTAAAAAATTGTAAGCACAAATTTTATGGATTAACCTGGATAACTATCTCATATTAATACTTGAAACTGCGGTAGGTAAAATTATAACACCCAATAAATCTGCACGTAAATCCGGAGATGTTTTCTTTTCAAAACGTTTTATATATCCATCAGTATAACTTTGCAGAAAATCCAATCTGAGAAATCAAAACAGTCTGAGACTGAGTAAGTGCACCGCACATACTTTTATGAAGTCGAGAATAGCTGAAAAAACACTCGCTTTTAAAGGGTATGTATCTTTAAACAATCACATCGTTGATAATACAATGAACCGCATTAATATTTAAGATGAAATATCAAGCAATCCAATCCAGCTTGCTGATAAGATCATAGCACAAATGCACAGCAAAACAAAAAAAAACACATTTTTTGAAAAGATGAACTATAAGTTAAATATTAGGATTATGTAGTATATAAATAAAAATAAAAACAGCCTTAAAACTACAATTCAATTACATAGTTGCTTTTATTTTAAGATAGCTAGTGAAATTCAAACGCCCTAAAATGATAGCATTTTAGGGCGTTTGAATTTATAGTGTTTGCGATGAATGTTTTTAATGCCAAATAATAGTCCAGTTCAGTCCAGTTTTTTTTACGCAGTTTATAGTGTCTTATTTCCGTGATAGGATTAAACTGGACATTTATATAGTTTACTCAGCTTGTAATACTGGCTCAGGCTGAAATGCAATTGATGTTTATCGATTAGATGCGCCGACGGCGAGGGCGTTTCCAATGTAGAAATAATTACTTAGGTACGCATATTATTTAAACCTAATATAAATCAAATTATTTATAAGTATATCGGATCGATATTAATCAAAAACTTAATACTTACTTTGAAAACACAGTTTGATTTTGTTATTGGAAGAATGCACTTTGTGTTAGACTTTATCAATTTATATATTTATTATTATGCATGTTTGGGAAGATAAATTTTTAAAGCATAAATCGTGCAAACGATAGCGTACGAATCAAAATAATGGAAATGTTATTCTAGAATCAACAGACGTCCATTGCTTGAATAAACATGGAAACGGAGTATGAATTTTAGATTCCTCAGTTGAAAATCCTTGAGTTAAGTATACATTAATTTTAGGAAGTGTTTCCGCGTAACTAATCCTAACTGTTGGAGCAGAACGGATATATTATCTTGTACCAGCTGTAGCTCTAATTCAAATTGAGTTATGATCAACTGGGAAGCATTTAGAATGCCTAACCTACATTCTGTTGCGACCACCGTGTTAATTGGTACTGAGCACTCGGCTATGACCGTTGCGACCCCTTTGCAAGGATTTATTATCAGTCATCTATTCAGGACCATTTCATTTTTCTTGCAATGCAGCGTTCATTTATCTTTAACATTTAATTCATTCAGACCAATAAACATCTCTTCACATAGAAAATATTTATTTATAACAACTACTTACTTGAGTACAATATAGTTGATGCACTACCTGATTAAAAGAAATAAGATCAGTTAGGTACTATTACCTAATTGTATCTCATCTTCTCCGTCATCATCTTCTGGCATTAGTTTCTGTTTGAAATTGTTGTTTTCTTCTAGAATTCAGTTCAAATATCCTATTTTTATTTATAAGTTTGCTTGGGTGTAGTTAAATACCGTAGAACATTATGATCCGCGTTTTCTAAAATACTGTTATCACTTTTGTCATGAAAATATCAACTGGTTGTGAGAAAACCTATGTGGGCGCGTGGCCAAGTAGTGCGACGCTATTTCAACATGGCTTCTCGTCGTCTCAGCTTTATTCGCACTTGGAAAAAATAAGTCAGTATTGCTATTGACAAGCGACAGAAGTTATGACTTTTAACGAGAAAATAATAAATCTGAATCTATGCGGATTCCTAATTTACAGCTTATGGGGTCTTTATGCCAGATATGTTGGAGGAACGATTAGTAGTATGTAAATATATTACGTAGGTAAAATAACGCAAATCGAAAAAAATATTTACCATTTTTTCTTGGAAAATAGACTACCTACTTAAATATTTAAATAAAACAATAGGTAATTTTCTCTAAGTCGATAAGTTTGTAAATTGTAATGCAATATTGAAGAACTAACATATTAAATGTTAGATTTTTCATCGAACAAGCAAATATTAAATAACTCTAAGTAAGCTGGGTTATTTATAGATCGTTTAAAATCCAATATGAAAGGAGAGTTTCATAACACATTTCGCATTAACCATCAAATAGAGACACACGTCATGTTATTTTAGTTGTGCAATGTTCTATAAACATGGCTAACATAAAAAATCATAAACCAAATAAAACTAAGAAAGAAATCCGTCTTGCAAAATATTCCTACTCATAATTGGAATACATAAGCTTCTTAGGGCTAACAAAAATAGCCTGACGTTATAGTTAGTCCTGACTAAAAGAGTATAAAATACTCCTAATTTGGAATAGTTTTCAATCATATTGCTTTCGGAATTTTTAGCTGTTTCAAGCTTCCTACTTGGAAAATTATGACAAATAAGCTCATTAAGTAATTAGAAATTTATTGTTTTGTACTTACTTCCTAAAATGAGTTACCGATCATAATATAGGTACCATAACGTAGTTTTAATTAATTGTATGCTGTACCAAAATAGTTAGTTACTTACTACAAACTTAGTTATTGCAGCAACATAGTATTGTGAAATATTTCAACTAAAAGCAATAAGAATATTATTCAAACAATTTACACGCTGTCACGCGAAACAATTCAATGTGACACGTGTGACAAATCTTTAGGCTTAATTTTATCCACTATTTACTTTTAAACATTTCGAGTTTCACCCGAAACTATGAACGCGAACCGAAAGTATGGAAAAACAACCGCTATGATATTATGTGTTCCTTGGCTCTATTCCAGCTGTTCCATTTCGTACTTTGTAGACGGGAGAATGATAGCCGTTCACGGTTCGTATACGTCGAACTGACCGAGCTTTGATGCTGGAAAATGAGGTTCTGGTCTAATGTACTGTGTTCGCAATGTTCTCGCTTGCTGCAAGTTAGATTTCTGTATTGAAGCCGGTAGTTAACCCAATCGTTACGCAGTTATTGTACAAATACAAGGCAACGTTTTGTAGGTAATCAATGCTTGTGTATTTTCCGGTACGCGTTGACTCTTTTAAGAACACAAGCTCCTACTCCATACTATGATATTCACTATCCGAAAATGAAATTATAATTACTTAATGTTTCCTTTCTTTCATTACAGTTCAACTTTGTGGGAAGGATTCTTGGACCCAGAGGTATGACTGCAAAACAGTTAGAACAAGAAACCGGATGCAAAATCATGGTCAGGGGCAAAGGATCTATGAGGGATAAGAAAAAGGTATATTGTTTAATCATGGATTTGATTATGTCTTAATTTCAGAAAAAAATATCTCACCATCTTAATAATATTATTAAACTCTTTTTTTATATTTCACGCTGCGTCAATTGGAATGCAAGTCAGTTTTATTTTATACAATACTTTTTACTAAGAGATTCCTGAGAATCATGCGTCAAGTATATTTCCATGAAGTTAGTAAGATCCTTTGAAAGGATTTAACGTGTCAGTATTTGATATTAGCTTTGCGCTAAGTTGACCTATATGTTATGAACTTTATATATTATATCTAGTTGTTTCAGTCATCTTAAATCCTGATATATATTGTCTTAATTCATGTTTACGAGTGTTTTTAAAGCACTGTGCATTCTTGGCACTGGTTTTCCTTTTTCTAACGGAATAAGCATGAGTGTCTTCTATATATTACGTGTCCAATGATTTATTGTTTGGGTGTATTCCAGGAGGATGCAAACAGGGGGAAGCCAAATTGGGAGCATCTGGCTGATGACTTACACGTCCTGCTGACAGTCGAAGACACGGAGAATCGGGCGAAGATAAAGTTGGCCAGAGCTGTTGAAGAGGTTAAACGCCTTCTAATACCTGTAAGTTTTCATATTTCTTACTGTGTAAGCATGTTCGCTGACCTAGATAAGGCACTGATCCTATTTGACTGGTTAGGAATGGTGGGTCGATCTGATTTAGAATTATTTCTCTACGGGGTTAAGTGATAATGATCAGGATTGTGGTAATAACCGGGATTTCAAGGCAAATATCTTATACAGACCGCAGAAGGCGGTTATCATATTATCCATATTATTATAATCAATGGAGCCTAACCAGACCATTTGACTAATATACGCAACCCCATTAAAACCACACCATCCTTAATTTTTTCTATGACCTGACTATTTCTCGACTTTACAATACTATTGACGCGAATTAACATCTCGTCTCGTCTCAATTTGTCTTATTTATATAATTTCTTAGCCGTTTATACGATGATGTAGTTTGATGTAGCTAAACTTTGTATTTTAGACAGTCGAGGAGTTTCTAATAAATTATATCTACGATCAAATCTTTTTTTATCGGACATCAAAAATCTTTGTTGTTCGAGCCAAAGTTCCCATTTCTAAGTTCGTTTTTAGAGCTTTAATAATATTATCTAGCTATTTGTTTATCCTAATAACATTAGATATTCCAAATTTGTTACTCCAAATCTGTCTACTGAACATATTTTTCACCTCATTTTATTCTATAACTAGCTGATGCCCGCGACTTCGTCCGCGTGGAATAAGTTTTTTTAAATTCCCACGAGAACTCATGAATTTTCCGGCCTATGTCACTCTCCAGGTCTTCAACTATACCCATGCAAAAAATCACGTCGATCCGAACAAACAAACACACTTTCGCATTTATAATATTAGTATGATGGACCATGCTTTGGATCTTAATATCGAATAATTGTGAGTATGTCGTTTATTTCCAGCAAGCAGACGGCGAAGATGAGCTCAAGAAGCGCCAGCTCATGGAACTGGCCATCATAAACGGCACATACCGGGATTCTACCACGAAAGCCGTCGTGCCCGTCAACGGTCAGTGCCTAATAAGTATGGTCGCATTCCTGTTTTGTCACTAACTTACTTTAAGGACTCACATAATATCTTTATTTCACATAAGCGTCAATAAAATAAGTATTTTTGCCTCCAACGTACAACTAGAGAAGTATATACGTGGCGCTATAAAGGGCATTTATTTTATTTGCGCACATACCTCTTCCTTTTCGGAGTTAGGTATGTGCGTTTTAATATATTAAGGGTGTATTTCCGCAAATCCGTTAAAATATATTAGAATGATGATTAGAACTGTCGGTACATTTTGTGACTAAGTCGGACAAAATAAAATGGAACTAAAAATTACTACACATAGATTGATCCTTTATCTTCAATTTTTGGAGATGACATTGTTAAAAATCTTTACTTAAACCTATTATAAAAATGATTTTCCGACACCTCTTCGCACATAACATCGCGACTTTCGGTAAGTACATTTTTTGCTGTATGTATACCGATTTTTTGTCTTTAAAAAATGCCATCTGTTAAGAGATATGTTCACCTCCAATTTTTGGAAAGAAAAATATTAAAAATACTTCAAGACTTGGTGAAGTGACGTCACTCCACCAAGTCTTGAAGTATATATAATATTATCTATATCTCTTAACAGATGGCATTTTTTAAAGACAAAAAATCGGTATACATACAGCAAAAAATGTACCGAAAGTCGCGATGTTATGTGCGAAGAGGTGTCGGAAAATCATTTTTATAGTAGGTTTAAGTAAAGATTTTTAACAATGTCATCTCCAAAAATTGAAGATAAAGGATCAATCTATGTGTAGTAATTTTTAGGGTTCCGTACCCAAAGGGTAAAAACGGGACCCTATTACTAAGACTCCGCTGTCTGTCTGTCTGTCTGTCTGTCTGTCTGTCTGTCTGTCTGTCTGTCTGTCTCCAGGCTGTATCTCATAAACCGTGATAGCTAGAAAGCTGAAATTTTCACAAATGATGTATTTCCGTTGCCGCTATAACAACAAATACTAAAAATTAAAAAAATATATATATTAAGGGGGGTCCCCATACAATAAACTTGTTTTTTTCGTATTTTTTTGCTCAATATTAAAAACGGTAACAGGTAGACGGTTCAAATTTTCACAGAATATTAACTTGTATATTACCTTTCAAAATAAATAATTAAATATCAATAAAGTAAATATTAAAGGGGGGCTCCCATACAACAAACGTAATTTTTATTTTTAATACGTCATAAATCGTAAAACTTACTACAGGTTTGTACGGAACCCTCGGTGCGCGAGTCCGACTCGCACTTGGCCGGTTTTTAATTCCATTTTATTTTGTCCGACTTTCTCACAAAATGTACCGACAGTTCTAATCATCATTCTAATATATTTTAACGGATTTGCGGAAATACGTCCTTAAATATCAATTGCGTTGAAGTTGAAGGAAATATCGTGAGGTAACCAGCATGCCTGAGAGATAATGTACTCAAAATAAGTGATGCCTGCCAATCCGCACTTGGACACCCTGGTGGACTATACATATGTTTTAACAATACGTTAACTTGAAAAAATATACTCAGGGCACTGATTTCACAATCACCACTGCCCATGAACATCGGCATCATTATTATTTATTAATTATTATCTTCCAACTTATATCTATCCTTACAGGTATAACCTAATGCGATAGACTGATGAATAAGATATATAGATAACTAGCGATCCGCCCCGGCTTCGCACGGGTAGCACTAATAATCCTAATCTATATAATATAAACTATCCTATCTCTCAAGTTAGATCGAACTGCACATGGTGTGCGAATTTTATTATAATCGGTTAAGTGGTTTAGAAGTCCATTGAGGACAAACATTGTGACACGAGATTTATATATATATAGATAGAATAAGACGAACCGTCGTTGCCGGCTTACGAGGAATTGGTTTTTACATTACGTCCATGTGCTGGTACCAATATTATTAGTAGACAAATATTTGTTTTATTAATAAATTGCACTTAGACTCATACTATAAAAAGGGGATTTTTTTTTATAGCACCAGCCATTTAAAATATATTCGCAAAAGCTCGTTTTCAAGATGGCGGCTTACGTAAGCCCCACACCTATGTTTTCAATCTTTAGTTGGTGTCTTTAAAGTAACTTACAATTGGGATTGTTAATAATTCATTGTTTGATAAGTAACTATATTTTAATTTTTTTCTATTTATTATTTCTTTGTACTTAATTAATTATTATAATTTAATTATTATTAATGTTGAAGTATTGCCCACTTCTGTCCTATGTCAGCAACAATGACTAATTAGTCATCACACGAACGTTAAGATGACTAACTGACTGACTAAATTAATTGATTTGTGGCATGTTACGGTTGTTAACCATTAACATGGGTGATTTCATTGCAATCATTAGGTACGACATATAAACCATCATTGGGTACGATATAACTTTGGGACCTATATTTCTGTAAGCTATTCGAGGACGCTTTTACAAGTAAGACCATGGAGTAGTACTAAAACGGTAAAATCATGTAGTAAACTTTATGTGCCTATTCGATGTAGTAATATGGATGCAGGTACAGCTGATAACGGTTGCCGGTAAATATCTTAAAATGGTTATTAGTTTGACAATGTTACTCGTGATTACCGGAAGATTCTATTCAATGAAAATCAAATAGATAAAGACCGGTTTGTTATTCTGTAAAGGCGGTAGATACTTTTGTCTCGTTGAAACCCGTGAACCGTTTTTCCGTTGAATTTAATGTCATCATTAACGGTCCCAAAATTCAAGCTACATATTTCTGTGTCCGTCAAAATCATTCAAAAATTAAGCCAGGAAAATACAGGCAAGCTCTTATTATATTATAAACTGTATAGATAGATGTTTAGAGGTCTGTAAATAGACAAACTGTACTGGGAAATAGACAAGGTCTAAAGGTCACATATATTGACCCAATTAATATTCAATTAGGTATATTATTTTTATTTTGCATCCAGATTGTAAAAGCGTCATATTAACGAACGATACCTTATAAGAATTATTATTGCTAGCTATTGATAATGAAGGGGGATCCACAGCTGATGAAGAATGGAGACGCGTCGCCGCGGAAACTCAACGGCTGCTGGGGCCGGGCGGCGGAGTGGGCAGTGTCGCTTTACGCACTAACGCGCCCCTGGGGGCTCCTCTGATTCTGTCCCCGCGCATGTCTGCGGGCCCTGGGTCCCAAGCAGGGCTGCTGAACGGCACAGGGGCAGGCACAGCAGGCCTTCTGTCCCCTGGGGAGCCCTCCCACCAGCTGATCTACGCGTCGCCGTACGCAGACTACGCCAACTACGCAGCGCTGACGGGCAATCCGCTTCTCACTGAAGCGTACGCCGCCGCCGACCATACGGGTGGGTTGTTCGCCCGCTGATCTATTTTAAATGAAACAAACATTCGATAACGTCTATTGTTTTCTGTGGTCCACGTTAAATTGGCACAATTGAAAAACCTTCATACGCTGGCCATTCGAAAAACATCACCCGCCGCGTGTCATTTTATATCATATTATAATATTATGTTGAGAAGCTACTTACAGTCCAACTCCTGGCACACAATGGGAAAGTTAGACATAAAAGCTCTTTGTTTTAAGTATTACAATCAGCCTACATACCGAAGCATAACCATACAATCCTCTATAGAAGTTTTCGCAAAAAAAAAATTAGATTTTGGAGCCATAAATATCGCACTAGGGGTACAAGATTTTAATCAATCTATTTTGAATTGAAAAAATCAATCTATTTGAATTAATATCATATAAATAATATTATAAGTATCTACATCTACAAGTAGAAATCATACGCACTTTTGTGGACAACGAAATAAAAAGTTGACGGACAAATTTTTCCAGCAAAGAACTTTTAGATGTTATCGAATGTTACTGAAATACTAACGCTGAAGGTTCGGGTTGCCAAACGTCCAGTAGACTCAAAACGTAGTCATTATATTTATAGGTAGGTACCTACGCGAGTATTAAGCTACGATAGATTAAGAGATCCTTGCATTAAGCGTTACAATTTTTACGTAACTCTAGGTATTTAACAGCACGTTGACTGAGTTTTATAGCTCAGTCATTTAGAGAGCATGCCTGTTTTTAGTGTTCAAAGTTGTTATGCTTAGCTTGTCTTGCCCTTCTAACAACCGCCCCCAAACCCCATTAAAGTTACGAAAATACTAGTTAAATCGAGAATAGTTTGTTCTACGTTAAAAAATAGAAAAGTCAATTTAGAGACTAAGGTTGAAAGAACGCATACAAAATGTTGACCTAAGTCTTAAAGATGAGCCCAATAAAATAGAAAATAATTGCATTAATAACACTCAATTATTAAAATATAATCTATAGTTAACCTAAATCAAAGATTAACACAAATATCGGTAGATGTGGAAAACTAACTGACTAATTTTGTACTCTTAGCCTCTTTAAATTGTATTAAAGAAATTTTTTAATGGGGTTGCAGCGTCGAGATACCTACTTGCTGGCTTTTGACATTGGCCACAAATGCAGACCACCATAAGATACGGCAGGCTTCCAACTTCATCGTTTCGGCCTTCGCATCAATTTTAGGACCCAGCATTTAAACAACCTTGCCACAGACTAACTCTTTAAACGTAATAAGTTTTCTACCATTTGTAGTAGCTAATTTAAATGTCTCAAAAGAGTATTTATTTTTTTGATGCTTTTGACCAAATACCTTTCGGTTTGATGAATTGGCTTGATTTATATCAACTTGCGTTTTGTTTTACATAATGATATTTATGGAAAACTACACTTAATTCATAAATTGATTAATTATTGATCAATAATACCTACTACCTAGTCTTTGTCAAGGTTATTTTTATGCGTGCTGGGTCTTCCGTCCCTGACAGATTTTCACACGCCTCTTGTAAAGTCATATTAAGAGCTATTAACTTAGTCTAAGTATTAAATTAAGGATGATTTAGTTTAGTAACTCGAACATTAATGTACCTACGTTATGTTTTTAATTTAAAAACCGACTTTGTTTTTTTTCTTTAGCCGTTTTGTACAGTCATACAAAGTATATTTTGTTTCCGAACAAACAAAGATTATTATTATTTATTATCATAAATTATTTTAATTCAAATATTTATTACAAATTTTATTTTACCGTTCAAATATTATTTTATAGGACGGCAGTTAGTGATTTATTTAAGGTTTAAACTATACTCAAGTTTAATATTTTTGCAACTGCCAGTAGATTTCTCTAGTTACCGATGTTTCGTATCGTAGGTTTTGGAATATATTTTAATAAAATATATTTTATATATTATATTTTACCTACACTTTAAAGTTGCATTGAACAAATACACCATTCTCTGTTGTGATAACCTTCGCTTGTAATACCACTAATATACCTATTATTAACAATATAAATGTGTGTCCATACATGACGTAATATTTTGGATCGTCATATACATAATATAATAACTATATCTACACTACACAATATAATGCGCATGTATTGTGATCTGATCTGATTAGATTCCCCTTATGTGATTAACATAAAGTGTTATTTCTTTTTCATTAACACATAGAATTTCTGAATGAAAATACAATTCATACAAACAATCCAGTGATTACAAGCAAAAGGGACCAAATAAAAATAGATTTTTTAATAATCAAACGACACGAATGTAATATTTTAACTATTAACAACACTGACAACTAAAAATATATTACAAACATTTAAATCGTAAACTTGAAAAACAACATTCTAGACAAATACAAATTTTCCACTTTATAACGATAAAGTAACATTTTAAAATAACTCAAAACACGCGAACGAAAATGTTATATTATTGTTATAACATTTACTTTATAATTAATTTATTAGCCATATTATTATTATATTTATAAACATACCATAGGATTAAGTATTATTTTTTTATCTTTTAAAGATTTAGTTTAGAAAAGAGTGAGCTCTATGAAAAAATATTGAACAGCCATTTGTTTTAGAGAAATATGACATATTATATTCACAAATTTTATTATTTTTGCCCAAATAAGATTATTAAAAACATGCTTTCACTTATACCTTGAGTGGGTATATTATACCTGAAATATTAAGGTTTTATTTTATTTTTCCAAAGCAATACAAATTTATAGCCGTAGGTATGCATAATTGTAGAAATTTATAGTACTGCCAATAATTGTACTCGTCGTTAGATATTATAATAATACGAACGCATGTTGGCAGAATAAGTACTATTTGCAAATCAAAAGTAAAACTAATGAGATTAAATTTATTTTCAGCATTTATTTTTATCGGCTACCCAGGTTGTTATTTCGATTAAGAATGCAGATTGTAAAAAATTCAAACTTTTTTCAATCGTTCTCTTCATTCCTTGAATACGTTACTAACATTATTTTAATTTGTTTAGCTATTTGTTTTTTTATGTAGCCTGGGCATGCCATTGGACGCCTATTGGTTGACAGTTGAAAGTGCTCTATTCAGACACAGATGATAAATGTCCTATGCCGCTAGGTCTCGTGCGGAGGGCGGGTCGGCTGGCGCAAGTGAGGGAACACCCTTACCAGCGCACTGCCTTACCGGCGCCTTAATTCCCGCGAAAACGCTCTCACGCCGCCATTTTGTTTACAAGGTGAGATGCGCGCGTGCACGCATGCCTTACCATGAATACGCTTGCATACACATATCGGTGTTATCGAAACGTACAAGTGACTTATTATCATCAATCGTTGAATCTCAATCAAATAATAACTCGATGCGTCACTTGACCGTTTCAAAGCTTTGTATTGTGTGACACGCTGAAGCTAGCAATCATATTCGTTGGTAAGAATGCGTGAGTGCCTTCGCTTCGTCGTCTCTCTGTATCCCTTTTCTATTTTTATTGTGTACTTATTAGTTAAGTTTCCGAATAGTTCGTACGAGGAACGATATTATGCCCATCACTACTTCATAGCGGATCTGAAGTGACACTGCATAATTATTATAACTGTGATTTTTATATTTCTTTTTTTTTAGATTTTTAAACCTGTTACATGTTGTGATGCGAGGCGTTATAACAGTGTTGTTTTTGAAATATTTTATAGTGTTTCGAAGTTAAACATCAGCGTTACCAAATTTGATAATTTTTATTCTCTTAATGCTGCTGTTGTAATTTAATATCACAACATGTGCCTTTCTGAGAGTCACGTATGCATAATTTACACAAAAAGCGTTCTTTCTAGTATTGTTTAGAAATATATTCGAGGGAAGAAGGATGTAATTCCAGTGATTATTAAAGTATTCTTAGTTCAAGTTTCAAATAGAGATTTACCCAGCTGTCGTGTTCAACTTAGCCAAAATCTTGCACCGGTGCTACATTCGGGTTGTGAAAATCCTTCTTTCCCAAATTTCGCCCAGTATTAGTCAAAGGAAAGAGCATTTTCTGAATTTGTGCCATCGCTCCAGTATTAATCAAAATGCCCCATCCTTTGACTTATGTGACTTTTTATATTCATCACAAGGTTTCTTAGTCAATATAAGATTTTTATATGAAATTTTTAAGCTAGTTGATTCTATAATATTTGCCTTAGGTATATGACTTTCTTATTTGAAAGTCTTTTAATATATAAGATTTTTTTGCACTTGTGTCCTTGTGGATTTTTGAAAGGCATTCGAATGTCTATTACGTATTCTCACGCTTAATATGCAATGAATTTGGATACATTTGCTATCCATATATCAAAACAGAGTTTTATAAGATATGATGTTTGTGTAAAGTATTTTTCACGATTTTTTAATTGTAAATACTAAATGCATTTCAGATGATATACATGCAATAAACTGTCTGAAATATTTAACGAGCGTTTTTTATTTATAGCTTGGACAGGACCGCGATTGTTTTAATAAAAATTTTATATATTTGAACACAATGAGTTAATAAAGTTGATGACGTGCAGTCGATTTGGTGAATTGTAGCCTCACACAACTAACATGCAACTCCACAAGGCCAAGTCCCCGTATATTGACATAATAATTACGAATTGCACTGTCATAACTGCTATCGTCACTGCAGATTTATTTGTAGCTATGTATTTATATTATATGAGTCACTAACATGCAAATATGTAACTACATTATGGATACGTACCACAAACTTATTAACAACTTTTAAATGAATGCTATCATATACAATTATTATTGAATTTGCAGCGATGTGTTAATTAAATAACTTACATACTTGCATCGGGGTGTAATGGTTATACATAAGAAATAAATTTATTACCTATGCTTGTTTGTTGCGGGCAGCGTTTGATACAGGCGCGTCATGCGTGCCATTTCCAATGTATCAAACCCTGCTCTTTGGGAACTATTGGGCATTTAATAATATAATGTAGATTATCATTATCATACTAAATTATTTTAACATTTTCAACCATTAACTAAGTAAACTAATTTAAGTATACGTTATATAATTTATTAACAGGACCTCAGTCAAGTCTCGATATCGCGGCACGAATGCCTGATAGCCTCCCCCGTTATGATTATTATCAAACTCTTTATTTTGATATCCGTACACCATAGACATCGATCCGAGATCCAGTTTGATCGCTTTTTAGCTGCATGGTCGTGCCGGTCCCTTAAATGGTATCATACGAGTCGATTCGTCGAGACCACTGTCCTCTAATCAGAAGTTCTGTGAAACTGGAAGCACAGTAAATTGCTAACACCTTTTCCATATTTGGCGCGCCGCCGGCAGCGTAAAAGCGTTGAAGCGTTCGACCTCGCGATCGTGGCTACGTGATGTCGAAGCATACATGGACCGATACTAACATCTGTTTTCTCTCTTCTCGTTAACCCGGCTAGGTGCGTGCTAATGGCGCCGAGGCACTAACAGGAGACGCGGCCGGCCGCCCGCACCGGACCCTATGTCGCCGCGTAACATTCTCATCGGAACATCGACCACCATGTAGCTATAGCTGTTGGGCCTTTCACGTTAACATGTACTATGTATTTAATAGTCTAACTATTAACATTTATATGCCTGTTATGTTTATAACAAGATGATCTTTATTAACATTTTATATATTTTTTTTAGTGGCACACGCCATCGACTATATTTACTGTATTGTAACATTGTACTTCTGTTGTCGCTTGACCATGTTGTTGTTGAAGCACGAGTGTTGGTTAGGTTACCCTACCTACAGCGGCGCTAAAATTTAAAATATCTTTAGTGTTTAGTTATTTATTAGATCTAGATATTATAATAATTTAGTTTCTCGAAATATTTAAAAGTATCAGCTATATCTATAATAAAATTTGGCGCCGTTATCACAAGATCAGAGATTTTTTCTTGATTTTGATAAGTCTAAATTCTCCATTAAGTATATTGATTCAATTCAGTAGACGTAACTGAATTTTATAGAATTAGTTAGCTGACTGCTATCTAAATGCATGATTATTTTTATTTATTGCACAAAAGTTTGGTAAGTTCTTTATAAGAATTGTAAAATGAGCATAGTACAAAACACATAAATGATCGAGTACGGGAGATGAAAAGAAACGTCGCGTCTTCAGATAATCATGAGATGAGAAAAAAGATAGCGGTCACTAAATGTAAGTATGAATTCTAAGATTTTCGCAAAATTATATTATGTCAATATTTTCATTGGACTGATATGATCGAGTGATAGTGTAATATTACTTAATATTTTTTTTTCATTTACTCATCAATTCAACCCATAATTTGGCAATACATTTCAAACTTTATGCCAAAACGTAGATCCATGTTTATCGCAGTATTTGAGAGCTTATATCTTTAAAAAAATTCAAATGTCTTCCATGGTACTTTTTCTATACTATCCACATAACTAGAAATTTTGACGATACGTTCGGTATTTTTATATACAAAAGTATTCGTTAATAATTTGTGAAAAATAATACGCTTTGTCTACATTATGATAATCATATAATATTGATGAGTAAATGATATGAATTGTGTCTATTTTTAGTTGATACTTATACAGATTTGAAAGTAATCATTAATATTTTATACTTTTTAGTGCTAAATATTTATACATAGCAGAACGAATATTGCGCATCCCAAGTGCCTTAATAATGTACAATGTTTTGCACTTTTGTGGTTCTATAAAAACTGTTAATATTGATTATATTTTTAATGGTTGAAGTAAGAAGAGATTAAATTATTGTTAACTTTGCTGTATGTTAATGTTTATACTTTTTGAGGAATTCTCGCTGAAATAGCTTATATAGTTTATTCGCGTTAAATAGCGTTTTCTTGCTCTGCTATCTGACCAAAGACTTGATCAAATCGTGAAAGGTAACGCTGACTAATGAGCTTAATCTTATATTATAGAAGAATCAATGAAACAAGAAGGTCAGAGCAATCACTGACGCTCCCTATTTTCTCAACGCGAATGGGCTATAAATCAAATATTATAAGTTTGGTAGATTGAGTAGGTTTAAAAATATATTATAATGCAAAGCCTTTGTTGCAATCTCTCGAGGGAATCTCTTGTAATTACAAGCCGAATATCATAGAATTATTTGATTACAATTTTATCATACTTAAAATCAAATAATATCCTTGTCATGTTGAAAATTATTGGGTCTGCCCAACGAACTCCGAAATCCTTTTCATGAACTTGGTTGTGGTCAAAATTCAGTCCATGGTAGGGCTCACCCGTGACCCGATAATTGGCGTCGAAATTTAATATAAATAAAACAGTATAATTAATAAAACATGAGTATTTATAATTCATAGAATTGATATAATATTCTATTATCTCGAAGCTCGAAATTATTATAGCAATCGCAACTGGGGCAATTTATTTACCTAATATTATGTAGTTAATTGTTATGTACGTAGCTTAGGTACATAATAATATTGTTAAAAGCAATAATATTTCAATAATATACTATTTTTAACGCTAGTGCAATAGATGTTATTTAAAATTAATATTTTAAGTATAGAGAATTCTCAACTCACTATACCTTACGTTTGAGTGACAATGAAATAATTAGCGAGATCTGACGTTGAGATTAATGAAATATTTTATGGTCTTGTAACCTATACAACAAAATATATTAACTTTAAAGTTTATTTAGAATTAAGCAAAATTAACAATAAATATATTAGATATATTTAACAATTTACACTTTGTGGGGTAGGTACATTGTCCCTTTGAAAAAAAAATAAACTATTGTTTAGTTTTAAAATATAAAGTTTCTGAATCATCTGCAGTCAAAAAGTTTAAATCATAAAAAAAAACTATTTACTAAAATATCATACAATTGGGGCTGATTCTGTAGTGCACAATCTCTAAACTAAACTAAAATTAGAGCATTACAAAATATTGCTAACCCTTTCATAATACTCCCTACGGAAAGGGACAGAACTAGATTTAAAGCTGCCATTTTAGTTTAGTTTAGAGATTTTGTTATACAGAATCAGCCCCAATACAAACTACCTAAATAAAATTATATTTTACTAGTAATTCTTGAAGTTGTTAACACACTCCGTCCATGATTACTTCATTATTTAAGTAAGTACTTAATATGTTGGTCTCTATTTGTATGACCATAAATATCAATGTAATTATACATTTGTGTTAACATTTTTATCTTCTTTCGCATTAACTAATATTTTCCCCAAACCGAGTCTTTAAAATTACCTAATCGAAATTAATTTGAGACAGTAAGGCCCACTTGCGTAACGTTTGATTTAAATATCTGCTAAATAAAATTAGTTAAATGTATTTAATTGTGTAAACATGTTTATCCTAATCGCATTTATGATCGTCTTGCACGAGGCTCTTTTGGATGTCATTTAACTAAATCGGTTTAGCGAGTCGGTAAAGCAGTAATTGCGTTCCATTTCATACCATTTGTGATGGATTGACAGGAAATTGTGTTTGCATTACAACTACGCATGAAATGAAACGTAATTTTTTTTCAAAACGCAATTCAAACTTCAAAGTCCAAAACATCCCAATGACTTTGGAACAGCCATAATAAAATTAATTTAGTAAATATTGGCTTAAAATAATCTGAATTGGATTTAACGCAACAAAGCAGGTGTCGGGGGACCCAATTTTAGTAAAGCGAGGAACAAATAAAGTAATGTTTAGGACGATAGAACTAATTCTTCCATCATAGAATGTAAAAAAGCTGATGCAATAAAACAAGCAGACGAACAAAAAAGAAATATTATTATTTATTTTGTTTTCAATTAACTTCAATCTCTCTTTCTTTTTTAACCCTTTAATTTTCTTGGATATCAAGTGTCCTATGTTTATGCCTAGGATGTAAGCTACGAGTATCTCTGCAAATTTTCATCAAGATCGGTACATAGGTTTATTGTAGGACATCCACACGCCGCAGTCTTGTGTCACCTGGATGCAGCGGCTCCCTGCGACTCGGCCCATCTACCTAGGGGGGTCGTGGCTAGCGCTACACTTTCCCGTGCTTTCTTCAAACTCAAACACGTTTATTTCATGCGGGATATACTTATGTATGACTTTTATGATGCGTTTTATTTTACAGTTGTCCCATATATTTGAATCATGTGCTGATCCGTGCTATCTAGCCACAACAATTAGAACTGATAGGTAGGTTAGCAGCAGCTACACACTGAGTATTATAGAAAAGTAGCCTTTTCTATTTCTACCGATCTCTGCATCCAGGCGAAAATATTCTCACAGTCTTCTGGAAAACTGTTGAACAGATCAGTTCGTGCTAGGAGTTGTCGAGGTCTACTTATAATAATATTCTATGATTTCTTCGTTGTCGTCAGAATGTAGTTCGAAAAAATCCATTGTGTGCTCAATAATATTCGTCAAATTGGTCCTCTCTTTACGTTTTACAGAGAAATACATTTTTTTATTTGTTATTAAATTCATAACACAACTGACAGCAATGACAACAGCTTAAATACGTTTAGCGCCGTTAAATAGCCATTCTGGGATGTTTAAATTTGACAGTTCGCTAATTGTACTTAGCAGAAAAATTTACGTTGTGCAAGACGCTAATTGTATTTAACCGTATAAATGCGTTTAGGACGATTTTAAATACGATTTAAGGATGTTACGCAAGCGGGCCTTAGTATGTCTTTTTATTTTTTTAACTAAACGAGTTATGAAAAACCTAACTATACCTACTTACTTGTTTTCTTTAATATATTTTGAAATATCTCAAAGGGTTTGTTGAATTATTTTCTTCTTGATGATCTGATTTTATTCTCAAACATCCACCATAGATTCTTTATTATGGTGCTAGAGTAGGTATTGGATTATAGCAATTACTTCGAATATTATAATAATCAGGACGTGGACAAAAATAAATAATAACACACTCCCGATTAAAATGGCTATTAATTTTTTGAATTAAAATATAAAACATAAAATCCAAAAAAAATATTATTTTAAGTCCGTGTTTTTTATTCTTAGCTGTATTTTGTACAAAACTGAATTAAGAGAAAGCATTTACAAAATAACTTGAGGCCATAGTTTTGGATGAAAATTCAACAAGGTCTAACCCGAAGGCTAATAATTAAGCAACGCATTTACAATCATGGCTGCTTTAAAAAGGATATAATAGAACATATTATAGGTTCGGGTAAAGGAATCAAGTTATTGTTATTTAATTCAACACCAGCTGCAGAAATCAAAGCTATGTTGATTACGAGTGCGTTGCACGATTACACCTTAATATTAAAACAATAGTAATGATTGTGATTAAAAGCTAATAACGTACAAAGATTGTGAGGGTCTGTTCTCTGTTAATAGTTATTTTACGTTGTTTCAAAACGAAAACTTTGCATAGGTATCGTGAAACCATAAACAAATTATAAGCTGCTAAATTTCAATATGGCTGCGATTTCTTAATTTACTTAAGTAATTATTTCAAAAATTCTTAAAATAAATACACCTTTTTGTTTGAAAATATGTATATTCATTCTTGAAAATGTAGTGTGCCTGCACCATTGACCTATTATAGACTAGTAATAATAGAGCAATGGCCTACACATAAAATTATGTTCTAAAACATTTTGTGTAAATCTTTCTAGAAAGAGAATACTTAAGCTTCATCTTTTTCTCTTTTCTGATTATTGATGTATTTAGGGTTCTGTACAAAGGTAGTAAAAAGAAAACCCTGAAAAGGAAAATGTTGTGACTTCATCAGCCTGTCCTTCCGTTACAGCTATTTGATTCAGTTAAATTTAAAGTGGGTTTACGAGCTCATATTGTGTGGTATTACAAAATAGGGCTTCATTCTCTAATTTCCGTCTCATTGTTACAAAACTTTTGTCTTAAAGTTTGGAAAGCGAAATAGCTGTAATCATTCGAAACGATCAGAGGCTTAAATCATACCTATTACAGGAATAATAAAACAAAACTTCTAAGTATCGAAGCAATAGACTTATAATATTTACTACCGTATTGCAGCTGTAGATATGCTACCCCCAAAAAAACGGGGTTTTGTTTTTGAGGCGGAAGATTAATTTTACCAAATAAGTATGTAACTTTTTTATTTGCAACGTTTCTTCTCAAGGTACAGAACCCTTCCTAGGTGATGGGCGAATCTGACTCGCACTTGGTCTATTTTTATTGTACTGAAGTTTTCCTGTGAAGAAGTTTTCCTGCCTCCTTGAGAAATAATTTACAATGTTCAGCCACAAATGAATTATGCAGTTCATTTATAATATTGTTTATGTTTGAAACATTTTTTGTGCCATCATCAGACGGACTTTCATGAATGTTATTTTTTATTTGTACTTATACTTTATATGGCAAATCACACATGTGCCTTAAAATTAACTTTGTAAATATTTTATATAAAATATTATATTATTATAATTTTTTCAAAGTATTATATTTTAAAGGAGAATAAATTCTTACGATTGTTTTCCAGAAACAAAATAGAGTATATCTACTTTATATAGTTTAGTTAGGTGAGATTGTGCATATTACTTATGTCTGTTTTGATGTGTGTTTAAGATTGATTTGGCATTAGTAAATATATTATTTAGAAAATGTAAAAATGTCTTTTATTTCTTTTTAATTTAGTACCTAATTACTTAATTTAGGTAAGAACATTTTCCTAGACTGCTATAAGTAATAATTTATACACAGTCGAATAACGTAGGTAGGTAGGTACGAATAATATTATGCTATGAGACGTCTCTAAAGGTCAGCACCCGAAGATCACCCGCTCAAAAAGGTAGGTAAGTAGGTAGGTACGTGGGTTAGGGTACGAATACGAACTGGCTACTTAAAAAATATCTATGTACCTACTTATATTAGTCTCAGTCTGCCTTCAAAATAGGCTTAGCTGATGAACCTAGAAAGACATTTTCGCAGTTTATGGATTTGTGTCGGCGCCGTGTCTCCGCCGTCCCGCACCTATTGAGGTGTATAATATGTGTTCTGTGGCCTATTGAAACCGCGCCCACGGATCTTCTGGCCGAGCTGTAGAAGCCCTCTAGTGGCAAGTAAGAATACTACCACATTAACCAACCAGCGAGAAATTACACCGTGCTGTGCCGTTGTTGTAGGTAGCACTTCAAAATCTTAGGTTAAAGAGATTCCTTGCATTTTGAGCAGATGGCGCTGTAATATCGCTGCTTATATTTTTTTTAAATCGATGATAATAATGAGGCCACTTTCAAAATTGTACACCAGCTCAAAACTAAGCTAAAATGACAGCTCTATTTATTAACTGATACCTGCGACTTCGTCCGCGTGGATTGAGGTTTTTGGTACTATTCCATTCCAATTACACCTATTACCTGTAACAAATTTCATCAAAATCGATGAAAGATTCAAAATTGAAAAGATGGGCCGTGAAATCGTAGCAGACAGACAGACAGACACACTTTCGCATTTATAATAATACTTATTAGTGTGTATTGCTGCCTGCAGCCTGCCATACGTCTAGATTTTAATTTATGTATGTACCTACTTAATTGGGGCCGCTTGCTTTGATTAAAAACATGCCCTGGTGGCTTGATTGGCTGTCAGATGTCACAGCCAAGACTCATAAGTCGGTATCCCACCTTGTTATTATCATAGGTAGGTAGGTACCTACGTAGGCTGCACTATGATTACTTTGATTTATATGCATGAGCTCCAATAAATGATGCTTAATTGGGTCTTCGTTTTTATTTTTATCGTTTAAAGGCCGGCCCACAATAAATCTTCGTCACGTGAACGATAAAATCCTAAATGATGAATGGGATTGCTATTTAGGGAAGAGTAGGTATGAAGATTTTATGCAGATATACCTATTACCTACTTACCTAACCCTACGTTTTTAAACTTTATATTGCAAAATGTTTCATGTACTTTGCTCAAAAATATCTAGGTATCCGTAGATATCGTTTATAAAAATCCGTAGACTATCGCTGAGATTATACTTAGTTGACCTAATATTTGTTTAGATTTTTTTTAATATACGTAAGTATAGGTAGGTAAGTTAGCCCTTGACTGCGATCTCAATTGGTAGAAAGTAATGATGCAGTCATAAAATGGTAGCGGGCTTAGGTACCTACTACCTACCTGTGGGTACCTAAGTACGATACCTCTAACTAATCCATAAATTTCTTGTGTGCATCTTTGAGATAAGTGCACACTAAAAAATTTATTGGTTTAAATAGCCTTTTCAATTCTAATGTAGGTACAGTTTTTTAATAACTCATCATTGAATACATCTAAGGTATACGAAAATCTATAGGAAAATTACCTCTACCTACCTCTACCTATGTTATATATACCTATATATATGCTTGGTGAAATCCTTTTAAAAATGCACTTCAGCCCTCAAGTAACCCTACAAGGTGAATGCTTAACGTGCAAGCGTCGTAATAAGTATAATTCATCGGCATTGTTTTAGTCCTGGTGCGTGCAGGGGTCTCCTAGATGGCTAGGGGCAGTCGGTCGTAAAATTGCACTGAACCTTGGGGGAACGTCTCAAGACGCCCGTGCATTCTTATATTTTAATCGGAATATGCGAAAAAAACAGATTCATCAAATGTATTAATTTGATCCGCCCCGGATGTGCCCGGATGTGATAAGTGTGTGTCCGGATGTGTGTGTGTGTGTGATTGGTTGGTAGATACATACTTACTTAGCTGAAAATAATTTAATTGCTGGTGTCCACCATACTTATACCCGTCCGTACTCCGTATCCCGGTCCGTTATTTGAGTAAATATTGAATTAATATCACTTGATGTAGATAATGGTAAAGGAAAATATCATGAGGAAACATAGGTACATGCCTGATGTGACTGACAGGTTCTTCATAATGGTTTCGAAGTTGTGTCTGACAATCCGCTCTTGGCCAGCCTGGCCAAAACTCTTCTCATTATGAGATGAGAATCGTGTTAGGTAGTGGGCTGGCGATAGGTTGAGATAATGATGATGACGTTGATAAATATTAACTTTAGTTAACTGAATGTTTCAGTAAGGAACTAAGTAGGTACTTAGGCACCCATAAGCGTTCGCTACAAAATTGTGGAAGTTTTATCTAATAATTTTGTATGAACTGCGCTGACAAAGAATCAACCCGGCCTAGCCTAACAGCGTAGAGGGCGCGGGGTCGTAAACTACTTCCCCTTTGTGGGACTTATTGCACGCCGACACTCACTTTCTTACGTTTACACACGTTTTCAAATTCAATGCGAGCGCGCTAAGGAAAAAGGAAAACTATTGCCTGAGTGATTTTAAATGTAGCTGCGAGACCGTGCTTTTGTTTATGTAACCTTTGAACTTCAACAAACTCGTTCATGATAGTACTCCACTCGTAGGAATATGTTAGAGCAGGTATGATAAATTAGCGTATCACCGGCAATAATAAACTATCATTGATCACCGGTGATTGGATTTTATCAACGAAATAATATTATAGATCTGACTATCCGTACCTATTTACCTATCAAAGTAGGTACATATCAACGATTATAGGCTAAAATGGAATTGTGATAACAAATTAGATTAGTCTCACCTAGTTATTAATATAATGACATAGAGCTGAATAAGGAGGTGACTAGCTGAAACCTATAGTTTCCGCAACGCAACGGTACCCACCCCAAAAGCTTCAATTATTATTTCGACATGTTCAATACCTATTATGTAGGTATAAGGATGAACCACTAGGTCGAAGAAAAGAAGCTTTCTCTATAACGTTGATCCCCACTTGATGGATTTTCAGACATTTGAACGAAGCTGGGTAGTATGATCTATGCTATGCTATAAGTAGATAGCCAAGTGCCTTGTAGGTAGCTACCTACTATAGGTACTTATAGTAAAGATAATGTAAATGAAACGTACCTGCAGCACAGAATAGATACCAAATAGTAGTAACCTGCAGTAGGTAAGTAGGTAGTAGGTACTAGGTAATAAGTTGGCTGTTGGAGAATGGGAAAAATCTACTTAGATAAAGGTAAGTAAGTACTAAGTACCTATTTCAAACATTTTCATTTTATTTCTCTCACATAAAATATTCAGACTTGATAAATGCCTTCCCTGTTCGCCTACTTTAATTTCAATGAAAATTTGAAAAATTTCCCCAGCGGCCGCCGTCACATCCTTCAGCACGGGAAACTCCGTTTTAACGAAGGAAAAAAAGATTTTTAGTTACATTATAATTAATGTTTGTAATTTTTTTTAGTAGCTTCTAAGTACCTACCTACCTATAAAAATTTTAACGAAATATTAAAATTTTAGCTGGAAACAATTCATTGTTTTTTATTATATTTAAAAAAAGTTATAATTCAGTAGTTTTGACAATTTTAGTTTAAGAGTGTCGGATTTTGCTTGTAGAGCTGACAGTAGGTAGGTATGTAATATGTATCACATTGTAGAGCCATGGGTTAAATATCTCTCTCTCTGCGTCGTATTCCTCATTGTTGAGGGTCGTGACCCCTTTCCATTAATCACATTTAAATGGTAGGGAGTTTCTTGGAATAATAATAATCAAAATCTAATTCATGGAGGAATTATTTGATTTTATTTAGCTAAGTATAGACCTACTTGCGCACATTATGAACTGTAAAAAAATAAGGTTCTGCTAACACTCCTACTGAGATACTTACCTAATTATAATAATAATAAGTCCAATAAACAGGTAAGTAAGTAGGTACGTAAGTTTTATTTTAAATATCAAACGTATAGAATCGAACCGCATAACATCGCCTTCTGAACTAATCGCCCACGTTGACGTATAAAGAGCTTTCAACTTTTTCTTCAATTGTAATCATACTTCAAGATAGGTATAAAATATTATGTGGTATGAAACCGTACATACTACATACCGCCGTAAGCACTCTAATCTCTCGTACAGATACATTTATCATTGTTTATGTCGCTTAATTGTGCTATAATTAACGGGCAATAATTACTAACGATCGTTACGGACGTTGAAATATGACTGTATACTTACTTACCAACTATCTATCAGGTAATGAAACATGTAGGTAGGTACTTGTATTACAAGTTACAGCTCTTGTGGAGACTAGCTAGGTATGAAGTTTAACTCTGCCAGTGCCTGTTATTAAAAAAGTATCAATAATATGTGTTGGCGCCGATAATGCAGCGAATTAAACCGAAGGTGGCCGACAGCGCCCGAGCGAGCGGACGGCGGCGGATGGAACCGTTACATTACAATCAGAGAGACGATAGTACACTGCCGAGTGCCGACGCTACTACGAAAAACAATAATTAATTACGTCTTTAAAAATTATCATCTTTGCATCTGTGTTATACAACTACAAATATTAATAAATCTACCATTATAAATTCAGTGTATTAAATATTAATCAAGACCTTCTGCGTGTTATTTGCAACAATCTACAACAAAATTTATGGTGACCCCGACGTGATGATGTAATCAAGGACGAATTACAACGGTGAAATTCATCTTTTGGAAGGCGATTATCCCGAAGGCAGAGGTGACGATCAAAACCGAGGGAAGTAACGCTCATTCCTAATATACATCTTTATTCCTTCTTTATCAATTTTGCTTCAGTTTGTACCTATAAACGCCGATAGTTTTTTCCTTGAATACGTCATACATATTCATCTTTTCATGTTACAAAATTTCATTAAATAATAAGATATTTCACAGAGATATTTCATCTTAATACATAAATAACTTTCATCTTAATACATCATTATTTAGTGTTATTAGTTTATTTCAACCATGTTTCAAGTAAATTTTACATATTTAGCGATATAAAGTGAAGACATTTTGAGTAGGTTATAACGTTCATTTTATTCAGATTCCATAAGTTTATTCCAAAGGTTCCCTATAATTTCCAGTGTAAACAGTGTCGAATTAAGACTGTACTGAATTAAATATACAATGCATCAAGTCTTTTCCTATAATTAAACAATATTCGCCGACTATTTTCAGGGTCAAGCGGTGAGAATTTGAGTCGAGTCGGTCGCGAGTTTTCTGCCTACCTCCCGGACTCCCGATTGCCGCGCGCGTCGTGCGATCGAGTCAGCTGTGCCGAGTTTTTATGCATCAGTAACTATTACGCTCGGTTGGTACCGGGTTCGAGGTTGGTTGATACATTGTTTTTGTTATTAATTTTAAAATTTTGATTTTTTCTTCGTATCGTACATTGTTGTTTGCACTTACAAAATGACCGAGTTAAAAGAACTTATTGCACAAAGAGGACGCGTAAAAACACGCATTACTCTTTTCGAAAAATACCTAACGCCTCTTCTAGACACCAGATTAAATAAAAGTCAATGCAATGAATTAAGTTTACGGTTAAGTAGGTTTCAAGATTTATCATACAGTTTCGATGAATTACAATCAAAAATAGAATCTTTAGATAAGGACGAAGAGTTTCAAATGAGCGAAAGAGAGGAGATAGAAAATAGATTTTTTAGCTTGATAGCACGGTCTCAAGAGTTATTACAATTTTTCGAGAACGCTTCAAAAAATGAATCCTCCTCAGCATCTGTCAGTGGCTCCGACCGTTCGAAGCATCATCGTTTAAAATTACCTCCGCTTAAAATTCCTCCTTTCAATGGGGAACCAAGCAAATGGATTGAATTTCGAGACATGTATCTATCATTAATACACAACAATGATACTATCGATGATATTAGTAAATTTCATTATCTTAAATCGTACCTACAAGAATCGGCAAGTGAAGTTATTAGTTCTGTCACAGTTTCTTCTATCAACTACACCACAGCTTGGTCACTTCTTTGTGACAGATTTAATAATAAGCGACTTTTGATTAATGAACATATCAAAGGTTTATTTTCATTAGAACCTATTAGTAAGGAATCTGAAAAATGTTTACGTAATTTAATTGACAATATTACAAAAAATTTAAATGCTTTAAATTCACTTGGAGAACCAACAGAACATTGGGACTCTCTTATAATATACATGGCTTCTTCAAAGCTTGATTCATCTACAGCAATAAAATGGGAAGAATTTAGGAGCACCCGTGATAGCGTGAATTTTAAAGATTTTTTTGAATTTCTGCGTCAGAGGGCAACTGTGTTGGAGACTGTCCATTCTAGCAAGCCTGTCAAATCAGATAAACGCAGTCAATTCGTCAAATCAAAATCATTTACTGCTACATCGCCCTCCTCGCCTTCATCACCTTCTACTTTTGATAACAATAATACTTGCCTAGCTTGTAAGCTAGACCATAAATTATATAATTGCCCTAAATTCAAATCGATGCCAGTAGATGACAGAATTGCTAAAGTATATGAATGGCAAATCTGCGGGAACTGTTTTCGGTCAGGTCACAGACCATCTACCTGTAGATTAGGCGGTTGCCGTAAGTGCCACAGAAAACATAATTCAATTTTACACAGAGAGTCGTCTCTTCACTATACTCCACCACAAACATCATCACCAACATCATCTTCATCGTCACAAAGTCGTGAAGGAACTACTACATCACTTCTTACATCGAATACTACAGTTCCTAGACATAACAGCTTACCGTCATCATCTTCAGTACCTACCAATGTAAAGGATCCTTCTTGCGTCGTTAGTATGTCTTCTGTGTCCTCAAACCAGGCTCTTCTGTCTACGGCTTTGGTAGAGGTAATAAATAACGGCAAATCTTTTACATTGAAGGCTTTATTAGACAGTGGTAGCCAATCTTCTTTTATAACCGAGGCCGCTCGAGCTAAAATCGGTTTACCAACAGTAAAAAATCACCTTCGTTCTATATACGGTTTGAATAACTCCATCATTAAGATCACTGAGCATTGCGATGTCATCATAAGATCTGAACACACTACATTTAAGATGCCTGTCAAGTGCTACATCATTCCTCTTATTACTGACAGGCTACCTCAAGTTAATATTAACATCGAAAGTCTAGAAATACCTCACTACATTCAATTAGCGGACCCCAACTTCTATATTTCTTCAGAAATCGACATGCTTCTAGGGGCCGACGTGTTTTGGGACTTACTTTGTTCATCTCGATTTAAACTGGGTCCTCATATGCCCACACTACAAGAAACTCATCTAGGTTGGATAGTTGCTGGCCCCATGGGGGGGAAACATCGTGATACATCTGGTAAAATTTATTGCAACTTTAGCAAGGAAATAGAACAGCAACTTTCCAAATTTTGGGAGCTTGAAGAAGTACCTGCTCAAAATCCTTCTATCAATGAACATCTTTGTGAAAAACTATTTAACGATACTACTTACCGGGATAACGACGGCAGATTTTGTGTACAAATACCTCTTCGCGATTCAGCTGACGTTTTAGGTGATTCCTATGATATTGCTAAAAAGAGATTATTTCAAGTAGAAAGAAAATTAAGTAAATATCCAATCTTACGTTTAGAGTACAACAAATTTATGAAAGAATATGAGGATTTGGGCCATATGTCTGAAGTTACTGATTCTAATCATCATGGTTGTTTCTTGCCACATCATGCAGTAATCCGGGAAAGCAGCGAGACGACAAAGACTAGAGTAGTTTTCGATGCTTCCTCTAAAACTTCAAACAATATAGCGTTAAATGATATACAGTATGTAGGGCCAGTAGTTCAAGATGATCTTTTTTCAATATTACTTAGATTCAGGCAACATAAATTCGTAGTGTCAGCTGATATTGAAAAAATGTATCGACAGGTCCTCATACAATCCGAGCAACGTCATCTGCAACAGATTTTATGGCGAGAAAATGAAAATCTTCCTATTAAAATATTTCAACTAAACACAGTAACTTACGGCACTGCATCAGCTCCCTTTCTTAGCACACGATGTCTACTACAACTATCCAAAGAATGCGAAGACGAAAAGATATCACAACTAATCAAACATGACTTTTATGTTGATGACTTTCTATCCGGTAGTAATTCTGAGCAGGATCTTCTTTACATAATAAACAAAGTTACAGAAACTCTAAAAACAGCATGCTTGCCTTTACGTAAATTTCGTACCAACATACCTTCTATATTCGAAAACAATTCAAATATCCACATCTCTAAGGACTTAAATTTAAGTTCACAATCCAGTGCATTGGGCCTTAAATGGGATCCAGTCGCTGACGTCTTAAAATTTCCTACAAAAATCGAATCTCCTACTATCGCAACTAAACGATCAATTTTATCAAATTCTGCTAAGCTTTTTGATCCTCTTGGCTTACTGAGTGCCTGCACCATCATACCAAAAATAATTTTACAAAAATTATGGATGTCAAAGTTAGACTGGGACGATCCTATTCCTTCTGATATTGCCGATTTATGGTTTAAATTTGTCTCTAATTTAGAAAATTTATCCAACCTTCGAATTCCCAGATACACACTCAGTAACGAACCAGAGACCATCGAGCTTCATGCATTTTGTGATGCTTCTCTTGAAGCGTATGCGGCATGCATATATCTCAAATCAGTTGACAAATCAGGACAGACGAGCGTTAACCTTCTGTGTGCAAAAACTAAAGTGTCTCCTGTAAAGTCACAAACGATACCAAGGTTAGAGCTTTGTGGAGCTTTACTCGCATCTCGTTTAGCATCAGCTGTTTTAAAGGCTCTACGGCTTCCAAAACCTCCAAAAACTTATTACTGGACGGACTCTTCAGTAGTCCTAGGATGGTTATCGTCTCAATCTCGCGATCTTAAAACTTTTGTATCTAATCGAGTTGCGAAGATTCAAGAGATGACTTCTTCTGGTGTCTGGAAACATGTACCAGGTACACACAATCCAGCGGATCTAGCCTCTCGTGGCTTAGACCCTAAAAACATTCTAAATGCTACACTATGGTGGCAAGGCCCTCCATTTTTATCAAAAGACGAGAGTGAGTGGCCTTCTTATATAAAAAATATACAAGAACTTCCTGAAAGAAAGACAAGTAATAAACCTAAACAAATATCTACATCTACACTTACAACTACATCTACATTCACTACTTCTACAAATTCTACAGATAAACATGCACATCAAATAATAGATTTTGAAAGATTTTCAAACTTTGCAAGATTGCAAAGAAGCTTAGCTTATGTTTTAAGATTCATTCATAATGCTACATACCCGAGTTCAAAATACACAGGTCATCTAACAACATATGAACTTAAAAATTCACTTAAATATTTGATAAAGCAACATCAATCGGAAAATTTTGAAGCTGAACTTAAACTACTTAATAATAAAAAATGCTTACCTTCTAGATCACGCTTGCTCTCACTGCGACCGTTCGTAGATGAAGATGGCATCTTGCGCGTAGGTGGGCGTATCCAAAATTCACCTGAAACTTATAACAAAATACATCCTATTTTATTAGATTCAAACCATCAATTTACAAAATTATTATTTAAATATGAACATATAAAATTAATGCATAGTGGCCCACAATTATTGTTAAATAATTTACGTCAAAACTATTGGCCGATTGCAGGCAGACGACTGGCTAGAAGCACAGTAAATAATTGCAAAATATGTAGAATCATGAAAGCTAATACACTTAATCCTATAATGGGTAACTTACCTGCGTCTCGGGTGACTCCTAACTTACCTTTCCAGATTTCAGGCGTAGATTTTGCAGGACCATTTCTAATTCGAGATCGCCTTGGACGTGGCTGTAAACTTACTAAAGGTTATTTGTGCCTCTTCGTTTGTCACTCAACTAGAGCTGTACATCTTGAACTTGCGTCTGACCTCAGCACTGATATCTTTTTTCTTTGCCTAAAAAGATTTATATCACGCAAAGGAAAACCTAGTGTAATCTATTGCGATAATGGTCGAAATTTTGTAGGTGCAAACAATGATTTGTGCCAATTTTTACAATCTGTAGAAAGCAATGAATCAATGAACTCGTTCGCTGCCACTGAGGGCATAGAATTCAAATTCTCACCAGCTTATTCTCCACATTTTAATGGGCTTCTCGAGGCCGGTGTCAAATCGGCAAAACATCATATATATCGCATGTTAGGAAACAATCATTTCACGTACGAGGAACTATCGACTTTGTTCGTGCAGATTGAAGCAATTTTGAACTCTAGACCTCTTACTCCACTTTCACCTGATCCAACCGATTTACTTCCTTTGACTCCCGGGCACTTCCTCATCGGTAGGCCTCTTACCTCATTGCCATCACCAGCCTTATTAGACGTCCAGACAAGTCGATTGAACAGATTCCAACAACTTGAACAAGCAAAGCAACAGTTCTGGGAAAGATGGCGTAAAGAATTCCTCTGTGAACTTCAGCAGCGAGCTAAATGGCGTATCAACAAAGGAAATTTACTTCAAGGAGATATGGTCATCGTCAAACAAGAAAATTTGCCTCCTCTTAAATGGCGCTTGGGGAGAATTTCCAAGCTCTATCCAGGAGCAGACGGCGTTTCACGCGTAGCTGATGTCTTAACTACAAAGGGCATCATCCGACGTGCCATTACCAATCTATGCCCATTACCATTAGCATCACATGAAGAACCTCAACATCCCAATGTCGTTGAGGGGGGGGAAGATGTTGGCGCCGATAATGCAGCGAATTAAACCGAAGGTGGCCGACAGCGCCCGAGCGAGCGGACGGCGGCGGATGGAACCGTTACATTACAATCAGAGAGACGATAGTACACTGCCGAGTGCCGACGCTACTACGAAAAACAATAATTAATTACGTCTTTAAAAATTATCATCTTTGCATCTGTGTTATACAACTACAAATATTAATAAATCTACCATTATAAATTCAGTGTATTAAATATTAATCAAGACCTTCTGCGTGTTATTTGCAACAATCTACAACAATATGAAACGAAGTATACTTAAATATTAAGTAGGTAACTTAAATTTTATTGTAGCGCAGTGTCATCACTACCTGACCTCATCTTTTTGCGTTTACTCTTCGAATTTTAATTTTCGTATTTATTTCATTACCAGAGATAGGTACCATCTGCAGCGAAATTATACTATACGGGCAGGATAGGACAAAACTTTTGCGCCAGACGTCTACCTCGTATGGAAAATACGCTGCGTCGTGTCGCGGTAGTCTGGACAGCTCCATAGTAACAGTGCTACTTTTTGTCCGCAAGACTAAATTTTTTGGTCTTTATAGTTTGTCTAGGTAAAAGTGGCTGCCCAGAAGTGGGTAAAGGAGAAACATGGCGGAAAGATGTAGATACTTGTTGACCACTGTGGTATGCCATAATAATAACTAGGCAGACGGCTGGTAGTCGTCGGCTTTTGATAAGTACTTGTAGGTAGGTCTTGCCGCAATTTATGTCCACGCAGGAAACTAAATTTCGAGAAACAAAAGAATAAATATACCCACCTGAATGATGAAATATTAGCATCATTAAAATATGCGAAGAAGAGCATGCAACAAGCACATTTCTCCAAAAATAGCTCGTCATTAAAAGTATATTGAAAGAAAGCACTTTATTTTTATCGGCCTGGCACAAATTTCGAAATTATCCGTAGGCGTTTATTAATGGCATCAAAGTATTATGGTGTGAAGAATCTACGAAAGTTCCGTATTCCTAATAGTGAACATAAATTAAAGCTTTCTGACATTTGTAGCCACGTTTCACGTTCGCGCATTTTTTAGTTTTTTAGTAATATGTAGCTCCATATTAACTTGGCATAGTGTAAGTTTTCAGGTTAATAAACATGATGGGTAAGTAATGGTAATTTGATCCGAGGTAGAAGGTAGGTAGGCGGGTTTAACTGCCAAATTCTGGACAAAACTCTAAAATGTGCAAATATCCCGAATATATACCGAGAGTACAGAGACGTGGCGTAGACGTGATGCTGACATGTCTTTTCTTAACCACATTATTAAGGTTACACGTAAAATTTCGAAGATCTCTGACTTCTGCACCCAAAATTACTTTTGGGGTGGAGAATGGAGATAATCGATCGTCGTACCTACGATGGACAAGATTTTGTCAATGCCACCACCGCGTTAGGTATACCTACTATAGTAGGTATATATAGATAACTGGATGGGTATCATTAATTTATGTAACAGCACGTTTACCTGTCTAGACGTCTAATAACCGTTCAATTTTAAATTAAACACAACTACCAGTAGGTACTGTGCCACGTGGGGGTCCCTACGGAGCAAAGGACATAAGTTTAGTAAACCGCTCCATAGCAGCAACATTTACTTTTCAATTTCTAGTTCAGTTCAGTTTCTAGTTCTCAGTTTCTAAATACTTAATTTTAAATTTAACCAGATACAGTTTTGAGTAATTATCATTTTTTTTTTTTTTTTATCCACTACAAGTTAGCCCTTGACTGCGATCTCACCTGATGGTAAGTGATGATGCAGTCTAAGATGGTAGCGGGCTAACCTGTTAGGGGCATGGCAATTATATTAAACCCATACCCCTATTCGGTTTCTACACGGCATCGTACCGGAACGCTAAATCGCTTGGCGGCACGTCTTTGCCGGTAGGGTGGAAACTAGCCACGGCCGAAGCCTCCCACCAGGCGATCATTATTTTAAAAAGGAATTTTTTTAGGAACTATAACACAGGTTTAGTTTTTATTAACATTTGAATATTTTTAAAAATCAACAAATTCTGCTCTTACATTAACAATAACATTTTATTCTCAATCTGAGTTTCCACTAACTAAAAACTAGTAGGTATTCTCATTATTTTAATCATATTATGGTCTTACAATTTCTTTAACCTTATCTACGTAGTAGGTAAGTAGGTATAGTACCTACCTATATTTTAAACATCTCAGTCATCAAACTGTTTTTTAAAGCTTTAGGAACTTAACACAGCCTTTTGTTATTCTTTTCTTCTTCTTGCTGTGGAGTAAAAACTTCTTTATAGGTATCTCCCAAGTTTCTTTTTCGCAGATCCTGTCGCAATGTGTCTTCTTAGAGTAGTGCGAGGGATATTATCACATTACCTACATTTAAGTGCGATAGACTTAACAGATCCACGTTTATCTTTTATCTCTTTGATCGCCCGTGCCATAAGATTTTCATCCCATGATCCCTGGTTGGTTTTTCTCTTATACTTAATTGTTCACCATCTAAACAAAATAATTAAGCAAATATCTATCTAATCATAATATTTTTTAATAAGGGCAAAGCGGTCAGGTGGCCGCTTTGCCCGGGCCGCTTTGCCCTAATCGGCCATATTATTTAAAAATTCGGCTGCTCACAATTTTATACATTTACGTTTGAGCAAATTTTGCACAAATCAAGCCAAATAGATAAGAAACAATACACGTATTATAAAAGAATTTAAATATAAAGCGGTATGATCAAAACAGGATGAACTTACCTTGCATTTTTTTAACAAAACATATAAAAATAATATTTTCGACACTGTAGCCACGCGATCGTTCCTACCGCTACCACAGAATAATATAATAGTACTAACGTACCGCTACCGAATGACTGCCCGGCGCGGGGCGGGAGGTTCCCTAAGCGACAAAACGGCAACGTCGCATTATCATTTCAAATAACCGAAAAATGAAGAGTGGCCGCTTTGCTTCCTATGGCCGCTTTGAGCTGACCTCCCCTACTCTTATTGCATAAACGCCATAATATTAATATGAAGCCTAGTGGTTTAGATGCCCGACTACCTATTCGGTTGGTCGGGGGGTTTTTCGGAGTTAAGTGTGTTTTAAGAAATTAATAATTAATATCACTTGCTTTATCACTAACGGCGAAAGAAAACATCGCGAGAAATTCTGTATGCCAGAGAGTTCTTCATAATGTTCTCAAAAGCCACTTGACCAGCGTGGTAGACTATGGCCCCACCTTCTAATGAATAGTGAGCCGGCTATGGGTTGAAATGAGCGAGTGAATGATAAACGCCGAAATTCTACTACTACTCTACTTCTACTGATTTAACTGATTCTACTGAAAGCAGGAAAATAATTAATAAATTAATTAACTAATATATTTACTTATATCATCATCACACAAATAAATATGTGTGACTCGTTGTGAATCTTTCAGAATTTTTCTCCCAACAAGTCACACTGAAGTGCCAGACAAAATGTTTTGTGTGTAGTGTGTTTTCGCCCTTATTAATACCTACTTAACTTACCTTACTTAGTTGGTACCGGAAGTGCATTTCAAAGGGGTTGTTTCATCTTGGGCCAGGTACTTGTACAGTATTCCAAAAAATAGTATACAATCATAGAAAACAAAATAAAATATGCTTTTTGGCAGTTTTACAGTGATTAAGAGGTACAAAAATAAAATGTTTAATTAGGTACATTTGTAGAATAGCAACTCTCGCAGCGCATCCATCCATCAATCTGACTGCTGTTGGATATTTTAAGGTTAATTCACATTTCCCAGGTAATTTTATGTCAAATGTCATCATGACACGTGTAATATACGTCAATGTCAAAATGGACGCATGTTGTTGCGCTTTTATTTTGCAAAATAATTTCGCATTGTACCTCGTAAATTGAACTTTTTAGTAAGAAATAAAGAAAAAAATGTTACTATTTTATGACCCCGAACATTTTGAAATACCGTACAAATACCTGGCCCAGGCTCCATATAAATTTGAAACAACCCCTTTTATCGATAAAGTCGTGGACATAGTTTTGAGTAGTATATTAGTTATCTCATTAGTTATCCATAAATCTATGTTCTTAAATAAATTTAAAAAAAAACCCGCAACGCAGCAGAGAATGATTTATGCATGCAGCGTGCATCACCGCAATTTAAATTGTTCCATGGAATGCTGTAAAATGTTTTTCCTTTCGCGGATTGAATTATGATAGCTGTGTTTTTCCGCATTTTGTCAACCGGGCACATCTGTTTTCCTTTCATTTTTGTGACAAATAAAAACTAAAGTGTGTGCATTTACGTAGCTACATTGCAGTATTTATACAGTGCTTCTATTTGCTAAATATCGCGTGATATATAAAAATCGGCACTGTAATACAGAATACTAACTATTACTAGGGAACACATTGCCAGTCTCGTCTTCCTCAATAATGAAGTCATGATCATTGCCATAGATTACCTACCTACCTTTTCCTGCACGATGATCCCAACTGTTTCTTAAATAGGCGATGTAATGATTTTTTAAAATTATAAATCTAGTTGTACGTATTCAAGTTGACGGGATATCTATACTTATATTATAAAGAGGATAATTTTATTATTGCGTTTGTGAGGTTGTACTTTGTAGGGGAGTAGGTAATCTTTAGATCTACTGAACCGCTTTTGTAATTTCTGGTACCAATAGAAAGCCACATTATTTGTGAGTGTCATAAGCTATATTTTAACCCGAAAAATTAGGGAGTTCCCATGGGAATTTAAAAAACTTATTTCACGCGGACGAAGTCGCGGGCATCTGCTATAGTAGAGAATACACAGAACATTCGTTGGTAATTTTATATTAGAAAAACTATAATGTTAGTACATCTTTTCGGGTGAAGAACGTGAATTCGTTACAAAGGATCCGTAAATTAATACTGTTCTGTACCATTATTCTTTCTTTCAGCAGACGAAGCTTTATACCCTCGGTCCCATTTCTCAAGAAACGGCAAAAAGGTGTAAATATGTTCGAGCACAGAAACCGCTTACAATGATTTATATTGGCCGAGAAAAACCAGTCTGCACGGTCAGGGAAATGTGTTTGCCGAAGATATTTTATTCTAGCGGCAGAAAGGACAGTGCTAAAACTTCGACACCTTAAGCTACATTTTGATCTTGTTACAAATTATCCTCAACAGCTAAGGTATGTTGGGGTAAGATCGGAAAGGGGGTAAGACCGTATACATCAAATTTCTCGCGAATGAGACCACATTTTTTAATGTTGGCATCATTATGTTCAACGCCATTTTGTTATGCGTCTACTTAAGTTCGCGCCAGTCGCTCCGACGTACCGTACGTGTGTTATGGTGAATTTAAAAAAACAAGGTAATTTTTGTCTTTTTTTCTTCTATCCGATCTTTCCCTTTCCCTTTTAGTTTCATATTTTGACGAAAATACAGATTGTTTTGCTAATATTTCGCGTTAATACTAGGTTTTAAGTAGTAATAGCTAGATAGATCTGATCAGACTACGCCTAGGATGTCTATTAGCAGATATCCGATGTTCCCCCTTTCGGGTTAAGATCGGATTAAAACCATCCGGTCTTTACCTGTACAAAATGAGGCAGGGATTGTCAAACTTTTTTAACATGAATATTTTTAATATTTTTCATCTTAAAATACAGTGTAAGGATTATTCTATTTTGATCTGGAGATTTTGATGGAAATGTGTTTCAGAAGCGTACAGATATAGAAAAGAGACCAATATCATTAAAAATGTCTGTATATGTATCTTGGGTATCGTTTTTATTTTTTTATTTACGGCATTAATTTTTATTTGTCATTTATTTTACTATCATGTTATTTATTTATGTTTTTATATTTCTGTCTTTTATTTTTATTTATGTTATTTATAATGGAAATGGATATAAAAATTGTTTTAAGCAATTTCCATGCTTGGGATCAACGTTACAATTTTGAAAAAAGGATAGATAGAATTTTTGTCGTCGTGTATGTCTTTACTTCGAACATTGAAATCGTTTTCTGTCCCTTTTTCAAAATTAAAATTAGCTATTATTAATAACTAGCAAAAAATGTATTCATCCGATCTTTCCCGCGGATCTGGATAATTCATCTTATGATGAGAGCAAAGTTTGAGAATCACAAAATGTAAAAAATTTATCACTGGGGGTAAGATCGGATGCCTTTAAGTAAAAAAAAATAAAATCGATTGGAACATTCATGTTTTTAATTACATATACGTAATTTTTATATATATTGTAGTGCGTTTAAGATCGGATTTATTATTCTTATACACCTTGTTCTCAAAGCCATAGAAGCGGGTTTGAAAGTACGTCCGATCTTGCCCCCGAAGGACATTTTTTTAACCATAGCCATAAAAAAGTATGTCTTGTCTTTACATGCGTATAAAGCAGAAACTGTTGAGTTTACAAAAATAAACAAAATTGAAACCTAAGCTACGTTTAAAAATTAATCACATGCACCATATTTTAGTAATTTATCTTCAATAAATATCGAGAAAATTGAGTTTTTACAAAACCTTTTCAATTGGTCTGAAATCCGTCCGTTCTTACCCCAACATACCTTATTAATGGACTAGTCATTTCCCTTGATTTCATCCGCGAATATTTAGGTTTTTAAAGAATAAAGAATAGGAAAAGGTGATTGACTGTCTGACTGATCTATCAACGCACAGCTCAAACGCAAACCATTGGACGGATCGGGATGAAATTTGACGTACAAAAAGCTATTAAGACGTAGGCTTCCGCTAAGATAAGACAAAATTCAACCCCTAAGGGAGTAAAATCGGGATTTAAAATTTGTTTGAAATACGAACTTAACATGAGCGAAGCCGTGGGCAAAAGCTAGTCCTGTAATAAAACATAATTGCGGTTTATTCTTCTATTAATTTTAACTAAGTTGTAAGTATTATGAGCAGAGTATTAAAATGATGTTGGATTGGGATGGAGACTGGAGTGCTGGATTGAAATCTGGTCTGTCAATCCAATCACTATACGATAATATGAGTTAAGTAGTATGGCATTGAACTTTTTGGACTTAAAACACTGTCCAGTCATATTATGAAAATGTTGCTAATGGCCTCTCTAGCATTTTAGTTAATGTCATTGGTGTTAAGTATCACATTCGTGATATATAAGAATATACTAAGTACAATGCGGAAATATGATATTATTCAAATAGACGTAACCCAATATTAGAGAAATGGGGTTTCGTAAATAATAGTTTTATTTCCTGACAACGTATTTTTTGCTTCATATCGTCGGTCGAATCATGAAGGGGCGTATGTGATTTTTGTCAATTTTACAGTAGAGCGGTTTTCAATAAAGTGCACCGTGATACAACGTCGTAACTTTATATGTAAAAGTACTACGAAGTTTACAGGACCGTTGTTTAGTTTGATAACTAGTCCTCTTTTGATATTAAATTATTTTTTTAGTTTACTTTAGTTATTTATAGAAATATTTGCTTTTTTTTGAAAAAAAATTTACTTACGCCCTTTTGTGATGTGCAAATATTTCAGAATACCATTTACGTCCGTCTATCTTAACTATAAAATAAATAAAAGACTATAAAATAAAACACTAATAAATGAAGAAAGACTCAATATTAAGTAATAGAACATTATTTTATTGATGTGGTAGGTTTTCATAATAAATTTGATGTTCCCGGCATCTTATCAAAGGGGTGTCTCCCCTACACATTGATATTAGATTATTATATTTTTCTTTAGATATCTCATTAGGAGATTTATTTAAATCTTCAACCTCATTCCTCAGCCATTGAACATCTTGTCTCTTTAACGATCCTGTATTCTTTTTCCTTGTGACTCGTTTTAAAAAACAGAATAGGTAGTTGGTTTGTTTCTTGAAACTTTTAACTCCATAGCATCTGTCCATTTAAACGAGTCGACTTCGACGAGTCTGGTTATCTTTTTTTAATTGTAGCAACCTTAACTTTAGGGCAAGATCTTTAAAATTCTTAAAATCATTGTAATTGAGAACCTTCACTTCATATGGATTTTTGCGTGCCAATCGTATGATCGGCTCCAATTGGCGTGGAACAAAAACGTTTGCAGCCTGAGCCATTGCAAATGCTACTACGCTATGGACAGAATCGCCCTCGCTTTCCCCATGGAAGGAACAGAAGTATCGTAAACTAATTTCTTCAATCGATTTACAATTATTAATTAAATTTTATAAAAGCATAGCCGCCATCACGGAATTTTTATTCTGCCCTGAGCAGCCATCGCAAAACAGGAATACTTCTTTCACGCTCTTTCTATCACAATTTGATAAGAAATAATAAACAAAAGTAGAAATTTCAGATGCACCTCTTCCACTGATTGTCTTGTTCCATAAGTTGCATATGCAGTCTTTGGAGGCTAAATCATAAATTGTGAAATTATAATTAGCCAAACTTAGTCTTTTATAAAAAAGAGCCTTTTCATTGGATTGTGGCAAATAAATGACTTGCTGTAAATCGAACGAAGCACAACAAGTGGTTATATTTTGTATTGCTCGATTCTTGCATTCGTTTTTAATTCGTCGTACTTCTTCTTTCTCTATAATATGTGTATCATATTTATTCTGCAGCTTCTCTTTCACCTCGCTTGTACCTTCTCTGTATGTATTGCATAAACCACAATGGTCTTTTTTTGGTTTATGGAACGATAAATTCATGCTTTTAAATACATTTCTATAAAGTGTCATACTTACGGGTTGGTTATACTCTTTTAAGAACATACCAAACATTTTTTTCAAAGATAAATCATGGTGGAGATATTTCCACCATGATTGTGATTTGTCCAAAAAACAAATAAAAGTAACTCTTTAAATAAGTATTCATTCACTTTAAAGCCAGAATTTTACTAATTTTAACTCCCGTAAACAAACTATGCAGCTTAGTAATTTCCAACTAACTAATGTCGTTGTTTCACTCGCGTATTTCACGTTAGATATTAGGTTACGCCTCTTCGTGAAAAAGAGATATTACATGGGAACAGGTAAGAATAGGCGTAACTGGTGGATACGACTATTCGTGATTTTTAAAATTGGGATGAATAGCAGATAGGGCTTTTCGTAATTGTTTGTAAATCTGTTTCCAGTATGATTTAAATTACGCCCTTTCGTGACACGATAAATCTTGCCTCATAGATTACGATGGTGGAGTTAACTAAAAATCGAATATTCGTGGGATACGCCCCTTCGTGATTCGACCGACGATATTATCTATATATATAAAATTCAAAGTCCTGACTGACTGACTTATATATCAACGCACAGCCTAAACCGCTGTGGCTAGAAACTTGAAATTTTGACAGTAGGTTCCTTTTGTGACGTAGGCGTTCACTAAGGAAGGATTTTTCAAAATTCCACCCTTAAGGGGGTGAAATAGGGGTTTAAAGTTTGTATGAAAGTCCGTCATTTCTCAAGTTATATCAACGAAACTTGGTATTTTGGCTTTCAGTAAAAAATAAAGAAATACGTATTTCACAGTTTTTCGAAATTCCACCCCCAAAGGGCTGGAACAGGGGTTGAAAGTTTGTAGGAAAGTCCGTCATTTTTCAAGCTGTAGCCATGAAACTTGGTGTTTGGGATTTCGGTCTGAAATGAAAAAATACGTGATTCACAGTTTTTGAAAATTCTATCCCCAAGGACGTCAAATAGAGAGTTTATCCTTCAATCACGCCGAAATAGAGCAACGGATCAACGTGATTTTTTGCATGGGTATACTTAGTTGAGGACTTGGAGAGTGACATAGGCTTCTTTTTATCCCGGAAAATTAAGGAGTGCCTGTGGGAATTAAAAACTTATGCCACGCGAACGAAGTCGCGAGCATCCTCTAGTTAGGTATAATTTCCTACCTATTTTTATCAGATTACAAATTATAGAAACAGGTAATATCTTGAAATATGATTATATTTCCACATAAGTACGTCGTCGTACCGTAACGCTAAATAAGTCGTACGACTGCTGGTAAAAGTTTCGTGACGGCATGCAGGCGATCTCATTAAGAGGACTCAAACTTTAATCAGCAAAAAGAGTTGTACTTTCATTTTACAACAGTACCTTCAACCGATTTTAATTTCGAAACGTATCGTTTGGAGCTCTGGCTGTGAATTGAGCTATAAATCAATGCAGTTAAGGTTCAATTTTACTTTGACGCTAATGTGATCGAACGCTCAATACGATCAATTGAATTTGCAATGTAAAAACTGAGACCAACATTATTTTGATGTTAATATGACCGTTAAACATAGAACTCGAAATCGTACTCAGTAGATTCATAAGCGGAAAGATCTGGGAATCCACCACAACCCAAAGAAAAACTTCTACTTTCGGGAGATGTTATAAAATGTTATTCGGTATGGTAGAAATGTACTCTGCATTATATATTATAAGGCGCTATAAATTTCCTTTCCTATGGGTAATTGTGAATATTTTTTTATAACACTAACGCCATTTGCGACCATTTGTATGTGCGGAACACTCTCGTTGCTAGGGAGCATTCCCCCACAGAAAAGCCTTCGTCAAGTTACATAGAGTGGTTCGTGATTTGATTTGCAAACGAAAACGGAAACTTAGTAAATTATTGTAATTACGAGTGAATATCACTGACACTAGATACTTATCGAAATATTAAAGTACGTTTGTTTAGCGTGCAGAAATTTTATAACAAGAATTGATAATTAATTAAGTATGTAACTACTCGTAGTAAGTTTATGCCCATAAAACATTTCCTATTTCCTAATTAGGTATGTTATGTTTTTCTAAATGTGCATAGCTTTTTTTTTATCCACTACAAGTTAGCCCTTGACTGCGATCTCACCTGATGGTAAGTGATGATGCAGTCTAAGATGGTAGCGGGCTAACCTGTTAGGGGCATGGCAGTTATATTGAACCCATACCCCTATTCGGTTTCTACACGGCATCGTACCGGAACGCTAAATCGCTTGGCGGCACGTCTTTGTCGGTAGGGTGGTAACTAGCCACGGCCGAAGCCTTCCACCAGGCATTTATTACAAGACAGTATTTTTTATTACAAGATCGCTTGCCGACAATCATGCCTTATGGAGAGTAATGATAAGATTTCAGTTAGACTTGGAGCGCGCTTTAATCCACAATAAAAGTAAATAATATATATTTTGAATGCGAAAGTGTGTATACCTGTCTGTAAGTTTTCACGGCTCAGCTGCTCAAAAACCTTTGACGATATTTGGTACAGAAAAAAGTTGTATCCTGGGAAGGACAGGTGGGCTACTTTTGATCCCGGAAAATCTAAGTTTCGTTGGGATTTTTTACAACATGAAATCCACGTGGAAGAAGTCTCGCATATCATCTATAGTTTTTATTCATATGTATTACACAGTTTTTAAACAAACTACAGACTAAAAATGCTCTGTTCCTAAGGTAAAGTTTACGTTTTTCCTGGTAATACATAGATCGTGGTCAGACAGCAATTCTCAATGCAAACAAAATAAAAGGGTTAACTAACCGTTAACAAAATTTAAAATAGAGTTGTTTTCTTTTTACCATACACTGAAATACTTACCAGGAAGTGCACAGAGCAATTTAGTAGCAAAGTGTAAACATCTTAATCCCCAAAAGATTTACAGTCCACTGTTTTCTCGGCCATTCGTCCGCTGTAAAAGGGAAAGAGTTTCTTTCCAAAAACAAATACTTGAGAAGTTATATAGGACCGCCCCAAGATTCAGCTGTAACTGTTTTATTACTTCCAAACCAACGGAAGCTTGCCGAAAACTTTTTATTACTTTTTATACTTCTTTCTCCTCTCGATTCTTTTTAAGAAAAACTTTTAAGTAGAAAGTATTATTTTTATGTGCCTCTGTTCATCGACATCAGAATTGATCACACTTTTCAAATAATTATGCTCGATTGAAACAGTAAACATTATGTTTCAGACTGCAAAATCACATCGTTTTCTATGCAGCAGCATAAACTTTTCATTTCTTACTAGACTTGCCTGAAAAGAAATCTGCTTCGTTGGCTGGAACCGTGGCTCACGTAACTTTTGCTGAAAATTTTCTTGTTCGAGTCTTTTGCGGGAACCGAAAAATCCATACTAATAAAATAAATGCGAAAGTGTGCCTGTCTGTATGTCTGCTACGCTTTCACGGCCCATCTGTTCAACAGATTTTGATGAAATTTGGTACAGACGTAGAGGTAATATCCCGGTGAATGATATACTTTTTATCCCGGAAAATTAAGGAGTTCCCGCGGGAATCAAAAAACCTTTATCCACGCGGATGAAGTCGCGGGCATCATCTAGTGTTGTAATATCTATCAAGATGTTCTATTTATGTATAGGTACAGAGTAACATTAAGCTAGTATTGTAATTAAAATAAATAAAAGAAAAATGTAGCATTGCCTAAAAATTTTCTGTGGAAAGAATATCATAAAGAAGAAACGATACATTTTAGGGATGTAGGTTGAATATGATATCATTAGACAAGAATGCCATTAATATAAAATGATACCATCAATTCTCACACACAAATCCAGATGTCACGTTTTATAGCGTAGGTACTTACATATGTTATTTTACGTTATAAACACGTTTATTTTTATATCCATTATTGAATTACATTGATTAGATTGTGAGTTGTAACGTGATCATGTCGGATTATTTTAATGAAGTTATTTCAAAATGGTATATTTATGAGAGGAAATGGATATGGGGTTATCGTAGTTTCCCATACGACCTATGGTTAGCATGTTCGACTGCGGGCGACGAGGTCCCGGGTTCGAGTCCCGGGTCGGGCCTTAACAAGGGTATTGGGTTTTTCTGACAATAAATTCTCAGTACTAGCCCGGAGTTAGGAAGTTGGCGGAATTTCACCCCCGTGCCTCGGAGAGCACGGATTTCTCTCCGGTCGTGTCGGATCTTCCGTCCCATCGGGCTATGAGAGCAAAGGAACAGAGAGTGCACCTGTGTATGCCCACACAGTTGTGCACTATAATATCTCCCGCGCAGATGGCTAATCTCTGTGGAGATTGGACGCCGTGGTCGAAATTCGATCGGGAGGACATTATTATTATTATTTTGACTCCCTGGCTTGAGTTATTTGATGAATAAGTATTGAATAATACACATAAGTTATTACTTTACTAAACAATGACTGGTAAATATACCTTTTCTTTTTTTGAATTCTAAAAACTTTTCTTCTTCTAGCCCTATCGTTTACTTGAAACTGGTCGGAACAATAAATATGTTTGTTTTAGTATCTAGGTAAATACTTCTCTCAACTTCTTTATCAGCCTCCATACAAAATCATAGGAATAACTTAGGTACCTATACCTACTGTAAAAATATTTATTCAAAATGAACCACTTGATAACGAAACATTACACTAGAAGTTGTATAAATAAACGTATAAGATGTTGTATAAATAAATGTAATACAGTAGAAATAAGACTTAGCAATAAATACATGTATTAGAATAAGAAGGAAGAGAAATAAGAATAAAAATAAGACCTGATAATTATTTTCCCTAACATAAGAAGAAATAAATAAATTAAAATAGATTAGAAGAATAGAGTAGTAAATGGGAATCCCACCCATAAAGACAGTAAGGAGACGAATGCAAGAAAGATAAAGTATGAAGAATGAAAGTGCGAGAAGAATATATGCGAGAACTGGTATGAATGAGAATCAGTTTAACATAGGCGCTAATTACGTTAGCGGAGCTAGTGCAAAAAAAAAAAAAAAAAAAAAAAAAAAAAAAAAAAAAAAAACATTACACTAACATTATACTATCATCATCTATTTCACCTTACAAAATAACACTATAACTAAAAGTATATCTATAAGTATAGTAGGTATAAAATTATAACTATAAGTATAGTAAGTAGTTATACACTATCGCAACTAAGCTAATAATAGATACCAAACCCCCCCACATTCTATAATTAGGGTAGGTATAAAGAGGAACAACAAAGTCCCAATATTGTGCCGTTCAAAGGGCTCGCTAATCAAACATCTATCAGGCTAAGCCGCACGGGGTTTAGCGGTAAAACAAACGAGCAAATTAGTCTCTGCTCGGGCTGACGGAGCCTGATTGATGGATGGGTTGGAGTCTTACGCAATTAACTTCTGGCGGGATCCGCTCGCTGCCGACAATTTCGGCTGATTAAAACGACCCCTAGACCCCAATACGTCATCATCTACATTCTACACCTACTTTGGAAGAAATGTCTTAAAAACTTCCACAAAAATCTTATTCGTTCAAACCTTTACTATGTTTCAAATCTCAATAATAAAATACTTATTCAGAGAGGAGACGGGAATATAATACCTAGGGATGCATCATACAGTAGAATTTGCTTTTCAAACCGGTGGAAAGCACTACAAACAGTTCAAAAGAACCTGTACCATATTAACTATTATTTTGACTTGATTTGATGGGTCACGAAATTTGTTATTTTTCCATAAAATATAAAAGACAAGTTAAAAATTATAAGCCACGCATTTTTTTAGTTGAATTACCTAATAATAGTAGGTACGTCACATCTATATGAAGGTATACCTACACCATATTACATACACAGGTACTACACACACACAGCATATTATAATATATTCGTGGTTTAAAGCCAAAGTAATCTGAATTCGCGATTATGTTTATCTGTCTCAAAGTTCAACGAACTGACAGCACAAACTGACGCGCTGACGCTGCTAAAAATACACAGAAAGTAGGTTAATGGCGCTTCTTTCAATGTAATCAACCCTTCGTTGGCGGCTCCAGCTACTTAAAGTACACACGAGCAAAAAGGTTCCAGGCTTGATATCTCCATGGTGCAGTCGAACAATGGTTGTACGTTTGAATCTTATACGTAGAACTTCTGGCATACTCCTTTTATCTTACTTCTCAAGTGCTATATCTCTTCACGTCCCAATATTCCTTGTTGAAGATCCTTACCCTATCCTTTATCCTGAAAATGATGGGGGTTTTCTTGGTGTTATAACTCATAATAATAAAAATAAAAAATAAAATAAAATAATGCAAAGGGCTGCCAGATCCCTTCGTTTACCAATTTTAAGTCTCAATTATTTAAATCGAATGAGACTCTAGAATCTCGGTATGTAGGTACCTACCTACATAAAAACACAGGATATTTTACTCAATACTTACCAAAATAATAATAACACGCAAATCGGCAAAAGTCAGAAAATCTGCACTCTAAATCTAACAGTTGGGTATTTAGAATTCCAATAACCTTATTTATATTATGGGTAATATTATTCTTTAGGTTTACCTAGTAATAATATTTATGAATAAATGTTTGTTGAAGAAATTCTGTGATTGTAATCCGACAATTTTGGGTAAAAAAGCATGGTACAGTACTCCCCAATCAAAACAGACAGTAGACTATATACGAGGCTTGTTCCTTAACTTTTTACATCGATTATTTCCTTAGGTGCCTACAATTTTAGAAGGAACTTTCAGCTAAGTTACATTCACATTTCAAAGAAAACCGTTTTCGTTTAAATTGTTTCCTAAATTTTCTCTTCTATTCTAAGAAAAGTATCGTTTATCGAGGCACAATCGTTTCACTCGCTACTCAACCTTTTAACAAAACAGGCGTTCTATACGAGAAACTCTTTCGAATTTACCTTTATAACGTACGAAACTCGACAAGCTTATATTTTACACCCAAAATGACTTTGCATTGGGATTTGTGTCTTATTACGTAGAGGCAAGTACCTTTTTTTGGTTTATGCGAGATAAAATTGTATCGAGAAGGTCGTATTATTGGAATTCCTGAATGTCCGGAGCGTTGTGATATCGGATGTCGTCGACTATTGTGCTAACTTAATACGTTCAAGCTTTCCGCTTGCTAGCTACGTGACTTTCGATGTTTTCATCAAGAAAACTGCAACGTAAAAAATTTCTATTGCAATTTAGGTAGTATTTTTCCTAATTTTATTTAGATAAATAATTTATTATATTTTTAAATACTTAAGTAATTATAAATAAAATAAGATAATAAAATAAACTAAAATATAAATAAACAACTAAAATATTAAAATTAATCCTCGTCGATGCCACCGCACTCGCAGTGAGGCATTATTATATAGACTACTACATTAAAGTTATAGTAGAATATAATGTGCCAAACTACAAAAGACACCGCAACTTTGCTAGGGACATTGAGGTATAATGTCTAGTACATATTATTACCTGTACTATATTTACCTATTCTGTGAAATTTGTGATACTTCAATGGCTAGGAATGCCGCCTACCTAGTTCAGGTAAGGTAAATGATAAACGTTTCAGCTATTCACACTTTAGTAAATAAGTTGCAAAAAAGCACACTGTTGCTAAAAAGGTTTTAAGCCTATCTTCATACATGATTCATGTTTACGTAAAGATTAAAGGACTTACAACATTCAGGAATCATCTTTCGTATAAGCTGTAGTTGAAAACAAACTAGTAAAGTGGGAACTCTCATAAAACAAAGTGTCGGTTATTACTTATTACATTAATAACGCAGGCCCGCAAAAACCCAACCCTTTTTGTTATCCCGAGGGATAGCTGCAACTTTCGCCTACTGTGATGAGGCCACGGATGTATAAATAGGCTTAGGACAGGTGGAAATTTCCTAAAATTCCCATGAAATATCATTTGATTTAGTAGATGACCGCGACTTCGTCCGCGTGGATTAAGGATTTTTAATTCCCGTGGGAACTCATTAATTTTCCGGGATTAAAATGCCTATGCCCTTCCCCGGGATGTAACCTACCACCATACCGAATTTAATCCAAATCGGTTGAACAGATGGACCGTCAAAGCGTAGCAGACAGACAGACAGATAGACAGACAGACACACTTTCGCATTTATAATATTAGTATGGATTATGATACTTTTAGATTCATTTAGCTTGACCATAGTGCCCAGTAGTTATTGTATGCGATTCGAATTTCATTGCAAATTAACACAAAGATTCTTAAGCAATTTTTAAGGAATCTACCAATACCGTAAAATTTCGTCTTTATTGAAAAGTTCTGATACAATTTTCTATACCTACCATACCAAGCTATCTTATCCAATAAATTTCTAGATCCACAAACTCTGACCAATGTCGGTCTATCTGATTTATTACGGGCTTCCGCAAAAACCTGCCATCGTGAGCATTCCCGCTTTGTACGTCTGATTGTATTTACCTTCATCCGTTAATACTACCGAAGGTTTTTGTTGCTGTTACTTGCTTATCATTCGGTTTTCTTTTATCTCCCATTTTTCAAAACCAAGGGATTCTGTTTATTTTGCAGCTTTTGTTACCTTTTCTTTTATTATAATTATTGGTCATACTTTAATTAACAAGTTACATCCCTATAAATACTTAATACATATATACATTCGTTTATAGTAATTGTTGTTTTTGTTTGGCTGGATTTGATTTTTTCTACACTTGAAAATTTCCTTGGCGTAGTGGGGAGTGCAGTTGTCTTGTAAGTCGAAGGTCTCGAGTTTGATCCCTAGTAGGGTAAATTTGAGAATTTATGGCTTTTCCCAGGACTGGTCGGGTGAGAGGCTTTGGCCGTGGCTAGTTATAACCCTACCGGCAAAGATGTGCAGATCTAAGATATCTATGATGTGGCGTCAAGCGCTAAGGGGGTATGTATTGGTTTCATAAAACTGCCATATACAGCCCCTAACAGGCTATCCCGCTGCCATTTTAGACTACTACTACACTTAGACCTAGTGGATTAACATAAAAATGACGAAGTTCCTTAAATTGAATTACTTATATTTAAATAAAGATGTAACATAAAATATGTAAGTAATTAGCTTAACTATGTATAGTTTCTATAACTAAACAAATGCTCATTACTACAGAACGAGCTTTAAAATCTCGGGAGTATGAAAAATATAGGTACATAATCAGATCTTATTCTGATTATTTTGAGTATTTAGTACATTTAAAAGGTAACATTTAAATTTTTATACAGTTATATAGAGTCGTGAAAAATAAATATACGAAAAGGCATTTTCTACACAGATCCTTTTCATAAAAACGATGCAGCGATAGTAGGAATTATGTGCTAGTATTTTTTACCAGTATAATAAATCATGATCGTATTCTTTATGACGATCCACAAGAGCAGCAGAAACCGCTAGAGCCGCAAAATATGATCTTCACACTCAACTCCTGTTTCAAAACGCTTTTTACGTTACCATTTTGTATATTCATAAATTTCTACAACACGCCCGATTCAACTGACTTCACTGCGCCTTTGTAAAATTTCGTGCAACTTGCGGTTTATGTAAATTTTTGTAACTATATTTACATGATTCGGTTTCTAAGCGATTGCCTACACATATATCTCCACCTCGAAGTTTAACGGATGATGTCTCTGACTCTTCATTCTCACTGTCACGTGCGAGAACCCCACACCGCCTTCTGTGATATTCGCGCTGGCGTGTGAGAAGTCGTTGTCTATTGCCGCGACACCCTGGAAAGATACAAATTTTCTATTAATCCTAGTATTGGGACTTTTTAAGTATTTCATTTTATTAAGATAAGTGTACAAGTTCGGGAATAAAAGGCTCTTTTATATGATTGATTTTATATTATTTTTATAATAGCGTAAGTACTCGTATATCCATATTCCATATCATGCTAATATTATAAATGCGAAAGTGTGTCTGTTGTCTGTCTGCCTGCTACGCTTTCACAGCCCATCTGTTCAACCGATTTTGATGAAATTTGATGCAGATATAGTTTTTATCCCGGGGAAGGACATAGGCTACTTTTTATCATGAAAAATTAAGGAGTTCCCGCGGGTATAAACACCTAATAAATGCGGACGACGTCGCGGGCATCATCTATTCGGTACCTACATAATATATAGCGGTGTATTTATGAATTTTCTTAGACCCCAATTCAATAACGATTTTCAGAAATAGCACCCGAATAAGGCCGGTCGCCATAAGGCCGAGGCGGGTCAGGTATAGTTCTTAATGAGGTAATTGATTTTTAAACTCATATTTTATCTATTAGCGACAGATTGGCGCCAACAACTACGAGCATCATTGCTTGACATTCTACTTCTTTGTAGGTTACTAGGACATGGTAAGTATGCAAATTAAGTACTTCGCTACTTACTTACCTATCTACACATATATTTCGTTAATATTTTGTAATTTTGTAAAAACTGCAATAGATTAACCAAAAAACCAGTCAAACCTAACAACAAGAGTTGCACAAATTGTTTACAAACGACAAAATCTAGAATGTTCTGAACTCTAGCTATAGACAACCTAATATTATGTGTACCTATAATATGAACCCTGGTTAGTATTGGAAACATAGAATAAAAAAAGTAAAGGCTGGTAATTACGTCCATATTTCGTCCGTACTTAGTACCTACTTCCAGTACTAAGTACCAAACCGGCGTATCATTTCCCGGCGAATTTGATTACAACTTTAGACTGGGATTATAGTAATTAGTACTTCAGTATGTACAATGTACATATTATATAAAACCGGACATTGCCCAAACTATACCTACAGTAGTGTCACTGGTTCTGATAAACCCAATTATATTATTATCTGTTTTAACAATGTGGCTAAATTAAAGCCAAAGAATATTTTTTTTAATTTTTAAGAAGAATTTTAAAGATTTTTCTTTCTATTTCTGCAGGTACTACCTGCATTTAATCAGTATTTTTAAATTGATAGCAATATATTCATACTAATATTATAAATGCGAAAGTGTGTCTGTCTGTCTGTCTGTCTGCTACGATTTCCATCTTCTCAACTGATTTTGCTGAAATTTGGTATAGAGGTAGGTTATATCCCGGGGAAGGACATAGGCTACTTTTATCCCGGAAAATTAAGGAGTTCCTGCGGGAATCGTAAAAACTTAGTCCACGCGGACGAAGTCACGGGAATCATCTAGTAGTTATTAAATATGATGTGGGTTTTAAGGTGCCATTTTAGTTTAGGTAAGAGATTGCGAGCAACAGAATCAGCCATGTCATTATCCACCACTACAGCCCATTAACGTCCCACTGCTGGGTACAGGCCTCCACTCTCATAGGAGAGAGGGAATTAGAACTTAGACCCACCACGCTGCTCCAATGCGGGTTGGCGGACTCAGTTATCACGTCATCAAATAATCAAATAAATATTATAAATGCGAAAGTTTGGATGGATGTATGGATGTATGGATGTATGGATGTATGGATGTATGGATGTATGGATGTTTGTTACTCAATCACGCTCCAACGGCTGAACGGATCTGGATGCAATTTGGCACAGAGATACATTATAGTCTGGAATAGCACATAGGCTTTTTATCCCGGAAAATTAAAGAGTTCCCGCGGGAACCAAAAAACCTCAATCCACGCGGACGAAGTCGGGGGCATCAGCTAGTTATCAATTAAAATAAACGAGCTCAATTCTTAATTAGTCATTGTAGGTATATGAGCTCATGATTGCAGAATGTTTGGAATTTTTTTAATGAAGTATGAAATTAAATCGAAATCTTAATCCTTTTGGCGACGTTGCATCTGCAAGACTTGATTGCACAATTATATCCGACAGTGGCCACCGGCGAGGAGGACAAATAAACCAATTGAGTTACGGACCCCAAAAGTGAATGTAAGAAGTAACAATAATGAACATTTTACTTTTGGGGTAGCAGCAGTATTTTCGAAGTAGCCATGTAAAATTATTAAAACGAATTCTTCAGTTGCTAATGTGTAAAATATTGTGTTTAACAGGACAGGTCCTTTTGCAATGTTTCCGATTTTGCACTATATTTTATTAGGTACGCCTTTCATTCCCCAATAATGCAATAGTTATGCCTCCAAATAAAAAATGTTTGCACGCAAACACCTTCCTACTGATTAACTACGAATAGAAGTCACAGAAACCAAGGTCGCACATAAAATTGCATGTGAAACATGTAGCCAGGTAAATTACCTATTTGCCGGTTGATGGGTTTTAGTCATTCCCTTATTTTGGCGCAGGGGCATTAAAAGTTTTTTATGAATCATCGTCATAATTTCACTTCCCAATCTGTACCCGATTAATATAATTGTTTACAATAATATCGATTTTGCGTGTAATTAAAAAGAAAGTAAACTTTGCGTAGGTTTTGGTTTTTCGATCAGGATTTGAGGACCATTAAATTGGTAGCTCAATATTTATAAATGCAGTCGATGATTGTTACACACGCAGTTTGCTGAATCATTCTAGAATGTCCTACCTACCTATTGTTTCAAAATCACTTGTACAAAAATCTGTTGGAAGCTAACCAAGAATATTGTTACTTATATGGAGAGGCCTGTGAATAGTATGTATGACAGTCACATATTCCATTTATATTATTTAGCTACATACAAAAGGATAAGCTGAAATTGACAAAAAGGTACCTACAGTTCAAATTACTAGTCCCAGAATTTTCAGATTTAGAAACTTCTTCAGCGTGCAGATTCTAAGGTTTTTGAGAAGTTTAACAGGATTTTCGAATAATCTTCATACACGACAATTTGGGTGCAAAATCAGGTATTTTTTGCTAGTTGACCTAAATAGGTGCCTACCCAATAACATGACAGAGAAGAAAGCTAAAACTTAGTATTTCATGATTCATTCTCATCACGTTCTAAAATATTAACAGAAAAAATCTTTGTTCTTTTTTGTTTCAATGTTTGTTTATCTTGAAGAAGATTGGTAGTTATTTTACAGTCATAGCCTTTTGACCTCGTTAAGGATATTAAATGTCTGTTGAAGCCCCTTGGGAGTTCCCCTTTGTTCTATTTACAAAAGTTTGGGAAGGTATCAGTTTAAAAAAGTTACCTTAATAATTCGCTTGTCCGGATCACTGTACGACAACAACTTTATCCTCTTCTTGAAGGGTATAGCAAAATCTTTGACCCTCTGATGGAAGACCATCTTCCTGTGCACTGTGTCACCAATAATCATATCGTATGTCTCACACAAACACAAAAAACATAAAGCAGTAACTAGGAATAAAACACGCATGTCGTTCGCAAAACGAACACAAAACCAACTGTCATTATTTTCGTTATAAGTTAGTACAAGTATAAGCACGCCGACTGACCGGTGTCAAGTGAGTAGTGACTAATGCAGTTGTGTATGTAAGATAACCTCGGATGTCGATAGTAAATAGTTCATTTCCCCGATGTTAAAACAACATAATATTATCGAATTATGCTTACTTACATCGTTGTTAAGCGTACCCATTTGTAATCGATATCCAAACTAGATGCTTCCTTATCACGAGTTTACTGAGATTGGAACAGATTAATACAATAGCTGTTGTTTATTTACGGTTAAACGGAATACAATAAGCTGATTGTAGCAGTTGGTATGTGTAATTACTAATTAGTCGATAAGAATATGTCATCGAAAGATTAAAATAATAAATTATTTACTTACAGCTAAATCCGAGTATAATATGACTAGCTTACAAGCTGAGTGATAATAATATTATGCACTACCTTATACCTACCCATTCTAGTACCTAATTAAGGACCATAGATTTAAAATATTTACTACAGTGGTATTGTAAGTAATGAGTTAATGACATAATATCTCTGAGACTATTCAACACTAAGATCCGTTTCTGGTACGAGAGCCATTTTTTGAGAAAAAATTAAATAATGTTTCATCCGAAATTCTCTTTTGCATTTTATTTTAATAGTACCTATCTCATTTATTACATTTTCCACTTGACAGAATGATTAATAGCTTACTTCTCGAATACTGACAAGAAAATTTAAAAAGCGTTTTGGAAAAAACTCGAAGGCCGCGATTTTTGATCAACTTGAAATAAGTCTCCAAAACTTGTTTAAACTTGGACCAACTAATAAACGTTTCATTTATAATTGACGCAAATTAAGGCCTGTCACCCAGTCGCTACTTGGAGGCCTAAATTATAACTTTAAAAAGTAGTAATTATTGTTTTTGGTGCGTTTTATCTGCGTACTTACGAAATAAATAATTTGCAACTGCGACATATTGATACTTTCCATCTGTTAACATCATGTTATCATCCAAACATACATTCTGGATCAACCCCGGAATTCCATGGAGTTAAAATTGTGAAAAAAAAAAAGAATTATTAGAACAGGACCTGCAATGTTAAGATTTGACTTATTATTTTGGTTTGCATAGTAGTTTTATGAATAGATACAAAATGTAGTGTCAATGTTATTATGATGATAAATGTATGGAGCAGAAACTGCCTGCGAAACTTAGGTACTACGTCAAAGTTTAATTTCACTAATTTGTCTGTACATAGAAAGGGCAAGGCCGTTTAGTTACCGGCACATTACACCTTCGTGTAGTCTGTAAGTGAAAAGGGTTAGATAATTGCTTTCATTTTGATTAATCACTCATTTGTTCGCCTCACCCTTTCGGGTGTAGTTCGGAACAAACCTAAGCAGGCTTTTTGTGGTTTTACAGTTGGTAAATACCTACTAGGTACGTATTCAGCATGTTTTCAATAATCTTCACCGTTAAAGTTTTGAAATCTGTGTTTGGCTCTGAGATGGGTATCATTTCACATCGATTATAAGCTTAATAGTTAGGCCACTCACCTTGTATAATATTTACTAATACATTTTTTTTTGCTATGAAGGTTCTCCAGAGTGTGTTTTATGTCTTTATGAAAATTTTAAGAGGACTTTAAAAACGTTCGACATTTAGTTTTACCAAATTAATAATAAGCAGAATGAATTAAGAAATGAAATGATAATTAATAATAACTCCTAGTTTGTAATAGAAAACTACTAGTAGGGTTACCTGTTGGCTTAGCCTGACATCAGCGGTTGAATCTTATTTCAGAGTAGGTACCTGTACCTAGAGAAGAACATATGGATGAGATCTTTGTCGTAATTTGACATCCTGTATACTTTGAGACTGATTTCTCTTATAATTACAGTAGTAAGATCATTAACTTAAAATCTTACACGAAGTTCTGACTGTCCTTAATTAAAATACAAAGAATTACTCTAGCGTGGGGCTTGTCCCAAGAAAAGAAACAATACTATCCTAGAGAATGAGGTTTTATTTTCAATTAACTGAAACTTTCTGCTACAAGATTATACAGAGATGTAGAGGCATTTCTTTGTTACTTAAGAAAATTGTATGATGCTTCGTGCTGGTCTACAAAAATTGTACCGAATGAAAACAATTGGTGCTACATACACTCGTACCTATCCTTATAGCGACGGGGCTTGGGCGGGATTGTGCCGTAAGCCGGGATTTACCCGGGTTCATTCCCCGCTACAGTGATATAGCTAGAACCGAACGCGTTCTAGGAAAGGAATTCACTCGACAAGCTAGCATTTTATTTTTATTTTTATTTTAACGTGCTACAATTGTCTTAAAGCGCGCTTATCGGAGTGGACATGTCTATTCTTTTTTGTCTTGATTCTTTACGTTACAATAATTCGTATTAAGTTTCTGTTTATTAGCGATTCAAGTGGACACTGCACACTCCATTTATTTATACGGTCTATTTCTTATAGGCATGGTAGGTACAGGCAATATTATCTAGATGTTATTAGAATACTCGTAGAATCAAAAGTAAACACAATAAATTATTTTATAATTACCGATGCAAAGTACAGAAGATAAGTTGTACCTACTAGTAGATTTTCAAATAATTGAACTACAAGAATTGAATTGGAGACTTCTTGCTGTGAAAGCAACAATTTCGCCCGAATTTTAATGGAAAAGTAGATATAAGTTCTGTAAAAAATTAATGAGTGTATTGCTTGCAGTTTAAACAATGTACCTACTGATTTACCCTACCCTGAGTTATACCTAATGAGAAAATAAACAGTGGTTAAGAGTTTAAGAGGTTACTTTTTTCATAAAGTATCACAAATGATAAAGTTTGTAATAAATCACGACCAATATTGTTTTTATTCAAACAATAATATGATATTGTCGAGTATGAACAAAAGTAAGTTTGGTTAAGAAAACATACATCGACGCCACATAGACGCAGACAAAAAGATCTCCCGGATCTCAACTTAAATCAGTAAATCCAGGCCACTCTTTATAAGGCTGATTACATACTCAGCAGGTTTCAATACCTTTTCCAAAATTATTTTGTACAGGAGTTTTGTAATGGTTATACAAAAATGAGACTGATTAGACCTCTAGTTAGATGCGCTTAATATGGAAAATATGAAAATAAACTTTTTTTACTCGTATTTATTAACTTTTATAAAGTCGGATTTTTAGAATTGTCAGGTGAATTTCTTACTGATGATAATAATATAAACATCGTACTCAGAAGAACCATCAATAAACGTACTCGATTTTAGATACCCCATTATGAGTCTGTAAGCACTCTGTAAATAGAATGTATTGACTGTTGCTCACGATGTATCCTTTTTATATTGCTCTTCGGTGATATATTCCGTTTATCCGAAAGAGTACTGGGATTTTCGTTTTAAATATCCCCTTATTCGTTTTCTGCAGTTATTTTTTATTGCCTTTTTTACGGGAAGGATTTACTTGAAGTGTTTTTTACAGCTGTGAAATACCTACTGAAGAGAAAATTCATTTCCCGTTTTATTAGTCTATTCTTTTATTATTTACTTTCATAGCACTTATCTGGTCTACATCTATAAAATAATTTATTATATATATAACTATCACAGGTACATAGGAGAAGTAATAAAACAGCTAAGCGCGTATAAATTAGTCTGTTACAAAACAATAATCTCAAAAAAAAGTTTGAGTAACATAATAGTTAAACGTCCTTAAGGACGTCCACGCTTTATTCTAGCTGATGAGTTTACGCGGTTAGCTTCAAAATCTGAGGTGGAAAGCTGAGGTCGTGCTGGAGAAGCCAAGTTTCTGAGAAGCGATAAAACCGGGAGTCTTACATAATAATTTTCCTTCAATATCATCTTCCCTGATATCAGCTCTTTTCTTCATGATTGTCAAAGGTATATAAAGCAACACAACCTACCTACTCCGGAACCAACTAAGCATTGTCGTTATAGTATCTTCTGAAAGTCAAACCCAGCTGGTTCTCTCGCGAACAACGATACCATTACCACAGACCATTACGATGGGATGATGTCGTCAAAATAGCTATAAGAAAGTATTAGATGAATCAATACAAAGAAAGCAAGGTACCATACATCAGTTTAAACTTAAGAGCCTAAACATAATATACGGAACCACGGCTTATTGATTGTAGGTAGTGTGACGTTGTACATGAAAATACTAACTATAAATGGTAAGTATAATCTGATTCAACACGCGTTTCATCGGGGCCGAGTTGAGTAAGTGTTAGACTTCTAAGTGCGTTTCCATCCTAAATCAATTTTATCCGTTTATTGCGGCCAAGTGATTCAAGTGTATTGGGTAGCGATTCTGACTTATCAGACCCTACTCTTATTAATAATTCAGATGCTATGGATTACTCGGGAAAGAATTATACTTACAAATAGTAACAAGGTCCGGGCTACTCATATTATATTGTATGGTATATCCCGGAACTATACTACAAAATCACAGGTTTAAAACACATTTTATGAAGGTTTGTGATAAAATTCTATACAGTTCTTGTATGTGAGTGTCAAATAATATGACGTCACAAAATGCAATAAGTGCGTAGCGTCTAGTGACATAATTATGTAGAACTAGATGATTCCCGCGACTTCGTACGCGTGGATTAGGTTTTTTGATTCCCGCAGGAACTCTTTATTTTTCCGGGATAAAAAGTAGCCTATATGTCCTTCCCCGGAACTACCTCTGTACCAAATTTCATCAAAATTGGTTGAACGGATGAGCCGTGAAAGCGTAACAGACAGACAGACAGACACACATTCGAATTTATAATATTAGTATGGAAGTATGGATTCATGTATTCAAGTATGTTTTAAACTTACGCTGATGAATTCTATACATACTTAACAGCGTAGGTTTATGTTTTGACGACCTCCCTGGCGCAGTATTGAGCGCTGTAATTATCTTAAAGTGGGAGTTCCTGGGTTCGATCCCCGGCAGAGTTAATTTGGGAATATATAATTTCTGAATTTTCTCTGGTCTGGCCTGGTGGAAGGCTACGGCCGTGGCTATAGTTACCACCCTACCGGCAAAGACGTACCGCCAAGCAATTTAGTTTGTTTATCTACTATTTGTTTACCTAGTTTTTAGTACAGGAATAACCGACTCTACTAATATCTATCGAATAATATAAATTTTTTAATCGTTATTTTTTATCATACTTATGTATCGAGTTATTTTGTGAGATTTATTATACTGATTGTCCTGTTAAACATTCACTCCATCAGGCTAAACGTCTATTCGGTGTAAGGAAGGCTCGATGAACTAATGATATTCACCTCGGAAAAGCGTTTCCAACTTGCACTTGCCGAAATTCCAAATTTTGCCGTTGGGGTGTTGCTATGACAACCAGACGAGCCTCATGTGGCCTCAAAAGTTTAAATTGTATTACGTGTGCAACAATACTATAATAATATATCTTTGCTCCTTGAACTATGATGCTTCTATTGAACCTCTTATTCGCTAAAAAAAATATATGTTTTCCCAATTTTCATATAGGAATGTCATATTATATTAGGCGAAAAATGGGCATTTCCTTGTGATTCTATTAATATGTCCAGCTAGTAGGATCGCGAGGAATAGGTTATTCTCGTGGTCCTATGACAGAGTTAAATTTATGAAATTTTACATACTTATCTAAGTAAGTCTGTTTCTGTCTATTTATTTTTTTCGGCTCTGAACAACGAGCTTTAGAAGAAAAGCTTTCTATAAAAAAGTAGAGCCAATCTGATTGAATAAATTGGATCAAAGGACTTGTCCAAGATTGGGCCTTGAACATGAACCATGATGATTTTAATACACGTGAATAGAGATCCTAAAATATGGCTTTTAGAATTATTTACACATTTTTAAAGGACCCCAATTTAGAGAAAAATATATTTTTATTTTGTGGCTTTTTTAGATCTTTGTCTGAATTTTATCAACAGTAAAAAAAAACTTGATTTTTTTTGTCACGTATGTCATTGGGTGATTGTCAAATGTCACTGTCAGTTTTGTTTATCTTGTTTATTGGTGATTTATTGTTGTCTAATAATTATTTTACGAATGTTTCAAATACTCAATTATTATAATTTATTAATCTTATAATGATGTATGTACTACCTATGTAGTGGAAAATGGGTAGTTTATCGAAATGGAATATTAATAATCATAATTAATGCGCATTACCCAAGTTTTAGTGTTGCCATTCATCGAAAAATATTTTCTACAAACGATATTTTTCATAAATAATTTAAAAAAAAACGGGGTTTTCTAAAATTATTATTTAAATGGCGTTTAATGTTATATTTTTTTCTCTTTCACGTGATGGTAGTTTGGTTCTGGTTCATTGACACTCAGAATAAAAAAACCGGCCAAGTGCGAGTCGGACTCGCGCACCGAGGGTTCCGTACAAACCTGTAGTAAGTTTTAAATTATTAAAAAAAAACTACTTACTAGATCTCGTTCAAACCAATTTTCGGTGGAAGTTTGCATGGTAATGTACATCATATATTTTTTTTAGTTTTATCATTCTCTTATTTTAGAAGTTACGGGGGGGGGACCAACATTTTACCACTTTGGAAGTGTCTCTCGCGCAAACTATTCAGTTTAGAAAAAAATGATATTAGAAACCTCAATATCATTTTTGAAGACCTATCCATAGATACCCCACACGTATGGGTTTCATGAAAAAAAAATTTTTGAGTTTCAGTTCTAAGTATGGGGACCCCCAAAATTTATTGTTTTTTTTCTATTTTTGTGTGAAAATCTTAATGCGGTTCACAGAATACATCTACTTACCAAGTTTCAACAGTATAGTTCTTATACTTTCGGAAAAAAGTGGCGGTGACATACGGACGGACAGACAGACAGACAGACAGACAGACAGACATGACGAATCTATAAGGGTTCCGTTTTTGCCAAATTTGGCTACGGAACCCTAAAAACCACCCTCCATACTGAACTGGGACATGTCCTTTGGCGAAAAATCATAATCGTACAAAGGATCGTACATCTTTTCAATCCCTCTTGAACTCAAACGAAAAATAAGCATAAGTAATTGGATTTCAGCATCCAATGTAATGTGCTTTATTGTGCGGAAATTCGAACATTTTTACTCACAAATTCACTTTATTTTTCAATTTCATTTTGCATGATATTTATTGAATATGCTTTTGGATAAAGTGAAAACATAATGGTATTAATATGGATTCTTTTAAATTCCATCAAATCTGATTTCATAGTTGGTAAGTACAGGAAGTATTTTAGATGATAATGATAAGACGTCGTCAACAATGTTTTTTCAAAGTACCCATTTACCTACACTTTTTGAATGTCAATAAAAATAAGTGATTGTGTTAATTAAATACGGTATCTTATGAGTAAAGCTATGAGGGTTCCAAACGCGTCTTGATCTGGCAGGAGTTAAGACGTTGATTGAGTAAATGTTGGAAATGGTTTTGAAGCAATGTGTTGGAAACACTGTTTTCTTATAATTTTTAGAGTCGATGGCCTAAAATCAGCGAAATACTTACCAATTGAAAGATTGTTTAGCAATACTTTCCAGTTAAAGATGCAGCTCAATGTGCTACCGACAAAGTCGCCTTTTTACAAGCTTTTACGTATCTAATTTGCAATGTTTCTGTTTGTTTAGGTCAAATTTTGCAACTGAATTTTAAAACAGTTATCCCCAACCGATTGAGCTGATATTTTGCATACACGTTTAGTTTGGATGACAATGCATGGTTAGCTAAGTGACGTCATTTTAAATCCAATATTATGGCGGACTCCAAAGGATGATGGACTTATTGGGTATCAATTATAAGGGTTATCTGAGAAGGATACGAAAAATAAAATTATGTCACATTAAATCCATACTTCCATACTAATATTATAAATGCGAAAGTGTGTCTGTCTGTCTGTCTGTCTGTCTGCTACGCTTTCCCGGCCCATCTTTTTAACCGATTTTGCTGAAATTTGGTATAGAAGTAGGTTATATCCCGGGGAAGGACATACGCTACTTTTTATCCCGGAAAATTAAGGAGTTCCCGCGGGAATCAAAAAACCTTAATCCACGCGGACGAAGTCGCGGGCATCATCTAGTTAGTCAATATGGCGGACGATAAAAGCTTGTTTTTAAAAAATGTTTAATAGAAATGGTTCCTAAACTACAATTTTGTAGTCAAAACCATCGATAGATAAAACCAAATAGCTGCAGATATTCCCCAAAAATAAGCCACATCAGAAATAGCCTAGGATTGTACCTTTCAGACGAGGACACGTTTTATGCTTTAAGCCGATCGATATAGAGCAAATTCAGTTGTACCCTGTGAAGCAGCAATTAGTGTCCACTCACGTCCGTTCTCGGTGTACACGGCCTTATTAGCTGGCTGTATTTCCGTACGGCTTTTGAATGATGCTAATGAAGTGGACGTTTCAATCGACTAATTTTGTGTGTTCATAGGCTAACATGACGGATTTGTACTTTTTGCTAAGTTTTTCAACTATTTAAGTACATGCTAAGAAAACTAAAAATATCACAAAAACCGCATTCACAAAGTCGATACTTTTTGTAAAAAATGTGATAATGTTCTAGCCTCAACATGCATCTAGTTCAACATGCCTTATATTCTTCTTTCCACTCCAACTACCTAAGCGTTTTTTTGCTTAGGAAATGTACCTAATTAATGCAATGGTAGTGTTTCAGCAACTGACTTTTTTGATTTCAGCCCGCTCTTTGATGGTTGATCTCTTAAGCATAGAGATTATGGTAAGTTTCATCTCATCATCATAAACTCATTCGCCAGCCCATTACAAAGCACGGATTTTCCCTCCAGTAAGAGAAAGGTTTTGGCCATAGTCCACCACGTTGGTCAAGTGCAGGGCAGACTCATCATACCTTTGAGAACATTATGAAGATTTTTCAGGCATGCAGGTTGTCTCAGGATTTTCTGCGTGGAACATTTTACTGCGTTCTAAGTTATCGCACTCAACACTAGCTATATAAAGCTTAGTTTACATTGTATAGACAATGGGAAACCATCTAAATCCTACAGTAACAGCTGGACCATTGGCTCAGTACAAAGTATATAGTAGCGCAGTGGAACGGATTATTTCGGTATCTCTCTAATAAGAGCCGGCTTATGCCCTGCAGCGCGGAATTAAAAGGTTTAATTTACTCCACTGTATCGTAAAAGCGTTCAGTATTAGGAGATTAAAAGCCTGTATTTTACATGCTGTGAAACGGATAAGGAGTTAAAAAGAGTATCGATATCTAGGGAAAGTTTTTTTAAGTAACTAAATACATACTAACAATAAAAATAATAATAATTTGAAAGCTATATTGTAACGATTGCAATCCTGAAATCACCCTCTTATTGACAGATACTACTCTCTCAGTATTGGCTAGATTATGTGCGTTTTAATAATCGTAGTTATAATTGCCTTCAGCCAAACATGACTGAGATCTATAGTATACATTTTGCAGTTACGCAATCAAATATCAACTCTTACTTTAATTTTGAAGGAAAATATTATGTACTAGCTGATGCCCGCGACTTCGTCCGCGTGGATTTAGTTTTTTCGGTTCCCGCAGGAACTCTTTAATTTACGGGATATAAAGTAGCTGTGTTATACCAGGCTATAATCTATCTCTGTGCCAACTTTCACCCAGATCCGTTTAGCCGTTGGGGCATGATTGAGTTACAAACATCCATCCATCCATACATCCATCCATCATCCAAACAGTATCAGTATAGATAGTGATAGTGAGTAAACCCATACTGTTCTCAAAGTTGTGTGAAGTTTGCCAACCCGTATTTGGCCAGGATAGTGGATCATGGGCAAGCTTTTTGATACTGAGAGAAGTTTCGTGAGGCGATGATCGTGATGAAATATATTTATAATCTTTTAAAAATATGTTAGCTATATCTGTTATGAAAAATATGTATAAATCTTTAAAATATTAGACAGAATGATGCCACTATACATCGTCCGCTTGGATTATTAAAAACCCGGGATCTTGATTTACCGAGGTAAAAGTAGCCTATGTCCTCCAGCTCCAGGTCCTAAACTATACCCAAATTAAGTCAATTGCTCAACGAAGCAATTGACTTAATTTGGGTATAGTTTGTTTGTTGGCTTGTCCTTCAATCACCCCACTGTTGTGGGGTGATTGAAGGACAAGCCAACAAACAAACACCCTTTCACATTTCTAATATTGATGTAGAAACGGATGAATATTGATAACGACATTGCTAAATTATCCTAATTAGGTATTTAACGCGCTTCGATGACTTATACCTTTAACTGTTATTTACACTGTAATGATTAAGATTGCTTACCTTAATTAATAGCCTAATGTCATGTGCACACTTATACACACTAAATAGACAGTGATAAACTGTTTCGGCATTCCAGACTTTTTTTAAATAACGAAATTAGGTACTAATTGTGTTGTATCACAAATATTTGCAAGATTGTTTTCATTTGTACGTTTCTTACAGCTTAGCCTTACTATCTAGATATACTAATATTATATTATTATTGTTTGTCTGTTTGTTTATCTGCTAAGCTTTAACGGCCTATCTGTTCAACCGGTTTTGACCAAATTTGGTATAGAGGGATCCCGGGAAAAGATATAGCTAAGTATTTTTGTCCCGGAAAATGAACGCGTCCTAAGGCATTTTTCAAAAACCTCAATCCACGCGGACGAAATCGCGGGCATCGTAATATATTATTACCGTTTAGTTCAAGTTCAGGGAAAACCAGGAATTTCTTTTCCTGTTTGTGCGCACGTGGGGACATGATGTGGGGACAGACAGGTAACACTCAAAAAGCTTAATGATTAATTAATTATTATTGAAGGACAGAAAAACTTTTATTTCAGTAATCTTTCACTTGTACCAAACTCTATCAGTAATGTTGATCTTATTCCGACTATCCGTTGAGTTCTGAGTCAACGCTAAAAGCATGTCGTCTCCAATTTACGTCCCGTGTCACACCGCACTCTGTGCATCTCAGGCGGTGAGACATTTCACTTTCATATTTTACGTTTTAAAATATTTTTCTTAAACAAAGGCCAAAGAAAATACTTAAGCTCAGATCTTAGTAACGTTACACAACCAAACGTTACTAAGATCTTTAAATACTGGTCATTATTATTGAATTTATACGACAATTTCACAGAACCTATCCCAGATATTATAAGAAATATAAACATAATTTATTTGGACCTTTTTTTTATCCACTACAAGTTAGACCTTGACTGAGATCTCACCTGATGGTAAGTGATGATGCAATCTACGATAAACCTGCAAAGGACGAGTTTTACCCACGAATTTGCAAATATATGTGTAACATTTAACAAACAGTTAAACAAGAAAACTTAAAACGTAGGTACAATAATAATCATTCCAAAACGCAAGTCATTTTCTGGGCCAGCGGTAGAGTCTTGACTCCTGACATAGCATACGCATCGCAAAGATACTATTTATATGAAATAGAGATATTTACTACTTTTACTTGAATGCATCCTGGTATGGCGCACTGAGAAAAATTTCCTTGTTTACCTTCCGATTTTTACCTTCTAAAACCGATTCCGTCCAAAATTGGGTCTTTTCCTTCCACCGATTACCTTCTGAATCGGGGAACTGCCAAATTCCTACCGATATTTAGAAGGTAATGAATTTTATCCGTCTAATACGGAAGAACATAAAGGAAGGAATTTTTTTGGAAGGAATTAACCAAGAAGGAATTTCCTTCCAGCTAAATATTCCTACTAAATAAGGATGCATTATAATAATTCCTCCCAAATTTATCCTTCCAAATTAGATGTTAATGTCCTTCTGAATTCAAATCCAAAGTTGTCGGAAGGAAAACGCAGCTAACCTTCTGATATTGAAGGATATTTACCCTCTTAACTAGTGGAAAATAAATTGACATTACTATTCCATCAAAAAAGAAAGGATTAGAAAGGCTCGCTGGAAGGAACTACCATCCAAATTAGATGGATCACACTTGGAGAGAATAACACAAGGAGTATCCTTCTAAATTAGATGATAATATCCTTCTAAATCAATTATAATTTTTCGGTAGGAACAGTGTCGGAAGGAAAACGCATATTTACCCTCCGAAATTGAAGGATATTTACCCTCTTATTTAGTAGGAAATGAAGTGACATTACTATTCCATCAAAAACGAAGGGATTAGAAAGGCTCGCTGGAAGGAATAACCATCCATATTAGATGGATCACATTTGGAGAAAATAACACAAGGAACATCTTTCTAAATTAGATGATAATATCTCTCCAAACAAATTGGAATATTTCGGTATTGGAAGGAAAACGAATAAGTTTTATTAAATAGAAATTGTAACACCGAATGTAGTACCCGACCCGACCACTAGATGTCGCTACGCGTATATTGGCTCGCGGTATAGGGTGGCGCCGGTCAAACACATATATATCGCCAAGTCCGCTTGTATCGGTACCTGCATCGTGGCAAATGGTGCTTCCACCTAGTTGGAACATTCATTGAAAGCGCATAGCAGAGCATAATCATAGGTGGTATACGGACCCTTGCTACGACAGGGCGTTTTGAAAGCCTATAATTTTGCAAAAGCCCGCTTCGTATTCGCTATCGCCTTAGGTAGGTAATATTTTGTCTTCTAGGTTTGGAAGGTTATTTATATTTACCGAACAAATATGACCAAGTATGTATTTACCGTCATTTATTTTCCTTCCAAAAATTACCTTCCCTTTTGACTCAGTAGGAATTTCCGACCGAAATTTGGAAGGTACGTATTACCCACCGAAATAGAAGGCAGACATTGTTTGGAAGGAAATTTTGGACGGTAATAATATCCTTCCAAGTTGAAAGGTAAATTTCCTACTGAGTCAAAAGGGACGGTAATACCTTCCGTATTTCGGAAGGTCTTTTTTCTCAGTGCGGCCGTAATGGCATACCTACCTACCGCGTGCGAATGCGTCGGATTGCAACGTTTAATTAGCAGTTTCTTCTATGACGTTAAATAATAATAAATTAAATATAGTTTAAGAACCTTTATGAATACTATGAATAAATGCCAATATCATATTCAAGTCCTTCGCCGCGCTGGCTTTTAAGTCTCAAGTTCACGTAGGGGTAGCCGATACCGCCCGTTGTGACCGTGGCCGTGCCTGATGTATGGAGATTGTCGTACGCCATTATTGCCTGGAATGGAAATAATAAAACTAAATAACTTCCACAGTTAACTTCATGATTCAACCCTTCGCCAGCCCACTAGCAAGAGTCTTTCAATCTTTCTTTAAATTCCCGCGGGAGTCCTTAATTTTCCGGGATAAAAAGTAGCCCATGTCTCTCTCAAACATCGGTCTAAAACAAGATCATACAAAGGTGCAAAGGGATTCTTTGAAATTGGAAATATATCTAATCCTAATATTATAACCTTTGTCCACTTTTTTTCTGTTAGTTTTAAGACAATATTTTGTACAAAAATAATAAAAATAAAATAAATATAAATGCAAAAGTGTGTTTGTTTGTTACTTTGTCCTTCAATCACGCCGCAAGAGAGGAACAGATTGACGATTGATTTTTTGCATGGGTATAGTTGAGGACCTGGAGAGTGACATAGACTACTTTTTATCCCGGAAAATTGAAGAGTTCCCGTGGGAATTAAAAAACTTATTCCACATGGACGAAGTCGTGGGCATCAGCTAGTATTCAATAAAACTTAATACCAAAGCCAACTAATAATATTACTAAAATACAATTACTGCATTTATGTGTAAAAGATTAAGATCTGAAAGAGTTACCTAAATCTAATAAAATAAATTCACTCGCGTAATTATACTCGTATAGATCCAATATTACCTTTTATCTATTAAGGTCATAGGCATTAACTATTATTTACTTTAGGTCACAAAATTGTTTATGTAACAAATAACTGTACTTACATTTATTATTCTTTGATCGGGACTACTAAAGAAAACATCTTTCACTCTTTTCATGAAAGGAACCGCCATATACTCCGCTTTGGTGTGATAAATCAATTGTTTCTTGTTCGCATCTCCGAGAATCAAATGTTCGCATTTGGCTACCAACAGACTGGCCAGCAACAAGAATAGAATTGTTTGAGTGTTCCCGTTCATTGTTTGAAGTTAGAATGTTATGCACGTTCTTGTTTGGTTTATTCAAACAATTTTCCGGACGTGATTCTGCGTTTGAGCGTCGAGAGTACAACCACAACTGAATCAACTAAGTGGATTGAATGAATCCTCTTATATAACTAGGTAGGTATCTTTACAATTGTGTTCAGTCTCGAAAGGTCGAGATGTGTTACGATTTAGTCTTTATGTCTTGGACGAATTAAACATAATTAAGTAAGTCTATAAAGTTAATAGCATTAATTACTTATTGCTACTGATGACATATCTAGACGAACTTGTGTTACAAGTTATAACATAAGTCATTTTAAGCCGACAAAATTTTCTAGACATAATAATTAAATTTGATGTTTTAATAAGAAATAAAAACTGAGCAGTCATGCATATTCATATTCTGCGTTCCTAGTTCCTACCAAAAATTACTGCCAAGAAATTAAATTCAAACGGACTTGATTGTGTTTTTACTTTCAAAAACTGGTTTTCATTTCAAAAATAGAAGGGTTGCACCCAGTGGAGCAGACAATGGTCCAACGGAAATCGCAACTGAAGGCATTTTCCATTTTAAGCGAGGGTGAGGAAGGGTTCGTGTATTAGTCCGAATCCATTCCGTGTCTTCCGGCGAAATGTTGGAAACAATTCACTAGCGTATTTTATGGGAGGGTGTCAGAGTTTAGGTAAAGAGTCGGCTGCATTCACTTGCTAGAGATTTGACTGTGTTTTATAACAAGCAAATTTAACAGAACAATAACAACCCCATAGAGGCCGACTTGGTTCTTGAATCATTGTACATTGAAAGTAGCATTAAGACGCGTAGTAGGTACATAGAATCCGTTGATTGCAATACAAACACAGAATATAAAAACAAAGTGAAAACTTTTATTAAAAATATGTTATTTTTTATAAAACAACGGTCTCTGTGTTATAAAAAAGGTACCTACCTAAGTACTTTTTCAAAAGCAACTGGTTAAATATTACTGATATGAAACTTTGTGTTTTGAAATAGGTACTTTTTGTGTCGTACTTAATCAACTTTTATAAAACACATACGAAACTTTTCAGAGTACCTATCTACTACCCGCTAAAAGCTGTTTACCCCTGATAAAGGCAGTACAAATGCGCTTAGCGCATCTTTTAGGGGGTCCTGTTATCGCGAAAATTCATGTGGGTATTACGTCTCTCTTGTGAATACATTTTCGATACAAAATAAGGCAAACTGGCAAATAGAGAGTCGTTTGTGGAGAGAACGTATATTTAGAAAACATATTTTGTAAAATATGTAGGTAAAATTTAAGTAAAAAAGTTGACCGTTTGATGGCAAAATGATGAGAAGTTCAGATCTCTACCTTACCATTCTTAGTATTTCTCAAATATTGCCTGAGACCTTTTTTTTCTTAGCGTATCCTCTATTTTCGAAGTAGGCAATCATAAGTGGAAATAAATCTTTGGAAACACTGATCTGACTAAAGGCACTGACGACGACAAGAAGTTGAAACCTTTGTCAACTTCTTACAAATCCGTTGGCCTAAGTTATGCAAGTAAGGCCTCTCTCTCTGACCGTCACTTTTTCTTGTATATTAACTTGAAACGACAAAGAAGTTAATACTTTATCGTGCTACGAATCACAAAACTACCTGTACAAAATACTTTACAAATATCCTCATCTGTACCATAAAGTCCGAATAATGGTTACTTTTTAATTATGAAATTTAAATGATAAAAACTTGCTATCATGAAAGATAAAGTACGTCAATTTACCATTTATAAAGCAATAAATGTGAAGTTTATACACAGTTGATACGTCTCACAAATACAATGTGAATCCCATCGGGACCACCAAGCTTCGGCATTTTACGTGGAAGATAACCGGCCCGATATAATTTGTTACCCATTGCCATCTCTTATTACCGCGATAAGTAATATTATTGTAAAAGCCCCGATAAACTGTAAGAAATATCGTCCCCTTTTGTCCCTGTTCACTTGCGTTTACTTTGTAAGTAAATTAATATTGTGTGAAATGAACAGAAGTTTATATAAAACATTTACTGAATAATATTACAATTAAAACGTTCTGTAAATTTGTACCTTTAAGTAGCAATTACAGCATTAAGGTATTTTTTCAGGCAGTCAAATATTAAAAAAAAAAATTGGACGGTGCTGTGAAGATGTCAATCATTGTTGGGATTTAGTGCCATTTGGCATAAAGCTCTGGCATTTCATTCAAATAATTTTTTTAAAGTTAATGTTAGCTAAAAAGTCTCATTTAGTTTCAGGATCAGGTGATTTAACGACCTCCGTGGCGCAGTGTTGAGCGTTGTTGTCTTAATGTGACGAGGTCCTGGGTTCGATCCCTGGCAGGGTCAATTTGGGAATTCATAATTTCTGAATTTTCCCTGGCCTAGCCTGGTGGGAGGCTTCGGCCGTGGCTAGTTACCACCCTACCGGCAAAGACGTGCCGCCAAGCGATTTAGCGTTCCTGTACGATGCCGTGTATTATTTTATTTATTAGGTAGATACTTCCAATGAAACTTTTCATAGTCATAACATGACGAAATCAATCCCACACTATAAACACCTTCTCAGAAAAACAATTTGATAGCTTAGCTGATAGCTCAGCGATTTCCAAAGTGTGATTTGCACCTACGAGACCATAGGTTTATTTAATTTCAATACTTACTAATGATTTACTACTACTTATGATTTAGATTACTTACAATAAAACTTTTATGCAACAGGTGAACGTTACTGAAAATATTTAATTATTTTTTGTCACATTATAAGTAGTTATTATGATTTTCAGCACCAAACATTTTTTTTAAAATTGTCTGTTAGCCGTATTTTGCTGTAGTCTTAAAAATCATAAAAATCAACAAATGCTGTTGTAGATGCAAGCTCAATTAAGTAGCGAGGATGTTTCAAAATCACTTTTGGGGTCGAGGTTTAAAGTTTAAAAAACATTGGTCTAACTGAATCACCCTTTTGACTTCTTCCCAATAGTGTCAACTGTTAATAGACAGCGCACGTGGCAAGATTTAGCAGCTCCGCTTATCCCCGAAACTGCACCCAGCTCTCGTTCCGAAAGATTTTTCACGATTAATTTTCTGCTGCAGCCTGTCAATTCCATTTGTGCAGACACCCTTGACAAATACCGGGATTAGAGCGCCCTGTGTTGTGAGTTGTTTGTTGTTGTTATGGATTAAGGTATTAAGATATTTTACCAGAAATAGTTTAGGCTAATCTAATGTTATGAATAGCTATACAGTCTAATAATAAACCGGCCAAGTGCGAGTCGGACTCGCGCACCGAGGGTTCCGTACAAACCTGTAGTAAGTTTTACGATTTATGACGTATTAAAAACAAGACGAAATGAACCGCAAAACTAACTTTGTTTGTAGAGGTTTATTGTTAATATCAAAAAACTATGCTAGTTAGAGCGTTGGTTTTATTTTTCCTGTAAAACATACATAAGCTTCTATTGACCATAATTATTTCAGATTTTTCAATTGGTAAACTTCGGAGATAAGGGGGGGGGACGGTATTTTTTTCGACATTTTGCCCGATAAATTAAAAACTAATAAGCATAAAAATAAAAAAAAAACTGTTTTAGAATGTAGAAGTATAGCCCTTTTATATGATATCCCACTCAGTATAGTTATCATACTTTGAAAGAGCAACGGCGAACTTCCATACATCAATATTATTGAGAAAAAATAATTATGTACACGTGTGAAAAAAATATGTTTTTATAAGCGTCGAATATGAAGCTCACAGCAGCTAGATTTTTTTTTTATGAGCCTAGAAAAAAAAGATATTTCGTTTTAAAGTTTTGTAGGTTATGTGGTAATGTCCATAGAGGTAATATATCTCTATGGCTAATGTCACTTCTAAAAATGACAACCGGAAGAAAGCCACAAAAACAAAGACAGATGACAACCACAGACCAGTAAAACATTAGCACAACCACAGACAATCAGCATCAGTGCTGCCATAATATTCTTTCAATTATTACCATTCTGTTAGAGATTATTAAATAATGTATGCAAGGAAATTCACTTAAATAATATAAAATACACTAAAAAAAAGAGCAATACTATTATTTATGCAAACATTAATCAGACGAAATAATTAAATTTTTTAAAACGATACAAAATAATCTACTAATTTAGCTTTATTCTGGCTACTAGGTAGATTATACATAAAATGGTAACACTAAACTGAGAAACAGGAACTAAATAATCAAAAAAGTTTCTCTAAATATTTTATTTTTTTACCTAGGTTCAATTAATTAAGGTGAATACTTGATAAAATTTAAAAAAATAAGCAAATTACTTTCGTCTTTACCTTACTTGTGTACAATCAAGATTTAGTAAATGTGGTCAATAAAAATTTCGCCGTTGCTCTTTCAAACCCCCGATTTTCCCCCTTTTTTAATTAAACTAAAAATAATTTTCGATTTTTTTTTATTTTAATGATGTTAGGCCACTATTATACACAACTATTTTCAAATTTCATGTCGATAGCTTTAATAGTTACTGAAATAATCGACTGTGACAGACGGACGGACGGACAGACGGACGGACGGACCGAGAAAGTCGCACCATAAGGGTTCCATTTTTACCATGTTGGTACGGAACCCTAAAAATGACATGCAAATATAGAATTCAGATAATACCCAATATAATAAGTATAAGATAAATTGCGTTTTATAGAATGTTAAATTTTCAATATTTCCTTGGAGTGGTTAATTTTTGTTTTTTGAAATGACTGTTATTCGTCAATGAATCAAAAAAATTCGTATATCTTTCAACGTGAACTATCTTTAATTAAAATATAATTACAGCCGAAGGTCCTATAATAGGGGGCATGAATATGTCCAACGTTGATATCAATGAAGATTACACAAATAATAAAATTGTTAAGTAACACTACATTATTATAGCTGTCTCATTATAACCCAAGGCGACTTCATCTTGTATGAATAATACATTCATTACACTCAACTTTATGTACACACTTATAATATATTTTGTTTTTCATTACCAAACTTTCTTTTATCTTTTCTGCATTAATTGATTTGTCGATGTTCGTTGAAGTAGTATCAGAGCTTCTCAATTAAGGCGCGGTGCGGTTCGTATCGCGAACGCCTTCCGTTTTATTTATGGTCAGTCAATTGATTGAATTAGTGGACCTTGAGGCGCTTACTGGACTTGCTTTATAGAAGGGAATTTATATCATAGGCGCCGAACGCCCGTTTCTATTTCCAGTGCGACTCGAGTAAAAAACAACGCTCCATGAAAGTCTCGTGTTCATTATTCTGAACGTATCTCATGGTTTCATTATCGTTGACATTGAAATACTGTGGCTATTTAATTGGTTATATATTTCGAATAAAACAGTATTTGCCTGGTGGGAGGCTTCGGCCGTGGCTAGTTACCACCCTACCGGTAAAGGCGTGCCGCCAAGCGATTTAGCGTTCCGGTACGATGCCGTGTAGAAACCGAATAGGGGTATTGGTTTAATATAACTGCCACGCCCCTAACAGGTTAGCCCGCTACCATCTTAGATTGCATCATCACTTACCATCACGTGAGATCGCAGTCAAGGGCTAACTTGTAGTGGATAAAAAAAAAAAAAAAAAAAAAAGTATAAATTGACTGCTGCTTACCTTGCATTTTAAAACATTATTACGCGAGTAACGTTATGAAAAAAAAACTGAATTCATAACAATCAGATTCATTTGAAAACTTTAATTAAAACTACAAGTTAGTAGTCTGAATATATATATAAGGAAAAGGTGACTGACTGCACATATCAATGCACAGCTCAAACTACTGGACCGATCGGGCTACAATTTAGCATAAAGATAGCTATTATGACATAGATATCCGCTTAGGAAATAAGTCCGCTAATCCAGAAAGGATTTTCGAAAATTCAACCCCCATGGGGGTAAAATAGGGGTTTAAAATTCGTGGTCAAATTCTAGTGGTCAATATAATACTAATATTTAAGTAATCTTCTCACTTGTTGTTTCCCATTCTTTTGCTGAAAGCTGTTTGGAAATCACAAGATTCAAGTTCACTACTACGAGTACCATTAGTTTATTAGTGTTTTACATTTTCATGTGCAAACAATTTAGTTTTGTACAATAGTTTTTTAATCCTGTTACGAGCGATTTGCATGAACCTCTTGAAATTCAGATATGTCTATTGTCTATTCTCCGTAACATTAAGTTCAGGTGCACGTACAGGTTATCTATAGCCAGGTTCACCTGACCGAATCCGATACAGACGTGCTTTGCATGACCCAGCAAATACCCTCAGGAATATTCGATATAGTTCTATTTTAAATGGTGAAGTTTAAAATACATACTTTTAAAGAACTAGGTATCATTGCATGGTGCTATTCCAAAATATGCATCTAAACTAATATTATAAAGAGGAAAGATTTGTTTGTTTGTTTGTAATGGATAAACTTCTTAAACTTCTTTGGACTAAATTCTTTCACCTATAGAAAGCTACATTATCCGCGAGTAACAGGCTATATTTTATTTTCTAAAAATTAGAGATCCTTACGAAAATTGCAATTATGTGAACTAAGTCGGAAAAAACCTCTCTTCTGAGAGCTTGCGTGGCGTGCACTGCGTAAATAGTTAAAGTTACACGAAAACAATGTTATTATGGTGGAATTGTTCCTCTCAAAAAGTTCTATAAAAAAGTCCGCGATAGCATACATCTATCTTTTAAGGTTGACTCACAATAACCATTTTTATAGCTATATTGGGTATAGACTATTAGGATTATTAGTGCTACCCGTGCGAAGCCGGGGCGGATCGCTAGTTTTAAATATAGAGAGTTTAGCTGGTAGCTATTTAAAACTTGCTATACGAAGAATAGTAGGGTTTTTTGTTATTTTCTTTTTGAATTTCGTTAGGGTGGAATCTCATTAAACTTAAAAGTTAAGTATGTTGTTGGTATGTTTATAAAACAAACAAAAAAAACTTTGAATATTTACGAGTAAGTTTGATTTCGTTCAGCCAAACATTTTCTGCCGCAGAAATCAGCATCATCATTTTACCTACGAGTATGTAAAAGTTACACGGCCATTTTTAATCAATTATTTCGAGATATTAAATATCTCGGAAATCAATCTGCAATATGTCGGTAACTAACTGATCACCTTTGAAACAATTGCTCGAAAAAGAAGGCAAGTATTTTTCGTATTTTGACAAATATAATGATCGCTATTATAATATCTTTACGAGAAACATTTTACTTCGCCGCTCTAGATTTAGATTTTTTTTAATACTATAATACCTATCTCCTAATCTTGCAGACATAAATAGTACATACCCGGCACGTGTCTGCGATTAAAGCACCGTTGCAAGGTTCACCTGACACAAGTCCGAATGGTACGTGTTCCGCATCCAGTATCCAGCGCAACGCCAGAGGCAGGTTTACTATCTGAAAATAAAATTGCATTTTATATTACCCTTTCTGTCTCTTTTGTGGTTTGTTTGTCTACTTCTGAAATAAATTTAAACCTCCTTCCTCCATCGTACAGAAGAAAAATTCTATCCAAAAAACCGACTTCCGAGCTTCAACATCAACATTCAACATTCGCGTCAACTTTGCCTATCTTTGTTATACTCGCCCGACTTCAACATAGTGTGTAGAAATCAAAATTATTATTTACTTTACAGTGGCTTTGGAAGTCGGTTTTTTGGAAAGAATTTTTATTTTTAACTTTTTAGTGTACTCTAAATCCCCACGGCTTAGGAGTTCACCCTGCAGCATCAGGGTTGAGGAGTTGGGACTTGGGTTTAAGAATGAAGTCGTTGCTTGACACCTACAATATGAATTCAACATAAAAAATCCTAAATCGCTATTATTCAGGAGTTCTGTACCCTGCAGCATCAGGGTTGAGGAGTTGGGACTCAGAGTTGAATCGTATACACGTGACTTGATACCTACTACATGAATTCACCATCAAAATTTCCTAACTCCCTAGTTTTGAGGATTTCATGTAGTATGGTACACCTACAGCATCAGGATTGAAGATTTGGAGTCAGAATTTTTTATGGGACCACCTCGGGAGCTTCCTCTAACCAATGAAATTTTTTTCAAATCGGTTATGAAACCACGGAGATATGCACCGACATACAAAAAACAAAAAAAAAAAAACATACGTGCCGAATTGAGAACCTCCTCCTTTTTTGGAAGTCGGTTAAAAATACAATGAGTATTACTATTATTTACTATGATTACTGCTTCAAAGTCCTGATCATTCTAAGAATATTTTAATTATAATCAAATTATTCTTTGACTTCTTGAGCCTTTAACTAACTGATGTTCTTAGCTGACAATAATATTATTGTCAGCTAAGAACATCAGCTTGTATTGTATTACCACAATACAAGCAGTTTTCAGAAAATCTTCCACAGGCTTTTTCAAAATCCGCAATTTCTTCAGTACCCATTAGCAAGCCCTAATGGCTTATAGTAATTATTATGTATTTAATTTATGACTATTAACTATGTTATATAATTTACAACATTCCAGTGAATACTTTGCTTTATCGTGGTTCTTTGTAAAAAAAATTAGCTTAATATTTTAACATAAATAGCATTCATACACATAAAAAGCACGCTTCGGTGATTTGAGTCGTCGTAAGACTCACCTGCGAGCCCGGGTCACACGTGCTCTGCATTCAGTATCCGCGGAAAATGTCTTGTGCAGGTTTATTAATGTAATAACATTGCATTTTACTATTTTCTTATTGTTCTACTAAAATTTATACTCTAGCTCTCTTAAAATATTTTTTTTTTCATTTTCAGGAAAATATTTTCTGCAGTGTTAAAATGATTTAAACGTAATGTACCTATGTATATGTCTTAGAAAGTATTTGAGCTATTTATTGTTTATTGTTTGAAAGTTTATGGTAGGTACACAATGTTTCAAAAGCTTGTAAACATAGGTATGTATTTATTAGAATTAAGTAGAAAAGGGAGAAACGGTTATCACATTAGATTCATAATAGACGCAGCAGTAAACATAAGGTGTCGCTTTACGAAAAAAATGTTGTTCTGGTGCCGTTTATGTATGGTTTTAACTAGGTATTTTTGTAAAATAGCTTTTTTTACACTAATCTATACTTATAATAAAACTGTAACAGGTCCAATTCTGTACATTGAAGATATTTTGAAAATTTTTTTTGGAGGGCACTCATTATTCGATACTGAAGCCAAATCTGTAATTTTTTTCATTTTTGTCTGTCTGTCTGTCTGTCTGTCTGTCTGTCTGTCTGTCTGTCTGTCTGTCTGTATCTTGGCCGCGCATCACGCCGAAACTACTGACTGAATTCAAACGAAACTTAGCACGATTTGAGCCCATACTACGAGGTAGGACATAGGATACTTTTTATTCCGAAATTCTACCCCCGAAGGGGTGAAATAGGGGTTGAAAGTTTGTATGAAAGTCCTTAATTTCTGAAGTTATAGCCATGAAACTTGATATATGAGCTGCGGTTTGAAAATGAAAACATGTGTGATTCACAGTTTTTCAAAATTCCACCCCCCGAAGGGGTGAAATACGGGTTGCGATTTTGTATGAAAGTCCTTAATTTCTCAAGTTATATCCATGAAACTTGATATATGAGCTGCAGGTTGAAAATGAAAACATATGTGTTTCACAGTTTTTCAAAATTCCACCCCCGAAGGGGTGAAATGGGGGTTGAGAGTATGCATGAAAATCCTTAATTTCTCAAGTTATAGCCATAAAACAGCATTTGGGCTTTCGTTAAAATATGAAGAAGTACGTATTTCACCATTACAGGGGGATTATTACCGTGGGATAGTAATATAGGCTACTTTTTATCCTGGAAAATTAACGGAAAAACTTATTCCACGCGGACGAAGTCGCGGGCATCAGCTATAAAGAATATACATACATACATAGGCTACTTTTTATCCCGGAAAATTAATGAGTTCCCGCGGGAATCGAAGAAACTTAGTCCATGCGGACGAAGTCGCGGGCATCAGCTAGTGAAAAATAAATTGAGGAATTGTGATAGCTAATGCAAATAGGAAGTAAAGCTGGTATCAATATGATACAGTAAATTGAACTTTGTAATATTGTTTTGAGACCTCATCCCAAAATATACGCCAAGTCCAAAGTGTACACGAGCTCATGAATATTTCAGCAGTGTGAAGTTAATAAAGGAAGCCTCCTTTGTCTCGAACTGATGGGTTAATTACGGGATCGGACCAAATTCACTTTGGCTTAATTTGTTAGATACGACTTGCGATAGGGCAAATTAAATGGACAACAATCAAGATTTCAACATTTAGATTAAGCAAGGTTTACGATTATTTGTTTTTCTTTGGAATTACAAAAGTGTGAGACTTTAAAGTAACTGCATTTTAAATTTTATTAATTACCTAAATTTTATATTTCACTCTCTCTTCGCGTCGTATTCCTCATTACTGAGGGTCGTGACCCCTTTCCTTTAATCACTTATTGGTAGGAGTTTTCTTGGGATAATAATGCAGTGGGTTCCCTCTTCCCACGTCCTTCCGCATACGACTCGACTAAGAGTATTAAACTCTTGGGTTTTTGTAACGATTATTATCAGATGTTAGTGATAATAACCGGGACCGACGGCTTAACGTGCTCCCCGAGGCACGGAGGAAACTAAAAGGCCATATTTGAACCTCCAAATTCGGTGACCATCCAGTTACCGACTTGGGTCAACGTTGCTTAACAGTCGCAATCGACTGATATGCGTTGTCACAACTAGGCCACTCGTCCCTCAAATTTATATTTCACATTCATTTTATTGTCTCATCCATAACGTTCCTGGGAATGTAAGTAATATAAATGTATATAGGTACCTAGTCATCATTTCCTTTCGTGCATCTAACACTTTTAAAATAAAGTAGCTCTATTTTTCAGAAGCGGATACATAGCTACAATAGTAACTGGATCAGGTGGGCTATAATAAGGAAATTTTAATATATAATAGAAAATCTTATCCACCTAATTTAGATCAGCCACCGTAGTGTTAGGTAACGAAATACGTGACTGGAGTGCTTTAAGATCACAATTGACACATCCCTGGGTCCAGGAAATCAGGAACACGTGCCACGTAGCCATTGCTCGGTATGGCTTTTTGCCGATCTCATTTCATTATGGTTTCTTTGTGTGAGTGCAAATATCTAGATCTATATTAATTACAAGTAGTACTGTTGTGATTTTGTCACTCTGCATGTTCTATGCTTTTATAATTTTGCTGCTTTATAATTTTACTAGCTGATGCCCGCGACTTCGTCCGCGTGGATCAAGGTTTTTCAGTTCCCGCAGGATCTCTTTAATTTTTCGGGATAAAAAGTACCCTATTATTTAATCCGGACTTCTAACTTTACGTCTGCAAAATTTCAAAGCAATTGGTTCAGTAGTTACGGCGTGAAAGCGGAACAAACATACAAACAAACTCACTTTCCCATTTATAATATTAGTAAGGATTTTAATCTATACTAATAAAATAAATGCGAAAATTTGGATAGATGGATATTTGTTCGGTTGTCAGAACGGCTGAACAGAGGTGGATAAAAAACTACTACTACTAGGCTACTTTTTATCCCGAAAAATTATAGAGTTTCCGCGGGAACCACAAAACCTCAACCCACGCTGACGGAGTCGCGGGCATCAGCTAGTGCAAAATAAAGTCATCAAGATCACGTCGTGTTTTGCTGCTAATCCTACTAGCTAGCTACCATTCCTTGTCTTGGTAAATTGATATGCTAAAAGTGTACTTACCGTTTATATTATTTAGCTTATGGAATTGTCTGTCAATGTGCACCTAGCCGACGTGGTGATCTACGGCCGAACCCTTCTCATTCTGTGAGGAGACTCGTGCTTAGTAGTAGGCCAGCGAATAACAATGTAACTGCAGAGTCAGACAGGTCATATAAATTGAACTGAAAACTTTTATATGCATTTTCGAAATAGTTGCATTTTCTGTTCAGTTTATCTTACAAATTATTAATATGAAGAATCTATACTTTTATACTTATATATATTATAAATTCGAAAGTTTGGATGGATGGATGGATGTATGGATGGGTGGATGGATGTTTGTTACTCAATCACGCCAGAACGGCTGAACGGATCTGGATGAAATTTGGCACAGAGATAGATTATAGCCTGGAATAACACATAGGCTATTTTTTATCCCGAAAAATTAAAGAGTTCCCACGAGAGCCAAAAACCAGAAGTCGCGGGGATCAGCTAATTATTTACTCAATTGATACGGCAGTGACTAAAGCAGGATTATCAAAGTCAATGTTAGGTGGACTACTGCTTAATACGTGACTTGCATGGTTAAGGAGCATAATTGGCACATCCCGGAGTCCAGGGAACCAAGGGACGGCGTATGTCTGATAAAGCTTTCTGCTGTCGTCATTTAATTAAGGTTCTAAGTGTGTGTGTATTGATTGGATATGTGTAAGTTACGTAGGCTCGTAGTTAAGTGTCTAGTTAGTAAACTACCTATGTTATTAGTATCATGTTACTATTGTTTCATGTTACACAAGCTTAGCATAATCATTTGCATTAGGTAGCAAGTACAGAGTGATAGCTTAAGCTATACCTACCATAATTATATTATGTTCGTTATAACTTTTATGCTATTATAATATTATTAACTAGTTTTTACCCTTTACGTTTTTAGAGTTCAAAACCAAATAAATTATAAAGGGAAAAAGGGACCCTTATAAGATCCATTTATTGTAGGCCTATCTGTCTACCTGTCTATGCGTAAAAGCCCCTTTAAATTGTCAGAAATGCGCTTAAAAATCGGCTTATACCATCAAAATTCATTTATATCCTTTTATAAGTGTTCACCACGATTAAGAACCCATAAAACTCACAACAATTTAATTAAAGACTTCGTAAAAGAACCTCTTACTTACGGCTCACCTCAAAATTTATAATATATCACTGCACGTAAATTGCCAACCTTAAGCAATACAGATCAATCAAAATTCGCAAATCTACAGCGTGTTTATTTATTTATTCGCTTCTCCCCATAAAGCTCAACTTCGCGAAAGCTACTGAGTCGGCGCGAAATGATATCTAGAGAGGGGGGCAGTCACCTCTTGGACGCCAGACGGGGTGGCTGTGTCACTTTTCTGCCCAAATACATCGCGATGTTGGCATAAACTGTCGAATTTATTTACGTAAACAATTTCTACATAACTCTAAATAAAAATAAAATAAAATAATGGATTGAAATAAAGTTTTCTCATGTGGATGATAAGATAGTGATGTGTGAAATGCAAAGTGTTATTAATCACTAATAAGTAGTGTCAAGTATGGTCGCGGGTGCAATTATAATAGGAGACAAACGTGCATGGAACCAGTTCAAGTCTGTGGTGATTTTGCATCTTTTGTTTACTTTTCACGCGATAAAAGGTGAGTAAAAAAGCTCAAGTGTGCCCTTTCGCCAATTAAGTTGCTTTTGGAAGGCTTAAACGATATAAATGGAACAGATAAGAAGCACGTTTCGCTTTAAGTAAAATATTTCGGAGAAAAAGATTAAGGTTTAATTTAATTAATGTTTCTCTTAATTAAATTGGCTTAGTCATTTGCAGTTCACAGTTCTAGTTTAATATGTGATTCACTATTCTGAACTTTTTCACTAAGCAAACTTAATATAAGTTTTATTTTTAACGTCTCATTTCATAAGTACCTAATTGAAATGGTTTGAAATTTTATTTATTGCTATTCAATATCGCTTAATTTCTTACCATTTGAAAGTTTTACTAGCAATCTAAGTAGATAGATAATTAAGCTTTTTATAGTTAGAATCAACACATCATTACATCAGTGCTTTTTGTATAATATTCTTGATTGATAATATTAATAGGATCATTAGGGGTGTGAAAATCATGTTAAAATAAAAATTCAGGTTTAGTTATAATGAACCCATATTCTTCTGGTTCATATCCTTATGGCGCATGCGTGTTATAGGCACACAGGTGAACCGATACCCATCATCACCCAGCGTGTAGTTTAATTTAGTAAGAACCGGTAAATAGGATTTGAGCTCTACCTACTGTGCTATACATACCTACCTGTCTTCTTACTTATTTTAGATGCAAATCAATAATTTTTTGAAAGCTAATTCTAAGTTCATTATAACACTAAAATTACTACTTCATCCTTTACATGACAGTATGTATTTCTGGCCTCTGGGTAACCAGTGAATTGGGTATTTGACAAATAGTCAAATCCAGGTCAAATCAGCAACTTTTTTTCAAATGTCAAAACGCGTCCTAAGTATGGAATTTATATGAAATTTTAAAACGTGACGTCATTAAAGTTCGACGAACTTTAATCTTTAATCGATTGTTTAAAATTGTTATTCAACATAAAAAATTTATTGTACGTGGATATTACGACTTTTGGGTGATCATCTATTTAATAATCACTAAAAAATAATTTATTTGAATAGTAGTCAAATACCCAATTGTGATGTGACGTCACAGATTGTAGTTACGTGTGTGTGATTTGATTTTTATATCTAGGCAGTACCTATTAATGGACCTTGATACTAGAAATATATTAGTCTCAGAGTAAGGATCCTTACTCTGAGATATTAATGTTAGTTTCCGGGTCATTATTGAGTATCTACCATTCATTACCTTTTTCTTTCAAAGTATCTACCATTCCATACCTTTTGTTTCAAAAGCCCAAAGTCGGGCTCCAAGGATCAAGGAGCATCCAGCTGATACCATCGTTGGAAGAAGCGACCCCGCCACATTACGGTGCGTGGCTGAAGGCAAACCTAAACCCACCATCCAATGGTATAAGGATGGCGTACCACTTGCACCTATCGACCATCCCCACAGGGTGTTGCTAGAAGATGGACTCTTATTTCTTAGGTAAGTTATGTCGCGATTATGTTACTTACGACAGAATTATAGGTAGGTAATATAGAGTTAAGACGATTCCTTTGTCCTACAATGGATGAGTGAATGAACTAAGACGGTTCCGAATATTTTGTTCGTAGTTGTAACTGAATCTTAACGAAACTTGTGACTGGACTCGTACGGTATGCGAAAGCATATTGCTTAGCCATCGTTAGAATGGTCACAGTTGATTTAACTTCGGAATGCATTGATGTAGAATTTTAGTACTCATTCTATTTCAATGTCGGAATGTTACAAAGCCTTGTCAAAGACCATGAACATATCAGTGAATTCACCAAACACACCAAACTTTCGTCCATTAAGAGCCATTTGCCTTCGCCTTTTTCGCATCAGAGTTTCGGAAGTTCTTGGGAAATTCTTACATCAGCTCGGACAACATATTCTAAAAAACTGAAACCGAAAAGCAAACATTTTCCTCGTGCAGTCTTGTTGATAAACAGCATGTAGCCGTTTATGCGATGCATGAACGTTTATGACGGCAACTAATCATATTTTACGGGATTTTACCTCCAGAAGTGTAGCTTATCTTCCTTTTATGACGTCATTTTGGTTTTAGGGTTATGCGTAGTAAGAAGGAGAGCGACGAGGGCGTGTACTGGTGCGTTGCTCGTAACACGGTCGGGGAAGCGGTTAGCAAGAACGCCACCCTTACCATTTCAGGTATGAATAACTAATAGCTTCAAAATTCTAAGAAGTATCGTTTTATTGAACACGAAAACCAAGTTTGGGTAATTTCCTATTTTTGATAAAAAATTAATTCTTTAAGAAGGAGCTTCGTTTCACCAAAGTGTTCACAAAGTTTAACATTCGTAATTTTTTTTACTATTCTTTTAAATTATTCTCAAAAAACTATTAATCTTTCAATTATTCTCAAAGGAATGTAATAAACGAAAAACTTTTATTACCTAAGTCTGTAGAAAGTGCACGTATGCTGAAACTACTATAAATGTACCCAGGGGACATTTTAAACACTTTGAAATTACTGCGCTTAGTCTCAAGCGTTTACTTGAAGTTTTAATATTGTTCTGTAAGAGGGGTAATTAGCATAATGCAAAATATATTCGAGTTCGTCCCATGAACTTACAAAAGTGTAAGAGAATTTGTTTAAAAAATGTATAGAGAATAATATGGTTGATGGTCAAAATCATTTCATGCGCGGAGTTTTAAATCGTAGCTTAAAAAAATATTTAATCACTAAATGAGCCCGCGGCTTCGTCCGCGTACCTATATTAAGTTTTTGCATTCCCGTGAGAATTTCCGGAATAAAAAGTAGCCTACCTCCTTCCCCGGGATGTAACCTACCTCTATACCAAATTTCATCAAGATCAAATGAAAAAGTGGGCCGTTAAAGCGTAGCAGACAGGCAGACAGACACACTTTAATATTTATAATATTGTAGTAAGGATTCGTATTTAGTCACACACACTTAAAGCTATGTATTTTTTGCAGTATTGCGAGATGATTTTAAAAGTGAGCCCAGAGATATTAGAGTAGCTAGCGGTGAACCAGCATTACTAGAATGTTCTTCCCCAAGAGGAGTTCCAGATCCTTCAGTACATTGGACGAAAGATGGGCATACTTTAGATGTTGAAGTTAATGGAAGGTACTCGTATTTATACAATTTACTTTAAGTCTGTATAAACGAGGTCATATTGATAGTTATTAGTTTCAACTTAAAATATAGTTAAAAATAAATTAGGTAGGTACACTTGCAACTTGCACCAAGCAAGGCCTCAGGGCCAGGCGTTAATGCAAGACGCCTCGAAACTAGGGCTTTCGAATACCGGTTTTTCTCAATACCGGTATTAATACCGGAATTATTTTTTTCAATACCGGGATCCCGGGATCCCGGTATTGGAAAAAATTTAAAATGTGATAGATGTTTTTTAACTTAAAATTAGTCTTTTCTGAAGCAAACGGCACCATAAAACAAAACAGCTTTTTCATAAAAAAATTTTTTCACCAAATTAACTCAAAAAAGTGCCATTTCTGCATAAATTTAGTGAAGAAAAGCCGTTGTTTTTCACTTAGCGAGATTTTTTTTTGGATTTAGAACGCTGTGGTTGATTATTACGCTGTGGATTGGTATGTCTATTTCACTGTCTCACGAAACGTTAAGTACCTAACTCCTTCACTCTATTTTATATCATGCAATATATTTTATGAAATTGTATTTTATTTATAAAAAATCACCAGGTATGGATTTTAGATTTATTTGTATTTTGAGTATTGAGATAGTTATTTACGCGTTGACTTAATTCTTAGGAAACTATCGTTTGTTTCATGTATGTCTATAAGGTGAAAATTACGGACCACGTAATGTTCTGAAACTCCATCACATCATTTTAAATACAACCTTTTTGAGTAATACTTATATTATTATCAAATAATCAATTTCTTATTCATATCAATCAGAATATCAACTGTATGATTTTTAAAACAGAACTATTTTTGGATGAATTCTTACGAAAATATATATTTTTAACCTCCATTGAATTTTGAACTTTTAATATAAAGTATATTTGAGACGCACTTTCTCAACGTACACACAAAATTAAATAAATATGGCAGAGAGTTTTAAATAATTAGTGAAATTAGTGTCGAAGGTTGTAATTTAAACTACTATCGTCGTCGTCGTCTCAACCTATAGACATCCTGGGCGTAGGTCTCCTGCATGGATCGCCACAGAGCACGGTCTTGTGCCCCTTGTTTCCAGCGGCTCCCAGCTACATGCTTGAGATCGTCCGTCCACCTAGTGGGGGGTCGTCCAACACAGCGCTTCCCGGTGTGAGCCCGCCATTCAAGCACTTTGGGACCCCAGCGCCTATCGGTTCTACCAACTATGTGCCCCGCCCTTTGCCACTTAAAGCTTGGACTCTTCGGGCTATGTCGGTTACTCTGGTTCGCCTACTGATCTCCTCATTTCTGATTTGATCACGCAGGTATACTCCAAGCATAACTCTCTCCATCGCCCGCTGAGTGACCCTGAGCCTTCTTATCAGGCCCAAAGTTAGCGACCATTTTTCGGAGCCGTAAGTCATCACTGACAACACGCACTGTTCGAAAACTTTCGTCTTCAGGCACTGAGGAATTTTGGACGAGATGTCGCGGAGTTTCCCCAACCCTGCCCAGCCGAGTTGGATTCGGCGGTTGACCTCTTTCTCGAAATTGGACCTACCTAACTGGACTGTATGTCCCAGGTATATGTACTCATCAACAATTTCGAGTGCAGAATTCTCAACTAACACAGGTTGGGGCTGAACGTGTGCATTAGAAATGATCTTTATCTTGCTCATATTCATTTTTAGGCCCACCTGTTGAGGAACTACTAAATGAGTAATAAACGATATTTTTGTAAGAAGTAAATCGAAGTCGAAGAAAACGATAATATTTCAAAACAAATTAATCTAAAATTCAATAGTTATTATTTAAAAGAAAATCATATATCATAATAAAACATGCATTAGTTATAAATCAGATTTCTGAACGTTTTGAGAGACAATGAAATAGAAATGCCAAGACACAGGGATCTAAATTCAAACACTATTTTTTCCCTCTGAGTGAACAAAAACGACTTTTCTTCACTGGTTTTAAGCAATAAAAGCGCTCTTTTTGAGCTAATATGCTTAAGATACAAGTTTTAAACTTAGCCGAATAAAAAACAGTGGCATCTACCAAGAAATATACGTAATAGTCACTGTTTCGTTTATAGTGTCACCAATACCGGTATCCCGGTATTAAACATTTCAATACCGGTATTGAAAACCGGCGAAAAAAGTCCGGGATCCCGGTATTGGCCGATACCGGGATCCCGGTATTGGAAGCCCTACTCGAAACTGTTGGATCACATTTTTTTTTGTCTGGCCACACTGGTGAAACTATAATACTCATGTTTGAATCACAATGCGGTTTGTATGAACTTAAATTTATTATTTATAGGATAACAATAATAGATGGTGGTAATCTGAAGATTCTAGAAAGTCTACCGACAGACAGCGGTGTGTATAGATGTGTGGCGTCCAACGTAGCAGGGGAAAGACAATCACGTCCTGCAACGTTACTCGTATTACGCAGACCGCATTTTCTAGTGAAACCCAATAACATAACGGCACTAATAGGTCAGAACATCGAGTTTCATTGCCAGGTAAATAATTACATATAAGTGCCCGTTCTATGCTATAATTTTCTCTCTATTTGATTACGATAAAGGTTCTCAAAAGTTAATTTCATTAATTGCTCTATTTAAAGGTAGGTACTTTATAAGGAATATTACGTTGAAGCGAATTTAAATTTAGTCGCATGTTTTAAAGATTAATGATGATGAAGCATTTTGTTATTAATTATTCAACACCTCAACCTCGCGACTTGCTATTAGAATTTCAATTTTGAGCGACATACTTAAGCTACGCCTAGTGACATCTTTACAGGCACAGCCCGAACGTAATAAGCCTGCAATTTTATTTTTGTATCATTGACTGTAAAATATTATTCACTTTTACAATACTCTAGGTTATTTTATCATGTGTTGTAAACTATAGAGATAGCATCTCTTTTCAGGCATCGCCAGAGGCAGACGTATCTGTCACGTGGTCACGAGATAAAGGGTCATTATCACCGTACGCAATAATACGTCGAGGGTCGTTGAGAATAGATAGGGTTGTTGAATCGGACGGAGGGACTTATACGTGTAGAGCTGAAAGCCAGGCTGGATACACCGTGGCTAGTGCATCGTTGACGGTTCATTGTTAGTACTAATTTAGATTAGTAATTAGTACCCTTCCCATTACCCTTCCTTATATTTTGTATTTTAGGTATAGATATACCTACCTGCTTTTGATAAAATACTTTTTGCTTGCTTCATGCTTGATTTGTTCTCCTATTGATTTTCAATATTTTTAAACAAACAGAACTTACCCATCATAAAAAAAAAAACAACAATCATAAACAAACATATTATCTGCGATAGCTTTATGTGCATATATGAAACCTGAGTTTGTTTATTACGGAATTTAATTACTAATTCTTATATGTTGTAGCTTTACCACATTTCACTCGAGTCCCTTCTGACCAAACAGCATGGGAAGGAGAATCTGTTTCATTTCAATGCGAAGCCGATGGTATGCCAAAACCTATTGTATTCTGGACTATGGAGGGCTCTCAGGTATGATACCGACTTCAAGTTTCAAAACGTAGCAATTTAGTACATAAACAGTTTCTAAGTGACTTACTTGTTTAATAACAGGAACTTGTCTTTCCAAATTCGGTTCATGGAACGGGGTCTCTTTATTTGGATCGAGTGCTTACACAACACGCTGGTAGACTGACTTGTGTTGCTGTTAGTGCAGCTGGAAGTGCTCTTCATACGGCAACTTTACAAGTAAGTCTTATGTAACACGTTTATCGATAATGGGTTGTCGTAATTGTTCATTATTTGGTCTATTGATTTGGCTTTATTGAATCAGAGTATCAAACATGACATGTTTTTGCACTGCTCGTAGGTCTTGAGACGAGAAGCTAACTCATATAATGCTCATTCTGAAACATCGTCTCCGTATCCTGAGTATGGTGATAAACCACAAAACTTTCCACCAATGACACAGTATGAGCTTGTTCAAGCACGTCGATATCTTCAACAAGATGTGCTAGCTTTAAGACGAGTAGAAGGAGTATCATCGACAACGTTGAAAATAGTTTGGGATGTAAGTTTGCAAAATTTAAATTGATGATTATGACGTGTATTATCGAGTTTAATTAGTTCCTGACCATTTAGAGTATCATCATGTCTGACATTTCATTTCAGGTATTAACAGATTACAATGAATATTTAGAGGGCGTAAAAATATGGTTCAACGGTACCTCTTTAAACCGCCAACACGCTATAGACTTCCAAAATTTACACCAGACAAATAATTCCCTAGAAAGTTTTATGGAATTAACCAAATATGATAATTTTACAATGACTACTGTTCATAACAGTGGTTCGTCGAGCCATTTATTAACAGGGTTAATGCCGTATGCTAAATATAATATATTTTTGATGCCATTTTACAAATTGCTACTAGGCAAACCGTCCAACATGAAGAGTGGTCTCACAGAAGAAGACAGTAAGTAAATTATTGAGAAACAATACTTTAATCTCAATAAAAACACATATAAAGTACTCTTACTATTTCAGTTCCAACGGCTCCTCCACAAAATGTTTCGGCAGGGGTTATTAACGCTACATCAGCTTGGATACGCTGGGAGCCACCTCCTATACATACATGGAATGGTGAACTTGCCGGTTACTTAGTAAGTTACGACCGACCTAAAGTTTGTTTTACTATGAAACACTAAGTAGGTATTTGTTGTTGAACATACTCCTATTAAACTTGCTTTTCCCACACTTCTTTCCTGGATCATCATTACAAATTTAACTAAATAATTATGATAAATCAATTTGGATACTATAAAAATTATTGATGAGCACGATAAACAACAACAGCACGATAAAGAGCTAAGCAAGCTTATTGCTTTAGCAATAATACCGCCTTTGCACCCTTCTGTTTTATCTTGTTGATTGTCTTTGTTTTAAGTGTGTGCAATAAAGAGTTTTATCTATCTATCTATTGTGTTTTGTAGTGTGTATTGTTTTTGCTCACGGTGAAATAATGCACAAACAGATTGAGGTGCGCGTAGGTGGGAGCAACAACGGTCGGGTGGTAGGTCAGATGTCACTTGGCGCACGAACCCGTGCAGCAGCAGCCAGCTCTCTGCGCGCTGGTGGAAGATACAGTGCACGCGCAGCTGCCGTCACGCGACGTGGACATGGTCCCTTTAGTACGCCCACCCAAATACACATGCTGCCAACGCAGTCCCAGAGACATTACGTGCAGTAAGTTCATCAGCGCAATTAGTTAATTACATTTGTTATCTAATAGCCTAACCGGATCATTGGAATTTAATATTATCTCTTTCTCACAATAGTTTTACCTCTAAATAGTGATTCATTTACACACATAATTGTTTATGTTTTATCTTTTAGCCGTTAATTATTTTATTTATCTTTTAACTCATTCCATCCTTGTTCTTATAAAATCAAATAGCAGGAACTTTGTTTCAGAACGGAACCTGCGACTGATAAAGCAATAGTGACAATGTTCCAAGAAACTTGGCTCCTAGTGCTAACTTTGTTTCTATTAGCAATTATAGTGGTAGGGGCAGTTATTATTGTTTACTTACGGCGAAGGCAGACTAAACAGCGAAAGAGTCACAATACTGCTAGTAAGTTCTATGGATATTATAGCTCATGTTATTCGCTTGCTATCTTTCAAAGGTATCAATATTTATTAATCTGGTAAAAGAAAGTTCTCAATTTAAATTACAATCTTGCGAGTTTTTGTTCATAATTATTAGTCTGCTAAATAATAATAAACAACTCTAAAATGCAACTATTTTTAGGTACTCCAATAACTAATACTCAATGTTTGTTGGGTAAAGAAGCTGTATGGCTTCGCGAAAGGCCCTTGTATGAAGGGTCAAATGAACCAAGAATAGAAATATTAAATTGCCACCAAAGTTTACTGCACAGTAAGTTGAATTAATTTTCATTGTCTTCACTTTCACTGGGATTGCATTATATTACTTATTAACTTATTGATCAACGTACGTTTAAGGTGGACATACTATAGGTACTATGGCTATGGAGGCGGAATATAGTCTTCCACAACACACAAGTGCGGTCAATATGATGTCGCATGAAGATAACAGAAGGCACCCTCCGGAACCTTATGCATCTAGCGCTATTTATACAGAATTAAATTATCAGGTATTTTGCAGGCATTGTAATAGGTAGGCATTTGTATTTCTTTGTTGAACACGTGGAAATAATTCAACAATAGTTGCAGGATCATACAGATGCAGAAGATTCTTGCATAAAATGTGCAGTTAGTCCAGAATCATACGATAATAGTATGGCAAGATCGTTTGCTGATAGTAATCAATATTCCAATGAAGAATGTTCTACTTGTTGTCGGAGTAGTAGTTCAACTTTGACAAAAGATTATAGTGAAATGACAAAATGTGGAAATGAAGGCGACGATATTCAAGAGTTGTCATTAGATGAGTGTCCATCATGTAAAACAACTCAATCTCGATCATCTAGTCATCATGATGGGAACAAAGAATGGACAGCAATTGCTGATGTAGAGTACGACTATCCCCAATGGCAATGGTTGGGTAGAGAAAATAGTTTTAGGCAAATGGCTCAAGATTCAAAACATTCCAGTCAAGGGAGAAGAAGTGAACAAAATTGTAGAATGAATTTATGCGATATTCTTCCACCGCCGCCATATGAGAGGTAAGTTTCATGAATTTTAAACTATACTGAAAATGGGAATTCCAATTGATATCATTCATTATTTATTATGAAATTGTTGCAGAGAATCACCGTACAGGGAAGTGCATGCATTTACCACAAACTCTGGTGCATCAGGTTGTTCGGGTCATACATACCGAAGTTAATTAAATTCATTTCAAAATATCATTAGAATGTAATAAAAGCAATACTAAGCTTAGGAGAATGTACATAAACAATGTAAAAAGGTTGTCAAAATTTTTGGGTAAGAGATTTGGAGGATTGTTACACCGCTTTCAACTATTGTTTTGCTAAAATGTAAAAATTGACATTGAATTTTTTTATCTCATAGGTACTGAAGAAACATTGTCAATAATTTTTAATAATTTATGAGTGCATAAACAAAATTGTATAAAATAGTAATTTGAACCTAAAAGCGGTGAGTAAGATGGTACCTACTCATAAGGGTTGTAGCTTTGTGGACGTGTTTACATATAGACTGCCATATTACGTAATGTAGTCATTACATAGTTTATCTTTCTCTAGTGACTGTGATATAGTATAATTTTGATTGATTTTAATTTTGTACATAATTTGAAATGTTTGATATCCTTATACAATTTTACCCTTATTCTATTTATTGTGTGTAGTGTAACAAATTACTGGAAACAGACTTAAAACTGTTTACTGTTAACATTAAAAATAACACATTTGTAGAATTTTGTACAACCCGGATATCTAGACTTTAAAAAAAGCTGTTTGTATATTTTGATGACTCAGGAACCGGATTAAAGTACTACATTTCTATAAAGTGGTTTGACTGTTTCTTTTATTTTACCTAATTAATTTTTGAAAACATTGGAAACTGAAAGAATGAGCTGTGGAATGAGTGAATAGTCTTTGATGCGTAATTTTACGTCAGGCTATTACAATCGAATGACAGTTTTCTGAATAATTATTATGTAGGTACCCAATAAAACAGTCGTTTACGAGTAATCAAAACACTTCACGTAGCACTAAACCGGCAAATTACTTGTTAATCATGCACGGCACAATATAGTAATGGAGGATATTTGCCGTTACCTTGAACAAATAAAAAAAGTACCTACGTGGTTTGTGATAGTGCTGTACCAGTTTTTATAAATCTTTAAAAAAATATATACTGAAACGATTTGGAATTTTGATACCTAACCAATAGCTTTGATTTCTTATTACTATTAATCATTACATATTACCTTTTCGTTGGCAAATAAGTACTTAATAAGAAAAGTTTGACAAATCTTGGGAATTATTGTTACGTTGCCTTAATTTTCTCTTCAGTTTAGCATTTAGTTTGACTATGAGCGAAAGTTTCTTATCAATAATTAGAACCCCTAATCAGCTTTTCTCATAAATATCTAACATTTGTGTGGTAGATTCGCAGCCTGCGTTCCAACTTGGGGTGTTTCCATGGTAACCAGTCCCCAGTACGCCCTTGTTATTAATACCCGTAATAATTAAACTTGATTGCATTTCACACCAGGTGTTGGATGATGGCTCTTGTCAGAAAATAGACGGCGTAACCCCCTGTCAGTTCCACTGATATTTTGAAGAGCAATAATTACAGAAGCTAATAAAGATAATTTAGTTTGGAAGGTCAATCGAGTTAACATGGACATGAACTCTTATTACACGTAATATTAATATCACTATTTGGCAACTGCCATGATTTCGTCAGTGTAGGAAAATATCTTAATAGATATTAAATTATAAATGAAAATGTGGGGCACAATGGAAGGTGACATGGAAATTATGATAACATGGAGATCATACTAATATTATAAAATGTACAAGTTTATTTGTTTGTTGGTTTGTCCTTCAATCACGCCGCAATGTAGCAACGGATCGACGTGATTTTTGGCATGGGTATAGTTCAGCACCTGGAGAGTGACATACCTTTTATCCAGGAAAATTAAGGAATCAAATAACTTAACGTGAGCATCACCTCGTTATAGAAAAAATCAAAACCAGCATCGACGTGATTTTTGGCATGGGTATAGTTCAGTACCTGGAGAGTGACATACCTTTTATCCAGGAAAATTAAGGAATCAAATAACTTAACGTGAGCATCACCTCGTTATAGAAAAAATCAAAACCAGCATCAGAAATAAACTAGTACCTACGAAATCAACTTGAAACTCAATTTTCTCAGAATTTTATTTACTTTATCAATCACATCACCCCTGTTCAATTTTCAAGGAAAGCTCTTCGTCGCAATAAAAAGTCAAGTAGAGATATTTGAAGCGAAATATATCCGCGCCATATACCTAGCTACTTACTTTCCTGATCATTCTTGAAATTTTATAAGTTTTATATTACCTAACTTATAATTTTTTTAAATGAGCAGAATTATTACAGATCTTACAGAATCTTTCTAGAAACTAGTTGTAAGTACTCGTACTGTATCTTTAATATTTTTTTACATTTACTGATTAAAGTCATACGATTGGGCGTATTATTTTGACCACAACAAATAGCATTCAATCTAAATTAGGGAACACTAATCTATTATTCACCTTTAATTGTAACTAAATCAACTTTACTGATGTAAGTCACGAATTTTGGAAAATAATTACCAAAAATTCCCGTAAAATTAGAGAGCGAGGGTGCATGAATTACCCATAACACAGCGACTGAAAGTACTTTCATAGCTATAATTCGTACTCCTTCGACCCAGGGTTCCGTATGATATTTATAGGCACAGATAAGGTCTACAGATGCCGTGGAGTTTTCCTTCCCCTAATACTCGTTGAGTTATGGTTTCCAATTTCCAGTCCTACACTTCAGGTAGGCGGTGTCTCTAGCGAATTCTTGAAATATCGACTGCATACTTGTTTGATGAATGTTTCTTTGACTTGAATTGATTTCTACCCTTTATGGACTCAAGAATTGCAGACTGTTTACTTATGATACCTTTTCTGATTTGAATACGAGTAGGGACAATGCCAGAAAATTTATAGATTTTTGATTTATTTATTGAAAGTTTTTTTTAATGTACAATATGTGCTATAGTTGTAAAGGATAATGACGGAAAGTGGGCCCTTCTTGCGTCTTAATGAAATTAACGGTAAAACATAGGAAATATACTCAGGATTATATAATAAAAAAATCATTAAGATATTATGTGGGAGTTTGGAGTAATCTCACTTTTAAGTTTTGAAGCTAGAGTACAAGTGGTGCCATCTATTTGGCACAAAGTAAACTAAATTAACCTAATATATAATATATTTATTGACATGCAGGGTTCCGAAATACGTAAATAAATATAAATAACATAGATAATTATTTTATTCTTAGCTTTAATTAAAATAATGGTTTGCGTATAAGTTGATTTAGTTTACCTTGTGTCACCTAGATGGCACCACTTGTACACTGGCTCGCGCTACGCGAGTCATTCGCGAGCTAAAGTACAAGTGGTGCCATCAATTTGGCACGAAGTAAACTAAATTAAATTAATGTATAATATATTTACCGGAGCCCGCCACCGGTCGACGGCCGTCAACATGCCAGGCCTCACACACCCACCCAACAACCGCCCCGCCGACGGAACAGCCTTGCACGCGTCTGGCTGCCCCAGAACCGACGCAAACTGTTGCGCCGCGCCCCTACCAGGCCGCAGCTCCACGCCCGGCCAGCCAACTCGCCTCACAACCACCAACCTCCACCAACGCCCGCCCTGCAAGCCAGCCAGCCCAGCGAGTAGCGCAGACCGACCCGGACATCATGGCCATTGTCCGGGTAGTGCTTGAAGCGCTCGTGACCGGGATGACGGCGTACCTTAAGGGCGAGGACGCATCACAGGCCCTTACAGCGGGTGTGGCGGTGCTCACGCGCCTCCACGCCCAATAAGGCTAGCAACATGGGTCCTGCACGCGGTGGTGACTACGCCGGCCGCAGTGCGGACCCTCCACCGAAACCCCCCTCCCCAATCCTAGGGGCCCGTAGCCTCCTAGGCAGGCCCAAGCTAGCCAGCTTAAAGCAAACCACCGGGGCACAGAGTTGCCCCGCGCCCCGCCGGGGTAAGGAGGCCTAGCCTCGAGGCCCGTACCCCCGCTTGGCCCTCACGGACCAACCGGAGAAGACCCAGAACACAATATATTTATCGACATGCAGGGTTCCGAAATACGTAAATAAATTTATCTACACTAATGTTATAACATTCTACTTATGTTTCCAATACTTGACTTATAATTACTACTGTTATAGCGCAGATAACAAAACACTCAATTTAAGCAATTTCACATGATGGTATAATATCCACATCGATATCGTAAAATCTCATTATAACATCAATAAAACGCGACCAAAACCTGGCCTTATGTCAAAATCCTCATACAAGTTGTATAAAATTTTGATATTAGGCTGGCTTTTGAAAACAGTTGGGTTATACGTGAAAACTTCGTCGAAACTACTAAACTTACATACACAAAACTCTTTGGTAAGATCTTGTGCCAATTAAATAAAAAACGAACAGCGCGCGCTCGCTTCTGATTGGCCCTGCGCGCGCAGCTGCGCTCTCATTGGTTAGATTTTAATGGCGGCAAGTTCACTGTGACAATACACGTATATACATAAACTATTGTCAGCTTTTACTCTTGTTGTTTGATAAATTGCATTAGTGAAGATAAAGTAGTGTATGCAACTGCATATAACACGGGTATTAAAACACTCGTTACTAATAAGAAACTCGCTGCGCTCGTTTCATAAACTCACACTCGTGTTTTAATACCCTTCATTATATGACAGTTGCATAAACTACTATTATATAATATAGATAATTATTTTATTCTTAGCTTTAATTAAAATAATTGTTTGCGTATAAATTAATTTAGTTTACTTTGTGCTACCTAGATGGCACCACTTGTACTCTAGCTTCAAAATTAAAAGTGAGATTACTCCAAACTCCCACATAATATCTTAATGTTTTTTTATTTATATAATCCTGAGTATATTTCCTATGTTTTACCGTTAATTCGATCCAGACGCAAGTGGGGCCGAAATCTCTAACAAAAACCGGCATTATCCTTTAGAGCTGTTTATAATAATTTTTGAATCTAGTTAAAAATGCAATAGTAGCGTTTAAGGTAGCGCTATGCCTGCAATATATGGTATAGAATAACATAAAAAGAAAAAGATGGAGTGTTGGATGTTTTTTGTACTTTTTATATCCGCAAGTTTTTTAAGTAGGTATTATTGTAAGTTGTAAGTTTGTTATTATTATTTATTTTAAGTTATTCGCTATTTTTAGTTATTCGTCGTTGTCTCAACGGGTAGACGTCTACTGCTGAAAGAAGATCTCTTGCACAGAACATGATATTATGTTCCATACAGTGTCCTACATTTATAAGATTTTGTGTAATGGGACAAGGTACGATAAAATATAATACCTAGTATGTAAATCTATATTCGAAAATTGTATACCAGCAAAATAGTTTGATGTCTGAGTTCAATTCTCAGTAGTGCCAATTTGGGATTATATTTTTTAAATTGGACTCAGATCTGTTCTGGTAGGAGACTTAGATCTGCCTTGTTTTTACCTTATGGTCACACAGCTTATGCCGCATTATGACTTTGAACAAAAGAAGACGTGCGCGTTAAGACACCCGTCAGATGATATTATAACTTCCTCATACCTGCTCTCTGACAATATAATATGCAACAATACACGCAGCCCAGCAATAAGGTGCATATTAACATCTTTAAATATGTGACAGAAAAGAATTCAATGCGTAACATTGATATTTTTGAATACAAGCTAAAGTAAACAGTGAAAGCATAAGACGGACGATTCATTAAAGAGACTTTACAAATGACCCTTGCATTAGTCACGGGTGAAGGAAATCAACACAAAATTATGACACCGGTGAACGAAACCCAGTGGGGGGTCACGCAATACAGCGGCGTTTTCGGTGATTTATTGTCTAGTATAGACAATGACTAATACTACTAATAATTTGTCATTAGATTACCTTTGTTTTATTAGTCCACCTCCTTTATTTGAGCAGGTTGATGGTCGATTGCTGAAATAAATTAATGTTTTTTTATCCACTACAAGTTAGCCCTTTACTGCGATCTCACCTGATGGTAAGTGATGATGCAGTCTAAGATGGTAGCGGGCCAACCTGTTAGGGGCATGGCAGTTATCTATTCGGTTTCTACACGACATACCGGAACGCTTAATCGCTTGGCGGCTCGTCTTTGCCGGCGCCCGGCAGGGCGGTAACTAGCCACGGCCGAATCCTCCCACCAGGCCATAACAGGGAAAATTCAGAAATTATAAATTCCCAAAATCCTGCCGGGGATCGAACCCGGCACCTCCGCACGTTAAGACAACAGCGCTCAACACTGCGCCACGGAGGTCTTCGAAAGATACAAATTTATCGTAAAGAACATACCGAATAACAAAATAATAACTAGCAATCTAAAGCAAGGCACAAAAAAAGCAGAGTTTTCTTCCGAATTCATGTCTACTCAGATAAATGTACGCACTTGCCTAACATTCAAAATGTGTCCCAAATTTTTTACGTGGATATACGGAATTTATTTTGTGGATTCCTGCTATGTATATCTAGCCTTAAATCCATTGGCAGAATTTCAATACATTTTATTCATAGACCGCTATTCGTTTTATAGAAGTTTGAATTCTGCTTTTACTAAATTGAACTTTGTTTTCAATCCAGTTCCTTCTTTTATATTCAAAAGTCTGAGCACTTTCGAACGATTGAGCTCAATACCAATAAACTCTTTCAATTCTATTTCACCGTAAAATGTTCTTTATTTTTAAATGCGCTTGAATGATTTAAATTAAAAAATCTGGTTGCTCTTAATTTACCCTTTATATAGTGTAGATGATGCCCGCGACTTCGTTCGAGACTTCGCGAATTAAGGGGTTTAATTCTTGCAGGAACTATTCAATTAACGGGAATAAAAACTCATGTCTTTGCCCGGGATGTAACCTATCTCTGTACCTACTTAATTTTATCAAAATCACTTTAAAAAGATGGGCCGTAAAAGCGTAGCAGACAGGCAGACTGATTTTCAGATTTACAATATTATAAGTAATATTTAAATTTATGCTAGACAGTAGTAATAGTAGTAGTAGTTATTGCTAGACACGAGCCGAAAATGTTTCGGACACGGTCTTTGAATATGAATTTTTAATAATAATTCATCCCAGACCGTGTCCGTATGAAGTTCCTTGAATTTGAACTACAAGAACTTTTAAAAAAATCTTATTTTTTTAAATCTAATAAATGGAAAAGTTGTAGGTATGTTCGACAGCTTATACCACCTTATACGATGCGATTAATCGATAGTTTATCCACAATCGCATCGCATAATATTTAATGCTATACCATCAACTTTGACGTTGTAAGCGTTGTACTATTTCTTTTGTTTTGTATTTGCATTGGAAAAGTGACTATACGTGAGGTGTTTTGTAGTGGTCAGTTTTTAATAAAATATTACTATTGAATATGGTTATTGCTACTGGGCATTAGTTTATCTAACTTCTCGTGAATTTAGAGTAAGTACATATATTTAGAATGAGTAATTTTCATTTTTTGGAATGGAAGTAGGGTATAAAATTTTTTATTATCGTTCTAAGACAGCCTAGGTGTAGGTGTTACGAAAATATTCGTTAGCACAATGTTGATTAAGCAGCCAGATATTGAGTTTTGATATCCCACAGGCAAACTGTTTGAGAAAAAGACACATGCTTTAAGATTGAACAAAATACTACAATAACATTATTATCTCGTAAGTATTTGTACCATCGATTGCAATCAGACATTACGAATTCACCGTGAAAGTTCAGAATTAGCCGGCGCAAGACCCTCCACTTATCTGCCGCCATATTTTTAAGTAAATTACAAATAGGTACGGGGTACGAGTACCATCAGTTGCCGTGCGTGTTATCGCGACAGGGGGATCGCGAATACGTTCCGTGCACTTACAGAGTTGGACAACTTGATACCTAAGGCCACGGGGTAAAAATAGACAGTTGTAAAGCTTAGGTTTTTAAACTGTATCTAAAGCTGAATTTTTTACAAATAATGGTTTTACCGTTGTTTTGGATGCTGCATGTTGTTTTTTTTTGATCCACTACAAGTTGGCCCTTGACTGCGATCTCACCTGATGGTAAGTGATGATGCAGTCTAATATGGTAGCGGGCTAACCTGTAGGGGCATGGCAGTTATATGAAACCCATACCCCTATTCGGTTTCTACACGGCATCGTACCGGAACGCTAAATCGCTTGGCGGCACGTCTAGGCCGGTAGGGTGGCAACTAGCCACGGCCGAAGCCACCCAGCAGGCAAAATGTAATGTAATGTACACAGCTTAAATAATTTTTTTTGCAAAGAAAGTCTTATTTCAGTCTCTTCTAGTCAGTTAGCGGAAGTAGGCACCATAAAGCAATATTTATTAAGGCTCCTAGTGTGTACATGTAGGCGTCGGAAACAAATTTTTTCGTCTAGTCTCCCCGTCGCATTTACTGAGTTTCCTAGCCGACGATGTTTCCCTTTGATGGTGATAATGTCTTTAGAGCCTTTTGGAGTGTTGTTAACAACGCGATAGTTTCATGTAAGGAAAATTCTCGTCGGGGAATATAATAATTGAGAATTTATTTGAGAATTCACTGTATCCAAACGGTAGCAGGTACTATTTGCACTAGTCAACTAGGTTTTTAGTCAATTAACCACGAATAATAACTTGAGCACAACGGATAATGCTGTCTAGGAAATGTATACAATTACTAGGAATTTATTCCACACATTTCCGTCCTACTTTTATAATTATTATTATTTTTGTTTGGATTACTGTATACCTACATATCCAGTATCATGATATATCAAACTAGAGGATGCTCGCGACTTCGTTCGCGTGGCATAAGTTTTTTTAATTCCCACAGGCACTCCTTAATTTTCCGGGATAAATCCTATATCACTCTGCTGGTCCTCAACTATACCCATGCAAAATATCACGTTGATCCGTTGCTCTGTTGCGTCGTGATTGAATTGAAGGACAAACTCTCTATTTAACGTCCTTGGGGGTAAAATTTTCAAAAACTGTGAAACACGTAATTCTTTATTTTAAACCAGAAGCCCAAATACCAATTTTCATGGTTATAACTTGAAAAATGAAGGACTTTCATACAAACTTTCAACCCCTATTTAACGCTTTTGGGGGTAGAATTTTCAAAAACTGTAAAACACGTATTTCTTTATTTTAAACCAGAAGCTCAAATACCAAGTTTCATGGATATAACTTGAGAAATGACGGACTTTCATACAAACTTTCACCCCCTATTTCACCCCCTTAGGGGTGGAATTTTGAAAAATCCTTCCTTAGTGAGCGCCTACGTCACAAAAGGAACCTACTGTCAAAATTTCAAGTTTCTAACCTCAGCGGTTTAGGCTGTGCGTTGATATATAAGTCAGTCAGTCAGTCAGTCAGTCAGTCAGGACTTTGAATTTTATATATATAGATATAGTAGATTAGAGGTTTTAGTAGCTTACTGAACGAAATATGGAATGAAATGCTAAAAAAGAAAATGATAGTAAAGCCATGAAATGGGCGTGCCTGTTTATTTTCCCGGAAGCTTTGTACTCGTACCTATATTCAAACACACACTACGTATGCACACGTTGGACACACATCCAATGTTTAGACTTCAAATAATATAAATGTTCACTTTATACAATTCAAATGGACACAAAAAATTGAGGTGTTTTCCCGTTTCCGAAGAAAAATCCGAGCTTTTGCCGAGTTCGTGTATTGAGTTGAGAGCTAGCCGTTTTCTTTGTAGGATCACGAAATAAAAATCAGATGCGAGCGCTTTTCTCGATCGTGATTGTTTGCTGTGTCAGTGTGCTCTGAGGCAAACCAACTGATGTTGGCGTAAGGCCCAGATCATACTGGGCGATTGTGCGAGTTATTTTTGGCGTTTAGTGAGCGATGCACAATGACGAAATATTATGTGCTTGTTTCATTGAGGTACTTACAATACTCAATTGAATTAAATTTCGTAACAATAATGACCAATATGTTTGGTAGTCGGTTATCATTAATATGATGGTTGAATAAAAAATATATGATGAGTGTCATGGATCATTTCTTAACACGACCAAAATTACTTTTTCTAATAAGTGAATTTGACAATAATTTGGCTGATATTATTTATTATAAACTAACTACATTAAAGGAAAACAATACAATAGAAATTAAAGCTAGCTAGCCTAACCTAACTACTATATAAATCATGCCCACATTTATTATTGAATACATTAATAATAATGTTTTTTTTTACATTATTCCTTAAAAATAACACAAAGCAGCCATCTGCGATATGAGCGTTAACAAGCGACGCTCTTGTCGGCGCTGAAAAGGTAGAGAATGCCAAACGCAAGGCCTATACCGGGCCTAAAAGCCGAATGCATATTATGCTTATACAAGCACGCCGGGTGGTCTTTATCATTTAATGTACACAAACTTCACCACAAAACAATATAATGCTAAAATACAAAATCAACAACGTAGGCTTTTTGAGGCACCAAAAGCTGAAGGAAACCATGCGTTAAGTTTTATTCGCCCACCGATTCCAGTCTGTAGGGATGAGGATAATGGAAAAGTATGTATTTTTACTTCGGTTTTTTTTATTGTTTGGGATTTACCTATTCTCTATTTTCATTTGGATTTTCATTGTTCTCTTAGGTACGTAGAACATAAAATGCGGTGATTGCTCCAACGAATGAATGGTCGATGATTAAAGTGCGTGGATTCATAGCTTCACCTATGGGCGCAGAATGAATAATAATAATGTTTCTACCACCCACTAGCGGGAAAAGGCTCAGGCTTGGTTTATAATAATTATGCTTACAATAGCTAGCTAAAGTAAGACTCGATGCGCCACCTCTAGGTTTCTGAAACTGTACCATCAAGGTTATACGCAAGTTCCAAGAGATCGCGGAGGATTGATTTACCCCTAACTTACTATCCACTTAAGTGGAAATTTTCCTTTAAGCCCAGATATCGCCAGTCTGGTAAGACGACTTTATCTCCCCATGTGAGATGACGAGCGCCGTCTTCAGTTTTCGAAAGAAAAAATTGCCAGGGCCAAATGGGAATCCGATGGCCGCGTTACAACTTACAACTGCTACGTAAGGCACTCGTCAAAAAAACAATCAACAAGTGTCGAGCAACGATTAAAAATGTTACTTACTACATTAACAACTGTAATGGACATGACGCATAAAAGTTAATCAAAATAATATTTAAGACATAAGTAAGTATTGTTATTTTGTAGAATACGTCCGTCGTCTGAGCAGTATTTCAGAATTATTGCTGACACTTTTATCTCAACAGTCAGAAGTCGTTAGGTCATGCAGAATGAAGTGCGAAAGGCGTAATAATAATGATTTTATTGTGCTCCTTTATGTGTTTTCACATCATCCGATCCGATATTGGAATCAGAACACTATAATAATAGTCGATGAGATATAGGAAATTAAATTTTTAGTACATTTTTAGCATTTAAGTGCCACTTGCTTTTCTGCATGTCCGTTGTCCATAGAGCTCTCTATAATGTTGTCATAGGTGTGTGAATTCTGTCAGTCCGTCACTTGGTCAGCGTCATGGGCCTTTGGCCTATACCCTTAACACTATTCGAGCTTATAGGGGAACCGAGCTCAATAGTGTGTCAGCTATTGATTCACTCGAAGATTAAAAAGTAGTACGATATCGAATCGGATAATGTGCAAACTCTTTTACAGTTTAAATAGGTACATATTTCGCCTCACTTTGAAGCGACGTACAATCTTAAGCAATGAATATTAAATAAATTGCGGACGCATCAAATCAAATAAATTACACACATAACGACTTTCTGATAAATATTTATATTAGATGGTGTCCAGTGGTCATTTTACAATTTACTAACACTCGACACGTAATGGCGCATGCATGGTGTTTGAACCTACTTTATGGTAAGTAGGAATATTTAGGTGATTGCACAGAAACCGCTTAAGTATTTGGGTAGCGGTACTCCATGACTTGACTAATGTAACCAGATCTTTATTTACAAAAATCGGGATAGTTTTTTGAGATATAAATATAATTTAAATATTGTTTAGCAGTAGATAACTGATGGACCAATATTATATTAATAGACTAGCTGATGCCCGCGACTTCGTCCGCATGGACTAAGTTTTTTCGATTCCCGCGGGAACTCATTAATTTTCCGGGATAAAAAGGAGCCTATGTATGTATGTATGTATGTATGTATATTCTTTATAGCTGATGCCCGCGACTTCGTCCGCGAGGAATAAGTTGTCAGTTAATTTTCCAGGATAAAAAGTAGCCTATATTACTATCCCACGGTATAATCCTCCTATAGTGGTGAAACACGTACTTCTTCATATTTTAACGAAAGCCCAAATGCTGTTTCATGGCTATAACTTGAGAAATTAAGGATTTTCATACAAACTCTCAACCCCTATTTCACCCCTTCGGGGGTGGAATTTTGAAAAACTGTGAAACACATTATGTTTTCATTTTCAACCCGCAGCTCAGATATCAAGTTTCATGGCTATAACTTGAGAAATTAAGGACTTTCATACAAACTCTCAACCCCTATTTCACCCCTTCGGGGGTGGAATTTTGAAAAACTGTGAAACACATATGTTTTCATTTTCAACCCGCAGCTCATATATCAAGTATAATGGCTATAACTTGAGAAATTAAGGACTTTCATACAAACTTTCAACCCCTATTTCACCCCTTCGGGGGTAGAATTTGGGGATAAAAAGTATCCTATGTCCTACCTCGTAGTATGGGCTCAAATTGTGCCAAGTTTCGTTTGAATTCATTCAGTAGTTTCGGCGTGATGCGCGGCCATGATACAGACAGACAGACAGACAGACAAAAATGAAAAAAATTACAGACTTGGCTTCAGTATCGAATAATGAGTGCCCTCCAAAAAAAATTTTCAAAATATCTTCAATGTACAGAATTGGACCTGTTACAGTTTTATTATAAGTATAGATAGATATACGAAAACTAAAAAAATAAACATAATATGTATTTCCGGTTATAGATTTTCCAAAATTACGGACAGCTTTATCTTTTTTATTTCGATTCTTAGGAATTCAATAGCTCGGCTATTTTGATTTCCTATAATAAGTGTAGGTATGTAAATACCACTTAAAACTATATTATACTTAGGTCTATTACATTATGTTTAACTCACTTAAACCGTATTACCTAATGGTTGCTAAAAGGTACTGGCAATTACTAACTTCGATAGTGGTAGATCGTTAGTACCAAGATTAAAAAAATCGAGAACCATACTATCCTAAATATCCACGGATTACACTCAACAGCGTGTGTGTAACTGCGTACGAGATGTCCTAAAAATTTACAGACTTTTGGAAACATTAGCCATAACAACTCTGGTAATAGTCTTCCAAAATATGCATATAAATATTTTAGTTGCTCATAAAAGTAGCGCTCGATATAGCATAATGTATGTCGGCATTGTACTTTACCAAGTTTTCGAGTACTGTTTTATTGGGCGATGACATGCAGAATGATTTGTGCGCACGACTTTACCCTCAAGAAATATTCATCTGCTTCGTAAAGTTATTTAAACGCGTACATAATTTGTAGCCTCTATGGTTTATTATCGTGTGAGGTTGTAAGTTAATTGTGTCATGTCGCATGCAATGAGGGGGCAGGTGTTTCCACCAGGGGTCTGTCGGGACCTTCAGACACGCTGGCGCCCCGCTGCGTGCGTGAAGCGAAAACTCGATAGTCGATAACTCTTTAACGCAACACTATTACACGCAAAGACTAAAGGAGGATAGATAGTGAACAGCGAATACAAAAAAGCTGGCCGCCGAAGCCCGAAAGACACCGGTCTAAATAAAAGGTCGCTTATTCTGCCATCTAGGCCTCATGTTTTCATGCAAGTAGAAACACAGTACTTAAAGAAAGTGTTTACCAGTCAGTTATTGTGTATATAATGTTCGGTACAACTTATTATTTAGTCAACTGATTGAAACGTGAAAACTTATTAGGCAGCTATTTTGTACATAACACATTACTTACTTGAAAACTTACATTTGCTCTGAAACTTGGACTATGAGATTAATAATTATTATTGATGAAGCGGTTATAATTTATCTCTTGCACATCAGGTATCTTTGGCTTTAGTTAAACACCGAGGGAAGTCACATATTATGAAAACTTACACTTTAGATCCCACTTACGAGTATTTGGGTGGGCTTAGAAATAACCAAATAGCTTTAGGTTTAAAATACATTTGTTTATAAAAGTTTCCAGCCATATTGCTCCATTAGTCTGTGATAAGATGATGTATTGATGTATTAACTCATTATAATTCAAACTGGTATAAAGGTTAAAGACATCATAAAAAGTTTCATCCCGCTGCGATGTTGTGATTATGAAAAACGGGAAAGGGCATCGCTTTTGATGTGCCTGTCTTCTTTGCTTCATGTTAACATTGATGGCAAGTTAAAAGGAGGCTAAGTGCACTTAAAAATATTTGCTTTTTTAAAATGACCCGCTCCAGTTTCACTCGAGTGGAATTACTGAAAACCTATTTAAAATAAACTAAAAGTGTAGGTACTTTATATAGCCCCAATTGTTTGAGCGGGATGTCACACCTATCATTCGGTAAGATCAATATTTTACTAATGAAACTGTAACAGAGAACACATAAAAATAGTAGGCGAGAGAGGACAAAAATACCATATAAATAAATTCCAAAATACCTATGAATAAATTACCTATATATTTTTTTAATTACTGGCCCTACATACCTATATGTTGCTATCTACTCCAAATTGCACCAAAGTGCTTTACTCTTACTCAAGTATGTTAGGAACCGTAATATGCGATAGGATCTGGGAACCAACCACCTTCCTATCCCAAGAAAACCTGCAGCATTATGTGAAAGGGTAGTAGTGAGGACTCTCCACAATGAGGAAAACAATGCATACAGTTAGAGTTTATTCTTAATTCCTATGCAGGAAAAAATTTCTTACATAATTTGATACATAAGGTTTTGCGAAAAATAACAAAGCAGCACACAAAAACCTTTCCGATATGCATTACTTTTTATTATATCGAAATTCTGACGCAACAAGGCGGTTAACGCATTATCTGTATCCTCAATAACATAAAGGAAGCCTTTGTCGTCAGAATGATGACGGGAACATTCCTTATATTTACCTAATGTAGTATGTAACACAACCGCAAACGGTTTTGCATAGGATGTTTGCATACATCACACCTACGTATCCTAACATAGCTCTTCAAGGAATATCACAATAGTAATATAACTCTCCGATATATCTAGTAAGTATAAAACTACTTACAAGATAGACATTTCATAATATTTTACGCAAGCATGCTGAACTAAAAACAACAATAAGTACCCAATTTCAAGAATGTCCAAGCCTCAATTTCTGAGATCGAATTTGAAGATAGAGACAAAAACCATATAAGGCTTTTAAATCGTAGGTAAAAACATTGGTGTTTGCATAAGAAAAGGTTTTTATTTTTTCAAATAAAAGCAAATTTTCTGAGCTATTTCATGTCAATAATTCATCGTGAAACTAAAAAGCACTCCCGTGGAAGTTAATTAAAATGTCCCGGAAAGGACGGCCATTACCGGGGATGAAAAAACGATTTCCCTTCAACGGTTTTAAAGGAATCGTCGAGTCTCAGGACTATTTTATACAGTTTTAGCTAGCTTGCTTTACATTGCATACTGTAAGGTAGGTACCTAGTACCTATTCTTTGATTTTAAGAATATTTTAGAAAAGTTTAACTACTAATAGTCATGATTTTTTATCTAATTAAATATTATTACGCAAAAACGCAGCCCTGTCAGCACTTTAATTTATATATTTATATACTCTACGGGAAATTTCATACCAATTCGATCGCGAAGAACTTCGATTTGTATGGAATTGTCAAGCGCTTGATGACAAATGACAAACGGCGCTTGTTGATAGCGCTCCATACAAATCGCAGTTCGCAAATCGCGATCGAAAAGGTGACAAATATCGCAATAGGCCAGCAGAAGGTGACGTATTAAATAATTAGTCTATCACCCTCCAAGATATACACCAACTTAGATCAAAGTTTCCAACCATCAACTACCAACTATCTAGCCAACACCATTGCCATACCTCGAATATTTTAGATTCTTGATAAATAAATCTTTATTTGGGATTTAAAATGCACAGAAAACAAACAAAATTACAAGATATAGAAAAAACACATGGACTAAACACTATTACTAAAAACTTATATATACTACCTACTACCTTCTACTGAAATAATACACCATCAAGGGTATTCTATTAAACTTCCTATTAGTATTCTTTTAAACTAAACCGCCGCTTTATTTTTCGTAATTAGTCCCAAGTTTTCTTATCAACAAGGGACTAACAGGCGGAAGTTTCGTTCATTAAAGTGAAATTACAGGCGTATTGGCCCCAGGGATTCGGGAATTATGGAATAAGGGATACGGTCTTAGCCCTAATGGGACTTGTAGGCAGTTAGGGTCACCCAATTAACGCTACGCTATGTACAAGTTAGTAGTAATAGACAAAAGGGACTATGTATACGAGATCCTCTTTTTGGTAACTAGGATTAAATTTGTCGGGCCTGATTTGGATTAGATACGGCTACTGTGGAACAACTGTGTTCTAAATAGATATGGAAATTATAATAAGTATTTTTGTTACTATCAGGTAAAATACAGATGGAATATCAACAAACGTCTAAATTAAACATTTCTACTTGTTCCGGTTTACGCATAAAATCCATAAAAAATGTCTTTTTAAATGTCAAATAAGTATCTTTTTCTTTGGGCCTAAACTTTTAAGTTCGACTCTCAGTCATAACTTCAATTTAATAATGATAACATTATTACCTAGACACGCCGCGCCGTGTTATCTCTCAAAAGATAATGAAAACAATAGCTCCTTTAACTCGCACAATACAAAGTACTCAACTAATAGTCAACAGTGGGGCCCCAATTATAATTATTGTAATAATTAATGAGTTATATTCAATGATAACGAGGATACAATTACACTGTCGCATCTGGCGACCGGATGATGTAATGAAAGCTGCTTAAATGGTGACCCCGCGGTCACGGGAGCGAGTCACACGCCGAATATTTATTATGACTTACGACAACATTATTATGATCAAGCATAAGTCGATATTTTGTGAAATCCGTTTTGTTATATTTTTCAAATTCTTCATAGTTAGTTAGGCCTTATAAATATACTTAACTAGTTGATGCCCGCGACTTCGTCCGCGTGGTTTAAGTTTTTTGATTTCCTCGGGAACTCCTTCATTTTCCGAGATAAAAAGTAGCGTCACGCTCCAGGTCCTTAACTAATCCATGCCAAAAATTACTTCGATCCGTTGCTCTGTTGCGGCGTGATTGTAGGACAAACCAAAAAACAAACACACTTTCGCATTTATAATATTAGTATGACTTTTAATCGGTTACTACTTTCTACGCAGCATCCTTCAGGAACGTTCGTATATATTCACAACCTTAAACCGAATAAATCGTAGGTACAGAGTAGGTAAATCGTAAAGAAAGCTTACAAAAACAAAAGCAATCGCTCGCAACACAATTTGCCGAAAGATTCGCATCTGGAAGATTACTGAAGACAGACAACCCCCGTCAAGAGTTAAACCGTCACGGCAACGTAAATAATTAAATTTCCGAAAGAAAAAACCCTAATCCGAGTTCCGACCAACAATTTATTAGAGGCCCTTTGGCTGTGAAAAATCGGTCCATTATGTGAGGAGGGCGGTTCTATCCCGTATTTCAAAACAACACGTTATTGTTTTCTTATCCTTCTATTTTATTATTTAGTAATACTGGTTGTAAATTTGGGAATAACGAGTTGAGTGCTTCATTTTATAAACACTATGGACAATAAGTTTGAGTCAGTTTTGCTTGGAGCGCGCATTTTAGCGCGACAGTGCAAAACGTCGTTCTGTCCGGTCCCTAGTACGTTTTCGATTTAACTTTTCAGTTGATACATTCATGTCAACTGGATAGTCAAAATGAGCCATAGCTGTATATTAGCTATGGCTCATTTTGACTATCCAGTGAAACACAAAATATGTCTTGTAAGCAAGGAGGCTATTCAATTCCCATTTTAGTTATGTATCTGAATATTAAGCCATTATTTTATGAATACGACAAAAAGTATTCAACATTAAACAAAGCTTGAATACTACCTATGACCATTACAATAAAGAGTTTATAATGGGCTTTAAAAAAAGAAATTTACAAGAAGCCGCAGGCTTGAGCTTGTGACCTGTGATTTACCGACTACATACTTTCATCAAGCAAGAAAAATAATTAATTAATACTAGATCTATAAATAGAGCTTTGATTTAGTTCGATCCAAAATAGTTCTGTACTACTTCTTTTATTCAGCTAAAGTGCTTTAATAGGGAAAATTAAAATCCCGAGGGAAATTAACTACGGGCGGAATTAAATTCCGTTTCGTTCTTTATTTAGAGCCAGCATCTAGCGTGCTGATATCTATAAAATATGATTAAACGCTTTTAAAGGCTTATTGCTATGTTTAGCACGATTGTATAATAGGATAGTCTAAATGTGAATAAAACTGAACAAAAGAAAAGCGGTAACTTTTTATTGGAATTAATAATTGTATAAACACCGTATATTGGATGTAATATGGATCAACTAGGTAAAGGAGAAAATATCAACGACGAGAATACTTTCGATCACAAATCAAAATTGGCATCAATTAGTAAAGCACACAGATAAGTTCTTGAGTTATAATTATGCGTCAGCTAAATTTTCGAATAACATATAATTTTTCCGGTACAGGGGGTCTACTCTCTTTCTCTCAAACGAAACTTCGCAAATGAACGTAATTAGTCGGTTATTAGACCCACACAAAATCGTTCAATCCAATCGGTCATGAAAATTTTCTATGGATCCGTACTTCGTCTGCGTGTACGAAAACGAAATAGAGAGGAGCATAGAGATAATATTATGTAGGAGAGGAGTTAACGAAATTTCGTTCGTTTGTTTGCGAAGTTTCGTTTTAGAGAAAGAGAGTAGACCCCCTGACATGTTGTTGCACTGTGAAATCTATATTATTTTACAGTCATAAATGCAACATTTAAGCAAGATTTGTAGGCACCTTAATTACTTATTATTGGAAAACCCTAAAAGTCTAAACTCTTTTTGCTTTATTTTTAACTCGCTGCAAATTGCTAGTGTTAATAACCGTGTAACGTGATTTAAAAATGGAACAAGAAATTAAAGATTAAAAGTAGAATCGTAAAAGGAACCGAAGAGCTCTAGTTGAGCCATAAATTAGCATCCACACGTAACCGTCCAATCAACCCACCGGCCGTTAAACAGAATAAGATTAAAACTACGAATAGTACAAATGAGGCGAGTAAAATTATTTTTACGATTCTCTCTCTCAATTAGAGTGAGCACCGACATAAAGTGTCAGTGTTATTTAAATTTACAGTTCCAATTAGACGCGCCGTCATCAGCGATGAAACCGTACCGTGTCGTGTGTAGTTCGCCCTATTAAGCGTTCTGTAATTAAAATTTATAGCCTCCGATGTAAAGGAATACAATAATATCTTAATGTAAAAACCAGGTTTACACTTTTGGCCATGGAGTATTACATTAAACATGCTATAGAAGGCTTACACCTCTTATTTTTGCCAGAATGTCAATTCGTAAGCAGATGTTCTACAAATATTCTGTTTACCACCTTCATCAGATCTTCATGAAATTACGTGGGACAATTACCTGACCAGAAGAAGCTCGAGCTCAGTATTGAGCTGGAAATGGGTTGAAATGATAATGATGATAAAATCTGTCAGTATACTTGACTTTTGTAATGAAAAAAAAATCGTCTAAAACTATGAGCTCCTTGACTGCAGAAGGAACCCTATTTTTCACAGATGGAGAAACCAGAGAGATGCATCGCTAACCAAGCTACTTACTTACCTCCGAAAATCTTTCAGAAAAATATTTAATATACAGGCATCCAGTTACAGTTTTATTTGATGAACTTACGAGTATCTTGGATGCCTCAGAATGTGTTTGAGACTACAAAGCAGATTTTAGACGAAGAGCTGGCAACGAATTTCGGGAAGGTCCTTTTGGCAAGCTGAAATTGTGGAAAATATAACTTCGTCAATTGGCGAAACCAGTCCTGCCAGTCTGGTTTGCGAGCGTTTGCGGTTACCCGTGTCTAATTGAATGCTCTATACTTTGACTATAATTGCTTTAAGCTTTTAACGTTTTCCAATAGGACTACTATGTGAATTATTGTTTAATTAAAATTTTGAACATCATTTGAATGTTAACTTCATATCAAATTAACAGCGGTGCTGACGTGTCTGATTGGAGCATTGTAACAATAATTGCTACGTGTTTAATGCAACAGTTTGATTAAAGTGTTTAATTATAATTGTTAAATGCTGCACAGTCGAAAGCAAATTAGTTGTAACGTTATGTGCAGGAATGTTAAATTTTAAAACTCCTTTATCATATCAAGTAAATAAACTTTATAACAAAATATGTACGAGTATATGTAGTTCTAAACTAAAAGAACGTAAAGTAGCGACCTGTCTTGTACCAAATTTTGAAACTGTCTACATTGCAATGGATTGTCCATTGCTGCTATCCTGTAGGTTGAGTACCTAGACCTAGGAAAAAATGCCATACACGGGGACACCAACTACTATCGGGGTTATTCGTGATCGTCTAGCTGAAGCACTAAACTTAAGCCACCAATTGCAGACAATAGTGGCTAGACTTAAGACGAGTCTACTTTTCATTCATTTGTTTGTGGTGGCCTAACATAGCCACTAGACTTGGTCACTAGTCTTGGCGATTAGTGACTAAAGTAGATGCGTCTGGTTTTCAACTGTTGCATTCATAGTGGTGCCCCAGATATGACCAGCAAACGTTGCCAAAAGTGGCTAGATTAGACGCGCCTTTCCATGCATTTATTAGTGATGGCCACAGCCCACAATCCGCGCCATACCAAAAATTAAGTGAATCTCAGCAGCAATGAATAATGCATCTCTAATATTATAATTAACCAGATGATGCCCGCGACTTCGTCCGCGTGGATTAAGTTTTTTGATTCCCGCGGGAACTCTAATTTTCCGGGATAAAAAGTAGCCTATGTCCTTCCCCGGGATACATCATAGGTACAACCTATCCCTGTACCAAATTTCATCAAAATCGATTGAACAGATGGGCCCTGAAAGCGTAGCAGACAGACAGACAGACACTCTTTCGCATTTATAATATTAGTATGGATATGTATAGGGTCCACAATTTGTGGTGGCAACTTTTGGTCGCCATTGGTGGCTTAGAGTGCGATTGGAGTACTACGATATTTTATGCTACAATGCATTGCGCCATAAAAGATAATAAACAATAATTTAAGACTGTAGACACCGTGGTCCGTGACATAAAAGCACAGTGTAGAAAACACATTGCTCGTAAAGTTACTTGGCGAACAACATCTCTGTACGTGATCTCTATACATTGTAGCAGATTCGGGAATTGGGTTGGAAAATGCAAAATGGGATGAATTTAGGTGAAGTGCATCTAGACTCTTGAGTTACAGAAACAAAATAAAGCTCATTTCAAAAACATGGATCGACAGTTTTCTTAGTTTGTTTTGGGCTCTTTTCAGACCAGGGCGCGTTTGGAAACCTCATAGCTTTAGTTTTAAGATACCGTAACTGATTATCACCATCATCCATACTAATATTATAAATGCGAAAGTGTGTCTGTCTGTCTGTTTGTCTGTCTGTCTGTCTGTCTGCTACGCTTTCCCGGCCCATCTTTTCAACCGATTTTGCTGAAATTTGGTATAGAGGTAGGTTATATCCCGGGGAAGACATAGGCTACTTTTTATCCCGGAAAATTAAGGAGTTCCCGCGGGAATCAAAAATCTTAATCCACGCGGATGAAGTCGCGGGCATCATCTAGTGTTTTATAAGTAAGTATTGACGTCAATAAGTGTACCTACAGTGTACCTAAATTGAATAAAATATGAATATCTGATTTGATTTGACACTCGACTCTATTTAAAAACTAATTTACCTTTATCTTATACATACCAATAACTAATTCATTGATTAAATCCTATTGATTTGCCCCCATTACATGATATGATACCTTTGAAATTTCAAAAAAAAATTAAGCTATATTGTGACACGATGTTCAAGAAAAGAATACCTGGCGTGTGTTGGTTTCATAAGAAAAGAGTGCATTTGCAATCTACGAAGATAATTTAATTAGTATGTACCCCACAGTTATCTTACCTTTTGAACCTTAATAAGTTGCCGTCGTCGTCAACCGATGGACGTCCACTGCTGGACATAGGTCTCCTGTAGGGTCCTCCACAAGCCACGGTCTTGCGCCGCCTGAATCCAGCGACTCCCTGCGACTCGCTTGATGTCGTCTGTCCACCGTGTGGGGTGTCTGCCGACGCTACGCCTTCCAGTGCGGGGTCGCCATTCCAGCACCTTGGGACCCCAACGTCCATCGGTTCTCCGAACTATGTGAACTATGAACATTAATAAGTATAAGTACCATAACAACGGACTTTAGTAGTCATATCCTGTCCTAGTGTGTTTTCGCCTAAACAAAATATTGCAAGCAGACTTTTAGTTGAAAAGTTGGAATAACTTGCTACTTGACTGTATCAGGGTTGGACGGGCTCCAAATCAAGACGCACTGCAGTGGGAATATCAATCGCTTCACGACTGAACTATTTGTTTTGTTATCTGATTTTTGGCTATAAAATTTTTGCCAAACTATGTTTTTTCTTTTGATCTAAAAATAGCTGATGTACGCGAGTTAGTCCGCGTCGAATTTAGTTTTTTAAAACTATGTATGATGATGACTAGATTCATACTGATACTATAAATACTAAAGTTTGGATGGATGGATGGATATGTTTGTTACTCCATCACGCCAGAACGGCGGATCTGGATGAAATTTGGCACAGAGATTATAGTCTGGATTAACATATAGGCTACTTTGTATCCCGGAAAATTAAGGATCCTTCGGGAATCAATGACCTCATCCACCTAGTATCAGCTAGTATAAACTGAATATTTGAAGCTAGTAGGTATACTTATTTAGCACGGGGTAAGGCTGTGGTAAGGCCATTTATATTGCTAGCAAAGTGCTGTTCGTTTGCGCTTCAAGTAATATCATTTTCCATGTTTTTCTTTGCATTGTCTAAGTAGACACAATAAAAGCAAGCTGGCTCGTTAATCGCAAAGAGTAGCCCCGGCTCCGTAATTAACTTTCCAGCAAAGAGAACAGAGATTTACGTGGAACCTCGGGTACAATTAAATTTGCATAGGAAATTGTACAGAAGCTGAGAATAAGTTAGCTGAGTGTGGAACTAAATTTTATGGTGCCTGGCCAAGTAATGTTGCCAGTTACTGTCAACACTTATAAATGATCTCTTTTGAAGCTCTAACACCGTTCGTTAGGGCGAAAACTCAGTACGGACAGAACAGGACATATTAAAATCAGCTCGTTTCAGCTGGTAAACTTTGATATGGAGCTGCACAAACCTGTGCGACACGACGAAACGCGTTTCTCATACGATACTGGCGCTTCCACGTAGTTTTGAAGGTAATGACTGCCTCGTTGGTCTAGTGGTTCGTATGTTCGACCGCGGCCGACGAGGTCCCGTGTTTAAGTCCCGGGTCGGGCCATAATTAAGTGTTAGGTTTTTCTGACTAGAAATTCTCAGTACTAGCCCGGAGTTAGGAAGTTGGTGGTGTTTCACCCCCGTGCCTCAGAGAGCACGTTAAGCCGTCGGTCCCGGTTATTATCACTAACATGATAATAGTCGTTAAATCCCGCCAACCCGCATTGGAGCAGCGTGGCAGGTCTAAGCTCTAATTCTCTCTCTCCTATGAGAGTGGAGGACTGTGCCCAGCAGTGGGGCGTTAATGGGCTGTAGTGGTGGTGGTGGTGGTGGACGTCCCCTGTCCTGTCCGTAGTGTGTTTTCACCCTTTGAGCAGGTCAGACTGGAGGAGCCATGTGTTTTGAATGTTTGCAAAGTTTAACTATTCAACTTTGAAATTACCTTCGTAAATTATTGTGATGAAAAGCTGTTGTGAGTTAAAAGTTAGATATCATAATTGCGACTGTTAAAAAGTTTAGATGAACGATTACTTACACGCCTGACTATACGTTACAAAAGGCTGGGTGCATTATAAGATAGGGGTACTTTTTCTTAGCGAGCACTCGAGTTTCTTTTTAGGGTTCCGTACCAAAATGGTAAAAATGGAACCCTTATGGTGCGACTTTCTCCGTCCGTCCGTCCGTCCGTCCGTCCATCCGTCCGTCCGTCCGTCCGTCCGTCCGTCTGTCACAGTCGATTATTTCAGTAATTATTAAAGCTATCGACATGAAATTTGAAATAGTTGTGTATAATAGTGGCCTTACATCATTAAAATAAAAAAAAATCGAAAATTATTATTAGTTTACTTAAAAAAGGGGGAAAATCGGGGGTTTAAAATTTCAAAGTATGATAACTATACTGAGTGGGATATCATATGAAAGGGCTATACTTCTACATTCTAAAACAGATTTTTATTTATTTTTATGCATAATAGTTTTTGATTTATCGGGCAAAATGTCGAAAAAAAATACCGTTCCCCCCCCCCCCCCTTATCTCCGAAGTTTACCAATTGAAAAATATGAAATAATTATGGTCAATAGAAGCTTATGTATATTTTACAGGAAAAATAAAACCAACGCTCTAACTGGCATAGTTTTTTTTATATTAACAATAAACCTCTACAAACAAAGTTAGTTTTGCGGTTCATTTCGTCTTGTTTTTAATACGTCATAAATCGTAAAACTTACTACAGGTTTGTACGGAACCCTCGGTGCGCGAGTCCGACTCGCACTTGGCCGGTTTATTTTAAATGCCGTGACTGCTATGTCTGGCAGTCAAGAAAATTATGTTTTAGTGATTATTAAATAGAGGACGAAGAAGAACGGAGAAGAAGAAGCTGAAGAAGCCTAAGAAGTAAAAGCTGCTGCAAATAAGCGATCGTTTAAGCTACAGAAGCCAGTTTTCGGCTTGTTTGATGAAGTACTTAGAAGTGAAAAAATACTTTCACCCATCCGTGCATCGTTTGATGTATGAAACTTGAAATAAATATTGTGTTTTATTTTGTTTATTTAAATGGTAAGCGGCATTTTTTACACTTTACAGCTCACGCTCAAAGCTGCTACGTATTTTTCACAGTATTTTACGACGTTTTGAATTCATGCCTCTTGTCGGCAAGAAAACTCACCGTTTCCGTAGCATTCCGGCCGCGTCGACGATTTTCATAGCTCTTTCAATAGACTGTAAAACGAGTGAACCATTGTATATTTTGCGCTATAATTCAACGTGTTTCATGTTTTGTTCCGGTCGCACGCTCTTTGTTGTATTTATTTTATTATAATGTTTTCACCTGAGTTATTTTCTACAGTGAACAATGATGTTAACCGTTTTATTTACGAGTATATACCTACCTGGTACTTGGGGCCCTTCACGCGTTGTTAAAAATTGTTGTTATTATTTTTAATGGGGTTTGCTGTGGCTAGTCTGCATTTTTCTTTCAAATCGAAAATCAGGCTATATATTGTATTTCGATTCCTTGCAATAGAACGCTTATTTACATCTCGTACAGGAAAATTTGGAACCAAAACCATAATTGCTATCATAGCTATTAACCAATTAATCGACAATAATAAGCGTGAACCGTAGAAGACAACAAAATGGCAAATCTTACCGAGCAATTTCTATTGATAACTATCGGGTTTACGCATACTATCATCGGTTCATGTGGTTCGCATTAAAAATAAAATAAACATCAACAGATTAAAATGTATCCCACTTCCATGTCCAAGTTAATGGAGTAATAACAATGCTACGTTTTTAGCCATATAAATTCATAGAATTTCCAATGCACGTTACCTCACATATGCCAATCCATGTCACGAGTCACAGAGACCTAAAGTATTTGCACAGCCATCCATCTAACGAGCTCAGGACATGCATGCAACTGCAACACTGCAAATATTTTATTCCCACTATACGTAGCCGCAGACTCAAGAAAAAGTTAGACAGTGAACAGGCCGCCAACAAGTGAAACAGGGCTGGAAAAGTCTATGTTAAAAATATAGGTATCCAGGTGTGATGACACTTTTACAGAAAGATGGGCCAGTGCATGCATTGCATTGTCTATCGTTTTATCATCGCTACATACAGCTTATAAGACAAGTTGTTCCAAAGTATACCTACATACCTTACAAGATGCATATGGAAATTAAGTAGCAGAGATAAAGTTGCGTACATTCTGTAGCGTTTAAGAAAATACACAGGCTTCAAAAAAATGCCAGTCCACTGAGTCTCTTATGATAGTACACTGTTCGACGCGTTTCATAATGACAGTGCTAGACTCACCTCCATTCATGGCACGTACCACAACAACGCTTAATGAATACCTATGGATGCTTGCTAGGGTTCCGTCCATTATTTCCCTCAGTCTGTGCTCGTAGCCAAAAGCTCCTTTACGTGTCATTTTTATGCAGCTCAAGTTTTGCTGAATACATCTTTTAGGGACGTTGATATACGAGTGAATTTTTCTCCACTACTTTTATATTACGATACTTGTGAGTCTACCGACTGTGACTTCGTTTGCGAAGGGTAAATGTTGACATTGTAAATAAGTAATTTGAATAATATTTTCTGAGTTTTCTACTAAGTTGAAAGTTAATGTCAACCACTGCGTCGCTTTAGTCTGTTAGAAAACGGAAAGGATTTTTTTCCAAAATCCCAATAGTGTTTTATTAGCCACGTCGTCGTCGTCTCAACCTATAGACGTCCCCTGCTGGACGAAGGTTTCCTACATGGATCGCCGGTGTTGTGCCGCTTGCTTCCACCGGCTCCCAGCTACACGCTTGAGGTCGTCCGTCCACCTAGCCACGAGTGTCATTTAAATAATTTTGAGCTAAACATGTTTATTTAAAACAGTTTTATTGAAAATCCTTCAAATCTAAAGTTTTAGAGCTACAAAACTGCATTTTTAGTAATAGTTAAAAATTACCAGTCAAGAATACAAAAATACCATTAATTCAATAAAATGTTGTGAATATTACGTTGGTAAATTTCCATAAAATTCATTTAAAAAACCAACAGTAGGTACTCTACCATTTGAACAAACTACGGAAAATTGCACGCGAAAGAATAATTTATTCAAATTAAGAGTTACTACGGCTTAGCACAAAGGTATAATTAAAGAAAAATTGAAATCGACTTCACGACGACCGTAAAATAAAGTCATTTTAAAAAGGAAGTCCTTTTAAAGCTAGCTTATCGAAACATTAACTTGATCTAAGTTTTAATACCTAACTTAATTCATAAGTATTTTATTTTTGTTGACATACCTTTAACTAAAATCGTATTATAGCGAAAACAGGATAAAATGTCCACGTCGGAGGAATCCTTTTGTTCTGTAGTGCTACAAAAACTATAGTACAAACAAATTGATTTTAAACGATCCAGTGTGTGCGGTTCATAATATAAATAAACTAGCTGATGCCCACGACTTCATCAGCGTGAATTGAGGTTTTGTGGTGCGGGGCTCTTTAATTTTCCGGGATAAAAAGTAGCCTATGTATCATTCAAGACTATAATCTATCTCTGTGCCAAATTTCATCCAGATCTGTTCAGTCTTCCTGGCGTAATTCAGTAACAAACATCCATTCCTACATCCATCCATTCATCCAAACTTTCGCATTTATAATAGGTATTAGTATAGCCGTGACTTTTTGACTTTTTGACTTTTTTGTGACGTGACGCAGATTTTTTTTTCTGCAAGACAATTTTTTTTGTCGTCATAAATACCAATCCATGTCACGAGTCACAGTCTATATTTGGGAATCCTTAGGAAAGACGCGTTGCTTTGTTTCTGCAAAGTCTCTGTCTCTAGCTTGAGCCTAAATATGGGTCGACCTTAACAAAGTCGAAACGTGATGAGTCAGAAGCAAAACATAAATAAAACAGCACTCAGCAAAATTTTAAATTGAAATTTTATGTTGTGCATATTGTTCACGCCCAAAGGTCAATATTCGAGAGGCTGCAAAATTTAAAGACCCTAAGAGAAGATGACATTTTCCCAGACGCGTCAAATTTGAGGCCCTTTAATTTGCATACAAAGCGAGCTTCGACGTCAATGGACTAAAAGGGTCTGCTTCAACATTGTCGGGATTCAGGCTATTAAGGCTCAAGCTGCCTATTTTAATTAATGTCAATTGTATACATTTTGCTGGGCAGACCTCGAGGATATTTTTGATAATACCTACCAATTTATGAACGCAAGTGAATTTTAATTAAAACTGAAATATTCAATTGAAACTTATAATGTCGTGTGTACATTTGGCCGAGAATTCGTTTACATTGATTAAAGGGGTTTTTTAAGTATAGGCAGGATTTGTTTTTCTTTGCTGTGATACTTAAAACAGTTTCCTGTCATTTTGTAGGTACATACTTATTTTACTACTTTTCAGATTAAAACTTATGAGGTATATGGACTTGAAGAAATTACAAAAAAAAAGCTTATTTTTAAAAAGGGACCTATGTTACTACTATTACCTATTCTGTGCTATGTGCATGTAAAGATTAAAAACATCGATAAAGCGTAATACCTACTTTTCTTCTAGTTTTATTATTACTGAGAGAAAGACAAATACCGTAAGAGAAAATATTTTGAGATATGATATCATTGTGGCGTTTTAGGATTAATGCGGACTGAGAATGTAAACTTGCTCTTTCACATCATATATTTTCTCAGTCACATCACGCAATTAAGTGCAGAGATAAAACTAAAACACATTCTCGCCGCCGTTAAATATCTAAGATATGGCTTTAAACACATTTCTAATCCTAAACACGCCAATCAATCTATCAAAAACAACGGAATAAACCACAAAACAACTTTTACTCGCTGATTTAAGTAAATGTCTATAAATAAAACGACAAAACAAATGTTGAAAATAATTCTTCGCGTTCTAAGATAACAATATCGGAGATCTTTGTTAAGATTCGTTTATAAATATTCATGAGATCTGATTGTGATATACGAATATAGATACGCGATTACCTATTCGTATAACAAGTTGTAGAAATGGCTTTGTTTATGTGTCACCATTATTTTATCGACAAAAATACATATGGTACTTATCTGATAAGAAGATATTTATTGAGGAAATCAATGATCAGTGATGATTATGAAAGCCCCCTTTTTTAGATTCCAAAGAAATAACTGTACCTATTTAAAAATATTTGATAAGATAAAATATTTTTAAGACAGAAAAGAGAAGATTTTAAAATCCCGCAAACTTGATTTACAGAATAGGCTGATTCTTGGACAGATAAAATGTTTGGACATTTTATGTGATAGAGTCAAGTAAACTACAGTAATAGTGACGTGCATACGAAATCCGATTACCAGATTATGCAAGTATGTAAATAAATTATATGAATCGGGATTCGTTATCAATTCTTTCCAAAGCTTTCTCAGATAGAAAGCTAGAGTCTAGTCGAGTCTCGTACACGTTGATTGCTTGACTCTCATTTTTGTTATTGACTCTCATGTGCATACATGAGAGTTAGTAGCAATTAACAATAAACTAAAATTTAAAAACCCTAATAGACATGAATAACTAAATAAATAATTAATAAATATAAATAGGTAAGCCATTCTCGATCTAAGAGGAAACCTGAGCTCAGCTTTAGTAGACCGGTGGTAGGTTGAGATGATAATATGGAATGATTAATGAGTATTGTAAACTATGACTTACTTATCCATCACGTATTGTATTGTAGTTTTTAAATGCATTTTTAACTATTTTGGCAGACGACCCACACAATTAAAGGTCCGACAATCGAAATATTTTTATATATTCGCCGAAGCCCGAAACGTCTAACAAAAACTCGCAACTTTAAACCGCCAATAATGCCTAAAGTTAGCTGTTGTTGGATAAAAATGGGTCTCAGGCAAAAAGTGGTTGCCTGCAATTGTATTAGTCTTAAAAGACTAGCTTTATTCGACTACCAAATTTGCATGTATCGTTACATCACTAAGTACGTGAGATACTATGAATTTAAAGTGGGGGACCATAAATCTATCTGCAATAAAATACGAAGAAAGATGCACGTGACTCCACAACTGAAACGAAAACCGATGTAAATATTTACAGCCATGCTTTACAAACATTTTTAGTTGTAGCGATAAATCGACATTTTTGATTTATTGTGGGTATGTGTGATGCATGATAAGAATAAAAACTTGTCCTCATAATATGATATTGCAGCGTATTATATCCACAATTTATGTTTGTAAAGTGAATAAATTTGTAGGGACGTATATTTAAAGAAAGAAAGAAGAAGAAAATGTGTTTTTATTTGATCACTACATGTGGTTTTAGACTAATTATAATTAATATTAAGTAGATATAGTAATATGTGACCAAATAAAGGTTTCCATCTCAGCATCATGCTGCAGCAGACTGCAGCGCTGGTTTTCAGTGGAAACCTTGATTATATTTGTAGGTAGTAGATTAAGTGTATTGTAGGTATTATAGGTAGGTGTATTGTATCTACTTATGGAGTTTTTTTTGAGTAATTATGGGGATATCTTTGCAAGTTGCAACTTGCTGTTTGCTTGCTTCGTGCTGAAAATAATCATGAACTCGCAAGTCACCTATGCTGGACTTGAGCGGTCAAGATATCTTTGTCCAGATTTTAAGCCTTACATCGTTTAACGACGAAGACAACAATGACAATTTTCTGAAAGCTTTATATATTTTAATTTAGTAGACTTCAGCGACCCAAGAAAAGGCGTTTTACACAAAAATATGACGCCGCCATCGAGTCTAATTTATGATGTCCGCAAAAATGTAAATGAGAGTCCACGTCCGTAAAGAAGACAAACTGAGGAAAATTACATGCGTACATAATTAAAATGAACATTATTTACCTTGCCAACCCTTAGTTAGGATTAACAGGCACAGAAAAGAACCTGTAATTTATGAGACTACGCGTTCTGGGCCGGCCCATAAGAATTGGGCAATTACTTTTGTTTATTATATGATAAGATAATAGTAATAAATGGTTTCTCCAGTAGATATCAACTTTATGGGCAATAATCTTGGCCTTTGTTTAGTTTAGGTTTTGCCCCTCTTCTCAGATTATTGATTGCTAAATCGACGCGTAAATCAACTTGCATTATACCTTGCTTGACTTCCTTGGTGCAGCGATAGAAATGGTGGTTTTATGAGTGGGAGGTCTCAGGTTTAATTTCCTTTAGGTTCAACTGAGAATTATAGATAAGGTATTTTCTAAATTAGTGCCTTAGTTAAAAGCAGCTGACTTAAAACTACGATTACCAATATGCAAGACAATTTCCTATAGCGCAAACTTATATTGAAATTCTACTTTACGCGTTTTATAACAAAACAAGAATGGAAAACTATAGTTCAAAAGTAGTTATACGAAACTCGAACAACGCAAAATAAAATGAATGCAGGAAATATTTACGTTTCAGTTCGCGAGTTGTAAATTTATTCCTTGAAGGGAAATCGTGCGGAAAATTTGCAATTTAGAAGTAAAGGGGGAATGCCAATAAGCCATCGATTATGTAGATGCAGGCTTTGTGCAATGTGGAGTTATCTTGCAGTCAGAGCCGAGCTCAAAAACGATTTGTCAGGGTATTTTCAACGCCGACTAGTCCGGATAATACGGGACTGAAAATGGGTTAGCCTTTTTTATTATGTGCAAACTAATGAACTTTTACGCTCGCAGTTGAATTTGAAATAACTTTTGCATACATAGACTCTTTTGTATAAATAACTAGCTGATGCCCGCGACTACGTCCGCGTGAATTGAGCATTTTTGGTTCCCGCGGGAACTCCTTAGTTTTCCGGGGTAAAAAGTAGCCTATGTGTTATTCCAGACTATAATCTATCTCAGTGCCAAATTTCATCCAGATCCATTCAGCCGTTCGGGCGTGATTGAGTAACAAACATCCATACATCCATCCAAACTTTCGCATTTATAATATTTATTTGATTATATTTGATCCTATGAGTACGTGTGTTATTTTCCGCCTATCACACACAATTGATTTTGTTGTAGTTTATTATATTATTTGGTTTGTTAAGACGATACGGGAGGGCGGTTTTCCCCATACAATCGTATTAGTCTGTTTTATCCGTGTATAATCACAATAGAAAAAATATTTTTGCACCATAAAATCTATATATGTCCGTGCCATGTCCCTATGTTTTGCTTTTTTCAATAAAGTAATAATTTTAAGAATACGGAACCTTCAAAAAATGCAAAAAATGGCCCAGTTTTCGCGTCATAATCAGATATCCCGCAAATAAATTTGACGAATTTAATCAAAAAAAGAAAAACATACCGACATAGCCTGAGTCCTTCTTAAATTATTCTTGAAAAAAAAATTAAAATCGGTTCTGTTTTGGAGGAGGAAACAGAAAAATACGAGAGTAAGAATTCGGCTGTTTTTCATAGGTATTATCGGTCCAAGATGCAGTTGTCCCTATCGGGTGTTATGGCACTCTATTCGAGGAGCAGCGCGACGGCAATATAAATGTTCAATACCTATTCTCAAAGTTTCCCGTTCCTCCCATATCCTCTCACATCTCACAAAAAGTACGGACTTACACGGATAAAGCAACCGCGGCCTTATCGGATAAAAGTCAGTCATAACTCATAACTCTCAGACAGGCAAGGACGTTACAGCTTAGGTACACGTCCGTTAAAGACGTCAACGTCTTCACGTTAACTTTTTACAGAAAAAAATATAACTAACTAATAGATAGGAAACTTCTATGCATTATAGTAATAAAACAATTCCTTGTATAGTTGTTGCAAAGGAATGTACGATTACTGATTATAGTAGGTACAAGTACAACATGTTCGATAACGGCAGGACGGTGGACAGGACAATAGTGTTACAATTTGAATCCGCTTACCAAGACAGAATAGTATCGTTACTCTCAAATAAGAGTACCTACAGTTTCGCCATTTCTCTTTCCTTATATAAAATAGGCTTTATTTATATAACAGCGAACAAACATAAAGAATAAATTTACATGAAAAGAAACAAAGTTCCCGAGCTTTTTTATTCCGGCGTAAACAAAAACATTTCAGCTCAGCATTCCGTTAATACAAAACACTTCCTTATCTTTGTCCCTCTAAGGATTTCAAGCAAAGACAATAGGCAGAAAATTCTAAGGCTTTGCGGGAATAACGTAACGATAGCGTTTCCGGCTTCCGATAGGACTCTTACCGAGTCACGCGATTGTGCTGCAATCACGTAACAATACTGAGTTAAACTGTAATGTAGATCGATGGTGCTATTCTTATCTAAATAGAAGGAACGAGAAGGAGTCTTGATTTATTTTCACAACTTTTTAAACAGCTACTTTTCGTCTGAAAGTAATACGCAAACTTCTTTTCAGGTTTAAATTAGGTATTTGGATCTTGAACAAAGGTTACATATTATAAGAGTAGGTAGGTCCCATAATGCATTTCGCCTACAATAAAGTACCCGCCCGCAGCTTTGCTAACGTGGGATTTAAAAAATCCGGCCTTATTCCATGTCTTCATTATTTTATTTTTATAGGTTCACTTACAACCGTCCGAGACAGAACCGATCCCGCTCGGAGATTGTGGCATCAGGGTGGCACTGACCAGCGCCCTGGCCCATCAGTACAATAGTCCCGGGTGAACGGACCTCGAAGTTGTGAGCGGCTGGAATGGGGGCTCCGGTCGCTCTTCTTCCATCTATTTGCAACCCTGGGAAGACGACAGCTTGCCGTGGCACAAGCTGCCGTACCTAGTCGTTAAGAGGATTATATCCCCAAGGACGAGCTCAATAGGCGTCGCGCAAGCAAAGCTCCGGCGCATGTTCTTAAAAGTTCCCGGAGCTTCTCATAATGTGCAGAAGGTGGCCACCGGGGGGGTTTTAGTGGGTAAAAATCCCACATAACCTGATCTCTTCCCCGGAGATTGGGTATCTCAAGGAGATTTCCCCCCCGTCAACAAAAAAAAAAAAAAAGGTTCACTTACAATATACATATTTAACACACAAATTATAACATTAAAAAAAAGACACATTCACTGATATGTACATTGATTATAAGTGTACACAGCGTTTACAAAAATAGCGCCATGCAAACTATCAAGAAAATATTATTAAGTTAAGTTTAAGTTATATTACTTATTACAAAATTATTGTTAATCTATAGGACTCACCGATAAGTGATCGGTGAGTTTTTTAAAAATAATTATAATGAAAATATCAGTGCAAAATTACAGTTATCTGGTTCCAATGTTTTTGGCTACGCGTTGATGATATAGAATAATTTCTCTATATTAGAAAGATAGATTCACTAACCACTGATACTAGACAAAGCCACCGGGAATATTTTAAAATGGTTGAATATGTTAATACAAATGATAAAACATTATAAGGTTAACAAAGTAAGTAGACCATTAAAAAGTGGTAATTTAAGGTCCTTTCAACAAAGTCAGATAAAGTTTGTTTACGACAGTATACCAGTTAAATAACTAAACACATCATAAGGCTCATTGGAGCCGTGTAGCTTGTGGCTGAACAAACAAATGTATTCATGATCTTTTTGGCAGCATGTTGGTAACACGACCCCAGCGAGCTGTCTGTTTGTCCTGTAACCGAATATGGCGCATTAGGCGGCGTGTTTTGTCTCCATTATCTTGGCTTTGATGCTGCCAACTAGGCATATGTTCAACTATCTAACGCTCGGTATGGATTGCTCCTGTTTCATTATGAGTTTGCGTGGGTAAAACATAATATAAGGTTTCATATTTTATTCATTAATCTTCATTTAATTATACTAATATTTTAAAAAGTTTGGATGGATGGATGGATAGATGTTTGTTTCTCAAGCACGCCAGAACGGGTGAACGGATCTGGATGAAAAATGACACAGGGATAGATTATAGTCTGAAATAATACATAGGCTACTTAATATCCCGGAAAATTAAAGAGTTCCCGTGGGAACCAAAACAAACCTCAATCCACGCGGACGAAGACACGTGCATTAGCTGGTATTTTATTTGTATTGGCTTCAGGTTTATAGTTTATTATAATATGTAGTTTTAGTTTTTTTATGAACAACTAGATTATGCCAGCGACTTCATCCGGATGGAAATAGGTTTTTGAAAAATTCATTGCGAACGAATTATTTTATTTTCAGCTCGTCATATTATGCGTACCAGATTATTTATTTCAACAACATGCATACTAATATTATAAATGAGAAAGTGTGTCTTTTTTTTTATCCACTACAAGTTAGCCCTTGACTGCGATCTCACCTGCTGGTAAGTGACGATGCAGTCTCGGTTTCTACACGGTATCGTACCGGAACACTAAATCGCTTGGCGGCACGTTTTTGCCGGTAGGGTGGTAACTAGCCACGGCCGAAGCCTCCCACCAGGCCAAACTACTACGCATTCACGGCACATCTGTTCAACCGATTTTGATGAAATTTGGTACAGGGTTAGGTTGTTTCCCGGGGAAGGACATAGGCTACTTTTTATCCCCGAATATTTAAGAGTTCCCGCGGGAATCAAAAAACCTTAATACACGCGGACGCAGTCGCGGGCATCCTCTAGTAGTAAAAACAAACTCTTGAAACTCTTATAATCTCAGGATTGCAAACCTACCTTTCAGGTACGCAACCCTAAAAAGATCCCACAGCAATAAATAAAAAAAGTAAACAGCAAATTATTGTACAAGTGTGAGGCAATCCACTAAAGTAATTGCATTTAATTAAAGTTCATGCAAAAATATATAAATCTTCAAACAAACAGAACTAAACGTGTCACAACATTAAAGCACCTATTTAATCACCCTATCAAATACATAAGCGAGCGTTAAACAAATAACTAATTTTCAACCCATTTGTCTATGCCACTGAACGTTGTCATTACCGTATTTATATTATAGGAGATAACTGCACTTTTGGTAACCATCGACAGAAAAGCTGATTCAGTGTTAGGTGGATGTAGAGCTCTCCACTGATCACAAAAGTTGCAGTCTGCCTGCATTTGGATGGCCCTTTCGCTAAATATGGCCGTTCATAGACGGTTTATTGTTACCAAAAATGAACGATAATTAGAAAAGCTGATTCTTGTACAGTTAACAGTATTAAAGTATGTGCAGTACCTATGTAAACAGCGTAAAAACTGACGCATGAGGATGGGACTTTTTCTAGATATCAGCTTTCAAAGACGTTATAAGCTATACTTACTATGCGTTCCTGTAAAAAAATATTAGCAATAATTTTGTCGTCGTTGATCGCTATTAAAAATGTTTAACAGCAATCAACGGGACGACATAATAATTGCTAATATTTTTTTACAGGAACGCATAGGTAGTAAGTATAGCTTATAACGTCTTTGAAAGCTGATATCTAGAAAAAGTCCCATCCTCATGCGTCAGTTTTTACGCTGTTTACATAGGTACTGCGCATACTTTAATACTGTACAAGAATCAGCTTTTCTAATTATCGTTCATTTTTGGTAACAATAAACCGTCTTTGAACGGCCATATTTAGCGAAAGGGCCATCCAAATGCAGGCAGACTGCAACTTTTGTGATCAGGGGAGAGCTCTACATCCACCTAACACTGAATCAGCCTTTCTGGCGATGGTTACCAAAATTGCAGTTATCTCTTAGTCTATTAGGTAAGTAGGTCCCGCCAGGCCTTAAAACGGCGAGCCTCTATGCACACATATATGAGGAGACTAATTAAGAATTAAAGGAGACTACACACTGGAAGTCGTAACTTACTCGTACATTAATTGTATATTTTTTTTCAATTTACTTTTATCCACCTCAAGTTAGCCCTGCGTTCTCACCCTGATGGTAGTTGATGATGAAGTATAAGATGGTAGCGAGCTAACCTGTTAGGGGTATGGTAGTTATATTAAACCTATACCCCCAATTGGTTTCTACGCAGCATCATACCGGAACGCTGAATCGCTTGGCGGCACGTCTTTGCCGCTAGGGTGGTAACCAGCTACGGCCGAAGCCTCCCACCCGGCCAGGACTAGGGAAAATTCAGAAATTATAAGTTCCCAAATTGACCCTGCCGGGGATTAAACTCGGGACCTCGCACGTTATGACCACGGCGCTCAACACTGTGCCAGGGAGGTCGTCAAAATTTCACAAATATTAATACGAAAAGATTGAGATTACGGGGATAATCCAATATTAGGTACCTTTTGTAAGGTAGTAGGTACCTCTGCAAATGTACCTTAATCCGAAACAAATTGCATCAATAATTGTTTCAATCTCCATTGCTGTGATTGCCGGAATTTATCGCATTTTTACTGCATCAATGGATTTTGGGCAATAGCGATTGAGTGATATTTAAGTACATATTCTTGCAAATAAATTATTCTATTCTATTCTTCTATTCTAATACATCTTTGACCATAAAAATTATAATCTTAAACTACTTCGATGTATATTATATGCAAGGTTCTTTATAGAGACAATTTCACGATACACGTTGGCGTTTTTAATAACATGTATGTACCTACTAGTATATTTTAGGCAGAAAATTGCGTTGTTACTTGAATCATTAATCACTAATACAATGCATGTCAAGCGGCGACGCTTGGCTCGAGGGGGCCTGTTTCCTGTATAATGGCAGAATAAATCGAAAATCACAAGAAGGTAAGAAAAACCTCCTATTTTTTTGTGAAAAGGTGCTGAATTCCGTTTGTGTGTTTATTTGTGCTTCTATTGTAAATTGCAGATTGAATACCTATTCACTAGTTGCTAGAACTTACGAAAATAATACAATTTCTCTATCAAAAAGGGGAACAAGACTAACTAGCATAATATCATGATATCAAGGTACTAATCGCATAGGTTAGGTAACAGGTATGTTTTCTTTATAACGTACCTAGACACCCACTAAGAAAGGATTTTCAGTAATTCCACCCAAAAAAGTTGGGTCAATCATCCAGTTTTCGTCAACTGTTGGACATTGGACATCTTCCCTGGAGCATGCCACCTAACATGGTCCTGCTGCCTTCCACAACCATCCACTTCCCCACAGCCAACGATGCCCACAGAGCATGGTCGTCGGGTTACACTGTCTCAACATACTGCGCTTTTCAGTACGCAGTGAAGTGAGACTCATGAACAGTATTAATAATTTATGTTGTAAAAATTGTATTCATGGTTCATCATGGATGAGAAGTTGGGACTCAGAGTTGAATGGTATACACTTGACTACTATACGAATTCACTATCAAAATTTCTTAACTCACTATTTTTGAGGATTTCTGTACCCTACAGCATCAGGATAGAGGTTTCAGAATGAGTTTGGAGTCAGAATTTTTTATGGGATCACCTCGCGAGCTTCCTCTAACCACATGAAAAAAAAAACAAATCGGTTTAGAAACCACGGAGATATGCACCGACATACATTTTAAAAAAAAGATACGCGCCGAATTGCGAACCTCCTCCTTTTTTAGAAGTCAGTTAAAAACAAGTCTTAATATTTCAAAACGCACCATTCTCGTCTTTAAAACGCTCAAATTATAATTATTCAATATCATTTGATTATACACAAACACTCAGGAAGCTACAGAACTTTATCTATTTTTTTAATGTCTGTTGCAAATTCCTATTTTTATACAAATTCCAGCAAACCCTTAGCTTAATCGACATGACAAAGAAGCCATTAAGTAAAGAGTCACGTAGCGAGCTGTCGATATAAATTTAAATATTTTCTCACTTCTAAGTGCTTTTTTATTGAAATTAAAAGGAGTTCACGTGAATTTAATTCTGCGCTTAGAATTCCTTACAAGCTTTGTTTTTTACCCTTTTATCCTGTTTCTTTTGGGAAGATCAGGTGCCAACTGTTTTAAACAGTTTAAGAAGGGACGCCAAGAAAGGCGTAAATAACCAGGCTTGGTTTGATGTTCTTGCACACTGAATTAAAATAAAGACACAAATCGCAGCCCAAGCCACAGATGAAATAATAGTTTCTTGCCAAGCACAATGAGTTATGAGTAGGTATGACAATGCGTTTTTGCGGCTTTTGATTTGAAAAAGCATTGCAGAAGCTCGTGTGTGCAAAAGTGTTGATTGTACTTGGAATGCAGGTGCGGTCTCTTGGCTGCGCTAACAATTAGCAAGTATCTAACAGTTGCTATATTTGTGGCAGTTTTTAAATTTCGCTCATAATATTATAATATCCTCCCGACCAAATTTCGGTCACGGGCAGCGGCCATTCTCCACTGCTCCACTAAGATTAGCCATCTGCGCAGGAGATTGTATTTTTTATTTATTTTATTTTATTTAGTTAACATACCCGAAGATACCTTACAGTTGCCCAATGCGCCTCTCCGGGCTACAGCATTAAAGTGACACTTAATAAAAACTTAATATACTTGCTTACATTAATTTAAAAAAAACCGGCCAAGTGCGAGTCGGACTCGCGCACCGAGGGTTCCGTACAAACCTGTAGTAAGTTTTAAATTATTAAAAAAAAACTACTTACTAGATCTCGTTCAAACCAATTTTCGGTGGAAGTTTGCATGGTAATGTACATCATATATTTTTTTTAGTTTTATCATTCTCTTATTTTAGAAGTTACGGGGGGGGGGACCAACATTTTACCACTTTGGAAGTGTCTCTCGCTCAGTCAAACTATTCAGTTTAGAAAAATATGATATTAGAAACCTTAATATCATTTTTGAAGACCTATCCATAGATACCCCACACGTATGGGTTTGATGAAAAAAAAATTTTTGAGTTTCAGTTCTAAGTATGGGGACCCCCAAAATTTATTGTTTTTTTTCTATTTTTGTGTGAAAATCTTAATGCGGTTCACAGAATACATCTACTTACCAAGTTTCAACAGTATAGTTCTTATAGTTTCGGAAAAAAGTGGCTGTGACATACGGACGGACAGACAGACAGACAGACAGACAGACATGACGAATCTATAAGGGTTCCGTTTTTGCCAAATTTGGCTACGGAACCCTAAAAACCACTTAATTTACTACACTACATTAAAAACATAATAAACATAAAACAAGTTATCGATTTTCCAATAACTTTTTTATCCCTTTTGCGAGCTGGAGCGATGCGGTGTGGAAGAAGTCCAGTCCCGAATTTATACACAAATAGTGCACAAGTGTCTGTGCAAACACAAGTGCATTCTAATATTTCCTTACTATCATAGCCCGATGGGACGGAAAATCGTCGATTCAGCCAAGACTTTAACTGCTGGAGGAAAATTCTCCTATGGATCTCCACATAAACTGATCTTGTGCCGCTTGCTTCCTGTATTGAAAGCTGTATTGGTAGGTAGAACTTATCATACTAATCATACTTATATTATAAATGCGAAAGTGTGTTTGTTTGTTGGTTTGTCCTTCAATCACGCCGCAACAGAGCAACGGATCGACGTGATTTTTGGCATGGGTATAGTTGAGGACCTTTTTATTCCAGAAAATTAAGGATTTCCCGAGGAAATCAAAAAAAACCTAAACAACGTGAACGAATTCGCGGGCATCAGCTAGTTTACGATAATTTGAACGAAGAGTTATGTGGGTCGAAATTATTAGCTATAGTTTATATAGCTACAGTTTTCACAAATGATCATCCTTATTAACGTTGCAATCATATACAGTCTGGACGTGATCATACCCCCTAATATCGCGTATAAAAATAAATTAGCTATATCGCCAATGCAATCAGGGGAGCGGGTAGTTCAGACAATTACCGTCTGGCTCCAAAATTTCCCAATATGAGCCGCGTAATTGATATTTACGCCACATTTACCCCACAGGCCACTATCGAGAGGGATCTCGTTTTTATCACATAATTAATAAATTGAGCAATTATTTTTAGTTATGCAAGTAATTTATGGCTTCGACATTGAAAGAAAGAAAGAAAGAAAGAAAAAGCATTTATTTTCAAATTGTGCCATACATTACAAGTATACCTACCTACCTACAGAGGTAGATCAGCCCTGCTCCTCAACGATCTGAACAAGATCTAAAATCTAAACAGCAACGTTGAGGCGCAGGGATGAAACCGTGTCACGCATGGCACAGCCCGAAAAATGGCCCAGGCTCAGCATAATGCTGTATGCTCAGTGCAAGCACTAACCATACAACGCTGATTTTCAGCCTGAACCCTGATTCAGGTGACACCACGGAAAAAACTACGTAACTGCAAGCTAGAATTAGATACTTAAAACTATAATTTAGTAGCAAACCTATCTATCTAATTATATGTCTATCTATCTATTAATTACAGTGCTATACATCTACAAAATGTTCAGAAGTACTACATACAATTCCATAATATCTTCCCAATAAAAATTAACTATTATACTGCTAATATGTACCATACTATACTATATCCTATAATAATAATTACTACGTATATTAACTACACAATAATTAATATAGAAATATGTATATATAAATATGTATAAATTAATAATTAAACGCAATACATACTATATATTATAATATATAACTTATTAAGCATAAAATAAATTAAAGAAAAGAGTACTCTGCCACATGATCTTGAAATTCCACTTGCTTTTCCAAAAGGATTTTTTTCAATTTGAATTTAAATGAAACTTGGCTTTTTAAATTCCTTATTGGAGGGGGGATATTATTCCAACATTTTGTGGCAGAGTAAGTAAAAGAGCCTCTAAAAGCGGCCGTGCGATGGAGTGGAATACGGAGCCGATTACGACAGCTACGAAGACGATCTGTCTCTCCATCACCCACCCACTTAAGTTTATGGGCTAGGTAAAAAGGTTTACCCAGTTTAATTACTCCGAAAAGCAACCCAGCGAGATGCAGCTTCCTCCGTGATTTCATTTTTAATAAACTGTGATTATTCAAATAGGGGGTGACGTGACTTCGCGGAGGAATAGGGAAGCAAAAACGAGCACAAGCGTTCTGCACGCGTTGAATAAGGCGTTTAGTTCTACAAAGCAGCCGTGGTCCATACACAACATCTGCATAATTGAGCTTAGAAAGTACCAAAGCCTCCACCAACTGAATACGAAGTTCTTGAGAGAGATACTTACGAACTTTGTAAAGTATCTTTAGTCGATAAAAGCAATTTCGCACCCGTTCCGCAATATGGTCTTCAAATCTAAGGTTAGAGTCCATGAGTAGACCCAAATTACGCGCCAGGAACACTCGCTCTAAGTCATCACCTCTTATACTAACAGCTTGACCTTGCAAGTTGACTTTACCCACTTGTTTTGGAGTTCCAAACAAAATGTATTTAGATTTAGTAGGATTCAGAACAAGAGAATTGCGATCTGACCACTCTGCAATACGATTAAGATCATCGTTAACTTGACTAACAGCGGTTTGGAACTCGTGAGGCTTAAAAGAATAATACAACTGCAAGTCATCTGCATATAGATGGTACTTGCAGTTTTTAATTTGCTGAACCACATCAGCGCAATATAGTATAAAGAGCAGCGGCCCCAACACTGAGCCCTGTGGAACACCTCTGGACACTGTAGCAGCAGCTGAGCTGAACTTCCTACCATCTTCATGTACTAGTTCAACAAACTGAGTTCTGCTAGATAGATAACTGTCGAACCATTTAACAGCATCAATACCGAATCCATAATAGGATAACTTAGACAGTAAGAGCGCAACATTGATGCTGTCAAATGCTCTAGAAAAATCAAGGAGAACCAACAAGGTACACAATCCTGAATCTTGTGCCACAAGTATGTTATCAGTAACGTCTAAAAGGGCCGTCACGGTGCTACGCCCTGCCCTAAACCCCGACTGTAAATCCGGCAAAATCGAGTTCCTCTCAAGGTATGTCGACACCTGCGAGAATACAATTTTTTCTAATATTTTAGAACAACACGGCAAAATACTTATTGGTCTAAGATCCTTAGGCGTGACGGGTTCAGGAATTTTCGGAATTGGACGAACTAAAGCAACCTTCCAGTCACTTGGAAAAACAGAGGTTGATATAGAGGTGTTAATAATGTCCTTTATAGTGGCCATGCTTTGAGGAAGCGTCATAAAGAGCATATCGAGGGTAATTTTATCTGTCCCCTCGGCATTCGAGTGCAGCTGTCTGAGTGTTTTTAATATCTCGGCATCAGTAATAGTTCCGAGGGAGAAGTTACTGTCATACAGTTGATTAAACTCAAAATAGGTTAATTGTGAAAAAGAAACCTGGCTTGAACCAGGAACGTTAAGGAAATGTGCATTTATCGCCTCTGCATCAGTGAAGTGCGCTGGTAATTGATCAGATTTTTTCGGGAGGACAGTATGCTTCAAATTTTGCCACAGCACTTTAGGGTATTTAATTCTACGATTGATATCATGTTCAAAATATTACATTATACAAAATAGTACATTGCTTTATCGGCTTAATATTATCAACTTTCGCACGTATTAAACTTGCAGTGTTTTGTTTTTATGCTATCATGAATACGTGTAGGTACCTCGTAACTATATACCTATCTTTTTATTTCCTTTCCAATAAATTAAGTGACAAAACACACTAAGGACATTAAAAAAGTCCGCAAAACTCACTTTTACATAGATCCACACACACTAGCGCGAAAGGACAAGACGAGTCACATAAAAACTTATCGTGTTAAGCCTAAGTATGTTAATTCCAACAATTTTCATAAAAAAGGCAGCCTAAATGAAACATTACTTATTTGGAAACAAAGTTGGAAAACAAGATGCAAAAACTACTTATCTTACATTCGAAGTATTCCCGAAGTATTCCAATTTCCATTAAAAGTCTCTCCTCCAGAGTCCAGACGATCTTTTGTTACTCTGACTGCGTCCTATTAATACACGTTTGTTAACCAAACTAATTTGTAAGCCATCCTTATCTCTGTGAGTGGGAACAATTGACAAATACGCGGTATTAGGGCATTCTGTTTGCCATACTTTGAGAAACTCATGGTGTATGTCCATTGCATCTAAATAATAATACCGTCTGACTGACCGAATTTCGGCCAAGGCTAATAGAGCACAAGACGTGTATGCACAAGTACAGGAACATTGTCTATCCCCTCACTCGCAAAGCCCGGTGGGACGACAACACGCGTGTGAAACACCGCCAACATCCAAACACCGGGCATAATCTGAGAATTTAAAAATATATTATATAGGTAAGCATAATATACTTTTAAGTTTGAATACCCGCCTGTTTCAGGTTAGCCCGCTACCATCTTAGACTACATCATCAGGTGTCATCAAGTCGCCGCAATCAAGGGCTAACTCGTAGTGGATAAAAAAATACTCTGAAATAGGAATATAATCGAACTTGCAAATTTTTGATTATCTCGTCGGTCGATAGTACGAAGAAATCATTTACGTTTACTTCATACAGGATCCACTGCTGAAATAGAAGAACTTCCACACTCCAAATTCTTTTGCCACTAAAATTTGCTTGTGTCCGTATAAATATAATATATATAATAAAATACTCCGGACGTATAGACGGACGATTTTCTTACAATGCGAACAGTCAGCAAGATTCAGGCATTATTTAAAGTAAGAGTGGTCATTTAGCAGCGTCAACCGCACATTTGTATCGGGGTAACTTTAAACAACATTGCAGTGAAGACGGATTGTTAGTCAATCATCGTAACTATCTGCAGGATATGCTCATTAAAGTATTTGTGGAGTTAAACAATATGCAATTTGAGTTGACTTTGCCGCAACCGCAGACTGTAGATTTAAACATAAAATTACATGTCTTAACTTTTATTAGTTATCATTAGTTACGGGTCTTTAAACAAGAAAGTAAATTCGCTGAGTTAATAGAATTTTATTTATTCGTCGCATGCATTGAATATTGATCTATAAAATGAAATGACAGGGTAGGTACTGCTTGACTGCGATCTCAATACTTTACCATTTTGAAAATGATGTACCAATTATTACTAGAATATTTATTATTTATTATTATATGATGCCCGCGACTTCGTCTGCGTGGATTAAAAGGTTTTTTGATTCCCGCGCAAATTCCTTAACTTATAGCATTCCTTAATCTTATAGCAGGAGAGATAGATATATTTTGTTGCTCTCTGAGTGAATTCACAAAGATAGCAATCTGGACGGTCAGTTATACCTGATTAATGGCATTTTTGGTGTTTTTGTTATGTTGTTTCTGAATTTTGTTATTTTTAATAGGATTTAAGGTTTTTTAGGAATTTATGATTAATTTTAATTAGTTTAAATTTTTTATAGTTAAGGTAGAATAATTGTAACTTCATTATCGCATTAGATAAACTCTGTAATGATAATGGAAGGAGAATAAAAAAAAAAAAAAAAACTTTCCGGGATACAAAGTAACCTATGTCCTTCCCCGGGATGCCAACTAACTCTGTACAAAGTCAAAATCGGTTGTAAAGATGGGCCGGGAAAGCGTAGCAGACCGACAGACATACAAATAGACAGACAGTCAGACACACTTTCGCATTTATAATATTTATTAAGTTATATTATACTCGTATATAACTGCAACTTTAGATTTTTTGTACAAAATATAGATAAGTACCTTATGGTAGGCGAAAATCAAGAAGATTGTGTTAAACTTTACATTGAAGGTAATAATTTTAATACAAAGTGTGGGATAACAACAATTTGCGTGCTTGCCACAAGTTTGCGGTGGAAAGCGTTGACGGTTACAGAAGTTTATGCCTGTTTATGACTGCAGGAAATTAAACTTTGCCATAACATCCAAAAGGCTCAATAGAAACTAAGCCGAAGAAGGTATTTATTGTCTATTAAGTTCAAAACATGATAAAATTTACGTATGTTTATGTAACTCACTAAGAGCGAAAACATACTAGGGACAGGACTGAACAAAATGTCTGTGCGAAACGTCAGTGTGGGGGATCGACTTTTATCCTGTCGCGCTAGTGTATGCGGCTACGTATAAAACTCAGTTACGCAGATTATATTTGTAAGTACACCAGACAATATTTTACTTCCTAGTACATTTTCGCGCTTAATTAATTAAGATTAACGCCGAAGCACATGGAATGTTTGGAATGTAGGGCTTGTGCAATTAAAGTTGATCCTACATATACCTACTGTTACGGTTGTACTGGTACGTACGGCATTGGCACAGAGGCATTGGTACGGTAGTGCAGCCGTCATGTAGCATAATAGCCACAAGTTGGCATACATGAATTACATACTTACAGTTAATAATTAATAATGAACAATTTTTTTAAGGGTCGATTGCACCATAGATGATAATTGATTTTTCCACCAAATATCTCGTAAAGTGAGACTTTACAAATCAATATTCTTACATCCATAATTGAAATCTAAACTAAAATTCTGGTAAAAAGTTCAAGAAGCCTGACTTTTTTGGTAGTCGTATTTAACGATAACCATTACCATTATTTTATGCAATCGAACCTAAACAGAAAGGAATTGAAGAGAAAAACGTAGCCAATATAAGTTGTAAACAATATTGATTTTTGTTATTGATAATAATTATATAAGTCCATTGATACGTCCTTACGTCAATGACCCATAAAGATCATCGACGATTAATATCTAGATAGGCAGAGTACATAATGATATGATCCTTATTTTTTTCGTAATAGAGTGTAAAATAATATAAAACAAGGCCGTTACATTGGTAACGGAAGAAAGGATTTGGACATTATTAAAGCGCGTGGGGACATCCGGCACACCTGTTTGAACTATTTGGAGGTACAAATGAATCACTTTTGTTATTCTTTATAGTTAAAGCTTTTAAGGTGTTAGTTGTATTGTAAGCGAGTCATTGTGTTTTTTGAATGGGTTTGTTTCTTGACACGCCTTAACAGTTAAAAGGTATGCTGGTTTCCATTTCGAAAAATGCATTTAAATCAACCCAGGATTACTTTCTAATCTTACAAATGTCTTTTTTTTAATTTTAGATAGGGACTGACAAACCCACTTTGAACTAAGTTATCTTAATAATTTTGCCTGCCTTGTTATTTCGGGCAACATTGCTAAAAATCTGCATCGTAATTCCCGTTTTCACCAACAAAGCCTAAATTTTAGGGAACACCTAAGCTTATTTATTAGGTACAGGTATGGGAAATTTTTGCCTATTATTCTTAAGGGTTCCCTAAACTTTAGGTATTGTAGGTGAAATCAGGCAATAGTAATTTTGTGTATTCAAGTTAGCTTAGTAAATTTAGTTCGTTATACATTTTTGTTTAGTGTAATAATTCTAATTAGCATAATAGTCTACTAAAAGCATTCACCGGTTCATTTAAACCATAATTAGACGATTAATTACCTACTACATTGTTATAATATGGCGTTCCTACCATCCCATACAAAATAAGTATTAATGGCTACGTACATTTTAACAGACACTTTGCAACAAAAGACTAATATTACGAGAACAAAGTGTAATTAAGCGTCCATTAATGGACCTGGCGAGGGTGAAGCATTGATGCCCAAAACAAGACAAAATGTAGGAACATCAAACGCTCTATTTTTTTTATAACTAGATGATGCTTGCTATTTGTTTAAAAATCCCTGAGATACGCTTTGATTATCCGGGATAAAAAGTAGCCTTTGTCACTCTCGGTCCTCAACTATAACTATACACTTGCAAAAAATCACGATCCGTTGCTCCGTTGCGGCGTGATTTCAGGACAAACCAACTAACAATCACACTATCGCATTTTCATAATCCTATTAGTATATGATTTTGACTACGTGGTGAGCACTGTGGTTTTATGAGTAGTTCCCGAGTTCAGTTTATAATTTCGACCTGTTCGAACTGTCAAAGAACCGGGATTCCTTCTTTGATTGAGTCAATTTGGATCTTCTGGTGGGACGCTTTGATCGCTGTTTGTTACTAACTATACTTTACTTTGCTTACCGAGTATTTATAAAACTAAAACAAATCATAATAGAATATAGATGTAGAAAGGCGACAGATAAAAGAAATCAAAAAGAGAAGTAAGCTTGTAAAAACTGTAAAATTTTATTCGGCCCTCCCTAATTTAAAAAGTTTGTCCAAGTGATAATCCCAATTCCGATGTCGCGATTCGATGTCGGACCGAATTTACTCCGCTCCTAAGGATTTGGATGCTTCCATTAACTTGAAAAGACTTCACTTAATTAAAAATTCTCTCAGAAATCTCGTCCGGGCCATCCCCGCACAAAATGGCGGCGATTGATTTTAAATGAGCTCGAACAAAGACCGTCAGATAGCGGAGTTGGCTGTAAAAACTTTGTGGTACCTAAGTGGACGGGGAGTTAAGGCAACAAAAAGAAGGAACTTTGAATCCATTTTGTGATAGCAGTGGTGGAAAAAAGTGTGGAACCATTACAAAGCTAGCTTGAAAATATGTTTCACTCTGTTTAAAACGAAATGCGTTTAACTGGAAAACAATATTAGCAAGTTTACAAAATCTTAATAAAAGTTTATAAATAGCCTGTGAGGGTCTAAAAAGGATCGTAACGTAACGATAAATTGCTTAGCGGTACGACACTGCTGGTATTCAGTCTCTACTTGTATAATGGTAAGTTTTGTGACAAACTCCATTCTATCTAATGTTATGATAATGAATACGTGAACACTGGACATAAATAGGTATGGCTGATATTATACGTTAGGTAGGTTAGTTTTAAGTTTGATACCCATTTTAAAATATAAGTAGATTAAAGAAAAAAAGTGCGTTGAAATTTCATGACGTTACAACTGTGAATTTCATACAACTTCCATACTAGAAGTGTGTTTTTAAGTTTAATAAAGAGTTGCTGATTTAATTGAGTTGTCACTTGTCACATAGTGGTCATCAACCCTATTCGCGGGTTGGGTCACAAGTCGCGGGCATCATCCAGGTTGTTGATACATAAATACTGCAATGTTATTTATTAAAAACATTCTGCGTGTTAAAAACATTTTATTTACATTTTATTTTGTTTTCTGGCGAGTGACGTGTAGAACGAGCACTTTTCACACGTCAGAGGAAAAACATTTTTCAGCTCACATTTCGCACAGTTCGCGAACTAAGCTTTAATTTCCTGTTCCACCTCGGATTGAGACGACAGCTTGCTTAAGAAAGTCTCGGCTCACCGTAAATACGAGACAGAAAAATGTTACCTCAACTTAAGTGAGGAAATATTACAGCTTAATGCTACGGGCACCTTACGGAAAGCGCGCTCGTTATTCTGATTTATGGAGCATCCCAAAATTGTGGGTTTTCAAAAAAACTTGCATATTACGAATTCTTTTCGGGACGCTTTTCCTGCTTGCTTTTATTGTGTCTGCCGAGATAAATAATGGGATTTTCTGTTTCTGGTCACTGTTTGATAATATTATCAGTTATTTGTAAGTACTGTATGATTTCAAATAACCAAAGGGGTTCTAACAATCAAACGTAGTAGTGCTCATATTTCCTCTGTCTGCGTCGTATTTTCATTCTGAAGAGCTTTGATTCCTGTCCAATGTCCACTAATGTTAATAATTATCATAGGAGTTTTTTTGAGATAATTATGCGGTCGCGGTGGGATTCCGCATGCGATTCATTTAAAGAATGCGATTGTATCTACGATGGGTACTTACCGACGGCGACGGCTTAAGTGCTCTTCAAAGCACGGAGGAAACGAAAATCTCTAATTGGGACCTCCAAAGTCACTCATCCAGTCAGGACCCCCTCACCCACGAGGTGTGCCAACCTAACATTATAGGTGCCGACGACATCAAGCGAGTCGCAAGGAGCCACTGGTTCGAGGTTGTGCAAGATCACGCCGTGCGGAACTGCGAAAGTCCCTACAAGAGATCTGTTGTCGAGCTGGGTACGTATATCGGTTATCGACATACGTCTCTTAGTAGAGTCAATAATTTTTGGCAAACCTTACATTTAACAACATTGGATACCTTGCTATAAAATTCTTTTCGGCCCCTCTTTGCCTGGTTCCCCTTTATTGCGTCTGCCGAGCTAAATTATAGGCTTTTCCGTTGTTGGTCACTATAAGCTTTTATTCTAGCTTTATGTGATTGTTACTGCCCAAAAAAAGGGGTTCAGTACAAAACGTAAAAGTAGGTCTGACGAGATTTATTCATTTGGGATGGTCTGATTTTGGTTAAATTTCCGAATTAATATGAAACATCCCTACTAATATTATAAAATAAATACGAAAGTGTGGATGGCCGTTTTTCTGTAACCGTTTCAGGGCTCAACCAATTTTGATGAAATTTTGTAAGTATAGAAATAGCTAGTACCTATCCCCGTTACGGACATAGGCTGCCTATTCTGAATTTAAATAGACTAACGACAATCCATTTAATCAAGTCACTAAGTAATATAAGTAATAGTACCTATAAATTAAGTACTCATAACATAGGAATAAAACATGTCTATTTTACTATTAATTATCTATGCACAGCTATTAGGTATGTAATGAAAAGTATATAAATAACCTGTCTTTTTTGTTTATTTTAATAAGAAAGCACGCCCTTAAAAATAAAGCCATTCGTAATACTGTCATTGATAAACACGTTTTATGATAATTCATACATCACTACCGCTGAGTATATTAAAAGATTAATAGACATGTCATTGCTGAGTGTACATCACTATAATTAATTATACTTGCTAATGTAGGCTTAATGCTGGTACAAAGCCGCAGCACATTATTATATGACAACACGCTATATAATGCAAATTAATTCAGCTGTTGCTAACACGATTAAGAAATTTGCATCGATTAAAATAATAAAATAAATTGGTTTAGTGAGAGTTGAACTAGGTGTTTATTAGTGTTCCGTACCTGCAGACTAATCAATATATTTTGAGTAGGTATAAACGTGCGTTAATCGTAAATAAGCGTGGCTATTAAAGAACATAGCACACAAGTAACTCATTACATGGCACACTAGAATTTTCCTCGTTGTTATACACGAGATGCGCGAGCAGTGGCGATGCTCCTGAACAGTCCTTCGTTCAAGCAGTTGCAACATACTTACCCTCATGTTGACTTTACTTGACTTCTCGAACTGTCAACTGCTCTGGCGTAGGTAGAGTTGTAAATCTCGAGAGCGGTTGAAAACGACTGCTCAAGCAGTTGAAGATGACTTTAGGTTCATGTAAATTTTAACTGCACAAACGGCTCGTGTATACCCATAACACCAAGTGGCAAACTTCTCGACTGTAATACAAACATATTCATACGAAAACATCTAAAACGACTAGATCAGTCTGAGCTAGTAGACGTAGATTTTACGACAAGATAGGTAGCTCTAGTAAAGTGCGAAGTTTACGTGTCACTTTATAGCCATTTAGCTAGGGATTCCTAACGATAACGTTTGCGACCAAAATAAACAGAATCGTTTGTACTATAATAAAACCACGTGATTGTCGTTTTCATTAATTCTCGAGCCGTTTTTGTGAATTTTAATACGATGTGAAAGATAAAATTGCGTTCATGATGTAGAAAGAATGAACGTCATTTAAACATTTTATTGGGTGGAGGCCGAAAGATCTCATTTTCATAATAAGCCCCATGACGCATAAACTACGTGTTTTACGGGCAGTGATGCCAAATAAATTTCATTATGCTGCGCGTAACGAAGGCTATATAAAATTGGTGAGAACGCAGGCACTTTTCCCCAAATTGATGACCACTTTTTGATGTTTTAGCCTCACTAATTAGATATCCAATCCAATATGCCGTTTATGATATTACCCAAGTGTTGCTTAGGCTCGTTAAAGATTTTTTATTATGATTAATAATTATACTGTTTAATGGGTTTTAATTTTACAAATAGCAATTTGTACTACTGATTGTGGTAATAAGGTTTTAGATTAAACTACTTAAATGCTCTATTTATCAAATTGCTATTAAGAAGTGTAGAAAATATATGGAGAATAAAATATAATGATAAACATTCCTGCGAGCATACTAGCATCACTAAAAACAGTATTGTTTTAAAATTACATATATATACGAGTATGACGTAGCTTGTCGTCCCTAAAATAAAGATTGTAATTTGTAATGTAAAGGAGCGTTTGACGATCTCCGTGGCGCAATGTTGAGCGCTGTTGTCTTTACGTGCGGAGGTCCCGGGTTCGATCCCCGGCAGGGTTAATTTGGGAATTTTCTGAATTTTCCCTGGTCTGGCCTGGTGGGAGGCTTCGGCCGTGGCTAGTTACCACCCTACCGGCAAAGACGTGCCGCCAAGCGATTTAGCGTTCCGGTACGATGCCGTGTAGAAACCGAATAGGGGTATGGATTTAATAATAACTGCCATGCCGCTAACAGGTTAGCCCGCTACCATCTTAGACTGCATGGTCACTTACCATCAGGTGAGATCGCAGTCAAGGGCTAACGTTCTTGTAGTGGATAAAAAAAAAGCGTCAACAATATTTATTTATTTTATTTAAATAAAACTGCTATAACCGATGGTAGGTAGTTACCCGCTGAGAACTATTATAAAACGAAAGAGGTATATTTTTTCACTTGACTTTTTCACTATACTTTCACACTTGAGCATTTTTTGTTGTAGGTTGCAAGATTTGCAAGTAGCAGCAACACAATCAAAATTCTGGCCCCGTTGTTACCTTAGTGCGCGTTAAATGCATTAATTGCATCCATTACTTCCTGTAGGGGTAATATTTCTAGTACAGACAGGACACAATTTCGATTCCCCGCTTCAATAATTTGGCCTGATGTCATAATTTTTGCGCACGGCTGGATCCCGAATGGATTTTCCGATAGAATTGGTACATTTCAGCCGGGTTGGATGTATTGTTAGTATCGTTATGGGATGGGAGGAAACAATGGTATATTTTTTAGTTCGCTTAACCCTAACAATCTATCCAGTCAATTGTAAATGTAATGCGATGGCGGAATAGACAGTGACATCCGAGGATATTATCGCGAAATGCTATTTGTTTTATTGTGCCATAAAAATTTGATATACGTTTAATATCTAGTCCCTTTTAAAAACAAATAGAAAACATTATTTTGTTTCAAGAAGCATTGAAACAAAATAATTCCAATAATTTCCATTTTCTTTTTGATCTTTATTCTAAACTTCTAACGTATTATATTTAGGGTCAGTTGCAACACAGAAAGGTATTGTTATAGTACAACATACCTCACAGAAACGAGCAAAGTGAGTGGCACAAGTTAGTTTATTTTTACACAGGTCAAATTTTGAAATACTATATCTGTGTAAATTCCACCCCGATAGAATGTCACACGGGCAAAAAGTAACAACACGACTCATTCTTAATTATTATAACAAAACAACAGAGTTTTAATTTAAAATAAAGTGAATTTTCATGTATTTAATTAACATTGTCGAGAGCTTATCATCCGATGCTTTGTCAAATTAAGCTTCATTATTAAAAACAATTATACGAAACGGGTATTCGCTATTATATTAAAATTAATATTCTGCTGCGACAAATTAAGTAAACGTGTTTCGCATGCAGATATTTCGTACAGTCACAGTCAGATTATGGGATGAGCAGAGCTCTTAAGGGGAATTTAATATTACAATACTCACTAGGCGAAAGTGTTACAGATGGCGCCAGGTAAAGCGCACAGTCATGGTCTCGGAGCAAAAACTTCAGGGTTCCGTAGTAAAACAAAGAACCCTTACATTTACGTCCAGTCCTTCTGTAGGTTTTTTCATCCCCACTCGGCTGATACTTCATTGGTTTCAAAAAACTGGCTATAAATCTTTATGTTTTACAGCCAGCTTTTTTAAACATACTACCGATTACGAAATAACTAATGGCGTATTATGTGTAGCAAATAGCAAGACCATGGATTCCTATCATATTATGCTATTTCTGACAGGCAGGCTTTATTTTTTTATACAAAAGAAAATAGAGTCCGCAAGAGAAGATTGGATAGAAGCAGGTGTTACTTAACGGAAGCCCATGATAATGAAGGAACTAGAAGTTTAATTTTCTTTATCTTTATTCGCTATTATCTTCGCATCATAAGTACATATCTTTATTATCCAAAAATGCGACGGTCAAAAGATATTTTTTAAAATAAAATCGATTTTGATTATCTTTAAAGCTTTCAGCTGGTTCAGCAGATTTGATAAAATACTTATGAATAGCCACCACATTGGATGCCAGTGGTACAAAGATAATATTAAAAATTGAATTAATTTTAATGAAGCGATATCAGTTGAGAATAGAATCTTTTGTTGTAACTGCTGGAGGGGTGAATGGGAATGGGGGGAATTCTTAATTAAGTGTCGGTGAAGCCCTCTTCACTTAATGCAATGACTTCATGCCTCGTTTAACTTTCATAAAATTCTTTAAGACTCAGCAATTTTCGTCTTAACTAGCTTTTAGAAATTTTGCATGTCCAAAGGATTGTGTGTAACTTTTATAATCTACTTAATAAGCTGATCTCTCAGATTCTCAACCCTTGTATATTGAATAGATTTGCATGGAATGGCACTTGGACGTGCTACTGCTAACTATTAAGTACATAATATTATATTCGACTAGAGCGCAGTAAAATAGTAGATTGTTCATCAAGGGACTAAAATGAGCCATTTCATACAAGTTGTTTTTTCTTTATTGTTAACAAGAAGGAATTTTAAAAAAAATACATTAAGAACCATAGACATTGAGCTGTACGCACGTACGTGTAGGTGACGATGGGTAACATTAGCACTGACGCATACTTACATTCAACAAAGGATTGCGTGCAAATTATTTTAAAAATGGAACATAAAAAAAGTCCTAGATGTACGGTACTGCTTATAAGACTTAAGAGTGATAGAATTTTGTATTATAAAAATTCTGCTAGTTTCATTCGTTACGCCCCTATCACCCCGCCGCTTTGTTTTGTCTAGATGCCTTCGTTGAACGACTGGTAGGAAAAGAACGTATCTGGAAACGTAGACTGTGGGTATGTTCCGAAATACACTGAGAGCACTGTAAGGTGTGACGTCAGTTTAGTACACTGCGAAGTCGTTCCTTTATAGTTAGGTATACTGGTTACTACTTAAAACGGAACGCAGTCAGCACTGAAAGCACCTTACCTCGAAAACGCCAGTGCTCACAGTACAGAAATGGCGACGATTTATGACGTCATATATTTCCCTTGGATACTGCGGCAGTTTACTGTCAGTCCATAACGGAACGAATTTCTCCACAGTAAGAGCACTGAACAGTGCTCGCAGTGTATATCGGAACACACCCTGTGTCCTGTGACATTCGTTTGGGCTGTTGATATTAACCATAGACTATAATTTTTTACTATCCATTTACTACTCGCCAGCAATTATTAAAAAAAATTTACTTTACATCTCTCATATTCGGTAAGTAGGTCCTTATTACCCCCAAATGGAGCTTGTAGGTGACCAATTAGCGCTCTAGGGTAATAATGTAGCAAGAAAAGCCCTAGGGCGGTAAGTAATTAAAAAAAGTATGATGGTTAGATGTACGCGAACTTTTTGAAAGAGTGAAGAGTTTTTTTTTTAATTTCTTACCGCCCTTGGGCTTTTCTAGCTACATTATTACCCTAGAGCGCTAATTGGTCACCTACAAGCTCCATTTGGGGGTAATAAGGACCTACTTTACCTCACAATCGAGATGTAAAGCAGAGTAGTTAGCTCGGGTGTAAGCATTAATTGCACCCTCGAACTATAGGCGCCCTCCCTGCGCTCGTGCGCCTATATCTCGGGCTGCAATTGATGCCTTACAGCCCTTGGCTACTAATCTACTATTAATCCCTAGACCCTAAATACTAACTTTAGTCCGCCTACGCTATGAGAGGTGAAGAAATAATTTTCTCACCTCCGGGCGGAAAGCGTCAATTTTCCTCCCGCTGCGCTAAACGAAAATGCCGCTTTCCGCCTCCGTCGAGGAGAAAAATAGTATAAACACCACGGGCAGTAAATAAGAAAGCCTCAGATCACATGTTTATTGACCTCGGCTTCGCCTCGGACAACAATTACATGTGATCTGAGACATTTCTTATTTTACTGCCCTAGATGTGTAATGTACTATATATTTCATAATTAATTATATTTATTGTTAATGATTGAAAAACATCATTAAAATCAGTCTTTAATCCATTTTAAATCTTTTCATTAATATTTCGTATAGGTATTCTAAATTAATTTAGCTACCTACATAATACATAATATTATACTGCGTACGGCTACATTTTTTAACATTGACATGTAGGAAGGTATTACTTTTCATTCTCTTGTGAAAAAGAACTGGCTTTGTGCTATTCAGAAAGCCCTCCCCTATTCCCATTACAGATTTATAAATGGCAATTGTTGGATTAAAATGATTAATCGTTGCCCTCAGTGAAATATTGCAGGTGCACGGGACATATTTGAAGTCTTTATTAACATGCCTATTATTATAGAGATTTGAAGATTATAATATCTTTGTTATAATAATATAAATATAGATAGGGAGAAGATTTTATAAATTTAATAACCTTTCTCTGCTTGCTTAGCTGTTTTTTTTAATTCCACTACAAGTTAGCTCTTGACTGCGATCTTATCTGGTGGTGAGTGATGGTGCAGTCTTTGATGGTAGCGGGCTAACCTATTTAAGGTATTGTAGTTATAAAAAGCCCATACCTGTAATCAAATAAATATTATAAATGTGAAAGTTTGGATGGATGTATGGATGGATGTTTGTTACTCAATCACGCCCCAACGGCTGAACGGATCTGGACGAAATTTGGCACAGAAATAGATTATAGTCTGGAATAACACATAGGCTACTTTTTATCCGGAAAATTAACGAGTTCCCGCGGGAACCGAAAAACTTCAATCCACGCGACGAAGTCGCGGGCATCAGCTAGTAAGTTTATACAAGGTGATGCCTTACCGAAACGCTTAATCGATTGGTCATGTCATCGGCATGTCTTTGCCGACCAGACCAGACCAGAGAAAATAACTAACACTTAAAAAACCAATCCGCTTACCACTGTCCTAGGGACGTCATCAGGTTACTTCATTTATTCTCCGTATCCAATGCGGGTTAGCGGGCTAAGAAACTATATAGGTACCTACGCCAATATATTTTTAATTCATGGACGTCACATGAAAAGAAAATCATTATGCCTCACATTTGCCCTAAAAGCGTAGCTAGACTAAAGCTGGCACTTATCTGTCATTCACTCAGCGCGAGTAACAGTGAACACGCAATGTGTAGCACATTATACTTGATGCGAGTCATAATTTAGTCGACCCATTCGAGCGCACAAGTGTTTTGTAAATTGATATGGAGAAAATGCGACGCTACTTTACACGTAATGAATGTTTGGCACATTTGCACTGAGTGATTTGTGTTGACTAATTTGGTTTTGGAGTGTTCATTTGTATTTGTACGATTCCGAGCTTTTTCTTTCACTCTAATGATTGTAATGATGTAAATCCATTTCAAGGAAATATAAAATGATAAATAATTTTAACCTCACATGATTGTTGCTTTTTAGATTTTCAACAACATAACTCCTTCTTTCTTATTATTAATCTTCATAGAGATTATTGTCTCAAATTCCGATATGGATCTGCCCACATTTGTCCTTCCTACATAATCCTCTTCAGTATCAATAAAACAACTTACATATTTCTTGAATTTAAGTAGGTATAATAAATAGGATTAGCCGGCAAAAATGTTTCGTTTATATCTAAGTATCGACTCTAAGGATATTTTTTAAAGGATTAAAAATACATCCCAAAATAAAATTATCTCTGCATCTCAAAATTACTCTGGGTAGCTAGGGTGGTACGTAAGACTTGAAGCTATAAATATTCTTGTCTCTCTTACGCGTACAAAAAATATCGCAATAATGGGTCCGGTATGCGAGGGTGGACCCCTGGCCCCTCCTGTGTTAAATATCGCCGCGTGCATGCTGCGTTAGTTACGGGTGTAATGAATCTGAGGTTGCAATTTAGGGTTTGCGAATTTAAACACAATAAAGCTATTAGACAACGATTATAAGGATTTCAGGATATTGTAGGGGGCTTATGTGAGTTAACTCACAAATCCTGTAATTTTATTGTGGGAATTTTGGTTACTTAATACTCAAATTCCCTATATATTTTTACAGGGGCTACTTTTTTCCATAGTAAAATACTTAGTATTTTTTTAAAATGATTATTAGTAGCATTCAAGACTAAGTATATGATTATATCAATGGAAAAATGATACCTTAATTTATTTGGGAAGAACAACAAAAATAGCATTTTAATCTTAGGTAGATATTCACATTTACATACTATTTGGTCATCAAAGTAATTCTCTGGGAAAAAGGTTTTTATAGGTGAAAAAGTATTTTCTTAATAGATCATATTTTATTGAAATTTACAACAAGGAAAATAATATAATAGCAATATCGAGCACGTAAATAGTGGAGGCTCATACAATTTGCACAATTTATTCTAATACATGTCGATGTAAATAAAGAGATAGCGGCCACGTGACCCCACGAGCATGCTATGTGACCATAACCTTAAATCAGAAATGGGGCTCTAATTGCTTAGAAAACATTAACAGAATGTTGGTTAAAATAAAGTCATGAGCTTAAAGCGTTATTTCATAATCAAAAATAATAAACCACATTCCCAGTTACAACACCTATTTTCAGATGGTCAACATAATATTTTTACATACATATACACCGCATTGCTTAACTTGCTTGTTTTTCAATATTTTTTATTATTATTAATAATATTGATTAGGAGATCCTGATCAAGGCTACGCGACGTACAGTGACTTTAATCAAAACATCTACTATGGTTTTCTGATCTTTGAACTATTGGAAAGCTCAATGGCATCCACCGCAGGTAATCATAACAATAAGTCAATAAACAATAAAATCACATAACATTACACGCAATATTAATTACTAGATGATGCCCGCGACTTCGTCCGCGTGGATTTTTTTGATTCCCGTGGGAAATCCTTAATTTTCCGGGATAAAAAGTAGCCTATGTCCTTCCCCGGGATACAACCTATCCCTATGCCAAATTTCATCAAAATCGGTTGAACGGTTGAGCCGTGAAAGCGTAGCAGACAGATAGACAGACACACTTTCGCATTTATAATATTAAAGTATGGAAGTATGGATTACCACAATATTGACTATGTTATTTTGCACGGAGATTGTGCAAAATACCGCTTGCAATGGAAACACACTCACTAACTGACTCATGAAAGCTCCAAGGTCAGTCAGTGACCGAGTCAGGACTTTCTCTTTATTACCCGCTCCTCACTTATGACTTGCATCATTTCGTATCATGCCTTTAGCTTGCACTGTCTGGCGTCGCGTCCTACAAAAACAGACAATGTTAGTCCCCTCGCCCCTTATAATATGGTCGCAGGATCCTTATTTGTATAAACGATCCAGAGCTGAACAATTTGATTTGCAATAAATTTCGTTCGTTTTAATTCCATTGCAACATTACACTAATTTAGGGGTGATTGTCCTTAAATTTTAATTAGTGCAAATTTTAAATTGATATCGTGTGAATTTGTACTATGTATGTAATTACACTAATATTATTTGTACGACTAATTAGTGGTTGGTGGTTGCACTGTAAAATGTAACAAAGTCCACTGCTTCATAAAACACAAACTATTTTAAACTTATACAGGTTTACGCTGGGAGTTGGGACTATGATTTTGCTCGATAGTAATGATGCAGTCTTAGATAGATTCCTTTTAAAGGTAGAATAATAAAGAAAACCAGACCTATATTTGGATTCACTGCACCATACTGGAATTCTGCAATTGTGCCGTCACTGGTATGACTTTACTGGGAGAGTAGCCTTTGCGAAAAATAGCCATGTATATAATAGGCCTGGAAAAAAAGTCAAAATTTTATTGATAGATTGCACAATTGGGATTTTAAATAAACATGATTGTATGAGCTAATCTTTAAAATATACGGCAAAGTATTACATTCTGCGTGAGTCCAATAGGATTCCCCATCCCCTATTTAGCCCACTTAGGGTCGATTGCCAGCAAATCAACTCTATTCAGGGATGATTTTTTTTCACCCATTTCATATTTAAGAAACTCCTTTGTATAATTTCATGCTTCTAGAGTTCTAGACCCATCGATTGATGATGTGCGTAGTTTGTAAGACATTGTTGAGAATTTAATGAAGCACATATTGTGAACTTTAAAATATTATATCCACGAGATCTTTGGGATTAAACTCTTACCTTTTTTAATATAACAACACTCCAGATTAGAAATAAGGTCGCCTATCGAACAACCGTAATTCTTTCACAAATTATTTTTTTATTAACTCTATCCTACCCTTCGCCGCGAACTAAACGCATTAAAGCGTGAGGTCACGATAAAACAATTATGTTTTAATTTATACCTGGCGAGGCACGCAAGCCACGGGGCTTTATCAAACCTACCACGGATAAGCTCGCTAATTATCAAGATAAATATGGATTTAACTACACCTTGTTTTCGAAACTGTTTCTCGTTTACGTGTTAATTGTATTGTTGGAATCGAAATTATTGCCATACGCGAGAGAATACATATTGCAAGCTAAACAGTTTAAAATTTTATTTGTGGTTAACTTATGTTCTAAATTGTATTAGTAAATAAGTCGAATGGGAATAGTACCTATACCTATTAGTATTTACAGGACGTATATTAACATTTTACATAAACTAGTAAATGTTATTGTGTTAGTGAATTTGCAATAATATTTTAAAACATTTTATAACTGCAGTGTGGCTGCATACTCAGTATAGTCCGTATAATGTGATTTACAAAATCCTATAATGAAGGTTTATTATTAAGATCATATTATTATTAATGTAGGTAATAATTACTATATGATGTAATAATAATGTCCTCCCGACCGAATTTCGGCCAATCTCCAGGGAGATTAGCCATCGGCGCAGGAGATATTATAGTGCACAAGTGTGTGCGCAAACACAGGTGCACACTATGTTCCTTTACTCTCATAGCCCGATGGGACGGAAGATCCGACACGACCGGAGAGAGATCAGGCTCAGGGGGTCTACTCTCTTTCTCTCAAACGAAACTTCGCAAACGAACGTAATTAGTCGGTTATTAGACCCACACAAAATCGTTCAATCCAATCGGTCACGAACATTTTCTATGGATCCGTACTTCGTCTGCGTGTACGAAAACGAAATAGAGAGAAGCATAGAGATAATATTATGTAGGAGAGGAGATAACGAAATTTCGTTCGTTTGTTTGCGAAGTTTCGTTTTAGAGAAAGAGAGTAGACCCCCAGGTCCGACGGCTTAACGTGCTCTCCGAGGCATGGGGGTGACACACCGCCAACTTTCCTAACTCCGGGCTAATACTGAGAATTTCTTGTAAGAACACCCCAATACTTGTCATGGCCCGACCCGCCACTCGAACCCGGGACCTCGTCGGCCGCAGTCGAACATGCTAACCACTAGAGTCTAGGACTCTAGACCAACGAGGCAGTCATAATATGATGTGCAGTGTACATGGATGATTTATTTTCCAATGTCCTGGGCTTGTGTGGAAAAATGTCATATCTATTAATCTTTGGATTACAAAAAATAAAAAATATCTTATCACTTATCACATAGAGCAAAATATTATTTATTGATGCCTATTTGGTGTATGAAGTAACGTATAGATATTTCTACCTCCAAAGTAAACGGATAATAAACCATTATTTAACCTGTCACCGGATTTGCATTTAATTTTCACTCAATATTATTTAATTAATATTCCTGTCAGAGGTACGGTTGGGCAATATTTAAGTTAGATGCTAAACAGAATAAACCAGTCCATAAATAGTGTTTTATTACCTTCATCGTGCCAATACCTACCTATGTTAAATACTTAGACCTTAAACTGGTTATACTCGTAGACTGACCGATGTAATCTATCTATCTATCCTGTGTATCTATCTATATAAATAAAAATCAATTGCTGTTCGTTTGTCTGGCTAAAACTCGAGAACGGCCGGGCCGATTTAGCTGATTTTGGTTTTGAAATGTTTGTCGTGGTCCAGGGAAGGTTTAAACGTTGAGAAAATATGCGAGGAAGATAGTAAAAACAACAATTTCATTTTCCCATATAAACTGTTCTACCTACTTTCCTGTCAAACATAACATTTGACGTTCGTCCCTTCGTCGATAAGGTAGACTCGGGTCCACTCAAATTGAAGCACGTATTAAATTAAGGGTTTTGAATCGACAACATATATCCACATTACTCGGATATCCACGGATTATCGCGTATTTAAATTTTAATATTTTGATGATTGTTATTGTTGGTTCCATGGAAGAAGGAATTACGACTGCCGTCGTGTCTAGTCTTCATATTTCTATGGTTGGTTCGTTCAGTTGTCATCGTATTGACATATTTTGATGGTTGTCATTGTTTGGAATGCAAATAAAAAAGTCTTTATTGTGCTATTTCACACCATACAGTCGTAATTCCTTCCTCCATGTTTCACACACTCAATATCAGACAGGTTTTGTTGGAATGCAGGTTGTCGAATGTTTATATTTCATGGTAGCGGTAACGCCGAAACGGATCGACTTTTCGAGCACATCCAACAAGCGATCGTCTATGTGCTAGAGCAAATTCCCTCCAGTTTCTTTACGACTTGCCAAAGCAATCCGTTCGCACGAACGCTGCTTTACTCGGAGATGCCATGTTACTACACTTGGAACGCTTCATCGAAGAAATTTCTACGTCGGAGGCAAGGCGATGCGGTTCCTAATCATTCGGATATGCGTTCTACTGATGCTCATGGTCGTATTTACACAGTTCATCCAAAGAATGATGAATGTTTCTATTTGCGGTTGTTGCTGGTAAATGTTCGTGGGACTAACATCATTTAAATCAAGTTACAAACTGTTAATGGTATATTGTGCCATAGGTCCATGAGTGTGCCCAACATTTCGTGCAGCATGTCAAGAGCTCAATTTGGTTGAAAACGATACTCATTGGGACACGAAAATCGCTGTAGCAATTATTTCTGCATCTCCAAGTCAGATACGCACATTACTTGCTATCATCATTTCTACATGTTTCCCCTCTAATCCACGTGACCTGTGGAACAAATACAAAGATAACATGGCAGAAGACAGTTTACATCAAATTCGTGTCAGTTCAAGAAATCCTGATCTTGAGGCGAATGAGGAGATGCATAACCAGGCTTTGCTCTTGATCGAAGATATGTGTTACCTCATGTGCAGCAGTTTGTTAGTCAAGTTAGGAATGCCAGCGCCAGATCGCGGAGTGAATGACGCATTTAATAGAGAATTTAATGAACGTGAATATAATCGATATGAAAGACCAATCAGTTCAAACGAATTTACCCTGTTAAACCCAAAACAGAAAGAAGACTATTACATTAATTAATGCAATTGATGATGGAAATGGTGGCTTATTTTTCTTGGATGCCCCTGGTGGAACTGGAAAGACATTCCTCATGTCATTGATTTTGGCCACTGTTCGTGCGAGATCCTAAATTGCGGTAGCAGTTGCTTCTTCTGGAATAGCGGCCACGTTGTTAGAAGGATGCCGTACGGCTCATTCAGCGTTAAAATTGCCATTAAATCTTCAAACTACTGAACAACCGACATGTAACATTGCAAAACACTCTGCAATGGCAAAAGTTTAGTAGCCGCAAAAATCATCATCTGGAACGAATGCACAATGGCGCACAAACACGCCAGTCATTCCAAGATCGACTGCTGCCGATGAACTAAACGCTTGCCTCAAATCATCAAATCTGTGGTGCTATGTGAAGAAACTTCAACTGGCAGCAAACATGAGAGTTGCATTGTTGAACGACTCATCTGCTGAAGATTTCTCCAAGCAATTGCTGACTATCGGTTCCTGTCGACGAATCGAGCGAATTGATTTCATTTCCACCGAATTTTTGCAATTTCGTCTCATCGAAAGACGAGCTCATCGGCAAAGTATTTTCGAACATCATTGCTAACCAAAAAAATAACAAATGGTTAAGCGAGCGAGCAATTTTGGCGGCTAAGAAAAAAGATGTGAATGACTTAAACTTTATATATAAGTCGTATATTATCACAAAGTGTTTCAACGAAGAGAATTAAACCGAGTGCATCCCATGCTGCACAATATGTACATAGTTTAATTCAATCATGTCTTGCTGACACGCGGTTGATATACTTAATGTTTGTACTTTTTTATTTCTCTTTGTGTTATTATCTTAATAAAGAACTGAACTTAATATTTATTTTGTATTCATTGTATTACTTTCATAAAATAAGTGCAGCTAATCTGTAACACGACATTCATTGACTGTTAGGCGGTACGAAGTTCGCCGGGTCAGCTAGTTGTTCTATAAAATAAGATCAGCCATAACGCAACAACAAATTCTGCGAGGCAAATTGATCAATTGATCAATTTGAATATGAGAAAAAAATGTATGGGTTAATCTATACCACAGAGTTATAAAGAGAAGCAGAGGCAAGATAACGTACAAAATAGCGTGGCAATTACAAACACACGAAAACATTACGCACACATACACAAAACTCAGGGCCGAACCTTGTTGCTGCATAAAACATTATATTAATATGTAGGGTTAGGTTGCGTGAAAAAAATTGACCTAAAGACACCTATCATTTGGAAGCTATAATTTGTAAGGATTTTAAAAATAATTATTATTGGTACTTTTATAATTTCCTCATCACAAGCGATCACAACTGCAATATAGTAACACTAGTAATGGTAATCATCACCACGTGCGGGACCCTAGTCAATGTGGTGAATATAGATGTGAGCTCCGCGCTGCGTGTGATATCGTCACCGTCGCGCGCGGAGTTATAGTTCCTGTTACAACTCAAATCCTGAGGACTCCGTCAGTATCATGGCCACTGGTTCTCGCGTCGTTCTCGCTCTGCGTCGACGCGCAGGTGATGGGGATATTATTTAGAAGAACAGTACCAACGGATATCGTGTAAATACCGCCAGATTTTAGCTCAAAGTTCCTATTGACAATAATTTCTTGGCAGTAAGCCAAATAAATGTTGTTAAACAATCGAATCGAATCGTTATTCCAAAAAGAGGTTAAATAAAAAATTACAACAGGTGTTTTAAACTCACATGTTTTTTATTCAAATAAACTTTACAATTAGTGCTTTAGAATCTGTATTGAGGTTTTCAATAAAAAATAATGAAATTCATCCACCTAATAGAAGATAAGGTAAATTGGTACCTACTTAGTATAAGACCTCAACTAACTTTTCTTTGAAAATGGTCGGTATTGCAGCAGGAGATAGAATTGTACGGAATATATTACGTTCTTAGATTATCTGTAAAATGCTTGGAGCATATTATAGCACTCCATGAGTTGGTCTGCCAGTCTTTTCTATTAACATTTTTATGCATAGGTCTATCAGGTATTCATCCTTTTGGAAACCTGAAATTAAAAGTCGAAGTTATATACTTAAACTAAAAGAGTCGTCGAGTCCGGCCCTGTAATTTGTTAAAGTTCTCAAAATGTCAAAAAAGATTATTCAACAACTTAAAGCATGTATTTCTACAGAAAACCATAATATTATAGTTTTAATATATGCATGGCTACATATTTCGTCATAACAACTATAAAATATTAGATATCTTAGCCTTGATACGATGCGATACGAAAACTATACTAATATTACAAACGCGAAAGTTTGGATGGATGGATGGATGGACGGATATCCGCGAACGAAGTCGCGGCATTAGCTAGTTGTATACATGACTACCTAATTATCATTCCCTGCGTGCTGCGTAGCGGCTTATTATTTTTCTTTCAAAACGCATGTAGGCTGGGGTACCTTCAGTTATGGCAGAATTATTTTGTGTCCCAGGTCACAACACACAAGGAAGTTTTGAGCCAATGATACCTCACGTGGGTAGAGCCGCCATACTAGTACCTAAAGGATTATACCTATATAAGGTATGATACCAGTGGCGCCTATATGCCCAATATGCAAACTTGGAAGACAAGTATTTTGTGATTTATACCCTATGGCGAACACATGATAAGCGTCAGAATCAGAATTCCCACACGAATTGGTGCGTTGATTAATAATTATTAGGTAACTTTATTTCTTGTAGCACAACGTGTGCCCTTGCAACCCTTGCACTGGTTCAGAAAATAGATTTTACTGAGAAAAGCAGGCAAGACATTCATCAAAGCGAAAAGCGAAAGCGATTATTTCCATGTTTCCACATACTTACATTTTAGAATAACGTAGCCAAATTTACATGTACCAGGTACCTATTTACAACTGTAATTTTTACGCGTATGCGAAGCATGTAAAAAATATTAGAATATTATGCTGTTGTTATTTTGGTCCTATAGTTAAACACTAAAAAAATATAATGCCTGGGAAGCAACCTATCCCTGTAACAAATTTCATCAAATCGGTTCGAAGATGGGCCGTGAAAACGTAGCAGACAGACAGACAGACACACTTTCGCATTTATAATATAAGTATGGATAACATTCTCCATTATCCTAACTGCAGACACTTAATTATTGATACAACATAGTTTTGTGCTCAGTAATAATGCGCTTAATATGTACTTCCTGCCCCCACAGCCTTTGTCTCGAGATTGCCTAACTAAAATGTGCCTGTGCCATCTAAAACCAACTTGCCCTAACTTCGAACGTTCTAAACTGGTAAGAGCCAAATTTGTGGGTTTTGTATGGTATTGAAATTTACTGCTAAAACTTCCCTTATACCTAAGACTACACGTACGTAGCGGTGCCACAATGGAGCATTAAAGCCAAAAGAGGCCGAGATTTAGATAACAGCATGTATTATGTATACTGGGATTATCTTTTACGATATACAAATTTGTCTATTCCCCTAATAATTTCTAAATATTGCGCTATCGTTTTGTTTTCAGTAAAAGCCGTAAAGGTAAAACCATACAGTTAGACTATAGAGTAGGACTTAGAGCAGGACTTCAAGCAAAACAAAATCATCTCCAAATAATCAGTAGGTACTTAGATATATTGTAAGCGTACAACTACTTATCGAACATTTTATTGGTATTTTATTGGTACTCTTGTATTCTCTTGTTTTATACTCAGATAATTTATGTCGAGAGTATTATTGTCACAAAAACCTTAGAGCCTGTCCATGAGGCGTTCGTGCGTTCCCGAGACACTATAGCTACATATATTTCGTCCAGATGATGACGCGCGTTTCCTCACTCGCGCGTAAAACGCTGGTAATGAGCGAGACTCTCGACTTGCGCGTTAAACTGGACAGGCTCTAAGCATGTCCATCAGTAACTTATACTAATTATTACTAAATGATATGGCCTGGTCAAGTGGGAGGCTTCCGCCGTGGCTAGTTACCACCCTACCGGCAAAGACGTACCGCCAAACGATTTAGCGTTGCTGTACGATGACGTACAGAAATCGTTTGGGGGTATTGGTTTGATATATCTGCCATACCCCTAACAGGTTAGCCCGCTACCATTTTAGACTGCATCATCACATACCATCAGGCGAGATCGCAGTCAAGGGCTAACTTGTAGTGGATAAAAAAATATGAGAAAACTCACGGCTTGCTGCTCTATTGATATGACAACTCTCTCAATAGAACAAAGAAATACGAAGATCGATAATTGGTTAGATGGGGCAAAGTTCAAGACAAAATATGGACATTCTTAGACACAACGCAATTGGACACACATACTCGTAGATACATCACATTAGATGATTAGACAGTTAAATCCTAATTTGGATTTCGAAAGATTCGCGAAAATTGATTACATAAAACAATGAATTCCAAGCATATCACTATCCCTCTTATTATAAACCCCAAATAGGTATGTTAGTTTGTTGGTTTCTCTTTCAATCACACCGCAGCAATCGCTTTTGTATGGATATACTTGTAGTTATAACACTGGTGAGTGACATCACATTGGCTACTTTTGATTTTGAAAAAAATCATTAATCCAAGCGGACGAAGTCACATGCATCAGCTAGTAATATACGCTATATCTATATATATAAAAGAAAGTCGTGTTAGTTACACTTTTTATAACTCAAGAACAGCTGAAGCGATTTGGTTGAAAATTTGTGGGGAAGTAGCTTAGAACCAGGAGACGGACATAGGATACTTTTTATCCCGGAAAATTAAGGAGTTTCCGCGGGAATCAAAAACAACTTAACCACGCGGACGAAGTCGCGGGCATCAGCTAGTATATTATATATGTAGTATATAGTGCTATACGATAAGTATTCAAAATGATAATAATATGTGCATTGTGTATGGTTTTTTAAAATCAAGTATATCAAATATAAAGGACATAATATATCTTTCTTTTCATCATTTTTCTTGCTGATGGTCTTGACGCTTTCCATTAATCACATATATCTATATATATATATATCTATATATATATAAATCTCATGTCACAATGTTTGTCCTCAATGGACTTCTAAACCACTTAACCGATTATAATAAAATTCGCACACCATGTGCAGTTCGATCTAACTTGAGAGATAGGATAGTTTATATTATATAGATTAGGATTATTAGTGCTACCCGTGCGAAGCCGGGGCGGATCGCTAGTATATATATATAGTAGGGGTTTTCTTCGGATAATACTGAGGAGTACTTATTTCCAGATGCATAATATGTTTCTCAAAATAAACTATCAAAAATAGTGAGAACATTAAAAACGCGGGTGTTAGCTGAAGCAAAAAATTCACCCCGTGTGCCAGTTTATTTTTGTATGCTTCCCAAAAATATTAAAAACTACTTATAGCACGGATGTCTCCATTAACACCGCTCCCTTCATGTGCTCATATTGATTATAATGATTGGTTACGATCATTATTTTATTTTTACTAACACATATCGTAAAGCTATTTTTAACGAACAATGCGTTTGTGTGTTTCGTGCTAGGAAAAGAATTATAATTAGTTATTTTTGATTATATTTTGGCGTTTTTTAAAAAAAATGTAATTTGAAAATATCAATCAAACCACTGCCATATATCCAGTAAAAAGGTTAAATGTCGAAATTAGCAGCGAATTTAATTTACTGTGATTCGTATAAATGCTTAAAATTTTATCTGAAAAGTTCAAATGCAGTGCTACTAAAATAAAAGTTCATGGAAGAAAATTTTAGATCACAGCACAATGTGTTTGTAAGAACCATTGTCAGTCGTAAACGATTTGAAATGGTATTCACGAATGACGAGTTTATACATTAGTTTATATAGACACTAGCTGATGCCCGTGACTCCGTCCACGTGGTTTAAGTTTTTTTGATTCCCGCGGGAACTGCTTAATTTTCCGGGATAAAAAGTAGCCTATGTCACTCTCCAGGTCCTCAACTATATACATGCCAAAAATCACGTCAATCCGTTGCTCCGTTACGGCGTGACTGAAGGACAAACCAACAAACCAATAAACCAACAAACAAACACACTTTCGCATTTATAATATTAAGTAATAGTATATAGTATGAAGTATGAAGTATGATTAAAAAATCAACAAAGAACACGATGTAATTCAGGATACTGTTTCGGTTGCTGTAACACTGTTACATTTAAAAAGCGGTTTCCACGAGATTTACGACCGTGAAATGTACTGACTCCCAGACAGCACTACTGTCTAAACTGTAATTGTTATTGTTATGTAAATTTCAGTTAATACCGTTAATACGGACGGTGTACCTACTCGAAAACACAATCCATAACCTGTTTAAATACCTAGTATAAGCTGTTGTAAGCAGGCGAAACTTACATAAACGGAAATATTATGAGAGTAGCTGGATCATGGATTCATTAAAGTCATAAAGTGAATTATTATTAAGTTATTTTGCATGAAGAGTTTACGTTTGCACAAATACTATTATCAAAATTTCATTTCTTAATCGGTTCAATTTGCAAAACATACAAAAGGTACAATCTTTGTATCATTTTTACAAGCTTTTTTTTAAACTTGCAATGTTTGTGGGTTTGTTAAGTTAAAATCTTGCAACTAAATTTAAAAAACAGTTATCCCCAACCAATTGAACTGTGCACACACGTTTAGCTTGGATGACAATGCATGGTTTAGTGACGTCATTCTAAATCCAATATGGCGGATATCCAATGATGGTGGACTAGTAACTGTTATTTTTTATGCATCCCCATGATATGGGTAAAAGGGGTTGCTTGGAGAATATGAAAAGTAAAATGACGTCACACTAAATTCAATAAGTATGGCGGACGATAAAAACTTGTTTTTAAATATGTTTTTTAATTATGTAAGTCTTATTTATCATAATAATTTTATACTTAACATAAACTGGAAATAAATATATTTGTCAAATTGAAAAGCGTATTTGAATAACTCCTTAAACCATTAATATTATATCATCAATTTGATCTCAAAGAGGGAAGACTTGTTCGAATATATAGAGATACGAATATATTATAGATGTAACTTCATTGCTAAAAGTTTTGAAACGTAATTTATCTTATCCATTCTCCGCTCAATAAACTGCACACAACTTTAATCAAACTTGGCCCAACTTTAAAATTGGACCTGATATTATGTTGCCAATGTGTTAGAACTTACAACATTGAACTCTACTATGTAACTTATTTTCACAACTTATCGCATTCATCGTGTACGGATAGTGACGACGGAGCCAAAAATAGACGCCCTAACTTTTTAATAGGTACAGACTACAGAGGCGTAGAGGCGAAGCGGCGCCTCCGACAAGCCCAGACGACTTTTATGATTTCCAGCTCAAATTGCTTCTGTACATTTTAATACATTCGGTAAATATTCTACAACTTTCTGAATGAAATATTAAAATGAAACTAAACGTAGCAAACACGGGGCTTCGTTTAAATATTTCATTAGGACTTATTATTATCACGAGAAATGTTATCATACTCAATCACGCCCGAACGGCTGAACGTAACTGGATGAAATTTGGCACAAAGATAGATTCTAGTCTGGAATAACACATGGGCTACTTTTTATCCCGGAAAATTAAGGAGTTCCTGCGGGAACCCAAAAACCTCAATCCACGCAGATGAAGTCGCGGGCATCAGCTAGTAATATCTATTACAGAGAGCTCATTATGTTAAAAGAATAATATTCATTGTAATTAAGACATATTAGCCGTAGCGTCTAGTAAAACTTTGGCAACTTATACCTTGAAAGATTAAGTTTTGTTGGTGATTTACTTTTTGTACATCAATTAACACAGGTTATACCTATTAAAACTGCTTTACCCTATGATATTTAAAACATTAGATACGTTCCCCGCGCTTTATTTTGGCAAGAATTTAAGAAGGCACTTGCCCTCACTTGCGTACATTGCAGTTAACAACAGTGTAACTCAGAATCTATATTCATCTCTTTCTAACAACAGGTATAGCGTATGTTAACCTTTATGTTCTTTCCCTTTCTCCGCGTACGTAATATTTGCGCCGTTTTTGGGTTCCGTACCCAAAGGGTAAAAACGGGACCCTATTACTAAGACTCCGCTGTCTGTCTGTCTGTCTGTCTGTCTGTCTGTCTGTCTGTCTCCAGGCTGTATCTCATAAACCGTGATAGCTAGAAAGCTGAAATTTTCACAAATGATGTATTTCCGTTGCCGCTATAACAACAAATACTAAAAATTAAAAAAATATATATATTAAGGGGGGCCCCCATACAATAAGCGTGTTTTTTTCGTATTTTTTTGCTCAATATTAAAAACGGTAACAGGTAGACGGTTCAAATTTTCACAGAATATTAACTTGTATATTACCTTTCAAAATAAATAATTAAATATCAATAAAGTAAATATTAAAGGGGGGCTCCCATACAACAAACGTAATTTTTATTTTTAATACGTCATAAATCGTAAAACTTACTACAGGTTTGTACGGAACCCTCGGTGCGCGAGTCCGACTCGCACTTGGCCGGTTTTTAGTGCAATGATGTTCGCGTATGCCGCGTCTATTTGTAATAAGTCGTTGGCTTTACCAAGTTTCACTAGCTATCATAACTATCTTCTAGATATAGCCACAATATAGCACCATTATATTACATAACCGCTTTCAAAGTTGTCGTTATTGGAACTTACCTACCCAACTTAAACGTTAAACCACCCAGGACTAATATCAGGAACTATCTAGCACCAAACTTCTAAGCCATACTCTACTGTGCGATTATATCAGATACCTACCGAATGTAGCTATTATATGGCTAACAAGTATGTATCTTCATACAATTTATAGCAAAGTTACTGAATTTAGGGATTATTGTCCATATTAAATAGTAAATCTAAAACCTCTGCTTACTAGCTTCGAGTTCAATTTTAGAATTATATCGAGTTTAATTATTACATAAGTAGGTATTATTATTTTGGTATTATAGACAATCGAAAATCACAATCAACAAGATCAAGATAAACATTATCTAGTTTGCCTACACATACCAAGGACCACAATTTGACAGTGCAGTTCTTGTTCCTAGACCGGAACAATTAATGTTGCACTAAGGCCACATTTCACACGCCAAATCAGATCTATATGATGCCTACCACTAAATATATCTCTCAACTGGAATCTGGTTTAAGATCAAGAGTCATCCCGGATTGGAGTTCTGGATCGGACAAAAAATTAGTTTTTTTAGGATTTCTCAGTCATCGGTGTCGTCGTTGTCGTCGTTGTCATCGTCGCGTCGTCTCAACCTATAGACGTCCACTACTGGACAAATGTCTCCTGGCTCCTGCGTGGATCTCCACAGGACACAACCTTGTCCCGCTTGCTTCCAATGGCTCCCTAGCACTTAGCAGTAGCTGGGGAAGCAAGTACTTTTGAGATCGTCCGTCCACCTACTAGCTAGCCGTCCGTCCGTCAATAAGAATGAGGGTGTTTTTTATTATTTAACCAGCATTCGGACGCACTTGTGTTCTAAAATATCTCCTAAGAAATTGAGTTGTCCAAGATAAGATTGGTCGCCGTGGCCGAAATTTGGTCAGTGTTACATTATTACTGACCATGTTCTTTAGCTAAACCTTTAACCAACTTTAACCAACCCCCAGACACAAACTATGTCGTGGAACTTAAAGCACAGCCCGCATCTCGCTAACTTCTTACCGCTCGGAACTTCCACATTGAACCTAATCTATTAGAGTTGCTGATACGGAGCCAATTTGCAATCTGATGATAGCACTACTATAAAATACCACTCGATGATTGAATCAATCCTTCAAACATCGAGTGCTTTTTTAACTCCCATCGAAATAGAGGGGTATTATAATTTTAACGTGTTTATCTGTGTGTCAGTCTGTGGCATCGTAGCTCTCAACCGGATGAACCGATTTTGATTTAATTTGTTTAGTTTGAAAGGTGATTTGATAGAGATTGTATTTAGTTATGATTAACTGGGATCAGCCACTTTTTTCTTGTAGATGAACGGATGTGAGCGACTTCCCCAGGTCTGATCGAATCGACATTTTGTATCCTGATACTTCAAAGTGTCGGTTTTTTAAAATTATTATTATTGTATTCCTTGACGCCACAACGACTGAACCGATTTGGCTGGGAATAGAGATATTGAATGCCTTATACCCTGAATTAACACATAGGTTCCGTTTTACCCTGAAAAACCCTAGGTATGGGTTCAAATCTACGAGGATAAAGTTGCGCGTATCATCTAGTTCATAATAAATGTATTCTGTGAAAGCTTATGATATCAACTGTTTGCAGCTTGAAATGATAATAGTGTACTGTCGAACTCAGTGAACTAAAGCCTCAACTCAGCAAACGCTAACTCTGTATCGGCGAGGACAGAACTTGGTAACCGCCTTTGAACTTTGGCGACGACTAAATCCAGTCGTTGCTTTTTATTCAGAATTGTTGCTCGATATGTAAGGCTTTTGAAGTTTCCATTTTGAACACGACTATTATTATTTCTATTGACTTCATATTTTTATGCTAATGCCCACTTAAATATAAACTTTTGGGCTATCCCACGCTCTTGGAGACGATCCCTTTTTTCCAAAGCTTGTGCAATAAGACCACATTTGCATCTTTCTGTACAATATATTAAATTTATACCTTGTATTAATATTTATTTTTGAGTGTGTGCAAAAGAGTTTCTCTATCTATATTCTATCCAGTAAGTAACTATAGTCTAACAGAGATAGTTGGATTTAATTTAAGATCTAGTAAATTTTAACAGTTTCCAGGCGAGATTTGGTGGCGCGTGGTACCAAACCGACAATCATCTAAACTGATTGAGAAATCATACTAATATTATAAATGCGAAAGTGTGTTTGTTTGTTGGTTTGTCCTTCAATCACGCCGCAACGGAGCAACGGATCGACGTGATTTTTTGCATGGGTATAGTTGAAGACTTGGAGAGTGACATAGGCTACTTTTTATCCCGGAAAATTGAGGAGTTCCCGTGGGAATTTAATAAACTTATTCCACGCGGACGAAGTCGCGGGCATCAGCTAGTAATAAATAATTTCTGAAAGAAAAGTATATTCAATCACAATAGTACAGATCAATCTGCTGTTAATAAACCGGGAGATACGCACAACATACCTCCAGCCGGAGGTTTAAGTGCGGAAACCTGCCCAGCAGAAAGAAAGAAAACCGGGAGATAAAATTATGGCTAAAATTTAATGTTTCACTAACAAATACTTTAAAATTCCATAACTACATTTAAAATGTGGCTACTGGGAATGACATCAATACTCTAAAGTCTAAAGTCTAAACAGCCATCTCACCAAACCGAAACTATGCAGACGCTAACTCAGATAATTCAATATCGGTTGAGGCAAAAGTTTTCAACCGCTCCTAAACTTTAGTGCAACTACTGATATGAGAGTCTTTCGGAATGTCTCTTTTAGAGAGGGAAAATAATAATTCTTCTTGCTCTTTTGATCAAAAGTTTAAAGCCTTCCTTAAAATACCTAAAGTATATTCAAGTCCATATTTGCGCCAATCTTCAAATACTCCATACTTGCCAAATATTCATACTTAGTAAATTTAGGAATGGTTGTGAACACCTAAACGTTCGTGACTGAGTGTGCGTGAGTTTTTTGGTTCCCTCGACCACATGCAATTTACGTAAATGAGGTGTCTTATTTTCATTACTTTATACCACGGACAGGGCTTATGTTACCAATGTTACTTAGTTTATTTTTACTTTTATAACTTTCTTTTATCAAAATATAAATATTATAAATGCGAAAGTTTGGATGGATGTATGGATGTATGGATGTATGTTTGTTACTCAATCACGCTCCAACGGCTGAACGGATCTGGATGAAATTTGGCACAGAGATAGATTATAGTCTGGAATAGCACATAGGATACTTTTTATCCCGGAAAATTAAAGAGTTCCCGCGGGAACCGAAAAACCTCAATCCACGCGGACGAAGTCGCGGGCATTAGCTAGTTCGTCCATAATTGCAGAGAGAGCTCTTACACAAGGAATTTCAAATTGCTTGCACTTATTTTATTAATATATTTCCTTCAGTGCGGTCAAATTTTAACGTTTACCCATCCATATAAAATGACAGAAATTGCTATAAGGCCTCTGATAATGTATATTTTCCCCAATTCGATTAATGACTGATGGTACCTATCATAATATTATATTTATGGGTTAATGACTGATATACCTAGATCATAATATTATGTAAAGGATAGTCTGGTTAAAAGTCACTGATTAGTCAATAATCTAGGATAACACCAATAAATTATACATTTGAAAGCAGCCTATAAATATTGATATCAAATTAATGTCCACGTGGATTACAAATAATTATGCCCTTAATAGGCGTGGACAAAGGCTCTCAGGGCTTAATCCATATTGATGTTCCCATTAAAGCCTTTCAGCGGCACCTCAGCTTTGATTAAAGCAAAATAACTTGAGAAAGGTTAAATGAATTAAAATTTTCAATTCATTGGTTCTGAATGCTTTATAGACTCGTGTTTAGCGACTGAGGGACAAAATTACATTGAATTAATTTAGAAATCTCTAAAGAGTAATTTACCGTAATCAAGAATTTCTGGAAGTCAGATTAGGGCCCACACAAAATAGAAAATGAAATATTATACTACAGACTTACTGTGTTTATGAGTTGAAATTGTATTAAATGAATTATTATTAATATATATATAGCTGCTCGTGCTGACTGACTGACTGATTGATCACCTCTCCTGTAAAATTTTGTATGAAAAATTTTTTTTTCACTCATCGTTTCGTATAAAAGACAAAAATTCATTCGGAGGAAAAATACGGAGAGAGCTGATGATTGAGGATTTCGAAGACGGATGAAGAGCACCAGCCAGGGTATCGAAGATAGGTGGGGGGTGCTCGACCAAATGTCACTCGAAACTTCATCCAATTGACAGTTAGCTGAAAAAAATTTCAAAATGGCGGATTTAAGATGGCCGCCATACAAATTTCGACGGTGTCTATCTCGGAGAGTATAAAAGATGGAAGAGTGGTTTCTTGGCAAAATATGATCAGGACATGAGGGTCTACTTGATGAACAGGAAAAAAATTCAAGATGGCGGAATTTATTTTTCCATAGAAAAGGGTATTGAAGATAGGCGGGGGGTGCTCGACCAAATGTCACTCGAAACATCATCCAATTGACAGTTAGCTGAAAAAAATTTCAAAATGGCGGATTTAAGATGGCCGCCATACAAATTTCGACGGTGTCTATCTCGGAGAGTATAAAAGATGGAAGAGTGGTTTCTTGGCAAAAGATGATCAGGACATCAGGGTCTACTGATGAACAGGAAAAAAATTCAAGATGGCGGAATTTATTTTTCCATAGATAATGTATGGCGAATATTGAAGAGGCTACAAGTGTAGAACTATGCAAGACTACGGTTCCTTTTCAAGATTTGTTTTTATGGAAGAATTCTCATTTTGACGAGTGGTTCGGAGAAAAAATATGGAGAGAGATGATGATCGAAGGTTCGGATGATGGGTGAGGAGCACGGTCAGGGTATTAAAGACAGGTACCTACTTAGGGGCTGCTCAAACAAAAAGGGAGGGGCGGGGGGTTGGTGGTCTTTGTTTTATGTTTTTCCTTTATGAGAATTTTCTTTTACGTCGGACGCTTGGCGTGCTGGCGCTTCCACTGTGCTCACTAGCATAGCAGTGTGTTGTTGATAGTAGGACAGCGAGTAAGTAGACAGTGGACCACGCGGTACACTACGCGGTCCGCTGTAGCGGGCCGCGCAACCACGCGCCATACTAGTTTATATATATATAGCTGCTCGTGCTGACTCATTGATCACCTCTCCTGTAAAATTTTGTATGAAAAATTTTTTTTTCACTCATCGTTTCGTATAAAAGACAAAAATTCATTTGGAGGAAAAATACGGAGAGAGCTGATGATTGAGGATTTCGAAGACGGATGAAGAGCACCAGCCAGGGTATCGAAGATAGGTGGGGGTTGCTCGACCAAATGTCACTCGAAACTTCATCCAATTGACAGTTAGCTGAGAAAAATTTCAAAATGGCGGATTTAAGATGGCCGCCATACAAATTTCGACGGTGTCTATCTCGGACAGTATAAAAGATGGAAGAGTGGTTTCTTGGCAAAAGATGATCAGGACATGAGGGTCTACTTGATAAACAGGAAAAAAATTCAAGATGGCGGAATTTATTTTTCCATAGAAAAGGGTATTGAAGATAGGTGGGAGGTGCTCGACCAAATGTCACTCGAGACTTCATCCAATTGACAGTGAGCTGAAAAAAAATTTCAAAATGGCGGATTTAAGATGGCCGCCATACAAATTCCGTCGGTGTCTATCTCGGAGAGTATAAAAGATGGAAGAGTGGTTTCAAGAAACCAAGCAAGGCAAAAGATGATCAGAACATGAAGGTCTACTTGATGAACAGGAAAAAAATTCAAGATGGCGGAATTTATTTTTCCATAGAAAATATATGGCGAATATTGAAGAGGCTACAAGTGTAGAACTATGCAAGACTACGGTTCCTTTTCAAGATTTGTTTTTGAGGAAGAAATCTCATTTTGACGAATGGTTCGGAGAAAAAAATATGGAGAGAGATGATGATCGAAGGTTCGGATAATGGGTGAGGAGCACGGTCAGGGTATTAAAGATAGGTACCTACTTAGGGGCTGCTCAAACAAAAAGGGAGGGGCGGGGGGTTGATGGTCTTTGTTTTATGTTTTTCCTTTATGAGAATTTTCTTTTACGTCGGACGCTTGGCGTGCTGGCGCTTCCACTGTGCTCACTAGCATAGCAGTGTGTTGTTCAGATCAGAACACGTAGACAGTAAACCAGCTGCCCGATTATGTAAGAATTGTCGATCAAATCGTCAAAGTTCGGCGTCAAAGTAAAATAAACCATAACTGCATTAAATTAGAGCTCAATTTCGTGTTTCGAAATTGAGCTCTAATTTAATGCTGTTATGGTTTATTTTACTTTGACGCCGAACTTTGACGATTTGATCGGCCATTCTTACATAATCGGGAGGCAGGATAGTAGGACAGCGAGTAAGTAGACAGTGGACCACGCGCTCCACTACGCGGTCCGCTTTAGCGGGCCGCGCAGCCACGCGCCATACTAGTTAATATATATATAGCTGCTCGTGCTGACTGACTGACTCATTGATCACCTCTCCTGTAAAATTTTGTATGAAAATATTTTTTTTCACTCATCGTTTCGTATAGAAGGCAAAAATTCATTAAGAGGAAAAATACGGAGAGAGCTGATGATTGAGGATTTCGAAGTCGGATGAAGAGCACCAGCCAGGGTATCGAAGATAGGTGGGGGGTGCTCGACCAAATGTCATTCGAAACCTCATCCAATTGGCGGTAGTTGAAAAAAAAAATCAAAATGGCGGATTTAAGATGGCCGCCATACAAATTTCGACGGTGTCTATCTCGGAGAGTATAAAAGATGGAAGAGTGGTTTCTTGACAAAAGATGATCAGGACATGAAGGTCTACTTGATGAACAGGAAAAAAATTCAAGATGGCGGAATTTATTTTTCCATAGAAAAGGGTATTGAAGATAAGTGGGGGGTGCTCGACCAAATGTCACTCGAAACTTCATCCAATTGGAAGTGAGCTGAAAAAATTTTCAAAATGGCGGATTTAATATGGCCGCCATACAAATTTCGTCGGTGTCTATCACAGAGAGTATAAAAGATGGAAGAGTGGTTTCTTGGCAAAAGATGATCGGGACATGAAGGTCTACTTGATGAACAGGAAAAAAATTCAAGATGGCGGAATTTATTTTTCCATAGAAAATGTATGGCGAGTATTGAAGAGGCTACAAGTGTAGAACTATGCAAGACTACGGTTCCTTTTCAAGATTTGTTTTTGTGGAAGAAATCTCATTTTGACGAATGGTTCGGAGAAAAAAATATGGAGAGAGATGATGATCGAAGGTTCGGATGATGGGTGAGGAGCACGGTCAGGGTATTAAAGATAGGTACCTACTTAGGGGCTGCTCAAACAAAAAGGGAGGGGCAGGGGGTTGGTGGTCTTTGTTTTATGTTTTTCCTTTATGAGAATTTTCTTTTACGTCGGACGCTTGGCGTGCTGGCGCTTCCACTGTGCTCACTAGCATAGCAGTGTGTTGTTCAGATCAGAACACGTAGACAGTAAACCAGCTGCCCGATTATGTAAGAATTGTCGTTCAAATCGTAAAAGTTCGGCGTCAAAGTAAAATAAACCATAACAGCATTGAATTAGAGCTCAATTTCGTGTTTCGAAATTGAGCTCTAATTTAATGCTGTTATGGTTTATTTTACTTTGACGCCGAACTTTGACGATTTGATCGGCCATTCTTACATAATCGGGGGGCAGGATAGTAGGACAGCGAGTAAGTAGACAGTGGACCACGCGGTCCACTACGCGGTCCGCTGCAGTGGGCCGCGCAACCACGCGCCATACTAGTTAATATATATATAGCTGCTCGTGCTGACTGACTGACTCATTGATCACCTCTCCTGTAAAATTTTGTATGAAAAATTTTTTTTTTACTCATCGTTTCGTATAGAAGGCAAAAATTCATTCGGAGGAAAAATACGGTGAGAGCTGATGATTGAGGATTTCGAAGACGGATGAAGAGCACCGGCCAGGGTATCGAAGATAGGTGGGGGGTGCTCGACCAAATGTCACTCGAAACTTCATCCAATTGACAGTTAGCTGAAAAAAAATTCAAAATGGCGGATTTAAGATGGCCGCCATACAAATTTCGTCGGTGTCTATCTCGAGGAGTATAAAAGATGGAAGAGTGGTTTCTTGGCAAAAGATGATCAGGACATGAGGGTCTACTTGATGAACAGGAAAAAAATTCAAGATGGCGGAATTTATTTTTCCATAGAAAAGGGTATTGAAGATAGGTGGGCGGTGCTCGACCAAATGTCACTCGAAACTTCATCCAATTGACAGTGAGCTGAAAAAAAATTAAAAATGGCGGATTTAAGATGGCCGCCATACAAATTTCGTCGGTGTCTATCTCGGAGAGTATAAAAGAGTGGTTTCAAGAAACCAAGCAAGGCAAAAGATGATCAGAACATGAAGGTCTACTTGATGAACAGGAAAAAAATTCAAGATGCCGGAATTTATTTTTCCATAGAAAATATATGGCGAATATTGAAGAGGCTACAAGTGTAGAACTATGCAAGACTACGGTTCCTTTTCAAGATTTGTTTTTGTGGAAGAAATCTCATTTTGACTAATGGTTCGGAGAAAAAAATATGGAGAGAGATGATGATCGAAGGTTCGGATGATGGGTGAGGAGCACGGTCAGGGTATTAAAGATAGGTACCTACTTAGGGGCTGCTCAAACAAAAAGGGAGGGGCGGGGGGTTGGTGGTCTTTGTTTTATGTTTTTCCTTTATGAGAATTTTCTTTTACGTTGGCTGGCGCTTCCACTGTGCTCACAAGCATAGCAGTGTGTTGTTCAGATCAGAACACGTAGACAGTAAACCAGCTGCCCGATTATGTAAGAATTGTCGATCAAATCGTCAAAGTTCGGCGTTAAAGTAAAATAAACCATAACAGCATTGAATTAGAGCTCAATTTCGTGTTTCGAAATTGAGCTCTAATTTAATGCTGTTATGGTTTATTTTACTTTGACGCCGAACTTTGACGATTTGATCGGCCATTCTTACATAATCGGGGGGCAGGATAGTAGGACAGCGAGTAAGTAGACAGTGGACCACGCGGTCCACTACGCGGTCCGCTGCAGTGGGCCGCGCAACCACGCGCCATACTAGTTAATATATATATAGCTGCTCGTGCTGACTGACTGACTCATTGATCACCTCTCCTGTAAAATTTTGTATGAAAAATTTTTTTTTTACTCATCGTTTCGTATAGAAGGCAAAAATTCATTCGGAGGAAAAATACGGTGAGAGCTGATGATTGAGGATTTCGAAGACGGATGAAGAGCACCGGCCAGGGTATCGAAGATAGGTGGGGGGTGCTCGACCAAATGTCACTCGAAACTTCATCCAATTGACAGTTAGCTGAAAAAAAATTCAAAATGGCGGATTTAAGATGGCCGCCATACAAATTTCGTCGGTGTCTATCTCGAGGAGTATAAAAGATGGAAGAGTGGTTTCTTGGCAAAAGATGATCAGGACATGAGGGTCTACTTGATGAACAGGAAAAAAATTCAAGATGGCGGAATTTATTTTTCCATAGAAAAGGGTATTGAAGATAGGTGGGCGGTGCTCGACCAAATGTCACTCGAAACTTCATCCAATTGACAGTGAGCTGAAAAAAAATTAAAAATGGCGGATTTAAGATGGCCGCCATACAAATTTCGTCGGTGTCTATCTCGGAGAGTATAAAAGAGTGGTTTCAAGAAACCAAGCAAGGCAAAAGATGATCAGAACATGAAGGTCTACTTGATGAACAGGAAAAAAATTCAAGATGCCGGAATTTATTTTTCCATAGAAAATATATGGCGAATATTGAAGAGGCTACAAGTGTAGAACTATGCAAGACTACGGTTCCTTTTCAAGATTTGTTTTTGTGGAAGAAATCTCATTTTGACTAATGGTTCGGAGAAAAAAATATGGAGAGAGATGATGATCGAAGGTTCGGATGATGGGTGAGGAGCACGGTCAGGGTATTAAAGATAGGTACCTACTTAGGGGCTGCTCAAACAAAAAGGGAGGGGCGGGGGGTTGGTGGTCTTTGTTTTATGTTTTTCCTTTATGAGAATTTTCTTTTACGTTGGCTGGCGCTTCCACTGTGCTCACAAGCATAGCAGTGTGTTGTTCAGATCAGAACACGTAGACAGTAAACCAGCTGCCCGATTATGTAAGAATTGTCGATCAAATCGTCAAAGTTCGGCGTTAAAGTAAAATAAACCATAACAGCTTTGAATTAGAGCTCAATTTCGTGTTTCGAAATTGAGCTCTAATTCAATGTTGTTATGGTTTATTTTACTTTAACGCCGAACTTTGACGATTTGATCGGCCATTCTTACATAATCGGGGGGCAGGATAGTAGGACAGCGAGTAAGTAGACAGTGGACCACGCGCCCCTATACGCGGTCCGCTTTAGCGGGCCGCGCAGCCACGCGCCATACTAGTTTATATATATATAGCTGCTCGTGCTGACTGACTGACTCATTGATCACCTCTCCTGTAAAATTTTGTATGAAAAAATTTTTTTTTACTCATCGTTTCGTATAGAAGGCAAAAATTCATTCGGAGGAAAAATACGGAGAGAGCTGATGATTGAGGATTTCGAAGACGGATGAAGAGCACCGGCCAGGGTATCGAAGATAGGTGGGGGGTGCTCCACCAAATGTCACTCGAAACTTCATCCAATTGACAGTGAGCTGAAAAAAATTTCAAAATGGCGGATTTAAGATGGCCGCCATACAAATTTCATCGGCGTCTATCTCGGAGAGTATAAAAGATGGAAGAGTGGTTTCTTGGCAAAAGATGATCAGGACATGAGGGTCTACTTGATGAACAGGAAAAAAATTCAAGATGGCGGAATTTATTTTTCCATAGAAAAGGGTATTGAAGATAGGTGGGGGGGTGCTCGACCAAATGTCACTCGAAACTTCATCCAATTGAAAGTGAGCTGAAAAAATTTTCAAAATGGCGGATTTAAGATGGCCGCCATACAAATTTCGTCGGTGTCTATCACGGAGAGTATAAAAGATGGAAGAGGGGTTTCTTGGCAAAAGATGATCGGGACATGAAGGTCTACTTGATGAACAGGGAAAAAATTCAAGATGGCGGAATTTATTTTTCCATAGAAAATATATGGCGGATATATCCTTTTCAAAGTATGTTTTAATAGAATAATTCTCATTTTGACGAATGGTTCGGAGAAAAAAATATGGAGAGAGATGATGGTCGAAGGTTCGGATGATGTGTGAGGAGCACGGTCAGGGTATTAAAGATAGGTAGGAACTGCTCAAACAAAAAATACTCAAAACTTCATACAATTGGCAGTGAGCTGGAAAAAAAAATCCAAAATGGCGGATTCAAGATAGCGGCTATCACAGACATTATTTAAAAGATGGAAGAGAGGTTTTTGGGTAGAAAATTATCAGGGCCAGAAAGTCTACTTGATGAGCAGAAAAAATTAAGATGGCAGAATCTACGAACATTGAAGAGAGTACAAGAAGTTAGGAAATATGCATGATTTTGATATGGTTTTTTACAAGATTTGTTCATTATTTCTTTATGGAAGAATTAATGTCGGTTTGCCATTAGGAAAGCCAGCTTTGTTTTATGTTTTTTCCTTTATGAGAATTTTTTTTTACGTCGGACGCTTGGCGTGCTGACGTTTCCACTGTGCTCACTAGCATAGCAGTGTTGTTCAGTTTTTTTTATCCACTACAAGTTAGCCCTTGACTGCGATCTCACCTGATGGTAAGTGATGATGCAGGCTAAGATGGTAGCGGGCTAACCTGTTAAGGGCATGGCAGTTTTATTAAACCCATACCCCTATTCGGTTTCTACACGGCATCGTACCGGAACGCTAAATGGCTTGGCGGCACGTCTTTGCCGGTAGGGTGGTAACTAGCCATGGCTGAAGCCTCCCACCAGGCCAGACCAGGGAAACTCAGAAATTATAAATTTTCCAAACCCTGCCGGGGATCGAACCCGGGACCTCCGCACGTTAATTCAACAGCGCTCAACACTGCGCCACGGAGGTCGTCAAACACGTAGACAGTAAACCAGGATAGTAGGACAGCGAGTAAAGTAGACAGTGGATTACAGTGGGCCACGCGGTCCACTACGCGGTCCGCTAGCGGGCCGCGCACCCACGCGCCATACTAGTTATTATACTATATATAGCTCGATTACCACTCACTCACTCACTGACTCATTGACATAATTGTTCTCCTAGAAAGAGACAGAAAACGATATAATGATCTAAGGGAGATGTGTTCGGGTGCGGGATTCGAGTGGGGAAAAATTATGACATTTCGGAAAAACAAGATGGCGGCCGACGTGATTCTTGTAACTCTTTTGTTTTCCAACCGATTTCGTTACAACTCGCAATTACTGAAGAAATTAGGAAACGATCAATAGAAAAAGTGAAAAAAATTGGAAAAACAAGATGGCGGCCGAGCTGTAGTGATTTAAAATTTTTGATTTTTCGACCCCGAACCGCGGCGCCACAGATCCGAAACGGCGTGGTCGAGCATGATAATTTTTTCTTTTTTCGACTACAATTATCCTGTATTTTGACAGAATGGGAGTGGTTTTTAAAAATTCAAGATGGCGGCTATCGCAGCGGCCTTTTTGTTTGAGGTACGAAAAAACGCAATTTTAAAATTCAATTTTCTCACAGTTGGCAACGTCGGAGCGTTTCGACTTGTACGGTGCGATTGTGCGGACAGACTCGAGGTATGGATTGGGGAAAAAAATTACCCCATTTTTCGGGAAATTTTCAAGATTTACCCCAAAAATAAAAAAATCGAAATACGGACTTTTTGCAAAATTCGAGTACGAGCAACCACGTGTCCCACTTGTACGAATGACATTTGGGTATTTTCGTCGCCGAGGTCTGGCAACACTGGAATTTATCAAAGTAAAAGTGATTTTCGACATGGTCTTTTTTCAGGGGCGATCATTTCGGCTGGGTGCGAGCGAGATGAAAAATTTAAACGTCATCAGGAGCGGTATATCCTGTAGTTTACGGGAAAATTATGAAACTATCTAAAATGTTTCTGTGGAACGAGGTGGCGGCCATTTTGTATTCTTTTTGTGTTTTTCAAAATTTCGATCACGTTTTTGAGGCAGTTGGCAACATTTGGGAAAGTTGACATGTATGGATCGATTGTCTAACTGGACCGGCAGTATCGAGATATCTAAACAGTGTTGCCACATTTGGGGTAGTTTTCGAGATTTTCCCAAAAAAGTCCTCCTGTAAAATTTTGTATGAAAAATTTTTTTTTCACTGATGGCTTCGTATACACGGCAGAAAATTAAACTCGAACAAAAATATGGAGACAGCTGATGATTGAGGATTTCGGAGACGGGTAAAGAGCACGGCCGAGGTATTGAAGATAGGTGGGGGGTGCTCGACCAAATGTCATTCGAAACTTCATCCAAAAGACAATGAGCTGAAAAAAATTCAAAATGGCGGATTTAAGATGGCCGCCATACAAATTTATTTGGTGTCTATCTCAGAAAGTATAAAAGATTAAAGAGTGGTTTCTCGGCCAAAGATGATGAGGACGAGAAGGTCTATTTAGCGAAAAGAAAATAATTCAAGATGGCGGAATATTTTTTTTCATACCAAATTATATGGCGATTAGGACTCATTAGCATAATTTATTGTTCTCCAAGAAAGAGACAGAAAACGATACAATGATGTATGGGAGATGTGTTCGGGTGCAGGATGGGAGTAGGGAAAAAATATGATATTTCGGAAAAACAAGATGGCGGCCGTAGTGCTTTTTGTAACTTTTTTGTTTTCCAACCGATTTAGTTACAACTCACAATTATTGAAGAAATTAGGAAACGATCAATAGAAAAAGTAGAAAAAATTGGAAAACCAAGATGGCGGCTGAGCTGTAGTGTTTTCAAATTTTTGATTTTTAGACCCCGAACCGCGGCGCCGCAGATCCGAAACGGCGTGGTCGAGCATGATATTTTTTTCTTTTCACGCCTAAAATTATCCTGTATTTTGACAGAATGGGAGTAATTTTTAAAAATTCAAGATGGCGGCTGTCGCAGCGGCCGTTCGGTTTGAGGTACGAAAAAACGCAATTTTAAAATTCAAATTTCTCACAGTTAGCAACGTCGGAGCGTTTCGACTTCTAAGGCGCGATTGTGCGTACAGACAGAACGTATGGAGTGGGCAAAAAAAATTACCCCATTTCTCGGGAAATTTTCAAGATTTACCCCAAAAATAAAAAATCGAAATACGGACTTTTTTGCAAAATTCGAGTACAAGCAACCACGTGTCCCACTTGTACAAATGACATTTGGGTATTTTCGTCGCCGAGGTCTGGCAACACTGGAATTTATCAAAGTAAAAGTGATTTTCTTTTCTTTCTGAAATGGTCTTTTTTCAGGGGCGATCATTTCGGCTGGGTGCGAGCGAGATGAAAAATTGAAACGTCATCAGAAGCGGTATATCCTGTAGTTCACGGAAACATTATAAAACTATGTAAAATGTTTCTGTGAAACCAGGTGGCGGCCATTTTGTATTCTTTTTGTGTTTTTGAAAACTTCGATCACGTTTTTGAGGCAATTGGCAACATTTGGGAAAGTTGACATGTATGGATTGATTGTGTAACTCGACCGGCAGTATCGAGATATCTAAACAGTGTTGCCACATTTGGGGTAGTTATCGAGATTTTCCCCAAAAACTCTCTCCTGTAAAATTTTGCATGACAATTTTTTTATCATTGATGGCTTCGTATACAAATCAGAAAATATAAATTGAAGAAAAATATGGAGACAGCTGATGATTGAGGATTTCAGAGACGGGTAAAGAGCACGGCCAAGGTATTGAAGATAGGTGGGGACATTTCTCAAACAAATGTCACTCGAAACCTCATCCAATTGGCGGTGAGTTGAAAAATCTCCAAAATGGCGGATTCAAGATGGCCGCCATACAAATTTCAGCAGTGTCTGTCTCGGAGAGTATTAGAGATGGAATTGTGGTTTCTCGGCAAGAGATGATCAGGACGAGGAGGTCTATTTAGCGAAATGAAAAAATTTCAAGATGGTGGAATATTTTTTTTCATACCAAATTAAATGGCGATTAGGAACTATAAAAGACGTCATTGTTCTCCTAGACAGAGCCAAAAACCATACAACGATGTAGGGAAGATGTGTTCGGGTGCGGGATTCGAGTAGGGAAAAATTATGACATTTCGGAAAAACATAATCGCGGTCGACGTGATTCTTGCAACTCTTTTGTTTTCCAACCAATTTCGTTACAACTCGCAATTATTTAACAAATTAATAAACGATCAATAAAAAAATAGAAAAAAAATCGAAAAATAAGATGGTGGCCGAGCTGTATTGTTTTCAAATTTTTGATTTTTCGACCTCGAACCCCGGCGCCACAGATCCGAAACGGGGTAGTTCATGTCTAAGAGATATTATGTTTGGGTGTGGGATGGGAGTAGGGAAAAATTATGACATTTCGGGAAAAGAAGATGGCGGCTGATTTGCCGAAATGAACCGATCGAAGCATAGAAGATAGGTGGGGGCGCTCGACCAAATGTCATTCCAAATTTCATCCAATAGACAATGAGCTGAAAAAAAATTCAAAATGGCGGATTTAAGATGGCTGCCATACCAATTTATTTGGCGTCTATCTCAGAAAGTATAAAAGATGGAAGAGTGGTTTCTTGGCAAAAGATGATCAGGGCCCCAATCATGTAAGAATGGTCGATCAAACGTTAAAGATTTTCGTCAAAGTAAAAAAAACCATGACAGCATTGAATTAGAGCTCAATTTTGTCTGCCCATTCTTATACGTTTAGGGTATCGTACATACCTAAACGGGAGTAGGGAAAAATTATGACATTTCGGAAAAAATCCATATTTAGGGCTCCCTGGGATTACAAAACAGGAAACTGATACCTACCAAAGTTTTAAAAAATCAGCGCCATTTTGAAATTCTTTGTTAATTGACCGATTTCGTTCAAAATCGATATTTAGGACTCCCTGGGATCACAAAACAGGAAACTGGTACCAAAATTTTAAAATATCAGCGCCATTTTGAAATTATTTGTTAATTTACCGATTTCGTTCCAAATCGATATTTAGGGCTACCTGGGATTACAAAAAAGGAAACTGATACCAAAGTTTTAAAAAATCAGCGCCATTTTGAAATTCTTTGTTAATTGACCGATTTCATTCTAAATCGATATTTAAGACTCCCTGGGATAACAAAGCAGGAAACTGATACCAAAGTTTTAAAAAATCAGCGCCATTTTGAACTTCTTTGTTAATTAACTGATTTCGTTCAAAATCGATATTTAGGGCTCCCTGGGATCACAAAACAGGAAACAGATACCAACGTTTTAAGAAATCAGCGCCATTTTATTACAATTTAATAATACAGATTACAAAACAGGACACTGATACCAAAGTTTTAAAAAATCAGCGCCATTTTGAAATACTTTGTTAATTGACCGATTTCATTCTAAATCGATATTTAGGACTCCCTGGGATCTCAAAACAGGAAACTGTTATTTAAATATATTACAATCCCTGGGATCTCTGGGAATGTAAAACAGCAAACTTGTACCTACCAAAATTTAAAAAAATCAGCGCCATTTTGAAATTATTTATATATTTCCGATCTCAAAACAGGAAACTGTTATTTAAATATATTACAATCCCTGGGATCCCTGGGAATTCAAGACAGAAAACTTGTACCAAAATTTTAAAAAATCAGCGCCATTTTGAAATTATTTACATATTGACCGATTTCGTTCAAAATCGATATATAGGGCTCCCTGGGATCACAAAACAGGAAACTGATACCAAAATTTTAAAAAATCAGTGCCATTTTGAAATTCTTTGTTAATATTATTGACCGATTTCGTTCAAAATCGATATTTAGGACTCCCTGGGATAACAAAGCAGGAAACTGATACCAAAGTTTTAAAAAATCAGCTCCATTTTGAACTTCTTTGTTAATTAACTGATTTCGTTCAAAATCGATATTTAGGGCTCCCTGGGATCACAAAACAGGAAACAGATACCAACGTTTTAAAAAATCAGCGCCATTTTGAAATTCTTTGTTAATTGACCGATTTCATTCTAAATCGATATTTAAGACTCCCTGGGATAACAAAGCAGGAAACTGATACCAAAGTTTTAAAAAATCAGCGCCATTTTGAACTTCTTTGTTAATTAACTGATTTCGTTCAAAATCGATATTTAGGGCTCCCTGGGATCACAAAACAGGAAACAGATACCAACGTTTTAACAAATCAGCGCCATTTTATTACAATTTAATAATACAGATTACAAAACAGGACACTGATACCAAAGTTTTAAAAAATCAGCGCCATTTTGAAATACTTTGTTAATTGACCGATTTCATTCTAAATCGATATTTAGGACTCCCTGGGATCTCAAAACAGGAAACTGTTATTTAAATATATTACAATCCCTGGGATCTCTGGGAATGTAAAACAGCAAACTTGTACCTACCAAAATTTAAAAAAATCAGCGCCATTTTGAAATTATTTATATATTTCCGATCTCAAAACAGGAAACTGTTATTTAAATATATTACAATCCCTGGGATCCCTGGGAATTCAAGACAGAAAACTTGTACCAAAATTTTAAAAAATCAGCGCCATTTTGAAATTATTTACATATTGACCGATTTCGTTCAAAATCGATATATAGGGCTCCCTGGGATCACAAAACAGGAAACTGATACCAAAATTTTAAAAAATCAGTGCCATTTTGAAATTCTTTGTTAATATTATTGACCGATTTCGTTCAAAATCGATATTTAGGACTCCCTGGGATAACAAAGCAGGAAACTGATACCAAAGTTTTAAAAAATCAGCGCCATTTTGAACTTCTTTGTTAATTAACTGATTTCGTTCAAAATCGATATTTAGGGCTCCCTGGGATCACAAAACAGGAAACAGATACCAACGTTTTAACAAATCAGCGCCATTTTGAAATTATTTGTTAATGGACCGATTTCGTTCAAAATCGATATTTAGGGTTAACCACATCCCGTGAGCTGCTTTAGCAGCTCGCGCACAGAGCGAAACACTAGTTAATATATATATAGCTGCTCGTGCTGACTGACATATTGATCACCTCTCCTGTAAAATTTTGTATGAAAACTTTTTTTTTCACTCATCGTTTCGTATAGAAGACAAAAATTCATGGGGAGGAAAAATACGAAGAGAGCTGATGATTGAGGATTTCGAAGACGGATGAAGAGCACCAGCCAGGGTATCGAAGATAGGTGGGGGGTGCTCGACCAAATGTCACTCGAAACTTCATCCAATTGACAGTGAGCTGAAAAAAAATTCAAAATGGCGGATTTAAGATGGCCGCCATACAAATTTCGTCGGTGTCTATCTCGAGGAGTATAAAAGATGGAAGAGTGGTTTCGTGGCAAAAGATGATCAGGACATGAGGGTCTACTTGATGAACAGGAAAAAAATTCAAGATGGCGGAATTTATTTTTCCATAGAAAAGGGTATTGAAGATAGGGGGGGGGTGCTCGACCAAATGTCACTCGAAACTTCATCCAATTGACAGTGAGCTGAAAAAAACTTCAAAATGGCGGATTTAAGATGGCCGCCATACAAATTTCGACGGTGTCTATCTCGGAGAGTATAAAAGATGGAAGAGTGGTTTCTTGGCAAAAGATGATCGGGACATGAGGGTCTACTTGATGAACAGGAAAAAAATTCAAGATGGCGGAATTTATTTTTCCATAGAAAATATATGGCGAATATTGAAGAGGCTACAAGTGTAGAACTATGCAAGACTACGGTTCCTTTTCAAGGTTTGTTTTTATGGAAGAAATCTCATTTTGACGAATGGTTCGGAGAAAAAAATATGGAGAGAGATGATGATCGAAGGTTCGGATGATGGGTGAGGAGCACAGTCAGGGTATTAAAGGTAGGTACCTACTTAGGGGCTGCTCAAACAAAAAGGGAAGGGCGGGGGGTTGGTGGTCTTTGTTTTATGTTTTTCCTTTATGAGAATTTTCTTTTACGTCGGTCGCTTGGCGTGCAGGCGCTTCCACTGTGCTCACTAGCATAGCAGTGTGTTGTTCAGATCAGAACACGTAGACAGTAAACCAGCTGCCCGATTATGTAAGAATTGTCGATCAAATCGTAAAAGTTCGGCGTCAAAGTAAAATAAACCATAACAGCATTGAATTAGAGCTCAATTTCGTGTTTCGAAATTGAGCTCTAATTTAATGCTGTTATGGTTTATTTTACTTTGACGCTGAACTTTGACGATTTGATCGGCTATTCTTACATGATCGGGGGGCAGGATAGTAGGACAGCGAGTAAGTAGACAGTGGACCACGCAGTCCACTACGCGGTCCGCTGTAGCGGGCCGCGCAACAACGCGCCATACTAGTTAATATATATATAGCTGCTCGTGCTGACTCATTGATCACCTCTCCTGTAAAATTTTGTATGAACATTTTTTTTTTCACTCATCGTTTCGTATAAAAGCCAAAAATTCATTCGGAGGAAAAATACGGAGAGAGCTGATGATTGAGGATTTCGAAGACGGATGAAGAGCACCAGCCAGGGTATCGAAGATAGGTGGGGGGTGCTCGACCAAATGTCACTCGAAACTTCATCCAATTGACAGTGAGCTGAAAAAAAATTCAAAATGGCGGATTTAAGATGGCCGCCATACAAATTTCTTCGGTGTCTATCTCGGAGAGTATAAAAGATGGAAGAGTGGTTTCTTGGCAAAAGATGATCAGGACATGAGGGTCTACTTGATGAACAGGAAAAAAATTCAAGATGGCGGAATTTATTTTTCCATAGAAAAGGGTATTGAAGATAGGTGGTTGGTGCTCGACCAAATGTCACTCGAAACTTCATCCAATTGACAGTGAGCTGAAAAATTTTTCAAAATGGCGGATTTAAGATGGCCGCCATACAAATTTCGTCGGTGTCTATCACGGAGAGTATAAAAGATGGAAGAGTGGTTTCTTGGCAAAAGATGATCGGGACATGAAGGTCTACTTGATGAACAGGAAAAAAATTCAAGATGGCGAAATTTATTTTTCCATAGAAAATGTATGGCGAATATTGAAGAGGCTACGGTTCCTTTTCAAGATTTGTTTTTATGGAAGAAATCTCATTTTGACGAATGGTTCGGAAAAAAAAATATGGAGAGAGATGATGATCGAAGGTTCGGATGATGGGTGAGGAGCACGGTCAGGGTATTACAGATAGGTACCTACTTAGGGGCTGCTCAAACAAAAAGGGAGGGGCGGGGGTTGGTGGTCTTTGTTTTATGTTTTTCCTTTATGAGAATTTTCTTTTACGTCGGACGCTTGGCGTGCTGGCGCTTCCACTGTGCTCACTAGCATAGCAGTGTGTTGTTCAGATCAGAACACGTAGACAGTAAACCAGCTGCCCGATTATGTAAGAATTGTCGATGAAATCGTAAAAGTTCGGCGTCAAAGTAAAATAAACCATAACAGCATTGAATTAGAGCTCAATTTCGTGTTTCGAAATTGAGCTCTAATTTAATGCTGTTGTGGTTTATTTTACTTTGACGCCGAACTTTGACGATTTGATCGGCCATTCTTACATAATCGGGGGGCAGGATAGTAGGACAGCGAGTAAGTAGACAGTGGACCACGCGGTTCACTACGCGGTCCGCTGTAGCGGGCCGCGCAACCACGCGCCATACTAGTTTCACTATATAATTACTGTCTGTGATTCTATCCGCACTAATTTATTTGAACAACCAATCGGTATTAAAACGTTCCCTAGAATGCAACCTTTCTCTGTACCTACCAAATTGTGTAAAATCAGGTGAATAGATGGATAAAGCGTTATTATTGCTATAAATCCACATTTATATAAAAAATTGTTGTTTCTTTTTCGTCAGAATGCGTATCTATATTATTTTTATGGTAAAAAACAGTTGCTCAAACTGACTTTAATATTGCAGTACCTAAAACTTTCACAGACATCTCTTGGCAATCCTTAATCCACAAAGGAAAACTACAACGGAAGACGCTCTACAAAGGAGAACCTGACATAAAAGAAGCGCTCTAACCTCAAGAACCATACAAAATGTTGTAAAACGCGAGAATCGCCTCAGTACGTAATGAAGAACTCTGGCAAACTTACTGTAAGAACATACAAGAACGTTGGATACGAAACAAATGAAAGTTTGGCTTCATTTGCATGGAAATCCTCTTTATGCTTGCTCGGAAAAATTTTGAACACCTAAGAAGAAAATAAACAAAAATTGTCAGGAAAATTTCTTTAGGGCATTATACTTACAAGTGACTTTCGCTCAACTTAGCATACTACTAAACTGCATGCAACATAATCAATAGACTGAAAACAGTTTGTAGGTTTTTTTTCATAAACTTTTTTATAATTTAGGTAATATGTACAAAAGGCGGACTTAATGCCCGAGAGCTTTATCTACCAGCCAACCTTTGGAAAGTTTGAAAGGCATTTGTGGGTGTACTAAAAAGAAATAAGCAGTAAGGTTGCCAGTCTACTCATTATTAATATTAAAAAAACTATTCTTTACTCCGCTTTTGTTACTATAGAGTATAGTTGATTGTGGAGAAACTCTTGATAACTTGTACGCTTCCAAACACGTACATTGTACGTATTCTACACACGGAACAAATATAATTTGGCGCTTGTTAACATACCTTTGTCTCACATCCCTGTCGTCTCTTTAGTACCGGCGGTAACTAACCGGAATGCATGGCCCGCTTGCTTTTAATTACAGCTCCAGGAAAAATATCCTACGTCTTAGTGCAGACTGCAGAACTTTCTTTGTCATAACGTCATACGTAAGGTTGATCACTATACAAAGATAGTTGAAACCCACACGAAGCACATACATATCTAAGTATCCAGATGTCAGCAGCATCAAGTGCATCAAACCAATGATGATGACTTCAGCGGAGTTTGGCGCTCATGCTATGTTTGATACTGTTGAAGTCACCCATATTTTCATTAGGTACCCAATGAGATTGGACATCTTCCGCTGCCCCAAGGACACAATATTATTTTAAAAGAAACCAGCTTGCATTAATAAAAATAGTGATGTGGTTGTCAATATTGTAACCCTTTGATTCTTTGGACCGTTTCTTAAGGGTGATCTTCAATGAAAGATAAGTGCGATTTACCATTACCTACATTTATTATTCAATGAATGTTTTATGTTATTGCAAGTGTCCACTAGCAATAAGACTTGCAGATGTGTGTTCTGATAACTTGCACTGTTTAAACACTCACATCAAGTATTTTTTTGTAATATTTAGCAATAATTGGTAAGGAACATTTGCAATTTGATTCTTGCAATTTTCATTGCTAATGAAAACTTTGCCGTTGGTTGGAATGGAACTAGCAAAACTGAAAGTCTAAGCAGAAAATATTTGCACCAATAAATTTATAGCAGAGGTAACAAAGGCTACGCTGCAACGCCAATATTTTTCCCGGAAGCGTAATTAAAAGCCAAAGCCGGCTATGTATCTTGGTAAACAGTTGGTGGGAAAGAGACAACATGATCCTCAGACAACATAATATATGGTCTGTGGACAACATGATCCTCAATAATAGGTATGTGAAACAAAGATTAAATTATGATACAATATTATGAATGTTTTAATAGTGAAGCAGTTAGCACACAATACACTAAAAGGATCTTCGTCCTAGAAGAATTTTTTAAAGTACAGCCAAAAGTAATCTCTCTAAAGGCGTACTTTACCTACCCTCTCGAAAAGGGACTTACGGCCCGTTACAACAGACAACTTGCATTGCATAGTTGACGACGCTAACAATGAAAACCAACAGTAAAAGAAGATCACTAAAATCAACTACCGTAATAAATAGTACAATTCATTTCACGGTGTAAAAAGTAAGTGTTTGCAGTAAATCGAGCAATGGTTACAATCTTGTTCAATATAGAAGTCCTAGAGTTCGACTAAAATTGCTTTCTAACTGTTTCAATTTAACATGTAGAACTTATATGTGGCAAGTTCCATGTTCGATTCCTAGCAAGGGTACCTACTTCGGAAATTTATAATTTCTTAACCGTCCCTGGTCTGGTCTCGTGGCCTTCGGCCAAGGCAAGCTACCGCCCTTTTTCAAAGCTTGATTTATTTTGTTATCATGTTATTTCAGCTGAAAGGTAAGCTTAATTTTTTTTAAAAACTTTGGGGGTTAAAGTCTCAATGGTTCATCGTATTTACTGGTCGGCAAATGGTATGGACTGATATCCGAATTATTTACTGTAGGTATAGCCATATAACATAGAACCACAGATAAAAATTAACACCTATCAATACTTATATATTGTGCCACACTACCCTACACATCCTGTTCAATCCTCTCACCAAAGGTTGCCTGGTAGAGATTGCTCAGTAAGCAATAAGTATAAATTTTAGTTAACTTTACTTTGTATTCTTTTATGTGTGCAATAAAGTATTCATCTATCATCTATCTATCTTATAGTAGCTGATGAAAACCCACTTTATATACCAATTACTAAAATAACCGAAAAAAAGTTACAGGAAGTAAGAATACTTCCTGTAACTTTTTTAAAGAAGGTATGGACTATAATAATTTCAGAACACGTTACCAGTTTAACAAAAAAGGGTCATGCCTTGTAAGGCTTAATATCTAGCTACTACGCGACACGTTTTCTAAGTTCAAGCTTTTACTTTACCACCTACACCACGAAATATAGGGCGAATTTCGTTACAATATTACCCGCTTTGAATTTTAATACCTTCATAACCCAAAACAGTGTACCGCCAATATTAATATCCATGCGTAGGCCCAATTTTCATACAGTTCAGTAATTATACAGTCTGGCAATCTTACATTTTCAGTCGATTATGACACTTTCAAGTTGCTACTTATAAGCATTTCAAAGCTTTAGGTATATTATTTCAAAGTAGGTATGTATTTTTATTGTAGGGGACAAAACTGTAAGGCCAGCTCCCCTGCATGATTTTAAGTTGTTGTTCTATTTTAATTAACTTGCGTACCTTTCTTTGCTCTTTAATTCTTCAAGTAGCTAAGCATGGATCTCCAGAGCAATAAATACATTTTTACAGGAAGTAACTGGACAAGGAAGAAAGAGGACAACGTGGCACCCATTGGGAAATATTTACCAGTGTAAAGGTTAAAAATAGGCTAGAATGTTTAATTATCTGGACGTTTACTTTACAGGAAGAAATTTTAAAATATTGTTTGCTACAGTTTGCAACCACCTATTATTTACCCAATTGTATGGTTGCTAGGCTGTGTATGCGTTCTTCATCTCGGAGACTTAACGAGACTTTCTCATAATACGGATTTGGAGAGGAGACCAAATATACCTCGGCTCGAACCGCAATGCAAATTGTAAATACACCGGCATGCTACTATCCAGGCCTTGAAATTGCTTGCAGTGCAAAGATAAATGCAAGCAACCGAGATGTGTGCATGTGTACAGTAAGCCACGGGTGTATTCATAAATATTTACAGCAATATAACCTTTATATTCAATTAAGTAAAGCCTTTTCTTGATGCTTTGTACGTGTTGCTCAGTATACATAGTGTAGACCGTCTGCGGCTACCCTCATCTTAATAGGTACGGCTACAAAACTGAGCACATTATATTAAATTCCCGACCCAATTTTAAAAGCATTAAGGTTAACTCTTGCATGTTACTTTAAAAGAGTATTACTTTCCTTGCGGGTGAAACCGTACCTTTTATAAACAACCCTTAATCTAAGCCCAAGTGAAAAGCGAGTGTTGTTTGAATAACTGTATTTTGTATCTGACAGAGATATGATTTTGATTTCCCGATTTCAATTCTCTATTATTCCGTTCGATTTCACTTTGTATAAAGCTAAACGTACACTTAAATGTCAAATTTTATTAAAGACCTATATTATTGAAAATTCTCGACGTAGGTTTTGCATAGATACAATTTCAGACTACTAACAGAGTAAGACGTATCGTATGTACAGAATATTTAGTTAGAGTTGTAATCAAGAAAGTCGCCTCTGCAAATGAGTCTTGTGCCACCTTTACTAAAGCTGACTGTACACTGCTGCTGTATTTACCTATACTCGAATTCACATTGTAGAGCGTAGACTATCTTGCGCGCGGCCGTCACGCTTGGAGTCTGTCGACGCCTTTATACTTACTAATGTCTAATAAATATTGCATTGGGATCTCAATAAAGTATTCATGTCTCCTGCTTGATATACAACAAGAAACGAAGAAAATCTCCAAGCAACTGACATAATCATCCCACGTTGACAGACTGGTTGGGTTATTCTAACATAGTTTAGTGATATTATTTTTTTCTGTATTTTAGGAGATAATTATTAGATTTAACATTTTTAAAAACCTTCCACACCTTTATCAACTAGTTAAGTCTGTTCTTTACTCTTGTGACGTCCACCAGTCACAAGTGTGGGAATTGGGTACAATAAAACAACCGCATGTGCTCTCAGCTCCGCTGTCAAGTTACAACTGCCATTTAATTACTAATCATATTACATAAACATCACACCTCTCCCTTTTTAACATATTTAGTTGGTAAGCCTTGGTACAGCTACATAATTGTATTTTAAATATACGTACACAACGTTACAACTTATATAGTTTTTTTTTTTTAAATAGTTAGTGAATTTAACTAATGATATTAATATTTTTGTATTTCAGTTTTATTATTTATATTCCGGTCATCATATTTTGACATTTGCCATTTCTCCCTTTCCTCTTTTGATTTTCTGCTGAATCCTTATTTTCTTCCCTTTTTCTTCATTATTTTGTCCTGGTGTTTTAATTTATGAGTTTATTTCGGGATTGGTAATTGATCTTAAAAGGACGATTATAGAAATATTAAGAAATGTAACGCAAACATATTTACTGGTCTAGCGCAAGTGAGCGTAAATCTGTAAGAGCAGGTAAAATATTAAATAGAGTGGAATCACTAGCCGTGGCTACCAAATAATTTAATCTCGATGGAAATCAAGGAAATCTTATTTTTCGCTTCTGAACTAAAAGCTTCATTGCAGAAGTAGGTAATGATTTAACATTTTTGATATTTTTATACTCTCATTGAAACTTGCAAGAGTAACCTATTACAACGTGTAGAGATTAGAGGCGCCTCGAGAGATTTAATCTAATTATTATCGCACCGGCCTGAATTTAAAGACAATATTCATCAATTTAGGGTTTGATTGCTATCATCACCTCTAAATCAAATCGCGATCTAAACACCAAAGCATACAATAGTCGCTGAGTCTCCGAGGTGGACTGACCAACCAACATCGAAATAATTAACCTAAGGTACAGCTCAGCAAAACTGTAACAAAATTGCAATCCTTGACCCGAGGTAACCTTAAAGCCCTCCAGTTTGTGCCTGTCCTAATTCCTGGACTAGACACATCATGGTTACATGCACAAACCCTAATTCCCGGACTGTCCGCATTTCCTACCTTGGCGCATTACCTCGGGGTTTCCATCTAATATTTATGGTACGCGTCAGTTTAAACTCTCATTTGATGTTTAAGCGAAATTCATCAAATTTTAAGCGAATCTACTACTGGTTCGGAATGCCACGACCTAGCGAGAAGAACCAGCAAGAAACTCGGTGGCGTCTAGCATTCAAAATAATAGCCACCGATCACTGAACAAAACGATGACATTGGTATAAGTTTGTAATGACGGTACTTTCAAATTTTTAATTTTTTTAATTACTCGCGTCTTCAAAAATAAACAGCAAATGTGCGGATTGCAAAGCAAATTTGTAAGCATAATTCCAGAAGCGGGCAATGACTAAAATTACTTTTAAAATATATTTGCACCCTCTATATAAAACCTGTACGAGCGAATGGTCACAACGTGTACAGTTTCACGAGAGATTCAATGTAAACAGTCAAATAGAGAAACTTGGCATAAACATCACGACAATAATTAATCACTTGATCAGGCTGCAGTTGCTACTGCTAAACTTAAAATCAAATTGCGATCTAAACTCAAAAGCATTCAATTACCGCTAAGTCTGCCGGTAGGAGACTAACTTTCACACGTCAAAGTATTCGTATTTATTATACAAGTTATTCCAATTTGGCGTTCCCGCCTACGAACTGACCGAGTCAAAATACATCGAATGACACCTTCATGAATAAATAAATTAACAACTTTTATCTTTTCTGAAAATTCAATTCAATTTTAAACACGAAGCTGACAGTTCGGCCGTCTTGCAAATAACTCGTGTTCAAGTCATATCACGGACATATTTTATGCCCCAAATCGTGAACAGGTGTCTTGCCCCAAATCATGATCAGGCGTTCTTGCCTGTGGCGTTCTTGCCTGAATTCATGATCAGGCGGTCATGCCTGGGCCGCTCCTGCTCACGATTATTTTGCTAATAATAATTAATCTGTGAGAGTAAGAACTTTCAGTGTTATCAAACACTCAATGAGCTATTTTCTATAAACCGAAACGACCAACCTCTCATTCGATGTACTTTTTCAAAATCTGAATAAGTTATTCACTGTCACAAGTCTCAGGTTATGAAACAAAACTTTTAATCTTGAGTAATACGAGCACTTCCACAGTATTGATTTTAAAATAACAATAATGCCATTTTAGAATTCTTAAAATAATGAAAATGGTGTGGGCCGATCTAATATTTAAACTCTTGTCTTAGATTATTCGCAGATTTGCACTAATCTTATGACTGCGTCATTCATATGACTATGTTTTGTTAATTATTGTAATTTGTAGAACTAGATTTAGTTGTCACAAATTCATCAATATTGTGTAGGACATAAGGGAACCTGCACAATAAATAATTATTGAAACCCTACCTTGAAAATAGAGAACAGGCAACCACTCGTATGCATGTAGGTATGTTCTTAAATATTACCCACTTGGTAGTTATGTCTTGCCGTCCCTGGCAACTTTCATTTACAACCGACTTCCAAAAAGAAAGAGGTTCTCAATTCAGTGTGTTGTTTCGTTCCAATAAATTCCCACCCGATGTTAAATGTGGTTATATCAACAACATTACCCACGGATAAAGAATTCGAAGGTGAAATCAACCATGCTTTAAATACAAAGTAAAATGATTTCATGTATCGATTTAATGGCAAATTACAACCAATAATATGATTAAAATATTAATGAGGTGGTCATGAAACATCATCTCACACCAACGTCGTGCTGTCCAACGTTACGCATGTCGCTCTTGAGTACGTTCTGTAAATATTGATTGCATCGTATGCCTACGCGCTCAACTAAGAGTTACCGTAAACATCACTTTTCAAAAGTTAAACCATATTATATTAATATAGTATGGTCAATTAATTCGAAATGTCTTCATAAACATAAAGTAGATACCCGTAGGTACCTTGCGTAATCAGCGTATTTGCCTATAAATATATTGCTAGCATTGCTAGTAAGCAATGCATATTATTATTGTTACCCAACAAGGTTTTTACTTCCTTAGGTGCGTTGAGTGCGCGCACTTTTTGGGTGAACAAAAATCATGGAACTCGCGTCATCGTCACGCTTTCCATTGTTTTGAGTTTTCACTTCTGTCAGCAGTCCTTATAACTGCCTATACGTTTTTTTTTTTTTTTTTTTTTTTTTTTCGACAAAGTATTTTGTTAGTACCAACCGACATTGTCAGTCTACTACTCGGTGTACAGTTACCGTTTTGGGTAGTACCAACTAGCATTGCTAGTTTACTATTTTTGTTGTTAGTACCTTTACTACTCAGTGCACAATTTACGTTTTGGGTAGTACCAACTAGCATTGCTAGTTTACTATTTTTATTGTTAGTACCTTTACTACTCAGTGCACAGTTTACGTTTTGGGTAGTACCAACTAGCGTTGCTAGTTTACTATTTCTATTGTTAGTACCAACCGACAGACGTCAGTTTACTACTCAGTGCACAGTTTACGTTTTGGGTAGTACCAACTAGAATTGCTAGTTTACTATTTTTGTTGTTAGTACCTTTACTACTCAGTGCACAGTTTACGTTTTGGGTAGTACCAACTAGCATTGCTAGTTTACTATTTTCATTGTTAGTACCTTTACTACTCAGTGCACAGTTTACTATTTCTGTTGTTCGTACCAGCCGACAGATGTCAGCTTACTACTCGGTGCATGCCTAAAATGTTTGGCTTAGTACCAACTGATCTTGTCAGTTTACTACTCGTTTCATTTTTGTTTTTGGATAGTACCATCTGGCACTGCCAGTTTACTACTTTGCACTCGTAATAAAACAACGACCGAATCCAAAATCATAAACTTTCGGGAATCAGTGAAAACTATTTTTTTTTAAGGTGACGTATTTTTTTAAGCTGAAATCGTTCCTGATAAGCGCAACTCATAAGTAAAAATGGCTACATCGCTTTTGAATAATATGTTTTGAATATGTTTTGATTTAGCCACAATGCAATCTCTTTTAAACTCCTTGGAAAACAGTTGAACAAGCTGCTTGAACTCATTACTAGTATCATACTGTCGCTCTGCATACAATTTATATAATTTTTTGCCTCTTTCTATGCAATTCATTTGTTGCCCATTCGTTAAAAACATTTGCATCAGCAGTTAAGACCGTTTTACTGGTGAATATTGATTTGAATATTTCACTGAAAGTATTAAGGAATATGTTATACATTTCATTAGGACTCAACCCATTTGGTAAAAAAGGGAGTTCCTTTGTAAGACTTGTTCTTATTTTTTCAATACGGTCCAACGTTACTGGTACAAAAGTTATTCTACGCTTTGATACATTTTTATTTAAATTTTTAAACTGAATTTGTTGTCCACAATGATCTGAATCTAATTTACTAATAATGTTTTTATTAACAGGTATAAAATTTGTAAAAATATTGTCTATGCATGTGGCACTAGTTGCAGTTATTCTAGTTGGCTCCATAAACATATTGGATAAGTTATACAATTTGAATAGATTCAATAACTTGCCACATATGCCACATACTTCAATATGTTTACTTTTTCATGGGATGGTAACAGTATTAATTAGTCACCTTTATATGTAAAATAACAATTGTATGCAGAGGACATCGATATTTTACAAAAAAGACCCATTACCGTTATCACTCTATCTGAAAAAGAGTCTATATTCTATGAAGTGGCTGTAAACAATTACTGACCCACTTTAAATTAAGTCACTGTTTTATACTGAAAAACTTACTGGTCAATTTACTACTCAGTGGATTTTATGTAAACCCTCTTTAGTACCTGCCGTTCACCGGCTTACCAATTTGATACATATCTTTCTTAGTACCAGCCCGTTTCCGACCTACTAATTTGATCAATAGCTCCTTAGTTCCAGCCCTTTACAGACTTACTACTGAAATCATGAGAGTAGGAGTAATTTATTTAAATATTACACAAAACAGACAAGTAAGTACCCACACCCATTTGTTTTCATATATTATCGTGACAAAGAATACACAATATCTCGATACCGCCACAATACGGCACAATTTCGAAAACCGCGAGATTTAGTTTGCATTTTTTCATGAGGTCACCTATTGAATAGAAAAATATGGAAAGAGCTTTTAATAGCATATAATATTGGCAATTACTTTCGATCGCGGATATTATGTTTTTTAGCACTATCCTCAACTTTTCAATCAAATGTAAAAATGTTTATACGTTAACCGTCACAAAGGTCCGAAAAATCCAGTGTTCCATTTATAAACATTAGGTAGGTTCCGCTTACAAGTTTTAGTAAGCTTAAGTACCTACATAAATTTCATTAAATTATTGCAATAATATAATTAGCGGAAATAATTGATTGAAAATTAAAAAGGACATAATAAGTATGTATTTGAATTAGAGTTAGGTGATAGCGTTCAAAACGCAGGTGACACGTCAATATTCATGCATGCAAAACATTAAGGTGGGTAATGTAGGTACCTACTCACTATTTTGCTCCACTCCTCATTTTCGTTTTTTCATTTTTTTTTTCTTACACCATTTAAGGGTACGTACCCCCTGACTCGTCGCCAGTTGTGACGTCCACCAGTCACAAGTGTGGGAATTGGGTACAATAAAACAACCGCATGTGCTCTCAGCTCCGCTGTCAAGTTACAACTGCCATTTAATTACTAATCATGTTACATAAACATCACAACTCTATATTTCCAAAACTAGAAAACTGTTTTTGAAGTGAAACTTCTTTAGAATCGTTGTGATTTGAAAATTCGATGAAACGAAAAAACGACACTAAAAAGAAACAAACATATTATTCATAATAGGATTTAGCCTGCGAGAGAATGAGATAGTTCTACAAGTCATATTTATCTCGTAGGCTACTTTTCTGAAGTTTCACTTCTGTCGTGTGTGAATTGCACACCCACTAATTATTTTTTTCTTTAAAACAACGCATTATACGTTCTTGTAACGTTACAAAAACCTACGTTTTTTAATTTGATTTTGCCTTTGAAACCATTGAAATGAAAATATTAAAGCACTGTACGAATCGTGCGTCGTTACGTAGGTTCACGAAGATAAAGTTAAATACGCGAAAATTCGTATTAGTACGCGAAAACTGTTATTAATTCATCTTCTTTAAATATAAAAGCGAAATACCACTCACTCACTTACTGACTAATCACGATATCTCAGGAACTATAAAGCATACAAACTTGAAGTTTGGAAAGTAGATACCTTCTATAGTGTAGACATTAGCTAAGAAACGGTTTTGAGAAAATTCATCCCTAAAGGGGTGTAATAGTGGGTTTAAGTTTGTCCTACGAATGTCCAACGTTTTGAAGTTAGAGACATAAAAATTGGGATTTAAGTTAGGTATTTATTAGTTTTAAATACTAAAAACCTGTATATCCAATTTTACAAATTACACCACATGTGTTGATGAAATGGGGTCAGATGCTAGTTTTTTATAATTATTTATTTTAGCAATATGTTTACAAACAATAACCGCCAAGTTTCTTGCTGGTTCTTCTCGGTAGGAATGGCATTCCGAACCAGTGGTAGATTCATTCGACGATTCGAAAGCACTTGTAAAAGTGTATTGGAATAAAAACCATTTGAATTTTGAATTTTGAATTTTTTGAAACATTTTTGAAATAATAAGCTCGCGAATTTGAATTTAAACTAGGTTTATAGAATAGACCAACAAATTGGCGGAGTGACAGGCCCGTGCCTGCACCACCTACTTGCAGCGAGCTGGTTGCAAATCAGATGCGTGGGTTCTATCCCGGCTCAGACACTTGCAAGGAAGATACGTTTTCACAATTATTAAATGTTACAGTTTTCTGACCTGGATTTAATAAGTAATAGGTGATGCCCGCGACTTCGTCTGCGTGGATTGAGGTTTTTTGGTTCCCGCGGAAACTCTTTAATTTTCCGGAATAAAAAGTAGCCTATGTGATATTCCAGACTATAATCTATCTCTGTGCCAAATTTCATCTAGATCCGTTCAGCCGTTCTGGCGTGATTGAGTAACAAACATCCATCCATCCATCCATCCAAACTTTCGCATTTATAATAGATATTAGTATAGATTTTCATTTAAAAATACCTAAATAACATGTAAATTTATAGTTAAAATTAGTAACGTAACTTAAGCTACTAGGTAGGTATACAAGGTATTTTTAGGACGTACGAAAACATTTTCTTTAATAAATTTATATAGATACTAGCTGATGCCCGCGACTTCGTCCGCGTGGTTGAGGTTTTTTTGATTCCCGCGGGAACTTCTTAATTTTCCGGGATAAAAAGTAGCCTATGTGCTATTCCAGACTATAATCTATCTCTGTGCCAAATTTCATCCAGATCCGTTCATCCGTTGGAGCGTGATTGAGTAACAAACATACATCCATACATACATACATCCATCCATCCAAACTTTCGCATTTATAATATTTATATGGATTTCATTTAATTTTAATAAGATATCCAGGGATCGAGGTATTTTTTAAATATATCAAACTAGATGATGCCCGCGACTTCGTCCGCGTGGATTAAGGTTTTTTGATTCCCGCGGGAACTCCTTAATTTTCCGGGATAAAAAGTAGCCTATGTCCTTCCCCGGGATATAAACTACCACTGTACCAAATTTCAGCAAAATCGGTTGAAAAGATGGGCCGGGAAAGCGTAGCAGACAGACAGACAGACAGACAGACAGACAGACGGACAGACAGACAGACACACTTTCGCATTTATAATATTAGTATGGATATTTAAAAAAAACTCACAATTGCAGAGGCGACTTTGTTAGAAGTTTAAAATTGTATCTATGCAAAACCTAGGTACGTCGAGAACATTCAATAATAGATACAGGTAGATTTTATTAATATAGATATTTTCATTTAATTTTAATAAGATATCCAGATACATTTTAATATTTGATAGATATATGTATTTAAAAAATACCTCGATCCCTGGACACTTTTAAACCGGGTAATGTTTGATTATGTACGTGTATAAAACATTTTAACTGTTCTTGTCAAAATAAAACAACAGTAAATATTATATGAAGTGCTTCTAGTCATGTCTCCTTTACTAACGAGTAACGACACCCAAGCGTACGGCACCGTATAAATTTATATTCATTTATTTCACATAGTTTATTCAACTCAAACCGAGTTGAATGAACACTAACGACTATACTAATACCGCCTAATAACTTGCTTCATTACGTAGATATCCTTATAAAGAGCCCACGGACCGTAAAGTTTTGGTCAGTGGATTGTTTAAGGTTGCTTAAAATAGGCCTACAGTTCGAGAAGAAAGAGCAAATTCAAATGATTTAAATCCAATTATATGATGGAAAAGCTAAAAGATCATTTGGATAAAGCGCACGCCTCGCATTTTTATAACGAAAGCATTTGTACTGCAAATGTAAATAACGTAAGCTACACCAAAAAAAATTGGTTGCCTGTAAAGTCGATATACGGGCGAAAGTTTTACGTGACAACGACTTACGCGTGCCTTTCACTTTTTATGTCTGTCTCTCTCGCTCTTAGGCGGGCTAACCATGCCCGAGTGGAAGGGACGCGTGCCTCTCACTCGCTCTCATTGTAAGCGCATAACGCGCGGTGCGTAACGCAGTTTCTTGAAGTGTCTCCCGGCAAACCAATTTATAAGACGTTGTCACGTCAATATAAAGTAATAATTAATTTCGTATTTAAAGCTCATACGGCTTTTAAAAGATTTGCAATATTGGCAACAGTGTGCGTTCAAGTCCTTTAGTCAGTCAGCGAACCATTTACAAGGCAAGCGGTTTAGTCAGTATGGCCAGACTAATTTATCTTCCAGACCAAATCCATCTATCCTTATGTCTATTGGGCTCTAGCCATGGGTTCCATCCATCCATCTATTCCATCCATCTACACGCATAGATGCAGTGCACGCTGTATCCTTCTTATTCCAAGACTACCGCTAAATAACTTGCATCATTATACGTATATCCTTTTTAAGCGGCCCCATTGACTAAAATTAAATACTTGGCGGAGAAGTGGGTAAACTAAACTAAGTCTAAACAACTAAACTAAGTTATCAAAGCAAACATCGGCTTCTTAGTCAACAATGGACTTTTCAATGACTTACGTTAATGCCATCGGTTTGGATGCTTACAGTTGGGAACTATTTGATGAGAATTGAAGTTAGAAAGAAAAAGAATTAAAATATGAATTTAACTAAGAATAAGGTTATAATTTACTGATTGTCTTTTATTATTTATATTACTTATCATTTGTTAGCTATTAGGGTGCGTACACATCTAGCGAAAGTGCCGCGAAAGCGCCGCGAAAGCGCCGCGAAAGCGCCGCGAAAGCGCCGCGAATGCGCCTGTTTGCGAAAGGGTAGCGTGCTAAACGCGTGGATTAGGTACGTAGTGTGATCTGTTCACGCACTGCTCCTAAGCTTCCCGTGAACCACGATAGCGCTGCCTGCATACAGTCAAAAAGCTAAAGCCTTATAACAGAGGGATATAAAGGGACCAAACTAAAATACATGAGGGCGATCTGTACGTGCGCATTATGCGAGCCTTGCGGCGACTTTGAGGCGCACCAACAGATGCAGTAACCGCGCGTGTGTGACGGTGTGACGCATGTGCAGCGCATTCGCCAGATGTGTACGCACCCTTAGATATTAAGAGCAGTTTTAAGTAATTGCATATGAGTGCGATGTCTCTTGCTTTAGAATAATGTCTACTACTGCTTAGTTTGAATACTGCCTAATGTCCATCAACTTAATCTTAAGCAAGATCACATTGACGGAGGTTACCATGTAACCACTGATATAGAAGTGAAATGTTTTGAAATAGCAAAAAGGTTTTCGAAAAGCGTTTAAAACAAAACTGCATACCTACTTATGATTATATTAAATATTATAGCTGCTATTATATTTTTTACTATGTAGTATATTAGTATTTCTCATCTCACGTTGCATAAATGCACCAATATCCTGCTTTAAATAACCTATTGTTTCCATTTCCCTTGCTTGGACATTTGTTGAATTACAATTACCTACACCTTGTTCTACAATTTCACGTTCAAGTTTTGTTTCTTTTTGTTGAATAATATTTAAATATCATTGATGTAATAGTAAAATTATAACTATAATATATACGTGGACCGTACAGTAGTCAAACGGAATACTTTACTCTCGACATCTTACGAGTATTATGTTACACTAGCTGATGCCCGCGACTTCGTCCGCGTGGTTTAAGTTTATTTTGATTCCCGCGGGAACTCCTTAATTTTCCGGGATAAAAAGTAGCCTTTGTCACTCTCCGGGTCCTCAACTATACTCGTGCCAAAAATCACGCTGATCCGTTGCGGCGTGATTAAAGGACAAATCAACAAACAAACACACTTTCGAATTTTATGATTAGTAGTGTGCCGTTAAAAGCTTCCTAACATCCAACTTAAGTACTCTTTGTAACGTGTTTAAAGAAAAACAATTGATTGTTTTTTTTTCAGGAGTCATTGTAGAAAATGTACAATTTTACATAAGATTATACGATTGGATAAATAATAATTTCCAAATATTATGCTTTGACACTGTTATCTAATTAATCTGTTATTAATTAGTTAGAAATTTAGAGCCTGCAGCTATTATCCACATAAATTTGTTTTGTTAAAATCTTGCCGATATTGTGAATTCTAGCGCATTTTATATCGAACCAACTGCAATGACATTAACATGAAAAGTAGAGCGCCCCTCAAGTAGGAAAGGCTGGCAGGCAGCAGCCCCATCAAATTTTATCACGGCTATTGGCAGTGTTTTGGTGAGCTACGTCATTCTCTGGACGGAAAACATGTTTAAGATTCGAGAAAGAGGACGGTTTTTCAACTTATTTACTGCACAAGTTTACGTACTAATAATACTACATTCTGTCAAAAAAGTACCAAGAATTCATCATTTGTTTCTAATTCCAAATTCAATTCAAAAATTATTTTTTGTCGCTAAGTTGACACAACTGTCGTCTATATTGCCGCGAAGTTTGAGCGACAATAATTGTTATTTACTTTGTTTACAGAGCGCCATTTTGTCAGTTCATCTCAATAGTGTTTTGCGATTTTTACAATGAATGAAAATATCGAACAAAGAGTTTGTCTCAAATTTTGCATCGCAAATGGAATTTCGTGTCCAGAGTCGCTGAAAATGTTGCAGAAAGCTTACGGGGAATCGACTTTATCAAAAACACGTGCATACGAGTGGTACCATGCATTCAAAAGTGGTCGAGATGTGGTGGAAGATTTGCCTCGCTCTGGTCGGCCATCAACGTCTTCAACTAAAAGACACAAGGTCATCATTGTGAATGAATTTTTGACCAAAAACTCAACAAATACCATCGAACAACTACCGTATGTACCGGATATGGCTCCGGCCGACTTTTTTCTCTTTCCAAAACTCAAATTACCACTTCGTGGCACCCGTTTTCGATCGATAGAAGACATGTAAAAGAAAATTCGCGGCAAGAACTGAAGTCGATTCCGAAAAATGCCTTTAAAAAATGCTTTGAAAATTGGATTATTCGTTGGCGAAAGTGTATTATTTCCGAAGGGGCCTACTTTGAAGGAGATACAATAAATTTGGAATAATAATTAACATTTTGTATATTATAGACCTTTTCCCGGTACTTTCTTGACAGAGTAGTACGAGTATATGAAACGGGCGCATATTCTTAGGTGTTATTAAAAGTGCGAGTTTAAAACTGAGCCGCATGTGAGGTTTTTTAAAAGTAGGTTTTAATGCCTATTTATGGGTAGTAACTACTAGTAACATAGATTAATAACATATCTTATGAAATTCATTCAAAGCGGTCCGAAATTTAGACCCACTTGCACAAGGCCTCTTAAATTGATTTAGTTAATTTTTTAATGCTGTCACATTTTGCCAATCGCAATAATATTATGATCTTGCCAAAAATAGCATTACAAAATTTAACCAAATCAGTTTAAATATCCTTGTGCCCTAAAAGTGGCCCTAAATGTTCTGAGTACTACGAATAGAAATATTAAGAAAAGGTGTCACAAATCACATTTTATAAAACGTAATCTTCATAATGAAGGAACTAGAGATTTAATTCGCTATAATCCGCAACAGTAGGCAAATCTATGTGGTACAGTGTATCTTGCACTTGCAGCTTGCAATATTCACCCCACCACATAAATCTTCCAAATTATTCTCAACGTACTTTTCACTCCGACACCGGAGCATCTTCAGGAGGTGTTGACTTGACAATGCACGATTGTAAAGACTTTACAAATGGACTTCCGCAAAGTAACGCCTGCTTCTATCCAATATTTGTAATCTTTATAATTGTCCTCTATTATTATTTTCAAACGCACACACAATCACTAATGCCGTTCCTTGTCCCTGTTTGCTTAGGACCTCAAACTTATTTTCGTGCTACTGCGTAAATTACTTATCCACCTGTTTAGTCTAAGCGTACAAATGTCGCAATAACAGCACACCTCTAACGTAGTTTCTCTTGTTACAATTCCGTTTGTTGGAAATTCTATCACATTCTCAACTCTATAGCTATATAGCCATAAGGGCACGGTTATATTGTAGGTGTTTCCATTTTCCTAATACTTACTGTCTCTTTATCGCAACTGGCAGAGTGGAGTCTCCTGGAAATTCTACGACAGAGCCGCGTTCTGATCCCTTAAGCAAGTTCTTTGTGGAGATAAGGAATAATTTTGAAAAGAAAATGCTTCCGTGTTTCTGTTACCGAATATGAGGCATTACGTCTGCAGCAATGTAAAATTTCCAGATGAAGTTTTTATTAACTTTATCTACACGGGGCAATTGTGGAATTGAAGTTGATCCACATTCCACACCCGAGTCGTCTGCTATAAGTTGAGTTTTAAATTTAAATTAAGGCAGTACTTACCTACTGTGTATGATTCTCAGACGTTACGATATGAATAAACTTTGTACTTAGATTCAGAATTTCAGTGACAGCGCATGGACAGCGCAAAGTGATGACTGATAAGTGTGTAAATCTACCGAGGTTTCTTAAAACACTGGCAAAAAATCACGCTTGGCCGAAGCATGACGCACCTATAGCTGACCTATAGCAGCTGAAATGCTATATGATTACTTGAACCGGGCTGTGAAGGATTAAGGCAAACAAATAGCGGGACATAATATTTCCATGAAAAGGATCCAAATTTCAAACTGTCTTCAAACACTATCCAAGGTTAATTTCGGCACCATGCCTAATCTTGAATCACAATGTGCAGTAATACCTTGTCCGGTACAAAGGAAATACGCCTAATAAAGTAACTTTAAGCTTCCATATAATAATCCCACGTGACTAACAAACTACGGGTAGTATGTTCCGCCTGCAACTCATTAATTTGCCCCGCGCCGCCTCTTACCGGGATTTGTGGAATTACTACTGTTTATTTCACTGTCGGCTTAAATAATGATTGCTCCACATTTGTACGCCGCCTGTGTAGCCCGATTTGTACTATGAATACGCTTAACTAAGTTCCACTAATGACTAACGTAAGCCCAATGTCGTAAGTCTCACGCTAACGAGAAAGGATTAACCCGGGTCTTGTTTAAGTTGGTCCTAATATTAGCAAACTTTGGGTTCAAATATAATTTAATACCTTCGTACACTAATTTATTTGAATGAATACTCATTCGTATACATGTCTGTATAGTCAATAAGGACACTATCAAGTAATACCAATTAAAAAAAAAACATAAATTTATGTAAATCCTATTAAATGACACCAATAATTATTATACAAATACAAATATAAGTATTTTTCTCGCTCTTATGACCGCTTTAAATTGTTGAATATATGTAAAAAATTCTAATAATTGAATATGTTTTAGTTGTACCTATGTTCAATTTTCAATTATGTCCAAGCTCAATCCGACGTAAAATAATCAAAGCTTAAAACTTTAAGCTTAGACTTTAAAAATGTGTATAACATTTTTTAAGTCTTTGTAAAGTTCGTTTTAAAGGTATAGATGTTAAACTTCGCCTAGGTACTCAAGTATTTAATATAAACATCAGCCTCAACAGGTAGTCATATAACATGTTAATTTGCAAAGTAAGGCACTTGCATTCAGCAGTTATTAGACTCATCTTCACGTGCGAACCGAACAAAAGCCATAAAATATTTACGACTACATGGCATAGATAGCATATTGCGAAAACATCATAACGTCGTTACTGTACTTTACAACCTGCGTTTCCAATCTTAATTTACACCGCTTAGTGCAATAACCGTAAATCCTACTTATTAATGCCTTAAAAATGTACAGCTATTATGATTATAGAGCAAAATATACGAGGAGACATAAACTAATAATATTATATTTTATGCAACCTTTCCCCTCAGAGTCCTTATTAACTCAGTATTATGTGCCAGTAAACAAATAAGTAAAATAAATTTAAAATGTCGTTGTTTTTAATTAAATTTGATACAAAATTATACAAACACGGGGATTTTTTATTTTAGTCGCCTTATAAAAGCAAACCAACACATTGGGTTAATTGATCTAACCACTATACTTAATGGACATTAATTCAATAAAAATGCAATAAAGAAAGACTGACTTACTTTACTTACTTTAGACTGATGTAATACCATTATTTAGTACCGCCCTTTTACCAGATTTATGTATAAAGAACAGAGAAATCATGTGCTTTTTGGTAATGCGCCAAAATAAGCTGCAAAAAAGATCGAGCCTTGCCAATTTCTATTCTCAAAAAGCCTCGAAAAATAGATGGTGATTACGCGAAAATCTAATCCGAGATGAATCCGAGCGACGCGTCTGGGGATTCCACATCACAGTTTTTCCTCTTTCAATTTTCGTAGATACGTTTGTCGTGTTGAAGAGTCAGTCATCCAAGCTAATGGAATTGCATGAAGAGATAGCTTTTTATCGCCGTCTGCATATTCGCACCGTGCTATTTTGTTCACTTTGTATATATTACAACTCTTTTTAGCGAATTCTCTACGGATTCACTACCTGTTAATAATTCATGAGCCAATTTATAAATGTATGTATTTTCTGTATATAGTCTCTGATTATGATTCAGTCTATTACGGTAAAATGATTGCTAACAGTGTGCATCGCAATTACCTCTAATTGGCTATCACTCTTTCACTATTAGCAAATATATATTGTCATAGCAAGAATACCATAAATTCAGCCAATCACAATAAATGATTGTAACAGTGACTGACGGCGCGTTTCCGGAAATGGGGCTACTGATTAAGCCACCAGTCAGTCAGTTTTCAGGTACATTGGTAAAATCGTAAGGTTTGGTTTACCAGTAACTTAACCCTTCATGCTGATTAAATCGCTGTAGCATTCACAGTAATACTTGGGCTATTATTTTCGTATTTTTCCTTTAGGTAAAATTATTTTACTTTTTATTTCAATGAAACAGAAATCATATCATGCGTGCCAGTCCTTCAATATGGGTCCTTTAAAATAGAGGCCACAACAAAAATAATATTATTTAAACTTGCATCAGTTATTCATTCCCAACATCACGCCATTGTTAGTTTAGGACCCCGTGTAACTTATAAAATATTTTACAACAATGCGTGGACCACCCCATTCGTTTACCATGATTTTAAAATGCTGCGGTCGAAATAATAATATAGATAATTTTTTCTATTTTTTGTATTCACGTCTATAACTCCAAACTAAGTACAAAAATCCGAGGACGAGAGATGTTCGAACCTTGTTATCTATACTAATATTATAAATACGAAAGTTTGGAGGGATGGATGGATGGATGGTTACTCAATCACACCAGAACGAGTGAACGGGTCTGGATGAAATTTGGCACAGAGATAGATTATAGTCTGCAATACATATACCTAGGCTACTTTTTATCCTGGAAAATTAAAAAGTTCCCGCGGGAACTAAAAAACTTCATTCCACGCGTACGAAGTCGTGGGCATCATCTAGTGTGTCCTAAGGCTACAATATTGTAGTATCTTGATTGAATTCAATCCTGTCAAAATCAAAATTCAAAGTTGATGTAGGTACCTTAATTCGTTATAATGTGGCACAATTTATAATCTACTTTTTTCGCCTTTCTTAGAAAGAAATCAACAGGTCATTGAGGGAACGTATACCTTACTATAATCAATGATTCAGCTTTTATTACCAAAGATACTTTGAAGCTATCTAACGCTAAGTCATAGATAATTTAGTGGTTTCATACTAGCGCAATTTCATTAAAACACGTTCCATTAAAAAGGTACACAGCAACATTGATGTGGTGAATTTTATGGGGAACGTATCCTCATAAAATCGATACGCTCGCCACAATTTGCTTTAGAGGGCTCGTGTGGGGATTGCAAACTAAACTGAATACACGAAGAATCTTCGGCAAGCAAGTGCTAATTTCCCTAGAGATAGAGATATTCGACGCCTTACCTTAGTTGACATGAGACATGAAAATACACTAGATAAGGCACGAAGATATTTTGAGCTGCAATGTTGCAAGTGAAGATTATGATATGCCTTATAGAAATGACTACCTGCTACTCGACACTATGAAGAAACTGATAATAATAACTGAGGATATAATAACTGCGATATCACTAAAATAACGTATGTAATTAAATACAAAATTAAAATCAGATCGCAAAATGCGAATAGGTACACTAAAAAATCTAAAAGAAAATTTCATAATTCGAATTTCTTTAACCCCATCCCCATATTAACAAGAAAGGAAGCCCTTGACCAAACACAAGAGATCAAAATGTTTACTATGGACAAAATAAAAAATACAGAAAACCTATTTTTTAGCACATCCGTTTAAATAGTCGCTTAAATTTATTTTTTCAATTAAATGAATTCTCTGAAGATTGCATAATAAATCGGGACATGGTGCACTAGCGAACAATAGTCAGGAGCCGAATGAAATTATTATTCCCAGCTCGATACATAGCGAGCCGCGTGAGTCAGCCGATGTAAAAAATTCAGCCAGTGCAATCCCGGTTTATTCGAACGCAAATAAATCTGTCAATTTCACTCAGCCTGCCGTTGTCTATTCACTAGCTGTACTGGGAGCATATTTACAACCCACTCGACAAGGACATATTTGTTTATGTTGTCAATATTATGTAAGAGTATCAAATGTAACGTACAGTTCGCGCGCGGGTTGAATGCAGAGTAAATGTATGTGTCACTATACATTTGCTCTGCATTCAACTCGCGCGCATACTATACATCGTTCCTTTTTATTAATTAGACCTATTTTATTAATGCTAGTCTGGAATAATTTAAAACCAATGCTTGTCTGAAAAACCTAACCACTCTTTTCTCTATAATATTATACTTTATATCAACATAAAAAATAAAAAAAAGGTTGTAAAATGCACCTATTTTTTAAGTTACAGCGCATCAATGAAAATTTTTGCATCTAAATTTCGCATGCGGTATATTTTCGAACAACTCTTATCTTTGGTTCTCATAATAACCATTCTTACCCCTATTTACGATCGAAATCGAGTTCATCCAGTCGTGGCATGTATCGGGAGAACTCCAGTCAGACTCCAAATGAACCGATCAAATGAACTCGCCTTTGCTATCCGCCTCAATTACGAACCACATTGCATCTTCGACAAATCGTATTAGAGCTACGCATGAATTCGTAGATTAATTGATTCGGTTATTAGTTAGTAGATTATGGTATTATGTATTATGAGATGAGATTTCTAATTGAATATCAGTTCAAGCCTTTCAAAATTTAGGTTACCTTATTACGAAAGATTATTATAATTTTTTCACACGTCCAATCATAAATATTTTTACTTATAAACACAATGGCTTGAACGGTTCGCTATTGACTGTAAATCGTAATTTTACTTGATGGAAAGTGATGATAGAGTCCAAGATATGTTGCACTTACTCCAAAGAAAGGCAGTTGTATAGACCCATACATAACCTTACTTGGGTTTTACACAATATCATCACAGGAACACTAAATTGGTTAGTGGTACGACATCGCCAATTGTGTGTTAAACGTAGTTATATTCAAGTTTTTATATGTGAGCCAATTAATCAAAAAACCGATCATCTTTTCGACTCTTGCAAAAGAAAGGTATCAAAAATATGTTAGTCCTGCAAAAAAAAAACATTAAAGCATTCTGAAGTGAGTTAATAAAAAACTATTATGTAGTAACTCAACTAAATCGTATAGGTATAAAAATGATACAAACTGAAAATAGTAAACCAAAACATTAGGACACAAAGATAAATCCTAAAGAAGAAAAATGGTAAACGTTGTAGGCATCGAATGGTAGAGGATATTTTTTCCGGACCCGCGAAGCAAACCTTACGATTCCCGATATATTATTGATGAGATGGATACTCATAAAATGTTTACGCTGGTAATGTTTATTACGTATATCTACGTATGTTATTACCGCAAGGGTTCAGAAATTCATATTCTGGTGCCGTATTATGATTGTGTGGATTCTGCCGATTGCTTTTCCATTTCCCGTCGGTATTTTATTGCATGCCATATTTCGAGAGAATTACTCTGGCTCGGATGAGATATTGAGATCTTGTATCGAGATTGTCTACTGTCCCGTATTGGGTTTTGATTGCTTCCTATATCTTTTTTTTGTCTAAAATGTTTGTTATCAGGTGGAATTTGTTTCTCTTGCTTAAATTTTGGTACACTCTTGTGCTCACATATTATATATATTGTCCCCGATACAAAGAAAGTTAATTATATTAAGGTGAATCATAATTAAAACAGTACTGAATAAAGTTCAAACTTATATCATCGGTATAGGGTTATATAATGACTTTAGTAACCTCGTTTGAACTATGTTACCAACTCCGATGGATATATCAACAGCCGAAAGTTTGCCAAAAAACTTGTCAATAGCCTAACATTTGGTGCGTAATAAAGTAGTGATTTAGTACGGAAACATAATAAAAGAGTCTCGGATGTAGGCCCGCAACTTTGCTGAGAACTGCCAAACTGTCGTTTTATGCTGTAATAATATTTTTTTGTCTGGCGTCGATTTTAATTTACGTGTAGGTGTGCGACAGTATGCCTTGCCGACTGGCATTAAAAAAGTAGGTCTATACTTTATAAGTTGATTTTTATTTGTGTACCCAATCATCATTAACCGACTTCAAAAAAAGGAGGAGGTTCTCAATTCGTCGGAATCTTTTTTTATTTTTTATGTATGTTCCCCGATTACTCGAAGACGCCTGGACCGATTTTCAAAATTTTTTTTTTTTGAAAGGGTATACTTTCGAAGTGGTCCCATATAAATTTGGTGAAGATCTGATGAATATCTTCGAAGATAGATAATGGAACTCCTCAACGGATAAGAGTAAATTGCTCGCGATCAGTGTGATAGTCTTGTAAACAGTATGTTTTAACCATGCATAGCATATCTCGTTCTGGTTCTGGCATCCTGTATTTTAAAACAGTGGGGCCACTAAAAATTGTGAAATAAAAAATTTTCAAAAAAAAATAAAAACCGACTTCAAAAATCACAAACACTAAAAAGTAAAAAATAATTTAATTTATTATGTATACAAGAGTTAATTTAGTTCTATAATAACATTCTTTGGAGTCGGTGCCAATGTGGAGTCACGTCAACAATAATGAAGAGTAGGTAGACGGTTCATGCGGCTAATTGGTACCGACTCCAAAAAATGTTATTATAGAACTAAATTAACTCTTGTATACATAATAAATTAAATTATTTTTTACTTTTTAGTGTTTGTGATTTTTGAAGTCGGTTTTTATTTTTTTTTGAAAATTTTTTTTTATATGAACAGTTATTATGACGTTTTGTTATTAGCATCAGTAGATAGGTACTGATGCTTTGCAAAGTGGTAAGGGTGATGGTAGTATTTTAGTTTAGTTCGTCTGTGGTTCGTCGCTTGATTGTTAATATTTAAGCTGCTAATATTGGAGTAACAAAGTAGTATACCTACTCCAGAAGTTCAGAGTAGGTATACCACCAGTTGCCACCGCACTTTTGGCCTGCTTCCAAATTATTTTTTAAATAATCCCATTCATTTAATAACGGTATACCGGATTTTACGGAGCTTTGTAACTTTTCCGTTTATTGATTCAATTTATAGTAAAAGTTTATTTATCTACGTTTTAATTTAAACCAATTACACTTTATTGGACTGCAGCAAGAAAAAACAAAAACTAAGGAATGGGTCTCAGTTCCCACAAGTGTTGTCTCCAACGAGCACCATTATTAAGGAATGATTTTTTAGTAAATAGTAATTCTACCCCGGCAAAGACTAGTATTATAGGTATTATGTAAAACCGACCAAGTGCGAGTCGGACTCGCGCACAGAGGGTTCCGTACAAACCTGTAGTAAGTTTTAAATTATTAAAAAAAACTACTTACTAGATCTCGTTCAAACCAATTTTCGGTGGAAGTTTGCATGATAATGTACATCATATATTTTTTTTAGTTGTATCATTCTCTTATTTTAGAAGTCACAGGGGGGTACACATTTTACCACTTTGGAAGTGTCTCTCGCGCAAACTATTCAGTTTAGAAAAAAATTATATTAGAAACCTCAATATCATTTTTGAAGACCTATCCATAGATACCCCACACGTATGGGTTTGATGAAAAAAATTTTTTTGAGTTTCAGTTCTAAGTATGGGGACCCCCAAAATTTATTGTTTTTTTTCTAGTTTTGTGTGAAAATCTAAATGCGGTTCACAGAATACATCTACTTACCAAGTTTCAACAGTATAATTCTTATAGTTTCGGAAAAAAGTGGCTGTGACATACGGACAGACAGACAGACAGACAGACAGACAAACAGACAGACATGACGAATCTATAAGGGTTCCGTTTTTGCCAAATTTGGCTACGGAACCCTAAAAAGGGAAACTTACTGACTATTAGTTACTTCAACAAGCAGCTCTAGCCGCTGGGTCTTAAAACTTGAGTTTTTGGCAATTATGGATAACTTCTATGACGTAGGTTCCCTTGGGTAGGATATTGTGTAATTATTCGAATAGAAATAGTCGTCGAATTCGCAAAAAAACGAGTTTTACAGAGGAGCTCAGCAGGCCGAGTGAGAGTTTTTATACGCATTTGATAACGTTTTTTTTAACTATCATTTAACTATATGGATATGATTTAGCGCCAGCTCTCAAGCGCTTGACAATTCCATACAAAACGTAATTCCATACAAAACGTAGTTGATGTTGTCGCGATCGAACGAGAAGAAAATCTCCCACAAGGCACACTGAAAGCTAAAATGAAATACAAAACTCGCTACAGTAATTTACAGAGCCAACAGCAATGCACAATATGCACATAAGCACTTCTCATCATATTTTGTTTCAAATTTTCGCTCCCACTCGAGCATCCGGAATAAATTTCCTCTCCTTAACACCCCGAAGTTTAAGCAAAATGTAAACCGAGAATAATAGCAGCTCACTTATCTCGCTCATTACAGTCAACACGCTTTGAAACGAAATCGTCCAGTTAAATTATATCCTTTATATCACAAAACACGCCGTCTACCACTACAATTAAGATATTTTTTATTCCGCCTCACCACGCAAACAATGGTCATGAAAAGAGCTGGTGACTCAATAACTGCAATTTTTATTCGGGTATTCGGGTACTTTTCCAAAGCTGGCGGTCATGTCTTTGTATAACTTTAGATATTATCTAAACGCATAAGTACTACATTTACTTAATTTCTGTCCGCATTTCTTAGGTACTTATGACTTCTTTTGAAACCCTAACGCCTCTAAATACCTAGTCAATATTGCCGTACAAAGGCATCCCAAGTTATAAAACGACGGTGTCCTATCACAGACTAGGTAATAGTATATATGTTGTAGTCCTATGCCGCTCCTTGAAGTTGTAATCAAATTAATTATCTGGAAGGTTACAATGCAGAGGCATGAAATATAGGAGCCGCTGTGTTTATATCGCGCGCAACAATCATTCATTATTCATAATTTAATTTTAAATAATAATACGTGGCATCTACTAGCTCTTAGCCTACCGGTATTTAGGCTGAAAAATTACAATTCCGTGAGGAAAACCGTTTGACTCATTTCACTCCATAATTAAATACATTATTTTAATGGTAAGCCGTAATAACCATACAATACTAATAAAACACGGAATATAAGATTTGGAACTTTTAAGATAAGTATTATTTATTGTTATTTACTTTAGTTTTAATATTTCTATTGTTTGGAAATTAAATGGTACTATTTGAGCTTGCTCTAGGGCAATTATCAGAAAAATAATTATAAGAGGCCCAACATTATTCATGTTTTTGTATACCTAACGGCTAACTAATCTTTTAATACTTAGTAAATAAAGAACGTTACGATTACTTTTATTGAAACCATTCTTGTAATAACATTAAATACTCGTTCCACTATCCATTAAAAGGACATCATTAGTTGTTTGGAGCCCAGCTCGGCTTGTTCCTGTTATTCTCCAAAGGCTAATTAAATATTTACTAGCCTACATATTATTATCTATCTTCTATATCCATATAAATATTATAAATGCGAAAGTTTGGATGGATGGATGTATGTATGTATGGATGTATGTTTGTTACTCAATCACGCTCCAACGGATGAACGGATCTGGATGAAATTTGGCACAGAGATAGATTATAGTCTGGAATAGCACATAGGCTACTTTTTATCCCGGAAAATTAAGAAGTTCCCGCGGGAATCAAAAAAACCTCAACCACGCGGACGAAGTCGCGGGCATCAGCTAGTATATATATATATAGAAGATAGATAATAATATAATAATAATATAATGATAATAATATGTACAAATGCCTATTAAATGTTTATTTTTATTTATATATATATATAAATAAAAATAAACGGCTCGACCAATTCGGCTAATTTTTTTTCGTATTAACGGAAAGTTTTAATTTAAAAAAAAATTAATATAAAAATTGCGTGGACAAATGGATGTTTGTAACTGATCTGGATACAATTTGGCACAGAGATAGATTATATTCTGGAATAACACATAGGCTACTTTTAAAGAGTTCCCGCGAAAACCAAAACACCACAATCCACGCGAACGAAGTCACGGGCATCAGCTAGTCAAATAATCAAATAATAAATATTATAAATGCGAAAGTTTGGATGGATGTATGGATGGATGTTTGTTACTCAATCACGCTCCAACGGCTGAACGGATCTGGATGAAATTTGGCACAGAGATAGATTATAGACTGGAATAACACATAGGCTACTTTTAAAGAGTTCCCGCGAAAACCAAACCACAATCCACGCGAACGAAGTCACGGGCATCAGCTAGTCAAATAATAAATATTATAAATGCGAAAGTTTGGATGGATGTATGGATGGATGTTTGTTACTCAATCACGCTCCAACGGCTGAACGGATCTGGATGAAATTTGGCACAGAGATAGATTATAGTCTGGAATAGCACATAGGCTACTTTTTATCCCGAAAAATTAAAGAGTTCCCGCGGGAACCGAAAAACCTCAATCCACGCGGACGAAGTCGCGGGCATCAGCTAGTTAATAATAATTATAATGCAGTCACAATACACTCGAAGGTACACCTAGTTACAAAATAAGATATTGCGTATAAATAAGTAACGATGCGCATGGTATAGCAACTGGATTTCACGTGGATTTACCTAGATTTTTTGAGTTCTGTCGAACTTTTCCGATTTTCCGGGATAAAAGCATTGAATTGTTATGTAGGTATAATAATTCCTCAAAGGATAAAAGGAACCTCATGTCCGTAATCAAGACGCATACTGTGAGTCAAATTTCGTCAAGATCTCTTCAGGTTTGAAAAAGTAAATATCTGATAGACAGACTATGTATTGAATGATGCCCGCAATTTTTTCCGCTTGAATGAAGGATTTTTAAATTGTTTAGTTTTTAATTTTCCGGGATAAAAAGTAGTCTATGCTCCACAAAATTTCGTCACAATTGGTTGAATGGATAGACCCTAAAAAAGCACACACACAGACACACAGGAATCATATAAATAAAATCCTAGTGGAGATGCGGAATATTTTTTTACCAAATAATAAAATACGAATAGGGAACTGATTTTTCCCAAGACTCTCTCTTATGAACCCATTGCCGGCTCACTACTGAGCACACTTCCGAGCCTCCACTCGGAATGAGAAGGATTTGGCCATAGTTCACCACGCTGGCCAAGTGCGGATTGGCAGTCTTCACACACCTTCGAAAAGTTTGAGATGCGGGTCCGGGCAGCCTATCACCGCTTCATACTTACATGTCTTCACCAAACCACCGTGGGTGTGACAGCCCAACGTTTAACTGTATATCAAAAGGCTATTTACCAATCTGTCATTACGCTAAATGAAAGCATAAAAACTCGAGTAATAGATGATGGTCTTCATTAATCACGCATTCATGGGCCGTCAATCACTGTGTTTAAGTACCAGCGCTTTGCTTCGATAAACAGGTTTCCTACTTCGTATGGACCTATCATTACATGTATTTTGCTTATAATTAACGAGAAAAACGTTATTAATTGATCATTCACCGGTCGAGGTACTTTAACGTTAATCAAGTTGCTTCCGATATATTATACTTACGATGAATTTTAATTATAATACATGGTGTTGGTAGTAATAAAGTGCTGTTGTACCTACAGCTTAACTATTCTGTAGTTGTAAGTTTGATCCGTCAACTATAGGAAGGTACTCCAATGAATGTTTACCTAAATCAGGGTTTAGAATATAATACTCTGTGTTTTTTTTTAAATCGATCCCTGTGTCAACCTCTGTGGAACAGTAGCGAGCACCCTTCTGTGGTCCTGTGGATACCGTATAAATAGGTAGATACTCATCTATTATTAATAATAATAATAACAAATAGAACGGCATTCTGAACCAGTGGTAGCTTCATTCGACTACCTATTCGAAGCACTTGTAAGTCTACTTGAATAAAAAATATTTGATTTTGTTTCTTTTTTGTGACCCCGCATCGTAAACTCTCTGTGAATTTTAACTATGTAGGTAGACAATACGCAGCGAGTTGACATAATTATCTAATCGCCACATACGACTGTGCATCAAGTGATATTACTCCAGAAATCGCTTTCTTCCTATACTCAGCTCAGCTCAGGCTCAGCGGTGAGGCTTTATCGGTTGAGAGTTGAGACGACGACGACGACTCTAACAAAGCAATAATTTTAATTTTTCTATTATTCACATAGCCGCCATTACCTACTAGATTAGTTGTATAGTTCCAACGATGCTACCGTGTTGCATTAATTGCGTTACGTAATCTAACCGTTCCATTATCCGCATGATCCTGATGTTATGTATGGCATCCGCAAATCCAGTAATCAGATTATGGACTACTAACATACATTTCAGTGTTAACTAGTTAATGGACCTAGTAGAAGTAGTGGAGTAGAAGTGTCAAGTTGAGTGTCTAGCTCTTACAAATCCTATTATTTTACTTAAGTTTAAGCAGCTAGATGATGATGATTTCCACAGATCTATGAAAGACAGAAGTGTTTCAACTTTCTACGGCTCTACAGCGTTTTTCATTACATTTATCGCATCCTTAAATCTCTGTGTCTGTCAGTAGGTTTAACGTGTCTTTTCCGACTAAATAGCTTAAAAAAAATAGTTTCAACATGAGAACCTCTATATCACTTATCAATAAAACCCTACGACCTTTTTCTCCAGGCACATTTTCACCGCTAGACGATGGCAGGTCTGCTCTCCACTATCTTACAGGGTAATAATGTTAAAAACTTTGACTTTCGCCAGTCGCCATAGTGATTATCTTTTCCAGACGCGGAGCACCGAAGTCGATAATCATTATTCATATTTTACGGGCCCTTCGTAGTCAGCTCACGACTCTTACTTTTTCAATAAAACACCCTCGGAAGCCGTTGTGAGTGCGGTCACGCAGCGCAAAGCGATTTTATAACTTTATCACCGAACCCCGATACCTGCTCGAAATTTGGGATCGAAATTCAGCAAAACTCCAAAGTTGGCTCATTAATTTTCCCGCTATTATGAACACGTTTGAATGGGTTCTCGGTGAAATTAGCGGGAAACTTTCTATTGGGTGTAAAAATTAATAACTTGTGGTGAGTTTGTTTTTTATATTAGTGAATAGATTAAAACTAGTGGTTCGCCCTGAACTGAGACCTCGCGGTATCCATTATGATGGTTTTAACTGTTAACTTGCGAGCATGTCTAGATGCGCGCTCATCTTTACGTTCATAGACATCAGTACTATCAGTAGACTATTTTTTTATTCCACGTAAGATGGTGCTAACGTCTATTATTTGTAAGCAGAAACGAATAAACTTTTACAGAGCGTCATCTATTGACATCATTGTGAAGTTATATTAAAAATACTAAAGCTCATTAAAAAATCATAATTTCGTTTCCTTATAATATTTATCTAATTTAAGTATTTATTGGGGTTAAAGTACAGGATATAATTCAAATAACTGACCAAGTTTCAGGCTCAGCTTTTCAGAAAATTGAGAGTTCAAACTTGGACGTTAGAAAATCTCCACTTTGAAAGCCCCCCATTTCGTCAATTTTAGGGGAAAAATTAAAAAAAAATATTCTTGGACTCTATTCCTAATTATCTTTAAAATTATATACCGCAACCCTATGTAACGCTATAAAAATATTTCACTTCGCATTAGCTTCAATGAGAGCCTCCCTGAAATAAAGATTTTTATAACTTTTTAAGCCATATTCGGCTGGAGGCCATTGGTTTACATATTATATTTAAATTTGAAGTAATTACGTTAAGTAATTCAGAAGTTATAAGGCTCTGACAGACGGACGGACGGACGGACGAATGCAAATTCACTCAAGTAGACTTCGTTTCGCTCGGTCAAATATTTAAACGAACTACCTATGGATTTTTTTTTGGTTTAGTAAGCTTTGTAATGACGTAATGTAAAGCTTTGTAATGTTTTTAAAATGAGTAGGTTAAACTTAAACTATTAGTTTTGTTTTGAACTTTTGACTCAATTCGGTTGCACGTGTAGTCGTGTACGGTGTAAGTTCCACGTTTTCGGGCATTAAACAACTTCTAAACAAATACGTTTGGTAAACTGACGCAAGACATGGTAGGTACCCCTAGAAAGAGTTCTCAGTTTTCGAAACTGATATTCGATGTTGAATTCCTCCACCTATCCTACACCTAGCGAAAACTTTGCGAAATAAAAAACGCAGTTACGACTTTGATGCAGGGAGTTTTAGGTTTTACTCTGGAAGTTGTAATGTCAACATTAAATACTTAAAGCCATTAAAGTTTTATTAGTGTTGTAAATTATTGTAATATTACACATAGTAAAACCATCAAAGTTTTCGAGATGTGCCTTCTCGTACCAAGTCTAGGGTGTACGCTAAAACTATTAGATATTTATAGATACGTATGATTTCATGTCTTACATACTAATACATTATATTGTTTAATATAATTTGCGTTATATATAATTAGAGTTGAACTGCATGTGAAAACTGAAAACCCGTTGCACGCGCCCGCGCCACTTATAGCGCTGCGCAGTTTCAGCGTACGCCCGGGTAGTGTAGCTAGAAAGTAACCGCCAAGTAATGAAACCATCAAAGTTTTCGAGATGCATCATCTCATACTAGGGCTAGGGTAGTGTAGTAAGTTACCGTGTAAGGAGTGGCTGAAACCAATGTTGACTAAATAAATTGATGTTTACCCAGCGGCTTAAGAGCCTCATTTAGATCGAGCGGTTTACCTAATTCCCACGTTTGTGCAAACATGTTTGTTATTTGTATAACCATAGGTCCAATTTCACTATGTACCTACCTCGTAGGCAGTCAATAACATTATGTTAATATTCTATGCTAATGAATGTAAGTTGCCTAGTCCAATAATGGGTGAATATGAATACATTTTGCAACACAGTTTAGACTTGAGACGACCTGCGTTAAAGTAAAAAGATCTTCTTGGAAGAGTTGTGTATGTATTCGTTAAAGGAAGTAGTAAATTTACTATAGGTAGGTAAGTAGTCAATAAACATTCTTGTTAATATTATGTTCCATGCATATTCCAATATTGGGTGAATATAAATATATTTTAGAACTGTAAGTTGTGATGACCTTATTAGGACACAAATTCTTCTTGAAAGATTCCTTACCTACTCGTAGGTATATACTAGCACAAGTATTAGTACTAGGAAGTAGTCGATATCATTCTAGGTTAATGTTCTATGCTAGTGAATGTAGGTAGCCTATAATTGCAATAATTATTATTAATTGTAGGGTGAGTAATGAGTATGCATTCATTTTGCAACTAAAGTTGTGACGACCACCTATAATATAGTAAAAATGCTTCAAGAAAGAGTTTGATGCTCGGTACAGATACTCAATAGGTTTAATCACGATAAGATTTTTTCGCGACTCTTTTATTCAGAACTACCTAGATGACGCCCGCGACTTCGTTCGCGTGAATTAAGTTTTTTTTCATTCCCGCGGGAACTCTTATTTTCCGGGATAGCCTAAAAATAGATAAAAGTAGTGTCCTTTCCCGGGATACAACCTACCCCTGTATCAAATTTCATCAAATCGGTTAAACAGATGAGCCGTGAAAGCGTAGCAGACAGCTATATTTTTGTAACCAGTATGTAAACATTAAACATATTATTAAGTACCTATATTACGAACCAAGTTCTGAAAGGAAGAAATGTACTCGTAAGAATGTAGGTATGTGACGGGAGCCATATATCTTTATGTTCATTTCCCTGTTACGGGTTTTCGTCGTAACTACCCTTGATTCACTAGGAAAAACTTGCCAAAATAGGTATTTGCGTACAAGGTCAAATTTGTAAGCAATTCGCAGTTCAATCGCCGGAATATGGAAATCTTTATGGTTTTGGCGTCCGATATAGACCTATTTACGTTGCTCGTAATATACCAGGAAATATTCATAGCGGTAATTTATTCTGATATTAAACTAGGTAAATATAGATATGGCAACAAAAAAGTCCAAATAAAAGTTGTGTTCAAAAATACGTAGGTAAGTAGGTACATACGTACGCAGGTAGGTATTATTATGAAAGCACATGAACTCAAAGATTGAGATGTAGGGACATGATCTATCTATGGGAATGATAAGTTCGTGACTAAAATGATTATGAGAAATTCCAAATTTTATTCAGTATTCCTACGGATAAAAAGCTGGAATAGAATGGCGTCTAAAAAAAGTAGAAACCTGTACAACTTAGGTATTTAGGTATAGCTAGTAAGCTCAATTAACACTGAAAATTTGCGGGAACAACGTTTGACAGGTTATCAAAGCACGAGCTATAAATAACTGAACAAAGCCCACATACTGGTCGCTAAACCAGAACTAAACCTGCTCTTATTTGTAGCACTGCATATGCACTCCCACGGTGTATCTGGTGGATTAGTCATGCTCGGGAACAGCGGGCTGCTAATGTTTATTTATTTATATGTGGATTTACTATATCTAGATCAGAGCTTACACTTTTAAGAGACCTAAAATCTAGGTTCTATTAGATCTAGGTAGATATTTATTAACCAATGTCCAATCTCACCTGGCTACTCAAACCACTAATCTCTAACGTATAAATAAAAAACCGGCCAAGTGCGAGTCGGACTCGCGCACCGAGGGTTCCGTACAAACCTGTAGTAAGTTTTACGATTTATGACGTATTAAAAATAAAAATTACGTTTGTTGTATGGGAGCCCCCCTTTAATATTTACTTTATTGATATTTAATTATTTATTTTGAAAGGTAATATACAAGTTAATATTCTGTGAAAATTTGAACCGTCTACCTGTTACCGTTTTTAATATTGAGCAAAAAAATACGAAAAAAACACGTTTATTGTATGGGGACCCCCCTTAATATATATGTTTTTTTAATTTTTAGTATTTGTTGTTATAGCGGCAACGGAAATACATCATTTGTGAAAATTTCAGCTTTCTAGCTATCACGGTTTATGAGATACAGCCTGGAGACAGACAGACAGACAGACAGACAGACAGACAGACAGACAGACAGACAGACAGACAGACAGACAGACAGACAGACAGACAGACAGACAGACAGACAGACAGACAGACAGACAGACAGACAGACAGCGGAGTCTTAGTAATAGGGTCCCGTTTTTACCCTTTGGGTACGGAACCCTAAAAAAAGCGTGTTTATTGGTCTGCCCTTCAATCACACCGAATCAAGGCAACGGATTGACGTTATTTTTTGCATGGGTAATTATATGAGAACCTGGAAAGTGTTAGGCTAATCCCACATTGCGACGCACCCCGCAATCTGTCGCGGCGTTGAACGTAAATATATTAGTCTGTATACAAAATACCTACGAGCAGTACCATACATTAACAACGTCTTTCCGCTTGTGGAACCAGTACGTAGCTCGGCAACATGCCGCGGAGCGCGTCGCAGTGCGAGATTCGCCTTAGCCTTAGGTACTAGTTATTATTCTGTGCCTTAGGCTACGTTTTGTCACAGTATTGGTATAGATACTCGTACCAATACTGTGGCTTTGTGCCGGAAAACAAATTGACGCGGACCAATAGACCGCGGACCGTGGGGATTACCTCGTAACTTAGTACGTACAGTACGTACGTACGTATGTAGTTTAGATCGGTATGTACTTGTATGTACCGATAAAATTACGATAAAAAGTCAACTAGCTATTCCCCGCGAAATCTAAGTTAAGTTTTTGGTAAAGCCCCATGAGAACCATCCCTTTACTATGATACATCCATCCATACTAATATTATAAATGCAAAAGTTGGTTTGTCTGTCTGTCTGTCTGCTACGTTTTCACGGCCCATCTTTTCAACCGATTTTAATGAAATTTGGTATAGCAGTAGGTTACATCCCGGAGAAGGACTTAGTAGGCCGGTAGGCTACTTTTTATCTAGGAAAATGAAGGAGTTCCCCCGGGAATCAAAAAAACTTAATCCATGCGGACGAAGTCGCAGGTAGATTCTAGTACATAGGTACTAATAGTGGAACAAATAAACTCCATTTAGTATGTGTAAATATTATACATGTTTTATTTTTAATATCAATCATCATGTAGGTACGTATAATCTACGTTATATATAGTACTTTACCATAAGTAGATTTTTTGAACGAAATAAAAAAGCAATATAATTGATGGTCTGCAGGTAAGATAGTCTTAAAAAGAAAATCTTCTGACTCCAGACTGACTGTCAGGCAATTTAATGAAAGACACAATCATGAATAAATGAATACACGAGTAAGATATTAGGTATGTATAGCTAAATTAACTTAATACATAATATGCCTTATAGTTTACACACTTGCTATCGCCATTGTTAGGAACAAGTTTATTCACGAGATCAGTCCATTTGCGAGTCGCGCCCATAAATCACTTAAGCAGTGACTCTATCTTCCCACACGGCTCCTCAAATGTCTTAAATTAGGCTCAAATTCAATACAAATTGATGTCTATATCTTAGTGTGATAAATTATATTGCACTGGGTAAAATGATTGCTATGATAAATGCACTATGGAATTCCATAATGTTAGAGGTCAAAATTATTGGGAAATTATACGCAACATTTTCAGTGATTAATTACTAACTATAGCATATATTATATTTCTGTCCAAGATAATAAAAGGTCTTATTGATGCGCCTCAACTGATCGAACGATTAAATTTCGTAGTGCCTCGTGACAGCAGCCGCCTACATAATCGCAAGACTTTTAGGTTGCCTCAAGTGAAAAGCAATCTTGGTCACCACGAACCGTTGTATAGAATGTTATCCCTCGCAAATTGTTATCGGAATACTATAGATATCTTCTGTGATAGCATCAATACCATCAAAAAGAAATTTTATCCTTAATGCATAATGTATTGTTTTTATTAATAATTAATCTTTTTTTTTCCTTTGACGTAAGTTACGCTGTAGATAATAAGTTTTTAGTTTTTAATTAGGCAGTAGGTACTATAATTGTGTGCATGCCATGTCCACATCGAGCAGACGCAATTATTAATACTTGAGTTAATTTTGTTAAATTTAAGGTTGGTTTTATAATTGCAGTCGATTTTGTCGACTAATAAAAAAATAATAATAATAATAGCATCAGTATGTAAGGTCTTAGTACTTCTTATCACAATCCATTCTTTAATATTATAAATTTGCGAAAGATTGTCGGTCTTCTACATTTGCGCGATCCATCTGTTCTATACATTTTGACAAAAATTTGTACTGAGATAATAGAGGTACTCTGGCAAGGACATTTTATCTCCAAAAATCAAAGAATTCCCACAGGATATTTAATAATCTTAACCCACGCTAATGAAGTCTCGGGCATCATCTATATACTATCAATAAAACTAGATGAAATAAATATTTTCTTGTAAGAGAAAAAACTCATGCATTTTACTCATATTTTACTCATGCAGTTATTGCACAACTAAGGTTGCGATAAGTGATAATAGCACTTTTTGTTTCGCTTCATCCAAGACCAAAATGTTAAATCACCTTAATGAAATACAATTTGAACGGAGAACATTACTCTTCCCGTTACGCCTTAATTATTCCTTTATTAATGACGACACGACGTCACAGTTTCATATTCATCACGTTTGCGTCGCTATTAAGGCGCCGGCAGACGTTTAGATTTACGGCCCACCCCGTTTCCACTATTTGCATAGTAATTTTCACTTATGAATAGGTATTAGGGCGTTATTGCACTTATAAATATTTACGCCTAACCTGGATCTAGTGGGTGGAGCGTAGCGCCTCTCTTCCTGTCAAACGATGACAGCTGGAATGCTTTGATGATTCCAGCCGAGCGATCGCGTAACTTCTGCATCAATCATTGATACATCGCAATCACCTCTGATTGGTTAACACTCTTCCACTATTGGACATAATCCATTGACGCAGCAAGAATGCCATAAATTCAGCCAATTACAACAATTGATACTGTAACAATGATTGATGCAGAAGTTACGCGATCGCTCGGCAGGAAGCGTGTGAATGATTGATGTAATTCGTTTTAATGAACATTTTGTATAGTCCAATGCTGTTTCTTGCAACACAATGCCGAGATTGCATTGAGGTAGAGCTTCTAAATGGTTTTGATAATTTTACAATGTTACTATTCAAATAGTAGTTCTACATAATTATCCATTTGTCGATAAAGTTCACTTTAGTCACCCTTCCTATTTTTTTTAATTAAAGCATTAAAGTTTAATTTCGAATGTAGTATATTTATATTTGAGACCTTTTGTCTTCGTAACAACGCGAGCATGTCAAGATTTTTATGTATAGTTTATTCGAAATTAAACCTTATCACTAAAGCATTAAAGTTTAATTTCGAATGTAGTATATTTATATTTAAGACCTCTTGTTGTTTTTCTTTTTACCTCGACTAGAACTTGAAATTAATATTTATGTAATAAGGAACTTCGTTCCTATCTGGTGTCCCACGACACCACACTTTTTTTTTATTAACCGACTTCCAAAAAAGGAGGTTCTCAATAATATTCTCAACTCATTAATTTTTATTAGCCGTCATCGTTCTTAGAAATAAGATAAAATGTTATAGTTTATAAAAAACTAGCTGGCGCTAGTAGTCGTGTACACATGCGCTGTCGAAGAACAACCAACCGGATTGAATATGCTACGTAGTACATGCAAAACAATCTTTTTATTCTTTTTTTTTAATTTTTGGAAAGTAGTACCTATGAAAATATGTGTACACTTTAGAATTTATGGGTCATTTGAGTCATTCTGCCAACGCTTAATCGATTCATTATTGTTGAATTTCGAGTTTCGTTTTAGAATTAAAAAATTCTATCCAAAAAACCGCCTTCCAAAGCCACTGTAAAGTAAAATAATAGTTTTGATTTCTACACACTATGTCGGGCGATCTTCACGCGTCAACTTTGCATATCTTTTTTACTTTACAGTGGCTTTGGAAGTCGGTTTTTTGGAAAGAATTTTTTTTAGTTAAATATTAAATTTCACTCCGTAAAATATAGAAATTATAGAAGAAAATATGAATAAAGTCAACGTTTGCATGCAACAAACAAATTGAACAAAGTGCACAAAGCTAGCAAACGTACCTAACCTACCTCGATTTAAATTTTTATTCGTACAATACGAGTACAAAACGCATTCATTTGTTTAGAAACGTGCAGAATATTTTAGCTGTATATTTCCATAGTAGTTATTATAGGTATGTGTTGAAAAACAAAACGCATACTTATTCGTTTTTTTCTAAACATCAATGGAATTGCATATTGCCTTTTATAAAATGCAGTGCCTTTATGGAGCTTGCTTTAATGAATACTGTGTGTGTGTGTGCTTTAAGTGCTTTATTTTAAATCCTGAGTATGAAGAAAATTGAGTATGAAATTGGAATTCGTTTTTCATAATGAAAAAGGTACGTTTACCATGTAGGTACAGCAAAAGAAGTTATTTTCTACAAAAATTGATACCGTTTGCAATAATCATAATCATTTATTTGTTATTATTTAAAACAACAACCAAGTCAGTATTTCTACTAGCGATACAGCGTTTATTGATAAAGTACTAAAATATCCGCAATCAAAGACCCTTACCAAAATCAGATACTTATACCGAGTCAAAGAAAGAAAATTGCTATTTCTATTCGGCAATTTCTGACTTGATAAATGGCAAAATCTCGATAGGGGGTATACCTTCCATCATTTATGACGTGCAAGCCAAATATTCGGCCACTCTGTAAGTTGGTACCTATAACAATACATTTTGGAGCTAATTTATCATTCCATTATTTCTTTTCCGTCAATCACCGTCAAGTTAATACACGCATCGTAAAAATCACACACCTTCACAGTGATATGATATATGACATGGGAATTAAATATTCATTTCAATAAACAAATGAACAAAAGAGGTTAAAGCCTTGGCAAATGCGCCTGCCGACAGATACAACCATTTCAATGATTTGTTACGCTCAGTCAGCCAACGTTTATTAATTTACATTTGCACTTATGTGAATAAAAATTGCTTAATTACCATGTTTTATTGGTTAACTGAGGGCGGTTTGACCCAGTTTAGCAGTGTAGTACAGAATATTATAGGTATATTCGATTACGCAACGTTGAAATACCTTCTTATGTCTGAAAATGAACCCCTCATGGACACAGCGCGAAAATCTTTGTAATGTTGTGGGATAAAAAAACATTTGTTTCCTTGTAGAATTTTGTCTATTAACTGACCTAGTGAAAAAAAAGGAAAAAATAAAAAACACACACTGCGGTATTTACAAAAATCCAAATGACGCCCGCAACTTTATCCGCGTGGATTAAGGTTTCACAAATCCTGTGTGAAATCTTTGCTTTTCTGGAATCAAATGTAGCCTATGTCTATCTGTCTAGAAAGCCATGAAAAAGAGAAAAAGACACACAGGCTGCTAAAATCAGCTGCTAACGCTATGGGCAATAAAATAAAATAACAGCCTGAAAACAGCGCATTTCCATAAACAACTTGCTATTCAAATTCGTAACAGTTCAAGTAATCCACAATTCAAGAAAATATACATAGCAATGTAGTCGGTCTAGTAATTATTGGACTGGAAACACGAACGTCCATAATCACTATTTGTAGCTGATAGGTTTAAAACGTTAATACTAAGTTCTCGCTATCAAAGTAGGCATTGGCGCCACCGCCCACGAGCCACGTCTCGACGCAGCGCGATTGCAAGACCTATTACCACGCAAACCGCTATGAAAGCCTTTTCGAACAAACCTGCTGATAAACAGAACGCGTGTAATGTGAAATACTTTAAATTCAAATTCAAATGTTTTTTATTCTAAGAAACTTTAAAAGCTAACATCAAATAAACAAGTGCTTTTGAATCGTGAAAGCGTGAATCTACGCTGGTTCGGAACGATAAAAAACATGACGATAATAATTGTCAATAGTAAGACTCATGTGCCAATGCTACATAATGTGTATTTTTGAGAGTAATATCATTACCGTTCATGATTCTCGGTGGAAAACAGCGCCAACATAATATTATAGTGCTAGGTACTGTTCTGTACTATATTATTCTTGAATCTTGATCTCTATTATAAAAAAGCAGGTAGATTTTCAGACTAATATCAAACTCGGGAAATATATTTGCAAGATCGGTAGACTTTTTAAGTACGCTTCTGTAACGTCAATACTGGGTTTAACAACTAAACAAAGTAAAGTAAAAAAATTGTGATAGTTCCTCACGTCAACTTAAAAATTTTAGCTTTTAGCAAAATATTTTAAGTGACCTGGTTAGTTATTAAAATTATTTATATTTTTATATAAGTAAGTAGTTGTTTGTTCTGTTCAGCTGAGTGAATAGAAAATCGGGGTGAAAAACGTTGGTAGGAATTCGCTTTTGAAGTGACCACATCTTTAGAGGTAATGTTTACGTCTCTAACCCCGAACCTGTCGCTCTTGCGTGGGAAGTTACTCATAGGCTTTTAATTTTCAACACTCGCTTATCAAGAATTATGGAAAGATAACCAGCAACTATTTAGATCTAAAACATAAGTGCATGTAATGGACTAAAGGGTGGAACGTACAAGATAGAAGTATCGTTTCTTCTACTATGAGTTTCATAGATCGAGAAAATAAAATAGACATATTTTGCTAAACTAATAATAATTAACTATCGATTCAGATTTGACATTATCGACAGCATAAGTTTCTAGAATTTTTTTACCATATTATATTCCGAATAAAGCCTAAAAAAATATAAAAGCCACGCAAATGCGAAAATTGATTAGATTATTATTCACTTTCACAGACACATTGCATTGTAAAGTCGACATGCACAATTGCATTGTAAAGTCGACATCTCCTGAAGATGCTCCAATGTCGGAGCGAAACGTGCGTTGAGAGTAGTATAAAAGTCTTGTGTGGTGGTGCATGTGAGTGGTGGTGGCATTGCTTGCTTGGAAACTTGGCTTTCTTGCTTGGGAAGGTAAGCGGTGCTTCGCTTGTAACTGCATTTTTGACCATACAGATTTTGTCTGTTCGTGTATTATAGCAAAATAATTGTAATCTTTTCTTGCTAAATCATGAACTTCCGCAAAGTAACGCCTGATTCTATCCAAACTCAGTCTATCTTAATTCTCAACATTACGTTCGATAATTCCAATAATTTCCCGATGATTGGGCTTTCAACTGAGAAAATCTAAATATAAACCGACGTATTCTATCTAAATAGCGCACATTAAATATCGGGTGCTCTGCTAAATCACGCTGACGGGAACTATTAATCTTCAGAGTAGAATGCTTGTCGTTAGTCGGGCAATAAAGAGATAACAAAATAAATCAAACAGCTATTAATATAACTGGATGAGCGATCAGTCTCAGAACTGTCCGATACGATAGAAATTTACGAAACTTTTATGGAACTAGCACAGAACTGAACGGAGTAAAAATAAATATAAAAACAGGGGCCCAGTTGTAAATTATGTTTACTATCGTGTAGCAGTTAAAATTTTATTTTGTTGCTTGATAGGCCTTTTTGCGTTTTGTTCTTTTAAACGACGCTTTGGAGTCGTTATTTCTCACCGTACTAAATTTTAATTTAGTTTTTTATTTAAGTAAATCAATATATTATTATAATACAATAGGTATAACCAGTTGACCAGCCCCGGTTTCGCCCGGGGAGAATTTTCGTAAATTCTTTCTAATTGGGAGTTACTAAAAAAAAACAAAAAAGTTTGGTAAAATACCAAAATTTACGATTCATCAGAATCAGCTTGTAAGTAAATTTTCGCTTAGTTAAAAAAAACTTTAATAAACAATTATTGTAATCACATAGAAAGGCTCTGATTATTCAAACTCAATGCGTACATTATCATATTATTCACAGAAACTTTCATCAAGGTTAAATAAAATCATTATTCAACATCTCTTTTCACTTCATCTTGATTATGAAAATCATAAATAGCTATTTACCTATAGACTATTCAAGCGAAGTAACAAAACCAAAATTTTATACAGATTTAACAAAGCCTATCATTACCTCTTTGGAACATCACTAACCGTTGAAGGTTCTATTCAAAGAACGAAAGCTGATAAGATTGCACAATTGGTCGTTCCCAAGACCTTACAATTACGACATTCGTGTTATCTGTGCTACTTTTTCAACAATTAGAATATTCGTTTCGCGTTCAGGGGCTAATTTTGTATGGCCCAATAGTTACGCCCAGGTGGTAGGTATCATCGATTGTATCGGTGCATCGTAAATCGACTGATGTAATCTATCTAATATGTATGTGTGGGTATGTTCTTTTTGGTTAATATTATATGGTCCTTCTTGTATAAGTTTATACTTAACTATATTTAAATTTTATTGCTTTTGGAAATATGTAATGTACATAAGGAAGCAATTTTCATACTAATTCCTGACTGGAAAGCGGATGCGCAGGATTTTCTGGAATATGGTATAAAATTGACATGCTTACGAGTAATACCTAATTCTAGGTACTTACTCGTATTATAAGATGATGAAATAATGGTAGGTAACTGGTGTAGCAGCTGCTGTAGAAATATATAATAAAAAACCTTTACTTTATTTTTAAGTAGCAAGCTTGAATTAAACTCTTGTAATACATATGCCACGCTTGACATTCTGCCAATTTGTATAGTCAGCATAAAAAAACATCTTCTTTTTCCGATTTCAAAACTCTAATGAAAAACATTATTAAGAACGAATTAATAACTGTTGTAAGAACTACTAATTGAATGAGGCAAACTTAAGATTTGAAGGGAAAATACACAGAAAATTTCCTTCTTTAAAACTTTTGGCAAAAATTATAACATATAGGTACTTACATTTTTGTAGTTCTCAATCTTCTTAAAAAAGATCTAGGATAAACTTAGTCTAGAATCTACGAAAAAATACCAGCAAGTATTAATATACTGAAATATCTTGGCAGCTCTTATACGATTTGTATTTCTGGTTCCAACTGTACGGGAATGAATCACGGGCATAAATCGCCCGGCGACAGAGTGCTCGATGCTTGATTTTATTTTGTTACTCCTCTTTTCCCATCCTTAAGCGAGTCCCAACAAAACATCGACTTGGTTTTATTTTAGTAAACTACTTAGTAACAAAAAAACGAACGGTTACGGGTACTCATCATACTTTAATAATATTATAAATTAAATGCGAAAATGTGTTTGTTTGTTGGTTTGTCCTTCAATCTCGCTCCAACAAAGCAACGGATCGACGTGATTTTATGCATGGGCATAGCTGAGGACCTGGAGAGTGACACAGGCTTTTATCCCGAAAAATTAAGGATTTCCCGTGGGAATCAAAAAAACTTATTCCACGCGGACGAAGTCGCGGGCATCAGCTAGTTTGAATATCATATTATTCATAATAATGATATAATATTACTTATATAATAATATGATATATCATATTATTGAAATTACCACAAATGCAAAAAACACAGTTAGATTTGGGAGACATGAGCATTCACAGTTAGTACTGCACTGCACTTTTTGGGTAGTTCTTATCAATGAATTAATTATTTATGTACTCAAAAATACTTTGAGATTATCGTCCGGGTTATTTTATTGGTTAATATTTTTCTTAATCCTCAAAAACTATTCGGAAAATGTCCATAAAGGACTAAAATTGTATTCAAACCATTGCATTCTGGATAGCTTTTAATTTGTTAAGTTATACTACATGTATTGATCATTACAATTTGTTTGGGTTAATTATTTTATTAGTTTCAATTAATTGCACCGCGAAATCGCTAATTAGTTGTGCCCAATCGATTGTGCGGTTTTGTATGGAACGAATTCATTCGAATTGTTTGCTCAAATATTAATTCGTTTTGCTTTATCGCTATTCGCTATTGATATTCTCATGAATAATTTTAAATTGTTTATCATTACTATTTATATCGACGTGCTACAGTGAATTCTACGCATACCCAATCCAGATGCTATTAGGATAATAAAAACCGGCCAAGTGCGAGTCGGACTCGCGCACCGAGGGTTCCGTACAAACCTGTAGTAAGTTTTAAATTATTAAAAAAAACTACTTACTAGATCTCGTTCAAACCAATTTTTGGTGGAAATTTGCATGATAATGTACATCATATGTTTTTTTTAGTTTTATCATTCTCTTATTTTAGAAGTTACAGGGGGGGGACACACATTTTACCACTTTGGAAGTGTCTCTCGTGCAAACTATTCAGTTTAGAAAAAAATGATACTAGAAACCTCAATATCATTTTTGAAGACCTATTCAGATACCCCACACGTATGGGTTTGATGAAAAAAAATTTTTTGAGTTTCATTTCTAAGTATGGGGACCCCCAAAATGTATTGTTTTTTTTCTAGTTTTGTGTGAAAATCTTAATGCGGTTCACAGAATACATCTACTTACCAAGTTTCAACAGTATAGCTCTTATAGTTTCGGAAAAAAGTGGCTGTGACATACGGACGGACACACAGACAGACATGACGAATCTATAAGGGTTCCGTTTTTGCCAAATTTGGCTACGGAACCCTAAAAATAAGTATTTCCTCCTATTTTTGTAAGTATTATAATTACAGTCACTCGAGAGAAAAGAACAGAATGCTAACTGTCATCCAAACAGCATCTGGATATGATAGTACTTACTGAAACAAGTGTTATCACAATTATTCAAATTTTGAAATATTCGGACCTTCGAAACAATTTGTGAATATAGAGCAAAATGATTGTTATGTAATTTACTTGTTCTATATTTGCAATTTTAAAAACTTTTAGCTATTAGTGATTACGTGAGTACGGTAAATTTTTAACTGACCTTAACCTTTTTTTAACTGCCTCGTGGGTCTAGTGGTTAGCATGTTCAACTGCGGCCGACGAGGTCCCGGGTTCGAGTCCCGGGTCGGAGCATAATTAAGTATTGAGTTTTTATGTCTTCAAATTCCCAGTACTAGCCCGGAGTTAGGAAGTTAGTGGTGATTCACCCCCGTGCCTCGGAGAGCACGTTAAGCTGTCGGTCCCGGTTATTATCACTAACATGATAATATAGTCGTTAAAGCCAGCCAACCCGCATTGGAGCAGCGTGGTGGGTCGAAGCTCTAATTCCCTCTCTCCTATGAGAGTGGAGGCCTGTGCCCAGCAGTGGGACGTTAATGGGCTGTAGTGGTGGTGGTGGTGGGGGTAAATTTTTAAACAGATGAACATGCGCATGAACACTAATTCTGAGGCAAAAGTCAGTGAATGTACCCAATGTACATTTTCATGGAATTAGCACGAAAGGTTCATCCATTTATTGCACCTACCATTTATTGATACTATTATTGGCGTTTTATTACGCAATTAGCATTTCTACGATGCGTTGCTATCAACCGCTCAATTTCAAAAGCACTTCAGCCATTCTCGTTATACAGGAACAAACAGACATCAAAATGTAAATAGGGAAAAATTTAAATATTATTTTGTTTGCATAGAATCAGATAAGCAAAGCTAGTCGAACAAGTTTCGGTAGCCACATAGGTACCTACTTAAATCTCTCAAACAAGAATTAGAAATCGAAAGTGATTTCAAGTATGGTGTTGACTGTGAAAATACATCAGAAATTCATGACGCGCGTGACTTGCATCGGTTTGCGTTCACGACAAGTGATGTACCTACTTACTAAATCCACTATAGTTTTTTTTCCTCTACCTATACAAACAGTTCTGAAATAATAAAAACATTATACTCGATGAGGAGAAGGTTTTGAGCATATGAAGGACGATGTGCGTTTTTAAAGTACCAATTTCAAGTAAAATAATCTTAACTTACTAATATTATAAATGCGAAAGTTTGGATTGATGGATGTTTGTTACTCAATCACGCCAGAACGGCTGAACGGATCTGGTTGAAATTTAGCACAGAAATAGATTATAGACTGAAATAACATATTATAAGCTACTTTTAATCCCGGAAAATTAAAGAGTTCACGCGGACCAAGTCGCGGGCATCAGCTAGTCCTTAAGAGGATATGGCATGAACGGGAAACTTTGAGAATAGGTATTGAACAGTTATATTGCCGTCGCGCTGCTCCTCGAATAGAAGTCCATAACACCCGATAGGGACAACTGCAGCTTGGACCGATAATACCTATGAAAAACAGTCGAATTCTTACTCTCGTATTTTTCTGTTTCCTCCTCCAAAACAGAACCGATTTTAATTCTTTTTTTTACGAATAATTTAAGAAGGACTCAGGCTATGCCGGTATGTTTTTCTTTTTTTTGATTATATCCGTCAAATTTATTTGCAGGATCTCTGATGATGCCACGAAAACTGGGCCATTTTTTGCCATTTTTGAAGGTTCGTTGTTCTTAAAATAATTAATTTATTGAAAAAAGCAAAACATAGGAGCATGGCACGGACACATATGGATTTTATGGAGCAAGAATATTTTCTCTATTGTAATTATCCACGGAGGAAACAGACAAATGTTTTTCTATGGAGAAATCGCCGGGAGAATTCCTCTTAACATATACGTCGTTCGAACGTAATTCTATTATCTAGATTTTTTTCATTTATAACATCAACAGGTATATTATAGTTGCACCACAGCTATAAATGCTGGCTGTTTAATTTCCCAAGCTAACCAATTCTACAACCGACAGGAGCTACGGCAAATAAATTTCAAACACAACAGGGTGAGAGCTGCAATTGCAAGCTAGGCTTAAATTGCAGTTAACTGTGATTTTCGGCGAACATTGCCCCACTATATCTATTGGATTCCATTTACCACGAAATTGGTTGTATACAGGCCTTCATACAATACAACTGCAACAGCTTTTTTTATCTAAATTGATTTCATATTGGATATTTTGATTTTCCTATTTCTCTCTACGAAGGTGAAAGTATTGTCTTATGTCCTACCTACCTACTTATATTTCGTTGTATTTGTCAAATAAACAAAGTTTCATAAAGTCTGTCTAAAAAAGTTTAAGGTTTTCGCTGATCACTTTTCTAATTCTTTATTCCAGAATTTAGTTAATTCAAGTTTAAGTTTTTTAACTATTACTTTAATTCATCATCGGCATCGGTACGTACCTACTATGAAATCTAATTATATAATAGCTCAGCTTATTTTTATCATCAGTTATCACTAAATTTTTCCTACTAAATTGTCTGCACATTAAAGTTTCATAAAATCAATACTTTAAGCTCTGGGACCAACTTTGATCAAATTACCTATACGTCTCCAATCCAATTACGTCCAGACCGATCAGTGATCGCTCACCTCTATCATTTAAAGGAAAGATGTGCCTACCTTCTAAGGCGTCCTATTCTGGGTACCCACTCGACCACCCAAGCTCAAGCTGTTATTTTAGGCTCGTATAATTGAGCTGTCGCGAGCGTAGCGAACGACGACCCGCTGTGACACGCATAATGCGCTGTTTTACATTTGTACCTTTACCCCGCCATCGCTTAGCGTAATGATCACACTGGGGACATTTGTCCTGTTACATTTTTGTACACACTTTCTTGCTAAAAAATAATCAGCACATATTATGTAGACTTGACTTGCCGCACCTATGACGTGTTAGGCAAGTTGATTCGTCCAAGTAGGCAAGTGCGAGTCAATTTGTAAACGCTACTACCCTCCAAGTAGAGTTGGTTGCGAGTGCATTAACGCTGAAAACGTGCATATTTAAATATTCTTTAGACAAATAATGATTATGAAATGGTAAGACGACAAAGATTTTTACGGTTTGTATAGTTTCACCACAAAAAATTACGATACTTTTCCAATTTCTTCTCTCTTCTCATGTGGCCCACTGGTGATCCAACGAAACAGCAGATTTATTTGCACGATGTCTGTCTATTTTCCCTCTTACATATATATTTCTAATTTTCACATAAAATCTCACGTACAGACGTGACACAGGTCAAGTGTATTTCCCAGCATGCCAACCTCCCATGACCAAAAAATAATAATAAAAAGTCCCTTGTGTGATCATACGCTTACCCCGCCATCGCATACGTTGAAGCGTTTTATGTCTCAGCATTTGTAATGCGATTGTAAAGTACTCAGGCGTCAGTACGCACGTTGCAAAGAAAATTATAAGAATAAGTGTATAGTATTGCACTAGTAGTAATAATTCACATACCCTAGCTCTTTCTTAACATTAAGGTTGTCGAGATTTCAGAGGTAATTTATGCTCATCGGATATTACAATTTGTAAAGCAACAGTGACTGAATCATCCTGAATTCTAAAATCGAAATTATCAAAAAAATGCGGATGACATTAAAAAACACTCATTTAGTGAAACCATTCGTGCATTTTAATTCTCATAATGAAAAAATTGCGTTGCTTGCAAAGTTTAACCGAAAATAAAATTAGTAGACACTAAAAAAAATAACCTATGCAAAGAGAAGAACATAAACACAAATGAATTTCACAAACAATTTCATCCACACAATACACCACAAACAAATTGTAGGTATGTTACGAATAATTATTACAGTATACAAAAGCACACAAAAGTGTGGTATGAATTTATGAAAATGTGTTGAGAGCAACAAAGTTCAGCAAGGTTTAAAAATACGCCCTTTTAGTTCATCCAATTTCAGCTGGTAATAAGCTGAGGCCTTTGTAACCCCATGTAACTCTACTGACACGCATTGTACTAATATGATTAATAGTAACGCCGCATTAGTGATACGGGTTTTTCCTGCAACACATTTTTCCTGACATTCTCGTAAATTGGGTCAGGACAAAAATGTCAGGCGAGGGATTAATACGATGTAATACAAGGGTAATACAGTATACAAGACGTGGAAATAGGTGATGTGATGTATTACACAATATCCTACTGGATACGTACGGTACGTATGGTAGGTACATGATACCAAAAGCTATATGTATGGAAAATATGCTTGAATTTTCGAAAATTAGTAGAACAGCTCATTCTGTAGTAAAGACCGCGTTTCTAAGAGCGCAGTGTAGAACAATCTCCTCCACCTGTAAAATGTGCTGTAGCGGTGAAGATAGGGAATGGCTGAATGGGGAAGGTTGAAGGACTTTGTTTACTGGCATGCTCCCGAAAGACCTATGTCAAGCAGTGATTCGTGCTGTATTAGATAAGGTTGTAAGTTGGTGTAATAAATAAAAAAATATAGGTTCTGGCCGAGTTTCTTTAAAATTATTTTAAAGCTTATTTTATGGTTACAAACTTGATTTAACCCTAGCTCGACTAAGTCAGCCGTATCGTCAAGCAAGTGACAGGTTCGCAAAATCATGGACTTGAAATAATTAACCTCAGACTTCACAGATACGTGTTTATATGTACCTTGTACATTTTCCCAGACTGCAGATATAGCTTATACCATATAATCTTGTGTACAGCAAAGTCCTAAGTCTGCAAGATTTGTAAGTTTCCGTGCACCTATTGAAGTTTTTATTAGCTCGACAACAAAAGGGTCTAAAAAGCTGTTTCACTTGGATCTCGACCACTAATTATACTATATATAGCTCGATTACCACTCACTGACTGACTGACTGACTCACTCATTGACATAATTGTTCTCCTAGAAAGAGACAGAAAACGATATAATGATGTAGGGGAGATGTGTTCGGGTGCGGGATTCGAGTGGGGAAAAATTATGACATTTCAGAAAAACAAGATGGCGGCCGACGTGATTCTCGCAACTCTTTTGTTTTCCAACCGATTTCGTTACAACTCGCAATTATTGAAGAAATTACGAAATGATCAATAGAAAAAGTGGAAAAAATTGGAAAAACAAGATGGCGGCCGAGCTGTAGTGTTTTCAAATTTTTGATTTTTCGACCCCGAACCGCGGCGCCACAAATCCGAAACGGCGTGGTCGAGCATGATATTTTTTTCTTTTTTCGCCTGCAACTATCCTGTATTTTGACAGAATGGGAGTGGTTTTTAAAAATTCAAGATGGCGGCTGTCGCGGCGGCCTTTTTGTTTGAGGTACGAAAAAACGCAATTTTAAAATTCAAATTTCTCACAGTTGGCAACGTCGGCGCGTTTCGACTTCTATGGGGCGATTGTGTGTACGGTCTTGAGGTATGGATTGGGGAAAAAAAATTACCCCATTTCTCGGGAAAATTTCAAGATTTACCCCAAAAATAAAAAAGTCGAAATACGGACTTTTTGCAAAATTTGAGTACGAGCAACCACGTGTCTCACTTGTGCGAATGACATTTGGGTATTTTCGTCGCCGAGGTCTGGCAACACTGGAATTTATCAAAGTAAAAGTGATTTTCGACATGGTCTTTTTTCAGGGGCGATCATTTCGGCTGGGTGCGAGCGAGATGAAAAATTTAAACGTCATCAGGAGCGGTATATCCTGTAGTTTACGGGAAAATTATGAAACTATCTAAAATGTTTCTGTGGAACGAGGTGGCGGCCATTTTGTATTCTTTTTGTGTTTTTCAAAATTTCGATCACGTTTTTGAGGCAGTTGGCAACATTTGGGAAAGTTGACATGTATAAATCGATTGTGTAACTCAACCAGCGGTATCGAGATATCTCAACAGTGTTGCCACATTTGGGGTAGTTTTCGAGATTTTCCCAAAAATGTCCTCCTGTAAAATTTTGTATGAAAAATTTTTTTTTCACTGATGGCTTCGTATACTCGTTAGAAAATTAAACTTGAACAAAAATATGGAGACAGCTGATGATTGAGGATTTCGGAGACGGGTAAAGAGCACGGCCGAGGTATTGAAGATAGGTGGGGGGTGCTCGACCAAATGTCATTCAAAACTTCATCCAAAAGACAATGAGCTGAAAAAAAATTCAAAATGGCGGATTTAAGATGGCCGCCATACAAATTTATTTGGTGTCCATCTCAGAAAGTATAAAAGATGAAAGAGTGGTTTCTGGGCCAAAGATGATCAGGGCGAGAAGATCTATTTAGCGAAAAGAAAAAAAATTCAAGATGGCGGATTTTTTTTTTCATACCAAATTATATGGCGATTAGGACTCATTGACGTAATTTATTGTTCTCCTAGAAAGAGACAGAAAACGATACAATGATGTACGGAAGATGTGTTCGGGTGCGAGATGGGAGTACGGAAAAATTATGCCATTTCGGAAAAACAAGATGGCGGCCGACGTGATTCTTGCAACTCTTTTGTTTTTTAACCGATATCGTTAAAACTCGCAAGGATTGAAGAAATTGGTAAACGATCAATAGAGAAAGTGGAAAAAATTGGAAAAACAAGATGGCGGCCGAGCTGCAGTGTTTTCAAATTTTTGATGTTTCGACCCCGAACCGCGGAGCCACAGATCTGAAACGGCGTAGTCGAGCATGATTTTTTCTTTTTTTCGCCTACAATTATCCTGTATTTTGACAAAATGGGAGTGGTTTTTAAAAATTCAAGATGGCGGCTGTCGCGGCGGCCGTTCGGTTTGAGGTACGAAAAATCGCAATTTTAAAATTCCAATTTCTCACAGTTGGCAACGTCGGAGCGTTTCTACTTCTACGGGGCGATTGTGTGTACAGACTCGAGGTATGGATTGGGGGAAAAAAGATTACCCCATTTCTCGGGAAATTTTCAAGATTTACCCCAAAAATAAAAAAAAATTAAATACGGACTTTTTGCAAGATTCGAGTACGAGCAACCACGTGTCTCACTTGTATGAATTACATTTGGGTAATTTCGTCGCCCAGGTCTGGCAACACTGGAATTTATCAAAGTAAAAGTGATTTTCGACATGGTCTTTTTTCAGGGGCGATAATTTCGGCTGGGTGCGAGAGAGATGAAAAATTGAAACGTCATCACAAGCGGTATATCCTGTAGTACACGAGAACATTATAAAACTATGTAAAATGTTTCTGTCCAACGAGGTGGCGGCCATTTTGTATTCTTTTTGTGTTTTTGAAAATGTCGATCGATCACATTTTTGTGGCAATTGGCAACATTTGGGAAAGTTGACATGTATGGATCGATTGTGTAACTCGACCGGCAGTATCGAGATATCTAAACAGTGTTGCCACATTTGGGGTAGTTTTCGAGATTTTCCCCAAAAACTCCCTCCTGTAAAATTTTGCATGACAAATTTTTTTTTCACTGATGGCTTCGTATATAAATCAGACAATATAACTTGAAGAAAAATATGGAGACAGCTGATGATTGAGGATTTCGGAGACGGGTAAAGAGCACGGCCAAGATATTGAAGATAGGTGGGGGGGGTTCACAAACAAATGTCACTCGAAACCTCATCCAATTGGCGGTGAGTTGAAGAATCTCCAAAATGGCGGATTCAAGATGGCCGCCATACAAATTTCATCAGTGTCTGTCTCGGAGAGTATTAGAGATGGAATCTTTCATATTCGATATAATTTAGGTCTCTCTGGGATTACAAAACAGAAAACTGATACCAAAGTAAAAAAAATCAGCGCCATTTTGAAATTCTTTGTTAATTGACCGATTTCATTCAAAATCGATACTTAGGGCTCCCTGGGATTACAAAACAGGAAACTGGTACCAAAATTTAAAAAAAATCAGCGCCATTTTGAAATTATTTAATTTATAACCGATTTCGTTCAAAATCGATATTTAGGACTCCCTGGGATTACAGAACAGGAAACTGATACCAAAGTTGTAAAAAATCAGCGCCATTTTGAAATTCTTTGTTAATGGACCGATTTCGATCAAAATCGATATTTAGGGCTCCCTGGGGTTATAAAACAAGTAACTGATACCAAAATTTAAAAATATCAGCGCCATTTTGAAATTATTTATTAATTAACCGATTTCGTTCCAAATCGATATTTAGGGCTCCTTGGGATTACAAAACAGGAAACTGGTACCAAAATTTTAAAAAAATTAGCGCCATTTTGAAATTATTTAATTTATAACCGATTTCGTTCAAAATCGATATTTAGGACTCCCTGGGATTACAGAACAGGAAACTGATACCAAAGTTGTAAAAAATCAGCGCCATTTTGAAATTCTTTGTTAATGGACCGATTTCGATCAAAATCGATATTTAGGGCTCCCTGGGGTTATAAAACAAGTAACTGATACCAAAGTTGTAAAAAATCAGCGCCATTTTGAAATTCTTTGTTAATTGACCGATTTCGTACAAAATCGATATTTTAGGATCCCTGGGATTGCAAAACAGAAAACCGGTACCAAAATTTTAAAATATCAGCGCCATTTTGAAATTATTTATTAATTAACCGATTTCGTTCCAAATCGATATTTAGGGCTCCCTGGGATTACAAAACAGGAAACTGGTACCAAAGTTTTAAAAAACCAGCGCCATTTTGAAATGCTTTGTTAATTGACCGAATTCGTTCAAAATCGATACATATGACTCCCTGGGATTACAAAACAGGAAACCGATACCAAAGTTTAAAAAATCGGCGCCATTTTGAAATTCTTTGTTAATAACCTATTTCGTTCAAAATCGATATTTAGGACTCCCTGGGATTACAGAACAGGAAACTGGTACCAAAAATTTTAAAAAATCAGCGCCATTGTGAAATTCTTTGTTAATGGACCGATTTCGTTCAAAATCGATATTTATTGTTCGCTGGGATTACAAAACAGAAAATTGCTACCAAAGTTTTAAAAAATCAGCGCCATTTTGAAATTCTTTGTTAATTGACCGATTTCGATCAAAATCGATAGTTAGGGCTCCCTGGGATCACACAACTGATACAAAAGTTTTAAAAAATCAGCGCCATTTTGAAATTCTTTAATAATTGACTGATTTCGTTCAAAATCGATATTTAGGGTTCCCTGGGATCACTAAACAGGAAACTGATACCAAAGTTTGAAAAAATCAGCGCCATTTTAAAATTCTTTGTTAATTGACCGATTTCGTTCAAAATCGATATTTAGGGTTCCCTGGGATCACAAAACAGGAAACTGATACAAAAGTCTTTAAAAATCAGCGCCATGTTGAAATTGTTTGTTAATTGACTGATTTCGTTCAAAATCGATATTTAGGGCTCCCTAGGATCACAAAACTGATAGAAAAGTTTTAAAAAATCAGCGTCATGTTGAAATTCTTTGTTAATTGACTGATTTCGTTCAAAATCGATATTTAGGCTTCCCTGGGATTACAAAACTGAATCTGATACCAAAGTTGTACAAAATCAGCGCCATTTTAAAACTCTGTGTTAATTGAGCGATTTGGTTCAAAATCGATATTCTTGGGTCCCTGGGATTTCAATTCAGGAAACTGTTACCAAAATTTTAAAAATTCAGCGCCATTTTGGAATTATTTGTTAATTTACCGATTTTTTCAAAATCGATATCTGAGGATCCCTAATATCACAAAACAGGAAACTGGTACAAAAATTTTAGAAAATCTGCGCCATTTTGAAATTACTTATTAAAATTAACCGATTTCGTTCAAAATCGATATTTAGGACTCCCTGGGATTTCAATACAGGAAACTGTTACCAAAATTTAAATCAGCGCCATTTAGATATTCTTTGTTATTGTAGCGATTTCGTTCAAATTCGATATCTGAGGATCCCTAATATCACAAAACAGGAAACTGTTACCAAAATTTATAAAATCAGCGTCATTTTGAAATTTACCGGTTTCGTTCAAACTTTTCGATGCTGGAGTAGATAAAATAATTTCCAATGAACAATGAATGAATGATTTTTCACGTAGCTTAAATTATTTACAAGAAGGAATTTAAATACAGGCTTGAACTAAAAAAAAACCGTTTTGTTGCCATTTAATAATCTTCAATATACATTATCTTTAATGTTCTACTCCTGGCTAAAATTATAAATATTTAAATACGTGGCTGATTTAAAAAAAATAACAATTTTTGTTTAATTTCACATAATGTATACCTACTGTTTCTTTAAAAAATAGTATATTATCTTTAAAAAAATATTATAAAGTAGCTCATGCATGCGACTCCTTTCAAAGAACTTATGTTTGTGATCTTCCCTTTTTTAATTTTCCATTTCTAATCCCATATTTTTTGCATAAAGCTGAAACTCCACCACCCATCCTTCAAAATTTGAGACTAACACGGCCCGCGAGCTGCTTTAGCAGCTCGCGCACAGAGCGAAACACTAGTATCAATATAAACTTCAACGTGTTTAAGACCACCTGTGAGATTTATGGTAGAAATTTGTTTATAAATGAGAATTTATCTTCTTGTTTGAAGAAGGGCCTGAACCCGGCAGAGTATGAAATAACATGTAATTGTGAAAATAATAAACTATCCTATATGATTTGCCGACGAGATACACAGAGGCTAAGTCGGTAGTATTTATAACGTGTTTGAGATTATGGAGTATTAAAATTAATAACTGACCGTCTAAAATAGATACACCGAAAAGCTTGTAAGCTGGCGAAAGTTATTCAGCTTCAGAAAGTTATTTGTTTTTCTTTTCGGTGTTCGCTAGCAATGTAAGGAACGAACTCCTTAACTTTTTTGTTTCTCATGAGTCCAGAAAAGCCATTTGATTAAGTTTAAAAAAAATTGCTTCACACCTAGTTATAAAATACAATAGAGTAGACTTAGCTATAAAATAATTATGTGAAGATGAAACTATAACGCAGCAAAAAAGTTTTATGCGTTGTAAATATAATTTTATTCGAATACACGAATACCTTTACGTCAACATCTTATCCAAATCATCTAGATAATTAAGATTGTGGAGACTCGAAAATTGTACATAGACATCGGAAATTGCTTTCATAAAAGTTAACTGCCATTCTCTGCTCCATAAAATTCTAATTCTCTTTCCCTTGTATCGTTTCCTAGTGTTCGATTTTAGCCATCGGCATTTAGGTTGCCACACCGTATTAATCGGGCCAATAGCAGTGGAGACATAACGAGCGACAGAGGAATTGTTAATAGCCGGACAGCATAGGATCATTTTCTGGCAACAACGATATCACTGGGTATTTTAAAGGTGATCATATACCATGAGAGGACCCACTGTCGGTGGATGGTGTAAGCGCTTTCGTGACCTCTGTAAAGTTTTGAAATGCTATTTTGTCCGTTGCTGTTGACTTCACTGGCATTATAAGTACTGAATACTAAACCTATTGAGACTCTGGCTGCTCTTCCAGTTTGCAGTATATCGTGTAATTATGCTATACTTCATGCTTGATTAATTATTTTGTTGACATGACCTACCATTAGCCTGTTTCATTTGATAAAAAAGGATTAGCAATAATATGGTTATTTGCATACCTGATTGTCAAATCATTGAAAACATGCAAAAAAATGTTGGTAAATATACCTGCAGCGGTTTCATTACACGTCTGTACGCTGACTCCGTACTGGTAAAGCCAATGAAATTCAACAGGCTCCTTAATGGTGTAGTTAGTTGTATTGGCTAAAGCATAGCGCTCGACTTTTACTGGCCACTAACGTCGATGCGTACACTGTTGGTAATGAAATAAAGTTGCGTTAGCGCAGATTTGTATTGACTTTGAAAACTAGCTTTTAAAAACGCTACTCTACCTTTTCATTACGTTGAAAGTTGTAAATAAATAAAATAAAGCAACATAAACTTATACAAGCTATTACTTAAGCTAAATATAAAGCTGGTAGATTCATTCGAGGAATCGAAAGCACTTGTAAAAGTTTATTTGAATAAAAAACATTTGAATTTTAATTTTGCCTGGTTTGCAGATCCAGCTTAACCTATGCATATAAATAAATTTATACTCAGAATAAATACAGTAAATCCTAGGAGTCAGCACTATTGCAATGATCCAAATCAATGAAATAAATGAACAAAAATACAAAAACATATTATGAACAAAAATAAAATACCTACGTTAATCAAATAGGTAATCAAATAAATATTATAAATGCGAAAGTTTGGATGGATGTATGGATGTATGGATGTTTGTTACTTAATCACGCTCCAACGGCTAAACGGATCTGGATGAAATTTGGCACAGAGATAGATTATAGTCTGGAATAGCACATAGGCTACTTTTTATCCAGGAAAATTAAAGAGTTCCCGCGGGAACCGAAAAACCTCAATCCACGTGGACGAAGTCGCGGGCACCAGCTAGTATTGCATATTAATTTAATCTTAGTACTCCTATTTAAGACTTATTCCGACGTAGGTATAAAAATCTAATTAGATTATTTGAAAAGTTAATTCCAAAATTAAATAATAGATATAGTGATAACTCGTTTATAGACTTCCTCATCAGCAAACTAAATTAAATTAACACTTTCGAATCAATTTAGTATCTCTTTCTAATGCAAATTTACTGTTATGCCTACATTAGCAGAATGTCCAAGGTTTTAGTACGTAATAAAGACATTTCCGTCATGTGACTGAGAAACAACATTATTGATATTAAAATTTATTTATGAATACGACATCGGGTGATAAAACGACATCTCAGCGCCCGGTGCGTTTGCGGAGTGGTTCTGAGAATCAGTGCAATTAATTATGCTGATGTTACTCCGTGCCGGCAATCCTTTGTTTTTCCACGCCATTTGTAGAACAATGCGACGCAACTTTTATATCGCAACAATCGTCACGTTGCCTTTTCGTTGTTTTCTCTCGTGCCTCGCTTCGTTTGTATCCTAAGTTTTAGTATCTATTTCACTTGTAAAAAGCCTTTTAGGGATTTAGTAATGCAAATAATCTCCACTCGATCGTTTAGGATAAAGTCGTTCTTATTTTATTTTATAATATACTTCTCTGCCCCCTATTGGATCATTGATAAATTTAATTGGGCATATCCATGTTCGTTCATAATTAATATCCTGTATATTCAGTTAATTCTACCGACAACGTTGCTATGTGCAACGAATCCTTTGTTTTTCCTCACCATTTGTTGAACAATTCAACGAGACTTTTATCTCGTCACAACCATCTCGTCGACTTTTTGTTTTCTCTCACGGCTCGTCCCGTTTCATTCGCAATTTTATCTCCAAAGACTATATTGGTATAGTCGAGTCAGATAGGTAGTGTTACTCGACTTTTCAAGATTCGAAAGTAAACGTATTTAAGTCGTTCGTGGAACTCCGGTGGAATCGAACAAAGTATCATTTTATATCGATTGGAATTTAAAGACTCAAAACATTTAGATTACGTTCTTCTTTTATCTTGAAATTATTCGTTTATATTATTTTTATTTTATACCTTAATATTATTTTCTTTATGTAGGCATGAAAGTATTCCAATATGTAATCTGCCCGCTGAGCTGTTTCGAAAGTAGCAATATTAATAAAATGTCACAGAAATCGAAAACGTTCAATGTGCCAATGACTTGTTTTAAAACTGTGTTGCTTCTTGTTTTTATTTAATTTAGCTCCTGCTGATTATGTCATTGCCATAGATTATTTATTATGCGATACATTTTACAAATGAAAAAAAAATCTTTCAAGCTAAAAATATAGGTAATAATAACTACAATAAATTAATGTAACAAGGTTACGAATTACGATTTTAAAATGTACGAGTAGAACATTAAAATGTAGAAAAACAAACGCATTCATATGCTATCTTGCTATATGGTATGATAATATGATGGCTACACAGGTACCCTACCCTATTGAAATGTTCTATTCCTATTACATTCTGCATCATCGATAAATATGATAGATTAAGGAGATTTCATGATGAAATGTTGAGGTCTTAAGCGGTAAAATGCCAATGAAATCAAACCATCACGTGTCGAACTTGCATTGTCTTCAAAGCTTAGAAACTTAAAAGCTTTAGATTATCTCGTTTCGGTAAAGACTTATTCCCTTGTACTTTTTACTGATATTTATAGTGGTGCTCTAATGGAAAGATCAAACGGATGGTACGGTTAGTTTTAATGTCCCTGTGTAAACGCCAGCATGCCCGTTAGATATAATTAGCGGCATCGGTTAGGCCCGACTTGGCGCTTTGCATAGCGCTAGCCGCCTGCGATATTTTGATCTTGCTGACATTTATTATGTCACCGACTTCGACGAAACGGACTTTCTCAATCACTAAGCTATGTGTTTCAACTAGATAACCACCTGAATTACTCACCCTTCTAGACACGGTTGTTAACTACATATTTTATGAGCTTTTTAAGCAATTTCTTACTGTTCTGCTAGTTATATAATTTATTAATTTGTTTAGTTTATTTTGCATTTATTTATTTGAGCGTTCCAAACGTTACTGAAGATGCAGTACGTCATACGAGATATGAAATAGGTTTAACCATTCAGAGGTAAGACCAGCTTCTACTGCATCAGTCGTCATGAAAGTTTAAGATGAGGTAACGAAAAATAATTAACACGCAACAATGTTTTATACCAACGTTATTAAACTCGAAGCAGCTCCGTATATCAGGGTACTCAATGTTATGCTCAGGGTACTAGACTGTTGCATAAGGTGCTTCGACTTCACAGCAATTTGGTGAGGTAACGCGCTGACAGCGGCGTTTTGCAGGATGGATCAAACTTGTTTTATGGCGCAGGAAGAATATAGCATCATACCGTCTAAACTGATGAACCTCACTCCCCTATCTCGTTGGAATAAGTGTCATAATTCAGTGAAAATGTTTACCTGTTAGGATAATGCTTGGTACACACCAGCAACCAAAATAATACTGACAACGGGAAACTAATCAATCACTATGCACTCTTCACAAGTTTAAGATTGAGGAAATCTAAATGCATTATTGACCGAGCGAAGCGAAGGTCTCTGAGTCTACTTGAGTGAATTTGCACTTGTCCGTCTGTGTCCGTCTGCCAGAGCCTTATAACTTCTGAATTACTGTACGTAATTACTTCAAATTTAGATATAGTAAACCTATGGCCTCCAGCCGAATATGGCTTAAAAAGTTATAAAAACCTTTATTTCAGGGGGGCTCTCATAGAAGCGAATGCGAAGTAAAATATTTTTATAGCGTTACATAGGGTTGCGGTATATCATTTTAAAGATAATTAGGAATAGAGTCCAAAAATATTTTTTTTTATTTTTCCCCTAAAATTGACGAAATAGGGGGCTTCCAAAGTGGAGATTTTCTAACGTCCAAAGTTGACCTCAGAACTCTCACTTTTCTGAAAGGCTGGGCCTGAAACTTGTTCAATTATTTTAATTACTAGCTGATGCCCGCGACTTCGTCCGCGTGGTCTAAGTTTTTTCGATTCCCGCGGGAACTCATTAATTTTCCGGGATAAAAAGTAGCCTATGCCCTATAATGGTGAAACACATACTTCTTCATATTTTAACGAAAGCCCAAATGCTGTTTCAAGGCTATGACTTGAGAAATTAAGGATTTTCATACAAACTCTCAACCCCTATTTCACCCCTTCGGGGGTGGAATTTTGAGAAAATGTGAAACACATATGTTTTCATTTTCAACCGCAGCTCACAGACAGACAGACAAAAATAAAAAAAATTACAGATTTGGCTTCAGTATCGAATAATGAGTGCCCTCCAAAAAAAATTTTCAAAATATCTTCAATGTACAGAATTGGACCTGTTACAGTTTTATTATAAGTATAGATAGATATAGATATCCTGTACTTGAACAACAAATACTAAAATTAGGTAAATATTATAAGGAAACGAAATTATTTAATTTTTAATGAGCTTCAGTATTTTTAACAATAACTTCACAATGATGTCAATAGATGGCGCTCTGTAAAAGTTTATTCGTTTGTGCATCTTACTTGGAATGAAAAAATAGTCTACTGATAGTACTGATGTCTATAAACGTAAAGATAGTTAAAACTATCTTATGGATACCGCGAGGTCTCAGTTCGGGGCGAACCACTAGTATAGATAGAAACAAACATTACTATAGGTAAGCTCCGAATCTCTGCAGCCCAAAGACAGGTGTAGTCTCCAAACCCTGCGCCAGCCTCTCCAAATAATTACGTATGTACCTACTTACCTATACGAGCCAATCGGTACTAGTTTAGTCTACCCATTGTAGAAGTCAAACTTTGTTCTTCAGCCACGTCAGTCTGTTCTAAGCTTATAGCTATAAGGCGTCAGAGCAGCGACTCTCATCAAGTTTAACGAGCCATTCCCACTCGCTACGTGCACCTAGGGGAACTCGTAATTTTCGGAACTGCTAATGTGTAATTATTTCGAAAAGGGCGTCAATAGCGCAACCACAACACATTTGTATGCGTCGCGCAATTCGGAATGATTAAACAAGGACTAGATAGATCTGATGCAATATCTCGTGATGCCTTCGTACCTGTGTGGCACAATGTTATCTATATTAATTCGCATATACCTACCAACTACTAACTAGAGAATGACAGACAGACACTTTCGCATTTATAATATTAGAATGGATATGGTTAGTTTAATACCTAGATATAGGTCACTCGAAATAAACTTTATTATAATAAACTTTCTTTAGTTTAAGAATGGTAGTATAATAAGGACAGTTCCTGTACAGTGTATGCGAGTTGAAGACTCAGCTTAATAAAATTGGCTCAAAAACCAATGACAACATCACTCGCCAAATACGGATGCGCGTAGAGACCGTTCCCGAAAGTATCCAGTTAGTTGTCGAGACTGAAATATCGTTCGCAAAAAGAGGAACATCAAAGCATTGAGGCACGGTGAGTGCGACGTGATACGGTTTAGAAATAAACTCGGTAGTCACTAGTTAAGAGATGTCGACGCTGGGACGGCCCAGTTATCGCATAAAGTTCTTGATTTGAATGATGAAGTTTTCAGTATTTTATTCTTGGATTTCTTCTGGAGTATCTTTTCTTTCATCTTAAAATTATAATATCAAAATATGTGCTGATTTTTCCCTTGCCTATACAATCGCGCATCGCTAATTTGATTCGGTTAAAAATTTTAATTTACTGTTTTTGTTGACGACATGGAGTATGGACTATGGAAGCATTGCGAATTGCGATGACTAGTCATCGCAATTCGCAATGCCTAATGTACTAGGCTGTAACTTGTTAAAATGAGAAAAAGCTTACAAAAACATTGATTAATCTTCATAATTCATAGTAAGTATACTAGATGATGCCCGCGCGACTTTGTCCGCGTGGATTACATTTTTTGATTCCCGCGGGAACTCCTTTATTTTCCGGGATAAAAAGCCTATGTCCTTCCCCGGGATACAACCTCTCCCTGTACAAAATCGGTTGAACAGATGGGCCGTGAAAGCGTAGCAGACAGACTGACAGACAAACAGACGGACAGACAGACACACTTTCGCATTTATAATATTGGAATGGATTTTGTCAGTCACATTCACAAATTAGTCACATCGTTGAAAACGCAGTTTTCAACCTTTAGATGATTAACTTCATCATAAAAGAAAAAAAAATCTACCTGTACATGTAATAATGTTCATGTTCTAGGCTTAGTAAAACTAGCAATTCATTTGTTGGAAAGAGTGTCCGCTTCTACAATAAGCTCCCAGAAGACATGTTGAAGATGTCTCTGAATAAGTTCAAAGTTAATGTAAAACGTAAACTCATTGGAAAATCCTATTACCATGTGAAGGATTACTTAAATGACAAGGAAGCTTGGCAATAATTTGCTCTAATGGCTCTGATAGTTCCTTAGTTAAGATGATTTGTGAGATGGTGATAATGAAAAAAAATAAAAAACCCCAGCTGAGTTTGTTGTGGGCTCTTCTCAGACCTGGGCGCGTTTGGAACCCTCGTAGCTTTAGTTTTAAGATACCGTAACAGATTATCACCATCATATCTTTATTTTTATGTAACTGGACGTCAATAAGTGTAGTGTACCTACCTAAATTGAATAAATATTTATGATTATGATTATGATTTTTAATAATTGATCATCGAGAATACCTATCAAAAAGAGATGTCGCTATGAAGAACACACATTTTTAAAAGTAACTGATTGTTGCAAAGGACTTAAACAAGATTCAAAGATAAATCAAGCAACCGAAGGTAGAGCATTGGTTGTGAGGCGGTTTATTTTCAGCACGAGTGTGGTAAGAGATAAAAGCATGCAGTAAAACTTGGTCCCGTGTGGGCGAGGAATAGATAAGGGGCGGCTGGAAAGGTATCTCTTAAAGCGATAATTTGTTAGTACTCGTCTTTACTTCTGATAAAAAGAGAAATACGACTCTTGCTCTCGAAAAGTTCAAGGCAACGTTTAACGTCACATAAACTATGCATACAGAGTGTTTTAACTTTTAACAATATTGTTGATCAATGTTGAGTTATAATACAGCAAAATATGGTTACCGGTCATAGGTACTATTAGTAATTGTAGTAAGTATAACTTTAAATTATTATCCTATATTTCGAGTTGTAATAATGGATGGAACTGCATGTTAAATAATTACATTATTATTATTATTACAACTACTTTCAATAACTAACACTTAATTAAAAAATCATGACAAGTTTCCGTTGATTTAAGAATGTGCTGAAAGTACTTTTGCTTATTAAACCTACATCCCGGTTTTAAGCGTATTTTATCACTTTATTATTTTCATTATTTCTGTTTTCCTTCCACGTTCTTTTATTTCCTAATGAATTACTGATAATAATATATATGAAGACTCAGGTATGCAACACACTGTATAATATTATTATTATTGTCGTAGTATACAAAGAAATATACGCGGTTAAATGGGGCAGTAAAACGGCTTAAACGCTCGCGACATTTATTAATTGAATACTCGTTTTATTGGTAGTAATTTAAGGATTATAAAACCCTTTTCCTAGGTGTGCGATGTAGATTGTAAAACATTAATGACATCATAAATTAATTTGGGCTTAAAAAACCTTGTTTTAAAATACTTACTCAACTAGCTTTAAAACTGTGTACAGATACAAATAAACAATTATTATGTTCAAGCCCACACGACAAGTTTTATTAATATTTTTATAATAACTATACATAATATCCGGATAAACTCACGTGTTCTGTCGTGGTATGTATAGTTATAATGAATATCACTCACGATAGTTTAAACGTTAAAATATTTTTATAATAAAAATATTTGCTGAAGCTTCTGCCCATTAGTGAAAAAGACGCAATTAGGTGAAAAAGTTTATGCTCTATTAAACATAAAAATATTTGCGTGAAGGAGTTGCAGAGCGTGAGCATAAAGTAGGTAATATAACCATTTAAATTACTAGCTGTAATACTGGTCGTCAACTGCAATCATAATAATATCGTCAAATCGTAACACAACTCAATTTGAATCTCATTTATGTACCATTTTTATAAACCACTTTTTTGTTCTCGGTCTTCGATATTATTGTTGATGATGCAAGTACTACATCAACTACACTTTATGGTCAGTCTTCAATATTAACGTTGTCAGAATTAAATGACCATAACAAAAATAAAACCGAAGATACGTAATAACAGGGTTCGGATCCAACGCCATGAGGCGTTTATTAAAAAGCAATTTTGTGTTTATTCTATCAGTTTAGCAATTTAACGTTATTAAAATAACAGCTTTTTTGATGTAAGAGAATCGTTTTTGATATTGCTCTATCGGAACTTTTAAGTGTAATTACTTGTATTATGCCCATATTTCATAATGTGACCCAGAAATGTTCGGCTGGGTATTAAAATATTGTTTGGGTCGGTATTAAAATTTTATGCGGATGCTATGCTCTGATTGCTTGTAGAGGCGGTTTAATAGTCTCCATATCTGGTTGATGTATTGTATGTCCGAATATAGATTGTGCTATTTTTATTGAAGCCATAACTGATTGGTGGTGAGAGAACGGTTCATATATAGAACGATCGCTCGTTCGATACCAAGGACTTCAAACATTTCCTTTTTGCTGTGTGAATCTCTTGGAAAGCGAATCAAATATAAATATTATAAATGCGAAAGTTTGGATGGATGTATGAATGTATGGATGTTTGTTACTCAACCACGCCCCAACGGCTGAACGGATCTGGATGAAATTTGGCACAGAGATAGATTATAGTCTAGAATAACACATAGGCTACTTTTAATCCCGGAAAATTAAGGAGTTCCCGCGGGAACCGAAATACCTCGATCCACGCGGACGAAGTCGCGGGCATCAGCTAGTATTTAAATAAAGATAACGTTATTAATTATAGTTAGTTATTAGTTATTTGACAATTTAGTTGACAAATTCAACAATGGACGTTAAAAAATATTACGGAGCTGTAATCTCTTTCAATTAATGACTTTCGATCATGGAATCAGTCATTACGATCGCAGGACAAAAGACAGAAGATTTGAGTGTTTTAGGTAGAAATGTATATAGAAAGACTGTGCAATACACATAATATTTATATATACAAAATAACTGATGCCCGCGATTTTGTCCGCGTGGGTTGGGGTTTTATGTTCCCGCGGGAACTCTTAAATTTTCCGGGATATAAAGTCTAGCCTATGGGTTATTTCAGACTATAATCTATGTCTGTGCCAAATTTCATACAGATCCGTCCAGCCATTCATCCATCTATCCATAGAAATGAAGAGCGCAAGAACCATGAGTCTCGTGGATGCAAGTACCTCTCCTTAAAATTGAAGAAAGGCTTAATATATAGTGAACAGAAAACTGTGAAAATATGATACGGCTTATGCTATGTACCTAGTGTTATATTTCTACGTAACTAACACCTCAGCCCTACAAAACTAAATCCTGTTCTGTAACGGTACGTGTACCCTAACAATTAAGTTCGATGATAATACCAGTATCGGGTTGCGGGCAACCCTAAGATAGGTTAGATGTTTTAGGCAGAGACTACGGTAGAACAAGAGGAAGCGTTTTAAGTAACACAGGTATAGCACCGGAAAAGAGACACGGTTTTCGGGTTCTGTAGCCAAATTTGGCAAAAACGGAACCCTTATAGATTCGTCATGTCTGTCTGTCCGTCCGTCCGTATGTCACAGCCACTTTTTTCCGAAACTATAAGAACTATACTTTTGAAACTTGGTAAGTAGATGTATTATGTGAACCGCATTAAGATTTTCACACAAAAATAGAAAAAAAAACAATAAATTTTGGGGGTCCCCATACTTAGATCTGAAACTCAAAAATTTTTTATTTATCAAACCCATACGTGTAGGATAGGTCTTCAAAAATGATATTGAGGTTTCTAATATCATTTTTTTCTAAACTGAATATTTTGTGCGAGAGACACTTCCAAAGTGGTAAAATGTGTGTCCCCCCCCCCCCCTGTAACTTCTAAAATAAGAGAATGATATAACAAAAAAATATATATGATGTACATTACCATGCAAACTTCCACCGAAAATTGGTTTGAACGAGAACTAGTAAGTAGTTTTTTTTAATAATTTAAAACTTACTACAGGTTTGTACGGAACCCTCGGTGCGCGAGTCCGACTCGCACTTGGCCGGTTTTTTTAAAACCTACCTACCACTGACTGAGAAAACTAAATGCTACACTAATAATATATTTATTTGTTTTTTTAATGATGTTTGCACAATTTAAGCACATTTGTGATTGAAGCGCATGCATTCGCCAAGACACTATATACGGAGCTCTTCTTTGCTAATCCACCCACTTCTCATCACTTTTTGAGGTAAAAGCGTGTGAAATATGTAAATATTTATTTTGTACATTTATTTCGTAGAAAATTCATGATGACCCTGAAAACACCGTTTTAATGAAATTACATACTACATACTTTTCAAATCGCGTCGCTCGATACAATACAGTCGCACCTGAATAAGAATCCCATGAAGGACTAGAGGGCGTGAAGCCCCGTTACCTCGAATTTCGTAATTAAACGCTTCGTGTAATTGCGACCTTTCCCTTGCCAGAAACCTTTATTCACACTCTGTTACACTTTAATCTCTAAGTGCGACATTGGTACCTACCTTTGATCAGCAGGTTTTGAGAGTGGTAAATGAACAAGTACAGTTCTAATCGGAAAGACGTAACCCAAAAATGTATATCACGTACGAATTAATATTGTACGTCAACTTCTGATGCTGGTATTTTATGCGTGAATAGCGAATACCTACTTTCTAAACTATGCATAGACACATGGTCCTAAAGCGGTTGAATCTCTGTTGAAACATTATAGAGGTATAGGCATTGACTTATATGTATCAAATAAATATTATAAATGCGAAAGTTTGGATGGATGGATGTATGGATGTATGTTTGTTACTCAATCACGCTCCAACGGCTGAATGGATCTGGATGAAATTTGGCACAGAGATAGATTATAGTCTGGAATAGCACATAGGCTACTTTTTATCCCGGAAAATTAAAGAGTTCCCGCGGGAACCAAAAAACCTCAATCCACGCGGACGAAGTCGCGGGCATCAGCTAGTACTACATAATATAAGTCAATGGGTATAGGCATGTAGCCCTTCTTAGGTATTCGTATTACCCATAGTAAAATACAATAAGTAGTGCAAAATATTGTAAAAACAGTCGTAATCAATAATAATAAATCCCACCAAAACCATTTCATGGATAGGCTGCCAAAACTCGCATACAAGTCCAAATCATAATGCTTTCACTGTTAAAAAGTTATGAGATCTCTAGTAGAGCCAAGCCCCTAGTTGAGCTCCGATTTGTGCTGCGCATCATCATAGCCCATGGGGCCAGTTCCAAGTCCAAAGTGTACAGGTTTAAGTACTTTTGGCTGTACCACATTTACTACATAGAAGTCCTGACTCTATAAACTCTACATCTTGATAAAAAGATGTGGCTTGGCCGTTTCGTGATTCTCGCACAAACTATACCTATTCCACGAACATTAAATGATTGATTGGATCACGAAACAGCCAAGCCACATCTTTTTATCAAGATGTAGAGTTTATAGAGTCAGGACTTCTATGTAGTAAATGTGGTACAGCCAAAAGTACTTAAACCTGTACACTTTGGACTTGGAACTGGCCCCATGGGCTATGATGATGCGCAGCACAAATCGGAGCTCAACTAGGGGCTTGGCTCTACTAGAGATCTCATAACTTTTTAACAGTGAAAGCATTATGATTTGGACTTGTATGCGAGTTTTGGCAGCCTATCCATGAAATGGTTTTGGTGGGATTTCATTTCTTTTTGGCAGGCGCACTAGATTTTTTAATTTTTTGGACTCTATTTCTCGCACTACAGTTATTCCTTTTTTCATTGCCCACTCTCTATCGTTGCCTCTTTTCTTTGTGGGTTTGCTGTATATGTTGTAATGAGCGGCAAATCCATACATACTTAAGTTAGTTCTTATTTTCGAGTCTGGTGCTCAGTATTAAAGATAAATTTGGTTGTATGGGCCAGCCGGTTTATATCTGCTTATTGTTGATTAGCGACCCGCCCCGCTTCGCAAGGCTAGCACTAATCATGATAATAGTCCATTATTTTTTACCCACTAAAGCCAGTGGGCACTGAGCAGCACATAAGATTTTACATTAGCACTGGAATGAACCTACGTGAAGTGCCGGAAGAATTTTTAAAATCGGTTGAGTTTTTTTTTATTTTATCCACAGCAAACTTGACGGTTAAATCTTTCCTCTTTTTAATATTAGTTTAGATCCATATAATATTATAAATACGAAAGTGTGTCTGTCTGTCTGCTGCGCTTTCACGGCCCATCTTTTCAACCGATTTTGATGAAATTTACAGGGATAGTTTGTATCCCGGGGAAGGACATTGGCTACTTTTTATCCCGGAAAATTAAACAGTTCCCGCTGGAATCAAAAACCTTAATCCACGCAGACGAAGTCGCGGGCATCATCTACTTTTCTATAAATTGTCACGCGTTAATTTAATTCAAACCAATGAACAGTGTTTAGTTCGAAGAACAGGGTTAGACGAAAATATCGTTGATTACTTATTGAACAATTCCTAAAGGGATGCCGGGTCATACGTGGACTCTTCGCCAATGATTACTATAGGTATATTTACCTCTGAAAAATATTTTATGTTGTAAGTACTTATAGGTATTTTATAATTTTTCAGTAATAAAATGAAAATAATGAGAATAAAAATGACAAGATTACGTGATTATTATGTGCGACCTGTTTGGCCGATTGGTTACAGACCATGACTGTTGAGGGAGAGGTCGCGGGTTCGAATTCTGCTAGGGGCATAATGTTTGTATTCAGAACATTTGTACCTGAGTCATGAATTTTATATATATTATTTATGTACGGTATTATGTATGTATACGGCATTTTGCACATATTTCTTTTAGTACCGACTGTGCAGCTATTATGCACCCCCTATAGGAGGGGCTGGAAGGGAAAAGTTCCTGATTTCTTAATTTTCCCATTATTTATATGAAATTTCTAGCCCACATACCAAATTTCAGCTTTCTAGGGCTTTGGGAAGTACCTACCCTAGAGGTTCTGATTTTCATCAGCGATTTATAAGGCTAAATTACGAAACCGATGTATTTCAGTTATCGATAAATCTGAAACTATAAATGCTAGACAATTGATACTTGGTATGTTTAATAAGTTGGCCAACAGCATCTTATCCTGAAAATTTCAGCTTTCCAGCATCATCCGGACTGAAGCTATGACGGTTAGCAAATACGTGGAAACGCTGTCAAATATGCACCCCCAATAAGAGGGGTTGGAAAAAGAAAGTTTCAGATTTCTTAATTATTCCATTGTTTATGTGCAATTCCTAGTCTACATACCAAATTTCAGCTTTCTAGGACTTTAGGAAGTACCCTAGAGGTTTCGTGTTTCATGTGATTTAGTAAAAGTAAAAAACCCCCAAAAGTACGTATTTCAGGTATCAATAAATCTGAAACCATAAATGCTAGATAATTGAAACTTAGTATGTTTAATAAATGTGCCAACGACATGTTATCCTGAAAATTAAAGCTTTCTACCATCATCCGTACCGAAGTTATGACTGTTCTAAAATACGAGGAAATGCTGTCAGATTTGCACCCCCTATAGGAGGGGTTGGAGGGGAAAAGTTTCAGATTTCTTAATTTTCCTGTTGTTTATAGGCAAATTCTAGCCTACATACCAAATTTCAGCCTTCTAGCACTTCAGGAAGTACCTTTTTCATGTTGATGACGGTCAGTGAGTCAGTCACGAAATCGACGTATTTCAGGTATCAATAAATCTGAAACTATATATGCTAGAAAATTTATACTTGGTATATTTGGTAAGTTTGCCAACAACACCTTATCCTGAAAATTTCAGCTTTCTAGCATCATCTGGACCTAAGCTATGACGGTTCGAAAATCCGACGAAACGCTTCGAGAAAAGGTAGGTAGTGCCCCGTTTCCTTTGGCTCGCTTTGGCGGGGTCACTCCCGTGACCCCAGATCTGTAACCCATCGGTAGCTACTTATCAAAGTAAGTATTAAATAAGTACCTACTTAGCTGAATTACTTAGCAATGTTGTCTTTTTATCGAAAATAATAACTACGTTGCAAAGTAATTTACCTACTAGACCTTTGTTAGTGTACAATAATTATAAATAGCTCAACTACTACTTGGACTAGACCACACCTCAGAGTTTTATTAGAATGAATATCACCTAGTCTTTTTTTTACTTTCGATGTATTAGGATAAAGCTTGGTAAAATGTGCCAGAATGTCCTATTGCATAAGTGCATAAGGAATTCATCATAAAGCCAAAATAATAAATCTACAAATACAGGAAGCCATAAAGCCAGCGATGGCAGCGTTTATGTAAATCGCTTCCGTTCAGATTCGCTAAGATTTATGTATTAACGTCAACAACAATTAAATTTGGACCACGGTTTCACGCTTGGAATAAATTATTCATCGTCAAACAATTTATCATGGATCTAATAAGTCTAATTAAACCTTTTCCTTCCGAAATATTAATTATAAATGCTCTATGGATATTTTAACCCAGTTTCAATAAAGACATCTGCATTGCTGCAGTGAATTAATACTATTGTGCCGTAAAATCAGTAACTAAAGGTGGATAGGTACATACGTAACTACATGCTACAAAAAATTTGATTCCTTTGAGGTAACAGTGAACTTCGTTTAATCTAATTGGCCCCAACTAAGACCAATCGTCATTGCTTTCCATCAGATAACCTCGTATAACATCTATAATATTGTATAATATAATCTCGTATAACTCAATTCGTTATTGTTAACAATCCTTTTCTAAGCTGGCTTGAAGTTAGACATATTCTGTATGAAAGTTCTGTACTAGGCGAGCTTTAATATCAATTTTAATGTGCAAGGTAAACACAAAATAAAACTACACATATTATTATGAAGCTATGTTTAATATTCATAACTCTTCACACGGCATGGCATTTAAATGCTACTCCATTTCGTATTTTACTGCGGAAAACGGAATGCCTAAAAACATGAACCAATAATAAATATTTTATTCGAAAGGAATAAAGTTAAAGTGCAGGGCTGCACCCTAAGATAGGGTCGAGTATACCTGTCCGACTATTTTATTGGCATTTATATTAACTTTTCATGTTCAGCTAATGGATTAGTAGTTTAGTACAGTCTAGGCCGTAAGGGAATTTGTATGTACCTACACGTAAGTTCATAAAATACGGCGGCTTTACTTTCTGATAGGTACATTATCGTAGGTCTAGTCGTTAAGAGTAAACGTTTCTTGATAGACTTGAAATTTAAATGGTAGGTATAAGGTAGAAGAAAAGGAAAATCCAGCTTTTACTATATTATTTTACGGTTGTACTAATAAATATTATGTTCTTTATAAAAGAGACCACGACCAGGCCAACCACAGCCGCAAAAGCAACCCTCAACGTATTTTTATAACCTAAGAAAAAATTCTCTAAAAAAAGGTAATATACGTACCACTGAAGAATTGATATCAGCTGATGTCTGCTATAACAAAACCTCTTGCCAAATTAGTCTCTTCTGCCTCTTGCGACTCTGATGATTATGGCTTATAGGTCATCTCTTCTTATAAGTTTCCCTATAAATACCTAGATAGTTGAACGTAGTTTTATTAACTACATCAAGTACCTGAGTCATCGTTTCGGAAAGGAAAATCAATCATCGGAAATGAAAAAAACTTAAACCAGGCGGGCGAAGTCGCGGGCATCAGCTAGTCAAACCAAATATCAAATAAATATTATAAATCTGAAAGTTTGGATGGATGTGTGGATGTATGGATGTATGGATGTATGGATGTATGGATGTATGGATGTATGGATGTATGGATGTATGGATGTATGGATGTATGGATGTATGGATGTATGGATGTTTGGATGTTTGTTACTCAATCACGCCCCAACGACTGAACGGATCTGGATGAAATTTGGCACAGAGATAGATTATAGTCCGGACTAACACATTGGCTACTTTTTATCCCGGAAAATTAAAGAATTTCCGCGGGAACCGAAAAACCTTAATCCACGCGGACGAAGTCGCGGGCATCATCTAGTTTTATATAAAGGCAGCAGACCCATTTCTTCACAATATATTGCACTTTATATTAGTCCTCGTGTAAGTTTTTATGTTACAAAAAATGAGACTTACTGATTTAACTTGCAAAATGCCTTCCTTTTCACGATAAACAGTGCCCCCGTGGAAATAGTCCAGCCGATAACATTAGCATGAATTATACTTACAGATTGTTCACATCTTACCATCTTTGCTACATTTACATAAGTGGTGCGCAATAAGCTGTTGAGAAATATATGATTTTATCGCCAAGACATAAAGGTTATCTTTGCATCGCTGTAACTTGTAAGGATATTGTGTTCAGTGTTATTTATGTTTATCAATTCACATATCTCTAGTTGTACTACAAACACCTTAGCAACTTATGCAGCCCGATCTGATTACTGGAAACATATTCTGGAATCTATAATAATGTGCCGTATCTGATTACTGATATATTGGACAGTTTAAATTATTTGTTAAGATCACAGAATAGGTAATATGTAGCACAAGAAATATTGATCATCACAAACAATTAATCAACAAAATATTGAAAAATCAATCCTCCAATCTTACCTATTTAATTATAAGACTAAATATTATTTCATATTTAAATATATTTTTTAAAAGATATTACATATCGTATGCTTTCCAGGGAAACATTTGGAGGAATATTCGTATGAGGGTAGTGTACTAGTCTGCAGACATTATAATATTATCCTAGATCCTACTAAGATATCTGAAAAAGCATAATACCACTTTAATGCAGACGTCATATAAAAAGCCGGCGACAAGTCAGACAACACTTGTTACACTCTGCCGTTGTCCAATAAAATCTTTTCTCAATCAGGTAAAAACTATTTGCGTAAAACCGATCTTTATTTGGCCATCGCGATTTTAACCAACCATGGTTCTAAACGTTCTTATTTAAATAAATCGGTCATTCGTCGTCGTTCATCTTCTAAAACGGCAAAAAGGGGTATATTTTTAAATCAGCTATAAGCTGTGCTATAAGTAACTGCATTAAAGCAAGACAGAAATGAATTAGGTTCCAGGATTTATTGCGAAATGCTCTCAACCCGAGTCTTCATCGGGTTTCGTGGGATTTTCATTTTCTTTATTGCCTTCGACACCGTCATTAATTAAAGTCTGGAAATTTTATCAAAGGATTCCACTGCCTGGTAAGATTTGAAATAATTTATCGATATTGGAATTCAGCGCGAAATTGGTATTTTATTCAACTAAAAATATTAAAAATAAAACACTTTTATCTATTTTTAATTTCCAAGATACATTCACACGTAGTAAAACTATTTTCTTATTAGTAACTGCACTGTTCCTTTGGTGTCTATAGCAAGATCGTAAAGAAAAACTCATTACTCAAAATGTACTTTATTTCAGTAAATAAATAAATTAGTTAAGTTAGAAGAGCAACTGCCAAAAAGCTAATATTATGTAATACTTATTAAACTGATCGTAAAACCTCAACATGCCCATAACTGAAACATCACGCCATTACTGAAAATGTACACGAAAGCAACTGTACTCAAAAGCGGCTTTACATTTTACGGCCACACAAAGAGTTCTAAGCCACAGGTAACGACGTGCTTTATTACTAAGTAGTGTATTATTAATGTCGCCCCAGAATGTTTAACGTGATATAAACCCTTGTTTAACACCCATTATACAGCTCTGGTAGAACACCTAACGAACCGTTATGGTATAGCAATCAAAATATCCTACTAAAAATTTTCTAAAGAAAATCGTAAGTTTCATCCAGTAGCCCAAGCAGAATCGATAACTCATTCGCGAATTTTTAATCCATACTTCCATACTAATATTATATCCATACTAATATTATAAATGCGAAAGTGTGTCTGTCTGTCTGTCTGTGTGTCTGTCTGTCTGTCTGTCTGTCTGTCTGCTACGCTTTCCCGGCCCATCTTTTCAACCGATTTTGCTGAAATTTGGTATAGAAGCAGGTTATATCCCGGGGAAGGACATAGGCTACTTTTTATCCCGGAAAATTAAGAAGTTCCCGCGGGAATCCAAAAACCTTAATCCACGCGGACGAAGTCGCGGGAATCATCTAGTTAATAATAAATCATTGCAAAACCTGCGAGAAAGTGTGGTCGCACTGATTGTGCTTGCGCTACCAGACGGGTAGGTACTAGTGGCAAAGGGTTCATACAACACGATTCTTCCCTTTAGTAAAAGCCTTCCATACCTACCTAGTACCTTATACCTTTCTTTTACACACTATTATTTCTTTCTCTATCTGCCTCGTTGGTCTAGTGGTTAGCATGTTCGTCTGCGGCCGACGAGGTCCCGGGTTCGAGTCCCGGGTCGGGCCATAACAAGTATTGGGTTTTCTGACGAGAAATTCTCAGTTAGGAAGTTGGCGGTGTTTCACCCCCGTGCCCCAGAGAGCACGTAAAGCCGTCGGTCCTGCGCCTGATCTCTCTCCGGTCGTGTTGGATTTTCCGTCCCATCGGCCTATGAGAGTAAAGGAACAGAGAGTGCACCTGTGTATGCGCACACACTTGTGCACTATGGAGATTGGCCACGGAAATCGGTTAAAAATTTTTATTAATTCAACATGTGTGACTACGGTGCGGCGTGTGCAATAGGTATTTCAGTATAGTACGCCCGTGTCGTACTTATATCAGCTTCAGCATGAAGAGAAATCATAGTCATGTGTAAACCGGTAGGTAATGTATATTTACGTGCGCATATTAATGTTTTAACTTTATCAAGAAACTTTCCAAATGGATCCTGTCTTATCGGTAACTGACACTTTCAAACCTAAAGTAAAGCAATTATAAAAGCAGTTGAAGCTAATGTTTACTTTAATCACTTTCCCTATTACGTTAAAATAAATGTGCCAACCACAAAAGTTTTCGGACTAACGTGCATAATTAAAATTTATCATAACTTGAAACTCTAATTTTGATACTTTGTTTTGAAAAGGAAAATTTTCGCGGACTTCAAGTATGAAATTGGAGTTTTGAGTACGTACTTCGTAGTTAAATATATCAGGAAAAATAAAACAAATTTTAATTATAAAATTGCTATATTCTGAAACTTTAAATAATACAACTGGCTCTGAAAATATTTGGGTTGCAAGAAACTAAATCTTTATAAAAAGGGATTAGAGAGATGTAGAGTTTAGAATGGTTTAAAATTTTGAATTCGTGGAGGTCATTACGTTTCAATACAGTACAATAATTATACAATAATTTCTAATACACGAATTAATATAAATATCACAGTCAAATATTATACAACTAAAGCTCTAATTCTAAATGGCAGTGCAATTTGAGATCTATTAAAAGACCCATTCGATAAAATAAATCTTGTCATCCGATAATGGTATGAAAAATTACATTATTTTATATTAGAGAGATATTATATTCTATTGTTACAATATTTACGATAATGTGAAGCTAGTCTAATTACTGTGACTAGAATTAGGAATAATTTATGACATACAACTATCAATATTTTGGTAGCTACATGTGACAATATGAATTAATTATGCCTCTACAATTCTTAGATGTACTCGTACATTACAATGTTTAATTTTAATACTAGGTACAATGCATTTTACTATCTTTCATAATGTCTATTTATTCTGCCGATTTTAAATTGGCACATTTTCTTTGTCCTTGTGATACAATAAAGGGTGCTGCTGTAATAAATGCTGAATGTTATCTACGGGTAAGTTTACAAACGTTTCAGCGTTTGTAAAATTTTCCCAGTTTGTAAAATTGCCCCATTTTTTTAGGTTCCAATGCAATTTGAGTAATTGCCAATTGCTCTATATATTAAATGCTAAATACCGACATGTATAAATTTTTTATCGTCAAAAAAGACTTTTAATTTAACATTAGTGTCCAACTAGGTATATTGGTAACGCTTGAAATTTTAGATGATAGCTAAATATTAGCAGTAAAGGAGGACGTCAGACATATTTAATGATTTTAAATTCTTTGTTATTTACTGTTACCCTCAAGGTTCATAAGACAGCTGTATTAAGGACATTTCTGAAAACTAACTTCCTAGTATAAATAGACACAAATATTTGTCTAAAACTGTTAAATTACTAACTGGTTCTAAAACTATTAACGTTGAAAAGATGATATTAAATATTGCTTTACGTTTCTTTTAATGTCACTACATACAAACTACCACAATAAGTTGACTTATTTCATTTGACCTTTGTTCTCGGGACTCTGAAACAAAAGAAAAAGACTGAAGGATTTGCAGATAATCTTTTAACAATTGTTAGTCTAGGTAAGATTTTTTTTAATCAGAAAATTTAATCTTGCTTAGATTTGTATCATTTAATTTACTTAGAAATATTACTTTAATTATTTGCTGACTCAAATAAACTTCGTGCAATGAGACATAGTTAACGTTTTCAATATTTACCTACTTGAATATTTTTTGTGGCCAGTAAGTAATGTAATTCTATGAAAACTCTTACCTCGTAGGGCGGTGGTGGCAGTATATCATTTAGATTTATTTGACAGCCTTGCTCGGACCGTGCCATATTCGAATGTCGTCCTGACTGAACGGGAATTTTAAAACTATTCTCCCTTCCTAGCCAATGCCATTGGGGGTAGTCGTATTCTAAATCACTAGCTGGACACACTTTACTTTTGTCCTGTCTACTCCTCGATCCTGATCTATTAGTGTGACATGAACCACAATCATCCTCGACTATATTTACATCATTGTGTAGGTTTTCATGTCTCAATTCCCTGTAATCCTTTGTTGATCTACTGGAAGTGCTATGGCAACATGTCGAACATTCTCCATTGGAATATTGAATGCTACCATTGCACGATCTTACAATGCTATTGTTGTGAGATCGTCTTTCTGGACAACTTCGGGCATCTCCGATGTCAGCATTGTCCTATAAGAAAATATATTATAAAACATAATCTTGTGTCAAAGGTTATCCATCGCCATTCAGCGTGGCAATGCCACAGGGTAGATAAACCACTCATGTGGCAATGCTGCAAGCTTGATGAGTACCTTTGGCCCAGGGGCAACCAGGGGTGGTATTTTTGATTAGGGTTTAATTTTTATTTTTTGTTAGTAGGCATATAAGAATTTATTTTAAATTTATTTTATAGTTAGTTTAATATTTCGATTTTAGCATATTAATATTTTGGTTATAATGTTTAAATTATGATAATGTTATGTGCAAATCAAATAGGTACATGCGTCCTCATATCATAAGTCAACAACAAAATTCTCATAATGCTTATCTTATGGTACCTTGAAATTGAGTTCAGTGTAAATAGCGCTGGAAGCGTAGGGCTCCGGTGGGCCCCTTTTTATTCTGTCTACACTTGAAGCGTCTAAACCTTGGATAGAGTTCTGTGGTAAGCAATACTCTGGCTCAACATTCATAGTGTTGGGTGACTGACCTCCTAAAAAAGAAAGAAAAACTAAATATTCGTCAATTAATGTTAAATCAAATATTTGGTATAAAATATCAGTTATTACCTTGCAATAAACTTTGATGACAGTTCGTAACATCTAATCCAGAATCTGGAGGCGCAAACACCGGTCGATCTCTGAGCCAAATTGTATCTTTATTCAATAGACACTGTTGAGCCGTAACAATAGATTGACCTACAACGGAGATCACTATTACAATTACATGTATCATAGAGGGGCTAACAAATTGATAAATGATACGTTATTGATATATCACTTACCGGTCGACTTCTTTCTTTGAATGTTGTTACGGCGCTTTATGTAATAGATGCTTACAATGCCAATTACAATGATAGAAAATAGAGTAAGCGCTAATGCAAGTAACCATGTTTCGTGCAGCAAATGGGGGATCGATGCGTCGTTTGGCGGTTCAGTCCTAAAAATACATTTATTTTAGAGTAAGTGTACACAAAAACTTATAGTTGTAAATTAAAATGGGTGGTGGGACCGGTTTCTTTAAACCGTCGTCGTCGTCTCAACCTATAGACGTCCACTGCTGGATGAAGATCTCCTGCATAGATCGCCACAGATAACGGTCTTGTGCCGTTTGATTCCACGTCTCCCAGCTGCACGCTTGAGATCGTCGGTCCACCTAGTGGGGGGTTGTCCAACGCTGGGCTTCGTAGTGCGAGGCCGTCGTTCAAGCACTTTGGGACCCCAACGCCTATCGGTTCTACGAACTATGTGCCCCTCTCATTGCCACTTGAGCTTGGCGACTCTTCGAGCTATGTTGGTTATGTTTCTTTAAATATCTTATTGCAATCGCGAATATTAGAACATAGGAAGTACTTAGTGAAAATACAACAAGTTATCTAAATAAGATACAAGTTATATGTATAATTCGTGTGTGAAGTAACTTGAAAAGGCTTTCAAGTATTATATAATATTACCTACAATCATTAGCCTTTGTCTATATTTTATTTTATTTTTCGGACTCGTGCCATGACCACAGCAGCGTGATCATGGTGGCATAGCTGTCCTTTTGAATTAGAAATAACATTTTTGATACTCTTTTTTTTAAAGATCAGTGTAACTTGACACACACGTATTGGTCACGGTCTTCGCTCGTGTGGGTCGTGGTTTGAAATCTAATCAAGGAAAAGGGGAGAAAGGGACAAGCTTGTCAAAGTTAGACGTTGTAATCTCCGAATCGATCCTATATTAATGTAATTGGGTTTAATAAATGTAGACACCTTTACACGCATGCCTACTCGACGTACTATAGTAATAGATTTAAAAGAATCCGATCATTTTTTATGCATTAGTCCCAGACTGTGTAGACTTTTAGAGAAAGTATGTTTGGCCATATAGGTAGTTTTATGTAATTAAAATAAATAGGAAGGATGTATGGATGGATGGTATATTGTATATTGAATATATAAAATATATAATAGAATATACTATATTCTAAGCATCTGAATTTTTAAAACAATAATTAAGTACCTACAGTTCGCGCGCGAGTTGAATGCAGAGTAAATGTATGTGTCACCATACATTTGCTCTGCATTCAACTCGTGCGCGAAAGTATGAAGGAAATTTTATGAATAATATAGTTATCACGGCATCTTTTACCTGTTTTCGACCTACTAGTAGACCAACCAAAATTAGTTACATTACAAAACGTAATTTAAATATGTATAATAATCACATATCTATACAGAAAGAACGCAGTCGATAGATACTATCTCTTGTGCTGGCAGTGCACGCTATATGCAGCTACGAGATATAGCTATATTGTAAGTTGCCCACTTTACCTCAAAGTAATATTAAAATAGCTTACTGCACATAATGTCTCTGCGAATGCATGGGCAGCATGTGAATCTGCGCGGGTGGGCTGAACGGTCCATGACCGCTGCGTGTGACAGCGGCGGCCCGCGCACTATATCGGCCTCCAGATCGTAGCGAGCTAGCCGCTGCAGCACGGGTACGCGCGCCTAGGGACATCTGACCCACTACTCGACCGCTATTGCCGTTTCCCACACGAATCTCGATCTACAACCGCACATGGAAAATATAAATTTTCTAGCTCAAAGCGAACTAATCGCCAGTCACACAAGCAGTGAGCCACACAAAGGCTGGGCAAAAAAATGTTTGCCCCAAAAGACAAATAAAAACGGCTTTAAAACAAATAAAATTGAAAAATCAGATTTATAATTATTTTATACAGATAACATAACATACTAAAAAAGTGACAATGGAATGAGCCAGCTACAGGTTATAAAATGAAATCGAATTTGTTATTCGAACACAAAATGAAACAGTATATTATCACGCATAAATTTTCATACGAAATTTACGCTTTCGGTTTCTATTTTATTGGAATACAAACATTGTCGATGTATTAAATAAACAATTTAAGGGGCGTAACAATTTGTAAGCTCACCAAATAGCCTGTAAGTTTTCCGTTCCAAGTATTCGCAGGTGGTGGTTCCCATCGTATCCACGCCGATGTTGCGTTAATTACACCCGCTGTCACGCTTTGGGGCGGGGCAGATGGCACTAAAATTGTAAAATACATTATACCACTACACAAAACACCTCTTATCATACAACAAGCCATAACAAAATAAAACTCACCGTCCTCATCCGTATAACCGGTCATCGAATTAGAAGGTTTTCCAAGCAACATTTTATAGAACGGCATGAGAAAAATATCGTACTGTGTGTACGACGCTAGCCCTGATAAAATATAGCTCGATGACCCACTGTTATCAACGTTTGTCAGAGATCCATTAGGACAAGACTCTACTTGAGAAGAATTCAATATCGTTATCTCTTCAGAACTGTTCCGCCAGTTCAAAGAAGTTCCATTGTACCAAATCTTAACTCCTTCCAAATATTCATTGTAATCTGTTAACACCTAAAATTGTTTGAATGTTTCTTAAGTAATATAAATTTCACATTCGATTTATATCGCGAAATCTAACAACGAATACTCACGTCCCAAACAACTTTCAGGGAGCTTGATGACAAAGTTTCCACCCTCCTTAGGACTAAAACATTTTGTTGTAAATACTTCCTCGCTTGAACAAACTCATACTCCGTCATACGAACCTCGTGTTCGTAATTATTGCCAAAGTTCTCGTTTGAGGAATGTTTCTTCAATGGATTATTGGTTTTCTTTAACACATTAAGATAAGCCTCTTGCACAACACTACCGGCCGCATTTACAGCAACACAGATAACCCTTCCGCCGTGTTCCACTTTCGCACCGTCCAGATACAGTAAACTTGAATTACTCCTAGTGCACTCAGGAAATAATAGAGAATCTTCGTTGCCTTCTAGAATCCAAAACGTAGTAGGTGTCGGTAAGCCTTTGGCTTCACAGGGAATGGACACCACATCACCCTCCCATGCGGTCAAATTGGACGGTATCTGCGTGAAGTGCGGTAAAGCTGGAACAGATGGCCGTATTAAAATAGCTCTAAACAGATATCAAAAATACACGCGCAATAAAATCAAACCAAATAATAAAGTAGGGCTCACAGTAAACGGTTAGTGATGCGCTAGCGATGCTCGTGCCGGCATGGCTGTCGGCCCGGCAGGAATAGACGCCCGCGTCGGATGCGGACACCTGTTCCAACCGTAATAGTCCCCGGATTATTGTTGCATGGGACGGCAACACGCCGTCTTCCTTGACCCATGTTATTTTAACGCTTGTATCATAGCTCTATAAACAAATCAATATGAATTTAGCTCTCAGTGATCTTTTTGAGTCATAACTAAACATTAACGATGTGGCTTTTCAGTTTGGAATTTTAGCTGTTTTTAAAATAAAGTAGGAACCAGACTTGTCTTTTTCAGCCAAAGCAAATAAATTAAGATGTTCATTTACCTGGCAATTGAATTCCACATTTTGTCCAACTAAAGCTGTTACATTACTAGGTTTAACAACAAAGTGGGGCCGCCTTAAAACAATTAACGCTGCGGCTCTGGACTGTCTCTCGCCTGCTATATTAGAGGCGACACATCTGAATAGACCACTATCATTTGGTAGAGTTTCTAGTATTTTTAAGCTGCCAGTTTCTGTTATTGTTACCCTGAAACAATTTTTAATGTTACAAATTGATACAAAAAGATTACTAGCGTGATCCTCTTTTCATGTATGTTGTAAGATAATTAGATGATATAGAGAAATCTATAATTTTTTTTTCTTAAAACAGAATTCTGTTATTTTCTAGTTTATGAATCAATAGAAAACAACATGGAGAGTACAAAATATATATTTTGTAGTACAAATAGTTTTTTATGAAATTAAGGTCTTTATTTTATTGTATCCTCAGTTATGGGTTCCCTATTTCTTAGTTTTGACTTAGTTCATTTTTTTGTAACAATTATTGTTCATAAATATACCTTCCATTAACTTCAATATCATACATTTGACCGTCTTTCAACCAATGCACGGACGGGTCTGGAACGCCTCGAGGTGGCACACATTCTAATAAAGCCGGTTCCCCTGCAGCTACTTGCACATCTCTAGGTTCAACCCGAAAGTCATCACGCAGAACTAAAAATAACGTAGGTATAAATTATAGCACAGAAACATTGTTTTCTCTTCGAAGAGAATAGTATCTAGCTATTTTTGGCTGTATTGAGGTATACGCCACGGTGTATGGCATCCAACATAATGTAATTTCCATTTTTGCAATAATCAAAATATAATATAAATAAACGTCACTCTAGGAAAATGTTCCTTAAACATTATTATTAAAATCAGAATAATGGTAAATCTCATCTATTTCCGTTTAATTGATTTAGCAATGCAATGAAATGTTGAGTAATAGATACAATAAAACTAACAGTTATGAATCTTACCGGCAACATTTAATGAAGCGTTCTGGCTTACAGCCTCCCCGGCTATATTGCGGGCCACACACCAATAAATCCCCTCATCACTCTCCTTCTTCCCCCGGTTCACCCTACGACGACAGAGAAAATTGTAACTTACACTCAGGAAAATTACAAATGATTTTTACTGCTTTGTTTTGTTCTGAGAACTACCTGATTCTAGGTTAGGAAAAGTTCATTCAGAGCCAATAATTATTATGATAATAGATGACGTATAATTTTTGCGAACATTTGCAAGCGTTACACACAGCTGTGAAATAATACCTACCCGATCGATATTTAAGTTTTAATTTAACTCTTATTTATCTGTTACAGCGATCTCACCTATCTTTCGGTAAGTGCTGACTGCTGATGCAGTTTAAAAAGCTTGTAGGCTAACTTGGAAGGGCATCGTACTGCAACGACTACGTGTACTTATGTTTACTTGCATCATTTCGCGGCACGTATTTTCTAGTACTTAGGTACTAGCCACAGCTAATCACCAAACACGATCACTCATTTAGAAAATCTTAATTTATTTCCATATTGTTTCGGCTGGGAATCGAACCCGGGACGTAGGTAAATTCATTATAACTCTTATACATAAGTCCATACCCCTAACAGGTTAGCCCGCTACCATCTTAGACTGCATCATCACTTAGCATCCGGTGAAATCGCAGTCAAGGGCTAACTTGTAGTGGATAAAATAAAAAAAACATAGCTACTGAGCCAAGGAGGTTTGGAATGGAAGAATAGTTACCTTAAAAACAATAGCCCGTCTTCCAATAGCACTCTATGGCCGTCCTCTGCCGGTGGCAAAGGTGCGCCATCTTTGTACCACTGTACAGAGGGTTTGGGTCTCCCTTCCACCACGCACCTGAGCGTCGCTGGTTCACTTCTACCGGAAACTGTGGTGGATGGGTGCTCCTTTATTCGTGGTGCTCGATTTTGCGCTAAGGAATAAGAAAGTCATTAACTTTCGATATACGGTCTTATGCCTTTTTAGGGTTCCGTATTTTATTTTATTTTCTAATAAGTATCAAACTAGAGAACTTTTCTAGGATAGTAGATGTAACCTACGTACTTAACCAGAACAATATTTTACGAATGCGAACGAATTCCATACATAATATAACTAAATCGGACATAGCCATAATATGAAAATCTTCGTTTCATAAGCTCGCACTGTTTTGGAGGTGACAAAACAGACGACGAAGCATTTCCTTCGGAGTTATTATCTATTGATGTTATTTTAGTTTTGTGTGTGCTAACATTTTGACGGTGCCATACATATAAGTCAATGGTGCCAAATAGGTCTTCTTCCTTCCTGTTGTGGTTTCCGCGCCACGAAACCGGCCATTTTGGCTCATGATTTAGTAATAAAGGTGATCGCACACCACCGTAAAACTAGCAAGTGTGTACTGGAAATGCAACTATTTTTTTTTAAATATATATTAGGTCTTTACCTATGAAATTGCCTTTCTTCAGTAGGTACCTACTGGTCATTTCAAATAAAAAAAAGTTTGTAATGGCTCTGTATTCTAAATTCAAATAAATTTTGTTATAAAACCATGACATTCTTTTTACAAACTCAGTCTTTTGTTTTTTGATTAGCGTTGTATTTTCATTACATTTTAACATTTTTCGTCATAATGGATACTTTAAAAATTCGTGTAATTATGGAATATGAGTTCCGTCGTGGCACCAACGCGACACAAACGGCACGTAACATCAAAAACGTTTACGGAGAGAACTGTACAAACGAACGCACAATCCGTTATTGGTTTTCCCGGTTCCGTTCTGGAAATTTTGACTTGAAAAATGAAGCTCGTGGTCGTCCGGAGACTTTGGTCAACAATAATGAATTAAAGGCGATTGTGGAAGCTGACGAAACTCAATCTACAGCTGAGCTAGCAGCAGCTTTTGATGTAAGCATCAAAACAATATTATTGCTCCATTTGCGACAAATTAGCAAGGTAAAAAAGCTTGATAGATGGGTGCCCCACGACCTTAACGATCGCCAGCGCAACGTACGCGTCGAGACCTGCCTTGCGCTGCTCAACAGGCAAAGAAATGAAGGAATTTTTACGTGCGACGAAAAATGGATTCTGTTCAACAATCGAAAGCGCTCAGCAAGTTGGTTAGATCCTGGTTCAGCACCAAAGCAATGCCCTAAACCAAAAATGACCCCTAAAAAGGTGATGGTCACTGTTTGGTGGTCTAGTGCGGGTGTGATTCACCACAGCTTTTTACAAAACGGCATGAGCATTACTGCAGATGTGTACTGTGAAGAACTGGAGAGAATGATGGAGAAGCTTGCACATCTGCAACCAGCTTTGGTCAATCGGTCGTTCCCACTGCTCCTTCGCGACAACGCGCGACCCCATACTGCGCAACAGACAGTCTCCAAGCTGCAAGAGCTGGGGTTGGAAGCTCTCCCTCATCCACCATACTCACCAGACCTTGCACCTACCGACTATTACTTTTTCCAAAATTTAGACAACTTTTTAGTGAGTAAAAAATTCAATTCCCAAGAGGCAGTACAAAATGCCTTTGAAGAGTTTGTTGCCTCCCGTCCAGCTGATTTTTACAAGAAGGGCATCAATAAACTGCCAATGCGTTGGCAAAGATGCGTCGATTGCATGGGTGATTACTTCGAATAACAGAAATAAAAAAGTTTGAAAAAATAAGTACTTTCACTTATTCCATACAAAACGGCAATTTCATAGGTAAAGGTACCTATTATAACGAGCAAACAAGCAGATGGGTCACTTGATGTAAAGTGATTACCACCGCCCATGAACATTTGCAGCACCAGGGGAACCGCCAATGCGTTGCCGGCTTTTGAGATATTTGTTTATCCGCCCTTTGAAGATCCCCATATTATAATCATGAGGGAACACAGAGGATGGAAGCTTCCATAACTTCCATAAGGTTCCATAACTACCGTAAAGTGTGCTGTAACATTGCATAGAAGTTATCTTCTCACGCCATTAGTATTTCTCTTCGATGCGCTCAATACAATTGGATCTCGCTGCTGATGTTACATGAATTTTCAGAATTATTAAGAAAAAAATCCGTTGCGTAACTTCTGTAGATTTGGATTTTGGTAGTTCTTTGGTCCTCCAACTCTTACGGATTTCCGTTGTATGCAAAATTATCTTTAAACTGTTTTTGAGAACTACCTAACTATTATTCGCTTATATTATATATCTTACACAATAACAGACAGATCCGCAGAATCTAAGAAATTGTTTTTTTTTAATCCAGTAAGTACAAGTAAGCCCTTGACTGCGATCTCATCTGATGGTGTTGCTAGTAGATTTTCTCTATAACGTAGACTAAGAAAGAATCTTCAGAATTTCCACCCTAATAAAGTTAGAGCGTGTCGATAGTTTAACATAATCATCATCATGCCACCAATAAATTTTAATATTAAAAAAGTTACCATAAGCACCTTAGAGTAAGTCGACACTTTATTGTATCGCACCTAATAACAATAAACTCTATATTATATAGTTTGTAGCTATTTGCATTTTTCTTCTTATTTAATCTAATCTCAGGTACGTTTAGATGAAAGATTTAAAGGTAAAAATAAATATATTAATGTATCAATGATCTCAGACTCTGCTTTGTCTAATTGCTGCTTTCAGATTGAAGTCTGATAAGCTGACACGAGACGAAGACCTATTGTATTAAATTCTTGTTTAAGGCGTCCTCTACAACAGCTGTGACTGTCTAACTCTAGCGTATCTTGTGCGAGATTAATTTTTCAATTTCTTGGAGAATAGTACCTATAAGTAATTATTTGGTTAATACTAGAAAATACCCGCAAGTGCGACAGTGGCATTTTATCTGGCCATCTCTGTACCAAAATTCGTCAAAATCGGTTGAAAAGATCGACAGACAGCCAGAGACCCACAGACAAAAAAATTTGAGCAAATACCATTAATCATGACACTTCTGTAGGCTCATTCAATTCAGTAGTCAGTACTATAGCAATAGCATAAGCAAAAATGAAGACGAGAATTTTTTTGTCGCGATTTTCATTGTTTGAGGCCGCATAGGTATCTTTGATTGATATCTTGTCACAATGGTTTGGAAAGACATGTCGTTTATTTTGTTTGTTTCCAGGGTCTATTTTTTGTAAGCGCCTTTATTTTTTGTATCAAAGTCTGGCCGGGCCGGGCCGGTCAAGCGCGGTAGTTGTCCTTTATTAATACTTGTCATAGTCACGATAACCCGGACAATGTACGCATTATCTTGACACGTCTGTCTTTTTGTACGCCCGCCTCGTACAAGTAGGCGATGTAAATAACTTATTCTATCATGAAAACGATTTATCAATGTACATAGTTTCATACAAATGATATTATGACAAAAATATTTTAGGTAGATTTTATCTAATTCACTTGATTTCATTTAATCTGGCTTCAGCTGTTAGTTCAACTATTTTGTCACAATAGTCATATTATAAGGATTTGCATGCGGCCCACGAACTACCACAAATATTAATAATTTCGATGTACGCATGAAGTTGACAAAGAGTCTCACTTGTTCTATGGTTGAATGAATCGGGTAAACTAGTGGGAATGAGGAGAGTTTAAGTAAAAAATATTATTGGCACCTTGTGATCGCAATCAGCCACTGATTGGACCTAACACTTTTTCGTCCATCGTCGCAACTTGTAACTCGCTACAGGAATATTACCTACCTTAAATTCAGCAAATTACGACATCCACTGATACTGTATCTAACAATGATTGATGCAGCTTTTACGTTCATTGTAAGTTTTTTTAATCTATTTTTTATGTAGTTACCTACTGATTTTTGTGAACAAGGAATTATTCTTATAGGACCACATTGTTTATTGCGCCGCCAGTTTAATACTTCATCCAGTTATATTCGAGGGTTAGTATTCATGAATAAAATAGTTTATATTCATTAATTTTAAGTACCTTTGGACTTACTACAAAATACACGAACCTAAATCGAAGAAATCCATACTAATATTATAAATGCGAAAGTGGGTCTGTCTGTCTGTCTGCTATGTTTTCACGGCCTATCTTTTCAACCGATTTTTATGAAATTTGGTATAGAGATAGTTACTTTGCATCCCGGGGAAGTACATAGGCTACTTTTTATCCCGGAAAATTAAGGAGTTCCCGCGGGAATGAAAAAAGCCTAATTTACGCGGACGGAGTCGCGGGCATCATCTAGTAAAGAGGCTCGCAAACTTTTTTATCTCGTAGACCACTTTCAAAATTTTGCTGGTTCCGGTGGACCCCCTGCAGTTACGAAATATTACCAGTCGACAAAAATATGACGATTAGATCTAACTATGGAAATTTGCGTTGCGGCTGAGTTCCAACCACGAATTAACAGTTTTCGAAAAAAGAAGTGAGAAATAATTGGTTAATTAATTGATTGTGCTGTGAGTGGATCTCAAAAAAGTAAAGTTGGCCAATCAAAAAAGTGATTCCATCCAACTTTACTTTTTTGACACCTACTCAAAGCACAAGAAACTAATCAATTCTCACTTATTTTATTTACAAAACTCCCCATTCGGAGTGGTAAAAATAGTATATTTTCTCTTTCTCGACACGTTGTACTGAATATGGAATATTCAAGTTTTTACAATTAACAGTCGCTGAGCTTCTCTGAATATTCTTGAATATTCTCTGTCTACATTGACAGGTGAAGTCAAGCCAACATTTTAGTTTTTCACCATCGAAACCAGATAAATTTTCGTGGACCCCCGCTTACGAATTGTGAACCCCCATTTTTTTGTTACGTCAACGTAGACCCCCGCCGCCCGCCGTGGACCCCTGGGGGTCCACCTGGACCACTTTGGGAATCAATGATCTAGTATGTAATACAGGGACCACCAAAAGAAAGCCACTTCACACTTTAGTTTTCAAGCCCAATAATAATGAAAAATTAAGAATACAATAAGGTTAACAAAAGAAGACCACTTCAAACAGGTTCAAACTCTAGTTTTTATATCCAACAATAAGCAAAAAGAGATGCGATACAAAGGTTAACAAAAGAAGTCCACTTGTAACTTTATTTTTGAAGCCCAATAACCATGCAAAGCGAATTGGAATATAACGATAACCGCTAGCAGGTACAAGCGAAAACGAAATAAAAATACTTCTGTAACTACCCGCGAACTCTAATTAAACCCGGACTTGAAAAAAAGACTCCATTGTTTCGTAAACGCAACGCTTTTACCGAACTACATTTTGTTAATTGGCTTCCAACTACTTTTATAATTACTCAACTGTACAGTACCAGCCTAAAGGTTAAATTAAAATTTGTGCATTCGATTTTAGTATTTATGTCATTTAACTAAGAAAGTTAATTGTGTGAAAGTCTGTAAGAAGTTAATTGATTTGTCGCATATCAGGATTACATTTTTGGATGTCCAAACCAATAACCGAGATGTATGATAATTAATCCATACTAATATCATAAATGCGAAAGTGTGTCTGTCTGTCTGTCTGCTACGCTTTCACGGCCCATCTGTTCAACCGATTTTGATGAAACGTGGTACAGGGATTTTATATATCCCGGGGAAAGACATAGGCTTTTTTTATCCCGGAAAATTAAAGAGTTCCCGAGAATCAAGCGTAGTTAGTCTAGCGTTATAATATGTTATAGTTACTCGTATTAGTAGTTGTGCTTGACACACGACGCTTGGCGCAAAATAAGTAAATATTCAAAATATTAACGTTAGGTATTCTTCTATCTTGTACTAAATATCTAGGGTGAAACCATCACATCTCAATTTAATTTCATGAAACAAATCAAAACTAGAAACTTAACTAGGATGGAGTGCAGGTTAATTTTTTTTTACTTCTTTTTAGAGCAAAGGTCTAATAAAAAGGGTACCACAATATATGATAGAGAAGAAAATGCATAAGACATTAATGGTGGTGAAAAAACTAAAGATTTCAAATAGTAGTTACAAGTTTATCTACTAAAAAGTAAAAACTGACGCCTAGCAAAGAAGAAAAAATAAATTAAAAGAAAACTTTGTTGATTAAAATTATCGCCTAATTTGACGTATGTCAGCTTGATAACCATAACATTAATATGTCTGTGCCCAATGCCACCCATCACTGTGTTATCTCATGGTTATCTCTAAGATGACGGTTCACAAAGCTATAACACATGACGCAGAGCCGATAAATAAAACCAGAAGTTTCATATTATTTTGAAACCAAGATACCATCTTCAGCGACAACGTGTTTGAAGCGTAAATTAGACGATCAAAGTCTTTAGTTTTTTGAATATTATTAAAACACTTGCTTCGTTAACTAGAATCTAACTGACTGTTTAGAAACTACTATGATGGCGAAGTAACCGCCTATAAAGGTGCATTCGCGGCGGCAGTGAATAGGCACGAAAACATCAAGTTAAGTCTTAGGTTTAAGAATTGGAGCAAATATTATAAGCTCAAAACTTAAGATAAATCTATGGTTAAAACTGTATAAAAAAATTTAGGAGCTTCTAGAAGCTTGTAAAATTCCACAAGGTTACAGAAAACTATGTCGACAAGACGTTCAAGCTTAGTTTAAGCATTTAACACCGTTTAATGCTTTCAACAGTGTGTACCTAATATATTATTTCCTTTTATTTTCAACAACAAATAACTTAGAAACAAACTTAACGTTGCAAAGTATCAATCAATCTTCAGCTCTGTGTTAAACAAAAATTTAAATAGTGTCTAACAATAATTCAATAAGATAAGGAACAGAAACACAAGTGATCCATACATAATGTATCCGTAGAAAATCTGAGGTGCTAGCCGGTAAACTTTTAAAACTACAACGAACCAACCGGAATGTGTAGTTTACCGTTTTTATGTAGGTAACACAGAAGATACACCACACAAAGTTTCAGCTTTTATCAAGCATCTCCTGAGCGGAATTTTTGACGAGAAGCCTGAGAAATAATAACAAAACACATCATTATCAACATCAGCATCATCAACCCATTGCCGGCTGGACTTTTCTCTCAGAATGTGAAGGATTTCGGCCATAATCCTAATAATAATAAGTATGGATTGACAGACTTCATACACCTTGGTCAGACAGGTTTCCTCACCATGTGACTTCTTCACATGTAGAACAAGTGATATTTATGATTTAAACCAAATCGAATCAAGTCAAAATATGTTTGTTATTCAAATAAACTTACAAGGGCTTTTGAATCATCAAGTAGAGCTAACGCAGATTAAAACTCACATACTCTGAAAAGTTAGCAGTGCGTGCCCAAAGATTGAATCGCTGAATAGGAGTCTGACGTCTTAACCACTAACCTATCTCTCACCGCCACATCATGTTCAGCGCGAAAGCAATGGATATTATCGCATCATGCACTACAAGTAAAGTCGTATGCATAAGGAAATCTCATTCTCAGCTTACATCGACGACGGATCGGTTACACACACGTGGTTACACAAGTGTCGATAACCATATTAAAGTGCACGCTACCCATTACCAACTGCGTTATCGCCCAGACGACAAGGGGGACTGACGCTTGACAGATTGTACTTAAATAACAAAATATAAATAGATGTGGAATACACTATCATCTTTTATACATAACAGAAGAGGCTGACTGACTGACATATCAAAGTACAGCTCAATTAAACCGCTGCAATGGGATTAGAAAATAATACTCGTTTCCACCGACAATCCCTTAAATTTTAGGTATTACAGTAAGTCCAATAGGTCCAAAATACAGTTTTTACGTTGCTATTTGGGCTTAGGTGGTCCATTTTAGTTTGGAATTGCTGGTGAAAATTGGCATAAGGCATAAGTCTACCGTACGTATGCGTTTTCTTTCATAATTCACTACTATCAGAGGTTTTCGAAAAAATTCCAAAATTTAGAGATTTGATAATTACACAGTTGCGTTTGAGAGTCTAAACTTACATTAAAAAGTTATTTTTGTGCAAAAAACTATTTTGGTTAGCATAATATTAGATTACTTAATTATGTTGAAATTGACTATTCAAAGGTAAAAATTACCTGTTTTTGTTACTTTTCGATAACTGAAGAATGTCAATTTTCAAGCCTGTCGAATAAAGAACCTCAATTACGAAAACTTATAATTCTTTCTGAAATAGCTTTTGGATAATACCTATTATTGAAATTACTGGGCGAATTTAACAAAATGCACGTAACTACTTACCTATGTACATTAATTATTTATTAAAAAATAGCACACTAAGAGCACACCATAAAACACCTATTTATTATTTGCTAATTAAATGAATAGGTACCGTGTGTCTTTAATAAGAAAATAATAAGTAAAGGTACACTCAAAACACTATCGTATATTACGAGTTACGATAGTACCTACTTAATAAGTATAAAGTAAAACAAATCCAAATAGTTATAATAAAAGTAGGTAAATTATGAATGTTGAGATATTTACCATTGGTTCCATTCAGTCCAATAAGTAACAAATGCACAAAAACGAGGAACACAAATTGGTTCCTCCCATTTATGGTGTTGTGACACTCATTACCACCGACATCCACCATACTGCCTCCGAATTACACCGATAAAACACCCTCGATTTTTTTACATGATTGTAACAACTAATAATAAAAAGTTTTCATATGTGTCACTAATATTTTTATTGTCTGTGCTAGTAAGAATTAAAGTGTCATTTCTGTTTCAAAATTCGAACGCTAAAAGTTCAGTTCAAATACGCGGCATTTTAAGCATAGCGCGCGATCGACGAACGTTGGAAAGAAGGGTCGTCCGTGAACGCGACCTACTCGCTTCGAACCGTGTGTCGTACTATTGGCTCCCTCCTTCATCTGTGTTTACTCTCTCTCAAATGGGGGGATTCAAAGGCGCCGTGCCGTTGATCTAATGGGATATTACAACTGTTTGACCCATTGTAAATAAACTCCGAGAGCCATGAACTTATGACGTAACGCCATAGATCATGGCAATTGCTTAATTGCTGCGTTCGTATCTATAAATCAGTATCACTCCTACTTGATACCAATTTGAATCATGTTTACTGATGTTTGATTTTAATTAACAAATCAATAGTTTAGTTAAATTTAGATGTTATATATAAATAAACTGAGAAATTGTTCAACTTATTTGGTAGAGTCGGAACAATATTATTAAAATATTAAACTCTCTTATCCCGTATTTCATGATACCTATATCCCTACTCCCTACTATGTACTACTCTGCATTGAATTATTATTAACTTAGTAGGTAATTAGTAATTACTATAACAAAAACTACATTTTTATTTTTCGTAACAAAACATTTCTTCAATAATTATAGGCTTTAACATGAGAGCTCTACATGTTTTTGTATTGCGTCAGATATAATAGAAAATAATGTTAACAGGAAATCACATTCATTTGACCCCTTCCTTACTACGCATTATGGACTCGTAAACAATTTAAAGCATAAAAAAGCTCCCTAACTTAGGTAGGCATTGTTTAAATCTTACAATAATTCTTGCACGCAAGCAAGCTTCAAATCACCTTTCAAAACTATTGACCCGGTATGTAACCCCAAACTTTTCGTAACCCCTACAAAAAAGACCATTCAAAATGGAAAGGAAACAAAATACGGCTTATTTCATTCGACGTATTTGTCGAGTTAGCGCATGCGCGCCGGGCGGCCGCCGACAAAGGCTCAGCTCAAAAAAATAAAACGTTCTAATTTCAAACCGGTCGCCCCTCTGCCGCACGCGCTCCTGCGCATCCCTTCGCCCATTATTATGCTGAAGAGGTCATTCACAGTTCGCACAATAGCACCCATACAACGTGAACTGCTAATAGGTGAGGCTGGCTCCAAGCTCATAATGGACTTACTGGGGTTCCGTACCAAACCAGGAACCCCAGATACTAAAATATTCGATTGCAGATAGTTTTTTTATATCTTCAATCGAATATTCCAAGTTCCAACCCAACATTTTAAATATACATAATAATATATCGTCTACGACATTTCATATTTTCATTGGTAGTGCGAGTTGTAATTCTGTGAGTTGTGATTAGGGTTGCCAACTTTTATTAGAAGATATAGAGTATATCTGATTTCAAAGGACGTAAATAAAGAGTACGGACTTCCAAAAAAGAGTATCATTTATTTTATATTTTTAAAAAGGTATTTTTTCGTACTTTTTGCAGCACATAACAATTTTGCATGGTTTTTAAAAGAATTGTATGACTCCAAACATTCCAACTCTAAATTTATATAGATCAAGAGCTCATTTTTAATCAATTTCAATGAAGCTCTGTTTCTCTCTTCCCGCCACTTCAAATTCATGACCGAAAAGACTCTCTCAGTAAATGCTGAAGTGGCGGGAATAGAGAGTATATAGCTCTGATCGGCGTTATCATTTTCATCAATTACGTCATCCATTAGGAATTTGATAAAACTTTTCCAAACAAACACAAGTCACAAGTCACAACTCACAACACAGTCGCAGTGAAAAATTGAAAATTTTTCTTGCGCCAAAATTAACGTTAGCTCAAAAGTCAAAACACTTGTCAAAACAACTTATGACATGACATGACATTAGTGGCTGCGTTCAGAAACGTCCGAATGTAGTCGAGTTTTTTGGTTATGATAATAGATTTACACAATATTACATGACTGGCACTAATATAGTCAACATTGTGTAAAAAAGAGTATTTTAGTATACTCTATTAGTGTTATAGATTATAGAGTACGCCTACATGATATAGAGTACAATACTCTATTTTAGAGTACGGTTGGCAACCCTAGTTGTGATAACCATTTTCTGATCTAGTGAAATAAAATGTTAGATAAAAATGAGATCTGAAGCTTAGGTACAGTCGACGTCAAAATTGCATATAGAATAAGCAAATAAGTTGCTTTGCATGCGGTCGGACACCCACACACTTGCAGTAGTATAATATAAGTCGTTCAGCTTGTAGGTATTGTAATAGCCGAGTAATATCGATAATTTCACACCCCAAGTAAGTGAGCTCAATGGCGAGGTGTGGAACTACTTGGATTGCACACCGCAACTGTTGCTGGTTCAAATCTCGACCCCGTATAAGTTTTTTTTACTTTTTTTATTTGATGACTGATATTTTTATACCAGCAATAGCATATGCGGGTAGTTTAAAAAATCTCTGAACAGATATGGCCACTGAGTACTGACGGAGACGGAAGATTTGACACTCGTTAGTCGTTATTAGCAAATACTACAAAATTATTATAATTTACTAAGTTTTGCTGTTTCATAACTTCAACAATAATGCAGGCTTATATTAATATGCAGAAGAGGATGCATATTATTGAGCTAAATAATATCGGATACAATATACTTAGCTCAAATTTGCAATGAAACTGGTTTCACTGTGAGTATTGTTTTTATTGTTAAAAAATGTGTGTTCATAAACTTAGGATTAGTTACATAACGTTTTATTAGTAAAATATCTAGACAAGATACTTAGTAGTTTCAAAAGTGTTTATTTTAATCTCGCTGTTTGGTTTTTAGTGGACAACCAAGTGTTGGGTGTCGCATCCTGACGAAGAGAGTAATGCTTCACAACGAAGACATAATATTATAGATGAACAATATGAGAACAATATCTGCATACCAACTGTCGAGTTCGCGAACATGTTCGATACTTAAACACCAGCGCCAAAGCTGCACATTATAACACATGGAAGTGATGTCCAGCTGTTGATGTGCCACAACTATCATTTGTGCATGATAATTGTTGTCCTGTGCATCGATCACATATAGTGCGTAATTGGTTTAATCAAAACCCAGACAACAGTTATTCCCTGGCCAGTAAGATCACCAAACTTAAATCATAGAGAATATTATGAGGTTTGATGGTGCAAAGGTGGGTTATGTGAAATGAAAAGACTGCAGAGGAAACGGAGGCTCACTGTATGGAATTATGGGAGAATATATTTAGAATAACGGATATCTATCCTAATATTACAAACGGATTCACCCGGCGGCGCTTGCTTGATGTTATTGAAAAAAGTGGAGGTTTTATTGAATAGTAATACTTTTAAAGCTATATAAAATTTAATTTTTAAGGCTTTAAATATGAAACATAACGTTTATTCTTTTCCTAACTTGTAATAATTATTATTAGTATATCTTATCAAAATTAACAGACAAAAAAGCAGCGCCGCCCTTTGCTTACTAGATTTTTAAGGTTTAGCTTCAATTTTCTTTTCTTTATGAAAACGATTACTTAAGCTATAACCTTAAAAAATGATAGAAAAAGTAGCTGAAGTTATTTATTACTTTTGAGAAAATGTAACATGATAACAATGAAAATAAATTAAAATAAAGTCGATTATCTAATAAAAAGTGTTTCTTCCAATTTATTTTGTTTGTTTTATTACTTATTGACTCATAATAAGCAATAATAGACACCACTAACATAGTTATAGCTTTCCTCCCAAAATAACTAACTTTGTCCTTAAGTATTATCTTGTTATAATTAATGTTTGCGTTTATAAATGGAAATAAAGATATATTATAATAAAGAATAACAAACAGACACAAAACACATAAACAAAACATAAATTTTGTTTGTATTCAAAACAAAATAAAAACTGCTGTAAGAGATTCGAACCTAGGTCATATGATGCGTCGTAACTCGTATACCAACTATATTATCACGACACTGGGAGTGCTTACTGTAAAGTGATGAAATAAACAATCAGAATAGACAAGGTGATTGAATAGGAATATTTAGAACCTAATGCTAATGACATAAGGTTGATATTGTTGACAGTTTATGGCAATGCAGGTAGTATTGAACTGAAATCGTTTGAACCTTACGTTGTTGATTTAAGGTTGATAATATTATTGACAGTTTATGTTTATCAGTGTGAGTGAGCACGTGAATTATTCACAGCATTGCTTGCAAGCGGTTTTAGCCTTAGAGCTATGTATGGACTTTTGCAGTCGACTGTACATTGTTTTTTTTTTTCAGATAAGAGTAGTTTTGACCGGACTACAGTTTGACTGTAACATATCGACAGAATAATTCCAAAGGTACTGAATAATTAACGCGCAACATCCAACTCTAGCTTGTCGGCTTTTTTTCAATCATAAATTCTGTTTTGAACGGCGCGGCGCAATAAACCACAGGCCTAATGCCCGTTCTGAAGTAAAAACGTGAGAGATGCATTAACATCGTCCTGTAAGAACTCTAGTAAATAAAAAGAAAGATAACCGAGTCTTAAATTAACGCACTCCTCTTGCTAGCTCAGTCTACTCCTTTGTAGTTCTTATTATGGGTGTGGAAACGAATCGTATATTATGTGGCTTGAATTTTGTAATCTCATGTTCATAAAAGTCAATTTTTTTATCATATATAACGTTACTTTAAAAACATGCAAGTCATTATCAAAATAACATAATTGCTATTCAAAATTTTGACAAATCAATAATAACATTAAAAAGGTGCAAACAAATTACCTACTGTGTTGTGTGTTGTGATGTGTTGTAACCATAGACATAGAATTTTTTCGTTACATTCTAAGCCTATGGTTGTAACGGATTTTGGTATAAAAATAAACCAATCAGATTGCGGCTTTGATCCGCAACAAGTCAAGAGCTAGATACCTATATTCGTTTATGAAAGACAACGCCTTACATATTAGTAGGTACTAGCTGATGCCCGCGACTTTATCCGCGTGGGCTGAGGTTTTTTGGTTCCCGCGGGAACTCTTTAATTTTCCGGGTTAAAAAGTCGCCTATGTGTTATTCCAGACTATAGTCTATCTCTGTGCCAAATTTCATCCAGATCCGTTCAGCCGTTCTAGCGCGATTGAGTAACAAACATCCATCTACATCCATTCATCCACACTTTTGCATTTATAACATTACTAGCAGGTGCCCGCGACTTCGTCTGCGTGGAATAAGTTTTTTGACTCCCGCGGGAACTCTTTAATTTTCCGGGATAAAAAGTAGCCTATGTCCTTCCCCGGGATATAACCTACCTCTATACCAAATTTCAGCAAAATCGGTTGAAAAGATGGGCTGGGAAAGCGTAGCAGACAGACAGACAGACAGACACACTTTCGCATTTATAATATTAGTATGGATATATATATGTAAAGTAAAGTAAGTACGAGTAAGTATAGTAGATATATATGACGCATAACCCATCCTTGCCACAACACTGTAGTTTCAGATAGTCACATTTGTTAACATAAACCGTACGCATAATAATAATATACATAATTAATTATGTGGCTCTACTTAAATAATATACCATGAAAACGGGTCGTACAACGGAACGGACGGTCTGAACAACGGAAGCGAAAGTAGTATGAGGTCATTTAATTTACATTTTAAAAGCATCCCGCAGGAGATTAAATGATAATTGCCTCAAACCGTATTAATATAAAAAACATCGACAAGCATAATGGAATACTCTACTGAGTTTACATTCACTTCTTAATTAAGGGTATCAGTTTATTATACAGAATCCTGAATATATTATTGGCGTCTATCGAGATTATATTTTGTAATGTAAAAGAATTTAATGCATCGTAATTCGTTGATGTGCAAATCCTCTCACCAGAAGATATCATAATTGTAACAGCGAAGGTTTTAATTATTGGAACAGAATATTCTTTATTTTGTCTTATCCTTTAACGTTAAGAGTAATTTGTATTCATTATCTTCTCCGTAAGAAAATTGATTAAAAAAGTTATAAAGTTTGTATTTTAATTTGAATGCAGCTGGTTACGTGAATTTTATTTTATATTTGCAATTGTAATTTTTAAATGAAGCTCGTAGCCGTATAATTGTTGTGAATCCCTCAGGTATACTTATTTATGAAATACAATTTAAATCTTTTTTTCTATTTATTAACGTAAAACTTTTACATTTACTTGAATTTGTCTGGGTGCTGTATATGGCTTAGTACTACTAGTGATTCGCCCTGAACTGAGACCTCGCGTTATCCATAAACTTTTACAGAGCGCCATCTATTGACATCATTGTGAAGTTCTGTTAAAAATACTGAAGCTCATTAAAAATTAAATAATTTCGTTTCCTTATAATATTTATCTAATTTTAGTATTTGTTGTTCAAGTACAGGATATAATTCAAATAATTGATCAAGTTTCAGGCTCAGCCTTTCAGAAAATTGAGAGTTCTGAGGTCAAATTTGGACGTTAGAAAATCTCCACTTTGAAAGTCCCACATTTCGTCAATTTTAGGAGAAAAATTAAAAAATATGTATTTTTGGACTCTATTCCTAATTATCTTTAAAATGATATACCGCAACCCTATGTAACGCTATAAAAAATATTTTACTTCCCATTCGCTTCTATGAGAGCCCCCCTGAAATAAAGATTTTTGTAACTTTTTAAACCATATTCGGCTGGAGGCCATCGGTTTACCTATTCTGTGATATGGCTCCAGTACATGTTTTACACGAACATAATGCGGAGATTATTAAAAAGGTTCGTAAATTTTATGAAAAATGAAGATTTTGCAAGAGCATTTTGGCTGTGCGTATCGAAAAATCAACAAACAACTACAAATGAAATAGCCTGAATAATTATTCTATTAATGCTTCTAAATTCCAAATAAGCAACAATGATTCAGTCATCGACCACTAGGTTTTGTGGTCGATGGATTCAGTAGATACAAAATAATGCAGTGCAACCAGCCATAAAACAGGACATCCGCGCTGATTTATTTTCTAAAACAGCGCGGGAAATAACTTCAGTATTTGTAATCAGCGTGGAAACCAGAAGTCACAAGGATGTGCTACTTGTTACGTGATCACAATCTCAATGAAGCGGCGTCGAAGAAACTTTGGCCTATAACGAAGAGTCCTTTTATTTAATGTGGTCGTTTAACACAGGACGACTTTAAGAGGCACACGCACGGAACTTTTAAATGCTACAAATGGGTTCGACGTCAAGGACAAGATTCAGTCGCATTAGGCGCAACGAAAACTGCTAATGACGCCATTGCTGACGCGCAATTAGCTCACACATCTCCAAAACTCAATTTTTTTTTATTAAAATAGACATTCGTATTCATATTCATTTACAAGTGCTTATGAATAGTCGAATGAATCTACCACTGATGATTGCGTTGACTTTCGTATTGGTTTCTTTTCAAACCAGAATGTGTTTTAATATTTGGATTGATTTCTTTCTGATAATAAATTAAATATCTTACTTACTTAGTTGTTTTTGACTTTTAAATCCCAAAAGCTTGTGTTGTTTGTTTTTGCTATTAGCACATTTATTCCTGAGGCTTCTTGATACTTCACTGGTATATGTGATTAATGGGCCTCAATTAATTGTTTAAGTAATTATAAAGAATTTTACTTTGTCTTCGGTTCTTAGATTTCTTATAGCGTTCTTCTTAAACGAGAAAACTTCGGCAATAGTGGAATGGCCTCTCGTTCTCGTTACGACGGCATACCGCGGTTTTATGGTCTGCCAGAAAATACATTAAATGCACTGACCATAGAATATTTAGAAGGCGCAAGGTTCACATAAAGAAGTTATCACTACGATCGCAGCAATAAAATGATATTAATATTTTTAAGAAGCTATTCTTTAAGCATTTCCGCTGCTAGATCGTTATAGATGCTGATCATTTAATAAATTTTATTTTACTTCTTACACGGACTATATTATTTTGCTTGATTTCAACCTTTAATTTTAATATCTCGGAACAATCATTATTTTTTACCGAATTTAACGTTGTATTTATTAGTTAAGTATCAATCTGCTTAGTAGAATCACAGTAGAATCTCCTTTCCGACCCGGTGATAGACTCAATAGATAGTTCGAAGAACTGACAGACGTAGGGGTCCAAAAGTGCTGGAATGGCGACCTCGCAATGGGAAGCGCAGCGTTGGGAGACCCGGTGGACGGACGACATCAGAAGAGTCGCAGGGAGTCGCTGGATCCAGGCGGCGCAAGACCGCGGTGTGTGGAAATCCTTGCAAGAGACCTATGTCCAGCTGTGGACGTCTATCGGTTGACGATGATGATGATGATGATAGACTCAAAACAAAAAGAGACACCTACTTAACTATGTTCAACATGAAATAAACTGTTTGAATTTATTTTTGTTCAAGTATAAAGTCACTACTGTGTGTACACATACTCAGCGTTTTTAAACGCGTCAATGTGACTGTATCTCTACGCTCAATGTAGGTGGCTCTACATCATTGATTGATGGATCGGACAACTGCGGCGTTTTGCATTCAGCTATTTACGGACATTTCCTCCGCTCAACCCGTCTGCCAATGATTAATGATATAGCCAGCGCCACCTATTAGAAGCTGGATGTACGCTCCGATGGATATGTAAGGAAGTGAGGATAAGTCATGTCAAATTACTATTCAGAGTGAGTTCCTGTTGTTAATAGTGAAATATTATACCGGTTAATGCTCTGAAATAAGAATCAATAGACAACTGAAAGAAGCGAGTTAATGTATTCTTTTTTATTGCAAGATAGGCTTGCGCTTGACGACTATCATGCTTAATACAAAGCAATGATGAGGTCTAGGTTGGAGCGCGCCCGCCTTGAAGATGCCTATTTACTCTTGCCTTATGAAGGTACTTAAGTTGCACGTGGGGAATACATGCGCTGGAAGGGCATTCCGCATAGTGGCGGTTCGAATCAGTAACGTAGAACAGAACAATTTCGTTCGAGCTGTCTGGACGTCAACCACATAAGGATGCCATGCAGACGGTTTCTTGCTGTCTTGTTTTGGTTGGTAAAAAGCAGTGAGCCGTGTATTTTATATCGCTCACTCAATATTATGTACATTAGGAAACATCTAGCATCGTATAAGAAGAACTCTGACTGTCATCACTATAATACACGAAACAAACATAAGTTAACTGGGCAGACATTCAGGTTGTCTAAAACCAGCAAATCATTTATGGGCAGCTCGATACGCTTCTACAACAGGATTCCAAAGGATATAACCGATCTTTCTGACAGGCAGTTTAAAAGTAAAATAAAAGAAATTTTAATTAAAAAAAGTTATTACATGATTAATGATTACTTAGATGATAAAAACGCATGGAAAATATAGCACTGCACACGCTATTCAACGAGCAAGGATAAAAATTATGTACTTGTGTACTTTTAATATAATATATTGTGACTATATTTATTTTATGACATGAAAATTATGTACTTGAGTTGAGTACCTTTTTTTTTATTTTATTTTTTTATTTTAATATATTAATTATGACATTTTATTACGAAGCTGCGACATTATAATTTGTAAATAACATAACATTTATATAAAAGGTACTTGGGTAACTTATTAATTTTTATGACATACGAGTCAATGGAAATTTTTATCAATGTTTTATTGTACTCGTACTTAATCGATTTGACTTTCGTAAGCGCATTTTATAAGTCTAAGCGAAGAATAAATATAAATATACAAATATAATATACGCGCTGCCCAGCCAATACAGTGTATGGTATTTTGTCATTCAGGTCGCCAAACCAAAAGCTTCGCTCCAAAAAGTTTTGAATACTACCACGTACCTTTGTACTACCTACTTTAACCCTTCTCAGTCCGCGAGGAGACACGTGCTTAACTGTTTAGTATTGAGGCGACAATGAGTTGAAAATTTGGAATGATGATGATGATTGTGACATGAACATTTTAAAGAAAAACACGCATTTCATGGTTGGAAGTAAATTCCTAATCTTTTTTTAGAAACATTGAGTAAAGGCAAACCGTACATTGTTATCCCTAACTCTGCATTGTTATAAAGAAACACACGTAAAATTAAAAGCTTTATCGTGAATTTTCAGATGAAAAAAAGCTTTTACGAAGAGAAAATAAGTAGAGCGCATATGTACAAACACGAATCCAGGTCATGTCAGCTAAGGAAACATGTCCTAAATTGTTATACGCGCATTTTTAGCACTGATATCCGAGTTGCACAATATTTCGTATTTACGAGTATTTCTGCATAGTGCATACTCGTACCTACTGAAAATACGTCACGTCAAAGTAAATTTCAGTGATTCAACTTAAATAAAATTATGGAATACAATGCAATAGCATCCGTTTCAAAAAGTCTTTTTGTTCAAATATGTAGTAGGTGATGAAAGGAATTTTAAACAAAGTTTTTGGGGTAGGTATCGCTAATAGTGTAGATGCCATAATATAATTGCCGTAAGATACATAATTCTTAAGAATTTTGTTGCTTTGCTAAAAAATTAAAAAATAACTTCCTATATTATTAAAAGCTAAATGGTGTGTTTATTGGTACTGCTCCACGATGGAGCAACGGCTTTTTATGCTGGACAATCAAAGAATTCCCACGGGATATTTAAATCGTAAATCCGCGGACGAAGTCGCGGGAATCATCTAAGTACAACATGTCCTTTAGGACTGTGCCTACTAACAACTAACAAGTCAACAAATAATAAGTTTTTGAAATGTTGGTTCCAACAAACAGACAAAAGGCCAGTCCCGTATTTACATGTAAATACTAAAAAGGGCCTTACTTCATGTCACAACAATCGCTTTCCAATAATTTATGTAGAAGTGATGTTAAAGGGTGCCGCGTAGGCTCTCGCCCACGTACTGTTTCGGCCGCGGATAATTTGCAGCTTGCTAATAGCTTGGAAAACAGCGAGCGGACCGAGCGGACCGTGCTGCAAGTTAAGCGAGAAAAGCGTTTTCTTAATTGGTTATATTTGACTGCTTCTTTCCCATTTTATTTTCACCTAACGGAAGATTTGTCATTTTTTCTGATTAATGAGATGTACCTTATTTTTTTTTAGGTTTTTTTTAGTTAAATTATTTATTTAATTCTTACATTATTAATCTCTGGAACTGAAAATTGGAGAACTTGTTTTAGTAAAGTTAATACTAAAGTTTCTTAAAGTGTTAAGTTTTCATAATTATCAAGGACTATTGCTAGGGAACCAATAAATATAGTTCAATTATTTAATGAAGGAATTTGCTGTAGGTAATCCGCCACAGTCGCAAATTAAACTTCTAGTTTTATTATCATGGACTTTCGCAAAGTAACGCAGTATACAATGTATCTACAAGTATTCGATTTAAAGTCATCAAATTTCTGCCACAAAATATGTAAACCACAGATATTTCAATGAGTCAAACCAGTAATTATTAAAGCTGCAACTTTTTAAATTATTACGACTTACTATAGGTAGATGTTCTAAAATAAACTTTCCATTTAGGTCTAATCCATTCTAAGAGCTCAGAATACTAACTATTACTAGGTACGGCTAAAGAGGTGTTACTAGATACGTCTAAAGAGTTTCTTCCTTTTTTATTAGCGCTTTAGACTAAATCCAAGCAAGCACTTAGAGCGTGGGCTGTCCCACGGTTTAATAGCAGTGTAGTTCCGTACGGTTGTTCAAGTAGGTACATCCAGCTCACAGATCCAACTACATTAAGTGCGAGATCTCGTACCAAAGTAATCGATAAATTTATGATAATACTTTACTACAATGTTGTATACATAAACCAGTATAATATCGGTATTTTCTTTGAAAATGCTACTCAGCTAACACTTGGTAGCTTTTCTGGTCTAATAACACACGAAAAATCAAATCTTTTCTGTTTATAATATTAGTTTAGAAGGTATTGCACATGTCATGTCAGCTGCGTCACAGAGTGAGGGTATCTTTATAAACTGTGCCAGCGTGAAACAGTATCAAATACTCTGAATAGCTATCACCCCGCAAAGCCAGGCTTATTCTTTTGGGCAAAAAAATGAGCTTCAGTCACCATAAGAGCAGTATAAAATAATAATCAGTTAATAAACTAGCTATTTAATTATTAATAACGGAAATACGTAATACAACAGAATAGGTAATAGTAATACGAAGACCGAATACTTAATGAAAATCCGAATCTCCGAAATAGATAAGTACACAATGGGGCTGATTCTGTAGTGCACAATCTCTAAACTAAACTAAAATTAGCATTACAAATATTGCTAACCCTTTCATAATACTCCCTACGGAAAGGGACAGAACTAGATTTAAAGATGCCATTTTAGTTTAGTTTAGAGATTGGGTTATACAGAATCGGCCACAATAATTATCAGCTAAATATTCGCGCAATGACATTAAAATTAATACACCACAGGCAAATTACATACATAATCTTACTTTAAACGGAAAAAAATATAATAAATGGCGCAATTTAGTTAACGACGCTGTTATCCTCGTTCCGTGATTGTCTCAGAAAACGTATTACTTATAGACTAAGAGATAACTGCATTTTTGGTAACTATCGCTAGAAAGGCTGATTCAGTATTAAGTGGATGCTACGCTCTTCACTGATGACGATAGTGAAGGTCTGCCCGCATGCCGATGGACCTTTCACTAGATATGGCCACTCAAAGACGTTTTATAGTTACCAAAAATGAACAATAACTAGAAAGGCTGATTCTTGTATAGTATTAAAGTATGCGCAGTACCTATATGAACTGCATAAAAACTGACGCTATTCATTGGCCCTTTCACTAGATATGGCCGCTCAAAGACGTGTTATGGTTACCAAAAATGAACAATAATTAGAAAGGCTGATTCTTGTATAGTGTTAAAGTATGCGCAGTACCTATATGAACAGCATAAAAACTGACGCTATTCATTGGCCCTTTCACTAGATATGGCCGCTCAAAGACGTGTTATGGTTACCAAAAATGAACAATAGTTAGAAAGGCTGATTCTTGTATAGTATTAAAGTATGCGTAGTACCTATGTGAACAGTATAAAGTAACGATATTCGACGGCTGGTTCGGGAGTTATAGTCAATTTAACATGTAAAAATACTAAGAAATAAATGATACATTTTGTGATTTACTTCCATCGTAATACTTTTCCATCATTCTTATCATGTCTGGTACCGACATAAGGTATACTATATATTATGACATTACATTACGTACGTATATATTATGGGAACATTAAAACTGAGATATACATATCTACTGTGTTGGCTTTTAATGGGCATATAAGAAAACACCACTAGTTTTATTTTATTCATTTTATTAATTGCGTGGCATAATGCAACATAGGAACTTCTGTATTGCCTTTGGTACAAAAATAGACAAAGATATTATAATCAAAGACCTATGGTAATAATATTAATCTACGGGTAATGGTAACGTTTCTTATTAGGAATTATTATAGAGTTAGAATACGTCTTACTGACGATTGAAATACACGAAATATATAATTATAAATAAATCTAATATAAAATCAACAATATATAAAATAATCGGAAACATGAATGCACTTATAAACATTCAAAATAACATATTATATGGCCTTTTAGAATTCTTAAATTTTAAATACAATCTGAGACCGGAAAATTATAGTAATGAGATATTTAAAACTGAATAAATCTAATATTTACAACGATTAACAAAATAATTAGAAACATGAATGCACTTATAAACATTCAAAATGACATAATAAATGGCCTTTTAGATTGCCTGTGATAATTCTTAAATTTTAAATACAATCTGAAACAGGAAAATTAATAGTAAGGGGACATTTAAATCTGAATAAATCTAATATAAAATCAACATCAAACAAAATAAACATGAATGTGCATATAAACATTGCAAATATCGCCTTTTGGATCGCCTGTGATAATAACTATTCTTTTTAATAAAATTAATATTCATTCTTCTTCACTATCTTCATCTAGGACCGTAGAAGCATCTGTAAAAATAATAAAAATAGTAGTATTGCTTAAGCAATCCTTAATAAAAGAATATGAAGCACTGAATTCATAAATCTTACCACTATCGACTCCTTCAATTGTATCGGATATTGTAACGTCAGGGACGGTTTTTGGTATTCGGTCTCCCTTAAACCAAAGTGGTACATAACAGCCATCTTTTTCTTCCCAGCCATAATCAACAGGTAGGAGAATAGATGGAGTCTTCTTAAATGAATTTGACCATATAATTCAATATATCTTCAACTGAACAATTTGTTGGAATGGAAGTGTAAGGTGTAGACAAGATCTGTTTTCTTAATATTTTAGCTGCAGAATTAAGCATTTCGTTTTCAACAATTTTACTTTTCATTATTGTATCTAATTGAGTACCGGTTTTGAAAATCAAATGCATGTTATTAATGTCTCTTATAGTAACTCTGTCTTTGAATGCTTCAATAATCTTCTTCTCTAACCTTCCTTGACGGATAGAACCTGCTTCTTCTTCAGAGTTTTCGCTAACTAAATTATTATACTTCTCCTGAATCGTCGAAAAAAGATATATCTCTTCATTTTTTATAATATCACTGTTTATAATATCGCAAATAACTTGGAATGCATGTTTGTGACAATTTCGTTGTAAGTGCCATGTCTTGTCTTCTGTATTCTCGAATGTTTTTGATTTTGTGTTACTAGTCATATTTTCTTTGTTTTTGATAAAGGTGGTATAACAAAATCTATGGTAATATACTAAGCCACCTGCCTGATTAACTTTATTTAATAAATCGTTCATATGTAAATGTGAAGCAATTTCTATAATATTTTGAACAACTGTGTCAGATTGCACTTTATGGACTTTGTATTGTATGCCACGGTATTTCTTCTTAATCAAGTCACAGAATAAGCATGTTTTTGGCGTACATTTGGCCGGAGTTTTATCTAAAGATACAACATCATGTACAGTTACAGGCGGGAATATTTCGATTTCATTACTGTGTTCTGCAATATCTGATATCATAGTAACATTTGATTTCCGTTTGCGTGAGGACTTACTAGCCGTACTCAAAGAAGACAAACTTTTTAAGGCGGTGAATTTCTTGTAACACAATGCATGGTAGCCACTTTGAGTCTTTAAATCTACCAGCAATTGAATATCGGCATACTTAAGATTGCGCCCCACACGAATATTCAATATATCACGACATTTCTCCAAGGTTTTCTCATTAAAAGGCAAGACTTTGTCTGTTTCCACAGTATTACAAAACTGACACAAAATTTCCTCATTTTCAGTCATCATGCACAGGTTGAGAATAACAATACACGATTTATGTTAGCGAAAATATCGCGGCGCGGCGTGGCGCATCGTGCCTAGACGTGACAAGACTGACGAGACTAGCCGCCAAATGTTAATGTATGCACCCAAAAATTTAGCCCTCTGGTGGCAAGTAAGTGAACCTTTAAAAATTCTTTGAATGAAATACTGAACGCACCTACGCCTGATGAGTGCCATAATAAACACACAAGTTAAAACAATGAAAATTACTAAGTAACTTAATCTACCTGACTATTCATAAACTGCTGACTGCTAAGAATTAATGAATGCTATGAATTAATCTTTGTGCGTTTGTTAATAGCCGCGGTCTAGACTCGGTCGCAATATCAGCAAGGAATTTCTAGGAACTTGTGAATGGTTCATAAAAACTAGTCGCCATATCGGAATTCGGCGTTACATCCGAAGTCGTTCGGCGTTACAGCCATATTATTTTCCTCTGAAAGTATTCTTTAAATTCAAGGGACTTACGTGTAACGTCGCTATAATCAAAAAATTGTTACAATAGAGGACGTTACAAATTATATCCACTGTAATAAATTTTCGAAAGATTTTTCTTTGAGCGGCCATATCTAGTGAAAGGGCCAATGAATAGCGTCAGTTTTTATGCTGTTCATATAGGTACTGCGCATACTTTAATACTATACAAGAATCAGCCTTTCTAATTACAGTGGATTTCATTTATTGCGACCTTGGTTGTAGCGACCATTTACCTATAGCGACGTTAAATCTTAGTCCCTTGAATTTAAAGCATACTTTAGTACAAAATTCATGTGGCTATAGCGCCTTTGGATGTAACGCCGAGTTCGGGTGTAGCGACTGTTTTTAATGAATCATTTGTAACAAATTCCTAGAAATCCCATGCAGATATTGCGACCGGAGTCGGCCGCCAAAGACACAAAGATTTCTTTCTTTCACAAACATTTCTTATCTTTTGTTTACATCCACACAGATGGTCTGCAAGTGTGGAGACCTTTACCTTTTGTTTATAGATATCAGGTACGCAGGTAGGGAAGCGTGTACGTTTCGGAGGTAAATTGAAGCAAACTAATATTACACATTTTTTTAAATGTACCAGTGAGTAATTATGTGTGCAAATATTTTCAATTATAAATGAATATAATATACACTATACATGTGTACGTGTCTGTATCTTTACCTTTGCCTGTAGCGACTTCCGGATATAACGACGAAAATAGAGTGGTCCCTTCATCGTCGTTATACCCGAAATCCACTGTATTGTTCATTTTCGGTAACCATAACACGTCTTTGAACGGCCATATCTAGTGAAAGGGCCAATGAATAGCGTCAGTTTTTATGCTGTTCATATAGGTACTGCGCATACTTTAATACTATACATGAATCAGCCTTTCTAGTTATTGTTCATTTTTGGTAACTATAAAACGTCTTTGAGTGGCCATATCTAGTGAAAGGTCCATCGGCATGCGGGCAGACCTTCACTATCGTCATCAGTGAAGAGCGTAGCATCCACCTAATACTGAATCAGCCTTTCTAGCGATAGTTACCAAAAATGCAGCCATCTCCTATAATATTACTGAGTTTGTACTTTTTGTCGTCCTATAAGGGCCTACGCAAACGACCGAAAAAAATCACCAATACAGCGCGGTAACAATTTAGTCGAAATAAATTTCGGATTTACAAAGACTATGTGAAAATTTCATTGATCTCCAACAAATTTTGCTTAGATCGGTTCAGGGGTTGATCCGTCAATAATACCTATCTGGACATGGTACAACTGCTGTGTTCCTTATTTTTCTAAACTGTAGCGAAAAAGTAATATATTATTAGAAAAAAACGATCAGCAAATATGCTACTCAGGTTTTTACTCTACGAGGACTGTTGGATGACGTCTGCATCGACCCTAAAGGAAGACTGGCGCAGAAAGTTTTCTTGCTCATATTATTATGAAATTCCATTGAAATATACCGCCTTGCAATACCTCGTGTTGCTCTTTTTACGAGGCTCGAGCTCTTGCTGTACTAAAACTTGTAGCTAAGTTCAAAGCTTTATTTTAATTTTCCTCTCTCGCCTTCGCCGTAGAAAAAACGGTGACTACTTTGCACGTGCCGGAAATAAAGTAGATTTTATAGCGAAGAGGCATTCGGACATCGCTGCGTCCCCCGTTTTGTCCGTTTTAATGTCTTTTATGTCGCCCTTTACGAATTATGTGCTTTTTAACATGCTTTACATTTCTGTAGGAACCCTCACTAATAAAAATGCATGCTTACCCTATACCGACATAACTACCGGTACATGGAGGGTTCGGTAAACCAAACGTATCTATGACAACAATTATTATTAAGAGCGGAGACATCCTACGGAGTGGATAGGATACAATATTAATGTGCGCGTGAAACGTACCTACCTATCGCTACGCGTCGGTTGAGAGCGACGTTTTGTCTTGTCATCTAGTATGAGCGCTCGAAAGCACACACTAATGCTCTCTTCCTAGTGTTTTCGACCTCATAATATGTGTATCGCTATTTATAAACGGGCATCTCGTTTAGTGACAGATTCGAATCCAAATGAATCGAATTACGAAGATATTTTCCTCCATTATTTGCACTATTAAATTTTATGCTTATGCCTGGCTAGGTACCTGAGTAATTAAAGAGTGATAATGAAAACCAAACTAGAATGATATTTTCTTCCATTATATTTGCACTAGCGCAGATCCTTGATAGGTAGCTTATACTTAAATACCACATTTACAGTAATGCTACGCTTGTATATTTGAAACAAGCATTTAAAACTGCTCAAACACAACTTTCACAATTAATCGACACTAAAGGTCCATAAATTATATCGATTTAGAACAATACGAATCACTAAACACAATAGGCTTTGGTACGGCAAAGCGGGAATGCCTATTTGTAAGTACCTCGGAACGTGAAGTTACGCTTACAAATTATTTACAATAATAATATTAATAATATTAATATTACTGGCAATTCAAAGGTTAGATAGATACTAGATAGATAGACTATAGATGCGTAACATAAGGGAAGTATAGTGAGTTAACAATCAAGCTTTTGGAATTCCTCAATCGAATTGATAAGGAATCCATAATGATCCCTAATATAAGTGCTAAAGTGTATCTGTATGTCTGTATGCTACGCTTTTACAGCCCACCTGTTTGACAGAAACTACCCGGAAATTTTCTAAAACCTAAATCCATGCGAATATAGTTGTGGGCACCACCAAAAAGCCTATAGTTTTGGTCATAATTTCCAATACTACCTAAGCCCATACTCTATATTTCTCAGTCAACAAAAAAGATTGCAATTTAGATATTAACTATTTTATTGGCCTTAGTCACGATTAGTAACGATGCACGTTACTAGTAGGGTAGCTAGGTATTATCTCGTTTATTACTAGTCTATATTATTGAAATGAAGTAACTAAACAGGCGGGTTATACAGGCAGAAGGAAGGAGGAGCAGCCCCAGGCTACTCATTTCCCGGTGGTCAGGAGCCCGCCTCATACTAACTAATCTCACGATTAAGTAAATCCAAACTAAGCATAATCATACCTACCTATCTAGCTATTACTTTAGCTACAGCTTTTCCGTTGTTTCGGCTTTCTATCGAAGTTGACTCCTGTTTTAACTTAATATTGTAACTTCTGATGCCTCTGAAAGCTAATGAAAATAAAGCGGTCTCATCTATGAGTAGTGGTTAATTTATCTCAGGGTCTCATAACTCATTAGGTAAACCTTACGTCTCACACATCCCTCGCCTCGCAATACAGATTGCGTGTAAATGAATTAGCCACTGGCTGTCAACTCTACCTACTCTACTCTATTTAAATTTTAAGTGTAATAAATTTTTTATAGCTTATAAATCTACAGAATAAATCTGTATCGATCACTTGTATATGTGTCCGCTTTACTACTTGAGATACAATCGGACCGTTCAGAGCTCTCGCATCTATAAGTCATAAAAACGCTGCGTCAGCGCCATAGATATTTTTCCTTATCCTCATTTATAGTCCTGGCGCATCAGCTCATGACCATTTCCCAAATGCGTTCTACATGTATACGGGCCATTTTGCCCAAGTTAGGGCGCGATCAGACTAGAAAAATGTATCAAAAAATGATAAAACCCAACTTTATAATATCAAGATAGGTATACATATCTACACTAGCAACACATGAACGGCACAAGAGCTCTGAAAAAAGTTGCTGGACGGCAAACTGAGGGGTCGTAAGGTTGAGAAAGACCTAGGCAGGTGATTGACTCACTGGAGAAGTTGATGTTGGAGGTTTTACTGTACTTATGTTCGATCAAACTAAGGCCATTAAATCGAAAAAACAGCTATTTTGCGATTATATTTTCAGCTGTTCAGCTGAAAATCAGCGCCCGGCATTATGCATTTGTAGGTATGATGCCTGGGCACACGGCTGAGCTGTACACCCATTCTGGGTTTTATCACAGACAAACATATTCTTATGTATAACTGTTTGTTAGGTAAATGTTTGTCTGTAACACCATTGTTGAATAAATGTATTTTCTTTCTTTCTTATTATATTATTGATAGTCTGGTGGAACTCTTATAACATACGCGGCGCTTTTCATTGTCTCAGCTGCCCGGTTGTGGGCCATCCACTGATTATTACCTCTGTTATGTGATAAGAATCCTCAATCGAACACGAATCTATTCTTCCGAGTCGATAAATTCCTTTTGTGTACTTTGTCCCTTAATAATAAAAAAATTTGTATATTTTACATGAACCCATAAAGTTTTTTTAGTCAGGCATTTATTACTCCTCACGTGTTTTTATCTCTTTATGATACGTTTACATTGAATAAGATAGTAGGTAATATCGAAACCAACAGTATATTATAGTGATATACGGTTAGATTAGGATGACATTACAATTTCATAGAATTTTTCCAGTTTTTTTTTTTATCCACTAGAAGTTAGCCCTTGACGTAGCCCACCTGATGGTAAGTGATGATGCAGTCTAAGGTGAGGTAATAGGTAGGTATTCATATTATATTAATAACTAGCTGATGTGTGTGACTTCGTCCGCGTGGTTTAAGTTTTTTGATTTCCTGCCGGAACTCCTTACTTTTTTGGGATTAAAATTAGCCTGTGTGTTATTTCAGTCTATAGTCTATCTCTGCGCCAAATTTCATCCAGATCCGTTCAGCCGTTCTGGCGTGATTGAGTAACTTACATTCATCCATCCAAACTTTCGCTTAAAAAATACTAGCTGATGCCCGCGACTTCATCCGCGTGGATTGAGGTTTTTTGGTTCCCGCGGGAACTCTTAACAAACATCCATCTATCCATCCATCCAAACTTTCGCATTTATAATATTAGTATAGACAAGATTTTATATATAAATAGGTACGAGGCACTCTTCAATAACCAACAAGGAGATTGTACATGGCTATCAACTGAACTCCCAAAAGCCCCAGATTCACGCAAAGCTTTCATTTATCCGACTGCGACAGCAAAGACAAAGTTATGTTTTTCACGCGTATCTGTCTAACTCTAAGCTATAGTTATAGGCTAGGTTTTGTTTTAAAAATAAAATAATTACGTCCCATATCAAATCAAATCAAAATCAAATCAAATCATCTTTATTCAAAATTGGTACCTACAAAGTACACCTTCTGAACGTCATGTTTATAAAGAATAAGAATTGATGGTGATAATTAACAACGGTATCTTATGACTAAAGCTACGAGGGTTCCAAACGCGCCCTGATCTGAGAAGAGCCCACAACAAACTCAGCCGGGTTTTTTTTTTTTTTTATTATCACCATCTCACAAATATAGTAAATTACTAAATTATATTTTTAATATAACACAATTAGCCGCTGGAACAATTCATACCCATGGTTGCCTATCATTCAAATAATCCTTTACACTATAATATGACTTTTCAATTAGTTTCCGTTTTACAAAAACTTTGAACTTGTTGAGAGACATCTCCAATATGTCTTCTGGGAGTTTATTATAAAAACGTATACTGCTACCGACAAATGAATTACTAATTTTACAAAGTCTAGAAGAGGGCACAACAATTTTATTCTTATTTCTTGTATTAACATTATGACAGTCACTTTTTTTCTTGAATTTATGCATGTTTTTATGCACATATACTAAATTTTCAAATATGTATTGGTTGTGGACTGTCATAATTTTAACTTCTTTGAATTTAGTTCTTAGGGACTCTCTAGGTCCCATGTTGTAAATGGCACGAACAGCCCTTTTCTGCAGCACGAAAACAGAATGAATATCAGCAGCATTACCCCATAATAATATGCCATATGACATAATGCTGTGAAAGTAACCAAAATATACTAATCTCGCAGTTTCTAAGTCTGTCAACTGGCGAATCTTTTTAACCGCATATGCAGCAGAACTGAGTCTGTTCGACAAGTCATCTATATGAGGGCCCCATTGGAGTTTAGCATCCAACGTTATTCCGAGAAAAACAGCGGTATCCACTAAATCTAATTCCTCATGATCAAGTTGTACAGTAGTTTTTACCTGTTTGACATTAGGTAATGTAAATTTAATACACTTTGTCTTTTTTCCATTAAGGAGTAGGTTATTCGCTTCAAACCACTGTACCACTTTAGTGAGAGAATTGTTTACTTCGTCAGGAGTTGCTTCGTAACGATTAATTTTAAACAAAAGTGATGTATCATCAGCAAACAATACTATCCCATGATTATCCTTAGCGAGATTAGGAAGATCATTGATGTAAATGAGGAACAGAAAAGGCCCTAAAATTGAACCTTGCGGAACCCCCATTTTTACAATCGATCCGGAAGACCGCTTTCCATTGACGTCTACCTTTTGTATCCTGTTTTTTAAGTAGGATTTCATCATATCCAGTGCTACACCCCTAATTCCATAATGGTGCAATTTCCTGACTAATGTTTCGTGATCAACACAATCAAAAGCCTTGGATAAATCACAGAAAACGCCAAGTGCATCACGTGACTCCTCCCAGGCTTCGAATATGTTTTGAATTAACTCAACACCAGCGTCGATTGTTGAGCGACCGCGTGTAAATCCAAACTGTTTACTATGTAATAAGTCATTGTTACCAAAATATTTAAGCAATTGAATTAGTATTAATTTTTCAAATATTTTACTGAAAGTGGGTAGTACAGATATAGGTCTAAAGTTAGTGGGGTCACTGGTACTACCTGATTTGAATAGAGGAATTATTTTGCTATGCTTCATTAAGTCAGGAAACTCGCCACTATCAATACAATTATTAAATATTAATGCTAACTCGGGTGCAACGATATCAATCAATGATTTTACAACGTTAACGGAAATGCCCCACAAATCATTTGTTTTCTTATTGTTAATTAATTTGAATGCTTTAATAACGTCAGAGCAGTTAACGTGACAGAATTTAAAAACGTTATTACATTCAGGCACGTTAACCTCCAGTAAAGTAAGAGCTGCATTTGGTGAGGAGTTCAACGATTCTGTGGTAGAAACAGGAATATCCGTAAAAAAGCCTTCAAAAACTGAAGCAACTTCGGAGTCCGAAGTTACAGATGTATTACCGACATTAAGTTTAAATTCAAAATTTTTCGGTGTTGCTCTTCCTGTTTCTTCATTCACTATGTTCCAAGTAGTTTTGATTACGTTGGAGCTATTTTTTATCTTAGTTTGAATATGTTTAGATTTAGCCACAATGCAATCTCTTTTAAACTTCCTGGAAAATAGTTGAACATGCTCCTTGAACTCATCACTAGTATCATACTGTCGCTCTGCATACAATTCATATAATTTTTGCCTATTTCTGTGTAATTCATTTGTTGCCCATTCACTAAAAACGTTTGCATCAGTAGTTAAGACCGTTCTGCTGGTGAATATTGACTTGAATATTTCACTGAAAGTGTTAAAGAATATGGTGTACATTTCATTAGGACTCAACCCATTTGGTAAAAAGGGGAGTTCCTTTGTAAGGCTTGTTCGCATTTTTTCAATGCGGTCCAACGTTACTGGCACAAAAGTTATTCTACGCTTTAAAACATTTTTCTTCAAATTTTCAAACTGAATTAATTGTCCACAGTGATCTGAATCTAATTTACTAATAATGTTTTTATAAACAGGTGTAATATTTGTAAAAATATTGTCTATGCATGTGGCACTAGTTGCAGTTATTCTAGTTGGCTCCATAAACATATTGGATAAGTTATAGGATTTGAACAGATTCAATAACTTGCCACTTACAGGGCTGTTTTCCAAAATATTTACATTAAAGTCTCCGCACACAATAAGCTTTTTGTTTGATTTTGAGAGTTTAAAAAGTACTTCATCCATTACCTTTTCAAAAAGTTCAAAGTTAGACAAGGGTGGTCTGTATACAGACACAACGATGAATTGTTCCAATTCGACTGAGGATAGTTCTATTGTTCGCTCAACAGACAGGCTCACAATATCAATTCGGTTTTTAAATTTAAGTTTTTTATTTAACAAAATTAACGAGCCACCATGGATAGCATTAGATCTGGTGAACGAACTACCAACCTGGTGATCACTAAAATTGAACATGTACTCATGGTTTTTTAACCAATGTTCAGTTACACATAAAATATCAATATTGAAATTATTTAAAAACAATTCAATCTCTAAATCCTTCCCTTTAATACATTGAATGTTTTGGTGAACCAGGTTGATGTTATTAGATTTTTTATTTTTTGTTTGCTTTGCGTTTAGTGTGTGCAAAGCCTTATTACAACTTGAGATTTTCAAGCAAGAGGAATCCTCCATTGTCTTCTTATCTAGTTTAAACTAAGGTTACTTGGATTTACATCCAAAATGTCAGAAATAAAACACTGCTCAATAGAAGCAGCTTGTTTAGCCACATTTTTGGCTAATGTTTGAAAAAAATATGATAGCGAAATAGCTATCTGTCTTTTAGAATAACAAGATAGTTTATACCTATCTTGATCCAAGTCATAATAAACTTTACCACACTGGGTACTTATGTCAACAACTTTAAATTTATTATTATAGGTACATAAATTGTACAATGTCATATTTAACTTATATCTATAGGTATTCTCTTGGTGTGGCAAAGTGTCGCAGTAAGGGAAGGTATATATTACAATATTATTAACATTTAATTTTTCCAAAGTTTGATAACATTTTTTCAATTCATATTCGTTAACTGTCCCTCTGCTAGCGACAAAGATGACTAAGTTTGTGTTCTGATCAAAACTATTTCTATTTTTATAAATTGACCTGACTATAGAAATTAGTCCGGCGTTAGGTGAACAGCAATTCAAAACCGTATGTCCCTGTAGATGTGAATGAAGTAGAATGCCCATACTACTACCAATTCCATCGCTATACATAAATGTTTTTGTATTGCATGTGCTTGGTTTTGTGTGAGTAAAGGAACTATTGGTATTTTGTTTAGGGAACCCGACACACACCTTCCTCAACTTTGAGGGTGATGACGCTGTAGACACAGACTGTGGATGACCGGCACCATCATCAGTACACTTTTTTTGAGAGGAGTTATTACTCTTAATACCAGTTAGCTGGTCAAGCTCATCTGTAGTCTGTGTATACTCAGACATCATATTTTTTTGACATGAGACATACTTAGCAGAAAGTGAACGTAAAGAAGCCTGCAATCTGGCTATTTGAACCTCTAGGATGTGTGTGTCTGATTCATAGTTTAATTTACAAATTTTTAGTTCATCTGTACACATCTTAATTTTGCCTAGTAATTCTAACCTATCCTTTTTTGGCTTCAATGTTTTAAATGAATAATTATGTTTATTTATTAACTTTTGAGTTTTCCTAATATATCGGTTTATTTTTACATATTTCTTTAGTTTTTTACTGCTACAGGGATAAACCTTTGAAGGGTTTGTATAATTGACCTGTGGTATTGGATGGTCAGTACAGAAAGTGGGCTCATCCGTTGTAGCAGTAACCAACTGTGGGGCGCTACCAACTAATTCCTCGAAGAGACTCTGGGTGTGCTGTGCTGTGGTGTTCTGTGCAGCTGTTTCCAACTCGGAGATCTTGTCGTGAGCCTCATCCAGCTGCTGGTGCAGTGCAGAGATCTGGTTAAGTGTGGCCTCGTACACAGCCCGGCACTCATCAAACCTATCCACGAGCTCCTGAAGGCGGTCACGCTGTTCGACTACGTCGTCGTACCGTATATGTAACGCCGATAACTCAGATTTCAACTTTTCATTACTTTTTAACATACCTAATAGTTCCTTTTCATTGTCATCTCTTTCGCTATTCAATTGGGCACATAACTCTTTACTAACCTTTAATTCCTTTAAAGCCAGCTGAAGTTTAGATTCTTCCTGGCGTGCCAAAGCTCTGCGGGTCATCATATTGCAGATCAAATGCAAAATAAGTAATTACAGTAAAGAGCAATGACCCCAGAATGCGAGATGACAGTTGTATCTTGAGATTGCAATTGTGTCGTATTGTGGGATTAACGAACAATTGCAAACACAAATACCGATTACGCATATACTGCTTAGATGTTTAATATTAAAACATCCAGCAATACGCAATACAAACACAAAATACACAGGATTAAAGTTACGCCAAGTTTGTAGGTACTAACCTATAACCGTTGTTAATTTTACACGTAATAGAAAACTTATTAGGCACTCGAACTATTAAAATATCTTTCAAAAACACTTTTTGTAACTTATATAATTAATTTTATTATAAATAGGCTGTAAATTATGCGTCTAAATAATAAATAAGATAAATTTAAATCGGGACAAATTTAAACAGCTGTTCACCCGGGTGTTGCCACACCAAAAAAAAAAAAAAAAAAAATATTGAATAGCAAGTCACAGAATAAGGCTTCTAAAATCAAAATGATATTGTTACCTAGACTATTTTTAGAGCTTAGAGATATTCGTATATATCTAAGCTGCTTTAGCTTTATCCCATCACGGTATTTCGTAATAGTACAAAGATGACAGTCTATAAACTCGATTTCACTTTTAAACTTTCCGGGGTCTCTATAAAAATACTTTTAATTAAATAGAAAAGTCAGAAGATGGGGGAGTGAGTCGCAAATCCGGGCCGGCTTACACCAGGATATTACGGATAAAACTTTCCAACGCGAAAACCGTTTTTTCCATCTTACAATGTACTTTGTAAGTACAATTTAGTATGAATATTAATTTTTTAATAAGTTTTAAAATGATACTTCTGTTTTAAATACCTAGGTCTAAATTCATTATGCAGATTTTAGATGGAATTGATTGTTTCACTTTATCCAGGAACTTCGCTCGCTTTATCCTTATACTTACTAATAATATTATTCATAAGTATGCGATAAAATGTCTGCCTATCTGCATGACTGTCTATGTGTCTCTTTGTCTGTTACGTTTTTACGGCTCAACCATTAAACCTATTTTAACAAAATTTTGTACAAAGATGAGTTAGATCCCGGGACGGACCAAAGTTTATTTTTGTCCCGGAAAACCAAAGAAATCCACGTGGACAAAGTCGCGAGCCTTTATTAACTAATAAATATTCAAGTCCGCATCGCATCACGCAAACAACTATCAACCCTGAATAAAAAAATACTGCTTCAACTTAGATCAATAAATCTTTACTTCTTTACTAATATTTTTGATGCGAAAGTCTGTCTGTTTGCTTTAACGGCCCACCTTTACAAACAATTTTAATAAAATTTGGTATGGTTGCATCCCAGGGAATGACATAGACTACTTTTTATCCGGAAAATTAGGAAGTTCTCTAAACTTAAACAATATGGTATACAACTAGTAAGTTACCATCTAGTAATTATTTATCTACTAGCTGATGCCCGCGACTTCGTCCGCGTGGATTGAGGTTTTTCGGTTCCCGCGGGAACTCTTTAATTTTCCGGGATAAAAAGTAGCCTATGTGCTATTCCAGACTATAATCTATCTCTGTGCCAAATTTCATCCAAATCCGTTCATCCGTTGGAGCGTGATTGAGTAACAAACATACATCCATACATCCAAACTTTCGCATTTATAATATTTATTTGATGACCTAGAATATGCTTGAATTTAAAGCAAATTCCGAGAGCCTAAAGTGAAAAATTGCTTGTACTCTTTAAATTCAAATATTAATTAGGGAATAGGTCCCTATTCTGTGCTAAAACCTCGGTGAATCAAATCTTATCGCATCCTAAAAATCGCTTCAGTAACTTCAGCGTATAGGAAAAATAAGAATTTCTCACACGTTCTCCACGAGTTAGGGAGTAACAAATGAGACGGAGAAAAATCTACGAAATATGTGCTTTGGGTTGATTTTTCCCCTGAGGCCTCTTAGCCTGTTGCGACTTGCGATTACTTACGTGTGTCGCAATTAATGATGCCAATATATTTAGCGCCAAGTGGCAGAGGACATTCGTTAGACTTACGAACTACGGACTTTATTGTAAAACCAGCTTCATTTAGGTTCCAACGTATTAGAATAGTGAGATTTTCTTGTCTTTTAGTATTTTTTTATGCAATATTTTTTTCTTTAATCTCATATTAATGGTCTTTATGACTAGTATGTCTAGTTTTTATGACTAGGTATGTACCTACGGCTAATTAGGTACATGCCATTTGCCAACAACAAGCAATGTCTTGTATGTGCTTCTTAATAACATCATCGCAAGAAATGTTTCTCCTGATTGTACCTAGTTAAATTCTCGGAGTACCTTCATTTCGTAAGTTTCGTTAGAGATGTGCTACGTTGCTAAGCTACGGATGTAAGTTAAACCCACCAATAGGAACGCTTGATCTAATGTCTAGCGATCACCTAGCACATCTCTGGTGGAAAACCATAAACTAGTATTATCGCTACAATCTAAGGAAATATTAAACGTCAAACTTATCTGACCCATGGAATTAGGAATTACTCAGTCGTAATTCCTAATTCCATGCTCTGACCTGATGTCAAAAAACAAAAAAAACAAAAACTTCAAAAAATTAGTTCCAATTTTGGCCACCGGATCAGGTAAGTTTTACGGACTGTACGTTCTTTTCTACCAGTAATCCGACGCAGACCTCTAACCAGAGCCTTGGGGTGACAGAGCCTTGACGGTAGAGGGTATCTCCAAGGGAGAGGGAGGGGTATATGAAGGTGTAGGATGGAGCCTGGTCTGAATCTGGTCTGGTCTGAATTGTATGGACATCAGTCCAATTTATTACGCTGTGGCAGTACCTTTGTTAAATACTTATGTACAGTTATTAGATACTTATATCGTATTCTCTATGGATAAATTTATTTGCAGGCGCCACAGAAGGAGTGGGACGAGATTCAACCCCGGGGCCTCGATAAGTTTCAAATTAATACAACACGCACAATAATGTATTTGTGTTAACTCAAATACACTACGCTTACTAGATGATGCCCGCGACTTCATCTGCATCGAAGAATAAAACGTGATAAGGATGGTTTTCTATGTTAAAAAGTTTTTACTAAGGTATACCTACCGACGCGACGCTTAGCTAGAATGGTGGTGGCAATCGTGGCGATGGTAGAATAACAGGTCATAACTTGGTAAAGGTGGATAAGGTAGGAATGATTTTTTACACCGATATTGGTATTGTACCTGGTGGAAAAGGTACTTGCTTGAGCCAATTAGTTTTCAACACTACTAGCTTGGATGAAATAAATAATTGATAAATTGAATAAACTGGATGACACAACTTGGTTCCTTACTGGTGGGCTTACCAATTAATATACTGCCTTAAACTTTAAATATCTACCCTTTATTAACCTACTAGATGATGCCCGCGACTTCGTCTGCGTGGATTAATGTGTTTTGATTCCCGCGGAAACACTTTAATTTCGCGGTATAAAAAGTAAACAATGTTCTTCCCCGGGATGCAAACTATCCCTATACTAAATTTCATCTAAATCGGTTGAACAGGTGGGCCGTGAAAGCGTAGCAGACTGACAGACATACTTTCGCATTTATAATATTAAGTAGTATGGATTCCACTGATCGCGACTGACCCACTTTTTTACCCACCATCACCGAACTATTCATCAGATCTTATTATTATCTAAAAGAAATTCACGTAAGATAAAGTCACTTATAAAATCCGTAAAATTTCAAAGCATTTTTATGATAAGTCGCATCCGCAAACACAGATAATAAAGTATTTACTCATTTTCATAAATAAAATAAAAAAACAATATCACATAAATACATGATACAGCGATTTATGATCACATACAAAATTAGTCTAGATACATAAAAAAGCTGATACCAGTTTTATGGGAAAGAATTAACATACGAAGCGTGAAAATACGTGGATGGCGAGACGAGAACTTCTCATATATTTTTACATAGAGATGCCATGTATCTACTAGAGGCGATGTGTGTGTGTATAAATTGTGACCTGGCTGGTGAACTAGTGGCCAAGTATTCCTTTTCTTATCAGTAAATAATATTGCTATTACATAATGCTACTGTTATGGTATTCCATATTGGTAAAAAGAAGGTACAAGCGACAAAACTAACGTCATGGAAGTGATATTTTAGGTTAAGCACTCAAAAATATTACTTCCAATCGTCTTCTCATTATCGTCTTCTTCATATTATGGATGTGTCTCTTAGTCTTCTCAATAGTGATTTGATCGCAAATTAATCTTTTAAAACTGCAGCTCTAAATTATAACGATCGGTTTATTGAATAATTAAACAACTGGCTCATGATCTTAAGCCAGGATGTCGTTCTGCCCCGAGTTGCATCTTGCACACTGCCATTGCCTAGCTAACGGTGTTTGTGCTTTTTAAGTCTGGTGAGTATTGCTTCTGTATCTCTAAAGTCCACAACTCATTGAATTTTTATGAAAGTCGTTTTTGGCGCGAGGCCCGTATGATAAATGGCGACCCTTCACACGGGATTTGATGTAAACCCGATTTCGCAAAGTTGGCTTCAAATATGCTCACGATAAGAGCAATTTCACCTCAGTATTAGCAAGTAGCTGCTTGGGAATTTACTGGCGAAAAATTTGCTTTGAAATATTATGCGAAATTAGTTTTTACACGCGACTATGTCTTCAAATATTTAAATATTTTAAAGTAGATATTTGACGAGAAACCGCCTGATAATTTATCTTTAAGAGAGACCCTAAAGTCAGCAGCAGACGTTCGTAGATTGACGATAATATAATATCCTGAGAATGTTAGCGGGGAAGTTCAACTCGCCGATCCTGTAGCACTTTTTGAAAGTACTAGTTAGGTGAAATCTGTCATGCCATTATAGTTTTAAATCCCATAGTTGTAATCCTTACCTTATAATGTATAATGTACGTACTAACAAATGGGCCTTTTGGTTGCCTTAATAAAGAAATTTGTTTATAACCACGAATAACTTGTCTAATTGTTTCCCCTGTCATGCTAATCTATCTATGTCAATTGCTTATATCTAAGCTATCTCTGTTGGTCCGATCAGTTCTTAAAAAGAAGAAGTATCTAAGTAACAAAAAAATTGAAATTCTCAACGCATTTATACTTTTAAAAGACCTAGGTCCTTTCAAAATAGACCTGACGTAGTCTAGTAACTTGAGATTTTGCATGTTGGTTCGCTCTGTTAGATAGACCTCATCAAGTCATCAACCCACCTAAGGCCAGAAATCTACTAGCTATTGACTTATATGTGTAGTATACATATAAGTCAATGATACTAGCAGATACTTAGAACTTAGTAATTTACTCGTAGCTCTGACAAATCACTTGCACTTACCTACTTAGCTAGAAAGGAATTTCCGAATCTAAATTCTAGCGAAATCGGTGTGGGTCAGCTTAGGTATCCTTGCAACTATCCATCAATGGAAAAGGGCATATACCTATGTATAAAAGTTGCCAAACGAGTATCTTATCTTGAAGTGTCCTATGATGGAGCTGGAAAATAGCGGATGCACTTAGATATCGGCAGTTTTAATAAATTTAAGGACGCAAATGGACACAAAGTTACGTACCTAATTGAAACTGACATATTATTTATATTTATTTATTTATTTATCCACTATAAGTTAGCCCTTGACTGCGATCTCACCTGATGGTAAGTGATGATGCAGTCTAAGATGGTAGCGGGCTAACCTGTTAGGGGCATGGCAGTTATATTAAACCCATACCCCTAGTCGGTTTCTACACGGCATCGTACCGGAACGCTAAATCGCTTGGCGGCACGTCTTTGCCGGTAGGGTGGTAACTAGCCACGGCCGAAACCTCCCACCAGGCAAAAAATATAAGTTTGATGTAATAATTTACTACAAGTTATGTGTTTATGAGTTTATGACTACGAGTGCACCCATGTATTTAAACAAGCGCTATTTATCAAAGCAATGAATAAATTTTCAAACAATATTCAACGACCATCAATTCAATTTGAGCTATCTTAGAGAAAGTTTCTATTTATTCACGGTTGGTTTTAAGTGGATCGCACATTAGGTGCAGAGGATATCTACGTTCACGGACAGGAGTGGAGTAGTAGATATAGACGTGTCATTACGCTGCCTCAGGCCTATATTGCGCATTATAAGAAAATTTCTTGTGTCTTATGAATAATGTCCTATAAGAAATTCAGCCGCAATGGTTGCCTGTACACATTGTCACATATTACAAGATAATTTTCTAGTGTCAGATCAGACACGCGCATACAAAATATAACACATTACTCATAAGACACAAGACATTTTTTTATAATGCGCAATAGGCCTCAGACGAAGATCGATCATTCGAGGCATCTCATGCAAAGCAACCTTAGAAGCTACGCTAAGTGCAGTTCCAACTGTCTTAGTTTACCGGCTTTTGCGGATTACCTTTAATGTGCAATCAGTTCTACCTACTTTCAGTTCTACAAAATTTTCAACATAAATTGGATTTTAAATTATGGTTCAAGTAGAGACCGGCTAGCCGCTAGGCGATATTTTACACTGCATTAATTTTTAGGTGAATTTCTAAAAGCCTCACGTCACTCTTCCAAAGCCCTTATATAACGATGGCGTTACAAATTTTCACCTGAATAATTTATACCTATCGCTTGGACTTGAGTTTGGGCTAACCGATTTCTTTGAAGGGTTTCAAGAAATCGGTTTATTGTATTGTATTCTACTACTATATTTAATTGTATTGACTATTGAGGTATAGTTTCTTAATGAATAATAATATTTGCTACTAGAAAATAGAGGCCAACCAATAGTGTCGATATACTTGAGGAGCATTTCCTCACTGAAGAACCTTATTATTGATAGAAAAATCTATAGTTAGTCCCTACCTTTTGCTACGGTTAGGCGTGGCGGTTGGCAGTGAAATAATGATGGATTCAAATCACCAAATTACTACGACAAAGTGGCATCAGCTGTTAAAACTGTTTAGCTAAAACCAAGGATTTATTCATAGACAAAAAATAATAAGCCCGCGGCGCCACGTCTCCGCCACTCTCCATTTCTGTTAAACAGCATCTTAGATTCACTTAACTCTAGGTCTACGCTCTATATTATGGGTTTCTTCACACATTATTCACGAAATGACGAAGTGTTATTCGTATGCGTAATACGAGGCCTATATAAACCTCCAAATGAATTATTGCCTCAATTCCGCGTACAGTCTGGAGCATCGGCATTGGTTCAACATAACAATCGTAAAACACAACACAACACCGACGAAGTTAGCATTACAAAATTTATATTACCCGGTCGTTGATATATAAAAATCAAAGACATTAAACCAGTGATTTACCTATACCGATACAAAATAGGCGATTAAACGTTGTTAAAGACACAGTCTTCATAGTTTTTGTGTATTTGTGCATCGATAGCACATGATATTATTCTGTATCCATCACGTCTCTGATCTCTTTACAATACAAGCTGATGCCCGTGACTTCTTCCGCGTGGATTGAGGTTTTTGATTCCCGCGGGAACTCTTAAATTTTCCAGGATGAAAAGTTGCCTATGTGTTATTCTAGACTATAATCTATCTCTGTGCCAAATTTCATCTAGATACGTTCAGCCGTTCTGGCGTGATTGAGTAACAAACTTTCGCATCCATCCAAAAACTTTCGCATTTATAATTTTAGTATACATAAGACATGAACCTCTTCAAACTTTTTTTATATAACTTTCAATGTCCCAAATATTTGGTCAACGTTAGCAGTCTTCTGAAAACTGTATTGAGAAGTTGAAATTTTTTACAATTACATACTTAATGAACACTAGCGATGCCTAATTAATGCAAGCGCCGCAAAAAGTAGGTACTCAACGGAATGAGAGCTTAATATCTTAAATTGTAGCTTTTTTTATTAGCCGCTTTTTCCTTGAGGTTTTACCGTAATACCTACTACTGACACCATATCTCTACGGCCAAGCAGCGACTTAAAATTCTCATTAAAACTCAACGCGTTACTCAATTTGCCTGCCTAGGTACATAAGATTTAGGTACCATTACTTAATTGGAGATAGAAGTCAAATCCTTACAAGGAAGTTTATCCAGCAGTCGACAAACTGCATTCGACATCTTTCGGTAAGACAACCACAGCGACGAACTAACAAAAAAAATATATAAATCTTGTATTTTGTATACCAGTAGGTATATGCCCGGGCCAATCACGCCTCTGGCAAATTGATAAGTGGGTTGTTTATCAAACATCTTTTCCCGGTAATCTCCTTGCAGATCTAAATATAATGAGCGCCGCTACGCCAGCCGGCTGCCGTTTTATGGCAAAAGATTCTAAATTATATCCTAAGGGGACAAATCTCATCTCGACTATAAAACACGATCTTTTGAATTATAATAGAGTTACTCACGATATAGTGTTGCACAAAATTAACTATCTTATCGATAAGATTTACACCCAAAATCACTAATTGTAAATGGCAGAAGTTAAAGTTTCATCCCAATTTTTACGCAATTTGATTTAGATGGGTCTCATTATGTCAGGGACCTGGGACTCCAAAGGCTACTTTTATCCGAAAAAATGAACGGTTTCTAGTATGCCCCCAGAGAACACCACTCTCTGAAGTCTTGACTGACCGAGTTCAATAGGGATGATGACAACTCAATCAAATCAGCAACTCTTTATCAAACTTAAAAACGCACCTAGTATGGAAGTTGTATGAAATTCAAAACCTAAATCCACGCGGACGTCGTCGCGGGTATATCCTTTCACCACACTTTCACTATCGTTTCCTTTAACGTACCTACTTTAGACTGCCCTTAAATTAGTTTTTCATAAGCGACAATGTACTTAAGTATTAAATAAAGTCGATGGTATGAAATGAAAATCAATTAATCGTATCGATAGTACGAGCAGGTATCTGTACAAAATAGTAAATAGATAGTACTACTAAAATCTTCATAAAATCGATGTTTATCGATATTAAATCGATTTATCAGCAACACTATAAAACACGATCGCTTGAATTTCAATACGATTAAACACCTCCGTTTCCGTCTACCGTCTACCTGGGACGACGCTAAATTGAATAAGCCTCTTGATTACAGCTATCGCACTGATTGATTGATGGCATGTCATTTGGGACGCGTGTTTGTGCCTTGTGGACTTTGTTTAGGAAAACCATAATGATAACACATTATAAGTCCGTCAAACCTATCTGGCCCGGTCTCTGTGGGCCCGGTGGCCAAATTGGAACAAATTTTTATGCCTATTTAGTTTTTGTTTTTATTTTACTTTTCATATCTACTAGCGACGCAGTCACCGGGTCAGATAAGTTTGTGGGACTTATAGATCGCTTTAAAATATTATTAGATCTTGGATATTTTTTTATGTGTACCTACCTAGCTACAAAAAGATTCACTATCCATACTTCCATGCTTACTAATATTGTAAGTGGGAAAGTGTGCCTACCTGTCTGGTACGCTTTCACGGCCCATCTGTTCAACCGATTTTGATGAAATTTGCTACAGGAATAGATTTTTATCCCGGAAAATTAAAGAGTTCCCGCGGGGTTCAAAAACCTAAATCCACGCGGACGAAGTCATCTTGTTTATATTATTGAAAGCTAGAATCATCTCAATGAAAGTTTGAACACGCCTGTGATAATGCAGGTAACGCGTTTTTTTTTTAAATTTCTTCATATTCTCATGATGAAAAGTAGCCTCGATCACTCCCTGCATAGTCCTTTATTATATCAGCGAGAGTGCAATCGAAATAGGTTCAGCCGTTTTGTAGATTAGATATTCATTATATTTTTAGATATTCACTTTTACCTTGTTAACTTGTTATAAATAGTAACAGTAAACTAGAGTTTAAGATGTTGTTAATGAATAATGATTAAAGATACTTGTAAAATAGCGTAAATTACTTTAAGATCTGTTCATTTGGTTGATTGTTGAAATGAAATACACTACAAAGTCATCGCTAAAAGCAATGGTAAAGTTAAATAATGGCCATGAATTATAATATTGTTCGAGCGGAAGCAAAGAAATGGATCCAGGAAATAGACGCTATTCTTTAGACGCGCGAGAACTGTTTGGCGCCTCCGAAAAGAGAATAAAAAATATTTGTGCTGTTACATAAATCTTATTATGGGAAACAGTAAAGTTTTTATATTTTTGGCTACGCGATTGTACATAATTCTTGGATAGGGAAGAGAATAAATTATTGTGTACATTATAAGGCGCAGTTTACGCTACCAATGAAGGTGGTAGGAGATAATTATAAGAAATAGGACTGCAATGCTAATACATAAATTGGCATTGCAATCAATGATGCTTGAATCACAGTCCAGTTATTATATATTATACTAGATGATGCCCGCGACTTCGTCCGCGTGTACGAAGTTTTTTGATTCCCGGGGAAAATTTTCCGGGATAAAAAGTAACCTTTACAAGTACATCCCCCGGATGTACCTACCTCTAAAGTTCTAAACCTTTCATCAAAATCAGTTGAACAGATGGGCCATGAAAGCGTATCAGACAGATAGGCACACTTTCCCATTAACAATATTACTAAGCTTGGAAGATGGATAGTGAAGTAGTAGTACTTCGTACTTAGTGCGTAGCAGACAGACTCACTTTCGCATTTATATTAATAGTATGGCTGGCTGATCGCTGGCTTAAATCTTATAAGTTTCGAGCAGTTACCTACGTGTGGATTTAGAAAGTGTCAAGCGTGAGCCTGCATGAGCTGTGATCATAGAGTTAAAATATAGGCTGTGAATTGTGATACTTAAGTGAGTACCTACTACCAGGACTACATATTATAATCAATAATGTACAAAGGAGAAGGTAGCGCAACTTTGCACCTTGCAACTCACCTGCGAAGCTACCATGTAAAATTCGCAGTTTGAATAGACTTAAGCAGTCTCTGAAATGGGAAGCTTGCATTTCAGGAAAGAGCTATAAAACTGGCGTCGACAGCTGTGCTCAATGTCTGGAGGAACGTGACACGCGCCTTAAAAATATGATATCTACATAAAAGAGGAAAAGGCTTTCGAGGAAATATAATATAAGTGTCGGAAACTTTATACTTAGATATTTTGCAGGCGCAATATTTTAAGCTCTACGATTTGTCTTTGATAACAATTGAAATCACACAAAGTTGTAGTTTTATTATGTAAACATTTTTTTGAATTGCAATAAAAGGAGACACGTACAATAATAATTTGGATCAGAGAGATCTAGAGAGAATTGATAAACTCTTAAAGTCTTAGTCTAAAAACAAATTACTGGCACAGAAAATAATACCTATCTATTATTAGTACTAAGAACACGGGGTAAAATACAAAGGACAATGTGCGGACACATCGTGCGATGAACCGACAGACGTTGCAGTGCTGGCGTTGGCTGTGGCGTTGGATAGTCGACCCCACACCGGTAAGCGCAGGCGATGGCAGATCCCTCACAAGGCATCATACAATACTGTGACTAGGTAGACAAACGACGTCGAACTAGTCGCAGGGAGTCACTCAATAAAGCAAGACCGCGATGTATTAGTAACTATTACCTATTCTGTGGTATTAGAGCGTATGTCAGTCCTGACAAAAGACCTATGTCCAGCAGTGAACGTCTATCGGTTGATGCCGACGAGGAAGCTGATCAAAGTTTAGAAGTAACATTACTTTAATATAGACTGGTCACTATTTGATCATTACGATAGTGAATAAACGAGCTGCAAGAAAAATAACCTACTTCAGATAAGAGTTCGCCCATAGTCTATCGTCGATAACACTCTTGGTAATGGCCGATTTGCCAGTAAAAAACGTACCTACGAGAGACGTAGAAAAAAAGTAAGGGACAACGATAAGGCTGTGAGCCCTCGTTATCTCGGGTCATAAATTACCATGACACCCTCGGGGGCAGGTAGGTGCGGGTACTACGAAACTGTACGGGGATACTAGGAAATGAACTCGCTGCGTGATCCAATTGTGGTTTTAGATGCATTCGATTTATGAGCACCTATAAAAGTCGGGGTTTAAATAACTACGTAGACAAGGATGTTCAATAGAACATCGAGGAAGTGGGCGATTTTATTTGCGTTTATAAATAGCATTCATGCATTTTCAGAAAAGTTAAGTGGTTATGGAACTATTATATTCGAAAACTGTTTGTAATTGCGATAATAGCACAGAATAGGTAATAGATAATAGGTTTGTCGTTGGTGTAGGTATACGTGATCGAGAAAAATACGAGGAAGATTGTTTCCATTATATCACACGTGACAAGCCTCTGATGTAAAATATTTTCTTTTATTAATAAATAAAACCCGATTATAACTCACGTGTTTTGTCGGAAAGTGCCCGACTAGTTTCGATCTTTTCCGACAGAACACGTGAGTTTTAACCAGGATATACTTATAATTATAATGAATATTACTCACGATAGTTTAAACGTTAAAAGTATTTTCTTTTGATTTCTAATAAATAGCAGTAACAATTATAATTGAAAAAAAATGTGTTGTGGGTTCCTGCATGCTTACCCAATATTATTATGAAGATACTAGATTCCGTATCGATAGCAACTTTACGAGTTATGTTTGTTTATCAAAGTTTGGCGATAAATCTCACCACTTCCGTCTCTCGACGCGACCATATTTGACAGCCTAATACATATCGCCACAATATTCGGACGACATTTCAAAACAATCCTTTGTTTCAAAATATGTATAACTGCAGTAAGTCCTTGTGGTTGTAACAATAAGGTTCAAAATTCTGAAATTAGTCGTTTAGAAGGTGTAGGGTTAAGTTTGTTTGTCTGAGTTTTGACAAATATCTGCAGGTGACGTACCGCGGTTTCCCTGGCGGATGCGTTTGACATATTGCTTTGATAGCGTTTTGGTAACATGCGGGAGTCATAAATTATAACCTACCTATGGACTATGGAAATGACGGCTGGTTTCCTATGACACATTGTAGTTAAGGAGAGCTGTATGGCATCCAACAATGGATCATAATAATATCTGGTAGCGGGAAGCCTCGATCGTTATTATCGGGTGGCATTCTTTTGGATCCATTGTACAATATTCGTGAGGAGTAAAAAAACATAACATACATAACACGTATGAAGCGATGTTACTGATTGGTGCTCAATGAATATACATAATCAAAGCTCAATGAATACCTACTCAATGAAAAATATTTCTAAGTTGCAAGGCAATGGTTTGTGACTTTTCATGATTGGAAAATACCTACCCACATTATTAATTTATAGACTTTTCTGCATTATGCAAATAGTCAGCCTCAGTCAACAGCCATACCAAGTTAAGACCTTTTCTGCAACAAGAACCTCTAATACTCGTATGTATCTTTTTCATTCTAAAAGTTCTATGTATAAGTACTTATTAGATAAGTACCTATGTGAATTAATACACCTGCCCTGATTACCGTCTCAACTATGTTGGCTAAATCTAAGACAATGCTCAACCCAATTAACAGTGTAATATCTTGCGCTTCTCAAAGTATTAAAGTAGCTTCTTTACTAAAGCTTATTACAGAGCCAATTAAGGAAATGAATGAGGAAAATTTTCTTAGTAACTCCGTGACTCCCCCTGTAGAGATTTCTTAGGGCTGACACATTTTAATGGAAAATATGACGAAGTAGTTTTATAAGGGCATAGTAGGTACCTATAATAATAATCATATTATACTAGTTAATATTATTATTATTGTATTGTTTTGTTGGTTTGTCCTTCAGTCACACCGCTATAGAGCAACGGATTTGCATGGGTACAGTTGAGGACCTGGAGAGTGACTTAGAAAAATTAAGGAGTTTCCACTTTCCGCAGGATTTAAAAAAAACTTAAACCATGCGGATGAAGTCGCGGGCATTAGCTAGTTCTACATTAGTGGAAAATACTCGTATATTTATCTAAGCTTATGAAGTTTTCTAGCTTGTAGTAGGTAAATAGCAATTTTGGTTATGTGAGTAGGGAATAATCACTAAACAAGCTACGTGTGCTGTAGGTATAATGTATGATTGTATTGACGTCATTCACGCCTGCCAAAATAAAGAAGCTGCCTTTTAATCAAAAGCATTATGAGGATCGTCTAGTTGTAAATTTTCATACAAAAAGCGATAACGTTTTTCTTCCCGTAAATGTTGTACAATTTTCATAATTTTTAGAAATGTTGCAGATACAATGAAGAACTATGCTCGTACGTTTTAATTTTAAAGAAATATTGCTTACTAGCTGATGCCCGCGACTTCGTCCGCGTGGATTTAGGTTTTTCGGTATTTTCCGGGATAAAAAGTAGCCTTTGTGCTATTCCAGACTATAATCTATCTCTGTGCAAAATTTCATCCAGATCCGTTCAGCCGTTAGAGCGTGATTGAGTAACAAACATCCATACATCCATACATCCACACATCCATACATCCATACATCCATCCAAACTTCCACATTTATAATATTTATTTGATGTTAAGTTATTAGCGTCTAAATATCCATATTTTTGACCTAAAAACTTCCTCGAGTATTTTAATTTTTTTAAATTTAACTAAACTAAAATAAGAGCCTAGATTAAGGTGTACTGAATCTAATGAGACCAAAATTGTCTAATTTCGTAAACGTTTGGGGGGGTAAAAACGTTTTCACCCGAAACAATATTTCAAGAATAAAATGTAGGCCTACTGGACTTGCAACTCTCTCTATCGCACGATACGGAGAAGGCAGCGAAGCGTTGTGAAATAGATAGCATTATTGAAAATACCTACTCGCGTCGCGTTTCGTCACTAGACGATAGTCTTAATGATAACAGTTACTATTTTATCTATAGGGGTGGTAAGAGTAAGAAGAGAAGAAGAAGAGGTGGTAAGGGTAAGAGGCAACCCTGAGTATACCTATTTCTATATGCTTAATAAGAACTGACAATCAGTTCAAGGGGCTGCATGATATCGATCTGGTGAACAATGAATATTGATAATCTAAGCCTTTTGTAGCACCTCTGGCTTTTACGAATATGATGCTGAGTAAGCAGTTTTTTACTACAGAAACATTAGTCATCATACCTTTGTCCTTATTTTATAGCATTGTGATGCACCTGTCCGTATCTATTACAAGCAACTTTGGAAGGAATTGACGATTTGAATTTCCTTAGCGAAATTTTGAGTCTTTTCTAGGGCAAAAATATTCATAAAACTGACACGAAACGTAATACTCATGAGTAATACATATAAGATTGATACAATCATATCGCTGCCATGTCTTGCAGCGGGGAGGAAAAATTGGATTACAACCTGATCGAATTAGGAAGTTCTTGGATATTTCACATTTTCCCGCACCCGACGCATTGCGAAAATCTCGTCTCTGACTCTAATAGAATAGTATGGGAACTATGGATGGAATGGAATCGTGTTACAGCACTAGCAAACGATATAAATTGTAGATACATTACAACCTACCTATTTTAGACCTACTAAAATATTATTTACTAGCTGATGCCCGCGACTTCGTCCGCGTGGATTGAGGTTTTTTGGTTCCCGCGGGAACTCTTTAATTTTCCGGGATAAAAAGCCTATGTGCTATTCCAGACTATAATGTATCTCTGTGCCAAATTTCATCCAGATCCGTTCAGCCGTTGGAGCGTGATTGAGTAACAAACATCCATACATCCATACATCCATACATCCATACATCCATACATCCATACATCCATACATCCATACATCCATCCAAACTTTCGCATTTATAATATTTACTAGCTATTACCCGCGGCTTCGCTCGCGTGGCTCAAGGGAACAATAACTGAGTTTTATGTGAAAGATTGTCAATTATCAACTTAACTGTGACTGCCTGTTTGAGACATTTCACTCAGCGCTCTGAACTCTGCACTCTGAACTCTGAACCCTGCACTCTGAACTCTGAACTCTATACTCTGAACTCTGAACTCTGCACTCTGAACTCGAAACTCTGCACTCTGAACTCTGCACTCTGAACTCTGCACTCTGAACTCTGCACTCTGAACTATGCACTCTGAACTATGTACTCTGAACTCTGCACTCTGAACTGTGACCTCTGCACTCTGAACTCTGCACTCTGAAGTCTGAACTCTCCATTCTGAACTCTGAACTCTGAACTCTGCACTCTGAACTGTGACCTCTGCACTCTGAACTCTTCACTCTGAACTATGCACTCTGTACTCTGCACTCTGAACTCTGACCTCTGCACTCTGAAGTCTGAACTCTGCACTCCTAACTATGCACTCTGATGTCTGCACTCTGAACTCTGCACTCTAAACTCTGACCTCTGCACTCTGAACTCTGAAGTCTAAACTCTGCATTCTGAACTCTGAACTCTGAACTCTGCACTCTGAACCCTGCAGTCTGAACTCTGCACTCTGAACTCTGAACTCTGCACTCTGAATTCTTAACTCTGCACTTTGCACTCTGAACTCTGATTTCTGAACTCTGCACTCTGAACTCTAAACTCTGCACTCTGAACTCTTCACTCTGAACTCTGCCCTCTGTACTCTGAACTCTGAACTATGCACTCTGAACTCTGACCTCTGCACTCTGAACTCTGACCTCTGCACTCTGAACTCTGCACTCTGAAGTCTGAACTCTGCACTCTTAACTTATGCACTCTGAACTCTGAACTCTGAACTCTGCACTCTGAACTCTGAACTCTGAACTCTGAACTCTGCACTCTGAACTCTGCACTCTGAACTCTGAACTCTGCACTCTGAACTCTGAACCCTGCACTCTGAAGTATGAACTCTGCACTCTGATCTCTGCACTCTGAAGTCTGATCTCTGAACTCGGAACTCGGAACTTTGCACTTTGAACTCTGAACTCTGCACTCTAAATTCTGAACCCGAATATCTCTTCTATTCTATTTCTATTTTTTTTAAGTCATTGTTATCTTACTATTTACCCCCCAAAAAGAAAATTTTTGTTTTTTTTTCGTCTGCAAACTAAAAAACTACTGCCTTTGTTTTAAGGTTTATATTTAAAAGTGATGTGTAACCGTGACTGACACCATGCGTTGTTACGAAGACAAAAGGTCTTAAATATAAATTATTGGTCTTATTATTAAAGGTCTTAAATATAATTAAACTGTAATGCCTTAGTTTTACGGTTTATATTTTAATATTAGTTTTCACTTCTATCGGCAGTCCTGACTGCCAATTTTTTTTACTTTAATGAGAACAACTTCCAAGGACACTTTCGCATTTATAATATTATTAGTATGACACGATGTTACTAAGGTAGCACATGTTACTTTCCTTGTCCTAAAATAAATCTTAACGTCGGCTAACCTGAACGTGGGCTAACCTGAACGTGGGCTAATGTGTAACCGTGACTGACACCATGCGTTGTTACGAAGACAAAAGGTCTTAAATATAAATTATTGGTCTTATTATTAAAGGTCTTAAATATAATTAAACTGTAATGCCTTAGTTTTACGGTTTATATTTTAATATTAGTTTTCACTTCTATCGGCAGTCCTGACTGCCAATTTTTTTTACTTTAATGAGAACAACTTCCAAGAACACTTTCGCATTTATAATATTATTAGTATGACACGATGTTACTAAGGTAGCACATGTTACTTTCCTTGTCCTAAAATAAATCTTAACGTCGGCTAACCTGAACGTGGGCTAACCTGAACGTGGGCTAATGTGTAACCGTGACTGACACCATGCGTTGTTACGAAGACAAAAGGTCTTAAATATAAATTATTGGTCTTATTATTAAAGGTCTTAAATATAATTAAACTGTAATGCCTTAGTTTTACGGTTTAAATTTTAATATTAGTTTTCACTTCTATCGGCAGTCCTGACTGCCAATTTTTTTTACTTTAATGAGAACAACTTCCAAGAACACTTTCGCATTTATAATATTATTAGTATGACACGATGTTACTAAGGTAGCACATGTTACTTTCCTTGTCCTAAAATAAATCTTAACGTCGGCTAACCTGAACGTGGGCTAACCTGAACGTGGGCTAACTTGAATGTCAGGTAACTTGAACGTCGGCTAACTTGAACGTCGGCTAACTTGAAAGACGGCTAACCTGACCGACAACTAACCTGAACTTGTGCTAACCTGAACGTCGGCTAACCTGAACGTGGGCTAACCGGACGGGTATGATAACCTGAACGTGGGCTAACCTAAACGTCGGCTGACCTGAACGTGGGCTAACCGGAAGGTTATGATAACCTGAACGTGGGCTAATCTGAACGTGTTAACGTGGTAACGGTGAAACAAATGCAAGAAAAAGAGCATACTATCCAACAGGAACTGTTTGTTTTTCCGGGATAAAAAGTGGCCTATGTCACTCTCCAAGTCCTCAAATATACCCATGCAAAAAATCACGTCGATCCGTTGCGCCGTTGAAGCGTGATTGAAGAAAAATGCGAGAAAAAGAGCATGTTATCCCACAGGAACTGTTTGTTTTTCCGGGATAAAAAGTGGCCTATGTCACTCTCCAGGTCCTCAAATATACCCATGCAAAAAATCACGTCGATCCGTTGCGCCGTTGAAGCGTGATTGAAGAAAAATGCGAGAAAAAGAGCATGTTATCCCACAGGAACTGTTTGTTTTTCCGGGATAAAAAGTAGCCTATGTCCTTCCCCGGGATGCAACCTATCCCTGTACCAAATTTCATCAAAATCGGTTGAACGGTTGGGCCGTGAAAGCGTAGCAGACAGACAGACAGACAGACAGACAGACAGACAGACAGACAGACACACTTTCGCATTTATAATATTAGTATGGATTAATATTATTATACATACTTACTAATATTATAAATGCGAAAGTGTGTCTGTGTGTCTGTCTGTCTGTCTGTCTGCTACGCTCTCACGGCCCAACCACTTAACGGATTTTGATGAAATTTGGTACAGGGATAGGTTATATCCCGGGGAAGGACATAGGCTACTTTTTATCCCGGGAAATTAAGGAGTTCCCCCGGAAATCAAAAAAACTTAAACAACAATCTAGTATTATTATAAATGCGAAAGTGTGTCTGTCTGTCTGTCTGCTACGCTTTCACGGCTCATCTGTTCAACCGATTTTGATGAAATTTGGTACAGGGGTAGGTTGTATCCTAGACAGGACATAGGCTATCCCGGAAAATTAAAGAGTTCCCGCGGTAATCAAAATCATTTTAATCCACGCGGACGAAGTCGCGGGCATCATCTAGTACTAAAATATACCTATCTGATACGCTGCAATGTTCCCTGGTAAATAGGGTTATACCTAGCCACCTAATTACTTTATTACTAACAAGTTACGAACACTTTTATGCAAACGGCGATAAGTTTTATCTCCACGTAAATACCTCTGCTAATAAATTGAATAAAGTTATTTTTATCTTCAATCAAAGAAATCCTGAGCTGAGACTCGAGTAAGATAGTCCATGAAGTCTTAATTAAAGTTATCGCTTTTAATAAGAAGTCTCTACAATATTAAATTAAAGCTATCTCCGTAATCTCCCTTTGGAAAGAATTATCTAATTATGGAGTCCAAACGATTAGCTATATTATTATCTTGGTGCTTAGTTGATGAAATTTACTATATCTAGGTTATTATACTAATCTTGCTTCTTTCATAAATTATGAGAGCTTTCCAATTTTCAGTAGATCTTCTACGAATCTTTCTCTGTGTCTTTTTGTCGTGGTGAAGCTAGGAGGAATCTAGGTTTTTTAAATATTGGATAGAAGCAGGCGTTACTTTGCGGAAGTCCATGACAGTGAAAAAACTAGAAGTTTCATTCGCTATAATCCGCCACAGAAGGTAAATCTATGTGGTACAGTGCGTATCTTGAACTTGCAGCCCGCGATATTTTCCACACCACATAAATCTTCCAAAATACCCTCAACGTACGTTTCACTCCGACAACGGAGCACACCACACATCACCATTGGACATCTCCTGAAGATGCTCCGATTTTTCACTGTCTAGGTTTTTTAGTCGGCCTAAAGTTGTTTAGCAATCTGAATCAACAGTAGGTACCTAACTAAATTATTTGGAGTCTCAATATCTCAAAAGGCAAAGAGCGGATTCTAGACCCTCATAATGGCGGTTGATGGGCAGTTGTAATTACTACGCTCGCACCCTCATGTGCTCACAGAAAAAGAAAGCTGCTTATTATTTGATTGTGCTGTACAAAACCATTTAAATCGTATCCAAATGCTAATTTCATTAATAACTTGTAACTAGGTGTATACGTCAGTATCCGAACGTTTTAATCCGACACTTACGTCTTACATTAAAATTATTATACAAACGCTATAAAAGTGGACCATTAAATCGCACTTTCGACACCTCGGGCTACCAGCTCTGGTAGATAGCTTGATATTTATGGTGTAGATAAAGGACCAGAAGTTGTTCGGTTCTCTATTATCCTTAACTAGAGGACGCCCGCGACTTCGTTCGCGTAGCATAAGTTTTTTAATTCCCACAGGCACTCCTTCATTTCCGGGATAAAAAGAAGCCTATGTCACTCTCCAGATCCTCACCTATACCTACCCCATGCAAAAAATCACATCGATCCGTTGCTCTGTTGCGGCGTGATTGAAGGACAAACTATTTAACGTCCTTGGGGATAGAAATTTCCAAACTGTGGAATACGTATTTCATAATTTTAAATCGGAAGCCCAAATACCAAGTTTCAGGGCTATAACTTGTGAAATGAAAGACTTTTATACCAATTTTCATCCCCTATTTCACCCCTTTGGGAGTCGAATTTTCAAAAACTGTAAAACACGTATTTTTTCTTTTTTAACCCGCAGCTCATATACCAAGTTTCATGGCTTTATCTTGAGAAATGAAGGACTTTCATATAAACTTTAAACCCCTATTTTACCCCTTTGGGGGTGGAATTTTGAAAAACTGTGAAACACGTATTTCTTTATTTTTAACTGGTAGCCCATTTACCAAGTTTCATGGATATAACTTGAGAAATGACGGACTTTCATACAAACTTTAAACCCCTATTTCACCCCCTTAAGGGTGGAATTTTGAAAAATCCTTCCTTAGTGAGCGCCTACGTCACAAAAGAAACCTACTGTCAAAATTTCAAGTTTCTAACCCCAGCGGTTTAGGCTGTGCGTTGATATATAAGTCAGTCAGTCAGTCAGTCAGTCAGTCAGTCAGTCAGGACTTTGAATTTTATATATATAGATAAGTACTTATGGATTAGTAGGGCGAGGTTTTCAGATCACGCCATAAATTAGAGGAAGACGGCATTTTATAATGGCCCTTGATTATCTCTTTTATGAACCAAGTTTTACTTGTGTGCGCTGATAAGTGTGGTTTACGGCTTATAATATATTTGAAGAAGTTAATTGGGGGCTAGATATGTAGGCACGCTTAATAAGGGTTAAGGAGTTCCATAAATAGTTTATTGTGTGCTTTATCAGCTTGTATAATGGCCCCTAATCCTACCTTCTGGGACAGGTTTATTTAATTCAATACCTTGATAAATACCATAATGTCTACCCTATATGGAAGTCCACACATAATATTATGTAGATATGGGTAATAATATCACAGGTATACATTGACTAGCTCGTTTGCAAGTTTGCTTTTGTAGTAATAGGTCTATTGCATTTTGTTTGCAACTATTACTCTAGGTACCTACTTCTTGGTTATGCCCCCGATCTGTCCGCATTGGGTTACAAGTTACAAGTAAACTATAGTCTTTAAATAATAATCAGTCAGATAGTAGGTATTTTATGGCATTACGCACTGTCCTGAGCACTATGCATGAATAGGCGAAAACTTTTAAGACCACCCCTTTAACCACTAAAGTCTTTAGCCACTAGAACTAAACTAAACATTTGAGTACCTACTAAAAGAATGTATCTGGACAACAAAATCATACTATCAAATAAATATTATAAATGCGAAAGTTTGGATGGATGTATGGATGTATGGATGTTTGTTACTCAATCACGCTCCAACAGCTGAACGGATCTGGATGAAATTTGGCACAGAGATAGATTATAGTCTGGAATAGCACATAGGCTACTTTTTATCCCGGAAAATTAAAGAGTTCCTGCGTGAACCGAAAAACCTCAACCCACTCGAACGAAGTCGCGGGCATCAGCTAATAATATTATATAAATGCGAAAGTGTGTTTGTTTGTTGGTTTATTGGTTTGTTGCTTTGTTCTTCAATCACGCTGCAACGGAGCAACGGGTCGACGTGATTTTTGGCATCGCTATAGTTGAGGACCTGGAGAGTGACATAGGCTACTTTTTATCCCGGAAAATTAAGGAGTTCCCGCGAGAATCAAAAAAACTCAAACCACGCGGATGAAGTCGCGGACATCAGCTAGTCTTTTATAACTTCCTTTACTCCAAATGCATAGCTTTAAATAAGAGAAACACGCGCCATTAAAAAAATCGCTGGTGAGTATAATGTTATGTTCTCGTAGCTATACACCTAGTAATGCAGACAGCAGAATATAGGCTGATTTATATACAACAGCTGACAGACACCTACTGGATAGTTCCTGCACAAAGTACAAATAGTGGAAACTATGTAGTTCTATAACCAACAGTTGGCATACATCAGCTCTACGTATACGATTTACCAGTGTTACGCGTAGTTAGTAACTTCATTTCAGTGTATAATTTACTTCAAAAGCCAGACATATCGATTTGCAGTCTTCAATAATATCACATGTCAGTGTCCGTAAGGCCCATTTAACGCCAGACACTGCGTCGACAGTCACAGTACATCCTTGTTAAAGTTGTTTACGGCCTACTTCATGCAAATTATGCATGAAGTAGGCTTACCTAAATCTACTCGTGTGTGTAGTTCGCGCGCGAGTTGAATGCAGAGCTTAAGTAGGTATGGTGACTCAATACACATTAGCTTTGCATTCAACTCGCGCGCCAAATATACTTACTTTTGCTTTAGATAGTTTTAAATAGTATTCGCAAGTGACATTATGAGATTGTGAAATCTCATAATGTATGTCACTTGCAAATAAAACTATTTAGAGCAAAAGTAAGTATATTTGGCGCGCGAGTTGAATGCAGAGCTAATGTACTACTATCACTAGTTAGGTAGGCACCTACCAAATTCAATATTATTATTCTGACTAGGTAGTCTAGGTACCTACCTATGATGTGAACTTCCAAAATTTGAAAAGCTCTTAGCTTGATTATCACAATTAATTGTTTATTGATTTGAGAGTTTAATTTAACTAAGTACTTTAAAAGGCCTGTACCGAAGAAAAGCCACTGAAAAAAAAGCTTCGTACAATAATAATCATTATTATATTACGGAGCAAGTTGAGTGATCATATTTATTCTATCATATATTATTATCACGGTGAAATCTTTAATCGATATGATCCAATTCTAAATGTCTGAATTAGAATCAAGACATAAATATACTGTAGAGACTCAAATAGGCTCAGCTTTAGAATACTGTCGGTTGAGTTGGACGTTAATATTTTTTTTACAGAAAGACCTTGATGTGGTTAGCCTTCCACTAAAATATTTTACTCCGAATTCTAATACTTTTCGAGAAATATTTTTTTGAAAATTCGCAATTCTTCACCACTTTTCAATATTTCGTACGACATTTGCCATAGATTACAGACTCATTGACGTTTAGTTGGCGTGATAGAGATTCGTTTTACGTAAACTAGTACCTAAAGTACCTAATCTGTCATTAAAGTCCCTTTTTTTTGACGTTTTCGAATAAAACACAGATAGTGTACCAAAAACGGAACGCGCCAAAATTTTTTGCGCTAAATTGACAAATGACATTATTGAATTCAAATTTCAAATCTTCCACCCAGAAATGCCTTGCTGACAGCATAGCGGTGGTACTCTTTCCTCTTCTGCTCCCACTATCAAGAGCGAGCGAAGCGAGCTCGGGACTTGGGGGCACTCCGACTCGGATAGGTTAGGTTAAGAAGAGGATGGCGGGGTCTGTAAGACCCCGCCATCCTCTTCTGTGGTTATTTACTTTGTTTACGTCCCAGAATAAGGAGCCCCGCGAAGCGGGGCTCCGTCGACCGGCCTTGGAGGGGGTGAGAGGGAGAGGGTGAAGTCTAAGGAGTTTTCCTAGCGTCCCCACTTTCTCCTTGCTTTGCTGACAGCATAGCGGTGGTACTTTTTCCTCCTCCGCTCCCACTATCAAGAGCAAGCGAAGCGAGCTCGGGACTTGGGGGCACTCCGACTCGGATAGGTTAGGTTAAGAAGAGGATGGCGGGGTCTGTAAGACCCCGCCATCCTCTTCTGTGGTTATTTACTTTGTTTACGTCCCAGAAAAAGGAGCCCCGCGAAGCGGGGCTCCGTCGACCGGCCTTGGAGGGGGTGAGAGGGAGAGGGTGAAGTCTAACTCCCCCTCCCCCTCTAAAGTACTTTTTCCTTTGGAGGGGGGGTTCACCCCCTCCCTTCCTACCCCTCCTCCATAAATGAGGTTCATGATATCAAAAAAATATACAAAAACATAACCTCAAAATGAGATTTTTAAAAATTCATAGAAAAAAAACGGTGCATTACCTTGTAATGGGAGTAGTGTCGGGGGGTAGGGGGCACCCCCCTCCTCCCCCAAAACCCCCCCACCCCCCTCCTCCTGCCAAACGATACTAAATTTTACCCAATTTGAGAACCTAACCTCAAAATTTTAAAAAATTAATATCTCGGAAACTAATAAAATTCGGAACGTCTTACTTGGAGGGGGGGTATATCCCCTCCCCCCCCTCCCCCTCCCCGCTCCCCCTCCCCCTCCGTCACCGACAGTATACTAAAGCCCAACCCTCAAATAAAACACCTAAATGAATTTCCCGGCATTAAGCAATGGATTTGTATTGTTAGGAAGGTATTCGGCCTCAGGGTGCAATCCCGCTGAGTTACGAGCCACCGTGCGACCGCGTCGCAGGTGTGGGCCCGAATATACGGAACGACCGAATTTATTGCTAATTTTATATTTTACTGCGCCCCGTACTCGCATCTCTACGCTAAAATGACCCATTATTGTCAAATAATTGGATTCCATACACATTTTTGTAAGGATAAAAGGTTTGTAAAAGTACCGATAATCCAATTACACGCTTAAAAACGCAATCCAGTTTAGAAGTGATATACCTAAAATTCATTGGATAAATCTTTTTTGTTAATAAATAAGCCCCTATTCGGAGAGTAGGAGAGTAGAAGACTCCTCCGTGATAAAATATAGTAATTATTCAGCAAAGACTGGGGAAAGAATAAGACTCCTCCGTGATAAAATATAGTAATTATTCAGCAAAGACTGGGGAAAGAATAATGCAAAATAATAAAATATTGTCACCATGACCACTCTTTTAAACTCGATTCGAACTACAATTATCAACATAACTATAATTTTGACCTCGTCTATAATAAATACACGACAGTAGTAATATAAAGAAGACGGATTCATATAATAATTAAGGAGACATTCTTGGCATGTACACAATGCATGTTGCCAAAGACACCACAATTGGGTACAAAAAATATATAATTAAGGAGTAGATTTATCTACCCACTTAGGTAAACTAAGGAAATAATTAGAGGAAAAACTTCAGAAATCTTTCACTGTCATTATACGGTCCCTCATCAACGATGGCCACAGTTCACGTAAAGTTTCCCTTGTGTTTCCACTCGCTTATTATTACAGACCCATTGTTTTCCTCTCGCTCAATGTTACGGAGATATCAGGTACCTAATGTTTGCGGGTAATGAAAGCCGGGGTGGTATTAGTCGTGTCTGCACCTAGCCGTAACCGACTGGACTTCAAATGACCTTATATTGTTACAGGTAAGCTTTATTTCAAATTCAGTTGGTATTGGCTCCATATTTTAATTTTCTCAGACTTTTATCTGTTGCTCGAATAGGAGATTATTATTTTAAAAGCTTATATAAAATAAAATGCAAGAATGTTTTTCATTTAGAAATTGCTAATATTGTCTAATTAATGTCTTTGAGAAAATGTGCCTTCCTGCAGCATCAGAGTCACTTGATCATTAAATAACTAAATAACCCCTTAAATAAGTATTTAATCCAGATTTCTTTACAGTACAATAAAATTCTTCCAGATTTCAATACAAAAATCTATGCTGAGGAGTTTCTTATGTAATGATCGAGTGCGGCAGTAAGTCTGCGTGATTTAACTTTTTGTTTAATCCCGTGGTAACACTTTGATTTTTCAAGCTAAGTAAGTAGTAGGCTTTGTCCGTCTCCAGAATGCAAGCTGTGCCAAGTTTAATAAAAATTAGTGAAACTGATGGTTCGTGACAGAATTACAGACTGACAGTCTAACACTTCCGGATTTACATTATAAGCACAGTCGAAGATACGTTATTGTGACTTGTGCAACAGAATTAGCCGCAATATTACATTACTATACATTACTAGCTGATGCCCGCGACTTCGTCCGCGTGGTTTGCCGGGACCCTCGAACCCGATTGCAGCACCCCCTACCGGGTCCAATTGTGAATAAAAACCATCCCGGGGTCCAGACAAACCCAACAAAAAAAGAATTAGCGAAATTGGTCCAGCCGTGTCCCGCTCTGAACCTCGAACCCGATTGCAGCGCCCCCTACCGGGTCCAATTGTGAGTATAAACCATCCCGGCGTCCAGACAAACCCAACAAAAAAAGAATTAGCGATATTGGTCCGGCCGTTTACGCGTGATGCCGTGACCAAGGGAAATAGGGTTTCATTTTTATATTATACCCCTATTTCACCCCTTCGGGGGTGGAATTTTGAAAAACTGTGAGACACATATGTCTTCATTTTCTACCCGCAGCTCATATATCAAGTTTCATGACTATAACTTGAGAAATTAAGGACTTTCATACAAACTTTCAACCCCTATTTCACCCCTTCGGGGGTAGAATTTCGGGATAAAAAGTATCCCATGTCCTACCTCGTAGTATGGGCTCAAATCGTGCCAAGTTTCGTTTGAATTCATTCAGTAATTTCGGCGTGATGCGCGGCCAAGATACAGACAGACAGACAGACAGACAGACAGACAGACAGACAGACAGACAGACAAAAATGAAAAAAATTACAGATTTGGCTTCAGTATCGAATAATGAGTGCCCTCCAAAAAAAAATTTCAAAATATCTTCAATGTACAGAATTGGACCTGTTACAGTTTTATTATAAGTGTATAGATATACATTTAAATCGACCAAGTAAAAAAAGCTGAATATGACCTGTAATTATGACGTATATAATTAATCTTTAAGCAACTGTTTACCAAAAGTCAAGAGTTAAGTATGCGGTTAGGATTGTCTGAAAAAATGTTGGTAAAATCCAAAATTACTATCGCGGAAAAATCTTCAGTTTGGAAAGAATCGTAAATATCTGTTTATTCCCACAGGCTCGATTATTTGTCGAATGAATCTCGCGGAACGTGAGGACTCAACGTATAAAGGAAAAGGTCGAAAAAACCCCCAACTCAAAGTTTTTGCTGACGAAAGAGACGCTATAGAAAGAGGGGATATTCCTTTTGGCAAGAATACCTATATAGGCCAATAGGTCAATTACTTGTTTATTCTGTGGAAGGAATTTATAGAATTGTTTATTTCGAGGATCATGGGTACATAAAATGATCGTAAATTTTTATAACTTTCCAATGTATTTGGCATTTTATTGTAACTCATTTTTTATTTAAAAGAGGAGTATAATGGAAGTGGTAAAATAAAAGTAGGTACTTATACTTGTGGAAGAAATTGTACTAAAATTCTACATCAATGATGCAACCCATCATTTATATTTAAACAAGATAATGCCCGCGACTTCATCCGCGTGAATTAAGTTTTTGAAGTGAAACTTCTTTAGAATCGTTGTGATTTGAAAATTCGATGAAACGAAAAAGTGACAATAAAAAGAGATAAATATATTCATAATAGAATTTAGCCTGCGAGAGAATGAGATAGAATACAAGTTATATATTTATCTCATTCTCTCGTAGGCTACTTTTCTGAAGTTTCACTTCTGCCGTGTGTGAATTGCACACACACACTTGGATGAAAAGTAGCCTATGTCCTACCCCGGGATATAGCCTATCCCTGTACAAAATTTCATCAAAATTGGTCAAACAGGTGAGCCGTGAAATCGTAGCAGACAGAAAGACAGACAGACTCGCATTTATAATATTAGTATGGATATTTATGATGCAAGATGAATTATTTTTTTAACAACATTCTTTCTCAGTGGGAATTTAGGTACGTATATTGAGACCTTACATACAAACGTCCAAACTATTATAATAGCAATAAGAAACTAGGAATACTACCAATATTGCCTCAACATTAGCTGTATTAATACAAGTCTGCAGCTATTTACGCGAAGGTTGTAGACACCTGGCAAATAATAACAAAGGGGAAGGGAATATGAAAACAAATAACTTCACGTTATGTTTTCCGCCAGAGGTGACCGTCTTAGTAGTCTCTTTATCTCACCTATTTATCACCAAATAAAGGAAGCTGTGCCGCTGCGCCTAATATTTATCATTTTCACATGTTTTCCTCGTATTTTCTTGGGTAAACATTATTTGTATTATCATTGCTTATCCTTCCTTATGAACACGGGGAAATTTCATCACTAGCTTACATCACTATAGATACCCTTGTACCTAAATACCAAAGTTTGACCTGAAGCAATCAAATCCAAAATTATATCTGTCTGTCTGCTACGCTTTCACGGGCCACCTGTTCAACCGATTTTGATGAAATTTGGTACAGGGATAGGTTTTATCCCGGGGAAGGACAAAGGCTATTTTTATTTTGGAAAATTAAAGAGTTCCCGCGGGAATCACAAAAATGAGTTTTCGCGGTCTAGTAATCATCTAGTAAATTAATAATTTGTTTATCATAATAGGTTTACGCATACAGTAAATTTTCTGCTGGAGACAGATCCTAAATATTACACATTGAATTATACTATTACTAGCTGATGCCCGCGACTTTGTCCGCGTGGTCTAAGTTTTTTTTATTCCCGCGGGAACTCCTTAATTTTCCGGGATAAAAATAGCCTATGTCACGTCACAGGTCTTCTACTATAGCCATGCCAAAAATCACGTCGATCCGTTGCTCCCTTGCGGCGTGATTGAAACACAAACCAACAAACCAACAAACAAACACACTTTCGCATTTATAATATTAGTATGATATTATGCTTTTTATTGCTTTCATTATAAATTACTCGCAAAAACAGCCGCTAAAGTGCTACTTAATCATTCAACAAAATTGTCATACAACTCTCCGCCAAGATTAAAGCGAATACGAAACATAAAGCGACCCACCCAATTGTAAAATCTGACAAACCGGGAGGAGTAAGGAATCGTTTGGTAAATTGGCTCCTTAATTTGATCACAGGCACCGTTACAATGTACATTTGAACAAAATTCAAAAGCGTGAAGCGGAAACCCGGGGGTGTTATATCGTAGAGCCTCAGGGCTTTTGGATTAGATAGCATTTCTAGGCGGAAAGGAAAAATTATGCCAATGAACCTGAGTGTGACTCTTAAATCATGACTGTGACTTGGACGAATTAACCACGGGACGCGTGATATCAGCCATATTCGCCTTACCCCTTTAGCCGCGAACTGTGGCAGTTTCGCCAATCGACTTATAGTGATCTATTGATATATAGCGATCGACTTTTTCATGCACTAGTGTCAATAACTCATAGAAATAGGAAGACGTAGTCGTAATTCCTAATTCCATGCAATAACTGGACAGAAAAATGACAAGGCACCTCCCTTGCCCCGCAGAAGTTAGTCGAACGTGATTTCATACATTTTTCTTACGTTTTGTATCCCGTGTTTATTTTATCTAAACTCTGTGATTTTAATGAGTAATTTGCATTATATTTCCTTTTAAAATTCGTACGAGTGCATCACCTACACTTCATGTAATCTATCTGCTTTCATATAGGTTGCCTGGAAGAGATCACACGCAGTGATAAGGCCGCCTTTACACAATAACAACTTATAAATTGTATAAAGAATTGTGTATCATAATATGATTGATTGTGTGTAATAAAGTGTATAATGCGCCAACTGTACTAAAACAGTATAGTTCTGTTTTCTTCGAAATTACATGATTTGCTTTAAAAATATTTTTTTGTACAAAATTTGTACAGAAAATCCAAGGTTCATAATATTTTCTAATTAAACAAACTCGACACCTGTTAAAGCCATGTGAAAATACGATCCCCTCTAGACGAAGTCTTTCACGTACCTGAGGTGAATAAAGAAAAATTTAATCTCACGGCCTGTAACCACGCTTTCAGAGTTCTTATTTACCTACAGGGTATTTCCGACTAAGTTTTGTAAAATGACTGTAAATTATTTATTAGCGTGTACTAAAAACAAATTTCGGGTAATTGTTTTTCGTTTAGCCTTGAATTTTGCATGGCCGTGTAGCCAGTAGCTAAAAACGGTAAATAATCGACTCCTAAGCTTCGTACTAGGTAAATAATCGGCTACTACGCAGACTCGACTATATTTTTTTGAACTACCTAGAACCTTCTAATAAAGTAAAGTAAAAATATCAAATATTAATCCAGTCTTGTGTAGGTACCACATAAAACGTTTATGGTACTAAGCCAAAAACCTTCAGAAGTTCAAACAACAACTGAACAAAATTTCAACTCAAACGGATGAACGATATCTAAAAGCATAGGTAACAGATAGACAACACTATTTCTAAAAAATTAAAAATCGATAAGTACAAAAATTACAAATGCCAATATTACTTAACTAGATAACTAAACGCACCAGCAGCTGTAACTATCTAGTTAATTTCGACACTTCCTTCGTCTTCTCCCGGCACCATAAAGAAGTAATCGATCCACACAACTCGATTTCGCAATCAGAAAATTCATGGCCACTGTACCCGTCTAATACTGCCCGCTCTCCGCGGCACGTCATAAAGAGGAAATTGCCTTCCTAGTTGAATTCATCCCCCACGCCCGACGACGCCAGCACCTCGCGTAATAACATCGTAGTATCCTCGAAATTTTAGTGTAGTGTGAACCAACGAACCGACATAAAGTCCGCTCGTTTGCGACTAGAATGCTTGATAGACGCGAATTTAAAACTCGGGAAAGGAAATGAATATAAGACGTACAGTTTTGAAGTTTGAATTGTGAAATTCTTTTGCATATTCTTTTCCACACTTTCGAAGTGGAGAGTCGAAACTTGAATCTAAACCTTTGACTAGACGGTGGTACAGTTTTATTTGAATTTTTATATCGCTAAAGTTTATTTGAATTTACGTTATCCAAAACAGAACGTGAAGTATTGTCATAAAAAAATGTATTCTATTAAATGGTAATATCTCACAGGTCCATTCAATAAAGGACCCGATATGGGTGATATATCATGAGGTGTACAAATACCGGATTCTGATATGAAAATCAATATTCAATATTTTCTACATTCATTGTCAATACAATGCTCATTCAAACACATGCGTCCACGCTTTCATAATAATAATATGTACACATATAATTCACTTAACCAATGAGCCACATGCGGTGAAACGAGCAATTGCCAGATTGAATAAGACCAGGAAATGTATGAAATAACCCACGATAACCCCCGCCGGGCAGCCGAAACTTGGTCAGAAAAATAACAGGAGGGTACAATCGAACATGACTTATTTATAGCTCATGATGCCTCAGTGTTTGGGTAAACGGATGTGCTTTGATAATTTGAAGCATGCATGAGAAAAGCGTAGGGTTGTTTTATGATAAGTTATAATAATCGTAGGTTATGCATAATATGAGAAATCAAAACATACTTATTTCTCTCAATTATTGTACTTGTACTAGCTATCCAAGTAGCTACTAGCTACCAAACTAGCTACTAGCTAATTATTATTATCATTGCTACAATATGTAAGGACAAAAGTCAATAAAACAGCCTTTTCAAACACAAACAAACAAACAAAACACACTACGGACAAGACCGGACAACCCGTCTACTTGAAACTTCGTATAAGAAACAAGCTTTGTCCTGTCTTAGTAGTCTGTGCAGCTCAATAGAGAGCGCGCGCGGTCTCTTTGCCTTGCAGACGAAAAAATTTTGGCCGTAATTTGTTATCGCCCTCAAAACAAAGCGACGACACTTTGTAGTTTGTACGTACCTAACAAGAACTTTGATAAGCCGCAATAATATTATCTGGTATTTATGGCCCTTAATGTAATAAATGTAGTCTCAATCGTCTAATAAAATGTTAATCAAAGTGTTAATAAGCCAAATTACACATTCAAACGATAGTTACAACGGTATTCTAAGTATTTCCCGTTATTTTGAAATCATCGACGACTTTATGATGTCCATCAACGGCTTTCAACGGATATTACAATGATGACAAATTATTATTATACAAATTTAATAGTGTTATTGCATTTACACCTACGTAAGCGGTTGATAACATTTTTATTAGCAACTAGCTGATATTTTCCGGCTCGACAAGCACAGAATACTAACTATACTATGGGTGAACTTACTTGGGACGTGCCTAACGTCTAGACAATGAGATGAATGGCGCTTTCCTTAATTAATGTTTTTAAATGTTTATTTAAACATTCTACGGATTAAAAAGTTCAATCAATCAATATCCTCTATTTGCATGAATACATGTTCCGAAAAATAAAAATGGATAGACAACATTAAATAGCCTCCCGAAGTTTATTTAAAAGCTCACAACATCAATTGACATTCTGAATTCGCAGCCTTAGTGGTTTTGCAAGGAACAAGACGTATACGTAGTAGTTAGGTACGGCCAAATATCCAAAAGTAGGATCCACAGTCCCGTAGTCCTATAATCCGTTTTGCTATAAGAACGGTACCGCTACGGTAGTAAATGTAATAAGTCTATGATCATTTCACGAGAAAATATTGCAAGTCCATAACTTCCAAATTCGTACGTGCGCTAACAATGAAATAAAGCCTTTTTATTTAATTTACACGTAAAGGACATCAGAGTATCAATGTTGAGTCGCACAGCGCCGGACGGTGTATTTCAGGGAGGATCAGCGAATTTCCCCCGAGTGCGGTAAAGTCCTATGTTATAGCACACCAATGCGACTCGGCGTCACTTCGATTCAGCTTTGATGTGTCGGACATTGACTTTGCGAGAACCCATCGCTCGAAAATCCCCTGTCGCATGTAAACAACGAGGTTTATTTTATGTCAAGGTATCCTTCCGGTGTTTTCCAAAACAGTTGGGTATGTAAGGTACAGGTTTATTTTATTTTTATTCTAGTACAAGTTAGCCCTTGCTCACCTGAAGATGAGTGATGATGCAATCTAAGATGGTAGTGGGCTTGTCAGGGATATACAAATTAAAATGTAAACCCATACCTCTAATCGGTTTCTATATCGCGCTTGGCGGCGTGTCTTTGCCGGTAGGGTGGTAAGTAACTAGCCACGACCAAGACCAGAGAAAATTCTGAAATTATAAATTCTCAATTTGACTCTGCCGGGGATCGAACCTGAAATCGCTCATTTTAAAACCGCAGTGCCAAAATGCTTTTCAGTTGGTTTTTCTCAGACATTTTTAAGAAAAGCTCAACGGAAATTGGGCAGAAATTCGAAAGCTTGGCGGTTCAAACTAGAAACTTCAAGAACAGTAAATCAGTACAGATAACCATAAACTATTTCGTCACCATATAAATTACACCTAGACACTGTAATGGCTGTTTCACTCGGCACAATCTCCAAGATAAAAAAACGGTTTCAACATTAAGCTTTCCCAAAAAAACGTTGAAAAACTAGTGACACTCTCGAGATTCGTCTCTTTTTTATCTCTATACTTTAGGCAATAAATATCACACGCCCTCGCACTCGTGTAAAATGTTCCACGAACTACCAACTAGCCAATAAATTCATGAGATTAATGATAGATACAAAATTTATTTACTTACAGGTTACAACTGAGTATACTCACTAGCAGAAACGCGCAACTTTGTTAATACATAGATTAAACGATTTATTAAGAATATTTAAAACCTTTGCTCTAAGACATCACTCCCCATATTGTCATTATACTACCCATGTTATAAATGCAAAAGTGTGTTTGTTCGTTGGTCAGTTCTTGAATCACGTCGCAACGGAACAAAAAAATAGTAGTACATAATTATTGTAACTGTAGTAGTAGACCGTCCAGGAAAATCAAAGACCATGGGTTGCGAAAAGATAACAGCCAGACAGACAGGCGGGTAGACAGATAAAATTTATACTAATATTATAAATGTAAAAGTTTGGATGGATGGATGTATGTATGGATGGAAGGATGTTTGTCACTCACTCGCGCTTGAACGGCTGAACGGATCTGGATGAAATTTGGCACAGAGATAGATTATAGTCTGGAATAATACATAATTTTTCCTCGGATTTTTCCTCAAATCACGCGGACGAAGTCGCGGGCATCAGCTAGTTTATAATAATATTAAGTGTGAATTTAGGTACAGACATGACTTCTCTTTTATTTAATGCATAGATATACCTGTACGGTAAAATGTAATCTGTCCTTACGGCAATTAATCTTACACACACTCCTTATCTCAACACTTATAAAGTCGTGTTAGCTTTGTAAAGCACTAAATCAACGTGAAAACATTACCGCTACACGATTTGAAGACAAAGCGATTAATAAAACTTGTTTTATATTTCATCAATTAATGAGGTAAACTTGATATGCTTGTAGGTTCTAAGACATTGGGTAATGGGAGGTTTTTTTACTCCTTATCAAATAAAACAATTTGTCATATTTTATGTTTTTGATAAAATATTTAAAAACTTCTCAAAACATGTCATATTGAGTCAAAGGTGTATTTTTATTATTCCAACCATAATATTTTGTCTTTTTCTTGTGTTAGCTAGTAGAGCTAGAAAAATTGCTTCGCGTGGCATGATTGGAATTTTATGCAAATATTAATATTTTACAAGTTTGCATAAAATTCCAATGACGCCTTGCTTTTGGTGTAAATAAACAAAAATAGCAACAATGCATACGGATAATATTTTTATTTGCAAAATAAATGTTATACGCCTTGTGCTTTATTTTTAACAAAAACAAATGTGAACTTTCGCCTCCATGATCATCTCAAGCGATAGACGGCCAAGACAAAAGGTATCTTGCAAGAAATTTGTTAAAAGAAAAATTAATTTCGAAAAAAAGTACGCAATAGACCCTTTTTGTATTTATTACTAGCGCACGCCCGCGACTTCGTTAGCGTAGCATAAGTTTTTGATTCCCACAGGCACTCCTTAATTTTCCGAGATAAAGAGAAGCCTATGTCACTCTCTAAGTCCTCAACTATATACCCGTGCAAAAAATCACGTTGATCCGTTGCTCTATTTCGGCGTGATTGAAGGATAAACTCTCTATTTGACGTCCTTGGGGATAGAATTTTCAAAAACTGGGAATCACGTATTTTTTCATTTCAAACCGAAATCCCAAACGTCAAGTTTCATGGCTACAGCTTGAAAAATGACGGACTTTCCTATTAACTTTCAACCCCTGTTTTAGCCCTATGGGGGTAGAATTTTCGAAAATAACGAAACACGTATTTCTTCATTTTGAACCGGTAGCTCAAATACTAAGTTTCATGGATATAACTTCAAAAATGACGGACTTTCATACAAACTTTCAACCCCTATTTCACCCACTTAGGGGTGGAATTTTGAAAAATCCTTCCTTAGTGAGCGCCTACGTCACAAAAGGAATCAACTGTCAAAATTTCAAGTTTCTAACCCCAGCGGTTTAGGCTGTGCGTTGATATATAAGTCAGTCAGTCAGGACTTTGAATTTTATATATATAGATTTGATTGAGTAAATTTAAAAAGACTCATCCTTATAGGTGGAAAATAAAATGGAGATAACTTCAGCACTTTTGGGTTAATATTCAAGAAAGTATTTGGATACTGTAGCGCCGTAAAAAAAGACGTGGCAACTGGCAAGCAAGAAAAAGCATAGACAATAAAATGCCGGTCTCATTATAATCAAGCTGCGCCGGGACTCGGGACCGCACCTCGGTGACCTCAGAGGGCGGGGGCGAATTAGCGAGTCATTGTTTTGTTTATATTTAGGTACACGTTAGCGACAACTGGCCCAACACGGATTCTATTCATTTTGATGAACGAAGATTTAGAGATTACCTTTAAATTTCCCTTGGTTCTCTTTCTCTTGCACTATTAGCACAGAGTAGGTAAAAGTATTAGCTAAGTTGTTCGCTAAGTGCGCGTTAAAGGAGACGAGCTCTTGCTTTACTGATAAAGCTGTCACCTTGCGAGATGTATAGTTGAATTCCGGTTCAGAAACTGATTCTCGTTTGGGTCAATTCGAAAAATGCCCTTTTCGAAAAGATGATTGTAATATTTTTATTTTATCTGCTATAATAGGTATACGTCGTTACCACCACAAAGTTGTTTGTCATACTTCGAAACACCAACACCAATGATTCATCACAATCAGGTGGGATTGCGATTTCACCTGGTAGGCTGGAATTAAATGCTCTCCGAACAAGTATACCTACATACACGTATACCTACTGTATACGTTTTACAAAAGTAACATCCTGAAACAGGCCTAAGCCATCACACTTGTTAAGAGTGGTTCCACTATACTGCACTGATAAAATTTCTTGACTATTTTAATCTTTTTTTTTTTTAATCCACTACAAGTTATCCCTCGATTGCGATCTCACATGATGGGAAGTAATGATGCAGTCTAAGATGGTAGCGGGCTAACCTGTTAGGGGCATGCCAGTTATATTAAACCCATACCCCTATTCGGTTTCTACACGGCATCGTACCGGAACGCTAAATCGCTTGGCGGCACGTCTTTGCCGGTAGGGTGGTAACTAGCCACGGCCGAAGCCTCCCACCAGGGCCAGACCAGGGAAAATTCAGAAATTATAATTTCCCAAATTGACCCTGCCGGGAATCGAACCCGGGACCTCCGCACGTTAAGACGAAAGCGCTCAACACTGCGCTACGGAGGTCGTCAAAATCCTATAGACATGGTTCACAAAGGATTTACCTATTTACTTTCCTTGATCCCAATTTTATCACTCGAACTAGGGATACGATCGTAACAGCGTCCATCATTTGTACGTACCTTTTCACCCAAAGAAAATCCGTTATCCTTTGAGAAGTGGAAAATATTACACAATCCGAAAGTGCCAATATGATATAGTAGAGCCTTTTATCGGTTCCGGAGCTCCGTTTTGATCATAGAGGGGGTCATTGAGGTAGCATATTGTTACTAGAGATACCCAAAATGGCATTTACCATCACGGTTTTCGTCAATGTCAAAACTCTACCATCGAGACCGCTTCACAATACAGAGAGAGTATTCCAGATTCTCAGCCTGTTTTTACCCTTTTTGACAATAATATCTTTATCACACGGGCATTTTTTAAGCGAAAAGAACACGGGCAGAGTTGAAGTTTGGCGTTCTTCTTGATCAAAATGCTCAGAGTATCTATGACTGATCAAATCGGAAATGAGGAGAAACAGTTAGAGGTACATGTTAGTAACTTTTTAACACCTGATGTATGTATCCTCCTCCAGGAATATGACATCTCTCTGGCGAGGGTAGATAAGGGTATGCGCTCATATCATTACAAAGGGTGCGTGCGCTGCAGTGGAACGGATGATCCGATAATATTAAGGTCCGTCTTTTGTTGCTAGGCCTCGCGGATGGTTGTGGTTTTTTTAATAAATTCGGACTTAAAAAGGGATTGGGTTTCGCATTGATAAGAGCACAATGAACTCGTACCTATACCTACCTACCTTCGTATCTGATTAATATATTTTGTACTAGCTGATGCCCGCGACTTCGTCTGCGTGGATTGAGATTTTATGGTTCCCGCGGGAACTCCTTAATTTCCCAAAAGTAGCCTATGTGCTATTCCAAATGTAAAAAAATATTGTAATTACTATAAGAAGATGCTAGATCCATTATAAGGATCTATCTTCTCGTCTAACAGAGTCCACGCGAGAGAGCGGGGTAACGCAGCCAGCGTTCTGGGCACATTGCCTCATTGCAGCGGTTTGGATGCTATTTTGAATTTTTAGTTTTTAAAAAGTTTAAGAGATATTAAATATAAATCAAAATACATTGAAGCACAATAACGAAAGGCTGTATGTAGTAAGTACAATTATTATTTATTACTAAAATTACAAAAATACCTACCCCGAAAAGTACGAAATCGACTTATCTGATAAGTCATACCATTAATTTGGTACAAATAAAGTGACATTGAAAAAGCTCTCTGTATCTTTTTTCCCTCGGGACCTCCTGGGGTTTCGCTTTTACTCCCCAAATGCACCAATTAGTGGTAAAATAAAAATGCAACGGAACCACGCGTTACGCGTTACCTCAGGGATTAGGGGTCTGCAGTCCCACGTGGGTTTTAATGGTGTTTCTTTGCTTAGAGGGTGGTAAGTTATAGACGCATATGGACTGCGTGTTAAATCAATAAGCTGTGAGTTTATAAGCCAAGGGATTTGTAACGACGCGACGTAAATATTGTTATGTTTCAATACAGTAACTATTTTATTATGTTCCTCAAAGTACTCGTAACTGCGGTTCCCTACATGAAATACGTTCGTGTACTTTACAAGTAATATGAAAAAAGGTTTTATTTGTTTTTTTATGGATTCCCGCGCGATAAATACCTACATGTTGATTTGCAGACTCGAATTTTAAAATAGAAACTTATAGCACAGGTAGTTAGGTATTTTCGTTGAATATAGTTACTAAAATTCCACATCAATACTTAAACTAATACTTTGCAACAATCAAATATAAAGTTTTTTTTTTTTAACCACTACAAGTTACCCCTTGACTGCGATCTCACCTGATGGTAAGTGATGATGCAGTCTAAGATGGCAGCGGGCTAACCTGTTAGGGGCATGGCAGTTATATTATATCCATACCCCTATTCGGTCTCTACACGGCATCGTACCTACCGGAACGCTAAATCGCTTGGCGGCACGTCTTTGCCGGTAGGGTGGTAACTAGCCACGGCCGAAGCCTCCCACCAGGCGAATTAATATTATTTTTAAGAAACGTTGCACTTCTTCTAAACTAACTTACTTTTCCAAAAAAAGCTGGATAGTTACAATGCCAATTGCCATATACCTACGTCCTACATGTTTTTTGACACATTCATGCTTCTGAATATAAGTAGGTAGTAGGTACCTATCATTGAAACATTGAATATAAGGACTTAAATGGCTTCTAAATGTAAATGCTTAAAGCAAACTGTCTTTTCCATTAATATTTGAACTGAAAATACCCGGTTTTCGTGTCACTATAGCTGACGGACACGCGAAGTTTATACACGAACTATCAATACACGCAAAAAAGATTACATTAACCAAATATTACCTTTATAGGTAAAGAAATAGAGGTACAAATGGCATGAATTATAACTGTATATAACGCCTTTTGTTTATCCAATACAAACATATCAATGCTTCGCGTGTTCTTCATTGTGAGTCTATTTACATAAGCTTAATCCATTCACAATGGCGGATTAAACTGTAATATAAACCGAAACGGCTTAATATCTGAGCGATATATCATTTTGTTCGCACCTCATTAAGTAACGTGATTTATTAAAAATAACGAGCAAAATTGCGAATAGAAGCTCACTCAGTTACTTAACGTACCGGCTGACATATATCATTTACGGATAATAAAGTTTATATTTATTAAGGCTTGAAAATGCTAATACATTTTTGGTGTAATCTGAATGCAAAGATTAATCATTAATTATTACTATCGACAAGTTTTCCTTGGTTCAAGAGAAATGCATATAAGCAACGTGCTTCGCTCAGTCCTCTAGACATTCTATATACCATTATACCTATAAGTAAATTCGGTTTTTTTGAATATTAGATTTTAATCATGAGTCTTAGGCCCGCATTAATAAGCCGACATCAGTTAAGAACACGTTTTCAAGTCTCAGTCAACCAATGATTATAAGTTATAACCGGTCTTAAGCATAGATTGACCAAGACTTGAGAACCGGTACTTAACTGATAACGGTTTATTAATCCGAGCCTAAAAAAAATGAAGTCAAAAGCCAATGTGCTAGTGACCTAATTTTAGCTACGTTAGGCACTCTGAACGGAGTCTATCCAACAAACCATCGCAGAAAATACAAACACAGGTGTAATCTCTATTTCCCCAATCTTGAAGTCCAATAATATGGCAATCCAACACGATTGAAGAGATACCAAATTTAAGTTTTAATGTGCTCCCATTACGTGATAGGTACATCCATTTTAAACCAATTCAAATTGTGTTTTAAATCGTCAAGTGAATTTATAGTATCGCTTGAAGTTCGAAATGCCATTCCTACCGAGAATACAATATCTAAGCAATAATTCCTGACGGTCTAAAATAACCCTTACCATAGAAACAAAACGGATTTTATTGATTTGACTATCCTGTAGGTTGTATAGCCTACTTAAAACCTACCCTTATCGAGCACAAATTAATAGTTAGGTATATTTTCTTATTTTTAATAGTCGTTTCACATGAATCGGTACGCGGTTATTGATTTTTATTACCGCTTTCGTCGTACTCGTTAATATAAAACACTACTGTTATAATTAACCATTGATATGCAAATCCAAAGATGATATTGTGTCCTCGTAAGATTTCGTTACTCAAATTTTTTTTTGGGTAACTTTATTCTCTGGATTCACTGCTCCTCGGATTTCGTTCCTAGGTACACACTTAAATAAGTTACCAATTAGAAAAGTACCATTTATACATTGTTTGCGTAAGATTCTATACGCGTAAGAATTTACGCGGAAAGTGCTGTTATGTCTTACAATAATTATGCTCACTGAGCTTAGTCAAAAATTGCGCTATCCAGATTAAGTACATTTCCAAATCTGCCCAAATCCCATACATAATTGGGCACCCTCCTTTTTTAAAGTCATTTAAGTAATTTTAGTTACAGCGTAGAAAATAATATTGTTTTAGCTAATTTACTTAAAAAAATAAAATAGTTTATAGCTAAGTGGAACTAATACATTTTTGTAGTGTTCAAGCAAAGCGCCGCTGTTGCTTTTTATTATGTTTATAATTCTGATATCTTTGGCTTTTTATATTAACGTAATTAAGGCTAAAATTTACCGCTGCCGCGTATCGCGAACACGTTGCTCTAATGAAAATAAAATTAGTTTTTCCACATAGAGCGGTTATCACGCACACTAATAAATAATAATCTTTATATTCGTGCGTTACAACTTGTAATATATTTAGAGCTGTTATAAAATGGGCCAAATTCTTTGCCATTCCCAAAAACACATAAAACTTATGGTTTGCCTCTAATTTTGTTTATAGCTCATTATTGTTTTATTACCGACGAATACTTAAATTTTCATTTTTTGTTGTCACAAGCTTTAGCTTTTTTTGTTATGAAGCACCTTTTGCATCGCAACTCAATCACTTCTTTATTTTAACAAAAAAAAAACAATAGGTTTTTTATTTCGTCAAACAAATGAAAAGCATTGTTTTAAAAATCATTCCAAGCTGACCGATTTCAAATATTCCCCAACCAATGCTTTCAATAAAAATAGATGCAAAAAAAACGTAACGAAAACTGAAAACAATGAGAGAAAAGTATCAGAAAAATCGTCTTTACATTTGAATTTTTCCAGGCTGACCTATTTAAAGGCGCATCTGCATAAAAGTGAACAAAAAAGATTGTAAAGCCTTGCACTTTAATATCAGGCTGCCGACTGGGAATGTCAGAGCTCTGAGATGCCCTATTTTCCTTTCAGGGCTGGTTGACACCGCTGACATAGTAGGTGACCTTAAAGAGGAAAGAAACGAACAGTAACTTTTTTACAAAGAGACCGTTGTATTTCTCTATTAAACAAAGCATGAAATTAATTTACCATGAATTTTTGCCTATCGGCTAGTGTGGGCATATTTTAAAAGTGAGTGACGCAGACTATTGAGAATTAATTCTATAGAAATTAAACTATCTTTCCAAAGGAAATGTGCTATCTTATTGACGAGCTCCACACGCACCCCTCCGCGCCCCTCCGCGCCGCTTGCCCACTACGCTCATGGGGAAAGCATTCCCCCATGAGCGTAGTGGGCAAGCGGCCTTATGTGCGCCCTTTTGCCAAATACTAGCTCAAAACAGATTCTATGACTACTGTACAATTACTTACATATTATGTAGCACTCATATAGGTATATGTTTACGCCATAGCAAGCCTTTCTTCAGAAAAACAGCCTTCCGCTCGTCACGCTGTCACGCGGGAGGATTACGAGCGTCACTCAATGTCACTGAACCCTTGTTACTACTGCAGGGCTAGCATGGGCCGGAGATAAAATCTTTATCCCCCGATTTTATCCACTGACAAGAGATAAAATTAACTTATCCACTTCTCAGAGCACGGCAACAGGGGAGAGGAGAAGTTTATCCCCGTTTGACATTTCACGGGGACTCAGGGGACTATTTATCCACCATTATTTAGCGTTTTTATTTATTTATTTAGGAATAAATTTTTTATCCTTGCATCGGGGAGAGAATTGTCTCGGCCCATGCTAGGGGGCCAGCAGAGGTTGCGTTGAGTCTACGACAAAAATGTGTATTGTTTACGTTAGCAATTTTTTTAACACTATGTGTAATTTTATTATCACTGAAGTTTGACAGACAGATAACAGTATCAACAGTAGATCAACGTAGGTGCCTAACGTTATTAGTACATCAGTTATTAAAAATTGAGTGTGAAAGACAAAAAAAATATTTTTTTTGGATTTCACTCTGCATTATAAAATGATTTATTTATTTCACACATGACAACTTGTATCATTTATGATACGTTCAGACTCTACCGCGCCGGTTCGGAAAGCTACTGAGAAGAGCCGGCAAGAAACTCAGCAGTTGCTCTTCTTTTTTTAAAAGAAAAAGGTTACAATAAGTAAAAATACAACACATACATTACGTTACAAGTATTACAAATGACTGGGTCACTGGATGCGCGGCCGGTTGCTTCCATGCAACTTTGTGATTCAGAAAATCATCGATCGTATAATAACCTCCACTTGCTGTTTAACACAGTCTTTAAATTTATGTAATGGCAAATCCAGAAACTCTTTTGGAACGATGTTATACCAATAATTATTAAAATAATGTTAAAAAAATTAATAAAATAAAATATAATATTGGGGGGCATGCACGTGCGCGCCTCTCATTTCTTTTACGCCTCTCTTCATGTGGGAGTCCGACTCGCACTTGGCACTTGACTTGCACCTACATAAAGTAACCTTTTCAATTTGAAATTGTAGTCAAGCGCAAACGAGGAGGACATGTCACCAATATAAAACAGAAACGGATAAAAGTATCAATTCCTATTGTAATTTGATAATTCAACGCTAATGCACCTCGTCCAACAATTGTCTCACAAACAATAAGGGCCCTGCGGAAATGCAATTAACTATGTATTCGTCGGAAAGAGGAAATATCAATTCTCCTGTATGGACGACCACACAATGTAACTGTAATTTAATTCTTATTGTTATGGTGATAAGACTTATGTGTATGTATGTATATTTGAGGTCTGCTGTACCGAGAATTGACTGATTTGATTCGTTTGGCTTTAGCTGAGGAACCCGCTTGACTCAATTAGGTAGATTTGCTTTGACAGTGGGCAGTGATGATACTCCACCACTACAGCCCATTAACGTCCCACTGCTGGGCACAGGCCTCCACTCTCATAGGAGAGAGGGAATTAGAGCTTAGACCCACCACGCTGCTCCAATGCGGGTTGGCGGGCTGTGATGATACTCATGTGAATGTGATGTAAATTTTTTTACTAGTGATATACTAATTATGGCTTTAACATACTTTTCTAAGAAATAGGAGGTAACAAAGAAAAACAATAATTAGTAAAGACGAAAATATGTTTCTGTTGATTATAATAATTATATATTTATTTATTTTACATGTTTACAGAGCTATTTTATTTTGGTGTAAACATAAACTCAATTGAGTTTTACCTATGACCTAAGCAATCCTAATAGCAGCAATCTATTTTTTTAATAGCTGTTTTGAAAGCGGTCACGTCTATCTAATGCTCTATTATTGATCTAAATATTGTTATTCATGAACATAATATATTATGTAAGAAAGAGATATATTATATGTGTGATAGATGATAGATAAATGATGATAGATAGAGAACTTGAGTAAAACTTTTAAATGAACAACATGATTAAGATCAAAATTTAAAAACATACAAAGTAAAAAAGATTCTAAACGTGAAGCGTATGATATTACACAGTCCGACAAGCCAGTACAAAAAAAAGAAAAACAAATGTGTTAAAAAGAATTCCATATCTCTTACAAACATCCTGCAATCGCCAGATGATCTCACTAATGATGAAGTACACACATTTGAGATGCTAAAACTCGTTGTACCTACTCGGTTGATAAAATCAAAAAAAGCCCGCGTTCCTTTGAGTTATTTGTCGTCACATTAAACAAGTGCTCAGCAAAAAGTCGGCCGGAGATCAAAGGATGGCGTGGTGTCTGGAATAACACACTAGCTGAGCATGAAGTCACATTAGAGATTTGTTGCTCGACAAAAAGTTGCATTACACCATTCTGATAAAAACTTGATAGTTATGAAACATCACATTGATATAAATTTTGTGGTGAAAAATGAAAATGAACCCTGAAGTAGGTACCTATGTTTGAAAAATCTGTATCAGGGGTCCCCGCTCTTCCAGAAGAATATCGAAGACTATATTCAACAATAATATTTTAACAATGAAAAGTTCAATTTAAAATTTATAAAAATACAAAGTTAGCATGCATTGTTCTGTATGAGTGGTTAAGCGTGTGTATGTGTGTGTGTGTTTGTGTGTGTGTGTGTGTGTGTGTGTATTTGTGGTGGATACTGGATATTGAAATTGAAAAAAAAGTATTTAAGTACCAAGTGCCTATTTGGTACGATAAACAATTATTAAGACACATTTTCAAGATTGGAATCGAAATTTTCCTTGGAGGGTGCATTGAAAATGAAACTGTTAGCGTAAATTTTTTAAGTTTGCACCTCGCGTGTAATTTTCATCATGCTGTACTTGTAGCATAAATAACAATTAAAATAAAAACAATATTAGTCACGTATAATAGGTTTGCTTGAATCTTTTAACGCTGGTGTTAGATACTTTGCGTAACTCCTTGATATCAACAAAGCTACAAAATTAAGCTTGTCCTTAAACAAAAAATCGTTAGTGTGTCACTACTCTAAACGCACCGGGAATAAACACCAAACTGCAAATTTATTACGACATTTGCGCCGTCTGATGTGTTTCAAATACAATGGTTTTACGTAGTGCTAACATAAATTAGCATGAAAAAGATCACGCTCTTTGTACTTAGGAGCAAAAAGAAAATCATTTTGAACTACCAGGATCTTTATTAGGTGACATAAAGACATTAAAAGTTTTAAGTAAACTATGAGCAATAAGTATTATCTCACGAGTCACGATCTGAAATGAGAAATGTATTAGAATTAGTTATGGTAAAATATCTATGCAATTTATTCTACACGACGCACAAATACACAATGTTTCTATTTGAATGGCCATAAATAATAGTGTAATGCATATATACAGGCATTATCCATCTTCACTGGTGGGTCCTGACTCCCGGTAGCGGCTGACTGTCTGTCGCCAGCGGCTCCGCGCGATAATATTAATGCAGCCTGCCTCTACCTGCGCTACCTGTTGTTTTGTATAGCTGGATATTAACGTTATTATAAACTTTTGTATCTAAACTTTAACTTTTAATGATACTTCGTCGTCAACCGATAGACGTCCACTGCTGGACATAGGTCTCTAGCAAAGATTTCCACATCCGGTCTTGCGCGCGTCGCCTAGAGTTATCATTATCGCATCAACATGAAAACTTAGATCATACTATAATATTATAAACTAGCTGATGCCCGCGACTTTGTCCACGTGGATTAAGGTTTTTTGGTTCCCGCGGGAACTCCTTAGTTTTCCGGGATAAAAAGTAGCCTATGTGTTATTCCAGATTATAATCTATCTCTGTGCCAAATTTTATCCAGATCCGTTCAGCCGTTCGAGCGTGATTGAGTAACAAACATCCATACATCCATACATCCATACATCCATCCAAACTTTCGCATTTATAATATTTATTTGATGCGGAAGTGTGTTTGTTAGTTTGTCCTTTATCACGCCGCAACGGATCGACTTGATATTTTGCATGGGTATTGCAGGGGTACTTGAGAACCTGGAGAGTGACCTAGACTACTTTTTATCCCGGAAAATTAAGCTGTTAACGTGGGAATTAAAAAAACTTTAACCACGTGGACGAAGTCGCGGGAATCAGCAAGCGTTGAATAATTATTATTACTAATAACCTGTGTCACGATGTGCGATTTAAATGATCTTCGGGATCTATGATAATGTGAAAATGTATACTGTTAAAATTGCTTCTGATTTGGTCTGGTAAGTAACAAGCTTCATCCGAAGCTAGTTCCGTAACCCTTTCAGCAGAGATGTACTTAGGTAGGTACTGCCACGATAGATGCGCTTGGCTGCGCTTGGCTGACTTGCTGGCAAGTGGTGATGCAGCCCAAAGTGGTGCGCGCTTGCCTATAAGATGCCAATATTCACTCTTGTTTTGAAGAGAGCAATGTTAAAATGGGCAGGTAATAAAATTATAATCTTTATTTATTTTACTAAAGCACTGTTATACTAAAGCACTGTCATAATAAGGACCTGAAAGCTTTTTAAATCTAAATGTGCCTAAGGCTTATTACAAGGTGGATCGCGGTGTTTCTTCACGTCATTAGACAGTTTGCTTAACCGCCTCACGTCACGAAGATTAACTGCACTCATCAACGACTTCCTTGCGATGCATTTCAAATAAATTACGGTACACGAACCATGTACTCGCTGACCAGTAATAATAAGTAATTTAACTTTTTTAAAGCAAGACTTGCGACCTTACCTCCTTTTTTTTATTTCACATATTATTTTATCTTTTTCTATGGACATCTCAAAACGCGTACGATATTCATATTAAAGTGAATAAGCACCTTGAGAGTTGCGCGTAGGCAGAATGAAGGCAAACTGTTATTTATAATGAATTGCACATAGAATCGCACTAAACTTACGATATCACTATTATGTCATCAGTGCAAAAACAAAACAACTCACGTACTTAAAAGGGGACACAAGGTTAAGTTTTTAGCATCGATAAGCCGTTTTTCCTTAAGCAAATAATATGACTCAGTTTCACACGTCTCTTCGAAGTGAACTCACATATTTTATTTTATTAAATATAAACAAATCTGTAATGTAAATGAATAAAAATGAGTAAGATTACCTTGTTGGTGCTTTTTTTGGTGTTGTGCGTACATCAGTACGAAGCCAAGGACTTGGTTGTTGGCTCGAGAGTCAATAACTTGCTAATCTCTACAGAGAAAGTTGAATACAATAAAATACCGTTTATAAGAAGAGATAAAGACTATAGCTACTTCGATCAAAAGGAGCGTGTTATTAAGGTAAGGTACTTACTATATAGCATAGAAAGCACAGAGTTGGACGAACTCCACTAGGTGGACGGACGATCTTAAGCAAGTAGCTGGTAGTCGCAGGAAACATGTGGCATAACATAATGTTCTGTGGAGACTGGAGATCCATGCAGGAGACCTTCGTCTAGCAGTGGACGTCTTAAAATGAGATGACGACGACGACGATGACTTACTACAAATATTTTGTAAATGATCGTTACAGTACGTAGAGCTATTGTGGTGTGTAGAGTTGAAGTGGTATGGAAGACGTGTTAACTGTTAAACGAGTAGTCTTGACGAGGTTTGGGTTAATACTTAAGGGACCGGCGACCGCCGCTCGCAACTTCTACTCGAACCGCAAATATAAATTTGCCGGTATATTGCTATCCCTATTTGGCTGAAGACACATGATCGCGTGCAAGCGCGATAGCAATATGAGCGTACAGAATTTGTTATACATTTAGTCTTGTTCCGTGAATACCAAAAATGATGAATGAAAAATTGTTGTGTTTTTAACTTCGTGTTGTTATTCTGTAACTTGACAATATAGGCTATGTTCCTGATCAATTAGTACGTGAGATATCGTTAGTTTTAATACGAAACAAATAAGGAGAAAACATGTCGTTTGTGTCGCAAAAACATGCAAAACGCAATGTGCTTACCTACATTTAATTTTGGGAAAGTATTTTGGAAAAATAATTATCCAGGGACCTAGATAAATACAAGTTCAATCTTAATAATCGCATAATATGGAGGAAATATGCTCGAATTACTAATTATTTTAGTATTACGTTTGTATGAGCAATTCACCCTCCGCTGGCGCCTTAAGTATTAGAATAAGACTACATACTTTTATATATACCTACTACAATATCGTAAGTAGTCATTAGGTATACTTTTAACTAATAATTGACGATTTAAGAACTTAAGGCCTTTCTTGTAAAATAATTACGTACCCCTAATACGTAAGCCTGCTCGCATCTTAGACTGCATCATCAGTTACCACCAGGTGAGATCGCATTGGTTTCTTAGCGGCAAGTCTGTGTTGTTATTTTAAAAATGGATATATCTAAATATATGTAAGTATGTATAAAAGGAAAAGGTGACTGACTGACTCACTGACTGATCTATCAACGCACAGCTGGACGAATCGGGCTGAAATTTGGCATGCAGGTAGCTATTATGACCTAGACATCCACTAAGAAAGGATTTTAGGAAATTCAACTTCTAAGGAAATAAAATAGGGGTTTGGAATTTGTGTAGTCCACGTAGACGAAGTCGCGGACATAAGCTAGTATACAATAATATGGTGTTTTCCAGGGAATCATCGCCCGGGATCTTTCTCGGACAGATGCGGAGGTGACCGTGACGGACGGCGGTGTGGGCGAAACGTACGTCAGGCTGCATCTGAGGAGCGAGAGAGGCGTAGGACTCAACTATCTCATATTGATATTTACTGATAACAAATAACAGCTGACGTGAGAGACAAGAATGTTTCTTTTATAAAAATGAAAGGAAATGTAGGTACCAATGAGCTTTGTATACAGAAAATAAATACCTGCAAGTAGATATTGTGCTATATGGCCAGTTTACACTATTATTTATTCTAGTAGCATTCCAATCCATTGATCACTGGATTACTGGACTGGAATAATATTGTGAACCGAACTTTACTAACAAAAAAATATACATTTTCAGAACAGCAACGAAAATTGCAACTACACAAAACCAATGTGTATCTAAAAATTCATAGTGCAGCAAAATAGACAACAACTGTTCGCAAATAGCCATCAGCGAGAGTCCCCTCAAGCACAAATCAATTTTAGCGAATTGTCAGTGCCAGTGTACACGGGGTCAGGGGTGTTTAAACTGAGGGTGGCTAATGGAGACACACGCATTAAACCGAGCCGCGTGCACAACATTGACACAGGCAGGGGGCCTAATTAGTTTAGCCTGTGGCCAGGGCGCCCCGGAGATGACGTCTAACTGCATAAAGCACCTAGAAATGACATCAATGCTTATTTCAGGGTCGTGTTCCAACTTCTCTCTTCAACCAGTCGAACCACGGATAAGCACCACGAATGGTCCAACTATTATTTTAGTCGAAGTAGCTGCTGTAGTTGGTACGACTACATTCATGAGTAGATCTTAGAGCCTAGATTATATTATACTTGGTATTCGTCGTGTTAGCTCGTCTCCTTAAGCTAGCCAGTAGATATAATATATCCAGGCAGCAAACAATACAACAGTAATAAACCCGTCATCAAATTATTTTATGTAAAAAGGGATTATGCTAATTAATTAAAAAAATATTAAACATAGGATAGAACAAAAAGAAGAACCCGTGAAAGGACATAGGCTTTTTATCATGGCAAATTATGGAGTTCCCGCGGGAATTAGCCGACATAATGTGAACGAACGATTATCTAGCACATCTACTTTTTATCCTTTCCAGTGAAATTAGTTTTATATCCGGACAATGTCCAGCCAGGCGCCATCCGCCTTTCACAATTTAACCGAGGATCAAAAAGCATGCGCTTATTACAATTTCATCGTATTACGTTAATACCACTAATTTAATTTCGACTCGTTGGTGGTTACTTTAAATGTCCAATTTATTATGCTAATTGCTTGTGTAATTTACCTACTGTTGTTTTATTTAGATGTAACCGATACCAATATTAACATTACAATGTAATTAATTTTTGTTTACTATTTAGTTTACTAGCTATATTTCACTAATTAACTATAATATGCTTAGAGATGGTATGATTTCGTATGTTTGAACCAAAGATTGTACGTCAGTAAAGACGAATCGTAACTCTATGGTTTAAACGGATGTTAATAAAGTTAACTTTACAGTGCTGCCTCAATTTATCTATTAATAGGATCTTATAGCGACGTTTTAGTATTGCCATCCAATCGCTTATCTGAGTGGGAAACTAGAAGCAGTGTGTATACTGCTTTAATACGAAATGTTAATGATAATTAATAATATGATGGTGATATGATATTTTCAACCCTCACTTACAGTTTCAAATGACATTATTTTTGGCCACTTTGCCACTTCAGCCACCAACGAGATAAAATTGGTTGCAATTTGAGTATTTAAAACAAAATAAGTAGGTATAAACAAAAATGGGAGCCGTACATTTATATCAAGCCATAGCAAAAAGTTACAGTCTATTGCAAAAGTATATATTTTTATTTGTGCACGTCCATCAGAGCGAGAGCTTTCCCGACAATTTTACCTACAACATAAATCTTAAAACGAGGTGGCTGAGCTTTTAGCGTCCATTCATATCACTCCGGCGTTTCCTGCTCGCTGGAATATATTTGTTACAGCTAAAGTGCGTAAACCTGTTAGAGATAAAATTTAACTCCAAATGCAATGCAATTTCTTTTTCTGGATATAACTAGTTAATTTATGTATTCCCCTAGGTAATCAGTCTAATGACCGAGCATTCGATAGAATAAGGAAAATAGATTCTTCACTTGAATTAATAATTGTAATTCAGTTCATATAATAAATAATTAATGGATAAGCCTCATGGATGGATAAACTGCTCAGGCAGTTTATTCTCTACGCTAGGGTAAGGTGTTTTAGAAAATTTAAGAACTACATCAGCTGAGCTGATAATATTTATAGGAATGGTTAAGGTTCTCATTAATAAGGTAAAGTTTTATAGCCTGCGACTTCCTTAAATTGTGGAGATATCAAATGGATAAACACTATACATTTTATATCTAATCCGTCAATTCCAAGATAGTCTAGTTAATCCTAACATGAACGTTCTTCGTATTTTAGCAGTAACATCTACACATCTATCCAGTATCCATCCATCCCCTGATGTTCTTCGTTCAGTAATATTTTTCAGTAGAAAGTGGTTGTGGAAGCAATAAATGGAAAGTGCTGAGTTCGATTCCCGGCAGGGGCAATTTAGGAATTTAGGTCAATTTCTAGTTTGCACTAGAGTTAGACTGGTGGAAGGTTTCAAACGTAGCTAGTTACCACCACCCTACATGAAGACGAGCTAAATAGTTTAACGGATCGATGTCACGTAGAAGCCGATTTAGTGTGGTTAAAATTAAGTACTTACCTAGCATTCGCTTCCAATTTAGCCCGCTTCCATCTTGACTTCACCTCTTCTTCGAACCATGTGAGATCCGAGGGCTGAGTTGTCATCGCATAAAAAATGTACAGTGAATCTAATTCTGAACCTTCACATTTCATCGCAGTGTTATCCCCGACGCGTCGCCTGCATTACGGAGTCATGCTCTTGTTTTATTTATTCGTCGGGTCTGAATGTTACATTAGTGTCGGATTTTCGTTCCTGTCTGGAAGAGGAAATGACGGGACGGCTGCCGGTGAAAATAGTTTACTGCGATGTATTTTAGTGTTAAATCTCGCTATGTTATTTCGCCTCCCAGTTTTATTTTTTACTAGCTCATGCTCACGACTTCATCCGCTTGGACTACACAAATTTCAAACCCCTATTTTACACCCCTAGGGGTTGAATTTTCAAACCTCCTTTCTTAGCGGAAGTCTACGTCTACGTCATAGTAAATAAGTGCATGCCTTTTAGCCCGACTCGTCCAGTGTTTTGAGCTCTGCGATGATAGATCAGTCAGTCAGTCAGTCACCTTTTCCTTTTGTATATTTAGACTAGATGAGTAGATGATATCTGCGACGGAGTCCACGTGGATAGGATTTAGGTTTTCACTGATCCCGAGGAAGTTCTTTGATTTTCTGGAATAAACGTCTGTGTATGTCCTATGTCCAGGATGCCAACGATATCTGTAGTCTGCCCAATTTCTTCGAAATCTGTTAAACGGGTGGACTGGGAAAAGTTACAGACAGACATTTCAAGTTCACAGGATCAAAAATTCGTGATTTCATGAACAAGTAGGTACAACTCAGCTTCAGCTCAGCTCAGAAAATCACCTTTCCGAACCGGTGGCACAAGTTGTATTAAGTGAAATAAATAAATTATTTATTAGTTTTGGTTTCCAACTTTGCAATGGTTTTTATTAGTAACTAGCTTTTTCCCGCGGCTTCGCTCACGTTAACCGTTTCGTCACCTTTGCCTTTTATCGAAAGCCCAAGATTTCATGGATATACCTCGTAACTTGAAAACAACTTGATAAATGACGAACTTTTATACAAACTTTCAACCCCCATTTGGGGTTGGAATTTTCAAAAATCCTTTCTTAGCGGATGTCCACGTCATAGTAGTTATTTGTATGCCAAATTTCAGCCCGATTCGTCCAGTGGTTTGAGCTGTGCGTTGATAGATCAGTCAGTCAGTCAGTCACCCTTTTGTCTTATATATTATTTAGATTATGATATCTCATATAGCGTCTTAATTCTGTAAAAACGTGTGCCTTTAAAAAATTGTGCTTATGTAAATATTACCAGTTTTAACAAATATATTAAAATACAGGAAGAACTCACATCGCACTATCAATATCCATTAAACTAAACCCATTTCAGAATTCGGAATATTCCATACAATTTATGAGAATGCCCATTCTACTGTGGCTTGCATATTTTCAAGACTTTTTTAAAATTATGATGTTTTGCGGCGGTATTTTATAGAGCTCTCCCGCTGTTTGTTGGTACAAAGTGTAAATAAATATTACAAAGATGCACAGTTTAGATATCATACAGTAAGGCACAAAATACTTGCACAGCATACACTATACGGTAAAGATCTTGCGGGCTATAGCGGGCGTACCTATAACATCGTTGGTCTTGATCACAGATTACGGATCCGTTGTCTGTGGTCTTGACATACTTATCATAAGTGACACAAGTTTTCCTACGTCACGGTCTACAAACTCGGTTAATTTTTGGGAACAGAATATATTGTCTATCTCTAATAATTAATTGATGAGAATTTTAATCGACCAATATGTATTTAACAGGATTTTCCACAGCAAAGTTACGCTACGCTATCAAAAAAGCTATCTACAAAAAAACCTATCAGTTGGTTGATGTCGTTGGTTGGTTGGCTGAAAAAAAACACAAAAAGTCGAATTTAACACGGTAGTCAACTATATGTTTGCTAAACTGTGCTAGAAGTTTAGAGCACCGAATATAATAGGAATGCGCGCTGCAACCTCCACGGTGCCATTACATGCTCGGAAGATACTTTGCGGTAGTGCACTTTTCATATTGTTATCGGTTCGAAGTGTAAACGTTACCCCTGGCAAATAACTAAAATGTTAACTACTGATACGCTCCTAGTATCTACCAGATATTATAACCAAATATTTTCCTCATCGAAATTCGTCACTTTTTTTTTATCCACTACAAGTTAGCCCTTGACTGCGATCTTATGTGATGGAAAATGATGATGCAGTATATGATGGCAGCGGGCTAACCTGTTAGGGGCATGGCAGTTATAATTAACCCTACCCCTAATCGAATCGGTTTCTACACGGCATCGTACCGGAACGCTAAATCGCTTGTCGGCACGTCTTTGCCGGTAGGGTGGTAACTAGCCACGGCCGGAGCCTTCCACAAGGCCAGACCAGGTAAAGTTAAGACAACAGCCCTCAACACTGCGCCACGGAGGTCGAGGTGTTGAATTGAGGATGATACAATATTTGACTTATTTGTTTTGAAATAAAGTTTTGTGGCAATGCAATTTACGTTTTTGAATAACTTAGTAAAACTAACAGTAGATACGGTTCTCGAACACGCAAAATAATAGTAGATTAGTAGTCAAGGGCTGTAAGGCATCAATTGCAGCCCGAGATATTTAGGCGCACGAGCACAGCGAGGGCGCCTGTAATTCGAGGGTGCAATTGATGCTTACACCCGAGCTAACTACTCTGCTTTACATCTCGATTGTGAGGTCATTAGGTCCTTATTACCCCCAAATGGAGCTTGAAGGTGACCAATTAGCGCTCCAGGGTAATAATGTAGCTAGAAAAGCCCTAGGGCGGTAAGTAATTTAAAAAAAAAACTCTTCACTCTTTCAAAAAGTTCGCGTACATCTAACCATCATACTTTTTTTAATTACTTACCGCCCGAGGGCTTTTCTAGCTACATTATTACCCTGGAGCGCTAATTGGTCACCTTCAAGCTCCATTTGGGGGTAATAAGGACCTACTTACCGAATATGAGAGATGTAAAGTTAATTTATGCCTAAATTAGTTTTCGAGTTAGTTTTAGAGGCTAGAGTCGCTGTTGACTTAACTGAAAGCTAGCGTGAGCGTTACAAACACTATTAATCGTATGAAACCATTAATAACCCTACAGTGTCAAAACTCCGATAAATGTTGAAAGTAATTTTATAAACTATCAATCTTGTCGAATACATTATCAAACTCAAAGTAACAGCTTTTTACTAAGCATGCTTAACCAATCACATAATCACAATAAACTAATTACATAATTAATGGAAAGGGATCATGGCCCTCAGCAATGAGTAATACGACGCAGAGTGAGAGAAATCACACAATAATATTTTATTAAAATAATTATCACTGAGTTCAATCTTGCTACTCACGGATTTCATCTCATGTTATAGGTACGAGTATGTCCACACTGATCAGCTATTTCGTGCAACTTGCGCTTTACTTGCGAAAACGCATAGTTATTGGGTATGATTCGATATGCACTATGAAATAATTCTAAGGCCGACTTGCACCACACTGCCTAAACTAATTTACGAGTAGTTAAATATTGTGATGCTGTCCCTATAACGGCCTTGTCCAAGTGGCCCTAAAACACGAAAGTCAATAATAATGAAACATTGGCAGTACAGTCCCAGGTAATTTCTTTGACCTACGAACTTGGACGAATTAACCTACGAATGATAAATTAACCAGGGTTTGAAGCCATTGCGCTTACCTACTCTTCATATCACCTTAATTAAACCCTTTTACTTTGCGAACGAAATGAATTTCGTTTTTCTTAACGATACCTAATCACGAATATTAAAGCAGCACTTTTATTTAATTTGCATCGTAAAGCAACAGTATTAAACCCTATAAGCTTTGTTATAACCCTTTTTTGATGATAAGCATTTCTTATGTTTTGTCGCAATTTCCTTAAACCCTTCCATTCTTTAAGGAAAACAACATCATTACTACGATTTACGTAAAAGCTCCGAAAGGTAATTTCAGATAACAAAGGAAATGCGAGAGAATAAAATTTTACCTTACTCCTTTTCGATCTCGAGGCATTTTAAGGAATTGAACTACTAAATTTATTCCCTATTCCAACATAATATTATATTCAAGCTATAACTGGGGGCATACCACCATCGATTTAATCAGTATTGTTTTAATATTGTTGTTGTGCGTGTTTTAGAATTATGATCCTTATTTTAGGAACGTTAAGGTACGTGACATAAAGCTGTCATTTTGAAGTAATACTGCTTTAAGCGATGGTAGTAACTCTCCTGTACTTACCATTAATAATAGTTACTTCATAGCATAACGACTCTTGACAATAAAGTTGATACTCGTAGATTTTAAGTGATATTTATTGGCCCTAAAGCCTTTTTATTTATAACATTCTTATCACTTTTATTATTTTTAAAATAAGAATCCATACATCCATAGCTCCCGCAGGAATGAAAAAAACTTAAATACACGCGGACGAAGTCGCGGGCTATTATAATAATTCCTAATAAATAGGAATTACTCGTAGTTCAAATTCTACTCTACATTCGATAACTACCCATTGAATATTCCTTCCTTCCTTCCTTCTATACAGGGTGGAATAAAATAACGGGACATGAATGAAAAGGAGAATAGTACATTGTTCACCGAGGGGAGAAAGTGACCGATTACTATCGAGGGTGTAGTTTGAGGCCCGAGGCGTAGCCGAAGGGCCGCAATACACGCGAGGTAGGAATCGTACTTTCTACCGAGTGATACATAGTGCTTTATACTACACCTGCGAGGAAAATAAGCGATAATTAGTGATTAAACGAACTTACAAAGGTTTAAAATAATAAATAAAATAAATATTTTTACAAACCCATATTCAAAATACAGAAACATAAAAAAAAAAAAAAGAAAAAAAAAACAAAAAAAAAAACAAAAAAAAAACAAAAAAAAAAAAACAAAAAAAAAAAATAAAAAAAAAACAAAAAAAAAAGGTTTAGGTTAATAGTTAATAATAGTTAATAGTCCTTAATTAGGTTAGGCTACCTAGCATTAATTTCTAATGTATTGTTTTCAAAAAAAAAAAAAAAAATTAAAAAAAAAAGAAATGACGTTCTATCTTAACTATATGAGTCGCTTCATTCGAAGCTTCACTATCACAACTAGACTACATTTTGAGGATTATTTCAATATAGATTTCGATATCGACAATCGACATCGATATCGACAATCGACATCGATACCGACAATCGACATCGATACCGACAATCGACATCGATATCGATATCGACTATCAATATCGGATATCGATATCGACTATCGATATCGATAATCGACATTCACCATATTATTTGACTTTTCTATGTCAAATATGGTGAAGCTGCTTCTAATATTATATTTCCTTAAGGCCGCAGCGCGGGTGCAGCGCTGCAGTCGCGTGTTTTTTATTTATATGGATTTACAAAGCAGCGCGACCGCAGCGCTGCAGCCGCGCTGCTTCCGCGCGGCACTTTGCGGCAAATTTGAAGGCGCCCTTATAATAAAACTGTAACAGGTCCAATTCTGTACATTGAAGATATTTTGAAAATTTTTTTTGGAGGGCACTCATTATTCGATACTGAAGCCAAATCTGTAATTTTTTTCATTTTTGTCTGTCTGTCTGTCTGTCTGTATCTTGGCCGCGCATCACGCCGAAACTACTGAATGAATTCATACGAAACTTGGCACGATTTGAGCCCATACTACGAGGTAGGACATAGGATACTTTGTATCCCGAAATTCTACCCCCGAAGGGGTGAAATAGGGGTTGAAAGTTTGTATGAAAGTCCTTAATTTCTCAAGTTATAGCCATGAAACTTGATATATGAGCTGCGGGTTGAAAATAAAAACATATGTGTTTCACAGTTTTTCAAAATTCCACCCCGAAGGGGTGAAATAGGGGTTGAGAGTTTGTATGAAAGTCCTTAATTTCTCAAGTTATAGCCATGAAACTTGATATATGAGCTACGGGTTGAAAATGAAAACATATGTCTTTCACAGTTTTTCAAAATTCCACCCCCGAAGGGGTGAAATAGGGGTTGAGAGTTTGTATGAAAATCCTTAATTTCTCAAGTTATAGCCATGAAACAGCATTTGGGCTTTCGTTAAAATATGAAGAAGTACGTGTTTCACCATTATAGGGCATAGGCTACTGTTTATCCCGGAAAATTAATGAGTTCCCGCGGGAATCGAAAAAACTTAGTCCACGCGGACGAAGTCGCGGGCATCAGCTAGTCATAATATAAGATCACTTAAAGGAAACAGGTTGAGGTGTTTATTTACATAGTCTTCTTTTATTTTAAGACACTAATTTTGTTCGAAATATTTGTCCTTAGCATAGGCCCTATCGATATTCAATCATAATTAAAAAAAAACATACGCGCCGAATTGAGAACCTCCTCCTTTTTTGGAAGTCAGTTAAAAATAGTGAGTAAGTCTATTTTTGTTCCTTGAGTCGGTTCGATTCCCGTCTCAGGTAAGCTTTAAAAAGAGTTAAATACAGTTATTCTCATATTTTAAACAAAAATTATAACGTTTCCTATAAGTGAAATTTTATAGCTTCAATATTTAATACGCTTTTCCTTCATATCCCGTTTCGTATTTCCATATCGTTTGTCCAGCCTGTATATATCCATATCCTATAGCATTGTAACAATTACGAAGTCTATTATTGTTGGGAATTTAATTTTATATTATGAAGATTTCAATCAAGTAAGGGTTAAATTTCAATTTACGAAACACAATACAACAGGTAACAAAGCAAAATATTACCTAGCAGAGATTTTATGCGGATTAATTTAGCATCATGGCTTTCAGGCGGGAGAAGCGAGTTAATTTTATGCTTTTTCGTTTTCGTCGTAAAAACAGGATTAAATTTAAATTGAAACTCTCTACAAAGTATAATAAGATACAAAATTTTTCATTACGTGATTTCAAAATTCATAACAAAGTGTTCGAGGTAAAAGAAATTTTATGTAATCAAATATAGAACCATAGCACAAATAAACCAAACAAAACCTAACAACAAGTCAAATCAGCAAATTTTTTTAACTTTAATCGATAGTTTAAAATGGGTATTCAACATAAAACTTACAGGGGACGTGGATATTATGACTTGAGAGATCCTCTATTTAATAATCGCTAAAAAATAATAATAGGAACAGTGTGTTATAGAATGCGGGCGTGGGTCGGGCGCGTGGCGGGTGACGCTGTGTGATGTCGTCCATGTAAACACAAGGAATTCAAACCGCCGCGCACCCGACCAGGCCCGCGCCCGACCCGCGCCCGCTCCCTGTGTGTTTTGGCCTTTAGCCAATAAGAAAGTTAAGATGTTTGTAATATCCGCTAGCACATCTTTATAGTTACTTCGTAAAAACTAGGAGTCGTTGATTAAAAGTCACAACCACCAATCAACCACAACAAAAAAAGAATAATACAAACCGAAATAAAAGGGCATACATAGATGGAATTTTTGAAAATCTTGTCTTAGTTGGTTTTATAATGGGTTGTAAGTACAGAGTAACCTTTTATATGCAAATTCTTATGTTTCTGGATCATTTATTAACCGACTTCCAATTCGGCGCGTATGTTTTTATTTTTCTTAATCAGTTTATCATTTAATATTTTTATATAGGTACACATATAAGATAGATAAATTCACAAAACACATATGCGGATCTTTTTATATCAGGAAATTGCGAAAAATATCCAATACTATAGCACCATTTTTAAATCTATACAAACATAAAAGTTAGTTATATTTACTTCCGCCGTAGATAACCAAAAAATCACAGTACCTACTCGTACAATTTTTTGCAACTTTATGTGACTAGCATCCGGCTAAAAGCACAGTGAAAACAATGCAACCAAAATAGGTACTATTTTCACTACCTCTCCCGGTGACAGGTGAAAATTAATTGACACTAATGCAGCTTCCAGACTGAAATAAATAAAAGATGAACGTAGTACGTACCACGAAACGTACTGTATGTACCTATTTTAGTTGCCTCCTATTCGGATGGTATGGGTTCGGTCCCTGAGCACAAACTTCTAACTTTTTCGAGTTATGCACGTTTTTAAGCAATTAATATTATCACTTTAAACATCGTGAGGAAAGTGGAAAGCCCGAGAATTCTTTATTATATTCTTAAAGGTGTGTGAAGGCTGCCAAACCGCGCTTGGTCTGCGAGGTGGACTAAAGTCACACAAAGAGACTTGTGCTCAGTTGTGAGCCGGCGATCGATGGGTTGAAATGATAACGACGATGATGACTCTTCTAAATATATTTTCAGTGGGTTCCAAATTCCTTGCACAGCTAAAACTTGTTGCCGAGAATTATTTTTCTAACTTATATTCTTAAGTTCGTAAGTTTAATTCGTAAATAATAAAGCACTTGTAAAACAAAATGTATCGAGACATTAATTTAATTTATTCTATTAAATAAGTAGGAAATGTAGCCTCTACGGCGCTATTACACGCTACGTATTCTCTACAGTCTACAGTAGTGCACTTTTCATATTGCCATCAGCACAAACTACCAAGTATCAAGTTTGCCAACGCTAAGAGCATAAAGACATTGAACTAAGGTAATGTGAAGTTACAGACTTGCCAACTTAAATTCTATCCAGGCTGATAAGGAATGCAAACTCCAGGATGCTTGTTTACATACCCCTAGTCAAACTGGGAGAAAAATCAGTCTTTACCTCATTTACTACTGCTCTTTAGTTAAACTAATGGTTAGGTGTTTAGAACCGTACACTTACTTATTGCAAAAAGCACCAAGGTAGGTAAAGCGCAGTTTTCATTTATTGTTTTTTCCGACCTACTTACTTTACTTGCTGATCTAAGTACATAATATATTCAGGATCACCGTGATGTTTCGACTTACAAAAAAATCTACCGAAATGAGAAGAAGGAAGGACTTTTGTCGTTTTCACATAACTTAAGGCATTAGCATAATTAATAATATATATCACTGAATTTATTTTCTTAAATAGAGATATTTCTAACCTAGACTGAACAGGACATTCAGTTAGTTATACTTATTATCTAGTCAGTTCCATAACTCCGTATATTTATCGGAGTGGTAATACTCCAATAGTTTAGACTTTAGAGTTTAGACCTTCGTCTCCTTTCAGGTGGCTTTCGGGGTTCCGATTCCCAGGCCCGGGCAATTTTAATGATTTGAGTTTATGTGTTTTGCTTTAAATAATTAAAAACCAATAATTGTTATACCTAAGTTATAACGCTGAAGGAAAATATAAGTATACTAGAGAGCTCTGCATAATCTTCTCAAAGGTGTTTGAAATCCGCCATTGAAATGAAATGGTGGGAGACGTCGGCCGTGGCTAGTTACCAGACGGCAAAGACGTGCCGCCAAGCGATTTAGAGTTCCGGTACGATGCCGCTACCATCTTAGACTGCATCATCACTTACCATCAGGTGAGATCGCAGTCAAGGGCTAACTTGTAGTGAAAAAAAAACACTATAGCCAAAACCCTTCTCATCTGATAAGACTCGCTAGCTCAGGAGTGGACTGGCGATGGGTTGAAGGATAACGATTAACTCAAGAAAACAACCTATTCTTATAAATTTTATACTTGCTTTTTAGTAAAGTTAATGAGCTTTGTGAATTAACATCATTAATCCCTTAATCCTTTGTTACATTATACCCTTTTGTTATAAAAGCCGTTGTTATACAATTTATTTCGTCGTAATTTTCCTAATCCCCTTTATTCTAAAAACAAAAACAACATTATTAAGATTTACTTACGTAAACTCTCAAAAGGTGATTTTAGTTAACCAGAACAAAAGTGAAGGAAAGTAAATAAAAACTTTTCTAATGCAAAGTTCGGCTATAACACGAAGCAATTTTTACGCTGGTGGTAAATGAGAACAGGGGGATGATCCCGAAAATTTGATTTTGATTCCTTCCATCAAATAGTCGTTTCGAAACAAAAACCACGAAGAAAATCCCTAATTCGATCCAATCTAAATCCAATTATACCCCAACAGGGGCTCGCCACACGAAGGGCCTCGTCGGAGTAAGGCTTTAACGCTAGAGGATAAATAAAAGAAAATTAGAGGCATACTGAAATTGGTATGGTAATTGTATGCGTCAATTCTCACGCTACTATGGAATATAATTTTTGACCATTTTCACTGAACAATCTATATCCATAATAAATAATATTATAAAAGGAGTTTCCGCCGGAATTTAAAAAACCTTAATCCACGTGAATGAAATCGCGGGCATCATCTGGTAAAGAATAAACTTATTGTTTGGCATTGCTTGAAATTAAATTATTGAAAATTAAATTTATTGAAAATAAATTTAATATGTATTATATCATCCAGCGTCCTCGGATGTTTACTATTCTGTGATTTTCCGAGTTTGGCTGTCATGAAAGTGTCAATAGGAAGCTGAATTATTTGACGATCTCCCTGGCGCAGATTTGCGGACCACCAAGCGATTGGTCCCGACTCCCAGGTTCGATCCCTGGTAGGGTCAATTTGGGAATAAAAAAATTCAGGTCTGGATTGGTAAGACGCTTCGGCCGTGGCTAGTTACCACTCTACCAGCAAAGAAGTACCGCCAAGTGATTTAGCTTTCCGGTACGATGCTGTGTAGAAAGTAGAAACCGATTAGAGGTAAGTATGGGTTTAATATTATATATTTGCCATAACCCTAACAAGTTAGCCCGCTACCGTCTTATGCCCGTATTAAATATTAATAAACCGACATCAGCTAGAAAGGACACTTTCTCAAGTATACCTACCAACATTTTCTTAGCTTATCACATTCCGAACCAGTGGTAGATTCACTCGGCTATTCAAAAACACTTGTCAAAGTCAATTTTTAATACGGTGCTTTAGACTTGCTGCATCATCACTTCCACCAAGTGAAATCGCAGTCAAGGGCTAACCTGTAGTGGCATTAAAACTGTTAAATTAATGTATTTTTTTATAAATATTTAAACAATTATTTCAAACAATGCAATTTGTCTAGTGATTACATTATTCAAACCTTGTTCAAACATCATAACGTTCGTCCGTTGTTACATAATTAATAAAGTTCCCCAGTAAATGGGACTAGAAAAAAAAACAATTACTAAAGTGATTTATTACTGTTATCGTATGGCCGTTGCCCTCAGTTTTTTAACTAACGATAAGCGGAATAGAGGAAGCCGTAAGTTATTTATTGCTGGTCAGATATTTTTCAATAAGCCTCTTTGTACATTGGAACCGATAAATATCTATCAGTACTCATTAGACAAGTAATAATGTTATTTAATTATAGTATTTTATGTCAATATTCCCGTTATCGGCCATAAGTATAACAAATGGTAGTTCTTCGAAGTCTAATCTCATTAATAGTTATGGCAAAATAGTTGTTCACTGACTTTAAACTATAAACTTTATTAAAAGTAAGCACATGTTTTGACCGTTGATATATTTTCTCCAGCACTTAGCAACCCATTGCGTTCGGCGAATACTGACTCGAAATATTTCACTGATCTTAATGCAATGTTAAACATAAAATACACTAGCGACTAGCGATAGCACTAGCGACACCCGCGACTTCGTCCGCGTGGATTGAGGTTTTCGGTTCCCGCGGGAACTCTTGAATTTTCCGGGATAAAAAGTAGCCTATGATCCAAACTACGAGTATAATCTACCTCTGTGACAAATTTCATCAAATCGTGATTGAGTGACAAACATACATCCATCCATCCATACATCCATCCAAACTTTCGCATTTATAAAATTAGTAAGTATAAGTAATAAGTATAGATGTTGTTGACCGTTGATATTGCTGCACATAATTACACTATTTGCGAATTGGACCAATATCCTTTCATGTTCTTATGAGAAGCTCGCAAAATAATATGGCAAGCCGAATGTCGACAGGCCAGCATTAGCTGCACGCGGATGGCCGATGGATTAGTCGAATGGATTGAGCCAATGTGTACTGGCAGGCACACTGGTTCAGATAATAATGTCGACAAATCTAACATCGTTTGTTTAAACTCCAAAGTAGATGATGCCCGGGACTTCGTCCACGTGGGTAATAAAACAATCCCGCGAGAACTCCCTGACTTTCCGGGATAAAAAGTAGGGGTTGTCCTTCCCTTGAATACAATCTACAATAACTACATCTATACCAAATTTCATCGAAATCGGGTGTAAATATGGATCGTGAAAGCATAACAGACAGACAGTTAGACAGATACACTTTCGCATTAATAATATTAAATATGGTTTTTAAAAAATTGTGTATTTAGAGCTGCATTAAAATAAAATAAAAAAACTAGCAAGTTCACAACACCCCAAGCGTGAGTCGCGCCATAAAACTTGTAAGACACGCCTCTGTTGACGCACAGACAGCTTTACGAGGTTGAATTAAGTATGTATGCGAGTGTGTTTCTTAATAACAGTGACAAATGCGCGGTGCGTACTTAAAAGTTTCTCTTACCTAATTCAAAGGAAATGCATAAATCTAATAATATAAGTCAAGTACGAGTAACAACAGGGTAGTAACGTTATAATATAATATAATATTATTGGTACGTGCAACTACCTCTTGGTCTAGTGGTTGGGGTGTTCGACTGTCCCGGGTTGGAGTCCCTGGTCGGGCCATAATTGAGTATTGGGTTTTTCTGACTAGAAATTCTCAGTCATAGGTGTTTCATCCCCATGCCTCGGAGAGCAAGTTAAGCCGTCGTTCCCGGTTATTATCACTAACATGATAATAGTCGTTAAAGCAACCCGCATTGGATAGCGTGGTGGGTCTAAGCTCTAATTTCCTCTCTCCTATAAGAGTGGAGGCCTGAAGTGATTCGTGCAAGGGTTGCAGGGCAAATGGGAGTCGAAGACCGCAGATAAAGACATACCTATACTGTAGGTATTTGTTCTTCTTCAGTAACGTTTCAGTGGGCTTACTATCACTAAAGCAATTCCGACTTGAACTCTTATAAAAAATTTCGTAACGTCTGACTACGACGCTAATAAACCACTAGTCTAACCTAATCGGAGATAACCTGCCTATGTCACTTAGTTTAAAAGCAAAACGTGATAAATTGTTATTCCATTAAGTTAAAGCAATCTTCTGAACAAGTATTCAGAATTGACGTAGGCAGAATTGCAGTGTTGACTCAATCCGATAGCAAATCGACACGCATTTCTAGAATCGATCATCGACCTTTTGATGTGTTTTTATCGATTTGGTGTAGTGTTCCTATAAGATATAGGGACGTATTTAATCGATTTAATATTATAGCACGCAGGATTATTATAGGGTGATCATCGGTCTATTTGATGGTAGGGACAAAGAGTGTAGTGCATATACGAGTAGGTCCATCAGTAAAAATATGCTATACCGTCACATGATATAGGTATATCATGTGACGATATAGCATATTCCGGTAAAGTATATAGTTTAGTAGGTACTAATGCTACGCATTTTTTGCTATGAAAATCTACGAGGATAAGGTTATCCGACTTTCTTCGAATTTTCAATTCAGCATGAAAACATAGAGGCTGGTAGGTATATAGGTACGTAGATCCTCTGGCTCGCATATTCATACTGCACTGAGAAAAATTTCCTTGTTTACCTTCCGATTTTTTCCTTCTAAAACCGATTCCTTCCAAAATTGGGTCTTTTCCTTCCACCGATTACCTTCTGAATCGGGGAACTGCCAAATTCCTACCGATATTTAGAAGGTAATGAATTTTATCCGTCTAATACGGAAGAACATAAAGGAAGGAAATTTGTTGGAAGGAATTAACCAAGAAGGAATTTCCTTCCAGCTAAATATTCCTACTAAATAAGGATGCATTATAATAATTCCTCCCAAATTTATCCTGCCAAATTAGATGTTAATGTCCTTCTGAATTCAAATCCAAAGTTGTCGGAAGGAAAACGCAGCTAACCTTCTGATATCGAAAGATATTTACCCTCTTAACTAGTGGGAAATAAATTGACATTACTATTCCATCAAAAAAGAAAGGATTAGAAAGGCTCGCTGGAAGGAACTACCAACCAAATTAGATGGATCACATTTGGAGAGAATAACACAAGGAATATCCTTCTAAATTAGATGATAATATCCTTCTAAATCAATTATAATTTTTCAGTAGGAACAGTGTCAGAAGGAAACGCATATTTACTCTTTGAAATTGAAGGATATTTACCCTCTTATCTAGTGGGAAATAAAATGACATTACTTTTCCATCAAAAGCGAAAGGATTAGAAAGGCTCGCTGGAAGGAATTACAATCCAAATTAGATGGATCACACTTGGAGGGAATAACACAAGGAGTATCCTTCTAAATAAGATGATAATATCCTTCTAAATTAATTATAATTTTTCGGTAGGAACAGTGTCGGAAAGAAAACGCATATTTACTCTCCGAAATTGAAGGATATTTACCCTCTTATTTAGTAGGAAATGAAGGGACATTACTATTCCATCAAAAACGAAGGGATTAGAAAAGCTCGCTGGAAGGAATTACCATCCAAATTAGATGGATCACATTTGGAGAAAATAACACAAGGAACATCTTTCTAAATTAGATGATAATATCTCTCCAAACAAATTGGAATATTTCGGTATCGGAAGGAAAACGAATAAGTTTTATTAAATAGAAATTGTATCACCGAATTTAGTACCCGACCCGACCACTAGATGTCGCTACGCGTATATTGGCTCGCGGTATAGGGTGGCGCCGGTCAAACACATATATATCGTCAAGTCCGCTTGTATCGGTACCTGCATCGTGGCAAATAGTGCTTCCACCTAGTTGGGACATTCATTGAAAGCGCTTAGCAGAGCATAAATCATAGGTGGTATACGGACCCCTGCTTCCAGCCTTGCTGGGACAGAGCGTTTTGAAAGCCTATAATTTATCTGTTACCTCGTAGACCGTAATCTATAACCTCTATAACTTATAAGGAAAATTTTGAAATTACCTTCCTATTATATCCGATTACCTTCGGTATTTACTTTCTAGATTGGGGGGGATTACTGAGATTCGCAGAAGGTAAATACTTCTAAATTGGAAGGATAATGCTAAAATACCCACCGCAATGAGCATGCAAAAGCCCGTTTTCCTTCGCCTTAGGTAGGTAATATTGTCTTTACCTTCTAGATTTGGAAGGTTATTTATATTTTCCTTCCAAAAATTACCTTCCCTTTTGACTCAGTAGGAATTTCCGACCGAAATTTGGAAGGTACGTATTACCCACCAAAATAGAAGGCAGACATTGTTTGGAAGGAAATTTTGGACGGTAATAATATCCTTCCAAGTTGAAAGGTAAATTTCCTACTGAGTCAAAAGGGACGGTAATACCTTCCGTATTTCGGAAGGTCTTTTTTCTCAGTGTGGTAGGTTACCTAATTACGAAAGTAAGCATTATTAACCTATACATTCATTCCGTTAAATGATTCTGGAAAAATAATACTGAGTTTCAAGTTGCAGAAAATACGTATAACCCTTAACGAAAAAAATTATTGTGCGAATCAAAAGAACTTGCCTAGATATTTATAAATTTCTAAGATAAGACATGCTATCTATGTTTATCTTTTAATTATTCAAACCAGTGACCAAAGTTTGGTGGACACATTTTATTCATAGACTCTCCACAACACCACACCCCAGCATCATTAATTATGTACATCCCATAGACCCTCGGAAACATGTCCGTGTCTCTGGAACGGTGTTCTACAACGAAATATTTCCAATACAATACACGATTACCATAAACACCCTATTAAAAACGTGGGAAAACATACGCATTTATCATGCGACTACACATCTTTTCATTTAAAGGCACTGCTAAATGACCAAACTTGCTCGACATACTTTGCTTGAGATAGTAAAGTCACAGTTTTACGATACATAAAACTGTGGTAAAGTCGCGTCGTTAAAAAAAAGGGGCGTACAAGAAAAAAAAGGGAACATTGAAACAGATTAACATACTTTTGAATTTATAATATTAAATATGGATTTCAGAAACATTTATGTCGATACTCGATAGCACACTTGTAAGTTGTACCAACTACTTATTAGCTATTCTGTGGCTGTACCCCGACACTCTCTTCACGCCACGCCATTGAATTGACTCCAATATGATCATAGTCTTTTCTATGACACGAAACACACTATAAACGATTGGCATGGCGTGTAACAAACCGTATACTACGGTCCATTAGTGGAAAACTTTCAAATATAACAGCGAATTTGATCGTTTATCAGCACCTTTACAGACAGCCGAAACCCATTAGTTCGGTGATAATGCAAGTTGGAGCAGGTATTGTTTAACGCCAGATGAGCGGGGGTTCGTCTGTGAACTACTCGTTACTCGACCATTGTTGAGGAGAGGAGAAAATTAAAATGCAGCATTGTCTGGATGCACGCTACGGTGGCATTGAACTCTCATTTTAGATCATTAAATTTCGACAAAAAGAACGATGATTATCAAGTTATAGATAACATTACTTATAATGAACAACATTATATATTTTACATAAGTTGTAACTGGTCCCACCGCATTAATAGTTTACAATTTAATTTGGTGTGGTTTATTGGTAAATATTATCTCGTACTACGAAAGACCTTTCATATATATTTAAATAATCAAAATAAATGGATTTTATATTTCCCTCGAACAAAGCGAAAATAATTATGCCTATTCCTGGGCTCGACATTCAAATAATTGAATTACAATCAAATATTTGATCTCTTGAATAACTTAATATACCGAGCTATTTACGCTTAGGTTAGCAAATTCGGAATTCGTCTATAACGCTCTTTTAGTTTAGTCTTTTTTCCCGTAAGTATTCAATTTCAGAGTGTAACATTACTCGTAGCATATCTAGTCTCAAAAGATTTTCTTGAAAAGTTTCGTGCACTTTTTATCAGATGTCACTTAAAAGTTTAGAAGACGCCGTGTCATGTTTTCCTTAGGGCAACTTATAAAATGTGGCCCTCTTCGACTTGTGTAAAAGTTTAAATTGCTCGCTACTTTTTTCACTATCTTCCCACTGCACTCACTTTTTCTTATTTAAACTTTTTCGTTTCGTTTTAAGCCGCTTCGGGCTTGTAGCTACAAGTAAGGACTTTGGAGTCGTATAATAAAAAATACTGCCCATAACACTGTGGTTAACTAAACTTAAACTCAACTCAAACGTTTTCTTTCAATTCCTTTTGCTCGCTCTGTTGCAATTAAAACTTCCAGGAGTCCTGCCAAGAAAATTAGCCGAGCTTGTTAGGAAATCTTATTAACTAAATTAAAAACTTTGATTTCCTGTTGGAATTATATTATAGCAACAAAGGATGTTATTATACAAACAAGAAAGATAAAATAGATTTTTTAATAAAGTATAGGAAAATTATTATAGTAGTACGTTACCGTTTACCAGCTTTCTAAAGCACGAATCTAAAAAGTATTTGCTTTAAGTTCCTGAGGACCTCTACCAAAGTAGAGAAAATTGATGATGTACCTACTCCTATTAATTCAGGGAAAGTTATTATATCCAATTTTTTTGTGGATACCTTTTGTGAACTGTTGCCAATTCTAAAGTTTGCATAAGTTCCGATCTAAGCTAAGTCTACTTGAATTAACGGTTGACATTGAATATCGGACAGAAGGTTGCGACTTGGGGGTACTCCACACGCACCGTTAACTACTTGTTGCTGGAATAACACGCTCTATGAGCAGTTCAAAGTCTAATTGACATTTGAAATGCTAAAATTACTAATATAAATGTTATATTCAATCTAGAGCTATTTAAAACCAGGAAATAAAATGCTAAGAAGTAGCTCAATCAAATATTGGTTTAACTAGGTACTTACAAGATTTAAAGATTTATTCAACGTCTTCCAGCAGCCCTATTCTCTCTCAATGGCTATCAAAAATGACAGCCAATGACATACATTTTTATCCATTGATGGTTAGCTATGTAAATAAAAATAACATTAATTCATAGTGAACCTGCAATGAATAAAAAATATGTCGCTTTCACTTTTTGCAGATAGCCACTGAGTTAGAGTTAGCCCGCCAACACGCAAATTGGAGCAGCGTGGTGGGTCTAAGCTCTAATTCCCTCTCCTAGGAGAGTGGAGGCCTGTGCTCAGCAGTGGGACGTTTGGTGGTGGTGGTGGTGACGTGGAAATGAAGAATTGACGTGGGTGAGGAGCTGCTCATGATCAGCGGTTTCCTCTGCAGTAGATCTCTCCCTATGTTTAAACAAACTTATAAGACTTGTTGGCTTGGCACATAGCGTGCGTATTGCATGTTTTGAATACATCTACCATCACCATAACATTTTCAGAAAAGAATTCTTAGGTACTGAATTTATTAATAGCTCTGAACACTGATTAATTTTAAATATTAAAGTAAGTAAGTACCCACACTATGTACCTACCTATGTTGGAAATCCCAGTCAAGCATGTCGATCAAGCGACGATTTAGTAAGTTACAATCTTCGTTGAGAGCACTCAGATTTAAAGTAGATTGAACACATGAATTTAAGAGAAAAATTTTTGTTCAATCTCGAAAATTGAAAATCTAGATGCTCCATAAAACTTTATTTATGCAAAAGTGCTAAAAATAGCTATTTAGATTGATGCTGTGGCCTGTGGGGTTACTTGCTTTCTCTTAGCTTAAAATAGTGTTTTGAGAAAAAGAATCCATATTTGAAAGAAAGAAAGAAAAATGTTCATTTGATGCAACTTCTGCTATCTGCACAAAATTTATTTATTATTTATTATTTATTTGCAGCCTGTAGTGTCCCAATGTTGGGCAAAGGCCTCCCTTTCCTCCTTCCATTTATCAAAATTAACTTAATATAAACATTGCGAGATCAAAATTTCGTATTGTACAGCAGTGTAACTCCTACTTACTTTACGGTAACTTTTTCATGCATCATAGTAAAAAGCAAAATAAGTTATCTCCTTAGGCAATAATGAGTTTTACGAATAATCAATCGTAGCATGAGTCAAACTAATCGCTTATAAGAAAGCAATTAAGTTCTCTACAATTTCGGTTAGGTAAGCGTACTCGAACATGTTCACAGATCAATGACATTTAGGTCGAGAGAACTCGGATCGAACCGTTAATCTTGTCACTGTAAATACAGTGCAATGCTTAAGACACTACTCTAGGTAATTAATCAAGATGCACTCTGGCATATTATAATATCTAAGAAAACTACACTGCAAATCGTCTAACGTTGAATATTGAGTGGCAAGACTGTCAAATTAAGCAATCTAAGTGTGTGTTCCGTTATAAGCACTGCGAGCACTGGCAGTGCTCTTTACTGGGGACTTTCAGTGCTCTCAGTGTATTTCGGAACGCACCCTAAGTAAGTACCTACTGTGATTGAGAAAACTTCGTTGGAGCCCTTTTGATCTTATGGCTCGGCATGATCAAAGGAAGTCAGGACAGTTTCATCAGCAAAACAGAGCGTTATAGGTCTGCAAGGTAGTAATTACTACCCGATTGCGCGACTGCGAAGACAACGTAAGATGGAAAAAAGACGAAAAAAATTACTGCGTACAATATTAGCATATCACTGAATAGGTCTTTCAAAATCTACAACTCTTTCTTTTTCTTTTTGGTTCTTAGAACATTTTACAACCACAAGCCCCGTTTTAAAAATATATACCCAACCCAAAGTATCTGAATATAGGTTTGATCGCTAGGTACATAATAAACCACGAATGATGCAGTGGAAACCGCTGCACGCTGTCAAGTTTTACGAATACCATTATTTTGACGACCTCCGTGGCGCAGTGTTGAGCGCTGTTGTCTTAACGTGCGGAGGTCCCGGGTTCAATCCCCGGCAGGGTCAATTTGGGAATTTATAATTTCTGAATTTTCTCTGGTCTGGCCTGGTGGGAGGCTTCGGCCGTGGCTAGTTACCACCCTACCGGCAAAGACGTGCCGCCAAGCGATTTTGCGTTCCGGTACGATGCCGTGTAGAAACCGAATAGGGGTGTGGGTTTAATATTCACTGCCATACCCCTAACAGGTTAGCCCGCTACCATCTGACTGCATCGTCCCTTACCATCAGGTGAGATCGCAGTCAAGGGCTAACATGTAGTGGATAAAAAAAAAAAAAAACATATTTTGGTTTCTAGCAATATCTGATCAAATTATTGCAACGACGGAAGTACCCTCTCAAAGTGTAAGGGAAATGCAACAGGAAGCAGTGAAGACTGAAAATAGGTAGACGAAAATCAACACCTAAAAACGTTATGGTCACAATCTATGATTTACGAACCTATAATCTTGTAGCGTTGAGCTTCCCGTCGTCATTTTATTGATATAGTATCGTTCTTGTTGAGGTTTTAGTTCGCTACAAACTCGACAGCACTTGAATTAAACGATGCGATCGAATGTACTCGTATCGAGGTTAAGAGAACTTCAATCGGATCGTTAATCTCCTTGTCACTTCAAATACCGCGCGATTCTACGAGGGAAACTATTTCCGGATAATTACGATGCACTCTCTTACATCAATAGGAAAGGTATTGATTGATTTTTTTGATTTTATAAATTCTTTATTATCAAATAACTATGTAACAAACATTTTGTAAAATTCATACAAAAGTTTAACTTAAATATAGTTATACTTACAGACTAACTTACGCCTATTAAAGTTGACAGACAGAAGAAGGGAAATAACATGTTACATTTTCGATCGTGAGCTTATTTAAAAATACTATAAACTTAATAAATAGGTATTGCGAAATACTTGAACAGTATTTTCGCTTTGCAAACATGAAATAATATTTTAAAGAGGGTATAATAACAATTACTTCATGTACTTGCTATCTCTCGGCTTGCGTACGAACCGGACACCGGCCAGTATACGAGCCGCGCGATGAGCTACCCTGCCCCTCGCACACAGGCGGCAGGCAGGCGAGAACGGGGGGGTTCAGTTCGAAGCACGCGTGTCGGGGATATTAGCCACGCTTGCATGCACGTCATCGGCCTGCGGTAACAATAGGCAGTGATGGGGCAACTTATACGTTCCGTATCTGTCGATATACGACAAATCAGTTATTTTTGTTTTACAAATATTGGATATGAGCGGATTATTGTGATACTTGTTCATTGTGTAGAATTTATGTGTAAGTTTTAGAATGAAATGAATTAAAAGAGGACCTAGTAGGCTAAGAGCACCTAGTGCCTGAGCTCCCTTGACCCGAAGATTAGCCATGTGCCTAGACCAATTTAATTTAGTGTCCATGGTTACTCCAAGATATCGTACGGATCGCTTCCAATGGACGCTATGGCCGGCGATTTCCAATGTTCTAAATGGGGGTGAGCGATGCCGTGTAAATAATATGGCTTCAGTCTTATCCTCATTTAACTTCAGCTTCCATTTAGTGAAAAAAGCGTGAAGTAAATCGATAGAAAGCTGTAAACGACAAATTATCAGGTCAATGTCGTCAGATGATGTATAGGATGCGGTGTCATCTGCAAAGCAGGCTAAACTTGTACGAGGTTGAATTGGTATGTCGTTTAGATATAATAAAAATAGATATGGACCCAAAATAGATCCCTGAAGGACGCCAGCAGGCACCATCAGGCTCGAAGGCTTCTCCAATGTGAACGAAGATTGGCTTCTCCAATGTGAGGAAAGGTATTGCTCTTTTAAGAAATTATGTCAATTCACAATGGATCAAATTTATAAGAGACTAGCTTATGCTACTACACGACTTCGTCCGCGCAGACTACTCAAAATTCAAACCCCTTTTTACCCCCTTAGGGGTTGAATTTTCAAAAATCCTTTCCTAGCGGATATCTACGTCATAATAGCTATCTGCATGCCAAATGTCAGCCCGATTCGTCCAGTGGTTTGAGCTGTGCGTTGATAGATCGCTCAGTCAGTCAGTCACCTTTTCCTTTTATATAACTAGATTAGATCTGCCCGCGAATTTACTCGCGTGGATTCATAGCGTGGATTTAGGTTTTTGAAAATCCCGTGGGAACTCCTCCCTCCTTTCCTGGGATGCATCATGCAACTCTGTACCCCGTCCAAATCGGTTCTACAGATGAGCTCTGAAAGCGTAGCAGATAGACAGAGTAAAACGTAGGTACCTAAGTTCGCATTTGATTCTCCTTCAACTTGGCTTTTCTGATTGAATCAATAGCTTTTTGAACTGTCTTCAGGTCTGATTATTGATTGGCATAAATGCATTATTCATTCCTGTTTCTATGAAATTCTAGTTATTAGATACAATTTAGAATGTTTTGACACCCTTTTGATGAATTAAACATAAGCTACGATCATTTTCACTTTTGTAAAACTTTTACTTACCTATATTATATTTCTTTAGAGATAAAGATGTTATTGGTGGAAGTTTTATAATACTAAGCAATCATTATAATTACGCTTGCGCAAGCGTGTTCCAGCTGCAATGAAAATTCACCCAACCTCGCTGCTTGCCCAAAATCTGCAATGCAATTATTCATCAAGATGCTTGCACAAAATCACCATATGACCAAAAATATTTGTTCGTGCAGACTTGTTAAGTTCGCAGTTATATTAATAAGAACAAAACAAAAGAAACTTTGTATTTTTTCAATCAAAGAATAGAATATGTATACCTAATAGTTACATGGTACAATTAAGAACCGTTATATCGTGTTATTCGTAATTAGCCACGGTACGTGCAAGAATCAAACACTCGAAAACAATCTATGATCCGTTTTAATCTCCGCAATTTAAATACTATGCAATTTACTAGAAACACTAGGAGATAATAATTATTCAAGCCACTCTGGCAGTCGTAGTTGATTATTATCAGTTTCTCTGTAACTACAAATTTATCTACGTGCTTTTGATAAGGACTGCATAAATACGCATCAAGATTACAGTTTGTAAAACTTAAAGCTCGGTATTTCATACTCGGAGTTTTAGGTTAATCTAATCTAAATATATAAAAGGAAAAGGTGACTGACTTTTTTTTTTTTTGTTTTTTTTTTTTTTTTTATCCACTACAAGTTAGCCCTTGACTGCGATCTCACCTGATGGTAAGTGATGATGCAGTCTATCTATCTACTGACTGATCTATCAACGCACAGCTCAAACCACTGGACGAATCGGGCTGAAATTTGGCATGCAGATAGCTACTATGACGTAGACATCCGCTAAGAAAGGATTTTTGGAAATTCAACCCCTAAGGGGGTAAAATAGGGGTTGAAAGTTTGTATAAAAGTTCGTGATACACGAACGTCAACGAACGAATCGGGATGGACGTGATTTATGGCATGGGTACAGTTGACGACGGAGAGTGACATAGGCTGCTTTTTATCCCGGATAATTAAGGAGTTCCCGCGGGAATAAAAAAAACTTAAAGCACGCGGACGAAAGTCGCGGGCATCAGCTAGTCATTTTAAAAATAGTGAAATTCATATAGGTAATTAGGTCTCGTCTAATAGTTAGTTATTCGATTGTTCAGGCACAAAATAGGAAATAGTATGTTGATTCAGATCTGTTTTGGTACAAACAATGCTGATTAAGCTATTTAGGCCTATAGCGTCTGTGTTTGACGAATAACTACAGTTCCTGCCATACCACTAATTTATATGTTATAACACTATTAGATCTCTAACTTCTTTCACCTAGCTACCGTAACTACGAGTAGCTAGATAACATCAACGGCTGACTTTATTAAAGTTCCCGAAAGTATTCACAAAACAAAAAGTTTGTTTACGGAAAAATACAATTGAGATCATCGTATCGAGGTACGGGTAACCTCGATACGATGAGGCCAATAAAAGTACAAACATGCTTCCATCAAAATTATATGACACGGAACCTTCCCTGGAGTACATTAAACGCAATTTCAAGTAAAATTTCAGCGCATTGTTTTGTATCGAGTGGCGTTTTGCAACGTACCTCTGGGCATCGGAGTCCGTTGCCATGGCAACGCCCCTGCGGTAAGCCCAGCATCCCGGATTGTCTGAAATTCGCCCGCGCCCGCCCGATGTTTAATCCGAATTAAAACAATAAAATAACTCAATATAACTTGTTTTGTACGCATTTGTATGGGGCGGCGTTGAAATATTTTACATGTATGACGATGCAATTGTTTTTATTTTGTCTACCTGGGCCTGCGCGATACGTGAGTATATTTTTATTTCAAACGTGGTTCCCTGAATTTTCCCTGGTCTGGTCTGGTCAGGCTTCGGCCGTGGCTAGTTACCATCCTACCGGCAAAGACGTGCCAGGGGGTCTACTCTCTTTCTCTAAAACGAAACTTCGCAAACAAACGAACGAAATTTCGTTAACTCCTCTCCTACATAATATTATCTCTATGCTCCTCTCTTTTTCGTTTTCGTACACGCAGACGAAGTACGGATCCATAGAAAATTTTCGTGACCGATTGGATTGAACGATTTTGTGTGGGTCTAATAACAGACTAATTACGTTCGTTTGCGAAGTTTCGTTTGAGAGAAAGAGAGTAGACCCCCTGATTTAGCGTTCCGGTACGATGCCGTGTAGAAACCGAATAGGGGTATGAGTATAATATAACTGCCATGCCCCTAACAGGTTAGCCCGCTACCATCTTAGACTGCATCATCACTTACCATCAGGTGAGATCGCAGTCAAGGGCTTACTTGTGGTGGATAAAAATTAAAAAAATCACAAAATTTGACTAAAGGTTAGATTATATTGTAGGAACAATAGCAGTTTTCTTCTGTGAAATAGTCTCAACTCTCAATACGAGCTCAATATTTAGTGTTAACAAGACTGAGGACCGATCCTGTGAAAGAATCTGGAATCTTGAACATTATCTTACGTTTCCTACCAGTGTGACTAATGATTCCCCACGAGCTAAGCATAGAGAAAAGTAGAGAGATGTATAGACTCATAGTGGTGAGCATAAATATGGCGACTTCGTACTAAAAAGCTATGGACTACCCTTGATTTAGACGACAAGGGACTGTACACTGTAGTCACTAGGTAGATGATAGAAGTAAAGCTAAATTTTTCATTCAAATAAATTAAGTACCTACCTACTTGTGCTTTTGTTTCTTCAAGTGAAATAGTTAGGAATGCCGTGAAGAATCAGCTATATCACGTTAAACCTACATCGATCAATGATCATTATTTAACGGAAAGAGATAAACTTTGATTCAGAGAGAATAAATTCTTCTATTTTGATTTTTAGAAGTGCAGTAAGTAATATGATGAAAAGGTGTTCTATTGGAACACACGCGTTCGCGTGTTAATCATATTAGATACTAGCTGATGCCCGCGACTTCATCCGCGAGGATTGAGGTTTTTTGGTTCCCGCGGGAACTCTTTATTTTTCCGGGATAAAAAGTAGCCTATGTGCTATTCCAGACTATAATCTATCTCTGTGCCAAATTTCATCCAGATCCGTTCAGCCGCTGTGGCGTGATTGAGTAACAAACATCCATCCATACATCCATCCAAACTTTCGCATTTATAATATTAGTAGATATAGATGGTTTGGCATTATGTAAAACATTTAAATTAAGTTATTTACAAGCGATGGTTGAGTTTTATTACAACGATGCATTGTTTGTATTTTTTATTTATTTATTGGCGATAGGCTTGCGCTTGACGACAATCATGCTTAGTGCAAAGCAATGATGAGGTCTAGGTTGGAACGCGCTTGCCTAGAAGACCTTATACCTTGACCTGTATGTGACCTTTTTAACTCAGGTGCATGGAAGAATTTATATTTCACATAGGTACACGTTATTGTAGTTTAAAATATGATTTACCTAGCATTCATGCCACAGCCTGTAAACTTTCTAGTCTCTATAGTATAGAGTCTATACTATTTTCAGATTTTCATAAGTAACGTAAGGTACCTAGGTACCTATAGGTAGTAAATATGTTAAGTTCATTGATTGTGTAAGTATTTTGCATACTTACACAATAAATAGGTACCTACCATTGAAGTCGCTAGGAACACGAAATTAGCAATTTGAAAAAATAACTGTGATCAAAATTGGTACTTTTGTTCCGGAGAGCTTGGCCCTCAAGCACCGAACTTTAAAGACGCGAAGCCAAGGATAAAATAAAACTGTTGATAATGTTTTTAATTTAAATCATAGCAAACGAAAGCATAATATAGGCAGTAGAGTGCACCACATAGAGGCATAAAAGCATTTCTTACCCTTTTTAAAAAGCTAAATGTTTATTTTTCATCATGTCCTGCCTGAAAATAGATAATATCTACCTAACCTATGCCTACCCTAGTTCCGAATACAGTGCACGCCACTGCATCATCTAATAGCAAGAGAACACCGAGAGTAGATACACATAAAACAGGAATACCAGGAAAAGAAAGACCAGACCCATCTAATGATTAAAGAAATATGAGGAATAGCTAAAATAAGTCTCAATCCCATTACACTTGGTAAAATTGCCTTTCTATTACGAGTAACGCCATCTCCACTTTGTCAGAAGCTCTTAATCTTAACACACACGAGCTAAGCATCGCTATCATTAGGGACACAGTAACATTAAAGTAGCATAGGAACTGGGGTCGGTAATTGCTCGTTAAACTCTATGGACCATACCGCCACACTAATAAGCTATGCCTTTACATGGCGAGAGAATGCGAGCAAAAATAAGAACAGATTTTTTGGTAACAACTTTATTTAGTCTGGTCTATACCACTCCATACTTAGTTTTATACATAAGCGCAGAGGAGACCAATCCTAAATCTATGGTATTATATTGTTATAATATATGTTTCAGCAATTATAGTAAGTAATAAAGTTTTTGAATTTTGAATAATAAGAACCATGTGAAAATTTGAAATGTTTTATAATTTTCTCTGACAACGTAATAGGTTAGATTGCTTTGATCCTTAACAGCTCTAAGATAACGTCAGTATCGGTACAAACTGAGATGTGCCATGTTAAGTAGCTATAGCAATTTATTTACAACGATAAAATTCTTATATCTAATATTTGCGCACTTATTTGTTTTTGTTTGTTCTCTTTTTTGTTTCTTTTTAATGTTTTGTGTGGCAATAAAGTATTTATCTATCTATCTATCTATCTATTTTTTTTTACCTTTCGGTAAATCAAAACACATTGACAATACAGCGGAAAATACTGGTATATTTTATTAATTTGTGAAAATTTGAATTGCGTGACTAGTTTTTCGCTGTTCTCAGAAAATAACCTGATGTGTCCACTCCTTTAGCGTAGAGGACGAAAGGTACTCGAAATGACTGCATGGTACGAGGATGCTACGAGCGAAGTAGATCAACTCGATTGTTATTGATATGTCGATGCCAATGCCACTTGCAATGAGGACCACGCGTCCAAATTAAATCGATTGGATTTGAGTGAGTAGGTATTTACGGTAAAGGGCTTCTAATATGTAATTACAATAATCGACCCGGTTAATCGATATAGTCCCACTATATTTTAGAGTCCCAATAGAGCAACGATTACGAACCAGTCTGATTTGGAAAGGTCGATAGGTCACACTTCTTGCACCCACTCATAGCTCAAGCTTAGATACGCTAAGTGAAAGGAACAACAGCTGCCTCCCAGTTTTTAGATATTTTAGTACATAGACGATCACCATTAGAAAGATTAATTATTATATAAAGTACCAAAATACTTTTAATATATTCTCAACACAATACTTATGAAGCCTGGATCACTTGGTCACGTGACCCAAGTCATCCTGAAAATCCTGGAATAGTATATTATGCCATATCATGAATGTTTAGTATTGAACTTATAATACGTAAAAATGTTTTACCTAATATTATACAGAACTAGATGAAACCCGCGACTTCGTCCTCGTGGATAAAGGTTTTTTGATTCCCGCGGGAACTCTTAAATTTTCCGGGATAAAAAGTAGCCTATGTCACTCTCCAGGTCCTCAACTATATCCGTTGCTCCGTTGCGGCGTGATTGAAGGACAAACGAACGAACCAATAAACCAACAAACCAATATTAGTAGGTACCTATGGATTACGTTGGGACATAATATATTGGGACTTTATAATATCCATGCTACGGAGAGTAGGACTGGTAGGACGTACCTACTTATCTTCTGTGCATGTAGTTCAGCAAATCCAATATACAATCAGGTAGACCTATGTGCGTAAATGTGAAAATTAATCGAGTAGACAAACCCTATTGTATCCTAGCACCAGCAATCTCATATTATTGGTAAACATAATTAGGCGTAGCGTGAAACACGAACACAAAATCTTCATGCTAATTTAGCTCTTAAAATCTGGATAGTAAAAGCTTAAATAGTACTTGAAACATTTGCACAAAGGTAAAGCAGATGTTGTAAATGTATGCACGTAGCCAGTCAATCGACGTGCTGTGAATGGTTCGTTTGACTTCATGAAGCCTGCATTGCAATCGCATAAAAGATCTGTAAAATAGTCTGGCTTTCTGTAAAATGGTATAACATCTGTAAAATGATTATAAAATTGTAAGTATTTACGTTTTGAATTACTGTGTACTTAATTTACGAGTGAGTTGCTTTAATTCAGCAATTATCATATTTTATGCTGGAAGGTTTACACAAGAATATACCTACTTAGAATGAAATATTATAGATAAGTATAAAATAGAAGAATAAAACTACCAGTTACAGTTTTATTAAAGTATACAAACAGACAGACACTTTCACATTAAAATATTAGTATGAATAATTCATCATTATATATTAAGTAATATTTGCTAAAGTACTAATGTTAAAAGTATACATTATTACCTCAATGGAATTCATAGAAAACTTCAGTTCAAGAAGGCACTTTTAAAAACGATTGTTTTTTTTAATATTATCGACATTAATTCAACGACAAATCCGTAGAATTTGACTGAATAACAATCAATTTAAAGCTTAGCACTTTAATTAGGGCCCAGCCGTTGCAATCGACTCATGAACAAGGCAACAATTTGAATTTCAAAGCCCTAAATGGCGGGAAACTGAAGTTTGCATAAGAGCAAGGCATTGCTTCAATAATGTTGTGCTTGACTCGAGGGTCTCAAGGGCTCTTAAGGCTACACGTCTACATCTGTTACAGCCCACAACGGTACAGCTGCGCCTCGTCACGCATTGAAAAGAAATACACAAGATCGTTGTGCAAACAAATGTGTCCAATGTGCCAGGGTAGGAACTTTACAGTTGGACAATAATATACTACAGCGTTAGTAAGCTCCCAGAAAAATCACAGTTTTCTGATTTGAGTCTCGAGGGTCCTCAGCCACAGCTGCTAAGGCCCACAACAGTACAGATGTGATTTATCACATATATTGAAAAAAAATGTGTTTGCACATTTTTTTATTTTCACATATTATGCCAGTTCAGGAACTGTACAGTTGAGCAATAAGTATACTGTCTGCGTTAGTAACCTCACAAAGTGGCTCTAATTATGCATAAGGACGAGGGATTGCTTTAATGAGGTAGAATTTTCTAGGTTTTCCGACTACAGGTCTTACAGCCCCTAGAACCAGGGCTTGCCTTGCCAGTTACTATTAGATCAACAACAATAACAACAACATAGAAATCAAATGATAATATTATGAAACAATAATACACCAAGCAGGGACGAAAACTATACTAAATTGCGCATAGCAACGGCGGCGGCCGGGCGGTATGAAAGTCACGGAACTCATTTTAAAACCACGAATATTATTATGAGATGAATCGAAATATGGATTAGGAAAACTTTTTCCATTTACTTAAAATATAGGAAAAAATTGCCGTGTGTGGAATTTTATATTTTTAAACTTGTTTTGACACTGGATAATGTATATAGTGTCGTTGAGCCAACTGTAAGATCGCTATACTGTGACAGATGCAATACTGTTTAGATGAGACCAAAAAATATTAGTTGCCTTTCCAAACAAACGTTGTGGTCTGTTTTGAGTGCAGTTCATAATTTGTTTATGTTTTTAGGCTGGCTAATATAGGTGCATCTAAAGAAAGACGCTCTCCCACAAATTAAAACAATAATCTTAATAACAATATAATAACTTCTATTTTACACATAACACAAAGGAGTTTAATAGTTTGCTAAAAGTATGGAAAGAATAACTATGCTAGAACCTAACAGATACCTAATAGGGGCGGATAGATAAATTCCTAAGTAAGTTTCAGGACAAACATAAAACTGCGATGAGTCTACAAATAACTTAATAAAACAATATCTGCATAGAGTTTGATTACCATCAATGAAAAAATATTACAGTCCATCGACCATACAATTAATAGACTCCTCATATAGGGCGAACACTTTCAGACAACACATCAGACTTAATAGGTCTTATATAATTCCACGCCCTTGTAACAAAACCTACAGAGTTATTTAAATATCAATTAGAGTATATCGATAATCAATTATCGATAAATAATTGACCGAGCGAAGCGAAGGTCTCTGAGTCTACTTGGGTGAAATGGCACTTGTCCGTCCGTCCGTCCGTCCGTCCGTCCGTCCGTCCGTCTGTCAGAGCCTTATAACTTCTGAATTGCTGAACGCAATTACTTCAAATTTAAATATAATATGTAAACCGATGGCCTCCCGCCGAATATGGCTTAAAAAGTTATAAAAATCTTTATTTCAGGGGGGCTCTCATAGAAGCGAATGCGAAGTAAAATATTTTTTATAGCGTTACATAGGGTTGCAGTATATCATTTTAAAGATAATTAGGAATAGAGTCCAAAAATATTTTTTTTTAAATTTTTCCCTTAAAATTGACGAAATGGGGGGCTTTCAAAATGGCGATTTTCTAACGTCCAAAGTTGACCTCAGAACTCTCAATTTACTGAAAGGCTGAGCCTGAAACTTATTAATTACTTGAATTATATCCTGTACATGAACAACAAATACTAAAATTAGATAAATATTATAAGGAAACGAAATTATTTAATTTTTAATGTGCTTCAGTATTATTAACAGAACTTCACAATTATGTCAATAGATGGCGCTCTGTACAAGTTTATGGATACCGCGAGGTCTCAGTTCGGGGCGAACCACTAGTTATTAGGAGTTAGAAGCCCATCCCATTTGATTTATGATTTTTTTGACCTTGAGTAGACCAATCAGCGTTTAGTACCCCGCGCCCGCTTACTTGAGTCATTTGACTGAATTGTTTGCATTACGAAAGCATAGTAATTAGGCGTCTATTGGTTGTGTGGTTGTGTGGTCGATGTTACAGTCCTACTCACAGTCCTACTAACTTGGTTTTCAATCTTGACGAACTTATCACAAAATAACTAGTGGTTCGCCCCGAACTGAGACCTCGCGGTAGGATCCATAAACTTGTACAGAGCGTCATCTATTGACACCATTGTGAAGTTCTGTTAAAAATACGGAAGCTCATTAAAAATTAAATAATTTCGTTTCCTTATAATATTTATCTAATTTTAGTATTTGTTGTTCAAGTACAGGATATAATTCAAATAATTGATAAGTTTCAGCCTCAGCCTTTCAGAAAATTGAGAGTTCTGAGGTCAACTTTGGACGTTAGAAAATCTCCACTTTGAAAGCCCCCCATTTCGTCAATTTTAAGGGAAAAATTAAAAAAAATATATTTTTGGACTCTATTCCTAATTATCTTTAAAATGATATACCGCAAAACTATTTAACGCTATAAAAAATATTTTACTTCGCATTCGCTTCTATGAGAGCCCCCCTAAAATAAAGATTTTTATAACTTTTTAAGCCATATTCGGCGGAAGGCCATCAGTTTACATATTATATTTAAATTTGAAGTAATTACATTCAGGGATTCAGAAGTTATAAGGCTCTGACAGACGGACGGACGGACGGACGGACGGACAAGTGCCAATTCACTCAAGTAGACTCAGAGACCTTCGCTTCGCTCGGTCAATGATTAATTTCACATGCTAACTGTACCATAGGTATGCCACATAAAACGGCTATCATAAAAATAGCTGAAAGAACAAACACAGTTTAAAGTTAAACTACAGTTAATGGGCTTGGGACTTGTCCTAACTACTTGTTCTTTACGCTTGGAATGTGCTTGGAATTTCGGCAACATTGTTGACCGTGCTAACAGGGTACACCTGTCCATCAACCGTGTTATGCTCATGTTGTTAAACAGTAGCAACTCTTTTACGAACACCCACTCCAATTACATAATTTGTTGAATTAAACATGTAATTTGAATAGAAGCTATGTACATGAACGTCATGTCTTTAAAACACAAAAACCAGAAATAGCTTGTAGACGCCTACCATTTTACCACCTTAAAGCACAATTAGAGCGGCTAGATTCGTATTCCGGGAGATCTCGGGTATGAACTGAGTATGTTTATGTACTGTTAAGTCCTAAAACGAATTGTACAGGAGGCTTTACGAGCTCCCCGAGGGGGCATCTACAAATCCGGACTGGTATACTGAGAATTTCCTGACAGTAAATCTCGATTACAAATAACTATTAACTATGCATACCTAATATATTTTTAAACTATGCTTTTGGGCCCGACCTGGAAATCGAACCCAGCTTAGTCATCTGCATTCGAACATTATAAGCAAATTAGCTAATATATTTTCAATTCGTACATTTTAGATTTGCAAAAATCTTGCTTCTGTATCACGTTCCTAAGCCGTCTATACTAGAAGCTGACTTTGACTGTGTAAATTCCATGATTTTATATCTATTTAAACTCACAATTTTCTCTGCTTGGTATGCTATCCCAGAGTTCATTTTAAGTTCAAAACTCTGGAGTTCCTAGCAAATTTTCTCTTTTAACATCCCCGCTCGGTTCGTTTCAAAAATAGCGTCCATTTCTGTGAAACTTCAAAGCGTAGAATGAATTACACGGGATTAAGCTTAAACTTATAACGTGTAAGTTCTGCGGTAGGTCGTCGCCAGAGAATTCTAAATATTAGAAGTTGTATAATCACTATCTTTAATACCGGGACGGCGTATTGCCAATATTTTATTTAAGTAGGTACCTACTCAAGGCCGTATATCACTGTCTTTTCTGTGAATTGTGACCACAGATCACAGCTGTGATCTGTGATTGTGACGTTTCGACGCAGAGCGTTTTTAATATAAATCAGATTTTTTTTCCATAATACAATTATTGAATAAGGTACTTTTACAATTAATTACTTTAGCTTTTTGGATTCATTTTAATTTCGGCATTCAGCACTGCTCTCTTATAAAAAACAGATAGGTAAAATAAAATGAAGTGAAAACCTAAACAAATGTGTGTTTCAGTAGACATAATATGCGCGGCGACAAGTACACCCTGTTTTCCTATATTTCTATAGATATTCTGAATTCTGTGGTCGTAGAGTTCCCTGAAGCTCTAATCCGTAACATATGCGACAAAAAATCGACAGAGATAAGGGTCAATTTCGAGAACTTGCAACGCACACCGGCTAAAAAAAGACGCGTCGGATCAGCGCACGGATTGACAATGACAAGCGTTTAAGAGGCTGGTTTATTTATTTGTACAAGCATTTCCTTTTAGCGACGACGCCTTGTAAGACAAAACAAGAAACTTTTAGATAAGTGTTATTCCTCTGGGATACAAGCGGCCTGAGAGTTGTTAAGTATATTATCACTAGATGTCCCGCAGCAATAAACTATCTACTTGACCATTAAACAAATTCACCAGTCATACTTTTTGTCATTCTGTTCATTGGCTCAGAACAGATTTTACACTGTCTGTCTATGCTATTGACACGAGCCGGGGTCGACGGATTCACCTCCAAAGTCTAGGTATCCTTGTACCGTGTAAAGTCCGACAAACTCAAGATGAGGTGAAGCGTCGCTAGTGTCTTATGAAAAATAAAATAAAAACAAAAACTAAACAGGCATAAACATTAGTTCCAATTTTAGCCACCGGGTCAGATAAGGTTGTCGGACTATACGTAGGAAGGAGGAACTTGGTTCAACGTTACTATAACTACCCGACAAGCAAAAGCCCAGAAATGCCACCCCAGCCTAGCTTTACGGCAAGGTACTTCATAATTCTTAGAACTGTCTGCTAAGCTGTTGCAATCACAAAGTTGCACTTTTTTAACACCCCGCGAGGTTGGCTACTCTATGATTCAGCTCAATGTAAATGCTGGTGGTATATTATGGTAATAACTTCGGGTCGGGGCGTAAGGTCGAGACGACTACGAACAGGATAGATTGAATTAGAATATAGGAACCATCGCTGCTTCCACGCTTGTCTCATTTTATGGAACGAAGACTGGTAACTTTATATTGTTCTTGGAATACAATTTTCTTGAAATTTACACCCGTGCATTGCAGCTTTAATAATAATGATAATGTATGAGTATTCCGTATTCGTGCCTCGTTCTTGTAATATGAATAGGCACGGACGACGCTTTATTAGAAACAATAAATCACCAATCCACTATTAGTTCAGTGTTGCTGTTCTATTTTTGTTCAAAAGGCCAACTCACACACTCGGCTTTTAGCATCTGAGATCCGCAATTTAACAGGGATAATAATTTAAAAGACGCATCGCCTGTCGAAGCAATTTAGCAGGGATCTGGAAAACTACGGTCGAACGCAATAAGTCGCCAAAACCGTAATTAGACAAAAATAACAATGACGCTGAGCAATTAAAAGATTCGCATTTTCGGTATCATTTTGAGAATAGGTTTATGAATAATATATTTTTATGAATAAAAGATCATTAAGTATATAGTAATTTGACAGGGATCGGGAAAACCACGCTCAAACGACAGAAGTTGCCAAAACCACTGGTTAAATAACAAATCATTAAGAGAAAATAAAAGGTTTCTTCCGCATTTTCGGCATCATTTTGAGAATATGAATTATAGATCACTTAAAGTTCAATGTCCTCATAAGGCGTAATAGTTTTCGAATCGACAAGGGCACCACAAAACTATCGAATGTGTAATTGAGTCGTCGTCATGAGTCATTCGCCCGGGCACATCTGCTGCGTAACGCACTGCGTGGACGCCTTGCGGTATGTCGATGCCATGAAATTACCAATTTTAATTTTTTTTAGATATTTTTTAAATTGGGTAATTTTCACCCATTATAAATTAGTTAATTTCCACCAATCCTAAATTGGGTAGTTTTTAAATTACATATACCTACAACAGTTTATTAAAGTTTTCTTTTTTTTTATTTAAAGACTGAAAATATTTTTTATTTAAAGAAAATAAACGTACTGGCAACTGGCAAGTACTGGCAATGCAGGCAGCCTTTGATGGAGCACGCTTGCCAAGAAGATGCCTATTCATTCTTCATTTAAAGCTGGGTGTTTAGAATCTAAGTACATATTTGAAAATCATTTCTATCAATAGTGAGGCTACACATCAGAAAATAATAATTGGTAAAATTCCTTGGACGAATACGTGCTCGATGATAGTATGGTAATAAGTAAAAGTTCCGTATCCGCGCAGCATACTGGGCAATTCTACTAGGAAGATTTATATAATACTGCATAGCACGTTTTTATGTTGATAATGATGAAGGTGACTGTTTTTTTCTGAATGAATTATTGTTAGATGTAAGTTTAAAATAGATAACTCGACCACACCTTTACGTAAACACAAAATTGACTTTATAGTGAGAGCTACATACCACACTGCTCGATCACCTACTCCCTACCCTATGGTACATTACTATGTTTGGTTCCGGTACTTTTTGTTTAGCCCCTCGGGCCTCGGCAGCCGCGGTGTATTATTTAGCGAAAACCAAAGGGACTCGTTTAATGGACTCCACTATGAGGGGAGTAAAAAGATTAGATTTCTTATCGCACAAAAAATCTAACCATGGAAAGAACGTGCGCAATTAAGTAGGAACAAATTGTATTGATTGACAGCGTCATAGAATAAATTATAGCCTTGTTGCGTTTCCCTGTACTTAATCAAATAAATATTATAAATGCGAAAGTTTGGATGGATGTATGGATGGATGTTTGTTACTCAATCACGCTCCAACAGCTGAACGGATCTGGATGAAATTTGGCACAGAGATAGATTATATTCTGGAATAGCACATAGGCTACTTTTTATCCCGGAAAATTAAAGAGTTCCCGCGGGAACCAAAAAACCTCAATCCACGCGGACGAAGTCGCGGGCATCAGCTAGTAAGTTATATTCTTTACTTTGCCCTTATAAATGTAATTAAATGCGTTTTATCAAAATGGATTCGTACTTAACTGTAGTAGGTATATAAAAGCTAAATAAAATAGCTCAACCAAAGCTTCATAATACGACGTGCCTCAAGCTGAGGCAAGTTGAGAAACTGGGCATGTCGCGGCTCACAGACCATACAACCAATCGCGACTCAAGCAAGACCATTGATGTAGAATTTTAGTATGAGCAAGACTCAAGGCACTGCTTTGACTTGCAACTGCCTGTAAGTCTAGTTACTAGTGTATCTTTATTAAAATCATTTAATATATATTTTATGGGCGACAGTGTGTCTGTATATTTTATATTTTGTATATTTTGTATATTTTGTCTCGACTCTCGACTCACCTGTAAATGGTATTGACAAAAGTAGGAACAGAGATAGGTAGAGATGGGTTGCATGATGCGTCTTTAGCGATAGCCATAAAACTTACATAGAGACATGTTATTTTTACCCTGGGAAATAAAAAAGTTTCCATGGAATTTTTAATCATAAACTGAAATTCACACGGACGATGTCGTGAGCATCGTATAGTAGGTACCTACTCTATAAACTAACTCACATCAGACAACCAACATAATTTCGTTAAGCCAATCGTCGTAACAAATGGAATTACGTCAAAGTCATGTTAAAATTAACGAACGATTCTTAAAGCCCACATGAAAGCACCATCAATAACAGAAAATGGACGAACCACAGAAATAGCAATCCATTATAATTTGTAACGAATTCACGCACGATGCGGGCGATGGGAGTGGTAATTATCACCATGGCCTGCCCACGTTGGTATTGTTCTTACAATTGAGGTGTTATAAGGAAGACCACAAACCAAAGACTTGAGTTCAGTCTCTTAGAAGATTTATATTCGACCGATAGAAAAATTAAATGAACCATTCATCGCATACGGCTTGATTACGAGTAGGTATATAGGCTAAAAATACCTTATTAAAAAATTGGGGGCTGATTCTGTGTAACACAATCTCTAAACTAAACTAAAATGGCAATATTATTATAAGAACCATAGAAAGAATAGAACTTTTTTTGTAGAAAAGTTTGTTATCCAAGTAAACTTTACAACTTACAAAGCGCTTTCAAACCATCAAGAGAATCTACCAATTGGTTTGGAAATGATCTTCCTTCCCAAAAGCTAGAAAGTAGTCTAAAAGCAATAAGGCGTTTTGATCCTATATAATCAAGCCAAACGCAAAACATTCGGTAAGTACTACTCAACTACTAAACATGCAAAAAAGTAGCAGCGATTGCAACTTCTTCTAAAAAATTACATCATCATATCATATCATGGTGCAAATTGACCGTTTGTACTAACGCTGGTGAAGAAATCTCGCCCAATTTTTGCGCTTCTCCTGCTAATCTAAAGTCCTGACTGACTGACTGACTTATATATCAACGCACAGCCTAACCCGCTGGTTCTAGAGACATGAAATTTGGAGGGTGTGTTCTTTGTGAAGAGTAGGTATCCACTAAGAAAGGATTTTTCGAAATTCCAACCTCAAAGGGGTAAAATAGGGGTTGAAAGTTTGTATGAAAGTCCGTCATTTTTCAAGTTATATCCATGAAACTTGGTATTTGAGCTACCGGTTCAAAATGAAGAAATACGTGTTTCGCCATTTTCGAAAACTTTACCCCCATAGGGCTGAAACAGGGGTTGAAAGTTTGTAGGAAAGTCCGTCATTTTTCAAGCTGTAGCCATGTAACTTGGTGTTTGGGATTTCGGTTTGAAATGAAAAAATACGTGATTCACAGTTTTTGAAAATTTTTCCCCAAGGACGTCAAATAGAGAGTTTATCCTTCAATGACGCCGAAATAGAGCAACGGATCAACGTGATTTTTTGCATGGGTATAGTTGAGGACTTGGAGAGTGACATAGGCTTCTTTTTATCCCGGAAAATTAAGGAGTGCCCGGGAATCAAAAACTTATGCCACGCGAACGAAGTCGCGGGCGTGCGCTTGACTATAATCTCAGTTGGAATTGGGTATTGGCTACTAGTTAAATGTACTATAATTTTTTAGTGATTACTAAAAGTCGTAATATCCACGCCCCCTGTTAGTTTTATTTTGAATTAACATTTTAAAGTATCAATTAAAGTAAAAATGTGCGTCGAATTTTGATGACGTCACAATTTAGTATTTCATACAAAGTACCATATTAAGCGTGCGTTTTGACGTTCGAAAAAAAGTAGCTTATTAGACTATTAATTGTGAAATATCCTATTGGCTACCGTGGTCGAGACTCGAGAGGTCAGATGAACTTTTGTTAAGTAAGTAGGTAGGTACTTTAATAGCTATTAATATCGGTTCTTCGTCAAGTCTGTGGTTTGCAGCTGCCCTATGATGTACAATAATGGTGAGCTTGATGAACTAATCGCCTGCATACGTGATATGGTAATTAGTCGAATTTCACGGTTGATGGCTTAATAGCTTATCACTGACAAGTGACAACGCAGTGCAAGGAAAGTAAACCACGACATGACTATAAATAGATACTGTACACCAATGGCGGCAAGTACGGCGCGGTGCAAATGCTTGACTTGATGGATGTGGGATTTATTACTAATTTTTTTTACTATTCACTAGAAAAGGTTCTTATTGCATTATGTGTACCATATTATAGATACTAAATTAGAAATAAGTTTACAAAACAAAAATAATAAATAGACATACTAACCTAATCTTGAAGAGAACCAGCCGATATCTAATAATTTTCCGGGATAAAAAGTAGCCTATGTCACTCTCCAGGTCCTCAACTATACCCATGCCAAAAATCACGTCGATCCGTTGCTCCGTTGCGGCGTGATTGAAGGACAAACCAACAAACCAACAAACAAACACACTTTCGCATTTATAATATTAGTATGATTTAATACTATTTCAAAATAACCCTTCTTATTCGGAGGACAGCTCTTACCCGTGCTCAGTAGCGACAGTAGCGAGTAGCGACTAATGAGCAGAATATAATGATGAAGAATAACTAGTGGTTCGCCCCGAACTGAGACCTCGCGGTATCCTTAAGATATGTAGTTTTAACTATTTATTGTAATATTATTTGTAAGCACAAACGAATAAACTTTTACAGAACGCCATCTATTGACATCATTGTGAAGTTCTGTTAAAATTACTGAAGCTCATTAAAAATTAAATAATTTCGTTTCCTTATATATTTATCTAAATTTAGTATTTGTTGTTCAACAGGGTTCATACAGGATATAACTCAAATAATTGATCAAGTTTCAGGCTCAGGCTTTTTTTATAACTTTTTAAGCCATATTCGGCTCAAGGCCATCGGTTTACATAATATTATATTTAAATTTGCAGTAATTACGTTCACTAATTCAGAAGTTATAAGGCTCTGACAGACAATTCACGGACGGACGGACGGACGGACGGACAAGTGCAAATTCACTCAAGTAGACTCAGAGACCTTCACTTCGCTCGGTCAATAAAATACTCACAATATTATGAAATAATATGTAAGATTCATCCCATTGTAATATCTATTAAAGTTATAGTATAATAGAATTAAAGCGACAAGTACAAGCTGTTTTCATAGTAGCACAAATATTCAAAAGAATGCCAAGGAAGGGTTCTTGGTAGCTATTGTTAAAAAACATTATCACCTTTCAAAGATCCTGGTTTTAAAGACATAAAAAGGTGTGACAAAACAGTCGCCAAGTAACACCTAAAAAAACAATGGACAAAAAGTTTTTCACTCTTTATTTTATGACATTGATATAGGTGCGACTCCAAACGCTTCCATAGTTGTTATTGTCACCTTTATAATGATGGCAATTGTATGAAAATCTCATTCGAAAAACACCCGATCCCAAGGGAATAAATTATAGTTCGTGATAGCCATAGTTTGCCCATATTTTGCCCACGTCAACCCGCAGATTTGTCCCCCCATACTCAGGGCCGTCTTAGCACATTTGCCGCCTGTAGGCTATTCAAATTTTGCCGCCCCCTCAACCCATCCCATCCGGCTTCACCTCAGCCGTTTTTTTTTTGGCCTGGCCTGAAGGTATAGTATTAGGTGGTGTGGTCCCACCCACACCTATGTCGCAAACAGTCTTACATCCGAACCTGTCGTCGGTTCTCGTCCGGATGTCGTCAATTGTATATGCGGTAGTCGTCGTTTGTCGTCGAACCGATGACTTGACGACAAGCTCGAATACATAAAAATGTCGCAGACTGTTTTCGACATGGGTGTAAGACGACCAATATTATTACATATAACACAATAATAATAATGATAAAATTTTATTTTGATATACCCAGTGCCACTCTAACAGTAAATACGAATCTAACGACACCTTTGAAGCTAAAATCCATCGAGCCGTTCGTTCAGGCTGCAGAGCGTGCCAAACATTTGAATTTGGCGCCAAAATCCGTCATTTTGTTTTTTTTATTTTGATATACCCAGTGTCACTCTCACAACAAATACGAATCTAACGACACCTCTCAAGCTAAAATCCATCAAGCCGTTCAAGCTACAGAGCGTGCCAACGAAACAAACATACATACATACATACATACACACATACTCTCGAAAAACATAACCCTCCTTCTGGAGCAGTCGGGTAAAAACAGTCGCAATTTGATGTAGACCTGTTTTGTACGGGTTTTTGAAAACTCCTTTTGAAAAAACCGAATCTGATCTGGCACAAGTTATTGTGATAGAATATCTCTACATTTAGACAATGTTGAGCAGAGCAGTGCAGTGGACCCAATGAAAAAATCTTAATTTTCTAGCTTCTAAAACAAGTAGGTACTGTACTGTACTTAGTTATAGTTACTGTAGTTTAATTACTGATTACTTAATAAAACATTACGAAAGATTACTTAGTACTTACCTACAATAAGTTTGTATCGTCTTCGCCGGTGTTGTTGTATAATACAAGTTATAAACAAATACACTCTTGACCACTGAACACTTTAAATTAGAAAGAATTCGCAAATTAAAGAAAAACTATCCAAAATTACTTTTGTTTTGAAGTAAATACGAGAGCGGGACGGGATCGCCGCTGCCCTATATCTTTCTCTTTTGCTCTCGCGACTCTATACCGCCGCGCCGCCGCCGCCGCCGCCGCAGCGCGCCGCGCGCGGGTCATTCATTCGGTTCCCGAGGGCGCACGAGCGCGACCGACTGAGCCGCGCGCGGTTAGCGCGGTCTTTGCTGCCGCTCCGCCGCCGCCCCGGCCCGCGCTTTTATTAGGGTTTTGATTTCAGCCAGAAACTATTAATTTTTTTTTGGCGAATTTTGCCGCCCCCCAAAATCTGCCGCCCTAGGCTTAAGCCTACTCAGCCTAGTGGATAAGCCAGGGCTGCCCATACTTCATAACGACAATAGCAAAATAAATGCCACTCAGAATAGACTTGGAGGAAATATTGAATTAACTTGGTCATTTAACAACGAGCGAGAAATGTCACGATGAGTTTTAGTTTAACTTCTTTTTATTAAATTATCCAGAGTAACGAGTCACTTGAGATGATAAATTAAAAAGATGGGCGTTAAGTTTAAATGTTTGTTTGTAAGGAGTAAGGACGACGAATCACAACGTATAGTCATAAAGAATACCTAATTAATAATGTAATAGTTTCATTATTCATAATATACCCACTGTGCTAAACAAAGAACTTCTCAATTTCATCTCTGACAATCTCTGCTAACAACAATCATGTTAAAATTAATCCCTTTTTAATTATCTCAAGAGCATTTTAACAAATCAATCGTTTATTTGCAAGAAACATTGTACGAGTACAATTGAAGCGTGGTGGGTTTAAGCTCTAATTCCCTCTCTCCTATGAGAGGTGAGGCCTGTGCCCAGCAGTGGGACATTAATGGGCTATAGTGGTGGTGGCGGTGGTGGATTGTACAATTGAGATGACAAACTAATTTTATGAAAACCATGCTTCGACATTGCTGACTTGCAAAGGACATCATCCACGATTCATACATTTTTGGTCCAAAAGTGAAAGTGCCGGCCAAAAAAATTTTTTGCTGTATTTCGTTAGAACTTGTCCACCTAAACATTTTTATTATTATTATATTTTTTTTTTTTTTTTGATTATTTTTTATTATGACATAATTTTACTTCTTTGGGGTTTATGTTTTTTGTAAAACAAAATAAAAAACTCCAAAAAAAAATGGCTTAGAAACATGTCACATTTAATCGAAAAAATATAGATTTTGTATAGAAAAAATGTTTAGGTGGACAAGTTCTAGCGAAATACAGTAAAAATTTTTTTTGGCCGGCACTTTTTACTTTTGGACCAAAATGGATGATGTCCTTTATAAAGTAACTAGGTAACATCTAGATATTCTTACAAGACATTGTGCATTATTCTTTGTTTCTATGATGATAGTATACATATCTTATAAATATGAGTAAGGCGAGCCCACATGTTTTAACAGACCGGGGATTCTGCCTACCTAGAAATAAAAAAGGAAGAAATCGCAAGCATCTGCTAGTCTAGTACCCATTCGATAGCCGTAAACGTTAACCAGTTAAAAAGGACCGTCCATAAAGAAGACGCTCTCAACAATGACTCGAAAGACATTCGGGGCCGGCTTAAGTGTTCAGTTGGAGTATTAAACCCGCCTACGACATAACACTTGTGATGGCCCGACCTCCGCCCTCTATCCCACACTTTATTGCTATCTCCGAAGCTCGTACAATAAACACTTCTGTAATCGGACTTATGAATAAAGTCGGCGTATACAAATCTAGACTTAATTCAAAGGCTAATTTTCTCAATCGTAAAATTTTACCGGTACCAAAACCAAAACAGCATGACATCACTAGCTCGTCCATTGAAGTAGAATTTTAGTACCTTCGTCCGAGCGAGTGGGGTTCGTCTCATCTATAAGATCGCCAATGAGCGTTGTCTCTACAACAGAATGCCAAAACAACCGTTGCAGGCATGGTCAGTCTCTTCGATGTTACATCTCAAACCGCGTCGAATATCGATGCCAGCAACTTTAATAATTTGATGGCCAACAATGCGTACCTAAACGTCTCCTTGAGAATCATTTCTGTTTACTCCTAATAATTCCATGATTTGTAGCTCTCGACGTCGATGACCCGATTGAAGCCTGACTGATTTTCGCAAGATTACAAGTTTACAACTTAGAAGCCAACTAAACAGAAAGGATGAAGAAAATGCATTTGCAAAAAAGATTCAGAAGTTATTTATAAAAGAGGTACTTACCTTACATGGTAGGTAGGTACATCACAAATCTTACAATACCGTCGGTACAATTAAGCACATAAAAGGTCCTAATATGGTTGTAATACTGAGCATTACTCGACTAAAATGAGCCAGTGAAACGTCAGCAAAAACACAAATGCACTTGAATTTCAACTCGCGCTCAATGATTAAGCAAATTTGAAATGCATTTTCCATAAAGTCAATTTTAAGTGCTGTGCCGCCCGCAATGCAGTTGCTATGAGCTGGCCACTCTCCAGAATCGAGATTGTATGGAAAATTATACAACCTCTCATGGAATTCTTTAAATGGAATCGCGAAGAAAAGTATGGGTATAAAACTCATATTAAGAAACGGTCGCAGCGGTGTGTCGAGCTTTAAAAATTCAAATTGGAATATAAAATTTTGCTGTTACTTCGAATTGGTAAGCGTGCAAACATATAAAATTTTATAAATACGACCGTCCGTATTCTGTGCTGCGATCATACAACTTGTGTTTATAAAATGGAATGAATGAAGTAATTTTACTGCATTAGTTATTTTAGTAGAAGGTTTTAATATTTTTTATGTAAGCCCGCCTTCTTTACATTAGAAACATCTTAAAATCGCCGCCTGATTGATTTGGAACAAAAACTTGAAAATTTTTAATCAAGTAGATAACTATGAGAGCAGCTATTATAGCTACAGTTTCGGAGATTGGACATAAATTCTCAGTCCAATATGGCATAGTGTCATATATTATGACCTTAGTTAGTATACCTACTAAACAGAATTTAAGAAAATTCTTTAATCTTGCATATACGAGAAACAGAATTTCAGGAATGGTGTTCACGCTTAAAATACTAAAAAGCATCTGAAACCATTTTACCACATCATACCAGATATGTATGCAAACGGTAAACCGAGTCTTAATTTATAGAAGGCCGTAAAAAGTTCAATCGAATCAATCAATTTTGAAATGCCTACCAAATGTCTACCAATTAATTTTGGTGGCACCCGCCAATTATAAGTACCAGTGACAAACGTTCACAACTAATTGATAACGGAGAGGCAACGCGCCAAATGCACCTGACACAAAATCAATAACCCAGTGATGGATGGTGCAGAATTTTAATTAAGCTCACATCAGCGTGTTAGTTGACAAAATGAGCTTATAATGGCATAAGTCGTATAGGGATGTCTGCGATTAATAACGCAAGTAATAATAACGAGATGCGAATAAATCTTATCAGCATACTGGTATAAGATAAGGAATATTTTCTCATAAATATAATTATTAGGTATGTTTCAGATTTTCTTGAACACTAGATAAGAGAGTAATTTAAAAGTCACAAGCTTAGACTGAAATGACAATAATGTGCAATGGGCAAACCGTGAAGCAATAGCTTCTATACTTACTTATAATAAAACTGTAACAGGTCCAATTCTGTACATTGAAGATATTTTGAAAATTTTTTTTGGAGGGCACTCATTATTCGATACTGAAGCCAAATCTGTAATTTTTTTCATTTTTGTCTGTCTGTCTGTCTGTCTGTATCTTGGCCGCGCATCACGCCGAAACTACTGAATGAATTCAAACGAAACTTGGCACGATTTGAGCCCGTACTACGAGGTAGGACATAGGATACTTTTTATCCCGAAATTCTACCCCCGAAGGGGTGAAATAGGGGTTGAAAGTTTGTATGAAAGTCCTTAATTTCTCAAGTTATAGCCATGAAACTTGATATATGAGCTGCGGGTTGAAAATGAAGACATACGTGTTTCACAGTTTTTGAAAATTCGACCCCCAAAAGGGTGAAATAGGAGATAAAAGTTGGTATGAAAGTCCTTCGTTTCTCAAGATGTTTTACAAGTTATATCAACGAAACGTTTTATTTTGGCTTACGGTAAAAAATAAAGAAGTACGTGTGTCACAGTTTTTTAAAATTCCACCCCGAAGGGGTGAAATAGGGGTTGAAAGTTTGTATGAAAGTCCTTCATTTCTCAAGTTATATCCATGAAACTTGGTATATGAGCAGCGGGTTAGAAATGAAAACATACGTGTTTCACAGTTTTTCAAAATTTCACCCCCAAAGGGGTGAAATAGGGGTTGAAAGTTTGTATAAAAGTCCGTCATTTCTCATCATCATTTAGTCCGTTATTTCGATGAAACTTGGTATATCCACGCGGACGAAGTCGCGGGCATCAGCTAGTCTTACATAAAATTGAGACACCAAAACGAAATGTATCCCTCTTCATTGTTTCCAAAATAGAGCACTGTACCTACCAACCACAAACCACCCACGGCCACAGTGTTACAACTCACAGGATAAATAAATAAATAATGTTTATTATTAAATAAACTTAAAATGCTTTTGAATCGTCGAGTGAATCTACCACTGGTTCGGAATTCCGTTCCTACCGAAAAGAATCATCAAGAAACTCGGCGGTTGCTCTTTTGAAGAAATTAATTTACAATAAGTACAATACATAAGTAACCAGTCCTAAGCATTGCTGGAGTGAGTCAAATCCATGCTCTTTTATCATTTACATAATCTTCAAAAGCAGCCCAATTTAGGCAAACCGTGTAATAAATATTGACGTCTACGTATAAGTACTAAGTGAGTATCTAATACCTATACTAACTACAAAACTTGTGTTATAAAAAAAATATCAAAAAAAGCTATAGATACATTTAGTTTAAATTACTTCATAAACACCAGGCTAATAAGCAATCATGCCTACTTGTGAATTTAACGATTATTGCTACCAACCACAATAACATACTTACTCGTAATAAACGATTTAAAGTAGGCACTCACGTGAAAATCACGAAGAAATTGCAGACTATTATAATAACGCGTACGAGGAAACCATTTTATACTTGCATGACATTAAATAATAAGCTACAATCAGGCTACGTCAATTAACGACTGTTGATGATTATAAGAACCCGCAAGAGAGCATTGACATAAAATTATTAGGAAATGGGCAACTCAGGAGTAATTAGTTAATAGATAAATATTTCCGGTCAGGACCTACAAATATTTCAGTACAGCAATTGAGCAATATCAAACTATGTTTAATAATATTTATTTATTAGGGTAAAAGAAAACAAGACGTCTAGATTTAATTTAATTATTGTTATGAATCAAAAGCACAAATAGGAGGTACCTACTACCTACTATCTAAGTAGCCTGTGCATACACAGCTGTTATTAAAAGCACTACCTATTATGTATTACTTATAGATCCTGCTTCCTTAAAACTATAGGCACAGAATAGGTAATCTATAGGAAACTTGAAATAATAAAATGATCTAAACTTTTATATAATCCCTAGGTCGTAGTCGGTCGATAATTCGAACCCGGGACATCTACGCCAGGGAGAAAGTTTATCTGTGTACTTGAGCAAGTGAATGCGCCTATTTTAAAGTATTTTTATTTACTTACATAAAATTTTATAGTAGTAGGTATAGTAACTATAATAACGGATGATTAAAACATTTTACGGGATCATTGACATAAAAAGGGGTCAATACGAGATCATCTCTTAATATAGAATTAAGAATGAAAGCTAAAACACAGGGTGTGACGAATTTCGTTAGCACCCTAAGGTTGCCCCCTACGAGGCGAATGAATAACCATGAAATTACTCGTAAAAGTTGCATTAGTGTGGCAGTTTGTAATGTCCTGCATGGACATGTGGTCGACTCGTAAATTCCTCATATAAAATCATGGAACCAAAAGGATATAAAATCATAGAATCATAAGGAAACTATAATATTATTTGCTCCAAATTGAAAAATAGGTATCTACTCCCTACGGTTATGCTTTAAAGATTTAACTATATGAAGAAACTTTCTAAGTAGGAGCTCATATTATAGGAACAAAAACTAATACCGAAAGATCATAATTTTCAGTTCTGAGTTTCGAGTTATTTAGACTCAACCATGATAATGGTTTGTAAAAACCACCGGTAAAAACCCTGCCAATTCAGGCAATCTTAAAACATTGCATGCATATTATTACCGCAAGCTGCACTCCTATCAAATTACCAAGACAGGGATCTTAAAAAATGAAAAAAATAGAAGTTTGATAGAAAAATGTTCCCATGATGAAAAATTTATTGTTTAAAAAATAGACACGAAGAATAATAGACAAGCACCAGTTTAAGGGGAAACAAATAAACCCGCACTCTTGATTTACGGTTCTCGTCGTTTCTTCGAACCGAACCCCAAAAAAAATATAACGACACCCATCACCTCGATGTCATAAAACTCAAATTGGGATTATTAATAACCCTGCCCGCTTATTATTGTAATTAATTTAACGATTCCAACTTCACCGGGTCTCACGAAGTTGACGCCCGGTCATTTTGAAGTAGGTACACATGGTAAAACGTATGTTGGCAATTATTTAATTAATTGTAAACAAAGTAGGTATACTTAAACCAGCGTGTATTCGTTAGTCGTTACTATTACTTTAGGGCTGCCAGCTATTTTCAAAAAAGTTTTTTTTGGATTTCAAAATATTATTATATTTTACTTTATCGTAATTTTAACACACTGGATATTGTACTTAGCATGATATTGGCCAGTGAATTAACCATGATGGGTAAGTACTTTTCTTTTAATTTATATGGTTAGGTAATGATTATGTAGCTGTACACTTGTATCGCAGACGGTAGGTTTTGCGTTAGGTGGTAGTAAACTGTGGCAAATCTGGCGGAAATCCTAACACCAGCCCTAGGATCCCTACGAGAGCGTGACTTCAAATTAGAAAATGTATAAAAAACACATTTGACTTGATGAGTTTTTTGAAATTATGAAAAAAGAAGAAAATATGAGAACCAAAATTGGCAATCCTAGTAATGAGCTTTACTTTTGCTCGTATTTTTACTTTTACTCGAGCTGCTACTTTTTCGTATTTTTACTTTTACTCGAGCTGCTACTTTTTCGTATTTTTTATTATAATTTTATGCTTTTTGACTGTCATTTTGAATTTTAATTGGTTAATTATGGCGTGATGACGGCGTTCGGTAATTTTTGAGCTTTAATTGGATATGATAGGGTTGCGCAGCGGTTAGCCTTTTCAGACATTTTTTGATTTCGATCTCGAACGACAATTAAGTGTGACAGCTTCGATTCACACAAAATTATACGTGAATAAGTAGGTAAGTACGTAAGGTACATAAATAAACTATTTTACTTTAATACTCCTAACTTTCGAGTAGGTAACCAGAACCACGTGCAGGTCTTCATTAAATTTTATTAATTATCTAGCTTATGCCCGCGACTTTCGTCCCCGTGGACTACACAAATTACCTAATTACTTACAATTCATAAGAATTATTACTTAATAGAAATATTTGAAGTTTAAAAATGAAATAAGTTTAAAAACGAAAATCGAAATGGCATATGACAAACTAGCTGATGCCCGCGACTTCGTCCGCGTGGATTGAGGTTTTTCGGTTCCCGCGGGAACTCTTTAATTTTCCGGGATAAAAACTAGCCTATGTGCTATTCCAGACTATAATCTATCTCTGTGCCAAATTTCATCCAGATCCGTTCAGCCGTTGGAGCGTGATTGAGTAACAAACATCCATACATCCATACATCCATCTAAACTTTTGCATTTATAATATTTATTTGATAATACTGATAGGAAGACCTGGATCCATCCTTCTCTGCGTCATATTCATAAGAACATGTTTTCTTGGTGTAGTAATAATATGGTGAGATCCTAAAGCCTTTCGCGAACGCTGCCAAGAGTACTTACGATTTCTTCTTTTTCTTCTTGGGCTGGACGGTACTCAAACATAACTTCATGTTTAAAATCGGATTTAGGGTCGGATTTTCAACGTTCCAAAATATAACGTAATGTGTATAAAGTAATGTAAAACACACAAAAGAGTTCGGGTCGTAAGACATCAGAAAAACATTGAAAATCTACCAGTCTACCACTTACGTTACCACAACCACATGAATTACGTTAGTCTCGATAGCCATATAATTCGTAATTGGAGGTATTTTTCGAGGTGTCACACGTCCAGCTTCTTGGCTGTCAGCCGTTTTCCACTCCAATGGCTGCACAAAGGACGCTGGGCACCGTGACATGATGAGCTGTCACCGCGATGATAAACGATACGCCATCTCGCGCGGCAAATGAGAAATCTAATTCCCGACTCCCGTTACTTCCTTTATCTAATAACTTGTTATATAACACGAGGAAGGTATTAAACGTTGCGTAGGTGTACCTAATAATTGTGTTTGAGATTATTTCTGATGCTGGGGGAAGTCGTTTATGATGCCAGTAATTTAACTGCCAGACTACTATGTTAGGCTGCCAGTTGCTACCATCTTAAGACTGCATCATCACTCAAAACCACTAGTGAAATCGAACCAGCAGGTCGAGTGGAAGTTTTTTTACGTATTCGATCGCAACAGTGCAACGTTTAGCTGATATGGAATTGATCAAGCGCCAGCTGTCAAGTTGTCGCGCCACGTTGTCGCGATCGAATGGGAATTGGGGAGAAAATCTGTCACTAGGCACTCTGAAGTTAAAAAATAATTGAACAAAATTAGGCCAAAACCAGCTTTAACTTTTTATAGCCTCTTTCGATCACCTTAATGCACACAGTAATCCTCAAAGAGCATGGTTTTCGTGATTTGAGTTATATACTATACTTACAATCGGCTGGTGTTTATATTTACGTGTGTTGTAACGGGTAACATCATAACAAGGCAAAATGTACCTACCGATGTATTCTTAACTTCCGTCGTTGATGACATGAAGCATCGTAGACCATGCATTGTTCGGGAATGTTTCTACTTTCGAGTGTACCTACCTAAGTATTAGTTTATTTAAGTACATACCTAGTTTTCCACACTCGCTGACTGCTTCGTTGGTCCAGTAGTCTAGTGGCTTCAGAAGTTCAGAAAAGTTTATATTCTGTATGCAAGGTCCCTACTTCCTAAGGTTCAAGGCAAATCTTTAAGTTGGCAAATCCTACACAAATTAATGGTAATAAAGTTTTTAAACTTTTTGTAAACGAGACCCACTATTTGTCTCGTCTACAAAAAACTTCATTACTTTAGTAGACCGTACTTATCTTCATTAATTTATGTTTTGACTTTTGAGCTATTCCTACTTTACGACATTAACTATTTATTAATTTACATTTAAATTAATTAATCAATCAATCAATCAATCAATATTTTTATTCAAATAAGGTACACTGTACAATAGTGGGTCTCGTTGTATTTAAATTTCCGTTCTAAAAAGCTCTATTATGTAAGTCAATTTATTTTCTTACTCTTTAAACCTATTCTGTAAACGTTTAACGTACCTACGTAGTCTTAGATAGGTACGTTTTATTTTATAGGTGCCACTGTCCACGTAGTTATTTTAATAAAGTACTTACCTACTTACCTAAGTTAAAATCTTGGAATTTTTTTAAAAGTTTTAAATAAAGAACTTTATAGTTTAATAACTTTAAAAAAACACAATTTCACTGTAGAAAGTCGCTACTTTGCAAAGTGTAGAGGCGTAGGCGTCAGTGAACTTTTCAAGTGGTTCGTCTGAAAGCCACCCTTGCATTCATAACTTGGTAAATATAAGAACCATGAAAAAAAATTGTTGAACCCTTTAAATGTACCTAGAAGGTAGACACTTTATAAAATATTATAAGTAAGCAATCTGATTGCAAAGTGGTTGAAGATGTACCTAATAATATTAATTTAATAGATACAATTATGATATTAAATACCTACTTAGTTACCTACTTATTTGAACTTATGAGTTTAACATTTTTCTGATTTGCAATTACTATTTAATAAGTAGGTACTTACTTAAATACTTAATCGAAAATTACAATGCGTCCTATTTTTTTTATTATTCCATTACAAGTTAGCGACTCACCTGATGGTAAGTGATGATGCAGTAGGTAATCGGTTTCAACACGTGATCATATCGGTGATCATATACCTACCCTTGGCGGTACGTCTTACGGTGCCTCTCACGAGACCAGACCTGAAAAAAAAAACAGAAATTATGAATTCCCAAATTGACCCTATCGAGAATCGAACCTGGGACCCCCCACTGTTAACTACAACTACAGCGCTCACCACTGCGCCAGGGAGGTCGTCAAAATATGAAACCATGAAAATGTTAATAACGATTTCGAGACTCTAACTAAAGGTCTAAAATAATATCGGTAGAGCGTCTACTCAATACGATAAAAGTTAAAACCTCTTTGTTATTATATTTTAAATAATACCATCCACTTGAGTGACGCCTCTCCCATCCTAAGCCATCAAAAAGCGAGCCAAAGCTATAAACTAGTTAAGTCAAATTTAAAAACGCTTTGAACACGCCGTGAAGTGAACACTATCGTATATGAAAATAAAAAAATAAAAAGATCGTTACGAATTCGAAACATGTGTCCACATGTTACTAAGAAACAAACCGTGTATAATGTGATAAACTATAGCCACGTAGCGTCCCGACAGCTTTTAATTACTGCCTTTTAAGATGTTCTAACTTTTATTTATACACCGTATAGTGCTGACTTAGATGTTAGGTAGGGTGCTTGAAATGCTGCGGTCGTGATTGATTTCCTAATGCCGTGTTCTTTTATCTTTTATCTTTTAGTATAGATTTACTACAAAATCAAATAAATCAATCAAATCAAATAAATCAATCAAATAAATATTATAAATGCGAAAGTTTGGATGTATGGGTGTATGTTTGTTACTCAATCACGCTCCAACGGATGAACGGATCTGGATGAAATTTGGCACAGAGATAGATTATAGTCTGGAATAACACATATAGGCTACTTTTTATCCCGGAAAACTAAGGAGTAACTAAGGAGTAAGCACGGGCATCAGCTAGTAGGTTTTATAAATGTCAAAGTTTGGATAGATAGATGGATGTTTGTTGCTCAATCACGTCAGAATGGCTGAACGGATCTGAATGAAATTTGGCACAGAGATAGATTATAGACTTGAATAACACCATGTTATGCTACTTTTTTTTCGGAAAATTAAAGAGTTCCCGCAGAAACCAAAACACCTCAATCCACGGGTACGAAGTCGCGGGCATCAGCTAGTTCTACCTAAAATTACCTAATAGTTACTAGCCATTAGGTAGGTAGTAGGTACCTATTGAACCATGGAAACTGTAAATACCAGTAACTGGTAAGTACATGGTACATCTTCTTCTTTCTTGTTGATGCGGCTTTGCAGGGCTCTTTGACGAGACCCGGTATCACTTTGACCGTTGCCGATCTATTGTGATCGCCACTATCTAAAGTTCCTGACCAATACTACTTGCTGCTAGGAACAGCAGCATCAGCTTCTTGGCCGGGATATTCTTTGCCTCCTCTGGTTCCACTAGGTGCTTCCCAAGGAAGAGGCTACGTTTATGCATTAAAGCGGGGCAGTTGCAGATAATGTGTAAAGGCGTTTCTACAGCCTCACGGCAGCACATGCACATGGTACATGGTAACTGTTGGTCCTACCTGTGCTGTTATCCCTACTAATTACCATGAAACTATAAATAATTACCTTCTTATAAAGAGGTTCTTATCCGTACCTACCCTTATCTATAGCTGTAATATCAGCTACATTAAGTAGGTAGTCAATAAGTAGGTATACTTACTCAGTAGCCTGGTAGGTACCTACCTAAGACAGGCCTGATCAAAAGCGCACCACGCTAAACCATCACGCTCCATCCTCCGTCTTCCTCATCTTAAATCCATCCATTTTCCACTGTAGGTAGGTAGGTAGGTACCTAGGTAGCTAAGAAATTAAAAAAACTGCAGATTAATCCCACTGGTGCAGCCATGCGTTCGGTGGATTCGGATAGCGGATTTTCAATCAAAGTCCTGACTGACTTATATATCAACGCACAGCCCAAACCGCTGGGGTTAGAAACTTAAAATAATTTAATTTTTTTTTTTTTTTTAATCTATTTATCTATTGTTTCGGTTAATCTACTAAATTGGTATTTAAAATTGTAAAATTAAATATTAGGTAATATTTTAAAACAAAACTTAAAATGAATTTAGCCTGATTATTGTACTCGTAGATGTAGAAAAAGTACTTTTAATTTTAATTTTTTTTTTCTAGGTATAAGTTTTCTTTTGACGTGACAAGTGACAACGTCTTATAAATTGGTTTGCCGGGAGACACTTCAAGAAACTGCGTTACGCTTCGCGCGTTATGCGCTTACAATGAGAGCGAGTGAGAGGCACGCGTCCCTTCCACTCGGGCATGGTTAGCCCGCCTAAGAGCGAGAGAGACAGACATAAAAAGTGAAAGGCACGCGTAAGTCGTTGTCACGTAAAACTTTCGCCCGTATATCGACTTTACAGGCAACCAATTTTTTTTTTCTTTAAGTATTTTTGCTGCGCCTTTTTTTGTATCACTTTATAAATTTAGTTATAACTATTAGACCATATTATTTGTGAGATATGCATGCAGTGTTCGCTTTAATATGATTTTACATGTATTGGCATGTGTCTGTAACTTTATGTAACTTATATCATAATATGTAAAAATCGCTAGTGAACCTTATGAATAAAAATAAAAAAAATAAAAAATAAAATAAAATTTTGATAGTAGGTTCCATTTGTGACGTAGGCGAAGGATTTTTCAAAATTCCAACCCTTTATGGGGGTGAAATAGGGGTTGAAAGTTTGTATGAAAGTCCGTCATTTCTCAAGTTATATCCATGAAACAATTGGTATACAAACTACCGGTAAAAAATTAAGAAATAGGTACAGGTTTCACAGTTTTTGAAAATTCAACTCCCAAAGGTGTAAAATAGGGGTTGAATGTATGTATGAAAATCCTTCATTTCGCAAGTTATAGCCATGAAACTTAGCATTTGGGCTTTAAGTTAGTTATGCAGAAGTAAGTGTTTCACCATTTTTGAAAATTCGATCTCCTAAGGGGTGAAATGAGGGATGAAAAATTCTATGAAAGTCCTTCATTTCTCAAGATATTTTTCAATTTATATCAACGAAACTTGGTATTTTGGCTTTCAGTAAAAAATAAAGAAGTACGTGTCACAGTTTTTCAAAATTCCACCCCCAAACGGGTAAAATAGGGGTTGAAAGTTGGTATGAAAGTCATTCATTTTTCAAGTTCAAGCCATGAAACTTGATAATTGAGCTTTCCGTTAAATATGAAGAAGTACGTGTTTCACCATTTTTGAAAATTATTCGACCCCCAAGGATAATATAGAGAGTTTGTCCTTCAATTACGCCGCAACAGAGCAACGTATCAACGTGATTTTTTGCATGAATATAGTTGAGAACCTGGAGAGTGACCTAGGGCCTAGGCTATCGGAATTATACCGGAAAATTAAGGAGCCCCTGTGGCGAAAAAAACTTAATAATTATTTAAGTAGGTACCTACTCGAATTTACTATAATAAATATTTCGAACTTTACTAATAAAATAATAATTAATGTTAATAACGTGGCGAATGGCGAAACGTGGGTGAAACCACAGATCTTGTTTCCGTTATCTGTGGGCGAAACCCTCACGACACGAAACCACAGATTACAGAAACCTGTGTGTATCGCCATCTATTAATTATTGAAGGAGTTGGCTGGAAAAAAGTAAAAACTAAACACATAAAAGATGGCGCTACTCACAGGCGCTACTCATAGAAGAAGGAACATGGAGGAAGGAATTACGACTAGTCTTCATTATTCTATGAGAAGGAACTACTTCTACCTGTCAAGTGTCAAGCCTTTTTTTTTATTATCTGACTTTACGGTTCTGGGTCCAAGTTTTTTTGAGCTCAAAAGAACCCATAAAGAACCAAAATAAGAGATAAATCAAAATAAGGATACAACCACGACATCCATTAGAATCATTCTTATGCACTTGTAAAAAGTCTATTTGAATAAAAAACTTTTGAATTTGAATTAAATTGTTAAATCCTATGTCCCCCCTTGCCAGAGGGTAGACACTACTCTTTTCAGAGCCGATCTATCGGACGCCTTATTATGCTTTAGCTTCGAAGGACGAAGTGACAAAAAGGAACAAACTACATTCTCGTGCTCGCCTCGACTCGTTTTACTTCGACGAGAACGAAAAGCATGCATAAAAATATCATGACAGCACAGAGTTCATGACAGTCACGGCCTGTACCCACAGAGTTCCAGGACCACCTGTAAGTTCAAGTTACTTGTCTGTGGCCTAGGCAGTCTAAAATATTAAAGATAATATTATAGACTGTCTTGGGCTGGAACCCAGAGCCGTAAAGCCAGATAAAACAGGGAATAGAACTTTAGGATCAAAATCAATGACGAAGGAATTAAAGTGGAATCGAATCAAATGCAATCTCATTTGTCAAAATTTGTCAAATATCTGCAGAGCGATCGGCTAAAAATTGTCGCAATCATTAAAGGACTCCATCAATGTCAAAACATGGTTTTGGCTTCACGTATCACTGAGACTGTCCGTAAAGGATCGTTGAGGACAAAAAAATGTCTTGACATTGCTGCAGTAACTATCGATAGAATAATAATTAATGTATGGACATTGCTGAAAATTGGTATCACGTAAGACTTGTAACTAACCTGACGGGGTCCCTAATAATCTATACCTTACCCTACCTATAAAATTCAATCTCTTTTAAATGGCACGTGAATCATCTAGCAGTAAGACCCTCATAATGTTGCGTCCATAATAAACCAAGATCTTTTAGAGTTTCGGAAGCCCCGAGTTCAACCATCCCAACGACTTGCTTATATACCGATCTATAGTGACGTGTTCAAGTTTTAAATAATTTATAAACGCTTTCAAGTATTGATTTAATGTAAAGTAAATGGTGATTGGTAGCTCCACCCCGCTCACCAATGATAGGCTTCGGCCCTCTCTTAGTATCCCATGAGGCATTAGTCATCGACTAATAGGTCTCATAAGTATACCAAAAGGCAGCAGCCTCCCCTCCTTAAACCACTAGGCCACCATTTGGGGAAATAGCGCGACGTATGCAAGCATACTTTAATTTAGTTAAATACAACGCGGAAACCACCATGGGTAGTAGGACGTCGTTCGTACGTTACATAGGTTGTGAGCCAATGTGACGCAGCATAGGTCGTGAATCTATGCATTTACAAGTAACATAGGTTGTGAATCTATGGAACCGTAAATAGTATAGTAGCACAGGTTGTGAATCCATGCAACTATGAATAAGTGTCGAGGCTGAGTCAGGCGTAGTGCAAAACATAGTTAGATATCCGGTATCTCACGTGTGATCCAACCTTCGGTAATAATAAACAGCGTCCTATCAACCATGGTTAGTTGTCGTTCTAATGTAACGATAATTACGGGTTTACATAATGTAAGCATAAGTAATCATCTATAAGCAGATCGCATGGCAGAGCCAGGTGTACTGCAGAACATAGTAACTACATTCCGCAGCCCCAACTCAACCAGCGATGATTATATGTAGGTAATATACGTGTAAGTATGTAGTATTAAAATATGTATATAAATCCACCATAGGCGGATCAAATATCGTTGGAAGCCTCCAACGACATTATGCGTTCGAACGAGCGACAGACATCGCGACACATACTGCACACCATTACACGAACAGCGAATCCACTTTGCTCAGCATCAGCCCGCGAACGACGGTGGACATCGTGACACATACTGCACGCATCAAGCATACACCACAGCACCGCTGTGCACCAACACATACACAAGCTACCACAGCATACTATCGCATCGCCGTCGCTTGTTCGGCGACCAGTCCGTTTGTCGGAAATCTTTCTAGCATGGACCGAGATCGCTCCTCCACTAATACTATATTTTATTCTCTAATATTGTTATAAATATATATATTTTGACTGAGAGGTACGAATCGTCACAGACTTTTGAAGTAAGATGTCGTTTACGGACCATGACAAACGTGACGTCAAACTAGGATTTCATTGATATAATATGGTGGGAGGTGTTTTTAGCTGTGACGTAAGGTGTCCAATAATCGTTTTACGACTCTTTATTAACTAAGATAAATATAATATAAGGATTAAAAAGCTCAAATAGATCGTTTGAGTAAAAATAGAAAATACTATTATTTCAAGCAAGTAGGTATGCTATATTGGAATGGCTTCAAAATGTTATTTAATTAAAGACATTCTATTGACAATTTACCTAAATAGGTATATTTTATTAGCTGGTATACCAAAGGGTATACCTATGTCTAGCTAATAAAATATTCTCATTGGCAGTATTGCCAACTCACGCTAATAAAAAAATATAATAATTGTACGACCAAATACATACCAATGCTATTCATTCATATTATATAATAATATTGCATCCATACTAATATTATAAATGCGTGTGTCTGTCTGTCTGTGTGCTACGCTTTCATGGTTCATCTGTTCAACCGATTTTGGTGAAATTTGTTACAGGGGTAGGTTGTATCCCGGGGAAGGACATAAGTAGGCTATTTTACCCGGAATATTAAAAAGTTCCCGCGGGAATCGAAAAAATCTTAATCCACGCAGACGAAGCCACGGGAATCATCTAGTTATTTATAATTAAAATTAACGTTAAAAAATAATTAAGTTAAGTAGGTACCTACCTACATACTTTTTGTACTTTTGACGTGACAACGTCTTATAAATTGGTTTGCCGGGTGACACTTCAAGAAACTGCGTTACGCTCCGCTCACGTTATGCGCTCACAATGAGAGCGAGTGAGAGGCACGCGTCCCTTCCACTCGGGCATGGTTAGCCCGCCTAAGAGCGAGAGAGACAGACATAAAAAGTGAAAGGCACGCGTCCCTTCCACTCGAGCACAGTTAGCCCGCCTAAGAGCGAGAGAGACAGAGCGAGAGAGAGAGAGTGAGAGAGATTTCATCCTTCTTCCTACTATACGAATGAATATTCACATTAAAATTATTTTACCACTCAAAGTCGTTGTCACGTAAAACTTTCGCCCGTATACCGACTTTACAGGCAACCAATTTTTTTTAAAAAATCTTTATTGAAAACAATACAATAGAACTTAAAGCTAGAAACATGCCCGCGTGGAATGGTGGCAAGAATGCTGGCTGCATTTCCGCCTCGGAAAGCCAGGCTCACAGAGTACGCCAGGCTGATCCTTTGCTCATTAAATAATAATTATAATCTGTGATTGTATTGAAAATATCCATAGACAATTTCAGTATCTCGAGATATCTCTACAGTGATGTCATATCTACCAACTTTTTGGTAGATCTACCAATTTTCACTTCAGTCTACCTATCTACCACCCTAGACCTAAAAACTACCTATTTTTTAATTAGTTTTACTTAACACTTGCATAGCCATGCGATGATGCGTCAAGCATACATAGAGTCCAGGGCCCAGGCTATAGGTACACCACAAAAAAAAAAAACGTCAGCCGTTCGCGCCGTTCGCGCCATTTCGCGCCCATAGATATTATTAATATTATACTGTTCTGTGGCCCATTCGGTTGGTTTATTGCGGATTAAATGGTGAATCTTTGCTCCTGTTTTGTGTCGTTTTGTTGTTAAAATTATGAATCCTAAACATATCATTGAAAAACATGCAGTCACAACTATTGCTCATTTAGGAGTTCAGTTTCCGGCAAGTTAAACATAATTAATTATTATTAATGTTGTCCACTCTAGAATATTTTTTTAAAATTTACATACCATTTTTCTTTTTAGGACTATGCCCAGAAAACATGACCGAATTGGACCGAGAGTGGAGATTATTAAGAAACATGACATTTCATTTCACAGAAAAAAATGTGGATCCTACACCTGAAGAATTCTGGAAGCATGTTTCATCCATTAAAAAAGGAGACCAGTCTCCAATGTTTCCCCTGCTATGCGAATTTGTGAGAAAATTACTCGCACTTCCACATAGTAGCGCCAACGTTGAGAGATTGTTTTCTGCAATTAATAATATGAAAACCTTCCAGAGAAATAGAATTTGCACGGAGACTCTAGAGGGATTGTTGCGTACTAAAAGATTCATAGCAAACAACGGGCAGCCTAGCGCAGAACATTTAAAATTTTTCAATAAAAATATGTACCTATAATTTCCAAAAATAAACATTTTAAGAACAGTTCATGCATTTTTAATCTTAAAAAAATTTCTAAATTGAGGTGGTAGATCTACCAATTTTGCATTTTACATTCTACCAACTTCTACCAACATTTGGCACTTAATCTACTAATTTTCTAAAATTCGGGTTGGCAACACTGTATCTCTAGCCTATGGTATCTTTGATTGCATCGTAAAAAGAAAATTTACTAACATGCGCGCATGACTTCTTAAATGGTATTATGTATTATATTTATTAAAAAAACAAAGCTAAATAATAAATAAAAAATCACAAGACACCACAGACTCTAAAATATTACTTAGTTAAATAGGTAACGCAGTTAAGGAAGACTGTTATGTCTACTTTAAATTGCTAAATTACCACATGATTACCATAGAAATTCAAATTAGTCGGATTATAAATAGGTCTGTACTACCAAAATGTCGATAGTCACGTGATCAACGCGTTCGCGACCCATTGCTACAATCCTGAAAAAGCTTGGTGAAAAAGCTTACGTGAAGCCGGCTTTAAGGACTGTAACAATGGATATCTTGACATTTTTGGATGTGATATTGCGACAATTTTTAGCCGATCGCTCTTGTCTGTCAGCGCTGTCAGCTGAAAAACGTAGTGGTAATGGGTGCGTTCCGAAATACACTGAGAGCACTGGAAGTCCCCAGTAAAGAGCACTGCCAGTGCTCGCAGTGCTTATAACGGAACACACACTATATTCTCTTTGCTGTCGCCTGTCTGTGATAGTTTGTCAATAGTTCGCTATGGGTATATTCCGATATACCTACACTGCAAGTACTGTTCAGTGCTCTTAGGGGCCGTCCATTAATCACGTGATGTTTTTTGAGCATTTTTTAACCCCCCCCCCTCCCCCTTGGTGATACGTGGTGAGGTTTAAGACTAACCCCCCCGCCCCCACCTAAAATCACGTGTATTTTTTAGTACCTATAAAGAATCTTAAACATTTTTTTAATGCAACACGTACGAAGTAATAAACGGTGTACGCGTGTATTCGGAGCCAAAATAACAATAATTGGCGACTGGCAAATGGCAATGAAGCCGAGCCGGGCGATCGTCGCGGTGAGCGGCGCGCGGGGACTTCGTTCGTTGCCTGGCAACGGCGAGTCAAGGTCACACTACACGCCGCTTTTCGGTTTAGAAATCGCGCGTTTGACGAAAAAATAAAAACACGTGATATCTTACTACACCCCCCCTCCCCCCTTGTGATATTTCGTGATTTTTGTTAAACCCCCTCCCCCCCCTTTCAAGCCTCGCGTGATTAATGGACGGCCCCTTAATGTGGAGAAATTCGTTCCGTTATGGACTGACAGTATACTGCCGCAGTAACGTACAATGATGTACGTGTACGTACAATATAATATGACGTCATAATCGTCGCCATTTTTGTACTGTGAGCACTGGCGAGTGGCGTTTTCATGGTAAGGTGCTCTCAGTGCTGACTGCGTTCCGTTTTGAACTGTAACCAGTATAGCTAACTATAAAGGAACGGCTTCGCACTTTGCAGTTTACTAAATTGACGTCACACCTTACAGTGCTCGCGCCTCGCAGTGTATATCTATGGTGTATATCGGAACATACCCTTTGTTTCTGGTCGGTGATAGTTTCAAGTTTGCTAATTTTTATTTTTAAAGTTTTCGTGCAAAAAAGTAATTATTATTACTATTTACGGCTATTCAACATCATCACATTGTATTTCTTGTAATAGAAATTAGAATGGACATTCTAAAGGCAGAGATAGCAAGAAAACGGAAGCTTCTTGAAGAGAAAAATATACTGGTAGGTGTGATATCCTGGATTTAACTTATGTGTAAAAAGCTAATAAAACAATAATTTTATCAAGAACATTAATTTAACATAAATAATATTGTGTCCTTATTTATAAAGTCATTTTTGTACTTAGATAAAGATACTTTCAATAAAATTGCTTACAGGATTCTTCAAAGAAATATTTTAAGAGAGGGGATCTGCTAGCAAAGGAACAAGAAGAATACTATAAAAAATATGGACCACAAATACAACAAGACAAATTGGCTGAACACAATAATCAAACAGAAGGTACTGAAAAAGATTTGACCCATCTACATTCTTAGTACCTACCTAAGGTATGTTGGGGTAAGAACGGACGGATTTCAGACCAATTGAAAAGGTTTTGTAAAAACTCAATTTTCTCGATATTTGTTAAAGATAAATTACTAAAATATGGTGCATTTGTTTAATTTTTAAACGTAGCTTAGGTTTCAATTTTGTTTATTTTTGTAAACTCAACAGTTTCTGCTTTATACGCATGTAAAAACAAGACATACTTTTTTATGGCTATGGTTAAAAAATTGTCCTTCGGGGGCAAGATCGGACGTACTTTCAAACACACTTCTATGGCTTTGAGAACAAGGTGTATAAGAATAATAAATCCGATCTTAAACGCACTACAATATATAAAAAAACTAGCTGATGCCCGCGACTTCGTCCGCGTGGTTGAGGTTTTTTTGATTCCCGCGGGAACTTCTTAATTTTCCGGGATAAAAAGTAGCCTATGTGCTATTCCAGACTATAATCTATCTCTGTGCCAAATTTCATCCAGATCCGTTCATCCGTTGGAGCGTGATTGAGTAACAAACATACATCCATACATACATACATCCATCCATCCAAACTTTCGCATTTATAATATTTATATGGATGACATTTATGTAATAAAATATATGAATGTTCCAATCGATTTTATTTATTTTTACTTATAGGCATCCGATCTTACCCCCAGTGATAATTTTTTTACATTTTGTGATTCTCAAACTTTGCTCGCTTCATAAGATGAATTATCCAGATCCGCGGGAAAGATCGGATGAATAAATTTTTTGCTAGTTAGTAGTTAGGTATTAATAATAGCTAATTTTTACTTTGAAAAAGGGACAAAAAAGTTTTCAATGTCCGAAGTAAAGACATCAAAAATTCTATCTATCCTTTTTTCAAAATTGTAACGTTGATCTCAAGCATGGAAATTGCATAAAAACAATTTTTTATATCCATTATAAATAACATAAATAAAAATAAAAGACAGAAATATAAAAACATAAATAAATAACATAGTAAAATGAATGACAAATAAAAATTAATGCCGTAAATAAAAAATAAAAACGATACCCAATATATAAGACGAACATATACAGACATTTTTAATGTTATTGGGCTCTTTTCTATATCTGTACGCTTCTGAACACATTTCCATCAAAATCTCGAGATCAAAATAGAATAATCCTTACACTGTATTTTAGGGTGAAAAATATCAAAAATATTCATGTTATAAAAGTTTGACAATCCCTGCCTCATTTTGTACAGGTAAAGACCGGATGGTTTTAATCCGATCTTTACCCGAAAGGGGGAACATCGGATATCTGCTAATAGACATCCTAGGCGAATTCTGATCAGATCTATCTAGCTATTACTACTTAAAACCTAGTTTTAAGGCGAAATATTAGCAAAACAAGCTGTATTTTCGCCAAAATATGAATCTAAAAGGGAAAGGGAAAGATCGGATAGAAGAAAAAAAGACAAAAATTACCAAGTTTTTTTAAATTCACCATAACACACAAACGGTCCGTCGGAGCGACTGGCGCGAACTGAAGTAGACGCATAACAAAATGGCGATGAACATAATGATGCCAACATTAAAAAATATGGTCTTATTCGCGAGCAATTTGATGTATACGGTCTTACCCCCTTTCCGCTCTTACCCCAACATACCTTACCTAAGTAAAATAAATATTTTATTTATTATAAAATTTGTGTAAACATTTTGGTATTTAACTTGGTATTACTTGATAATTTGGTATTTAATTTTTGTATTTGAGAATAAATTAGTCTAAAGCCATATGCCCTGAACTGAAATGATTTCGCTTAGAAATCAAAGTGAAAAGAAGTTGGTTAATGAGATTAGACGCATTTATTGCATGTTAGTTGATGCTTTCAAATTTGTCAGCATCCATTTAGGTTTTTGAAAACTACAATACTCATTTTCTAGGATAAAAATATGTAAAGAACACTGTTATTCTTGCCCTGGGTGCAACCTACCTTATTTGTCCTACCTGCAAAATTTCATCAAAATTTGGTGACAAATGGAACAAGAAAATAGAAAAAGATGGACAAATAGACTAGCATCTATACTAATATTATAAATGCCAAAGTGTGTCTATCTATTCTGTCTATCTATATAATCTGGCTATCAAACGTATTAACAGGCTATATTTTCAACTGATTTTGATGAAATTTTCTATAGAAGCAGCCTAGCAGGTGACATCTGGGGAAAGAACATAGGCTTGGGATATACCCAGAAAACCATGGGATTCCCCCGGGAATTCTAAAAAAATTTAGACTACACAAGGCATATCTGCTTGACAGGGCACTATGCTTAGTATGAATTGCCTTTCAGAGTAGTGCCCATTTGTACTTAATAATAATATGTATATTGTACAATAATTACAGCTAAAAAGCAAGAGACTGAAAATGAACAAACTGAAAGTGTTGCTTTGCCAAGAGCTGAAGTTATCAAAAGGTTAAGAGAAAGAGCCCATCCCATCATATTGTTTGGTGAAACTGAATTACAGGCATTCAAAAGGCTACGAAGAATAGAAATACAAGAACCAGAAGCAAATAGAGTAAGTTAACTTATATAATAATGTCCTCCTAACAAAATTTCAGTCATAATGGCAAATCTCCACAAAGACTAGACTTCTGCATGGGAGATATTGTAGTGCACAAGTGTATACACTATCCACACATAATTAATACACTTAATATCACTATATAATAATATTACCCATCACACACAGGTGAATTCTCTATTCCCTTACACTCATAGTCTCCGATGGACATAATCCCACATGACCGGAGAGAGTTCAGGCCCAGGACAGATGGTTTTTATGTGCTCTTGGAGGCACAGGTTGAAACACCGCCAACTTCTTAACTCTGGGCTAGTACTGAGATTTTCTTGACAGAAAAACTGAATATTAATCATGATCTGACCCAGTAATCAAATCCGGGACCTAGTCATTTGCTTCAGTGAACATGCTTAAGATTGGAGCAATAAATAAAATAAACTGGTTGAACTTTTGTTTTTTGTTAGAGTTACAAACCCATCCAAGGCTAATCACTCTATTCTTTAAGAGCCTTTTTTCATCCATTGTTGGACATAGGCCTCCTCATGTGCACTCCACTCTTCCAATGTTAGGCTAGCCTCCTCCAAGTTTTCCCTGCAAGCTTGGTTATGTTGTCAGACCAACGAGAATCGAGATGGTTGGTCGATGGTTGCTAGTCACACAATTTGGTGCAAATGCAGTCTTGACAAATGTGAATTTAACCAGCTTATATGTATTTCAATGTTTGTAATAAACTATTTTGCATATAATACCCGCGTCATCATGTCATCATCTATGTGGATTTAGATTTAGTAAAACTTGCATCAATCATTGTTACAGCGTCAATTGATTTGTTGGCTGAATTTATGACATTCTTCTTCTTAGAGATATGCAGGGCTCCAGAGACCCAGTATTACTTTGACTGTTGCCGATCTATGGGGAAAATAGATTAGCAATGGTCAATTGGTATTCTTGCTGCAACAAAAGATTGTGGTCAATAGTAGAAGAGTGTTAACCAGAGATGATTGTATGGTTACACTTTAGCAATTATTTTTATGTAACAAGGCCCCAGCAATTTTTTTTAAAAAAGATTGGTTTAATTTTTATTTCAGGGTTTAAGAAATGACTTTCAAGAAGCTATGGATAAAGTGGATCAGGCATATCTCAATGAAATATTGGCACTGGGAACACAGGTATGTATTATTTATTTATTTTTTATTCCACTACAATTTAACCCTTGACTGCGATCTCACCTGATGGTAAGTGATGATGCAGTCTAAGATGGTAGTGGGCTAACCTGTTAGTGGTATGACAGTTAATATTAAACCTATACCCCTAGTCTGTTTCTACATGGCATCGTACCGGAATGCTAAATCGCTTGGCGGTACGTCTTTGCTGGCAGACCAGACCAGAGATAATTCAGAAATTATAAATTCCCAAATTTAACCTGCCGGGAATCGAACCCGGTTCCTCCCAAGTTAACAGCGCTCAACACTGCGCCAGTAAGTCCTCATTATTATAATATGAGGTATTATTTATAGTAATGTGGTGAAAAGTGTGAAATATGTATTCTATTTTTACTATAATTACTATAATTCATAAGTCATAAGTCAATATTTATTCAATTTAGGTAGGTAGACTACACTTATTGACGTCCAGTTACATAAAAATATGATGGTGATAATCTGTTACGGTATCTTAAAACTAAAGCTACGAGGGTTCCAAACGCGCCCTGGTCTGAGAAGAGCCCACTTTTTGGCACACGCAATTACTCTTTTTGGCAATTATTCAAAAGCGTTCAATTTTAATTATCACTAAATAAATTCTATAAAAATGACCTCCCAACACATATTTTTATTTTATGTTTCAGAATGAAACTGAAAAACATCAAAATGAAGATGATTTAGATGATTCCGTTACGTACGAGTTTATTCAAGAAATGGCCAAGACCATGGGCCAAGGGGACAGAAATCATGATATGAATGTTATAATGATCTTGCTACAGGTATTATTTATGTTTCTTTTTTAACTTTATATTATGTAGTCTACCAGTTTAGATGATACCTGGGACTTTGTCCACATGGATTTAGGGTTTTCTGATTTCCTGTGTCCATCTCCATGATGCAAGTTCTCTCTGTGTCAAATTTGGTTCATCGGTTAGTCAGTTGAGCTGTGCAAAGGTAACAAACAGACAGAAAATCATTTAATTTAATACTAGAAGGATTAAGATCCCAGGTACTTATTTATAAGTTAGATCCATTATGAATCTATCAATTACTAGCTGATGCCCGCTTCTTCGTCCGCGTGGTTTAAGTTTTTTGATTCCCGCGGGAACTCCTTAATTTTCCATGATATAAGGTAGCCTACGTCACTCTCCAGGTCCTCAACTATACCCATGCCAAAAATCATATCGATCCATTGCTCCATTGCAGCGGGATTGAAGGGCAAACCAATGAACCAACAAACAAACACACTTTCGCATATAATATTAGTATGATTATATCTAAGATGAACAATTTATATTTTTAAGAGATATTTGGGAATATAGGTAAACTGCATTAGCTTTTCACGTATTTTTGAAGTGAAACTTCTGTAGAATCGTTATGATTTCAAAATTCTATGAAACGAAAAGGTGGAACGAAAAAGCGACACCAATAAGAGACAAACATATTCATAAATAAATAAGATTTAACCTGCGAGAGAATGAGATAGAACACAAGTTATTTGTTCACGACCAATAGATGGCGCTGTACGATATTGAGTCGCGCTACTGCTCCATTGTGTTCATTCTCTCGTAGGCTACTTTTCTGAAGTTTCACTTCTGCCGTAAGGGGTATTTACACACACACCTTTTTATATATTTTCCAGTTCCTTCTAAACTTGTGGGGTCAACAGTTAAACTCGGGTACAGCGACAGAAAAAACAGCAATCAAACACAAGATGACGCGAGCGACATACACACAAACACAAGTGTATCTCAAGCCCTTGATGAGGAAGCTCAAGAAGAAAACTCTGCCGGAAGATATTTGTGACAGCCTCATGGAAATCACTAAACACTTACTGGAGAGGAATTATATCATGGTATCTATACTTACTAATATTATAAATGCGAAAGTTTGGATGGATGGATGTATGGATGGATGTTTGTTACTCAATCACGCCAGAACGGCTGAACGAATCTGGCTACTTTTTAACCAAAAACTTACTTGGTAACCAAAAATCCTCAATCCACGCGGACGAAGTCGCGGGCATCAGCTAGTGGAATATATTATTATGATTTGTAAGGAATTTAAATTTTATTGTTGCGTGCTTAATAAGTACCTATGCAACAATAAAATATTACTTATTATATTATATGCATAAATCTATACATATCAAACTGACAGTCATCTTCTGCTAGTAAGCCAAGCAACTTGAGATTTGTGGACTTCAAAGTTCAAACATTCGCTTAATACAAGTGGCGCCATCTAGTGTCATGTATGTGGAAACCGCCACAAAGTTATTCGGCATCCATCGGCTTTGACACCATCTCGGCGCGCGAGAGCGACCCCATTGCCCGCAGCGCCGAGATACCTGGACGAGACACGGGTCCTGCACGCGGAGGTGATGACGTCACCCGAAGTGCGGACCCAATGCCGGCAATGACACCCGACCTAGGGGCCCGTAGCCTACAAGGCAGGCCCTAGCCGGTTTTACTCGGCTTCAAGTTTTTCACCGGGGCACAATGTTGCCCCGCGCCCCACCCGGGTAAGGAGGCCCAGCCTCGAGGCCCGTACCCCCGCTTGGCCCTCACGGGCCAACCGGAGAAGACCCCGAAGTAGTAGTAGTAGCATATTTTGTAAGTTTTGCGCAAACGTACGCACTTTTTGCTACCGACACGGTACACCGAAACCGCGGTTTTATGCGACGTGGAAGCAACTGGACACAAACTGTATGATCGTTTGAGCAGTGGTTGGTTGACATATTGATTCTATGAAACTAAAATACTCAATGGTGGCTTGTATCCGACACACAACACAAAAGTGTTCATATTTGCGTAGTCACCTAACGCAACCAATATTTCCTCAGGCAAGCGACGCATATCTACAGATGGCCATCGGCAACGCGCCATGGCCCATTGGTGTGACCATGGTGGGCATTCACGCACGTACCGGACGTGAGAAGATCTTCTCCAAAAACGTCGCTCACGTCATGAATGACGAGACCCAGAGGAAATACATCCAGGCTCTGAAGAGGCTAATGACGAAATGTCAAGAATATTTCCCTACTGACCCATCCAGATGTGTGGAGTACAGCACAACTAGATGAATTAAAAACGTTTTCTTACTATTGAAATATTTATTTTATTACCATCGCTTAACCTTTTACGCTTACTTGCTAAAAATGCTATTTACTTTCACAAGACCTCGAAGGAGAGGGTCCGGGAAGGTCCCGGGATTGTTTAAACTCACAATTGGACCCGGTAGGTGGCGCTGCATTTGTTTTCTAATGGTTTTCTAGGTTCATGGAAGGACAGCGGTTGCAAAGTCCAATAGATAATAATTATGGCTGTGTTCCGAAATACACTGCGAGCACTGTAAGGTGTGACGTCACTTCAGTACACTGCGAAGCCGTTCCTTTATAGTTAGGTATACTGGGTACTGCTTAAAACGGAACGCTGTCAGCACTGAGACAAACACTGAGAGCACCTTACCTCGAAAACGCCAGTGCTCACAGTACAAAGATGGCGTCGATTAATGACGTCATATATTTCCCTAGGATAGGTACTGCAGCAGTTTACTGTCAGTTATAACGGAACGAATTTCTCCACAGTAAGAGCACTGAACAGTCCTCGCAGTCTATAACGGAACACAGCCATTATCTATAGAGAAACTTATGGACCTGCAAGTTCTATTTATAAAAACTAAATATTATATTATGAACTCGCAAACCACAGCAAACTATAATATTCGCGATTTTACCAATGAAGATTTTTTTTTTTTCCATTACCATGTAACCTGTGATTGAAGTCTTTAGGGCCGAGCTCACTTTGGATCTGAATTCGTTTGTACGGCAACGTACAAATACTATTTGTGACTTTTCCCTCTACCTAATCAAAGCGTTTTCCTTATATGAAAAAATATCGGTCCGGCCGATTTTGTATGCTCAGAACAGCTAGAACCCAGAATCGTGAAGTCGTGTCCATGGAGGAAGGAATTACGACTGCCGTCTAAGGAGGTAGGACTAAAATAAAAACTAAGAATACTATATTTTATCCAATTTCTGTTTTTTACCATCACGTAAGTGTGAGTGAAACAAAATATCGCTGTTTGTGTCTATTCGATTAGCAACTGGTCACAAGGTTCAGATTGTCAAATTATATCTTTTATCTTTTAATACTGTCAAATTCAAAATACCCTATTCTTGTACGAATAATACGGGTCGTTAACTGTACACATAATTTTGTTGCTTAGTATTTGTTTGTTTACATTCGAGGTTACAGAAAAGATTTTTAAGAATTTCTTTATTTAAAGTAAATTTCTAAGGTGCATAAAGCTCTAAAATCAAAGCCAAGTGTCCACAAAAAATGTATTGTGCCTTTGAGGGACGTAAATCCAATAGTTTAAGAAAATAAAATGATACAGAATCTGTCGGGTTTCATCGGTGAGTTTTGGCAATGGTTCTTGTTTAAGACTAAGGATTTTACTAGTAAATAGGTAAGCAAAGGTAAGAAAAAGTAAATAAATATGTTTATGTACTCAATTACATACTTATTTAATAATAATAATGATATTTCGCCAAAACGCTTTTAGGTTACTAGTGCTGTGAAATAGATTATTGATAATTATTGCACTAGTACGTACATACGAGTATTATGTACTCTCTAATCTCTATGTTGTAGATTTCCTTAAAAATGAACTAATAAAAAGGAAATGGATAGAAATGATAAAAAGACCTAATAGGATACCGCGGCATAACAGTCGTATTTGCTCAAAACATTTCACAGAAGACTCATTTTTGCCAAACGAATACACCAAATGTAGGCGACTGAAATCAAATGCTATACCCACTATAAATTTACCCCAAGAAATAGGCGTTATCACGACAAGAAAAATTTAATATTTATAAATTAACTAGCTGACCCGGTGAACTTCGTACCGCCAACTTATCTATAAGAATAAAACAAATAAACTATCCTATCTTTTAAGTTAGACCAAATTACAGATAGTTACGAAGTTTGATCAAAATCGGTTCAGTAGTTTCAGGGTTTATCCCGAACATACCTACATCGTGACACGAGATTTTTATATACTTATATAAGATCGGATATTATATTGTACCAATTTTTACCCGACTACGACAAAGCCCAAAGGAAGGGTTCTGGAGTATGATTTTAGCTGTCGATGGTATTTAGCTATTTACGAATGTTCCTCCGTTACACCTTCATGAAGCAATCATAATCAAATAATTACGAAAGTTGGTGGTATTCTCTAAAATTGATTTGGTGTAACGATCGCAATGGCTTCCACTCTCCCGCTAAAGGTTAAAATGCATTAATACACCAAGAACGCCGTAAGTGCAGCCAATCAGAGGTCATCACGATTGTTACACTGATGCAATAATTTTTAGATAATACGAGTTTTTCTAATTAGAATTCTTTTTCTAATTTTTTTCTAAAACATTAGATATTTGCGGTATTATACTGTCATCATTTCATTTTGAAATGGGATATTTGGAAGACGATATTTTGGGCAAATTATATTCTTTGTACATGTAGTATGTAAATAAAATAAAATATATTGAAACTTACTAACTAAACTGCATTTTAATCAATAACCCCGTGCGTAATTAGTATAAGGAGTGTGGTGCCAACCACGTAAAGATTTTTTTTAGTTTTAATTAATTTAGTAACTAGTAATATAGTTAAAATTTTACCTTCTTTTATAAATTATTTAGTTGCTATTTGGGTTTAAATAAGGTTATTTATTATTATTTTTAGTATTAAATAAATAAATAACAAGATATTTGTAATCAATAAATGTACTACTTTGATTTCAGTAAAGTAGTTAATTATTAAAACTAATCTGTCGTACTATGCGGGCTAGTTCGGGTTGCTAGATTCAAGAAAATTTTGCGACAGTGGCGCCCCTATTTATTTCACGACTTTTTTGCCAAGCTATAGTACCTATGGCTTGTATATTTTTATAATTATTGTTAAAATCTGTCATCACCTATCCCGAAGGAACCCTATAATTTTTGGGATAAAAATATTCTCTAAGTTAGGTATCCCAGGGCAGAAAAGTATGTCAAGTTGCAATCAATCCATATTGCAACTTGATAGTAAGTATTTACTGGTTTGAACGTGATCGGCTAACAGGCAGCCAAAAAAAAAAAGTAACTGTATGGATACTGTTTTAGGCTCTTTATGGATACTAAAGCATTCTCTATTTTAAGATGGTTTTATACAAAAATCATCATACGATCACACCACATAGATTACGTATGTTAGACAATAATATAAACGACTGCCACACATCACTAGGAAAATCCTACCTAAAACTCGGATTTTTAATTGCGTGGAATTCTGACGTTTCTTGACGTTTCTTGGTTAAAACATTTTCCCCAAAAAAAGGGTAACAAATTCTAATAAAATATAAGTAATGCTAATGGATTCTAAAGATTAAATCTTTATCAGTGTTAGTTTACATTAAATTGTTAATTACTTAATTAAGTAATAGAGCACTATTTTAATTTCAAGTGACAAACGTTACAAATATTTTATATTTGCATACATAATATTGTGCACACATGTAATTACATGCATTAGCAGAAATTAAACACTTATTACCGACTGAAGACTGAAAGAGTCTTAAAGTAATTAGAAAGTACAATTTTGCTATGAAAGGATAAAGAAAAATCCAACAACTAATAACAGTAAACATTTTGTAAATAATGAATTATTAAAATAATCATCATCCTCGTCATCGTCACTGACATTTATAATGAAAGTATCACAGACACTGTCAATCAAATGGTCAAAACGGCATAGTTTGTCCTCTTTTTTAATAACATGTGCTATGCACTCTTGCCATTTGTTTGGGGTGACATTGTTCACTCCCTCGACCAAAAGCTCTTTCAGTTCCACCATTTTATAAGTTTTATTGTTTTTTGCCACATGCCCCTTGGCTTGAGCCCAAGCCAACTCAATCGGATTGAGCTCTCAAATAGTAAGGGGGTAATCGGAGCACAGTGATCCCTCGTTCCGCTGACATCTAGTCCACAACATATTTATTATATTTATGCATTTCTTTGCTAACTATGTCCAATAAGTTTACCTTCAGCATAGTTTCATCATAATTTAAATTCTTTGACGTTAACCATGCTTGAATATCATTCTTTTTCCAGCCGGTTGTTGACCTATTCGTTCAACTTTTCGTAGTGAGAATAGCAAGTAGCAACAACAGCACATTTGAACATTCAAGCTGAAAGTCGAATGACATGATCATCAGGATGACGGCCGACAGACGCCTAGCAAAACTTTTTTTTTTTGGAGTTTACCTCCTTTAGAATCGATTATAAGCCCGGGGTATGAAAAATGGGAAGTAAAATCAAATTTTCTCCGTCACGTTATTGACTTTATGTTTCCATGGTAACACTTGTTCATGTTTCCATGACTATGTAATATATTTTGATGAATATATATAAATTATATAATTAATATAAATAAATGTGTTAAGTATGATTTCAGTAATATAAAAAATGCGTTCATTTACCCTCCTTTACTAATTTATATATTTTACTAGCTGATGCCCGCGACTTCGTGCACGTGGATTGAGGTTTTTTGGTTCCCGCGGGAACTCTTTAATTTTCCAGGATAAAAAGTGTGTTAGTCCAGACAATAATCTATCTCTGTGCCAAATTTCATTCAGATCCGTTCAGCCATTCTGGCGTGATTGAGTAACAAACATCCATCCATCCAAACTTTCGCATTTATAATATTAGTATAGATAATCTTTCGTAAAGAGTAAACTCCAGTCATGCGTTGGACTGACAAACACAAATATGTTTTTAGTGAAAAAGCTATTCCCTCTTTCGTCTGCCAGGCTGATCTGTTAAATGTTATTAAATATCAATATTAAAACAATTAATGTGGGAGAAAAAAGCAAAACAACTGGTCACACCACGCATGAGTAACAAACCTTTTGAACTGAAAATTAGAAATTATTATTTTCGACACTTTTATGTTCATTAAGTTTTGAGTCAATTTGTAGTTGAAGGTAATTTTTTTTTAAAATATATAGGCTAGCGCTTGGCTGCAAACTGACTTGCTTGCAAGTGGTGATGCAGCCTAAGGTGGATAAATAAATTTAAGTGGATAAATTTATTGGGCATAACTAGCAAAGAAAAGCATAAATGTAATAAGTAGAAATGTCGTGGACGAGTTGGCAGCAGAACAAGGGATTACTGTAGGTACTCCAATCGCCCGCTTACTATTGTGAGCTTTTGGGCTCAAACTTGGATTGCAATTTGGATGTTGCAAAAAACAAAATGGTTTTTGTGTTGTGGTTGGAGCTTTTGGTTGAGGGAGCTAAGGTCACCTCAAACAAATGGCTAGAGTACATAGAACATGTAATTAAAGAATATGTCGTATTACCCACTTGATTGACAGTGTCTGTGGATGACGAGGATGATGAGGATGACGACGACAACGATGATCATGATGATTTTATTTAATACTGTAACAAGCATTGCACGCGCGGCTCGGCCTCGAATACTTTCGCTTACACATCGACTAAACTTCTCGCTCGGAGCGCTTCGACCAACGTGTCTCTGCGAAGAACAAAGCGGCGGAGCCCTATATAAGCCCGAGCGCGACGAAGATATTAACTCCATTCGCTAGTTAGCGACCGTACTATCAGAAGTCGCTGCAGTCGATTCTCACGTCTAAATCTAGGGAACCTAGGCTTTAGCTAGATTCCGTTACTTATTATAAGCTAGGTCTAGGAGATCGATAGCCGTACAATACATACAAGTTACTGTCATTGGCGTTTCTTTTACTTCTACCCTACAATACTTAATTATTAACTATCTGATGCTCGCGGCTTCGTCCGCGTGGAATAAGTTGTGTTCATTGCCTTCAAAAAGGATCCATACTTCCATACTAATATTATCAATGCGAAAGTGTGTCTGTCTATCTGTCTGCTACGCTTTTCCGGCCCATCTTTTCAACCGATTTTGACGAAATTTAGTATAGAGGTAGGTTGTATCTCGGGGAAGGACATAGGCACTATACCGGAAAATTAAGAAGTTCCCGTGGAAATCAAAAATCCTAAATCCACGCGGAATCTAGTTTGTAATATTAGTAAGTATGGATAAAGTTTATTATTATTGGTTGTTGTTTCTTTATTTTACCTTTTATCCTTTCTTAGCAAAGTTATTAATTCATAAGTACTTATTTGGATTTTGCTTGTGACAAATGATAAACTATTTATTTCTTGTAATAGGTGCATGTGATCAATTTGCTTCATACAGTAATTTTTAACCTTAAAAAACCTGAGTCTTGTAATAAAAAAGGCATAAAAAATGTTTGTGTCAACTGAACGTCACAAACGTCAGAATTCCACGCAATTAAAAATCCGAGTTATAGTGACAAACTAAAAACACAATCTTACTTCTATAGTCTTCATTATTCTATGGTCGTGTCTACGTTGAATCTGTCAAGAAATCAATATGTCATTTTTACTCTATAGTTTTTATTTTTGTCTCTGCTTTTCTGTCTGTGCTGTTGCCGCTCTTTATTATTGTAAACTGGAAAGTGGAAAGTCAAGTTTGAAAACCTCTTGAATATTCTGCATCAGAGACTAGTAACCGCATCTTCTTTTTGTAGGGTACCTATCATGATAATATAATGATTGTTGTACCTACTTGCTTTTACAATACAGACTAACGGTGGATCTGTTAGACAATGATATTAGAATATGTTATAAAGTTTCATTTTCAAGATTGTTTGAATATTTTATCAGAAAAGGATATTCTGGGATACTACAGCATCAAAATTGAGTAAGTTTTAATAGGGTTTATTCTTTAAAGTTAACTATTACAATAGTGAAAAGCTCTGCAGCAATTTGTTTTAAGTTGTCTAGAGATAAAAACTATATACTTACATCGCAACATGATTGTAAATATTTATTTGTAACTAGCTTATGTCCTGCGCCACTCATTGTACGTTGAAAATGGTAAGTAGGTACTATGTCAGAACTCGGAACCCATCACTTATGTGCCAACAAAAAAGACACACTTTTATTATTTTGGTATATACAACCTACCTAATACTTAAGTACCTAGTTTGTATGTATATAAGGATTTAACATAGCAACACACTGCTATAACCCTAACAGGTTATCCCGCTATCTTACGACTGCATCATCACTTATTACCAAGAGGTATTGCAGTCAACGGCTAAATTGTAGTGGATGTGGAAGGAAAAAAATAAACATAAAGGAATATGTTTTGTCTTATTATTTATTTAAGTAATTAAAATCTGAATCTGAAACCATATAATATGTAAGTACTTACTTAATATTTTTTTACTGTATTTTAGTTTTCTGAAACTATTTGAAACATACCCAGACGTAGGTGACAAAGTTTTATGCAGTCCTGTTTCAACTCTAAAATCATGTAATGAAGACATTGTTAAAGCGCAACAGAATGTTCTAGAGAAAGATGAATATAAGCCATTGATTGACAAACTGAGCTTTAAATACTTGAAAAGAAATGTACATGCTAGATTCTTTGGCCTTCCTGTTTGCCCGGAGTTACATAGGACTGTATTCCCCAAAAATGTTGATCTTGGGTGCTTTTTGAAAGTTACAGGTAAGTATGTATTTTATTATAGGATTATTTAAGCTGAAGATTTATGTGAAACCTCTTATTACTTTGGACAAACGTGGGCCAAACGTAATAGCCACAGGGCACAGTTTAACAGCTCCAGCTGTCAAAAATAAAACTGAAAAATTTGCATATTAACCTAGGAATTTTACTTTGACATAAGACAGTTAAAACAAGACAGATTTATATCAATCACATATCTACTTGTTTTAATTCTTACTTATTTACTTAAATAATACCTGGGAAAAGTATATGATCTACTTATAAATCTTAATATGAGAGTCTCGTAGCTCTAAAATAATCTCAGTGTTTGTGTTCCCAACTTCCCCTATGTGGCATTGCAATTTTGTACAAAATAAATGCTCTAATACAATATTTCCTCTTTCTATGTCGTATTCCTCATTGCTGAGGGTAGTACCCCTCTACTTTCCATTAATAATATACTTTAGGGGTTTTCTTGCCAACCTTTTGCATAGTTAAGTACTACTGGACTCTTCTTATTCAAATCTTAGTTAACAATATTTTTATGAGACATAATAATTATTATTGATAATAATGTAACATTGGGTACTACAACACATTAAATGTGTCAAGTGGTAAACAAATCATTATTTTGGTTCAAACCAAATGTTTATATTCAGTTCAAGAACGGTTTTTCCATTATACATCATATTTTGTTTTATAGGCACCATAGTACGAGTAACCCAAGCAAAGATGTTAGAGTATCAAAGAAAATACATATGCATGAAATGCAAATTTGAGAACACTGTAGAAGCAGATTTTGAAAATCGATACATTTTGAAGGCACCCACAAAATGTTGGAACTCCAATATAAGATGTAAATGTACTACATTTACACAGGTAAATCTGGTATCAAGAGAGCATTGTAAAGATTACCAAGAAATCAAAATACAAGTAAGTTGTGCTACATTTTTGAATGCAATTACACTTTTAAGTTTTACTCACATTAGTTGCTTACTTATGTAACTTATTACTTTTAAACAGTCTTGTATGTGGTGTATCCTTTGGAAATGTTAGTTATGTAAGCTATAACTTACATTAAAACTTACAAGTGTAATAATTGTGGTCTTGCTTTAACTGCAACTTTATCTGATAGTAAATGACCATGCAGAATAAGATGCAACTGCACTAAACAAAATGTTTTTATAAGAAAAGACCAATCAATTTTATACCAAAGTAATAAAGGACCTTAATGCACTTGTGTTAAAGTTCAATATATTTTTAGGAGCAAGTGAATAAACTTAGTATTGGCACAATACCTGGCTCCATGTGGGTGGTTCTAGAGGAAGATCTTGTTGACACCTGTAAGCCTGGTGATGATGTTGTAATATGGTATGAGTACAATAATTTTATCAGTATATATTATGTACCCACATTAACATAAGTGCGACGTGATTTGTTGTGTAGGTATAGTTTAGTACCTGAATCCCTAGTGAATGACCTAGTGAATGACCTAGTATCTTGAAAAATCAGAATTTCGTTGGGATTTTAAAAGAACCCACACGAACAAAGTCGCAGGTATTTTCTTGTATTTCATATCAATAACTTACTAATTCATTGCATTGCAATGCTTTTCGCAACATTTATTATATGTTGATGGTAAGTACTATGTCAGAATAGAAACCTTCCAGCAAGTCTCAACAACAATTATTATTGTAAAGAATTTCAACTCAAAAACAGACATCCATTAATCTTCTCAGACAAGGTTGCATTTGAAATCCTTGTTACTTAAATTTAAGAATATTGTAATTATATTTTAATCATTACATCCCTACTATTTAGTTATTAATTCCAACAATTGACGTTTAAAAGTATATTACGACTTTTTATGATAATCGTGCTTTTTCCAAATCAAAAATTTTTTATTCACATAGACTTTAAACAAGTGCTTAAGAATAGACGAGTGAATCTACCACATTTTTTAATCTTTTGGCAGTGGGACAGTGCGTCGCCGCTGGCGTCCGTCAGTACAATCGAAGAAGTCTGAAGTGGAACTGGTATTACAAGCCAACTATATAGAAGTGATTAACGCGCAGAGATCCGATGTGATCGCTATGGCCCCTGATGTCAAGGATTGCTTTGACGACTTCTGGGCCAAGTATGAACAGTGTCCACTCAAAGGGAGGGATCAGATCTTAGCATCTGTGTGTCCACAGGTATGACTGAGTATTGATGCGTTTTTACTAGATGTGCTGAGCAGAGAGTGAGGAAAAAATAAAAATCCACCAATATGATTACTTCATTTTCCTAGCCACAACGCTTGGAACCTAAAAACCGCAAAGCACACAGATAAAGTCACAAGCATCAACTAGTATTTTTGACCGAGCGAAGCAAAGGTCTCTGAGTCTACTTGAGTGAATTGGCACTTGTCCGTCAGTCCGTCCGTCCGTCCGTCCGTCCGTCCGTCCGTCCACCCGTCTGTCAGATAACTTCTGAATTACTGAACGTAATTACTTCAAATTTAAATATAATATGTAAACCGATGGCCTCCAGCCGAATATGGCTTAAAAATTTATAAAAATCTTTATTTCAGGGGGGCTCTCATAGAAGCGAATGCGAAGTAAAATATTTTTTATAGCGTTACATAGGGTTGCGGTAGGTATATCATTTTAAAGATAATTAAGAATAGAGTCCAAAAATATATTTTTTTTAATTTTCCCCCTAAAATTGACGAAATGGGGGGCTTTCAAAGTGGAGATTTTCTAACGTCCCCTCAACGTAACGTAACCTCAGAACTCTCAATTTTCTGAAAGGCTGAGCCTGAAACTTGATCAATTATTTGAATTATATCCTGTACTTGAACAACAAATACTAAAATTAGATAAATATTATAAGGAAACGACATTATTTAATTTTTAATGAGCTTCAGTATTTTTAACAGAACTTCACAATGATGTCAAAAGATGGCGCTCTGTGATACCGCGAAGTCTCAGTTCGGGGCGAACCACTAGTTATAAAGTCATTTGTTTAATAGTCACTAGGTAATGCTTTACTATTATAAACCAATATTTTTACATTCAAGGGTGTACTGCATGCTAAATACTTAGTTTCAAAATCACACTAAATAAGGTTGCCTGGGTGGTAGAGACGGCTAGTAAGCGATAAGGCCGCCTTTTATATCACGCTGTTGTCTGTTTTTTTTTTCTAGTTTTTTTTATGGTGGTATAATGGTGGTTTAAAGAGTATAATAATAATAATAAATATAAATATTATAAATGCGAAAGTTTGGATGGATGGATGTATGTATGTATGGATGTATGTTTGTTACTCAATCACGCTCCAACGGATGAACGGATCTGGATGAAATTTGGCACAGAGATAGATTATAGTCTGGAATAGCACATAGGCTACTTTTTATCCCGGAAAATTAAGAAGTTCCCGCGGGAATCAAAAAAACCTCAATCACGCGGACGAAGTCGCGGGCATCAGCTAGTAATAAATAAGATTGGAGGGTGTCTTCGATCGTGGATTGACTAGCTATGGTAAATTTGACGCCCTCCCTGGCGCAGTGTTGAGCGCTGTGGTCTTAACGTGGGAGGTCCCCAGGAATTTATAATTTTGAATTTTCTCTGGTCTGTTCTGGTGGGAGGCTTCGGCCGTGGTTAGTTATCACCCTACCGGCAAAGACGTACCGCCAAGCGATTTAGCATTCCGGTATGATGCCGTGTAGAAACCGACTAGGGGTTTGGGTTTAATATAACTGCCATACCCCTAACAGGTTAGCCCGCTACCATCTTAGACTGCATCTTCACTTACCATCAGGTGAGATTGCAGTCAAGGGCTAACTTGTAGTGTAGTAGAATAAAAAATAAAAAAAATTGTATTCCAGGTGTACGGTCTGTACCTAGTAAAGCTAGCAGTATTACTCACAGTAATTACCGGGTCTAACCACATCGCAGAGAGAGATCAGACAAGTGAAGACCAACATGCGGCGCATGTGAGGGGGCAGTGCCATCTATTGCTGGTCGGTGACCCGGGTAAGCCAAATGTACATCATCCATACAAATAATAATAGGCTAAGAGATAACTGTACTTTTGGTAAATATCGATAAGAAGGCTTATTCAGTATTTGGTGCGTGTAGGGCTCGCCTCTGGTGGGAATAGTGACAGCAATTCACGGCTGAGTAATATCGGAAGGGGGAGGCGAAGCTGAAGACTTCCCAAGTGATTTTAAGTTAACGAGGCTGTAAATTGCTATTTTGGCCGATACTTGTATAGTACTTTTCCCTCCTAATATAAATGAGAAACGTTATTCTTTGCACGTATACTTTTTTTCATAACTAATCAGAGTAAGTTCTCTCTCTCCACACGTATAGGAACAGGCAAGTCGCAGCTGCTGAAGGCGGGCGCGGAGCTGACGCCGCGCTCGGTGTTCACTTCCGGAGCCGGCAGCACGCGCGCCGGCCTCACGTGCGCCGCACTTAGAGTAAGTTCTCTCTCTCCGCACATATAGGAACAGGCAAGTCGCAGTTGCTATCCTATTTTGTATGAGCCTGAATCCATCCAGTTTATTTTGGCTATGCGCGCACAATGAAATCAATTTTAATATTACTCTTAGAGTAAGTTCTCTCTCTCCGCACGTATAGGAACAGGCAAGTCGCAGCTGCTATCCTATTTAGTACGAGTAAGCCTGAATCCATCCAGTTTATTTTGTCTATACGTGCACAATGAATAAATTTGAATATTACTCTTAGAGTAAGTTTTCTCTCTCCGCACGTATAGGAACACGCAAGTCGCAGTTGCTATCCTATTTAGTATGCGCCTGAATCCATCCAGTTTATTTAGGCTGTGCGCGCACAATGAAATCAATTGTAATATTGTAAATGCGAAAGTATCTCTGTCTGACCCATACCAATATTACAAGCCCGAAAAGGCATCCGTCTGTTACTTTTTTAACTTTTTATTGAAATTAGGAAGATGGCGAATGGCAGCTAGAAGCGGGTGCCCTGGTGTTGTCTGATGGAGGTGTTTGCTGCATCGATGAGATATCGCATCTGAGAGACCACGACCGGACCGCTATACACGAAGCTATGGAGCAACAGACCATATCGGTTGCTAAGGTAAGATTATTTCTTTTTTTTTTTTCATACTATCTATTTCAGTTTGTATTATTTATTATTGACACTAGCTGCTGCTGATGCCTGTGATTTCATCTGCATCGATTTAGGTGGATAGTCCTAAAACCTTTGCCATGAATAAAAACTTTCATGTGCCTAAGAAATTGTCTTAGACAGACAGACAACCATTCTCTTTTCCATGGCCTTTTTTGCAAAATAATTTCGTCATACTCAATTTTTTTGTCAAACGCGAGTTGTCCCTAAAATTAATGAAATTTACATTTTTTTAATGCAGAGTCAAACAGATACAGAGTCAATCAGGACTCTGTATTTTTAAAATCATTTAATTGTATTGGAAGAAATAATCTGGATAGCTTCATACAAATTGGTCACAGTGCTCACAAAGGCAGACTGGAAAAACTATAGGTTTACTTGTACTACAGAACTACTGTAACTACAGAACTTAAAAGTAATAGATTATTCAACAAGGGACTTTTTTTTTCTTTTTTTTTCGAGGGGGAAATCTGCTTCAGATACCCGTTCTCCTGGGGGAGAGTGCGGGTGATGTGGGGTTTTTACCCACTAAAACCCCCTCGGTGGCCATCCTCTGAGCAAAATGGGAATGTTGCATGTTCTTTGAGAGTTCCCGGAGATACCCATTCAACAAGGGACTAGAACGAGTTATTTCTTAATTTTTTAAATTTTAATTTTAATTTCCTCTTGAGCGGCAGCAAAGGAGGCAATAGAATCGAGTATGAATGGCTTTTAATCCCGATTAAAGTCATTAATTTATTGATAGCTTTCATGTCTTACATACTAATACATTATATTACTTAATACAATTAGCGATTAGCATGCATGGTCATGAGGCCTGTCAGGGCGTTGTTAAGTATCTTTCGCTTCGATTGCGAGAAAGTATTTAGTATTTATAAAATCGTGTTCTCATTTCCTGCCTCGTTGGTCCAGCGGTTAGCCTAGTCGACTGCGGATCACGAGTTCGTGGGTTCGATTCCCGGTCGGGCATAAAAATTGTTAGGTATTGGGTTTTTCAGTTAATAAATTTTCAGTGCCAGCCCGGAGTTGGAAGTTGGCGGTGAGTCACCCCCGTACCTCGCAGAGCACGTTAAGCCGTCGGTCCCGGTTATTATCACTAACTGATAATAGTCCTTAAAGCCCGCCAACCCGCATTGGAGCAGCGTGATGGGCTCTAATTCCTCTCTCCTATGAGAGTGGAGGCCTTTGCCCAGCAGTGGGATGTTAATGGGCTGCAGTGGTAGTGGTTCTCATTTCCAATCGTATTTCTTTTCAGGCAGGAATAGTATGCAAGCTGAACACTCGCTGTGCGGTCATAGCCGCTTGTAATCCCAAAGGCCACTACCAGACTGACCAGCCGTTGAGCGTCAACGTCTCCTTGGGAACGCCATTGTTAAGTAGGTAAAAGATTTGTTACTTATATAAGAATGATTATTGTTTTTTAATTTAATTATGTTCAGTGTACAACCGGTACGTTTTTTTTTAATTTATAGGCTACTGCTTGATTGCAATTAAGTGGTCATTATACAATTTCAATATTTGGACGTCGGTAACGATAAAATATGCTTGTACATAATAAACTTATAACATCTTGTCTGTACCATATTTTACCAAATAAATATTTACTTTACTTTACTTTACATTACATTATTAATTAAAATATTCATTTTATTAAGTTTTACCCATAGAAATAGTATGTATATTCATACAACTAGAACGGTCACATATGTGTGTTTGTTAAACAAATTCACACCGTTTAATGTAAATAATAAAGTTCAATTTAGATTTTAAAAAAAAAATCAAAAGTTTTTTTATTCAAATAGACTTGTAGCTTATGAATAGTCAAATGAATCTACCACTGGTTCGGAATGCCGTTCGTACCGAGAAGAACCAGCAAGAAACTAGGCGGTTTCTCTTTTGAAAAAAATAATTTACAATTTCATTAATTTGTAATTACTTATGTAACCGCTGTCCTTAGCATTGCTGGAGCGAGTCAAATCCATGCTCCTTTGTCATTTACGTAGTGTGTGTTCCGTTATAAGCACTGCGAGCACTGGCAGTGCTCTTTACTGGGGACTTTCAGTGCTCTCAGTGTATTTCGGAACGCACCCGTAGTCTACAACAGCCAGATTACCTTTCACTCATATGGAATTTCGGTCTCGGCTAGGACTCACTTTTAAGTCGCGCTGTCTCGTTCACTCTCGTGTCTCATTCAATTAATAAAAAACCGGCCAAGTGCGAGTCGGACTCGCGCACCGAGGGTTCCGTACAAACCTGTAGTAAGTTTTACGATTTATGACGTATTAAAAATAAAAATTACGTTTGTTGTATGGGAGCCCCCCTTTAATATTTACTTTATTGATATTTAATTATTTATTTTGAAAGGTAATATACAAGTTAATATTCTGTGAAAATTTGAACCGTCTACCTGTTACCGTTTTTAATATTGAGCAAAAAAATACGAAAAAAGCACGTTTATTGTATGGGGACCCCCCTTAATATATATATTATATTTTTAATTTTTAGTATTTGTTGTTATAGCGGCAACGGAAATACATCATTTGTGAAAATTTCAGCTTTCTAGCTATCACGGTTTATGAGATACAGCCTGGAGACAGACAGACAGACAGACAGACAGACAGACAGCGGAGTCTTAGTAATAGGGTCCCGTTTTTACCCTTTGGGTACGGAACCCTAAAAATTATGGTGTTCGCTTAGAAAGAGACAACGCGCCTTAATATTAGCTCTCTTTCGGCTCGCGTTGCGTGCGTAAGTGATCCTTCTAGTTGTATGAATATACATACTATTTCTATGGTTTTACCTCACTAAAATGATTAACTTTAAAAAAAATTGCGTGTGTCAGCTCCGACGCACGACTGGAGTTTACTATTTACAAACGATTAGAAAATGAGGGTAAATGAACGCATTGTTTATTATATTACTGAAAGCATGCTTCAAAATCATACATTTATTTATATTAATTATATAATTTATATATTCATCAAAATACATTACTTAGTCATGGAAACATAAAGACAATAGCGTAACGGAGAAAGTTTGATTTTACTCCCCATAAATTTACTATTGTTACAGGTTCGATTTGATATTCATTTTGTTGGATTCAAAAAACAGAGCATGGGATAAACTTGTGTCTTCCTACATTTTGTTTGGCGACAACGACAGAGTAGAGTCGAAAAAGAAATGGACCCTTGAAAAACTGCAAGTAAGGTTTAATATTTTATTTAACTAACTGAGCTGATTGCTGATTGGGTGGAATTTCTTAAATTTATTTGCGAGGGGTGGAATTTAGTGAGTTTTTTTACGTATTCGTATTCAAATAGGTAAAAATGTCCCACTTGGCCTATTGAAACACATTAATTTTGACGACCTCCCTGGCGTAGTGTTGAGCGCTGTTTCCTTAACGTGGGAGGTCCCGGGTTCGATTCCCGGCATTTATAATTTTACTCCTTACACATATATTTGGGAATTCATAATTTGAATTTTCTCTGGTCAGGCCTGGTGGGAGGCTACGGCCGTGGCTAGTTACCACCCGGCAAAGACGTACCGCCAAGCGATTTAGCATTCCGGTATGATGCCGTGTCGAAATCGACTAACCCGCTATCATCTGACTGCATCATCACTTACCATCAGGTGAGATCGCAGTCAAGGGTTAACATGTAGTGGAATAAAAAAAGCTCAAATACATACCTATTTATGAAACTTGAAAATCCACAGACTTTTATATATTTTTATAATACTTTTATCAATTATTATTATTATTATTCCTTTGGGGTGATCTTTTTTTTTCCACTACAAGTTAGCCCTTGACTGCGATCTCACCTGATGGTAAGTGACGATGCAGATCTGCATCTGATGATCTGATGATGGTGGGATCTCTTGCGATTGGATCAAAATCGACCCAGCATTTTAATTCTGTAATACAACTTACGATCAACAATTAATTCTGTTATTATTTTGTAGATGTACATAGGTCTTATCGGACCGAGACGCACTCAGATGACAAAATCAGCGAACACCATATTGCAATGTTACTACATGACCCAGAGGAAGGCTGAGTGCAGGGACCCATCTAGGACTACTGTTAGAATGCTCGATAGTTTGATAAGGTAAATTATACATCACTACCCATATTATAAATGCGAAAATTTGTTTGTTGGTTGGTTGGATAATATTATGTGATACTAGGTGATGCCCGCGACTTCGTCCGCGTGGGTTAAGTTTTATTAATTCCCGCGGGAACTCCTTAATTTTCCGGGATAAAAAGTATCCTATGTCACTCTCCAGGTCCTCAACTATACCCATGCCAAAAATCACGTCGATCCGGTGCTCCGTTGCGGCGTGATTGAAGGACAACCCAACAAACACACTTTCGCATTTATAATGTTAGTATGATAGTTAGGTATTCTCTGTCCAATCATTTATTTTACTCAAAGCAGCTCGATTCAATGATGTTCTGATGCGTTACTGATTCGATTTTTGATAACAATCGACTTTCTTTATGAAGAAGTTTTAATCAAATTGACACATTGATCACTATCTTTCCTCAACATTTTTTTATTGTTTTATAAATATACCCAAGCGTTTAAAGGACTATCAAGAAAGCTAGTATTGCAGCTCCGTGAGTATTTTGAAAAGGATAGACTATACTTGTAATTAATAGATGAGTATACAAGTATTGCATTTTTGTCGATGATTGCCTGTCAATAATTATGACACCTCATAGGCCGTGCTTATGTCAAAAGTAAAATAAATGGTTGGACAGAATATAAGAATCAGTCTGTTTTCTCTGAACTTGAAAAAAAGATAAACAAAAATAGATTTGCTTTGCACGGCGGCGGATAGGACGTTGTTACCGATGAAACTAACGATGATATGGTGATACAAGATGATGAAAAACCTAACTCGAGATCGTCTATAGCGCCGCTCAAAGCGCGTTTCGCTAAGGTTAATGCGATTTGTTTACCTTTTCTTTACTAAATACCCAAATCTATGCAGACGTAGTCGTGAGCATCATCTTGTTATGCAGTTTCTTGTTTTGCATTTGGCAGCCCACAAGACAGTGTAATTATCGTTACAATAGATTACAAAATACCCAAATCTATGCAGACGTAGTCGTGAGCATCATCTTGTTATGCAGTTTCTTGTTTTGCATTTGGCAGCCCACAAGACAGTGTAATTATCGTTACAATAGATTACAAAATACCCAAATCTATGCAGACGTAGTCGTGAGCATCATCTTGTTATGCAGTTTCTTGTTTTGCATTTGGCAGCCCACAAGACAGTGTAATTATCGTTACAATAGATGTATTGTGTATTAGCTACATATTGTAACATTCTTTTATCATTTAAAAAAAGAGCAACTGCTGAGTTTCTTGCCGGTTCTTCATTCGGTAGAATCTTCTTTCCGAACCGGTGGTAGAATCATGACATTTCATAAGTGGCACAAGTTGTCATACATGAAATAAAATAATTCGTTTCATCTATGTACCATATAACTTTGTTCATAGCAACATGAAAGAACATGACTACCTAGCCTGAAGATGTCAACATACTAATAACGCGACACAAACTAATGTTGTACTTGTGCCATAATGACATAAAATTGTTGTATTTTGTATGACCAGAATTATTATAATTGTGTTCGCGGTATTTTAACTATATTTCTTCTCTTACTAATAATAAGTCTATGACCAAAGTTCAAATATTTTGAAACATTAAATTTTGACAATTCGCACTTTAAATTTTAATAAAAAGTATTATTTCTTTACAGGTTATCACAAGCACACTGTCGCCTGATGTATCGAACAACAATATTACCAATCGATGCCATATTCGCTATATCTCTAGTTGATCTATCAATGCAGGATTGTACTTTAGAAGATACAGTAGATGCTTTACACTCAACATTCCTTAAGTACCCAGACTTTGACTACCTCTGTACTGCAAAAAAACTACTGACTAAACTAAATCTGACTGATATATGGAAACAAGAACTATTTTACTATGCAAAATTACTGCAAATAGACCACAAAACACTAGAAAATGATATAGAGAAAGGAAATTATAAGTTATTCTCTAAATATGACGATGTTTCTGATGACAATATACCTTTGACTGCATCTCTTGTTACAAGTTCATATTTTAATAATAAGAAAACTGTAACTAAAGATAATGCAATAAATAACAAACTACCAGTTGATATTCAAGAAGGAAGTGTTAAAGTGATGAATGAAAAATTAGCAGCTACTCTTAAGAAACATGCAACTCTTAATAAAATGGACATAAAACCGCCAGCAGTCCAAAAGAAAAGTTCCAAACGGAAAAGAAAAGAAGCAATTATAGATACCAGTGAGTTTGGAAATAAAAAACAAAGAAAACAAGTTAAGAAGAAAAAGCAAACCAAAGTTGATACATCTGATAGTGATGAGTGTGATGTTAATGAAATTTTGAACGCAGTTCCAAGTGTCAATGATGTTTTTGCAGATCTTGGAATAGATTTCAAACTGTGTGGCAATGATTCTTACAGTAATTCAAGCCATAATAGTGATAAAAATATATCTATTACTAAGGCAGATAAAGAACATTCTGTAGTAAATAAAGAGAACCAAATTAAATCTCACACAAATGATAGAAAAATTGCTGATAATCAATGTAGTAAAAATGTATTAAATACTTCACTAAGTAAATTAAAGCAATTTGAATTTGCAGGAAAACGGGATCTGACTAAATTTTATGATGAACATGTTGAAAGTAATAAAGATGTCAAAAACTCCATAGTTGCAGTACATACATTAGAGAAATCTGTTAGTAAAATGACTGATAATAATAATTCTTTTGAAAATCAAAAAAAATCTGTGTCTAGTTCACAATTATCTATGTTCGAAAGCTCAGACTGTGATATAGATTTTGATATATAAATTATGGTAGTTTTAAAATATAATGTATTGATTATGATATTATCGAAGTATTGATCATTTATAAGAAAAATATAAGTAAAACTTTCCCATATGTTTATACTTCTATATTGCTTAGGTCTATTGTTACAAATAAAAATTTGTTGTTATTTTTGATTTTCATTTATCTTCGTCAGCTGTTGAAGCTTTATAAGGGTCCGTTTCATAATTCTCTATAAGTAGATTCTTGAATCTCCTTGCTGTTATTGCTATGCTATCTTCTTTGGCCGCAATGCTTAGTATTTCAACCCTTGCTACATACAAATGGTCTGGATTTTTGGGACTGATACTTTTTATGACATCTATTTCATAATCTACCCGTACCTAGAAAAATATGCAAAATGTGACTGGACAGACATAGTAGCATAATAAGTTTCGCAATCCCTACCATTTAGGTAGGCAAACAGAAAACAGACAAACAAAAGTTGCATTTAAGTTTTGGATGGCTTTTTTTGTGAATGTGTAATTTTTGTCAAATTATCAGCGTTAAGAATTACTTAAGTAGAAAAAAATAAAAATTTTGCTAATTAGAATCTGAAATCTAGCATTTAAGAAGCTATGGACAATTTGACATGCTGTTTTGTGTTTAAATCAGTCCAAATATTTATTGCTACTTACTGGGATACTTTTCTTTAAAATCTTTCTACCATTAACCCTTATTTTGCTCTCATAAAATAATTTTTCTATTTTGCTGAAAAAAAGGAGTTTTGTTATTTATGTTGTAAAGTAGGCTAACAATATGGATAACATGGATAAGGCACCTAATACCATTTAAGATCTCTCTCTCTTCAGTTGTTCCTTCATTGCTGAAGATTGTGGTCCTGGCTAGATCCTAACCCTGAATGGATTGTACTTAAGTAGTTTCCACTAACTTCTATAAACCACTGACCATTTAAGGCGTGGGATTATACAGCAGCGAGCAGCAACGCTTTTTTAGATACTTTCATAGCTACTCCGCCGTGCCTCTCGTATACATCCAGCGCCTAGGTTAAGGATGTTGTAGGTATTATTTTAAAAACTATAATAATAACATACTTCCTTGCTATTCCTAGAGTGGATTTAAGTATTGCGTCCATTCTCAGAGAAGTAGTGTTGAGTTTGACAATTTTTGAATCTTTACTCAGGGATGAATCATCATCAAATACATCACCAAGCTCATCATCTGAATCTTCATCTTTTTGCTGGAAAAAGGTTTTTTAGTAAAATATAATTAAAATTCAAAATTCAAAATTCAAAATGTTTTTTATTCAAATAAGCTTTTACAAGCGCTTTTGAATCGTTATAATATGAATCTACCGCTGGTTCGGAATGCCATTCCTACCGAGAAGAGCCAGCAAGAAACTCGGTGGTTGCTCTTTTCCATCAAAACTTACAATCATCATAATGATACAAGTACCTAACTGCAGTCCCACGCATAGCTGGAGCGAATCAAATCCACGCTGTTTTTTTTATCATTTACGTAATCTTCGATTGTATAGTAAGCTTTTTTCACGAGCATACCTACAATATTCAATACAAGACTGGCAGACAGAGGCAGCCCCATTTCCGACGGTGGCACCCGTTCACGAGCATGACGCATGATCCAGCCATTGCTTCGCTCAACCATATTTGAGGGAACGTAACAACCCGCACCACACGACACCACCACAGAAACGTTAAAGAGAGTGTAACATACCCGACTACCCATATCAAGGCATAGAATTGAATACTGTTTAAGGGTGCAAATCGCCACCTATCGGCAATAATAATATTAAAGTTTGTATGTGTGTATGTTTGTTACTCCTTCACGCGGCAACTACTTAACCGATTTGGCTGAAATTTGGAATGGATGTAGATTATACCCTAGATTAACACATAGGCTACTCTTTATCGTGGAAAAATCCATGGATCATTAACTTTACACAATTTGTGAAAACCAAAATTCACGCGAGCGGAGCCGCGGGCAACAGCTAGTCGGAAAAAATTGTAGAAAAATATTGATCTTCATGTTTTAGTTTATCGTTTAAATGAATATATTATCATAGAAATGCACTTTTGTCATTTACGTAATCTTCCACAGTATAATAAGCTTTTTTCAAAAGCATACTTTTAATGGATTTCTTAAACTTGTGTAAAGGCAAGTTTAAAATAGATTGTGGAATTTTGTTATAAAATAGAATGCTCATTCCCACGAACGACCTTCGGACTTTTTTGAGGCGGAGCGATGGTGTCACGAGCTTATGGCAGTTTCTAGTTGGCCTATCGTGCAGATCGCAAATTCTTTTGTAATTCTGAAGGCGCTGTTTCACAAAGATTAAATTACTGTAAATGTATTGCGAGGCTACTGTAAGAATACCTATTTCCTTGAATTTCTCTCTAAGGGATTCGCGCGGTTTTAAATTATAAATTGCACATATTGCCCTTTTTTGTAATACAAAAATTTTTTGAATATCTGCTGCTTTACCCCATAGCAAGATTCCGTAAGACATAATACTATGAAAGTAAGCAAAATATACAATTTTTGCAGTTTCTACGTCAGTAAATTGTCGAATCTTTCTAACAGCGTAAGCAGCAGAGCTGAGTTTGCCAGCCAGAGTTGATATATGGGTGCCCCATTGAAGCTTTGAATCTAAGGTCACCCCCAGGAACACAGTGGTCTCTTCTATTTTTAAAATATCATTATTTACAGTTAAATTCATGTTTCCTGTGGACTTGGTATTTGGCAATGCGAATTCAACACACTTGGTTTTCTTTGCATTTAAAAGTAAATTGTTTACAGTAAACCAGTTAGTGACTTGAGAAATTGCATTATTTACGTCGTCATAATTGTCCTTATTTCTATCGACTTTAAAAATCAAGGACGTATCGTCAGCAAATAGCACAATATCACAAGTGTTTTGGACGTAATATGGTAAATCATTTATATACACCAAGAACATGAAGGGGCCCAGAATGGAGCCTTGAGGAACACCCATTAGTGAGGCTGATCCGGATGACTTCACATCGTTAACACATACCGTTTGAATGCGATCACTGAGATAAGACGCAATGAGGCCAAGTGCAGTGTCTTTGACTCCATAGTGGTTCAACTTAACTAAAAGCGTCTCGTGCTCAACGCAATCGAATGCCTTAGACAAATCACAGAAAATACCAATAGCATTCTGTGATTTCTCCCATGCATCGAATATATGCTTTAGCAGCATTGCGCCCGCATCGGTTGTTGATCGGCCTTTAGTAAAACCATACTGCTCAGAGTGAAGTAGTTTATTTGAGTTCAAGTGCAGAAGCAGTTGGTTGAGCATAATTTTTTCAAATATCTTGCTGAGTGCTGGTAAAATAGAAATTGGTCTGTAATTATTAGGGTCACTTCTACTGCCAGATTTAAAAAGTGGAATCAATTTACTGCATTTCATAAGGTCTGGAAAGGATCCTGAATCTACAGACTCATTAAATATTAGAGCAAGATATGGTGCAATTATATCAATAACATTGCTGATTATTTTTACTGATATCCCCCATAGATCCCCGGTTTTTTTGCATTGCAAAGATTTGAATATTTTAATAATATCATATGGGGTCACATGTTCAAACTTAAACAGCACACTGCACTCGGTGACATTACCCTTAAGAAGCTTAAGGGCTTCTGTTGGCGAGGAATTAAGGGAGCTAGTAGTGGTTACCGGAATATTTCGGAAAAAATTCTCAAATGTATTTGCAATTTCCGTATCGCAGTCAGTAATACGGTCATTAATTTTTAGCTCTAATTTAGGCTTCTCCACTTTATGTTTCCCAGTTTCTTCTGAGATAATATCCCAAACTGCTTTTATTTTACTATCAGAATTAATGATTTTTTGTTTTATATAAAGTGATTTTGCTTGTATGCAGACATTTCTAAATAATTTTGAATAATTTCTTACATAATGGACAAATCTAGGAGTGTAATTATACTGCTTTTCAGCATACAAATCAAACAACTTATTCCTACTTTTATAAATGCCAACAGTAGCCCAGTCGCTAAATTTAAGGTTTTTAAACAATTTTTTTTCTACTATTTTAAAAATGGAACTAAACTGAGAATTTAACAAATCAAAGAATGTATTGTAGTGTTCATCCGGACCACCCTGTGTAAGATCAAGTGTAGGTAAAATATTTAGCATTAATAAGTAAGTAAGTATCTAATATTCAATTTAAGTACCTAGTTAAGGTTGTCAAAATGTTCATCTCTGATTGAAGGACTCACAACTTCAGGAAAATTACATTTTACCTCCCTGTACCCTTGGATGGTGCTAAACAAGTGACGAACAAGGTGGTTTCAATCATTAAGTTTTACTCACAGACCACAGAAAGTACTTAGGTGGGCTGTGTAATGTGTATTGGTGAACATTCGGAAACTTACCTTTTTTGACTTATATCGAATTACACTGTAAGATAAATTCGGTGCTTTTAAACTTTGTGCTTCTGTTCTTGTTCCCAAAGTATTGTACAAACAGCTGACGTTATGAGAGGTTATGGGTCTAATTTCTTGGTATATTACTCGATATAGGTAATGTGGTATACGACCCTGTCTCCATAGTACGTTCATTGTTATGAATAGTTATTGTTATATTTTCAATAAATTATTTTCATGGAAAAATATTATTTTTTCTTGTTTACCAGAGAGACAACGGCTGTGTTCCGTTATAGACTGCGAGCACTGTTCAGTGCTCTTTGAGAAATTCGTTCCGTTTTAACTGACAGTAAACTGCTGCTGCCGAGCGATCGCGTAACTTCTGCATCAATCATTGTTACAGTATCAATTGTTGTAATTGGCTGAATTTATGGCATTCTTGCTGCGTCAATGGATTATGTCCAATAGTGGAAGAGTGTTAACCAATCAGAGGTGATTGCGATGTATCAATGATTGATGCAGAAGTTACGCGATCGCTCGGCAGTATCCTAGGGAAATATATGACGTCATTAATCGACGCCATCTTTGTACTGTGAGCACTGGAGTTTTCGAGGTAAGGTGCTCTGTGTTTGTCTCAGTGCTGACAGCGTTCCGTTTTAAGCAGTAGTGACGCAGTACCCAGTATACCTAACTATAAAGGAACGGCTTCGCAGTGTACTGAAGTGACGTCACACCTTACAGTGCTCGCAGTGTAGGTATTTCGGAACACAGCCAACATCTATGGCCCAGGTTGTTTCCGTTACCTGTGGGCCCAGGTCATAAGTGTTCTGTGGCCCAGGTAATGTCACCCTGCTTTGCAGTTTCCACAGAGTACAGCTGCAGAGCGATCGCGTAGTACCTGCATCAATCATTAGGACTGCATCACTGTCAAAACATGGTTTTGGCTTCACGTATCATTGAGACTGTCCGTAAAGAATCGTTGAGGACAAAAACATATTTTGACATTGATGCAGTAACTATCGATAGAATTAATTGCTGAAAATTGGTATCACGTAAGACTTTTAAAATACTAGTGGTTCGCCCCGAACTGAGACCTCGCGGTATCACAGAGCGCCATCTATTGACATAATTGTGAAGTTCTGTTAAAAATATCATCATCATTAAAAATTAAATAATTTCGTTTCCTTATAATATTTATCTAATTTTAGTATTTGTTGTTCAAGTACAGGATATAATTCAATTCAGGCTTGAGAGTTCTGAGGTCAACTTTGGACGTTAGAAAATCGCCACTTTGAAAGCCCCCCATTTCGTCAATTTTAGGGGAAAAATTAAAAAAAAAAATATTTTTGGACTCCATTCCTAGGCGCCAGCGGAGGGCTAATTGCTCATACAAACGTAATACCAAAATAATTAGTAATTCGAGCATATTTCCTCCATATTATGCGATTATTAAGATTGAACTTGTATTTATCTAGGTCCCTGGATAATTATTTTTCCAAAATACTTTCCCAAAATTAAATGTAAGCACATTGCGTTTTGCATGTTTTTGCGACATAAACGACATGTTTTCTCCTTATTTGTTTCATATTAAAACCAACGATATCTCACGTACTAATTGATCAGGAACATAGCCTATATTGTCAAGTTACAGGATAACAACACGAAGTTAAAAACACAACAATTTTTCATTCATCATTTTTGGTATTCACGGAACAAGACTTAAATGTATAACAAATTCTGTACGCTCATATTGCTATCGCGCTTGCACGCGATCATGTGTCTTCAGCCAAATAGGGATAGCAATATACCGGCAAATTTATATTTGCGGTTCGAGTAGAAGTTGCGAGCGGCGGTCGCCGGTCCCTTATAATGATATACCGCAACCCTATGTAACGCTATAAAAAATATTTTACTTCGCATTCGCTTCTATGAGAGCCCCCCTGAAATAAAGATTTTTATAACTTTTTAAGCCATATTCGGCGGGAGGTCATCGGTTTACATATTATTATATTTAAACTTGAAGTAATTACGTTCAGCAATTCAGAAGTTATAAGGCTCTGACAAACGGACGGACGGACGGACGGACGGACGGGCGGACGGACGGACAAGTGCCAATTCACCCAAGTAGACTCAGAGACCTTCGCTTCGCTCGGTCAAAGATGTCGTTTACGGTAAGTCGTAATTCCTAATTCCATGTTTACGGACCATGACAAACGTGACGTCAAACTAGGCTTTCATGTAACATTTATTGATACAGGTGGGAGGTGTTTTTAGCGGTAACATAAGTTGTCCAATAATCGTTTTACGACTCTTTAATATTATGTAATAATATTAGTTATTACATCCATAATCCATATCCATACTAATATTATAAATGCGAAAGTGTGTCTGTCTGTCTGTCTGTATGTCTGTCTGTCTGCTACGCTTTCCCAGCCCATCTTTTCTACCGATTTTGATGAAAATTGGTACAGGGTTAGATTGTGTCCCGGGGAAGGACATAGGCTACTTTTTATCCCGGAAAATTAAAGAGTTCCCGTGGGAATCAAAAAATCTTAATCCATGCGGACGAAGTCGCGGGTATCATCTGGTAATATTATAAATGCGAAAGTGTGTCTGTCTGTCTGCTACGCTTTCATGGTTCATCTGTTCAACCGATTTTGGTGAAATTTGGTACACGGGTAGGTTGTATCCCGGGGAAGGACATAGGCTATTTTACCCGGAAAATTAAAAAGTTCCCTCAGGAATCAAAATATTTTAATCCACGCGGACGAAGTCGCGGGAATCATCTAGTTATTTTAAATTAAAATTAACGTTAAAAAAGAAATACCTATGTAAGTAACTAGGTAGTAGACTTTACGTAGGTATTTACTTTTTTTTTTAAATCTTTATTGAAAACAATACAATAGAACTTAAAGCTAGAAACATGCCCGCGTGGAATGGTGGCAAGAATGCTGGCTGCATTTCTGCGTTGGACAGCCAGGCTGATTCTTTGCGCATTAAATTATAATCTGTGATTAAAATGAAAATATCCATAGACAATTTTGGCATCTCGAGGGTATCTTTGATTTAAAAACAAAGCCAAATAATAAATAGAAAATCACAAGACACCACAGACTCTAAAATATTACATAATGAAATAGGTAACGCAGTTAAATTTAGAAAGACTGTCAAGTCTACATAAATTGCTAGATTATCATAGACATTCAAATTAGTCGGTATATATAGGTCTGTACCACCAATGTCGATAGTCACGTGATAATCACGTTGCAAACGCGTTTGCGACCCATTGCTACAATCCTGAAAAAGCATAGATGAAGTCCTTCAAAAAAGTCAATTAGGACTGGAACAATGGATATCCTTTAGGACATTTTTGGATGTGATATTGCGACAATTTTTAGCCGATCTCTCTGCACTACAAGTTTCTGAGACGTAGACAGAGAAAGATATATCTATCGAAAATTCGACGAAACGCTTCCAGAAAAGGTAGGTAGTGCCCCGTTCCTTTGGCTCGTCTTGGCGGGGGCACTCCCGTGCTCCGCTAGGGAGTATATGTGTTCTATGCTCCCGTGCCCCCAGATAATATTATGTTCTTACTTATGTTCTGAGCATGGAATTAGGAATTACCTTTGAATTACGACTTATAGTCTTCCTATTTCTATGGTCCTGAGACAAGTTTTCGTAGACAGAGGAAAATAATTTTATGTAAGTTTTGATAAGTTTTGATGTTTGACACTTGACAGTGATGTAAATTGAAATCGCTGCTTTGATGTACAAAATCCATCAAAATCAAATGACGAATGTAAAAAAATATTAGCAATTATTATGTCGTCAAGTTGATTGCTGTTAAATTTTTTTAATAACAATCAACGACGACATAGTAATTGCTAATATTTTTTTACAGGAACGCATAGTAAGTATAACTTATAACGTCTTTCAGAGTTGATATCTAGTAAAAGTCCCATCCACATGCGTCAGTTTATATGCTGTTTACATAGGTACTGCGCATACTTTAATACTGTACAAGAATCAGCTTTTCTAATTATCGTTCATTTTTGGTAACAATAAACCGTCTTTGAACGGCCATATCTAGCGCCAAGGGCCCATCCACATGCAGGCAGACTGCAACTTTTGTGATCAGTGGAGAGCCCTACATCCACCTAACAATAAATCAGCCTTTCAGGCGATGGTTACCAAAAGTGCAGTTATCTCTTAGTCTATAAGGAAGGATTTTTCAAAATTCCACCCCTGAGGGGGTGAAAGTTTGTATGAAAGTCCGTCATTTCTCAAGTTATATCTATGAAACTTGGTATTTGAGCTTCTGGTTTAAAATAAAGAAATACCTGTTTCACAGTTTTTGAAAATTTGATCCCCAAGGACGTTAAATAGAGAGTTTGTCCTTCAATCAAGCCGCAACAGAGCAACGGATCAACGTGATTTTTTGCATGGGTATAGTTGAGGACCGAGAGTGATATAAGTATAGGATTTATCCCTGAAAATTAAGGAGTGCCTGTGGGCTGTGGGAATTAAAAAAACTTATGCCACGCGAACGAAGTCATGAGCATCCTCTAGTTTTTCAACAAAACACAATTACACGTTACCGCGATGACACTTGAAGTACCTACTCAAGAAATAGAAATTAAAATGGCGAATACGGCACGTCCAAGTTATAGGGCGATTCGTAGACAGAGTAATATGGGGCGATTACAGCTGTTTATGGCAGCTCTTCTTATTTCTTTATTCATTGACAAAATCAAAGAATCGCTGTTTCTGCTGTTTCCGTCATGCGTCAACGTAGACGTACGTCATGCTAGGTACGCTCCGTTACATGCAAAAATAATATTAATTGCATATTTGAAAAAACAGGAAAAAACTATGATCTTAATCTTTGGCTTTATTCTGAGGATCAATGTTAGATTAAAATGCATCATTATTTTAATCATGATTATCCCTTTGATATTATATATCTTCGAGCCTTGGATGCATGGTTGCTTTATCAAAGAGCGTTTAATAATGCGTAGGTACCTACCTAACACAAAATGTAACTCAAAGCACCTCAAAGGGTTGCTAAATGTTATGTGAATAAACAAACCTTTTTGAAGTCGTTGAAAAAGTCGGACTTTTTTTTTAAAAAAACGCCATCTATTTCTAAGTGTACAAACTAAAATTCATTAATTTTTTTTTTGGACAAGAATTATTTTAAGCTTACTCTGAGCCCTGACTCCTGAGGACAAGAATATTACGAAGTGTTCCCGTGCTAGAGGTCGCCCGCGACTTCGTCCGCGTAGTTACAATTTCTGATTTCCAATGAGATTATGAAATTTTCCCGCTTCAAAATGCCTATTTATAGAGGAGAGATATTAATATTTACCTACGTATACCTATAAGTACCTTAAGTATATTCTTATTTTTATTATTAACAACAATAATTATTATTAGATAGGTACTCAATCTGATACCTATAAATTTACATAATACTACATAAATGTAGGTAATTAGCTTTAAAAAGAGCAACCGTAGAATTTCCTCCTTGGGTATTAGAATTATTATTATTTGGTATTTATTATTATTACCTAGGGCATTCTAATTCTCAAACCAGTGGTAAGATATATTGTATAGGTCTACCAGAATCTGATGGCAAAAAGTATACACCGTATACTGGTACTTTTAGGTGTATTTTTACCCGACTGCGGAACGCACAGGGTTATGTGTTCATCAGTCTATATATGTATATTTCCTTTGTGTCGCACTACAGACAAAACGGCTGAACCGATTTTGATGATACTTGCACCACTAGATTTGTCTTAATTTTCCGAGTGTCATAACGGAAGCCGAATTTAAGAAAAAACAAAATGGCGCCCACTAGAAGCCATATTGTAACAAATTTAAAAATGAAAGTCAATAAACTATGGCAAGTGGGGTATCGATGAATAGGTCTTGTAAAATCAGAGTTAGGTTCCCTAGACCATTTTTTCATTTTAACGATCATTTAGGATTTACGAGGTTTCAAAGGTTCATTTTTAGTGTATTCCTTTGTGTCGCACTACAGACAAAACGGCTAAACCGATTTTGATAATACTGGCACCACTAGATTTGTCTTAATTTTCCGAGTGTCATAACGGAAGCCGAATTTGAGAAAAAACAAAATGGCGCCCACTAGAAGCCATATTGTAACAAATTTAAAAATGAAAGTCAATAAACTATGGCAAGTGGGGTATCGATGAATAGGTCTTGTAAAATCAGAGTTAGGTTCCCTAGACTATTTTTTCATTTTAACGATCATTTAGGATTTACGAGGTTTCAAAGGTTCATTTTTAGTGTATTCCTTTGTGTCGCACTACAGACAAAACGGCTGAACCGATTTTGATGATACTTGCACCACTAGATTTGTCTTAATTTTCCGAGTGTCATAACGGAAGCCGAATTTGAGAAAAAACAAAATGGCGCCCACTAGAAGCCATATTGTAACAAATTTAAAAATGAAAGTCAATAAACTATGGCAAGTGGGGTATCGATGAATAGGTCTTGTAAAATCAGAGTTAGGTTTCCTAGACCATTTTTTCATTTTAACGATCATTTAGGATTTACGAGGTTTCAAAGGTTCATTTTTAGTGTATTCCTTTGTGTCGCACTACAGACAAAACGGCTGAACCGATTTTGATGATACTTGCACCACTAGATTTGTCTTAATTTTCCGAGTGTCATAACGGAAGCCGAATTTGAGAAAAAACAAAATGGCGCCCACTAGAAGCCATATTGTAACAAATTTAAAAATGAAAGTCAATAAACTATGGCAAGTGGGGTATCGATGAATAGGTCTTGTAAAATCAGAGTTAGGTTTCCTAGACCATTTTTTCATTTTAACGATCATTTAGGATTTACGAGGTTTCAAAGGTTCATTTTTAGTGTATTCCTTTGTGTCGCACTACAGACAAAACGGCTGAACCGATTTTGATGATACTTGCACCACTAGATTTGTCTTAATTTTCCGAGTGTCATAACGGAAGCCGAATTTGAGAAAAAACAAAATGGCGCCCACTAGAAGCCATATTGTAACAAATTAAAAAATGAAAGTCAATAAACTATGGCAAGTGGGGTATCGATGAATAGGTCTTGTAAAATCAGAGTTAGGTTTTTATGAACATTTTTTCATTTTAATGATCATTCAGGATTTACGAGGTTTCAAAGGTTGTAATCCTTTGTGTCGCACTACAGAAAAAACGGCTGAACCGATTTTGATAGTACTTGCACCACTAGATTTGTTTTAATCTTCCGAGTGTCACTATGGAGGCCGAATTTGAGAAAAACAAAATGGCGTCCACTAGAAGTCAATTAATAAATGAAAGTCGATAGGCTATAGGCAAGTGGGGTATCGTTAGATAGGTCTTTTAAAATCACACCTAGGTTCCTTAAACCATTTTTCCGTTTAAATGATAATTTAGGATTTACTTGGTTTCAAAGGAAATGTTTAAAGTTCCTACATAAATCATCTATCTATCAAACTAGGTATGATACCTATTATAAAGAGAAAAGATTTGGATTATCTCAAAAACTACTCAACCGATTTTAAAAATTATATCACTTATAGAAAGCTACATTATTAACATGTAAAATAGGCCATATTTCATTTTTTTTTAAATAAGAGATCCCTACGAAAATTGCAATAATGTGAATTCAGTCGGAAAGAATCGTCTCATCTGAGAGCTTCGTTGCGTGCGCTGAGTAAATAGTTAAAGTTACACGAAAATAATGTATGGTGGAATAGTTTCTCTTAAAAAGTTCTATAAAAAAGTCCGCGATAGCATATATCTAACTTTTATGGCTGACTAACAATAAACATTTTTATGATTTTCAAACTTGGTTTAAAACTATGCTTTACTTGTGAAGGTGTTTTTACCGACATAGTATTAATCCTTATCAAAATAAATATGTTCGTCATCTTCAGTATTTAATTAAGATAAAAATTGCTCTGTACACCATTTAATTTAGATGAATATTTTATGAGATATCATAGAAATACAGTAACGTTCAACAGAAAATGACGCGGCCGGCAGCGGATAGAAAAGGGTGAAGGTGGGGCGCGTACCTACTCTCACAATGTAATATTACGGTAGTAACTTAATATCATTGTAAAAGCTTAATGTGACGACATAACCAGTCTCAAAAAACTTGATGATTTGTACTCCTTCAATCGACCAGTCAAAAAATCAATAAATTCATCAATGCCACATGCAGCGCATATTCGACTTACATAACTTACGACTAAAATTTTTAATGTCTATTAAAATATTGGTTCCGACTTTGCTACGTACTAAATACGTACAAATTGTGTTTTTGAAAATACTTTTTTTGCATTGTTCACGGGCATTTTCGTAAGTGGCCGACGTTCATTGGCTTACGAAAGCGATTGGACGCGGTAAATGCCGAGGTCTCGTGACGTCGCGTCGCTGCGATAGGACTCTCGAAAATTAATTCACTCTCTCTGTCGAAAAAATAGCAGATTCACGAACTTTACCAAACCAAATTTATATTAGCACTAGCTGATGCCCGCGACTTCGTCCGCGTGGATTGAGGTTTTTCGGTTCCCGCGGGAACTCCTTAATTTTCCGGGATAAAAAGTAGCCTATGTGCTATTCCAGACTATAATCTATCTCTGTGCCAAATTTCATCCAGATCCGTTCATCCGTTGGAGCGTGATTGAGTAACAAACATACATCCATGCATCCAAACTTTCGCATTTATAATATTTATATGGATTATAACATATTATGCAAATTTGATGATGGTTATGGTGATCACCATGGTAGTCATTACGAATAAATGAATCCGCTGCTTATTCACATGCTCTAAAATGCTACCACAAAATCTATAATAGTACCTTTGGTACAACTTCGGGCAGAAAAAACGTCGCCTGTTTACAATAAATACTGAACTAAAAAGTTTGAAATAAAAAAGTAATTTAATAAAACAAAAAACCCGACTGCTTGGATACCAAAAAGTATAAAACAAGACATGTATTGAAGTATTTCATTATTATCAATTTACATCGTATAATAATATTAATAAAATTTATCACGGCGCAGTCGCACGTCCAATAGCTAACATTTACCTTAACGTGCGACTGCGCCTTGATAAATTTTATTAATATTATTATACGATGTAAATTGATAATAATGAAATACTTCAATACATGTCTTGTTTTATACTTTTTGGTATCCAAGCAGTCGGGTTTTTTGTTTTATTAAATTATTTGCCATCAGATTCTGGTAGACCTATAATACCTACTATGTAGAATTCACTTGAAGATTTGAAAGCTTTTGAATATGCTTGTATTCTACATCGTACTAGATTCGAATAGATAGATAAATTCCATAATTATACCTATTAGGTACCTACCTATCTTTAGCTTTTGGACGGGATCCGTAGATATATATATATCTATTCATAATAACTAGTGGTTCGCCCCGAACTGAGACCTCGCGGTATCCATAAACTTACAGAGCGCCATCTTTGTGAAGTTCTGTTAAAAATAGTGAAGCTCATTAAAAATTAAATAATTTCGTTTCCTTAGAATATTTATCTAATTTTAGTATTTGTTGTTCAAGTACAGGATATAATTCAAATAAGTGATCAAGTTTCAGGCTCAGCCTTTTCTTTTTAAGCACAAACGAATAAACTTGTACAGAGCGCCATCTATTGACATAATTGTGAAGTTTGTTAAAAATAATGAAGCTCATTAAAAATTAAATACTTAATTTTGTTTCCTTATAATATTTATCTAATTTTAGTATTTGTTGTTCAAGTACAGGATATAATTCAAATAATTAATCAAGTTTCAGGCTCAGCCTTTCAGAAAATTGGGAGTTCTGAGGTCATCTTTGGACGTCAGAAAATCTCCACTTTGAAAGCCTCCCATTTCGTCAATTTTAGGGGAAAAATTAAAAAAAAAAATATTTTTGGACTCTGTTCCTCATTATCTTTAAAATGATATACCGCAACCATAAGTAACGCTATAAAAAATATTTTACTCCGCATTCGCTTCTATGAGAGCCCCCCTGAAATAAAGATTTTTATAACTTTTTAAGCCATATTCGGCGGGAGGCCACATAGGAGAGGAGAGGAGGTTTACATATTATATTTAAATTTGAAGTAATTAAGTACATTCAGTAATTCAGGAGTTATAAGGCTCTGACAGACGGACAGACGGACGGACGGACGGACGGACGGACGGACGGACGGACGGACGGACAAGTGCCAATTCACTCAAGTAGACTCAGAGACCTTCGCTTCGCTCGGTCAATTAAATTATCTTGATCGATAGGTATCAAACTTATTTTTAATCGATAGCGAAAGATAGGTATTTTATTTGAAAAGATAATAATTATTAAAATTATTTGATTAAAATTAATAGGTACCTAGCTAGGTAGGTACTTATAATGTTATTAATTGCATTGCAATCAGAACGGCAAGTGATAAAAAGAAATTATGTATCTTTAAAATGTGTATTACTTTAATTTGTTTAATTTACCTTTGTCGTCTTTTAGGACAAACGGAAGGTAAGTAACATAATTACCATAAATCGGATTCGTTACGATACCTAGTTACCTACCTACCTACCTCGAAGATAAATCGAATTATCTTAATTTAAAGGATCACAACGTATAATAGGAGGTGTAAAAGTACCCCCCGGATTCGGAAGATTTCATGCATCACTCCAAAACGTTACGGGATATCACGTCTGTGGCGGTGCAGTTATATCACATAGGCACTTGGCGACTGCCGCCCATTGTGTTATTGGGTAAGTTTTAAGATGCAAAAATGTTGAGTTTCAGCGGGCTTTAGTGATTTGAGAAGTTCCTTCCATGCATTTTATTCAGTTTCCATCCTAACTGATTCGTCAAGCTATCGCATCAAGTCAATTTTTAAAAAAATAATAATAGGTAACTAGTTACCACTTACCTAGTCTGTAACTATGAAAACGTGCGTTTTGGGGCTGCTTTAGGTATTAACTTTGCTTCAGGTGTAGAAAATGCTTAGTATCCAATGGAGACTAAAGTGCAATTTGTAGGTAAATCGTTTCGTACCTACCTAAGTATGTTCCGTTATTTCCAGAGTTAAGCCTGAATACATTAAAGTTGTGGTTGGTACGACAAATTTAGATAAAAAGGGATTGGAATACAAAGTGAAATCAATACATGTACATGAAAAGTATAATATCAGTCTTAAACTAAATGATATTGCAGTTTTAGAGATTAAAGACTTGTTCGATTTGGAAGAAGTTGAAATACTACGACTTGACGATGCGGATCTACATGAAGATGACAGTGTCTTATTGACTGGTTTTGGAGCTAAAGAGGTACACTAACTAGGTTAACGGGTGAAAGCCCAAACTGAAGACTTGATGGCTAATGCTAATCATTATTGTTTATTGAACTGATAAAAACTAAGTAATTTATTAAGTAACTAGCTGATGCCCGCGACTTCGTCCGCGTGGACTAAGATTTTTCGATTCCCGCGGGAACTCATTAATTTTCCGGGATAAAAAGTAGCCTATGTATGTATGTATATTCTTTATAGCTGATGCCCGCGACTTGGTCCGCGTGGAATAAGTTTTTCAGTTAATTTTCCAGGATAAAAAGTAGCCTATATTACTATCCCACGGTATAATCCCCCTATAATGGTGAAACACATAATTCTTCATATTTTAACGAAAGCCCAAATGATGTTTCATGGCTATAACTTGAGAAATTAAGGAATTTCATACAATTTCTCAACCCCTATTTCATCCCTTCGGGGGTGGAATTTTGAAAGACTGTGAAACACATATGTTTTCATTTTCAACCCGCAGCTCATATATCAAGTTTCATGGCTATAACTTGAGAAATTAAGGACTTTCATACAAACTCTCAACCCCTATTTCACCCCTTCGGGGCTGGAATTTTGAAAAACTGTGAAACACATATGTTTTCATTTTCAACCTGCAGCTCATATATCAAGTTTCATGGCTATAACTTGAGAAATTAAGGACTTTGATACAAACTTTCAACCCCTATTTCACCCCTTCGGGGGTAGAATTTCGGGATAAAAAGTATCCTATGTCCTACCTCGTAGTATGGGCTCAAATCTTGCCAAGTTTCGTTTGAATACATTCAGTAGTTTCGGCGTGATGCGCGGCCAAGATACAGACAGACAGACAGACAGACAGACAGACAGACAGACAGGCAGACAAAAATGAAAAAAATTACAGATTTGGCTTCAGTATCGAATAATGAGTGGCCTCCAAAAAAAATTTTCAAAATATCTTCTATGTAAGTACAGAATTGGACCTGTTACAGTTTTATTATATAAGTATAGACTAGACGTACCTAATGCCGGCGACTTCGTCCGCGTGGATTAAGTATTACAGCGAGAACTCCTTAAAAGCCTATGTCCTTTTCCGAGATGCAACCTATCTCTATACCAAATTTCATCAAAATCGGTTGAAAAGATGGACCGTAAAAGCGTAGCAAATTTCGCAACAGACAGACACACTTTCGCATATATAATATAGTATGGATTTATTTACTGTTGCCTACTTAGGTACTAAGTAATTAGGTAACTTAAATCTAAACCTAGAATATACCAGTTACCTACTTCTGCGATTGACTCAATTATTTTTCTTATGATGAAGTTAACCTAAATGACGAATTCTTACGTAGCCACACGGGAAATCCAGCCGAAGAATGTACGCGTTGAACCTGAAGGTTTTGAATCAGGAAACTTGCCAATTTGCAATGCGATACACGAGACATGTATTTGATAGCATGTTCTGCACATTTACGAGGGTTGGTGAAGGTGGTTGTCACGTAAGTTGAAAAACACCAGGACATAATATTTTAACTTTAGATTAGGTCACAGATGGTGGATTAGGTACCTATATTCATTTTTAAGGTCTAACATTTATTTTCTATGCGATAGGCAGCAAAGGCTATAAAATACGTGTTAGGTAGCTAGTTGCGATAAACTGAAAATGCAACTGATGCTTAAATCTTAACAATTTTTGTATGGGAAATCCCTCAGGTTTAAAAACACGTTGGTTGGTTTATGCTATCCCTGAACTTCCGCTGGAACTTAGATATAGGTAGATAGAGAACTTTCACTAGATACTTACACTTGAAAAGTAAAAAGTTTCTACCCCCATTAAACAGAATTGATGTTGTTTTTCAGGGAGATTCAGGAGGGCCTTTGACGAAGGATAACAAACTTGTTGGATTAGTTTCTTGGGGAATACCATGTGCAGTTGGCTTTCCGGATGTTCACACAAGAATATCGACATATGTAATGTGGATAAAAAGTATTATAGATAAACAACTCTGCAACTTTATTGTCGCCCAAGGGCACTAAAGCTGCAATGAATTTTAAAAATTACCAAAGTTCAACTCATAATAAGTATTAAGACAATACCATAGATACAAAAAAATTACACACACGTAATAAACTGGAATATCTGGGTGACCGGTATTTTTTTTTTCGGTAAATCGTGTTTTTTGGAAATTATATTTAAATAATAAATTAAATTTTATTTTTTTAAATAAAATATTATACTTATTATATTAAAAAAAAAAGGAAATAAATAATCGGAGTGCAGGACACTCGACTCGAACCGGGTCTTCTGGTTCCAGGACCGACCTATTTCCCACCTAAGCTATTATGACAGTGTAGATACGGGCGAAATTTACCTTCGTATTTTAATGATATTCTAGCAGTTTTTCATTTCCTGAAAACACGGACAAAACGACATTTTCTAAAAATTATTTTTAGATCGATTTTTCGCCCCCGAAACCCCATGCGTACTAAATTTCATGAAAATTGTTGGAGCCGTTTCGGAGATTCAGATTAAATAAATTTAACTATATATGTATATATATATATATATATATATATATATATATATATATATATACCTATATAGTTCTTGCATATATATATATATATATGCAAGAAGAAATAAAGGTAAGTATAAGATAAATAAAATTAACAAAAAATTGTTTTTGTATGAAGAATTATTAAATAAAGTCTACCACAAGTAAACAAATTAAAACATTATAACTGGATCTTCGGTTTATGGCATCTTTTGAAAATCTTGACTTTCGTTATGTTTACCTGCAATGTTAACATACATAAATAATTATCAGTCTTTTAATCTAGAGTTAGATAGATATGTTCTTCCACATAATAAAATACATACAAATTCTAGGACTGTGGGTCCTACCTTATAGGTTCTATTATTATTATTTACTTGCATCAACACTGCCATGACAGGTCGTCCATGCGCGCATTGAAAGGGAGTTTTGCATCTAGCAAGTGAATATATCATGTTCGAACATTCAATTTTTGATAGCTTATCCCCAAACTTAATTGCATATCTACATGCCTGGAAAAATCAAGATTTACCAAATCACGTGATTATAGTATTACCTAAGTAATCAATACCAATATGAACACCTTGAGGTACGCCAAATAAAGAAGTAGACCTGTATTAATAACGTAAAACTCTTTCTTACCTCGCTAAAAACCAACTCCATTATAGATTTAGGATACAACGAAACATTACCTCCCAGTGATTTGATTGATATTATTTGTTCCGAAACCAATTTCTTTACAGCTTTCATAACTATTTCAACCTGTAATATTGCATGTGCTTTTTAACAAATTATATATTAAAATCCTGTCCAATTTATATTTAGTTTATTTACCTGTCTGGGATTTTTCCCTAATATTGCTTTTGGTATGGCATTAAACAAGATTTCATTCTCAGACGTAAACGTCCATTGCAATCCGAATTGAGATAATTTATCTTTATGGTTAATGAAATAAAGATAATCATCTTTATTTAGTACTATTGATACAGGATCTATATCAATACCTTTCCAGCTATTGCCCTGTATGTAATCTGGATGATACAGCACGTATGTTAAAGTTGCGAAAAATACATGTAAATATTCAGCTAATAAATAAAATGAGATTTACCCGATAAATTATTTTCGAGCTTGATTCTTTCATCTACAGCATGCTGATCAAACAACACAAGGAATTCGGAATATTTGTCAGTTTGTGCTGACCTACCACTTAAAACGCTGGCAATAAATTTACAATCCACTTGTCCTAAAACCTGAAACAAAAAAAGATACCTAGAGCGTGTTTCACGGGTACGTTGATAAGCATCGGTTTTATATTTTAATGAAATTAATAACAAATAATGCAACAACTTTAGCTCGCGTCAATGATAAAGAATCGAATATTAGATCAGCATTTTGCTTTTGGATATCCCCATTGACTTTTTCTATGTGCTTTGAAAAAAGATTTTTGACATTCTTCACTTCTGGTTCGAAAATTTCTGTATTTAATACAACATCATTTGCAAAATTTTTATATATCATCTGAAATTAAAAGTGATATTAAGCGACATTTATTGAGGTTAAAAAAATCAGTATTAAGTATAATATTGTGGAATAAGCTTACATCTTGATAATATACTGCGTCACCACTAAAGGGAAATTCATTCTGAAGTTTCACTTCATTTTCTGCTATAGGAGACATACCTAAAATGAAACGATAAATTGAATAGTTAAGCAACGACATTCAGTATTACAACCAGTGCTAGGAAAGCTATTTACCTTTTGGTATAAAACGATGACGACTTTTTATCTGAAAGCCGTAAATATTGTCGCTATGAATTTTATTACTATTTATTTGTAATTGTTGTGGTTGTTGGTCTAAATTCTTGCTTACTACAATATTTTGTTTTAAATTCACTACTTTACGTTCTAATGAGTCCTTGCAATTTTTAAAATTATTAAGTCTGTTTATAGAATTACTGTTTTTTTCGTCATGTTTGCTTTCAAAATTGTGTGTTGTTTGTCGTTTATTATTAATGTTTAAATTCTCCCCACAAACACCATTATTATAAACAGAATGAGTTAAACTGTCTCTTCTACTAAAAAAACTGTTGTCGAATTCATTCCCAAAGTCTCGTAGTTCATTGCTATGACTATGTAACACCACTTCACAATTATTTATGGGTTCTATAATATTATCATGCCTTATTACCACATTGTCACTTTCTGATCCTTGCATTACTAAGTTTTCTTTTCCGATATCACCGCTATTGCTTTCATTCTCAACTATTTCTTGCATATTTGATGGATACTTTTCTTCTAAATTATGATAGGGACTTGATGCATTGCGCATTTCTAAATAATATGTCTTATTAAGTGTGTAAGTACCATTATGGTGTGAAGACTTCGTGCATCCTTCAAGAGAATATGTATTCAAGTAAAGCGATTGAGTAAGGTGGTCACTTTGTGGCAAATTTAAGTCGATAGAATGGTAAGTTTCACTCCTATTACTAATTATTTGGTGGCTATCAGTCATTTCAATAGTGTACGAATGCACTTGAGATTCTTGGTTAAAAAAATATCTGTTTAAATAATTTAAATTCGATATTTTTTTGCATCCGTTGTGTTTATATATGGGTAATTTATAAACGTTTTCACTAGAAACTGGAAATAATTCTTGGTCATGTAAAAAAAAATTATCACGCGAAGTCTCACTAGTAAAGTAACCCATTCTTTTAACAGCTTCAACGTTATTACTGTGGCTATTGTATGTTCCCAAAGGAATAAAGGTTTTGTTATAAGAAACATTAGTTTTTCTTTCATCTATAGGAATAAAAATTAATCATTACTAATGAAAAAATAAAATTGATAAAAATTTAGTTTAAAAAGAACCTTACAGGACTGTCTATAATGAGCTAGAGTATTTTTATTTTCCGTAATTTTATACTGGCTTGTTACTGCAGCCTTAATGAGATCATATGAGTTCTTTACTTTGTAATTATTTCCTGAAATACCAATTTTTGATACTAAGCAATTCAAATTTTGATCTGTTTTCTTACACATTGATAAAGTTGTAGAATTGTTTGTAATTGTTTGATACTGAGTTTCATTGTTTATAAAACTGTACACCGGATTTTTTTCAGAACTATATTCTTTAAAATCATTTCTATTTAGTAATCTGAGCACTTTTTGCCTCAGGTGTTTAATCCGTTTTTTCATTGTTTTTGTAGGTGATTCAAACTTCTTCATCAGTAAATCTTTGTCATTAATGCATTTATCTGTCTTCACGTGTTTCTTAATTTTCTTTTTTTTTGGAAGTCGCGGGTCCTCTCTATCATTGTTTCTTGAATTGTTCTTTATAATGGCTTTGACATCAAAGTTTTTATCAAATGTTGATATTGTTTGTTTCTTTTTCTTTATTTTAGCAACCTTCGACATAGGCGCTTTATTTATTGAACCCTGCATTTTTAAATCCTTTGACCTATAATTTACATTACTTGGATTTTGCTTTAACTTTTCTTTTGATGGTTTTATATTACAAAATTTAGGATAACCTCTTGAGTGGCATGGGTTAGTTATATCAGTCTTTTTGTTTAATATTCTTTGCACTGAAGGATTTCTCTTTTTCTTCCGATTTCTTTTCAGAATTTTACCTACAAAAATATTACGAAACTGAACTACTTAGAAAATGTTTAGTACCTATATCACATTTTTATAAATCTAATCAACAAATTTTACCTTTAACACCATTCTGTAGCTGAGAAATTTTTTGTGGCTTATTTTTATTATTTAATATTTTTTCTATAATTCCTTTTACTTTTGCCCTTGTATCAGATTTCTTATCTGCATTTCCCATATTATTCTTCTCTTGTTTTTTAGCTACTAAATCACCACTATAAAACTGTACAAGTTTCTCAATTAAACTGTTAACTTCCTTCCAATCTTTAAATTCTACCAAGGATTTTTCAGAGTTATAGTTAATATCGAAATCATAATTTGGGCATGTCATAAATATAAAGTAAAATGGAATATTGGAATTAAAATAATAATCATCTTCATTAACATGCTACGAAAAGTAATATCAAAAATTAAATAGTTACTAAATGAAACATCCTCTAAACGATTATTAATAAAATAAGTAGGTACCTAACGAGATAATGCCCGCGTAGATTAAGGTTTTTACAAATCTCATGGGGACTCCTTGACCTTCCTTCATTGATTTCATCAAAAATAATGTAAACGGATGGAATGTGAAAAGGTAACATTTACAGACAGATAGATAAAGAAATAGACAGACACTCTATTTCCAATATAAGGATAGATTATAGTAGCTACGTAGAAAAATTACCTACCGTATTTTTTGTTTTATTATTTCTTGTGTTAAGAAATTTAGATAAACCGTCATTTAATTTCCTGTGTATATTTGACTTATGGATAAATTTGCCATTTACATAAATCCACCGGTAGTCATTATTTGGTTCTGTAGTATTTTTACCAATGAAAGCTATAACTTTATATTCATTTTTCTCTACTTGTAGTTCTTGGAAATCTTTCTCATTTATTTGAAAGATAAACCGCATTGTATCATGAATATCTCTATTTTTGTGAATTTGAAGAATAATAACATTCTTCGAATCATCTCTTAAACTAATAGATACATTGAAATGCACGAGCGATAACTGTTGCAGTGCTATTTTAATATTTTGTAACTCATTCTGTGAATCTATTGATTTTCTTTGAATATTTAAATTATATAGAAATCCTTTTATTTCTACCTACAATAATGAATACAATTATTTATATGACAGCTGTTGCAATTTGTTTGCTTATGTGGTAAATCTTATTACTAATAAAAATAATTTTGAATAATATGAAATAGGTAAGTACCTACATCATAATATTATAATCAAAGAGAGAGGACTAGTTAAGCCTATTATATTCTTACTCGAGTTTTACAAAAAAACACAGGTAGGTAGATACTTACTGTAGTACCTTTGGATGGTCTGGAGACAGTTTTACAAATTTCTTTCTCTTTGCCATTATATAAAGATTTCATCCATGTATCATTCGAATTTTCATGCCGTGAAGTTATTTTAACGCATTGCGCAACATCAATAATGTTCGCCAGAGATAGGCCCCTGTATCCATACTTATCAGGTGCAGACTTTAGGGTTTTTATATCAACGTATTTACTGGTTGCATACTTTTGCCCTAACAAACTAAAATTATCTTTTAAGATGCCATTGCCGTTATCCAATACCTGGATTAAATTTTCTTGAAAACAAACTCTTATTGCAATAGAAGAAGACGCAGCGTCAAGTGAATTATACACCTGAAAATTTAAACCATTAAGTAATTCAATTCTAAATTAGGTTACATAATATTTTAAGTCACAAGTAAGTATTACCAATTCTTCGATCCCCCGTTTGAAATTATTAATATAAACAGAAGAACACAATAAACTTTGTTCGGCTGTTGGTATTTTCTTCATAGCCATATTTAAACTTTTCGACTTCAATGATACTTAGATGTCTTTGTGATTTTCTCTTGTTTCAATTTATTGGATTAGGATTCGACATTCGAACGCATAATTAAAGGAATGACGATTATTTTCAAACGTAAACATTTAAACAATAAGAAGTATTTTACATAATTGACTAACACACTATCATATTTGGCCAGTATTTGAATAGGTACTTACATAATATAGGAAAATATAATTGACGATCTGACCCATTTCTTGAATTTCTATTCTATTATTAAGTAGGTAAGTACCTACCTACCTAGTTACATGTAAAAATAAGTCTATTTTAGTAGGAACCTAATATTAATAAAATAATTATTTACTGGGAGCAATAATCTAGTAAACATTCTAAATATATTTTAAAAAATTGCGATGAAAGTGCATTTTTTATTTTAGTATTTTGTAAGTAGGTAAGTAATATTTTTACACCTAGTTAAATTAAATTTAGTTTTTAATTGTACCTATCTCAGAAGGTAAAAGAAAATCTACCTACCTATCTAAAAAAACCTCTACAGCAAGTTGATGGTCTGTGCTTTACAGTTTTTTTTTGCTTCTACTCAGTATCCACCGCCCAGTCACATAATAATAATTTGAGCATACTTCCACATTTCACACAATCCCAGGGTCACAGACGATCAAAGACAATTTTTTTCCGGTGTGATTTCTAGTTTTAAAAAAATACTTACTAATGTTGCGTTTACACGGTGCATGTAACCGAGGCACGTGCGTGCATTGCACCCCGCGCGCTGTTCATCAGGTCGGCCTGCGGCACATGTAAGTACTGTGTATATGCATCATCACAAGAAAAACATCGTGAAGAAAGAAAAACCGCACGCGCGAGATTTTGTTCTCAAAGATGTGTGCCAATCCGAACTTGGGTTGAAATGATGGCTAAAATGAGTTTATGACTAATGTATGTACCCACAGAACATATATTAAGTAGTTAGGTAAGTACATCCTCTTAATTCTAAATTAGGTTACACTAGCTGATGCCCGCGACTTCGTCCGCGTGGATCGAGGTTTTTCGGTTCCCGCGGGAACTCCTTAATTTTCCGGGATAAAAAGTAGCCTATGTGTTATTCCAGACTATAATCTATCTCGGTGCCAAATTTCATCCAGATCCGTTCAGCCGTTGGGGTGTGATTGAGTAACAAACATCCATACATCCATACATCCATCCAAACTTTCGCATTTATAATATTTATTTGAAAATATTTTAGTCACAAGTAAATATGGCTTAAAAAGTTATAAAAATCTTTATTTCAGGGGGGCTCTCATAGAAGCGAATGCGAAGTAAAATATTTTTTATAGCGTTACATAGAGTTGCGGTATATCATTTTAAAGATAATTAGGAATAGAGTCCAAAAATATATTTATTTTAATTTTTCCCCTGAAATTGACGAAATGGGGGGCTTTCAAAGTGGCGATTTTCTAACGTCCAAAGTTGACCTCAGAACTCTCAATTTTCTGAAAGGCTGAGCATGAAACTTATCAATTATTTGAATTATATCCTGTACTTGAACAACAAATACTAAAATTAGATAAATATTATAAGGAAACGAAATTATTTAATTTTTAATGAGCTTCAATATTTTTAACAGAACTTCACAATGATGTCAATAGATGGCGCTCTGTACAAGTTTATGGATACCGCGAGGGAGGTTCGGGGCGAACTACTAGTTATTATTATTATGCAGCAGAAAAGGCTGAAACCGGCAAACGGCGGAAGTATGCCTCTCTCATAGAGAGTTACCATATTTGTTCCGTTTGCCGTGGATACCCTGGGGCCGTGGAGTCTTAGTGGCAAAAAATTTTTGCGAAGTATTTCACCGCGGTTGATTGCCTCATCGGGTGACAGAAGGGCTGGCTCATTTTTTGCGCAAAGGATCAGCCTGGCTGTCCAGCGCGGAAATGCAGCCAGCATTCTCGCCACCATTCCACGCGGGCATGATTTTTAATTATTATAGTAATTAGTTAGGTTAGGCTAGCTAGCTTTAATTAATGATTAAACGAACTTACCTGTAAGTGAAGTTCGATCATAATTATACGAGTATTCGTCCGAAGAGATTAGCATGATATACTTGTAGTACCGTGTACGTACGGCCACTTTCACACGTTAGTTGAGGTAACTGAAAATAAAAACAAACGCTCCCTCCTAGCGGCCGATAGCTGGCCACTATATATAGGCCCCACTCCTGCACAACTAGTCATTTAGTTCAGAGCTTGACCTTTTGTTTTTTTTTTTTTTTTTTTTTGTTTTTGTTTTACACTTTCATAAACACATATATATTACAAATTTAACCTTGAATTTGAAATGTGACCTTTTCATGACACTGGGGTAACCCGTGGGAGGGTGGGATGCTAATCTCTTCGGACGAATACTCGTATAATTATGATCGAACTTCACTTACAGGTAAGTTCGTTTAATCATTAATTACACTTCGTATTCGTCCTCCGAGATTAGCATGATATACTTGTAGATATTGAGAGACTTGTCATGAAAACAGGTCTTACTCGTAGTTATTATGCGAAAAACGCACTTTAACCATCAGGTATATCATATTTAATACATAATAATGATTATGTTCTTATTTAATGAACAATCTTATTTATTTTGATAGATATTTACGAGGTACTGTATAACTTTGTTTTTTATAATGCTCGATTTTCACAGGATCATAGAATTTGTAAGAAATGAGTCAACTCAACAATCTGAATTTTCGATAAGGAAAATTATAATTTCAAAAGTATTCGAGCAACTACTTAGTGTCGTGTACTTTGGGCAAAAACAAGGACCAGTCTGTGGATATGCCAAGTGACTGTAACTAAAATATTCTTGTAGATATGGCGGGCTCTTGAGGCCGCGCTGTATTGAGGAACAGATAAGTCCGATATTGTGTCGAAGGTGTTTAATTTTGTCAAGATAACTATTGTGTTACACTTACGATAATGTAAAAATTGTATTATATACGGAAAAAACCTGTTCAGAAAGTTTTAATTAAAAATTAAAAATTTTGATTGACGAGAAATTTCGAAGGAAAGTTCTATGTTATATATTATTATTATTACAATTTTGAAAAACTTTTGCATTCTATGTAATGTTTTTGAAGCTCATAAAATTATTTAATGCTTCAAAAGTTCTTTTATAGTTGAAATTTCATCAGATCATTGATTGAGAAAACCAAAACACAAAAAAAAAATTAATGCATTTCAAGGATCTCAATTGATGTTACATTTTACCATAGAAAGTCAGTATGAATTTGAAAAAAAAATTTAGAAAATCTATTTATAGTACCTATGTTCAATTTTTTCAATGAAACTGCATATTATACTTAGAGATCACTTATCTCTAATATTATGAGATCTACAACTATTGGTAAAGTTGTGATAAATTTCAACAACTCAAATTCAATTGAATTAATGCTTGTTGAAGACATCCATGGAAGAGATGTATAGTATTGATTGCCGAATTGAAATAACTTAATTGATCAACCATCGTGTTGTTTAAATGAATTTATAGAAGGACAGAAATAAAACTGACTGAAAGGTATTCATCATTTCTATAGATGAGAGTGGGAAATCTCATATCAATAAGGACTACTGGCGAGCAGCCAGCAGTAGTTCCAACCAGGGTATGTGAGGTGTAATTTGCGGCTGCAGGAACGAAAGAGAAAGAAAAAAAAAAAAAAAAAAATTAAATAAATAAAAATATATATATACTTATGTATATATATAACCACGTCAGATGGTTCAAAGACCAGTGGACCAGTGGGTCCGAAGACAAATTACAGCAAGTAAACCATTAAATATGCGATATGATGGTAGGCTATAAAGGAACAAAAATTATGAACTTTACTTGTGTTTTCTTGATAATACCGAAGAGTGGAAACCCAAGAGATTGAAACCCATGAAAGCATTAATGACGTACGCATCGGAGTCATTCTTACACGAAATATATTAATTTTTATAATTGGTATAACATTGGGACGCAAAAAGGAGAATTTTCGAGTTATTTAGACAGTTCCCACTAAATACCTTTGAACGGATTCGTCTTGATTCTCTAATAGCTTTAGTATCGTGACTAGAGCGTTTATATGTAATACAAACATCTTTGTAATCGCATCTATTCAATATATATCTCGTGGGCTCATCTCAAGAGGGGAAATACCTACCAGCCATGCAGGTTATGAAACCAACTGCAATGGTATTGGCGATCTTGAAAAGATTTTGAAAAAATGTGTAAGTATTCAACAAATACTTGAAACCGAAGTAAGCTGGCAGAATTTCCAACTGGTTAATGTGAAATGCCTCATTTCGTAGGGTGCTAGCAGTTTCCTCACCACAAGCGGCCCCCAACCCCGCAGTTGAGAATCCTATGACCAATTTTGTTTACAGAATTAAGCCGCTCAAAATCTGAAGGACAACAGGATATAGATGCGTTGTTTCTTAATTACCATTTTTTAAATTTAAAACATTTACACCTTCTAAAACTTGGTTGTTTTAGCCGGCCACGATGAAGTAATAAGGCCAACTAATGTAGCAAAGTTCAAAAAAAAATATTATTATGTATATAAGAATAAATTACGTATTCAAAAAAAAAAAAGTTGCAGGAGCTCGGTGGCAACTTATTGTTTCTTTTCATTGAAATATTATGTTATAGAGACGTTCGTTTTGTGATTTCTTTTTAAAAAGAGAATCAATCATCATCGAACAATAATTATAGGTAGTGTCGGAACTCCTTATACGGAAGTTATTTACTTGTTTTAAAATTAATTATAAAATAAAACTGTTAAGTTGCCAAACTGTAAAGATTATTAAAGAATTATTATGATTAACAGGAGTAACATTAATTTCTTAGCCTCGAGGAAATTTTTAGATAGGTTCCACGAGCGAAAAAATACAAAAAATATTGCAGTTTGGTTTAAATAAACCAAATAACTGTGGAACGTATATTTGGAAAACTATTTTCAAACAAAAGCGCAATTAATTTAGTTGCCTTTCTGGTCTGCATGTATTAGGACTTAATATGCTTAGTTTTCGAACTAAGCATATTTTTGATTGGTTGTGGTCATATAGCAGTTCTCACTAATACAATTATTGTTCTAAATTCTTCAAATAAAGAAAAAATATTGAAATGTATTTCATTGTTTTATATTAAAGTAAATAGTATGTTCTTGCCGTATGACTCGGAAAAAGAGTACTGCAGTCAAAAATTAATGTACTGCAGGTTCACTTTGTGATATAGCTCCTATAGCTAAGGGACCATCGACTGCCTTTTGAATGAATTTCGAGGCAAAACAAGAAACACTTAAAATAGGAATACTATAGGAAAACACAACTAACCACTGTAGGGTCATCGGTTATGGATGACCACTGCTTTTTTAAAAATTTTGCCAATTTTTTAAAAAAAATTACCAGTGTTCCTAATCTCGGACAACGATGGCTGCGATGAGAAGTCCTTAGCCGAAATGCTCGCATAACAGGTCTGTTGATTTAAAACTTCCTTTGCGGTTTGGGCTTGAGGCTGTTTCGACTCTGCGCTCTATTTAATTATCGCCTTAGCATCTTTGTAAGTTTCCGAAAGATTCTTGCTAAATAATAAGAATTAGTTTTAATATGCAATAACTAATCCTGAGGACAATTAAACGTCTTGTTAAAGAATCGCTGTATGTCGTAATTAAAGCGTCGTGCGTCCATTAATAGATGCTGTATCCGACGATCCGTATCGTTTTATAAAGCTCTGCTGTAGTAGCTATGCTCAAAACATCATAACAAAAAACTCGAAGGCGTCTTGCTGTCGGGATTCGGGAGTGAAGGCGGGACTTGCGCCTGCGTCATCATGACTTCTCCCAGGGCAGGTAAGATCGTTGGTCTTCATGACATTAGTCATTCATTATTGTTCATTAGAACGCAGTCCCAATAGTGAAGCATATTATAGCAACATGAATGCTTGGATAAGTTTTCGCACCTGATCGAAGATGCTTTGAGATTCAAGCACGTGCGCGCGCACTTTCGTCGTATGAAAAAAGGTGTGCCAATAAAGTGCGTAAAAGGACGCACTTCTCAAAAAATAGATTTTGCAATAGTTAGTTCAAACAATCAACGCAATACAGGCATAATTTCATAGGCATGAAATCGTGTACGAAAAAAACACTTCAAAATTGAACAATGCCTGAGAGCCCCCGCTCATGACCCATTGCCAGTCCATTACTTTGTAGGCATGAGATTGCACGCAAAAATATACTTCAAAATTGAGCAATGCCTGAGGGCTTTCGCCCACGACTCATTGCAAGTCTATTACTTTGTAGGCATGAGATTGCACGCGAAAACGTACTCCAAATTGAAACGTACTTCAAATTTGAGAAATGCCTCAGGGCTTTCGCCCACGACTCATTGCAAGTCTATTACTTTGAAGGCATGAGATTGCACGCGAAAACGTACTCCAAATTGAAACGTACTTCAATTTGAGCAATGCCTGAGGGCCCCCGCCTACGACTCATTGTAAGTCTATCATTTTGTAGGCATGAGATTGCACGCGAAAACGTACTCCGACTTATTGTAAGTCTATTAGGCATGAGTTTGCACGCGAAAACGTACTTCAAATTGAGCAATGCCTGAGGGCTTTCGCCCACGACTTATTGTAAGTCTATTATTTTGTAGGCATGAGATTGCACGCGAAAACGTACTTCCAATTTGAGCAATGCCTGGGGGGCCTCGCCTACGACTTATTGTAAGTCTATTATTTTTGTAGGCAAGAGATTGCATGCGAAAACACACTTCAATAGGTAGCCATAGGCAATCCGATTCGCTAAGATTTCATAATATCCACGTCTAGACAGGTAGATTTTAACAGACTTTCTTGCTGATTCTTTTCTGTAGGAATGTTATTCCGAACCAGTGAAAGATTCCACTCGACAACTCAAAAAGGACTTGTAAAAGTCTATTTGAGTAAGAAACATTAATTGAATTTCGGTTTGAGTTTAGGTATACATCGAATTTGCGGACGTGCGAAGTGGCTGAGCACGAAAACACGAAATGACTAGTTGTGCAGGAGTGGGGCCTATATATAGTGGCCAGCTATCGGCCGCTAGGAGGGAGCGTTTGTTTTTATTTTCAGTTACCTCAACTAACGTGTGAAAGTGGCCGTACGTACACGGTACTACAAGTATATCATGCTAATCTCGGAGGACGAATACGAAGTGTAATTTCTATTATATTGTTTTCTATAAACTACTTACATAATAATTATAATTGACATGAAGTCAATATAGATCTTCTTACATAAATTTCTTTTTGTTGTACCTCTGTAAACAGCACTCCAATAAGCCTATTCTTCGATAACTGATGAATTTCTTACTTGTAGGGACTTCCGATGCTCGATATTATATTATGTCGTCAGTCCACCGCGTGGGGTCTGCCAACGCTGCGCTTTCTGGTGCCAGCTGATCGTCGTTCTCGCCGGAGGAGATTTAGTTAACTGAGTTTTGAGTAGAAAACAATATTAGAAGGTTTGTCAGTTAATAATGGACACCATCATCTTGAATAATTAGTGTACCCATGTACTTATGTAGGACAACTTAACTGGACAACTTAACTGGTCACTGGGATAAAAAACCAGCCAAGTGCGAGTCGGACTCGCGCACCGAGGGTTCCGTACAAACCTGTAGGTAGGTATATAAGTAAAACTTTAAAAGTTATAGTATTTTTATTGCTAAATGAAATTTAGGTTTTGATTCCCTTGCGAGTAGTTGCGAGTTTCAAAATACGTTTACATAAGCTGTAGAAGTTTGATTTTGTTACAGCTTAAAGGTATTATAGACCTGAGTATTTGATATGAATTTCAATTTAATACCTCTACGCGTTCATGAGGAAAGGGGTAAGTAGTAAGTTTAAAATTATTAAAAATATTTTTATTATATGATGTAACTAAAAATTTATGCTTTTCGTAAATTTTTCTACGTATTGTACTTATAACTTTTTGGTACAAAATAAATTAAAAAAAAAAAAAAAAAGAAAATTTGCAGCATAAACGGCTGTATCTTTTGATTGCGTTGGCTTAGAAGTTTTATTTTTTCACTGCTCCAAGGGACAGTAGACCTGAGTATTTGATATGAATTTCAGCTTGATACCTCTGAGAAGAAGGGTCTTGACAGACAGACAGACGGACAACAAAGTGATCCTATAAGGGTTCCGTTTTTTCCTTTTGAGGTACGGAACCCTAAAAAACAGGCCTGAAGATCCTTAGGACCCTAATGTTTACTGATTCTTCGTACCTACTGTGTCCCGCCATTTCAGTAGAGCAGTTTTAACTTTTACTATAAAGCGAGGCAGATTCTCTAGTAAGTAGGTGATTAAGTAGGTAACTATTAACTACTCCTAATAATAATGTAATAAGCAATAAGTTTTAAAATAAGTATGTCACGATTTTTTAGTTTTACGGTGACATTTCATTAAATAGCGTAGCATTGAAAGCAAGGAAGCGTCAGCTATACCTAATAATATAATAGGTAGGCAACAAGTTCGTCAAAAGTCCACGTTCAAATCATCGATTGGTGTTTCAACCCTGAACTTACCAAGGGGGCTGTAGTAGATGCCAGCTGGACATTCAATAGTTATCGAATGATACATCGTAATGAACGTTTTCGTGAACTTCCCGTAGGTACGTCGAAATACCTATTGACACGTTTTAAATTCGTTCAAACTCAGTGCGCGTGCAACTCGAACGAAATTGTATTAGTTTAAAATAAATGAGTAGGTACCTACCTACTTTCTAGACAGTATTATGTGACCATCGTAGCAGTTATATTAGTTTTGTTTGACGATTGATTAAGTAGTCATGTAACAAGGAACAAACAAACATATAATAATTTATACTCATAAACACATAACCCTGTGCGTTCCGCAGTCGGGTAAAAAATGACCATTGATTAGGTAACAAAATATTCACATAAGTAAGAACTTAATTATTTGTTTCAATACATAAAGCTATGACGAACATTAGTTTAGAGGAAGAAATAAAATTGTTTTGGGAATACATCAAACGGTGAGAATGGTGTTTTCGTTTAAATTAGGTATTATTCGTGGTTGTAAATGCACTATCATGGAGCACCTATTTTGCAATAATAGTTGCACTTTTAGCTACATAGGACCTAAGTACTTACATTAATTATGTAGGCTCCTTTTTACTAGAGCACAGAATAGGTATTAAGTATAGCCTTTAAGTGAGTAAAGACTAGAGTTACTCGAAAGAAACGTAGCGAGAGGTAGGTACCTACTAGGTACGTAAGTAGACGGATCCTACTCATACGCTTCGATATTCATAAGCAAAGTAAGCTAAGTTTAATCAGGATAAAAAGTCTAAGCTGTGTAAAGTAAGCAATCATAAAATAAAATAAAAAAATATACTTAAATAAAAAAATTATTAGTAGTACTTACTACTTACCTACTTAAGTAGTTTTTGTTTTTATTTTATTTTCATATTACAAGCGACGCTGTCACGTCAGATAAGTTTGTGGGACTATACTGACTTAGCGAAATTTATAGAAGCTCGGATTATGACGAACATCGATGTATAATTTTAGTGATGAAGACGAGTTAGTTTTTCCAATATTTTGGTACTTACGGAACTTGTACAGAACCGTAAAAAGGATGCGGCACGATGGCTGGGGTGTCTTGGATATAGGTAGATATATTAGGTATGTTCCCACCCGATAATAAACGTTTTGTTTCACGCATTAGAAAGAACTGCACAGACGTGGCACAGACTCATCCCCTATACTTAGTACTTACAGTACAATGGCATCTAAATCCCTTTTTAACTGATAGTCCTGAAACCAACTACACCTATTAAGTAGGTATGTACTAATGACAGCTTTACGCGCGCTCTGTAAACTACTAGGCTCTGGCAGTCTATGTACTTAGGTGGTGACAGGTAGGTAGGTACTGTAAAGCTCATTTTCAATACATTTGCTCGAAAAATGCAATTACGGAGGCATTCAACGGGACTTGTACCTACTTAAGTTAAATTTACTGCACTCGTGCTCTTTTTTTGCAGATTTTAATCCATATTTTGTAATAGCCGCCAAAAATCTCGAAATAAACCACATTACTCATATTATATTTTGCCGTTAATTCTGCTTGTCGTTATCTACACGAAATTATTCTAAAAACTGCATTGACAAAACATTGCGATAGCCGATATATTGGAACGACGACCGAATAGAGAATAGCACTTTCAAATTAATATTTTATCGCGATCTTTGGAAAGTGCAATAGTGACTAAGTACCTAGTACCTACCTAGGTAATGGAATGCCCCATAGCTCAAAGGTTCAATTATTAATGCAGATGGTAAATTAATATAGCATTTTTTATACGCCACTATAAGTTAGCCCTTGACTGCAATCTCACCTGATGGTAAGTGATGATGAGTCTAAGCACAAAGTACTCTGTGAGTCTAAGATGGTAGCGGGCTAACCTGTTGAGGGTATGGCAGTTACATTAAGGACCTAAAGGATGGTAAATATAAATATATTAATAATAATTTCCAAACGCTTTGAGCGGAGGTTGAGCGGTGAGCGCTATCGTCTTAAAAGTAGGAGGTCCCGGTATCGATCTCCAGAAAAGTCAGAAAGGAGATCTTGCATCCTGAGAACAGGCATTCTAGGATACTTTTTATCCCGGAAAATTAAATAGCTCCCATGGGATTTTCAAAAATCCCAAATCCACTCGGATGAAGAAGTGGGAATCAGCTAATCAATGATGCAGTGTGAAACTTCGAATATGTAATATTGTACCTATTTATAATTATAATTATATTTATATGCAGCTATCTGATAAAATTATTATATTTTTTACATTTCTCTTCACGACAACTTTACGTTAACGGTTAAAATATTCCCTTGCTTAGTACATTCCAAAGTTTTGACGATTTTCTTATCTTTGGCAATGGGCGATGTCATCTATTCTTGCAGAACAATGTCCTGCAGATAATTGTACACGGAAATATGTCTCCTTAAAAAAATATTGTTATAAATAGTGTATTGGATCAGGATCCTGCATCAGTCCTGCTTAGAAGATTGTGTGGTGAGGAACAGGACAATTCAAGGTAAGGAATATAATTTTTAACTTTAAATTTCTACGTAAAAGTTCCATTGAAGAGCCAGTTTGACTTGAAGCTATTAAAGTTACCGTTTATAGATTAATAAAATAAATCAAGTAGCTGGCAAATAAGTACTCTTGTCTTGACGATTAGTTATTAAATCGGTCAAATTTTGGTAAAAAGATAAATAATCCTGACTTGTGCATACCAAACTTTTTTTGCTGACCATTTCCGTTTAAATAGGAACCACAGTTATGAGGTGATAGGAACCTTACTTTGCCGCCTAAAGTAGTAATTGTGGTTGTTAGTTATTTCCGATTAGTCTAATATTTCCTCAGTACAAGTATGTAGGTATCCATTTTAATCTAAATTGCTATTAAACCATCAAAATGTTATTAGTTAACTAATGTTGTTACTCGAAGCCCATTTAAATTAGAATACTTATCCGAATTTATGTTTTCGATTAGGATCACCCTATACGAGTATTAATATTTTAACCGGTAGTTGTCAACACTCTGTAAAATCTAGATTAGGTAGGTTGGTTTCAAACTTTAGTTTCTCTTAAGATGTTATTAAACCTTACGGTATCTTTCAGATGTACAAAATCATAGTGGTAGCAGTCGTCATAGTTTCGGCGCTATCAGCTGAAATACCATCTCATGTAACACTAGATAAACAAGCCAACTTAAAGCCAGACGTAGCCGAAGCCATAGATACCCATGCAGTTTACAAAAAACCATTGAAGCCAGAATTAGAACATCATCCTGTTTATAGAGCAGAGGAACTGAACCAAGGTCGTGCAAGGGTTGAACCAGTGAGGTCCAAGAGGCCTATTATTAAGCATGATATGCTAGCTGATGAGCCTGTGCCAACATCTGATGTTGATAAAGCAGTGAGTATCATTGAAAAAAATGCCCTTTTATTCTTAGTTATTTTTCGTTTTTTCGTCTAGTCCGTCTGTCTATGTGTCATAGCCAATTTAAAATCAACTACAATAGATGTAAAGTTCGAATTTAGTACAGTTGTAGAAACCTTTTACAACTGTATCTGAAACATATTTTAATTTAAAATAATCAGTGTATTATCTCATAAATAAACAATGCGAGAGCCGATGTTTGGTTCAAAGATTAAACTTTTCGTTGAAATTCATTATGAGGCTTCTTATTTAGTTTTTGGTAAAAAAATATCGTTTATGAAATCAATCATCGTCAAAGTTTTGAGCAACGGAACTACATAGCTTGACTACGGAACTCTATACCTCATGCGTGGTCTGATAAACATTTATTTACCTATTGCAGGATAATTATGGTTTCTCAAACCCTGTTGAAGTGGCTTATCCTGATATCCCGTACGCCCCTGCATACGGTTATGGTAATGGATTTACAGGACCAAATGGGTATGTAGCTTTCCTATCTCCGCTTTCGTAAAGGTTAACGTAAAGTTTTCTTCTATTACAGTGTTTAAAATATTTTCTTTTCAGTTATGATTTGTACAATCCCGGTGATTATTACATGGAACCTGATACATCGACCGCTGGATTGCTTTGGAGCCAAGTCCCTGATTCTAGGGTTTGTTTAAAATTAGACCTATATACATTATAAACTATTTATTGGTATCATTGCCGTGTATGGTTGCGCGGGCGCGCTTTCCAAAAGGCCTTTGGTTCATGAGTGGATAAATATTGGTGGATTAAAATTCAAAGGAGAATGAAATGGGCATGTAATTTATCTCAAAGTCAAACTTGTTTATTTTATGTAGGTAGGGCAAACTTGTGAATTTCATGATACGCCTTGTTTTGACTCTACCATCGGTTCGGTACTTACGAAAATTCAACTGCGAAGAGCCGGCAAGATACTAAGCAGTTCCTCTGATCAAAAAACAAAATGTTACGTTACGTTGATTATATACATAAGTTATGTAGGTACCTAAGTTATTATCGTGTTGGACGATTTAACAACGTTTTTTAAGCTTGTTTTCATTTATTCATATTATTATATATTCCACATAAGTAGGTGCTTGTTAGGTCTCCGGTAGTGTTTGCTCGATTATATTTCTCTTTACAGACGCTCGTAAGCTACGCTGGCAGGACTATCAGCTGGATTTTCAGCAGTATTTTCGTCCTCATGCTGGGCTCTCTCATCACTGTAGGAGTCTGTAGTTACACTCATCTCTGCAGCATCACTTTTAACGGTGTCGGGCCCATCCACGAGGAGATGAGATCATTGATCACACCAGAACGATTGGAAAGGATAGGCAAAGCTGCAGACTTTGTGAAAACGGCCATTGATAGATACCAAAAGATACAAACAGTAGCTGAGCCGGGAACAAGAAAACGTCGTTCTCCTTTTTTTTGAAAACTTTATTTTTCAACAATAAATAGATATTTTTCCAATAAAATGTTAGTTTTTTTTTATCTAGCTACCTATAGCAAGCACAATGATGTTTTTTATAGCATTAAACCAAACAGAAGATAAGCTTCGGTTACCCTGAGGTGAATATCGTGATAGCTTGGCAATTCACATTAATACCAATAATATACTACCATAGTTTATAGGTAGGTACTGTTGGAAGAATGACCAAAAATCTCCTAAATAGCAGACCGATAAAACTGCCAAAAATATCTACCTACTAATTTGAATTGTTTAGAATTTGTTTTTTTTCAACTTGTAAGTAGGTACCTACCTAACTATACCTATTATAAACTTATCTATCTGATAGGACAGGCGTGGGACAGGGCCTTTATAGGATTACGCGTAGGTATAGGTACCTACGTATTAATCTAGAGGAAATATACACTATGTTTGTTCCGTTTGTTTTGGTTTCAGTACACTTACCTATGTAGGTTCTTCCGTAATGATTATTTGATATCTGTAATCATAAGGCCATTCCAAATTACTGTTTACAATTTCTGTTTCAGTTATACCTATTAGGTAGTTACTAGAAATTCTATGTTGTCAACATTGAATTACCTACTATACTTAATGCATTCACAATAACGTTTTTAAAAGCCCTTTAAAGTCAAGGTGCCTGCCCTGAAGCAGAGTGGAACGGAGAGTAGGGTCGATGTGCCGGATTTCGGCCTTTTAGTGCTCCCATCAACTTTAGGACATCAGAAAAAAATGTTACAACCTTAATATTGCTATGCTCATTATGTTAGATGAAAGCCCATATACTGGAGTTTCTTTTTTAGAAACTGTGTTGCGCTTGAAGCTATTAGTTATTTTTATTTTTTATTTAATCCGGAAAAACGCTAAAATTTCAGTTTTCGGCCTCAAATTTCAGTTTTCGGCCATCGGGTATTCTGTTTTCGGCCACTGGATTGTGATGGATTTAAAATGAATTTATAAGTTTAAAATTACATTAAAACGCTTTTTGTAAGTTCATCATTGTTTTATTATGTATCCAAATGTTATTAAAAGTCATAATCAACATAATTCAAGAAAGTTATATTACTTAATAAAAAACTTGGAACCTTTGTTACTCACGAATTACAACACCTTTAAAACCTATCAAATACGTTCCTATTTTTATGTTTTTTTTTTAAATAACAATCTTGGATAATTGTGCATATAAATAAATAAATAAATAATGTTTGACTCGGTCAAAAACTCTGTAAGTTCCCTGAACTAGTCTGATCGATTCTTCTGTTACTCGTGCTCTGGCCTTATTTATCCTTAGCTTCTGGCCTTATTATTATAAATAATAACATAGGTACAATATGTAATGATACTTAGTTATCTTTAAAATAAAAACGTTAACTCAAAATTATTGTTGGCTTTAAACTTTGCAATTTTATGGCCGAAAACTATTACCGGTATTCAATTTTCACATGCTTTCCATACTATGCCGAAAACTGAGGTATATACTGTTTCTTCTATGTTGTGGTTTTCGGCCACCCCCAAAATGGTCTTCACTTTTAATTTATACTAACAAATTGACGGCCGAAAACTAATGGCGAGGGTTTTCACATCAGGTACAATAATAAAAGAAAGAGTCGTGACATATATCATTTCACCAATTGGATAAAAGAGACAAAAGCGTGGAAGACTTGATACGCCACATATCGGCCCCTAGGCCGAAAAACAAAGTTTTGAAGAAAATTTAGTGTTAGATCGCGGCCCCCAACATTATTGTTGTTTTGTACAAAATATTCACATAATCATATTAAAAGTATGTTATTAAGTTATTTTAGAAGGGTATTACATGCCTATTAACATCATTCATTCACAAAAACAACAAAAAGCTTGCCTTGGAGTGAAACGCGCGGCACTATTTTTTTTCTAATTTCCGCAGGTTGCGTTACCTCCGATGCCCCCCGTCGAATTGAATAAATTCACTAAAATCACTCGAAGATGTTACCTGACCAAAATTGTTGTCAGATACAAAGCAATTATTTTCAAATGTCTGAATAAAGATTTCATTTGGAAATAGCATTTCTAAGCGATATTCTCGCAATTTTGCGGCACCGAGTACGCGTAAAGGCCGAAAACTGAAGAAGGCCGGCGAACCGGCATAACAACCCTACCTACGTGTTCAGCAGACTAAATTAGCCCCCCGATTGTGTAAGAAAATCCTAATCGTAAACGTTTGTCAAACCATGCATCGATTTACCAACTAAGGATACAACATTACCTACAAATTAATACTCAAAAAGCGTCCACAATCGCTTATACAAACACAGCTATCGATAATATAGACTGAGACACCAAACGCTTCACAAAAACCAACCATATATTTTTATATTTAAGGTTCAATTTTGTAATAACAATTCGACACATACGACATTTTGTCGCCTAGTGTACTCATGCGCGACTGAGGCGAAAATTGTTCACATTAACTATTTGTGCACAATTTGACCGTGCCGTTTTTTGCGTTTTGATGGTGCGTCTAAGGTAAGTCAGGTATGTCATAAAGTATAATATGTATGAACTCCTCAAACAGTTTGAGTTTTCAGCTCTAGAACGCTTACTATTTTCATATGCAATTGGGCCTCAGATGAATGTTAAAAGAAGTTATTATGAACGTCTGTATCTATCTATCAAATCGATTGAAGCACGCACGTCTTCTCTACGCACTGAGGAGCAAGCACTCTAAAACCTATTAGCTAAAAGTACCTACTACCTACAGGCTAGTCCTTATGCAAAGAAGGCATAATTATGGTCAGTAGGAAGGTAGCATATAGGTAACTACTAACTACACGTTGTGGTATTTTCATGACCAAGTTTAAATTACGAACATACTAGGTACCTATCTAATAGGTAAGTATATGCTGATACCAACGACATAATAATACATTGTGATTGTCCCTACTTATGTGTCGTTGGCTGATACTCTGTTAAAACTAATGACTCTACCTCTATTTGGGTAGAATACATAATGTAGAAAAGTGGGAAAAAATAACTTTATTATAATTTATTGACAATGCATTTCATTTCAATACCACAGCTGATAGCATCTGAACTAAGGCGACCCAGTTCACTGAATAAAATATTCATTGATAAGACACCAAGTTGAAGCAATTGGCAATCGATCGTTTTATGAAGACTAGAACTTCTAGAATATGTTTTGAAATAACTTACAAAGACATTAATATTTTCAAGGATAAGTAACTATTTACAGACAATTCTAAGCGTAATGAGAAACTACTATTTGATTCCATACCAATATACCTAGGTATTATAAACACGAAAATGTATGTGAGTCTGTTACGTTTTCACTTTTCACCACTGAATAACTTTTCACAGCTCATCAGATGTTCAACCGATTTTGAAGAAAGGTACCAGATAGGTTGCACTTGCATCCTGGAGGTTGGGGAACAACATAGGCTACTTTTTATCTTGTAAAATCAAAGAGTTTCCACGCGATATTTGACTGAGCCGGATAAATAAACAGTGCTCCTATCGTAACGTACCTACCTAAGAACCTTAGAGTAACGATCACAACCACCCCTGAATCTGATAAGTTAACACTCATTTGCTACTGGCAAAATACATCAAGTAAAAACGCAACAATTGTCATCCTAGCAATGATGCAATTTTACCTGAATATAGTAAGTAGGACAGGTAACAGAAAATTGATTCCCTAATATTAGTGATCATCAGAAGATATTATAGATCGTACCTAAGTATGTTATTTCATTAAAAAGGAACCCTTTTTACCCGACTGCGGAACGCACAGGGTTATGTGTTCATCATTCTATATATGTTTGTCTGTTCCTTGCAGGACAGCTACAGCCTATAAACGCGTGGACCGATTTTGATGATTCTTGTTTATATTGGTGCCTACGGTTTTTGTCGCCGAAAATGAATATTGATCGGGAGATACGTCCTATAGTACAATTTTATACAGATCTAGGGAAATCAGTAGCAGTATGAAAAATGGGTACCTATCCAAAACACCAAACACATATCAATGGATCCATACTTTCAATCAGAAAGTTGATGATGCATAGGTATACTGGACATATTTTTGTGCAAAGTGAATCATCCTTAATTTGTTCCCATTAGGTTCCCCTTACTAAATATTAATTATGTTAAGCTTCATTTGCTCCATTTCTATGTAACTTTCGTTATGCAATTATGCATTAAATGCAATTATTAATTGCTCTGTTACAGTCAAATATTTTGTATTTAAATATGGGTAACCTAATTTTGAATATCATAGCAAACCGTGACGTTGATAGGATAGTGTGATTTACGACATTTATTAAATCAAAAATAAAGAATGGTAAGTTTTGAAATTATTTAAAGGATTATCGAAAATATAATAATATCATTATTTTTCATTTATTTTATATCTGGAAAATTATATTTCATCATAGAAATTATATAGCATTCACACTAAAATTATTTGGGAGACATAATTAATGATTCTAGAATTATTATTGAAAACGGTTTACTTATAATCTCAATTTTTTACAGATGTTTAATATTATCATTATTGCGTCTGTCCTGTCCGTGGTATGTGGAACCCAATACGCTTACTTCGATAATAATCTTGTGGAATTCGATGATCCGCCAGCACCGGTAAGTATCTAACTTTTTTTTCCGTAAACCTAAAACAGAAACGTTAGATTATTTTCACTACATCCCTGAGTATGCTGTATGGCTACTTCAACTAATCGTTCAAACATCTAAAATTAATGTTTATTTAGGGTTGGGATCATAATATTTGAACTTTAAAAGAATTACTCCAAAATGCGACAGATAACAATACGTACAAAAGCATTAACGTAACAGTTATATTCAAGCATCCCAAACGTGTCCTTTAAGTATGAGTCAGGCGGCAGATAATAAAATATGATCTACAGAGTTTTGTAGTTTTTGAACAGTGTCAACAAACAATGCCTCTTGATTATTTCGTGATTCACTAAACCATCGTGTATTAATTGTGTGTGCTGAATTACTAAGCTGCTGGTAATTTTCCTATCATTTAATTCCATCTGCAAGAAAAATTAATCGGAGGATTTCAAATTTTTACGTAACTTGCACTGTTACAAAAGAGAAGCAACCTTAAATTAGTCTTATAGTTATAACTATTATTCTATGTCTGTAATTTTTAGACTATTTCACTACCTTACCCCTACCATCAAGAACACAAAGTGGTAAAGGTAGACCCGCGACCTGCAGTAGCCTATGATGTCGGAGTTCGCACTGCAGTTATCTCATCACCTCCTGCTATGACCAAATTAGACTTGATTCTGTCTCCGTTCAGGCTCATCTGTTCTGTGGCAACGGTAAGTGCAACACCTTTAGAACTGCAAATATTCAGATAGTATACACAGGTTGGGTTCTGTGTAGTAGGACCAAATAAGAATCGAGGAAAGTAAATTAACAAGCAGACCCTCACCGCTCCCTATGGAGTTTCTGAAAATCCTTTTCTAGTGGATTCTCGAGTTTGCATCAGCTTGAGCTGTACCTTGTCTTATCATTCTTCATTCATCATGCTGTCATTTAGTTTTAGTATTTCCTCATAATTATATTCATGGATTCATACGCAATTCATTCAAGTATAGAATATATTTTGACAAAAATAATTTGAATAAATAATTATCAGCTCAACTAGCAAATAAAAACATATACTTAGTCCTGCAGTAGAAAATTGATTAAACAACAGGCGATATTTAATGATTTGCTAAAAACCTATCTTCTAACATACAGCTTAGTATTTTATTTGTAAGAAGTGTAATTTTCAACTTTTCTTTCAGAACGTCATTGGCTTCATAAAGAGGACGATTATATACGTCATCACTTCCATTCCGGCGCTCATCTTCGGTTGCAACCTTTCTGCTATCTGTAAATTTTTCAACATCGACCCTTCATCTTATATGAATGATATAGTGTCTCTAGTTAATCCTGAAAGATTAAAGAGAGCGACAGAGTTCGTTGAGACCGCTATCAACAAGTATAGAGAACTTCAAAAGGTTTAGGTTTTCAGTATTTCGATTGTGTATAAGAATCTACTTATTTATTGTATTTTTAGTGATAAATAAATTATTGACTACAATATATTATTGCTTTTATTTGTATCGAAGCTTATTTTTTCGAATACCGTAATAACTTCTAGGTATAATGCGTCGCGATGTCAAAATGTGTTAGCATTTTACACAACAAAGAAAAAGGGAGAAATGAACCCGCCGGTTATTTATAAAATAACCTTCAACATGAGGAAATTGAGTAGAAAAAAAACGACAGGGCAAATTTGTGGTGTTTAACAACAAAAGAGACGTCATGAACTTCAATTAGTGACGTAATTACATACGATCTATCAAAGTTATTCTGATTAGGTACCTACTGATAAACTTCGCGGTTCGACTTTGCGTTTGTTAGGTAGAGTGAGGTGCGTGACTACATAGTATAAAATTAACTTTGTAATTTTATTTGTACTATACATTAGTCTTTTTAGTTTAAGAAATATTTGTTCATTTAGCAAAGGTCAATTAAGAAAAAGTTCTGGAAAAAGAAAATAATTTATAGGTTCGAATCAATAATATAGACAGAAGATAATGTTCGACACACGCAGAATACTTTAGGGTTAAATAATTGTTGCACTTAAATAATACTAATCTACTTACTACTTAGTAGCTAATCTCTTAAAATTAAATTACTTTTTCGTAAACATCTTGTACCTAAGTGAGCCACAAGTGCAGCTGATAACCTTGTTCATATTGTTTCTACATGATGTCACTCGGTGGCAAAATGTTTTTGTCCTGATGACTCACATGACAACAAATGAACTGAGATACTTCGACAAAAGAACGACTTTAAACAAGTGTTTCAAACACTGAATCATGATAGTGATTAGTGTACTAACTACAAGTATTGCAATTCCTTTTGATGCATGTAGCTGTATAACTGAAATAAATAACTCTTGTGAAAATCAAATACCTAGTTGAATTAATAAATTGGTTTGCGAGTTGTTAATCATTTTTCTCTGGCGGCTGTCCCCACTGCAGTCATGCGTAACCACTGTGAAGGATATTTTAAAAATAGCTGATTTACATAAAGGAAAAAACATAAACGTGCGGTCAAAGTAACGCATATGCGGGCTATGTGTCATTGTCGCCTTATCTTGTGAGCAGTGTGATAACCACATGTTTTACAAAATATTTACAGCAGTTGCAATTTCGCGTTGTATGCTCGCGGTACTCGGTACTCTTATCATTATATTATTAACGCCAGCTAGACCGTTGTTTAATTACAAAGATTTGCACGTTATCAGTATTTTATCTTTGTGAAGCAAAAAAACTGTCAACAAAACGTTTCAGTCATATATGAGGTCACCCAGAATCAGGACATAAAATGGGAAATTCAAAGAGCAAAAAAATGAAAATAACGCAAAGTGATGTGCAAACGACGGAAGGAAATCGAGAGCGAATTAATTCTATCAAAACTGACTCTCCTGATGTAAACGTTAATAAGAACGCAGTAATAGAAAAGGCCTCTGAACAAATGGAAGAAAAGAACAACGACAATGCAAGCAGTGCGTCTACTGTTGAAGTTTTGGATGAAAAGTGAAATTTTGTGCCATATAAACACTGTATACCTATGTTATAGTCAGTGCCATCCCGTTAATAGTTTATTTGTCTTTAATCTTAATTTGGTTAATATTTTCTAATTATAATGGTAATTTGAAATATACTCATTTGTTTTAATGAAGGTATTTTACTAAGCATCTATTACTTACCAGTCGAAATGATCTAACTTTGAATATTTTTTATTTGAAATATAAGGTAGATAGTTTGACTACACGTGGACAACAGGAAAAATTTAATCAGGTCTAGTGTTTAGTGATAGGTGGGAACATAATATGCATTAATCCTTATTACTAAGTTATATGATAAATCTTTTCAGTATTTTATTTAAATAAAATATGTACCTAACAACAATAACAAAAACATTGGCGCGATAAAATATCATTTCTCTTTTATGTTATTTCGAGTAGGATTCTAGTATCGCACCTACTGATAAGAGTTATCCGCCGACTTTCTATTGACCTCTGTACTTTTTACACAACTTGTTGATGGCCTCTCAATGGTTCTATCCGTGGTTCTGTTCTCTTTTTAAATCTGAATAATACCCTCTTGTACTCTTTGTAAAATTTTATATTTGTCACTGCTCATTAGATTGTAAAAATGTATTAAATAATTTATTTCAGGATTATTATACATAATATATTGATATATAATATAATACTATTAAAAACTAAATTAAATCTAAATTAAAAACTAAACATTAAAAATATCATCTATGCCGCTGTAATGAGGCAATGTGCCCAGAACGCTGGCTGCGTTACCTCGCTGAATAGCCAAACTTATATGTTGGCCGAGGTAACTGCCAGCCCTCCGGTCACCTGTGGACTCTGTGAGACGAGAAGATAGATCCTTAAAAAAGGATCTAGCATCTTCGCCCCACGACCCCAGGGTTTCAATACGTCATAAACAAGTAGTAAATAGGTATATAATAAACAAGATGATGCCCCCGACGTCATCCGCGTGGATTAAGTTTTTTCAATTCTCGCGGGAACTCTCCGGGATAAAAAGTACCCTATGTCCTTCCCCGGGATACAATCTATCCCTGTACCAAATTTCATCAAAATCGGTTGAACAGGTGGGCCATGAAAGCGTAGCAGACAGACACACTTTCGCATTTAGGTATAACATTAGTATGGATCTATGATCAAAAATGAGTACAGCATAATATTATCATGGTTTAGTATCTAATGTTGTACTACCACGTTACTAGTAGTACTGAACAACTCACCATAACTTCGTTGAGTTAAATTCGTTAGTAAAGAATTAATAGAGGTTCAGTACTAACTATACAGGAACTGCATTAATAGCATCAAGATAATATATTATACGATCTGTATTTACATGCAATTTTATCTAACCATACAGGCATTTCAGCGCAATGGAATATAAAGTGGCCTTTTAGTGGTCATTATAACACGTCCATGAAAAGCCCATAAATGCTGTGGCATCGTTTATCATCAATTTGGAACAGGATTTATCTCTAGCAACTCAAATTAATAACTATCATCAAGTGAAATCATTTTCAGGATTCTGTGTTTGGAAATACTTTTTGATTTGGTTTTGCTTGTGCTACATATTAAAAGTTTCTTGATACCTATACTTTATTTTAGCAAGTAAGTATTTTGTAATTTCTCATGATCTCTGATACCTTGTGTTTGAATTATTGATGTGATTTGAATTAATGTTCCTATAAGCTCGTATGTTTTAGCACAGGTACCTGATATTCAAGTCAACAGTTAGGTATTGAATGATCAAAGTAGTACAAAAATTAATTATTTGACAGAAAAAACCTTTGAGTAGATGACGGACATATCTACATTGAAGTACCTAAACATCAAATATGAATTATATCGCGTCGTCACTCTGACTCGCCGTTCATGGGTCCGCCTATTCGTTACCATGGTTCTCTCGACCATAACATTGTACAATAATCATGGTATAAATGAAATTCTTCTCATAACTTCACTGATCATCAGCGTGGTAGCTAGCAAGCAACGTTTCCAAACTGTGAACGAATATATTGTAAGAAGTGTAATAGTAGATTGTATTATTAGGGAGCAAAATAATATTTTTACGGCGAGGGCGCTTTTTTGAATCCAGAACGAAGTGAGGGATTCTAGAGTAGAATCCTGAGCGTAGCGAGGGATTCTTTAGTAGAATCCTGAACGTAGCGAGGGATTCAAAGTACGTCGCCCGAGCCAAAAATATATTTGCGCCCGAATGATACACTCTACTTTTCATCACCCTGTATGAGAAAATTTGGTTCCCGCGGGAACTCTTTAATTTCCCGGGATAAAAAGCATATGTGCTATTTCCAGACTATAATCTTTTTTTTTTTTTTTTAAATCTATCTCTGTGCCAAATTTTATCCAGATCCGTTCAGCCGTTCGGGCGTAATATTATAATAATATTTATTTAATTATAATTTTTTTTTTTTTTTTTTTTTTTTTTTTTTTTTTTTTTTTTTTTTTTTAAATATATATCTCCATATAGCCCTTTCGTTAGTTAAAATTCAGAAATTATAAATTCCTAAATTGACCCTGCCGGGGATCGAACCCGGGACCTCCGCACGTTAAGACAACAGCGCTCAACACTGCGCCACGGAGGTCGTCAATTTGCGTTGGCGCTGAACACTAAGATGTTCCAAATTCAATAAGTGCGCGGCAAAGATAATTGCGGCGCACTTACGAGTATAAAGAGGATTAAAAACTCATTACTGCCCGCTAAAAGTTTCTTATAGAAAACACCACCTTTGGGCGCACATAAAGGCGAACCAAGTCGTCCTTTTCGAATACATGGGATGAAAAATATTTTCATAGCATTGAAGTTATTTTAACAGGTGACCTTAAAGTTTAAACATACGATCATCATAACATTATCCTAGCTCATTTATATGAAGTTGTAGAGGTTTTTATTACTACTGTAAATATTCTAAATCATTATAAATTAGATTTTTGTTGTAAATTTGACCAAACTGGGGCAATGCATGGACAAAACGGTTGTGCAGAAAATACATGTTGCAAAGTGAGTTCAAAATTATTAAGTAATCTGGAAATTTGATTTTGTAATTATTTGGTACTCACAAAAATATTTATTGCATCGTGTTGCTTCTGAAGCAAAAGCAAACATCTCAAAGATATAGTTTCTCATTATGTATTCTGTGGTTTCGCAGAAAAAGTTGAATAGATATTTTCAGAAACAAAAGTTTTTTGCACAAAAAGTTTAATTGAATAAATTTTATGCACATTCTTGATTCATATTACATATCTATCAACTAATACTAGATGCGAATATGTCTTTTTCTTATGTACCTACCATATTACGTCCTATTCGCATATTTGTCAAAATTTAAAATGGAACATCGGAATCAAGCTGTTTCCACGCGTTTTTAATAAATTCTAAAAGTACGCGGTTATTGTCGCTGGCATCATCAAGTCTGAAATAAATACTACAAAGAGATATTACAAAATTGCATGGCTTTTGATGACAATAGGAGATGCATGGCTTATTATTTATACGTACAAGCATAGGTCTTAGCAGATAAGTAGGTATCTATGTTTTTGTTTAGTACCTAAGTATAATATAAGTTAAGATAATGCTTTTTTAATTGTGTGTTAAAGAAGCTATCATAATCCATATCAAGTGATCTAATCTTGAATATGAAGCTGCTTCCAATAATTGTAACAACAATTTTCCTTGCGATCAACTTAAAATGGTAAGCAAAACTATTGCATTAAATCTACCGATTGCGAGTGTTTGGTAAATACTTAAGTCTTAATTGACAGTGATAGGTAATTGGGTATTAAATTAGATGCAACATTTAATGGATTTCTCTAGAAGCACCATTAATAATTACATATCTTTAAAAATCTAATCTCATGAAGGTAAGTAAGTAAGTGTGTTATTGTGGTTTTCCATTTCCCTGATAATAATTTATGGGTTCAGGGCTTCTGATTTGTTTATCTTGGTATCTTTATTAATGGAAATGTATCTATTTCATACGGTAACTAATGCACCCACTAGAGGTCAACTGCATCACAGGTATTTATGATTAAATTAAATTTTTCAAACTAAAAATAGTCACATTGGGTAAAAGGATTCTTTTACTTTTTATCAAAATTTGACTTATATTTATAAGAAAACCGACTTGTTCCACATTGTAATCGTTTTGGTGAGCAAGTTTAACTACTTATAACGATAACACTGTCTGTGGTGCAACTGACCCTAAGTACTAAAAAGTATTGTCGCGTTTTACAAGCCGATTTAAATCTATGCACGCTACCTCACATAATTACAGGAGAAGGTGACTTTGAAACACTTATTTATACCTATTTCATAATGTAGGCTGTAGTGCTCGGTAGACAGCATCACTTACGCGCATCGATGTCCTAATTAATAATGTGTGATTTGATTTGTAAATGTAGCACTTGTAGTATCCAAACAGTTTTAGACGCACGCCCTCAAATAGGTACCTATATCTGCTTACTACTATATACCTAATCTAAGTGCTTACTCCGTTTTTTGTGTGACTATTTTTAAGTATCTAAATATAGATACCTACGTATCTAAATGAATTATGACTCATTTTTAATATACTTACCACATTGTTTACGTCTTTTGTACCTACATAAACACTCATGAATTATTATCGTCCTCATAAAAATATAAATTATTAATTTAATCTAAGGATAATAATGAATGAACAATGGATGGGTACAACCTTATTGTTTTGCTTGTTTGTCTAGCAAACACACCAGAGTGAAGCTGATAAAGTAAAAAATACGTGCATAACAAAAAATGTTGTGAATGTGAATCGTAGCTAAGTAAAATTTGATAATTTCGTCTCCTGTGTTTAAGCCCCTCCAGGCTGCGCCGCGGCCGTTCTGGGCGTTATATGAACTATGCTATGAGATCAAAAATAAGTACCCATTAAATCGATGAAGGAAAACATGAGGGAAAATATCAACATCAAACTGCATGGCAAAAAGTTTTTCATAATATTCTCATGGTCCAAGATGATATCAATAGTATGGTCCAATATCGATAGGGATGATGACAACTCAATGAAATCAGCAACTCTTTATCAAACTTAAAAACGCGCTTCTAGTATGGAAATTTGTATGAAATACCTACATAGTTGTGACGTCATAAAATTTCAACGCATTTTTTTTCTTCAATCTATATTTTAAAATGGTTATCAAACTTAAAACTAACCGAGGATGTGAAGAATTGTCTTTTGGATGTGAAGAATTGTCTTTTGGAAGACGCTCTATTGAATAATCAGTAAGAAATAATCATCATCCCTATTGTGTGTGATTTTGGCTAATGCACACTCGTGGTGGACTACGGTCTTAACCCTTCTCTTTCTGAGAGAAGATCCTTGCTCAGTATCTTCCTAATTGTTTGACGATAGGTAAAAATGATAATGATGAATAACTTAAACAGGTATCAACCTCTTGACAAGCCTTTTGAAAGAAACCTTTATGCTTCAGCAACGCAGCAGCAGCAGCTAGATCCAAAGGCAGTAGGATGCCGAATCAACCAATAAAGCTGTATTATCTGCCGCCTTCGCCACCATGCCGGTCGGTGGTGATGACTGCCAGGGCCCTCGGCATCGACTTGGACTTGGTCCTGACAAATATAATGGAAGGACAACACAAAACACCGGAATATTTAAAGGTAGGTACCATACAGTGGGCTAAGGGTGGGGTGGAGAAGGTGGCCCTCTCCTGACCTAGTCTTGCCGGGTATCCAAACCTTGATTTAAAATTAAAGAAAAATTTACGGTGCTATGTTACTTTTCAAAGACATAGGCCTCGCGTCTATTAATGATGTCACCCCAATTTTCTTATCGGTTGTAGTTAACGTTTGATAAACCCTAGGTAAACATGGTAGGTCAGGAATAAATACTGACTAGCAATATCTAGGACTATTGCAATATGTATGCTATAGTGTACTTATATCAATGAATTAAGTTTACTTACCCTAGTCGCTATATAATTTTCATTTATTGTTCAGATGAATCCACAACATACGATACCAACCATGGATGACAGCGGTTTTATTTTATGGGAAAGGTAAGAAAATTTCTTGAAGATTTGACTACGTAACATCTGGAACAGTATTTATTTACATGTCAGAGGCTTCAGACAGAATTAAGCCGCTATGGCAACCACCACTAAACACCATGTAGGAAAGACATACTAAATACCGTATGTGATATCACCACAATATTATATTCTCAGCTGTTGTTTATTAATACGGACCTTCCGCCTTAGACTGCATCATCACTTACCACCAGGTGAGATCGCAGGCTAACTGGTAGGATTAAAATAAAATTAAAAAGAACACGTTACACTTGTTTTGATAGTGCACTGGCGCACCAGCTAAAACTTTTGGTAATGTTTTTCTTTCAGTCGCGCTATCCTTGCATATCTGGTAAACGCCTACGGTCGAAATGATTCCCTGTACCCGAAGAATCCTCGGCAGCGAGCGTTGGTGGACCAGAGGCTCAACTTCGACCTTGGTACATTGTACAAACGCTACATGGATCTCTATGTATGATTATTTTTTTTACTTAATTTTGACTAAAAACGGTTTTTAAGGTTAGTCTCAAAACGATTTAACATTCCAAGTGCCAACCCATTTTATGATCTACAAAATATCCAGTGACTTTCAAAATTATGTCCTTCTCCCGACCGAAATTCGACCCAGAAAGGCACGAGGGTAGGAATATCCACAGTTATCAGCGCGGGCGTAGATGCATTATCATCCCTTACTCCCATAGTCCGACGGGCAGCAATCCAACAAAACTGGAGAGAGATCAGGCGCCGGATCAACGGTTTTATGTGCCCTAGGAGATTATGTTTTGTAAATATAAATGTTATAGATTTTCTGTACTAGGTTATTTTTTGTAAATATTTTACTTATTATTATTATTGTTCATGTTGAAGAGATATAATGTAGTTAGTATTTAGATAATAATATTAAATCGCCTGCATGAAAATAGCATTTTCATAAAAATTGAAAATGAATATTTAATTGATTGCAGGCTCCAATCCTATTCCACGGTGGAGAATACAACGATGAGGCTGGTGAGAAATTAAACGAAGCCTTGGACTGGATGAATAGCATGCTGGAGGGAAGAGTGTTCGTCGCTGGAGATAACTTGACTATTGCTGATATCTCTATTATAGTCGTGTTCAGCAATTTAGAGGTTTAAGTTCTTTAAGTTCTATAATGTTTGTTTCATTAAGGAATCTATCATTTTCTGGAGAATTAAAAACCCCAAAAAAAGAGATAAAAAAAGAATTAGGAAACAACATGCGAATAAGCGAACACGATCTCTTTCAAGGCTAAAGGAGAATAGTAGCAGAAGACACCTCAATAAGAAGATGGACTTTTGCGTCTTCCTTGGCTTGGATTTAGGTTTTTTAGATATCCCGTTGAATTTATGAAAAAAAAGCCTGTAACTTCTTCCGTGTGGATTTAGGTTTTTAAAGATGCCATTGGAAATTTCTCACAATTCTTTCTTAGTCAGGGCTTAACCCTTAGGGCATACAGATGACTGACATGCTAATTCTCAAGTTTTTAGAACAAGTGGTTGGATCATTTAATAATTCAGTTAGTCAGTAGATTTCCCCTAACATTTTAAAAGGAGCAATCGCCGATTATCTTTCTGGTTCTTCTCAGTTGAAAAGATTTTCCGAACTGCATCGGTAGATTCACTTGACAGTTCAAAAGCAGTTCGATTATTTAAACGAAAATTATTTGAATTTCAATATGTTTCTCTCTTTGCGTCGTATTCTTCATCACTGAGGATCGTGACCCCTTTCCATTAATCAAATAATTATAGGAGTTTTCTTGGGATTATAATGCGGTGGGTTCCCAGTCCCACTTCCCACGTCCTTCCGCATACGACTCGACTATGAAAGTTTATTATTAGATGTTAATGATATAACCGGGACCGGCGGCTTAAAGTGCTTTCCGAGGCACGGAGGAACGAAAAGGCCAAATCTGAACATCCAAATTCGGTCACCCATCCAGTTACCAACTTGGGTCAACGTTGCTTAACATTCGCAATCGACTGATATGCTTTATCACAACTAGGCCACTCGTCCCTCAATATGTTTAAGTATGAATAATTTCTAAATTATTGTTACAGGCGTTTGGATTTGACTTCAGTGCTCACGATAACGTTGTGAAATGGTTCGAAAGAGCGAAAAAATCTCTTGAGCCATACGGTTACGAGGAAATCGATCAAGCCGGTGCACAGATGCTCGCGTCGTTCATGAAGAAGGAATAAAACCGCAATTCAATCTCATTGTTTGTTTCACTATTTAAGTACAGTATGCAATAAAAATTTACCACATGCTGATGTTTTATTATTTTCCTTATCAAGTGCCTATGCATCGGTACTCGGTAGATCCTAGTTACACCTGCATAATAAATGAAAATAAAACATAGGTAAGTACAACCAATTCAATTATTATATTGTACAATTTACCTCATCATCATCATCGTCGTCATCATATCAACTTATTGCCAGCTCACTGCTGAGCACGAGTCTCCTCACAATGTTTTCCTTCACTGTTTGAAGCAAGTGATATTAGTTTACGGCACTGTCCACTAGGATCCACTTTTTGGATCCACCAGTGGATCGAATAGGACTCTGGAGTCCACTAGGATCCACCATTGGTCTGGATGGATCCTATAACACTTCAACTTCATTTGGATCCACTGTCTGGATCCACCAGGGGATCGAATAGCACTCTGGAACCTATTTCAATATTAGGTATGTTACGCAATCTTTGATACCAATATGATAAGACTTTCACGATCAATTTGTATGTCTTCACAAAACCACCTACGCTCATTTTGGTTTTCAAATTTTATTATTGTCATTTTGAACGTTTTCAATTACTATTATCACATCCTAAGAATACATTACCCCTGTCCATTTAACTGCAAGTATACTTAAGTACATTTTTAATTTTTTAAATATTTAGTTTTTGTTTAACCCGTAAATAAACACAAGCGCTCTTACCTAAATTGTAACCAGTATATTATCTACGTTTACTGATATAGGTAAAGAGAGTGATGATACTATAGATAAACCGGCGGCTCCCCAATATAGCAAAGGATAAATAAGATGTTACGAATATACAGCTTCCGGTCTCATGTGAACATCCTGACTGTATGAATTGTGGTGGGCATTTCTATATCACAACACAGAACAATGAGTCGCCGCTAGCGCTCGAGACGCGCCGCGCTCTATGTACCGAGCTCATTTACCAGTCCACGTTTTCAAAACAAAATCCACCGTCAATTGTTCAGATTTGAAAAAAAAATCAGAACGAGCAAACTTATGGCAGTATTCACAAACATTGCGATCTAGCGGTGAAACCCAACGGGTAACAATCGGTGTAGGAATGCGATAGTAATTTCACAGGAAGATTTTTAATTGAAAAATGTAGTTTTGTGTTGTGTTTTTTGTGATAAGTATTAACATGCTAATCGGAGGGAGAGTGATATTGAACATGATGCTGGTTGAAGTAGGTATCGTTTGTGAATTATAGGTACTCTATAACTAGATTTGGTCCTAGGAATCGCCCGCATATTAGATAAATTGTCGAGGTCAAAATCGAATTTATTAAACTCATCCAGTTCAATGAAAGATAGGGTTATTTTAGTCTGATATAATATGATTTGAATTTGAGTTTCATATATCTATCGATTTTGCGTGATTTTCTCACATATAATTAACTGCGTTTGCCTACAACTTCAGTTTCCTAAAAAAAAAATTTCATAACACTGAAAAACACGATTATTTTAATTTTTCATGAAAGCACAAATAAGTACCAAGTTTCATGGATATAACTATAACCTTCTTGGGGGTGAAATTTCGAAAATTTATTCCTTAGTAGGTACACCTCTAGGGTGCTCAAGGAATATTCTACGTTCAGCCGCTTGGGCTATAGGTTGTATGGCTGTCAGGACCTCCTGTCAAGCCAGCCAGTCAGTCAGTCTGTCAGAGGTCAGTCAAGCCTTTTATAGTTATTGAGTAGACTAGGTACTAAAATTCTACATCAATGGATTCTTATATGAATCCTATTGGTCCAAGATCCCGCGACGATCAGACCTACGTTATTTTATTAAAGCTGATAGTTTTTCTATGTATGTCTCTAATAGAGGTATTTACGATACCCGAATATGAAGTTTGGATCGCGGTTGCTTTGGGAGGTATCAGGTTGAAAAGGTGGCACCTCTAATTCGTTAAAGCATTAAGCTCCGTTTTTTTATATTTTTCTTTGGAATAATATTAGAAACCACGTTGTCCATTGTCAGACACCTGGTACGATTGCAACCCCCTGTGTCTCAGACGTCCGTACAGACGTGGTTTGTAATATTATTGCAAAGAAACATATAAATAAAACCGGCCAAGTGCGAGTCGGACTCGCGCACCGAGGGTTCCGTACAAACCTGTAGTAAGTTTTACGATTAATGAATTTAATGAACCGCAAAACTAACTTTGTTTGTAGAGGTTTATTGTTAATATCAAAAAAACTATGCTAGTTATAGCGTTGGTTTTATTTTTCCTGTAAAATATACATAAGCTTCTATTGGGGGGAACGGTATTTTTTTCGACATTTTGCCCGATAAATCAAAAACTATTATGCATAAAAATAAATAAAAATCTGTTTTAGAATGTAGAAGTATAGCCCTTTCATATGATATCCCACTCAGTATAGTTATCATACTTTGAAATTTCAAACCCCCGATTTTCCCCCTTTTTTAATTATACTAAAAATAATTTTCGATTTTTTTTATTTTAATGATGTTAGGCCACTATTATACACAACTATTCCAAATTTCATGTCGATAGCTTTAATAGTTACTGAAATAATCGACTGTGACAGACGGACGGACGGACGGACGGACGGACGGACGGAGAAAGTCGCACCATAAGGGTTCCATTTTTACCATTTTGTTACGGAACCCTAAAAACGGAGCTTAATGCTTTAACGAATTTGAGGTGCCACCTTTTCAACCTGATACCTCCCAAAGCAACCGCGATCCAAACTTCATAGTCGCGGATCGTTTATACCTTTATTAGAGACATACATAGGAAAACTTTCAGCTTTAATAAAATAACGTAGGTCTGATCGTCGCGGGATCTTGCTCTATATATGGATGGTCAATTCGTGTAACAAATATTGTGTGTAATATTGTTTATATACTCAATACATTACATCATTTCATTAACACATACCTATTACTTATACCCACTTTACTTAAACACACATAAAAGATGCTGATGTATGTTTATGTGATAGGTACTTTTACGTTATTATTGTGAACTTGAACTAGAAAATTCAGTAAGTAATAAGTAGGTAATTATTGACCTAAAATATCATAACCTTTTATACGACAATTTTATGATGGTTTTGACTGTTGATGAATGAAGAACATGACTATGTCAGCATTATAATATTAATAACAAAAACTGTACTAAACAATATACAATATTTTAAAAGCACGGATCAAATATTTTCTGATAAAACTCAATGTACTAGCTGATGCCCGCGACTTCGTCCGCGTAGATTGAGGGATTTTGGTTCCCGTGGGAATTCTTTAATTTTCCAGACTATAATTAATCTATCTCTGTGCCACACACTGTGCCATATTCCATCCAGATCCGTTCAGCCGTTCTGGCGTGATTGAGTAACAAACATCCATCCATCCATCCAAGCTTTTGCATTTATAATATTCGTATAGATTTTTTATTTTTTATTTATTTTATCTTGACATATTTTTGTCACTTTACGCCATAATGGATTTGCTATGACGTCACATTAGCTAAGCGTCTACTACAAATCGTCTACTTAATCACCTCAGATATCCAAATCTGTTATCAAATTTGGAGTATAGGAAGGAACCGATGAGCCGCAAAACACGTTTAATAATATATCCCACAACGACATACGAGTAAAGGCCGGACCGCATTACAGCGGCGCTGCGCAGCGCTGCACAGCGCGGCAGAAAGCGTCAAAATGTTATTTCAATCAAATCGTATGGTGCATGTCGCACTAGAGCGGTGCTGCACTGTGCGTTGCTGCGCGTCGCGGCATAGTTGCCTCCGAGAGAATATTTTGCCGCGCAGCGGCGCGACGCGCTGTGCAGCAACGCTCAGTGCGACATAGCAAGCGGCGCGTCGCTTCAGTATGTGTACTGCACTCGGTGAAGATACACGCGCATTGTGTATGGTATTCGATAATGGAGTTAGAGGAAGAAAAATTAATTAATATAGTTAGTGTTTACCGAGAGCTGTACCTACGATCTCCAACATGAGCTCTATATGAACCAGTCTAGGAAAGATAATATATGGGCGGAAATCGCAATAGAAATGGGTGTATCAGGTACCCAAGTGAAACAATGTTTTGATGTCTTTAAATTTTAGTTTTTATTAAAATCAGAAATCATACTAGGTACTTAGGTATGTCAGCAATCCACTTCTTCTTTTTTTTCTCTTCCATAATTCGTTCATCTTTTGCACACAACAAAGAAATATAACCGAATCCTCGTCACTATCGCTCATCTTGCAACGTTGCTCGCACGCGAACGGGTATAGAAATGACGCGAGCTGCCGTTTACTGCAGTTGTAATGCGATAGGTACCGTCGAGCGTCGTGAAGCGACGCGCCGCGCAGCGCCGCTGTAATGCGGTCCGACCTTAATACCTATATTTCAGAAAAGACGAAGAAACTGAAACCTTCAAAGCTGTTACTGAATAACGGATGTAATCATTAAATAATCACCACGCTCGGACTATTGTTGTATTGTTATTACACACATTAAACCCTATATGCCCTCTGTAATAGGCCACCTGCATATATCACATAGCATAATTAGGCTGTTCTCGTACCTTCATATGTAATAGCATAGTTACCGTGGCATAGTGATCGTATTATATCCGTCGCCTACTGTTACGAGTAGTGTGTTGATCACTGTGGGACAATTTCTTAGAGATCGCGTTTCGATGGATTCTTGACAAGCCGATATGTCTACGCTCTTTATAAAATTGATGAAGTTTAAGATAGAATGCGACAGCTTAGTGGAGGTGAGGCCGAGAAGCTGATATCTATACTTTTATACAAATATCATAAATGCGAAAATGTGTCTGTCTGTCTGTCTGCTACACTTTCACGAGCCCATTTGTCCAACCAATTTTGATGAAATTTGGTACAGGGATACGTTGTATCTCGGGGAAGGACATAGGCTAACTTTTATCCCGGAAAATTAAATAGTTCCCGCGGGAATCGAAAAACCTTAATCCACGCGGACGAAGAAGCGGGCATCAGCTAGTTTTATAATATTATACAGGCTACCTATTAGGCCTGGGCTATAAATAATAATTGAAATACCAGATGATTTAAAATATTATAGGTTAACTAGATGTAGCCCACGAATTCGTCCGCGTGGATTAAGGTTTTTTGATTCCCGCGGGAATTATTTAATTTTCCGGGATAAAAATTAGCCTATATCCTTCCCCGAGAAACAACGTATCCCTGTACCAAATTTCATCAAAATTGGTTGGACAGATGGGCTCGTGAAAGTGTAGCAGACAGACAGACAGACCCACTTTCGCATTTATAATAAATATTAGTATGGAGTATGGATTTTAACTAATAAGGTGAAGTTTTCCTGTTGTTAAAATTTGCTGTAATTCCGAGTCTTCATAAAAGTATGCATGGTCGTGTACTTATCAATATCAATAAAAATATGTGTGTGTTTCAGAAATTAATATGTACTCGTATCACGACATTGATAACTGTGACAACAGCCGTCCAATTCCCTAACAGTCCTACATCAGAAATGTCTGCGGACGAAAAAAGTTTGACCCACGAGAACTCTTCAATTTCCGGGATAAAAAGTGCCCTTTGTCCTTCTCTGGGATTCAACCTATCGCTGTACCAAATTTCATCAAAATCGGTTGAACAGATGGTCCGTGAAAACGTAGCAGACAGACAGAAAGACAGATTTTCGCATTTATAATAAGTATTAGTATGGACTATGGAGTATGGATTTTAACTAATAAGGTGAAGTTTTCCTGTTGTTAAAATTTGCTGTAATTCCGAGTCTTCATAAAAGTATGCATGGTCGTGTACTTATCAATATCAATAAAAATACCTATGTGTGTGTTTCAGAAATTAATATGTATCACGACATTGATAATTGTGATAACAGCCGTCCAATTCCCAAACAATCCTACATCAGAAATGTCTGCGGACGAAAAAAGTTTTGTCAAAAACAAAACAGGGGAACAATCAGACGAGAGCGGACATGAAGTCGAAACCGAAATAGAAGAAAATAAATTCTTAGACGATGCTCTAAGAACAGTATTAAATCCTAGAACTGTTATTGGGAAAAATGACGATGTGGTTGAAACCTTTAAAATTCAACTTGAAGAAGTTGATAAGGAAAATAGCACTATAGAGTTATTTATGGAAGAAATGGACAAACTAAGCTTAGAAATATGTAAAACTTCGCAAGAATTTCTTTGGGACTACGTGACTGACATAAACAGTGAACCGAAGAAAAATAAAATGGTAAGTGTCTTTGTTTGACCTTCATTCACGCCGCAACATCCATCTGTTTATCTGTTGCGGCGTGATTTTTTGCTTGGGCATATAGTTGTTGTCTGGAGAATGAAATAGGCTATTTATCTTGGAAAATAAAGGAGTTCCCGTAGAATTTAAAAAAAAACTTATTCCACGTGGGAGAAGTCGTGGGCATCAGCTAGTTCTATTAATATTTCTAGCTAGCTAGCTAGAAATATTAATACTCCACGTCAATCAAAGTGTATAATGATTTTAGGTTCGAATAGCAGCCGAAGAAGACGAAATAAAAAAACAGTATTGGACTATTTTGAAGAGAAAATACTTGAATGACCAAGAACTCGTGCTTGATTTAAAATTAAAGAGGAAAATAAGAATTATAAAAGAAAGAGGAACTAATGTCCAAATGCCTCAAAGTAAAGTAAGTTATAACTATTTAAATTGAGTAGGTAGATTTGTTTGATTTTGTTTTCTAATTGACTGTATTTGGTTTTGTTGATAATTTGTGGTACACTCACTATACTCATAACTCAATACTCATTTTGTTCAAATTGACGTCAAGAGAAATTTCGTTGTAGGTACAGGAACGGAATCAACATACCCATGCCTGTACTTACAGCAATATCTCCAATATCGCATAATATTTTTATGCTAAAATATAAAATAATTGTTTCTATCGGGATAGGCAATTATTTAATTGTCAATATTACTCAACCTTGAACCGATTTTGTTAGTTTTTTTTTAAATTTAGAGGTTGTATGTTGTATTAGTCCCTATATTATAAATCTAGTGCAGATCTGATGAATAGTTTTGGAGATATTCAATTCAATTCATTTATTTAAAACATGTAGAACATACAGGTGTCTCTTATGTTACGTCATGTTTTGACTCTACCAAAACTATCTAATAGAGAATTGAACTCCTCAATGTATCGTATATAACGTTTTAATATAAGGAATAGGTGAGTCCAACCCTCAACAAACCGGTGCAGATCAATCCTCCTAGACACTTTAAACGAGATAATATTATTCTCAATGAGAAGTTGTTAGTTACTCATGTGATTTCTCTTGATTCTGGATTTCCTTTTAATGTCAAACATTCCTTATACGATATGACAAGCTATTTCATTGGAAAGCGTAAGCCTCTTGGCTCTTGGATTTCACTCGTATAGTGCTTATGTCTAACTATTTAGCTGTTAGTTTTTAGTTCACCAATGAACTATTTTTGATTTATTTTTATAGATAGATTCTAAAATGTAGGTATTCACCACTGATAATCTATTTAAATTCAGTTCTAACATGTGTTTTAATTGGTCTGAATTATACAATAGGGATGATGCCTATATCAAAAATAAATTATTTCTAACTGATTATTAAATAGAGGGTCTTCCAAAACACCTCATATACACATCCTCGGTTAGTTTTAAGTTAGATAACCATTTTAAAATATAGATTAAAGAAAAAATGTGAGTTGAAATTTGATGACGTCACAACTGTGAATTTCATACAACTTCCATACGAGAAGTGCGTTTTTAAGTTTGTTAAAGAGTTGCTGATTTGATTGTCATCATCCCTATTGAAGCTTATTACAAAATTGCATTTAATTTTTTTAGCAACGCGAGGAAATAGACACAATGCAACGTATTTGGAGCCGAGTGTCGGTATGCGCCTTCAATGCAACTGTTTGCAATAACGAGGATTCACTACGAACAATGAATGGTCAGTCATAATTCTTTGTAGTTTCTTCTTTCTATCCAACGATTAATTCTAATAATGATAGGTAGAAACCTTGATAGAAACTTAAGAATTTCTTAAGTACTTGTACGAACTTGTAATTCATTTTGCGAGATAGTTTTATTAGCTAATTACTTAGTTGTTCTGAGTTCTTTAATAGCAGCAGCACAGAGCAGCAGTATATTTTATCAATTGATATAATACCATATAATACATAGTATCAGTATAGGTATTGTGTCACACTAGCGGAAATTAATTAAAGGATAATGATGCTTTTGAAATTTCAGACGTAGATACTTTTACGAGCCCATTCCGTAATTTCAGATATTATAACGATATTTAAAACGAGTAACGACACAGACGAACTGGCATACTATTGGACGGCTTACAGAGATGCAACTGGGAAGAAAATTCGACCAATCTTCAAAGATTACGTAGCTAGAATGAACAATGTCGCCGAATCAGAAAATTTTACTGACGCTGGCGAAATGTGGCGATACGCTTTTGAAGACGACGATTTCCTTAACACTGTTAACCGACTATGGAATGAAATTAAACCTTTCTACGATGTTCTTCACGGTTATGTAAGAGCAAAACTCAAGGTTTATTATAAGAAGGAATTGCAGGATGACAATAAATTAATACCAGCTCATATTTTAGGTAGACCTACTTAAATTTAATTTAGCTGTTAAACATTGGGTATGACACTCTATTTTTAGGTTTCCCTAAAAAGCAATTTGGAACAATTGAAACTACGCCTGCGAATAAAATGTTAGCAAATATTTTGTTTTCTAGGCAACTTATGGGCTCAAGAATGGCAGGCAATATATCAAAAAGTTGCAGCATATCCAAATATTGAAAGAGCGACAGTTATCCAAAACGAAACCATACATTCTAAGGATCTCTTTAATGCCGTTGATGAATTTCATCAATCACTTGGATTTGAAAGTGCCAAAGACACATTTGCGGATATTAAAGAGACAATGTCAACAGTAAATTGTTTGCCTTCTAGTCATGATATGTGCGATGGTGTTAATTACAAGTAAGAAATAATTCCTATTTATAATCTACGAGAAAAATTTATATTTTTGCCTATACCTACTTACTTGAAATAAAATATTTAATGTAAGTATAAAATAAAATGTGTTACGTAGGTATCTTTTGTTTCTTCATGGTTTTTATCATTATCAAAAAGCCGCTTAAAATTTCATTCAAGAGGTACACTTTTGTTTTTTCGAGAGAATAATCCAGTAATATCTTAAGTAGGTAATATTGTAGGCCATTGCCATTCTTCTGATATAAATATTATCTATGATAGTCTGTCCAACATCCACATTAATGATGTAAACAAAAAAGCCTTTGTTATTTACGTAAGTCATTAGGTATAATGTTGCAGAATTAAATGGTGCGGTGAGAAAGTGTCAGACGTAACGGTGGGACTGTCCAGAGCCGCAAGACTGCTAGGCCATGTGCAATACTTCAAGCACTATCGAAATCTCCAACCATTGTATAGAGACGGGCCCAATCCAGGTTTGTTGCGAAGATATTATTAGAAACTAGATAATGCCCGCGACTTCGTCCGCGTGGATTAAAGATTTTTGATTCCCGCGGGAACTCTTTAATTACCCGAGATATGTAGTTAATTATAAACGAATCATAATAATTATTCAAATAAACCTTTAGATTTAGTTCCAATGCCTAAATCCTATCAAAGGCGGTCAAGTGTGAATTCTATTGTAACTATGAAGGTTGCATGAAGTGTTATAAATCAAACAATCAAAATTCATGAAAGATGTTCTTACCTCTTCAGTTTGATAAGCATTTGTGGATGGATGTTATTTAAATGCATGCCCTCGGTATGTTATGTATTAAAAAAATCATTGTGATTAATAAAAGGACTTAGGTACAATGTCTCAGCAAAGAAAAAAACGACGCAAGAACTTCTTGATACTTTTTATTTTCACTTGTTATTTAAACCTATCACGTATCAAATTTCATTGTTAGCGAAAGCACTTGTAACTGTTAACAACTTAACATATATAAATGGTCGTTATCATAGAGGAAATCAATCAAAATTGAGCAAACAGCATATACTTAGCATAATGTGACTGGACACTGATTAACCCTTTTTTGTCGTTTCTCATAATAATAAACCGCAACGTAATTCATACTAAGAACTGATATAGAATAAACTAAAAAACATAATTGAATTTTTAACACTGTTTTCAGAAATAGGTATTGAGTATTTACTACTTACCTAGTTTTAGTTCACTATAATTAAACAGTCCAAGTGGTCTAAAAAGACTTGCCGGACCTGTTCATTGGAATTTATTAATTCGGCTTTTTACTGCAAATTTTGGCACTTCTAGATTAGCCTGAAAACTCGCTAGGCAGAAAGAAGCAGAAGTTTTAGTCCCAGCAGGCTAGGCCAATCGCGATGCGCCCGCACTTCGACTTTGGACTATCATCATACTTCATAAGTACTAATATTATAAATGCGATAGTGTGTTTGTTTGTTGGTTTGTCCTTCAATCACGCCGCAACGCAGCAACGGATCGACGTGATTTTTGGCATAAGTATACCTACTTGAGTCCCGGAAAATTAGGGAGTTCCCGTGGGAATAAAACAACTTATTCTACGCGGCCAAAGCCGCAGGCATCAGCTAGTAACATATATATAGACTGTACTTAAAGAAAAACAAGCAATATAGCATGGCCATATCCTTTCCAGGCTAGCCTTATTTGTAGCTAGTTATATGTACTAGTTATGTAGTTGAGACCCAAGAGTAAAATTATAGCTGAATAAAAAAGAAAAAAAACCATTATAGGTGATTTAAGTTTCTTAGAAGGATATTTTAAGATTAATTTTTTTTTATCCACTACAAGTTAGCCCTTGACTGCAATCTCACCTGATGGTAAGTGGTGATGCAGTCTAAGATGTTAGCGGGCTATAACCTGTTAGGGGCATGGCAGTTATATTAACCCCATACCCCTATTCGGTTTCTACACGCCATCGTACCGGAACGCGGCTTGGCGGCATGTCTTTGCCGGTAGGGAGGTAACTAGCCACGGCCGAAGCCGCCCACCAGGAAAATTCAGAAATTATAAATTCCCAAATTGACCCTGCCGGAGATCGAACCCGGGACCTAAGCACGTTAAGACAACAGCGCTCAACACTGCGCCACGGAGGTCGTCAAACCACCATTAAACAATCGTAATATATGCAGAATCTTTGCAGCCTTCCACGACGCAATCTCCGATATAGCAGCGGTGCAGCTGACCTCGCCGAAGCACCTGCAGACCTTGAACTTCGTGAAGGTAGCGTCAACTGCTGAATCTACGCTAAACCACTTACTTTGGCTGGCACTCGAAAAGTTTCCACTCATGGCTTACGCTTATGTTCTTGATAAATGGAGATGGGACGTATTTGCAAACAGCACCATTGAGGATTGGAACCAATATTGGTGGGACCTCAGGTAACAATGCGAAATATATTACGACCAATTAACTTGTATTCAAATCGAATAGGATATTTCTAATTGAAACGCGGTGTTCAAACTCCAAACGTACACGCTTCTTATCTTACAAGAAGTCCACTATAAACTCATTGTCTCAATTCTGTATTAGGATCTTACACTGATGGTACCGTTAAGGTCAGTTCCGGTTGTTATCACTATAGGACAATCGTTGACGTTAAGCGGAAAATTGTCCTAATTTCTCTGCTTAAATGCAGAACTTGTTTGAGGAAGTTTAATGACGCACTGTCAGAATAATGATGAGGGTATGTTTATAACAACATAAAATATTACGCATTTCATTAAAGGTAAGGTTGATGGGTTCTTATCCATAATTTTTAATTCATCTATCTCCTCCTCTGGATCGTCAATCTCACTGTTATATAAATCCATACTAATATTATAAATGCTAAAGTGTGTCTGTCTGTCTGTCCGTCTGTCTGTCTGTCTGCTACGCTTTCACGGCCCACCTGTTCAACCGATTTTGATAAAATTTGATACATGGATAGTTTGTATCCCGGGAAAGGACATAGGCTATTTTTTATTCCGGAAAATTAATGAGTTCCCGCGGGAATTGAAACAACTTAGTCCACAATACATAAAGCTTGAAAAGAGCTGATATTAATCCTACTGTAAGTAACTAACTACTTCATGTGTCTTTGTGCATTTAAATCAAAGACGCACAGACGTGTTAATAATGTCGCATTTATGTAAATAACTCAGTCAAAACGTGCGTCTCAGCATAATATTGTTCAGTTTACATAATATTATAATAATTATTAATCACATATTAAACGTAATATTATGCTTCTTTCACGCTTTGTGAACATAAATGATAAAATATGTCTAAATAAACCACCACCGTCCACAGCTCATCCCATATTTTTAAATGTTTCATAAGGATTCATAGTAGGCTCAAAAAGCGGTATACGGGAGAAACAGTAGATTTCATGTAAATTAAATTAATAAAACTAATTTTATTTTGTTGTTGTTGATTGTTACTTATAAAGTACCCTACCGGCAAAGACGTGCCGCCAAGCGATTTAGCGTTCCGGTACGATGCCGTGTAGAAACCGAATAGGGGTATGGGTTTAATATAACTGCCATGCCCATAACAGGTTATCCCGCTACCATCTTAGACTGCATCATCACTTTCCATCAGGTGAGATCGCAGTCAAGGGCTAACTTGTAGTGAATAAAAACAAGTGCGAGTCGGACTCGCGCACCGAGGGTTCCGTACAAACCTGTAGCAATTTTACGATTAATGAATTTAATGAACCGCAAAACTAACTTTGTTTGTAGAAGTTTACTGTTAATATCAAAAAAACTATGCTAGTTACAGCATTGGCTATAGTTTTCCTGTAAAATATACATAAATTCCTATTGACCATAATTATTTCAGATTTTTCGATTGGTAAACTCCGGAGATAAGGGGGGGGGAACGGTATTTTTTTTGACTTTTTCCCCGATAAATCAAAAACTATCATGACTAAAAATAATTAAAAATCTGTTTTAGAATGTACAAAGTAAACCCTTTCATATGATACCCCACACAGTACAGTTATCTCACTTTTAAATTTCAACCCTCCGATTTTCCCCCCTTTTTAAATAAGAACAAAAATAATTTCCAACTTTTTTTAATTCCAGTGTCTTTGGGCCACTAATATACACAACTATTTCAAATTTCATGTCGATAGCTTCGGTAGTTACTGAAATAATCGAGTGTGACGGACGGACAGACAGACAGACAGACAGACAGACGGAGAAAGTCGCACCATAAGGGTTCCATTTTTACCATTTTGGTACGGAACCCTAAAAAGTAAACTAAAAGTAAAATATACTTTATTGTACACCATAAAAAGAAATACAAACACAAAACAATCTTATTGGATATGGCACAACAGGCGGCCTTATCGCTTAAAATATAGCGATCTCTTCCAGGCAACCTTAGGGCAGAGGAGACTTTTAAAAGAAAGCGGGAGGGGTGTACGGACATATAAACAAATAAATACCTATTAAGTATATAAATAAAAACACAGAAATGTATAATGTAATAATATATAGGATAAATACACAGTATAAAAAGTAATAGTGATAGGTAATAGACGACAGATGAATAAATAGATTATAATGATAGATAATGTTGTTCCAATTTAGTACTTATACATTTTATTTATCTTTTGGCGTACCTGGAGGTCTACTCTCTTTCTTTCAAACGAAACTTCGCAAACGAACGTAATTAGTCGGTTATTAGACCCACACAAAATCGTTCAATCTAATCGGTCACGAAAATTTTCTATGGATCCGTACTTCGTCTGCGTGTACGAAAACGAAATAGGGAGGAGCATAGAGATAATATTATATGTAGGAGAGGAGTTAAAGAAATTTCGTTCGTTTGTTTGCGAAGTTTCGTTTTATAGAAAGAGAGTAGACCCCTGTGCCCCCTGACGTGAGCTGAGCTAAGCGTAAGGAGGTCTCCCTAGCGCTGTGGTGAGTGGTGGTAGATCCGACGTAGATGGTAGATACGACCAGGGAAAGCAAAGTCAATGGATGAATTGTCATTCTTCTTCGGATATACCTACCTCCGAATAGGCAGGTCGCAATGAACTATTGTCAAATTTCTGCTCGCAGTGGTTTTAGCAACTATTGTATGGTCATCAGTCATCAAAGAGTTATTCAACCTTGATTTGGACCATTTTGTTGTCATCGTTAACATACGAGATCATGCCTACTGATTTAACTTCTAGTTTAGACCGGTTGATTTTTGTAACTTTAGAATACAATAGATTTAGAATACAATATTTATTTATTATTTATTTTGCTTTGCATAAAGGGTTGAGACGTCTCTCAAACGAATCTTTCAGATAGGTAATGACGACCTCCGTGGCGCAGTGTTAAGCGCTGTTGCCTTAACGTGAGGAGGTCCCGGGTTCGATCCCCGGCAGGGTTTGGAAATTTATAATTTCTGAATTTTCCCTGGTCTGGCCTGGTGGGAGGCTTCGGCCGTGGCTAGTTACCACCCTACCGGTAAAGACGTGCCGCCAAGCGATTTAGCGTTCCGGTACGATGCCGTGTAGAAACCGAATAGGGGTATGGGTTTAATATAACTGCCATGTCCCTAACAGGTTAGCCCGCTACCATCTTAAACTGCATCATCACTTACCATCAGGTGAGATCGCAGTCAAGGGCTAACTTGTAGTGGATAAAAAAAAAAGGTATCATAATATATACTATACTATCATACTCATACTAATATTATAAATGCGAAAGTGTGTTTGTTTGTTGGTTTGTCCTTCAATCACGCCGCAACGGATTAACGGATCGACGTGATTTTTGGCATGGATATAGTTGAGGACTGGAGTGACATAGGCTACTTTTTATCCCGGAAAATAGGATAGAAAATAGGAGGATTTTCCGCGGGAATCAAAAATACTTAAACCACGCGGACGAAGTCGCGGGCATCAGCTAGTATTAAATAATATAACTTTATTGTTATTATTGAATGCTATTTTATTCTCCTCCTCACTCCAACTCACCTTGGAGACTATCCAACGCCTTGTGGGTCACTAACCATAATTATTTATCTAATCTGTTTTATTTGACCTTGTTTAAAAAGCATTCTTTTTGTAACTAATTGTATAGTGAGATATGACACGTAATGAGTAATTTTATGTAGGTGCACACATGTGTACCTGGAACTGACTCATGATCATTACGAAGATATGAAGTATAAGAACTAAAAGAACGTTTATTGTAATATGATTGTAATGATTTTGTTGAGTTGGTAATTCTCTTATTTGATTTCAGGACACGTGAGACTGGCATATCCCCGCCTGTGGCCCGAAATGAAAGCGATTTAGACCCTGCTGCCAAATACCATGTGATTTCTCATGTCCAATATATTACGTAAGTTGTATAATGATGTATTGCTGCTTAATCTAGGCCAATCATTCAATTGTATCAAAAAGTCAATAGGTACCAATAAGTCTAAAGGAAGGCAAAATAGATGGTCAGGGAGAGGAAGTCCAGAGGAAGGTTAGGTTAGGTTAAACTAACAAACCCCTACCTACCATGTTATCATCATTTACTACAATGTGAGATCGCAATCTAGGGCAAACTTGTACCAAATTGAAACCAAAGTATTGTTTTTTTTTAATTTGTATCTAATGTTCTACATTTAACACGGAGATGTGACGTTGTTGGTAAAATGTTAATGTAAATGGTAAATGGCTAAAGGATGATAAAAACTGCATTGCTTGAAATCTACTCATGTAGTAAGCCCACCGTTCAATACACGATAAACATTGAACATATTATGTCCAATAAAAGATTTATGCTTTTTATTTCCTCTTCTTTAAACCAAATATTCTTACCTACTGGACTAGGTACATTTAAAATGATAATCAGGTTTAGAAGGATTTATTATACCCTTTGAAACAGCTATCGAGCCAGACCTTGAGCAAAAAATTTAATGTCACACGTTAATTGCACATGACAATGCTGCCAAACAATCATTATAATATAATACTAAGGAATATAGCAAGCTTGACCAAAAGTCAGTTGTACCACAGAAAGTTATCGTCATATTATGGCGCTGTGTTAAGCGCTATTGGTCCTGGGTTTGATCCCCAGCAGAGTCTTTTTGGGAATTTATAATTTCTGAATTTTTCCTGATCTGGCCTGGTGGGAGGCTGCGGCCGTGGCTAGTTACCACCCTACCGGCAAATATGTGTAGTCAGTATTCTTATATCAATAAAATTAAGGTTTTACGTCAAATTTTGATAAAAACTAGAAGTAGGGGTCTTTTGCAAACCAAAGTAGCTTTTTATGTGGTCAAATTTGAGTTTAACCTTAAGCACCTGTCGTACAATCGGCTCCAACTGTTACTAGCTGGTATACTGATTATTGCTCTTTATTTCAGTACATTTTTTTTCTGACTCAACTGCCTTCCGATCTTTATCTTTTTATTTTACCTCAGGTTCTCATTATTTCAATATTTATTATTTACACATTTTTACAAGCTTTTAGTTATTTAAAACTTGCAATGTTTGTGAATTTTTAAACAGTTATCCCCAACCGATTGAGCTAAAATTTTGCTTACACGTTTAGTTTGGATGACAATTGCACGGTTAGCAAAGTGACGTTATTCTATATCTAATATGGCGGAATCCCAAAGATGGCGGTTTAGAAAGAAAAAAATATTTACGTGACGTGTTTATGTATCAATCTGAATCGTTTGAGCCATTTGGAGAAGCCAATTACACATTATTGTACAATGTCAAGAAAATATCGTTTCGTTCAAATGGTAAACACAAAAGATTCATTAGCACTAACGAATGTAGATCTATATGCCTAAAAGATTGTAGAGTTTACCATGGGAATTTTTCTATTCAAGAAACCCTACAGGGTATCAACTTTTCTTTATGTAATGCATTTGCATCTTGATCATTTAGCATTTTTTTATACACCACTTTATATTATTCGATACTAGAAACTGTAAATATTAGATACAAATAAGAATTATGTAGGTACATTTGTAACTTTACGTCTTTACATAGCTTGCTCTTAAATGTTCTTATTTAAATCGAAGTAGGTACTCGTAAGTATGTATGCGGAAGGACGTGGGAACTCACCTCATTATTATCCCAATAAAACTCCTACCATTATTTGATTAATGGAAAGGGGTCAAGACCCTCAGTAATGAGAAATACGTCGCAGAGAGAGGTACTCGAAATTTTTACTATAGACTAAGTTATAGAGTTGAATGCAGAGTAAATGTATGTGTCACCATACATTTACTCTGCATTCAACTCGTGCGCGAACTATATGTCTAGCGCTATGAATATAAATAATGCAAGAAATAGCATAGCGTTTTAAAAGTTTTATAGTAAACGTTGAGTACAAAACCTAACTTACAATGCGGGTAGAAGACAAAGATCAAGAAAATAGTTACATTTGACCAATGCACTAAATTTAAGCATTTAAAATTGTACAAAATGATATTTAAAACAAAGATAAGACAACGCATTTTCCAGGAAAACTCGAAAAATATGCGTTTGACCTTACAATGTAACAGAAAAAATATCTGATGATGGCTAAAATGTTTAACGCCAAGTTAACGCTTGCCCGAGCATGCTGGGCGTGACAAATTTTGTTTGCATTCTGATGGTGTTTCGGTTGTAATTGATTTCCTAATGAAAACATCGCATTGTTCGGAACTACTATTTTGTTAATGATAAAAAGTTTCGGAGAACACTATTTTCATTTGTTTGCGGAAAGAAATTACATAACAGCTGATATTCCACTTACAAACATTACAAATAAGTACCACGATTGGTATCACTTAACTGTGAACTGTCTGTGTGTTAAAGAAAATTCGCTAGCTTGTTGGACATCCACTATTCATACATCTATAATTAATGTAGTAATAAAGTAATAAGTAATAAAGTTTGGATGGATGGATGGATGTATGGATGGATGGATGTTTTTTACTCAATCACGCCAGAGCAGCTGAACGGATCTGGATTACTTATATTCCGGAATAACGCATAGGCTACTTTTTATCCCGGAAAAATAAAGAGTTCCCGCGGGAACCAAAAAAACCTCAATCCACGCGGACAAAGTCGCGGGCATTAGCTAGTTAATAATAAAATGTCTAGCTCCTCAGTTGAGAACTGAGGCTGGTGGCATCACTTGAAATCATTTTATGACAAATTTTATGCCAAATATACGGAGTGTGGTTTCTGGGATGCTGGAAGCATTTTCACAGCGGCTTTTCATCTAACTGACCTGATCTTGGACACAGATCCCGCTTGCTCTGATTTAAATAATCTGTTAAATATTGTTTAATTGACTGGAACTGATTCGTCCATATCACGAAAGAAGTCCCCTAGAAGCATCACTGTAGTCGCATGCTGATGGAATTATTAACATAATATGTATAATAATTATTTATTATTTAGCTCCACCTATTATACCGTAGGACCTCTTTCGTGTCACGGACTACGTCTTATACTCGTATAACAGCTACTCGTCGTGCACATAGTATAACAGAGTACTCTACCTGGTTGAAGCCAGGTGAAGAATGAATGAAGTACCTGTTGAAGCATGAGAAAGGACACCGAAGCCGGGTGTAGGTAACAGCAGGACAGACAGCAGACTGGAACTAATCAGTTATAAGGTCATTCACGCAAAACGATAACAGTTACGAGTATAAACATTATACAGTTTAATACGTATCAGTTATTATTTCAGCTGGCATACCAAAGCTGGTGTTTGTTCACAGTTGAGTTAATGAATATTATGCGACTAATTTATTAAACAATATACAATACTGGTAGAGAAAAGGTATAATATAATAATACCACACAGTTTTAAATTTAGTAGAATACATAATAATATTATGTACCAATTAAGTTATTTGTTAAAATTTAGTTAGTTTTTGTGTGGTTCAATAAAGATTCATTTATTTATTTATTTAATATTATTTTTTATTAATTTATTCATATAAAAACAAAAAGTTACAAACTTAATCTATTTGGTGTCGCATAAACTCAACTGAGTTTTTCTGTACACCAACGAGCCCTCGACATTAGGTGGATTTGTAAATAATACATAAACTAATATAAAATTAAATGATTTCATAATTTCTGGTAGCTGCGGAATACCCCACGACACATTATGAGGAATAACAAATACGACCTCCTCCAGCTCATGATTCAGGGGAAAATAGCCGGCAAAAGACCACCTGGCCGTAGAAGAACTTGGCTTAAGAATTTACGCCAATGGTACGGGAAGTGTACCCGATTGCTATTCCGGGCAGCAGCGTCCTAGGTGCAGGTAGCCCTAATGGTTGCCAAGCTCCGATAGGAGATGGCACTAAAAGATGAAAGAAGAAGAGGAATACCCACAGTCCCTCAGTCTAATTGGAAATCGATCGATTTAGGAATTCATGTTTTGTATAAGTTTCAACCAACTATCATCGAAGAATCGAAATGTTATGCCAAACTTTTATGAAATAGTTTATTTTGTAACTCATTTTTATTTCTTTGCCCATAAAATATAAAATAGTAACATAAAGAACCGTTTTTTTTATGCTGGTAGTACCTACGATTTAATGACGCAGGAATTATTCTCAACTAAAATGCACCCAAGGGTCACCCAAATCAATGTGTGGTTTTTTCTAACGCCGGTTTGTTTTTCATAAAGGTACCTGATATCACATATACTGGAGTTTCAAATCCTGCTGTCACTATGCAAGAGAGCGAACCACACCGGACCTTTGCACGAATGTTCCATATACGGCGATAAGGAAGCAGGAAAGATGCTAAGGTAATCCTCTATTTGGGACATTATGAGATGTCACCGGTTTCCCATGATGAATTTCAATGAGATTTAATTTAAATGTAACTCTTCCCCTATATATATGTATAGCTTTAATAGGGATCATATAAGGTCAACAGATTTTTTAAATATTGTAAATTATTCTTAGTATGACCCAAGGAGTATAGTAAGTTTTAATAAATATAATAAAAGTAGTGTTTGGTTTGTGATCTCATATTATCATGAAACCTACCTAAAAAAATCATAATAATGTCATTACTCATTACATTTTTACTTACTCCTGTTCATCATTTCAACATTTTTTTAATCCGCTTAGAAATATTATTTTTATTTTAACAGGTTATTATTAAATCCACTAGGTCCAGTAGCTTATTTTGAATAAGCTAATGGACCTAGTGGATATAATAATTGGTCGTCTACATAATTTATTTATTTATTTATTTATTTATTTATTATTATTTATTATCTTCCAACTTATATCTATCCTTACAGGTATAACCTAATGCGATAATAATAGGTAATAATATTTACAAAGATTTTGTATAAGTTACCTCTCATCAGTTAACACACATTTGCTAATAAGCGAAATTTTCCCAACAGCGGCGGAATGTCTCTAGGCGCTAGTGAAGACTGGAGGACGGTACTATACACTATGACAGGTGAAACTGAATTATCAACAAAAGGTATCTTAGAATACTTCGCAGTCCTTAAAGACTATCTAAAAGAAGAAACAGCAAAATTAGAAAGAAAAAGTGGAGACATGGAAACAAGTGCAACACTTATAATAGGAATTGTATCAGTCATTCTAACTCTACTTATGTTTATTCTATACTGTGTCAAAAACAGAGATTCAACTGTTAAAATCCTTTCTTACTGTGGCTTAAGTAAAAATGGGTCTTTAGATATAGTTACCAATGAACTATCCCAACGTAAATCCAATGACGTAGATGGAGTGAGTGAGGATAAAGTATAACAGGCTAATATATACTCGTAGCTAGTTCGTATATTGTTAAAGTGTGATAAAGTTTTAAAATATTATTATTTGTATAATTATAGTCTGATTCTGTAGTTATTTGTATGATAATGAATAATTCTGTAATTGTTTTTATAGGTGTCTATAAAATTTACGATGTGAATTATGAATAAAGTAAGATTTGGTAACTGATGTTTCATTTAACGACAAAGGTACCTAGAAAATAGATAATTTTGCTGTATACGTAATAAACGTATACGTAAGGAATCTATTTTTCATCATACCTATTCGAAAAACGAATATTGGCTTCAGAGGATAGCGGGAGCAAAATGTAATTTTTAGGCCCATAGGACTTTTCATTTCTCTCTTCTGATTGGTCCGCGTTCGTGCTTGAGTGGCTGTTCACAGTTGTCTTCGACAAGTCACGTGATCAATTTGTTGATCGGATATATACGTCTTTACATTTTATGAATTTCGAACGGAATTATGGCTGCTAGTCCAAAGAGGAAATAATAATTTATTTGTGTTTTATTTAAACTTTAAATATACGTCTAAATAATGTCTATACATAGAAGGTTGATAGGAGTATCTTCTGGTTGGTCCGCGTTCGTGCTTCTGATTGGTGCTTAAACGTATAGGTAATGTCCATACATAGTAGGTTGATACTCCTAGCTTTTTCTCATACTTACGTAATGATGAAAATAGTGTGTGTCACTCGGGGCCAAATTTTTTGTTCTCGGGCGGCGTATATTGAATTCCTCGCTACGCTCAGGATTCTACTTTAGTACTATAGACTCCTTCACTTCGCTCTGAATTCAAAATAGCGCCCTCGGGGAACAAAAATATTCTTTGGCCCCATATAACACAAATAACTATTACCTATATGGTGGCTAGACTATATTATATACCTACTGATATTGATCATCATGGTTCAACTACAACAACTACTTACCTAAGGTTGCACTTTTGCATGTAAAATTATATTTTCATCATACCTATTCGAAAAACGCATATTGGCTTCAGAGGATAGCGGGAGCAAAGTGTAACTTGTAGGCCCATAGGACTTTTCATTTGTCTCTTCTGATTGGTCCGAAGTCACGTCATCAATTTGTTGATCGAATATACGACTGTTCTGATTGGTCCGAAGTCACGTGATCAATTTGTTGATCGGTTAAACGTCTTTACATTTTATTTAAAGTTTAAATATACGTCTAAATAATGTCTATACAATTACATAGAAGGTTGATAGTATTAAATCCAAACACGGTTTATCCATTATAATACTTTAATTAACAATTATTTACACAGACACACGTCAATAGCGTTACGCCATAGTCAATCCCGCTCTAGAGCAGTGTTGCCAACCTAGATTAATCAGGCAATGATACCATGTACGAATCGTTTTTAAGTTTCCCTCTAACAGTTCGGTCATCCTGACCCATAACTTCGTCCCGAAGTTGACATAATTCGAACACTTAATTAAAATCACGATGATTGCTGATGCTACTCTGCCATTTGTAGTATTAACGCTGGCCTTTAACGCCTGACACTCCAATGTTAAAGCACTGGCATTATAAACCTTACCAAGTACAGTTTACAGATAACAAGACTATGTTTTAGGTTAAAAGAGCATCAGTCTCCATCGTCTTTTCGCGTTACAAAACATTACCTAATAAGTAAATATGGATTTATCACCCATAACACAGCTCATCATAATATTATTCTAGATAAGTTGACTCTGGTGAATTTAATGACAATTATTAATCTTTAGGTAATAATCAGTGAAATGGTAGAAACTAACTCTGTCTGGTCTATAACATCATACACTTGCTTACTCTTAACCCAAAGTTTCAATTGTATAAGTAATTCGTAACAATTTCGACATTCTCACGGAAATGAGAACACAATCATTCGATTGAATGATAAATAAGATTCTTATAGTCTACTGGTGTACACCTATAATTAGTTTTCCTATGAGTATACTCATGTTCACTTTGTTACTTTCCAGAATGGTTATTATTACTCACTTGTTACAGTTAATTATACTTTCCTCTTTACACATGGCATAAATGACAAATACCTTCTCTGTAAGCCTTAGCCAGGCTAGCTCATGTTACAATTCACCCCCAGAACTTTATCTGACAATCGATTACAATTGGTTACAAAACTCAATAAAACCCGAAGACCTGAGCTACGTTCTCTATAATGAGCGATTTTGTATATTTCGCACATACTCCATCTATTGAGCAAATCTCTACGTTCCCTAATTTCATGTAAAATTTCAAAAGCACCTTATTCCCACCGGAAGAATAGATTTACCTTATACCGTGGCCCTGCATTGTATTGTTCGTTTTAAGTTAACACAACAGGCAACTCAACTGCCCGGTAATGCCTTTATCAGCTCTTGCCAAATTTCAACGTTTCGTAAAACCGAACTCAAATGTTGATACTATTCAATACAACATACCTTGGCATGTGCTTGGCAACTCATATCATTTTGATTTGTGCAGTCGTGATAGTGTGGTGAGAACGTATATAATATAATATCATAATATAAATATAATATAATGTTAATAAAATATAAATGTGTAGTAGTGTACCTACTTGGTAGTTCAATATTTTTGTAATTTACTTTTCACTGTTCCTCCTCAATCTAATTATGGTATTCATATCACTTTTATGAATGAATATCCCAAGGAACATCATAGAGCGAGTCTCTTTACAAGATAAGTAAATCTCTTTACACGATATGTTGTTACATCGCTCAACCTGCATAGAAATATTGTTACTCTCACATGAATCTTAGTGAACCCCAAATGGCATCAAAACATACCACCGATATAAATCGCATCCCATAACTTGACCCAAAATGGCGGTCGTCTGCGCAGGTACATCGTACTACAGAACTATGGTATGGAACGTATGTTAACGTGCGGCCCCTCGCGGCGCACCTCATAACGCACATCATTTGACACCCGAAATGTGTTACTTACTGTGCATAGCTCAACTTACGCGGCGGTTATATTACTTGTTTGCCACTCAGTGCCTCGCATTTAAAACAATAGTTGAAATCAGTGAATACCATCTGCATATTTTACAGACCTATTAAGCCTTTATGTCACCTAAACGTGACACTCACTGAACTGTATTATCATCACCGCGCTTTCGCCTGAAAAACACAGCTGTTTTGCTACTTGCTTACTATCATGCCCCCAACGGCGAGTAATAGTTTACCTGTACTAATCTGACTAGCCCCGCGGGCAATTTATCTAAGCTTTGCTTTATTTTGCAACTCTCGCTACCGGAAATCGAAACGTAGCAGCCCCGCAGGCTAGACTTTCGAAGTCTACTGGCACCATGGCCCCTATTTTCCACACCAGCGATATATTCAAAATGTTGTAAAATATAAGAGGTACGGAATTAACTTACATGAGCGGTGAGCCCCACGGGCAAGGAACAACCACATGAGTTATGCGGTCAGCGTACAGCTCCACTGGTAACTTACTTGTGATTCACCATCTGCTCATCAGAATCCGATAAGCTTTACATTCCAGCCCCGAGGGCGCTAATGTCCACACTTGAAAGTATATCATATAAGCCCCGAAGGCGAGGTGTGTCGGCCCCGAAGGCAAGGTTCATCGGCCCCGAAGGCAAGGTACGTCGGCCCCGGAGGCAAGGTTCGTTAGCCCCGAAGGCAAGTGCATTGGCCCCGAAGGCAAGTGAGTTGGCCCCGAAGGCAAATGCGTAGGCCCCGAAGGCAAGTGCGTAGGCCCCGAAGGCAAGTACGTAGGCCCCGGAGGCAAGTCCATTGGCCCCGAAGGCAAGTACGTAGGCCCCGAAGGCAAGTACGTCGGCCCCGAAGGCAAGTACTTTGGCCCCAAAGGCAATTGCGTTGGCCCCAAAGGCAAATGCGTAGGCCCCGAAGGCAAGTGCGTAGGCCCCGAAGGCAAGTCCATTGGCCCCGAAGGCAAGTACGTAGGCCCCGAAGGCAAGTACGTCGGCCCCGAAGGCAAGTACGTAGGCCCCGAAGGCAAGTACTTTGGCCCCAAAGGCAATTGCGTTGGCCCCGAAGGCAAGTGCGTTGGCCCCGAAGGCAAGTCCATTGGCCCCGAAGGCAAGTACGTAGGCCCCGAAGGCAAGTGCGTAGGCCCCGAAGGCAAGTGCGTAGGCCCCGAAGGCAAGTGCGTAGGCCCCGAAGGCAAGGTGTGACAACCACAACGGCTAACTGCCCTTTACTGAAAAATAATTTAAATTATACTGAAGGCAGTCTGTGTGAAGTAGCCCCGCAGGCATGTGCTGTAACACATAATATAACTCCTCAGGCATGTTCTATCAGCTGTGTGCCCAGCAAGCTGATCCGTTACGCAGTAGGCATACGCTATACGTACTGCAGCCCCTTAAGATATGCGCTCTGTCGCCCCGGAGGCGTGTGCTATAATTTGCGTTGGAGCCCCTTAAGACATGTGTTCTGTATCCCCTTAGGCATGTTGGCTTATCTGCACTGTAGCCCCTTTAGGCATGTTTTGAAACTTACCAGTAGCCCCGCAGGCATATGCATGAATTGGCACTGAAACCCCTTAGGCGTGTCTTACCACTGAGCCATAGGCCCCTGTTAGGCATTTCCCTGAAACTAATCTGCAACCCTGCAAGTCAATGTATTAGTTTGTACTGAAGCCCATAAGGCATGTTACATTTACTGTTCTGTACTCTGCACTGTTCTGCCGTGCAGCCCTGCGCCAATATGTGTTAATTTGTATGAAAGCCCCTTAGGCATGTGACATATACAGTAAGTGTACCCCACTTTAGGTATTTAGCTAAAACTGATCTGCTGTGCAGCCCTGCTGGCGCATGCATCAATTTGTTCTGAAGCCCCTCAGGCATGTGACATTTACAATAAGTGTACTTCACCTTTAGAAATTTTCCTGAAGCTGACCCATGGCCCCGCAGGCATATTTATTTCTATTTTGTTTTTACCTCAACAAATATCAAACCAAATTATCACAAATGAGTCACTCCCAAAATACTGTTATGTTCTCATATTATACACCCTGTTCATCTCAACCATATGAATTATTTGCAATATTATCATTACCGGTCCACCAGTACCATTCCACCCCGACATCCTCTTTATTTTTTTTTTTTCTCCAGAGTATCATTTCTATATTCAACAGCCGGGCTTTAACTCCCAAATTCATAAGAAACAATTTTACTCTTCTCAGACCAGGGCGCGTTTGGAACCCTCGCAACTTTAGTTCTAAGATACCTATGTTAATCATCACCACCACGTCTTATACTTTGTATACTTGACGTTCATTAAGTGTACTGTGTAAGTACCAACTTTGAATAAATATATTTTGACTTTGACTCTTTAACTATAAAAGTTAAATCTTACACTTTGTATCATTCTTGAAACTCCTTGCACCATATAAGATGACTATAAATAAATCTCCTTGCACTAAAAGGTGCCATTGCCTTTTACAAACTTGACAATCTCCTTTGTTTTCCTTCTAAACAATAAATGATAATTTTCCATTTTCAATAATTTGGCATCCTCCTTTATTTTTCCTCGAAACAAAATGATGACTTTCCTTTTGCAACAATGGACATTCTCCTTTTATGTTTCCTTTTGTTTTTCCTCTTTGACTAAACTTTAGTCACTAAAGAGTCCTCATCCATTACGATTAAATTGGAATTTACCAAAATTACCACTTAGTTCTTTTTGCATTTATTTGCTTACATGACTGCAAGATATGCGGTCCATATTATGTTAATAATAATTCTGTCTTTAATCAACATAGACATGATTCCATACCATTGTTTTCAAGGTGCAGCCACCACCATAATATAATATGCCACTAGCTTTTTGGTCTTGGCCAGAGAACATTGCGAAGACCACACTAAAACTCAAGAATTAATTTATTAATTACACCTGTAAAATTAAAAACATTATTATCTTGGCAAAACCTCGGCTATCTTAACAGACATAAGCCCGTACATAGCACCATAACCATGCTACCCCATGTGTGAGCACAATCACCGATGTGACATTTCTATCTTCCTTCAGTCTCTCCGCATAATGAGAAGTCGAGTTCAGGTTTAATTATGGCCACGTGCTCAGGCACTAAGGTACAACAGCTCCAAACAGCTACTGTGAATCACTTGACATACAACAGACTCATTAAATACTTAATAAAGTTAGTCTACCTGGGTCTCGAAACCCATCATATCACCATCATCATAATTTACACCCAAATCTGCTAACCCATTTATCATCCACACAGATTTGATATTATTTCAATTCACATTTTTCAAACAAATGTATCTATGCCCCACAATCTTTTAAAATGTACTTACTCAGTTGTATAGTTTTAGCCCTTCAAACATTCAAGTATTCATACTAACTCCGGCATACTCATACCAGACGGCTATATTAACTGAGTATCCGTTCCTCTACAAATGACAAATGCAATTTTCACTTGTAAAGACCTTTAATGGGTTATACTTGCTTTAATGGAATGTACAATATTACAGTTACTTTTGACCTCTGTTCATTTAATCAAACAATATTAGGTATATATGATTCACATAAATAACTCTCAGAATAAATTGAATATTCACTCTCTATTTAAGTACAAGATTATCAATTAAACTAATTTCCAACTGAATAAATTAGTAAATACCTCTTCAATAATTTACATATACCATGTTATGTAGTCGACCAACTATCATACCAACCTATTATAGCGTTGACTTAACTCTTTAAATATCTCACAGGTAGATCATGTTATGAACTACCTACCAGTGTAATTCATTAAGATCTTTCACATAAAACTTAGATACTTAAGTACTTAATGTAAGCAAGTACAACCTGCAAGTACTTACTTATCTCCCTCTGTAGGTATGGTCTATCTATTTATTATACTAGTTATCTTTAGACCTTTAGTCCGCCAACCCGCATTGGATCAGAGTGGTGGGTCTAAGCTCTAATTCCCTCTCTCCTATGAAAGTGGAGGCCTGTGCCCAGCAGCGGGACGTTAATGGGCTGTAGTGGTAAATACCTTTACTTATGACCTTTAATCATTTCTCTCAATTATATAGGTATTTTAACTAACTCATTCCATGTACCTAAACACAGTACAACTAGGCAAATGCTCTAACTGAATGCAAATGGTAAACTTACCTAATTCCCAGATAGGATTAGATTATACAACCTTATTTATTCGCTGTGACCTTTGGTAATTTGTATGCAAGTACTTGATAAGTAAACTATTCCATTGATACCTCTTTTTAAATTTCCATGCCAACTTTCCAATGCAATTCCGATTGCAACAGGCACGCGTCGTCGTGTCGGTTCCCGACACCGATGCAACCAAGAATGTACCAACCCTCGTAGGTATTTAAGTACTTACGATCATTTCACAATACGACACATTATTATCCTTCTTGTATTTTATACACTTAGTTCACCTTCCGTCATGACGAAAATTATTAATTCTTTTCTTTTTTTTTTCTTCACGTATTACGTCACGGTCATGGCGTCATCTCATACTATAACATCTTGAATTACAATTTGTACCTTTTTCAGGATAGGTCCGGATAAACAATTAATTAGCACGTGAAATACATGATCCCACTTCTGAGATATTAAATCCAAACACGGTTTATCCATTATAATACTTTAATTAACAATTATTTACACAGACACACGTCAATAGCGTTACGCCATAGTCAATCCCGCTCTAGAGCAGTGTTGCCAACCTAGATTAATCAGGCAATGATACCATGTACGAATCGTTTTTAAGTTTCCCTCTAACAATAGGAGTATCTTCTGATTGGTGCTTAAACGTATAGGTAATGTCCATACTTATTAGGTTGATACTCCTAGCTTTTTCTCATACGTAATGATGAAAAATAGTGTGTGTCACTCGGGGCCAAATTTTTTGTTCTCGGGCGGCGTATATTGAATTCCTCGCTACGCTCAGGATTCTACTTTAGACCCCTCGCTACGCTCGGGATTCTACTATAGAATCCTTCACTTCGCTCTGAATTCAAAATAGCGCCCTCGGGGAACAAAAATTTTCTTTGGCCCCATGTAACACAAATAACTATGCCAGATTGGATTGCCTTTGCAATAGGTCAGTATCGTATCCAGATGTGGATTGCGATCTTTGGGTTAGAGCATGGCATAGTAGCAAACCGAAGCAGGCGTAAAAACACTCCCACTTGAGGATTTAATGAAAGAAAAAAAAACATTTATTACCATAATTTTACACCCAAACATACATACAATAGCTTAAAGTAGGTATGTGTTAAAAAACGTTAGCAAGAAACTATCAACCCCTAGGTTCAGTTGCACAGAATTTAGCAACCCAAAATAGCTTCTTTAGCTGGTCAAATTTAACGTTAACGAGAACCACCAGTGGTGCTTGTGATTTGAAAACATAACCTTTGCACTTATCACATTGCTATTCGAGTATCTTCATAATAATATGACTAATACTTTCTCGGTACACTAAATATTTGATATCTATCGATTTGGGCCTTTTCAATATCACGCTTGCTCTAATACTATTATGCTTTAAAGGTGAAGGAAAACTCGCGAGGAAATCTGTATGCCTGAAAGGTCTCCGCAATGTTCTCAATGGTATGTAGCCTGCCAATCCCAACTTGGCCGGCGTCGTGATCTGCGGCATAAAATCTCCTCATTTTGAGAGGAGACCTGTGCTCAGTAGAGAGCTGGCGATGGGCTGTTGTGTGGTACTGATCAACGGGAAGATAACCGCACCTGAGGAGCCACCGAATCTCTTCCATTAATTTTGAAGTTAAGTTAAAAATACCTACCATAAATGTTCCTGAATAGGCTTTGACGCTTAATTAGAATACACACCTTGATAGTTTGCTGCTGGAGCAGTGAAGGCTATGAGAATTTTGAAGGCAATATTATTCAGTAACTTCAAGCATATACTTATTTTTAACCATAAAATACTCGAAGTTCAGTAAGTACTATTTGATTTTATTTGCAAACAAACGTAACGTTAATGTGAAACCGCCGATAGTGACGACAAGTCAATATGGACATCCGCTAAATGGCGAGTTGACGAAATTTTCTGAGAGCCCGTTGGAAATTTAGAGGGGGTGCTGTAACATCATTAAGTATGACGTTTCTCTTCCTTCCTATAGACACATCCTGCCAGTCGCTAAGTGGTGGTTTCGGATGTTTTATCTTTCTTTAATGTCGTTAAACAAAGTTAGTATATAAATTATACAATAGCATTTGTTTTATGTAATATAATATCCTATTAAACAGGGGATTCTGCCGAAGTTAACTACTAGGTAAAATTATTGGCGGGAATGTAAAAGTATTAAAAAAAGAAAAGATGCATAAAAAGCTTACAGTGTCGATTTTATAATAATAATGATCCTTTTTTATGAGTTATAGTAAAAATTCATATATCGGAAGTAGCAACCAAACAAGACTGATCCATCTTGGGATGCTTAATTAGAGTAGGTCACGCAGAAGCTCCGCTTTGTCATGTTGTCATGCAAACTTTCAGCTTTCGTCCAGCACTTCATCAAAATTTTCCATAGCCTCTCAGTTCGAAATGGTTAAGAACCAGAGAGTCGGTACTGACTTACTGCAATCATCCACCAGTTACCACTTGCGGCTAACGCACGGGACATTGCGACCCGACCCGCGAATCTAACTTCGCGCGCGATTTGCAATTCGAATTTTGAACGTCTCTGTGATATCGATTCAAATATTTGACAATAGTTTTTTTTAATTTATTTTTATTATAATTTATTTTAATTTCTAATAAGTTTTTAAATGAAAACTCATTAATTTGTTATCTTTTAATTAATTCAAATGAGCAATAAAAACTAACTTGATATTTTTAATCTTGATATAAATGATTGAGTAGTTAGTGATGAAACTTGGTTGTGAATTAAACTGGTAAGTTCTTTTTTTAATATTGCGCATAGGTTACTAGGTTATAGGCTATAGGTAGTGTTGCGTAAAATTTGTGGCGTTTTAAGAACATTCAAATATCACAATTCGCAATCAATGCGAAAGTAAAAGTTCGGTAGGTACTCAATTAAATTTTTGCGATTCGATTGCGATGTACCTACCTATTTTGCATACAACACTAATTTTGCAAGCCCAATTCAATTCACAAAAATAGTGTTACGACTGCTAAGATTAGAGAAGTATAAAAAAACAATTATTGTCGTTCATGCTTTTAGTTACCTATTCAGTATTCACTATTTTAATCACAAACAGTCATGGTTAACTTGAGATTTGGTTTTTACTTACTGGTTTCCTACCACCACCACCACTATTAACGTCCCACTGCTGGACACAGGCCTCCACTCTCATAGAAGAGATGGAATTAGAGCTTAGACCCACCACGCTGCTCCAATGCAGGTTGGCGGGCTTTAACGACTATTATCATGTAAGTGATAATAACCGGGGCTGACGGCTTGACGTGCTCTCCGAGGCACGGAGGTGATACACCGCCGACTTCCTAACTCCGGGCTACTACTGAGAATTTCTGGTCAGAAAAACCCAATACTCAATTATGGCCCGACCCGGGACTCGAACCCGGGACCTCGTTGGCCGCAGTCGAACATGCCAACCACTAGACCAACGACCCAGTTTACTTACTTTACTTGTTCCCTACTTATGTATAATCTCTACACTGTGCTTGTGCCTCTTTTAAATATTGTTTCAAAATGTTCTTCATAAAGTCATGCGTAATGTAAAGGCAAGTAAAATATTATTTGGGAACTAGGTCTTAGATTTTCACGAAAAATGCACATGTCCTTTTAACTGTACATATCAAGTCATATTAGCTTGCATAATAGAGAAAAGTACTATCAAAATCAAACCCTTTGGATGCATAAAGGAAAGATTTTGATAACTTTTAAATCACGCGGATGAAGCCACGGAATACGTAGTTGAGGAATAGGAAAGACCTCATTAGACATTAATATAATCATAATTCATAACGGTTGACAACCAGAATACTAATGAGGCACCTATTTTCATGGCATTGGCCATACAAAATTCGTTATTATTTTCAAACAATCGTTCGCGTACCTACATGTACCTAAGTGCTACGACCGTAAATGCCTTATGCCAGCTCATCCGCAAACATTTTCAGGACGTCGTCTCACTGTAGCTACGCTGTATGGATAATAGATATATTTCAAGAGGAATCCTAGTATGAAATTCTTTGTTATAGGCATATAATAGGTTCTTATTATTATACCTTACATTAATGGTATAATATTATCAGTACAGAAGTAATGCTGAATGACCGTCTTACAATCGTTTAACTTTATCGAAGCCACGGAATAGGTAGTTAATGAATAGGAAGTACCTCATTAGACATTAACATAATTTCATAATTCACACAATAATAATTCATAACGGTTGACAACCAGAAGCCCAATTGTCTAAGCAAATCGTAAACATTTGACAGCTTAAAACGTATAACTCGACTTGTTTAAGGAGTTCATACATGCTTTTTGACGTGCATGCATCTATGAACTCCTTAAATGGGTCGAATTATACGTTTGACAAACGATTACGATTTCCTTACACAATCGGGGGGCAGAATACCTGTTGATTTTCAGAGAAGTTACTTACGATTGTGAACGATTTTATTCGTTGTTAAACTTTTAAAGTAGGTATAGTTATCCAATAGGTAATAATCAATGATGTATCCAAATATATCATTGGGTTACTATTAATTTTATCATAAGCAATTCATGCAATAAAAATATATGAGGTAATAACGTAAATATTAATAACGAAGAATAATAATAACCATTATATTTTAATATTTTTTGTTAAGAGGTATATACCTACTACTGTTATTTCGTTGGTAATTGGTTGCGCGATTTAATGTCTTAAATGAAATTTTTTTATTTCAATATTCTTTTAGTACGTAAGTTAATATGAAGAAAAACAGCTTGCACGAATAGTGGATGGTATATTATTATCATAGACCAAGATCCCTTAGGAATTTTTGGGGATGTGCTTGATAAAGTCAAACGTTTGTAAGGCGGTCATTCAGCGTTACTTCTGTACTTACTGATAATATTACCCTTAATGTTCATACTAGGATTCTACTTGATCTATATCCATTATCCATACAGCGTAGCTACAGTGCGACGACGTCCTATAAATGTTTGCGGATGAGCTGGCCTAAGGCCTTTACCGTGCCTTTACGGTCGTAGCACTTAGGTACATGTAGGTACGCGAACGATTATTTGAAAATAATAACGAATTTTGTATTGCCAATGCCATGAAAATAGGTTAGGTATTATTAGTTTTATGAGGTAAATGTGCCAATTTCTGCTCAGTTGGTATAATTCCTCCCCTGTCCCGCCAATATACCGCCACTGTTAGATTTTTCTTTATGATATTTTTAAACGTCTGTATTGACCAATTGTTGGTAGACTCATCCGTACGCTGTGCATTATTATCTATTATTTTCAAAATTTTACTACTTTGTCGGCGTAGGTAAGTATATATAATATGTAAACCTACCCATGCCAAATTAAAACTGTACTATTACTTATTCTGTTAGTTGGTACTAAGGACCTCTAAGCTAAGCCGCGGATAGACAGAAAGACGGACGGACATGGCGAAACTAAGGGTTCCTTGTTGACTACGGAACCTTAAAAAACCTATAAAACTACGTGCACTTATAGTTGTGGGCATCAGATTCTTAATTTGTACCAGTGCGGCGTTTCAAAAACTTGTTTAAAAGATCTACAATCTTACAAACAACTTATCTGACCCGGTGGTCAAAATTGGAACTAATTCTTGTGCCTGTTTATTTTTTGTTTTTATTTTATTTTTCATAGATACTAGCGACCGTCATCGGGTACAGCTATGTTTGTCGGACTATAGGTACAATACATTTTCATATGATATTTTTTTTTTGAATTCCTCGTGTTTGATGTAGCTTATGCTACGAGCGGAGTTTAATTTGTAATTAAATGCGCGCAGCGAGGCGTGACCGTGCTGCATTTATGGGCATATCTTACTTATTTAGCGGCACTGTTTTTTGTCAAGTACGAAATCTTTATGTTATTACTAGACTAGATGATTTCCGCGACTTCGTACACGTGGACTAAGGTTTTTTCGATTCCCGCGGGAATTCCTTAATTTTCCGGGATAAATAGCCTATGTCCTTCCCCAGGATAATACATATCCCTGTACCAAATTTCATTAAAATCGGTTGAATAGGTGGGCCGTGAAAGCGTAGCAGACAGACAGACAGACACACTTTCGTATTTATAATATAAAAATTAGTATGGATATTATCATATTATGGATATTTTTCACGCTTCCATGTAGCGACGGTCTTTGGTACCTTCTATGGCCTGTATTACTACCAAGACTAACATCAGCTAAGAACAAGTTCTCTATCTAAGGCCTGAACTTTCGTTGGTCTGTTTTCATTTAGACCAAATTAAAGGACTACGCGTTGTCGTCAGAACAGAACACTTTGTTTGCGCTAGAGGAACGATAGAGGAATAGGCTGTCGCCAAGAGTCTGAATATTCCCACGGACGCACGACAATTCAGCGTTGTACCTACTATAAATATTCCCACTGATGTACAAGCAGTCCAACGACAACAGCGTTGGACTCTGAATAACCCACGGACTACCGCCATCATACTAAGATTACACATGCGAATGTGTTTGTTTGTTCATCAATAACGCCGCAACAGAGCAACTGATCAACGTGATTTTTTGCATGGGTACAGTAATTGAGGTCCAGAGATAGTGACTTATGCTACTTTTTATCCCGAAAAAAAAAGAAGTTTCCGTGGTAATTAAAAACTTATTCCACGCGGATGAAATCGCGGACATCAGCTAGTTGGATTTTCAAAACACTGCGTAGGAGTTGAAATATGTCGCTCTACGCCAATTAAGCTCCTGAAGTATTGTAAATTAGGTAGTTGTTGTTTAAGGCAGTTTTTGTAAACTCCTAATTACTCGAATCAAGCAAGTTCAAGTTAACCTAATTGGCTTCTATACGGTAAGGTACCTACTGGATTTCTTAGCGTTAATTAAGGCTTTTTTGGCGATTTTACACACATAGATATAAAATGGTTTTTCCTCAAAGAAGGAATTCCCATTTAAATTTTTCATGAAACCGGATGTGTTTTTTTTGTATGTTGGTTCAGGCGTACTGTACGATAAAGACTGGAACACATTACGAACGACGGAAATGTGCTGAACGTTCATAGAACTTAAACTTACTACAAGGAAAAGGATAAAGGCGCTTACAACGCGCATACGTGGGGCCCGACGCGGTAATATTATGTCAACAGTTCCTTTGTGTTGCTGGTCGATAACTCGTACGCGCGCGTGTTATGTTATCTCCCCGTGCAGTTGCTGTCGTGGCGCATTTAGATCTGCAGGGCTAGCATGGGCCGGAGATAAAAATTTTATCCCCCGATTTTATCCACTGACAAGGGATAAAATTAACTTATCCACTTCTCAGAGCACAGCAACAGGGGAGAGGAGAAGTTTATCCCCGTTTGAAATTTCACGGGGACTCGGGGGACTATTTATCCACCGTTATTTAGCGTTTTTATTTATTTATTTAGGAATAAAATTTTTATCCTTTCCTCGGGGAGAAGATTGTCTCGGCCCATGCTAGGGGGCCTGTTGTCCCAAAACAAGTCCCAAGACACTTGGATACAATTCTCCGGGGTTTAGTCGACTTGAGTGACATAGGCTACTTTTTATCCCGGAAAATGAAGGAGTTCCCCCGGGAATCAAATAAACTTACCACGCGGACGAAGTCGCGGGCATCAGCTAGTGATAAATGATTTATTTATTTCAAGATAGTTAATTCAAGACTCTACCAGTGGTTCAGAAAATCATGATAGGTACCTATCTCTGGACCTTTTTTTCGGTAATCGGTTGAAGAATTTAGGCGCTATGCTATAATAAACAACAACAAGACAAACAAGCACATTTTCAAGAATTATGAAAGATTACATAAACAGCCGTAGAGATGATGCTATCTCATCCTAATGGCTTCCCTTACGACCTTGCAAAGGCTGTCATTCCATTGTTGCCCAACTTCACATACTTACAGCGTAATTGCACTAGGTACCTATTGTACACAGCTCAGATAATTGACGTTCTGGTACGTTCCCTGTAATGGACCAAAATTGTCAACAAAATTACATGGCTGAGAAGTTTTAGTTGACTGGCATCTAATTATTTCAACAGGCATAATTCATCAAAAAATGGCTAGCTCATAATACGTTTTTTGGCTATTTTAGTGAGCATCGACTAAGTAAATAGCGTGTTGAACAAAAATGACCAATCACCGCAAGGCGCACGTCCGTAACGCAGATAGGTAGGCATTTATTTTTGTTGTAGGTTTTACTAGGTCCATGACTTATTGCTTGGCCTGTAGTGGCACAAACATCCATAACTATGCATAATATGCAGCTATGTACATAGTTTCTGGTGGGAGGTTTCGGCCGCGGCTAGTTACCACCCTACCGGCAAAGACGTACCGCCAAGCGATTTAGCGTTCCGGTACGATGCCGCGTAGAAACCGACTAGGGGTATGGGTGTAATTTAACTGCCATACCCCTAACAAGGTGCCCGCTACCATCTTAGACTGCATCATCACTTACCATCAGGTGAGATCGCAGTCAAGGGCTAACTCGTAGTGGATAAAAAAAAACCGGCCAAGTGCGAGTCGGACTCGCGCACCGAGGGTTCCGTACAAACCTGTAGTAAGTTTTAAATTATTAAAAAAAAAACTACTTACTAGATCTCGTTCAAACCAATTTTCGGTGGAAGTTTGCATGATAATGTACATCATATATTTTTTTTAGTTTTATCGTTCTCTTATTGTAGAAGTTACGGGGGGGGGGGGGGGGGGGGGGGGGGGGACACACATTTTACCACTTTGGAAGTGTATCTCGTGCAAACTATTCAGTTTAGAAAAAAATTATATTAGAAACCTCAATATCATTTTTGAAGACCTATCCATAGATACCCCACACGTATGGGTTTGATGAAAAATTTTTTTGAGTTTCAGTTCTAAGTATGGGGACCTCCAAAATTTATTGTTTTTTTTCTAGTTTTGTGTGAAAATCTTAATGCGGTTCACAGAATACATCTACTTACCAAGTTTCAACAGTATAGTTCTTATAGTTTCGGAAAAAAGTGGCTGTGACATACGGACGGACACACAGACAGACATGACGAATCTATAAGGGTTCCGTTTTTGCCAAATTTGGCTACGGAACCCTAATAAAGAAATAGTGCAAACGATAAAGGGATTATATCCCCACGAGCTCAATTAAAGGCGTCGCGCAAGAAAATCTCCGAGTTACTGGAGCTTCTCATTACGCACAGAGTGTGACTACCGAGTGGGTTTTAGTGGCTAGGAATCCCACAAAACCTGATCTCTGCCACCCGAGATTGGGTATCTTAAGGAGATTTCCTCCATGTCAAAAAAGAGGTCCATGACTAATTATAGTAGAATTCAGACTTTTACGAACAGCAACGGCATTTTACAAACGTTCACTAAAGTCATGATTGCAAAATATATCTGTTTGTTCGCCGATTACAAAATGTTGCGGCAATTTATGAGGATTCAGATAGTGAGAAGAACAGGGATATCATGTATTATATAGAAATGAGCTACGCCAAAAGACTGGCTTCATTGTCTCTTCATGAATGATGTTGAAGCTTCACCTTCTCGACCTTCGTTCTGGACCTCTTTCGCTACCTTCGGACTTCACGCTTCACAGAAACCCTCTAGGCGTAAAACAGACAAGACTGCGCGGAGTTAGGGTAACCAGACTTAGCTCTGAACTCAATCTACATTTTGCTTAAGATAACCTTCGCAGATTGTAGTTTGTTCACAAGCATAATTTCGACAATTTCCTTCGAAATTTCGCAATCAGTATGAACACCGTGTGGTTAAGTAAGTACTTAGGTATTAATTATTGTAGGTTACCTACTTACCAAATGTAAAGCATAATATTATCTCCTAGGCTACCTACTCAATACGGCTATACGTACAGTGCAGGCTATACCTATACCTAGGTACATGCCAATGTTTATTTGTCAGTTCATCAGTTATTAATACTTATTAATTTCAGGTTAAAGAATTTAGTTTCTCAAAGAATTGTTACTTGATTAACTTAAAGAGAAAACAATAATATTACAATATAAATATTTCGACAATCAGATACAATTAGGTATATATATTGAAAACAATACAATAGAAATTAAAGCTAGCTAGCCTAACCTAATTACTATATAAATCATGCCCGCGTGGAATGGTGGCGAGAATACTGGCTGCATTTCCGCGCTGGACAGCCAGGCTGATCCTTTGCGCGAAAAATGAGCCAGCCCTTCTGTCACCATGAGGCAATCAACCGCGGTGAAATATCTCGCAAAAAATTTTTGGCACTAAGACTCCACGGCCCCAGGGTCTCCACGGCAAACGGAACAAATATGTAACTCGACTCTATGAGAGAGGCATACTTCCGCCGTTTGCCGGTTTCAGCCTTTTCTGCTGCGGCTCCCGGCCTTGATATATTATGTTATGATAGATTTAGAAATATAATTATATTATATTTCTAAATTTACCCTCAAAAATTCACTATAACTCCGGTTATAATTATTATTGTAGGTATAACTTACTTTCTTAATAAATCATTCAAATAAATAGGTAGGTATTATAAATGCGAAAGTGTGTCTATCTGTCTGCTGCGCTTTCACGGTTCATCTTTTCAACCGATTTTGATGAAAAGTACAGAGATGGGTTGCAACCCGGGAAGGACATCAGCTACATTTTATCTTGGAAAAGTAAGGATCCCACGGGAATAAAAAATAATAATCCACGCGGACGAAGTCAGACCCGTTTTTTTAAAACCGAAATTCACTTTATTACGTATTTTAATGATTGGAACATATTATTTTATGGATTGGAGGGTATCATCCACTCACGTCAGCGAATCGGTGACCGAATTTTGTCGGCAAAAAATTAAACTTACCTACAGATTGCAATATTGAAACGCTCACACTCTACAATAATTCGTCAAAAACAAAATCGGCTGATCCGAATGTCGGTGGAAATTGAAAGGATCGGTAATTTACCTACCTATATTATAAAAGCATGACGCGGGGGGAGGCCTATAAGCGATCTGCTTGTGATAGGGTTTAGCCGTAGGCATATTTTCAAGAATAAAATAATAGTTCTTGCTAGGCTGTTTTTTAAGAACGATTAGCATCGAGCAAATTTTGCCATTGACCTTTAGCTTGCAATTCAGCAAGATGAATTGCTAGCACATTATTTATTTGCAAAATTGTCGTAACCTTCTAGCCACGGTTAGTAAACATTTAAATAAATGTTAAAAAACCGGCCAAGTGCGAGTCGGACTCGCGCACCGAGGGTTCCGTACAAACCTGTAGTAAGTTTTAAATTATTAAAAAAAAACTACTTACTAGATCTCGTTCAAACCAATTTTCGGTGGAAGTTTGCATGGTAATTAATGTACATCATATATTTTTTTTAGTTTTATCATTCTCTTATTTTAGAAGTTACGGGGGGGGGGACCAACATTTTACCACTTTGGAAGTGTCTCTCGCGCAAACTATTCAGTTTAGAAAAAAATGATATTAGAAACCTCAATATCATTTTTGAAGACCTATCCATAGATACCCCACACGTATGGGTTTGATGAAAAAAAAATTTTTGAGTTTCAGTTCTAAGTATAGGGACCCCCAAAATTTATTGTTTTTTTCTATTTTTGTGTGAAAATCTTAATGCGGTTCACAGAATACATCTACTTACCAAGTTTCAACAGTATAGTTCTTATAGTTTCGGAAAAAAGTGGCTGTGACATACGGACGGACAGACAGACAGACAGACAGACAGACAGACAGACATGACGAATCTATAAGGGTTCCGTTTTTGCCAAATTTGGCTACGGAACCCTAAAAACCGGCCAAGTGCGAGTCGGACTCGCGCACCGAGGGTTCCGTACAAACCTGTAGTAAGTTTTACGATTTATGACGTATTAAAAACAAGACGAAATGAACCGCAAAACTAACTTTGTTTGTAGAGGTTTATTGTTAATATCAAAAAATTACGTTTGTTGTATGGGAGCCCCCCTTTAATATTTACTTTATTGATATTTAATTATTTATTTTGAAAGGTAATATACAAGTTAATATTCTGTGAAAATTTGAACCGTCTACCTGTTACCGTTTATAATATTGAGCAAAAAAATACGAAAAAAACACGTTTATTGTATGGGGACCCCCCTTAATATATATATTTTTTTAATTTTTAGTATTTGTTGTTATAGCGGCAACGGAAATACATCATTTGTGAAAATTTCAGCTTTCTAGCTATCACGGTTTATGAGATACAGCCTGGAGACAGACAGACAGCGGAGTCTTAGTAATAGGGTCCCGTATTTACCCTTTGGGTACGGAACCCTAAAAATGAACTGTTAAAAAAACTGATTGAATCTTCAATGTCTTAATTATTCCGCTTTAACTTAGCATAGACTGAGTGCAAAGCAAGTGCTACGAGAGTACGAACCGAGTAAAGAGTATTAACTAGGTATTTGAACCAACAAATCTTTCGGACATGCCCATTCCTTAACCGTTGTGATAGTCGCTGCGCCCAATATTACCTATACTATAAAGTTACATTAATAACAATATTATACGCCTGTGGTACGGTCTATCCGATTACTTAATTGCAGTTTTGAGAAAAGTATTTTTGGAGTTTATCGTATCTACCGTATCACAAGTCGTTACAACTCAACCGATGGAAATAATCTTTAGGACTTGCAATGATTTTCGTAGTCCGTGATCTTGTTTAAGCTGTATCAAATTTTGTCAACATCGGTTAATAAGATGGGTCGGGAAAGCGTGGCAGACAGACAGACACACTTTCGCATAATATTAGTATGGATGCGGTTTCTTATTTACGTACTAGATGATGCCCACGACTTCATCAACGTGGATAAAACGAATCTCGTAGCATTCTGTTTTCCCGGGGAAAAACGCCTCTGTATGCAAGCTTTCTCAAACTTTGATCAAACAGTTGGGCCACGAAAAATGGTATTTGGTATTTATTTGTATGGTGCTAACCATACAAATAAATACCAAATACCAGTTTGCTATCATTTATTAGTAGGTACGGCTAACAAAAGTATTGTTAACGAAATAGAGATGATGAAACCAAACAACTGTTCTCAGTTTAAACCTAAGTTAAAAACACGTTACGAGCAAATGTGAAAGGTACTTACCATGTAGCCATTGCATAAGCGTATGTCTTGCAGAATATTGATTAGGTACCCTAACCTCGGGTCAATGCCAGATTTGCCAAAATTTTTTGCCAGATTTGTGCCTCATACCTTAATCTTAAGTAATGAGGCACACCCGCACATTGTACCTATAAATACCCATTGTTTTGAGGTCTCGTAAATCGTGATCATAGAGGTTAATCTTCTACTTAATAAAATTCTCACAATGATACTTGAAGACTGATAGTGTCGAAAAGGGCATAGATTTAGCCTACCGGTGGGTCTAAAAGCCTGAAATACACAGGGGTTTAATTATCAAAGGTGCTAGGTATTATGCATTAGCACTAAAAAAAAAACCGGTCAAGTGCGAGTCGGACTCGCGCACCGAGGGTTCCGTAGTCCGTACAAACCTGTAGTAAGTTTTACGATTTATGACGTATTAAAAATAAAAATTACGTTTGTTGTATGGGAGCCCCCCTTTAATATTTACTTTATTGATATTTAATTATTTATTTTGAAAGGTAATATACAAGTTAATATTCTGTGAAAATTTGAACCGTCTACCTGTTACCGTTTTTAATATTGAGCAAAAAAATACGAAAAAAACACGTTTATTGTATGGGGACCCCCCTTAATATATATATTTTTTTAATTTTTAGTATTTGTTGTTATAGCGGCAACGGAAATACATCATTTGTGAAAATTTCAGCTTTCTAGCTATCACGGTTTATGAGATACAGCCTGGAGACAGACAGATAGACAGACAGACAGACAGACAGACAGACAGACAGACAGACAGACAGACAGACAGACAGACAGACAGACAGACAGACAGCGGAGTCTTAGTAATTCCCGGTTCGGGTCCCGTTTTTACCCTTTGGGTACGGAACCCTAAAAATGGATTTTTAGAATATGTCTTCTGTCTTGCTAGCTTATTGACTGGCCTGACTATTTTCTCGCTAAAGGTACCTATACCCATATTTAGCAGGTAGGTACATTAAAATAATGCTCAAAGCTTCCTCCGATTGGTTGATCGTCCTTACCGTTTGTTCTGTACCTTTCATCACACTACAAATTACCTACCACAGCACTAGCACGGGCACTAGTATTCTGTGACGATACTCAGGTAATGTTATGTAAAAATTTGTTAACAATTTAAATAAACGGGTGACCCTCAAACAAAATTACCAAGTTATTATAAACCTCTGAATTAACTTCGAGAACCTTTCTTGACAAAAACACAGAACCAAGCCTACCTAATTTTTATAAATAATTCTTTTACATAGCCTAAAATATAACTACCCATAATAAGGACTATATTTTGTTGATGAAATGAAAGAAAAACTTAAGCCAATGACTTAATAATAAAACCGATTTCATAGAACGTAGGTATGTAGGTACCTACGTACTTAATAGTAACACGAAGTTTGTTTTGGAGTAAGTACATGGTTTGATAATACCTAATAATAAAAAATCGTAATAAAAAAGGAAGAAAGATTCAAAATTTTGCGGTTGATTTTTTCATATATCTCAAAGGAATTCAACATTAAATTGGCGATACCTAACAAAACAATACGTCAACGGGGATACGTAATTGGGTCGCCTACGAAGCTGGTACGACGAAGAGGGGTACCTACTGCTACATTGCCGACAGACGAGCGAAGTGAGCCTTCATTCGTATTTCGTACCGTAACGGAGGTGGACAAAGTGATGCTGTATGAAGGAACGATGAAGCGAGACTTGTAGTGTAGAACATATTACACTCTACTACTTTTGTACTTACCTAAACCACTTTACGATTAACCTCTCTGTCATAGCAAGCACAAAAGATATGTTATTTGAAAACAATATCCCGCAGTTTATAAACAGCAACACTCAACAATGTACTTAGCTACTTACCTATCATTGTTTCATTTCGTTTGACCGTTGGCGTTCATGTTTCCCTATTTTCAAACCACAACACTTTATTATTCTTAATGTACCTAGTAGGTACCTACCATCTGAATTTTATTCGATTTGTCCTAGCCTGTCTCCTCAAACCAGATCCTCAAACCTCTAGGGGAGATTTCGGTTTCGATAGGTACGGACTGGGAAATTCGAATCTAACTTCAAACTTGTATTATCTCCTTATTAGAAAAAAAGTATCTGTGGGATACCAAGGGGATCGCGGATTTGAAACTAGAATGAAATTGAAATTGGGCCTTGCTTGGTTTGCTTATTTCGAATACTGAAAGGATTTTCGAGAGCTTTGGTAACACCGATTATATTATTTTTCAAAGTTTTCACTTTAGTGGCGTTGGTTTACTTTTAGAATCTAAAGGTATGAATGTCGAAGGAGCTCCATTGGTTATAATACCCACCCGTTTTAATACCCACTTCACAAAAACGAACCGTGGCTCTACATTTTTTGTCTACTATCTATCAAAACCAAAGTAAGTAATATTAAAAGTCTATGATCAAAACTATCTACTTACATAGGTATATTATGTCTGTCAGCAATAACGAAAATGTTTGACGCCGATGTTTTACATGAAACTGAAACTGTTAAAACTTAAAACTGTTATTGTATACTGTTTGTGTGACGTCATGACGTGTCCAATGGAAAGCTCACCAAGATGTACTGTTCAATATAACCGGCTAATTCGCGAACCGCGAACGAGGTTCCGTACCTTGGATACAATTGTTTGTCAAGTTAATCATCCGACCGCCTCAACAAAAAATTCTTCGATTCTTCGAAAAATTGATTCGAGCTTCATATTTTGCTAAATTGTAATTGTAAAATTGTAATTTGCTGTTTCTAAGAAACAGGGATTTGGAAACAGACAGACGGACAAACAAAGTGATCCTATCGGTGATCCACTTTTCCGTTACAAGGTATGGAACCTTAAAAATGCATTTCGTAATCCAATTAAGAATCGAGACCGCTTTAAAAGATGGGATGTTATTCATCAAAAAGTTAATAAATCTAATATTATTGTAGTTAATTGCGTATTGCTGATCGTTATTCATATTATTATTTGCAGTCATCAAATATTTGTGACAAGGTCATAGCAACTCTTGAGTTACGTCTACGAGTGAATGGGTAGATCTGAGATAACCTACCTATTTGAGCGATCATTTTGCATTCACAAATAATTGCAACCAAGACAGATTTGCCAATGTTAAATGTTGATTAGATAATATACAGAGGTTGTTAACCATACGATTTCGTAACTCTATGGTTTAGTAAAGGTCAGTGAGCGAAAATTTAAACTACTAGAAATACTCATACAGGAACATGCTATAAGCTGTGCTCTAAGGAACTTCGTCGTCGATTTGAAGAAATGAAAGATTGCATTCAGGATTCAAGAATCGAAATCGCACTTTTTCGTTAAAAGTCGTCAAAATTATTCATAACCGTCGAGTTCACGACTTGGATCAGCAGGTCGAGTGGGAGTTTTTTTTACGTATTCGATCGCGAAAACGTTAACTACCATTTAAATATGGAATTGATAAAGCGCTTGACAATTCCATACAAATTGTATTCAAATTTGCAACAGAAGACCATTCGGTAGGTATTATCCGAGACTAAATTTTCTCACACAAAATAGAATAGCGGATAGTTCGTTTCCTGTAATTTAACGTGTCAAGGTTCTGGTTGCAATTTTTGAAATTCACATCGACAAACATTTATATTGCTTCATAGTAGATTATTATTAAAGGAAATAAAATATCTGTAGGAGCTTTTTAGTAAACTAGGCAATAAGAATAACATTGCTGAATCGACATTTTAATAATTTTATGAATAACGTTGATTGATTAAAAATGTTGCTACTTAGGTACTCAGTAGGTACGTTTTTATTTCACGTTATTCTGAGACTTTTTGTTTATATTATTTATTTTTTATTATTTTATTTTTTAATATTTAGTTTATTGATTGTCGAATTATCGTCAGAGGCTTGCCTAGTATTTATGATTTAACCTAAATACTCTTAAAATATATTCAAAAGTAGTAGCATATTAAGTAGGTATGGCACAATTAAATTATTAAATAAAAATAAATAAATAAAATATAATAATAATAACTAGCTTATGCCCGCGTCTACGTCCGCGTGGACTACACAAATTTCAAACCCCTATTTTCTACCTTAGGGGTTGAATTTTCAAAAATCATTTCCTAACGGATGTCTACGTCATAGTAGCTATGCATGCCAAATTTTAGCCCGATTCGCCCAGTGGTTTGAGCTGTGCTGTGCGTTGATAGATCAGTCAGTCAGTCATTCACCTTTTCCTTTTATATATTTAGATGAAGGGTTCTTTTGTAATGTCTTGAGACTTACAATCCAATGGCTTTTTCTTTATGTACGTTTCGGACCGTCTTAAAATATTTAGTTATACTTATAGAGTAGGTACCTAGTACCTACCTACTTAAGTCATTTTTTAATTTTCATTTTTTGTAGGGAACTTGTACTTAATCTTTAAAAATGTGACCTTTATAAGAATCAAACCCAGAAGTTGGGTTTTTTATCTGATTGCTGCTGCTCGTTTTTTTTATTCTCTGAATTTTGCCTTGCCTTCAAAAACAGGTACCTTCTACCACTACCATTTTACTTTCGCCATTGTTTTCCAATACAAAAAATTTGCATTCAATGTCTATAGGAAAGCTACACCTTCTTTTTCCTTTTCTATATTTTATTACTATACATTATAAAGTTACAAAGCCTACTTATAAATAGTTTTTTTACACTTTCCACTACAGCCCATTAACGTCCCACTGCTGGGCACAGGCCTCCACTCTCATAGGAGAGAGGGAATTCGAGCTTAGACCCACCACGCTGCTCCAATGCGGGTTAGCGGGCTTTAACGACTATTGTCATGTTAGTGATAATAACCAGACCGACGGCTTAACGTGCTCTCCGAGTCACGGGGGCGAAACACCACCAACTTCCTAACTCCGGGCTAGTACTGAGAATTTCTAGTCAGAAAACCCTAATACTCAATTATTATGGCCCGACCCTGGACGCGAACCCGGGACCTCGTCGGCCGCAGTCGAACATGCCAACCACTAGACCAACGAGGCAGTTAACATTTTACACTATACATTTCACTATTCCTCTTTCCTGTAACCTTGATAAGGAATACGGAATCGACGCACGAGGTCGATGTGAAGCCACTGCCACTGTAAAGTATATGATAGATCTATCTAGTTTTTGTTAGCTCTCGTCGTGGATGTCCTCAAGGTTCATCAGTCATCATACAATAAATCTGCGTATCCGCGTACAATCTTGAAATTATTTATTTAATCATCAAAAATATGTGACAGGGGTATTGTACCTACGTACTTATTTTATTTTATTTTTCAGTAATTAACATTGACATTAAAGGCCATAAACGATTTCAGATATAAAATAGTAGTTTATACACCAAGGGGATAAAGCACTGTTTTATGTCACGGGCGCTACATTGAATCCTGAACGTAACGAAGGACTCCAAATTTAACTCCCGAGCGCAGCGAGGGTGTTATAAGTTAATTCCCGACCAAAGGGAGGGAATTAAGATTGAGTCCTGAGTGCAGTGAGGGATTCAAGCGCCCAAGAAAAAAACTGCTTTATCCCGGTGGTGTTACATACTCTACTTTATACTTCTACCATAACAGTAAAACAAACTGTAACGGTTAGATATTTATTGCAAATCATAGTAAGTAGGATACATAGGTCTAGTAAATAATAAAAAGAAAAGATGCAGGTATACATACTCCTTGGTTTAAAAACTTTTATGTCAAATGGTACGGTCGTTTGGTCGACCAGTCTGGAGCCTAGACTCTGTTGTGCATATTTACAGTATGGGGTTGGTCAACTAGTTGGGCGATCGATCGACTAGATTACGGCCCTAGGGCATGAAGACTGACTTTAGACCCGCAAAAGTATGATTAAAACAGTAGTAAAGGTATGGTAGAAGTATAAATATATTTTAACAGAGTAGATAGGTAGAACATAAAAGTAAAATTATAATAAATAATAAATATTTGTAAGTTAGTAATATTACGTGTGTGAGTAGGTAAGTAAGATGTAGGACATCCGCCAAATTTATTCCTCAGTACTCTTTATGGAGGAGAAAAATATAGAAAACTAGATGATGCCCGCGACTTCGACTGCCTTGGGCGAGTGTTTGCCCGCAGAACTCTTAAATTTTCCGGGATAAAAAGAAGCCAGTGTCCTTCCCCGGGATTGAATACGTTGCCTACATTAACTTTTATTCATTAGGTAAAACTTGTATTCAAATCACCGGTAGAATATTACCGGAAATTTGGCATAGGTAGGTAGTGCAGACTACTGAACCATTAAATTAACTTCTATTCAGCATGACATCATTTAAATAATCATTAAGAAACATCCGTGTCGTATCTAGTTTAACAGAAAGATGCGCATACAGTGATTTAAATATAAACAGTAGTTATAGATATCTAACAAAAAAATAAAATCTCACAGTCCGTGCCTTAGTTGGAAACAACGACACGAGTGAAATAAAAACATTACGTCTAGGTAAAGTTAATTCTGTCCATTCAGACGATTACAACAAGCACGCAGTAATCATGAGATGATTACGACGTCCGGTATTTGCTGCATTAGAGCATTTACCAATCAGAGGTACAAAAGTCCAGGAACAGCAAATTTGATGCTAAAATTGTGTAAAAACTATAATATCCATCCATAATATGCCTAACCTCAGCAAAATAATTTACTGTCAGTAACAAAATTACAACTAAACTAAACGAAATTGTCAGGATAGGTATAGGTGTGTAAATTAAATACTCTAGAGTCATCATTTCAAACCTTATTACTGGCTCAATTCTGAGCACGAGTTTCCACTTTTTTGAGTTCTCAAACTGAGGATACCTGCTGGCCAGAGAGTTCTTCATAATGTTCTTGAAGTTGTGTAAAGTATGCCAACCGGAACTTGGCCAGCGTAGTGGACTAATCTTTTCATTCTAAGGACGTAACCTAATTAGGTTACCTACTTACATTATACTAAACAGAGATTTTTTGTTTCAGATTCTAGTTCCGGAATCATGACGCTTGACGGTAGCCAGTCCGTACAAGACAGTAAAGATGCCGCAGAAAAACCATATAAGGCTAACGGGTGCGACGCTATTAGAAATAGTTTTATTAAAGAAAAAATAAGCAAAGAAAAATCGAATATCAAAGACGATATCAAGGATGATGATAGTTTAAAGGGACTAAATATCTTCCAAAAGGTGCGACGTGTGATGTGCTTGATAACTGTAGAACCAATTTTAGCATGTTTTGTAATGCCTTCTGTCCTCTCATCTTTGGCTACACAAAATTTATATTTAGAGAAAGCTTGCAGAGTTAACTTGGGTTACAGCGATCATGTCTGTGACGCTTTAACTAAAAGGCAAACGACTAACTACACCTTGGAAGAAGAAGCTGTACAGACCTTAGTAGCCTCTGTAGCTGGTTGGAAAACAGTACTACAGTCATTCCTGCCGTGTGGAATATTAATATTTCTTGGCGCATACAGTGACCGAGTTGGGCAGAGAAAATTTTGTATGCTTCTTCCGATCGTCGGGGAATTTTTGACGTGCATAGGCCTCATAGTAAATACATATTTTTTCTACGAACTTCCGGTGGAAGTCGCTGGTGTGACTGAAGCGATATTCCCTGCTTTAACTGGAGGCTGGTTCACTATGTTCATGGGAGTGTTCAGTTATATAGCGGATGTGACTACAGATGAACAGAGGACGTTAAGAATAGGAATAGTGAATCTATTCTATTCTGTAGGAGTGCCAGTGGGTGCGGCTCTTAGTGGTATATTAGTGCGAAAAATTGGGTTATATGGTGTTTTCTCAATGAGTGCGACCTTGTACGTTTTTAGTTTCATTTACGGATACTTCAGGATCAAAGAAGTCAAAAGAATCGATGTAAATGTGGTACGTAGAAAATAATATTTTTAATTTTCTATACTAATTTTATAAATGCGAAAGTTTGGATAGATGGATTTTTGTTACTCAATCACGCCAAAACGGTGAACGGATCTGGATGAAATTTGGCACAGAGATAGATTATAGTCTGGAATAGCACATAAGTTACTTTTTATCCCGGAAAATTAAAGAGTTCCCGCGGGAAACAAAAATCCTCAATTCACGCGTACGAAGTCGCGGGCATCATCTAGTTTAAATAATATTAAGTACCTACTTAGCGGTCATTGGTGTTCAATAATAAAAAAGATCCCTTTACGAAAGGTAGTTAAATATAATTATCTAATGCATATTACCTTTAGATAGAACCATTGTACTAAAATTCTACATCAATGGATAGAACAGACATTGTTAAAGCTACTTAGTACAAAGGGTATCTGTCATTCCATTTTGTTATCAGCTTAATTAGATGATCTAATTAGCGTTATTAAACAGCAATTTTATCAGCAGCGGCTGTAATTAGGATTATTACATGAACGAACAAGGGTTAGTCGTGTATTATACATTATACATTATACACTAGCTAATGCCCGCGAATTGAATGAAATAATGAAACTCGTAAATTTTCCGGGATAAATGTAGTGTGTGTTACAGCCTATGTGTTATTCCAGACTATAATCTATCTCTGTGTCAAATTTCATCATGATCCATTCTGCCGTTGGGGCGTGATTGAGTAATAAACATCCATCCATCCATCCATCCATCCATCCATCCATCCAAACTTCCGCATTTATAATATTAGTTGAAATGTTAGACTTAAGCAGGTACCTTTGTATGAAGCAATCCATTTTTCCTCAGGGTAACCGGACCATTTGATGGACAGCACCCAATTGATGAACAAATCTCATTTTTTATTTGAAAAGAATTAGGCACTTACGCTACGGCATTTAGTGTATTTTTGCACCATACGCTCCTTACAAAATAACAAGTATAATATTATATTGGTATAATATTATATTATAGAGGCTACGAGGCTACGGCTAGTTTCTAAGGTAACTAGGGTATAGTTGCCTTAGAAACTAGCCGTTTCCCAAGGAAAAGTCGCACAATAATAGATAGAAGCTCTTATCAGTACTGAAACTGTGAGGACTGAAAATAAGAGAAAAATCAACCTGTCTAGCCTGAATTTTCTCTGGTCTGACATGGGGGAGGCTTCGGCCGTGGCTAGTTACCACCCTACCGGCAAAGACGTACCGCCAAGCGATTTAGTTCCTTTACAATGCCGTGTAGAAATAGCTGAGCATTCAATACATTTTTCGCTATTTTGCGGGTACTTTACGCACTGTAGCGGTAACAAAGAAACAGAGCTAGGTGAGAGTGGCCTGACCGGTAATTAGACTTCGTCTGTATTATTCGTAGTTATGTAACAGGCAACAGCCAGTAGGTTACGAGTTCAACGACTAAATAATATAATTGAGCATAACAATAAAAAAAGTCCATCAACTTGACCCAATTTGGTGTCAATCTCGCTTGATAGGAAGGACGGGCCGTTCTGCTCCGGGCGTTTATATGGTCTAGACTAGATATTTACCTATTTGATTTACTTGCTAAGGACTTAAATGCTACGCTATTGTGATTCGATGAAAAACTAAAAAAATCCAAATAACTTTTACGTAACCTTGAAGTCACTTAATCGAAAAATATCGATTATTTTTGTAGAAAATACTTAAATTCATAAAATTCCTAATTCAATTAGCCATAAAATTGTCAAAAATAGGCAAAACTCAATTTTAAGAATCAAATTTTAAGCTTAGAAATTACCGCCTTACCACATTTGAAGTCCGATTTCTCACAATAATGCCCCCCAAAAGTACCAAATTTTTTAACTAGGTACTAAGGGAAGCTTAGGAACCCCAAAAGTTTTTGAAATTAGTCGGAAGTGACGTAGAAAGGTTTAAGTATTTTTAATCTTTAGTTGAAAATTCGTCTCTACTTCTGTCGAACGTAAACTTTTCACTTTCAACCAAAAATTTTCCGACTTGGGCTAATGTTATGATGATAATTATTTTATGCAAAGTAGCACACTTCATAGCAAGCATGTTCACAAAAAAAATGTTAGGAAAAAAATACTATATAAAAAGAAAAAAAAATTAACACACACTCCCTCAGAAATCTCACGAAAAAACTTATAACTCGAAAACTATCAAAAATCGCTGAACATACATGGGGTATTGTCTGATAGGTCTAGGTACGAGAAATCTAAATTTTTTCTTTGGACGTCACTATTTGGGCCACCTGTATAACCCGTTAGGAGGTTTATCTACCCTGTGGTATAACTACCTACAATCCATATGACCTACAATCCATATGCAATATTATGTCAATTGAATGTACTTAATCAAATCAAAATCTTGTCATAGATAGATAAAATTATATAAATCCATCATTACGACTTCTTGGAATAGGTACCTACATGATATCTATTCCTAAGAAGTTGTTCTCTAAGAACACAATAGAAAAAGGTCAGCGCCAATTATTATGCAACTTATGCGCATTTATCTCGAGAGGATCTCAAGCAGATATACTTAAGTGTAATTAGAATTGGAATAACATCCTTAAGTAGTTCATAGTAATTTTTACGTCTAATTAAATCAATGTGTCTCTTATCTCACTCGTTGAGTAGGTCACTGCAAGTAGGTTTTACCTTTATTATGACCTCAGTTGCATTAATAATTATTCGCTTTCATCTAAAACAAAAACCGACTTCAAAACTATACCTTAAGTACCTACCAACTTAAACTAAAACGTAACAAGTAACAACCATATTTTATCTGGTAAGTGTCTATATATTTTGTTTATTGTTGATTTTCTCAAAAAGCGCTAAATCAATTTCGATAAAATTTATATGGGACCACCTCTGAAGTATGATCTACACAAAAAAAGATTCATCAAAATTGATTCTTATTTTCGGAATGATCGCGTAACATACTCGTACCTACAAAAAGAAACACTTCACTTCACACGTCGAATTGAGAACCTCCTGCTTTTTTGAAGTCGGTTAAAAATAAAAAATAAAATACCAGAAAGTAAGTACGCATCTATTTGAAATTTTAAAGTTTTTTTGCATAGCTTAGGGCTGTATTAGCGGTCAAAGGCGCTCGAGAAATGCAAGCGATGAATCCATCGGTTTCCGGAATGAATTTTTTTTTTTAAATATTCCATTACAAGTTAGCCATACGTACCCTAATTGATTTCTACACGACATCCTACTGGAACGCTAAATCGCTTGGCGGTACGTCTTTGCCGGTAGGGAGGTAACTAGCCACGGCTGAAGCCTCACACCAGACCAGACCAGAGACCAGAAATGATAAATTTTCAAATTGACCCTGCCGGAAATCGAACCCGGCAGCTCCCACTATAATGCAACAGCGCTCACCAAAGGAAAGCATTTGGAAACTAAGTACAGTGAATTTGAATACAACGGCTAACAAATCGGTGAAAGTGTCCGACAAATAGCTGTCTGCATTGATGTAAAATTTTAGTACCTACCTATATTCTATTTCAATGGCTGTCTGTGTTGTAAGTTTGTAACGCTATTAGAACACACGTATGTCGCGAGAACAAAGGTGTCTTTCACGTAATAATGTTGAAGTAATAATTTCAGTTACCTACCAGAAGTCTCAGTTTTTTTGTTGGAAAATATTTGTAGGTATACTTAGTGTGTGTAACTGAATTATATAAGTACTAGCTGATGCCCGCGACTTCGTCCGCGTGGAATAAGTTTTTTTAAATTCCCACGGGAACTCTTTAATTTTCCGGGATAAAAGTAGGTAGCCTATGTCACTCTCCAGTATGGCTAGCATGCGCACTACGAGTAAAATTATGTCTACCCGTTATCTCTATCTGCCTACCAAAGCTAACATGGTTACTTGTCTCCTTACGTCAAAAGTAGACTCGTAAAAGTAATATTTCTTATCTGTGGTAATTTTCTCTACGAACCTTTACATGTCGACTATTTTTTTCTTGTAATATAGGTACCTACCGCATTTTGTGCATGTTAGGATAAATGAAAAATTAGCCGGCAACGACAACATCTCTCTCTCTCTCGTCGCGAGATAATCTCGTTGTGCGCATGCTAAGCACACTGGACCTCAACTATACCCATGCAAAAAGTTTCAACGAGATTGAAGGACAACCCAACAAACAAACACACTTTCGCATTTATATTATTAGTAGATATGATAGTCACTCAGAGGACTAACTACGAACTGCCCCCCAATCATGTAAGAATGTAATCATGTAAGCAGGTTCGGGTCCATCCCCCCGATTATGTAAGAATAGCCGAGCAAACGTGATCGTTCAGCGTCAAAGTAAAATAAACCATAACATTATTGAATTAGAGCTCAATTTCGGTAACCCATTCTTATACGTTTAGGTACGTACGATACTCTAACGTATAAGAATGGATACACGAAATTGAGCTCTAATTCAATGGTGCTATGGTTTATTTTACTTTGACGCTGAACGATCACGTTTGCTCGGCTATTCTTACATAATCGGGGGGCTGGACCCGAACCCGCTTACCTACTAAATGTATCGTTCGTAAATCGTATATAGACCCTTCATTTTGATTTTGTTATTCCTTTCTGCATTGTTTGCAATAAAGGACATAACACACATCAGACATTTTTCACTAGGTAGGTAGGTACATAAAATCTTAACGATCAACGTTGCATAACGCGACACTATAACAGAAGACAGCGAAGAAAGGAGTATAGAATTAGTTAGCGTATAGTGTGGCCGATTCTGTATAACACAATCTCTAAACTAAACTATTAACTAAAATGGCAGCTTTAAATCTAGTTCTGTCCCTTTCCGTAGGGATTATTAAGAAAGGGTTAGCAATATTTGTAATGCTCTAATTTTAGTTTAGTTTAGAGATTGTGCACTACAGAATCAGCCCCAGTACCTACCTACCCAAATCTCAACTAAGTAGGTACCTAGTGGTTATTAATTTAGGTTTTGGCGCAGGAGTCTTCTTGATTTGTCTGATGGAGGAATTATTCAGTGATTATTATAATATTATTGTAATAGCTCGAGGGTGAATCAGATACACAGGAAAGATAGGTAGGTATTATTATAATCACCTATCTATCCGAGGTCCTACTTTGAAATAGATCTACCTTTTACTCTCAGGAATGAGGGCAGAGATTCTTTCTCAGAATATTTCTCAGAGGCTGTAATTTTGATTTTCGCAGAAGAAGACCAACGGCTGCTGCGAGTGGTTGCGAGATTTCTTCGACACGCGCTACGTCAAAGACACCCTACTGGTTGCGTTCAAGAATGGCCCCAACCAACGGAGGTTGCGGGTCATCATGCTGGTTATCGTCCTCTGTGCTGTCATTGGACCCATTTACGGTGAGTTTTTGCTAATTTGTCTCTTCTCCATCCTGTTTTTGCAGGATTCGGTTTTCTCACAAACAGCAGATCAAGCATAGTGAAAAATAACAGTAGATACCTAATTACCTATTTATTCACGCATAACGGTTTTTTCGCTCTAATTTTTCATGAAAAACAGTAATAATGATAACCATTAAGTAAGTAGGTACTTATTATCCCCTGTCAGACATCCTATTGTTTTATAATTTATGAGTGTCTGACTGGGGGTTGCAATCGTACTAAGTGTCTGACACTGGACAAAGTGGTTTGAGGTTTCTAATATTATTCCAAAGAAAAATATTATAAAAAAACGGAGCTTAACTACTTAATTGATCTTACTTACTTTAACGAATTTGAGAAGCCACCTTTTCTACCTGATACCTTCCAAAGCAACCGCGATCCAAACTTCATAGTCGGGGATCGTTTATATAATTATATACCTCTATTAGAGACATATTAAGTAGTTACCTAGGTAGGTACATAGAAAAACTTTCAGCTTTAATTTAAAATAACGAAGGTCTGATCGTCGCGGGATCTTGCTAGGTAGACTTAACTAGGCGGGAGCTAGTAAAATGCCGTTTGTACAGAACTGGACGGCCATCGAAACTGCTCCTTACAGCCCGTACATGAACTTATCGCTAAGTATACATATGAATCGAATTTACACTTAGGTAAGTAAGTACCTATAGTAGGTAGGTTGGTAGGTACCTAGTCTACATATAAGTTGTTTTTTAAAAATAAGTCTTTACTATGACCTTTACATCGTAAGTTTATCTACCTTATATTTACTTATATAAGTACTTGTTTCGTATAAAGAGATGCGGTTTTTCTTTGAAGTAGGTAGGTATAGGTACCTACTTACCTATTAGTGGCAATTAGTACCTGAGTAACACTGAAGAACCCTCGCTGGAGTTTTTCAGTGTTACTCAGGTGTTCTGCACTTTTCTTGTTTTAATAAGCACTTACCGAATTCGCTTCAGTCAACAATGAACACCACATCCTGCTATTCAAACATAGGTACCTACGTCATTATTAAGATAGGTAGGTAGTAGGTACGTGATATATCTAACAAATTGTCTAACTTATTTTTAATGTTATCTTTATTATTATTCAAACCATGATGACGGATTGATTGTGAATGTATGTAGACCGCCTTTCTGTTTGGATATCTGTCTTGGCATCATTGCGCTAAAATCATTGATGTAGAATTTTATGGCTAAAATGGATCGATTTGAATGTGGTTTCTTGGTAACTTGACCTGATGCTGCAACCAGAACAGTCTGTCAGGAGACGAGTTGTGTTTGGCCTCATTGATTTCATGCGGGGTCGGATGATAGAGTAGGAAACTGGTTACCGGATTTCAACCTCCTACCTTTGATTTGATACCTTTCCTTGGATTTGAGGTCTACCTTTATCCTTGCACTCGTTGGATTTATCAGGAGTAGTGCTGTGGTAGTGCTAACAGTGTCTGATGTTGTACCTGGAATGTGGTGAGACAGGTAGAAAAGCGGCGCACCTCTCACCGTCTCATCATCAACACATCGTTGGCTTACTGCTAAACAAAGCTGCTAAACAGTCTCCTGAGTCTCCTCCTTCAAATCAAGAGTAAATAAACATCTTCTAGGCAAGCGCGCTCTACCCAACTTACTTACTTACTTATGTGTAACCTACCTAAGTACTTTACTCTTAAAAAGATATAGGTGCATGCCCGCGGATCATACCCGGTCCCACGACTAAGAGAGCTGTACTTTTACCTATTCTGTGCTAAGAGGCTGTACCTAATCTAAAAACCGCTTGGCTAAGTACCTACTACCTACCCCTAAGTTTAAATTTCTTCGGTATGTAATTTTTTACTGGTTTCAGGTGAAATGTCGGTGATGTACCTGTTTACAAGGTATCGGTTCAACTGGAATGAAGTGGATTTCAGCATGTTTTCCACCTATGCCATGTGCACTTCCCTAGTGGGTAAGTAGGTACCTACTAATAAAGTAGGTATATTGACCTTAGAATGTAAACGTATAAAACTTATACTTATGCAATGTTTAAAGTGAGTCGCTCATAGTAGAGCGTTAGAACTACTAGTCAGTCTGTCTGGGATCTAAACCCTTGAAAAACCTTAAACCTTGGAAAAACCTTGCTTAGAATAAGGAATGAAGGTTTGTGCCATTTAACTTCTCTGTCCTAGTTTTCTCAGAGTAATTACCTAAGTAAGTAATTCTTAAATGTAAGCACCTAAATATATAGTAGGAAGACAACCATCTCCTTGGTCTGACGGCATCGCCAAGCTTGAGGGTAAAACATGGAGGAGGCTTGCCCAACATCGGGAAGAGTGGCGTGCACATGTGGAGGCCTATGCCCAACAATTGATGAAAAAAGGGTTTTAAAGAAGAAGTATATTATAGAGTTAAATCCAACATTCTCTTATCGCAGGAACCCTGTTCTCCGTGGGTGTTTTCAGCCACCTGCTGAAGTTCGACGACGCTATCATTGGAGTGATATCTTGCCTTAGTAAGATACTGTCTGGCTTCATGTACGCATTCGCCACCAAAACCTGGCAAATATACATAGGTAGGTACAAAAATCCAACATAAAATATACTTACTTACCTACTTTTATTTACCATAATATACAATAGGTAATCAATAGTACATTGTTACCCTAGGGATGAAAGTAACTTATTTAGTCCCGAGACGGGGTTTGGCGCCCGAGCGTAGCGAGGGGGCCTATAGTTCGAGGGACTAAATAAGTCTTTCATCCCGAGGTAAACACTGTGCTTTTCATTACGAATATAAGGAAAGTCAAAATAAAAAGTCTATGAATCAGTTGTCTTTACTTTATGAATAAAGTCTATCTTTCTTCTTGTCTATGGATGCACTCGGGTATACTTATATAAAAAAAAAAATAAAAAAAAAAAAATAAAAAAATAAAAAAAAAAAAAAAAATAAAAAAAAAAAAAGTCGTGTTTCATTTGAACTCCAATAAAAATTCAGTTGAAAACGATTCTCCCTAGGGCTGAAAAGTATTGCTTTCAACCCGCTTCTCAGGCAACTTCAAACCTACTTTCCGTGTATGAGTAATGAAAAAGTTATTAATTGTACCTAGTTTTTGAAGTCGGTGCCAAATCCAACATGGATAAGATTACAAGACAACGAATTATTTTTATATTTTAACTAGGTATAGCTGATGCCCGCGTGGAGTAAGATTTTTTAATTCCTACAGGAACTCCTTAATTTTCCGGGATAAAAAGTAACCTAAGAATGTCACTCTCAAGGGTCTGTCAAATATAGGTACCTACCCATGCAAAAATCGACGTCGATCCGTTGCTCTGTTGTGGAGTGATTAAGACTAACCAACAAACAAACACATTTTCGCATTTACAATATTTTAGTATGATACAATACAAGGTAATTTATAAACTCAATGTTTCAGCATTGAATTCAACTTTTAAGGTAGGTACCTACGTTAGTCGAATTATTTGATTTGACGCCGACTGCAAAATCTACCTATATTACTTAATTTTTTATTGTTTGTTCATAAAGTGAATTGGTTTGTTTAGAAATCATACTAATATTATAAATGCGAAAGTGTGTTTGTTTGTTGGTTTATTGGTTTGTCCTTCAATCACGCCGCAACAGAGCAACGGTTCGACGTAATTTTTGCCATGGGTAGGTATAGTTAGTTGAGGACCTAGAGTGACATAGGCTACTTTTTATCCCGGAAAATTAAGGAGTTACCGCAGGAATCAATAAAACTTAAACCACGCGGACGAAGTCGCGGGCATCAGTTAGTTATTTGAATAATTTTTCACTATCTTCAACATGTCTATTGTTTCTCTTACAGCACCTTTGATTGAGATATTTAACGGCACTTCATTTATTGCTATGAGATCGATGGTGTCCAAACTCGTGGAGAAGGATGAACTAGGTAAGTGACGTGGTCTTTTGTCGCTCTAAAACCAGTATTAGTAATAATAAATAAATAAAATCTTTATTTGTGTTATAAATAGCACAAATTTTCTTAAATTACCCTAAACCCTACTGCTAAGTTTTTATTTATTTGTACCCAACATTTTAAAAACATGAAGAAAAATAGCGGACAGGGAAGCACTCATCTCTGTCTCTCTACCAAAGTCCAAATCCTTGGATTTTTTTTACCACTGTACTTTAGCCAAATTTTTAAACATAACTTTTCCTATAGTGTATTATAGATTAAATAATGTTTTCCATTAATGAAAATATTATTCTGTGTAATGAAAAATTGTATATAATATAGGTACAGTTCGCGCGCGAGATGAATGCAGAGTAAATGTATACAGTGTGACCATACATATACTCTGCATTCAACTCGCGCGCGAACTATATATCTATTAATTATAGTCCTACAAACTTATCAGACCCGGTGGCCTAAATTTTAACTAATTTTTATACCTGTTTTTTTGTCTGTGTGTTTGTGGGACTATACGAATTACGTACCTACCTACTTACTTAATCATAGTTTTCATCATTCAAAATTTTCCAATTAATTAATCCTACAAATGATATGGCGTTGGTTGATAATGGTTAATAAACAAAAATATCATAGCAATTCAAAGCTGGAGTATGGTTCTAAGTCGGAGTTATTCCAGGCAAAGTCAACTCATTCTTCGGCGTGGCTGAAGCGATGATGCCGCTGGTGTACGCACCGATGTATACTTCAGTGTACACCGCTACCATCAAGACCTTCCCTGGCGCCTTCTTCCTTCTTGGCGGCGGCCTTACCGTGCCGGCTGTACTTATATTCTTGTAAGTATACCTAGTATTCTGTGGCAGTGGGCGGAGCTTATAGTTTGAAGAACCTTTAGATGTTGCGGTCTCAAGGTTTATGAATAGCAACCTCCCACCGGTAAGCACTGCTTTAGGAGGTCCTCGTTACGTGGACGGACGACATCAAGCGAGTCGCATGGCGAGACAGGTTGTAGGTACATATTTATCTATGGACGAGACGATGATTCGCAGGGCAAGACCACAATGTTTGTAAGAAGCTACAATGTGGACGTGCATCAACTACCGACGAAGTAAACTATTAACATAATATCATAAACAATAATAATGAAACTTTGTAAGTGCAGATGATATTATTACGACGATGAAGGGAGAATGGTCATCTCGATCCACAAATTCAATTGGGGTGCAGGTCTCGAGGCTGGGCCTCCTTAAACGGGCATTACCTCACACCTTTTATTTTTGTCTGGAAGACCGAAGCATCGTCTCTTTACGGAGTAGGACTTGTAATATTTTAGCTGTGTTCCCCGTATAGTCCGGTTGTATCAATCCCTTGCGTCGTACTACTCATCACCACTGATGTCTGCTTCGTCACTTAAAACTCTCATTTCCTCTTTATCTTAACAACTGTAACATTATTTTACAACGTGGACCAATACAACAAAAGTTATATCAAGTAAACAACTTACAATCATGACGCACCCTGATATTATGAAATCTCTTTCAGATGGTTGTATTTGGCAAACAAAAAATACATTCAAAGCACTCAGCAAGATGCTAAAGCGAAATTGGAAGAGAAAATAGAGAAAAACGGTATTGACAATAAAGCTTATGAGGCTGAAGGGAAGAAACCCGCATCCAAAGTGGACGGAAGCTTGGCGGATGAGGTTAACCCTAGCGTGAACCAGTCGCAAATTGAAATGGGTTTTACGGAGAGTATGCTTTGCACGAGTAAACTGTAAATATACCCATCTAGCATAGCTTTGTCAGTAACACCTTACCTTTACCTATTTAGTAGAGATTATAGTGAGAAGAGCTTGTAGAAAGTTTAAGGGGATAGTTGATAAAAGCTGAAAGGGTTTGAGGTATTTTTCAAGTGATGCCGCGCATACGGCCATTCGCAATGTTGACTTTTCTTTTTATTGCTGTCAAAATTACAAGTAGTAACACATGATTATCTGATCGTTTAGGAGTGTCGAAATCCTTTAACTTTTATCAAGGAACCTTTCTTGTCATCACTTACTTGGACCATGCCCGTCCACTAAAATATACCTACCTAGTATAATAAGCCTAAAGATTTGATTGTTTTAATTCAGTGCTAATTACAATGTTACCTATTGGTTTTAATTCGGATTTAATTTACGCCTATTTAAGCATTAGATTTTATTAGGAATATTTTATTTTAATTGTAAGAATTTAGTATTTTAAGAATGATAAACAGTGAGAAATATTCTGTTGTACACCATCTCTAAACTAAAATGACAACTCTATTTTTATTGCTATCCCTTTCACAATACTCCCTGCGGAAAGGGGCCGCACTAGATTTGGAGCTGTCATTTTAGTTTAGAGATTGTGTTAAACAGAATTGGCCACTTAGTGTTTATTTATACTATAGTGTATATACCCCTCACCTACCTACCTGCATAAATTTAAAACGTATTGGTTTTAATAGTTAATAAACTGTTAAATTGATATATCAATTTAAACTTAAAATGTTATTACTGAATACTTACTCAGAGAAAAAACAAAGCAATTAATAATCCAATTTAAAATAAAAGTAGCATTTTAGCAAGTCATGAAATATGAATGTGGTTTCTAATTTAGACTGAAACATTATGTTTTCCTTTTCACAACAATAAATTATTTACCTACTTTATCAAGTACAGTTAAAATGGTTTTTCCATTCTGTCCACTTTGTTTACTCTAACTGCAGTCCAATGCAAGTATTAATTGAAAGGGTGGTAGATTCTTACGACTTATCTTATGTGGTACAAGTTCTCCTACATGAAATAAATCATTTTCATTTTCAATTCAAAGAGGTTAACATCGGCCATCTTTGACTATAATCCTTTGTATTTCATAAATTGTGATTATATGTAATATCAATTTTACCAGAAAACAGTCTGTGATATTCATGATGATATTAAAATAATTTATAAAGCGTTAATATTAACTATTTTTATATTAATAAAATTATTTACGATTGAAATTAAAAATAATTAATAATCGATCCATTTGTTATCTACGCTGTTGTCAAAAAATACGATACTGTTTTTGACAATTAAAAATGTTGCAAAATAAATATTAAAATATAGATTGATAATTATTTCATTATGGCGATAAAAGTACCTAACTATTTTGTATTGTATTTTCGTTTGTAACTTAAATAAAATATTATGTCAAGTATTAATACTACTATTATACTTACAATTTTAGACATTATTCATTTTTTTAAAAATCATTTAATGTAAGTATTCTATTAAGGTACTTAAAGCGACCATTAAACACATTGAAAATTAATTATTTTTGTTTACCTCCCCTATGATATAATGTATACGTGAATACAATCACTTTAATATTATCTGCTCGAACTACTTATAATTTTATAAGTGGATAGACCCTATACTCTGTCCACGTTAAAACTTTACAATCGTGCATTGTAGATAAAACATTTGAAGATGCTCCGGTATCGGAGTGAAACGTACGTTGAGTATTTTGGAAGATTTTTGTGGTGTGGTGAATATTGCGGGCTGCAATAGTGCAAGATAGGCACTGTACCATATATATTTCTATGTGGTACAAGTACCGATACCTTCGGTGGCGGATTATAGCGAATTAAACTTCTAGTTTTTTTATTGATCAACTGACGCATCTACTAATCCCCGAGACTAATGCTATTAACTCAACGACTACTCGGTTGTGTAAGTCGTTTTTCGACTTATCTCAACATTGTAAAGAAGATAACATATATGTAACATAATATGCAAGTTTGGCGATGATAAATGATATGCGCTGCGTTTCGCTAGATATGCGCCGGTCCTAATAAGTAATCATAATAATAATTAGAGATAGGAGAGCTTAGTCTAATGAACCATGCCATCGATTTTAAAGAAAAAAAATGCAATCAAAGATTTTCCCCAAAAAAATCCCACGTAAGATGGAATGCTCAAAATTGACATTTTATTTCGGTATCCCGTTCATAGCCATCATCGATTATATCATCGAAATCGATAGTGTGTTAAGTGTAACACATACAAGTACTTATTTAAAAAAAAAAGACTGAATTAAAAATGGCATTCAAAACCAGCGGTAGATTCACTCGACGATTCAATGCACTTGCGAAAGTGTATGACTCACGCACGAAATTCGTGCTTACCTGGGTATTATTAAGTTTTATATATCTTAGCACAAAAATAAAAGATTAGTTATTACAACGTAACTTTTATTTCTTTTAAAAACATATTTAAAAATGTATAGAATAAGTAAATACCCATTGCACCTTTTAGATGTTTTGCACTTAAAATATTAAATACAGAAATTGTCTTTATACTATTTCGCTTTTACAAAACTTACAACAGTAAATTAAGCCTCGAATACACAAGGAGAGTGTTCGGAAATTTTTCCAATTTTTGTAACACACAGTTTATTAGCCAAATTAAAAAAAAAACCTGATGTTTCAATGCTTGTACTTCATTTCCCTTCTTAGTGTAAATGAGGCTTAATACAGGCCACGAGACCTCTAGCCCTAACGGCTTTTAAAAGTTTAAACAATATTATAGCACCAACAAAGGGAACTTTTCAAAACAATATATTTTCTATTCGCCTCTCGCTCAGTCAATACAAAAAGAGCGAGAGGAAAATAGTGTATGTGCAATTTGAATTGTAGTGTTTGTTGGCACGTGTAAACCTATACTTATAGTTGTAAAAATACATATAAAAATGCTTTGTTTCTTATTTTAAAGCACTCAACATACCAAAGCCGGCGGCTAAAAAGGTTTTGATTTGGAAGGATAAAAATGAAAATGATAAAAAGGAAATAACCACGAACAGACCCCGCCATCCTCTTGGTCGCCTAAATTATCCGAGTCGGAGTGCCCCCAGTCCCGAGCTCGCTTCGCTCGCTCTTCGCGTAAAACGATGACTCAAATATGTATTTGAATTTGGCGCCAAAGCACGCGTTTCGTTTTTCGATAATCGGTACACATAAAACTAGATGTTTTATTCGAATGATTTTATAATCATTCGAATAAAACATCTAGTTAATGGACGTTTTTATAAAACGTCCATTAACGTCCATGGAACGGATTTTAATACCTACGTAAAACGAAACTAATACGCCGACTAAACGTCAATGAGTCTGTACTATGACAAATGTCGTAAGAAATAGGGAAAAGTGGTGTATTTTCCAATTTTCAAAAAATTATTTCTCGAGAAGTATTAGAATTCGCAGCAAAATATTTTAGTGCAAGGCTTACCACATCAAGGTCTTTCTGTAAAAAAAATATGAACGTCCAACTCCGCAGCGAGTATACTATAGTTGAGCCTAAGGGTCAACTCATACTAGCGCAGATTCGAAGCGCATCGAAGCGTCAATCTGAAACTTAACATAGCAAATTCACCCTTATCTCCACAAAGTAATGCACATATTCCTTCTGAGATAAATAGAAGACGCGCGAATTCCCGCGCATTCGACAGAATTCGTGCGTCTGAGCAAAACCAATGCTGATGCTTTTATTGTGAAGAACTTGACGCTTCGATTCGATTCGCTTCGATTCGATTCGCTTCGACTCTGCGCTAGTATGAATTGACCCTAAGGGTTTGGACTGGGCGTCCATGGTTCAGTTTGTGAGTAAGTCTTTGCTATTTTTTGTATGAGATGATTGTAAATACGTAAAGCCGGCGGCTGTGGTGTTTTGAGTGTAAGACACGTTTGGATTTAAACGCTGACCAGTATCTCGTACTGCTTGTGCGGAACCTCCTTGCCGGCGAAAGAGACGTACATAGCACCGTGGCTCGGATGAACCTGAAAAAATATAAAAAAATCCAAAATTCAAATGTTTTTTATTCAACTAAACTTTTACAAGTACTTTTGAATCGTCAAGTGAATCTACCACTGGTTCGGAATGCCATTCCTACCGAGAAGGACCAGCAAGAAACTCGGTGGTTGCTCTTTTTAAATAATTTATTTACAATTATTATTATATCAATGTGTACATAAGTAACCGCTGTCCTTAGCATTGCTGGAGCGATCAAATCCAAGCTCCTCTATCATTTACATAATCTTCAAAAGTATAATAAGCTTTTTTCAGGAGCATACTTTTAATGGATTTCTTAAATTTGTGTATAGGCAAGTTTAAAATAGGTTGTGGAATTTTGTTATAGAAAAGAACGAATATATTCGAAGTAAAAATTTGTCTTACAATTTGAGTGAAACAATCTGATTCAACAATGAAGCTTGTTAGAAGATAAGTTGCTAAGAAACACCACGTGATTAATGGACGACCCCTAAGAGGTTTCAGTAGGCCTCACTCATCCATTTTTCACATGGGAAGGTTAGAGATAGTCTTACAATTTGAGTGAAACAATCTGATTCAACAATGAAGCTTGTTAGAAGATAAGTTGCTAAAAAACACCGTGATTAATGAACGACCCCTAAGAGGATTCAGTAGGCCTCACTCATCCATTTTTTCACATGGGAAGGTTAGATAATATAGTCTTACAATTTGAGTGAAACAATCTGATTCAACAATGAAGCTTGTTAGAAGATAAGTTGCTAAGAAACACCACGTGATTAATGGACGACCCCTAAGAGGTTTCAGTAGGCCTCACTCATCCATTTTTTCACATGGGAAGTATAGAGTCTTACAATTTGAGTGAAACAAACTGATTCAACGATGAAGCCTGTTAGAAGATAAGTTGCTAAGAAACACCACGTGATTAATGGACGACCCCTAAGAGGTTTGGCCTCGCTCATCCATCATCAAACACGAACTACTGAGCACGACAATTATTATTAACGCAAGTGATAATATTTAATTGATTTAAATGCAGTAGTCACAAATAGTATGCGCATGCCCTAGGATCGAATCCCGAAGTACCCCAATAGAAGGCTTTTTTCTTGAACTCTTAGGAATATTCCAGTTCAAATAATTTATAAATAATACAAAATTTCAGCCCAATCCTTCCAGTGGTTTGAGCTGTGCGTTGATAGATCAGTCAGTCACCTTTTATATATTTAGGTAATCATCATTATAGGCTACTTTTTATCCCGAAATATTAAGGAGTTCCCGTGGGGAAAAAAAACTTAAACCACGCGGACGAAGTCGCGGGCATTAGCTAGTTAGTTGATATATACATTACCTTTCCCGGAGTAAGCGAGCCTTGCTCCCGTGCTCTGCCGATGTAGAGCGGCTCGCCGGCGGCCGTGCTCCCGCCCACGACGGCGTTGGGCGGCACCACGCCGTTGCGGTTCTCCACCCAGCGGACGCGGTCCGGACGGGCGCAGCACACCTGAAACATTACCACGTTGCAGACTAAGTTTCAACTGTATTTTTGATGATCTCCCTGACGCAGTGATCTGATAAATACTCTTCATTTGAAGCAACTAAGGCTCAATTTGTTAGTACAACAGAACAAAATAAAACAAATGTTAGCTATGTAAGTTAGGTAGGTACTTATGACCTCTATTTAAGCGAAAAATTAACAAGTGTAATCATGGTCTTAAAGTTTCCTTTTTTTTTTAAATACTCACCTCGATAGTATGGACCTGGTTCTCACGGCCGCCCCACGGCACGTAAGCCGCCTGGTGCTTGACGGCGAGCTTGCCGGGGATCAGGTCGCCCTCGAAGCGGCCGCGGATCACCCACAGCGGGCTCTGGTCGTAGCCCTCGTAGCCCGCGACTACGGCCCGGTCGCCCAGTCTGTACGCCTCGGCCGGAGTCGTGGGAATCCATTCCACGAGCGCTGAAAACATGCAGTCAGTTTTTCAATGATTATAATAGAAAGAAACAGGCGTTTCCTTGTGGAATTTCATGATACACGAGTATTGCAGCGTTAGCATCTTCGCCCAGCTGAAACGTTTTTGCTCAGCGTTTCTGTTAGGACATGCTAAGGCCTGGAGGTTTGTGTCCGTCCTTGTCACATATAAATTAAAACTTAAGTACCTTCAAGGCAAGACTGAATAGGAGCCGGTTGGTTGATAAACATATAGTGTCAGAGTGAAATACGCGTTTTGTGTTATGGAGGGTTTGTTGTACTTTATTGCATTGATATTTGATACCAACAAATTCATGGTAAAAGAATTGACCACAGGTAAGATTATATTCAGTTGCATAATACATATAATTCCTTGATAAACATTATACCTATGTATTACTATCATTGAACGATATATCGATCAGATTGTTTGAACAATTATTACTCCATTTAATACCTAATTTTAGTAACAATTAATAATAATCATCATACTCACATTGACTCATACAATAACGAGAGTTTAATGGCTCTGATAAAAAATAAGTGGTTATGAGAATTGCAATCACCCAAAGATACTTGAGTAACTACTTGGAAAATGATTAAAATAGGTAAAAAAAATAAAGTTTCCAATGTTTGTATAAAATGAAACTTTCTGCCTGCCCCTGCAATTAACATGTGACAAGTACCTCCCAGTAGTAGTACTCATAGGACATAGGTGGCATGTAGGTAGGTACTAAGTATATAGGTACCTTCTCCAAGGGATACAGCACCAACAGAAACGATTAAGTTCGCCTTAACAACGTCCTATCTGCCGTGCGTAGAGATCACCGATAGGTATCTTCACCATATAGTTCGCGCAGAATATTATTACGGTGCTGCCTAACTTTTTAATATTATATTTTAGCTGATTTTCATAGGCTTTCTGTCTTTGGCCGCATACAGTAAAGAAAATCACCCAAAGATTATTATTTTAGTGGCCTAGTATTTGAGTAGCCCTTTCGATCTCGACGACGAAGTTTTTCACTTGGGCTATTCATAGGAATAAAGAACATCTGGTTCATTTAAATATTTATTTTGTACTGATACTAGTATTTGCAAATGGGAAAGCTCGGGCATCATATTTAAAAATAGTACTTACTAGGCGTACGTAGTGTCGACCGACGTCTTTAATCTTAGTCTTTGATCATTATTTTTAAAAAGTTTTATTTAGCTTCACTTTCGTATGTTTGTAATATTGCATCTTGCGCGGCGCATTATTCGATTGAATCGATGTTGAATAAATTATGCCCGCGACTTCGTCCGCGTGGATTGAGGTTTTTGGTTCCCGCGGGAACTCTTTCCGGGATAAAAAGTAGCCATGTCCTTCTCCAGGTCCTCGACTATACCCATGCAAAAAATCACGTCAATTCGTTGCTCTATTGTGGTGTGATTGAAGGACAAACCAACAAACAAACACACTTTCGAATTTATAATTAGATTTCAAAGGGGATTGAACCGAACTAGCATAGCAACCTGCCGCCATTTTGATTATTTTTCGAAATCGCGGCGCACGATGAAAGTGGTATCTATGGGACACATAGACGAACAAATAATGTCAAGTAACATAGTACCCCAAAGTTACGTTACCGAGATATTTGGAGGTAAAGATAGACATATGAGGACAACGACAATCATTAATAACCCTGTGCGTTCCGCAGTCGGGTAAAAATAGACTTATTACGTGTCTACAGGCATCCGATTGTATCCAAATAATCATTTCTAGGTTGATTATTATTATTACTGTTTATTAGAAGAGAGTAGGTACATTACGTACTATTCGGAGCACGAGAAAACAACAGCTACTATGATTAACTGCATCACTATTAGATTTCATTCGCATGACAAGATAAAATTATGTGAAATCCGCTTTCCAACTCCATAACAATGGTGCTGCAATATCTCAAGCCGCGAGGACTAAGAATTTAAACCAACATCCTTCCTCAGGGTGGGTAGATCTTTTGCAAGAATCGCCACGGAGGAAGATTAAGCTGCCTGTGTTCAACTGTGGCTTACAGAGGCTCACTTGAGATCATCATTAAAAGTATGCTCCTGAAAAAAGCTTATTATATTGTTGAAGCCGAGGCGTGCACAGATTTTGAAGCTAGGGTAGGCATTAGCTAGTCAGAATACCTATTTAATAGCTGTTATGATGAAAAATGATCATTGACGTATTTCATTTCGGTAAACAGTGATTTGACGCCTCTATGAACTGCACGCCACTGTGTTGAAGAATAAGTAAAATGTGAATGATAGAGGAGCATGGATTTGATCGCTCCAGCAATGCTAAGGACAGCGGTTACATATGTACACATTGATATAATATTATTGTAAATGAATTATGTATTTAAAAAGAGCAACCACCAAGTTTCTTGCTGGTTCTTCTCGGTAGGAATGGCATTCCGAACCAGTAGTAGACCTTCGGACCCCAATGCCTATTTGGCCTTCAAACTTGATTTACAATAAACGAACGACAATATCTCAAATTTCTTTATTAAACATATTTGTTGATGATAAGAGTGTGCACTGTGCATGTTTGATTAGGTATGTTAATATTGTTTGAAGACTGTATGTAACCTATCTTGGCGATGGAAGTCAAGGAAACATGAAAAAGTACTACATCAAAACTTACGTCCGAATCCTGGGTATCCATAGGAAGGTGGTGGCGGTCCTCCGGGGTAAGACATCGATGCAGGGTGGGGTGCTGTGGCGGGCTGATTTGGGTATCCAGGGAACGCTTGTGGGTATTGATTCTGTGCGGGAGGTGGTGCGTTTGCCGGGTTGTAAATTTGAGGGTAGATCTGACCCTGCGGTGGTGGGTACTGGGGTGGGTTGCCGCCGTATGGATCTAGAATGAAATAGAAAAGGTTTTATTTTGCTTTTAGATCGTTAAATAAATCCATAAAAGCGAGAAAAAAATACGCAATGTAGCAAATTAACACAATAGCTAGTTAATACTAGTCTCATAACACCCAGGAAACTACCATTTATTTCACATCATCAAAATATAGTAGGCATAGTTGCTTTTGTGATAACTAACAAAACCTGTTTATCAAACTACACATTATTATCACGGTCATTAAATCTATAAATAGAAGACAAAACGTATGAATCATAATATCACGTGTCACAAAAAATTACAAAAAACGGCAGAACAGGCCTCTATTTCTCTTAAACAGCGATAACTTAACAGTGATAGCGGAGTAAATAACAATATTAATCAAATTTATATAATAGGTTTTTAATTATTGTTCTGTAAGATGAAGAGATTTGTTTTATGTGAGAATGTTTAGTTTAAATAAGTAATTAAATTAAAATAATAACACCTTTCCATTAAATTTTTACACTGCACACAACAGGTATTGCTGGTTTATACAACTTGCAATGAATAACTCAACATCATTATTATTATCAGGAACTAGATATGGAATGAAGTGATAAGTTTATTACTGTATAACTACACAGCGATTCTACATAATATGTACATGATTCAATGCCAATAAAACAAATTTTTCCTTAAAATATAATGATAGTCATATAGTGGCATATTTAATGAGCATACATACCTACATTTATTAGTGAGGACAAAGTAATTTATAGCAGAAGAAAATAAATGGATTGTGTGGTACAGCAATTTAGAATAGTAGGTATTATAATACAGACTAATTAATAGAAGAAATTATTCCCAATCAATTTAAATTTTACAAACATATTCAACTCTATATATATATCCATACTAATATTATAAATGCGAAAGTGTGTCTGTATGTCTGCTACGCTTTCCCGGCCCATCTTTTCAACCGATTTTGCTGAAATTTGGTATAGAGGCAGGTTATATCCCGGGCACTCCCGGGGAAGGACATAGGCTTTTTATCCCGGAAAATTAAGGAGTTCCCGCGGGAATCAAAAAACCTTTATCCACGCGGACGAAGTCGCGGGAATCATCCCCCCCCTCCACCCCCACCCCATACATCCAGATGCGTATTTCAAATGCAACCCCGTATATATATATATACTTACACTATAAGCTTAAGTTCTACTTCTATATAGATCTTAAGCTTGAACAGGGACTTCCAACGCATAGAGGCTTATGAGACATTTAATTGAAATTGTGAAATTAATACAAAAACCGGATCTTATCCTTCAGTACATCAATAAGGTGCACTCAAAGATAATCTCCCATTAATGCAGGATTTTAGTGGACACTAATTTAGATCTGGAGCTATTGGATTCTTGATTAGGTGTTAAATATTATTCTTACCGTTTCTTTTTTCTCCAAATAGGGTTCTTTAGAAACCCACATAGTTTTACTTAAATATAATCATAGACTATGAGCAGGCCAAGTAAATAAGTGTTAGATATAAGAGATTACCAAATTATAATAACTTGATAACAAAAAATTACATACTTAGAAAGTAAATTGATTTCTTCATGCTTAATAAGCACCTGAGAGCTTGTCTGAGAACCACACATTCCTCTAGAAACTTCAAATTTAGGTTGCAATGACCAGTTGGGGAGATCGGAGCACAGTTTAGGTGAAAATCACCCAGCCGAATTTGCACAATAGCCGCCCACTTTTCAACTCATAACACAATGCCGGTTGGCTGCATGTTTTAAGAATCGCCTTATGAATAATCATTTCAAATAACCAAGTCCGCGGAATCTATTGTAATCTGGTAGCAATGTACCTACTGCATTGCATAGTACCTAGGAGAGAAAGCATTAGGTACACAAACATTGTGAATTGTGAAACAACGTTGTGAAATATTCTTACGTAGGTAAAATTTACAGTTACGCGGAACTCAGAAACCACAAAGTAAAACATAGGTACTCACATCCCGACATGTTTGTAGCTAATAGACACTGTTTTCGAGCAGCTTTGCAAATACTTTAACCAAAATATAAGTTGAAACTGTGGTAAATTACATTTACAAAGTAACAAAAGATACAGAAGAACGCACAAGCACCAAGCACAACGCGTTGTCTCTAGTCAGTTAGTCACCGACCAGAAACAAAAGGTCTCTAGTCTAAACGCGTTCTTCAGTAATTAGTAGAGTTGTTCAAAACTGTTATAAATCAATAACACGCTACGGACTATAAACTATAAATTTTTAACATGCTTTTAAATACGCTATGTTATAACGCGCTTGTTATAAAAAAACGCGTGGGCGGCCGGCAGGCGCGATATGTCTTGCAACACGCTAAATTTCGTAACACGCAACGATGACGTTCACTCACAACAGCGCGTTACGCGAGACTAACCAATATAACCATCGGCCAGCGGCAGCGCGCTACCGACAGGCGGGCGCCGTTACAACGTTATTAGTGTTATTACGTTACGACTCATTACGAGGCACCGCGCGCGATCGCGTGATATTCATAACGCCGTAACGTCATGGCGGCTCCTCACATAACTCGTTATCCCGTTATGGAACAATAACGCGTTATCATATTGCGTTACGTGTTATATTAACCACCTCTAGTAATTAGTGATGGGCGACTCACTCAAGGCACAGTTCGACGTTTTATTCCAATAACTCGATACTCTGACTCGAGTCAGAGCGCAGCGATTTATAAGAACTCGAGTCGAGACTTGAGTCAAAAGTCAAAACAGACTCAGACTTGCTCTGTTTTCTAATTATTGACTTTATGGAAACTCGGAGTCGGCTTGGCTTGGTTTTCGGTTTATTATAATTTTACAATACTCAGGTACATAATTTTGCAAATTTTGTAAAGGGTAATTTTGGTCTACATTAAATACTTGAGATGACCAACATAGGTATTGTGTAAAAACACCTTCGCAAGTAAAGAATCTAAAACAGCAAGTAGGTCAAATAAAAAAATCATAAGAATGGTTAATGTGAGTCAATCATAAACGATAGATATTCATGCTATCGCGGAGTTTAATTGAACTTTTTGCAAAGAACAGCTATTCCACCCACAGACATATAATATAGAAGCAGACACAACATAAATTTCACACCCACATAGACAAGTGTATGCGAATCAGTGTGACTTAATGTGACCGTATCCCTGCAAGCAAAAATGTGTATGTATTAATTTGCTGCAACACTGTGCTACGCCAACGCACACATTGACAAAAATTCAATGCGTGGCAGTCAATAGAAGACATCTATGAGACCTATGGCGTTTGTTTACATTGTGTTGTCTTGGGTGTCATAAGTTTTTTGTGAAATTTGGAGATTTATATGAATATTTACTGAAATAAAATGGTGAAGTGTTGTTTCCCCCTGTGTTACAACGCTTCGTACAGGAAAACCCCAGAAGTAACGTTCCATCGGTAAGTAAAATTCATGCTATCATGTAGCTTTGGAATGTTTTCGTATCGCATCGTATCAAGGCTAAGATATCTAATATTTTATAGTTGTTATGACGAAATATGTAGCCATGCATATATTAAAACTATAATATTATGGTTTTCTGTAGAAATACATGCTTTAAGTTGTTGAATAATCTTTTTTGACATTTTGAGAACTTTAACAAATTACAGGGCCGGACTCGAAGACTCTTTTATTTTAAGTATATAACTTCGACTTTTAATTTCAGGTTTCCAAAGGATGAATACCTGAGAGACCTATGCATAAAAATATTAATAGAAAAGACTGGCAGACCAACTCATGGAGTGCTATATGCTCCAAGCATTTTACAGATAATCTAAGAACGTAATATATTCCGTACAATTCTATCTCCTGGTGCAATACCGACCATTTTCAAAGAAAAGTTAGTTGAGGTCTTATACTAAGTAGGTACCAATTTACCTTATCTTCCATTAGGTGGATGAATTTCATTAATTTTTATTGAAAACCTCAATACAGATTCTAAAGCACTAATTGTAAAGTTTATTTGAATAAAAAACATGTGAGTTTAAAACACCTGTTGTAATTTTTTATTTAACCTCTTTTTGGAATAACGATTCGATTCGATTGTATAACAACATTTATTTGGCTTACTGCCAAGAAATTATTGTCAATAGGAACTTTGAGCTAAAATCTGGCGGTATTTACACGATATCCGTTGGTACTGTTCTTCTAAATAATATCCCCATCACCTGCGCGTCGACGCAGAGCGAGAACGACGCGAGAACCACTGGCCATGATACTGACGGAGTCCTCAGGATTTGAGTTGTAACAGGAGTTATAACTCCGCGCGCGACGGTGATGATATCACACGCAGCGCGGAGCTCACATCTATATTCACCACATTGACTAGGGTCCCGCACGTGGTGATGATTACCATTACTAGTGTTACTATATTGCAGTTGTGATCGCTTGTGATGAGGAAATTATAAAAGTACCAATAATAATTATTTTTAAAATCCTTACAAATTATAGCTTCCAAATGATAGGTGTCTTTAGGTCAATTTTTTTCACGCAACCTAACCCTACATATTAATATAATGTTTTATGCAGCAACAAGGTTCTGCCCTGAGTTTTGTGTATGTGTGCGTAATGTTTTCGTGTGTTTGTAATTGCCACGCTATTTTGTACGTTATCTTGCCTCTGCTTCTCTTTATAACTCTGTGATTCCACCATACCAATGTATGGTGGAATAGTTCTTAGTTATTAGTTTTCGTGCAACTCTATTATAATAAATTTATTATAGCCTATGCCACTCGCTGATATTGTAGCTTTCTTTAAGTGGGATTTTGAATAATAAGTACCTTAAGTGAAACAATTTTTAATAGTAGATTGTTCATCAAGGGACTAAAATGAGCCATTCTATACGAGATGTTTAGCTTACCGAGCGTATCGAGGTAAGCTATAGTGTCGAGTAGAATGGCTTTTAGTCCCGCGGTAAACACTCTACTTTTCACTTCGATTGCGAGAAAATATAATAAATAACGATTTTTAATTTATTTTTTGCCATTCTATTGTTACATTTTAATAGTAGGAGTAAGATCTTTATTTTCACTTAATGATATTAACAAATAAATAATCACATTCACTTTACCCTATGCCTTCACCTTGTATTGCGTATTGTGCATCGAAATCCGAAATGGATTAAATAAACATCCCTTTAGGTACATAAATGTAATAATTACAATAAAAATATTAAAGATTTCCCGGCAATCCGCAATACCAACTTTATTTTTCTCCTTATTGTTAACAAGAAGGAATTAAAAAAAAAAACATTAAGAACCATAGACATTGAGCTGTACGCACGTACGTGTAGGTGACGATGGGTAACATTAGCACATTGACGCATACTTACATTCAACAAAAGGATTGCGTGCAAATTATTTCAAAAATGGAACATAAAAAAAGTCCTAGATGTACGGTACTGCAAAGACATGATAGAATTATGTATTATAAAAATTCTGCTAGTTTCATTCGTTACGCCCCTATCACCCCGCCGCTTTGCTTTGTCTAGATGCCTTCGTTGAACGACTGGTAGGAAAGAACGTCTGTGGAAAGACGAAAAAACGAAGAAAGAAAGACTGTGGGTATGTTCCGAAATACACTGAGAGCACTGTAAGGTGTGACGTCAGTTTAGTACACTGCGAAGCCGTTCCTTTATAGTTAGGTATACTGGTTACTGCTTAAAACGGAACGCAGTCAGCACTGAAAGCAACTTACCTCGAAAACGCCAGTGCTCACAGTACAAAAATGGCGACGATTTATGACGTCATATATTTCCCTTGGCTACTGCGGCAGTTTACTGTCAGTCCATAACGAAACGAATTTCTCCACAGTAAAAGCACTGAACAGTGCTCGCAGTGTATATCGGAACACACCCTGTGTCTGTGAATGTCACAGACACAGGTTGGGGCTGTTGATATTAACCATAGACTATAATTTTTTACTACCCATTTAGGTACTACTCGCACAGAGTTAAACTACTCGCCAGCAATTATTATTAAAAAAGATATTAACCATAGACTATAATTTTTTACTACCCATTTACTACTACTCGCCAGCAATTATTAAAAAAAAATTACTTTAATCCCTAGACCTTAAATGCTAACTTTAGTCCGCCTACGCTAAGCTTTAATGACATCTTTTTAGAGCATGAGAGGTGAAAAATCGGTTCAGCTTATTTGCAAATCTTTTTTTCGCTATAATAAGGTATAGTAGGTATTTTACGGTAGGTTATTGGTTGAAATCTTAGATACATTGTTGCCAGCCAAATTCGCCAAATGAAGTTCACATTTCCAGGGGTATTGCCGCATTTTAAGTATGAAATAACCCGGGCTTTGAACCTTTGTGCCAAATTGCTAGTTTTATTAATGGGACGTTAGAACTAATTTAGTGCTAATAAGTCAATTATGTATTGCTCAGTTACCTCAGTGGATAAGAAGCGAAGATTTTCCACTTTTAAAAATATTTTCATTACATAATATTTTCTCAACTGTTTCTACACGGTGTCGCACCGGAACTGTAAATCGCTTGGCGGATAATCTTACTAGTTACTGAAAATTTGGAACAGTAGGTAGGTATCTGGTTGTTAACGTTTAAATAAATAAATAATAAATAAATCATTATTATATTGTCCAGAAAAAATATTACAATGGCATTTATAGGTTTAGCGTCTGAAACGTTTACAAGAATAACAAAAATAAACTAATATTATAAAAAAAAATATATTATTATGCATCATCACTAGATCTTAGATAAAATGCAATGACCTCTGAAAATTAGATAAAATGAAATGACCTCTGAAAATGGACTAAATTTAATATGCATTTATTAGCATTTAATATGCAAATAAATGCAAATTTGCATATTTTTATCCAGTTTCTAGTAATACACAATCACAGCTATTGTTTCGATGCCGCCATCTTTGAGGTAGTTAGTACCTACGCCAAAACGTGGTAATGCTAATGAACCGCGAAACTCGTATTATCGGTTGGGGTAAGCGGGACCTACTTAGCAGCTGGCAGCACAGCGATTAGCAAAAAATAGGGACTCGAGTCAGAGTCCATTGCCGTGCGAACCTTGACCAGCAACCGCATTTCACAACATAAAGCCCGGTTTTCTATGATAAAGCATAAAGCCACTTGCACTTGAGTTTTGATTTGTTTTCAGCTCCGGCCATCGAGTAGACTAGTCACTAGACAGAAAATATAGTGCCATCCCTATGGATGATAGAATAGTCGTTTCTCTGTCTACGTTGCCATCACTCGTCCATCATTAAATAAAATAAAAAACCATAATGACAGCAGTCAGTTTTTTTAGCTTCACGGCTCTGGGTTCTAGCTCACTGGCAAATTGCAGGCCATAGACCTAAACAAGTCAATATCTGTGGTCAATATAAAGCACTGCTGACGTGATTTAAAGGATGTGGATTAAGCTGTGGGACTCCACTTGCACACTGCAAGCAGGACATAGGCAGGGCCGTAATATTATTATTTTTGACCGAGCGAAGCGAAGGTCTCTGAGTCTACTTGAGTGAATTTGCACTTGTCCGTCCGTCCGTCTTTCAAAGCCTTATAACTTATGAATTACTGAACGTAATTACTTCTATAAGTAGGTATAAATAATATGTAAACCGATGGCCTCCAGCCGAATATGGCGTATAAAGTTCTAAAAATCTTTAATTCAGGGCGGCTCTCATAGAAGCGAATGTGAAGTAAAATATTTTTTATCGTTACATAGGGTTGCGGTTTCATTTTAAAGATAATTAGGAATAGAGTCCAAAAAATAGTCTACTGATTAGTGATAGTACTTACCGTAGACTGAGTAAGATATATAGACACCGCCATATCTCCTTTTCACTGCCACATGAAAGAGATGCAGTGTTGGGATGTTACACAAAATAGAATGAGAAAAAAATATGTGTTTTTCTCTCCCTTTCTGCGTGTCACGGGTTTTGTGCCTATTGCATACTATTGTGCCCATAGACATAGAATTTTTTCGCTACATTCTCACAGTACATTCTAAGCCTATGATTTTGCCAGACAAATTATGACGTTTGTATGACGTTTGGGAGGTGTTTCATACATCAGCCGAGCGATCGCGTAACTTCTGCATCAATCATTGTTACAGTATCAATTGTTGTAATTGGCTGAATTTATGGCATTCTTGCTGCGTCAATGGATTATGTCCAATAGTGGAAGAGTGTTAACCAATCAGAGGTGATTGCGATGTATCAATGATTGATGCAGAAGTTACGCGATCGCCCGGCTGTCGTAATTCCTTCTTCCATGGTTTCATAGTATTACCTATCCCTTTCGGTTACAGGCTGACCTGATTCTAGAGGTTCCTTCTTCTATGGATAGTACCAGTGGCGTAGCTACCAAGGGGCTAGGCGGGGCAGTGCCCCGGGGCCCTCAAGCTCAGGGGTCCTCGAATCCTTACCAGAAATCTCGATCGAACTGAACTTTTGGAAATTTCAAAATAAATATGACAGGTTGCAACCCCATTTTAATCATGACAACTCAGTTGAGAGAAATTCAAAAGTTATGCCTAGGGAATTCCCCTAAATTCTTTCTGTAGGTTGGCAGTGTTGTCAATTTGACGGATAGTGATATGTGCGTTTTATTATTAATCGATGTGCGTTTTATTGTGAATTCGAGTTGATTTTTTTTTCGAGAACGTTTAAAAAATTTCTAACACCAACATTTTTATTACATGTACTTGAAGCTACAAGTATGACGAATTCCAAAGAAAATATTCAGATATAATAGGCCCTAGTTTTTCACTTCAATTTATTAATATTTACCACCTAGTTTTACCTCAACTAACTCAAGCATGGACTGTTCACCAATTATGTAAGGAAATAATGAGCAAATATGGAGTGCTAGAATGCGACCTAACGGAAGTATTTACAGCAATGCTATTATTCTTTACAATTCCTGTCACTTCTGCAGCAGCTGAAAGGTCATTTAGCAAATTAAAAATAATAAAAAAGTATTTAAGAAATAATATGGGCCAAACTCGACTCCGACATTTATCGCTAATAGCGATTGAAAACAAAACCGCATCAAGCCTGGATTTAAACGAAGTCATTGATACTTTTGCGAAAACTAAAGCTAGGAAAAAATTGAAAATATAATTGTTATTTAGTCAGTTGGTAAGGCCCGACCTTTATAATATAATAAACCCTTGAATCTTCTCTATTTCGTTTTATTAGAAAAAACCTACACCAAGTGTAATTTATGTTGTTACTGTTTAATATTTTTATTACCTGCCCTGCAGTGCACACAAAAGAGCTTAAGTAGCTTAGCATTTTTAAAAAAAATGTATACTTATTTCATATTTTTATTTGATAAAACCTAATCAGTTTACATAGCAGTGGGGCCCCATTTTTCAATTTGCCCCAGGGCCCTTGGTTACCTAGCTACGCCACTGGATAGTACCTACTGACGTCTATAGATGATGGTCTCATGTAAAGATAGTTAAAACCTAAGGTTAAAACTATCTTATGGATACCGCATGGATACCGCGAGGTCTCAGTTCGGGGCGAACCACTAAGTTCAAGTAAGTAAGGGGGGTAAGTTTCTGACTCAGTCCTTCAGAAAATTGAGAGTTCTGAGGTCAACTTTGGACGTTAGAAAATCTCCACTTTGAAAGCCCCCCATTTTGTCAATTTCGCTTCTATGAGAGCCCCCCTGAAATAAAGATTTTTATAACTTTTTATGCCATATTCGGCGGGAGGCCATCAATTTACATATTATTATATTTAAATTTGAAGTAATTACGTTCAGTAATTCAGAAGTTATAAGGCTCTGACAGACGTACGGACAGACGGACGGACGGACAAGTGCAAATTCACTCAAGTAGACTCAGAGACCTTCGCTTCGCTCGGTCAATAATAGGTATCTACTTAATTAAGAATGTGTTGAGAATAGAACTGATGTTCGTTTATTAATGGATAGGTACGGGCCTTAGAGGCGGCAGCGGCGCTAGTAATCGCATGTTTATAAAATTAGGTACCTACCTACAGTTCGCGCGCGAGTTGAATGCAGAGTAAATGTATGTGTCACCATACATTTGCTCTGCATTCATCTCGTGCGCGAACTATACCAGAAATAACGCCCGCGACTTCGTCGCGATTAAGATTTTTTGAATCCCGCGGGAACTCTTTAATTTTACGGGATGAAAAAATAACTTATCTAAGTCCTTTCCTGAGATATAAACAGCTGTTACTGTACCAAATTGCGTCAAAATAAAAATCAAAATGACGACGCGGTAAAAGTGGCGCGCAAAGCTAAGTAGTGTAGTACCTACCTACGCTAAAAAAGTAGGAAGTTTTAAAATAAGTAGGTACAATTAACATTTTATTTTTAGTTGAATACTATTTTTTTAGGTACCTAGGTTCATTGTCAGTGATGAACATAAATTAGTTGACCAAAACCGGTATTGTGACTGGACACAGAATAGCAGACAGCTGCAACTTCTTAGTTTCCAGCAGTTTGATGAAAGTTTCCACCTGGCTGTAATCACAGGCTGTAATATTCACGGGAACGACATACCTAATATATAGATATAGGTATGTCGATAGAATAGTCTATAGTTTAGACGCGTTCAAAGTCCCCTATACAAGTACAATTTAATAAAAAAAAAGTGTGTGTGTGCCATTTTACATTTACACACGGCAAAAGTGAAACTTCAGAAAAGTACCCTACGAGATAATGAGATAAATATTTAAACTTGTATTCTATCTCATTCTCTTGCAGGCAAAATTTCCTATTATGAATAGGTAGGTATTAAGCTTGTCTCTTTTTGGTGTCGATATTTCGTTTTATCAACCAGAGGCGGATTAAAATAAACCATAAAAAACAATTAACAAATCAAATACCTAATCAAAATCTACATTTAAACATGATTTAAACAATCAAATAGAAAATTACAAAAATGGAACGCTTTGTGTACGCTTAGATATAAGTAGGTACTCGTACCATTACGCTTTGCCGTTCTTCCGGTGGCGCCACATCATTGACAACTGCATCCGATTCATCGAATTTTCAAAACACAACGTTTCTGAAGAAGTTTCAATTCAAAAACTCCCTGGCCGGCTTCGCTACAGCTTGTATTTACTTATTTGAAAAAAAAAAAAATTAGGTGCCCACCATGAAATAAATCGGGGGCCTCATTCAATACTGCCCCGAGCCTTCGACAGTCTGCCACTGGGATACTTACTCAGATTACCATGGATTAGTACGTGATTTAGAATTATTGACGTATTCTGCCATTCTTGCATTAGTTATTCGATCATTTTCGCAACGATAAATGGTCGCATGTTGAATATAAAGTAATAATACATATCAGCTTTATCTGAATCAAAGTTCTGAAACATAGATAATACACTTAATAATTACTGTTTTAAAAGTTCAAAGTTATTATTTTCTTTTTAATTTTCCAAAAATACGTCATTTCAAATTCTAACTCATCAAATACTTAGATAAGTTTTAAGGAGATATCTAGACTTAGATAATTTACTAAAAGTAAGAAATTAGTTTTAAAATATACTAATAATATACCTATATAACATTTTACTTTCAGTTTAATACTATTTTTTACAATGTCAGTGATGAACATAAATTAGTTGAATCATAAGGACACTGTACGAAATCACTCGCGCAGCAAATGCAGCCAAAACCGTTATTGTGACTGGACATACAATAGCAGACAGCTGCAACTTCTTAGTCTCCAGCAGTTTGATGAAAGTTTCCACCTGGCTGTAATATTCACGACCTGGAACGATATATTTTATTTCATTTCATTTCATTTATTGATAGCTGTCATGTCTTACTTACTAATACATTATATTACATAATACAATTAGCTATTAGCATGCATGGACATGAGGCCCTGTCAGGGCGTTGCTACATGTTAACACAATTATAATTATATATGTATATATAATTTTATAGTGTATACGCGTTTAAACTAAGTAAAACAACGGACATGTCACTTAACTGTTTACTGTCATTAATAGAATTATTATTTATTTACTGACCAAATATTTAGCCAGTTTTAGTTGGAGGCCCCTATTTCTATAAAATGCATAGAGTTTAATACTCTATGGTAAAATTATTTAAAAATCTCCCTGGCTCACTTCACTAAATTCTTGTATTTATGAGAACAAAAATAGGTACCATGAAATAAATCGTGGGCCTCATTCAATATACTGCCCCACAGTACTGCCCCGAGCCTCCGACAGTCTGCCACTGGGATACTTACTCAGATTACCATGAATTAATACGTGATTTAGAATTATTGACGTATTTTGCCATTCTTGCATCAGATATTCGCTTAACATCGCAACGATGAATGGTCGCGCGTTGATTAAAAAGTAATAATACGCATCAGTTTTAACAGTTGCAACGTTCTGGAAAAAAGTGGTAACTTTTATTGCTTGATTTAAGGCATAAACTCCTCCTTAGTTTGTCATCGTATACTTCATACTCACTTTTAAAATCGGAGATAATAGTCGACAAATTGCAAGCAAGTTTGATATAAGCCAGGTGCAAAACATGAGTAATATCTGAAAATTTAAAACCGTTATTTTAGGTATTACCTATCAATGATAAAAATAATAACAATGCCCTCCAATGATATTATAGTGCACAAGTTTGTGCGCAAAAACAAGCGCACTCTCTGTTCCTTTACTCTCATAGCCCGATGGGACGGAATATCCAACATGACCAGAGAGAGATTAGGCGCAGGACCGTCGGATTTACGTGCTCTCCGAGGCACGGGGGTGAATCACCGCCAGCTTCCAAACACCAGGCTAGCACTGAGAATTTCTTGTCAGAAAACGCAATAAGTAGGTAGGTACTTAATTATGGCCTGACCCGGGATTCGGACCCGGGACCTCCTCAGCCGCAGTCTGACATGTTAACCACTAGACCACGAGGCAGTCAAATCTGTACTAATCATCAATGCGACAGTTGGTTTCGTTGTTGGTCTGGTCAACGGATAGACAGTCATGATTTTCTGCATGGAATATAGTATAATATTATACCGTATAGTTTAGGATCCTTGGTTAGAAATACTTTTATGGTACACCTATATGATTTGCATTGTCTGTCAGTTAGTGTTGAAAATTTATCAAATTAATTGTTAATAGTATTTTGCTTCAACCCCTTCAAAACCATTTAAGTATATAAATGTATTATCATTAATTACTCAGTAATTAGAGTCTCCCAAGTGTAAGCCGTCTATTATTATTTAATCTATCTATACTCTTTACTAATTCCATACTAATATGTATTATAAAATATATGAAAGTGTGTCTGTCTTTTTTTGCTACGCTTTAACGGCCCTCCTGTTCAACCGATTTTGATGAAATTTGGTAGGTACAGGGATAGGTGGAATTCCGGGGAAGGACATAAGCTATTTATTCCGGAAAAGTAAGGAGTACCCGCAGGAATCAAAAACTTAATCCACGCGGACGAAGTCGCGGGAATTATCTAGTAGGTATCTAGTAAAATTATAAATGCGAAAGTTTGGATGGATGGGTGGATGTTTGTTACTCAATTACGTCAGAACGGCTGAACGGATCTGGATGAATAGATTACAGTCACAGAGATAGATTATAGTCTGGAATAACACATAATGCTACTTTTTATCCCAGACTATTAAAGACTTCCCGCGGGAACCAAAAAACTTAATCCACGCGGACGCTTTCGCAGGCATCAGCTAGTTATAATATATTTATAAACTACATCGCCTGCAAAATAGACATTAGGCTTAGAGTCTAATTTATAAGATTTGTTGCTTTCATATGAAGTGAAATACTCACTATATCTATTATCTAGGAATACTACACTATATCTATTTCTAGATAATAGATATAGTGAGTATTTGTCACTATTATTCTGTAAAAAAATCGTAAACAAGTAATATATATTATAGATACAATAATCAATAACAGATTATAAACCTGCGCAGCGTAGATCTTGTTGAAAATATGAACACAATCCGATATTTTGTCATATATTTGCATGAGTTCAAGCCAACAATAACTGTTGGCATGAATTGGGATCATATCACCCATTATCGACGTAGGAACTGAACGAAGCGATATCTGAAATTTAACAAAAATAACAAAAATAACTTATAATTACCTTACGTACCTAGTACCTACTTATGAAATCTATCTAATCTAGAAAAACAAGATCTTTGCTTGAGTAACTAATTCGCTTATGATAATACCAAAGCTGTTTCACTACAGCTGTAACCATCATTTCTCAACACGAGCAAAGTACCTTTAATCATTATTTTTAATCATCACGTGTATTATCATTACGCTTAAGTAATTATCTTCATACTAGCTGACTTGCCTCAGTTTTACAAGCTCACCTTTAAAGTGTGTAAGTATTGAAATTACAGTAACAACGCGAGCGCTAGGAGGGTGAATAATTTAAATTGAATAATAAAAAGAGTATTTTTACTCTTCGATATCTGAAGGTAAAAGCCGTTACTATCCTCTTGAGGATAAAGTAAATTGAATTTAGAACATCGTGTGCACGTTAGTAAATATCACTCGTCTATGAAGTTTGTGAATTCAAAACATCAACCATCAACAACCTATTTACTTGTACCTCTATGGTGCCGAATTTCCATACAATCGTTTTTAATTTGTTAAAAACTCACACTCGTAACCTTCTTGGTGTACTTTTTGAAACAAGAAAATTGAAAATAAGTGGAAAACCTAAAATGAGTGATTCTAGTGACGAAGAAATTAACAGAATTGAATTTAATCTTGTGATTTTTTTTGCATTTAGTCATTTCCTCGCTGAGGTGGGATGAAAAGTTACGTGTTGCACTCGAGTGAAAAGATTTTTCACCTCGTGCTCTTTTGATTCCCTCGCTGACGCTCAGGATTCTAATTTTTTAGAATTTTATAATATTTTTAGAATCCTTCGCTTGCTCGGTCATCAAAATTGAGCACACGGTTAAAAACAACTTTTCACTCTTGTATAACAAATAACTATTATTCCTACAGAAACTATCCTTGAGGGCCTCCAAGTGACCATTATGGTCCGAGCGAAGCGAAGGTCTCTGAGTCTACTTGAGTGAATTGGCACTTGTCCGTCCGTCCGTCCGTCCGTCCGTCCGTCCGTCAGAGCCTTATAACTTCTGAATTACTGAACGTAATTACTTCAAATTTAAATATAATATGTAAACCGATGGCCTCCCGCCGAATACCGCGAGGTCTCAGTTCGGGGCGAACCACTAGTGTATGTATGATTGAAAATATTTGGCCTTATGAGGATTTCTTAAAGTTTTGAGGCCCCTCTAAACACAAGGCTTCACCCTTAGTCCGCCACTCGAAACCTGTACAATATCATCCATCCATCATCTAATAGTAAAATAATAGTGTAGTATATTATTATATAGTCGATAATACTTACTTTTAAAAGAATCTTTTTAATGACACCGCTTTTAAAAATTTCTTGTTTCGATGTAGTCATTACATCAGATTTCCTCAACAGAACTATATTCAGCAATGCAATTTGTCCATAAATAGGGATGATAAAATAAATAACTATGGCCCCTTGTACCATTATGAACATTAACATACTACAGAATAACATATTTAACAAATAATTTCTTGTACGAATATTTTCAAAGAGTATTGCTGTAAAGACAAGGACTATTGGAATGATACTAAGAACTGTAGCAAGCGTACGTCGCTTAACAAATAAATGCTTTGATTTTCCGAAATGTTCATCGATATTCTCAATTATCTCAAGCAAAGTTATATACTTAGCACTGTTTCCAAAAGAGGTGAAGATAACAGTATAGATGATTTCAAAACTTACTAACAAATTGAAGGTTTTAGCTAATACGATTAGTGGCAAGTCAGCCTCTAAATGGCGCCAATAAATGGTTCTTATAATCGTGAACGAAACCGTGTATATTGCTATTACAACGAAGCAATGCAATTTGTTGAGCATGCTATTTTTATGTATTGTATTTCTTGAAAATATAAACGTGTTCATGGCAAGCACTGATGAAACGTATAAAAGGGGTTTGTAAGCGTATGCTACTGAGTAGGTTTTCCTTTCCTTTTTGTCATCGTTTTGTAAGATAACACTAAATGCAGTCCTGTTAACATGCGATGTTTTAAAAGTTTCAATAGCAAAATCACTGTGGTATAACATTTTTAAAAAATCCAGAACTAAAATATACATAAAAATGCAGTTAAAGTACGAATTAATTGAATGAGTTAAATTCTGAAAGTTCCGATTGATGCAAATACATACAAAATTATGAGTCATGAACATAATACTCGTATCTATTGTAGTTGGATCCAAAAAATAAATAGTCGATAGAACATTGAGTTTGGAGCCCAAAGAGCAGCAAAGATTGGGCGTCATTAATGTGCCTGTACCTACAGAAATACATTTAGGTTGGATATCTACAGCTCGTTTGCAAAGTCTATATACCATATTTCCAGCAGCATGGGTCTTCTCCGGTTAGCCCGTGAAGCCAAGCGGGGGTACGGGCTTCGAGGCATGGCCTCATTACCCGGCCCCCCTATACCATGTTTGTGTCCAAGTTAATTTAGTTTACTTGGTGCCTAGATGGCACCACTTGTACTCTGTCTCGCGCTATCCTTTCATAGTGCTCATATTATAATATCAAATCAAATAAATATTATAAATGTGAAAGTTTGGATGGATGTATGGATGGAATATGGATGTTTGTTACTCAATCACGCTCCAACGGCTGAACGGATCAGGATTAAATTTGGCAGAGATAGATTATAGTCTGGAATAGCACATAGGGTACTTTTTATCCCGGAAAATTAAAAAGTTCCCGCGGGAACCGAAAAACCTTAATCCACGCGGACGAAGTCGCGGGCATCAGCTAGTAGGAAATAAAACAATGTTTCTTAATTGGGTTTTGTAAAACAGTATTGTGAAGTGTGGTGTGGTGAGTGAACATACCATATTATCAGATACCTGAAAACTGCACAGAAGCTATAATTAATTTATTAAGACAGAGCAATTCAGTTGCAGAACCAATTAATGATGAAAACCATCACTGTTCTGGTGCGTTTATTCACAGTTATTATGTTGATCACTGCTTTGATCACTGTTCTTGATCTGTTATGTTGACAGAACTGCTTACTGGGGTTTGTTGTTTCACTAGTTCTGTGACTAAAATGACTCATGAACTCGCAGGTACCACGTACCCACGTACAGCAGTTTGAGTGACTATTTTGAAGGACATAAGTTTAGATCTACTCTAGTAATCTAGCTTGGGAACTCTCATGGATTATTTAATGAAAGTGTTCATTATGACATAGACACTACCAATCCATCTTACTAATTATATTTTATTAGATATCGAAGCTTGGAAAAAATACAGTCATTTCAAATAATTGTAACTCATCAAATAGATAAGAGATTACCTACCTATCTTTATTGTATTCAATGTTGTATGATAGTAGCAGGGCGGGCTAACCATATTGGCCCCTGTGGTGTAATATCTTATTTAAATTATGCTAGAATGACATCTGTAGTGAAAATTCTTCTGCCTGTTTGGAGATGCGCTCCCCCGTTTTGCCCCTGTCACCCAGTGTTGCTCTATATACTTCTGAAGTCTGGACTTCTCCGTCTAATAATTGGTAGGAAAGAACGTATCTCCTCAGAGTGGTTTAAGTAAGGGAGTTCAGTTATCGTTATGATATAGGTGAATGCTTCTACAGCTGATTATTACCATGTCATGCAACAAGACGACACAAAAAAGGTCGCGGGCAAAGTAGCACACAAAGTAGCACAGAATATAATTTTCGTACCACTTGCTCAAAAAAGTGACATTCTATGCCACAAAAAGCGAACATAACAATAGTCATTTTTAATCTGTTAAAAACAGGGAAAGAAAATTGTACTGAATTTCATTCATCCTCTAGGGGGAGAATGTGATTTAAATTTGGAATACTTACCGAAATTTATACTGAACTACATCTGTGTTTACACCATTGAGTTTGCATATAAAGCATTATACATCTTTTTGAAAAAGGAATACGCATTTATTATGCAGTTATGATTATTAAATAAAATGACGCCGACGAGGCCGTATGAGCTTGATGCCTTTGCTTTTCCGACAAAAAAATATTAGTCTAGGAATTTGCCGCGTTTTTGTTTTCTTCAAATACATAAACGTTATTTGTAACTCTCTCTATCAATAATTGGACCAATGTTTCGAATGTTAACTTTTACTTTTAATTTGCTTTTTACTTTTTGACGACCTCCGTGGCGCAGTGTGTAGCGCTGTTGTCTTAACGTGCGGAGGTCCCGGGTTCGATCCCCGCAGGGTCAATTTGGGAATTTATAATTTCTGAATTTTCCCTGGTCTGGCCTGGTGGGAGGCTTCGGCCGTGGCTAGTTACCACCCTACCGGCAAAAACGTGCCGCCAAGCGATTTAGCGTTCCGGTACGATGCCGTGTAGAAACCGAATAGGGGGATGGGTTTAATATAACTGCCATGCCCCTAACAGGTTAGCCCGCTACCATCTTAGACTGCATCATCACTTAACATCAGGTGAGATCGCAGTCAAGGGCTAACTTGTAGTGGATAAAAAAAAAAAAATATTGTCATTATTTTTAATAAATGCTTATCTCATATTATTATTGTGTTAATTTTTTCGCAAATGGTACGAAAAGTAGAGTATTTTCCTCGGTGATAAAGCTGTCTTAGTCTTGGGTGAACTTATATCCCTCGCTACACTCAGGACTCGTCTTAAATCCCTCGCTTCGCTCGTGATTTAAGTTTTTAACACCCTCGCTACGCTCGGGAGTAAACCTCGAGTCCTTCGTTACGCTCGCGATTTAAATCGTCACCCGCGACAGAAGACACTGCTTTATCCCCTTGGTTAATAATCTACTATTATGATCGTACTATACTTACGTACTAGTACTAAGTAGGTAGAAATAAAAATCTTTCCTAAGACTTAAAATAATTTATTAAAAAAACTTCCTTATTTTCGAAATATTTTGAAAAGGTTAACAATTTAATTTCATTATAATACTAGTGTAAGTATTAAAAATTGTCAGTGATGAATTAAATAAGTTGAATCACTCGCGCGGCATTTGCGAGGCTACATTTGCACCAAATGTGGCCGCCTGGCATTGGCCATGGCAGGCACCGCTGCCTGTAGGGTTCTCTCGAACGAGTCCGGCCGGTGTCGTAGTTCATGACACCGTCACATCTCACATCGTGGTAATATCGTGGGCGTTTTCTGTATTCGGTAAGAGTTCGACATACTTTCTTCCGTGCCTCACCGTACGTAGCATTCCAAGCATCATTCCCCCAACAGTTGCTAAATGAGTGATAGAGAGAGTGAAATACTGATTATTGTAAATGATAATGTCTACTTTATTTTTCCTACGAAAACATGACCTTATACTGGCAGTTTCGTTTTCGGCCGAAACTGGGGGTCTACTCTCTTTCTCTCAAACGAAACTTCGCAAACGAACCAACGAAATTTCGTTAACTCCTCTCCTACATAATATTATCTCTATGCTCCTCTCTATTTCGTTTTCGTACACGCAGACGAAGTAAGGATCCATAGACAATTTTCGTGACCGATTGGATTGAACGATTTTGTGTGGGTCTAATAAATAACCGACTAATTACGTTCGTTTGCGAAGTTTCGTTTGAGAGAAAGAGAGTAGACCCCCTGAACCGACATTCGGTTTCGGTTTCGGCCGTAAAAACTAGTATGTAATTATAAACACTATGTATAAATACCTATAAATCAAATACCTTATAATCATATTATTAAACTCAGGAAGAAAATTAAACTTACGTAACTATAAAGCCCATTAGGTTTAAAATAAATATATTATTATTTATCACATAATTCCGTTTGCTTACTTGGCGCTTATATCCATGGAAATATTAAGTTTATTATTAAATCCCTAAAAATACAAATATAAATTATTAGTAAACAGCATCTGATATTAATAATTATAGTAAGTATGAAATTATTGTTATAATAATTGCGTCTACTTATAGCCCCACTAGCTGATGACCGCGACATCGTCCGCGTGGTTATGTTTTATTTTCATTCCCGCGGGAAGTCTTTCATTTCCCGGGATAAAAAGTAGCCTATGTCACTCTCCAGGTCCTCAACTATACCCATGCCAAAAATCACGTCGATCCGTTGCTCCGTTGCGGCGTGATTGAAGGACAAACCAACAAACCAATAAACCAACAAACAAACACACTTTTAAACTCTAGGAGGGAGATATTATAAGGACGAGATTATAATGTGTAGCAAACTTACTTTGTACACAATAGGTATTTTTTTAAAATTTATTTATTTATTGTAAAATAAATTGGTTATTTTAGCAGCCGTTGATACTTACAGCCAAAAATCTTAAGCAGCCATAATATTATGACCGTAATCAAAGCAATCAACCATATGGTCATCACCAAACTTATCAATTGACAAATCGTGTTCAAGATGCAGCTGAAATCAAAAATTAAAAATAACATCTTGTATAAAACGTATGGGTCTACACAATATATTCTACTTACGTTAAAGACCTAAGTCCGAGATTAGCGGCAGACTGAAAACTGCAACGGCAAACCGCAGATCGCGGCTGCAAACCACAAGCGACACCCCGGTTTACTTATAAGGTATTATGAAACTCTATTAAATTAATTCCAAGCGCATCCATTGTATTCTTGTGGCTTGCAGCCGCAATCTGCGGTTTGCAGTTTCAGTTTGCAGTCTGCCGCCCATCTCGGACTTGTACCAGGCCTGGCTCACTTGTCACGTGACCTGAGATATTTAACTACTGCTGCGTGGACGCTCGACGGCACTCGTATCCGTCGAGTGTTGCACGCGGACCGTAGTTATACCACAGAATAGGTAATAGGTTATACGTTTGACTTCTCAAGTTCTCGTTATGGATAAACAAAGAAAGATCAGTAAACGATATCGTATCACATTAGGTCTTTTAAACTCTAATTATTAAGAACTCTATGCACTTCCTAAGGATCCTGGAAGGTAAGTTTGTATTATTTGCCTATCTAGGTATATACGTACCTACTTAGAGTTCTAAACAAAACTAATATTAATACATAATGTGGGTAGTTTTATTTTTATATCCAGAACAGATACAGTTTTAAACAAAAGTAAATATAAACCATAGGTAGTATCCAATATTATGGTGATAGCCTAATGGGTAGACTTCAGCCTTCAAGTCTGGGGTTCGATCCCGGGAACGCACCTCCAACTTAATTAATTAAAATATATCATTTACGGTGAACAAAAATCGTGTGGAAAGCTGAAACCATGCCTGAGAGTTCTATAATCATTATAAAAAACTCTAATATATTGTCTGCCAACAAGAAATTGGCCAGCGTGGAGGAATATATGGCTTAAACCCTTCTCATTCTGAGAAGAGCCTCGTGAGTCGTGCTTAGTAGTGGGACTAGTGGGTCGCCGATGAGTCGATGATGATTAATCCATAATGTGGGTATATTATCTTGTCTCGTAAGCTCTGGCATGGGCCCCCTTCCGCCCCATACAAGTGTAAAATATTCATTGATATTTCACTACATGTGGTATATACGAGTATAACGACTTATATATAAATTATCCACTACAAGTTAGCCCTTGACTGCAATCTCACCTGATGGTAAGTGATGATGCAGTCTAAGATGGTAGCGGGCTAACCTGTTAGGGGCATGGCACTTGGCAGCATATTAAACTCATATCCCTATTCGGTTTCTACAAAATCTATTAATAATAATATATCTTTTATCCATTTTTAAAGTAATTGTCGTCATCATTGCAACCGATTACCGACCCATAGTAATGATACCGATACAAGAATTTAGAAGTAGTCAACCCTAAGGCTACACGCGCCGCGTCTGAAGGGATAAGAGTTACGCGATAGAAAGAGATATATAGAGGTAGGTATATATTTATTTTCACTCGCAGCTCTGTGCGAGCTGAATTGCACTTTATTACGACGTAACCTGAGTCGCTGATGGTTAAAAGGTCTTCGCGGAGTAACTTTTCTGTTACTACTATTACCTATTCTGTGCTTGTACCTTAAAGGCTTAAACCCCCTGAAAATCACCTTGCTGTTTCACTTCATACTTAGATCACTCCAGCTAGTTATTTATCATCGACGATTACCGCGACCACGATATAGGAGGAGGACCCACGGATTGAAGCAGAGCAGAGTCTTTATGTTAACAACTTTTTTTGCTGACGGGGGAAGTCTCCTTCTGTTACCCGACTTCTTCCGGGGGGGAAATCGGGCTATGTAGGAATTTGACCTAGTACTAAAACTCTCTCGGTGGCCAACCTCAGCGCATATTATTGAGAGGCTCCGAGATCTTTTAAGAACGCAACGGCGCGGTTCCTCCCTCGCGCGACTGCCTGTGGGCTCATCTCTATTAATGACTAGCTGATGCCCGCGACTTCGTCCGCGTGGGTATACCAAGTTTCATCGAAATAACTTGAGAAATGACGGACTTTTATACAAACTTTCAATCTCTATTTCACCCCTTTGGGGGTGGAGTTTTGAAAAACTGTGAAACACGTATGTTTTCATTTCTAACCCGCTGCTCATATACCAAGTTTCATGGATATAACTTGAGAAATGAAGGACTTTCATACAAACTTTCAACCCCTATTTCACCCCTTCGGGGGTAACATTTACAAAACTGTGAAACATTTGTTTCTTCATTTTCAACCAGTAGCTTGTATACCAAGTTTAATCGATATAACTTGAGAAATGACGGACTTTCATACAAACTTTCACCCCCTATTTCACCCCCTTAGGGGTGGAATTTTGAAAAACTGTGACACACGTACTTCTTTATTTTTTACCGTAAGCCAAAATAAAAAGTTTCGTTGATATAACTTGTAAAACATCTTGAGAAACGAAGGACTTTCATACCAACTTTCATCCCCTATTTCACCCTTTTGGGGGTCGAATTTTCAAAAACTGTGAAACACGTTTGTCTCCATTTTCAACCCGCAGCTCATATATCAAGTTTCATGGCTATAACTTGAGAAATTAAGGACTTTCATACAAACTTTCAACCCCTATTTCACCCCTTCGTGGGTAGAATTTCGGGATAAAAAGTATCCTATGTCCTACCTCGTAGTATAGGCTCAAATCTTACCAAGTTTCGTTTGAATTCATTCAGTAGTTTTGGCGTGATGCGCGGCCAAGATACAGACAGACAGACAGACAGACAGACAGACAGACAGACAGACAGACAAAAATGAAAAAAATTACAGATTTGGCTTCAGTATCGAATAATGAGTGCCCTCCAAAAAAAATTTTCAAAATATCTTCAATGTACAGAATTGGACCTGTTACAGTTTTATTATAAGTATAGATAGATGGGACGATTTCTGTCCAAGACGAGTCCGTGCAATCACGGAACTATCTATATATTATGACGTATGGATGCTAAATGCTTACTGGCCAAAGCCCATAGCAAGGCGCCATGAAGTGCATTTCAGCCTGCTCATGATCCTGTTTTGTTAACAATAATATAGGCTCGGTTGAAATAATTGGTTCAATGAAAATGAAATAAGGCGCAAAAGGCGCGCCCACGCTCCGCTATCCGCTACGCCCACTTTGGTGATGGTACTCGTAAGTATAGTCGCTTTTCAGTTATATTTTGCTCTGCAGCCAAGCATTTTACTGAAATATATTGTTTTTTAGAAACGCTACCAATATAACTTACCACATTTTTAAGTAGGGCTGTTGATTTAATTATCCTATAAATAATAACAACTTGTAACCTCTTGTGAAATTAGCTACACACAGTCACGATAGTAGGGTACACCTGAAGTAGGATACAATAGTATTAAAAAAGTATGAAAATAACAGTTCCATTTCAGTATGTAACTGGCGATTGAGTAATTACGATATTTTATATGTATCTACCACACTGTCTACAGTAAGCGCACCAGGTTACAGTTTTTTAGTAAATATTTACTACTAGTTATTTCTAAGTGAGATTAGCACTAAGTTTTAAAAAAAAAAGATCGCGACTAAAAATCACGGCCATAAACTGATCATCTGTCAACTCACAATCTGGCGTCAACTTGGTACAAACTCTTTGTAGAACTTGAACGGAAGGACAACTTTTATTCAATTCATTATTAGTATATGAGGATTTGCATCATGCGTTCTATAGAAAGGCCCGACTTCGTGCGATGCATAATCTGAAACGTATGTAACAGGTAATAATATTACCTATTTACATAACTTTTAAAAATTTAAACTTAAAATTAGGTTTGCGTGCCTCCACAGTCATGTTATTTTGCCGCGGGCACTTAGATGTCAAATCACGACTTCTGCAACTTTTAGATTTTTATACTCCTAGGTAGGTACAGTAGTTGGGGTTCCTCAAGACAAGAAAAATGATAAATTTCAAGTTTCTAGTCTTACTGAACGGATTTAAATGCAACTCAGCATACGTCTTGTAGCTAATACTAACATTTAACATGAGATATTTTTCTATCATCAGAAATAGATACCTAAGCTATCCCTTATATCTGATGTCACATTAGTATTATTATTACGTTACGTTACTATTCAGAACTTCCCGTTCCACTTAGCAGGGATAAAACATACAAAAATCTATTCAATGAACTGGATAATTTTGTCAGAATTTTTTTTTAATAAGCCGGGCTTAGTTACTTTAAGCACCTACTTGAACAGATTTACAGTGCAAATATGCGAAGCCGGGGCCGTTATTTTAGAAAAGTAAGTAAGTAAGTTGCATGCCCGAGATGGGCGGCTGACTGCAAACTGCAATCGCAAACCGCAGATATTCATTGCTAATAACCACAAGCGACAAGTTACTGGTGTACCTACCTATATGAAACTTTATGAAATTAATTCCAAGCGAATACTTTTCATTCTTGTGGGTTGCGGTTGCAGTCCATCTAGGAAGACGGACTTGTACCTTAATTATAAATAATCATGTGATCATATCATATCATAACTTACTAATATTAAAAATGCAAAAGTGTGTTTGTTTGTTGGTTTATTAAATTGGTTTGTTGGTTTGTCCTTCAATCACGCCGCAACGGAGCAACGGATCGACGTTATTTTTGGCATGGGTATAGTTGATGACCTCGAGAGTGACTTAAGCTACTTTTTACCCCAGAAAATTAACGAGTTCCCGCGGGAATCAAAAAAACTTAAACCACGCGGACGGAGTCGCAGGCATCAGCTAGTATTATTACATGTATGCTATGCGTTAATAAGTTAATACTTACAAGTAAACGAATAGCCGGTCCATACTATCAAAACGACAAATATACATAAATAACATATAGGAACCATGAAACTCAATATTTGAAAAAATAGATTACAAGTACAACTGAAATAAAAAAGCAAAATGAGAAGTAAGAAAATGTCAAAAAACATCTATCTATCTATCTAATTAGTTTAAGAATTAAACTGTAGGTAGTTGTACCTATGGCACCCATGAATATCTTTACAATATTTTTTTTTTATAGAAACCTCAAAAGCCCTGGGTGTATGACATCAAGATTATTAGTAGAAATCATCTGCTTAGTCCACTTTCATGATGCATGGTATCTCTACGCGAAAATTAATTTAACAGTTATGTATACGGAAACACACTCGCATCTATAATATTTGTAAGATGTTGTTAATATTTAGTTATTATGAGTTTTTAGGATGCTGTTGCCTTATATCTTAATGTTTATGCTAAGCTTTAGTCGTCATGTAATAGTCTAAAGCTAATATTATGAGAATTAGTAAGCTGAAGTGGCAGTGGATAGGCCATGTCGGTCGCAGACCGTAAACGCAGTGTGGGACGACCAGCTCCAGCCCGCTGGACCGACGACCTTAAAAAGGTGGCGGGAAGTAGGTGGATGAGGAAGGCGGAGGACCGTGTGTGGTGGCGCGCTCTCCAGAGTGCGTACGTCCAGCAGTGGACGAATGCAGGCTGATGGATGGATGGATGTAATATGCCGGCATATCGCGATTAGCCAAGGTGTTTCTCGGAATGTATGAGAGGCAGCAGATCCACACTTTTGTAGAAAACTAATTGCATGCCTAGTAATATTACAATACAAGTCTGTTTTTTTGTCCTTCAATTCATGCCGCAACAGAGCAAAGGATCGACGTGTTTTTTTTACGTGTATAGTTCCGTTGAGGATCTGGAGAGTGGCATGGGCCCACTTTTATCTCGGAAAATCATAGAGTTCCTCCGGGGTTTTAAACCCCTTAATCCATGCGGGTCGCGGACGAAGTCGCGAGTATAATCTAGTAAATAAAGCATACCTACCACATAATATCGCCCTATAAACCTTTTGCTAAAAAATCACGTCGTACTTAGTCCATGAACCTGCAATAGGGACAATCAAATAATAATATACGCGATAAAATTAATGTATGAAATGATCTGATTTAAATGATAATATTACATGCTCGGAAATTGCTTCATTATTAAAAATTAAAACAACATGTAGGACATTGGCTCTTTTCTGGCCGCTAATACCTACTCAAATAGGAAAGCAGAACATCTTCATACACTAGGTCTTCGATCGAGTTCAGGTAAGTCAACGCCATTTATCGGCGTACCTTCGTATTGGCCAAGGCCAAACGGAGAAGACCCTGCTGCGTTTAATGTTTCCAAATGCAAATTAGAGAAAAGTACTATGTACAAGTCTTGACCGAAATAGCAATTCACTCGGCTGGCGTCTCGTACTTTTTAAATCACTTGGAAAGTCTTCGGCTTCGCCTCGGCCTTCCAATATTTCTCAGCTGTACCTAAATGGCTTTTCGTACTTAAAGTTGACTATGGTACAAACGTTTCGACCTCAGAGTCTCAGACGTTGACGCACGCACCAGGCTAAGGTTCCTACTTAACATAATATCGGCCTTGAAAACGGATAGGTAAGATTTAAATGGATTTAAAATAATAAATAATAATGTGTCAAGTCAACCCTCAACGACCAACGCTACCCTACCCCTAAAGATGTCTGGTGTGTGGTCCCTCAACGTCTGAAACTCATCGATGTTTGAAACTGCAAATGCAGTTTTACTGCAAAGATACTTTACTAATTCTAATTTTTTTAAACCTTACCTACAGCAATAGGCCTGCGGTGACTTTTACATTAAACAGTGCCTTCAACTTAAAAATATAGGATAATAATGTTTTTGTTATGCTGCTTTATCAGGAACTTGGACGACACCAGTGATGTTCTATTTGGATGAGTCTAATGAAATAAATATTATTCATAAACAAAAATGCTACGCTATTGATTTTTGCCAATTTCCCTTCTTTCAAAACGATTTTTTTAACTGGCCTTACGGCTCTGGATTCAAACCACAAAGTAATAAACGTTCTGCAAAAGCTTTATGAGAAGAAATAAGGAAATTACCTAATAGGTATAATATATACAACGACCAGTAGAATCCATTCCAATCATAGAATTTTAATATGATTTGAACACATGGAATTAGCAATTAGGACTTACGTCTAATGGAAGTAGGACTAAAATAAAAACTAAGAATACTATATGTTTGAACATGACGACCTCCGTGGCGCAGTGAAGCGCTGTTGTCATAACGCGCGGAGGTCCCGGGTTCGATCGCCGGCAGGGTCAATTTGGGAATTTACAAATTCTGAATTTTCCCTGGTCTGGTCTGGTGGGAGGCTTCAGCCGTGGCTAGTTACCACCCTACGGGCAAAGACGTGCCGCCAAGCGATTTAGCGTTCCGATACGACGCCGTGTAGAAACCGAATAGGGGTATGGGTTTCTTATAACTGCCATGCCGCCAACAGGTTAGCCCGCTACCATGCTAGACTGTATCATCAAGGGCTAACTTGTAGTGGATAAAAAAAAACTCTCGTCACCTCAGCTCGTCAGTCGTCGTACAGGAGAACCCAGCGAGCACCTGCCCCCCTATTACGTAAGAATTGTTCATCAAACGTTAAAGATTTTTGTCAAAGTAAAATAAAACCATAAAGGCATTGAATTAGAGCTCAATTTCGTCTGCCCATTCTTATACGTTTAGGTATGTACGATACCCTAAACGTATAAGAATGGGCAGACGAAATTGAGCTCTAATTCAATGCATTTATGGTTTTATTTTACTTTGACAAAAATCTTTAACGTTTGATGAACAATTCTTAGGTACATGATTGGGGCCCTGGCCTGGCCTGACCTTGCTACCTGCATGCATAGGTTGGCCTATATGTTATCAGAAGACATAATGTGAAGACCCTAGATAAATGTGAGGAGGCTCTCTTCCCTATGAAGAAAGGTGAGGATCCATCAGGCATATGTCTCTCGTCTCCTCACACTCGCTACTCGTCCAAATGTAAAGGGTTCTGTTGTACAAAACTATTACATTCCACTTTTCTTTAGTAGAATATAATATGTTGAGTGTAGAGTATAACTATTCTGTGATAGAGCCGAGTCTTTTAATAACAATTCAGTTTTATAGACGTTAACCTATGCCGTATATAATATAGGTTAGTATAGGTTTTGAAAACACTCACTCACACACGGCGCAAGTAAGTAAGCAAAAAAAGAGATGAGTTTTACCAAGAAAGTATCGCCATTTGTCTTGGTTCGTTTTTCACAATTTTTGTACCCAACCTAAAAATTAAAAAATTTGCCTATTTGCCTAGCTAAGCTTGTTTTCGCGACGCAATGTATAGATTTGAAATTGATCGCAAACTCTTTTCTGATTTTGATGGTAATGAGTTGGCAAAATATAAAAATATTGTACCATTGACGTAGAATTTTTAGTACCTACCTACCTATATTGTGCATACATAAATAAAACTGCATTTTTTTCAAATTTAGTTTTTAATTTAGTTCTTAAATACCTAATTTGAAACCGTAAACCAGAGACACAAAGACCACATCACTCGCTCTTGGATAGGTACTTTGAAGTCATAAAATAAAACGCAATACTTAACTTTTTAATTTAATCTAAGCCGCCGTCAGCTGTAAATTTAGCGCGTAGCAAGCTCTGAAAGTAGTTAACATTGCATCAAACATTGATTGAACTGAAGAGTTTCTTTAATTTAAGTGCCTGCCTAGTTTATTGACAAATAAATGTATTCATAAATAAATAAATAAATAAATGATTTATTTCACAAAATTACAAAAGTAAGGCTTAGGTCTACAAATACAATGTATGGTCGGTCTCTGCAACCTAATGTAGGTTACCCTGTGGTTTAGGCTACAGTGACTTTCCCTCCTAGAAAAAGAGTGACAAAAGTTACAATATATTTTAGATTTTAGATTTATTTAATTATTTAACATGCAAAGGTGTGTGAACTATTGGAGTAGGTGTGTGTGTGTGTGTGTTGTGTGTGTGTATGTGTGTGTGTGTGCGTGTAATGAAACAAAATCGAAGACCTCTTTAGGTCATAGGCTCTAGACGGTAGGTTAAGTCCACAGGTTAAGTCAATGTTCTGAAAATTGCAAACTGGCCAGCATATTTTTCAGCCAAGACGTCGTTACGTCGTTACGTCAAAAGTGTTAAACCATGGTTTATTGGTTAAACCGTGGTTAAACCTGTAGCAGAAACTTCAGAACTACTGCATGGATTGGACGTCAAAAAAAATCAACTATTTTAACTTAAAATTGATGTAACATTTGAACACAAACGCCTTCTCCATTCCATTAGTAATAATCTGTGGTACCTAATAATCATTTATGAGTAGTGAATGTGAATGGTTGATGGCGCAGAGAACCGTCCAAATATAGTTTGTTATGCTAACATCGAATTAAACGGCTATAAAGCACCTCTAAAGCATCCCAACTCATTTCCCCATTCTAAGGGTTTCTGTCCACCTAAGCAAAGCGGAGTGGAGATATTATGTGTTCACCAGACAAACCAGACAAAATACATAATTAGTATATTTTTATTGATATGTACATACTTTTTCACGTCATCCGTGTGGTCACGGCAGAGTGATGAACATAAACACACTACAGTAAAAGCTGCATTAAAAATCTCACACTAGGCCCACAGAGGTGATTGCTATCTGAGTTTACGATCTTTACTCTGTAGACTGTTGCAATACTTTTTACGTATTAAGGCTCCTGATTAGTTTGCTGAACACAGGTATGCTAGGTGTGCGGATACCATTATAAGACACAAAAATGAACTACTTACAAACATTTTTTGTACCTTCAGTTTAGGGATTTTAGTAAGAAAAAACCCGGCCAAGTGCGAGTCGGACTCGCGCACCGAGGGTTCCGTACAAACCTGTAGTAAGTTTTAAATTATTAAAAAAATTGCTTAAAAATTACGTTTGTTGTATGGGAGCCCCCCTTTAATATTTACTTTATTGATATTTAATTATTTATTTTGAAATGTAATATACAAGTTAATATTCTGTGAAAATTTGAACCGTCTACCTGTTACCGTTTTTAATATTGAGCAAAAAAAATACGAAAAAAACACGTTTATTGTATGGGGACCCCCCTTAATATATATATTTTTTTAATTTTTAGTATTCGTTGTTATAGCGGCAACGGAAATACATCATTTGTGAAAATTTCAGCTTTCTAGCTATCACGGTTTATGAGATACAGCCTGGAGACAGACAGACAGACAGACAGCGGAGTCTTAGTAATAGGGTCCCGTTTTTACCCTTTGGGTACGGAACCCTAAAAATTAAACAACACGACGACAGTTTTTTACTATTTATTAACAGTCATAATCAGGTTATTGAACAATTAGTAACACGAAACTCTTAGTAAATAGGTATAACTAAGACAACATTATTTTCTATTAAGTTTCATCACACTCGTATATTTACAGAACTGAAAAAAATAAACAGAAAATATGAGCCTTTTAAGTTCTTATTTGGTTTAACGATGTATGCGCAGGTGGTATAGGTACGGTACAGTACACCTCGAATGCGTGCAAATGCGTTGGTGTATTAAAAACGAAAGTACCTAACATTGGTAGATCAGTAGATATACCTAATCCGATAATGGGATTTAAGCAACCTCCATACATCTATAAATACCTGTACATATCAAAACAGTCTCCTTGTCAGCTCGAGATGGTAGCATCACATTGATCTTTAGTTATCATCACCGATTCCGTAATATTTTGCATAATATATTTTGCATATTATAAGCAGCTAATGTGTCGCCCTTGCAAGTTGCCGTCAGCATCAAATTATTTATTTGACTCTGTGTAAAGAGCGCTTATTATAATAATAATTTGTATTAATATCTGTTAACTTTCTTTGAGTTACTAAATAAAAAAAAAGTATAAACTTTTATAATTGATATAAAATGTTACCTTATTAAGTTTCCCATTACCTTTATGAGTAGCTGTAAGTTTCAGGCAGGTATCACGTCAAGGTTTTGCTTGGATTCTAACTCCAGATGCTAACAAATTATTATAAGAATTAATAAACTTTTTATAAGTTACACTGTGTTTGTCCTTATTAAGTATATGCAAATATTCATATTATAACTAAAACACTGAAATGTGTCTCCATAGTTTAGAAACGAATTAGCATAGGTAAGTAGGTGTTTTATTATGTCTCCGCTCCGCTCTGCTTCAGTGTACAAGCACCCTAACAGATCACCTGTTAATGAATGTGTGTTAGATCCTTCTTACTTATATTTTATGTGAGTGGTGAATAATTATGAGAAGTAGATGAATTTTTTTATAAAGTTCAAAATCATACATAGCTTGACAATAAACAACGTACCTACCTAATAATGTCTAATAACTAATATCATTTTAATGTCGTTCTAGGAAGAATCAAACCCTGTACCTATTAATCAGTGCTCATATCATTTTTAAATGGTTTCGACGAAATTAGTAATTTTAATTACTATATATTTTACCTTTCTCAAGTAAGTTTAGCTATGTCCCTGCATAGATTACATACAAAATATGCTTGCTTCTGCAAACAATATGCTAGGTATCTACTTAGCAAGTTTATTAATACTAACCAGCTAAGAAATTGCCGCACCACAGTATAACTATCACAAGTATCCCAAAAAATACTATAGTGATCAAAATACTTATCAATTGACATATAAGATTACATATACAACTGAAATTAAAACAAAAATTATCATTAGTCAGGTACCTACTTATGTGAATTCTGAGTATCTAAGAAATCCATAAAAGATAGATTATATTATTATGTTGTGTGGGCCATGTGCAATCCGTGTAGAAAATTAGGATTTATTATTACTAGTAAATGCTACAAGTTGCAAGTTTGTCAGCGCAAACACATTCTTGCAAGTAAAAACATTTATAAATTAATAAGAGTTGCAAGCTCTTGTGACGAGATATTTCTTAATACAATAAAATAAATCATACCTACCACATAATGAATTGTCCTTTTTAAGTAAAAAAACTGTAAACTCTTGTAAGATAAGCACGTCGTAGTCACAGTGTACCTGAACAAGGACCTGATTTTAACCTATTTGTAAGTATAGATATATACTTATAATAAATAACTGAATGCCTGTTAATTGAATAATATGCAAATACTACCGTAGGCATCGTAAAATCTGAAGTTCTTGTGTTTTGGCAATTAAATCTAAAAACGTCATCAAGATATTCGTCCTAAACCTTGGTATAACATGCCTGTCAACTGAAGGAGAGGGGAGCGCTAGATGTCTCTTGATTGGTCTCCACTCCACTCTATTTTAGTGGACAGGCCCCTAATGCATGCAAAAATGGAGCACAATAACGTCATACCTAGAGGGCGAATACTGTGACTATCGCATTGCTGTAATCTCTATTGGTAAAAAAAATACGCGGCGAATTGAGTACCACCTCCTTTTTGGAAATCGCATAAAAGTTGTCTGAATTCTGAAAGTTGTTTTCTCATAGCGACTATGCATTAGCCTACAGTGTATAAAGCGTTTGTCACAGGTATTTGCGCTCCTGAAGCCCTATGTAAACCTGCTTCAATCATTACTATGTGAATGGTAATCTAGCTGCGATTACATTGTTACAGAGCTAGCTACATTATAGCGATAATTTTTACGTAATAAGGTCCCTGGCGCGGCGTCAGTACTTACTAATCATAACACTGATATAATCATAATATTAAATACTAGATGATGCCCGCGACTTCGTCCACGTGGATTGAGGTTTTTGATTCCCGCGGGAACTCCTTAATTTTCCGGGATAAAAAGAAGCCTATGTCCTTCCCCGGGATGTTACCTACCTCCATACCAAATTTCAGCAAAATCGGTTGAAAAGATGGGCCGGGAAAGCGTAGCAGACAGACAGACATACAGACAGACACACTTTCGCATTTATAATATTAGTATGGAAGTATGGATACAGTCATAAGAACGCAAGAGTTCAGTATACGTCGCGCATTGTGTGTGATTTCGGCATTGTGTTCTAGGCATGTTCTAGGTGGTGACCGTAATGCTATTTGTATGGATTCCTGCAGTTTCACACTATATATATACCTACCTCATATTATTGTGCAGGTGTGTAATAACATAGTACATAATACCTCAATGTGTAATAATGATAAAGTACATTCTGTACATACTAGCCTAAAGAATCCAGAATCTTATACTTCAGAGTGTTGCCGCCCTGGCTTTCCAGCATTTTTATATATGCACTTTTAACAGGTACTTTAGAAAAACTGAAATTGACTATAATACGTTTCCAAGTATTCGTTGGAAACGATTCGTTCGTCTCGTTATTTTCTCTGTTTTTGCTTCGTTGTTATTTTTATATATTCAACTTCAAAATGGTCAAAGATAATACAGATACAAAAATCTCAGAGATATTGGTCCTTTTGACATACTGAAAGATATAATTTAGGTGCATATACACATTGGCTAGACGTTATTCGAGACGTCTGTTTACACATTCGTCTAGTCTCGTCTCGTACTCGTGCGGTGCGAGATATTGCGGATGTGAATCGCGAAGACAATATTTAAAAAAATATTTCCAAAAAACCGACTTCCAAAGCCACTGTAAAGTAAAAAATAATTTTGATTACTACACACTATGTTGAAGTCGGGCGAGCCTGACGCGTCAACTTTGCCTGTCTTTGTTATACTCGCCCGACTTCAACATAGTGTGTAGAAATCAAAATTATTTTTTACTTTACAGTGGCTTTGGAAGTCGGTTTTTTGGAAAGAATTTTTATTTTCAACTTTTTAGTGTACTCTAAATCCCCACGGCTTAGGACTGCAGTACCCTGCATCATCAGAGTTGAGGCGTTGGGACTTGGGTTTAAGTATAAAGTCGTTGCTTGACACCTACAATATGAATTCAACATAAAAATCCGAAATCGCTATTTTTCAGGAGTTCTGTACCCTGCAGCATCAGGGTTGAGGAGTTGGGACTCAGAGTTGAATCGTATACACGTGACTTGATACCTACTATATGAATTCACCATCAAAATTTTTTAACTCCCTAGTTTTGAGGATTTCATGTAGTATGGTACACCTACAGCATCAGGATTGAGGATTTGAAGTCAGAATTTTTTATGGGACCACCTCGGGAGCGTCCTCTAACCATTGAAAAAAATTTTTCAAATCGGTTAAGAAACCACGGAGATATGCACCGACATACATTTAAAAAAAAATAAAAAAAAAAAACATACGCGCCGAATTGAGTACCTCCTCCTTATTTGGAAGTCGGTTAACAATTGCAGAAATAAACAAGCGATTTTTGAGATTATAAGCATAATCGTCGTCGATGTTGTCCCTCTTTGGCGTATTAACTATTATGAAATGAAATGATTTATTTCACATAGAACAACTTGTGTCACTTAAGATACGTTAAGACTCTACCACCTGTTTGGAAAGATCTAGCTCTCGGTTATAGTGAGAAGAGCAAAAAACTCAGTAAGTGTAATATTATAAGCTGGAAAAAAATAACTTATCAGTTATAGATAAATTGATTTATTTGATATAGGTATTTACATAGCATTCACATTCACAATAAATATTATTGAATAAAGTCAGGTATATTTTTTTTTTAATGTTTCATTTACAAAAATATTTGACCTATTTGTGAGTGATACCTACTCATAATATTAATAGTGTTTCATTAATTGTTGTTTTATGTTATCACAATGATTAGTGAAACACCTGTGGTGTAATTTAATAAATATATTTTTTTTAATACCTAATAAGTGTAATAAAAACCTTCAACTCAAATTTCACCTTCTTAAAATACACATCACAGTTCACACGCATCAATAAATAAGTAATTATAATATTTAATCTAACTCTCAAAAATTACTTAACCTAATATTAGAATGTAGCGAAAAAACACAATGCACAAAACAGTCTGACGGACACAATATCCGCGAAACTCAGTTATATTATATAGGTAGTTCACGCACGAGTTAAATGTATGGTGACGCCCACATTTACTCTGCATTCAACTCGCGCGCGAACTGTAGGTATGGAGCTGCACAGATTACCGCGGCAAGACAAATAATTATTATCGATCGCTCCGACGCGGAAGTATCGCGCAGACATTTTGTCCTGTCCAGTCTCTTGTGTATTTAGGAGAGCCTGTATTGTAATTGAAAAAATAAGTACCTAGTGCAGTTACCTACCTTAGGCACATAAATCTATAGAAAACCTTCGGGTAAAGTTGTGTTTCATAAGAGACTCCAGGCGCTGGTCTCCTGCTGCACTTTTGCACCTCCCCGCATGCGGTAGTGGCACAGAATACTATTACTTTATTAGCAAGAGATATTTTTTTTTTCTATTTTTGCTGCATAATGTCCCATAAAATAAGGGATAATCCTTATAATAAGGGACATTATTTGAGCACTTATTTAATAACTTGTCTTCTATTGCATTGTTTTGCGCACTGTACAGTGCAAGTAACGCAAACGTCACACGGCCAGCCCAGGTACCAGCCAACAGCCAGCAGGAGTTTAGATCTCTCGATTTTGCTTTTATGATGCACATATTATTATAGCCTATGACTATTGACTATTTTGCTTAAAGTTTTCATTTTGGGCGCTGGCTGTAAAATATTAGGTACTCTATTTTACGACACTCGTAATTTATAACCGATGTCGTATTATATGCAAACTCGTACTAAGTAAGCCAGGGCAACGGGCGAGGTTTCATGTTTTCGTGTGCGCGTACGTAGTACTTTAACTTGTTTTTCATAGCATTTTCCTGTCAGTGTCCTCCCCCTCCTCCAGTCACCATACTGCGTAGCGACTGGTAGTTTGCGTGATTTGGGTCGTCCTAGAAAATAACAAATACTCAGTTATAACTAGGTATATGAAATAATAATTAATTAAAGGATACTAGATGATGCCCGGGACTTCGTCCGCGTGGATTGAGGTTTCTTGGTTCCCGTGGAACTCTTTAATTTTCCGGGATATAAAGTAGCTATGTGTTATTCCAGGCTATAATCTATCTCTGTGCCAAATTTCATCCATATCCGTTGAGCCGTACTGGCGTGATTGAGTAATAAACCTCCATATTTTAAGGTTTTTTGGTTCCCGCGGGAAATCTTTAATTTTCCGGGATAAAATTTTCCTATGTGTTCCAGACCCTAGGCCCCGCCGTTCTGGCGTGATTGAGTAACACATCCATCCTTTTATAATATTAGTATAGATTTACCTTAGTGAAGAGGATTCCTGTTAGCCACAATATAAGTAGGACTAAACCAACTATGAACAGCAGGGATATGGCGAAACTGATAATTTTGCACAGCAAATCGCACACACAAGATATGCTGAAACGAGAAAAGTGTATGAATAAATGAACATGTATAAAATAACAATAGTGGTTAGCATGTTCGACTGCGGTCGACGAGGTCCCGGGTTCGAGTCCCGGATAGGTCCATAATTACGTGTTGGGCTTTTCTGACTAGAAATTCTCAGTACTGGCTCGGAGTTGAGAAATTGGCGGTGTTTCACCCCCGTGGCTCGGAGAGCAGCCGTCGGTCCCGGTTATTATCACTAACATGATAATAGTCGTTAAAGCCCGCCAACCCGCATTGGAGCAGCGTGGTGGGTCTAAGCTATAATTCCCTCTCTCCTATGAGAGTGGAGGCCTGTGCCCAGCAGTGGGACGATAATGGGATGTAGTGGTAGGTAATTTCCACAGAACATAATTAGTGGTAATTTCAATGCAGGTTTTACATAATGGAGCTATAAGTCGTATAGGTGTCTCAAGATCAGCTGATCTTGACCAGTACCTACAACAAAGAAAGAAAGCTTGCGTTCTGGAGACAGGGATTTTTTTTATTCCTTTCAATATCACTTTCAAAAAGGTTAATTAACACGGACGAAGTCACGGTCATATTCTAAACTTTACTTGATTTGTTTAAATATCATAAATAATAATTTGTAATATGCACGGGGCTTAGGATTTACTTTCGAGTTTATCATTTTATCTTATCTTATCTTATCTTATCGACGTAGTCTGATATCATTGAAAATTACGCGTTCAGGTAAAATCAATAAAATATGTGAGCGTTATAATAAATCACGCTACTAAGATATAAACTTTCATAAACGGATTACAATACAGCTTACTACCACTGCAAAATGCAGTATTATTATAATATTACTGACGCTCTTGTTTCAGAATTATAGTCCTTATATAAGGAAGTCAAGGTACGTCATCAAAACTGCAATTTTAAAATAGTACTGCTTCGAGCGATGGTAGCCCGCAGGGGGCTACTGTGGGAGCGGTCAGTGAGGCAAAAACTTGATTAATTAATTATTTGTCTATGGCATCAACAAGAAAAAACTGTGATATTTCTATTATTTATTTGAAACTAGCTGATGCCCGCAACTTCGTCCGCGTGGTTTTAGTTTTTTTTATTCCCACGGGAAATTCTTAATTTTCCGGGATAAAAAGTAGCCTATGTCACTCTCCAGGTCCTCAACTATACCCATGCTAAAAATCACGTCGATTCATTGCTCCGTTGCCGCGTGATTGAAGGACAACCCAACGAACAAACACACTTTCGCCTTTATAATATTAGTATGATATTGCTTGCTTTAATAAAAACATCGCGAGAAAACCTGCATGACCAGTTGAGATGAGACCATGCATGAGAGTTCATAATATTATGTATTAATATTATTCTCAAAGGTGTAATATCTATATTTGACCAGCGTGGTGGGTTACTTAAGCTCGAAAGCATGTTCATTCTGAGGGGAGACTCTTGCTCAGAATTGGCATGCCTATTCTACTGTATTTGGCGATGGGTTGATGATGATGATAATAATATTATCATTTAAAAACAAAAGGATGCGATAGCCAAATTTTCCGCGAATAACACCTCCAAATAGGTGACTCAATTGGCCGGTTACACACCTTAACGATTTTTTACATTACGTGACTCAGTGAAAAGAATATTGTTATTGTACCTAATCAGTCTGCCCTAGAAAGGCACCTACCTATGCCTAACTAGTAAAAAAATGCTTTGAATAATTTAATCGCGTTATTAGAAAAACCGTTCAAGTGCGAGTCAAACTCGCGCACAAAGGGTTCTGTACCAGCACCTGCACCAGCATATAAATTATTTTAGTAATTAACAAGAAAGATGTCATAACAACACGTAATCAGCTGTGAAATAACTTATTACATATTATGGCGCTAAACTGGTACCACCTGACAAGCAATTCGACACCGTATGAGTACCTAACCCTAATTATAAATTTTTGGAGTTTTTCCTATACTTGTGAAATTCTAGGTCAACGGGAAGTATGTAGGTACCCTATAAGTTTTGATTTAATGGTGAGTGTCACCGTATCTTTTGATTGCGTTGACTTCAGAGCTTAATTTTTTTACAGCTCCAAGGGACCGGAGACCTAGGTATTTGATTTCAATTAGATACCTCTAAGCGTTCTCGATAAAAAGGTGGTTGACAGACAGACGGACAAAGAAGTGATCCTTTAAGGGTAACTTTTTACCTCCTGAGACCGTACGGATCCCTAAAAAGTAGCTATGACTCATGTGAGTTAAGTTAAGTTTTTTGTAGATTTTTTTTTTGCACCTATATAACAGCCGTTTGTGCAGTTAATTATCTCTTTTCTTTCATTATAGCGAGAAATATATTGGAAAAGTACAATTTACGTTATTAGACCGTATGTTCAATAGAAAATGAACAATAATTTTATTTTAAGATTACTATGTGTGCAAAATCTAATAAATATGAGAATTTACCAATTTGAGATTTTTTTAAATTTTAGTATCCACGACCCACAAAAAAGGATTAGAAAGCCTAACTGAAAGGGAGGGAAATCTAACAAAAAATGCATTCATCTTATTGGTAGGTCCTTAGTAACTAATTAAGGTGAACTTTTAATATGAACTTATTTAATTTGCAATCATAATAATATGTACTTTACTCCTGAGAAAAAAAACAATATAGAAGCAGACATTGTTCCAATGTGCAACCAACCTTGTATTCTAAGGTCACGTACCTACTAAGTAACGGTAAAACCAGGCAATTGGAATACGCACGAAAGAGATGCCAGAACAATCTCGTGAGTCGTAATTGAGTCTCGTGTATTGGAATCTTCGTAATAAATGTGAATTCCTATCAGCTGATAACGCATTTCGTGTGTTGGAAAATAATATTTGAACGTTCATGAACACGTATTTTATTAATAATTTAATTAGTTTAACTTACCACATTGTGAAGTTTTTCTTTGTGACGTGCAAACACGTTTACTATTCACGAGTGACTAAGTGTGTTTGGGCGTGTATTTACTAGCTATATGAATATTGTGTTTAGGAAAACTGTGATAAGACTATCCGTAGGTCCACCCCGAATTTTATCGTATCACAATCGATGAGTTCGATAGGTAGGCTAATTTTATTCTGTTGCTCACAATATCTAAACTGTACTAAAATGATAAATAAATGTATTGCTATCCCTTTCACAATGCTAGCTGCAGAAAAGGATAGGTAGGTCCTACAAGATTTAGTTTTACCCTGAGGTTTTACCTTAGACCTGTCAATATAGTTTGTACCTATGCATAATTTGTAAGATTATTACCTTCCATATTTTTTTTCTTTTTTGGGTTTTTGGCTTTCAGTAGTGCCAAAACAGCACAATGCATTTCGCCAGTGTCAAGTAACTTGAGGGAGGCACAAAGGATTTCACGCATTTTGTTTACTATTTTTCTATGTACCTATGTTCTATTTTATGAGGCACTATGATTGATGTATAATTTTAGTACCTGGCACTATCAATCTATTATCTATCTTGTTCTTGTGTGGTATGATATAACATTTGAGGTACCTACACGTAATCTAAAGGTAACGTGTACGTTTAGATATAATTGATAATTAATTTGGTCAGTATTGATTGATTGTGGAAATTAATGACCAAATAATAGATGCGGTTCATTTTACCTCAAAATAGAAGAGCCCCAATTTGGCTGTTTGAGTTACGACTTACGACATAGCTCTGTCTTAAATGTGTTCAGTTTATAAATTTGGTTATAAACGATAAAGGTTTTTGATTCCCGCGGGAACTCTTTAATTTTCCGAGATAAAAAGTAGCCTTTATCCTTCCCCGGGATACAGACTATTCCTATACCAAATTGCATCAAAATTGGTTGAATAGATGGGCCGTGAAAGCGTATAGCAGACAGACATACACACTTTCGCATTTATTATAGTACTAGATGATGCCCGCGACTTCGTCCGCGTGGATCAAGGTTTTTTGATTTCCGCGCGAACTCCTTAAATTTCCGGGGTAGCCTATGTCTTTCCCCGGGATATAACCTACCTCTATACCAAATTTCAGCAAAATCGGTTGAAAAGATGGGCCGGGAGCAGACAGGCAGACAGACAGACACACTTTCGCATTTATAATATTAGTATGGATATGGATAGTATGGATTTGGTAGGTCCACTTCTTAGGCTTCATGTACATGAAGCTGGAGTTTTCGGTCCAAGCGCCGCGGCGCTGGCGCGAAGCTAGTAGTGTAAACGAGCAAAAATCGTATATGAACTGCACCGCAGCCGCGTCGGTGCCGCTCCGGTGCGGCCCCAGCTTCATGTACATGAAGCCTAAGGATACCTTCATTCTCAAGACTTACAAGGCGCGGCTGAAGCAGGTCTAATCTGATCCACATAATGTATTCCTTATATTCTGAAACCGACCGAAATGGATCGAAGTTTAATCGTTTTCAAGACCTGCATCAGCAGCATATTTTTGAGTTGACTTTATAATATTTAAACCTTCCGATTTTGCATGCTTTATGTGTAACGTGAACCCCTTATATGGAAAAAATTTTAGAAGTACATATACTGGAGCAGGTAATCTTGTTTAACATACCTAATTAGGGTTAAGTAAGGTTATTACCAGTTTAGTTATCGTACTTTCTTGGTTTCTGTGCCTACAACTTGTGCCATTTTGCGTTAACAAACTCAAACCTGCTTGCAGGCCTTTTTTGAATACTAAATCGCTTGGTGGCACGTCTTTGCCGGTAGGGTGGTAGCTAGCCACGGTCGAAGCCGCGCATCAGACCAGACCAGAAAAAAAACCAGAAATGATATATTCCCTAATTGACCCTGCCGGGGATCGAACCCGGGACCTTCCACTTTAAGACGACAGCGCTTACCACTGCGCCAGGGAACGTCATCTTTACCAGGCTTTGATGATCCAGCGAATAATCTACCTAGAGCTCGACCTAGACATACGGCAACGGAACGATATAACTAGTTCTGTATGTACACAGCTTGACTTATTTTATGAACCTACGTTTATACACGCACGATATGACGTGTTTTTAATTAGCCTATACGGCTGAAAATAGTGTACGAATTCATGAAAATATGTAACGTTAATATTTTAACCTTGGTAGTTTTATTAGATGGAAAAGATTTACAACGTCGTAAAATAATAATAGATATTTCTAAACATACAACTGGTGCACAATTGCTCTGGGTTTTAAATGAGAAACAGGGGGTGAAGTGTAAACATGGAAAGTAATTACGGGTTAAACTAAAGTTGTTGGGGAGAGAGCGGGAATCTCAAGTTAAGGTTTCGTAGCCCTTTGTCAAACAAAACATATTAATTTGATATCCATTTTCAAATCATAGAAAATTTAATACCTAATGATATGAGGTTTGAATCACAGAACACTTAATAAGAGGTTAGAAAGGCCCTAGTGCAAATTTTGTACGGAAACCGCTGTCGCCGTTTTGATCCCACCATTCTTCACTACTACTAATCTAAACGAATACACACGAGAGTTCCCATGTGTGCGTGAGGCAGAAAAAAGCGCTGCGATTGGCGAAGCTACGCACACTAGTGAAACTTTAAACTTGCGCGTGTTGTCGTGTAAAACAGCAACATACGCTAGGGATTGACTAAAATATTTTTTATCGATGTTTATTTTTCGTACGGTCGACAGCATGTCAGTATTCATATTGTTAACTTAAGTTGGACTCTATGTCTGTAGATTTTACTATTTTTAACCAACTTCAAAAAAAGGAGGAGGTTCTCAATTCGACTGTATGTTTTTTTGTTTTTGTATGTTTGTTACGCGATTTCTCCGCCAATTATGAACCGATTTTGATAATTCTTCTTTTGTTTGGTAGGTCATACTTCAGAGGTAGTCCCATTTTAATTTGGTGAAGATCTGATAAATATATCCGGAGATGGAGAACGGAACTCCTCAACGGATAAGAAATAAATTGCTCGCGATCAGTGTGATAGTTTTGTAAAAAGTATGTTTTAACCATGCATAGCATATCTCGTTCTGGTAAAAAGAAACAAATAAACTATTTATCGATACGGTGGAAAAATGCTACCGGCCTATCGACAAGCTACTCTTATTGGGTAATACCAGGTAACAAGTGGAGTTGATCGTTCATACGCACTACGCTTTACATTGCCGCTCGCGTACATGACTGTTGGAGCGCGTTGTTCGCAAAGGTATAAAACCAGCGATGTACATACAAATTTGCGATCCAGTCACACTAGTGAAGGAAAACATAATGTCTTTAGTATTTTCAATTAAATCATTTAAAATCAAGGTTTAATGTACTTACCGATGAAAAGATATCTTGCCATTAGTCACATTGACATTATGGCTTCTAGCTCTGCAGGTTATTACCGCGCAAGAAGGCATTTTATACACTTTTTTGTGCGTAAAACTTCCCAAGACAGTCCGCGGCCGACTGAGGTGTGTTTTTGGTACGTTTGAACCATATATGAGCGTTCGGTCAACGTAGTGGCGCGCGTGACCCGCCCACATCGCCTTTCTAACCTCTTATTAAATGTTCTGTGGTTTGAATGGTCTATTTGTAGGATTTCAGACTTTTTTAGCGCTAGCCCTTGAATGGAGGCTGATGGAAAACATACGATCGGTTAAAATTGGAATGAGCTTGCTTAGAAGACGTCTATTTACGTCTGCGTTGAAGATACAAGTACTTATAGTTAGCAAAAAAAGGCAATGGTTTTATGATAGGAACCGTTTCCACGGATCTCTAAAAAAGTTACTAAGCCTGAGTCCCTGCCTCGTTGGCACAGAGTAAGCTCTTACGCTATATCCGCAATGAAACCGTCCCGTCGACATAGTAATAAAAAAAGTATTGTATTTTTTTAAACTTTTTCCATTAGAGCGCACTCCCAGGAGGATCGCGTGAGAATGAGCAATTTCCCTTCGACCGCTGCGACTACGATCTGGCTTCCTGTCTGTACGCGGCGATTTGAAGATACCTAATATATAAATCGCTTCACATTTCATTAGATGTATGAACAAACAGAAACATGTTCACCGTTCGATAATGTTGTAGTAAGTAGTGTGCAGCTGTTGATTAAGGTTTTTTATTGTGGTAATGGCCAGTAGGTCGCAGGGAGCCGCGGGATCCAGGCGGCGAAATATGGCGTGTGGAAGTCCTTACAAGCGACCTATCTAGTATATTCAGCGTTCGACGTCTATCGATTGATGACAATGATGACTATGAGGTGTAGGTATTCTGTAACAAGTTAACATCCCTTGAATGCGATATCACCTTAATGCTTGTGAAGTTGTAATTTAAGATGGATAGAAGCACACTAAGCGCGCCCTCTGCTTAGATTAATATATAACTTAGTACTGTAATCTAATCGGTTTTTAAGCTGCATCGCACTGGTCCCGGATTTAAGACGCTAATAATGATTGCTTTTCGGAAGATAGATAGCCTGCAGACTCGGCTTAGATATCCATCATCTACCAGCGCTAATTTAGATTTAAAAAACCGCAAATTGCGTCTGCTTGAACTCAAACCTACTCGTACCTATATTATGTTTGGTTACCAACTCGTCAGAAATGTATAACGCAATGGACTGATATTCTCTGAGTGTCATAATCTTTTATAACTCGCGCATAAAATATACCATTTCTTCAAGCAGGTAAATGTATGTATGGTGAGTATACCACCTGAAATAATACTACTTATCAGCATCATTTTATTTCGATATTAGATAAATTTCCAATTTCTGATCTGTGTAAGTAGGTATACGAGTATATAGCATTTATACCAAAACATAATATTCAGGCCAAGAACATGGGCCATGGCCGTGTTTAGAAATCTACTAAGAGTCTGTGCTCATAGACGGCACGGCCTGTCAGTGGACTTTTTCCGCAACGAATATAGTAACTACTAAGATATAATATTTCTATTCGTCGCATGAAAATCCCGTGCCGTGCCATCTATGGGCGCAGGGCCTAAGATCTCTCAGTACCACAAAATATAGAATTGCTCATAGTTTTAGAGAAATACGTATTGAAACTAGAGATCGTTTCCAATTTTATTTTCTCTTCTAATAAAACGAGTAAGAAAAGTTTCTTTACGACCTGACCTGGTCTTCGAGTTGGTTACAAATTGAAAGTCTTTGGAGCAATTTTAAACGGGTATCGAGTGCATCGGTCGCCTTTCCAAGTCTATAAATCAAGTGTGATTGCGATCGGTGCCGAAAGCTTAGGCGTAATGTAGAACTACTAGAATCGTGTGTATTTTCGGATAAATCTTGAAAAACTACTCAAATTCGTTCTGATATGTCGAAAACTACTTAGATAATGCCCGCGACTTCGTCTGCGTTGATTAAGTTTTTTTTGATTCCTGCGGGAATTCTTTAATTTCTGGGATAAAATGTAGCCTATAAAGTACCTGTAATAATAAGCTATCTCCATTCCAAATTTCAGCCAAATCCGTTCAGTCATTGAAGCTTGAAGGAGTAACTAACATACAGACTTAAGTATAAACATATACCTGCCATCTTTCATATTTATAATATTGCTAGCAAATGCCCGCGACTTCGTCCGCGTGGATTGAGGTTTTTTGGTTCCCGTAACACATGGTAGCCATGTGTTATCAAAGACTATAATCTATCTCTGTGCCAAATTTCATCTAGATTCGTTCAGCCGTTCTGGCGTGATTAAATAACAAACATCCATCGATTCATCCAAACTTTTGCATTTATATTCGTTTAAAAGTATAGATAGATAGTAAGAAATCAGACGATAGATACATCAAATAGCCGGGACTTATCAGTTATCAGTTTGGCAACCAAATCAATCTAATTTACGGTCGCGTTTTATCTGCTCTGCGAGGTCCCAGAACCGATAATTATAATATGCTGAGACGATGTACAAGAACATTTAAAATTTGGTTACCCTATTGCCGAACAATAGTACGGGTGGAACTACGAACTCAATTGTGTTAAGTCGGATGCACCTGTGCGTTCCACTGGAAAGACGTTGCGCTGTCGTAAGGCTTGGACAAACAAAGCGCGACGGCAGCTGCAATTTTTGGGCAGAGCTAATGTATGATGACACATACAAAAGCTCTGCATTCAACTCGCGCGCGTACTATAAATAACAATGTAACATCAATGCCCCTATTACGGTAATATGACAGCTGATTGGCAGTATGCCGATTGTAAACTGCTATAGATCCTCTCACTATAATTGGCTTCAATGTCTTGTTGCATCAACTTAACCATAAATTCAGCCGATTAGGACAAGAATTGAAATTGTGATAATGATTGAAGCAGCTTTTTAGTAATAAGCCTGCAAGTTAAAACATCCGCCTACTCGACGTTTGTTCGCTATATCGCTTCGTGAAAAGCCGCAATATGACTGCCTAAGCCTTTATTAAAACCATATCACTTACCAGCACTTACCACATGGTATCTGATGCAGCCAATATCATATTTTTTAAGGAATACGGTTGTAAATGACCACGCCGTATTTCGTTTAGTACTTGTATTACTTTAACCTAGCATGACATAATAAGTATGTCTGCACCAAGGATTTTGTAATATTATTATTTGGCTTGCACTAATGAATCCTAATATATAAAACATAAAATTGTTGACTTTAACACCATCCAACCGATGTGCCCCAAACCGGTTTCATTAAAGAGGGAATAATACAAAGATGGTTTTAGACCACTAAAATTATTTTTAAATTTTCTTTTTTTAGCGTTGCACACTGTTGACTGTCATCCTTGGAACATTTATTTGTCCAAGCTAGCATCGTCAACTCAGAATTTCAAATCATTCATGATACTTTTCCTAAATCCCATTTTCATGTACCTACACCACTGCTGCAGGTTGCTTGAACTCTTGAATAACTTGAGTGTCTATAATTTTCCGCAAAAAGATAATTAGTTAATAATCAATTGTGCTCAATGAACGGCTGGAATGTAGCGGAACTTCTGTTCTAAAAATAATTTTAAATAATTAATTAACTAACTGAATAGTCAAGTAAATTTTCAATTGCTCATGATATCAAAAGTTTTCTAGAAATCCCGAGTAAGTATTTCGAAATCAATCTTCTTGAAAAAGTTTCAAAATTTCATTACAGTATTGGAGTGGGATAGGGGTGAACTCCGTCGGTCACAAGTTCAATTCGCAGACGGAATCTTGAACTTGCACCATCGAACTGTTCTTGATTGCAATCCCGTTGGAAAATTTTCAGCAAATACCTACTTTTATTCAGAGAGCTGTTGTGTTGATAGAGCAGCAAGGCCTGAAAAGTGGAATCATTGGTACTTATATATTTAAATGATCTTTTCCTAATATTATAAATGCGAAAGTTTGAATGGATGGATGGATGATTGTAACTAAATCACGCCAGAACTTCCGAACAGATCTGGATGAAATTTAACACAGAGATAGATTATAGTCTAGTCTGGAATAATACATAGGCTACTTTTATCCCGGAAAATTAAAAAGCGGGAACCGAAAAGCCTCAACTCACGTGGATGAAGTCGTGGGCATCAGCTAGTATGAAAATATTTGTACGAAAAAAATGGTGCGACAAGATGCTCATGCAATTAGATTGGTATTCCGATTAAGATATTCCGGCAGATAACCCTGACGAACTGAAATTTAAATTTAAAGGGAATATGATTAATTTAATTATATTAAAGCTAACCGTAAATCGTGCTTTTTTCATTCATTGAAATGATGCTGGACCTGTTTCATCACCGTAAGGTACATACGGTTCCATTTTTAATAATAATTTACCATAAGTAAATGATAATTTATACATAATAATAATTTATACATATTACCAAACAGGTATAAACAAAGATTATATTATATTTTTATTGGTTTTTAATCATTAACCTAAATAATTGGTACATGAACTAATACTACCATTTACCAAGAGTAATAGAAAGAGGTATAGTATATTCATAAACAGTTAATTATCTATTCACCACCACCAATCACCAATCTAATTTTAGTTCACCTTTTTGACGCCTACGTTTGAGATTGGTTGCTCTTTGGTCAAACTCCATGCTCTTTAAGTAAAACTTTTCAGGGGAAATTGAAATAGAATTTCTGCTACTCCGTATTAAACTTGAAGGATACATTTTTCGAAGGTGTATCCTTATTGCCTCAACTTTAATAAAAGATGCGATTTCTTATTTTGTGCATTTACTTATGGAATTTACATTAGTCATGTTAATACACTAACTTGAAATTCCAGACAGTGGTACTTGGCACGTCAGAAATCCAAATCTCCATATTCGTAAACACAATCATACAAAAATACGCAGAAGCTCATCAATATCGGCTTAGCCATAAGATTATCAGATATTGAGAAGTTTCTCGATAGCAACGCCAATGAAACAGTTACAGGAGTACCTAACGTAATCATAACGTAATAATAAGACGTATCATAAATAGAAAATTAGTCAGAATAAAAGTAGAAGTTTAATTTAAAGTAAGTAATATTAATAGCTGATAGGCTAAGTGGTAGTAAGAAATGCAGAGTTTTATGAAAGGAAAAATAAAAAGTTACTGAAATTTTCAAGTGTGACAAATAGACGGACAGGCGGGCAAAGTCACGCTACATGGGTTCTTTTTCCATTTTGGTACCGAAAGCTAAAAACGGGTGGAATTTGAACTTGACTTTATAATCAAGTCAACTTTTTACGTATTGTACGTTATTACGTAAAGGCACTATACCCATATACAAGTCCGTCAAACTTACGAGTATCTGAGCGGTGACAGCCTCGCTATAGTATATACTAGCTGATACCCGCGACGTCGTCCGCGTGGATTGAGGCGTTTTGGTTCCCGCGGGATCTCTTCAATTTTCCGGGATAAAAAGTAGCCTGTGTGTTATTCCAGACTATAATATATCTCTGTGCCAAATTTCATCTAGTTCCGTGTAGCCGTTCTGGCGTTATTGAGTAACAAACATCAATACATCCATACATCCATACATCCATCCAAACTTTCGCATTTATAATATTTATATTTGGTTGAAGAATCCACGCGGACAAAGTCGCGGGCATCAGCTAGTATTATAATATCCCAGAGAAGTTTTTGATTTCCAATACAATCAGCAGATGAGTAAGTTACGAGTAAATTTCCATTGAACATAGACTTAAGTCTACCTATTCTCTAACGCTCCTTGCTATCCAAGTTTGAGTTGGCACTGCAAGTTTCGCAACTAAACAGTCTTTAGCAAATATTAATTGGAGAGGTTTCTGCTCCCATCCGAAGACAAATACTTAGACGACTTAGTTCGCAAGTAGTATTAGAGTCTTAGGTTAGCACAGTTGAACCTTAACTATGATGGTATAAGCATACGAAAACTTCTTATTTTGCGAAACACTTGTAAGTAGGTACCTTTAAGTTTAGTTTCTTAGTGAACAATTGAGATTTAAATTAGTAATAACGATACTACGAAATGGAATTTCGTAGTATCGTTATTAAGTGCTCCTTCCATAATTCTGTATGTAAAGTCGTGTCGTATGCAAAAATCTGGGCAATGAAAAAATCGCAAGCAAACGCATACAATACTACAATGTGATTGATAGAAAACCCCAGCAACGACAACGTGTTGACGACCTCCGACCCTGTTGGCGCAGTCGTGTGTGTGATCTACAAGTGGGAGATCCCGTGTTCGATATCTGGCAGTTAGGGAATTTAAAATTTCTGAATTTATTCTGATCTGTTTTGGTCGGAGGCTTTGACCTTTACTAGCTACTAGCTAGCTAATGGTAGTTACTGGCAAAGTCATGCCGCCAAGTGGTAAAACGTCCGATATGATGCCGTGTAGAAACTGATAAGTGGTACATGGGTTGAATTATATAACAGTAGCAGCTACCATCCTAGATCTCGTCATCACTTAAGTACTACAAGTGAGATCGCAGTTACTTGTGGTGGCGTAAAAAAAAATTCGAATTAGATACAGAGGGAAAAAACGGAGAGATCTGAAATAGATTGTTGAAATTAATTTACTGAACTCATCACTTCTCCAATCATCAATTTTAAAATGAATTCTCACTGCTTAATAATTGATTATTTGGAAAATTATGGCACTAAATTCTTCAATTTAACCGCTCTTTTCCGACACTTTTCCACATAATCTACGTCCGCCAGTGAATTATAAATGCGATCACAGGGATAAACGGGCAGTATTTTAAATCCCCCAGGTGTGTAGGTACTTAGGTAGAATATTCTGCGCACAATTTTCTCGGCTTAGACCCAAGCCCGTTTTGAACGTGGACCCAACGTTGATGCGGCCGGATTTGAGCTAGTCACGAAGCGGTTTCAATCTTTGTTTATACATCCATTTGCAGCTCCGTGGACAGAGATTTAGGTAATAGGTAATAGGTATTAAGGAAAACATAAGTGCACAATATTGTGATCATTTTCAGATTTTAACGAGCTTGGACCATGGTTCGTTGGCTCTTTAGAAAATGAATTGAAATCGTCTTCTGTGGTCTTGTCATCATCATCATCATCGAGTCTCTTCTCAGAATGATAAGGTTTAGGCCATATTACACCACGCTACAGAATATTATGAAGAAATTTCAGGCACGCAGCTGGTTTCCTCTTTTATTTTCCAGATAGAGTTTATTGAGGTTATAAGCTATCTCCATTCCAAATTTCAGCCAAATCGGTTCAGTCATTGTGGCGTGAAGGTGTAGCAAGCATTCAAACGTCCAAACTTACAAACCATTACTTTTAATTTTTCAAAGCACCATTTTGTAAGTCTTGGTTTTTACTTTTTATTATTATTAAAAGAAAAAGAGAGCTGGGCAGTTTTAATAAGTGAACGAAAAATTATATTCTGAGATCCTGCGAAGTAAGAGTATAAAAGTTTCTTTATTTCATTTCAGCTACATTCGAAGCCAACTTCAAGATTTTCTCCTCAAATTAAAAGTTATAAGAGTAGTTATTGCTGAAGTACCGTTAATAAAACTTTGCCACTTAATTTACATTCGAAAGTACCTGAAACGCAAATTTTTATAACAGAGAAAAAGGATCAAAGATCTTTTTTAATTATATTGAATTAGAAAGGGACATTGTTCCTTCCATCGATAGAAGAAATATGTCAAGCATCTACCGTAAGAAAGGAAACTCCCTACAAGAAAAGGGTGTAGATAACTTGTCATCTTAAATGTTTCTATAGGTATTATTATTTCCCTAGATTCCTATTACTTACTAATATCTGTTTTTCGAACAGGTGGTTGAGTCTTGAGTAAGTTGTACCTACCTAATCACAGGTACATACTAGACGTTATGGTTATCAATTTCAATTTCAATTTCATTTATTTGATCAAAAACATACAATATACATGATGCACAGTTATCAAAGAGTAATACAATACAATAAAGTTTTATATAAAAACTTAAGGTTTTTCATAAATTTAACACTTAATTAGTCTTAGATACATCATATAAAACAAAGCATTTTGTTACTGCTGCGCTAGGGAACCTGTATGACAGCAGTAACGACTTCCTCCGGTTATGGTCTTGATATAATATTTTCGAGCCATACTGGTCGCTTATATGAAATTCATAAGTAATATTAATTGTTTTTTTGCAAACGGATTCATTTAATTGTCCAAAACATGGTCAAAAGAATAGAAGAAAACCGACAGCTATTAACATGTAAAAATTATTGTAAAAACATTATTTTATATTTTATAATATTAGGTCAAAAGAAAAATAACTTGATGAATATTGAAATAGCTGTGTCACTGACAGACGGACAGAGGGTCAGACGGATAGAGTGGACAAAATAACAAAGACTCTTCATAGGTACTCTACAAAGATAACTCAAAGATGGCTCGCTCACAGTCGGGCTCACGATCATTATACAACTATAACAATAACATGGTTTTCTTCACAAGTACATAAGTCCGCTTCAGTGAACGTCAAAGCACATCTGTCCCAATTATTCCCTCATTTTTCATCCCAGAGCGTAGTGCTAACTTAGCGTCTTTTCAGATGTGCCACAACCATTGCCTCAATCAATGCGGCATTACTCACTTGCTTCAAACGGTGAAGGAAACAATCCTGAACAAACCTGCACCACAGAATAGGTAATACTGCACACCCGAGAGTTCTTCATAATGTTCTCGAAGGGGTGTTAAGTCTGCCAATCCGCACTTGGCCAGCGCGGTGGACTATGGCCAAAACCTTCTCATTCCGAGAGGAGACTCCTTCTCTCTCGAGGAGAGATGTTAATAGATAGCTGATTTTGAATTGATAATTTGTGACCTCGTCAACGCAACTTCAGGCAGTCGACTTTTTTGAAGCTGGTGTTGTGGTCCGTCAGAATAGGCATTAATAGCGAAGGAAGCGAAATTAATGAACACATTTTCAACAAAAGATAAGGAAAATTCTCTTCGCTTCCTTTCGAATTCCTTAATCTGAACCGTTGAACCACTCCCCCTTTTAATTCATTTGCTAAAAACATTAAAATGTATTCAAACGTTTTTTTTGTCTAATGAAAATTACTAAAAAATAAAAAAAACCAAGAATAGTCTTATAAGTAACGATCCGGATTACGATTTGCTGTGATGGTGCAGTTTCACATGGTAGCGGGCTAACTTGTATAGGGGAACGGTATAGTTAAGATTATTAAGCACATACCTACCCGTGCCGGAACCCGGTACATCATTTGGCGGTGTATGCTCGTAGTAATCAATCCACTGTCAATTATTATCAACATTTTAAAGTCGTTCTGCCGCTCCAAGAAATTTGGCGTGCTGATACAAAGCTGCGTAGATATTTAGGACGAAAATAACTACTTGCTGACAGTACAAAAGAAAACACTTCGAAAATTTTGAGAAAGGAAATGTATTTTGACATCAGTTTCAGGTACAAAAACCAATTAGTCTAAACTTAACATAATTAATTTTAAACACCCGGTTATAGAAATGGAGAACCCCGCCGGCTACCGGCGCACCTACTTTGACTTGTTAATTATTAACTGTCCAAGTTATATTAGGTGTTCAGCAATAACTACTTTTCTAACTTTCATATTGAGGGCAGAAATCCTAAAGTTTAACTAAAATGTAGTTTTATTTAATTAAGGAAACTATCGCAACTTTTAAACCCCTTTAAAAACAATAATTCCAGTCTGTGCCCCTGCCTCCTATTCCTTCAGAGGGAGGGATAAGAATAAAAAGATCAAAGTATACGTCCGCGTGAATTAAGGTTTTTAATTCCCCGCGGGAACTCTATAATTTTCCGGAAAAAAGCATGTGTTCATCCCCAGAATGCAACCTATTAGATATATACATGTATAATGCGCGGCAAGCGCGTTCCAATCAAGACCTCATCAGTCATCATTTCTTTTTATAAGCATGATTGTCGTCAAGTGCAAGCCTATCTCAAAATAAAATAAAATGTGTGTCAGCTCCGACGCACGACTGGAGTTTTACGAACGAAAAGTGTTACCATTGGAAACATAAACAAGTGTAACATAAACGTTTCCATGGTAACTACGTTTCCATGGAAACGTAGTAAATAACGTAACGGAGAAAGGTTGATTTTACTCCCCATACATTTTCATACCCCGGGCTTATATAAGAAAATCGATTCTTAAGGAGGTAAACTCCAAAATATAAAGACATACAGACAATCAAACACATATTAGTATAGATGATATTAGTATGGATTAGTATAGATTAAGATAGAAGAGCGTCTGGTGGCCAGTCTCCTCCGAGAGGTTCAAGTTGTGTAGTTTGCCGTTTGTCTTTACAAGTTGGACAGTAAAGTACTAGTCGACTAGTAACTAGTCAAACAAAGTGCGGCTTTGCTGAACGGCTCAGATTCACCGGACTTAAATGCAAGGACACGTCTATAAGCGACACTTTGGGTTGCTCCATTTAAACAAGTTTGACGCTTTAGATTGTTTAGCTTTAGAGTTCGGATCTATTTAATAACCTCAGGTCACGCAACCTCGACTTGAGGCAAAAATATTAGGCTGCTCAAATGAATTTAATATATTATTATGTTTAACCATTTTAACTGTGATTTCAACTAGGTAACCGTACTTATAGGTTCGGATTGAGTTTTTATGGGCTTAACAAAAAAAAACTACTTAAGTACGTCTTACCTAAAACTTAGGTAAAATGTTGATAAAGGTATAAAACATAATTATGTTGCAATTAATCCTCTAAAAAAACCTTTTTTGGAAATGTTTAAAAAAACTTCTATCAATTCTAATATTATTACAGATCAAACTTCAATAATAATTTAAATATACAGGTGTGACAGTCGGACAGACTTAGTAGCACCATAGTATGTACAGTTCGCGCGCGAGTTGAATGCAGAGTAAATGTATGTGTCACCATACATTTACTCTGCATTCAACTCGCGCGCGAACTGTACTTTTTATCAAACAAAATTGGGAGAACTTTTACTACATTTGGCCTTCAAATGTATTATTTTGGTACAAAAGCTGCAATTTCCATGATTTTTGGGTGGTCGATTTTAATTCCACTGTTTAATTCAACAAGTTGCAGGGATGTGATGGTGATAATTAATTTACGGTATCATCAAACTGAAGCTACGAAAGTCTCCAACCTGCCCGTCGAAATATTATTTTCAGACACGTTTACGCCTTCCAGAATCCAGTCACAGTTGATAATTCGACTCGAACCGTAAGTTTTAATAAATTCGTTATTAGTGCGCATGAAGTGATTTAATTAAGATAGCGGTCGACGCCAACTTGCGCTGACAGTCCTAAGTTGTACAGTTTTACCATTTGGCTGGGGACAAGTTGGACTGTAAAGTAACTACCTATTCAAACAAAGTGGAGCTCTGATCCTGGCTAGATCTGATTCACTATAATTGAATGCTGGGCCACGTTCTGGAGTGCTCATATTGAATCAATTCAGATTTCTTCAACAAATGAAAAGTTTTGGTGGTTGATTCTAAGTATATATATATATATATATACATCCATAATAGGCAGTAGAAAAGAACCACACACCATTCTTTTAGTTTTATTCTGAAACACCCAAAATGAAATTTTAGCGATACACAATGAAAAAAGCTATAAGTATTTTTTAGCTGGGTAGAATTATAAGTTAAGTTAAGTTTTTTGGTTCCAGCGGGAACTCTTTAATTTTCCTGGATAAAAAGTAGCCTATGTCTTATTCCTGACTATAATCTATATCTGTGCTAAATTTCATCCAGATCCGTTTAAGCGTGATTGAGTAACAAACATCCATCCATACATCCATCCGTTCATCCAAATTAGTATAGAGTATAGATGTAGGTTTTTTTCATTATGTTAAACTTTAAACTCAGTTGATATTATACTTTGTAACTCACAGATAGTAAATTCGCCCCGACAAGTTTAAATCAAATCCTGTACAGTACTAGAGTTTAACCGCTAACTGCAGTCTATTAGAAGCTTGTGCGTCTGAGAACAATTTCCTTTGACCGGATGTGCTGTCTTGGCCAAGTAGGAAATCAGAGAGCAGCAAAGGCAAATACGATTCCAAGCGCAATTGTGATAAAAACAGTCGAGATCGTTTAACAAGAGCCTAACTTTTTATAGAGTTTCCGTATTGAAATGCAAGTAAAGGGTTCGACTGCATCAATCTCGTCGAAGGAATGCTGATGTTATCGACGTTGACGTGACCTTTGCTTACGATTTTGGCTTCACCTGTTATGTCTTAGCGTATTAAGATAAGTCAAGCTTGCCTTGCATTTGCCTTGCAAATTTTGAGAGCAATTCCTCCGTCAATATTGAATCTTCGTAACAAATCATAGTTTATCGAATAACCACTGTTTGCCTTTACCACTAACGGATTGGAGGGTTTCGAAAGATTCTACAATTCAAATATTATTAGCATAGCGTCTCCATGGCGGTTCTCATTTGAATATAGCTGACAACGAGAACCGAATATTAACCATTGAGACTATCGGTCAGAAATAATGCAATTTTGCAGTTTGCAGTTGATCGTATACTGCGGAACGCCCTGAAAGTGGCGCTAATTGGTAAGGGCATCGGGCGCAACGAAGAAACTCTAAATTCGTCAGCGGAAGTTGGCGCTGACACTGACACCCGATGCTGCTGACATTATTGCGATGATTTTAAGATCGGCTATTGAAGTCCACCATCTGAATCATCGCTATTTTAGTTGATAACTGGTCGGCGCACTTGTCCGGTATATCAGTTGATAACGATAATAATTGTTGCAAAAACTGATTGGCAATAGATACGTACGATTTATCTAGTATGGCACTCTTAGGAAATTGGTCTTGATTAAAACCACGTTTTTGATGCGAAACATGCTAACGCTTTATGATAAATAATGAGGTATGTATGTATGTACATAATAAAATTTACGTTTGCTTTGAAAGTGCTTTAAAGCTTTAAACCTGCATGGAGAGTGACGAGACACCGAAACACTTGCTGCTTGAGTGCAGTGGTGTTTCCACCCAACGGAAAGCCTATATTGGCTCCCCAGCAACACTACCGGAAGTCCTCGCCGACCTGGGTAGCCTGCTTGGATTCTGGAGTGAGCTCGGCTGGCTGGAATGATCCAGTGGGGAGTCGCACCAACGGTTTGACGCACAACGGACGCCTGCGTCTAAGTGCGGGAAATAATCTCAGGATACATGAAGAAGAAAGCTACCTAAGGTACCCAAGGTTGTGCAAGTTGATTAGATTTGAACTAAATGCTAACCCTCACTTGACGGGGTTCTCAATTCTTCATTTCATCAGGAGCCATTACGGTAAAATTATTGTTACAATAAGGCGATCACAATCACCCATGATTGGCTTACACTGAATCCACTGTCAAACACAACAATAGGTAGACATTGTAACAATTGATTGATGCTGGTTTTTCGGAATCGGGTCTTATTGTACTATGTAGATACATATTCGTAAATTATTATTCCCTGAGATACGGAATAAGTCCAATGATAAAATTGTATTAAACACAATATTTTCATTGAAATTACTACAACTTTTTAATATGAACATAGTTTATATTTAAAAAGTATTTCTGTTTCATACCTTCCAATCCATCGTAGTAAACTGGATTTTCATACAAACACAAGTTGTACACGTACCGCCTTGAGCGACATAGAATTAATGAACATGTCGCTGAAATATAAGGAAATTTCGGTCCTAATATTCCTTTTGTCGACGTATTTAATCCCAAGGATGAGACACCCGCTCTACCGCTTTCTAATTCCCTTAGGAACATTAGTCAGTGCTATTTAGGCAGATGAAAATTGAAACGTATGGCTATGAAAGCCTGAGACGCGCTTGTACCAAACATAACTGTATATATTTGGATATAATTAGTATTTGCTAAAAGCGGTGCTCAGTGGGGGTGATAGTGAAATGGTTCAGGTATTGGCCTGCTCTTCGAGTGGTTCGTGCTTCAATCGCTTCAATCACAAGCACACAACTCGGAGTTAATATGCATTTTAACTTTAAGCAATCAAATAATACATACCTTAACCGTAGTAATACTTAATTAGTAGTTTAGAGCTTTATCAGTGATTAAGCATTAACAGTGTAGGAAAACATCGTACGTGAGAGCTCTTATGCGTATGTGCGTTCCTCAAGCGTATGTGAAGATGACGTAGAGCCGCCAATCCGCAGTCGGCCAGCAAGGTGGACCCAGGCTTGTCATTCTTGAAGGAGACCAGTGTTGAGCAGTGGGCAGGCGAGGTTGACATGATGATGATTGTAATTTGATAATTTGAGGCTGTTCAAAATTGATTTTTTTTATGTATGATACCTAAAACAAATTTGATTTGAGTATACTCTAAGAGTCAAAACTAATCCATAGATTCACATTCATCGAACTTTAAGAACATGCGAGGATATTACTTCGGAAGTCAGAATAGAGTGCATACGTTTGTAAAGAGAATCCTATTTCCTGAATGTATTAACTTTATCGCGTATCCTGGGGGAAGTAATAAAAGCACTAGGAAATAGGAATCTTTGATCAAATCTCATGAAATCACTATAACCTGTGAAACGTAAACGACGTGAGCTCAAATACGCTCAAGGAGCAAGATCGCATAACTTGCAATACTCGTAACTTCAGTTGGGTTGGGTCTGATCCTTTTCCAGACCCTTTTCGACAATATTGACTTCTACGAACACTCTAACTGCTAATCTTGTTGAAACGTACTCCACGAGGCCTTGCGAAGTTTCCACGTCTAGCAAAAGTTGCGATATTCTGGCTAGGCGATAATATTACCGCTGCGGATCGCATTTGAATACCGCTGACGTAAGAAGAATTGTATCGTGAACGTACTGTGAATCCGATATATTATGCACTTTGAAGTTTGAAGCCGTTTGCAGCGAAATTCTGAATCTAGGAATTTTATCACTTATCCAATCTTACTAGCGCACCCAGATCCCGCTTTAGGCATGTGATAGTTGATTGTGTCATACCTTTTTAAAGTTCCGTACCCAAAGGGTAAAAACGGGATCCTATTACTAAGACTCCGCTGTCTGTCTGTCTGTCTGTCTGTCTGTCTGTCTGTCTCCAGGCTGTATCTCATAAACCGTGATAGCTAGGAAGCTGAAATTTTCACAAATGATGTGTTTTCGTTGCCGCTATAACAACAAATACTAAAAATTAAAAAAATATATATATTAAGGGGGGTCCCCATACAATAAACGTGTTTTTTTCGTATTTTTTTGCTCAATATTAAAAACGGTAACAGGTAGACGGTTCGAATTTTCACAGAATATTAACTTGTATATTACCTTTCAAAATAAATAATTAAATATCAATAAAGTAAATATTAAAGGGGGGCTCCCATACAACAAACGTAATTTTTAGGGTTCCGTATCCAAAGGGTAAAAACGGGACCCTATTACTAAGACTCCGCTGTCTGTCTGTCTGTCTGTCTGTCTGTCTCCAGGCTGTATCTCATAAACCGTGATAGCTAGAAAGCTGAAATTTTCACAAATGATGTATTTCCGTTGCCGCTATAACAACAAATACTAAAAATTAAAAAAATATATATATTAAGGGGGGTTCCCATACAATAAACGTGTTTTTTTCGTATTTTTTTGCTCAATATTAAAAACGGTAACAGGTAGACGGTTCAAATTTTCACAGAATATTAACTTGTATAATACCTTTCAAAATAAATAATTAAATATCAATAAAGTAAATATTAAAGGGGGGCTCCCATACAACAAACGTATTTTTTATTTTTAATACGTCATAAATCGTAAAACTTACTACAGGTTTGTAGTTGTACGGAACCCTCGGTGCGCGAGTCCGACTCGCACTTGTTATTTTTAATACGTCATAAATCGTAAAACTTACTACAGGTTTGTACGGAACCCTCGGTGCGCGAGTCCGACTCGCACTTGGCCGGTTTTTTTTATTCCACTACAAGTTAGCCCTTGACTGCGATCTCACCTGTTGGTAAGTGACGACGCAGTCTAAGATGGTAGCGGGCTAACCTGTCAGGGTTATGGCAGTTATATTAAACCTATCAGCCCCTAGTCGGTTTCTACACGACATCGTACCGGAACGCTTAATCGCTTGGCGGTACGTCTTTGCCGGTAGGGTGGTAACTAGCCTAGGCCGAAGTCTCCCACCAGACCAGACCAGAGTAAATTCAGAAATTACTAGTGGTTCGCCCCGAACTGAGACCTCGCGGTATCCATAAGATAGTTCTATCTTTACGTTCATAGACATCAGTATCAGTAGACTATTTTTTTATTCCACGTAAGATGGTGCTAACGTTAATTATTTGTAAGCATAAACGAATAAACTTTTACAGAGTGCCATCTATTGACATCATTGTGAAGTTCGGTTAAAACTACTGAAGCTCATTAAAAATTAAATAATTTCGTTTCCTTAAAATATTTATCTAGTTTTAGTATTTGTTGTTCAAGTACGGGATATAATTCAAATAATTGATCAAGTTTCAGGCTCAGCCTTTCAGAAAATTGAGAGTTCTGAGGTCAAGTTTGAACTTTAGGAAATCACTTTTCCCAGCCCCCTCCCCTCAATTTTAGAGGAAACATTAAAAAAAAAGTTTTTTTGGACTCTATTCCTAATTATCTTTAAAATGAAATACCGCAACCCTATGTAACGCTTTATAAAATATTTTTCATTACTCATACACGGAAAGTATGTTTGAAGTTGCCTGAGAAGCGGGTTGAAAGTAATACTTTTCAGCCCTAGGGAGAATCGTTTTCAACTGAATTTTTATTGGAGTTCAAATGAAACACGACTTTTTTTTTTTTTTTTTTTATACCCGAGTGCATCCATAGACAAGAAGAAAGATAGACTTTATTCATAAAGTAAAGACAACTGATTCATAGACTTATAGACTTTTTATTTTGACTTTCCTTATATTCGTAATGAAAAGCACAGTGTTTACCTCGGGATGAAAGACTTATTTAGTCCCTCGAACTATAGGCCCCCTCGCTACGCTCGGGCGCCAAACCCCGTCTCGGGACTAAATAAGTTACTTTCATCCCTAGGGTAACAATGTACTATTACTTCGCATTCGCTTCTATAAGAGCCCCCCTAAAATAAAGATTTTTATAACTTTTTAAGCCATATTCGGCTGAAGCCCATCGGTTTACATATCTATATCTATTCTATACTTATAATAAAACTGTAACAGGTCCAATTCTGTACATTGAAGATATTTTGAAAATTTTTTTTGGAGGGCACTCATTATTCGATACTGAAGCCAAATCTGTAATTTTTTTCATTTTTGTCTGTCTGTCTGTCTGTCTGTCTGTCTGTCTGTCTGTCTGTCTGTCTGTATCTTGGCCGCGCATCACGCCGAAACTACTGAATGAATTCAAACGAAATTTGGCACGATTTGAGCCCATACTACGAGGTAGGACATAGGATACTTTTTATCCCGAAATTCTACCACCGAAGGGGTGAAATAGGGGTTGAAAGTTTGTATGAAAGTCCGTCATTTCTCAAATTATATCGATGAAACTTGGTATATGAGCTGCGGGTTGAAAATGAAGACGTACGTATTTCACAGTTTTTCGTAATTCCACCCCCAAAGGGTTGAAATAGGGGTATAATATAAAAATGAATCCCTATTTCCCTTGGCCACGGCATCACACGTGAACGGCTGGACCAATTTTGCTAATTCTTTTTTTTTTGGGTTTGTCTGGACGCCGGGATGGTTTATATTCACAATTGGACCCGGTAGGGGGCGCTGCAATCGGGTTTGAGGGTCCCGCCAAACCACGCGGACGAAGTCGCGGGCATCAGCTAGTTATATTTAAATTTGAAGTAATTACGTTCAGTAATTCAGAAGTTATAAGGCTCTGACAGACGGACGGGCGGACGGACGGACGGACAAGTGCAAATTCACTCAAGTAGACTCAGAGATCTTCGCTTCGCTCGGTCAATAAATTCCCCAATTGACCCTGCCGGGAATCGAACCCGGGATCTCCCACGTTAAGACAACACTGCGCCAGGGAGGTCGTCAAATACCTACCTGTTAATATGTAAACAGCTTTTCATTGGTGTGGTATAAATACATTGCTTTCCGAGATCTTATAAGTTTTATGTTGTAGGTCTACTTTTTTCAACTTTTCAACAAACTTTGTAAGGATTTCCTAAGCTGTCGTAACTTGCAAGTTATTTGATTATGTACAACTTTTGTCCTCTAATCTTTACTGTGAAATCTGTATTTTTATAGCAAGAAATGGAATAATATAATAATTTTGTGTCCATGACCGAATTTCTACTTCATTGACTATTCGAATTTAATATAATACTTTTGAAATTTAGAACTACGTCATCGGTATTACACTGCAGTAAAAGAATAATATGATTATGTACCTAGATTATATAAATTTAAGTGAGTCATACTTTCAATGCAACAAAAAACAAAAGGACCCGATAACGTTTATTGCTTTGATTATGTTTATAGGAGCGTTTATTGCAAGATAATGATGTTTACGGAACTGTATGAGAAGATAGTATTTACTTCTCATTACCGTCGGCACAACTCAATTGCGCTGGGGTAAACATAAACATAATAATATTATGTCTCAAAAATGCAATATAATTATATATTTTTTTCATTGGCTGAGAGTTCACGAGATCAAAATATTTACTCGCGCGCGGGGGTGAAATCGAGCAAGCGCATGTCGCAAAAATGGAAGAAATAAATATTTACTGTTCAATACAAATAAATCCGACAATTTGTTTGATTTAGAAATGTGAATTTGATCTTATATTTCTAGAGTAAATTATTAGTTTCAATAAGGAGAAAAATTGCTTCAAAAGGTAAACTAAGGAGCATGTTTAAAATAAATTTCAATGCAGAAAATGCATTAATAATAATTAACATTAATTAATTATATAAAATTTATAATTTGAGAATGCAGATTTTTTTTTAAATTGTGTTACGAGATGCGTCAATGGCTGCTTATATAGTCTTGAAAACAGCAAATTATTTTTACGAGCATACATTATATCACCGTTTGATATACACTGCTTAAAAAAAAACCGGCCAAGTGCGAGTCGGACTCGCGCACCGAGGGTTCCGTACAAACCTGTAGTAAGTTTTAAATTATTAAAAAAAAACTACTAACTAGATCTCGTTCAAACCAATTTTCGGTGGAAGTTTGCATGGTAATGTACATCATATATTTTTTTTAGTTTTATCATTCTCTTATTTTAGAAGTTACAGGGGGGGGGACACACATTTTACCACTTTGGAAGTGTCTCTCGCGCAAACTATTCAGTTTAGAAAAAAATGATATTAGAAACCTCAATATCATTTTTGAAGACCTATCCATAGATACCCCACACGTATGGGTTTGATGAAAAAAAATTTTTTTGAGTTTCAGTTCTAAGTATGGGGACCCCCAAAATTTATTGTTTTTTTTCTATTTTTGTGTGAAAATATTAATGCGGTTCACAGAATACATCTACTTACCAAGTTTCAACAGTATAGTTCTTATAGTTTCGGAAAAAAGTGGCTGTGACATACGGACGGACAGACAGACAGACAGACAGACAGACAGACATGACGAATCTATAAGGGTTCCGTTTTTGCCAAATTTGGCTACGGAACCCTAAAAACTCCGATTTGTCGATTTTACGCTATAATAATAATAATATACAATCGTTTATAACTCTTTTGGTCATAATATACCTATGTAGGTATTTATTTTGTATGCGGGCGTGAGAGTAAGATATATACCGATAATAATAAATAAATAATAATAATAAATCATTAGAGCCTTTTTTTGACGACCTCCGTGGCGCAGTGTGTAGCGCTGTTGTCTTAACGTGCGGAGGTCCCGGGTTCGATACCTGGCAGGGTCAATTTGGGGATTTATAATTTCTGAATTTTCCCTGGTCTGGCCTGGTGGGAGGCTTCGGCCGTGGCTAGTTACCATCCTACCGGCAAAGACGTGCCGCCAAGCGATTTAGCGTTCGAATAGAGGTATAGATTTAATATTCGCTCGGGGCCTCGGGGCGCTTGAGAGGATAATGCCATGCCCCTAACAGGTTAGCCCGATACCATCTTAGACTGCATATCGTCACTTACCATCAGGTGAGATCGCAGTCAAGGGCTAACTTGTAGTGGAATATAATAAAATAAATAGATAGTTTTCATCCCAGAGACGGACACGTGTTTCTTTTTATCCCGAAATATGAATCTACCCTTATCAAGCTTTTTGTATAGTTTTGTGCCCATATATAAAATCACACGAATGAAGTCGCGTGCATTGGCTACATTGCTGTATTTACCTAACATAATTCTAGAGACACTATTTTATTATAGGCTCATGTTGAAGCTTCACTGTTAGTCAAAGAAAAAATTAAATTCCGTTAAACCAACACTGAGCTAATATATAATGTTTACGGCAGCGTATAATATAAGCCAACATTTGTTTTTCATTAACGGCAGGCAGGACTCGATTAACTAGACAAACATAATAATACTAATAAAATATAGCAGCATACAACGCCCGGCACAATCCCTGGGACCTAATTTTTTTTTTAAATGAATGTATGAATGAATGAATACACTTTTATTGTACACCACAAAGGAAATTATACAATAGAAAACTTAGCTAATACCAAAGTAAGTATACAATAATTGTAAAATCAACTACAATGGTAGCGGGCTAACCTGTTAAAGGGTATGGCAGTTATATTAAATCCATACTTTTAATCGGTTTCTACACGGCATCGTACCGGAACGCTTAATCGCTTGGCGGCACGTCTTTGCCGGTAGGGTGGGGTATGGGTTTAATATAACTGCCTTACCCCTACCAGTTTAGCCCGCTACCATCTTAGACTGCATCATCACTTTCCATCAGGTGAAATTGCAGTCAAGGGCTAACTTGTAGTTGATAAAAAAAAAGTTTTACCACGTAGCTCTAGTCTACAGTTTACTCTATGACATAGAAAAAACCAGTTCTTTCGAAACATCAAACACAATTAACATAAACCCACCTTTTACCCGGGGGTTGGTTTAATCAGTAGCTAGGTGAAATAACAAGTGAAGAACATAAATTATTGACTTAATTATAGGGGGGGATAAAACTCACGGGCTTAAAGTTTAAATTGCTTTCATTTAACTTCATCATGTTACACGCGTAAACGAGTCTGTACGAATAAAGCTGTGGCTCAACGGACGCGTTGCGTCAAGCGTATGTAATTCTATACTTACTAATTACTGATATTATAAATATGATAGTTTGGATGGATGGATGGATGGATTTGTTACTCAATCGCCAAGACGACTGAAAAGATAGATTAGGTATAGTCAGGTTTTTTTTTTTCTTCAATTTCAATTTGTTTATTCAAAAAGTTTACAAACACCACACAAATATAATTCTACAATACACTTACTAGAAAACTTACTAAGATAATGGTAATAAAGGTAATAAAATAACATAAAAATAACATGTAATAGGAATAACACTTATGCTACTTTTTATTCCGGAAAATTTAAGAGTTCCCGTGGGAACAACAAAAAAAATTGAAAATATTAATTTGGCTGTATCACAATGTCTAAGTAGCAAAACGTCTAACCATGCGAAAAGATGCATATACCTAATTATTTTAATACCGCTCTTATTTCTGATTTCACGATTTAACCACGGAGGAACCGTTAGTGTTGACTATTCCTAGGCAAAGTTCTGAAATCATCTAATTACGTAAAATAGAGTTAGGTAACATTAGCGGTAAAATATATACTTCCTAGTACGATCCTTTCATACTTCCTCTAGCTGTGAGGCCATGGACATTACGATATCTCCTTTCTTTCTTTATTTCTTTCTGCTGGGCAGGTTTCCGCACTTAACCTCCAGCTGGAGGTTTCACTGGAGTTTTTACTCCAACCATCCGAGCTCGCTCCAGAAGCCTAGAAGACCGCCCAGGTTGTCCAGGGCCTCTCGGAGCGAGGTTGGGGATCTATGGTGTCGCTCTCGTTGGTCTGTGACGCCTGTGCATTACAATGTCTTGTATAGGTGTTTTATTCTGTAGGGCTTACAATGTAGTAATGGACAGAACATCTTTATTATGTATATGAATTTGATGAGTTATTGCCGACTCCTGACAAGCTGCATACTCCGCAAAACGCTTTTCACTCACGCCCTTGGTCAAATCCTTTATATACAGTAGGGATATAAACTTCAAGTTGAGTTTCTTCATGCTCCTTACTCGGTCCTGCGTCTCGTTTATCTGTGTAGGTGAGGACAGAGATAAAATTATTCCCACTCGGCAAGAGTTGTACTTATCTAATATACGAGTATATATTTTTTTTATCCACTACAAGTTAGCCCTTGACTGCGATCTCACCTGATGGTAAGTGAAGATGCAGTCTAAGATGGTAGCGGGCTAACCTGTTAGCCCATATAAACTGCTGTAGCCATGCCGGCGATCGAACCCACGACCTCCCACTTAGAAGACCGCAGCGCTCACCACTGTGCCAAGTAGATCGACAAACGAATAAAAAACTAATTGATTGAATTCCAGTTAGTAAAATAGTCAAAAAATAGTCAAAACTTGCAAGATAAAGCCTTGGTGAAACTAAATTGCGTCAATTTGCAGAAATACTAAAGGACTTTCTTACGTAACGTAAACAGTACCTGCTTGTTAGCTTTGTTTAATTAGCAATGCGGTGTTCAGTACATTGGTTCATGTATAAATTAGTACAGTAGTGTTGAACGAAGCCAATTTCTTCGTCATTGAATGAAGCAGAAAATAAAGGCTGATGAATTAGGTATCAAAGACTAACCTAACTAGCAATTATAAATCTACTACCACTACAGCCAATTAACGTCCCACAGCTGGGCACAGGCCTCCACTCTCATAGGAGAGAGGGATTTAGTGCTTAGACCCACCACGCTGCTACAATATGGGTTGGCGGGCTTTAACGACTATTGTCATGTTAGTGATAATAACTGGGACCGACGGCTTAACGTGCTCTCCCAGGCACGGAGGTAAAACTCCGGGCTAGTACCACCTAGTACTGAGAATTTCTAGTCAGAAAAACCCAATATTTAATTATTGCCTGACCCGGGACTCGAAGCCGGAACCTTGTCGGCCGCAGTCGAACATGCTAACCACTAGGCCAACGAGGCTGTTATAAATACATACCTAATAATATTATGTCTTCAATTTCAGGAATTCCTTTTTTAATCACTACCATAATATAATATTATGTAATAGATGCGAAAGTGTGTTTTTTGTTGGTTTATTAGTTAGTTTACTTAGTATTCATTAATAATAATAAATTATGAAACTGAGATTATGGCCAGCAATACTTTCTAAATACAAACTAAAATTCCTCTTAATATTATAACTACCGGAAAATGTTGATGCCGCTATTCCACTATCGCTCTGCATTATTTACTGAACAGCAAAATGTAATAACCGCATGCCATCTGCTCGACGGACGTTCACAGATCCAATAATCTTTATGAAGAATAATGTATCTTGCATATTTTATACGAGGTCAATATGGGATACATTAAAGACTTGGACACTCACAACACGCAACTGCAACGACGCTTTCGGTGGCGCGGCGTCGGCAGTGTATGACACAATTATCACTATTTAGTAAGGGCTATTTTCATCATACTTACGATACTAAACACTTTAACGTTAAACTGACTTTGCTTTAAACCTTAAATCCATAGCCAGCACTCCTAGCGGGTACTGACTTAAAATCCAAATTTTTTAGAAGGTCCATTTTAGTCCAAATTTACATGCTAATGTGATCGAACGCTCAATACGATCAATCGAATTTGCTATGTTAAATCTTAGACTAAGCGTACCTACTGTGTTCAGTGCGTCAAAATTCGTAGCGCGGCTTCTACGCAGGCTCTACAGTTTTTATAAGTACAGTTCGTTTTTTGCTTGTGACTTGGTTCATAGTGCAACAGTTGCAAGGGTATTTAGCTTGGTTATCCGAATTTATATACCTACTTAAATTTACATCTTAAATTGTCTCAATAACAATATTATAATAGTAGTCCTGATTCACTCACTCACTGATTGACTCACAAACATCCATCCCAAACTCATGGACCTAGAATTAGTATAATAATTCCTCAAAGCCTAGAATGCAGAAATTTTTTCACAGAGGTTAAATATATAATATGGTTTTTGGTAGTTCCCACCAAGAAGAGTTCAGAGATTCGGGCCAGGCCGCCAGTGGGCGCCGGCCCTTATGTGCGATTTCAGTGATTGAAATCACTTTCAATCACATTTCAGTGATTGTATATACCTACATTATGAAGTATCCTCCTACCAAAGGAACTGTAGCGAAACTGACACAAAAAATATCGTCTGTTGGAAGCCTTATAAACCAGTCATCTACGAAATATAGACAGACAAAGTCTAGATCAAATCAGAAATGCTATTAGTCTCGATGCACGTTCTGAGTGAGATTAAACTTATAAATACGGTCGCCAGATGGCGCTCCGCACGCTGTAAATCCACAACCAATGCGACATTTGTCTCTAGTTCCCAGAATCGATAGCGTCTCGCCACAGGGCTTTATACCTCCCGCAAACCGAGCCCTCTTAATTTATTATCGTTTTCTATGTTATTGATTGTTGTTGATAGTAGTTTAGCAGGCTGTCTGTACCAAAATATTTGGACCTAAAGTTTGCGGGCAAGCGAGGAGTCTTGGAAGGTTGACATAATGACCTAGTGCAGTCATTCTAAAATTATGTTACGTGGATGGTAATTAGGTATTTTGTTGTAAATGAAGTTATTAGATGATGCCAGCGAATTATAATTATGATAAGAGTTACCAATATTGTTTTGATGACCTCCGTTGGCCCAGTGTTGAGCGCTGTTGCCTTAACGTGCGGAGGTCCCGGGTTCGATCCCCGGCAGGGTCAATTTGGGAATTTATAATTTCTGGATTTTCCCTGGTCTGGCCTGGTGGGAGGCTTCGGCCGTGGCTAGTTACCACCCCACCGGCAAAGACGTGCCGCCAAGCGATTTAGCCTTCCGGTACGATGCCGTGTAGAAACCGAATAGGGGTTTGGGTTAAATATAACTGCCATGCCCCTTATAAGGTTAGCCCGCTACCATCTTAGACTACATTTTCACTTACCATCAGGTGAGATTGCAGTCAAGGGCTAACTTGTAGTGGATAAAAAAAAAAATAGGACATGCCACTTAATTCATATAAAAATTTAGATTAGGGATTCAATACTTATTAGGAAATTAAGGTAGGATATGAGATTTTTTTAATTTGAAGAAGTTGCAATGCAAGGCTTGACATGCATTTTCTACATTTTTATGTTCCTGATAGGATAAAAATATCCCCAAAGTCTTTCATTGGTCAATTTGAAAACTGTTATAGGAATAGTACATTTCTCAGGAACTTTTAATTTTGTATATCAATTGTGGAGAAACATTACCGGTTAGTTTCGGTACCGCAAATAAAGTTGACTAAAGTATTAAAAAGATATCTTAGGTACATTGATGTATCATATATTTTATGTACCAACTGCTAAACTTGTTTAACTAAAATAGTTTGTTTGTAGTAGGTACCTAGATAATTTACGTGGGTATATCATGTAATAAAATAGTTATACTAATTTTGTACGGCCGAAAACTAAGCCAAAACCTACGATATACTTTATCTAAGGTATAGTTTTTAACCGACTTCCCAAAAAGGAGGAGGTTCTCAATTTGGCGTGTATTTTCATACCCTATAATACATAATATGAATGTAACATAATTTTAAAATATCATTGGACGACACTGTATGTACAATAATAATATGTCACAACTCTAGGCCCACTTGCAAAAGGCTGTTGGACATGTTTATGCTTAATTTTCTATACCTTTCCTTTTCATGACAACCCCGGAGTAAACTTATCAATGGGCGATAGCATTACAAAGTGTAACGAAATCAGTGCAAGTAGGGCCTTTATGTTAAGACGCTCTTAAGCATTAGAGGCGTTTCAGTACTCAGCCCTTATAAACACTTTTACGGCCAAATAAAATTAATGCCCTATCGAAACTGTAAGTGAGTTCCTCATTCTTTTTATACACTACAAGTTAGCCCTTGACTGCGATCTCATCTGAACCATCAGATTTTATGAAGTGATGATGAGTCTAAGATGGTAGCGGGCTAACCTGTTAGGGGCATGGCAGTTATAATAATTAACCCATATCCCTAATCGGTTTTTACACGACATTGTACCGGAACGCTAAATTGATTGGCGGCACGTCTTTGCCGGTAGGGTGGTAACTAGCCACGGCCGCAGCCTCCCACCAGGCCAGGCCAAGGAAAATTCAGAAATAATAAATTACAAAATCCCGCTCAATACTGCGCCACGGAGGTCGTCGTCATTATTTCTCACCTTTGTGTTGTTATTTTATGAAATAAAAACAATTTCCCTTGACACAAAGCTATTCTTCATTACCGCCAAAGATTGATGGACGCGCGTAAATTGTAACTTATTTTGCTGAAATTTCTGCTTATTGTGCGCGCAAATTTGACATAGGATAGACCTCTGTCTATTTGGTGTCAAATCAACTGAAACATAGCAAGATCGGTACGTTTTATCTGAATTTTAGATAGAAAATGGAAAGAGAAAATGTTTAATTTTAATCTTAGGACCCTCTTACACCAAATTAATTTCAATTATCCAGTTAAATTTTGCTTCACAAAATGCTTCACTTTTTGACAAATTCATTCCAGGATAGATATTTCAAAGGAAGACAGATAATAATCAGAAGGATCGATATAATATTAAACTAGACGATTCCCGCGACTTTGTCCGCGTGATTTAGGTTTTTGAAAAATAGTGTTTGTTCTTCCACAGGACGCAACACATCTCTATACTAAATCGTCGAATTTAAATGAAAGCGTATCAGATAGACAGACACAATTGAAGTAAAATTGTGTTATATAAAGCTGACAAACCAAATATTACACGGTTATCAATTAGTAAAAGCTCCCGACCGAATTTCGGCTACGGCTGCCAACCTAAAAATAAATTCGAGGAAGCGTATGGAACTAAGGAATGATAGGTACATTTTGGTCCAATAAAACAAAATCAGTTTGCCATGCTGGCTTGTTTTCAATTTCATGAATCCCTGCCTTTCTATATTAGACGGAAATTGCCAAGAGCGATGCCGTCCAGTTTGGCCGGATGTTATTTATTTTTATTTAGTTTGTCCAAGGGTCTTTTTTGGTCCTGGATAATATATAGCAACATTTATTTTACTTACATGTTGTGTGCTGTTGACAGGTTTTAACGTAATATGTGTGGTTGGCGTTTTTATCGCTGAGAATGAGAAATATTATGTACCTACTTTGATGTTCTTCCTGGCGCGGTGGTATGGTGGTGGTGAGCCCTGTGCATATATATATTATGCATATCTTTTAGGATGTCTCAAGTTAAATTCCGGCTGAGGCAATTTGGGATATTACCATAATTTCTATACTATCCAAGCGAATTAGCGTTCTAATAAAGTGGCTCGTGAAAATCAATTAGCGGTTTAGGTTTTATATAGCTACCATATAATGAAACAACTAAGACAGTCTTTTTGTTTAGTAGGGGCATCTAGTCAAATGGAAAAAAAAATGTCGTCGAATAATGATTTATGATCAATAAATCACTTCGAGCAACGATTACTGAGCAACGGATCGACGTAATTTTTTTTATGGGTCTAATATTGAGAACCTGAAGTGTACTATTACTTATTCTGTGCCCGAAGAGTGAAATAGGCGTTTTCATTCCGGAAAATAAAAGTTTCCCGGGGACTTTTAAAATGCCGATGAATTCGCGGGCATCATATTCTTGTCATCGAATTAAAAGTAGGTATGTAAAATGTAATATGTTTTGTTTGGATCTGGTAACCAACTGGTGTAGATAGGGACATAAATATTATCCTTGGACAAAACAATCTACCAGTATCCACTATTGAGAGGTTTAGGGAAATCCAGTCCAGACAAAGGCGCTTGTATAAACTTGTATAAATGTGCACTTGTATAAATAATCTCTGGTCCAGATTGCCTCAAAATCTCAATCCCTATCAAAGAGGGGAGTCACACAGTCGGCTCAGTTTTGATACAAGGCTCAATTATCGAGGCTGCAAGCTATGAATAATGATTGAGAGATTTGCATGTTTGGGATTCGAAAACTATCGAAGCCAGCCTAGGGAAGAGTCGACTCGAAAACCTTGCATTGTTTTGGTATAAATCAACTTTTAACAAAAATCTGACACGCGAAAAATTTTTTTAACCACTACATGTTAGCCCTTGACTGCGATCTCACCTGATGGTAAGTGATGATGCAGTCCAAGATGGTAGCGGGCTAACCTGTTAGGAGCATGACAGTTATATTAAACCCATACCCCTATTCGGTTTCTACACGGCATCGTACCGGAACGCTAAATCGCTTGGCGGCACGAAAATATTACTTTTGTAAGTTAAGTAGTTGAGATTTGATTGCTCACTTTCTGCCGCACACACAGTTGCTCAATCATTACGTAAGGAACTCCTTAGTAATAGATTTTGTATTGAAAGTACGTAGATTTCCATATAAAAACTGTGTTCTTTAAAAGTAAGTAGGAAGGTATGCGATAGTTGTTTTAAAGTTGGTACGAAATAATATGTATACATATTATTTCGTACCAACTCTGTCTGTTTGTGAGTGTAGATATGTGTGTGTCTTACCTTATTAAAGGATGTTAGCTCCATCAATATATATGTAGGTACTAGATCGGCCCTTTCATAGAAAAAAATTGGGCATCCGACCTGTAAAGCACGCTCCACACATGTATGCCTGTCCTTGTCCCCGCCATAGCGCTGTCCCGCTTTTCAGACTAGATGGCATTTGTAAAATAGGTCCACATTCTTTGTTTGACAGGGCCCGTCTATGAAAATTGAGGTCGTTGGTTAGCTCCCATAAATATCTGTATCTACCTACTGTAATAAATAATCTGTATCTACATAAATGAGTTTTGGATAACAATTGTTTGCCGTAATTGAATTGGAATGGAGTTAAATTGAGCAATAATTGAGAAAGGAATAATTTAATTACAATATTAAAATAAGTGAGGATCAATTGATTTGATTAATTAACAATTGAAATATGATAAAGAGACAATTTAATACATTCATTCAAATAATTATTGTGGTATTAATGCAAAATTATTTTTGGTATCGCAAATCCTTTAGTCCGTGTTCATAGTAATTGATGCTACTAGGCTACATTCGTACCTACGAGTATAACGTAACGTATAGTAACGTAGGAAAAGTTAGGTGTGATCCTAGATTCGAATTTCGGACCCTCCAATCGAAATCTTAACCTGTAAGACTGTTCCTGTTTTAATTTACTATATTCTAGATCCCAGGGGGATTTGATTTTCCATGATAAATGCTTCTCCGGGTCCTCAACTACACCCCTGCGAAAAATCACGTCGATCTGTTACTCTGTTGCGTGATTGAACCAATAAACAAACACATTTTCGGATTTTTAGTATTAGATTATTGATGGCTATGGATTTCAGTAAGTATTTTTAAAATTCGTGTTGTCACTGGTTACTTATAACTGGACAACAAAGCCACCTAAAAATCCATTCTATCCTATCCCCCTAAAAGTCCTTAATAGGGATGACGCCCGAGTCAAAAATAAATTATTTCTTTCTGATTATTGTTAAATAGATGGTCTTCTAAAAGACCTAAAATTCACATCCTCAGTTAGTTTTAAGTTAAATAACCATTTTAAACTATAGAATAAAGAAAAAAAGTGCATTGAAATTTGATGACGTCACAACTATGTATTTCATCCAAACTTCCATACTAGAATCTTGTTTTTAAGTTTGATAAAGAGTTGCTGATTTGATTGGGTTGTCATTGGATCTATATAAAGGTAAGTAAAATTTTTCTGAAAGTGTTTTGTTAAATCTCAATTAGTGCTGGATCCAAACTGGTTATGCCGTCGATGAATATTAATAGCGATATCTGAATATTCGTCGCATCATCGCCACTGGGGGCAGAGAAATATTGAACGAATGCAACTTCTCTTTGTATGCAAATTCCTATGATTAGATTATAGATTCTGCACATACTGATGCTATGAATATAGAGCTGTTTCATGGATAAGAGAAAATTACTTTGTAGTTCTTTGATTGAGGACGCAGGAAGAAAAATAAATACCTGCCTCACTCTTTCTGAGTAGGTTCCTCATTTCTGATGGTCATAAGGGTATGTAAGGGTTTTCCTTTGCGAAATCGTTGGGTTTTTCTTAATTGATATTTAAAGGAATTACTTACAATTCATCATATCGTGTGAATGGTTAGTATAGAAAGAAGAAAATAATTATCATCGAAATTAGAATAATATTATGTCAAATATAGTAGGTACTGTACACGGAACAAGGAATCTGCTACTACTTTTATTTCTATGGTATACTGTTACTGTATTACAGTACCATAGAAATAAGAATAGTAGCAAAAAAAATATCTTTCTTATCGCGATTTTTAATAAAGAGCCGACATTGTAATTTTATCCCGTATCAATGTATAATAAACATTTATGCTTTTTGGTAAACGGGCTTTTTGGTGGGCCGTTAAAACTTATCGCCCGCACGCAGCTCTGTTCCGATGTTAAATAAATGTATGGTTGATCGGTAAACAGGCATAAGTCACAAACTGTAGCAATCGGGAAATTTTTACATCGTCGTTAGTCGAATGTAACTGTCTTCTTCTGCTTTTGATTGAAGGCTTTCGGTTGAATCAGCTTATAGCTATGTATACACAGCTTACAATATAGCTTTGTTTTTTATAATTATATTAGAAAAAACCGGCCATGTGCGAGTCGGACTCGCGCACCGAGGGTTCCGTACAAACCTGTAGTAAGTTTTAAATTATTAAAAAAAAAAACTACTTACTAGATCTCGTTCAAACCAATTTTCGGTGGAAGTTTGCATGGTAATGTACATCATATATTTTTTTAGTTTTATCATTCTCTTATTTTAGAAGTTACAGGGGGGGGGACGACGACACACTTTACCACTTTGGAAGTGTCTCTCGCGCAAACTATTCAGTTTAGAAAAAAATGATATTAGAAACCTCAATATCGTTTTTGAAGACCTATCCATAGATACCCCACACGTATGGGTTTGAGTCAGTTCTAAGTATGGGGACCCCCAAAATTTATTGTTTTTTTTTCTAGTTTTGTGTGAAAATCTTAATGCGGTTCACAGAATACATCTACTTACCAAGTTTCAACAGTATAGTTCTTATAGTTTCGGAAAAAAGTGGCTGTGACATACGGACGGACAGACAGACAGACAGACAGACAGACAGACAGACAGACAGACAGACAGACATGACGAATCTATAAGGGTTCCGTTTTTGCCAAATTTGGCTACGGAACCCTAAAAACACTGGCTCAGTAGTATTGACATTAATTTTGTGTAAGAAAACCAAATAGCGCTGCCCAATAGACCAAAATGAACTTAGGCGACTATTATTAACTGATTATTCAGATACCTTTCTACCATTTTGTAAATACGAGTTTTCTAATTCCAAATTATATTATGTACTCCTAGCTAAGGTAAGTCGTTAGGACAGTTATTATCATATCAAATTATGAAAAAAAACTTTATGTGTAACAGAAAAGGAAAATCGTCGTCATTTTATTTACTTATGACCTTTTCCTCTCAGCTGCTCTTATGTAATAATAATAATATATGATTGAGGTAAGTTGGTCTGGAGCTTCCTTTATGTGGTTGGCGGTAAATTATTGCTCCATTTTTCGATTAATAATCCAGAGTTTACCGCTGGATCAACTGATTTAACACTTAAGGGGCTTAAACAGGGGGTGATAGCACGTGATAGGGTGTAACCAGTTACAATATTAGTCAATGATAATGATGACTAGATCATAGTATTATCTGTCGCCGATGGTGCCGATGGTGGGGCAGACGTGATCTGGAATAAGTCATAAGTCATAAATATTTTTATTTATCCTCTACAAGTTAGCCCTTGACTGCGATCTCACCTGATGGTAAGTGATGATGCAGTCTAAGATGGTAGCGGGCTAACCTGTTAGGGGCATGGCAGTTATATTAAACCCATAACCCATATTCGGTTTCTACACGGCATCGTACCGGAACGCTAAATCGCTTGGCGGCATGTCTTTGCCGGTAGGGTGGTAACTAACCACGGCCGAAGCCTCCCACCAGGCCAGACCAGGGAATATTCAGAAATTATAAATTCCCAAATTGACCCTGCCGGGGATCGAACCCGGGACCTCGGCACGTTAAGACAACAGAGCTACACACTGCGCCACGGAGGTCGTCAAAATTTTTCAATTTAGGTAGGTACACTACACTTATTGACGTCCAGTTACATAAAAATATGATGGTGATAATCTGTTACGGTATCTTAAAACTAAAGCTACGAGGGTTCCAAACGCGCCCTGGTCTGAGAAGAGCACACAACAAAGTCAGCCGGGTTTTTTTTAATCACCATCTCACAAATCATCTTAACTAAGGAACTATCAGAACCATTAGAGCAAATTATTTCCAAGCTTCCTTGTCATTTAAGTAATCCTTCACATGGCAATAGAAACCGAGTATCAGTAAGTGCAGAGGAGGATAACCTCCAGCCCACTACTAGACCCATAGATGCTTTCAAGAGGGAGACAGGAAGCGGGTGGGTGAGGAAGGATTAAAGACAGTGCTGGACGGCGCACTCATGAAAAGGTTTGTGTCCAGCACTAAACACGGAGCTTGAGCTTTTATTCAGTAGTTATAATTTCTAATGGATTGAATAATATTAGCTGAACTTCAGCTGTGAACACTCACATTTAATAGTAGTATTTTTAAAAGTAAAAGATGATTGAAAAATAGAGGGAAATTAAAAAAAAAATTAGGTAGGGTATCCCCGAATGTACCTACTTATCATTTTTTTTTTGTTTTGTGTTGCTTACTCTTGACGGATTCCATAATGTTTTCAATTCTCTCAAAATATTACAGTAACGCTAAATGTGGCTAAGTTAGTGAGAGTAGTTTATACAGATATTTAAATTCCACTTCTATCCCGGTGGAAACATACTCATATTATGTGTTTTCATTAATGCATTGTGTATGGGTCAGAACAATGAAGCCATCCATTCGATTCTGGACCGTATGTCCTTTGTGTTAGGAGCCACATGTAACTTGCAGATGGCTTATTGTATGTAGGCCTAAGCTCGTATGAATGTACTAACAGGTATTATTTACGAGGCACTGGATCCCAACTGTGCTCGTTAAAGGATATTGTGCTTACAAACACTGTGCAGGCGGGCTTTAATAAATATGAATAATGTTTATTACGGATCATAATATTATAGGTTCTATAGGCAAGCAAGACAAATAAATAACTAAAATCTAATCACCAACACCGTTCTAGAAGCCACAGTGTCTATTATAAATTTATAACTGACTCTATCAATCTACATCTATGACTATGACTATGAACCATGTTTTCGCAAAGGCAACTTACATTCCATACCAATATTATAATTAAGCCGAAAGTCTGTCCTCCCACCAAAGTGACAATCTAACCAACTACTCAACTCTACAACTTTTAGACTTATAGTCTAACCACTAATCTGACCACAGGAAATACTCGATACAAGTAGGTACACTATCAATTATTTATTAGAAGGATTTATTCTAATAAATAAGATTTTCAAGGTGGTGTTAAAGGTAACCTTAATTGCCAAGTCACGAAAATAAAAATAACACGAAAGCTCGTACCAGCAACAATGCATTTATGCAGCTTTAATTGACCGAGCGAAGCGAAGGTCTCTGAGTCTACTAGAGTGAATTTGCACTTGTCCGTCCGTCCGTCCGTCTGTCATAGCCTTATAACTTCTGAATTACTGAACGTAATTACTTCAAATTTAAATATAATATGTAAACCAATGGCCTCCAGCCGAATATGCCTTAAAAAGTTATAAAAATCTTTATTTCAGGGGGGCTCTCATAGAAGCGAATGCGAAGTAAAATATTTTTTAAAGCGTTACATAGGGTTGCGGTATATCATTTTAAAAATAATTAGGAATAGAGTCCAAAAATATATTTTTTTAAATTTTTCCTCTAAAATTGACGAAATGGGGGGCTTTCAAAGTGGAGATTTTCTAACGTCCAAAGTTGACCTCAGAACTCTCAATTTTCTGAAAGGCTGATCCTGAAACTTGATCAATTATTGAATTACATCCTGTACTTGAACAACAAATACTAAAATTAGATAATTATTATAAGGACACGAAATTATCAAATTTTTAATGAGCTTCAGTATTTTTTACAGAACTTCACAATGATGTCAATAGATGGCGCTCTATAAAAGCGCAAGTTTATTCGTTTGTAAGCGAGGTCTCAGTTCGGGGCGAACCACTAGTATTGGTATTAAACTTTATAAAAGTTAAATATTGTAAACCTGTATTATCTTTGTGTTTTACTAGAGATATGGTACTTTATCTCTGTAGGTGTGAACAAGATAAGGTAGAACAGACAAAGTAAGTAACATGAACAAACTTAACTAAGAGTTTATATCTACATTATGCGGGCATGTTACCTACTCGTATGTTGGGCTACGAAAGTATGGAAACCAATTTAAACTTTGAACGGATGAACAATCCAGTGTTAACATTATGTAAGGAGATAGCTATAGAATGCACTCTATCTAGAATTATTAAGGATGGATTAAAAACATACTTTAAAGAATATTATTCTTATTTTATCTAGACAAAAAAGACGAAGCTTTGAATTTGAAACTATCCCAAAATTTTACAAAGGATAGTGCTAATTTTTTTTGTACATAATCTAGTTTAGTTTAGAACTAAAGTAAAATGCCGGGACTAATTTTACTTTATTGCTCTCTATATTAACTTCGTCAATTTAGCTAAGCCATTATAAATTAATTATTAGCTATAGACAGTAGACACTATAATAAAGAACTCAGTCTATCATCTTGCACCTTTATTTGAAGCTATTGTAACAACAGACGAATTTGAACCTACAGCTTTACGGTTTTATTCAAGTTCTTTGCTTGTTAGAGATATTTATTCATCATCATGTGGTGCCATCTTCAAACTGAAGCTCGGCGGTCAGTCGGAGAAAACTTTTGCGGTCACGTGCTATCCTCTTTACTTCTGCATACTTATGTCGAGTCCACTCCCCTATGTCGTCGAACCACTTCCTTCTTGGTCGCCCCGGTGCCCTTTTTTCAGCTATCTTGCCTTCGAGGATCAATCGTTATATATATAGATATATATATAGATATACGATATATATATATATATATATATATATATATCGTTATATATATAGATATTTATTGGTTTCTAATAATTTCTGTATGGGCGAGTTCTTAAAAATTGTAATATTATAATACAGCAGGGTAATATTTCTGTAACATGGTTTATAATTGATAATTTGTAAGATTATTAATGCACAATATTAAGTAAATATATTTGAGAAAAATATTTCTCGGAATTTACGGCACGTACCTACCTAGGTACATAGTCTAAATGTCGCAATCTTCATTAATCTCGTTGAAGTGGGTCTTTTGTCTTCGTTCCATTCAGCTTAAGATGGAAAAATATGAAATGCACGACTCTACCTCCGCGAGAAAAATTGACATGCCTTTGCTTTACTGTACTGGAAAATGAGCATCTTATTTGGACCGTAAGTTCTTTGCTGTTCAAAGCCTCATAAGGAGCAAAATAAAGGAAGATGAAGGATTGACACACCAAAAAAAATAATTGTTTTTGGGCAGGTTATGAACTTAGATTTGATTTTTTAATGGAAGTCAAAGAAAATACTAATATAAATAAAAAATGGACGCAGCTGCTTTAAGTATAGCTGTTATTGTAGGACAATTGTAATGAACATCACACAAAATATGTTTCAGATGTTACCAATGTCTTTTAAAATAACGAATAAATAGAAGTAGGTATTATGAAAGGGATTACAATAACATTTTGTAAAACATAATTAGCCACATAGTTATCTTAAAATTAAAATGTTAGCAGGTTACCTATGCAAAACTGTAAAGTATAAAATAAACCGAACTAAGTAAAAAAGATAATGCCAAGGTAAAAGAAAGAAAACTAAATAAAACGCAAAGTTAATAATAAAATTTTCCTTACAGTCAACTGTCTTATTATTGCTTATCGAGTTACCATAAAGAAAATAAACGATGAAACGGAATCTTTCAAAGGTTCAAAGACAAGTCAAAAAGTGAAGAGTTTGTAAAAGTTTTAAAACACTGTATCTGTCTACAGCACTTGCAAATGGCAACAGTCAAAGGGGCGAATGGACAGCTTGACTTTTCTGTACATCTATTTTAGTCTAAGAAAGTATGAAAGGCTATTACAAATACAACTTTTTAAGGCTGCGTTTACACCAGAGATGTGCTACCTGCTCGGATCGACGTGATTTTTGGTATGGGTATAGTTGAGGAGGAGAGTGACATAGGCTACTTTTTATCCCGGAAAATTAAGGAGTTCTCGCGGGAATCAAAAAAACTTAATCCACGCGGACGAAGTCGCGGGCATCAGCTAGTACATAATATCCGGATAAACTCACGTGTTCTGTCGGAAAAATGCCCGGAATGGGTTCGAAACTAGTCGGGCATATTTCCGACAGAACACGTGAGTTTATCCGGATATTATGTATAGTTTCCTGAACATATTTTTTTAAATTTCAATTGGTGGAAGTGACTTCTGCCTGTTTGTTACGGCATCACGCTGAAAGTACTGAAATAATTTGTTGCACACACTCCAACTCAGTCGGGAACGCGGGTCAGCCAGTAGTAATGATTTAAATGCGGAATTGTGTCTGTCTGTCTGTTAATCCATCTGTCTGTCTGTCTGCTACACTTTCACGGCCTATCTTTTCAACTGATAATGATGAAATTTAGTTTAGAGATAGGTAGCATGATGCATACCAGGGAAGGACATAGATTATTTTTAATTCCGGAAAATTAAGGCGTTCCCGCGGTAATAAAAACAACTTTATCAACGCGGACGAAGTCACGGGCATCATATAGTAACACTATAACCCACGTCCATAAACCAGTCCACAGTTCTCATAAACCTAATTAGGTACTTATTGCTTGTTTATTGTCACGCATCAAAAATATATTCCGTCCGGTAAACAACAAATTATTATTGTCATCATCATTCTATGTACTCGGCCGTAAAATGAGTACCTGTCTATATTCGACCTATTACTTATTTTGATCAATGCTGCTTATAGCACCAACAATTATTCGAATACAAACAAAAAAAATAATTAGTTTCATGTGATATTATGATGATTGATTTGCTAGCTATCGGCCTCTTTAATTCTGTAAGGTACTAAAATTCTACAGCAATGCTGTACTTATACCTATAATTTATAACTTGTCATCAAATTATAATTAACTAGCAGATGCCTGCGACTTCGTCTGCGTGAAACAAGTTTTTTAAATTCCCACGGGAACTCCCTAATTTTTCGGGTTAATATATAGCCTATGACACTCACAAATAATGTGGCTTTGTATTGGTACCCGAATTTTCAAAATCGGTTCAGTAGATCCAGAGATCCCTGCAACGGACAACCTCACAAACTCAAAAACTTTACCTCTTTATAATATTAATATAGTATATATATACATATATAGTATAGATGATGGCGCACTTTCATCATCAATTTCATCCCATCGCCGCGCCAGCTCACTACTACTGCACTAAATGAGCACTACTCTCCTTTCAGAATTTTATTAGAAGGGTTTGCCATAGTCTATCTCGCTGGCCAAGTGCGGTTTGGCAGACTTCACTTACCACTACATTATGAAGAACTCTCGGGTGTTCAGGGATTCTTCACGATGTTTTCCTTCACCGTTAAATCATACTATAACAATGATTAAAGCTCCATTGACTAGGCTTGACGACCTAGGATTGACGGATTTTGACGACCTCCGTGGCGCAGTGTTGAGCGCAGTTGCCTTAACGTGCGGAGGTCCCGGGTTCGATCCCCGGCAGGGTTTGGAAATTTATAATTTCTGAATTTTCCCTGGTCTGGCCTGGTGGGAGGCTTCGGCCGTGGCTAGTTACCACCCTACCGGTAAAGACGTGCCGCCAAGCGATTTAGCGTTCCGGTACGATGCCGTGTAGAAACCGAATAGGGGTATATGGGTTTAATATAACTGCCATGCCCCTAACAGGTTAGCCCGCTACCATCTTAGACTGTATCATCACTTACCATCAGGTGAGATCGCAGTCAAGGGCTAACTTGTAGTGGATAAAAAAAAAAAAAAAAAAAGGCTACCTGAGAGGCTATCTCTATCTATCACTGATTTATGATGACTACTCTTAAATAACAAGTATGTACTAGTTAATGCCGCAATCATACTAATACATATTATAAATGCGAAAGTGTGTTTGTTGGCTTGTCCTTCAATCACGTCGCAACAGAGCGGCGGATCGACGTGATTTTTTGCATGGGTTAGGTGAGGACATAGGCTACTTTTTATCCCGGAAAAATTAAAGAGTAATTAGGAGGAAGTTTAAAAAAAACTTATTCCACGCGGACGAAGTCGCGGGCATCAGCTAGTGGGAGATTAAAAGAAGGAAAATAATTAAAAAAAGAAACCCTTCCAGATTATCTCAACTTTGTTCCTAAAAACATTTTCCAACCAGAGTATAAGAAGATGAATGTTGCTATATTTTATAAGGAGTCCCGACCCTTGGACAAACTTAATAAAAATAAATAAGATCCGGCTAGTGGAGGACATCTTTCCTCGGCAATTTCCGTCCGATATAAGAGTCAGGGACACGTGAAATTAAGAATTAACCAGCTTTATCTGTACTAGACGACAGCTTGATTTAGTTTTATCGAACCCGCGACTTCTTTATTATCTTGAACCCGTCCAGCGCTTGGTGTCTATTCAGACGGACCACACGATCAAACTTTGACCAACATTTTACCAATGTAGACAGTGAAATCGTACGGCAATCACAAACGAGCTCGCGAGTGTGACCGCTTTGATTTTGTTTAAGATTTCCAGAATGCGACGGTATAGTCACGTATAGTATAGAAATATACAGTTTAATATACAGGTATAATGTACTAACTTCCTCAATGATGCGCATGATCCTAATATCTGTTTTGCGGTGTCACTGCAGCTATTTGAAGTCCGCCAAGCGATGTACGATGTTACGTTTCGGTACGATGCGGCGAAGAAACTGCCTGAGTATCTAGAAACCCAGTTTACTCGGTTCGGAGCTAGTGGACAAAGTTAAGTAAAATAACTGGTCCGCAAACGATAACACGAGTGATGACCAATTTAAGTATCAGTTTGAGTAAATATTAGAAACGTCATACGATAAGAAGAAATAATAGTAGTTAATAATAATAGTGGTAGGTATGTTTTGTTAGGTACGAGTATATTAAGTATTACTTGGGGAAAACACTTATTTCTTGTAATAACAATATACTTCTCCGACTTATGGGTTCTGTCGTCAAATTACTAAAGCATAATACTCGTATTATTATACTGTCCTAAGTAATTTTATACTTGAAGTTGCCCGTGACTATTTGTGCAGAACAATAGGTAATTTTATATATTTTATTTAGATCAACAAACAGCAGCACGCAGTGCATTAAAACAATCATTAAATATTTATAAAGTAGGTACATAATATTTCCACTCCAGAACACGTCTGCCGCAACGGCCATCGCTTCTGCGAAAGACATGGCCTGCCCACTGCCACTTCAGCTTGCTAACCCTCAGAGCTATGTCGGTCATTTTAGTTCTTCTCCTAATTTCCTCGTTCCGGATTTTATCCCTGAGAGAATTTCTCAACATAGCCCGCTCCATAGCACGCTGAGCGACTTTTAATTTGTGGACGAGGCCCACCGTCAGTGTCCACGTTTCCGCCCCATGCGTCATTACCGGCTGGACACACTCGTACCGGCAAGCGCAGTGTAGGACGACCTCCAGCTCGCTGGTCCGATGACCTCAAGAAGGTGGCGGGAAGCGGGTGGATGAGGAAGGCGGAGGACCGTGTTTGGTGGCGCGCTCTCGAAAAGGCCGCAGCAGTGGATGCATACAGGCTGATGGATGGATGATGGATGGATGGATAATATTTTGCCGAACATAATAGATTTTTACATAGTTTAGACTCGTTTTTAAGTAGTAACTGCAGACCATGGCAATACAAATAAGTAAACAGAATTTTAAGTAAACAAAAAAGTAAGCAGACGCACAAAAAACAGTATTATTTAATAGTATTACATTAAATTTTGTTTGTCCACTTTATTTATGAAAAGACAGCCCATTCGAATACGCAGATAGATATATCAATTTAATTTGTTTTGAACCGGTTGATAAAAACATGTACGTTTATAATAATATTTATTCGAGTTTATAGAATAATCTAAAGACCAGTGGTCGTCCGTCGTGTCATCAATATGGTTGCCAAGCTGTTTTTTGTTTTCGTATTCGCATTTTTAGCGTCTACTGTGTCTTCGACGCCGATTGATGAGCACAAACCTTTTGGTAAGTGTAAGTTTTAAGTTTTTTGTACACAAAGTACAGGATTAAATAATCAGTACCCTTACCCAGTAGTGATAAAGTGTCTATTTGCAAAAAGAAAGACTAAGATACGGGCTAGATTCTAATTATATTGAGCACCCTTCATTGGTACTCAATAATAGAAAAAAAGTACACTTACCCTAAGTTTTAGTTCGATTGATCGTATAATAATTCCATGACATTAGCGTCAAAGTAAAATTTTTTAAATTAAATAACTTAGGGTTAGAGTACGGGTACGCAAACGGGTTTCATTACTTACCAACTGTCCCGCCCCGGCTCCATCAGGTTAGATGGTTAGATATTTCGACAAAAATAACAGGTAAAAAATTAGTTCTAATCAAGTTCGTTTGATATTTTCGTAGTAAGTATATGTGAAAGGAGCTGATACTACTGAAGTATTGTTTTTTTTAAGAAAACCTTTATCATCTATTCTATTCATACTGCCATAAAAGCAAAAGTGTGCCTGTCTGAGTGTTGCCTTTTCACGGCCTATGTTTTTGAAAATTTTTTTCAAAATTTGGTACAGAGATAGTTTGCATCCCGAGCTACTTTATATCCCGGAAAATTAATGAGTTTCACGGGATTTTAAAAACCTAAATCCATGAAAACGAAGTAGTATAATGTGATCAATAGAAGGGTTTACCTTTAGAAATAAAGCGCAGAGAAAATCCTGCTCATAAATTTAAACCTTTTAATTTCAGATTGTCCTCCAAACGAAAAATATTACAAATGCGAACTGGAAGTCTGCTATAAGAAATGCGATCACCTTGTGAATTCTCCCCCGTGCCCTCAGATCGCTGCGGACTGTTATAGGCCATCGTGTGAATGTATTGACAACTACGTTAGAACTAAAGATGGTGGCCCTTGCATACCTGAGGATAAATGCCGTAAGTTTTTAACTATCCCTCTACCTATTTAGAAGATATAATCTCATCATCATCATCATCACCATCATCTAAACCTATCGCCAGCCCTCTACTAATTACAAGTCTCCTTTTAGAATGACAAGGGTTTTGGGCTTGGCCATCGCTTACCACGCTAACCAATAAATTGCAGATTCGTAGACGACTTACTGGGAATAACCGGATCAAATATATAAATTGAGACCAAGTGATATTAAATTGCTTAACACACATAGGTATAGCTCTGAAATGTTAGGACTACTTAATTTAATAGTTATTATTTTATGACATTGCATGGAAGAAATTGGTTTCTGGCCGGTTCTTCTCAGTAGAATCATTTTGTGGTAGAGTCTTGACATTTCATAAGCGGCACAAGTTGTCCTACGTGAAATAAATAAATCATTTATGATTTAACTAGCTGATGCCCGCGACTTCGTCCGCTTGAATTGAGGTAATTCCAGACTATAATCTATCTCTGTGCCAAATTTCATGCAGATCCGTTCAGCCGTTGGGGCGTAATTGAGCAACAAACATCCATCCATCCAAACATTCGGTATATAATATAGTATAGATAAACCCACCTTTACAATTTACCTCGGTACCTTCATTGGCTGTGTTAGACATTTATCTTTTCGGTCTAGTCCATTACGAGTAAAGCTTTATCTTGTACTAAGTTGTTGTAAATGGATTTTAACGTAATTAACCTCGAATGAGGTTCAAAAGATTAAACGGAGCTTACACCAGCCAGTATTGCCTTCTTGGAGCATAAAATACGATGTTATCTTGTTTCAGCTACAACTGAATCCAAGGGGCACACGAGAGCCCAGGTGGGACATTAAAGCTTGAGCAGAAACGACGCTTGGCGGGAACGTGTCGCTTGTATTATAAACACTATAGCGGTGTACAGCTATAGTGTTTATAATACAAGCGACTTTATGAAGAACTTCATAGCATTCGCATTGCAAAGTGAACGTTGAAGCACGATAAAGAACAAACGTCATACTAAGAGTAAAAACACACTACGGACAAAACATAACAAAACGTAGCTGCATAAAAAAGTGCTAACGGTTTTCCTGCCCTGATGGTATTTTTGCCATTAAAACACGACGCTTTGAATTATGACATGCTTCATCTAATTCCTTGTGTTCAAAATCGTACCTACTCATATTCTACCATGCTGCTGACGTCACTTCTCGCCTTATGTATGTCCAGGTCTTTAAACTTCATTCTAAGGTACAGGTGGAGGCGGGGACTGAGGCCGTATATCAGAGAAAATGCTCCTGATAAACAACAACGGGCTTCGAAAGGAAACTCTATAGAACTTTCACGGCAGGTTTATACCTCCCTTTATTCGATACAACGAATGAGCAATTTCCTTATATTTTAATTAGCTATGTTTTAAACGAAACCATTGGTGGTTAAATTTTAAAATTCGTACATAAAATTGTAGAACCGGTGAGATTAGATGTCTCTGGGTTTCATGGCCTGTATCTTGGGCCTTGGGCGCTTAGAAATGATCAGTGCCTTGACCATGTGCTTTGGCCGGTTAGACCACGGCCAATAACCACACTCCACTTAAAAAAAACAATTTAGCCTTTAGTGTAGGCCATTTGGACATTTGGAATTTTCACTATAAAACTAATGTCTACATTAAATATTTTTATTATTTAGTATGTATGAATCAATATCTCTATATTCATACATCATATTTTTCTTTTCAACATTTTCGTGTTTCTAACTATACTCTATATTTAACTATATATTTTATAATCTTACTGATATTATAAAATATTGTGAAAGTTTGGATGTTTGATTATTTGTTGCTCCCTTACGCCACAACAACTGAATCGATTTGGCTGAAGTTTAAAATAGAGATAGCGTATACCCTGAAACACTCATAGGCTAGTTTTCATCCCGGAAAATAAAAGAGTTCCCGCGGGAATCAAAAACTTTAATCCGATCGGGCGAAGTCGTGGGCATCATATTATAGCAGATGTATATTTAAAAGAGTATAGTAATAATATGTATAATATAATAAAGAGTTTTAAAAATGTTTTCTTTTGACTCACCCGTTGTCCTAGGTGCGACAGAAACGACCCGACGCAACGCGACGCTATACTATGCCATAGAAAATGAAAAACTTGTCTACGTTTGGTTTGATGCTGTCGCGTCACGTCGTATCGAGTCACGGTGTCGAATTTGTCGCTCACATAGGACAACGGGTTAGATCTTTTAATCGCGGCAATTTCCCATCAATTTGCCTACAATACGCGCGTATAATAATATGTTTTTTTTATCCCCTACAAGTTAGCCCTTGACTGCGATCTCACCTGATGGTAAGTGATGGTGCAGTCTAAGATGGTAGCGGGCTAACCTGTTAGGGGCATGGCAGTTATATTAAACCCATACGCCTATACGGTTTCTACACGGCATCATACCGGAACGCTAAATCGCTTGGCGGCACGTCTTTACCGGTAGGGTGGTAACTAGCCACGGCCGAAGCCTCCCACCAGGCCAGACCAAGGAAAATTTACTACCTATTTAACTGCCGACATTTGCATTGGTAGTAATATTAGATTCTTCTTGACATCCGTCTATAGTTACTTGTCGTGTACTTACCTACGTACACGGTACATCCAATGCACTACACGTTCGCCAGCCATTGGATAGGTCTTATTTGAAATGCGATTTTTCCTTTTATTAATCGAGATTGCATTCGAGCAATCTCTGCTGGGAATACTGAGGTTTCAACATTTAATAATCTAGTATTGTTTTATACTCGTACATTTTAAAATAGGAGGTGATTCTCATTTCGCCGCGTATTTTATCTATACTAATATTATAAATGCGAAAGTTTGGATGGATGTATGGATGGATGTTTGTTACTCAATCACGCCCCAACGGCTGAACGGATCTGGATGAAATTTGGCATAGAGATAGATTATAGTCTGGAATAGCACATAGGCTACTTTTTATCCCGGAAAATTAAAGAGTTCCCGCGGGAACCGAAAAACCTCAATCCACGCGGACGAAGTCGCGGGCATCAGCTAGTTGATTTATAAATGCATTATGGGTAGAGAACATTTTCATAAATTAATTCTGTCAAGCTGTATTTTTTAATGAATAGCAAGCGAGCGGGCGGGTCTTCTGATGTTAAATGATTACCGCTGCCGATAAACGTTTGCAGTACCTACCAGAAGAAGAGCCAGTACATTAGCAGCTTTTCGAGTTTGTTTATCCGTCCCTTGAATAACCCCATATTGTTGTATTGTGGGAAAACATCAGCTGGTTACATAATTTGCAGGTAGGTGGTCAAAAAGACCTGGAGTAACGAGAGGAAAACCAGGCATATAGGAGGCGGTGATGAAATATGTTTCTACGTTCTATAGTGCGATCTGAAAACAGAGAAGCTGGCGACCCCTCCGCTGTAGAATCGATCGAAAATCACGAGTCGAACGTTACTTGATGATGAATAAGTCGTGTAACAATATCTTATTAATATTAAATAGACAGGTATTTAATGAACTAGACGTTTAATTTGCTATAATATGCGACAATTGGTAAACCTTACGTAGATTTACCGATTATTACAGTGTGTATCCCGCACTTATAGCCCGCGATATTCACCATACCACAGAAATTTTTCAAATTATTCTCATCGTACGCTGTCGTATCGGAGTGAAACGTACGTTGAGAATAATCTCAAGCTTCATTATCATGGACTTCCGCAAGGTAACGCCTGCTTCTATCCAATAGTCAGGTACTATCTTTTTGAAAATTCTATCTATTATTATTATATACTAGATGATGCCCGCGACTTCGTTCGCGTGGATTAAGGTTTTTTCTGCTTCTATCCAATAGTCAGGTACTATCTTTTTAAAATTCTATCTATTATTATTATATACTAGATGATGCCCGCGACTTCGTTCGCGTGGATTAAGGTTTTTTCTGCTTCTATCCAATAGTCAGGTACTATCTTTTTAAAATTCTATCTATTATTATTATATACTAGATGATGCCCGCGACTTCGTTCGCGTGGATTAAGGTTTTTTCTGCTTCTATCCAATAGTCAGGTACTATCTTTTTAAAATTCTATCTATTATTATTATATACTAGATGATGCCCGCGACTTCATTCGCGTGGATTAAGGTTTTTTGATTCCCGCGGGAACTCCTTAATTTTCCGGGATAAAGTAGCCTATGTCCTTTCCCGGAATATAACCTACCTCTATACCAAATTTCAGCAAAATCGGTTGAAAAGATGGGCCGGGAAAGCGTAGCAGACAGACAGACAGACACACTTTCGCATTTATAATATTAGTATGGATTTATTTTATTGTATTAATACAGAGGAACTCGGACCCAGCCCAACGGCAGACAGCAGGCCAGCGGAACTATTGCTAATAATTTACATCTATGGTAAAGGATAAGGTTAGATAGATTCATTCAGTCGTGCGCACTATCGAATACTTCTTATTCCTGTCAGTTTCGTAGTTTAACGCTGAGTTGCACGAAACAAATTAAAAAATGTAAGTGGTAGATAAACTAATTTAATCGCAAGAATTATATGAAGTCTTGTGATTAACTCTGAGTTGCTCGAAACTATTTCTTGCGATTAAATTAGTCTAAGTACCACTTAAATTTTTGTATTTGTTTCGTGCAACTCAGCGTTAATTACATAGGTAGTTTAATCAACACTTAAATTCTTAAAATGGTTTCGTGAAACTCAGTGTAAAAAATTAAAAAAGACTCAAATTACTTTAGAAAAGATTGTGTACGGCAACATTAGCACAAATACAATAAAATTCACATATGAAGCTATATACTATTCTCATAGTGAAAAAGGGCATAATATCCTGACCTATTAAGGTGACTTTTTAAAAATATTGCAAAAGACTGTAGTACCTACCCGATTTCTTTAAATGAAAGAAACTCATTCCGCATATTAGAGAATCCACAGTCCCTATGAAAAACTCTTCATTTTGCGAATTTTTATAAGAAAATTATTCAGAGAATTGTGCGAATTCTTAAAGTTAGTTTTGTATTATTTCTGTTACAATAATTTTAACGTTTCTTTCGTAATTTTTCTTTTCTCTTAGAGGTTTATTGAGTCATTGAGTACTAGTTAGTACTATTACCTATTCTGTGGTACTGACTGATGCCCGCGACTTCGACCGCGTGGAATACCTAAGTTTTTTATTATTCCCACGCAAACTCCTTAATTTTCCGGGATAAAAATTATGTCACTCCAGATCCTCAATTACCTATACCCGTGCAAAAAATCACGTCGATTGCCGGGCACCTCAATCACGCCGCATAAAAGCAACGGTTTTGTTACGGCGTGATTGAAAGACAAACCAACAAACCAATAAACCAACAAACAAACACATTTTCGCATTTATAATATTATAATGATACACATACAGGCGAATCAATTGGTAATGATAATCCAAAGATGATTGAGTCTATTCTGAGTGTTATGTTTGTCCACTTGTATTGTATAGATGTAGTCGGTGGTGTTGTGTGATTTACAGAATCTGATGATATATCACCTTGTATCGCCAAGCTTTGTATAAGTTTTTATCTATATCTGTTTGATGGCTTAATTTACTCCGTAACATAACTGTCAGCATGGTTGCCTCTAAACCTAATTCGTAGAGTTTATGTAATATAAAAAAGGACAATAACTGTCTGGTAGGTCGATAAGGTACTACCACCCCTGAATATCTTCGGGGCTATAACTCAAGCAATATTTATGCCAACCATTGTGAGTTTATCGCGTTCAATAACGCTCATGAAAGGAGAACTCCCTGGTGTGACCTCATACGTTATGTCGATATGTCGCATGTTCTATATAAACCCTATTTAAACTTGGTTGATTCATTTTAGTGCAGCAATATAGGGAAAATGGAGCAAGCTTTTTCGCAAAATAGGGTCGCTTGAAAATTCTGAAAGGTTTTTATTAAGGCTATGCTGATGCCCGCGACTTCGTGGATTAAGTTTTTTCGGTTCCCGCAGGAACTCCATAATTTTCCGGGATAGATATTATAAATGCGAAAGTCTCTAGCAGACAGACAGACAGACAGACAGACTTTCGCAGATCTTAAAATAATTTTACATATTGGAACAGTCTACCTATAGAACAGGTCTGTCTGTCTGTCTGTCTGCTATGCTTTCACGGCCCATCTTTTCAACCGATTTTGATGAAATTTGATACAGGGATAGGTTGTATCCTGGGGAAGGACATAGGCTACTTCTTATCCCGGAAAATTTAAGAGTTCCCGCGGGAATCAAAAAAAATATTTCTTCAACCGATTTTGATGAAATTTAGTACTTATAAGGATAGTTTGTACCCAGGTAAAGGACATAGGCTACTTTTTATCCCCGAAAATTAAAGAGTTCCGGGAATCAAAAAATCTTAATCCACGCGGACGAAGTCATCTAGTATATTATTAATTATAAATGAGGATCTATCAGCTGTCTGTAACAGTTTTACTGATCTTGACGAAATTTGGTGCTGAAAAAGATTGCAAGTTACCCGGGGACGGATGAAACGGACGGATACTTAATATCTCGAAAAATCAATGAGAGTTTTTAAAAAAACTTTCACGACGAAGACGTTGTTTTGTTCTATTTTAATGCTAAAAAATAACGGAAATAAAATTTATTACAGTTGGTACCCCAACCGTTAATACGAAGCTTTGCACAAATGCTGAAAGTGACAACAATAGCCCGGGCTTTTCATTTGAATCTGCATTTGAATACCGGGCGGAGCGGTGCAGCGTATCTTTTGTGTACGGAATTTTAAAACTTGACCTCTCCACTTTACATTTGCAACAATCCCGTTAAGACCATGATTTAGGTTGAAAAAGAATGAATAGCTCTGGTTTTTTAAAGTATCCATCTTCAATTGTCTTCAACCAAGGCTGAGTACGTACATATTGTATTCAAACAACGAACAAATCGTCGTTTCTGATACGAATCGCTAAGGTATGTTCTATTTAACATGAATATGTAGCCTCTTCTGCAGTCATAAACTTTGCCACGGCAGCTATGAAAATAAAGTGCAGCCCTAGCATGTTGAAGGAAGTCTGAGCTGTTAAAAATAAGAGGCCTATAAATCAAACTCTGCCTTGTTTCGTTAGCGATGATGTTTGGTGGTTAATGTAGACGTGCCGCCGTTCTATTGATGCACTTTTGTTTCGGTCGACGTCATACGACGAGCTACGAAAGCGCGTAAAAGGCCAAGAGAGTTACAGCATATTGATTGTAACCAATAGTAAATATTATCTATAAGTCAATGATCGCAAACACCTCTTGATTGGTTAACATTTTTTGGTATTGGCTAATATCCATTGTCGCAGCTAGAAAACCATAGACAATCAAAAGAATTGATAGTACGAGTATATCAATTATTGATGAGCTGTTTAACTTCCATTACCCAAATAAATTAATAAATAAATTGCGTTAATGAATAAAAGGCCTAAGGCGCGGGACATACAGAAGTGTCGGGGCGAGTGGTGAGGTGCGCAAGATGCGCGACAGTGTCACGCCACTGGCGCGCATCTGTCGCGCATCTGTCGCCAAGTGGCGCGCAAACGGTGAGGCTGTGACGTAGCAGTGGGACGTATTTGGGGCATACTAGTGTTTGATTTCGATGCGACAACATGTCTTCTTCGTCAGATGAAGATATGCTAGCTGTGGTGGTATAAATATCCAATAAAAAATCAGTACGGAAGTAAGGTTTTTTATGCTAGTTATACCCAATTGTTAAAGCAGGAAGGTACATCGTCGCGTAAACGCAGTTTAGGTTTGATAATAAAATCGGTATAAATATCGATGTTCTGCATGATTATTTCTTTTGGTATTTCGGTTTTGAGTGTAAATATACTACCTACTTAATTTTAAAAAGAAATCGAGAAAATATTCTGTCATAAATATTACGTTTTATGTATAAATACCTAACTTCCGCATGGATTTATGTATAAATACCTAACTTCCGCATGGATTTTTTTGGATATTTTTGTACAAGTTTTGGTACATTACTACAACCGTGCCAAGTTTCAACGACTGAGGACTTTTTAATTTTTTTTTTTTTTTAATGGAAAACAATACAATAGAAATTAAAGCTAGCTAGCCTAACCTAACTGAGGACTTAATGCGGGGGTCTCTACACAACGAACCGGCCCGTTTCCTAGACTATACAAGATTTATTAATTTAATTGAGAGAAAGAAAAGAAAGAAAGAAAATACCTTTATTCCACAATGGTGACACAGACAAACATTTAACATACAATTGTACATAAGAATATGTTTGCATGTGACACCACCCGGAATGGGTGCTCCTACAGCACAGGTTTGTGCCCAGCATTATACCTACAAACTAAAAAAACTAGTCTAGGTATTTTTCCACTAACTGGCAAAATCGATATTAAATTCCGTATCGTCGTGCATTTGCAATCCGGCCCTGTGCGTTTCGAGCGGTGTGCCACTGTCGAACGGGTGCGCCGTATGTCGAGGAAGCGTCGCCCCCACCATACCCGCGCCGCGCCTCTTCAGTATGCTCGGCGCCTCGCCGCTTGCATACATTTTGTATGAAATACATAGAAGCGGCGGCGACCGCTCGCTTCTCGACACACCCGTCGACCGCCCGTCGACACTTCTGTATGTCCCGCGCCTAATGTTTTTAGCGCATTCATGAACGTAAGTACAAGTTACAACCTTCAACAAGCAAAGTTCTCAAAAGTTCTCAACGAATTATATTTTTTGTAGTATAGCCCGAGATCCTTTTAACCAAATATTCCTTAAATTATGTTTGTGTACTCTACAATATTTTAAATTAAAAGCAACTAGAAACTCCAACCCACACTACACTCAAGTGCAGAGGGTACTTCACTGTATCCACTAGATGGAAGGACGCAGGCAAAATGCAGCATCCACAGAATGAAATTTATTTAAAGCCATCCACATTCTATTGATTGAAATTACAGCTTTATCATGTATGTAGTAAGGTTACTTTTGCATTGGAACAAAAATGTTATTAGACATAGTTTTTTTATTGTAATACCGTGAAGTTGGGCTGCATACATATAAGAGGCACCGAGGAGAGGCTTCGTTATCCATCTGAAGCAGGACTGGGCTAATTCTGCAGTCCGAATGGGGACTGAAGTCTTAATAAAAATATCTTATATACTGTAAAATTAAATAAAAGTCAATATTTAATGTAGATGTCGGTCTTCTTAGTTTTGGAGTAGGTACTATTTCCTGTTTGGTTGTAACTATAAAACAGAAGAAAAAAAAACTAAAGATATTTGGGATATACGCGAATCATATAATTACCATCTATAAGCGAACTATCAGCTAGGAAATACTTTTTTGATTACAATATATCACCTACTTGACCTAATGTATCAATAGCAACGGAAACATTATGACCATAAATCTCAAGGGTCGATCCCCTGTTTTCGATCCTTTTGCTGAGGATTTAGGTAAATTCCCACCGCCACAAATTGCTCCCAGTGGAAAAGAAATGGTCCACCTAAGGTAAAAATATGCTTGCGACATCCCTACCCGAACCTTTCTTATAAGCAAAGGTGGAAAAAACTAAGATTCCAATGTAAATAGGGTCATACACGCTTTGAATATGTAACCGGGCCTACAATAGGCCCGTACCTTTATTCCCTTTTCTGCCGTAAGGAAGGTCATTGTCGAAAAGCTTCATGAATAAGCGTCTGCTTATGTAAAAAGGCCAAATCGCACGGGTATAATTTTGACGCTAAAGCTGAAAGTATTTTCCATGGAAATGCTACCTTTGTGTATAGAGTGTCGCAACAAATTTGATAGTCATGTAATCAAGGCTTATGGTTAGAGATAGGCGTTTATTTACCTACCCATTGCGTCGTATTCCTCGCTGCGAAGGGTCGTGACCTTTGATCCCATATGGTAGGGGTTTTCATGGGATAAAAATGAGGGCAACCAAACCTTCCACATAAATGTGTATCTTACATCAATAATTAATGTTAAATTGATTTATATAATTGAAATAGTATTTCAAGGCACAAATCGTAGCGTACACTTTATGGTACAAAACGTCAGTGCATAATATCCGCCTCGGAGGAGAACGAATTTTGTTTTGTCGCCTATGTTTTTAGGGAAAGCTGAGGACTTTTTATATGCGATTTTTTTATTTCTAATGGTGCTAATTGTATTGTATAGTTCAACAAACTTATCCGGCCCGGTGACAGCGTCGCTAGTAGATATGAAAAATAAAATTTAAAGATAAACTTAACAGGCATAAAAATTAGTTCCAATATTATTGCCACCGGGTCAGATAAGTTTGACGGACTATACATAATATATAACCCACATATAACCTAAAGCGACAGGTCAAAATTCTATCCGTTGCTTAACGCTCTCGCAAAATGGATAACAATATTGATTTAAACTTATTAATTTTGTTTAGCATAGATATCGTGTACAACACAATAAGCATCATTATTTTTTAGTTGTTAACTTTGGAGGTAGCTGAATCGAACGACTTTATTAGATTACTTCCAAATGTTTTGCAATTAAATAAATGCTTCGAACTTAGATGAATGGATGTAGGGAATTAGTCCCTATTCTACTTTCAAAATCATTTATACCACCGTTATTTTCCAACTAATTCTCAGACTACCGGTAACATTTCATATGTTCCTGCAACAGGCTCCGCCGCAGAGAGTAATTTTCGGTGAATCCGAAAATTTATATCTATGAGTATCATCTAAATCTTTGGATAGCGCAAAGTGGAATTTATGGAATAAAACGATGTGGTCCATTTGTTTGCTGTGGTAAGCGCTGGCTATTTCATATGTTTTCCTTTTAGCATGGCTTGCCAGTTGCCAAATGCATTAAAACTTTTGAAGTTATGGAATGCCGAATCGGGGAGCTTTTTGTAGCTGTTTAAAATACAAATTGATGTTTTTTTTTCACCGCAAAACTTTGTAAAGAAACGTCATTGCTTTACTTGGATTTAGATTAAAATCCGCAAATAATAATTCGTCCTTGATATTTACCCATACTTGCGATAAAAATATCAAAAGAAAATTGGTTCGATTCTTTTTTCAGCTATATTTTACTCAAATGTTTGTTTAATAATTTCTTTTTTACAAAACCGACTTCAAACGCCACTACAAAGTAAATTAAAAAAACAAGTTTTTCATTTTTTCTCTATTTCCCGCGGCATGGATGGCTTTGCGGATTGGTGTGTTGACTACCTATATTTGGTATATCCAAGTCTCGGTCTACGTTTGCGGGGCCTCTTTCCTCCGATCCAAAATTCACTTATTTCATTAAAAAGTATATTTAAAAATTTCAAAACAGTTTGAGATAGAAATCTCATATAAAACTACCGTCTTATCAGGACTCCAAAGAAAAAATTAATTAGCATCTGAACAGAGTGTATAAAGAAGCAATGAGTTTATAAAAGCATCTTAACGTGAAATCCTACTCACGCTCCTAATTAATTATAGCGCAAAGACTGCGCTACTAAAATATTATACTTCATAATTTTTCAAATAAAAAGCAGTTTTATAAAAGTTCTCCATATCTGCCTGAAAATAAAGGGATGTAAGATACTTTTTGCTTGCTCGAAAAGACGCTGTATAATATGCCGTTTCTTTTTCAAAATTTAATTTAAAAATGCCGGAATATCTCTTTCGGGACACCATGTACTTTATGAGCGGAGCGAATCACACGAGAGACCGGGCATTAAAAATGCCTGTCCCAAAGGGCTATGTTGTTTCATCTCGCTGGTATGTGCGGATCGATTTAAAACTTTGTTACGTTGACCGTTTGGCCGCCAATGTTTCTTTTGTCTCAAGTGTATTTCTTCGCTCAATATGATATATACATAGATAGCTGCAGACATTAATTGTAATCCCACCTTCAAATATAGGCATATTAATGAGACATGTTATTAGTAGTTATTACCCAAACTTACCTTACTTAGCAATAGTTAGTATTTTGTGCCCACACTAGCGTACCCACCTCAGCTCGGGTGGAATTCCTAAAAAATATTTTCTTATTCAAATTGTCTACGTTAAAGAGAAAATGTCAGAATCTTTCATTTATAGACCCGGTGGACTCCGTACATTGATATGTCGGTCAGTGAGTTATAAATCCTTTTTAAAATAGATAATATAAATATTACGAAAGCTAATTCAGAGTAATGCCTAGCCAAAGTTTCATAAAAGAGCTTTTAGAAAAATTTACATTTAGAGTTCAAAATTTAGAAATCAAAATGATTTTAGGCTAATGAAAATGAAAATATTCCATAGATGTTTGCATTCCTATGCAATATCACCATGACTTATCATTCCTATTAAAATATGTAATTCATGATACACCGCACTCATCTTTCTGAAAGTGCAGCAGTCACGTCTTTTGCATTAAGCGCTTCTGTATGCATATTTTATCTTGCTTTTGTCTAGACTCTTCTTAAAAGGTTCTCTAAAGATAGGAACGCTTTTTCCATTGTTCGGCGTTCCCAAGACGCTATTTGGTGACGGATCTATGGCACTCAGAAACTTGGTTTGAAAAACTATAGGCTCTACTTTGTTGCCGATAAAGTAACGTTCTCATATTATATTTATTTAATAATTTTATTTTATTAAACATTTAACGGAATTCAAATTAAATCTTATACCTTCAACTTTAGCTGAGTAGTTAACTACTGGACTAAAGAGCCATTATGATCATTATTGGATGCAGATTTCTGGATTAATAAAGATAGGGTAAATAATCACATTTCAGATTATTAGGTAAATTCATACAATGAAATAACATCATCTTTTATTTCCATGTTTTTTTCTGTATCAAAACTTTGATGTTAGCATCAAAACTTTTGCGATTACTTTACCTACCGGCAAACAAGTAAGTAACAGGTAAAAATAAAGCTAAATCAGTAAGTCGAGGCAACCGGCGACGCATCCAGCAGCCCACAAGTCAGTATAATACTTGTTACTTATCCTTCGTATTCTATATTATTAAATATTATATCGTAACATTGTTTTTTAAATGAGCATCTGCTGAGTTTCTTGCCGGTTCTTTTTAGAAGAGTCTGTTTGCCGAACCGGTGGTAGAGTCCTGACAATTATACATCATAAATCATAATATTATGGTTCTAACATAATATCAAAACATAATGGCCACTTATAATATGCTGATGTATTACTTTTTAAAATAGCACAAGTTATCCTACATGAATTATTAAACACTTCATTTCATTTCACTAGTATACACACTTTCACATTTATAATCCATATAATATTATGTTATAATGGTTATGTGTGTCAGTCTGTATGTCTGCTACGCTTTCACGACCTATCTTTTAAACCGATTTTCACTGATACAGAGATATAAGTTGCATTCGGGAAATCACAGGGGACTTTAATGTGCTTTAATCCCGGAAATCAAGGGGTTTTGAACTCCTTGTTTTAAAACTAGATTGTTAAAAAAAACGGAGGCCAAATCGCGGGCTTTATAATGCAAACTTTTATTATACGTTTAGTAGCATTACATTACTTGGTCAAAGGTTAATAAATTACAACATTTATACAGTGTAAGCTATTAAGGATGTCGCAGTCACCAGATAACACAAAAGCCAAATACAAAGGGCCGGAATGTTTTAACACTCAACACAAAAGTGGGGGACTGGAGTAAACGGGACGTGTCCCGGAACTCACTTCTCTAAAGCTACTATCTTTGCCCTATTAAATCTTAACATAACGCTCACTGGTTAGCATCCTATCTATAGTTCTAGTAGGCAACGTGTTAATTCAGCCTAGAGTATTCTGAAAGTATTTAGTTTACAAATGTAAATTAGCCTAAAAGACGACGAACTGCCTGGTGGGTTCGGGTTCGGTTCGGTTCCGGGCTCGTTCCCCGGCAGGGTCAATTTGGGAATTTATGATTTCTGAATTTTTTCTAGCCAGGACTGGTAGGAGACTTCGGCCGTGGCTAGTTACCACTTTACCGGCAAAGATGTGCCGCCAAGCGATTAAGCGTTCCGTTGTGTCCGCCGTGTAGTTTAACAGGTTACCGCTACCGTTTTAGAATGCACCATTACTTACCACTAGGTGAGATCGCAGGCAAGGGCTAATTTGTAGTATTAAAAAACTTAAATTTGGTGTCAAGTAAATTCGAAGGTGTTGCGGCGAGGTTTGCCTGGTGCAGGGAGGCTTCAGCCATGGCTAGTTACTACCATACCGGCAAAGACGTGCCGCCAAGCGATTTGGCGTTCCGGTACGATGCCGTGTAGAAACCGTATAGGGGCATGGGTTAAATATTACTGCCATGCCCCTAACAGGTTAGGCCGCTAGCATCTTAGACTGCATCATCACTTACCATCAGGTGAGATCGCAGACAAGGGCTTATAACTTGTTGTGGATAAAATAAAAATAAATAAGATAGATGTAGTTGCTGTAAGATAAGTAAAAGTAAAGTAAAATATACTTTATTGTACACAAAGAAATAAAAAGACAAAAAAAAACAAACATAAATGGATACGGCACAACAGGCGGCCTTATCGCTTATATAGCGATCTCTTCCAGGCAACCTTAGGGCAGAGGAAACTTAAAAGAAAGCGGGAGGGGTGTACTGAGACATAATAATAAGTAAATATTATATACATAAAAACACAGGTAAGTACAATGTAAAAATATATAGAATAAATACACAGTATAAAAGTAATAGGTAATAGACGACAGATGAATAAATAGATTAGAATGAAGATAGCTGTTTTATCGGGTATTTTACTTACGATTATTTGCAGATGACACTCGCGATTTTGTTTGTACTCGTGCAGTTTTCGAAAATCCCGTGGGAAATCTTTCATTTTCCGGAATAAAAAGAAGTTCCATTGGATTGAACAGATGCATACTGCTATGCATCGGTTCAATCCAATGAATATACAGGCTGGCCCAAATAGTGACGTCCAAAGAAAATAATTTGGTTCCTCGTACCTAGACCTATCAGAAAATGCCCCATGTAGCGATTTCAGCGATTTTTGATAGTTTTCGAGTTGTAATTTTTTTATGTTTATTTCGTGAGATTTTCCAATCTGAGACCTAGAGCCACACGAAAACTAATATAAAACTATTTATAAAGTCTCTTTATAAATAATATAAATAAAAATGTAGAGACGTTTTTTTTACTTGCGTAAAACTTTAATCGTGTTATCTTCTCTGCCTAGTTGCAAATTAGGTAGTTCAGTGGTTTCCAATTAACAGCAAGCAGACTGACCGCCATACTGTACGGATTAATTATGTAATATCACGTATAATTCAGCTTTACTTTGCTTATGAAGCGAATCGTTAACGTTATCCGATTAGGTTTAGCGCAGAGCAATTTCCGGTTATTGCCTCATCTGCAGGAAGTGGTCAACATAGTCCGTCCATGTGTATAATATTGCCTAGAAGCTCATATTGACTTAGGTGGCTAGATGGGAAATTGTTACTATATCAAAGACGGTAATTTATAATTAATAGGTGTTATTAATAGAAATACCACCAAGAGATTTAGCGTTCCGGTACGATGACACAGACCGGGTAGTACAGAAAGTATGCGCAGAACGTCGCAACGACGTTTTTTCCTGTCGCGCTAACCTGTGCTGCTCCATATAAAAACGCTGACGAGGACGTTACGCGTATCTTATCTGATCGGTAGTGTGTATCTACTGATCGTTTTTGCTTGGGTAGGTAGGGAGCGACAAGCTACGAGTATCTTTCCGTTAATGCCATTTGAATTGTAGACTTTATCAAGAACTAATCAAGAGTAAAATAATATTTTGGACCGTTTTTTTTCAAATTCGAGTCATTTAACCTGCGAATAGTTGCTAATGAATTGTGTCATTTATTCGCAAAGCGCTAAATGGTATTGGAGAAATCGGCCCTGATAGTATTATTTAGCTTAGTTTATGTAGTTTCAAGCGAAAAGCTGCGAAAAATCTGAAGAAACTTTTGTTTCTTTGATAGATCAAGGGCCAAGAATCTTTTGTTTCTTTGATAGATTAGGGCCGTGTAAAGATTTACAGAAGGCGGTATTGTTTTATAAGTACACATTATGTGGAAGCTACTTACTTTGGAGTTTTAAAGATCTTTATCCCGCATTAATTTAGATCCTTTTCCTGGAAACAGAAACAACCCTAGAAATTTTAGGAATGTTCCTTGTTTATGCTTTTTGATATTAGATTTAAGGATCGTAATTATATCAGTGTTTCTTTGTTAGGTCAAAATTTACTGATCCGAAAAAAATATCAAAATTATTATCAGGGTGTAACCAAAACAAAATATGGATTATACGACACGGAGTAATGAGTATGTAAACCGTTACACATGCACTCTCTCTGCAGCTTTCGCTGCGTGCTGGATTGTAGTTTCCCGACATCCCCGATTGCTAGAAATCATCTTTGTTAAGTCCAAGATTGCGCCTCAACTAGATCATTATATACTATGATTCTATTATTGTTTTATTATTATTTTACTATTATTTTTAACTTTATTCTACCTAATTTTTTTTTAAATATTATTGTTGACCAAGAGGAACGTATAGTCACAAGGGTTTGTTATTTGACCCAGAAACCCACTTCCTGTGATCCTCGTACGAAATGACACGCCACATGCGTGGACAATAATGAGGCAGCACCGCAAGCCGCTACACAATACAATGATCTTTTTTTTTTTTTTTTTTTTATCCACTACAAGTTAGCCCTTGACTGCGATCTCACCTGATGGTAAGTGATGATGCAGTCTAAGATGGTAGCGGGCTAACCTGTTAGGGGCATGGCAGTTATATTAAACCCGTATCCCCTATTCGGTTACTACACGGCATCGTACCGGAACGCTAAATCGCTTGGCGGCACGTCTTTGCCGGTAGGGTGGTAACTAGCCACGGCCGGAGCCTCCCACCAGGCCAGACCAGGGAAATTCAGAAATTATAAATTTCCAAACCCTGCCGGGGATCGAACCCGGGACCTCCGCACGTTAAGGCAACAGCGCTACACACTGCGCCACGGAGGTCGTCAAATCGAGATCTATAGCTTGTCCGACCTATTGTTGATTTAATTAGATCGCCCTGTCAACACCAGCCCATTGTGCGAACCGTTGAACCCCATTAATCCTATTCAATTTGACTTCTGTAACCTTTACAACAAACTAGTTTTCACCAAGAGTTTGACTGAATTTATGGTTTCTTCTGAGATCAGGGGCCATGCTGCCAACGCTTTAAGCCATATTGTTTCATTATTGTTGTCTTTCGTGTTTTAGATTATTATAATCTTTATTTTAGGAACGCCAAGGTTCGTGACATCAAACTGTCATTTTGAGTAATATTGCTTAAGTAAGTACATAGATTTAAGATGGTCTGATGGTAACAGACCATCTTAAATCTATGAGTAAGTATTGCTTTAAGCATTGGCAGTATGTCCCCAGAGCGCGTTTGGAAATCTCGTATAGTTTAAAAATATTGATTATCACCACATTTTTAGTTGTTTTTAGTATCATCATTTCTTTAGTTGTGTATTTCAACAATAATTATTGACGTTGAAAATGTGAATAGTGAGTGCTACTTATTGCCGATAGACATACGCGGAGAAATATTGGTCTGCAGTGAAATTTCGCTCTTAAGTATGTACATTTTCCTCATTCCTCAATGCTTAGTTTTGTTTAGTTTTTCCACATAATAATATTTACTATCACTCTAACAGTAGAGACAAGTAAGTAGGTATACACTTTCCTCAATGCTTAGTAATTTATTTAGTTTTTCACATAATAATATTTACTATCACTCAGATAGGTAGTGATGACTGAGACAAGACATACTCGCAAAATGATAAAATACTTTCTTCCCGTAAAACTGAGAGCAATAATCTTGTTGCTTGTTTATTATTCGACGTTGTGTTATGGAAAAATAAATATAAGAGGTTGCTTCTTTTGTGCCGATACTATTTATTTGTTATTATCGTTGTGCTCATTCTTGCGAAAGGCTCGAAAGAAAAATATTAACTTGACAGAGAGTGATTTACTTTTTGTTATTTTTCTATTCACTCTTGTACGAATAGTTTCACGGTATTGTAGTTGGATTTGCTTATCATGCTCATCCTCATCATCATTTGACGACCATCCTGGCGTAGTGATGATATAATTTAATGAGGAAAGGTCCTGGGTTCGATTCTGGTCTGGTCTGGTTTGGTCTGGTGAGCCACGTAGAAATCAATATGGATTCCTACGGGTTTATTTAAAATTGACGTATCCTTTTTAAGTTAGGGTCTTTATGTAATTGTCATCATATTATATTGGTAGGTATATTTTTTATTATGTGGTTAAAAGAGATAAATAAGATAGCCTTCGTTCCTTTCCAGAATGCAACAACTTTAGTAGGTACCTTTCTTTTAAATATTTCTGCTATTATGTCGTGAAAATCTGCAAGTCTCGCAGACCCATCCATGAATTTATTCCGACAATGTAGACACCATTTCTATTATTTACCACCTAATGACCTAAGATCATGGGAGGTACAACCCCTATGATTTATGGGGGTCGAATGGTGTGTACACAGTGAATGTTGTTGACATGGCAGGCTAATTAAACCAAACAATGCGACCGACGAGCCATCTGTCATTGTCTCATTACTGTCCACGGTATTATATTATGGTATTATTTCACTAACTGATGATGTTTGGACAAAAAAAAATGTATTCAGTAACCACGGGTAGCAGTAGGTTATCTTAATAAATAATCTTATAAGTACTATTTGAATGTGTTTGGACAGATGTTGTACTATTATTCTGTCCTAAAATTATTATTCCTAGATTTAAAAAATTGGCACGTAATGAGATATTTCAGTTAGATGACGATGCATAAGTTAAAAGTGATCCCTTATCCTACATTCCAGGACTTACGTTTACTTCACCGAAAAGTCAAATTAATCAAATTAAAACGCTTCGATACGTTACGACAAACGACAACTTATGTCTATAAACAAAAGAAAATAATAACATCCAGTTTCTCGCAGTATCCCGTTCCCGACACGTCACAGTGTTTCATTATGATATAAAAATGTTGAGGAGATCCCTGACGGTGACTGCAGAGACTCCATTATACGGTGCGATGATCCTGCGGCGGAAGGGCCCTCGACGCCATTGTTAATAGAAACTAACTGTCTTCCGACATTGTGGTTGGAATTTTCTTACGTCGACTATTCTCCCTTGACCAGAAATTTTTTAGAGTTAAGTTTTTAGCAGACTGCAAACTCAAGCTATTTATTTTACCTCACTTTTTTATTTTTTTATTTATTATAATTGTGATTTTATGCGAAAGTGTTACTTTTCACGACTCGTCTGTTAGGTTGAAAACGCAGTACGGACAGAATAGGACAAAACACCCGCGCGAAACTCTCGCGTCGTATGGGAAACACGTTTCGTCTTGTGGCGCAGGTCTGTGCAGCTCCATATAAAAGTGCGCGCGTTGATGTTTCACTGTGATGGTTTGTCCTGTAGTAATCTGTCCTTATTGTGTTTGTAAAAAATGTGGTACAGAGTTCTTAAATTTTCCGCCTTAACCTTTGCAAGCTGCAAAGGTTAAGGCGGAAAATTTAAGAACTCCCAAGGGATTCTCCAAAAACCCAGGTATATAGACGCGGCGAAACCATGGTCATGTTAAGTACTTATCTCAACAAAAAAAAGGTCCATGTGTCCATATTATGTAGGTAAGTACATTTCAGATTTCACTACATGAATCCACTTCTTTCTATTGTCTGCTCATTCAATTAAGTTAAAAAACTCAGATGTAGTAGTGATTGAGTGTACGAATTATAATAAAAACATAAAAGGGCATGCGTTGAAATAGTTTCTTTAATGTAAAGTTAAACCAATTTAAAGTAAGTGGTAAGACTAGAGTCTCATGCGGTGCGTGCATAGAGTTTATGCGGTTTATTTATTATTCGATAGCGCGATATGAGAAAATAAATATAACGAAATGTTCCTTTTGTGCCAACATGGCTTACATGTTAGGATATTTTGGTAACTGTTATGTAGACAATAGATTTTGCTGTAAGATAACTTTTGTTCACAAATTATGAAGTAGGTAGGTACATTTTTAAATGATAATATTTATGATGTTAGTTAGTTATGTGGAACTATGTTTCTGTCATGAATATAGAGTCATGAATAATATCGAACTCTTTTCATTCATATCCTTTCTAGTTGAAAAATGGTGTAGGAAGGTGCACTCATTACGGAGGGTTCATTGATATCAAAAGTAAGTTCTTCCCACTATGTGTTAAATTGAAGAGGCCAATATTGCAAGCGAAGTAGATATAGGTACATGGTTAATTTTAAAATACTCATAATCTCTGGGTAACTGATGTAATACTGAACATTTTTTGTTTCAGAACTCTGAACTGAACTAAAGTAGGATCTCTTCATCACCTAAGTCCAAATTCAATTACATATTTGATTGAAACATTATAACCATAAACCGCAAATTATTAATTATCTAATTAAATAATGTGTGTGGAATGATATTAATATCACCTCTCAAGCTTTCAAGAATTAATTAATAGGTCATTAATAAGTAATTGTGCATCCATATTCGCATTTAATTTAGTTAATTAGTACTTATGTAATTGATATTATCGATGTTACTACAAATTGCATATAATGTGATAATATTATCTTGCCCTCAATTTAAAAATTCAAACAGATTAAGAGAAATGCGAACACATAAATAAATCATCCATCCCTCTAAATATTCCAATATTTTTATTTAACTTTTAATGCAATCATTAGAGAAATGAAGTACCTACCAAATTATTCGGAAACCAAAAAAAAAATTCAGGGGCCAGAAGAATGCGATTGACGTTTAAAAACTTGTCTATTAAAATTTAAACCATATATAAAGCGATATTGAAAAATTCAATTGATAGAGGCAAAGTGATAGCTACCTTTGTGAATTAAAAAAATCTAGAAACATTTTCAGTAACTTAGTAAGTAAGGTCGGAGTTGTAAAAACGCTGTTAGTCAAATTAATGTAACAAAGCTCAAGTTTCGCATTTGCACTCATAATGAAAGAGGGTGAAAATGCTACTGCAATGCGTCATCTCTAATTTCAACGTTATTACTGCCTTTGCTTACACGCTAATTTATCTAATGTGTGGGGTTCTTATCTCTCCATGATGCGCCATGTTATAAAAAGCTGACATATTTTATTGTTGGTTCTGACTTCTAAGGCTTCCTCGTTATGTACTCGCCTCAATTTACCTAGCTTATCTACTAAATTTGAATCTTTTACTCGGGAAATGGTCTAAAATGTTAAAAATGAAGTAATTTAATTAAAATGAACTCATTTCTCTAAACGTTTGCATCAATTATGCACCAGTTCATATCTAAATAGCAGGCGACTAAACAACCAATCCAGCACGACAGACCGACGACATTAAGAGGGTGGCGGGAAGTGGCTGGATGAGGAAGGCTGAGGACCGGGTGTGGTGGCGTTCTTTGGGAAAGGTCTATGTTCAGCAGTGGACGTCCGCAGGCTGAAATGATGATGAACAACCAATGACAACGTCCAATTTGTGTGTTGGTACTGTATTAATACTTTGTATGAGCATAAATACCTTTGGAGGTGCAGATACCTAGTTGATAATCGCATTGAAATCTACTAGTGAAATAAATAAAACTTCTGGAAAGAGCACGTATTCGCCTTATCGATTGCAGTGTAACTCAGAAGTCAGTACAGTGAACTCTTGTTGGTCAAACTAAATGTTACGATATCGTGCACTTCAATTTTAAAAATTTAGCTCAAAGCGGAATTAAATAATATATTCAATTTGAAATGGCATGCATACATATAGCAGAACGACCTATATTCACATTAATACCAATAATTAGCTATAGTCATTAAAACCTTAGGGTAATTCCAATATTCGAACTGTACCAAAACTTACCACTCCAAATGTAAATTTAGGTTTGACTCATAAAACCTTTAAATAGGTAGAGATACCAACGAGAGAGCCACGCTTTGTTTACATTGTAAATAGTTTTTTTTTTTTTTTCCATTAATATGAGTATAAAGTAATACAACCTATACTCACTAAAATTACAATCTAGTCTTAAAATTAGACTAATGAGTAATTTTACTTTAACCTAAACTTATAATTATCGTATATACTAAGAAGTAGTCCATTGACGCATCTTAGTCTTTCTTTATTCAATTTAAAGACACTATGTTCTTGTGTTCACTATGTTATTGTAAATAGATGAATTAATTAAATTTATAGTTTATATGATGCCCGCGAAGTCTGCGAGAATTTGGGTGTAAAAAAATTACGTGAGAACTCTTTGATTTTCGGGAATACAAAATGACTGTCTCCGGGATGCAAGCAGTACCTAATTTTGACAAAAGTGAAAATTAATAGTGAAATTTTTAATTATAATAATTTAGATGATCATCCGCGTAGATTAGGTTGCCTCTTATTCCCGTGGGAACTCCTTAATTTAAGCCTATCTCCAGGATGCAACCTATCTCTATACCAAATTTCATCTAAATGGCTTTAAAAGATGGGCCGCCAAAGCGTAGCAGACAGACAGACGGACAGACAGGCAGACAGACACACTTTTGCATTTATAATATTAAGTAGGGATATAATCTATTCTAAGTAGGTAAATACTTAACATTCATGACTTCATTTAATTAAAAGTTCTGTCAGTAAATTATGTTAATTATTTGTACTCAATCCAGATTAAATAAATCAGGGAAGGATAAGAAATTTTGTTACGACTTACGCTGTTTGGTGCTTCAATCAAGTTGGCCTCAATTTCGTAATTAACTTAAAACTTTGTACACGAAGGTTACCTACAAAGATTTTTATCTTGTTAAGGGACCTGGCAAATAAAATTTGAATATTCGAAGAGTCTGTTGTCCTTCTGCAAAATTTTAATGCAATTTACGTAGTATTGTGGCAAATGGAAGGGCCTAAGTGCGTTGTTTTGTTTTCTGTCTTGAATGTACCTACCTATTTTAAATAATTATTCTTGTAAACATTCGAACAGAACTTTACATTTACTTAATTAACTGATAATTGGTTTAAAATTACAATGCATATTTGACCTTTCCTCTTTCTTTCCCCTACTTTTATGACATAATTTAAATTAAATATTACAAGTATTTTATAAAAAGTATCTTGAGATGATTTGGTGGCGAGTACAAATTAGCGTAGTTTTTTAAGTGGTGTGGTTGACGTTCCCTAATTCAGTGGATCCACTTTTTGTCCACTGTTCTAAGGGGCCCCTATAACACTTTTATGCGCATTTCGAACCTCTAAGACAGTTTAGTGATAATTAATAGTTTGTTTATAATAATAATTATTTTAGTTACATTTGAGGCTTCCCGATTATAGTGTAACTTTCTAAACCTTAATTAAAGATATTCCCTTTGTTCCACTGCCCAGCAATCTTGTAGTTCTTTTAAATTTATTTAATACACGGATCCCTATTAGCTAAACCTGCGCCTTAGCACTAAGGTCCGTAAAATATATTTCAAATGATCACTTTCACACAGAATCATTTGACTGAAATGTGGAAAACATTTTCGTCAGACGGTTTTGTGTGGACTAAGCTTAAAGTCGTCATTCAATGGTTTTTTGCGAACCTTTTCAAAACTCTCGACGTGAAACACGGTAAATCTGTGTGATGTAGTGGAAACGAGCGCTGAATATAGGTACCAATGCACCAATATGTCCCCACAACGATCACTCTGCGAAATTGATATTGCTGTTATGTATCCGATGCAGTGTTGTAGATTGTTGATGTCGCAACCTGTGTACAAACAATATTTTAGTACATATTGTTGATGTTGCCTACATATAATGTTTTAGTAGATAATATTATGTTACCGGAAATGTGTCTATCAAATCCGTCATTATCATACAATGCCGCAAATAGGTACTATAGAGGATATGGTGTGAATTAAATTTGATTACACAAGTTTCTAGTCAATTCTATACATTTCCCAAACAGGAATTTCTCCTACTCTTGTATTTCTTGGTGGTAAGAAAATTAACCATAACGGCTGTGGTAGCCAGCTTACCTAACCGAACTGTAAAGATTTCTGGGTGCCATATTATAGCTTATATTATATTGTTATTTAATCTAAATAAGATCGCGTTTATTTTATTTTGGTGCTGCACGACGGAATACGTTGTTCGTGTACTTTAGTGTGGTTTTGCTGTAACGATTACTCAAACCAGTATTACCTTAAATTATTAATATAATGTTTATTAAAATAAAAGAGAAACGGTTCTTGGAAGACGCCTCTTGGCTTCTAGTTAAGTAAATTTTCATGTAAATGTAGAGTTCAGTGTTCTCCGAAGGGCAACTTGTTTGAGATAATTTTATTAAAATCTTTCATGAATTTCGTTTAAATACCATTTCAACCTTTGAATAAGTTTTAATTTTGTAAACCCAAGAAAGCTTTTGATGGATATTTTATTCAGCTTATAACCACACCGATCTGTATTTGTTTCATAACTATGATTTTTTTCTGTGGTAAACATACTGTGTTTACACAGTCAATCAATTATCGCGATCGAGATTTACTGAGTGGATTGACCGATAATGTACTCTTTACACTATCAATCTGGATCGCATTCATTGAATTTGATTGCAGATCGAGATCTGGTTTGACTGTGTATGGGACGCTAACAAGAATTATTTTTAAGAGATATTAATTCCAGACCATAAAGGACATAAAGGACAAAATGGTCGTCTAACACACAAGTATAAACTAATGTACCAAAACGCTGTATACTTACTCACCACGAAATCTATGATTTATGTTATGTAAGCTATAAGTTTCAGAATCGTCGAAAATATATCCTACTTCTGTGGCAAGCAGTGGTGCAACAAACACATGAAATGTTGCCGTCGTTCCATTAGGAATTAATGGAGCGGTCTGAGAAATGTCGCCTTCCCATATACGCCGACTATTCTATGAGTACGCTTCATACTAGACGGCTTACGCTTTTGGCGCTCTCTCAAATAAGGTCTGTGCTAACCGTCCATTAAGAATTAATGGAATGTCGCCTTCCTGTAAATACCGTCTATTATTCATTCCATGACGGCTTACAGAGCTTTCTAAGGCCCTCTTCCAAATAAGGTCTGCCGTTTGTGGTAACTGTTCAGTAGAACTAATGGAGCGATTTTGGAAAACTTGGCTTTACAATAGCAGTGTCTTGTTCATTCTTAAAATATTGTAAACCACTTTCAAAGGTTTGCTTGTAAAAATCGATATCCTACTGCACTACGCAACATAAAGGCTGGAAGAAACCAGTAGCGCAGCGTCATGGCAACATTTCCCTAGAAGCCGGTATATCACGTATAATCGTATTTAAAAGCATTCACACGGCAAAGCATGCATTTGAGATAGACTCTGAACTTTGCTCCTGTCTACGCGTCAGCCCGCTTTGCAGTGTTACGTTTTTCATACAATTCCAAATTATGGGACAGTAAAAAACTACTTTTTACTGTATCGTGATTTGGAATAGTATGCATAATAAAATTTAAAAAAATTAAAGTGTGTCAGTCTGTCTGTCTGTTACGTTTTCACGGCCCACCTGCTCAACTGATTTTGGTAGACATAAGTTTTTTTAAGACATTTTTTTATCCCAAAAAATCAAGATATTCCAAAAAGTTTTCAAAAAGCCGAAATCCAAGAATGCAGTTGCCATCCCGCTACGACACTGTCAAGCGTTGTAGTGATCTACTTTTTTCTAAAACTTAAGACATAAACAATGACCCATTGAGATTTAAGACACAAAAAAATTGACAGTCATAGGGACTGCCGATAGAAGTGAAAACGAATATTTAAAACAGGTAAATAAAACTAAATAAAAAATTAAAATAATTAAAATATACCTAAACCTTAAAACTAAGGCATTAATGTTGAATTACGAATGTAGTATATTTATATTTAAGAAATAACAACGCGAGCATGTCGGTGACGCGGAGCATGTCGGTGACGCGAATCCACAAGTTAACCCCCTACCAAAAAGTGCTCAACGCGGCTAAAGAAGTTTTCACTCTAATAAATTCCGCATGCATTCCAATAAATTCGATACCAAGATTAATATAGCCAGTTATAGCCTGTTCTGTCACAGTTCTGTGATATTAGTATTTAGTTGTAAATTTTCGTGCATGGTCACCGAAAATAGTTTGCGGCAAGGCCGGGTGTAAGCAAACAGATGAAATATCGCCACCACCCCATTAGAAATTAATGGTGCGATTTGAGAAATGTCACCTTTCGCTAAATACCGCCTATTATTCATTTTACTTGGGACTAAAGTATCTATCTTGAATGTTGTCGTAGAACTAGATTACCCGTACTGGGTTAACTCAGGTTACAATAATTTAATCATGAGAAAATAATAGGTAGGTATAGTATCAGAAATTTTAAGTTTTTTTTTTAATTCTCAGTTACTGTAATCGCTGTTCACAGAGAAAAACATTTTAAAACTGTGTGTATGGGATTTGATAATGTGCCAAATATAATAAGCTTAATAAATGCCAGTGTATTATAAGATCGCAGACCAACAATAAAGTAAAGTAAATATTTATTAGGAAAAACATGGTACTTATCTAGATGTTATTGGATTAATAATATTAAAGCACATGCATATTTTATCGTTACCGACGTAATAATTCAATTCTTAACTTACGTTGCCACCGTTATGGAAAGGCTATGTTTATACGTATAATGTACTTCTTTCATGCACAATCAACATTGGATTAAATCAAATGAAAATAGTGATAAAAATAAACGCAATGCTATCACGTTGAGTAACGTATAAAATGTAAATAGAATGCTTCCCAATTTACATTGAAATGTCCTTTTCACCTTTGCCTCTGAGAAAACTTTAGAGTAGGATTGTCACAGACTGACATAGATGTATTGTAGCAGTGAGTATTCCTCTAAACCCCAACCAAAGGGAGCAAAGATAAAGGGGCGACAGCTTTGATTTATGTAGATTGATTTGCTTTTTAGGTAACGACTAAAGGTATAATATCTGGCCAGTAGATGGCTATGGTACAATGGCATTCTTTGCACCTTTATAATGCAATTTTTAAGCAAAGTTACTTAAATTAGTACTTGAGTGTAACTTGGTGGGAGGAACAGCTTTTAGAGGTTAAAAGAAAATAACTAGCTGATGCTAGCGACTTCACGTGGATTGAGGTTGGTTCCCGCGGGAACTCTTTAATTTTCCGGGATAAAAAGTAGCTTATGTGTTCTTCCAGACTATAATCTATCTCTGTGCCAAAATTCATCTAGATCCATTCAGCTGTTCTGGCGTGATTGAGTAACAAACAAACATCCATCCATTCATGCAACGTTCACATTTATAATATTAGTATAGATATTAGCGTTTTCAAAGCGCGGAAAGTTCCTTGAACTGGGTATATTTTGAACTTCTGCGAAGTCGTATGCACTAGGTTGGTAAGTAGATACAGAGGAGTACCCGTTAATCTTAGCCATCTCTTGGAAGTGATCGCAAACATAAAAGTTTCCTACAAGATAGAAATCGCTTGCAAGCACTTTTAACTTTTTAAAAAGCGTCCAAAGTTTGAAACTTAGAAAATTACTAGGATAAATGTCATTTCAAAACTTCTGCCAACAGCTTTTAACTCTCTAAGAAAGTTATAAAAAATTCCTGCAAGGTGCAATGGACGAGGGGAATTAAAAAGTTTTCTGAAAATATTCTTACGTATGCGTACTTTTCAATCTCAAGAAGATCTGTTACAATTACAGTTTTTATCTGACTGGTTTGCGGAAGGAGGTTTGCGGGTTGATTTGCAAACCTACAAACAGCATTTATAGGTTTGCTTTTACGATGATCTTTAGTATTTTAAAAAGTGACCACTTAACATTCAGGGTAAAAGCTTGAAAGAGCGACTTCGTTTCCATAGTAAATTGATAATTTCATTTGAACCTTATTATTGCCGTTGAAATTCATAGTTCATATTACTTTGGTGAATTTTATGCAGCTTTTGTAAGGCTTTATCGATGAAAATACCTAGTGACGTTTTATTCTTAAGACGCAAGGCACACTGACAGAGTGGATTAGAGCCGAGATCCAGGCCGAACTATGCTTATTTATTTACTTTACCATAATGGCGGCGTCCTTCATGTTTAAGGGTGAATAAATATTTTTTTAAAGACACTACAGACCGGACAGGACAAAAACACCAGATTCGAATGAAAGAAAAAAACGTTTCGTCCTGTCGTGATAGTCTGTGCAGCTCCATATAAAAGTGCATTCGCGGACATTTTATCCGCCAGATATATTTTTTATCCGTAGTGTAATTTCACACATATTTTCAGTTCTACCTATAGATACGTTCCAAAAACTGAGCAAAGTTTTATCAAAAATACTCGGCTCGACGTCACTCCTTAACGCATTGACCCGCAGAGCTTAAAAATGGTGTACCTACTATTTGTAGTTATCTGTATCTGTGTGAAAAGAAAACAGTGAAATTTTATGCATAAACGTGAAACGTAATTTTATACAGTACTACGTAAATACTCCACCGTAGGAGAAAACCCAATGAGTTTTACTCCATGAAAAATTGTAGTTCTTCCGCTGAGCAATTGAGCTACACGTACTCTCGGTAAACAAGTTACTCGCAGTGCAGTTTCTACAATAAAAGCAATTCCTCTGATACGTGATTCGTCTACTTGATTCTAAGATATTTGATCTGTTCCAAGATACACTTGTGAGGTAAAATATAACAAAAGAAATATCTCTGCACACAAAGAGTTATTATTGAGTCATGACTCACTCATTCACTGACTGACTCAACAATGGCCAGACCCTTTGATCTAGAGAGCTGAAAAATCGCGCGCCACAGAATTCTTACGGTCCTTCAACTTCCTCCTCAACCCGCTTCCCGCCCTTCTTCAGGTCATCTTTCCAGCGGGATAGAGGTTTGCCTACACTGCGCTTAGGTATACAGGTACCCGGCCTTGACTCGAGAATACGTTAGCCCCGTCGATCGATTTGACGACCTCCGTGGCGCAGCGTGTAGCGCTGTTGTCTTAACGTGCGGAGGTCCCGGGTTCGATCCCCGGCATGGTCAATTTGGGAATTTATAATTTCAGAATTTTCCCTGGTCTGGCCTGGTGGGAGGCTTCGGCCGTGGCTAGATACCACCCTGCCGGCAAAGACGTGCCGCCAAGCGATTTAGCGTTCCGGTACGATGCCGTGTAGAAACCGAATAGGGGTATGGGTTTAATATAACTGCCATGCCCCTTGTTAGGGGCATGGCACCTAACCTAACCTGTTGGTTAGCCCGCTACCATCTTAGACTGCATCATCACTTACCATCAGGTGAGATCGCAGTCACTTGTAGTAGATAAAAAAAAAAGATCGTCTGTTCTGTGACGAATTACATCCTGTCAGTAGTCATAGTCGTCGTTGTCAACGGCTGCAAGATATTTATGTCCATAGATCTCTTACAGGGATTTCCACATGCCACGGTGTTGCGCTGCGTGTATAAAACTAGATGACCGCGACTTCGTCCGCGTCGATTGAGGGTTATTAGTTCCCGCGAGAAATTTTTAATTTTTCGGGATAAAAAGTAGCCTATGACGAAAATAGCCTATTCCAGACTATAATCTATCTCTGTGCCAAATTTCATCCAGATCTCCGTTCAGCAATTCTTGCGTGATTGAGTAACAAACATACATTTGAGGTTTTTTGGTTCCCGCAGATAATCTTTATTTTTGTGGGATAAAAAGTAGCCCATGTGTAATTCCAGACTATAATCTATCTTTGTGCCAAATTTTATCCAGATCCGTTCAGCCGTTCTGGCGTGATTGAGTAACAAACATCCGTTCATCCATCCATGCAAGCTTTAGCATTTATAATATTAGTATAGATTAGTATAGATTATAATTTAGTATATTAAATCTTTCAGAATCTTGCTTATTATTTTTCGAAATATACTGCAGTTTCAAAAACATGAAAGAAAATTTTACTCATACAAAATCTCAAGTGCGGTAGCTACTCCGCCGTATCTGCTACAGTCGAGTGGGCGAAATGCAGCACCCACAGAATAAAATTTATATAATACGCCTCTACGTTCACGGAAATTTCAACATTATTTACTATTAAATAATTTCCAGTTTGCTTTGTCCAGAGTTTTTATTTTTTTTATGAAAGGCCGCTGTCAAGATGTATAGAAGTGTTACTTCATTATTCTTCAGCTGCATTCATTATTGGGAGGGCTAATTTATGTACATACCCACTTATAATAATAAGTTGTGATACAAATTACTTGCAAGATGATACCAATTACAAATTATATTGATATAGATATGATGCCCGCGACTTCGTCCGCGTGGATTAAGGTTTTTGGATTCCCGCGGGAACTCTTTAATTTCCCGGGATAAAGTAGCCATATCCTTCCCCGGTATACAATCTTAACCTGTACAAAATTTCATCAAACTCGGTTGGATAGATGAGCCGTGAAAGCGTAGCAGACAGACAGACGCATTTATAATGTTAGTATGGATTAAGTTCGTCTTTACCTTATCTTTATCTCGACGTTGTGTTAAAACTTTAATATAATCATAAAATTAAAAGATATAAACTGATTTAAGTATGGTGAATCACACAAACATAGATAAGCACAAAATTAATATAAAAAAATAGGTGTTTATTTTATAAACAGCGAAATGCGAAAGTTTGGATGGATGGATGTTTATTACTTAATCACGCCAGAACAGCTGACCGGATCTGATCTGGATGAAATTTGACACAGAGATAGATTATAGTCTGGAATAACACATAGGTTATTTTTATCTCAGAAAATTTAAGATTTCTCGCGGGAACCAAAAACCAAAAACGCGGACGAAGTCGCGGTCATCTAGTTTTATACACGCAGCGCAAAACCGTGGCGTGTGGAAATCCCTGTAAGAGATCTATGGACATAAATATATCTTGCAGCCGTTGACAATGACGACTATGACTACTGACAGGATGTTATTCGTTCAGGGCCCCAATCATGTAAGAATTGTTCATCAAACGTTAAAGATTTTTGTCAAAGTAAAATAAAACCATAATTGCATTGAATTAGAGCTCAATTTCGTCTGCCCATTCTTATACGTTTAGGCATGTACGATACCCTAAACGTATAAGAATGGGCAGACGAAATTGAGCTCTAATTCAATGCGGTCATTGTTTATTTTACTTTGACGAAAGTCTTTAACGTTTGATGGACAATTCTTACGTAATAGGGGGGCAGAACAGAACAGTTCCTGAGGGAACCCAAAAACCTCAATCGACGCGTACGAAGTCGCGGTCATAAGCTAGGTAAAAGATGAAATATGTTTTTACTTGCTGATGCCCGCGACTTCGTCCGCGTGGTTTAAGTTTTTGGTTATTCCCGCGGGAACTCCTTAATTTTGCGGGAAAAAAGCCTATGTCACTCTCCAGGTCCTCAACTATACCCATGCCAAAAATCACGTCGATCCGTTGCTCCGTTGCGGCGTGATTGAAGGACAAACCAACAAACCAATAAACCAACAAACCAACAAACAAACACACTTCCGCATTTATAATATTAGTATGATTTTGTAAATTTTCCTAGAGTACGTATAGTTAATCCGCAAAGCTTTCTTTTTATATGCGTTATTGAGCTCAATATACCCACAATGGCGACGTAAATATTGCCGAAGTTATAGTCTACAAGATATATGGAGGCGGCGCTATCGTATCGCACCCCGACAGTTATTGCCTTTTTATATGTAAACTCCTAAACAAATTCCATTTAGAGGCTACCGCGTTGCCAGTAGCGTGAAAATATTCGAATATACTGAAAAGCTTGCGTTCCTATACTACAAACTTTTTAAGTATCCGTAAAATGAAACAAAAAAATATAAGTACCAACGCGCAGATATAAAATCAAAAGTTCAGTAACTCAAAAATTGTTTTATGTGTGCAATATTTTCCACATAATAATTATTACGACTACATAACATTTAAGGTAGGTACTGTAAGATCAACAAAATCAACCTTTGCTTGCATCTTCTGTAGCTTGTAATACCTACGCTACTTTATTTGTAGGACAGTTGAAAAATGGTGGTATTTAAAATACAAAACCAAACTCAAAGTTTATGTTATGTCTTATGAAACGTCTTGTTTTGACTCTACCACCGGTTTGGAAAATATATTTTATACTGAGCAGAGCCGGTAAGAAATTCAGTAGCAGATTACATTATACTGAGAAGAAACAATATGATCTGTTTTGGGGTGTGAAAATGTCGTGCAAAACACTCGTCAACGTGAACCAGAACTGTAAAATTCTATATAATATTAGCAGCTACTTGAGCTTACTTAGGTTTCCTCAATGGTTTCTTACATTGGTTGTTTAACCCATGTATTAAATAACGATTGAATCTAGCGAGAACAATAAAAACCACTAAGTTAACTCACAATTTCACGCTGTAGAACAGTAGGAAATAGCTGCTCCAGCGATTCTCTAAATGAAAAAGTTTGCGGTTTCAATTTTCCGGTGCCCATTCACTATGCAGTCTGTAATTCCCCGGCGTTTCATTATTAAGGCAAGATGCTCGTTACCCCCATTTAACTGGGAAAATAAAAGGCTGCAAAGAAGCAGTTGTTCCTAGTGGAATGAAATTCATAAATCACCGATACCGAGATTGCAGACGGCGCCGCTTAGTTTATTTCACGCTCTTCGCATGTATAATGCGGGTTGAGATATTCGAGATTTATTTTATGGTTAAATCATTGTAAGAAAAAGGCTGTGGAATACCTTAGCAGTTAGATAAATTATACTATAGTTCCTGTGTAGGTATATTGGACCAAGATCCATTGACACAAAAGCCAAAAATACAGTCAGCTCTTGCACGTAAGAAAAATTAATCTACTTCAAATATAATACACGTTGGCCGAATGCACTAACCAAGAGCACTGGGCAATGTATAACTTAACCTACTTAGACTTAGCTTCAACCTGAGTTTTTTAAATTTCTCACTAGACTAAGGGTTTTATTAATTGATACCTTTTTACGTATAATCCCTATTAATCCACCACTGAGATAGAATACCTTTATTGACTTTATACCCTAGAGGTGAAATTCTAAAAGCAGATATGCTTGATCTTCGAAATCTGCTTTCAAATTTGCAATATAATATTTTTAGCCCGTCTCAAGTCGCAGAGATAAGGTCGAAATACCGCAGTGACGTTTCGATAAATCCAAATAAGCTAAACATACGCGCCGCACATGCAATCTCTTCGCGAGTTTTATAAAAGGAAAGATCGAATTTCAAATAAGAACGTTTGGCGTTGCATCGTCCCTGCCGTCTCCCGCTTCTGATAAAATATTGGTCTATGTCACGACCTTAGACAAAAGGAAAAGATAGACGGTAAATTGGACGCCATATTAAGCCATGTGAGAAGCTAATAACGAATCTGTATGAGTATTGAGTCAATAAGGTTAATAAAATATGTTTGTATAGTAATGTACAAACTTTAACTACTGAAAACTCGCACCAGTGCTGTAAAACGCTAGTCTTATACTAGAACTATAAATAGACAACTTTTATTTAACTGAAAAAGAGATTGGATATAAGTAGCACGCAACGGGTGCTTCATGTATAGCAGTACTGACATTAAAATTTGCGACATTCAGCACCTTGAACTTCCCCCCTAATAATGCGTATGCAAAAACATATTTTCGGAGACTCTATATTTTTCCTTTGGTCTAAGTTCTGTCGCGGAAGCTTCTGTAGAGATGCATCCGATATTACGCAGCAATATCAATTTCAAATTGATGCTCGGTCCAACGTCTCAGCGGAACTTGGCGTACGTTAGTAAACGTCAACGTCAAGTATCTATAGGCTTCAGCCCCAAGCTTGTAAAATGCTATAGTGATGTCAGCGTATGTCAGTCACTTTTTCTGTGAGTGTTCATGTTTCCACCTCTCAGTCATTAAAACAATTATGTTTTGATCAGGCATAGAGGAAGAAGTTCCCAAAAAAACTTCTAGGGAAACGATAATTTTGTAAATAACTTTCAAAGACATGTTCCACTTATGTAGAGTTTTTATAGGTCCATGATACTTAGGTGAATGAATAAAGGCGCGTCAGGCACTCATTAGTACGGCCCGAATAAATTTTAAAATAGCACTTAGGTCCAGTTGCATAACATGCGGTTAAAGTTGTGTTAGGGTTATCGTTAAAGTTTGAACACAAAAAAGTTAAACATAAAACTTTGCTTTAAACTTATTAAGTCCTGATTTGTCCAACCCATTTTGGTTTAAATGACCTCGAAACTTTAACGGTAACCCTAAAGTTACTTTTATCGCACTCGTGCAACTTGACCTTTGTAATAATACGTGACATCGCCTAATTATCCACCGTGACTTTCAATTACTTTCACCCACAATAATTACTTAAGTTATGCCGATCGCACATTAGGAACGAGCTCCCGCATGTATCTACTTCAAGACCCGTTGGCATATTATATTAAACACTAGCTGATGCCCGCGACTTCGTCCGCGTGGATCGAGGTTTTTCGTTTCCCGCGGGAACTCCTTAATTTTCCGGGATAAAAAGTAGCCTATGTGTTATTCCAGACTATAATCTATCTCTGTGCCAAATTTCATCCAGATCCGTTCAGCCGTTGGGGCGTGATTGAGTAACAAACATCCATCCATACATCCATACATCCATCCAAACTTTCGCATTTATAATATTTACTAGCTGATGCCCGCGACTTCGTCCGCGTGGATCGAGGTTTTTCGTTTCCCGCGGGAACTCCTTAATTTTCCGGGATAAAAAGTAGCCTATGTGTTATTCCAGACTATAATCTATCTCTGTGCCAAATTTCATCCAGATCCGTTCAGTAGTTACGGCGTGAAAGCGGAACAAACATACAAACAAACTCACTTTCCCATTTATAATATTAGTAAGGATTTGATAGTATTGTGTTAAATATGACAATTTTTTCAGTAATGAAAATGCTGGAACCTCAAGTAAGCAGTCTCATAGCACAGGCAGGTGAGGCTAAGTTTTTTGTGGCAGTCCGGCTTATGTGAACCTTCTACGTTGCTAGGCAAATCCTTGGGAACCCGCCATACTCAGCCTGCACCCAACTAATGGAAAATCAACATTAGCATCGATTTCTCAAAAAAAATATCGATCAGGATCTGATGATAATAATTATGACTGTAAGCTTTGATTTGTAAGCTCCGCTATTTGCAGTGTGGCTCATGAATTTTATTCATAACCTGCCGTAATATTGCGTAGCGTAGCTACCTATCACATTTTTCAAATGTGTGGCCAGCATTAAATTAATAATACATCACTTATCCTCGTTGAATATGATACCCTAGACTCTGTAAGTATATTAATAAATTATAATAAAAGGTTTAAAAATATCAGTGTCGCTACGGTATTTTTCTAGCTGTGCCCTAAATTTATAGTTTATTTATTTATTTGTACTGCACCCAACACATATAGGTAGGTCTACGAGTAAATAAGCAACTAAATTTCTAAAGATGAAGCGTTTTGTCTGTCCAATTAATCCATGACTATGAATTGATTGTGTGCCTCATCTGGTGATAGAAGGACTAGCTGATTGTTTGCGCAAAGGAACAGCCTGGCTGTTCAGAGCAGAAATGTAGCCAGCATTCTTCCCACTTTGGTTTTCTCGCAGCAGTTGCCCCATTTGAATTGGCTCTCGCCTTAATGATTCTATCTAATAAAGTGCCTCTAACTTTATATTACGCTATCATCCAAAGTAATATCTAAAGTTGGAGTTGGATAAAAAGCTCACGTAGCGGAATCGGCATTGCAGTGGAAACTGCACTAACATGTTTATCGCCTCTACGTGTAGCTAAATTGTTAAAACTCACACAAGAATACGCGTTTTATGGTCGAATAGGTACCACAGTACCTGACTACAGCTGGTTCTTTAATATAAATTTAAATGGAAAAAGACTCCACATGTATGATTAAAGTAAGTAGTACTTAATGATGAATGGTCTGGGTACATCTCGTAGAGACAGAGTTTACTGCGTGAGTGTAAAGAGAGAGAGAGTTTGCAGTATCTGAGCGCGGGGTATAAGGGACCGGCGACCACCGCTCGCAACTTCTACTCGAACCGCAAATATAAATTTGCCGGTATATTGCTATCCCTATTTGGCTGAAGACACATGATCGCGTGCAAGCGCGATAGCAATATGAGCGTACAGAATTTGTTATACATTTAGTCTTGTTCCGTGAATACCAAAAATGATGAATGAAAAATTGTTGTGTTTTTAACTTCGTGTTGTTATTCTGTAACTTGACAATATAGGCTATGTTCCTGATCAATTAGTACGTGAGATATCGTTGGTTTTAATATGAAACAAATAAGGAGAAAACATGTCGTTTATGTCGCAAAAACATGCAAAACGCAATGTGCTTACATTTAATTTTGGGAAAGTATTTTGAAAAAATAACTATCCAGGGACCTAGATAAATACAAGTTCAATCTTAATAATCGCATAATATGGAGGAAATATGCTCGAATTACTAATTATTTTGGTATTACGTTTGTATGAGCAATTCACTCTCCGCTGGCAAAGATTTCTTTGTCCGCTGGCGCCCGCGCAGATAGAAAGAGTTCAGCCGTTCTACGATCTGCGTTCTGCGCACGTTCTGCGTTCCGCGTGTTTTGTAACGTCGTTTTGACAACCTCCGTGCCGCAGTGTTGAGCGCGGTCCCGGTTCAAAAGCAAAAGTTGTAATGACGTTTGAGTTCAATATCACTTCAGCTGATAAACATAACTCGGAAGAAAAATTGATAGTTGAAAAGTTACACTCAGGACATGGTAGATCACGAAAGATTAAAGTTATACCTCAAATATTTAATACAGTGATTCACTACTTTAATATGTATGTATGAAGGAGGTTACCAGTGCACCATAAAATCTACATTGTGTCACCATCGTCAAATAACGGTAACGTTATTATAACGATATATTATGCATACAGACATAATAGCCACTTAAATATTATGGTTCACTGTGCATTTATGTGACAGAGGCCCGAATTGTTTCATAAGTGCATTTAAATAAAGCTTTTGTGACACTGCCTATATTACTGTACTTACTGTATACTTGCCTATATTAAACATCCCCTTTTAAGGCTCTTTATTTTAAATTAATCATCATTTACATAAAATATGCAGAAGTAATATTAATATTAATTATTTTAATGGTGCGATGGTAGATAAACCTACTAAAAGTAACGTTTTATACTTTCATAAATTAAATTGAAAGGGTTGTCTGTCTGGCATCTCGTTGTTACTGAATAAAAATTATTATTATTTTATTGAGTTCCCGTGGGAATTAACACTTATTCCACACGGACGAAGTCATCAGCTAGTCAAACTTTATTTGGGGTTCGGTAGTAATCGTGTAGTGTGATCACATAATTACATACTCGCGAGGAACATTTTGCGAAAGCTATCAGATGTAGGCGTAGCATAGACTCATAGAGGAGGTCGATAGTAGGTAACTTAGTTCCGAGTATGCTGTCTTGTGTTAAGTGGTAGACTCTTGCACTTGCAATGCCTTTTTTTATTCTGGTATTTTTTTGGGGCTTTTATAGTAAGCCTATATGCCAGCCCCAACGTTACACACAAAATTACAGACAAATTATAATTAAATCGAAAGCTATTGCATTGCCTTGTGGCACACTGTAAAGAGTGAGGACACAGGGTGTGAGTTTTGGTCAATAACATGAAAGTACCACTTTGCTGTCCTATATGTATCTTGCTAAATATTTTGACAGCCCTATAAAGTGGAGATAGGTGCAACTTGTCTCAGGACAGGCATGAGGTGGGAGAGTGTGGGAGACAAGAATCCTCTTTGAGTCCCCGAGCCAACGAAGTAAGTAAACACTTTTATAAGATTACTCTTAGTTCTTTCCACGTAGAGTCAATATTGACTGAAGCGCTCGGAGTCCCGCTTCAAATGCAAGGAGAACTTAAGGTGGTGACTGACCTAAAATTTTAATGTAACATTACGTAAGTTTCACAACGAGCGTGTGACGTTACGGCATTTCCTTAAAATCTACCCTTCTTGCTTGCTGTAAGCTCATTGCAAGTTGCAAGCAGTGTTCCATTTATTTGTTGTCAACATGTAATGTGTTTGATTTTTAATGAAACCCTCAATTAACTATTGAGAACCCGACAGCCAAAAGAAGCATGGAGACTGCTCATATTGTATGTAATTCTAATTGTAATTGCGTACAGGTCAGTCTCTAGCATTATATTAACGTAGATTCTCATCGTTTACCATCTGATCGTCTAGTAGTTGAAGGAATATTTACACTAAGAATATAAAATAGCTTTCTTGTTACTACTAGATACTTGAAGGTACAGTAAATAAATCTAGTTTCTTCCAAGCTATTTTTATAGACAACCATTAAAAAAGTGATAAAGCTGTTACTGTGGCTTCCAATCGTTTAGTATTCTACGTTTTGAATGCACAGAAAAAGTTTATAAGGGGATTCCCCATTCTGTGCATAAACTGTGTAAATATAAGATTCCACTAATATGAAGTCTTTGCCATAATATAAATTATCTAGGGTTAAAATAAGCAGATACCCTTTTCTGTGATCTATTGTTATAAGATCTATGGGTTAAGTTCGACTGTTTTATTGTTTGAATATAATGCTTTATATGGGTGATCATAGAATCTGGGGGTTGAAAGGAATATCTTTGATGAACTAATACGAATCACGCTTGCATATTATGTTCACCTCTTCCGTGTTGAGCAGTTTTATCTTATAGATTGACCAATGAAATACAAATGAAAAGTAAGTCAATTTACTTGTTTAATCTATACTAATATTATAAATGCGAAAGTTTGGACGGATGGAAGGTTGGATGGATGGATGACTGGATGTATGGATGGATGGATGGATGTATGGGTGGATGTTTGTTACTCAATCACGCCCCAACGGCTGAACAGATCTGGATGAAATTTGGCACAGAGATAGATTATAGTCTGGAATAACAAATAGGCTACTTTTTATCCCGGAAAATTAAAGAGTTCCCGCAGGAACTAAAAAAAACCTTAAAAGTCGCGGGCATTAGCTAGTTAATTATATCTTCAAATGAAGTGACTCATATAATTATGATAGAACTTCACTTACAGGTAAGATCGTTTAATCACTAATTGCTTGATACATAATATTTTGTGTACATAGATGGATAAACAGATTACATTGCACATGGAGTGAAGCAGAAGCCTAAACAAGACCTCTACCAGTATGATGCATAGGATAGTGATGTCGGTTAGTTGCCTAACTACAAGGCTAACTAGTTTTTCCACATTTCGAGTCTAGCCCTCATGTGCTGCGTAGTTACACGAGGATAAAAAATACGTTGTAAAAGAATTTTGTGCCCACTGAAAAAAGAGTCTAGTTCGCAGAAGTAAGGTCCATTTTGCCATGTATAAAACAATAATAAATAGGCAGACTTTAAAAAATAAATACTTAGCTGTAGAAGGCGCTCAACACTGCGCCAGGGAGGTCGTCAAACAGGGAGGTGTTAACATTCTCGCTAGGTATCGAATTTAAAGAAAATCTCCCACTGGGCACTCAAACGTTAAAGAAGTTGAAAAATAGATCATCCTTGGAACAGACTTTTTGCTGATACACCTTTTTATGAGCCGATATTTTTGTCAAAATAAATAAAAATTCAAACATTCACTCAAAACAACACTCAAATCAACTTGGATGGTCATTTGAAACGCATCCAATCGTAGGTCGTTTCTAATCAACGTAATTTATCTTCATAGGCAATACAGAAACCTGGCGTAGTAATTAGGATTCCATTTGGAATTACAGAGTAATTTGGCATAGAGGCTGTCTCGAGAACGATATTCGAGCTATAGCTCGCGTTATTGCGCAACGCAATTTCGGTTCCATCAAGACATTCCTAATGTACATGGCCGTGATTAAATTGGTGATTATACACGAATATGACGTGTTCTAACATGGCTGGGCTATATTCGTAGTATAATATATAATATGAGCTCAATACAATACCTTACATATTATTAGAACTTGGGTGCGACCGGACCAATCTGTACCAATTATGAAATGTCTGAATCAAATGTTAATCTTATGACTTTATGTTAAACTAGATGATACCCGCGACTTCGTCCACGTGGATTGATATTTTTTAATTCCCGCGGGAACTCTTCAATTTTCCGGGATAAAAAGCCTATGTCCTTCCCCGGGATACAACCTACCCCTCTACCAAATTTCATCAAAATCGTTTGAGTAGTTGGGCCGTGAAAGCGTAGCAGACAGACAGACAGACATACTTTCGCATTTATAATATTAGTATGGTTTAAGCTTAATTTATCGTATGCCTGTTAGAGGTAGACTGTTCCTACTATGTAAAATTATTTTAATATCTTCCACTATGTAACAATCAAACGATTTAATACCCAAATGAAATGAAATGAACTGGATAAACTTTATCCAAATCGATAGAGCAGATTCCGAGAAACCAACTAGGGTAGGTTCATTTAAGAACAACATTTAAAAAATGCTAGAAATAGGTAAATCTAGAAACTTGAGAATAACGCAAGTAGGTAGGTAAGTACTCTCTATAGTTTAGACCGCCTCACACTTTATTTAAGAGGGAGACTTGTGGGAAATCGAGTTATCATTAAAGTAGATACCTACTATTCTTGTTTACACCGAGAGAAATTTCTCGTCATTCTTGCTGAGTGCTGACTTTCCTACCAAAGCATTTCCTTTCTAAAGGGAAAACTTTTCAAGGACTTGAAAAGAAACAACTCCTTTGAAAGGAGAAAATCAGAAGGAATTACAGGAAATCTCTCTCAGTGCAACGCAGTTTAATTTTGAATCCTAACAGCGAAATTCGTGATGTATCGAAATTGCGGTTGCTATTATTATACGTGCAATAATGCAGTATGTGTGCCCATAATTGAGTAAAAGCGGCCGGTATGCGCTTTGGCAAAATAGGTGTGATTGGGTTTCAATCAAAGCTAATGTGTTACGCCAGTTTCACGATTACGTTACATACGCAGGGGCTTCAGATAATTACTAGGTTAGCCGCCGCGATTTCACTCGGGTGCACTAAGTACTTCTTGAAAAAAGGTCAGGGTGTGGGATTCCCAAAAGTCGTTCTATCGTTTGAATTCATTCTTTTTAAGCTAGCTTCTATTAATAAAAAAATTACAAGTAAAGCACATAAAAAACGTGTGGCAAAATGTGTTAGCACTATATAATATTCATTCTCCAGCTTGTAATATCTACTCACATTTAGCAAAATAAAATTAATTTTAAAATTTCAATAAGTAAAATGGTATAATTTAATTCAAGCAAGGGTGCATAGCCTCAGGCACCTTGCATATTCAAATATTATGAATATCTAATACGAATAATATTAACATAATTTAGCATGTTCTGAAATTTAAAATATGTATCAATAACGCGATCCACATGTTAATGTTCTGTAAGTTTCCTCACGATATTTTCCGTTGCTGTTGTAGCATACCTCCGACCATCTGAATAGGAAGCCAACCGACGTCTATAGTTATTTCTGTACCTATTCTGTGAGAATAACATGGAAATTACAAATTTAATCCGCCTTTGCAATACAAACACGAACACCTTGCGTGACCTGTCGAGTGTAATCAACTCGCAAAACTTTATCGGAAGGCAGATATTAAGCAATTGATTTACAAAGGAACGCTCAGTTCTTTTCATTTACAACAGCTTACTTAAATTTTATTTTGCACGAAAACTATCAAGATCGTATAGCTTCTTGAACCAGCCACTACTTATATTTAGGTACGGTCTTACAAATATGATGTTTTTGTAGTCAAAATAAAAAGCATTACTGTAAAACTCAATTTCTAGGGTTAAAAAAAATAATTAGGGTTCCGCAATCAACAAATCACCCTTAAAGTTTCGCCATGTCCATCAGTCCGTCCGTCCACGGCTTAGCTCAGTAAGATACCATTAGCACAGAATAGGTAATAGTCTATTAGTACTGGAAAGCTGTAATTTGGCATGAGTATACATAATATGGAACTGAACTGCCTGAAGGTGGATGAGAACTGCTTCGTTGGTCTAGTGGTTAGCATGTTCAACTGCGGCCGACGAGGTCCCGGGTTCAAGTCCCGGGTCGGGCCATAATAATTAAGTATTGGGTTTTTCTGTCTAGAAATTCTCAGTACTAGCCCGGATTTAGGAAGTTGGCGGTGTTTCACCCCCGTGCCTCGGAGCCGTCGGTCCCGGTTAGTTATATCACTAACATGATAATAGTCGTTAAAGCCCGCCAACCCGCATTGGAGCAGCGTGGTGGGTCTAAGCTCTAATTTCCACTCTCCTATGAGAGTGGAGGCCTGTGCCCAGAAGTGGGATGTTAATGGGCTGTAGTGTTGGATATATAATGTGAAACATGTCGACAAACGCTCCCTGACCGTTGAGCTATTAAAGCTTCTAATGTACCTACATACGATTGTTACCAGAATTGACAAGAATTACAATAAAAAGTCTCGAACCCTTTAAATCATATTCATTCAACACCTATCAGCTAGATTTATTAGTCTTTACCGAGTGGAGCGATGCGGTACTTTATTTGTTCGAGACTGCACAAAAGTTTCACGTACGTGAAATAAACAAAAAGTTCTATCGCCCACGAACTTTCAAAGTTACAGTATAATATACCACGTGTAGTGTGGGATGCACGTATTCATTGAGCAATCTAAATCAGTGTCTCGGGTCTGTAAACCCTCGCCTATACTTTAATGAAGCGTTAAGAAACTTTTTGGACTTTGCTAGACAACAAGAAGGTTTTAAATAAAAATACACTTTAACCCACAGAAATACAGACTATTTTACAAGCTTTATAATATTTTTATTTCAGTATGCAGTTTGTACTGTTTCACATATATTTTAATTTAGTTTACCGAATTTTATGGAGTCGGCAAAAAGGTAAAGTCTGTTTTTGAAACCTTCTAAATGAGTGAAAATAATAATTATTACTTTCTTTGATTAAAGTAATAATTAAACGATGGTTACATCTAATATAGGTATAAAATTCTCGTGTCACAGTGTTTGTACCAAAACTCCTCCGAAACGGCTTGACCGATTCTAATGAAATTTTTGGTGTAGGTATATTCGATAAGTCTGAGAATAAGACGTAAACTGTTTTTCATACCCATAAAACACCTCAATCCACGCAGACGGAGTCGCGGGCATCAGCTAGTAATATATATAAATATTTGGACGACAACTTCCTGCAATTTTATCAATGGATGGTAGACAAAATTTTAGATACGCGATCAACTGAAAAAAAATAGTTTTTTCATCATACCTATTCGAAAAACGCATATTGCCTTCAGAGGATAGCGGGAGCAAAGTGTAACTTGTAGGCCCATAGGACTTTTCATTTCTCTCTTCTGATTGGTTCGAAGTCAAGTCATCAATTTGTTGATCGAATATACGACTTTGCATTTCTCTGTTCTCATTGGTCCGAAGTCACGTGAACAATTTGTTGATCGGATATACGTCTTTACATTTTATTTAAACTTTAATTATAGACCGTCTAAATAATGTCTATACAATTACATAGAAGGTTGATAGGAGTATCTTCTGATTGGTGCTTAAACGTATAGGTAATGTCCATACATAGTAGGTTGATACTCCTAGCTTTTTCTCATACGTAATGATGAAAAATAGTGTGTGTCACTCGGGGCCAAATTTTTTGTTCTCGGGCGGCGTATATTGAATTCCTCGCTACGTTCAGGATTCTACTTTAGAACCCCTCGCTACGCTTGGGATTCTACTATAGAATCCTTCACTTCGCTCTGAATTCAAAATAGCGCCCTCGGGGAACAAAAATTTTCTTTGGCCCCATGTAACACAAATAACTATTTAAATCTTGTTCCGAATCCGGTCGCCTGTAAACTTTTAAAGATACACAACCAAATATCTTTTGTGTATCCCTATAGTAAACCGTAACGTTGCAGCTCTCACAGTGTGCAATCAGCTTAATAAAACGATATAATACCCTTATTCCATGCAAAAGTTCAATAAATAGAGCTTCATCCAGTTCACGAACTGTCATTCAAGCACGGTAATAATGTCGTGAGATCTTATGCTTCTACAAATACAACTACTTAAATTGGAAGTTAGACTCTGTGAAAATAATAATAGAGCTTATTATAACTGCAGGTTTAAACTTGTTAAACCGTACCTGTGTTCCGAGTTGGACAGTTTGACAGTAACGTGGCGAAGTAGGATGTGATGTGGGTTGGTAGATGTTTGTTTGTGCTTTAAAGTATTATTTGTTCAGTGTGTGAGTATTAATATTATAATAATAATGTCCTCCCGATCGAATTTCGACCACGGCGGCCAATCTCCACAGAGATTAGCCATCTGCGCGGGAGATATTATAGTGCACAGTGTGTGTGCATACACAAGTGCACTCTCTGTTCCTTTGCTCTCATAGCCCGATGGGACGGAAGATCCGACACGACCGGAGAGAGATCAGGCGCAGGACCGACGGCTTAACGTGCTCTCCGAGGTACGGGGGGAACACACCGCCAACTTCCTAACTCCGGGCTAGTACTGAGAATTTCTTCTCAGAAAAACCCAATACTTGCTACGGCCCGACGTGGGACTCGAACCCGGGACCTCGTTGGCTGCAGTCGAACATGCTAACCACTAGGCAACTCTAAACTAATTTTTTTTTGAAGTGAAAACTTAAAAAATCGTTTTCACTTCTATCCCTGACTGCCAATTTTTTTATTTAATGGTAATGGTAAAAGTTGTCTATTTAAAGTAGAACTGATTTTTGCAAAGCTACGTTTTTGTTGCAGTGACAAGGAACAAAACCATGTAAGGTAAGGAAAAACCTATCTTCTACCTAATGAACTCTTGCGATGATTGTTTTTGTTTCTTGTTTCATGTACCTAGGTATCCGCAGATATTAGCCGATACTGTTCGTCCTCGCTTGTACGAGGTTTGTTCAAGAACCTTTTATGGTTAAAAGGTTCTTGGGTTTGTTAAAAAGAATTTTTCTCCTACTTGCTCGTCCTTATAAAATCACTTGGGAAGCCCTCAGCTTCCCCTCATGCTTCCATTATATTACTCGGCCGTAAATTGCTTTATTTCCGGCCTGGGCAGTAATGTACTATTTATTTTTATTTAGTTTCAATCAGCTACAATTTCCACAAACCTATACACGTTTGCAAACGTTTAAGGCTCAAATCCGCAATATAAACTTTGAATTCATTAGGAGTTTCTAAACAGAGCATGCATGAATTACCGCTACACAGATGAGGTGAAATTTTCGAAATGTTGGATATAAACTTAAGCTTCGTCTTAACGGATTTACAAGTTGCGCCTGAGAATAAACTTTTCAATACCGTGTAGGTATAATACAAAGGTTTTAGTATTTTAAGGGTTTACTCCAATATTTGCAATAATTATTATATACCTAAGACAAATCCCACACTGCGGCGCGCCCCGCGGCCTATAGCGGAGCTGCGTATTTACTAAACCAACGCGCGGAGAGGCGGTGTTAAAATTTTTTTTTTTTTTTATCCTCTACAAGTTAGCCCTTGACTGCGATCAGACCTGATGGTAAGTGATGATGCAGTCTAAGATAGTAGCGGGCTAACCTGTTAGGGGCATGGCAGTTATATGAAACCCATACCCCTATTCGGTTTCTACACGGCATCGTACCGGAACGCTAAATCGCTTGGCGGCACGTCTTTGCCGGTAGGGTGGTAACTAGCCACGGCCGAAGCCTCCCACCAGGCCAGACCAGGGAAAATTCAGAAATTATAAATTCCCAAACTGACCCTACCGGGGATCGAACCCGGGACCTCCGCACGTTAAGGCAACAGCGCACACACTGCGCCGCGGAGGTCGTCCGCGGCGCAAAATATCATTATGTGGTAGGTACTGCGCGTTTATATACAAACTAATATACTTCCGGTCACTAACACGTCTTGGGACGCGTCACAGTGTGGGATTCGCATAACTTTTATTTATATTAAGGCAAATCCCACACTGCGACGTGTAAGAAACATAGATAAGAAACGCCTAGAACGCGGTAGAACTGCGCTTAGAACGCATAAATTAGAACATAAATTAGATTAGAGCTTAGTATGAGGCGATTGGATGCCAACCATAAAAGACTAGCTAGCATAAAAAGCAGAATAATTACCACTCCAACAGGAATAACCGCACAATTTTGTAATCATAAAACACTCTAAAGAGAGGTTTGACAGCGTTTATCAATTTTGCGCTACCTATTTCGCTGTTGCATTGAAGGAGATTAAAGCCGGAGCGGCGAGAATTATTATTCCCGGGGACAAAAGCTACGCCCGTTTACGACCCAGCGCGGCGCCTCAAATATACTATTTATTGCGTAGTAACCGTGCCATCACGGTGTTTCGTGACGCAGTGATTGAACATAAATTCCCTACAGTAAAAACCTTTGAGACATAATGATTTTACTGTACCTACACTAGCGTTTTTTTAAAATTCCACTACAAGTAGCTCTTGAATGCGATCTCACCTAATGGTAAGTGATTATGCAGTATAAGATGGTAGGTAGCGGGCTTACCAGTTACCATACCCCTAGTCGGTTTCTACACGGCATCATCCCGGATCGCCGTTCCGGTATGATACGCTATCCGCCAAGCGAATTACCGTTCCGGGAACGCTAATTCGCTTGGCGGTACAAAGTACTATTACCTGTATAAAGATTGCCTGGAAGAGATCACTCATAGTAATAAGGCCGCCTTTACACCGTAACAAGTTGTAAATTCTGTCTCGATTCGTTTTACATCTGTTTTGCTATTTGTTTGTGTGTAATAAAGTGTTTTTACTTACTTACTTACTTGCCTATTCTGTGGTGGTACGTCTTTGCTGGTAGGGTGGTAACTAGTCTAGATCAGAGAAAATTCAGAAATTATGAATTCCCAAATTGACAAAATTGAAATGAATGAGTGATAAAGCAGATGGCAGTTGCTTTATCACTCATTCATTTCAACCCATTGCCGCACTACTGAGCAAGAGACTCTTCTCAGAATCCACCACGCGCTGGCTACATTGGATTGGCAATTGGCAGACTTAACACACCTTCGAGAACATTTTGAAGAACTCTTGGATATTCAGGTTTCCTCACGATGCTTTCCTTCCCCGTTATAGCAAGTGATTTTAAAATGCATAGATATAAAATAACTCAGAAAATTTAGAAGTGCATGCCTGAGAATTAAGCCCTCGACCATCCCGAACAGCGGCCATACTGGCAACGCATATAGCAATACTTAAGCAATATTACTCATTATGACAGTTTGATGTCACGGAAGTACCTTGACGTTTCTTAATTAAGGATTATTTCTAAAACATGAAAGTCAACAACAATGAAACAATATGGCTTAGCATCGAAACCTATCTATAATTGCTTCGTTTGTTTTCATAGAGAGACAATGTGGATCATTTCCATAGTTCTTAATTTCCCTTATAAATCCTCATACGACAAGTAAAAGACGCGTGAGAAAACTTTTATTTCTGAAGTACCACTATTGATCACAGCGTGCAAGTGTCACGTTACTCTTTGTCACTAGCACTTCTAGGATATATGCCCTCTTTTACACTTTATTCCCACTTTATATACGAACACTAGCTAATGCCCGCGACTTCATCCGCGTGGATTGAGGTTTTTCAGTTCCCGCGGGAAATCTTTAATTTTCCGGGATAAAAAGTAGCCTATGTGTTATTTCAGATGATAATCTATCTCTGTGTCAAATTTCATCCGGATCCGTTAAGCCGTCTTTTAGCCGTTGGGGCGTGATTGAGTAACAAACATCCATCCAGACATCCATACATCCATCCATCCAAACTTACGCATTTATAATATTATATACTATAGATAGGATTAAATTGGTTCCAAGATTGTAAAGGTGCGTCCAAACATAGAGCGGCAAGTGCGCGGCAGCAACACGCGGGGTTTGCAGGACAATTATTCTGCCGCATCCTAGTAAGGACTTGAGGACTATCTATAGTTTATACCTACCCACGAACATAATGCGCACGGAAGACGTCCAATAACAACGCGGTATTCTGCATGCGGCACTGCGGCAGCCGCTGAATGAAGAAGAATGAAGAAATGCCGCTGAAGAATGCCGCTTTATGATTGCCTAAACAATTTACCTGTATTACGAGGAACTCCTTAAGAGCCAGCTGGCGGGCTTATGTCTTTAGCCGGTTGAAATTGGACTTCGGCTTTTTGAATGTTTGCTACAATATAAAAATAAAGTTAGCTCGCTGCCTGCCATGGTACTGATTTCATTCCTTTAAATCTAAATCATACTAATATTATAAATGCGAAAGTGTGTTTGTTTGTTGGTTTGTTGGTTTGTCCTTCAATCACGCCGCAACGGAGCAACGGATCGAAGTGATTTTTGGTATGGGTATAGTTGAGAACCTGGAGAGTGACATAGGATACTTTTTATCCAGGAAATTTAAGGAATTCCCGTGGGAATCAAAAAAACTTAAACCATGCGGACGAAGTCGCGGGCATCAGCTAGTTTATCATAAATACCTGTTAATTTACCACACACAGGTGGCATCACGTTCTTGTAAAAATCTGCTAAGTCTATCATTGATGTAGAATTTTAGTATGGCTACTATTAAGCAAATGTAACTTTCAAAATATCACCGGTTAGTAAATCTGTTTTATTCATAGTTTGGCCACGCTATTTCTAGACGCAAACTAAAACTAAATTCGTACTAGAGCCTATGAGCTCTGTGAGAATCAACGTACCGAATAACAAAACAAAGGAAATGTAGGGAGATTTATGTTCAATTCATACCCCGATGATATGCGCTAGCTAGCTATTCAAATTTCTTTGAAATAGGAACCATGCTATTTCTGTTTGAAACCGTGATTGTGAATCGAGATTTGAAACACTCAACATATTAATAGGGAAATTGTGGCAAATATTCTACCGAAATACCGGGATTGTTCAGACCGCCGTAATATTATGAACGTATAATTTGAATAGGTAACGGTGTAAATAGGCAAATAACAATTAACACGATTATTCTGGTGGAATCGCACCTTAAGGTCTACAACAGCAATACCCTATAGGCCTAGGTATATAACATCACTGTGTTCTGAAAAAATAACAGTTCTGGCCATTAATTGCGTATTGAGTTCGGCATTGCTAAGTAGGTATGTAGCAGCCAGAAATCATGATGCAGCACAGAATGTCCTTCGCAAGATGAAAGATCTTGAGGGAGAAACTCAGTGCTGCTAAAAGAGCACAATTAAGAAAATTTGGCGTGGCGTATACTCAACAATTTATCCATTCCTAGTAGTTTGTTTTCACAAGCATTCCAGACAGAAAAGCTGTTTAAACACCGGGATAAAAGGGTATTGTTCGAGCCTTGACGCTAGGAAGGGCCTTAGGTGATAGTTGAATTGTCTGCGAGTGGATCCAGTTTCGTTTTTCTGACGGAACCATTTGCACTAGAGCTTTTTATTGTTCAGCCGCTTTTGTAAAACACTTATATGGTAGGTATATGTTCGTTTTTAGCACCTAAACTCGCTCCTATTAACCCGCAAAGTAACGTTTGACACTGTCCTTATTAGAGTATAGCCCGTCGCAAAGCATTAGCGATGAGAGCTCGGCCTCATATTTGGAGGGTACTGGGTTCGATGTATGGGCACGAACCTATAGCTTTTCGGAATTATGTTATTTTATCACTTGTTTTGATGTTAAAGGATAACATCGTGCATGTAAATGCCAGTGTTCTTCATAAAGTTCTCAAAGGTGTATGAAGTCTTTTTTTGAAGTGGAAACTGCTTTAGCCGCGTTGAGCAATTTTTGGTAGGTAAACTTGTGGATTCACGTCACCGACATGCTCCGCGTCGACATGCTCGCGTTGTTACGAGGGCAAAAAGTCTTAAATATAAATATACTACATTCGTAATTAAACTTTAATGCCTTCGTTTCGCCTCTGCCTCCTTGGTCTAGTGGTTAGCATGTTTGACTGCGGCCAACGAGGTCCCGGGCTCGAGCCCCGGGTCGGGCCATAATTACGAGTAAGTATTGGGGTTTTCCGACTAGAAATTCTCAGTTCTAGCCCGGAGTTAGGAAGTTGGAGGTGTTTCACCCCCATGCCTCGGAGAGCACGTTAAGCCGTCGGTCCCGGTTATTATCATTAACATGATAATAGTCGTTAAAGCCCGCCAACCCGCATTGGAGCAGCGTGGTGGGTCTAAGCTCTAATTCCCCCTCTCCTATGAGAGTGGAGGCCTGTGCTCAGCAGTGGGACGTTAATGGGCTGTAGTGGTGGTGGTGGTGGTGGCCTTAGTTTTAAGGTTTTTATCAATATAAATATTATAAATGCGAAAGTTTGGATGGATGTATGGATGTATGGATGTATGGATGTTTGTTACTCAATCACGCCCCACCGGCTGAACGGATCTGGATGAAATTTGGTACAGAGATAGATTATAGTCTGGAATAACACATCTAGGCTACTTTTTATCCCGGAAAATTAAGGAGTTCCCGCGGGAACCGAAAAACCTCGAAGTCGCGGGCATCAGCTAGTTTCAATTATAAATAATGTTAATTATTATTTTAAATATTCGTTTTCACTTCTACCGGCAGTTCCTATGACTGCCAATTTATCTTTTTTTAAAGGTGTTTGAAGTCTGCCAATCCGCTTCGCTTAGTCCACCTAAAGCCTTAGCCCGTTTCATTAGAAGGGGCAGATTTGTGTTTAGCTTTAAGACTGTGATGTATTGATGAAGATGATGATGATGACTGTTTATACTTATACTTACCGTGCCATAACACATTGAAAATTCAGTCTAGTAGAAAGTCTCAGAACCTAAACAGATAAGTAGCATGTGTCTCAATTTTTAAAAATTGCTGATAAATTCTATTAAGTATGTCTCCTATTTGGTCATGATCACAGCTAGTATCTGGTTTGCAATCTTGTTAGGTATGGTGATGTATGATAAGTCGAAACAGATTTCCATAAATAAATGTAACGAGATAAATTCAGGCACACCAAGCAGAAATGACTCGTGAAATGTCGCTTTTCACTAGGAATGAATGAAAATTAAGTTTTTATCATAATTACATTAAATAAATGTTCCACGGAGACGACGACATTCCACTCTGCGAGATACTGAATTTCTTAAAGTTAAATTAAATCAGTTTCTATCGTTCAACGGTTAAAAAATTTTGGTATTTATATAATTATTTTAATTTTTAACACTTTAGCATACCTACAATAAGTAGCCAGTGTATTTTTACCTCTATGAATTCGGTGACGATGATCTCCAAACTATTTAGAGAACTAGAGTTTTTCTTAAGTCGTCAAGTTAAGATCTTTGAAGAAACTCAGAAGAACATCTGATAGTAATTGCAAAGGGCTAAAACGACTAAAATATATTATGTCAAAGAGGTAAGAAGAGTAGATTTTGCTCGAGTGTAATCTTCAAATTGCAGGAAAATAAGCATAAAATAATATTAAACTAAGTGTCATTCCAGAGAAAGCGTCTGTCGTCGTTCACAGCACATTATTTATGAAACCACAGGAAGACAAATGGGGATAGTACAAAGTTATTAACATAATTTCGCACCAAAAACGTCCAAGTGACTCCACGCCTTGAATAATTCAGACGTAAAGTTTACTCAGTGCCAAGACTTTATTGGCGTGGTAAAGTTCCCAGGGTGTAGGTATCGCTGTTGTTATTTCATTTCGTTTCAAAATTAGGGACAAAAATATACACAAACATGAAATCCTGAGAAAAAGTATCAACTTGGGATTCCAAAGGCCCCTTTCAAAATCTATCTATACTCTATAGCTCTATATTAGAAATATAGTATAGCTATAGAGTCTATATTAGAAATGCGAAAGTTTGGATGGATGGATGTATCAAAGTAGGTCTTAGAAAGATCTAGTAGGTACTTTGCTTTAATAATAGCCTCCAGTTATCTAATGTGTTGATAATAATAATAATAATTTAGGCATAATTATTTAATATATATGAACAGCTGGTCTCCCCTGCAAAAATACATAAAGTATTGAAACTTCTTTGTCACACAAACGTTTAGTCTCTTATTAAAATAATTGCGCTATTGAGTTAATAGAAGGGGAGTAAGTTGGCTTTATATAGAATATTTACTGGCGAACTAATCATAGTCTGTTTGAAACTTTACAACTGTGATCCATTTTCGGCTCACTTCATTGAAACGAAAAATTGTACCCCAGTCATTTCATTATTATTTAAATATTTTAAATTAAATTAAAAATTTTTTTTTTTTTTTTAAATATTCGTTTTCACTTCTAGCGGCAGTCCCTATGACAGCCAATTTTTTTTTACTACATAAACTACAATATTATGAATGGTATGTTTATCTGTATGTCTCAAAGAACAGTTAGTAAGTGCGTGTGACTTCCAGGTTGAGTAGAATTTTGACTGTGCGAAACAGAGTAGGTTCTCATGTTTTATTGTGTAGGTAAAATTTACGTCGATTTATGGCACGATTGTAGTGTGCGGTTCAATAATTAATTATTATTAATGTTTCTCTTGATGGACTAGCAAAAGCAAACATTACCATAATGTTGTCTTATTACTATAGGTACAGTGCGTTAAAAGTTTCACTTCGGTTGGTTCCACAGGCTCAATACACTACCACATACCTAACTTTCTTTTTTTGAGCAAACCTGCGGGCGGCTGCTTATATTAAGTCGTTACTGCCGTCCAAGATTATTTTGAAGTAGGTACCAGAGGAAATACCAATGAGATTAATTATTTAAAACAAAAAAAAATACCTTATTCTCATGGGGCTCAGGTTTCTTTTACGTAAGTATATGTATATAAAAATATTAACCTTTATCAAACGCAGAACAATTTAAGACTCACGCCAGTGGAACAATAGGTACCGCTGGGAGTGCCGCGAGATGAAATAGGTACTATTGCGTTGTAAAATCTCCGTAAATCATTCCACATCGCACCTTTTGTTCCTCCCTGTGAATTATCTCCAGGCTACACACGAGTGCAGTTTACTCTTGTGTACCTGTGTGGGGTCCGCCTCTCAAATTGAATGGAACTCCCGTAAGCTTCGGACATCTTTTAAATAAATGATTTTGATTATGTACAGTAGTAGGTAGGTATTATTATCAAGTACAGATTTCCTTATTGAATGCAAGTCCTGATGCTGATACAACCCAAAGTAATAAGTGAAACCCAAAAATTTCAGCTTTGTGTTTTTTTGTGTTTGTGTTTGTACTGTGCTTGTTGCAAGATCACATATTAATTAAATAATGTATTAGGAAGCAATAATTTTGTATCTTACTGTCTGTGTTTAATTGTTATATTTCCTCTTTTATATGGTACTAGTGTATTCATTTATTCACAGACTGTAAGATGATAAAATACAAAGGTGATAATTCAATATTATACACAAATGTTTCCAGAAAAAGCCTTGATAAATAGAGTTCACGCTTCAGGCCATATGAAGTTAATTTACCCAAGCCCATATTCTGTTATGATGTTCTGAACTTTTTATTGTACAGGGCACGCGATACTGTGATTGTACTAAAAGCATTTTCCTTGGTTTCATAACCACTTTGCATTGCATTTTTGTTCTGTTAATCAGATTCAAGTTACTTTTTTTGAAGTTTACCTCCTTTAGAATCGATTTGCATAATATATAAGCCCGGGGAATGAAAATTAATGGGGATTAAAATCAAATTTTCTCCGTTACGTTATTGACTTTGTGTTTCCATGACTATGTAATGTATTTTGATGAATATAAATTATGTAAGTAATTAATATAAATAAATGTATCAAGCATGCTTTCACTAATATAAAAAATACGTTCATTTACCCTCACTTACTAATGTATATATATTTTATAATCGTTCGTAAAGAGTAAACTCCAGTCTGCGTCGGAGCTGACACACACAATTTTTTTTTAAATATTGATTCGCTTGGAGAAAAGCTGATAAGCCGATTTCAGACAGCAAAATTTGGTCAATCATCCAGTTACTGACTTGCACCAATGTTTCTAAATCGTAACTTGCTTCATAATAAAGTCACAAATCCCTCTCAGAATTATTTTTATACCTATTTTATGTTTGAGGTAGGTTGTGACTTGTGATGAATCCCAGGGGTTCCCGAAATGTATTTACGAGTCGAGTAGGTACCAGTTGTACAGCGTAAAAACGCCGCATAACTTGAACCCTCACTAACAAGGTTGAGAACTCTAAGTGTTTAGGAGTTTTTTCGACAAAATAAATAAAAGCTTGTGCACATGAAATTCTAGTTATTGTATGTAAAAGGCCTCAAACAACCCATACTAATTTTATAAATGCAGTCTGTCTATCTGCTACGCTTTCACGGCCCACCTTTTCAACCAATTTTGATGAAATTTGGTATAGAGATAGATTTTATCCCGGAGAAGAACATTGACTTTAATCCCGGAAAATTAAGGAGTTCTCGCGGAAATAATTAAATCTTAATCCACGCGATCGAAGTCGCGGGCATCATCCTGTTAATAATAATGGTTCCAATGATTTCGATTTTATTATCTGGTTTGGAGTTTTTAATGGCAGTACAGATTCGCCGAGAATAAAAAAAACAATCGTACACCTGGATACGTCAGACGTATAAATTAACAGGGGGCAGGGGCTGCGTTGCCCTGCTGGAAGTTTTATTGTGATTTATGTATTCGATTACCGAGCAAACGACTAAACTGGAAAGCGTTTTGTCGCTCTAACGATGTCATTAATACGATACGAGGACATTATGCCTTCCTTAACTTGTCGGATAGCGGTATCTACGTCGCGGCGGTAAAAAGTTTTTTATGTTCTTACTTTTGTGTTCGTATCACTGATCTAGCGCAAGTTCTGCAGAGTATGCTTCAAGCGCAATGCGGAGCATATCAGAAGCGACTCATCACCGGATTTCGATCAAAGGACTCTTTTCAGTCGGATGTGCGAGGATACCGCCAACCCGCATTGGAGCAGCGTGGTGGGTCTAAGTTCTTATTCCTTCTCTCCTATGAGAGTAGAGGACTGTGCCCAGTAGTGGGACGGTAATGGGCTGTAGTGGTACGAGGATACGTTGTGCTGCGAATGCTTCTAAAGTTTAAGTATTTTTTACTTATACCTACTCTAGCCCTAACATACATACCCCGTGTGTTACTGAATCTAGTAAATCGTTTAGCCACACGTAATATTGCATCCTGGCGTACCTCTCTCTTATTTTCTATGACTCTTTGATTTTTCGGAACAAAAAGCCTGTCATAATTATTTAGGTGTTTGACTATATCCGTGCAAACTATCATGCGATCCATTGCTCCGCTGCGGCATGACGGAAGGACAAACCAACAAACTAGCAAACTTTCATGATATACCTACTCATACATATAATAATATTATGGTGATAAATCACCATAATATTATTATGAAACTGAAATATTAGTTCAAATATAAATTGAACTGGAGAACAATTATTTGTAACCTAATTATGCGCAACGCTGCGCTACAATAATGTAGCATAAGTAATTTTTTTCTTCCTGTCTTTAAAATGAAGCAAAAAAGAATCGGAAGGCGAAAATATATTACGAGAGCACACGGTTTTCGCACGGGTAGGTACGTTATTATTTATTTTATTTCGGCAGGTGCTTAAACGTGGAATTTATTGCGTCGTAAACAAAGAACAATATTTTATTTTCCAAATACAAAAGTACGGGAAAAACCATGGGAAATATACAAAGGGCCGACCTGCGGACCCACAGAAGGCAAAAGAGCTGGCAAAACTGCACACGTACTTTTTTGAAATTACGTCCATTGGGTTAAAATCCATAATACATACGCAAAATGTGTAAACGCTGCTTAAGTAGAGAATGAACATCAGCGTAATTCTCTCTGAATGGAGCGCGCTTACAAACGCGCCAGGACAAATCATCGTTTCGCTACGAAGCAGACGTTTCGTTCTATTTTAAAAAAATGTGCCGAATTTAGAACTTCCTTCTTTCTGGAGGTCTGTTCAATATCACATATATAAGGTACTTCGATAGAAATATCACATTCTATTGCAAACGAATACGTAATAGTAGTTTTTCTTGTCAGCGTAAACTAGCTTTCAATAATATTTCAAGGTATATGTAAGTTCCCAAGTTTATCCCTCGTATAAAGTTAGGTTAGGGTTTTGTAGGTATATGATGGGAAATGCCGAGTGTGACTATCAAAATTCCGCTACCGTAGGTATATTATGAATTATGATACACAGTAATTAAGCTAATTAATTTATTAATTGAGTTTGACTATTTCATTAGTGTGATAGGTTTCAATGGCCCGATATTGGATAAAGTAGGTACCTACTTTAATTAGTGCATGGAAATTAAAAGTCTGAAACAAACAACACACGACGGAATTATGTATGTATGACGATGACATACATACAATTTCCGTCCGTTCCGTAATGATGGCGTGCGTATGCTTCTGCAAAAATGAAACTGTATGAACTTCATCACACTAAAGTGTACTATAACCGCATTTACGCGATTCGTGCGCTTTGTAACAGTAACACCTTCATACAGTCGCTTGTATTTGCAACTTGCCACTGCACCGTCGCGAGCTCTGTGTGAATTAGGCTTGAAAACGCCAACAAACAAAAGCAAACTAAAGTTTCTAATTTATTGGTATTGGTCTCACTCTGAATACACCTACACTCGGAGCAGTGACACCAAGTCGCAAACTTGTACAAACGCCGCTGCAAAGTTCACAATATATTAATCCTTTAGGAATATATTGAAAACTGGGGAAGGTAAAGTTTGAAATTTATATCGAAGTGCGCTATTATAAATTGTAGGTAGTTGTGTGTGTGAACCCTTATGTACCTATTGGTGTGCACGTGTGCTGTAATTACTAATTACCTAGTTATTTATTAATAAAACCGGCCAAGTGCGAGTCGGACTCGCGCACCGAGGGTTCCGTACAATCCTGTAGTAAGTTTTAAATTAATAAAAAAAAACTACTTACTAGATCTCGTTCAAACCAATTTTCGGTGGAAGTTTGCATGATAATGTACATCATATATTTTTTTTAGTTTTATCATTCTCTTATTTTAGAAGTTACAGGGGGGGGACACACATTTTACCACTTTGGAAGTGTCTCTCGTGCAAACTATTCAGTTTAGAAAAAAATTATATTAGAAACCTCAATATCATTTTTGAAGACCTATCCATAGATACCCCACACGTATGGGTTTGATGAAAAAAAAATTTTTGAGTTTCAGTTCTAAGTATGGGGACCCCCAAAATTTATTGTTTTTTTTCTAGTTTTGTGTGAAAATCTTAATGCGGTTCACAGAATACATCTACTTACCAAGTTTCAACAGTATAGCTCTTATAGTTTCGGAAAAAAGTGGCTGTGACATACGGACGGACAAACAGACAGACATGACGAATCTATAAGGGTTCCGTTTTTGCCAAATTTGGCTACGGAACCCTAAAAATGAAGTGCTTCGGTATAAATTGTGCTGTGTTGTACTGAAGATTTCGTATACGTTAAGAAGGCTTAACGCTGTTTTCTCCAATTTTTAGTTAAAGCCTGCCTTGCTACGCCTTATTGCTTGATTTCATAATATCATTAGATATTCATTTACTTACCCAATGTCCTAACCTAGGACAACGATAAGAAAATATAAAAGAAATATATAACTAGAAAATGACGAACTTATCTACGCGACAACGTGAATGGTCAGCTACTGTTTGATAATGTCGCGTCGCGCTGTTGCATTTGTCGGTGACGTATACATTGATGTAGAATTTTAGTAATGGTGACGTAGGACCAGGGCCTGCCCCGTAGCACTAGGCGAGCGACGAAAGCGACGCGACGTCATACGACTCCATGCAAATGACAAACACAAACTTATCTACGCGACAACGTAGGCCACGCGAAGGGTCACAGCTCATGTTTGATACTGCTGCGTCGGTCGCGTCGAGTCCCGTTGTTGCGTTTGTCGCTGACATAGGACAGGACTGGCATAAAGGTACAAGTTCGTAACCGACTGCACGCAGCAGCAGGGGACATGTCGCTGCGACACAACTGGATTATATATTTTCTATGGCAGGCGACGCGGCGACGTGTTGTGGCTAGCTTCGGAAGGTATTTCATTATAGAAACACATAGAAACCAGTGGTGTCGTGGGAGACACGTCGCTGCTGCTGCCTTCAGTCGGCTACAAACTCGTACCTTTATGCAATGCGGCTCGCTCCGACCAGCGCGGCCCGCATAGGTATTATAAAATATTAAAATTCCAAATTACGTAACCTACATGAAATTAGAATGAGTTTAGGTTTTCCTTAAATTATGTTTTTTACACAAAAAATACCCACGTAACATCTTTTGCTTTTCCAAATAACTTATGAAAATAAACACAAGGCGTTGTGTTTCAAGAGATGTAATCCCGACTTTGTAGGTAAAGCCGAATTCAAACCGGGATAAAAGAATGATTTCAATGCGCCCCAGGTGTTTCCTTTGGTGAATACAAATGGGCTTGTAATGAATGCTTTAATACCAACGTGTAGGTACAGGAGGAATGAAAAATAAAGTCGTGTTAATCCAATATTTTTGGGTTAATATATGATTGAGGATGTGCCGTTAAAAGGGGTGTGTGTGGCTTAGTTGCGACGGCGTATCAACGTTGGCCCAAGTTGCTGACCAAATAGGTGTCTGACTTTGTAAGCATGTAGTAAAATAGGCGAAGGATTTTGACAAATTCTAATGGCACTACAATTTCGCTTACTGAACTTTCTTTGTTTATCTATAACGAGAACTTGAATAAAAGTAACTACGGTGCGTGCGCGACACAGACAATAATTCAATTAGTGAGCCAGACCTGCTCCAAGTCAATGTGTCAAAAACTGCAATTATGACCACGACTGCTCTGCCAAGAGCGTAACGATAAATAGTTAGTAAGATCGAAAATACGTATCTATATCTATACTAATCTATACTAATATTATATATGCGAAAGTTTGGATGGATGGATGTATGGATGGAAGTTTGTTACTCAATCACGCCAGAACAGCTGAACGAATCTGGATGAAATTTGGCACAGATATAGATTATAGTCTGGAATAACACATATGCTACTTTTTATTAAAGGAAAGTAAAGAGTTCTAGCAGGAACCAAGAAAACCTCAATCCACGCCAACGTAGTCGCGGAAATCAGCTAGTATACCTATATATTACCTTTTATGTTTTTCGAAATAAAGCGTCACATGAATAAGTAAACCTGGTATCAATGGAGCAATCAAATACTAAATTTATGCGCTCAATTTCAGGAAGCATTTCAATTAATAATAAACGCGTATATTTCAGTGCCATATCATTGCACGTGGACATGACGTGTTCATAAATTTCTCTTTAGTTTAGTGTAACTAAATATTTGGTTATATTAGGACAGTTCTTAATTTTTAGAATAGATTATTTGCAAAGAGTTTAAGTAGAGTTATGAAACGTTATACGTTTTCAGAAAGCTCTTCTAACATTAGTACACGTAGTTTTGTTCTTGTAAAATGATAATCATCGCAACAAAGATTGGCAGTTATTGTGTGGAAACTTAATCTGTATAAAAAGTCTCTGCTTTTATTTCGAGAAACTTCACCCTTGTCTTAATGAATGTCCTCCCGACCGAAGTCGGCCACAGAGGCCAATCTGTGGTAGATATTATTATAGTGGACAAATGTGTGCGCACTGTCATAATATACTACGAATGGAAAATCCGATACGAATGGAGAGAGGTAAGATGTCGGCTGCTTTACTTGCTCTTCCAGGTATGGCGTGAGGAATTTGGCGGTGTTTAATGAGGAAAATAAGCATGTAATAGCAATAAACATGTAGTAAATAAAATGCTACCGTCTTGTCCTAGTTTGATCAAAAATTATATGGAGTCAAGATAGTATAGAGTTGGAACTCTATGCCATCTTGATTTGCTGAATAGGGCATTAATTAATGCCCTTCAGAACAAGCGCTGGCATTAGATCGTATTTTAGAAATTGATTGAATAGAATCCTTAGTACACCAACTTCTGTGATTGGATATTCTTTTACAGTTATGAGATTTTATGGTCAAACATTATTTTTGTAATAATAAATTTTCCTACATTCAATCGTGGCCTCTACCTATTTTAACATGATAAGCAATAGACTTTTTCTTAATAGCGAGCAAAGAACTGCATGTGGGTTCACTGTCATAATTAAGTATTTTTAGAATCAGAGAAACCCTGCACTACGAGTTTTTTTTAGGAATCACCTAAAATAAAGTGCACAAGCTTATATCAATGAGGCAGCGTTTGTAGCTCCCAGTTCAAGATTTTATGTGCAGCCACTATAATATTATCTCATTTTCAGGGAGTTATTTATCACTTCTTACATTTCATCCTAGACCGAAATTATTAAAGAAACGAACAGTTAAATTGGATTTAAAATAAGTCATTGGGGTACGTGATAATGCAAACTTATTTTGTTACAGTTACTTTTATAATAATTATAGTTTTTCACAAATTATTGAACTGTGGTATGAGTTGAATGACGACTAGAAACGCCTAGTAGATGTCACAAACAACAGAACTCCCTAATTAATTAATATCGACTGAAACTTTAGTAATTAATAGCAACGTCACTAAAACTTGGCTCACCCTTTTCCATTAATCCAGACTCCACCGGGGACACTAAGAACTTTATTCAAACGAATCTTATCGTGACCAATTCTCTGCGGTTTGAACATTAAACTGAGTTTTAATTTTTTGGTGTAAAAATCTAGATCTTTTGTTTTAGAAGCGGGAGGTTAAGGTTCGATTCCCGTCAGAGTCGATTTTGTAACTTAGGATTTTTAAATTTTCTCCGGTCTGGTCTGGTGGGAGTACCCTACGACGTTACGGTACGATGCCGATAATATTAAGACCGCGTAAGATACTGGTACTTGTGTCTAGATATAGGAAAAAGTCAAATACGAGTAAGGATTTATACTTGACGTTTTCCTTTTCGTGGATCTTTTTTCCAATCTAAGATGGATATTGGAAACATTCTAAAAAGTTTGTGGAGTAATAAAAACGTACCAAGAATACGTAGTGCCTACCCAAAGACTGGAAGTGACAACAATGGCGGGGCATTCCAATGAGATTTGCATTAGAATGCGCAGGCAATGGTGCAGCGGGCTTTGTGACGGAACTGTGAAACGTGCCCTCTTCGGAAAAGTTCACGCCAAAAATAGGTACGGCTTTTTATTACGAATTTTGTTTGAGATAAATTGAAAAATTTACACTTTGTGGTGGTATAAGTAAATTTTTGAGTAAACAAAAATGGGGTTTAACGTGAAAGATTGTTGTGACTAATTAAAAAGGCTTTCCAAATTCCTCTTCCAAAGACTCCAATAATGTCAATATGCTTACCAAAAAAGCGCTTAAGTATTGTTCACATGCAGTGTCTTAATTACGTTAGTCCAAATTGATCTTCTTTATATATAAAAAGAAAAGTCCTGAAGGACTGCATGACTCATCAAGGTCCAGCCCAATCTTTGGACCTAGAAAGCTGTAATTTTATACAAAAGTTCAAAAGGAATAAAGCTGGTTTTTTCGAAATTCCCACGGCAGCGAAGCAGTAATCAATAAAAAATAGCCCTAAGATAAATTTATCGCTAGGCTAAATCCGCAATTTAATTAATTAAATGGAATTTCTGGGAACGGAATGGTACCTAGAAGTGTTCAAATTCATCCGAGAACCGCAATTAATGGATAACGTCACATTGAGTTAGATCTGACTTGTTGAATTGATAAGATTACGGTTAATTCGTTCCTGAGCTGGAATGAATCCTGTGGTAAAATAGGTACTAAAATTCTACATCAATGGGTAAAATACACTTACTGTAAATCTTTCGTATTACGGAATGTGGATTCATTTCGTAATTAATTCTTTGTTTTCTTCCAGGGATATAGAATTTTGTGACATCTATCTATACTTATAATAAAACTGTAACATGTCCAATTCTGTACATTGAAGATATTTTGAAAAATTTTTTTGGAGAGCACTCATTATTCGATACTGAAGCCAAATCTGTAATTTTTTTCATTTTTGTCTGTCTGTCTGTCTGTCTGTCTGTATCTTGGCCGCGCATCACGCCGAAACTACTGAATGAATTCAAACGAAACTTGGCACGATTTGAGCCCATACTACGAGGTAGGACATAGGATACTTTTTATCCCGAAATTCTACCCCCGAAGGGGTGAAATAGGGGTTGAAAGTTTGTATGAAAGTCCTTAATTTCTCAAGTTATAGCCATGAAACTTGGTATATGAGCTGCGGGTTAAAAATGAAGACATACGTGTTTCACAGTTTTTCAAAATTTCACCCTCAAAGGGGTGAAATAGGAGTTGAAAGTTTGTATGAAAGTCCTTCATTTCTCAAGGTATATCGATTAAACTTGGTATAGAAGCTACCAGTTAAAAGTGAAGAAGTACGTGTTTCACAGTTTTCGTAAATTTTACCCCCAAAGGGGTGAAATAGGGGTTGAAAGTTTGTATGAAAGTCCTTCATTTCTCAAGTTATATCCATGAAACTTGGTATATGAGCTGCGGGTTAAAAATAAAAACATACGTGTTTCACAGTTTTTCAAAATTCTACCCCCAAAGGGGTGAAATAGGAGTTGAAAGTTTGTAAAAAAGTCCGTCATTTCTCAAGTTATTTCGATGAAACTTGGTACATCCACGCGGACGAAGTCGCGGGCATCAGCTAGTATAATCTAAATTTTCGGTGATGTTATTAAAAACTTTTGTTAGTTATTAATTTTCTTGATACAAATATTTTATTTGTTTCTGTTAATTTTCGTGCTACAAATATTTCATTTGTTTCTGTCTGCAAATTTTGCGTTTCACAAGTATTTTATTCAAATAAATTCCGTAGGAGCTTTGAAATTTCTAACCCGTTGGTAAAAATATAATAATTTACAAAATTAACTTTTTTTTCAACGATAAATCTTTTGGAAAATATTTTTTTATTCTTATTTCAAAAAGGCAATATCTTTAATATGCACGTGTAACACACGATACTGAATTTATTAACCTAACAAAAATAGTTCCGAGATCTTTTATACTTATTAAAATAAATGACTATATACAAAAAAAATCACAAGATTAAATTCAATTCTGTTAATTTCTTCGTCACTAGAATCACTCATTTTAGGTTTTTACTTATTTTCAATTTTCTTGTTTTTATTCGGTTTTAATTTTAAACAATATGACGTGAAAGAAAATGGTGCGCGCAAAGCAAATTAAAAAAGTACACCAAGAAGGTTACGAGTGTGAGTTTTTAACAAATTAAAAACGATTGTATGGAAATTCGGCACCATAGAGGTACAAGTAAATAGGTTTTAATGATGTTTTGAATTCACAAACTTCATAGACGAGTGATATTTACTAACGCACGATGTTCTAAATTGAATTTACTTTATCCTCTAGAGGATAATAACGGCTAATAACGGCCTTCAGATATCGAAAAGTAAAAATACTCTTTCCGAGATGGTGGGATGAAAAATATATTGTTTGTTCTCAATATTAATTATAAATCACAGGCTGGCAGCTGGCTAGAATTTTTTAAAATACTTTTGAGTATGTGTCAAATTATACAGAAATAGATGATTTACGCGATTTCTTCCGCACGGCTTTAGAATTTTGAAAAATTTCCATTGCCCACATTGTACATTATATCCCAGTGAAATCTTGATTTTACTGGAATAAGTCGTAGCCTATTGTATGTAGATAAAAGATAAGTATGTCCTTTACCGGAATGCAACTTATCTTCCGTCAAAATTGGTTAAAAGTAGGTATTATTAGTAAGATTTTTATATTAATCGTATTCCTGTAAAATTTCATGGGTTGAGCTCTATATTGATAAGTATGTCATTCAGTCAGTTTTACCAATTTATATAGATAGATAATCAAAATAGTCCGCTCACTCCCTTACTCTCATCTAAATTCCGTCAGTCTAGTCCGACAGCGCATTTGTATTCATCGGAAAATACCAACATACCTGAAAGATTGCTTGGGGGCTTAAATTGCTATGCATCTTGGGCATTATGAAGCCATCACGGAATTTTCTTATTAGGCGAATAACTGCTTGGTAAATTTTCGCACTGTTCAACCATCTGTTTTGATATAAATACAGCGGTAAGTAATATATATACTAACATCCTGATTGAAATATTTTCATTGGAAATACTAATATTTTGTAATATTGTGTGATAGTAATAAGTATTTTAATGTACATTCAGTTGTATAATATTCTCAATTCTGTATCTAAATACTTTCCGTAAAAACGTTTTGTAATCGCTGTAAATCACTTGCCTGGCTTTTACTAGCAAAATAAAGTTTTGCACGTTGATTACTTTTGGCAGGTCACGCGAAGCAGGTTTGCGCTGCGGAATTGTTTTAAATGGTCTATTTTGTAAGTTTTGATGCATTTTTAAAGTACGTGATAAACATACATTAAAATAGGCGTATAGAATATACAAAATGTTTAACCGGTCGACCGAGGCTTAGTAGGGTCAAAAATAATATGTGACAGACATAATATTGTGTGGACACATTTCTTCACCAGAATTTCGACAGCCTAAGAGATGCTTGTGTAAGCCCTCGCTCTACCACTCTCTATACTTTTATTTCAGTTTTAATCTATAAACTTATTAAATTACTAGATGATGCCCGCGAATTCGTCCGCGTGCTTTAAGTTTTTTTTGATTCCCGGGGGAACTCCTTAATTTTCCGGGATAAAAAGTAGCCTATGTCCTTCTCGGGATATAACATTTCCCTGTACCAAATTTCATCAAAATCGGTTGAACAGATGGACCGTGAAAGCGTAGCAGACAGACAGACTGATAGACAGACAGTCAGACACACTTTCGCATTTATAATAGTAGTATGAATTAGTATGGATTAGCGAAATGTCAATATAGGAAAATGCCGCTTACCACCCTCAGAGTATTATCACCAGGCGAGATCGCTAACTTGTAATGGTAAAAATATACCTACCATCTATCATACAGTACCTGACGAGTAATTAATACCGCTTACTTACTAATTAAAACCCTGTTGAACGAATTAGTTACTACCGGCGTAAAGTAACACGCAAAAAAACATTTCATCACCTTGAATGTATTAACTTGTTTAAATTTAGTATTGCCAAACAACAAGTCACTTTTACATTACTTTGGTAGTGACTTCCAGCATCCGTTTTACCCTCGACTTTTAATTTTGGTATCTTCAACTTCAAATCAAGAGTGAATAGGCATATTCTGGGCAAACGCGACCTTAGGCTGCTACAATACTTTTTTTTTGGATTTATGCAGCAAAGAAACCCTTATGGACTACCGCTCGGGTAGTGTCGGACTCATACCGACTAAAACCCCATTGTCTGCCTGTTGACCGTGTACCTGCCTTTCGGCCTACAACACGGCAACACTTACGTGTTTTTTCACGACCATTTTTGTCTACATAACCTGAAAACTGGCAGTCACTGTCGCTATCAGTTCTTTGAATATTGTCGTCGTCGTCGTCGATACGATAACGACGATACGACGACGCGACACGACCCGACGTCTTTCGAGCTGTCCACTGGATCTAGGTCTCTTGGAGAGATCCAGCGACTCCTGTATAACTCACTTGATATTGTCCGTCCACTTGAATTCACTAAAATTTTTCACCATGATGTGTTTCTGCTTAGGTATAATACAACAACACGAAACAAAATAATATCCTTACCATCTGTGGACAGCCATAATACTCGTATAAGTGTAAGTAATAACTTTACGCATTGCGTTTCGTTATGAGAAACTTGGCAGTGTTTACTGATGCAAAGAAAACCGCATTCGTATTCGTAAATTTTGAATGCTTAATGATATTTTCACACTTTTACCATTTATGCTTACGACTTATAGGAAGCGTTTAAATAATTCAATATAGTGAAAGATGCATCCGTGCGAAATGTCGGCGTCACATAGGAAACATGTTAGTGTAGCTCCGATATTAACATCGGACGTCGCTACCGATATCGGGGCAAGTAAAATGTATGAATTACGTACTTGCCTTTCAAATCCGCTCCGTTATCGTAAGTCGGATCATACATTTTACTTGCTTCGATATCGGTCTAGGCGTCCGATACCGATATCGGATTGGATGATCTGGAAGCGCTCAAACACGATGCTGCGTAGAACCCGTGAGGAACATAGGCTTAAGCAGTAAAAACTGACATTGTTTAATTAGAAATGGAGACAAAATAATACAGAATCTTTCCATACAACAGCTGAAGTGCGTTGGGTACTTCAATGTATCCACTTCAGTGAAGTGGGCGAAATGCTGCATCCACAGATTTATTTTTATTTAAAAATCTACCCCATTTTTATTTTTCGTACAAAGGAAAGGAAATTTTATTAGCTTCTGCTAAAACTGATTTTAGTTTCAACAAAACAATTCACTAAAGGCTATTCTTTAGTTAATTTTCGTACAGCTAACCTGCATACACGAGTATTCACTTCGTTATTTTGACTGCGGTAATCTGTGGCGGTAATATTGAGAATATGTGTTTTTTCACAATAAAATGGGAAGTAGCTAGAAAAAAATGGTCAGAAATACTAGAAACTTATATATATCACCTCCTTTTAAAAAATATACTATAAGACCCCTCGCAGAGAGCAGGGGGTCTACTCTCTTTCTCTCAAACGAAACTTCGCAAACGAACGTAATTAGTCGGTTATTAGACCCACACAAAATCGTTCAATCCAATCGGTCACGAAAATTTTCTATGGATCCGTACTTCGTCTGCGTGTACGAAAACGAAATAGAGAGGAGCATAGGGATAATATTATGTAGGATAGGAGTTAACGAAATTTTGTTCGTTTGTTTGCGAAGTTTCGTTTTAGAGAAAGAGAGTAGACCCCCTGTAAGATACGCGATCCGCAGTCGAGCAGCGACCGCGTCGCGCAAACAGCCTCATTTAAGGGCCCCGCACGGGTTCGTAACTAGTCGGGCATGTTCCGACATAACACGTGAGTTTATCCGGTAGTATGTTATAGTACTATAAGAAGATTGTTTTTCGTAATTATTTACCTGTGTGATTCTCATAAATACCTACTTAGTAGTCAAAAGATGCCAGCGCCAGCAATTTAATGGCTTAGATCGCAAAAAGTGAGATCAAGCGCTTCTATGGATGGGTTTGACACACGTTCGTTGTTTAGCAACGTAGCACATCTCTGGTGAAAAGTCACCCTAAGCTGCCTTTCCACCAGAGATAAGCTACAATGCTATGCTACGGCGCTACATTGCTATGCTACTTATGTATGTCAAACCCACCAATAGGACCGCTTGATTTTCAAAGCTTAGATTGCTAGATGTTAGATCAAGCGCTCTCATTGGTGTGTTTGACTCACACCCGTAGCTTAGTAACGTAGCACTGTAGCTTAGCATTAGCTTCACGCATCGTCGTGACTCAGGTTACAGCAACACGTCTTTGCTACGCCTTCATAGGTTCTATAATACAAGGTGTCGTCGCGATGGATTTATTTATTGTTTCAGCCTTAAAACTGAAGTGTGTCTACTTATTACTAAACACAAAATAATAAGTATCGTGTCACCACTACACAATCCATGAGATTCTAGTAGGTACATACCTACTTACGGACTTATGTCCTTATCGTATATAAGTAACTCGATAAGGTGGTAAGTTGAGAGAAACCCACGCGTTGAAGAACAAAAGCTCTCGTCTTGCAAATAGTTGTGGGAGGGCTCAGTGTGCTCTAGACAATATTGACTCTTCGACTCTATGCGAGGCTAGACTAGGGTTGATAGCTCTGGTTTATGCACTTAAATGCAAGGTACGAAGTAAACCAAGTTTCACGTGAATGGTGGTCTTGAAATGTTTAAATATCATATGTATTTGCTTGCACGAATGCTGCTTAATAAGTTTGCTTCAGTAACATCGTTCCTATAAAGAAGAATTAGCAAATAATTCTAAGCCTTATATTTACTGCACTGCAAATATACTTCCTAACTTTTTACTAGATTTTTGTGCGTTGACAACCCTAATCATACAACTAATCTCTTAGAGCATGTTTTCTCTAGCGATTGAGGGTTTGACATGTCTGTGAAAACTTTCCGTTATTCAAATAGAATTTCCATAGTCTACAGACAATATTTTACCCGTAGAGTGTAGACCTTATTTGAATATAGCTGACAAAACATAGAAAGAGAATCGATCAAATTGAAAACCTGATCGTGCAATTTTTGACATATATATGTATTAACTAACACATAATCGCGGCTTTGTTTGCGTCAAATGTAAGCCGTGTTCTAGATACATTTTATTAACATTTTCTGTTAATGTTCTCAATAAGGGTAAGTATGAAACAATAGTCTATACTAGGTTTAGACTCCGGCTTCCCATTCGGGTGGTCGGGAGTTTGATCCCCGGACAAAGCACCTCTAACTTTTCGAACGTACGAATATGTGCTTTTTAAGAAATTAAATAGCACGTTCTGGGAGAAATCACCGCGAGGAAACTTGCATGCTTGAGAATTTTTCATGCAGATATTCTCAAAGGTGTGTGATGTTTGCAAATTCGCAATTGGCCAGCGCAGTGGACTTTGGTCAAACCCTTCTCATTCTGAGAGGAGACTTGTGCTCAGTAGTGACAGTGAGCCACATAATAATTAAACTGAATTTGTAACACTAAGGAGCGCTCATGTAATTTATCTCAATATACTCAGATATTTTTTGAAGTGAAAACTTCTTTAGCCGCGTTAAGCACTCTTTGGTAGGGGGTAAACTTGTGCATTCACGGCACCGTCACCGACATGCTCGCTCCGACATGCTCACGAACACCGACCAGTACCCTTACTCTGAGATTGATCGAATTTAAAATACGGTCTCACTAAGTGAGGTGAATCACATTTGCGTCAAACTAAAATGGACCCAAAAACTCTTGATTTAAAGCCACAAATTCAGTGCAACCGATTCAAATTTCGAAACGTATCGTTTGGAGCGCTAGCTGTGAATGCATACACGAAATTGAGCTCTAAATTAATAACATTAAGATTCATTTTAGTTTGATGCAAATGTAATTCACCTCACTTAGTGAGACCGTATTTTGAATTCGATCAATCTCAGAGTAAGGGTAATGCTCGGGGAAACCACATGCTCGCGTTGTTACGAAGACAAAAGAACTTAAATATAAATATAATACATTCGTAATTAAACTTTAATGCCTTAGCTAGGTTTATATTTTAATTTTTTTTTTTATTTAAAAAAAAACAATTCTAAATATTCGTTTTCACTTCTATCGGCAGTACCTATACTGCCAATTTTTTTAAAAATTCAATTTACTCCATAACAACTTTAATAAATTTAAGACACGCTCCTTAACAGCTTTAATAAAAAAATATTAAAGTTGTGAGTGGTCTTTTGATGCGGGTAATATTATGATTTACTCACGATTCATTATAATTACTCATGTAGTAACCTAGAATATTAACCCACTTGAGATTTAGTTTAATCATTGGGTCGCCTCGCTTTGATGTTCACTAGCGCTCCGCCATATTTGATGGAAATGTTATTACTTTACTGATATCTAATATCGAGCTTTGCGCACATCTCGAGCACTTTGTATGATTGAGTTTAACTTGTATTACCTAATTAATTCCATTAGGTTAATTATAGCGCTGACAGGTGTCACTTTTCCTAAACAAAGAGGGATATCAATAGCTTTTTATTTATTTTAAGAAATTCCACCCGTTGGCTTTATTATAAACAGATATATTGAATGCGGGGTGGCGTGAATCAAAATATTATGTAATGTTATGACGTGTCACATATATGAATTTTGAGCAGAAGTAATCCATACTAATATTATAAATGCGAAAGTTTGACCGTCTGTCTGCTACGCTTTCACGGCTAAACTACTAAACCGATTTTGATGAAATTTGGTACAGAGATAGGTCACATCCTGGGAAAGGATACTTTATTCCGGAAAATTGAAGAGTTCCCGCGGGAATCAAAAACATCAATCCACGTTGTTGAAGTCGCGGGCACCATCCAGTGGTTTAATAAAAAGCCCAGAAGTTTTTACACCTAAGTATTTACAACGTAGGTTTATTATTTTCAGCTATAAAAACATTTTATTTTGTGACATTGCCAAAGCCTAAAACCCTTACTAAAGTTAGTGAATAATACAATTTATTGTATTCAAGATTGATTTTATGGAGTGTTCTAAAAGCGAGAAAGTAGATTGCTACTTTTTTTTTATTTAATCGCGGCCGTGTAGGCTGCGTCTTTCTAATTAGGCACTTCACTGAACTCCAGTCATTTCAGTAGTTTTCTTAATTGCATTGTCACGTCTTGTTTGTGTTTTGTTGGACAAGCAAATTTAATGTTAGCGAAATCTTTTAACTGCAAGATTTTAGTCATGTAGATAATTGTACAGCAAAGTCAAAATAAGACTTATCAAGTTCGGAGCTTTGATTTTTCATCAAAGCATTTAATGTCTATCTTTATAAATATTAACTATCTATTTACTACGGTAGGTACACTAGTTGAAAATACAATGTCAGAAAAACTTACGCAGGTGCCTACAGTGACTGTACAAAGTGTCAATTCGGTCGAATGATACGCGGACGCTAAAGTAATAGACAGACGGACAAAATTGAAAGTATGTAGTAATGATAGCTAATCAAGATAAAACTAAACTTAACTAGATAAACTGAAATATTAAAGGTAGCCTTACAAAGACCTGTAAGTAAGTATTTCAATTTTGATCCTTAATAACTTACAAACCAGTTACCTCATTAAAAAATAAACCTATTTAAGCAACATTTTATTGTTTTCTTATGAAAAGGTGAAAACAAACTCATCAAAAGGTAATTAGCCCAGAAAAAGTAATTAAAATACATATTTTAACAAAATCTTTTTTACTTTTAAAATTTAACGAAATACAAATAAAAGTGTTTACTTTGAAAATTAACTTAATTTGCGATTTCCTCTTCGAAACATTTCCATAATAAATATTGTAATGGCAATTTTGAGCTTAGTAAAATATTTGTAAAAGCATCTTTACGAACTGAACTTCAGAGAACTCTGAATAAAACCTTTTCATTAGCGACTAATGGGATTTAGAAATAATTTGGCAGAAATTTTGGTTTTTAGGGTTCTTTTGAAAAAATTATATCACAAATTGAAACTTTTTCCTCGTTTTAGTTTTCGGTCGTTAATGGGGTTGGGTGTTTACACCAACTGGCTTTGTGTCCGTTTCGTAACTTAGTTGTTTATTCTATACCTAATCTTTTCTTATTTTAGCTCAGGTCAGTATGATGAGATTACAAAACGTAGATAAATGGGTCCTTTTATGTCCAGAGCTATATCAAAGAATACTTTTATCTTTCATCGTAAGCTTTTGCTTTGTAAGCTTTTAATATAGTATCAAGCCTTCGCTGTTTCTTTCTCTGCATGTTTTTGATATTCGCCAGAATATGACGTGAACTACGCCACCTGAATAAAATTCCATTTATAGGAAACACATGTTTCTTTATAAAAATACCTTTCTATCGAGGAAAGCTTTTAGTGGAATCACGGTGTTGCGTGTTCCGCATAATAATCGCGGCATAGTTACTTAATAACGTAAGGTACATAGATGTTCGGCAATACAAGTCATTTTTCCGTAGCGGAAAATCGCTTTCAGTACATTTTTGTTAATAAAAAAATCTTTGACACAACCATTTTAATTTTTAATATCTTTATATTCATATTAGCTTTTGCCCACGACTTTAACCGCGCGGACTATTCAAATTTCAAACCCATAATTTACATCCTGAAATTCAACCTGGGGGTTGAATTTTCAAAAATCCTCTCTTAACGGATTTCAACGTCATTATACTATATATAGCTCGATTACCACTCACTCACTCACTCATTGACATAATTGTTCTCCTAGAAAGAGACAGAAAACGATATAATGATGTAGGGGAGATGTATTCGGGTGCGGGATTCGAGTGGGGAAAAATTATGACATTTCGGAAAAACAAGATGGCGGCCGACGTGATTCTTGTAACTCTTTTGTTTTCCAACCGATTTCGTTACAACTCGCAATTATTGAAGAAATTAGGAAACGATCAATAGAAAAAGTGGAAAAAATTGGAAAAACAAGATGGCGGCCGAGCTGTAGTGCTTTAAAATTTTTGATTTTTCGACCCCGAACCGCGGCGCCGCAGATCCGAAACGGCGTGGGCGAGCATGATATTTTTTTCTTTTTTCGACTACAATTATCCTGTATTTTGACAGAACGGGAGTGGTTTTTAAAAATTCAAGATGGCGGCTGTCGCGGCGGCCTTTTTGTTTGAGGTACGAAAAAACGCAATTTTAAAATTCAAATTTCTCACAGTTGGCAACGTCGGAGCGTTTCGACTTCTACGGGGCGATTGTGTGCACAGACTCGAGGTATGGATTGGCGAAAAAAAATTACCCCATTTCTCGGGAAATTTTCAAGATTTACCCCAAAAATTAAAAAATCGAAATACGCACTTTTTGCAAAATTTGAGTACGAGAATCCACGTGTCTCACTTGTACGAATGACATTTGGGTATTTTCGTCGCCGAGGTCTGGCAACACTGGAATTTATCAAAGTAAAAGTGATTTTCGACATGGTCTTTTTTCAGGGGGGATCATTTCGGCTGGGTGCGAGCGAGATGAAAAATTTTAACGTCATCAGGAGCGGTATATCCTGTAGTTTACGGGAAAATTATGAAACTATGTAAAATGTGTCTGTGCAACGAGGTAGCGGCCATTTTGTATTCTTTTTGTGTTTTTGAAAATTTCGAACACGTTTTTGAAGCAGTTGGCAACATTTGGGAAAGATGACATGTATAAATCGATTGTGTAACTCGACCAGCGGTATCGAGATATCTAAACAGTGTTGCCACATTTGGGGTAGTTTTCGAGATTTTCCCAAAAATGTCCTTCTGTAAAATTTTGTATGAAAAATTTTTTTTTCACTGATGGCTTCGTATACACGTCAGAAAATTAAACTTGAACAAAAATATGGAGACAGCTGATGATTGAGGATTTCGGAGACGGGTAAAGAGCACAGCCGAGGTATTGAAAATAGGTGGGGGGTGCTCGACCAAATGTCATTCGAAACTTCATCCAAAAGACAATGAGCTGAAAAAAAATTCAAAATGGCGGATTTAAGATGGCCGCCATACAAATTTATTTGTTGTCCATCTCAGAAAGTATAAAAGATGAAAGAGTGGTTTCTCGGCCAAAGATGATCAGGACGAGAAGATCTATTTAGCGAAAAGAAAAAAAATTCAAGATGGCGGAATATTTTTTTTCATACCAAATTATATAGCGATTAGGACATACATAATTGTTCTCATAGAAAGAGACAGAAAACCATACAATGATGTACGGGAAATGTGTTCGGGTGTAGGATTCGAGTAGGGAAAAATTATGACATTTCCGAAAAACAAGATGGCGGCCGTAGTGCTTTTTGTAACTTTATTGTTTTCCAACCGATTTAGTTACAACTCACAATTATTGAAGAAATTAGGAAAAGATCAATAGAAAAAGTGGAAAAAATTGGAAAACCAAGATGGCGGCCGAGCTGTAGTGTTTTCAAATTTTTGATTTTTCGACCCCGAACCGCGGCACCACAGATCCGAAACGGAGTAGTTCATGTACTGGATATATGTTCGGGTGCGGGATAGGAGTAGGGAAAAATTATGACATTTCGGAAAATCAAGATGGCGGCCGAATTGCCGAAATAGACCGGTCGAAGCATTGAAGATAAGCGGGGGGTGCTAGACACAATGTCATTCGAAACTTCATCCAATAGACAAAGAGCTGAAAAAAAATTCAAAATGGCGGATTTAAGATGGCTGCCATACAAATTTATTTGGTGTACTTACCTATCTCCGAAAGTATAAAAGATGGAAGAGTGGTTTCTTGGCAAAAGATGATCAGGACGAGGAGGTCTATTTAGCGAAATAAAAAAAAATCCAAGATGGCGGAATATTTTTTTTCATACCATATTCATGGAATATGGCGATTAGGAACTATAAAAGACGTCATTGTTCTCCTAGAAAGAGACAGAAAACGATACAATGATGTACGAGAGATGTATTCGGGTGCGGGATCCAAATAGGGAAAATTTATGACATTTCGGAAAAACAATCTGGCGGCCAACGTGATTCTTGAAACTCTTTTGTTTTCTAACCGATTTCGGTACAACTCGCAATTATTGAAGATATTTGTAAACGATAAATAGAAAAAGTGGAAAAAATTGGAAAAACAAGATGGCGGCCGAGCTGTAGTGGTTTCAAATTTTTGATTTTTCGACCCCGAACCGTGGCGCCACAGATCCGAAACGGCGTGGTCGAGCATAGGGTTTTTTTCTTTTTTCGCCTACAATTATCCTGTTTTTTGACAAAATGGGAGTGGTTTTTAAAAATTCAAGATGGTGGCTGTAGCGGAGGCCGTTCGGTTTGAGGTACGAAAAACCGCAATTTTAAAATTTAAATTTCTCATAGTTGGCAACGTCGGATCGTTTCGACTTCTACGGGGCGATTGTGTGTACAAACTCGAGGTATGGATTGGGGAAAAAAATTACTCCATTTCTCGAGAAATTTTCATGATTTACCCCAAAAATAAAAAAATAGTAATACGAATTTTTTGCAAAATTCGAGTACGAGCACAACCACGCGTCTCACTTGTACGAATGACATTTGGGTATTTTCGCCGCCGAGGTCTGGCAGCACTGGAATTTATTAAGGTAAAAGTAATTTTCGACATGGTCTATTTTCAGAGGAGATGAAAAATTAAAATGTCATCAGGAGTGGCATATCCTGTAGTTCACGGGAAAATTATAAAACTATGTAAAATGTTTCTGTGAAACGAGGTGGCGGCCATTTTGTATTCTTTTTGTGTTTTTGAAAATTTCGATCACGTTTTTGAGGCAGTTGGCAACATTTGGGAAAGTTGACATGTATGGATCGATTGTGTGATGCGACTGGCAGTATCGAGATATCTAAACAGTGTTGCCACATTTGGGGTAGTTTCGAGATTTTCCCCAAAAATTTCCTGTTGTAAAATTTTGTATGAATATTTTTTTTTCACTGATGGCTTCGTATACAAGTCAAAAAATTAAACTTGTAGAAAAATATAGAGACAGCTGATGTTTGAGGATTTCGGAGACCGGTAAAGAGCACGGCCAAGGTATTAAAGATAGGTGGGGGTGCTCGAACAAATGTCACTCGAAACCTCATCCAATTGGCGATGAGTTAAAAAAAACTCCAAAATGGTGGATTCAAGATGGCCGCTATACAAATTTCGTCAGTGTCTATCTCGGAGAGTATAAGAGATGGAAGTGTGGTTTCTTGGCACGAGATGTTCAGAGCAAGGAGGTCTATTTAGCGAAATGAAAACAATTTCAAGATGGCGGAATATTTTTTTTCATACCAAATTATATTATTATTATGGCGATTAGGACTCAATGACATAATTTATTGTTCTCCTAGAAAGAGCCAGAAAACGATACAGTGATGTGAGGCAGATGTGTTCGGCGGCCGAGCTGTAGTGTTTTCAATTTTTTGATTTTTCGACCCCGAATCGCGGTGCCACAGATCATGCCATACAAATTTATATTTTGGTGTCTGTCTATCTCAGAAAGTAAGTTGGATGAGTGGTTTCTTGGCAAAAGATGATCAGCCCCCCGATTATGTACGAATGTTCGATCAAATGGTAAAGGTTCAGCGTCAAAGTAATATAAACCATAAATGCATTGAATTAGAGCTCAATTTCGTCTATCCATTCTTATACGTTTGAATATCGTACATACCTAAACGTATAAGATTGGGTACACGAAATTGAGCTCTAATTTAATGCGGTTATGGTTTATTTACTTTGTCGCAGAACTTTAACTATTTCATCGGCCATTCTAACATGATTGAAGCTGGACCTGAAGGTCTAATTGATGAACAGGAAAAAAATTCAAGATGGCGGAATTTATTTTTCCAAAATTTTTCAACATTTTGATACAGTTCCGTTTTACCCACGACGGGGCTCCTTGAGATTACAAAACAGGAAACTGATACCAAAGTTTTAACAAATCAGCGCCATTTTGAAATTATTTGTTAATTTACCGATTTCGTTCAAAACCGATATCTGAGGATCCCTGGGATTACAAAACAGGAAACTGATACCAAAGCTTAAAAAAATCTGCGCTATTTTGAAATCCTTTGTTTATTGACCGATTTCGTTCAAAATCGATATTTAAGGCTCCCTGGGATTACAAAACAGGAAACTGGTACCAAAATTTTAAAAAATCAGCGCCATTTTGAAAATTTTTGTTAATTTACCGATTTCGTTCAAAACCGATATCTGAGGATCTCTGGGATTACAAAACAGGAAACTGGTAACAAAATTTTAAAAAATCAGCGCCATTTTGAAATTCTTTGTTAATTGTCCGATTTCGTTCAAAATCGATATTAAGGGCTTTCTTGGATCACGATACAGGAAACTGATACCAAAGTTTTAAAAAATCAGCGCCATTTTGAAATTATTTATACAATTGACCGATTTCGTTCAAAGTCGATATTTAGGGCTCCCTGGGATTACAAAACAGGAAAATGGCACCAGAATTATAAAAAATCAGCGCCATTTTGAAATTATTTGTTAATTGACCGATTTCGTTCAAAATCGATATTTAGGACTCCCTGGGATCCTGGGGAAAACAGGAACCTGATAAGTACCAAAGTTTTAAAAAATCAGCGCCATTTTGAAATTCTTGGTTAATTTATCGATTTCGTTCAAAAGCGATATTGAGGACTCCCTGGGATCACAAAACAGGAAACTGATACCAAAGTTTTAAAAAATCAGCGCCATTTTGAAATTCTTGGTTAATTTACCGATTTCGTTCAAAATCGATATTTAGGGCTACCTGGGATTACAAAACGAAACTGATACCAAAGTTTTAAAAAATCAGCGCCATTCTGAAATTCTTTGTTAATTGGCCGATTTCGTACAAAATCGATATTTAGGGCTAACCACATCTCGTGAGCTGCTTTAGCAGCTCGCGCACAGAGCGAAACACTAGTTAATATATATATAGCTGCTCGTGCTGATTCACTCATTGATCACCTCTCCTGTAAAATTTTGTATGAAAATATTTTTTTTCACTCATCGTTTCGTATAGAGGACAAAAATTCATTCAGAGGCAAAATACGGAGAGAGCTGATGATTGAGGATTTCGAAGACGGATGAAGAGCACCAGCCAGGGTATCGAAGATAGGTGGGGGGTGCTCGACCAAATGTCACTCGAAACTTCATCCAATTGACAGTGAGCTGAAAAAAAATTCAAAATGGCGGATTTAAGATGGCCGCCACACAAATTTCGACGGTGTCTATCTCGGAGAGTATAAAAGATGGAAGAGTGGTTTCTTGGCAAAAGATGATCAGGACATGAGGGTCTACTTGATGAACAGGAAAAAAATGCAAGATGGCGGAATTTATTTTTCCATAGAAAAGGGTATTGAAGATAGGTGGGGGGTGCTCGACCAAATGTCACTCGAAACTTCATCCAATTGACAGTGAGCTGAAAAAAAATTCAAAATGGCGGATTTAAGTTGGCCGCCATACAAATTTCGTCGGTGTCTATCACGGAGAGTATAAAAGATGGAAGAGTGGTTTCTTGGCAAAAGATGATCGGGACATGAAGGTCTACTTGATGAACAGGAAAAAAAATTCAAGATGGCGGAATTTATTTTTCCATAGAAAATGCAAGAAACTATGCAAGACTTTGATGCGGTTCCTTTTCAAAATTTGTTTTTAAAGAAGAAAATATATGGAGAGCGAAGATGATCGAGGGTTTGAAAGATGGGTGAGGAGCCCGGCCAGAGTATTAAAGATAGGTGGGGGCTCCTCAAATAAAAAATACTCGAAACCTCATCCAATTTGTAGTGAGCTGAAAAAAAATCCAAAATGGTGGATTAAAGATGGCGGCTATACAAATTTCATAGGTGTCTATTTCAGAAAGTATACTAGATAGAAGAGTGGAAGTAGGAAATATGCATGACTTTGATATGGTTTTTTTACAAGATTTGTTCTGTATGGAAGAATTGTCGGTTTGCCGTTAGAAAAGCCAAGATGGCAAAGTTCAATGGCACGCAAAGGTACCCGATCGTCAGCGGTATAATATTGATATTAATCAACTAAGGAAGGTTTCTTTGTGTTTTTACATCAACGCGGTCACTGTATGCATGTCTGGAAAGTTTTTTACATTTAAAGGCCCTTTTAGATTCTTAAGGGGGTCTCTGTTTTATGTTTTCTTATGAGATTTTTTTTACGTCTGTCGGACGCTTGGCACTCTGGCGCTTCCACTGTGCTCGCTAGCATAACAGTGTGTTGTTTACTTCAGAACACGTATGCAGTAAACACAAGGATAGAAGGAGAGCAAGTAAGTAGACAGTGGGCCACGCGGTCTACTACGCGGTCCGCTAGCGGGCCGCGCACCCACGCGCCCTACTAGTTAATATATATATAGCTGCTCGTGCTGACTGACTGACTGATTGATCACCTCTCCTGTAAAATTTTGTATGAAAAATTTTTTTTTCACTCATCGTTTCGTATAGAAGACAAAAATTCATGGGGAGGAAAAATACGAAGAGAGCTGATGATTGAGGATTTCGAAGACGGATGAAGAGCACCAGCCAGGGTATCGAAGATAGGTGGGGGGTGCTCGACCAAATGTCACTCGAAACTTCATCCGATTGACAGTGAGCGGAAAAAAAATTCAAAATGGCGGATTTAAGATGGCCGCCATACAAATTTCGTCGGTGTCTATCTCGGAGAGTATAAAAGATGGAAGAGTGGTTTCTTGGCAAAAGATGATCAGGACATGAGGGTCTACTTGATGAACAGGAAAAAAATTCAAGATGGCGGAATTTATTTTTCCATAGAAAAGGGTATTGAAGATAGGTGGGGGGTGCTCGACCAAATGTCACTCGAAACTTCATCTAATTGACAGTGAGCTGAAAAAAAATTCAAAATGGCGGATTTAAGATGGCCGCCATACAAATTTCGTCGATGTCTATCACGGAGAGTATAAAAGATGGAAGAGTGGTTTCTTGGCAAAAGATGATCAGGACATGAGGGTCTACTTGATGAACAGGAAAAAAATTCAAGATAGCGGAATTTATTTTCCATAGAAAATGTATGGCGAATATTGAAGAGGCTACAATTAGTGTAGAAATATGCAAGACTACGGTTCCTTTTCAAGATTTATTTTTATGGAAGAAATCTCATTTTGACGAATGGTTCGGAGAAAAAAATATGGAGAGAGATGATGATCGAAGGTTCGGATGATGGGTGAGGAGCACGGTCAGGGTATTAAAGACAGGTACCTACTTAGGGGCTGCTCAAACAAAAAGGGAGGGGCGGGGGGTTGGTGGTCTTTGTTTTATGTTTTTCCTTTATGAGAATTTTCTTTTACGTCGGACGCTTGGCGTGCTGGCGCTTCCACTGTGCTCACTAGCATAGCAGTGTGTTGTTCAGATCAGAACACGTAGACAGTAAACCAGCTGCCCGATTATGTAAGAATTGTCGATGAAATCGTAAAAGTTCGGCGTCAAAGTAAAATAAACCATAACAGCATTGAATTAGAGCTCAATTTCGTGTTTCGAAATTGAGCTCTAATTTAATGCTGTTGTGATTTATTTTACTTTGACGCCGAACTTTGACGATTTGATCGGCCATTCTTACATAATCGGGGGCCAGGATAGTAGGACAGCGAGTAAGTAGACAGTGGACCACGCGGTCCACTACGCGGTCCGCTAGCGGGCCGCGCACCCACGCGCCATACTAGTTAATATATATATAGCTGCTCGTGCTGATTCACTGATTGATCACCTCTCCTGTAAAATTTTGTATGAACATTTTTTTTTTCACTCATCGTTTCGTATAGAAGACAAAAATTCATTAAGAGGAAAAATACGGAGAGAGCTGATGATTGAGGTTTTCGAAGACGGATGAAGAGCACCAGCCAGGGTATCGAAGATAGGTGGGGGGTGCTCGACCAAATGTCACTCGAAACTTCATCCAATTGGCGGTAGTTGAAAAAAAATTTCAAAATGGCGGATTTAAGATGGCCGCCATACAAATTTCGACGGTGTCTATCTCGGAGAGTATAAAAGATGGAAGAGTGGTTTCGTGGCAAAAGATGATCAGGACATGAGGGTCTACTTGATGAACAGGAAAAAAACTCAAGATGGCGGAATTTATTTTTCCATAGAAAAGGGTATTGAAGATAGGTGGGGGGTGCTCGACCAAATGTCACTCGAAACATCATCCAATTGACAGTGAGCTGAAAAAAAATTCAAAATGGCGGATTTAAGATGGCCGCCATACAAATTTCGTTGATGTCTATCACGGAGAGTATAAAAGATGGAAGAGTGGTTTCGCGGCAAAAGATGATCGGGACATGAAGGTCTACTTGATGAACAGGAAAACAATTCAAGATGGCGGAATTTATTTTTCCATAGTTAATGTATGGCGAATATTGAAGAGGCTACGGTTCCTTTCCAAGATTTGTTTTTATGCAAGAAATCTCATTTTGACGAATGGTTCGTAGAAAAAAATATGGAGAGAGATGATGATCGAAGGTTCGGATGATGGGTGAGGAGGTGCGGTCAGGGTATTAAAGATAGGTACCTACTTAGGGGCTGCTCAACAAAAAGGGAGGGGCGGGGGGTTGGTGGTCTTTGTTTTATGTTTTTCCTTTACGAGAATTTTCTTTTACGTCGGACGCTTGGCGTGCTGGCGCTTCCACTGTGCTCACTAGCATAGCAGTGAGTTGTTCAGATCAGAACACGTAGACAGTAAACAAGCTGCCGATTATGTAAGAATTGTCGATTAAATCGTAAAAGTTCGGCGTCAAAGTAAAATAAACCATAACAGCATTGAATTAGAGCTCAATTTCGTGTTTCGAAATTGAGCTCTAATTTAATGTTGTTATGGTTTATTTTACTTTGACGCTGAACTTTGACGATTTGATCGGCCATTCTGACATAATCGGGGGGCAGGATAGTAGGACAGCGAGTAAGTAGACAGTGGGCCACGCGGTCCACCACGCGGTCCGCTAGCGGGCCGCGCACCCACGCGCCATACTAGTTAATATATATATAGCTGCTCGTGCTGACTGACTGACTCATTGATCACCTCTCCTGTAAAATTTTGTATGAAAAATTTTTTTTTCACTCATCGTTTCGTATAAAAGACAAAAATTCATTCGGAGGAAAAATACGGAGAGGGCTGATGATTGAGGATTTCGAAGACGGATGAAGAGCGCCGGCCAGGGTATCGAAGATAGGTGGGGGGTGCTCGACCAAATGTCACTCGAAACTTCATCCAATTGGCGGTAGTTGAAAAAAAATTTCAAAATGGCGGATTTAAGATGGCCGCCATACAAATTTCGACGGTGTCTATCTCGGAGAGTATAAAAGATGGAAGAGTGGTTTCTTGGCAAAAGATGATCAGGACATGAGGGTCTACTTGATGAACAGGAAAAAAACTCAAGATGGCGGAATTTATTTTTCCATAGAAAAGGGTATTGAAGATAGGTGGGGGGTGCTCGACCAAATGTCACTCGAAACATCATCCAATTGACAGTGAGCTGAAAAAAAATTCAAAATGGCGGATTTAAGATGGCCGCCATACAAATTTCGTCGATGTCTATCTCGGAGAGTATAAAAGATGGAAGAGTGGTTTCTTGGCAAAAGATGATCAGAACATGAAGGTCTACTTGGTGAACAGGAAAAAAATTCAAGATGGCGGAATTTATTTTCCATATAAAATGTACCTATGGCGAATATTGAAGAGGCTACAAGTGTAGAACTATGCAAGACTACGGTTCCTTTTCAAGATTTGTTTTTATGGAAGAAATCTCATTTTGACAAAAATATGGAGAGAGATGATGATCGAAGGTTCGGATGACGGGTGAGGAGCACGGTCAGGGTATTAAAGACAGGTACCTACTTAGGGGCTGCTCAAACAAAAAGGGAGGGGCGGGGTGTTGGTGGTATTTGTTTTATGTTTTTCCTTTATGAGAATTTTCTTTTACGTCGGACGCTTGGCGTGCTGGCGCTTCCACTGTGCTCACTAGCATAGCAGTGTGTTGTTCAGATCAGAACACGTAGACAGTAAACCAGCTGCCCGATTATGTAAGAATTGTCGATGAAATCGTAAAAGTTCGGCGTCAAAGTAAAATAAACCATAACAGCATTGAATTAGAGCTCAATTTCGTGTTTCGAAATTGAGCTCTAATTTAATGCTGTTGTGGTTTATTTTACTTTGACGCCGAACTTTTACGATTTGATCGGCCATTCTTACATAATCGGGAGGCAGGACAGTAGGACAGCGAGTAAGTAGACAGTGGTCCACGCGGTCCACTACGCGGTCCGCTGCAGCGGGCCGCGCAACCACGCGCCATACTAGTTAATATATATATAGCTGCTCGTACTGATTCACTCATTGATCACCTCTCCTGTAAAATTTTGTATGAAAATATTTTTTTTCACTCATCGTTTCGTATAGAAGACAAAAATTCATTCAGAGGCAAAATACGGAGAGAGCTGATGATTGAGGATTTCGAAGACGGATGAAGAGCACCAGCCAGGGTATCGAAGATAGGTGGGGGGTGCTCGACCAAATGTCACTCGAAACTTCATCCAATTGACAGTGAGCTGAAAAAAAATTCAAAATGGCGGATTTAAGATGGCCGCCATACGAATTTCGTCGATGTCTATCACGGAGAGTATAAAAGATGGAAGAGTGGTTTCTTGGCAAAAGATGATCGGGACATGAAGGTCTACTTGATGAACAGGAAAAAAATTCAAGATGGCGGAATTTATTTTTCCATAGAAAATGTATGGCGAATATTGAAGAGGCTGCAATTAGTGTAGAAATATGCAAGACTACGGTTCCTTTTCAAGATTTATTTTTATGGAAGAATTCTCATTTTGACGAATGGTTCGGAGAAAAAATATGGAGAGAGATGATGATCGAAGGTTCGAATGATGGGTGAGGAGCACACTCAGGGTATTAAAGATAGGTAGGGGCTGCTCAAACAAAAAATACTCGAAACTTCATACAATTGGCAGTGTGCTGAAAAAAATGCAAAATGGCGAATTCAAGATGGCGGCTATCTCAGACAGTATAATTAAAGATGGAAGAGAGAGTGGTTTTTGGGTAGAAAATTATTAAAGCCTGAAAGTCTACTTGATGAGCAGAAAAATTAAGATGGCAGAATCTACGAACATTGAAGAGAGTAGAAGAAGTTAGGAAATATGAATGATTTTGATATGGTTTTTTACAAGATTTGTTCTTTATGGAAGAATTATTGTCGGTTTGCCATTTGCAGCCAGCCAGCTTTGTTTTGTTTTTTCCTTTATGAGAATTTTCTTTTACGTCGGACGCTTGGCGTGCTGATGTTTCCACTGTGCTCACTAGCATAGCAGTGTTGTTCAGTTTTTTTTTTTTATCCACTACAAGTTAGCCCTTGACTGCGATCTCACCTGATGGTAAGTGATGATGCAGTCTAAGATGGTAGCGGGCTAACCTGTTAGGGGCATGGCAGTTTTATTAAACCCATACCCCTATTCGGTTTCTACACGGCATCGTACCGGAACGCTTAATCGCTTGGCGGCACGTCTTTGCCGGTAGGGTGGTAACTAGCCATGGCTGAAGCCTCCCACCAGGCCAGACCAGGGAAATTCAGAAATTATAAATTTTCCAAACCCTGCCGGGGATCGAACCCGGGACCTCCGCACGTTAATTCAACAGCGCTCAACACTGCGCCACGGAGGTCGTCAAACACGTAGACAGTAAACCAGGATATTAGGACAGCGAGTAAGTAGACAGTGGATCACAGTGGGCCACGCGGTCCACCACGCGGTCCGCTAGCGGGCCGCGCACCCACGCGCCATACTAGTAGCTGCTATAGCTGCATGCCAAATTTCAGCCCGATCCCTCCAGTGGTTTGAGCTGTGCATTGAAAGATCAGTCAGTCTGTCAGTCACCTTTTCCTTACTATATATTTAAATAAGTACAGGTATCATTTTACATACATTATTTTGCTAGTAATACATGCAAATACACAGTTTATGTAGTAGGTATTCAAACACATCTGTCTGTCTATCGTAGAACATTGATGAAAGTTTTGTAACCAGTATTGATCTATCATTTTCATTTCATTCTATTATGATTCATAATTATCATTAGTTGGACCCACTGCTGATCTAGGACTAAACCTTTAAGCAAGAACACCACCATACTCGATCCTCTTACTTCTTCAACCTCTCTCTTTCTGCATACTTTCAAAGGAACTAAATTAATTACCCCACGCTAAGCTGACAGCTACATAATATATATCCACCACCACTACTACAGCCCATTAACGTCCCACTGCTGGGCATAGGCCTCCGTTCTCATAGGAGAGAGGGAATTAGAGCTAATATTATATTATTATATCTGTACTATTAATAGCATAAGTCTTCCCCAGGGCCATCGGTTATTGTAACATACTTTGTCTAATATAATTATTATCAGCCTGTAATTAGGTTAAACTTTATAATCGGTAGGTGAAATTTCGCTTTAAATTTATATAATGCTTTAACTAGTTAACTAATTGGTTACGTAATATTTTATTCTAGAATTTCACCCGACATATGCGAGTTCCCTCACGATGTAATCCTTTACTTAAGAACAAGCGTCAACAGGAACAGTTGCAAGCAATTAGGATTAGAGGATTTTGGAGAAAGCTTATAAACTATCCAGGCTCAGTCATTCACCTATTCTAGAGGCCTAGATATCTAGATCGATAGATCACGAGCATATCTATTAGCGTGTCGTATCAATATTGTATTTCGTGATTCGTAACTTTGTGTTTTTATTGCATTTCATGTTTGGTAACTTTTCTATGTACTTAATAGTAGATTATTAACCAAGGGGATAAAGCAGTGTCTTCTGTCGCGGGTGACGATTTAAATCGCGTGCGTAATGAAGGACTCGAGGTTTACTCCCGAGCGTAGCGAGGGTGTTAAAAACTTAAATCACGAGCGAAGCGAGGGATTTAAGACGAGTCCTGAGTGTAGCGAGGGATTTAAGTTCACCCAAGACTAAGACAGCTTTATCACCGAGGAAAATACTCTACTTTTCGTACCATTTGCGAAAAAATTAACACAATAATAATATGAGATAAGCATTTATTAAAAATAATGACAATTAAAAGTAAAAGTTAACATTCGAAACATTGGTCCTTCATAAGTTTTTAAATAATTTTCCTTGGATTTTGTTGGAAGCAAATTATTTATAATTGCGGCAGCATTTGCACTGATGGAATCCGACAATTCACTGTCACTGTCGCTTTGATTTAACATCGTAACGTATTTTTAGAACATTAACTTATTTATAAAAATAAATTAAAATAAACTTAACGTTTATGTATTTGAAGAAAACAAAAACGCAGCAAATTCCTAGACTAATATTTTTTTGTCGGAAAAGCAAAGGCATCAAGCTCATACGGCCTCGTCGGTTTTCGTCATTTTATTTAATAATCATAACTGCATAATAAATGCGTATTCCTTTTTCAAAAAGATGTATAAAGCTTTATATACAAACTCAATGGTGTAAACACAGATGTAGTTCAGTATAAATTTCGGTAAGTAAGTATTCCAAATTTAAATCACATTCTCCCCCTAGAGGATGAATGAAATTCAGTACAATTTTCTTTCCCTGTTTCTATCAGATTAAAAATGACTATTGTTGTGTTCGCTTTTTGTGGCATAAAATGTCACTTTTTTGAGCAAGTGGTACGAAAAGGATATTTTTGCGTGTTCTTTCCGTCATAACAATTTACGGTTTACATTAAACTAATTACGTGGCATTTTTAAAATATTAGGTTATTAGCGTTGGCGTGAAACTACACACGCAAAGAAACAATCTTATGTAATCTAAGTGAAATATTGTATTAAGGAGTTGTTTTATCAGCCAACTTAACAATTGATTGTAACACTTATTTATTAATCAAATATTTTTTTAAATATTTTTTGTCTGAAACAGACTCAGACTGTGTCAAGAAAAAACCTTCCATAAACCAATAACCTTCTAAATTTATTAAATACCTACATAACTTTATCACTATCCTGGTTTTTGAAGTAAACAGTGAAATTAATATTTAATAATGTCGGCAGGCAAACCTAGTCGTTTTTATTTGTCGTTTGCTAGGAAAATGAGCAATATGCGTGGCTTTTCAGATACACATGATTTGTACTAGTGCGAGAAGCTGTCTTCTAATATAATACAGTCGTCGCAAATCTTCTGGTCCAATTAAATATATATATATATTTAACTAGCTGACGCCCGCGACTTCGTCCGCGTGGTTTAAGATTTTCCCGCTTTTCTGTTGAAATTTTTCCTGAATTTTCTTTGCTATAAACCTCACGGAGCCCGAGACCTTTCCAACGAATGCAAAACCGTGGAAATCGGTTCGTGCGTTCTGGAGTTATAGCGTCAGGAAGGAAAACCCGACTTATTTTTATATAGTAGATATTATGAAATTTTCTGCGATCCAATTTGTATTTTCTCTCTCTTGACATTTCGCTGCGCAAAACACGCTAATGTCTCTGTAGATATAATTACTAAATGAAATTTTAAGCGCACTGTAGGTACTGTATTCGTAAGTATACTCATACGAAATATGAAGTTTGTTTCACGACTGTTTCACCTACATATTCAAAGACAAAATGTATGTTTATTTCAAATGTAAGTACATTTAGAAAATTACAAGTCCGTGACGGAGTTCCTGCATTCTCAGTTTACGAATTCGTAATGACTTTAAAGTTTAAATTGACGCTCCACGCTGCAACTAATCAGCGGCAGCGTTTGAAAGTTTCTTTGAACGAAGTAATTTTATACGGCGGCGTGTGTTTGCCGTAATTGTTTTAATTTAAAGGGGTCTTGTTTCAGTAATGTACAGAGGAAGTAATAATTGTAATTCATTTGACTACTATCACGGGTTCCTCAGCTCCAGTCAAGACTGGCACAGAATATTAATATTACAGGGTCCTCCTCAACTGTGTTAAGTGATTACCGCCGCCCATGAACATATGCTACTCCAGAAGAACCGTCAATGATAGGTTAATTAGGAAATGACTGATTAGAAAGATGAAGATTAAGAATACATTAGTAATAAGGACAATTATAGCTTTTATTTACCTATTGTGACACTGCAGAGTATAATTATATGCTTGAATGCAATGATTGTGATTGATACATAGATATTATCAGGTAGTCCCTATTTCGTAATAGGGACCCCGTATTCCATTTTATTCATATAATGTTAATGACTTTTCAGAATCACCAATTAACCCTTTATATTACACTAGCTGATGCCCGCGACTTCGTCCGCGTGGATCGAGGCTTTTCGGTTCCCGCGGGAACTCCTTAATTTTCCGGCATAAAAAGTAGCCTATGTGTTATTCCAGACTATGATCTATCTCTGTGCCAAATTTCATCCAGATCCGTTCAGCCGTTGGGGCGTGATTGAGTAACAAACATCCACACATCCATACATCCATACATCCATCCAAACTTTCGCATTTTATAATATTTATTTGATTACACATTGCACGTTTTACGTGACACTTAATAATTACGCTGTTGGTGACAATCGACGTGGTGTAACTTTAACCCAATATAAAATAGGAATATTTTGAGGCAAAGGTAACTTTTGCTGATAGTTACTGGATATTCTATTTTAATGTAAATAATACAAAATAGAACGTACGTATCTCGCGCGGGTGCAAATCCCACAAATACATTGACAAATAAATAATTTGTCAATGTATTTTTTTTGGTTTGGTACAAAATTATACCCAAATCATGCCTGCATCGAAATAGAACTAAAATTATACATTAATGCATGCATGTCATCAAGTCAGGTTTGCTCACTTGACAAAATCGCAATCGTGGTCAATTTGCCCGCTTAAATTAATTTTCAATAGCACTATTTAGTACAAGGAACGGTTCGTTCTAAATGCCGTTCGTTTTACCTGGTGGGAGGCTTCGGCCGTGGCTAGTTACCACCCTACCAGCAAAGACGTGCCGCCAAGCGATTTAGCGTTCCGGTACGATGCTGCGTAGAAACCGAATAGGGGTTTGGGTTAAATATAACTGCCATGCCCCTAACAAGTTAGCCCGCTACCATCTTAGACTGCATCTTCACTTACCATCAGGTGAGATCGCAGTCAAGGGCTAACTTGTAGAGGATAAAAAAAAAACAAATGTACAGCCATTTCAAACGAATCGTACCATCTACTTTCGTACCTCTACGTCACAAAACAACAAAACTCGATAGTCACTAATTGATTAATGTTGAGTCCAACTCCAGCAATTAAGAGCAGCGCGGCTGAAACTTGATCGCCCTTTTCGAAGTTCACGTATTAATCCAGGGGTAACACAATGAAAACTTTATTCGAACTAAAGTTTAACCATTGCTTGAAGTGTTGAACACCACTTCGGCATCCTTAATAGCGGTTCGTACCCTGAAAGGTGGTCATAAACAGGAAAGTTTTTCGGTAATTTTTGCTGCAACAGTGTAGCCACCAATTCTTTCACGTGTTAATTAGTCTCAAGATTTTCCGGCCCTGGGAGCACCAAAAATTCTTTGTAAACAATTATCCTGCTTACTACTGACGCCTATTATTATTTATTATATGCAGAGGGTTACCGAAGAATCCTCCACGTTCTGTGATATTTGCATCAAAAATAGCATATACCAGTCACAAGAAACGTATGAGAGTATAACATCAAAGACTTTTCATACATTAGGATTTCTTGCCAAGCAGTCACCGTGGCTGATAGCAGCCGGTAAAACAAACTTATTTTGTAATAAAATATCGAGGGAATCAGAGGTCCAATGCGGGTTGGCATGCTTTAACGACTATTATCATGTAAGTGATAGTAACCGGGACCGACGGCTGAACGTGCTCTCCGAGGCATGGGAGTGAAACACCGCCAACTTCCTAACTCCGGGCTAGTACTGAGAATTTAATTCTAGTCAAAAAAACCCCATACTCAATCCCCCTCTCCCCTATTCCCTCTTCCCTATCTCCTATGAGAGTGCAGGCCTGTGCCCAGCAGTAGGACGTTAAATGGGTTGTAGTGGAAATTTAACTAGTGTCTTAAGTAGGTACTTTAAAATCGTACAAGTAGACCTTGTAGCATTTTATATGTAGATTTTTAGGGTTCCGTAGCCAAATTTGGCAAAAACGGAACCGGTTATAGATTATAGATAGATTCGTCATGTCTGTCTATCTGTCTGTCTGTCTGTCCGTCCGTATGTCACAGCCACTTTTTTCCGAAACTATAAGAACTATACTGTTGAAACTTGGTAAGTAGATGTATTCTGTGAACCGCATTAAGATTTTCTTACAAAAATAGAAAAAAAACAATAAATTTTGGGGGTTCCCCATACTTAGAACTGAAACTCAAAAATTTTTTTTTCATCTAACCCATACGTGTGGGGTATTTATGGATAGGTCTTCAAAAATGATATTGAGGTTTGTAATATCATTTTTTTCTAAACTGAATAGTTTGCGCGAGAGACACTTCCAAAGTGGTAAAATGTGTGTCCCCCCCCCCCTGTGACTTCTAAAATAAGAGAATGATAAAACTAAAAAAAATATATGATGTACATTACCATGCAAACTTCCACCGAAAGTTGGTTTGAACGAGATCTAGTAAGTAGTTTTTTTTTAATAATTTAAAACTTACTACAGGTTTGTACGGAACCCTCGGTGCGCGAGTCCGACTCGCACTTGGCCGGTTTTTTATTGTAGCAGTAAAGTAAAATAAATTGAAATAATAGATAGGTATAAAGTGTGTTTTATGCCTAATAAATCCTGTATAAAAAAATGTTTCCATTCTCTTTTTAAGCACCTCTAAAGGCTAAAAATCGTCTTTTGTTTATAGTCCAATAAATTTCCTATTTGAGACACCTGCGTTTAATGGCGTCGCTTTGTTCAGATTAATAATTTCCAACGTTCTGGTTTTTATTAGCACAATTCACTCCAAATGAAATGGTTTGATGAATCACCTTGAAGTATTATTATAATAGCACCAAATCATAACATTAAGCAGTTTTAATTAGGCTATGCCCGCAACTTCGTCCGCGATGATTGAGGTTTTGAAAAAACCCTACCTCTTAATTAAATTTCGTCAAAATAGGTTAAACCAATGGGTCGTGAGAAGGGTATACACAGTCAGATGGATAAACAGATAGACAGACAAAAGACAGATACAATTTCGTACAGAAACTATACGTTAATATTTGATATTTGTTTTCTGTACTTTGAATCTTCAGTATATTTAATTGACCGAGCGAAGCGAAGGTCTCTGAGTCTACTTGAGTGAATTTGCACTTGTCCGTCCGTCCGTCCGTCCGTTCGTCCGTCCGTCTGTCAGAGCCTTATAACTTCTGCATTACTGAACGTAATTACTTCAAATTTAAATATAATATGTAAACCGATGGCCTCCCGCCGCATATGGCGTAAAAAGTTACAAAAATCTTTATTTCAGGGGGGCTCTCATAGAAGCGAATGCGAAGTAAAATATTTTTTATAGCGTTACATAGGGTTGCGGTATATCATTTTAAAGATAATTAGGAATAGAGTCCAAAATTTTTTTTTTTTTCCCTTAAAATTGACGAAATGGTGGGGTTTTCAAAGTGGCGATTTTCTAACGTCCAACGTAGACCACAGAACTCACAATTTGCTGAAAGGCTGAGCCTGAAACTTATCAATTATTTGAATTATATCCTGCACATGAACAACAAATACTAAAATTAGACGAAATTATTTAATTTTTAATGTGCTTCAGTATTAATAACAGAACTTCACAATTATGTCAATAGATGGCGCTCTGTACAAGTTTATGGATACCGCGAGGTCTCAGTTCGGGGCGAACCACTAGTTAATATAATTAGTAACTTTGAAAACAGCATTTATTTGTGGAAATTATTAAGAAAGTTAAGTGTATAGGTGAATAGGTACCTATTACCGCAGGTAAAAGTTTCCCTATAGGCATTAATATGAAGCGAACCTATTAACTAAGTTTCAGAAAATTAGTCATGCTTGAAAATAATTGTGTATTTCGGAAAACTTAAACGCTCAAATCACGCAACAACTTGCTTGATGTAATGAATATTGACTGTGTTATTAATGAAGTCATTAGGTGTAAAAATAAACTACGAAATAATTTGTATGTGGTAATTTTTTCACGTAGCTTCACCCACGTAAAAAGTTGGAAACCAATGTACTCAGTGTTAAGAATTCCCCAAATAATTATAATTTTAAAAATTGTTTGTCTTGAATTACACACGCGGTTTGAGCAGAATTTGTCTTAAATGCCTTACCGTGGAATTTTAAAAGTTTTGTCAAGTGCTTTTTGTAGAAATAAACAAAAGAACTATTACTTATTCAAAAAAATCACACTGATCCTCTTAAATAACTAATTGGGATTTCGCAAAATGAAAAATATTATACTTTTAAACTTTTTCCCAATTGTGGCAATAATTTACAAAACATAAAAGCGTGTACGGAGCAGCTGAATAAAGACTTATTGAAATGGTATTAGGAACTATCCACGTGATATTTTATTTTAATAGAAAGAAATAAGTACCTATCAACATCGTAAAGAGCTCTTACCTCCGTTCTCAAGTATGAGGTATAAGAAAGTAAAGGATACTTTGTCACCAAAGAACCGGCATAGATCAGAGTGCAAAGTATCCGATCTGCATTACTCTTTGACAGAAGCACCGTGGGGACTTAGGAATGCCTTCTTCGAAGAAGATACCTATCCTTTTTGTTCGTTGGTCTTTTGCTTTGAGCTTTACTACTTGTTGAAATTAAAATACTCTGAAGTTAGAACGTTTTTAATATACTTTTATGATATTCTCTTTATTTAAATGACAGTTTCTTTTTCTTTGTTTGTTTATCTATTTAAAACTATTATTTTGCAAACCACGCGAGAATCCTATATATTCCATAAATTTTAAGGCAAAATCCAACTAAGAACAAAAAGCTTTTGTCTGGCGGAGAAAAAGTCCGCGTCATACACTTGTATATAGAGTGCGCACTCCCGAAGACAGGACAAAACATAGTTCAACTTCAACAAAGATGTTTTGTGCCGTCTGGTTCATAGGATTTCACCCATAAACTTTAAAAAGGAACTACAAGGGAAACTGACACAAGTAAATGAACTAAAAGTGGAAAATGAAAACCTGAAATCAACCGTAAGGGACCTTAACAGTCGACTTAACATAATCGAGCAGCATTCACGTATGTGTAATTTAGAGATACAATGCTTGCCTGAGCACAAATCAGAAAATCTTCCAAACATTATCGCACAAATTGGCAAGGCAACAGGCACCAGTATCTCAGACGCAGAAATCCATAAATGCACCAGAATAGCCAAAATAAACCTGGACAATGCACGCCCGCGTTCAGTGATCGTGAAGTTTTCAAGCTCGCGCATCCGAGATACATTCCTAGCTGGAGTCATCAAGTTTAATCCATACTATAATATTATAAATGCGAAAGTGTGTCTGTCTGTCTGTCTGTCTGTCTGTCTGTCTGTCTGTCTGTCTGTCTGCTACGCTTTCACGGCCCAACCGTTCAACCGATTTTGATGAAATTTGGTACAGGGATAGGTTGCATCCCGGGGAAGGACATAGGCTACTTTTTATCCCGGAAAAACAAACAGTTCCTGTGGGATAACATGCTCTTTTTCTCGCATTTTTCTTCAATCACGCTTCAACGGCGCAACGGATCGACGTGATTTTTTGCATGGGTATATTTGAGGACCTGGAGAGTGACATAGGCTACTTTTTATCCCGGAAAAACAAACAGTTCCTGTGGGATAACATGCTCTTTTTCTCGCATTTTTCTTCAATCACGCTTCAACGGCGCAACGGATCGACGTGATTTTTTGCATGGGTATATTTGAGGACCTGGAGAGTGACATAGGCCACTTTTTATCCCGGAAAAACAAACAGTTCCTGTGGGATAACATGCTCTTTTTCTCGCATTTTTCTTCAATCACGCTTCAACGGCGCAACGGATCGACGTGATTTTTTGCATGGGTATATTTGAGAACCTGGAGAGTGACACAGGCCACTTTTCATCCTGGAAAAACTAACAGTCCCTGTGGGATAGTATGCTCTTTTTCTTGCATTTGTTTCACCGTTACCACGTTCACACGTTCAGATTAGCCCACGTTCAGGTTATCATAACCTTCCGGTTAGCCCACGTTCAGGTCAGCCGACGTTTAGGTTAGCCCACGTTCAGGTTACCATACCCGTCCGGTTAGCCCACGTTCAGGTTAGCCGACGTTCAGGTTAGCACAAGTTCAGGTTAGTTGTCGGTCAGGTTAGCCGTCGTTCAAGTTAGCCAACGTTCAAGTTAGCCGACGTCCAAGTTACCTGACATTCAAGTTAGCCCACGTTCAGGTTAGCCCACGTTCAGGTTAGCCGACGTTAAGATTTATTTCAGGACAAGGAAAGTAACATGTGCTACCTTAGTAACATCGTATCATACTAATCCATACTTCCATACTTCCATACTAATATTATAAATGCGAAAGTGTGTCTGTCTGTCTGTCTGTCTGTCTGTCTGTCTGTCTGTCTGTCTGTCTGCTACGCTTTCACGGCCCAACCGTTCAACCGATTTTGATGAAATTTGGTACAGGGATAGGTTGCATCCCGGGGAAGGACATAGGCTACTTTTTATCCCGGAAAAACAAACAGTTCCTGTGGGATAACATGCTCTTTTTCTCGCATTTTTCTTCAATCACGCTTCAACGGCGCAACGGATCGACGTGATTTTTTGCATGGGTATATTTGAGGACCTGGAGAGTGACATAGGCTACTTTTTATCCCGGAAAAACAAACAGTTCCTGTGGGATAACATGCTCTTTTTCTCGCATTTTTCTTCAATCACGCTTCAACGGCGCAACGGATCGACGTGATTTTTTGCATGGGTATATTTGAGGACCTGGAGAGTGACATAGGCCACTTTTTATCCCGGAAAAACAAACAGTTCCTGTGGGATAACATGCTCTTTTTCTCGCATTTTTCTTCAATCACGCTTCAACGGCGCAACGGATCGACGTGATTTTTTGCATGGGTATATTTGAGAACCTGGAGAGTGACACAGGCCACTTTTCATCCTGGAAAAACTAACAGTCCCTGTGGGATAGTATGCTCTTTTTCTTGCATTTGTTTCACCGTTACCACGTTCACACGTTCAGATTAGCCCACGTTCAGGTTATCATAACCTTCCGGTTAGCCCACGTTCAGGTCAGCCGACGTTTAGGTTAGCCCACGTTCAGGTTACCATACCCGTCCGGTTAGCCCACGTTCAGGTTAGCCGACGTTCAGGTTAGCACAAGTTCAGGTTAGTTGTCGGTCAGGTTAGCCGTCGTTCAAGTTAGCCAACGTTCAAGTTAGCCGACGTCCAAGTTACCTGACATTCAAGTTAGCCCACGTTCAGGTTAGCCCACGTTCAGGTTAGCCGACGTTAAGATTTATTTCAGGACAAGGAAAGTAACATGTGCTACCTTAGTAACATCGTATCATACTAATAATATTATAAATGCGAAAGTGTTCTTGGAAGTTGTTCTCATTAAAGTAAAAAAAATTGGCAGTCAGGACTGCCGATAGAAGTGAAAACTAATATTAAAATATAAACCGTAAAACTAAGGCATTACAGTTTAATTATATTTAAGACCTTTAATAATAAGACCAATAATTTATATTTAAGACCTTTTGTCTTCGTAACAACGCATGGTGTCAGTCACGGTTACACATTAGCCCACGTTCAGGTTAGCCCACGTTCAGGTTAGCCGACGTTAAGATTTATTTTAGGACAAGGAAAGTAACATGTGCTACCTTAGTAACATCGTGTCATACTAATAATATTATAAATGCGAAAGTGTTCTTGGAAGTTGTTCTCATTAAAGTAAAAAAAATTGGCAGTCAGGACTGCCGATAGAAGTGAAAACTAATATTAAAATATAAACCGTAAAACTAAGGCATTACAGTTTAATTATATTTAAGACCTTTAATAATAAGACCAATAATTTATATTTAAGACCTTTTGTCTTCGTAACAACGCATGGTGTCAGTCACGGTTACACATCACTTTTAAATTTAAACCTTAAAACAAAAGGCAGTAGTTTTTTAGTTTGCAGACGAAAAAAAAACAAAAATTTTCTTTTTGGGGGGTAAATAGTAAGATAACAATGACTTAAAAAAAATAGAAATAGAATAGAAGAGATATTCGGGTTCAGAATTCAGAAAGCAGAGTTCAGAGTTCAAAGTGCAAAGTTCCGAGTTCCGAGTTCAGAGATCAGACTTCAGAGTGCAGAGATCAGAGTGCAGAGTTCATACTTCAGAGTGCAGGGTTCAGAGTTCAGAGTGCAGAGTTCAGAGTTCAGAGTGCAGAGCTCAGAGTTCAGAATGGAGAGTTCAGACTTCAGAGTGCAGAGTTCAGAGTTCAGAGTTCAGAGTTCAGAGTGCATAAGTAGTTAAGAGTGCAGAGTTCAGACTTCAGAGTGCAGAGTTCAGAGTGCAGAGGTCAGAGTTCAGAGTGCAGAGGTCAGAGTTCAGAGTGCATAGTTCAGAGTTCAGAGTACAGAGGGTAGAGTTCAGAGTGAAGAGTTCAGAGTGCAGAGTTTAGAGTTCAGAGTGCAGAGTTCAGAAATCAGAGTTCAGAGTTCAAAGTGCAGAGTTAAGAATTCAGAGTGCAGAGTTCAGAGTTCAGAGTGCAGAGTTCAGACTGCAGGGTTCAGAGTGCAGAGTTCAGAGTGCAGAGTTCAGAGTTCAGAGTTCAGAATGCAGAGTTTAGACTTCAGAGTTCAGAGTGCAGAGGTCAGAGTTGAGAGTGCAGAGTACAGAGTGCATAGTTCAGAGTGAAGAGTTCAGAGTGCAGAGGTCACAGTTCAGAGTGCAGAGTTCAGAGTTCAGAGTTCAGAATGGAGAGTTCAGACTTCAGAGTGCAGAGTTCAGAGTGCAGAGGTCACAGTTCAGAGTGCAGAGTTCAGAGTACATAGTTCAGAGTGCATAGTTCAGAGTGCAGAGTTCAGAGTGCAGAGTTCAGAGTGCAGAGTACAGAGTGCAGAGTTTAGAGTTCAGAGTGCAGAGTTCAGAGTTCAGAGTATAGAGTTCAGAGTTCAGAGTGCAGGGTTCAGAGTTCAGAGTGCAGAGTTCAGAGCGCTGAGTGAAATGTCTCAAACAGGCAGTCACAGTTAAGTTGATAATTGACAATCTTTCACATAAAACTCAGTTATTGTTCCCTTGAGCCACGCGAGCGAAGCCGCGGGTAATAGCTAGTAAGAAATACAAGGATGACAAACTGAACACGAGCCACATTGGTATAGGAGGAGAGAAAAAACCGATCTATGTAGTCGAACACTTGACACCGGAGTTAAAGAAAATACACGCTTTCGCTAGATTGACGGCTAAAAAATTAAAATATAGATTCGTCTGGATAAAACACGGTCGCGTACTTTTGAGGAAAACCGAAGTTTCTGAACACATTGTTGTGCGTGATATTGAACAGCTGGAACATTTAACCTCATAAGTCTTAGGTTCTACTGTCTAGTCTATCATAGTTATTCTGTTAACATACGATTCTTTAAATATATACTATCAAAATGTTAGGGGAATCCATAGCAAAACCCGAGAAGTTAAACTCAATATTTTATCAAACGATTTCGATATAATAATCTTTACAGAGACCTGGCTCAATGATGGGGTTTTCGATGGCGAGTTTATTGATAGTCGCTATACGGTTTATCGTAGGGATAGGGCTCAAACAAACATACATAAAATAAAAAATGGGGGGGGAGTTTTGATTGCAGTTAAAAATAATTTAAAATCATGCCGCAAAATAGAATGGGAAAGTATTCACGAAGATCTATGGATTACGGTGGACCTAGACACAATTCAAGGTAAACCAAGTCATATTGCAATCTGTGCCGCATATTTGCCACCACCAATAAAAAAAGATACTCTTAACGACTTATTGACGAACTTATCTAAAATTATCGACCATAATGAACATGTCCTGCTAATAGGAGATTTTAATGCGAGTTCAATATCTTGGTCAAAAGTGCCTGAACTAAACCACTTACACCCATCTAGTAGTTGCATTTTAGATTCCACATTCGTGGATTTTATAGAAGAAAATGACTTAAAACAATTTAACTCCATTTTCAATACCAATGATAGGCTACTTGATTTAGTTCTATCTAACATTACCCAAGTACTAGTTAAAGAACATCTTAACCCTATTAGTATCATCGACAACCACCACCCACCACTTAACATAAAGATTAAGCTGGGCAAGATGACAAATATCAAGGAAAAGCTTTTTTTTTTTTTTTTTTTTTTTTTTTTTTTTTTTTTTTTTTTTTTTTTATCCACTACAAGTTAGCCCTTGACTGCGATCTCACCTGATGGTAAGTGATGATGCAGTCTAAGATGGTAAGGGCTAACCTGTTAGGGGCATGGCAGTAATATTAAACCCATACCCCTATTCGGTTTCTACACGGCATCGTACCGGAACGCTAAATCGCTTAGCGGCACGTCTCTCTCTCTCTCTCTCTCTCTGAAAAATATAACTTTTACAAGGCTAACTACAACGCCATAAACAAGGAATTAGACAATACACCCTGGTTAGATTTATTTAAAAATTGCGATGATGTCAATTCCATGCTCTCTATATTCTACCACAAATTAAACACAATTATAGAAAAATATGTCCCAAAGACCAAGCCTAAAAATCTTAAGTATCCTGTCTGGTATACACATAAACTTATCTCTATATTAAACCTAAAAAACAAATGCAGAATAAAGGCTAAAATTTACAAAAATCCGTTAGATATACTTAGGTTCGAAACGTATAGATCTGACAGCAGCAAGCTAATTCAAGAATGCTACAATGTGTATATTGAGTCTATTGAAAGTAACTTAGCAAAGAATCCCAAATACTTCTGGACACATCTAAAAAATGTTAAAAGCTCACCAAACACGTATCCAGCTGAAATGATTTTTAAATCTAAAAAAGCTACTGATGGACCTAGTACATGCAATCTCTTTGCTGAATACTTCGCTTCAGTCTATGAGAGCAGTGACCCTCCAAGCAATAAATATCCAATGCATGACATCTGTACAAACCACCTCTGCTCCGTTAATATCACCGTCAAGGAAGTTATTCGGAAGCTAAAAAGACTTGATATAAAGAAAGGTGCTGGTCCTGACAATCTACCCCCATTACTTATTAATAAATGTGCTGTACCATTATCATTACCCATCACCCTGATCTTTAACAAATCACTCCATACTGGAAGCTTTCCCGATTTGTGGAAATGCGCCAGAACAGTACCCATCTATAAGAAGGGTGGTCGCGAGAATATTGCCAATTACAGGCCGATCTCGATCCTGTCAGCCTTGCCGAAGGTCTTCGAATCTCTCATACATCCTGTACTATTACGTCATGTACATCATGCGCTTTCGGAAGCTCAACACGGCTTCATGGCGGCTCGATCCACTATCACTAATTTAGCCAACTTTACGAGCTATGTGATAGCTTCTGTAGATTCCCGTCTACAAGTGGATGCCATCTATACAGATTTCTCGAAGGCCTTCGACAAGGTGAATCATAAACTGTTGGTGGATAAACTGTCTGTTTTTGGACTGGGTGGATCGTTTCTTTCGTGGCTTTCTTCTTATTTGACTGGAAGATTCTCATTTGTAGCAGTTAAGGGCCATACATCCCAAACCTACAGCGTATCATCTGGAGTTCCTCAGGGATCAATTTTGGGACCACTTTTATTCAACATTTTCATAAATGACATCACGAACTGCATTCAAAATTCAAAATACTTCATCTTCGCAGACGATCTGAAACTTGCCAAAAAAATTGATAAGACAGATGACATCACCCTGTTACAAGAGGACATAAACAGAGTAGCAGATTGGTGTAAGCTAAATGGCATGGAACTCAATCCTGCAAAATGCTCCTTTATAAGTTTCACACGCAAACACTCTAAACTCGATGGCAATTATTTGATTAATAATAATTTGCTACAAAGACTGGATCTTGTTCGCGATCTGGGAATTACACTAGATGCTAAATTACGTTTTAACCACCATATCGACAACATTTGCAGATCTGCGCGTAAAATGCTAGGTTTTGTCTTTAGAAACTCCAAACCATTCAAAAAACTCCAAACCAAAAAGCTTTTGTACACGAGCCTAGTCAGAAGTAAACTCGAGTACGGGACGGTGATATGGAACCCTAGTTACCAGATTCACAAAGATCGAATAGAAAGTATACAGAGACGATTCACAAAGTTCTATTCCGGATCAAATAGAATAGTACCCTACTCTTCTCGCCTTAAAACCTTTAAATTAAACTCACTATCAGACAGACGAAAGTTACATGATATGTTGTTCTTACATAAGCTTATCAACGGAACAATAGATAACCCAGAATTACTAAGCCAGATTTCTCTCAAAACTCCCTCGCATCTGCCGCGGCACCCTATCCAACAGCTGTTTGCACACAAATTCAACAGAACCAACCTTGGCAATCATTCAATAATACCCCGGCTGAGCAGGCTGTATAGGGAACTTACGGTCAAGGATAAGTCTGTCGACGTGTTCCACGACAATATCAAAAAATTTAAAGCGAAAGTGATCAACACTTTTAAAAGCGCTACTTAATTTAATTAACATTAAGTTTAGTAAGGTAATAAGTCTAGTTTAAATTTTTTAGCAATAAGTATAAGTAGTTGTTATAATTTAATAATTTATTTCGTTTAACTCAATAATTTGTTTAAGTATTGTACGACCTTTATTTTGTGCATGATGTGGCTGCCTATAAGTGAAATTATGTGTGTTTCGCTACCCTAAGTTTATTTATGTCTAAGTTTAATGTACATGTAATTTTGTTGGTAACCCAAGTAAAAATAAAATAAAAAATAAAAAATAAACAAATAAAATCTCGCGTTTTTACGTCCCCTTTGCATATCTGTAGAAAGGTATGAATTCAATATTGCAAAAGCATTTATTAAGAATTTGTATTCCTCGCACCTGCGGCTTATTGAAATCACTTTTTTACGCTTCAGTTTTATCACGATTCAGCTTCAGCGAAATTATACCTCCTGAATTAAACACAAAACCTCACGATTATTTGCATAAGTTATCGTGCATCATGTCCAGAATAATAATATTATCGCGAGTTTCATTCTAAAATTATCATTTTCATGTTTTTTTGCTTTGAGGAAATTAGTTTTTGCATTTTAAATATAGTTTAAAAACTGAATGAATTACTAATAACAGCTGTTTAGGTCTAAGCGTTTTACTGGTTTCCCTTTCAGGTCTGCCTGCTTTTCACAAGCTTCTAAGATTAAGTAGTCACGGACTAACTTGTATTATCCATACTTATATTTTAAATGTTAAAGTGTGTGTCAATCTGTTACGCTTTCACAGTCCATCCTTTCAACCGATTTTGGTGAAATTCAGTACAGGGATAGGTTGTATTCCGGAAAATTAAGGACGAAGTCGTGAGCATCGTCTACTAAATAAATAGTATAGAGTCGCATACGAAATAACCTGGGAACCCATTGCATTAAATATTATCACAAGAAAATCGCTTCCATCATTTGATTGATGATTCCGTCAATCAAATGAGGGTCACGACCCTCATCTATTAAGAATACGGCTCACAGAGAGTTAGAAAAGAGGAAGAGATAGGGTAACAAAAAGAGTATGGATACTTAAAGGAATTACAACTATCAGTAGCTGGCTTATCTCAGTAGTTACTCTTATCGTACAGAACTTGCAATGTCATTCCGAAAAGTTCTCGATCCCGTATCGTAATAGTGACATCGTCGGAATAGCAAAACGATTTTCCGTTTAGCTGTTAGCCCTATAATAGGATGCATAAATCACAATAAAACTCACAGCAGAGCGGCGCCATTCCTTCTAATTTATAGGTCTAACGTACCGAGGGAGTACTTTTCTAGAAAAGTGGAATTACGAGTTCGTGCACTCACAGTTCAGAGAACTAATCAACTAATAAAGTCAAAGACCTCAGCGCTGTGTTACGTTTTTTTAGACTTTTATTTCCTAGCGCAGCTCGTAAATCGTTGACTGTTCTAGAATGTTTTATTCTATGAGACTTCAAGTTAAGAGGCGCAAATATGAAAACCTCGATGGGAGCTTCATATTCGTGCCTTTTGGTGTGGAGACCTTGGGGCCGTGGGGCCCGGGGGCTCGAGCTATTTTTGAGGAAATTTCAAAACGGGTTATCGAGTCAACCAGAGAGCTGGCAGCTACCTTGGTCAAAGAATTAGTTTGGCCATCCAAAGGGGTAATGCTGCCAGCATCTTGGGTACAATGCCTCGCTGCGGTGGTCTCGATGAGGTTTTAGATTTAATTTAATTTATTTTAGTTTTAATTTAATGGTGATTGTAATGTTAGTTTTAATTTAGATTTCATTCATAGTTTGTTATGTACTTGTAATGTGTTAAACAATAATTAAATCTTCAAGTTAAGCATGATAGTAATCATTTTTGTTGGGAGTCTTTTTATACTTCATAGCAGACGGTGACTAAACTTACGGCGATGAGTGAATTTGCTCGCGTAACTATGCTATAGAAGTATATTTACACCACCACTACAGCCCATTAACGTCCCACTGCTGGGCACAGGCCTCCACGCTCATAGGAGAGAGAGAATTAGAGCTTAGACCCACCACCCTCTTTCCGAAATTTTCAAACTACATGAGTTTTATACACATATTTACACATTTACAAAATTTTATTGTCTTATTTTTTTGAAAAAGAATTTTTTTTGTTCTCAACGTCCAAATTAAAGTATATTATTATGCTGCTACAAATCAGCTGCTGAAATAAGGTGAAAGTAACTAATGTGCGCTAATATTAGTCCAAGAACGGAGGCTCGATCGTCGAAGGGACCAGACAGGATTCTTTTAATGCGCACACTAGGTGACAGGACAAAACTTCGTGCTCCTCCAACGCTGATATTTCATGCCTACTTTTTTATTTACGGTCCCTAGTGTGTTATCACCCTAATACTACCGATGCTTTTTGCTAAATTCAGGATGTAGTTCACCGAGTATACCAACTCTGCAGTTAAATCTGTTCAGCATTTTATTGAAGTTAAATCTCGAACTTCAATGCTGATTTTTGTTTGCTCTACGGTAATTTTGTTCCGATTGCTTGTTCTGAATTTCAGAAAATTTTGAATTATATTTCACTCCGCTTTCTATTTGAAAACTAAAATTGCAATTTGCAACAATGGTTCTGCCTCAAGCCTGACAGCGCTAATAAAAACTTGGCACCGAGCACCTTAACTTTTACTTTGAATATTCATAGCGCAAATTCACTCTGAAGGTTTTGGTGAGAAATTATGATAACAATTTTGTTGAAACTCTGACCCTCTTTCCGAGATTTTCAAACTACATGAGTTTTGTAGAATAAGTTACTAGCATCACTTGAATAAGAAACCAAAATTTTAAGCTGTGAGCTAGGGTTTGAAGTCACCATGGCTCACTTCAAATTTCGGTATCACGTGTCAACCGCGGATAAAACAAAATTTAAAGGGTCACTCCAAGTGTATCTCCGTAACAAACTTTGTTTCAAGCAAATAAACGATCTATTGATTGATTGAACAACCTCCCTGGTGACCTTCCTGGCGCAGTTGTGAGCGCTCTGGTCTTACAAGTGGGAGGTCCCGAGTTCTATCCGCGGCAGGGTCAGTTCGGGAATTTACAATTTCTGAATTTTCTCTGGTCTGGCCTGGTGGGAGGCTACGGCCGTTAGCTAGTTACCACTCTTCCGGCAAAGACGTACCGCCAAGCGATTTAGGGTTCCGGTACGATGCGGTGTAAAAACCGATTGGGGGTATGGGTTTAATATAACTGTCATACCCCTAACACAACAGGTTAGCCCGCTACCATATTAGACTGCATCATTACTTTACTTATCAGGTGAGATAGCAATCAAGGGCTAACTTGTAGTGGCGTAAAAAAACTCGAAAAATTTGTTAGTTGTGTTACCTGACAAGTGTATCCAGGTTACAAATTATTTTATCAAACAGATTTAGCATTTTGAACAGTAGAACAAGTGATACAAAACTGAGTATTTCAAAAATTCCTGCTAATAATATTTAAATAAAAACCCGCCAAGTGCGAGTCGGACTCGTGCACCGAGGGTTCCGTACAAACCTGTAGTAAGTTTTACGATTTATGACGTATTAAAAATAAAAATTACGTTTGTTGTATGGGAGCCCCCCTTTAATATTTACTTTATTGATATTTAATTATTTATTTTGAAAGGTAATATACAAGTTAATATTCTGTGAAAATTTGAACCGTCTACCTGTTACCGTTTTTAATATTGAGCAAAAAAATACGAAAAAAACACGTTTATTGTATGGGGACCCCCCTTAATATATATATTTTTTTAATTTTTAGTATTTGTTGTTATAGCGGCAACGGAAATACATCATTTGTGAAAATTTCAGCTTTCTAGCTATCACGGTTTATGAGATACAGCCTGGAGACAGACAGACAGACAGACAGCGGAGTCTTAGTAATAGGGTCCCGTTTTTACCCTTTGGGTACGGAACCCTAAAAAAGAGTTTGCAAAAACTTGAAAGATGTCAATCTCGACATAAAAATACCTACATAATATTATACACTATGAACGAATATTATAGAACAGATTTATCAAGATTAGATTTAAATTACAAACGAGATGAATTTGAAACTAAATTGGATGAAATTATAATAATTCCAAGCAGCAGCTGTAACACGTAATAAATTATAACACAATTACTTACGCAAACAAAATTCAAACTCTCGTAATACAATTTCAAATGTACGATGATAACATCATTCAGATGACATTAAATATTCGCGAAGCTATTTCCGGTGGTTGCGTACAGCCTTTTCACTATTATCTACCTACTATTATTGTTTGATTACAATGGGTTATTATCACTGGTAACTTGGTAGTACCGCCGTAAATAAGCGCAATATATTTTGTATTGTTAGGAAATTGAGTTCCGCTACCGAATAGAATGCAAGCCTTAGAAGGTTTATGTGGTTACATATTAAAGAGAATAGGGTACTCTAGAGGAAGCCCAAAACTTCGTCCTTGTGGATTTAGATTTTGAAAAATCTCGAAGGAACCGTATGATTTTCCGGGCGAAGAAGGGCATAAGCTAAGCCCTTCCTGGAGCTGATGCAACCAAAATTCGTCAAAATCGGTCGAACAGACTTGTCGTGAAAGCCTTTCAGACAGACTATCGTATTTATTATATTGTATATATCTGTCTTTTAATCTAATCTAAATATTTAATAAGGTAGGTATGCGTTTTAGAGGATCAAAAAAGGGTGCGCTCATTTATTGCGAGGAATCAGCTACAATGTTTCTCGTTGAAATGCTATATTGGTTAGTTACTACCCAATTCTGTTATTGGTAAATAACATTAATAGTAACAAAATACAAAAAAGAAATAAAATGAAAAAACGAAAATTAATCGTTATAATCCGTCCCAGTTTCGTATGTTAGTTAACTTAATTTTTTCATTTATCATGGACTTCCACAAAGTAACGCCTGCTTCTATCCAAAAAAAAAATTGGCAGCCATAGAAAAAGAATTGGATGCCGATAGAAGTGAAAATATATTAAAAAAATAATAATATTTAAACCCTTAAAAATAAGGCATTAAAGTTTAATTACGAATGTAGTATATTTATATTTAAGACCTTTTGTCTTCGTAACAACGCGAGCATGTCGGAGCGAGGTGTCGGTGACGCGAATCCACAAGTTTACCCCCTACCAAAAAGTGCTCAACGCGGCTAAAGAAGTTTTCAAAAGCTTAATGAAAATTAAAATTTTCATCACGGGAAAAGGTTATTATAGTTGTAAAAAATAGACCCTACATTTTGTCTAAAAAGGTCCATAGAACTCGAAAGCCCTATTCATTCGAATTGAAAAACGAGCTGGGCTCGGACACGACTATGCTCAGGAAATATTCAAAAGCGAGGGCCAAAACAAAAGGCGATGCACGGGAAGATTTACGGACAGTTTGCAACGCAATGATATGACATCTATTCTGTTACCTTTTGAAATTTATGCTTTTGAGTACTTTGCATGAATCATTTTAATACAAAAGTTTATAAAATTAAGTTTAATATCACAAATTCTGAAAATATCAAACTTAAGAATTATATTTATAACAGTACCTTATGGAACTAAAGAGCTGCAGAAAAACACTAGAAGGAATTCTTCCAAAATATTCAAGACGAGCTGATGCCCGCGACGTGGAATATGTTCTTTTAATTCCCACGGGAACTCCTTAATTTTCCGGGATAAAAAGTATCCTGTCACTCCACAGGTCCTCATCTATACCCATGCCAAATATCACGTCGATCCGTTGCTCCGTTGCGGCGTGACTGAAGGACAAACCAACAAACAAACACACTTTCGCATTTATAATATTAGTATGATATGATTTTTTAAGCTGTTCTGGAAGCATTATTTAGGCCTGATTTTAATTAAATTATATTATTACCTTCTTCTCGCCGATCCCTGCTGCGAACAATTATTATTTTGCGCACAAGCGAGACATGGGCGCTGCACGATGTTACTTGATTACCGTATGGCACGTAGCTACAATGTTACTACGTAATAATCGTTGTAGTTACGCGCCATACCATATTCTGTAATTCAAGTAATGCCGCGCCCGTATTATTATTGTCTAGTTTTCTTTCCTAAGAGTATAGAAACGGTAAAGACATCGCAGAAAGCTTCTCAGTGGAACGCGTAAGCGACAGGCTTTCCCCGGGGCTTTAGACGTTCTCAAGTATTCACACCTAGTTAGGCTTTTCACTCGTATGATGATTGCATCGTTAGCTCAATGACGGTAACAACGTCCTATCCACCGTGGAATGCGCATTTCCGCATTTCAGCGAGAAGCTACTTATGAAGGAAGTAGAAATTTAATTTGCTATAATCCGCAACAGTAGGCAAATATATGTGGTACAGTGTATCTTGCACTTGCAGCTTGCCAGATACACTTAAGATACACTGTACCACATAATTATTATATTTGCCTACTGTTGCGGATTATAGCAAATTAAATTTCTACTTCCTTCATAATCATGGACTTCCACAAAGTAACGCCTGCTTCTATCCAATATGAGAAGCTACTTGTTAACCTATTTTCAATTTTTTTTAAAACAGGCTATAGATATTACACAGGTTATAGATTTATGGATATATTGACAGAACTTACTAGTTATATCAAGAGTCAACCTTATTTTATGCTTTTTCCAAAAATTAAGACGTGTCAGACTTCTTTACTTTTATGGTAAGTACTTATACAGAGAGGGACGAGTGGCCTAGTTGTGACAACGCATATCAATCGATTGCAAAGGTTAAGCAACGTTGACCCAAGTCGGTAACTGGATGAGTGACCGAATTTGGAGGTTCAAATTTGGTCTTTTCGTTTCCTCCATGCCTCGGAGAGCACGTTAAGCCGTCGGTCCCGGTTATTATTACTAACATCTGATAATAATCGTTACAAAAACCTAAGAGTTGAAACACTCTGAGTCGAGTCGTATGCGGAAGGACATGGGCACCCACCGCATTATTATCCCAAGAAAACTCCTACCATTATTTGATTAATGAAAAGGGATCACGACCCTCAGTAATGAGGAATACGACGCAGAGAGAGATATATTATACAGAATTATTTGAAGGTTAATCGCATGTTATTAAAAGCTCTATTGTGCTTTGAAAGGTTAACGAGGCCCTTTTAGGAGAGTGTTTGGGCAGTCTGTCGAGAATGTACAACAAACTATGTACTTAATGGGCCAACAACTAAAGCGGCTTGCGGCACCTAAATAAGTTTATTCAATTTATTATGTGGATTTATTTAATTCAGTTACGCGGGTAAAGCGTTTCGCCTGAGGGTGGCGTTACTTAGTTTTAGTTAATTTAATGGAAAAGTGCTTCAAACATTAGTTTGGATTTCCACACTAGTGTTTGCCCAACAATAAAAAATAATTTATCTGTTTGAGTATTTTGTAAATATATTATGTATGTATTAGTATTTGTTGTACTTTTCTTGACGTAAGTACCTGTAGGAGCTATTTAGAGGTGCTTTTCACACATTACTTTTCATTGCAAAGGTATAATTTGTAATTAAAGGTATAATTGTTGTGATATTATACCATTTTTTGTTTAAAAAAGAGTAACTGCTGGGTTTTTAACTGTTTTTTGAATTTTAAGTCGTCGGTGGTAAAGCACTTACTTAACATAACTAACACAAGTTATCCTTTAAGAAACAAAACATTTCAATTGGCAACTACTAGCAGACTGCTACTTTTAGAAGTAGAAATTAGTTACAAAGGTTTTTACAAAGACTGGTTGCCCGATTACTATGAGTAATTGTGTGCTGCGAATTTAATCTATACTAATATTATAAATGCGAAAGTTTGGATGGATGGATATTTTTTACTCAATCACGACAGAACGCCTGAACGGAACTGGAAAAAATTTGGCACAGAGATAGATACTTGTCTAGAATAACAAATAGTTTACGTTTTATCACGGAAAATTAAAGGATTCCGACGGTAGCCAAAAAACCTGAATCCACGCGGACTAAGTCGCGAGCATCAGTTAGTATTAAATAATCGAAGCCATTATATGCACCCCACATCCTGTGGTGCACCCCGAAATTAAAACCTTGGGTTCAATAAGTTCGGACTTACTTCAAATAGATTTTGACGCTGCTCTCTTTGTCATTCCCTCTCATGGAAAAAGTGGATTAATATTAAGTGTTATACTCGACTACTCTGCCATGTTTATTGATCACAAATTATTTCTAAACTTGAAGTAAATTACTTATTGTACACGTCATCAAGCCATGATAGCTTAGTGGTTTAGAAACTCGACCACCTATACGAGGTCGCGGTTTTGATCCCACACCTCTTATTTGTCGGAGCGTTTTAAGAAATTAAATAACTCAATATACTTTAAACGTTGAAGGAAGACATCTTGAAAAAACCTGTATGCCTGAAAGTTCATCATGATGTTCTCGAATGTGTGTGAAATCTGCCAATCCGCACAAGGCCTACGTGCCTTGCCTAGTGCTGTGCCTAGTGAGCCGGCAATGGGTTGACCATGCATGCATCGTTCAGATTTATTTTGAAAAAAAGAATCAAAATCAATCGGTTTAATGATGCTAAGACGATTTAGGTAAAACCTTTTGTACGCAATGACAGGACAGAACGCTAAACCGAATGTTTGAATCTTCTCTTTTATCCGTATTTGAATTCAACTTTCGTAACAAAGACGGGATTACAGCTCTTGAAACACAGCATCTTTTGTATATTTGCATAAGTTATTTGCGAACGCGCACTCGGCATATTGCCGTGAATGTTTAATACCTACGTTGTTTCCCTTACTGAAAATATTTGTTTGTGCAGTTTAGATCCTGGTATTCAACCAATACGATAAATTACAAAGTAAGTATTATTTAATCTGTGGTACGATACCGTGTAGAAACCGATTAGGGGTATCGGTTTGGTACTGGCCATACCCCTAATAGGTCGGTGGTGTTTAACGCCCGTGCCTCGGAGAGCACGTAAAGACGTCGGTTCTGCACCTGATCTCTCTCCTGAGTTCAGTGCGTCTAGTACTCGTAGTCAAATTATTATATTACTAGCTGATGCCCGCGACTTCGTCCGCGTGGATTGAGGTTTTTTGGTTCCCGCGGGAACTCTTTAATTTTTCGTAATAAAAAGTAGCCTATGTGTTATTCCAGACTATAATCTATCTCTGTGCCAAATTTCACCCAGATCCGTTCAGCCGTTCGGGCTTGATTGAGTAACAAACATCCATATGGATGGATGGATGCGAAAGTTTGGTTGGATGTATGGATGTATGGACATCCATACATTCAACCAAACTTTCGCATTTACAAAATATTTGTTGATCTAGTGATAGCTTTCAGTCGTAGTTATTTATCGCTATACTCGCTAAACTGCGCATAAGAGATCCAATACGATGTCGCATAAACGCTGCATCTTACATTTTAGTTCATTTCTTACCACCAGGAAAAACTGCTACCAAATGAATAGCTTCCGATAGAATAAATAAGAAACATTTGGTTAAAAAGTAAGTATTTCATGTTATATGTAAGTTTTAGTACCTACGTTCGTAACATTTCTATAAAAAGGGTTTTTATAATATAAGCTTTTAGTGAAATCACAGCCTCGCGTGCTTTTGAGTAATGCATGCGGTAGAGCTTTTCAAATAATCGCAGGTGCCGGGTTATGCAAGTCATCTTTTGATAGCAATGTGCTTTACAAATAAATTACTTGATGATGCCCGCGACTCCATACGGTTGGATTTAAGTTTGTTTTAAAAATTCGGCGGAAATACTTAATTTTTTTAGGAAAAACTACATCATTTCAATAATACTGGTGGTGCATTTTCATATGTATTCAAATAGCTCTAGTAACTGATTATACCTGTCCACTCGTAAAAAGTCGACGTTCAACCACGTTCAACTACGGTCATTGTTTATCAGTTTAGTATTTTGCAAGTTTGATAGTAAATCATAAAACTGGCACCACTGGTAAATCCTAAATCGAAACAAGATAAACTGGTCCGTCGCGTAAATCCGTATAAAACCGTAAAACGTTCGAAAATGATTTATAGTTGGCCGGATCTGAGCCTTCGTACAAAAACAGATTATCGAAATCCCTGTTATCCAGCAATCGATTTTGCGCATAGATTTGTGAACGATAAATGCGCTATATACTTAATTTTTTTCATCATACCTATTCGAAAAACGAATATTGGCTTCAGAGGATAGCGGGAGCAAAATGTAATTTTTAGGCCCATAGGACTTTTCATTTCTCTGTTCTGATTGTTCCGCGTTCGTGCTTTAGAATACTGCGTTAATAATTTGATAGGAGTATCTTCTGGTTGGTCCGCGTTCGTGCTTCTGATTGGTGCTTAAACTTATAGGTAATGTCCATACATAGTAGGTTATTACTCCTAGCTTTTTCTCATACGAAAAATAGTGTGTGTCACTCGGGGCCAAATTTTTTGTTCTCGGGTGGCGTATATTGAATTCCTCGCTATGCTCAGGATTCTACTTTAGAATTCCTCGCTACGCTCGGGATTCTACTATAGAATCCTTCACTTCGCTCTGAATTCAAAATAGCGCCCTCGGGGAAATAAAATTTGCTTTGGCCCCATATAACACAAATAACTATTTATGGTTACAGTATTTTTATTCATCATTTCAACCCATCGCTGATTGACTACTGAACACTCTCCTCTCAGAATAACAAGAGTTTGGCCATAATTACAACATATTAATTTATTTACAATAGTATGTATAGGTACATTGTTCCTTTGATTTATAGTATTTTTATCATGTAGTTACTCGTACTTGTGATCGGTTGTTTCTTTTTTATAATATCTTACTTTTAATAGCTGTGTATACTTATAAGTGGCGTGCCACACGGAAAAAGACCTTATGTACTATTTTTTATATAAGCTTTGTGTACTCGCCGTTGGTATACCGAAATACAAAAAATTAAATAAATAAATAAATAAATAGTCCACCACGCTGGCCAAGTACGGAGTATTCTGTGCACTCATCTTTGAGAATATCATGAAGAACTTTCGCGCTAATTGCATAAAACGCACATGTAACTAAAAATAGTTAGCCACGCTTGCATGAGGATCGAGCCTCAACCACCTACCTGTACAGGGAGTCCGTAGGATATAATATTATAGACTTCATAATTATTCTAGTAGGTATCACTTATTTTTTTGTTGAATATTTTTTTGATATATTATTATTTTTTAATAATAATTAAGAAGATCTTGTCAGAACTCGTTAATTTTCCAGGATAAAAGCAGTAAATTTATAGTCCATTTTCGGCCCCAAAATTAAAGCAGTCTTTATTTCATCATTATCTGTTAAATAGTAGTATGTACGAAATGTAAATAACAGACAGAAACACTTTTACATTTATAATTTTGTTGGAAGTATTGAAATTATAATTTTCAGTTTCAGTAATGATTTTTTTGTTCAACTTTCACATTAAAAATAATGTAAATAGCGGAGAGTTTGTTTTTGTTATAGCGCTTTCACTTTTTGTTAAAGGAATTTCAAACAAAAAACAACTCTATATTTTGAAAATGTTTCATCCCTCACGGGAATTCACGTGTGAATTTCGTTTCTAAAGGTAGCACCTGAAATATCCCTGTCATAAAATATAAACACTCGCAAAAATCCGTTACGTCCAAAAATATTGAGATTGTCGTTTTGTTTATTGTGACCATTTATTATGTGAATATTTTATGATATTGTAGGCATTTTTATGCGAATGACTGTTGTTACGGTTTAATGTTTTGTTATTTATTTTGCGGTTTTCATTAGATTTTTATTTGTTTCAACACTTTTTTTTTGTTTCCCGCATCTTTAATTTAAACTGACAGTAAAATAACAATTTTAATCAAATTATTCCTGAACTAGCTGATGCCCGCGACTACGTCCGCGTGGTTTAAGTTTTTTGATTCCCTCGGGAACTCCTCAATTTTCCGGGATAAAATGTATGCCCAGGTCGTCAACTATACCCATGCCAAAAATCACGTCGATCCGTTGCTCCGTTGCGGCGTGATTGAAGAACAAACCAACAAACAAACACACTTTCGCATTTATAATATTAAGTATGATAATATGTCTGAGAAGACTTTTTTGGTTTAAAAAATAAGCAAAAGTAGCTAGGTAATTGAAAATATTTTTAAAAATTGTTGTGTTTTTCTTTTTTTTTTTTTTTAAGAAATGCACCATTAATATAGCGTCAAATTTTCACCGACAACTACCAGAGCTCGCTGTTCAAAAAAAGATTGCTTGAACTTGTAAAAAATAAAATGGAAATCGTGTTTTGCGGATAGCCCTAAGGCAACACGGCCGAGCATAGTTTTCTTCAGCCCAGGCTGTCTGGTACAATCTGTTGCAATTTTATTTTTCATGGAAACATAAACGCTTTACTGAAATAGACTATTTCATTCGACCGTACAGTGGTTATTATAATCAAAACCTCCGGTCTAAGAAAAATCTTGTTCTTGACAAGATAAACTCAATTTCAACCATTAGTATAAAGTTATCCTTTTGAAAATCCTTCAAGGTAAGACAAACAATTTACCTATTATGTAAAACCTTTTTCAAACTAAATCTCAATGGCTTAGGGGTATTAATTGGTTAATTTAATCACCAGTCACACAGTTATATACTTACCTTTTGTTAAGTTACAAAACGCATAGGTAGTATTCCTCATGGTAAGAGCAAAAATAAACTACGTACAGCCGACAGGATCAAACTTCCGCGTGTAAACGCCCGCGTCGAAGGGCAACGCTCAAAGCCCTGTTGCGGTAGAATGCGGCTGCATATTAAACTCGTAAGTGTACGCATCTTTTTGTCTGTAATGTGTTTTGGAACGAAGTTCATTATGGGACGATGCGGAGGGGTAGGTGCCCTAGCCGGCAAAAAACGTCCGGAACGAAAATGCGGCAAAAAACGTCCGTAACGAAAATGCGTAAGATTTTGAAGTGAAAACGTTGCTCGCGTTGTTACGAAGACAAAAGGCCTAAATATAAATGTACAACATTCGAAATTAAAATTTAAAAAAAAAATCGTTTTCACTTCTTTTGGCCGTCTTTATGACTGCCAAATTTTTTATGTTATACTTTATGTATGTTCGCTATACAGTGTCAAATTATTATTATATATTTTAATGAATCATTGTGAATAAAATAAAAGTGTTAAGATAATTTTGTTTATTTTTGATAAAAAAAATCATAACAAAAATCGTATACCTCAATAATTATTTTCTTTTTACCTCGACTAGAACTTGAAATTAATATTTATGTAATAAGGAACTTCGTTCCTATCTGGGGTCCCACGACACCACATGGTTTTTTTTTAAATTAACGCTATCCCTTTCGTTTTATCACAATGGTACAAATGTGGGCTCCCAAGACCCAGACAATTAGTAGACCAGAACTTATAAAGAAAAACATTGCCGAGTCCTGCACACCTGAAATAGTATATTACACATCTAGGGCAGTAAAATAAGAAATGTTTCAGATCACATGTAATTGTTGTCCGAGGCGAAGCCGAGGTCAATAAACATGTGATCTGAGGCTTTCTTATTTACTGCCCGTGGTGTGTATACTATTTTTCTCCTCGACGGAGGCGGAAAGCGGCATTTTCGTTTAGCGCAGCGGGAGGAAAATTGACGCTTTCCGCCCGGAGGTGAGAAAACAACTTTGCATAACTATAATTTACTACGTGAGGTCTGAATATGAAATTAAATCTTCAACGGTAAAAGAATACAACAAGTGTTTTGAGGAAAATAATAAACCAAACAAAATATCCCAGTAACGATGAATGTTGGGAAAAGACCTTCTCTATTAACGTGAAGGGTTAGGAAACCCTCCAAAATGCTGCGTCATCTTGCTTATTAGATATCCGAGACCCTCTGTCATGTTTCTCTTTGTTACAAGGTACGCAATCCAATAACTGCTCTATTACTATACCTACTGTACGTCAAGGAAAATTTCCAAACACAATTTCCTTTAACTCGATGACGATTGACGACATGACTGCTACAATTGAAGAAATACTGTATACTATTTAAGTAGGTAAAAGTTGGATTTCTAATTCTAAAAAAGACTCCGAGAAGTAGGTTTTGAAAAGAAAAATAACAGAACATAATATACCTACTAGATTAAAAGTCTATCTTAAGGGTAAAATTTAGACTTAGGCGAATCCCACACAGAGGTGTACGGTTGACAGTAAGTATGTTAGTTTATATGCAAAATACGCCTCTTTTCGCGTGGAATTATAGTCCAAGATCCTAGTGCGATCAGACATAACTTATTTTCACATAGATGAAACCTTAGGTTCTCAGTATCGTCTCATGTTGTTTGAATACCTGCGTGTTTGTGGAGCTCGCCTTGTGACACCTGGGCAGGTACGAGGTAAGAAAGGTAACTAAAAATAAGAGTTACTTAACTTAAATAATTTACATGGCTGATTTGTTTACATGTTTTGTAGAATATTATTCTAAAATGGTATCCTAAGTGTCAGACACTTTCCATGGACCAAAACTTTTGTCAGACGCTTTAAAGCTGATATTGATATTGCGATAATTATGTTAGGACATATGCATGATTTGAAAAATGATGATTCAAATGTATAATTATACGCAGGCACCGGAAATAACCAACGATACATTAATTTAACAAAAGTTTACGAGCACTTGGGACCATCTTTGTGTAGAAGTTTGCCAGGATTTCATGCATTTATTTAATCGTATGGCGTTTAGTACATCTAAACGTTTTTATTTAAAAAAACGCTATTTCGCCTGTAAGTTCGTCGCTCGTTTAGCACCACCCAGGGGACACGTGCACACACACACACACACACCCAATATTAAATATTTAATATTTCATGCATTGACTGGATGTGACTTTAATCCCGCCGTTAAGTTAAGTAACTCTTATTTTTAGTTACCCTTCTTACCTGGTAGCTGCCCAGGTGTCACAAGGCGAGCTCATAAGCACGCAGGTATTCAAAGATCCTGAGGCACTACTGAGAACCTAAGGTTTCATCTATGTGAAAATAAGTTATGTCTGATCACTCTGGGATCTTACTCTACTAGTGGTTCGCCCCGAACTGAGACCTCGCGGTATCACAGAGCGCCATCTATTGACATCATTGTGAAGTTCTGTTAAAAATATCATCATCATTAAAAATTAAATAATTTCGTTTCCTTATAATATTTATCTAATTTTAGTATTTGTTCAGGATATAATTCAAATAATTGATCAAGTTTCAGGCTTGAGAGTTCAGAAAATTGAGAGTTCTGAGGTCAACTTTGGACGTTAGAAAATCGCCACTTTGAAAGCCCCCCATTTCGTCAATTTTAGGGGAAAAATTAAAAAAAAATTATTTTTGGACTCTATTCCTAATTATCTTTAAAATGATATACCGCAACCCTATGTAACGCTATAAAAAATATTTTACTTCGCATTCGCTTCTATGAGAGCCCCCCTGAAATAAAGATTTTTATAACTTTTTAAGCCATATTCGGCGGGACGCCATAGGTTTACATATTATATTTAAATTTGAAGTAATTACGTTTAGCAATTCAGAAGTTATAAGGCTCTGACAGACGGACGGACGAACGGACGGACGGACGGACGGACGGACATGTGCCAATTCACCCAAGTAGACTCAGAGACCTTCGCTTCGCTCGGTCAATTAGTACGCAGCTCTGAGATTTGCCGCGGGGCGCTTCGAAGTGTGCAATTCGCCTTAATTCCGATAATGGCGGCACACACTAGCGGCACTGCTGATTATATAAGACATTTTATGAAGATATAATATTGGGAGCACGAGTTTAGGCAGTGGCAGTGTCGCCAGTCGCTGCCGCTTGCCGTTACTTTGCGTTGCTTTAGGCAAGTTTTCGGTACGTCGCAACGGTGAGATGCAACAAACAATAATTGCCGCGCGATTTAGCTATGCATTGTGGAACGGTCGTTTACCTCAAGTGTTCTCCATACATATTTTTTTTTTTTTTTTAATTTTTTTTTTTTATAAAATGCACAAAGAAATACAAAATTTTGTTTCTCGCCAAACTACACACGTAGTTTGTTAGCGAGTTCGCGCTCAACTAAAACTACGCCGCGCACTTATCCTTAGACACTACTGTTGTCTGTTACCTATACCTAGTTATAATATATTATATAATTAAAATTAAGTTAGTAACCCTACATTACTATTACTTACACTACATTACATACTTACTATCACATACTACATTACATTACTTATTATTACATTAGTATTTACTTGAAGTATGTTATAGTTAATCAGTGAAGGAATTCTTAATGAAAATTTCTTTTAGCTTCTTCTTAAGGACTCCTTCACTGACTTTTTTTCCTACTCTTAAAAACTCTATACTATTAAATATCTATATATTTTTCTTTACAAATCAGTACGCTAATGTAGATGTCAAGTATCACGGTGGCATATCTTCAAATCCACCTTTGTAACATTGAAAAATTAAACTATAATATTATGTTCTGAATATATAGCTCATCAAAATAATTATTTGTCAAACTTTATATTACATAGCTAACTAATAATATTGTCTCTGGAATAAATTATGGGACCCTAGCTAATGCCCGCGACTTCGTCCGCGTGGATTTAGGTTTTTTGGTTTTCTCTTTGATTTTCCGGGATAAAAAGTATCCCATGTGTTATTCCAGATTCTAATCTATCTCTGTACCAAATTTCATACAGATCCGTTCAGCGGTTCTAGCGTGATTGAGTAACACACATCCATCCTTCCATCCATCCATCCATCCATCCATCCATCAATCCAAACTTTCGCATTTATATATAGTATTATTTCGCAATGTGTAATATCAAATTATTTCCACTCTACGCGGTGATAATGTACAACAGGCTCGGCAATTTCCGTAGACGACCGAACACAGCCGAATATCTTTATTTTACGAAGAGAGCCGATAGTACCTATTCTGTGCCGATAGTCTCGTAGCGGTTCAGTCGTATCGTAGCCGACGTAACGGCTACGCGTCTACGTGTACGCTATGGGAATTTAGACCGTAGAAATTGACTATTCGAAAGCTTGATTTTTAATTTAAAACGTGAAATATTGTATAAACTGAGTGTCGAATTATATGAAAACCGTCTCGGATATGTTTCTTGTGCTCTTGGATATTTATGACTAGAAGGTATGTTTAGTTGTATGGAATATATTTTCGAAACAGCTGAAAGTCATGCCTGAATCAAATTATTATGATTACTATGCAACTAAATTTGAGGTTTATGTGTTTGGTTACATTACATTTAACTAAAAAAAAATACTCAAAAGTGTTGGAATTTGGATCCCGAAAATAAGAGTTTTGTACTCGAATGCTCAATCAATACTATTTTTATGTTTCGTTTGCGTGTATTTAGGTTTTTTGTAAATTTCATTACTTTTCTCTAATTTTATCCGGCATAAAAGGAGTAGCCTATTCCGTTCCCGGGATGTAACCTATCTCCGTACCAAATTCCGCCATAATCAGTTGAAGAGATGGATCGTGAAAGGGTAACATACATACGGAATGCGTACGTTAATTTTATTTAATTTAGTAACACTTTAGCAATTATTGTTTTACGTGGACGTTTCAAGTTCAAATGACCCATCAACGTTCGGTCACCGCTATTTATAGCTAACCCTTGCTAATTTAACAAACCTCATTAGCGCCCTGCCCTTAGCGGTTTGCCCTTAAACAGCGATTAAGGTTAGGTTGTGATAATTTTGAAACAATAACAGCAAATTTGACTGTTAAAAATAAGACGCACGAGATTTTCTAATATAATTTTTTTGTTTATTTAAGCGGCTTTACTATTTTAACTTTACAAGTAACGACTTTCAAAATGCTAAATTTTTTTTTGTTTTGAAATATTAATAGAATATTTGAAGTTTTAACAAGCCTACGAATAACTTACCAAATGTTTTTTTGTACAAGCACTAAATGATCTGTGTGTACAAGCAATTCAAAATTAGTTTATGTTCTGAGTTTTCAAATTATCTACATAATTATGTCAACATTGTAAACTTCTCACACATTGGTTTACATTTCCATTACTTATAGTAATATTGAAACAATAGACGTCTAGATAATTATTTTTGTAAAGGGAGTAAAAATTAGTTTTGTAATTGTAACGCCACAGTATCTATAAATTTTATTTTTCAGATAATATTCTTTCAGACACTTCCGGTGTTCTAATTAGCTAATTATTTCGATTGTTAAAAAAATACTAGCTACAGTAGCATGTTACATGCATAAAACTCCTCTTCTCCCTTAGACTGAGGAGCATAAATGGTTCCTGCTAATATTGTAAATTTTTGGTATTTTCGAATTTTTATCATAAAGTTTCTACTACCAGTTGGTAGTTAACTAGAAGAAAATACCTCTAATTCAATTCATTTATTTAAAACATGTAGGACATACAGGTGTCTCTTATCATGTTTTGACTCTACCGCCGGTTCGGAAAGAAAATTCTGCTGAGAAGAGCCGGCAAGAAACTCAGCAGCTGCTCTTTTTTTTCTTCTAGATATTAAGTTCGCCTTTGTTCGTTGTATTTAATGGAAAACAAGTGAATATAACTCAAAGAATTAAAAAACACGACTGCCATAGTTAAATGATATTTTTTTGTGAATCACTGGATATTGAAATATAGTCTTATATATTTTTGAAATCTACTCATCATTTTCTTGATGACAATATAGTTAACCTCATTTTGGAAAAAAAAAATCAACTTTAGTCTTTGATGCGAGACCATGGTCACCCTATCAAATGTTTTTTAAAAGTTTACTAGCAGTGACATAGTCACATAGTCACTCGGAATAAACTAAGGATTCTAACGATACCTAATTCATCAAAATCCGTTCAGGCGTATATAAGTTATGGTGGAATATACAATCTCACATACATACATACATACATACATACATGAAACCTGAAAACAATATACTCCTTTTTTCAGGCAGTCGTATAATAAGGAAACAAACGATTACTGAGGTGATAATAGAAAATGTGATCCCAACCTACAAAACCATTACAATAGATTTGTTTTATTGTGACAATTCTAAAACCTAAAGCATTTTCGGTTCCAATGTAAGGAAAACCAATAACTAATCCGGTAATTTGATCAGGATGGGCAATAGAGTGAGTACCTTTCTGCAAATGGAAGTGATTCGGGTAATAAGAAAACCCAGAAACAGTATTGTTGTTACAAAGGGTCCCAGATTGATTATTAGGGTGCTGGAACTAATTAATTGCACCTCTGGTCCTGATGGGGTATTTACTCACAGAGAATACATTTTGATGAGCGATTGTTTACTTTGGTTACCAATGAGGTTTCGTTTCATAAACAATTAAAATAACCAACCTGGTTTCTGATAAATCCTTATTTTGTATGCGGGCGTGAGGGCTTAATTTACGAGTATGTCGATAGTAATATTAATCTTTATTTAAAGGTAAAAACCCAGTACAATAAAATTCCAATTACAAAAAGTTCCAGTTACATTATTGACAACTAAATATAAAAAAAAATAAAAAAATATAGAAGATAATAAACGTCATACGTAAAATCCATACGTAGTCTACTTAATTATAATGCAAACATGACGATGCACTGACAGCTAGTGCTTGAAGATGGAACAACTCAGATCCTCTGCCAACGTACTGAGGATCTCGTTGTCGGAACCACGCAAACGACTCCAAAAAGAAGCTATTCGTGATTTTTTATTGAACATACCTATTTTTTGTTCTGATATGAGTTTTCATAGAGATTTTTAAACTCCAAGTGACATCAGCAGAATGCAATGTGCTGGTGTGATACTACTACAAGCCATAAAACTAAATAAGAAGAAGAGATTCTTAAATTGTGACGTAACAATGCAGGCAGTATTTAATCCAAAGCAATTTCAATCCAATAAATTAAAAAGGTGGCGTTCTTAATTCCCTGAAAACATATTTCGTTATATTGACAGTCGAGTAAAAATTGCAAAGCCACGTGAATCAAAGCCGCAGCGCAGGGAATGTATCGATTCACTCGTTATTTACATAACAAAACCCTCATAAAGGGGAGCATTAATTCCAGCCGTCGCGTCGGGCGCACGTGATGATAGGGTGCGGTGGAACACCTACTGCAATTTTTTATGCACAGACTTAGGGTTCATTCGCACTGGAGCATTGGAGGTTACCAACAAAATGAAGTGGAGTCAAGGGGCAGCTATTTTTTTAACAACTTAAACTCAACTTCGTGGGCTTCATGGGCAACATATTATTGGAATTGGTAGGTGTCTCTTTCTGCGTCGTATTCCTCATTACTGAGGGTCGTGACCCTTTCCATTAATCAAATAATGGTAGGAGTTTTCTTGGGATAATAATGCGATAGGTTCCCACGTCCTTCCGCATACGACTCAACTAAGAGTAAACTTTTAGGTTTTTGTAACGATTATTACCAGATGTTACTGATTATAACCGGGACTGACGGCTTAACATGCTCTACGAGGCACGGAGGAACGAAAAGGCCAAATTTGAACCTCCAAATTCGGTCACCGAACCAGTTACCAACTTTGGTCAACGTTGCTTAACATTTACAATCGACTGATATGCGTTGTCACAACTAGGCCACTCGACGACTAGGTGTAACGAAAACAAAATACTGAGGAAACTCAAAAAATTCGTGTTATAAATAAAGCCGAGCTTGAGTTGTTATAAAAAAATGCGTGCTACAGCTGTGCGTTGTGCCTAAGTCAGTAAAAACAATAAAACTTCATTGTTTGTTTTTATGATCAGGTGAAAATTGCAGTTGTGGTTTATTAGAAATAGCGGTTGCAAAACAGATCAAATCGTTGCATAAATCGCTTTATTTTGTCACAAAAACCGTCAGCGATTAGAATTGAATAGGTATGTTTTACATAACCAGGATTTTATTTGCATAGAAAAAATACATATTATAGGTTATGTTTCGATACAATATGCGCGTTCGAACGTAGGTAGAGTTCGTCTAATCTAAAAATTCTTACATGATTGGGGGGCTGATCCGACGACTAATGACGATGTCCAATTTGTGTGTACTATCATATCCAGATGCTATTAGGATGATAGTTAGCTTCTTTTCTCTAGAGTGATTGTAATCCTAAGAGGAAAAGAGATAAAAATAGTTTTATTATCCTTAAAAATATCTGGACCACCTTCTTTGCAAGTGGGCTTAAATACATTGAAGGCGCGTTTACTTTTCAAATAAACTACCCTGAGTTTCAAATCATACTCGATGTACCTAATAAGCTTGGATCTTTCCAATTATATAGGTAAAAATATCTTTATTGTGTTTCGATTTTTCAAGTACTTGTAATGATTTACTTGTGTGAAGCAAGTTAATACGCATTTCACGTAGCTTTTTTAAACTAAAGGTAATATGGTATAATTTTTGCAATTTTTTTTCCACTAAAGTTAATTCTACTGTACGTACAAAAATTCATAATAATATGATGTATAGAGCTTTTAGAAAATAACCAGAAATTCTTGGATCAGATACTAAATTATTCCATTCTATGGATTCTGCACAAAAGAAATAGCTTATGCTCAGCTGTATATGAATAAATAAATCAAAACCTCGAGGCTGATGGGAACTTCAAATTCAATTCCCTTTCGGTCTTTGAACTACATTATTCTCGGCAATCAGCAATTCCATATAAGTGGAATACTCTTCAATTTTTCACGTGAAAGCCTTTTACAGAGTTAAATAAGGACTGGGCGCCAGAAACGTACGTGCCAATAGCGCGAGCGCGGAGCTTTTATTTTTTCATAAAAAATTATGGGCGGGCGGGATTAAATAAAAGTTATATTGCTCACGTGACTTGTGAAAGCTTACGTTTTCGTGTTAGTGCCGTATAATTCTTCGAGTAGAGCAATCACCGAATTAATGCTTTTAGTATAGTTATTACTGGAGAAGTATTTATTAAGCTGGTCTTCGTGTTCACGTCAACCAGCGAAAGTGGTGGCGAGCGTGATCCCTACTATCGAAACTTAAGATAATCTTGTAGGTACTTCCCTGCTAGTTCAACTAATTAGTTCGTTCGTAGATAGTGTGACTTTAAATTATGAAAGCTTTTGTATCCAGATAAATCAATTTGCAATTTTTTATATTGAAAATATAAAACACAAATTCTAGTTGCCTAGTTTGAATGAAGGTTTATTTAAAAGTCTTTATGGCATTCCTTTTATTCGGGAAATTAGAAATGGCGAATTTATTAAACACAAAGTATACGAAAGAAACGAAACATGTCCGAGGAATTAATCCCGGCCACTGGAACCGGAAGCAAAATGTCTACAGTACTAGGCTATCACCGCGAAATATATCGTATATTTTTCGTTAAGTTTTATTTTGTGTTGGTGATAATGTTTAATTTTAGGAAAGACGCCTCGCTACGCTTCAACTTTGCGCTTTGAACTTAAGTTTTATTTCTGGCAGAAGGTACGAGTACTTTTCATTTAAAATTAATTGAACAACTTTGTAAGAAAGTCGCGGCTGAGATTTCCACCAAGATAAGGGAATGCGTTTCTTAACTTTCAAACGTCGTACAGGCTAATTGCAAAAGTTTAATTATTTCCATTAAGCCAGTTACTTTTTCAGATAATGACATATACTTTAAAGGAGTGAAAACTTTTATTAATCATGACATTTGTTATGCTGCAAAGGCGCCATTTTAATAAATTACCTTCTAATAAAGATAATGATGTTATAAATCCATACTAATATTATAAATGCGAAAGTGTGTCTGTCTGTCTGTCTGTCTGTCTGTCTGTCTGTCTGTCTGTCTGTCTGTCTGTCTGTCTGCTACGCTTTCCCGGTCCAACTTTTCAACCGATTTTGCTGAAATTTGGTATAGAGGTAGGTTATATCCCGGGGAAGGACATAGGCTACTTTTTATCCCGGAAAATTAAAGAGTTCCTGCGGGAATCAAAAACCTTAATCCACGCGGACGAAGTCGCGGGCATATCATCTAGTAATATTATACTTCTTTTCATCATGTTGAAAAAAAAATTGTATTAGAGCCAGTTAAGTTCTGTATAAGTTCCTAAATTTATAAAGACTTGATCTGACTGACTGCCTGTCTAACGAATCTATCAACGTACAGTCCAAGTCGCTCAGGCTAGAATCGGAACCTTGAAATTTTGAAAGTATGTTTATTTTATAGTATAGCCCGCCAACCCGCATTGGAGCAACGTGGTGGGTCTAAGCTCTAACTCCCTCTCTCCTATGAAAGTGGAGGCCTGTGCCCAGCAGTGGGACGTTATTGGGCTGTAGTGGTGGTTGTGGTGGTTTATTTTAGGACACTGGCACATTTTTCGGAAAGGAAAGAATTTGTGAAATTTTAGTAAATCCGTTCGTATTAATCTTTCCTATTGGGGATAAATAGGGGATAAATTTAAATTTATGGAAGTCAATCTTTGATTCTTGTGGACAAAAATATAGAAAAACGTATATGACCTTTTCTAAAAATTCCACTTTCAACGACGTAGGGGATAAAAGTTTTTACGAAAGTAGAAAAACTAATATTCATTACCAACGGTTCCAATTAGCAGGAAACTGCAGTGCTCCTACTTAGTGGATGTGCACTGCGTGATTGTGAAACCGTACACCTTATTGAATTTAACTATGTTCCACTTTGTTTTCGTCTCTGCAGTTTAAGTCTGCCGCTATGTCTAAAGCTATGCTTGGGTATCCCTGCGTGATCAAATCAGAAAATATGAAGAGATCCGTAGGCGAACCAGAGTAACCGACATAGCTCAAAGAGTCGCCAAGCTCAAGTGGAAATGGGCGGGGCACATAGTTCGTAGAACCGATAGGCGTTGGGGTCCCAAAGTGCTTTAATGGTGGATTAGGTGGCTGGACACGTGTAGCTGGGAGCCGCTGGAAACAAGCGGCACAAGACCGTGCTCTGTGGCGATCTATTCAGGAGACCTTCGTCCAGCAGTGGACGTCTATAGGTTGAGAGGACGACGACGACGAGTTTAAGTCTATTCTGATATAATAGTATGTCTGTCTGTTTTCTTTTTACGTCTGTTTTAATGATTGTGATGAAATTTGAGACAGAGACAGCTTGTCATATCAACAGACATATCCCGGAGGCAAGAGGATAATGATTTAAGACTTATTTCGTAGTTTTACGTCATGTATAATGTAATCGAACGGGTAGTCGATCCAGTTGAATGGATCCCGTTTTGACCACGATCCATGTGACTGGGTCGAAATATCGTCATATTAAATCGTCATATAATCGTGGTATGTACCCGTACATAAATACTATTTTACATTATTGAAAGTCGTGCTAGGGCGTCTGAAAACTTAGTATCATTATAAATTATCAGGCATTATTATCAACTGTAGTTAAAATAAAGCTTTACACATCAACTATCCTAAAAATGTTAACACATTGTGCTTGTTTAAAATGTGTTTGGAATTCCTCGGTTAGCGAATATTTTCACTTTATTGGACACCATGTCCTATCGAAAATACCAATTCGCAAAATTGGTTTTTAATTGGAACGAAACTTCGTGGAATATGCGTGATGCATTGCTTGCATAGTTTGATTTGTTTTTTCAACAGTTTCACAGTCTACTGCATTGGCGATGAACAAACTTTTGAAGTATTTATTTTTGCTGTCCAGCAAATCACATTTCCCGTTTAAAATATTATCTAAATTCACTTTCTATTTCAAAAACAAAATATAATTATACTAGTTAAGTGCGACATAAGGTTTTCATAATTTATTTTCTTTAGATAAAGAATTTCATAGTTTTGCTAGTTGACGGTCATTATTTTGTGAAAACGCTTTTTTCCATATGATTTCTCTTTTCATTTTTAGAAGTTCCTCACCCTAATTTTTTTTTCAAATTTATATTATCCCTGTATAATAATTATTGTGCTAGTTAGTATTAATCCTGAAAGTAACTGCGTGATTTGTGGTATTCTGTTTTCACGACCATTATGTCACACTAGTTAACCAAGGTAAAAAAAATAACAACCGATCCTTAAAAGTACTTATACATAAATTCAAATTATATGCGGCATGTTCAGTTGCATTGCTAGTTAGCTGGAAAGTTTTAATGATAAAAAACGCACGTAATGCGGTGGTCGTTTATCTTGCAACGCCAACCGCACGTGCTTAACTACCACCTATTTGAATTTATGCGCCACAGTACTTTCATCCTGTTTGCAGTTCCCGACATTTATCATTAGACCTGCACTTGCTAGTATGATATGGAATGTAGGTAGGTAGGTTCTTTTTTAATAAAGCTTCATACCCTGAAGCAGAGCTTGAAGCTCTAAAAAAGAACCAGAATAATAAAAATTTAGAATACCTAACCTTTTTTAAGCGGTGTAAGTCGTATCTTATTATCGCCACATTGCTTAGCCCTATCTTAATTTCCATAAACCTTTTCTCCTGAATAATTTTGGATTTTGGGTAGGTTCTATATTTCTGAAGAGGCCGCCCTCTAGACTAAGGTCCGTGTATTTTGGCCATTGTCCTTTATTCATCAATTGAAGTTAATTTGGCGATTGAAATACCAACCCTTAATCTTGTTCGTAGAATTGAAACAATGGAGCATTAAATCAAGCTGTTATCTGGTCAAAACCACTACAGTACAACACAGTCTCGAATGTCGACTGTCCATCATCGCTTGCGGTTGTAAACCGCAGCTGTCACTTGTCTTGCACTAAATAACTTCATTCGTTGTACTCGCTTCACTCCCTCGGGATGACGCAGTACTGTAAATACCTTCCGACTAACCAATTGACTGACGTACAGCTCAAACGACTGGGTCTAGAAACTTTTTTTTTAAATGTGGTGGATCGGGAGTATTTTCAAAAATTACTCCCGATCGAAATACAAGGAATTCCGATGGTAACACATACAATTTGTATAATAGTACAATGAGAGTCATTCGTATACTGGCGCGAACCCGAATAAAACTGTGTATATTATTTTGACCGCGAGAGCAATTTTAAACGCGATTTTTATTCGCGATTGCTCACAAACTGCGAATGGCGGAATCAATTCCATTGTTGGTATTGCCAGCCAAACAAATTCGCTGCAATGGATTTTACAGGTCAGCGATTAATTTATTTACTTGAATAGCAGTTCGTATTAACTTGAAAGCCACGTTTTATAAAATCGTTACGCTGCTGCTTCTTTTTATACAAAAATAAAATATATTTAACAGATGTTATAGTAAAACCATTGCAGATTAGTGAAACATGAGTAGGTGCGTATTGTAACAGATAACGTACACTACCCGCTCAATTATACTGTTAGAGTTTGTTTTTTGTTTTGGATGCTAGAGCTTTATTGGAAAGCTTTAACTAATGTTAATTTTTAAAGTGGGCGGGCCTCTTTAAATTAAAAATAACTATCTACGACTAAATCAACATCCACGGCTCTGATATTTTTGCATCACACCCAAGCACAACATGGTCGTAGATTTTTCATCGATAAAGCGCTGAAAAATCGGTGAGCAAAATAGGTCGCAGTGATTGTTCTTGGAATGCCAGAATAGAAACGCGGACAATGAGGCCAATTCTGTTGTACACTATCTCTAAACTAAACTTAAATGGCAGCTCTATTTATATTGCTATCCCTTTCAGAATAGTAGGGGAGCCCAAGAGGGGATTTTTGGATTTACTCGAGCGCGTCAGATATTGATAGCGTATACGCCCTACGTGTCTCTGTTATCGAATGGTATGTTTGTCTGCCGGTTTGCATAGTGGGGTTGGCCGTACGGAAGTAAAAATATTTGTAAAAAAACAAACAAAAATCGAGCACGTCAGATTTTCATAGGAGATGTTAAGTGGACCCAAAGGAAGCTCCTATTCAAAGGACTGACGATTCTGACGTAACGCTACGTCGCTGCGGTTTTTTGAAAATGCAAAGAAATATTGCCATTTTGAAATACTCGAGCGCGTCAGATTATCATACAGACGGTTCAGCTTCATGTCCCAAACGTGCTGACCCTTAATCTGACGATTATCTCGAGGAATTTTCTTTATCTGATGATTTGAAAAACAAAACAACCTGTAGACGCTCCCCCCACCGGTGAAAGGATACATCATATAACCTTTTGTTCGTTCTACCATCTAATCTTCAAATTCCATTAGGTCTCCACGACGCTCGAGTAAATCCAAAAATCCCCTCTTGGGCTCCCCTACTAGAATGCTCCCTGTGGCAGTAGTAGGCAGTACTAGATTTAGAGCTGTCTTTTTGGTTTAGTTAATGAGATTGTGTTAAACAGAATTGACCACAGTTTTTGTCTATTTTTAAAAATCTCTGTTTGTTACAGTTTCCATGGATGAAGATGCGTATAAATTCGATTCAAGCCTCTTTCTGGAGACGTCTCAATCTCAACGAGAGTAGATGAGCACACAAATGTAAAATATCATGATGGGTCGTAAGTTCGCACATGTGCTGATGGCGGCTCTCGCCGTCCACGTAATTAGTGCAAGAGTGATGTGCCCCAGTCACCCTAACTGCGTTTGCGGCGGCACAGTCGCTATTGAACTGGATTGCAACATCGATGGTAAGTGCTCTTAGATCTCTACATTCAGTTCAATCGTATTTTACGTAACATTCCTTGCTATGCATGCTTATTTATTTATTTATTTATATCTTTATTGCACACAAGTATACGAAATTTAAGAAGACATTAAAACTAGGAATAGGACCACCTCCATGGCGCATTGTTTAGCGCTGTTGTCTTAACGTGCGGAGGTTCGGGGTTCGATCCCCGACAGGGTCGATTTGGAATTTCCCCTAGTCTGGCCTGGTGGGAGGCTTCGGCCGTGGCTAGTTACCACCCTACTGGCAAACACGTGCTGACGAGCGATTTAGCGTTCCGGTACGATGCCGTGAAGAAACCGAATAGGGGTATGGGTTTAATATAACTGCCATGCCCCTAACAGGTTAGCCTGCTACCATATTAGACTGCATCGTCACTTACCATCAGGTGAGATCGCAGTCAAGGGCTAACTTGTAGTGGATAAAAAAAATCATTCCTTGCTATACATGCTTAGTTCGTATCCTAATGATATTGTGTCATTTTAATGTGCACTACATTTTGTCTTAAATAATCATACAATTAATTTGCATTATAGATCCAACTACGCTAAACTAAAATATTTGTTTCAGGTCGGATAGTAAAAATAAACTTACTTCCAAGCACGTACTTAAATATTAAATGTGAGAATACAACAACTCTAGATTATAGCCAGCTACCAAAATGTGCCAACGGAACGAGTACTTTCAAATCAGTCAGCTTTAAAGACTGTCCATTACCAAACAATTCATTCAAGGATATTTTAATGCAAATTGGAGTCTCTAAGACAATGTCACTAATATTTCAAAATGCAAAGGAGCTTTCTGGATATTTCGATAGAAAACATTTCGCAGGCTTGCAAGATTTGACCAAGCTTCTACTTTCAGTTAACGGCATTACACATTTACCAAACAATTTATTTGTCGATATTCAAAACTTAACATGGCTTAATATACGATGTAATAATATTAAACTCTCCGAAGAGTTGTTTAAACCACTTGAACGATTGGAGACCTTAGAAATAAGTCACAACCACATGACGAATATATCATCGAATCTATTTTCTCATTTATCTCTATTAAGGAAGCTGTCTTTATGGCAAAGTAATGTGACAAGGTTTTCAAAAGATTTCTTCTCGGGCGTAGACGTTCTTGAAGAACTGGATCTTAGTTCTAATGGACTTAACGAACTTCCAACATCAATTTTTAAACCACTGAGAAAATTAAAGAAACTTACGTTATTTTCCAACAAGTTTTCAACGTTACCGCAAAATCTATTTTCAACCAATAACAAGTTGGAAACTGTAATCATTCTGAACAACGACGTTAAAATGAAAGAACTGCCAAAGAATTTGTTTGGAAATTTGCTAAACTTAAAGCAGGTATACATCCAGAGAAGCGGTATAGAAATTGTGCCCTATGATATTTTTACAAACTCGTCTGTCATAACAAACATATCGTTAGCATTTAATGATATTGCAATGATACCAGAGTCAACTTTTAACGATCAAATAAACTTGTTAGAACTGGATTTAAGTCACAATAACTTGAGAAGCTTAGAGTCGAAATTATTCTCATCATTAGTACGCCTCGAGAAATTGGATTTATGTTATAATTCTATAGAAGAAGTTTCAGGGTGAGTTTAAATCTAATTCCTTCGCGTTAATGGAGTACTTTATGAATATATTTTAAACCGTCTTTTTTCTTTTGCAGTTCCACATTTTCTTCCCTCTTAAGTCTTATATACTTAAACATGGAACATAACAATTTGAAAACAATATCATCGTATTTATTCAGTAATAACAAACAGAGGATGTCAATATCTCTCGCATATAATGAGCTTGACTTTCAAAATAAAAAATTGCAAATGAATTCTTGGACTGTTAAACATGTTTCTCCGTTTGCTCATACGTACAATCTCAGAATGCTTAATTTGAGTCACAATAAATTCCGATCAGCTTTTGAAGATTGGTGGATTAATGGACATGAAATTTTGGACATCAGCCATAATTACTTGGAGTTTCTGTGGGTATGTATAAAATAAGAAATTCTTATTGAATATAAATTTATTTATTTCTGAGCCAGAAATGTAAGCATTATTTCATTTCAGGGAAATGGAAGCACATTGCTAGATCCAGGGGATTCACCGACCTATGAAAAGCTTCTCAACAAGCCACCCAAAGAAATCTGGGTATCAGATAATCCTTTGGAATGCAGATGCATCAACTTTCGCTTTGTTGACTTTATTAAAGAGGTTTTCCATGCAAAGGTATGTCAAGTTAAATCTCGTCGTGACATTTTTCGGAATATATGATAATTATAATCAAAGTTATTAAGCATTTATATGGTAAATTAAAATATTTAACATTTTCAGGTCATTGAGGATACCCTTTCTCATTGCTCTATTTGGAAGAAAGAAGTTTGTTATTTAAGATTTGTAATTTTTATGACAGTTTTAACAACATCCTTAGTCTTTTTCTCGCTTTTAATCATGGCGTATGTTACATACAAGGAACAGATACATTTATTTATAAAGAAGACACTCTATTATTTTCTTCATCAAGATACTACAATCATCGAACAAGATAAGAATATAATTGTAAAGTATACCGAAAATGATGAAGAGTTTGTCCTAAAAGAAATATTACCTGAATTGAAAGAGCATAAACATTATAACGTACAAGTGAAATGCATAAGCAATACAAATAACAAAGAACAATTCATGAAGCAGTTTAAGGTTGGCACGAAAGAATCAAACATCGTCTTGGTTATATTTTCGCCGAATTATTTAACTTCAGTGTATAGTCACGTGAACATAAAGAAAATTCGAGGCGAAATGTTGAAGAGCAAGAACACTGTTTATGTATTCGCTGATATTGGCCCAGAGAACTCAATATACGCTTTTCTGAAAGAACAGCGAGATCGGCGGTCAACGATTTTGTGGAATGACCCAAATTTCTGGAGCGTCCTGATCTACATGTTGTCAAATGGAACATACAAAAGAAAAGTTAGAATTGCTACGGAATTTAATACACATTCACCGATAAACACATCATTTAGTTCACCCAAAAATCAATGGTTAGCAACCAATCCGTTTCTTATGACATCTCCTGATAGGCCAGATATTTACACTTCAAGTACATTTGCAAACAACCAAGTTTAATTAAATTCTAATTTATTTTAGTGAGGTAAAGACTGAATTCTTCGCTACAATCAATACAAGTCTCACATTTTGTAGTTTCAGATCACCAGTTTAGTTTTGATGTAACATAGGTAACTATAATAATTGTAAAAAACGTGTGTCTAACTCTAGGGTAATGTAAACTGTATTATGTAAAATTTTTACGAAAATTACTTAGTGTGTATAAATTTCTGTAAGTGCAATTTATGTTTTAAATTAATTATTATCATACTAACTAGATTCCGATTAGGGATGTTATGGATATGATATTTCGGATCTGGATACGGATATAGGAATAAAATTATATCGGTTTCGGATACGGTTACGGGTATGTAATTATTTCGGATTATCCGTTACTTTCGGATAGTTTCGGTTACGGATATCTATATTTACTTGATAAAAAAATGTCCAAATTAAACTCGACTTTGGTCATTTGGTTTTGTCTGTAGAAATCAATTTAATACTTAGACAAGACTTTTTTAAATTAAGTAAAAAACTAACTAGTTATGAATGAAGTTATGACTAGAAATAAGAAACAAACTGCAAGATTCACGTGGCGCACGAGCGGTGAAACAAAAACCTGTCGAAACATGTCGTTTTATTTAGACTCCGCCCTTATACGAAACTATCCGAAACTTGTGAACGGATACGGTTACGGTTACGGATATATTTTTATTTCAGATATCCGATAGTTTCGGTTACGGTTCCGGAGCTCCATAACATCCCTGATTCCGATGTCTACGTTTCTTGCACGTTGGCTTTACCTATAAGCCTTTCCAATATAAAATACCAACGGATTAAACATTGCTTAAACATTTGACCTGTGTTACTCGTAAGTCATTTATAAGCAGTGTGGAATTGGTAAGGAGCTCAGTTGTGTATATCCGGTGTCAAAGAAGTGTTGCCATTGCTATGTAATCGTTATATTTATAGCTATTTGTTTATATTATATGTAAATATGTTATAGGTAACAATGTATTACTTAAACCCATCTAAGTTTCAAGGAAACTGCATATTGTTAATGAGTTATAAGCTACAGCTTAAATAAAACATATACTTTACCTAATTTCTAACCTTTTATTTCATAGTCATAGCTATAATATTACGTAGAAGTTAATTTATTTAAGATATCATAGTGGAGACTATGTTATTGCTGCTGTTGGTGCGTATTGCTTGATTTTCTAACAGGTATACTCGTAGTTACTGCAAGGTGGGAGACATACAGATAGATAATACATTTAGTTGGTACCTACATCTACACATTAAATTACTGAATAGGTATGTTACAATATAATTCACTGAATACGAATACGCATTATCTATATCATGTTTCTGTATTCACCTATATTAATCTGTTTTAATGGCAGGTCAACGTGTGCTATAAAACCAATAAAAACCCCATAAATTTCCTCAGTGAAATATTAAAAAATGTATGACTTGACATCAAAGTCTAGAAATACTCGATGAGGCACACGAAAACGGTAAATTTACTTATTGGTTTTTAAAAACCCTTTGGGTTTTATTTGGTTTCCAGGATGAAAGCTACACCTCTGCTAATTTAATATCGTCAAAATCGATTGAACAGATAGGCTGTGAGAATGTAACAAACAGAGACGCTAATCAGTAAAATACGATGGTAATACGAGTAAACCAGTTTGTTTGACTTGCCTGTATTGGAGCTTAAGGACCACGTTCCAGAAGTGCCGGAAATTGCATATAAGCGACGCCGGGAGAAGGAAGTGGACAAGTGGGTGGTAAGCCTAAAACGGCCTGTATATAGCTATTAGCTATCTATATACTATGACTCTGTAGAATCCAAATGACGTAAGTACGATAAGGTGTTAAACAAAAATACCTATTTGGTATGTATATTTTTCTTTCTTTGAGTAAATACACTTTTAATAGAGTGGGCGGCACTGCTGGTGTGATGTTTAATGCTTTAAGCAGTCACTTTAGTAGTAAAAGTCAAAGTATGGAATTTAATTCAAATAGAAAGATGAACATTCAGACTTTACACTGTGACATAATTTTGAAAAATCTGACCTTATTAATTAATAAGGTCTTTTATTTGTAGACAATGGTCTACAAATAAAATCTCTGTGCATAATTTCAGCTTTCTAGATACAGGGGTTTGGGCTGGGCGGTGGGCAGGAAGAAGTCACTTCGTCCTGACTCACTCACCCACTGACTGACATGTGATAACATGATAATATGGTGATAATTAATTTCGTCAACTTACAACTAAAGCTACGAGGGTTCATTCACGGAGTTGTGGGTCAATAGTAAGACATCCCCGACAAGTCCGCCAACCTGCATTGGAGCAGCGTGGCGGGTCCAAGCTCTAATTCCCTCTCTCCTATGAGATTGGAGGCACGTGCCCAGCAGTGGGACGTTAAGTGGTTGTAAGACATTCTGCACAAACTACAAACTCAATAAGCATTCAAATAGTTAGTTAATTTCTGGAGCAAATATAACTTTAGTTTTTTTCCAATTTAACAGCTATCAAGCAATTGAAAAGTCAGTTGCAGCAAAACTAAAAGATAGTTTAAAGTTTTGTAACAACTTGTTTTGCAATGATAGTTGTGAACAAACACACAAAGTTGTACTTATTAAGTTTATTTTAAACGTAGCTTTATTTATGCTCCCAGCGGATATCGCAAGCGATAAATATGAACAACAACTCTGCTTCCGCCTACTCTAACTACGAGTATAATACTAAACTGCTAAATGATAGTTGTAGTTGTGTACAAGCAATATATTACCAGCGTATCTGTTCGGTGCAGTGTAATATAAATCTAGCTTTATTTATGTCCCCAACGAATTACGGCAGTGGCCACATAAGAACTACTAGCTGGACTGTTTTTCCTGTTCATATTCTTCACAACTTTTTAATATTTATTCACTTTTGTAACTATATGAAATAACTGGATTTAACCCGTCACAACTTTTGTAATAACTACCTACTTACTCGTATTTTAAATGACTAGTCTTAACTATCAAAAACTATCAAAATGCTGTAGGAAGCCCTATGGCTATTATGTACCAGGTACGGTATCTTCAGGTATCCAAGCACGTTTTTTTTTTATCCACTACAAGTTAGCCCTTGACTGCGATCTCACCTGATGGTAAGTGATGATGCAGTCTAAGACGGTAGCGGGCTAACCTGTTAGGGGCATGGCAGTTATATTAAACCCATACCCCTTTCGATTTCTACACGGCATCGTACCAAAATGCTAAATCGCTTGGCGGCACGTCTTTGCCGGTAGGGTGGTAACTAGCCACGGCCGAAGCCTCCCACCAGGCCAGACCAGGGAAAATTCAGAAATTATAAATTTCTAAACCCTGCCGGGGATCGAACCCGGGACCTCCGCACGTTAAGGCAACAGCGCTCAACACTGCGCCACGGAGGTCGTCAAAGGTAGGTAGAGGTAGGTTATAGAGTACGTATTATTTTCATAGCTACTAAAAACTTCTATTAGATACCTTTATTATAAAATATTGATCGACTTTATTGGAAGTATTCGAGATATTTATTTACTACTAGCTGATGCCCGCGACTTCGTCCGCGTGGATATACCAAGTTTCATCGAAATAACTTGAGAAATGACGGACTTTTATACAAACTTTCAACCCCTATTTCACCCCTTTGGGGGTGGAATTTTGAAAAACTGTGAAACACGTATGTTTTCGTTTTTAACCCGCAGCTCATATACCAAGTTTCATGGATATAACTTGAGAAATGAAGGACTTTCATAGAAACTTTCAACTCCTATTTCATCCCTTCGGGGGTAAAATTTACGAAAACTGTGAAACACGTATTTCTTCATTTTTAACCGGTAGCTTGTATACCAAGTTTCATCGATATAACTTGAGAAATGAAGGACTTTCATACAAACTTTCATCCCCTATTTCACCCCTTTGAGGGTGAAATTTTGAAAAACTGTGAAACAGGTATGTCTTCATTTTTAACCCGCAGCTCATATATCAAGTTTCATGGCTATAACTTGAGAAATGAAGGACTTTCATACAAACTTTCAACCCCTGCTTCACCCCTTTGGGGGTGGAATTTTGAAAAACTGTAAAACACGTATGTTTTCGTTTTTAACCCGCAGCTCATATACCAAGTTTCATGGATATAACTTGAGAAATGAAGGACTTTCATAGAAACTTTCACCCCCTATTTCACCCCCTTAGGGGTGGAATTTCGGGATAAAAAGTATCCTATAACCTACCTCGTAGTATGGGCTCAAATCGTGCCAAGTTTCGTTTGAATTCATTCAGTAGTTTCGGCGTGATGCGCGGCCAAGATACAGACAGACAGACAGACAGACAGACAGACAGACAGACAGACAGACAAAAATGAAAAAAATTACAGATTTGGCTTCAGTATCGAATAATGAGTGCCCTCCAAAAAAAATTTTCAAAATATCTTCAATGTACAGAATTGGACCTGTTACAGTTTTATTTTAAGTAAGTATAGAAAATACCAATATACAGCTCAAACCACCTAGCATAAAGATACTTACTTGCGATTTTGTATGTGGGTTTCCGTGCAGCCCTTTTTTTTTTATTCGTCCACAAACCGACTGTTATCACAAAATCAACCTTAAAAAATTTAATAAAATTCACTGAGGTATTTATAATTGCGTCTTCTCGATGTGGACATGGCATGCATATTATTAGGGTACTAATTAAAAACTAAAAACTTAAAAACTACAGCGTAAGTTACGGCAAAAAAAGAAGATTAATTATTAATAAAAACAATAAATTATAAATAAATAAGCTTTAAGAAGAAAATTTCTAAAAGCCTTATGCCATTAAGAATGTTTTAAGAAATTCCAACGTGAACTTTAAAAATCTTGTTTCACGCTGATAAAGTCAATGGAATCGGCTAGTACTTAAGGATAAAAATTAATCATAATGTCTTATAGTTTGGTGTTCGGTAACGATCAATACAATACTGCGCCAAAATGTTTGGCTCACAAAAAGGAGTTCCGGATTCGATATGGCCAGGATTGTGTAAGAATTGTCCATCAAATGGTAAAGGTTCAGCGTCAAAGTAATATAAACCATAACTGCATTGAATTAGAGCTCAATTTCGTGTATCCATTCTTATACGTTTGAGTATCGTACATACCTAAACGTATAAGAATGGGTACACGAAATTGAGCTCTAATTTAATGCTGTTATGGTTTATTAATGGCATTAAATTTCATCGGCCATTCTTACATGATTGGGGGGCTGATCTAGCTCATGAAATATGCATGGAAGAGCGAACTCCGTTTTTATATTTAATTTTGACCGCTTCGCCGAAAACTGTATCAAATCTATCCTGTGCTGAACTGAGATCAAGAAAGGTCGATGTAACCTTGTACATCAACTCGGGCTTTGCTATAGAGGGTAATTTCTCAAAATATGACGACCTCCGTGGCGCAGTGTGTAGCGCTGTTGTCTTAACGTACGGAGGTCCCGGGTTCGATCCCCGGCAGGGTCAATTTGGGAATTTATAATTTCTGAATTTTCCCTGGTCTGGCCTGGTGGGAGGCTGAAGTCGTGGCTAGTTACCACCCTACCGGCACAGACGTGCCGCTAAGCGATTTAGCGTTCCGGTATGATGCCGTGTAGAAACCGAATAGGGGTATGGGTTTAATATAACTGCCATGCCCCTAACAGGTTAGCCCACTACCATCTTAGACAGCATCATCACTTACCATCAGGTGAGACCGCGTCAATGGCTAACTTGTAGTGGTTAAAAAAAAATTGTCTTTTAATTTTATTTTTCATCCACTAGTTATACAAGTGAGCCCTTGACTGCGGTTTTAACCATGGTGGTAGGTACATGTAGTCTAAGATGGTAGCGGGCTAACCTGTAAGTTAAGTTAGTGGCAGTTACTTTAAACCCACACCCCTAATCAATATCACGCTGCAACATACCATAACGCTAAATCGCTTGGCGGCACGTCTTTGCCGGTCGGGTGGTAACTAACCACGGCCGAAGCCTCCCACCAGACCAGACCAAAGAATATTGTGGGGTGGCTTATTCTAGTGTTCGTAGATAATGTTTCAAAACTAAACTTAAGTAACAGCACTAAGTCTAGAGGTGCTGTGAGCTGTCCTTTACCGCATTGAGCAATAAATAAGGAATATCAATATATTTTTTATAGTCCTACCATAATATGTAGGTCAGAGACTGCGCAAAACTGTTTTTTTTACTGGCTGTCATTTAGTAACTAAATACCTAAAAATGTTATAGATACCTACTTATAGTTTGCCTAGGGTGGTGCATTGAACCGTCCGCATTATTCATGCCGCCGCCGGTGGAATGTCCCGTCGCCACATAACACTGACTAATGTAATCGTGACTGAAATAAAAGCATGTACACGGCGTAGTTTATACGTGCAGACAATGCGCGTTTCACGAATGCATAGTGTCTGTGCGTTTTTAGTTCAAAAGCAGACTATAGCGTTTTTATCTAAACAAACGCGCCCATAAAGCGAATAGACAGCGCGTCTGTATCGCATTGTACGCTTTTTTTAGGGTTCCGTAGCCAAATGGCAAAAAACGGAACCCTTATGGATTCGTCATGTCTGTCTGTCTGTCTGTCTGTCTGTCTGTCTGTGTAAATTTTGGGGGTCCCCATACTTAGAACTGTCATGTCATGTCTGTAGTGTGTTTTCACCCTAAAACTTTAACGTTATAGTGACGTTAATCTGCCATTTTTAACCGACTTCAAAAAGGAGGAGGTTCTCAATTCGACTGTATGTTTTTTTTAAATTAGTTTTTGTATTTACGCGATCATTCCGTCAATTATGAATCAATTTTGATGATTCTTGTTTTGTTTGTTAGATCATACTTCAGAGTTGGTCCCATATAAATTTTATCGAAATTGATTTAGCGCTTTTTGAGAAAATCAACAAAACAGAATATATATACCCAGATAATGTTTTTTACTTTTTAGTTATAGTTGGTAACGATACCTCATTCATCAAAATCCGTTCAGGCGTATAGAAGTTATGGTGGAATATACAAACTCACATACATACATACATATATACATACATATTATAGGTATAGTTTTGAAGTCGGTTTTTGTTTTAGATGAAAGCGAAAAATTATAATATTATTATGAAGATGTAAGAATATTACGTCGTTTGCCCGTATAGTCCGTCAAGCTTATCTGACCCCGTGGCCAAAGATTGGAACTAATGTTTATGCCTGATAAGTTTTTGTTTTTATTTTATCTATACTTATAATAAAACTGTAACAGGTCCAATTCTGTACATTGAAGATATTTTGAAAATTTTTTTTGGAGGGCACTCATTATTCGATACTGAAGCCAAATCTGTAATTTTTTTTAGTTTTTGTCTGTCTGTCTGTCTGTCTGTATCTTGGCCGCGCATCACGCCGAAACTACTGTATGAATTCAAACGAAACTTGGCACGATTTGAGCCCATACTACGAGGTAGGACATAGGATACTTTTTATCCCGAAATTCTACCCCCGAAGGGGTGAAATAGGGGTTGGAAGTTTGTATGAAAGTCCTTAATTTCTCAAGTTATAGCCACGAAACTTGATATATGAGCTGCGGGTTGAAAATGAAAACATATGTGTTTCACAGTTTCATCAAAATTCCACCCCCGAAGGGGTGAAATAGGGGTTGAGAGTTTGTATGAAAATCCTTAATTTCTCAAGTTATAGCCATGAAACTTGATATATGAGCTGCGGGTTGAAAATGAAAACATATTATGTGTTTCACAGTTTTTCAAAATTCCACCCCCGAAGGGGTGAAATAGGGGTTGAGAGTTTGTATGAAAGTCCTTAATTTCTCAAGTTATAGCCATGCAACTTGCTAAATGAGCTGCGGGTTGAAAATGAAAACATATGTGTTTCACAGTTTTTCAAAATCCCACCCCCGAAGGGGTGAAATAGGGGTTGAGAGTTTGTATGAAAATCCTTAATTTCTCAAGTTATAGCCATGAAACAGCATTTGGGCTTTCGTTAAAATATGAAGAAGTACGTGTTTCACCATTATAGGGGGATTATACCGTGGGATAGTAATATAGGCTACTTTTTATCCTGGAAAATTAACTGAAAAACTTATTCCACGCGGACGAAGTCGCGGGCATCAGCTATAAATAATATACATACATGCATACATACATAGGCTACTTTTTATCCCGGAAAATTAATGAGTTCCCGCGGGAATCGAAAAAACTTAGTCCACGCGGACGAAGTCGCGGGCATCAGCTAGTTTTTAATATAACCTACTAGCGACGCTATCACTTGGTCAGATAAGTTTGACGCGTAATATTTTTCAAAGTCCGCGGACTTTAAAAAATATACTATTAATGTCAAATTTACCTCCACGCTCACAATATTCCGACTAGGGACTACATTCTAGACTAATATTTATATAGCTTTAATATGGGGTATATATATAGTATATAGGAGTATGTATAATTATTCATGACTTGAAATCAAACATTAATTATTAAGAGAATGATAATGATGTCATGTTTACTCTCTATTTAAGCTTTTCAGTTAAACTTAATTTAAAGTTCCTGTATCCTTGAAACAGAATAAATTAGAGACGGAACATGAGTAGTTTCTACTGAGATTTTCAAGACGAGTTCCAAACGGACAAAATTCATGTTTCGAAATGTCCTGGTTAGTTCGTACTTCGTACGGCACTCCAAGGCCGTCTTTGCTCGCGCCAATTTTAATAGCAGATGCTTGCGCTTTTCCAGTAAAATTTTGTTACCCGACGACTAAATTCTCGAGAACATGTCTTGTAAATTTGAATATATTTTGTAAAATGTAGAGAGATACTTTTTTTTTAAATTCACTTCAAGTTAGCCCTTGACAGCTGCGATCTCACCAGATGGTAAGTGAGGATGCAGTCTAAGATGGTAGCGGGCTAACCGCGTTAGTGGCATAGGTATATTAAACAAATACCCCTATTCGGTTTCTACACGGCATCGTATCGGAACGCTAATACGCTTTGCGGCACGTCTTCGCCGGTAGGGTGGTAACTAGCCACGGCCGAAACCTCCCACCAGGTATACAAAGTAAATATTACATTACTGTTTACAAAGAAAGAAAAAGCGTTTATTTACCATACCATCTTTCTCTCTCTGGGCTTTTCCGCACTTAAGCACCGCTGCCCGTTGTGCGTGAGACCTTTGGTGAGACTCCCCTCTGGATCACTCCAGCCAGCCGAGCTCACTCCAGAATCCAAGCAGGCCGCCCAGGTCGGCGAGGACTTCCGGGAGTGTTGCTGGGAAGCCAATGAAGGTTTCTCGTTGAGTGGTTACAGCACTACACTCGAGTAGTACGTGTCTTGGTGTCTCCTCGCTCTCCATGCAGGCTCTGCATAGAGGGCTGTCGGTTATACCTAGAACATATAAGTGTTTGTTAAGTGGATAGTGTCCTGTTATCATGCCTACAGCCGTCCTGAGTTTAACTCTGTTTAGTTGGAGTAGTTTCCCAGTTAAGCGTTGGTTCAGGCTGGGTATAGCCTCTTTTGTTTGTCTACAAACGGTGGTGTTTGCCCATAATTTGGCATGTGTACCTGCTGTTTGTTGTTTTAACCAAGTCTTGTACTCACTGAATGGTATTGGAACGATAGGTTCCCATTACCTTCAGGTTTGAGGCTCGTCGAGCTAGTTCATCGGCTGCGTCGTTACCTATGTTGCCGCTGTGACCTTTAACCCAGCCAAGTGATACCAGGTTTGATTTTGTTAGTGTTTGTAGTGCGTTGTGGCAATCCAATACGAGCTTAGATGAGCTTGTGTTTTTGGCTAATGCTCGCAGGACTGCCTGACTATCACTATGAATGTTAATATGAAAGTTTGTTACCTGTCTGTCGGCCATAGCCATGGCCGCCGCAGTAATGCCGACGCACTCCGCTTGAAAAACAGAGTTATTCTTACCGAGCGCGCGAGCGATATGTATGTTAAGCTCGGGACAGTACACTCCTGCGCCAGTTCCCTGGCTGGATTTTGACCCATCTGTGTATACGTCTATCGTATCCACAGTAGTTTTGTGTATTCCGGTCTCTGAGATGTTGAACTTATAATCTTTCTCGATTATGTGTTCCTTCTGTGTTTTGTCACAGAGCCATCCTAGCATTGGACACATCTTGTTCTCACCTGACAATATCCGGGTGTGCGCTGTATTTGTGTCTTTCCACAGCCCATACGTTTTAATCCTTAGGGCTGCGAGGGTAGCCTCTTCTCTTATGTGGAGATGTAGGGGTGAAATTCCCAGTATTACCTCTAAAGCATCTGTTGGGGTGGTGCTCATACAGCTAGTGATCGCTAGGCATGCTTGTCTTTGGAATTTTTGTAGTGTCTGTTGGGTTGTCGTCTGAAGTGTTCTGGGCCACCATACTAGTGACGCGTATGTTAATGAGCTTCTTACCACTGTGAGATACAGCCAAAGCATTAGTTTTGGTTTTAGACCCCAGGTTTTCCCGATCATGCGTTTGCATTGATTTAGGATTATTGTTGTTTTTTTTATTTTCGTGTCTATATGTTTCTTCCAGTTCAGCTTCTTGTCTAGTGTTACCCCCAGATATTTGACTTCTGTTGATAGTGTTAGATTTGTACAGAAGAGTGTTGGCATTTTTGGTACATCTGGTTTCCTTTTGTTTGTGAACAGTACTAGTTCAGTCTTTTTTGGATTCACTGTTAGTTCGTTGTCTATGCACCATTTCTCTATGAGTCTCAGTGCATCTTGCATTATTGCACAGAGCGTGTTTTCGTGTTTGCCACCTATCAGAATCATTATGTCATCTGCATAGCCTATGGTGTAGAATCCGTTGTTGTTCATTTTTGTTATCAAGTTGTCAACGACTAGGTTCCACAGGATTGGAGATAGCACTCCTCCTTGTGGACACCCTTTAGCTACTACGCCCTTTGTTGTACCGTTTATGTCAAGTTGGATGACCCTTTTTTCAAGTAAGGCTCCTATCCATTGCCTTAGGGTTTTGGGTACTTCATATCGTTGTAAAGCATTGTCAATGCTCTTAAAGGTGGTTTTGTCGAAGGCTCCTTCGATGTCTATGAAGACTCCTAGTGTTGATTGTTTGTTATCTAGGTCGTGCTCTATCTTCGTTACCACGTTGTGGAGAGCCGTCTCTGTTGACTTGCCGGTACTGTAGGCATGTTGATTCCTGTGTATCGGTATGGTCCTTAGGGCTCCGTCTCTAAGGAAACGGTCTCCAAGTCTTTCCAGCGTTTTCAGTACGAATGATGTTAGGCTGATAGGTCTGAAAGCCTTCGGTTCGGTGTAATCACTTTTACCTGGTTTGGGCAGGAATACCACTTTCACTTCTCTCCACGAGATTGGTATGTATTTAAAGGCTATACAAGCTTGAAAAATCTGTACTAGCCATGGTGTTATCTCCGTTGCCCCCCACTGTAGGAGGGCAGGGAAGATTTTGTCTGTTCCTGCTGATTTGAAGGGGTGGAACGTGTCTATAGCCCACTGTACCTTCTCGTGTGTGACTATTCTGTTAGCTATTTCCCAGTCTGCATCTGTGGATGTGCTCTGTGGACCATCCGCCCAATCTGGGCTGTCTACTATTCTGCTGCCTGGGAAATGTGTCTGTATGAGAGTTTCACTGACCTCTTTGTCGTCTTTGGTGTAGCTGCCATCAGCTTTCTTCAGAGTGCCTAGTGTGCGGTTGTTATCGTTGGCTAGAATTTTCCTAATTCTAGTCGCTGTATCGTATGATTCTATGTTGGTGCAGAATCCTTGCCATGATTTGTCGTCTTTGCTTCGTACCAGTTTCTTGTATTGCAATTGTGCTTCTTGGAAGTTGTCCCAATCGAAGCCCTGTCTAGTGTTTTTTGCTCTGTTGAATAGGTGCCTTAACCTTTGTCTTTTCTTTTCAAGGTCCGGGCCCCACCAGCTGTGTTTTGGCCATACCATATTAATAGAAAAAATATAGATTTGTTTTTAATTTATTATCAAGAAAACAAAATCTGAGGTGAGGTCCCAAAACGAACTGACTCTACCATGATGGATGGATGTAAGCGTAGGAATCAGTAATAATAATTATTAGAGAACCGGCATAATCGTTAAATATCATGTTGGAAGTCAGGTTTCTTTGGCAGATTATTAAACAAATTGGATAATAATTGTTCAAGTTCGTAAAGTATAATAATATGTATTCGGTGCGTAAAAAACCAAAAATATTTTGTTTTTATCATTATGTTGTTGATCCCTTTTGATAAATGATTACCCTCGAGTCCAGGCAAAGCGGTCAATTTATATCTTTATTATTTCGCTTGAATAAATTGCCAGTAATATTTTAGTATGAAATATTAACGATTACATCCGCCGCGCCGTTGGTTAATATTTCTGAAATTTGCGTATCAACAATTTACAATATTAATAAACAAAATTCATCTTGTTTAAAAGGGTAATTAAAATCGACATTATTCTTTCTACGCTCATCATTATTTTGTGTCAAAAACCATCCAATCCAAAAAATCAGTTTTTTTGTCTTAGATTCAAGGGATGCCCTATGCACTTTACCTAATAAAATTGAAATTAAAAAAATCTAAAGTTTAGATATTCTTTATAATTAGTTCAGATGCAACATAATTATTTTTTGTTGGTAGTGCATAGTTTAAACTTTTTTATTTTTTTTGGGTAACAATTACCTACTTATAAACCACACGATATTATCAACAAAACCTTAGAACGAGGTACAATTTTGTTTGAAAATGTATGAAGATAATGTCGCACTCAAAGGCTTACCACATGAAAGACACGTTTGAATGTAATTTATCACACTATCCACACCATTAACCCAGGAGACTGTAAAAGCCGCGTGCATGATACGCTTCACGGCTCTCGATTGTGGGAAAATTCTAGAATCATTGCCATTATCACCTTATTTATGGGCTCACACACCTTCAGCCTGAAGAGAAATCCTTTAATAATCGTATTCTGAGCATCTACCTGTTATATATTTCGTATAATATTGTTTTTCTTCACCCTGGCGTGGCTTGATAAGTTATATTCAGTGTCAGTACAAGTGAATATAACTCAAAGAATTAAAAAATACGACTGCCATAGTTAAATGATATTTTTTTGTGGATCACTGGATATTGAAATATAGTCTTATATATTTTTGGAATCTACTCATCATTTTCTTGATGATGACAATATAGTTATTCTCATTTTGGAAAAAAAAATCAACTTTAGTCTTTGATGCGGGACCATGGTCACCCTATCATTTTTTTTCAAATTTTACTAGTCTATGTCACCCGGAATAAGGTAAGGATTCTAACGATACCTCATTCTTCAAGATCCGTTCAGGCGTATAGAAGTTATGGTGGAATATACAAACTCACATACATACATACATACATACATGAACCCTGAAAACAATATACTCCTTTTTTCAGGCAGTCGTATAAAAATATGATTTTTCCGATTTAACTAAGCTACAAACGAAGCTACAACCTTTACACTGAGTGACTGATATGTGATTGAAACAGGTGGATGAGTAAATTGGTCTGGTTTTAATATAAAGACGTTAATTGCTCTTACCAATGTTGAGGGCATAACGAGCTCTACGAGATACAAAGGAGTATTTCAAATTCAAATTTAAATGTTTTTTATTCGCCGAGAAGAACCAGCAAGCAATCTTTTATTACATAACTCTGTTTAAAATTAAACCTGTACAGTCGCTCACTCGTTTAATTTCTGAGTAGCGTCACCCTAGGGTTAATGCTCACTATGCTACACGTCCCTCATAGAGCAAATCATAAATGATCTAAATTATCAGATTCATTTAATAATTATAAAGAAATGAAATAATAATTTCATTATAATGTAATATTATAAAGCAGTATTGTGCCGTCACGCCATTAATGGCGGAAAACCACGCGTATCAACTGCTTTGCCGCTCAACAGGTTCAGCGCCATCTGTAGTCATCGAGCGGCGCTAACATCGAGCGGCGCTAACATTCATGAAAATAATTTTGCACTGAAATTAGATAAATTTTCACTTGGCTTATTTTTGATGCTGTGAGTTTTCAGTACTCATATCACTCTTTCATTATTTTGTCACGGTTGATAAATACGAGATTCGATCAAACGATCCAAGTCAAACGATTACCAAGTAGCACTGGGGTCGATTCTCCTTCCGGAAGACGTCGCTCGTTTAAATCACCACACTTATCCACGGATAAATAGGTCAAAATATTGGTAGGTACCTATTACAGGAACTCGCTTTTGGTAAATGATAATTTGATTCACAATATCAAATAATGCAGCTAAAGGAAAAGATTTTTTAAATTTGTTTGGAGGATTGAGGAAAAAGGGTGTGCCAAAAATACAGAGACTAACCCCAATTTCTGGATGATGAAGTTTGTTCAATGCTCGAAGTCACATACAGTCTGAAATATGTTTATAATCTCTTTGAAAAATTCAGTGAGGTGCGCGCTATATCTGGAGGTATTACGCTGGCAAGGGAATTTCGATTCTAATAGTAGCTTGCATAAGAAAGTTTCACATGTTTCATATTGAATCGAAGCAGGCGTTACTTTGCGGAAGTCCATGATAATGAATGAACGAGCAGTTTAATTCGCTATAATCCGCGACAGTAGACAAATCTATGTGGTACACAGTGCGTGTCCTTCACCAATAGCATGCGAACACCCACCACTATTGCTACTACTATAGATACTACTATAGATTTGTCTACTGTCGCGGATTATAGCGAATTAAACTGCTCGTTCATTCATTAACATGTAATTATGTTATTACTAGATGATGCCCGCGACTTCGTCCGCGTGGATTTAGGTTTTTTGATTCCCGCGGGAATTCTTTAGATTTTGAAGATAAAAAGTAGCCTATGTCCTTCCCCGGGATAAAAACCTATCCCTGTAGGTACCAAATTTCGTCAAAATCGGTTGAACTTAAGGGCCGTGAATGCGTAGCAGACAGGCAGACAGACCGACACACTTTCGCATTTATAATAATTTTTTTTCTATGGAGTATGGATTCACAATATCATTCATCATTTCAACCCGCTACTGAGTACAAGCTCCTCTCTGAATCAGAAGAGTTTGACGGTTGACCATTGCCTAAATGCTGGCCAAATTCGGAATGGCAAACTTACCGTTACCGTTATAGCAAATAATATTTAATTATGTTTAAAATGTTGATTAGACTGATATATATTACAATAACTTAAACTTCGAAGAGACTAATATGTAAAAGGGTTTAATTTCCAATTCAAAATCAAATCTATAGGTACATAATGTAAGAGATCGCTGGGTTAACGTAATGAAACCGTATTTGGATCTTGTAAGACAAGGGCATATTCGCGAGCACAATCTATTTATAAAGGAATCCAATTCAAATTTTCTGTAGCCGCAGGATAGAATAAATTAGAGATAGACCACTTGTAGTTTCTGTACAGGCATTTAAAGTCTTCTCTTTAAAGTCTAATTTTGTTTATTCAATCTGTGAAAGCTTTGGTTACTTGATACGAATCTCCAAGGCTGTCTTTGTCGTTTAATAAGTAAGTTTTAATAGTTCTACGATTAGGAATTCTATTAGCATTTTCAGAACAAAATTAATGGGGATGAGGTACGCTAGTAATATAATAAGTCTATGGGATGAGGACAATTTATTTATTGAAAAGGTATGTAGAACATATTATTGTGCTTTGTAAAATAAATGTTACTTGTAGCTCAAAAGTATTTTTATGATATCACTAGCTGATGCCCGCGACTTCGTCCGCGTGGTTTAAGTTTTTTTGATTCCAGCAGGAACTCCTTAATTTTTTGGGATTAAAAGTAGCCTATGTCACTTTCCAGGTCCTTATCTATACCCATGCCAAAAATCACGTCGATCCCTTGCTCCGTTGCGACGTGATTGAAGGACAAACCAACAAACAAACACACTTTCGCATTTAAATCCCCCAGGCACGCCTTAATTTTCCGGGCTAAAGAGCCTGTGTCACTCTCCAAGTAAGTACCCAACTATACCCATGCAAAAAATCACGTCGATCCGTTGCTCTGTTGCGGCGTGATTGAAGGACAAACACTCTATTTGACGTCCTTGGGGATAGGAATTTCAAAAATTTTAAAATCCGTATTTCATCATTAGCGGAAGCCCAAACACCAAGTTTCATGGCTAGCAGCTTGAAAAACGACCGATTTTCATACAAACTTTCAACCCCTATTTAACCCCATTGAGGGTGGAACTTTTAAAAATGTGACACACATCCTTCTGTATTTTTACCAAAAGCCAAAATACCAAGTTTCGTAGATTTAACTTGAAAAATATCTTGAAAAAAGAAGATCTTTCGTACCAACTTTCATCCCCTATTTCACCCCTTTGGGGGTCGAATCATCAAAAACTGTAAAACACGTCTTTCTTCCTTTTTTACCCGCAGCTTATATACCAAGTTTCATGGCTATAACTTGAAAAACGACGGACTTTCATACAAACTTTCAACCCCTATTTTACCCCTTTGGGGGTGGAATTTCGAAAAACCCTTTCTTAGTGGATACTTAGTCTTCACAAAGAACACACTCTCCAAATTGTATGTCTCTAAGACCAGCGGTTTAAGCTGTGCGTTGATATATAAGTCAGTCAGTCAGTCAGTCAGGACTTTGAATTTTATATATATAAATTAGTATGATATATATAATACATATATATATAGTATGATATCATATGTATGTTATACATAGTGGTCCATAATTATTGTATGTGCACATGTGCACAAATGAATTGTGTGCTGATGATATTAGCACATAATTTTGATCGAAGCCTGTCTATGTATAGTATTTATTGTTTATAAAACTTCAAAACCTGGTTTACTTGTCGAAACATTTTTAAAATTATTAAATCATCCATAAATGACAACTGTCAGCCTTACGTAAAGTCTATATTCTTGTTCATGGTGCTTTTAACGGTTAAAAATAAAATCTCTAATCTATCATCCAATTTTATCTGTGAACGAGAGTTTATATAATAATAATATGCAAGTTACATCAAGAACCTAAAGAAGCACAAGCATGTATAAGTAGCGATCGATACTGTTGCAAAGGAAACGACTTCGGTGACCTCCGGGCTCCGAGAATAGTTCGCTCCAGTTTCTAACACTTGACTGTGTGCATGTTTTGTCATGCAGCTCAAATTGAGTGCCTATATTTCGACTAAATTAAATCGGAGTCAGTTGAAAAAACTATGAAGTTTTTATTTGTAGAAGAGTAACTACTGAAATATTTCGTGACTGCACTTCTCACAGAAAAACTCGTTTTTCGAATCATACTAATATTATAAATGCGAAAGTGTTTTTGTTTGCTGGTTTGTTGGTTTATTGGTTTGTTGGTTTGTTGGTTTGTTGGTTTGTCCTTCAATTATGCCGTAACGGAGCAACGGATCGACGTGATTCTTGGCATGGGTATAGTTGAGAACCTGGAGAGTGTCATAGGCTACTTTTTATCCTGGAAAATTAAGGAGTTCCCGCGGGAATCAAAAAACTTTAACCACGCGGACGAAGACGCGGGCATCAGCTAGTTGTTAGTAAATTCTTAATATCATGATCGTATCCAAACCAAGGTAGAAGTTTTACATAATATTATAACAGCTACATAACACAACCTGTTTGAAGAGATTATTTTTACTTTATCGTTTTTCTGAATAGACACAATAGGAATTGCTGTCGGGTTCATACGAGTATCTTACCGTGTAGCACATAATCTAATTTTATCACTTATTTGCAATTTTAAAGTAATATGAACCAAGTGCTGAAAGCACATCCATATCCATATCCATACTAATATTATAAATGCGAAAGTGTGTCTGTCTGTTTGTCTGTCTGTCTGTCTGTCTGTCTGTCTGTCTGCTACGCTTTCACGGCCCATCTGCTCAACCGATTTTGATGAAATTTGGTACACGGGTAGATTGTATCCCGGGGAAGGACATAGGCTACTTTTTATCCCGGAAAATTAAAGAGTTCCCGCGGGAATCAAACAATCTTAATCCACGCGGACGGAGTCGCGGGAATCATCTAGTTTATAATAACTATTTAATTTTTAATTAAACATTAACAAGATAAAAAATTATCGGCTTACGTTTAACTCAATATTTCAATCGGACTCACATTACCGTTTTAATATGGAGTAATTAATTTTCCTCGAATCGGTTCTTCTTTGGATATTGAAAATTTACCAAAACCCAATTACTGAAACAAATTATGCTCATTGCGGATTCATTAAAAACAAAACTGATTTATTGGAAAACGAAAACAAAATACATTTAAGCACCAATAGGTAACTAATTGCGATTTAAAAGTGTGTATTTTTCATATTATAAAAAAAATTCGCGAAAATGGCGAACAGACGAAATCAATTAAGTCGCAGAGAGACACTAGATTCAGGCAGACGGACAATCAGCTTTTCCTTTTATATATTAAGAAAGTAGATTAAATTTCAAGGCAAAAATAATTATTGACAATGATCTTCCCGGAATGAATGAAAATGACAGATATACAAAACATAAAAACAATCAATTCAGATTCCTATTTTTTGTGAACACTGATAAGATTTATATTATATTGGTATAGTCTTTTTTGACACTCTAAATTATAACCACGTTGCTGATGCGTTGCTAATAGTAATTCTATAACTATAGTTCGCGCGCGAGTTGAATGCAGAGTTTAGATATGTGTCACCATACATTAGCTCTGCATTCAACTTACGTGCGAACTATAATATTATATATTATGTTGTCAAAAAACTTGTTATCGACAGATTACCGATAACTACGTATGGTAAGATTGCTAATTAATTTTGGTTGGTAGACAGCGCAAATTACGGCCGCATGGATCCTTCAGATGTAAATGCACTTGTACATTTAAATTTATTCATGGTGTTGCAATAAAATCACGCTGTTTACAAATCCAAGGTCCTCTCTAAAATGCATAGTGAAGTGTCCGTATAATTTGGTCGTTTGTCAACGTCTCACCACAGGAGAGAAATGATTCAAGGAATCTGTCGAGTTCACGTCGCTGGGTTAATTGAAACAAATTACAGAGGCGGAATCAACATTTTCATTTCCTAATGAATATTAAAAACCCTAACTTTATTTGGGCTGGTTGTGAATTGGTAAAGAGATTTTATGACTTATGACAGATCACTTCCTGAGATGTTTTTCGAAAATTATTAATGTGGCTTCGTTCGTGTGGATTTAGGTTTTTTTCAAAATCCCATATGAACTCTAAAGAATATTACTCTCAAGGTCTTTATCTATATCCATGCAACGAAATTGGTTCCAGTGGGAACTCTTTAATTTTCCGAGATAAAAAGCCTTAGTGTTATTCCAGACTATAATCTATCTCTGAATCATCCATGAAAACTTTCGCATTTATAATTTTATATATATATAAATAGTAATAGTATAGTATAATATAGTATAAAGTATAAGTATATAGTATAGAAAATAGGTAATGAGGTGGTAGGTAACACTATTGTCTATATTTACGAACATCACATAGGTACGTATCGAAAATTCCACAGTACTGAAAGACCAAACTCTAAACAAGTCCGTATTGCCAGTGACGACGTACGGGTCCGAGACATGGTCGCTAAAGGACCTATTATGAAAGCTCACAGGCTATAGGAAATCAATCATGTCAATCGTGTGGAAGTCACTACAAGGACCTATATATCCAGCCATGGACATACATTTTAACTATAAAAGGCCGACTGGTGATCTTAATTTAATACTTACCTGATCTTGTAACTATTTTCATTGTCCCTTCACTTTTCTAAAAATGGGCATAATATTTTTGCTCATAAATATTGATGGCAGAAGTAATGTTGGAATTTTCGCACAATTGAGACGTGTGAAGCATGATATCACGAACGTGGTTTTTCAATATCCATGTTTAATGTTCCGGAAACTGTGATTTATTACGTACTAAAACTCTTTTCTCTTGCCTCTCAAGCCATTGAGTAGAAGTTAGAACACGACGTAGTAAACAACTCCAAAAAAAAAGTAACCCTTTTATCTGTTTTTCGTTTGTATCACTAAATATAAAAAAATAACCTACTAATTTTCAAATCAATAAATGGACATAATTTTTTTCTCAGACAATTGCTTTGTTTGTTAAAATGAAATGTTAAAACCTAGATAAATATTTACTTGATAGACGATGGAACAATTCCGAACTTTATTAATAGAAACATTTTAGTAAAATTACTACAGACACACTTTCGCATTTATATCATTAGTATGGATTTAATCTTATACTAATAATATAAATGCGAAAGTTTGGATGGATGGATGGATGCATATTATGTTTGTTACTCAATCACGCCAGAATGGCTGAAGTGATCTGGATGAAATTTGGCAAAGAGATAGATTATAGTCTGAAATAACACATAAGCCCCGACGACCTCCCCGGCGCAGTGTTGAGCGCTGTTGTCTTAACGTGGGAGGTCCCGGGTTCGATCCCCGGCAGAGTCAATTTGTAAATTTATAATTTCTGAATTTTCTCTGGTCTGGCCTGGTGGGAGGCTTCGACCGTGGCTACTTACCACCCTACCGGCAAAGACGTGCCGCCAATCGATTATATAACTGCTATACCCATAACAGGTTAGTCCGCTACCATCTTAGACTGCATCATCACATACTTAGAGTTCCCGCGGGAACTAAAGACCCTCAACCCATGCGGACGAAGTCGCGGGCAACAGCTTGTTAATGTTATAACGTCTTAAACACATGTATGAAGTAATATAATTTAAGTTCTTACCAAAATTAAACATGATCTCATAAATTACGCAACGCAAACCAACCCTTTTCCGAAAATACGCTCGAGAGAAGCAGCAGAGTTTTATTAAAGTGACGATCAATAATGTCGCGAAGCCGACAAAATACTTCATCCGCCCGGAAAGGTCCTAAGGTATTTGACAGACTAAATGCGCGACTGAAAAGCACAGAAAATTTAATAATACCTTTCAGGTACTCCGAGATATAATTTTAATATAAGGCATCTGAAGGCGTTCACTGCGTGGAGTGCACAGACCGCGCTACGATTATGATGGGTCAGCAATTCCGACCAAAAAGCTTGTTATATGAAGTTTTCATAATAAGATTAGTAGGTATATAAAGTAAGCAAAAGCAAGTTTCCGCCCTCAACAAATGGTCCAAGATCCCAGAGCGATCAGACATAACTTATTTTCACATAGATGAAACCTTAGGTTCTCAGTAGCGTCTCATGTTTTTTGAATACCTCGGGCTTGTGGAGCTCTCCTTGTGACACCTGGGCAGGTACCAGGTAAGAAAGGCAACTAAAAATAAGTATACTTAACTTTTTACATGACCGATTTTTATATATGTTTTGTAGAATATTATTCTATATTATATTTTAATGTATTTCGGTGCATATCTCCGTGGTTTCTAAACCGATTTGAATTATTTTTTTGAGTGGTTAGAGGAAGCTCAGGTACGCTAAGTACCTACCTAGTGTGACGACTTTTGTACAACTCGTATTAAAGATCGTAAGTGTACATTGCTATCGTCGTAGCTTGTAACGCTGCAGTTGCGCTTTTCGTCTATCCAAGGCTTTAGATCTTACAGTCAATTTCTTCGAATTTTCGTAAAGTCCAGTATAAGTTGACCTTTTAATCTAGTGCTATTTTGTAGAGTGGTTCCGTTTATCTGGTGTCCCTCTTAAGCTACTCCTAGGGACTCACTCCAAATCATCCATCCACTTATTGGATGGGTCTGGTCACTCAGCAGTCAGCACTGTATATCAAAGCGTTGGTGGAACTCGATGCAATATCATCTTTCTAGAGATGAGACCCTGACACCTGCCACTCAGATATGATTGATATACTATAGTCATTTAATTTTGGTGTAGTTGAGCTAAAAATATTAGAAGAATGATATCAGTAAAATTGGAATAAAAATGTAACTGTTGTTCGTTTTTGCTTCAACTGTGATTGATGGCAACAAATCATGTGTGTCAAAAAATCGCAGCACGCTCCAGCTTTGTGACATTTTCCCATGTTTTTCTGATTAAAATTTATATCGTAGTTCACACTATCTACCTACTTTATGTTTACATAGTGTCGATCCTCGTGTGTGTATCCTGTCTCGTAAAACTTAAGTAGGTACCTTCAAGGCAAGAGTGAATATGCATCTTCTAGAGTCAGACAACTGCGTTCCAACTTTGACCTTATAATTACTTTGCACTAAGCATTATTATTGTCGTCAAGTGCAAGCCTATTTTTAAATTAAAAAAATAAAGAAATGCTGAATACTCGTAGCTAGTGAGGAAGCTTTTAAGGTTATTATGGAATGAGAAACGCCGTGTTGAAGGCGACGAACCAGTAGCACAATTTGAACGGTTGTGTATACGTGTGTAAATTATAAAATAAGTTAATAACGGAATGCTAATTAATAGATAAGAATCTGTTATAAGTCTGTAGAGATACTTATCTCTAAAATTTAATTGTTAATATTATTAAAAAGTATCATAAATTTAAGCAATAATTACAATAATTTTTAATGGACAACTATTCCGCCTTACAAAAAAAAGACTTTTAGGTACACTATTCAAGAGTACGCAAACCGATATCAAATTTGATAATTATGATAAACTGAACTTTTTATCAGATATTGTGACGACATAATCAATAAAATAATTTCAATGAATGCAATTAAATTTAAAATAATTTTACTTGGTTATTGTATTAAATGATTTACATTTAAAATATTGCATGCCGGTAGACTGGAATAGGTTACATAGGTAGGCCGGGCGCTATAATAAAATTCAATTTCAATTCAATTGAAACCGCTCAATATTATTATAACTGCATGAATAAACAAGCAGTGGGAGTCTGAACTGCATAATAGAACCAACAACTGACCTGTTGACTGCTTGGATGGGGACTACCTACTTATTTTTAAGTGCAGTGTGGGACGACCTCAAATAACCGAGAAATAAAATCCAAGATTCGTGTGTGTTGGCATGCCCTCATAAAAGCTTATATCCAACTGTGGACTAAATAGGATAATAGATTATGACGTTTTAAGTGGGTAAAGCTTTTTAAAATTGATTAATATTTAATTGGATTAGTGCTAACAACAATTACTTTGCCTAATGCACGGAGAAGTGATTGTATAATTCAGTAATTTGTCAATGTCTCCTGTTCGTAGACTGGAAGTAATTTAGACAATCTGTTGTGCGCACTTGCCCCGTTAATTTAAATAAATTACTTGTTGAAATCAACAATTTCATTTTAATAGTCACTTAGAGTGAGTGAATATATATAAATACTGGCGATCCGCCCCGGCTTCGCACGGGTAGCACTAATAATCCTGATAGTCTATACCAAATATAGCTATAAAATGATTATTGTGAGTCAACCTTAAAAGATAGATGTATGCTACCGCAATTTTTTTTTTGAGAACTTTTTGAGAGGAACAACTCCTAATAAATACATTGTTTTCGTGTAACTTTAACTATTTACGCAGCGCACGCCACGTAAGCTCTCAGAAGAGAGGATTTTTTCCTACTTAGTTCACATAATTGCAATTTTCGTAAGGATCTCTAATTTTTTGAAAATAAAATATAGCCTATGTCACTCGCTGATAATGTAGCTTTCTATATGTGAAAATCGGTTGAGTAGTTTTTGAGTTTATCCATTACAAACAAACAAACAAACAAACCAACAAATCTTTCCTCTTTTTTAATATTACTTTAGATTATTATGTAATTGGCGAAAGAAATAAATAAATGTATTTACATGAATGGTGCTGAAGAAATAATTAATTGAACCAAAATCAGAGATTTGGCTGAAATTTGGTATGGAGATAGATTAAACAGTTGATTTTATACCGAAAAATTAAAGTGTTTTCACGGGAACCAAAAATCCTCAATCCACGAGAACAATGCGCGGGCATCATATATTATAAAAAATAATTATTATTTTTGTATGTTTAGGATTAATTTTATGGAAAACTAGCTGATGCCATTTAAATTATACCAACTTTTGTCGACAAAATTACCTTAAAACAAAAAAAAAATAAAAAAATAAGTTGTATTTCTTAGCTTCCTTTACTTTCATGTCTTATTGAGACTCTTATTTTTGCGACAGTTTTTATATTATTTTGTTACTGAGCCGATTTTGATGATTGTGCACAAGTTTCGTTCCATTTTACAATTTTTTTTAATTTTTAGTTTTTTTCTATTGCTACTACAAAAAACGGAGGATGGATCCGTGCTTCATTTTAATTTAAAAAAAAAGTTTATAAATTACATCTTCAACGCCCATATATTCGAGCATGTGGGAAAAACTATTAAAATAATCCATATAACCTATCTATTTGGTATTCTATGCATAATAATAATAATTACGTGAACCAACAAGGTCGAAGAACATCATGAAGCGGATGAATTATTCATACAGTATCATAGAGTGAATTATTCATCGGTATCTGTGAAGTCAGAAGAGATATTGAAGTTATCGAAGAATATGAAGACTTTATGCTTTACCACACATATGGAACTAAAGGTAAAAATGGTGTCGGATTTCTAATTAAAAAGCATCTTAGAAACAATATAAAAAGCTTTAGAGCGTTTTCGGACAGAGTAGCTTCACTAGATATAAAATCGGAGGATAACACCAGATGGACACTCATACAAGTCTATGCCCCTACGGAAGTGTACACTAGCGAAGAAATGGATGGTTTCTACCAACATGTGGAAGTTGCTCTTGATGAGGCACAAAACAAGAACATTATCCTAATGGGCGACTTTAATGCGCAAATAGGAAAAATGCAAACAGGAGAGGAAAGAATTTTTGGAAAATTCTCTCACGGCAAAAGAAGCTGTCACGGGAAGTGCCTCGTGGAATTCGCACTGGAAAAGAACTTTAAGTTTGTTAATAGTATGTTTAATAGGAAACCACATAAAAAGTGGACTTGGCGCTCTCCAAATGGCAAAACTCTAAATGAGATCGACTACATTCTAACTAATCAGCCAAATGACGTACTCAACTTTGACATCATTAGCAACTTGAACTTCAACACAGACCACCGTATGATAAGGTGTAGACTAAACTTGAAAACCCGTAAAAAGAGAACCTTTGTAAACAGAACATCTCATATCACGAGAAATCTCCCGGCAATATCTAAAGAGAGCGGAACTCAATGGGAACAGAAACTTTTGCAATCCCTACAAGTATCACCTGACATTCAGACACAGTACGATAATTTTGAAAATGAAATTACAACTATTCTAAAGCAGTTGCCGAAGACTAAAACCAAAGATAGAGAACTTATTAGCTCAGATACATTAAAACTTTTAGAAGAAAGAATGCTTTTATATAAAGAAAAAAGAAACAAGGAAGTTAAAGTGAAAATAACAAACATTAGTAAGAAAATAAACCGAAATATAAGTACTGAAAAGAAAATCTATCGACAGAAGATGTTCACAAGATTTATAGAAAGAAAAGGCGCTCTGCGGAAAGCTCTAAAAGAGCTTAGAGAGAAATCAGTATGGACTGCTAATGTAAAAAACAAAAGAGGCAATCTATTGAATACTCGTCAAGATATTATAACAGAAGCTACAAAATTCTATAAAGATCTATACACATCACATGAAGTATTGTCCCCACGCATTCAAAATGAACTCCAATATACTGATAATACGGAACCTCTACAAAGCATCCTAGGCTCGGAAATAGAACATGCCATAAAGACGCAGAAGAATGATAAATCACCAGGAGAGGACAATGTTACTAATGAAACACTAAAATCACTACTAGAGATTTTGCAGTGCCCCCTGGAGACTTTATTTAACAACATTCTGAGGACTGGAATAACACCTAAACAATGGTCGAAATCAAAAATCATATTGTTACACAAGAAAGGTGACAGAAACGATTTAAACAACTACCGGCCAATAAGTTTAATGTCAAATATATACAAAATATTCTCAAAGATAATCCTGGGCAGAATTTTAAAAACGTTACAAGAGAACCAACCACCGGAACAAGCAGGTTTTCGCAAAAATTTCTCAACAATAGACCATCTCCAGTCAGTAACGCAAATTATAGAAAAGGCCAAGGAATATGGCATAACCATGTATCTATGCTTTATAGATTTTACTAAAGCTTTTGATTCTCTTAGTCACAATGCTATATGGGAAGCACTTCTACAACAAGGAGTTAGCAATACCTATGTTCGACTAATCCACAACATCTACTCCAAAAGCACGGCTAAGGTTAAACTGGAAAGGGAAGGGGAAGAGTTTCCCATCAGAAAAGGAGTAAGACAGGGAGACCCTTTATCACCCCAGATATTTGCCTCGGTACTAGAATACGTATTTCGACAACTAGACTGGTCCGAGAAAGGGATCAGGATTGACGGGAAACACCTAAGTCACTTGCGCTTCGCAGACGATATCGTGATTTTCTCAGAAAATGCACAAGAGCTTGAAAATATGCTAAAGGAATTCGAGGCAGAAAGCAAACGCGTGGGGTTAACGCTAAATGCCACCAAAACTAAGATAATATCAAATGGGATAGCTTCAGATGTCGTCGTGGGAAGCGGAAAAATTGAATACGTCGAAGAATACATATATCTCGGGCAATTAATCTCCTTTGATAACCAGTCAGAAAAAGAAATTCAAAGAAGAATTGCTCTAACGTGGAACAAATATTGGAGTCTGAAAGAAATCATGAAGAGCGAGGTCAACCTTAAAATTAAGAAAAAAGTATACGAAACAATAATTATGCCTTCGCTAACATACGGTTGTCAGACATGGTCAATAAGAAAAGAAGATGAAACGAAAATAGCAATATGCCAAAGGAAAATGGAAAGAAGTATATTAGGAATAAAAATGAAAGATAGAGTCAGAAACTGTGACATAAGAGAAAGGACAAAATTATATGACATAACAAAAAGAACAAGATTGCTAAAATGGAAATGGGCAGGGCATTTATGCAGGATGGACAATTCAAGATGGGCTAAATGTCTCAGAATGGATCCCAAGAAACAAAACAAGGAAAAAGGGACGACAAAGAAAAAGATGGAGAGATATCTTCAAACAAATGGCCGGTACAAACTGGATGACAATAGCAAGGGATAGGGACGCGTGGAGACAGCTGGGGGAGGCCTACGCCGAGGAGGCGACTTCTGCCACACGGTAACAAATATGTAATTTGTATATTATAGAATAAGGAATAAGTGGTAGTAGAAATAAAAGGCTTTTTTATTTTTTATTTTATTTATTTTATTTTTATCATAGAGTGAGCATATAGCATGAATATAACCTACGTCCCGCAAACAACCATACAGTACCCTTACTCTGAGATTGATCGAATTTAAAATACGGTCTCACTAAGTGAGGTGAATCACATTTGAGTCAAACTAAAATGGACTCAAAAACTCTTGATTTAAAGCCACAAATTCAGTGCAACCGATTCAAATTTCGAAACGTATCGTTTGGAGCGCTAGCTGTGAATGCATACACGAAATTGAGCTCTAAATTAATAAGATTAAGATTCATTTTAGTTTGATGCATATGTAATTCACCTCACTTAATGAGACCGTATTTTAAATTCGATCAATCTCAGAGTAAGGGTACAGAAATGTATCTCAAGTTACGAGTATACTGAGCAAACGCTCTCGAATAGCCAGTTAGCTTCCAAATCTGCGGTCGTATTTACATTTATAGTACACCACAATCCTAATGTAAAATGGAAACCGTATAATCTGTAAGAGACGCTGTAGGCATTGACCTTAATCGCGGTACCGTAGACGGTTATGTTACGTTAAGTTTTATGATAAATGGAGCAAAACGATTACTATGCGATAGAAGATGATCGTAAAATTTCGTTAAATAAAGCAGTGATAGCCAAGTGGTTTAAACGCAAGACTACCTATTCGGTTGGTTTGATCCCCGAGCAGGCATATAGAACTTTTCGGAGTTCTACGTTTTTTAAGAAATTAAATATTACTTGAGGAACCCTGCATGCCCGAAAGGGTCTTCTTTATCATAGAGATAATATTATAGTGTTCTTTATGATCTCAAAGGTGTGTGAACTCTGCTAATCCGCACTTGGCCTGCGTGGCGAACTAGTGGACTGTATGCTCAGTAGTGAGCCGGTAATGGGTTGAAGTGCTGATGATGAGGAACTTTCTTAGTAAGGACTTTTTAAATTACCGCTTTTTGCATCATAGCAACAACCTGACTTTATAGTGCATACAAATTATACAAAGACTAGCTGATGCCCGCGACTTCGTCCGCGTGGTTTAAGTTTTTTTGATTCCCGCGGGAACTCCTTAATTTTCCGGGATAAAAAGTAGCCTTTGTCACTCTCCAGGTCTTCAACTATATCCATGCCACGCGTGACTGAAGGACAAACCAAGAAACAAACACACTTTCGCATTTATAATATTAGTATGATTGTTGAAGTTCGTGTTTAAGAATTATCCTTACTAATAATAAATTAAAGCGAAAGTGTGTCTGTCTGTATGTCTGCTACACTTTACTGGCCCATCATTTCAACCCGTTTTGACGAAATTTGGTACAGTGGTAGGTTGCATCCTGAGGAAGGACATATTTTAGGCTACCTTTTATCTCGGAATTATTGAGTTTCCGCGGGAATAAAAATAAACTTAATCGCCGAGACGAAGTCCCGGGCATTATCTAGTCAAACAAATATTATAAATGCGAAAGTTTGGATGGATGTATGGATGTATGGATGTTTGTTACTCAATCACGCCCCAACGGCTGCACGGATCTGGATGAAATTTGGCACAGAGATCGATTATAGTCTGGAATAGCATATAGGCTCCTTTTTATCTTGGAAAATTAAAGAGTTCCCGCGGGAACCGAAAAACCTTAATCCACGCGGACGAAGTCGCGGGCATCAGCTAGTAATCCATAAGTTAGGGACGTCTAGGTGCGTGACATACAGCTGTAATTTCAAATCATAATGCTAAGCGATGGTTGTAAGCCTCGTGAAAAATATATAAATTGCGATACGAGTCACGTTTTGAGGGTACAGCAGTCAGGCGACGAGACGGTTTCAAATTATCCAATCGTGTCCCTTGTGGGAAAAGATTCGATAGGAATGATTCGATAAGAATTATGATAGGGATTAGGTCAGAAATTGTTACATGGTATTCTGTCAATAAATAATATCAATAGTAGACAATACTGTCAAATAAATGCAAGTTTGTCTGTCTGTCTGTTTCTCTGACTGCTACGCTTTACTTAACGGTAAAAATTAGAAACCAATTTTGAAGAAATTTAGTACAGATATGGGTTAAGCATCCCGAGTATCCTTGAAAATGAAAGAAATTGTATGAAAATCATGGGCATCTTCTAGTATTTTAATATTTTTAACTGACTTCAAAAAAGGAGCAGGTGAGAATAAAATAACTACTTACTATTATTAAGTACTAGATGATGCCCGCGACTTCGGCTGCGTGGATTAAGGTTTTTGATTCCCGCGGGACCTCTTTAATTTTTCGGGATTTAAAGTACCCCATGTCCTTCCCCGGATACAACGTATCCCTGTACCAAATTTCATCAAAATCGGTTGAACAGATGGGCCGTGAAAGCGTAGCAGACAGGCAGACAGACAGACAGACACACTTTCGTATTTATAATATTAGTATGGATGTAGCGATTATCATTCGACGACGAACGTAAACTTAGCAGTTACTATTCACGTATGGTAGTCTAGACTCTAGATTATCTAAAAGTCTAGCGGCGAGACGGTTTCAAATTACATACCTTGTGTTTCTATGCACCGCCACCACAGCGAAATTTTTTTGTTGCTGTCTGATAATAACTTCCAATAAACGTACGGTATTTTAAGCTTTGTTATAATCTTCTAAACCTATTTTTAGATCTTTACCCATGAAATTGCTCTTTTGTCGAACTAGTTCAACTTTGAATAGATTCCGCGGTTTGACTTTGAATTCTTAATTCAAAATCTTTACAAACCTTCTATGTTTCTTTCCCTTTCGTCCTGCTAAAGCAAAATCGAGAATTCTTCTGCAGCGTAACTTTGCAGGGATTGACAAGGATCGTCTTTGCGATGATGCTAGGCATTTAGACTGGAATGCAATCAGAGATGTTGATCTGATTGATCGTAAAGTCGAAATTTTTAATAACTTAGTGACACAACTCTTTGATACTCATGCACCCATAAGACCAATTAAGATGAAACACCTCCCAGCACCTTGGTTATCAGATGAGATAAGAATCTTAATGGATAAAAAAAAACTCAGCTAAATATAAATTTAAGGTGAACGACTCTGATGCCAATCGGTTGAAATACCACAAAGCCCGGAATCGCTGTAACACATTGTGTAGAGATGCTCAACGACGCCACATAGACGCCACGTCAGTTGAAAATGGTGATACTGCTAAAACCTGGAAATTTCTTGAGTCACTTGGAGTTGGTAAATCATCCCAAAAACCTTCTATTAATATTGATATTGAACTCCTTAACAAACACTTTTCTACTTCCGACACAATTGATAGTGTCGATAAAGAACATACTCTTAATATTCTTTCATCCTCCTCAACTCCGGACTTTTTACCGTTTTCTTTTGAGTCTTTCACTGAATGTGATGTTAAGAAGAACATATTGTCCATTGCGTCGAATGCTGTTGGTACAGACAGTATCAGCCGTAATATGATCGTACCCATTCTTGATATTGTAACTCCTATCCTAACCCATATTCTGAATTATTCGATTACCACTAGCAAATTCCCCGAAGCTTGGAAAACTGCTCAAATTGTTCCTATTCCTAAAAAGTCTAAACCATCCTCAGTTAATGATTACCGTCCCATTTCTATCTTGCCATTTCTTTCAAAAATCCTTGAGAAGTTAGTCTATCAACAGTTAAATATTTTCCTTAATAAGAACTTCCTTCTCAGTCCGTTGCAATCGGGATTTCGTCCCGGTCATAGTACGGTAACAGCGTTGGTCAAAGTTACTGATGACATTCGATGGGCGATGGATAATAAACAGCTCACAATTTTAACCTTGCTCGACTTTAGTAATGCGTTTAATACCGTTGATTACGACATTCTGCTGAGTCTGTTACGTTCTATTAACATAGCTCCATCGGTGATTGACTGGTTTCGGAGTTACCTCAGAGGACGTCGACAGCGCATTAAAATTGACGAGACTTGTTCGTCGTAGTGTGATGTGACGGCCGGGGTTCCTCAGGGTGGCGTGTTGTCTCCTTAACTGTTTGTTATCTTCATTAATTCTATTACCCCGTACATTTCTTCTCTCTACCACATGTATGCAGATGATATCCAAATTTATCGCTCAGCACCCCTAGAAGATCTCGACGCTGCTGTTTCCGCCGTTAATAAAGATCTAACTGCTGTTGCTGAATGGAGTAAGCAGTATGGGCTTCGCGTTAACCCAGTCAAATCACAGGCAATCATTATTGTCAGTCCAGGATGCATTGCAAAACTTGACCTGCGAGGACTACCTCCCATCTGTTTTAATGGTGTCGTGATTCCATATTGTGACTCCGTTAAAGATCTGAGTATATATTTAGATCCACAACTATCCTGGTCTGGGCATGTTAAAGATCTGAGTAGGAGGACTTTTGCTACGATGAACTCTTTACGGCGCCTGCGATCTGTCCTGCCAATTACTACCAAAGTTATGTTGGCACAATCTCTCTTTCTTTCTATTCTCGATTATGCTGACGCAAGCTATCTTAATTTGACTGAGGACCAACTTAACAAGCTTGAGCGACTCCAGAATCTCGCCATTCGGTTCATATTCGGCCTGCGCAAATATGACCACGTATCCGAATTTCGTCAAAAGCTCAAGTGGCTCCCTATACGTCGTCGCCGGGATCTGCATGTACTTTCTCTTCTGTACTGTGTTCTATTTCATTTAAAAACTCCCTCCTACCTGAAGGAGAAATTCAGTTTTCTTGGAGTGCAATCCGATTTAAGACCATGTCGAACCTTAACGCTGAAAACCCCAACTCATAAAACGAAGTTCTTTAAAAGTTCGTTCAGTGTTCGAGCTGTTCTGTTATGGAATGCACTTCCACTGACCATACGCCAATCTAAATCACTAGACATATTCAAAAATGCTGTTAAGAATCATTATCTTGCAAACTAAAGCCGACAACAAAATTATTCTTTATACTTACTTGAAACACATATATTATAATATATATTAGTATAGGTATTTATTTTTATAATTAGCTATATTATATATAATTTATATTTTGATAATATGTTTATTATTGGTTTATGTATTAGTATGTAGTTATTTGAATGTAAGTATATTATAGATCCACCTGCAGTCTATTTTCCCTTATTTTCTCCTCTTCCTAAGGTTGCCTGGTAGAGATCGCTACCTAAGCGATAAGGCCGCCTTTTGTATCCTACTTCTGTCTGTGTTTATTTTTTTTCTTTCCTTTGTATTTGTTATTCTTACTAGTGGTGGGTACAAATAAAATGTATAATAATATTTTTATATTTGCAACAATAATTGACTCTATATTTGTACGTTTAATAAAATAAAATAAAAAATAAATTAACAGATCCATTATTACTGGCAGGCCTGATTGGCAGGACTGCCGATAGAAGTGAAAACGAATATTAAAAAAAAAAAAATATAAACCTTAAAACTAAGGCATTAAAGTTTAATTACGAACGTAGTATATTTATATTTAAGACCTTTTGTCTTCGTAACAACGCGAGCATGTCGGTGTTCGCGAGCATGTCGGTGACGCGAATCCGGCAACGCAAAGCCGCAAGTTTACCCCCTATCAAAAAGTGCTCAACGCGGCTAAAGTAGTTTTCACTTCAAAAATACTAATTTAAAATGGAATACGTTGCACACCTTTAAAAAGTTCTTCGAAAAAAAATTCTCTAGCAAAATTAAAAAGTTCCGTTACATTTTCGCGTGTTTCTGTAATGAAACACAAATTATTGTTCACTGAAATCGAATCTTGGCATTTTCATTTCCATCCCTAAAAGTTTAATATAGGAAATTTTCCTCATGATGTCGAAATAGTATATTTCATTACAAGTGTGGAAAGGCTGTCATTGCAAAGAGTTCCGACAAATGTCTACCCGAGCCGAGGCGCAGCCGAAAGCGAGGGTTGACAGTCGGAACAAGTTGCAATGACGGTTCCGCACGTGTACTGAACGACTATTTTTAATACAGTTGCGAAAAAATGAAGCAATTTAATAAAATAATAAAAACCCAATAAACTCAACTAACTTAACATTTATTTCTTACTAGCTGATGCCCGCGACTTCGTCCGCGTGGATTGAGGTTTTTCGGTTCCCGCGGGAACTCTTTAATTTTCCGGGATAAAAAGTGGCCTATGTGCTATTCCAGACTATAATCTATCTCTGTGCCAAATTTCATCCAGATCCGTTCAGCCGTTGGAGCGTGATTGAGTAACAAACATACATACATCCATACATACATCCATCCATCCAAACTTTCGCATTTATAATATTTACTAGCTGATGCCCGCGACTTCGTCCGCGTGGTTGAGGTTTTTTTGATTCCCGCGGGAACTTCTTAATTTTCCGGGATAAAAAGTAGCCTATGTGCTATTCCAGACTATAATCTATCTCTGTGCCAAATTTCATCCAGATCCGTTCATCCGTTGGAGCGTGATTGAGTAACAAACATACATCCATACATACATACATCCATCCATCCAAACTTTCGCATTTATAATATTTATATGGATATATGGATAAAAGTTATAATTCACATATTACATTGAAATTGGTACAGTTTTTTATACTAACTGGGGAAGTTTTAGGTTGCATATTTACTGTTTGAGACAAACTATTATTAATTTCGTATGATTGTTCATGTATATTTGTCATACAATGGCGTTTGATTGGATGTTGGATCTGATGAATTATCATTATCAACGAAGGTAGATGGACGAACGTTCTCTGCAACATGTGAAGGAGACGGACTGGACCTTAAATTAATGGAGTGTGTGATTTTTTTCCCAGTTTCTAGTTTGTTGCATTTTCAGCATACTTTTTATCATCGAAAACCTCGACCATAACGTAGAAGGTTTTAATTTTGCTGAGAGTTCGGAGAAGTATGCCAACATAACATTTTCTAAAAAACTATTTGCTTTTTTCTCTTCTCTCCACGCAATAAATTCGTCGTATGTAGATATGTAGCGACTTTTTGACTTTTCCGGTAAAATCTTCTCCGAAGCATTTTGTGCAATTATACTGAGTTCCGGTGGTGTTAATTCAAAAAAACTATGGTCGAAATTACTCATTTTGTGCAACAAACAACTAAACTCGCAAAGAAAATTTCTGAAAAATGGCGCCAACCGTAGAATATAAGCAGAGTTTTTTTTTTCTTCACCCATTCTGGTAGGCAAAGGGAACTATGCCCATACAGCCAAGTCTTCAGTAGAATTTTTTTATTGATATGAAATGAAAATGAAATTTAATGAGATGAAATGAAATGAAACCTAACCAAACTCATTCAATCAAATCATTAAATCTGATATTGAAACAAATTAGTAGCTTCTTTTCAGAAATATACGTATTTGCATGAATCATAAAAACTTCTATGATTTTTTTTAGTAAAAACTTCATGGTTGGTTTTTCTTTTTAATAGACATTATTTTGACAGTTGGGAAAGAGAACGCACGAGTTCGGGAAAGGTAAAAAAAAAGCACGAGTATGTAATAGCCCACATCCCGAACGCTATACGTCCCTGCAATACGCCACTTTTTGAGCAACTGTATTAAAAATATATTATAACATTCTCCAATTTTATTGGACTGTAACAAAATAACAGAATTCTAAGTGAGATGATAGAAATGGTAGCTTAAGCGTAAGTACATAACACAAGACAGATTAATTTTCTGATTTAGTGCAGTGCAGACAGCTCACTATTAGAAATCACTTTCTAGCACTAGCACCTTTCCCATAAGTACACCATCATACTACCTAATATTATAAATGCGAAAGTGTGTTCGTTTGTTGGTATAATGGTTTGTTGGTTTGTCCTTCAATCACGCCTTAACGGAGCAATGGATCGACGTGATTTTTGGCATGGGTATAGTTGAGGACCTGGAGAGTGACATAGGCTTATATACATGACATATACTTTTTATCCCAGAAAATTATGTAGTTCCCGCGGTAATCAAAAAACTTAAACTACGCGGACGAAGTCGCGGACATTAGCTAGTTTTTACATAAATCTACACTAATGTTTCGATAGACATCAGGCTCGCTCTCTTTTAATAATCCTATATACCTTTTTGAATATACCTTTTCGAATTCTGTGATGAAAACGCATTACTGGAAGAGGTTTTAATGAGGTTCGCTTTGAAGGAACTTATTAAGTTGTATTTCGAGAAACGTAATAGGTATTATACAAAGTCCTCAAAGGACTGTTGAAGGCAACTTTTTTGGTCCTTTCATATTGTGAACAATATTCTGCACGTAGACCTTATAAGCTTCTTATCTATTATAAATATTTTATTTTTATTTTTTTCTTTCATTTATTTGAAAATGAAATAAAAATGAAAATGATTTATTTCATGTAGGACCACTTGTGCCACTTATGATAAGTCGTAAGAATCTACCACCGGTTCGGATAGCTGATTCTACTGAGAAGAACCGGCAAGAAACTCAGCAGTTGCTCTTTTCAAAATCAGAAAAATGTAACAATTTGAGTAAGTATACTATATGATTTATGAGTAAGTCTATAATATTATAAATACTATAATATTATAAATCTATACTATAATATTATAAATGTGAAAGTTTGGATGGATGGATGGATGGATGGATGGATGGATGGATGTTTGTTACTCAATCACATCAGAACGGCTGAACGGATCTGGATTTAATTTGGCACAGAGATAAATTATAGCCTGGAATGACACCACAGAATAGATATTGGATAGAAGCAGGCGTTACTTTGCGGAAGTCCATGATTATGAAGGAACTTGAAATTTAATTTGCTATAATCCGCAACAATCCTTTATTGTTGCGGATTATAGCAAATTAAATTTCAAGTTCCTTCATAACCACAGAATAGGTACACTGAGAAAAATTTCCTTGTTTACCTTCCGATTTTTACCTTCTAAAACCGATTCCTTGCAAAATTGGGTCTTTTCCTTCCACCGATTACCTTCTGAATCGGGGAACTGCCAAATTCCTACCGATATTTAGAAGGTAATGAATTTTATCCGTCTAATACGGAAGAACATAAAGGAAGGAAATTTGTTGGAAGGTATTAACCAAGAAGGAATTTCCTTCCAGCTAAATATTCCTACTAAATAAGGATGCATTATTCCTCCCAAATTTATCCTTCCAAATTAGATGTTAATCTCCTTCTGAATTCAAATACAAAGTTGTCGGAAGGAAAACGCAGCTAACCTTCTGATATTGAAGGATATTTACCCTCTTAACTAGTGGGAAATAAATTGACATTACTATTCCATCAAAAAAGAAAGGATTAGAAAGGCTCGCTGGAAGGAACTACCATCCAAATTAGATGGATCACACTTGGAGGGAATAACACAAGGAGTATCCTTCTAAATTAGATGATTATATCCTTCTAAATCAATTATAATTTTTCGGTAGGAACAGTGTCTGAAGGAAAACGCATATTTACCCTCCGAAATTGAAGGATATTTACCCTCTTATTTAGTAGGAAATGAAGTGACATTACTATTCCATCAAAAACGAAGGGATTAGAAAGGCTCGCTGGAAGGAATTACCATCCAAATTAGATGGATCACATATGGAGAAAATAACACAAAGAACATCTTTCTAAATTAGATGATAATATCTCTCCAAACAAATTGGAATATTTCGGTATCGGAAGGAAAACGAATAAGTTTTATTATATAGAAATTGTAACACCGAATGTAGTACCCGACCCGACCACTAGATGTCGCTACGCGTATATTGGCTCGCGGTATAGGGTGGCGCCGGTCAAACACATATATATCGCCAAGTCCGCTTGTATCGGTACCTGCATCGTGACAAATGGTGTTTCCACCTAGTTAGGATATTCATTGTAAGCGCATAGTAGAGCATAAATCATAGGTGGTATACGGACCCCTGCTTCCACCCTTGCTGGGACAGAGCGTTTTGAAAGCCTATAATTTGGGGGAATGCAAAAGCCCGCTCCGTATTCGCCTTCGCCTTAGGTAGGTAATATTATGTCTTTACCTTCTAGATTTGGAAGGTTATTTATATTTACCGAACAAATATGACCAAGTATGTATTTACCGTCATTTATTTTCCTTCCAAAAATTACCTTCCCTTTTGACTCAGTAGGAATTTCCGACCGAAATTTGGAAGGTACGTATTACCCACCAAAATAGAAGGCAGACATTACACACACACACACAAACACACACGCACACACACACGCACAAACACATACTCACACACACGCACAAACACATACTCACACACGCACACTCACTCTCATAAATTTCATTAAGCTCATTTAAGTATGTAACTTCACACAAGGTTAATTTTAATTTTAGTTTTTATATAATTGCTCATTTAAGTATGTAACTTCACACTAGGTTAATTTTAATTTTAATTTTTATATAATTGCTTTTTTTTATTAATATTCTCATAATATAACCTAATTAATGTAATAACTTATCCTAATGATAAACTTAAATGTAAAATAAGAGAAAATTGTTACCCTAGTACAAATCTCAGCACATTTTGAGAAGTATTTACTTTTAATAAACGTTGGGGAAGGAACTGGCCCCTAAGATACGGGTCCTCCTAGTTTAGGGGCCAGGAATGCACTGTTTTTATGTATTAAGTTATTTTGATAATAAATATTTCTATTTCTATTTCTATTGTTTGGAAGGAAATTTTGGACGGTAATAATATCCTTCCAAGTTGAAAGGTAAATTTCCTACTGAGTCAAAAGGGATGGTAATACCTTCCGTATTTCGGAAGGTCTTTTTTCTCAGTGTAATAGTATAACACATAGGCTACTTTTTATCCCGGAAAATTAAAGACTCCCCGCGGGAACCAAAAAACCTGAATCCACGCGGACGAAGTACTCTATGTAAACTCCTCGATTCTTGGAATTGGGTTAAAATGAGACGTAAGACTTACACATTTGTATCTCTATGTATTAACCACTGCCATTCCACTATATAAATATATTATGTAAACAAACTTTTTATATACCCTGTGTTAATATTCTGGTCCACTTTGAAAAATGAGTGCCCGAGAATAGGAAAAGCGGTCAATTTTTATCTGTAACGTTTCGTTTGAATAAATGGACAGTTATATATTTTCAGCTTGAAATATTAGACGGCTCAGCCGCCATATCTCTTGGGTCAAACGAGCCGATACTGGTAATAATCTCTATTTCTCTTTCCCAAAAACGAAAGAGTTACCTATTTTAGTTATTTATGTCCAAATGTTTAGATTTTTCTATACTGCCTCGTTGGTCTAGTGGTTGGCATGTTCGACTGCGGCCGATGAGGTCCCGGGTTCGAGTCCCGGGTCGGGCCATAATTGAATATTGGGTTTTTCTGACTAGAAATTCTCAGTACGAGCCCGGAGTTAGGAAGATGGTGGTGTTTCACCCCCGTGCCTCGGAGAGCACGTCAAGCCGTCGGTCCCGGTTATTATCACTAACATGATAATAGTCGTTAAAGCCCACCAACCCGCATTGGAGCAGCGTGGTGGGTCTAAGCTCTAATTCCCTTTCTCCTATGAGAGTGGAGACTTGTGCCCAGCAGTGGGTCGTTAATGGGCTGTAGTGGTGGCGTGGTTTAGATTTTTCACATAACTTTTCTTAGGAATAGTAAGAAAGGAAAATGCGTTCCAGTTTAGAAATAGCCTCCGAATAAAACAGGTGCAATCAGTGGCAATCAACAGCCTGCTAATCTTATTCTGTGAGGAGATTCGTGCTCAATAGAAGGCCTGCAATGGGTGCAAAATGAAATATTTAAAATGGCATTTAATTTAATTAATGGCTTAACTCTATCTATATCTTAAATCTATCTATATCTTATTATGGAGCTTAACTCTATCTATATCTTAAATCTATACTTTTATACTAATATTATAAATGCGAAAATTGTATGGATGGATGGATAGATGGATGGATGTATGTTTGTTACTCAATCACGCCAGAACGGCTGAACGGATCTGCATGAAATTTGGCACAGAGATAATAGTCTGGATACATAAAATGAAATACTTTTTATCCCGGAAAATTAAGGAGTTCCCGCGGGAACCTCAATCCACACGGACAAAGTCGCGGGCATCAGCTAAATAATAGCATGATATATTTTCGTAAAATTTCGCTATGATTGCAGATAACTACTCTTTTCTCCTTTCTTATGACAACGAATATCGCTGGAGTGTGCTCAAACAATTCTGTCAGGTACTACCTTACTACCTCAATAGAATATTCAAGGGTCGGCATGTGAAAATATGGTACAATTCCGGTTACGATACGCAAGGGATTTTCACTTTAATATTCAGGCTATGAAAAAATTCCGTCATAAAAAAGTGGACCATATGAGATTTTAGTAGGCACGTTGCATATTGAAGCTTGTAGCCCAACCCAACAGGTATCTATAAGGTTATAGGATATTGTTTCATTGTAGTTAAAACAGTCAAATAATAAATTAGAATGACCACTCCTACTACCCTTCATAAAAGGTGGCCCACAATAAGAGACAATGGCACGTAGAATATTAAAGTTTAGAGCCTAATTACTGGTATCTTTCGGGCTATGGGGTACTTGTTGTTTGTATTTAAGTGTCGTGTGGAATACAATTTAGTAAAACTAACAACATAGAGAGACTTAGGCTGATGAAAATGATTTTCCGGCATTGCAAGAGAGAAAATCACTCACCGGAACTCAAGCTATCGAAATATTTCGAATATGCGACGTCATTAATCATTAATTAGCAGCTGGTCTGTGTAGACACCGCTATAATTATATAGAAATAGCGCAGGCTGCAATAAGGACCCTATTACAGCCTTCCTTAATTTGGCACACTTTGGCAATTACAGAACCTCAATAACCAGGCACAAATTCTAATGAAATCAGTCAGTCAAGACTCAGAACTCCGATTACCCTGATATTAATAGTTATTTGTTATACAAGAGTGAAAAGTTGTTTTTTAACCGCGTGCTCAATTTTGATGACCGAGCAAGCGAAGGATTCTAAAATTGAATCACGAGCGGAGCGAGTGATTCAAAAATTAGAATCCTGAGCGTCAGCGAGGGAATCAAAAGAGCACGAGGTGAAAAATCTTTTCACTCGAGTGCAACACGTAACTTTTCATCCCACCTCAGCGAGGAAATGACTAAATGCAAAAAAAATCACAAGGTAACTTTTCATCCCACCTCAGCGAGGAAATGACTAAATGCAAAAAAATCACAAGATTAAATTCAATTCTGATAATTTCTTCGTCACTAGAATCACTCATTTTAGATTTTTCACTTATTTTCAATTTTCTTGTTTTTAATCGGTTTTAATTTTAAACAATATGACGTGAAAGAAAATGGTGCGCGCAAAGCAAATTAAAAAAGTACACCAAGAAGGTTACGAGTGTGAGTTTTTAACAAATTAAAAACGATTGTATGGAAATTCGGCACCATAGAGGTACAAGTAAATAGGTTTTAATTATGTTTTGAATTCACAAACTTCATAGACGAGTGATATTTACTAACGTGCACACGATGTTCTAAATTCAATTTACTTTATCCTCAAGAGGATAATAACGGCTTTTAACATCAGATATCGAAGAATAAAAATACGCTTTCCGAGATGGTGGGATGAAAAGGTACTTTTTATACTACTCGCTGCGGCAACACTATGTAAATCTATGTACAAAATAACATTTTGTTTAAAATGTTGCCGACATCTGCAACACGGGGGAGAAAGTAATACATGTATGGGCTATAACCCTTTTATGTTTAGAAGCAGCAGCCGTAAAAGTATTCAATGTCGTAAAACGTACCCCAACAATAAAACAGCTAATCGGCCGAATAAAATATTATATTACGACTTATAAAAGACAAAATTAAAATAATTTTAATAGCAAGCGAAAGAAGAAACATTGCTGACAGAAGCAAAATGTTGTTATAAAATATGTGATCATGTCAGTGGTATATACTGACACTCCAAACAAACGAACTGTTTCAATTACCTACTACTATTACCATAGCTGCTACAACAGACGCACCGGTCTATCTGGACACGGTTTGTGTGTGGGTATTATTGTAGACCTGAGCGTAACCAATAAGTAGAGCAGGATATGGATGGAACACTAAACTAGTTAGTGTTCTCTGTCCATTCTATGATACGATCTATGAGAAGCGTTTCAGATACAAAGAGGGCGTGCAACATGATTTATAGGCTGAAAATGAATGTGACTTCAGCAGCTATATTATATTCGCATCGGGTACATCGATGTACTACAACAGAGGGAAGCACATAAAAGTGACCACGTCGTACTCACGCATAATTTTACGTTGCACCATTGATGTTACTGAACTGTCGCTGTTACAACATCTGTTACATTCTGGAGACCCAATTGTCTCCAGAATTTGTGACTGCTGCAAATCTTTCGTAAATAACTGGTAAGTGAAATAAAGAAACCAAGCAAATGATGTACCGCGCTATCGGTAGTCAGTTTTCGTCTTGGCAATATTACGCTTTCTGATATAGGAGTGCGCAGTATTTGTTATAAATATTTTGCACTCAATATCTGGAGGAATGCCAGTTGAAACGGAAAAACTTATTATTTCCACAATACTGATGTCTACTGCAGATAGAGCATGTTCCAAATAAACTACAAAACGTTTGCTATCCAGCTCTCCGTAGACAGTAATCTAAATGCAGAAGCAATGTAGGCTTCGTCAGAACGATGCATGTGTTCCGGCGCATTGCTACATATGAAAAAGCAGGCTAAGAGCTAGTCATCGGTATAGTGAAAGTATTTTTCATCATCTTCATCATCGTCACTTCAACACATTGCCAGCACGAGTCTTCTCTCAGAATGACAAGGGTTCAGCCATAGATAGCACACCACGCTGGTCAAGAACGGATTGGCAGACTTCACTTACCTTAGATAACATGAAAATCTCTCGGGCATATAGGTTTTTTTCTCACGATGTTTTATTTAGGTACCGTTAAAACAAGTGATTTTTAATTTCTTAAAACGCACGTAGTTAACTCCGAAAAAAGGTGCCCAAGGATCGAACCCCCGACCACCCGAATAGGAAGCCGGACATCTAAACTACTACCTAATTAGGTACACCCATATACTGTAATAATATTACCTCTATGGGTACACCTTATTATGTAAAAGAAATAATTGCTACAGTGTAACGATCGCAATCGCTTCTGATTGGCTCACTATTAGCCAAAATCCAATTTCGCAGAAAAAAAAACATAAATTTACCCAATTACAACAATTGAGATTGTAACAATGATTGATCCAGCTTTTAAGTACATAATAGGGCTAGTATACACCCATTAAAACAGAGACTTGCTCTCACCCTAATCCAAGCCAACTGCGACGGTGTTCCTCCGATACGTTTAATTTAATACACTACAACGTGCGCCAACAGAGATTAAACCAAGTTTCCTGTCCCGAGGAATGTATACTACACCTTGTGTTGATTGTTGGAATTCATATTATGCCGCATGCTATGCTCTAAACAATGCTCACATAGTTTAAACCATAGGACTGGCGCATGTTCTACGTAAAGAATGCAGCTTCTGTTTCACAACGGGAGGCGTTATCCATACACTAGAGATATTTTTAAAAGAGTACTGTGAGTAAGATTTTTTAATTCTGTACTAGTGAAAATTCTTATTAATTAATCCTGGATACTTAAATACTTTAACACGTTAATCCATACTAATATTATAAATGCGAAAGTGTGTCTGTCTGTCTGTCTGTCTGCCTGCTACGCTTTCACGGCCCATCTGTTCAACAGAATTTGACAAAATTTGATACGTCAGAGAAAAGTTGCATCCCAGGGAAGTGCAGACTACATTTTATCCCGGATAATTATTATTATTTACTATTAATATTGTTTCTACAAAATTGCATAGGTAGTAGTTGTAGAACTGTGAAGTTCATGTTTGCAGACTGTTACAGCTACATCTGGCTACTGGAATCTACTGGAGATATTGAAGTTAGATAGACAATTTGAATTATTATGCAGCTCAGAATTCTCTTACGTATAAGTATATACTATTATAGATATCTCCATTCAGTCCCGTGGGAATTCTATGCAATTACTCTCGCCAAATATATTAAACAGACAACAACCCGACTACAAAATTATAGCTTACGTCACATATAATACAGCTAATATTTATCATCGTCATTATCTCATGTTATCACTTGCCCATTACTGATCACGGATTTCCCTTTAGAATTATAAGGCCATGTTAAACACGTTGTCCAAATGTAGATTGGCGGACTTCTCCAATCTTCTCACTCTTATAATCATCTTGACTTATTGATTTTATGAATAAGTATGCGAACTTGCGTTTTCGTCAAATGTGTTTGTTTCTACTCCTGTCACAAATATTCGGTTAAGATAAGGAAGATTTTATGAAAAGATATGCTTGTCCTAGCAGTAGCTTTACTAGACATTATCACTAAAAATTTAGATGTACCAATTTGTGTTCTAATTCAATATAGTTAGAGTTGAATATCTATCTAGCTCAAGATACATATTGCATTAGGATTGTGGGGTACTGTAAATGTAAATAAGACCACAGATTTGGAAGCCAACCGACTATTCGGAGTCGTTTGTTCGGTATAATATTCAAGATAAATCTAGGTACATGTTGTTTGCGGGACGAGAAGTATATCGAGCAAATTTTCGCGCACTGTCCATGAATATTTCATATTCCGGTTACAACAAGGTAATTTTATCGCAAGCTTTGGATAAGCGGACGCAATTTGTTTTTATGGATAAGGTGTAAGCACAGCTATTTATCCTATCCACTATGATACAAAAAAATACATCATAAACATGTTTATTGCCTACAATATAGTGAAGTGACCTTTTATTTTAAAATTCACCGTTCATTAATTCCAGAAGCCCATCGATCGGCCTAGTTTTTATCTACTAGCTTTTAAATATAAGGATCTGATTTATTTCTACCTATTTCTATTCTTTGTTTGTTAATTAATTAGATTCAGTTAATTAAGAAAATTAAATCTACTATATAAAAATAAGTCGGGTTTTCCTTCCTGACGCTATAACTACAGAACGCACGAACCGATTTCCACGGTTTTGCATTCGTTGGAAAGGTCTCGGGCTCCGTGAGGTTTATAGCAAAGAAAATTCAGGAAAAATTTCAACAGAAAAGCGGGAAAATCTTAAACGGACGAAGTCGCGGGCGTCAGCTAGTTATTGTATATTTTTGTTAGGTGTATATTTTATATATTTTACTGAATTACTTCCATTTTTGTGTTTACCAACATAAATAATTATTAATTATACTGTATTATCATTAGAGACAAAAACACAATTTTAATACTTATTGTCTTTGCCACCCTAGATTCAAACAAATGTAATAATAGTGTATCCATAAGTTTAAATGTAAGGGCTTTTATGTCTGATTTTTGTCGCAAAATGTAAATGCGGTCCGCGATTCGGAATTCAATCGTCAATTACGCAACGTTTGCTGGGTGTAAGATAAGAAACATCTGCATGTTGTTGTCGGGACGTAGAGTACACGTATACAGAACTAATTGTCGCCCACTGTTCATGAATATTTAATGCTGTGACCGTATATGCCTTAGGCTATGGACAAATCCAGCGAAACTCTGCGAGCGGACAAACCCGCATGAACCCGCATGAAATGTCTCTCAAATGTAGCGTATTAAAAGAGTTTCATAATCATACTCTGTTTTAATAAGACGCCAACTGCGCGGTTTTCGTACGTCTGCAACATTATCACAGGTCGACACAGATTTTTTAATGCAAAATTAAAACACTCTTTCTCCAAGTTCAGAGAACCAAAAAAACTTCTTAAATTTGAAGTTCGCGCGTTTTTCTGCTCGCATCGTTCAGTTGTTTGTTGTCCCAAGCAAATTTTCCACCATAACGTCTAAATACCTGAACAGATCTGTGGTATGGGATATCGTTAGAATCCTAATATCATCCTGAGTGACACTGTTTACACATTTAAAAAAAAATCAATATGGCGGCTGTAAGGCGCTTTTTTCAAAACGGCACCATACAATGCCAATGAAGTCGTGTTTTTAATTTTTTTGTATTATGTTTATTTGTTATTAATATATTAGGTACACTGATCGCGATTAATTTGCTGTTACTTGTTCTAGGAGTTTCACCCTCCATCTCTGAACTAATCTAATAGTCACGAAATTTATATGGAACCATTTTAAACTGATATAAACTTTGTAAAGAAAAAAAGTATAAGAATCGTCCACTTACAGTTTTATTATAACTATAAATAGATGTAACATTGCTGCGAAACTCCGTAGAGTTTGTCACTAGCCTTATCCATAGCTTTTCAGGATTTCGTTGTCAACTAGGGGCCGTGTTATCGAGATGAAAACAAACAGCTCCCGCATCTTAATTGACTGGGTCCTCTTTGCAGTGTTTTCGTGTTATAAATGTGATATTGGTATATTATTATTTATGGTTTCATTTAAAATGTATGATCGCCTCTTCCTTTAACGTTATCCGATCCGATATGGGACACATATTTCATACATTTTATAAAGAGGTTGGTTTGTCCTTGTTTTCTTTTACATAAGTAGAATTAATAAATCGGCAACTAATCCCGATAGGGACTTGAACCAGCGTACAATCGACTAAATATAACAAAATGTAATGGTAAATGCGATGGTAAAAGTAGGCCTTTCCATACTGAATCAATAAATAAATATTGAGAAAGTTGTACTTGTGTCTGCTACGCGTTCAACCCCATCTATTTACCCGGTTTAGACGAAAGAGAAATAACTATAAAACTTTTTTCATGATATCGTATCAGTGTGCCCACAGGATTTTTAAAGACCTAAGTAAATCTAATCTAGGGTGAAGTCGCGGTAATCACCTAGTATTATAAATTTTCTTTTTTTGCAAAATTTATAAAAATCATTTTTCTATGGCGACCTCATAAATAACCTAACATTCATCTTCTTGACACTTGAATACACCCACAGTGACCCCATTAGCCTTTGAACTAAACAATGGCGACCGATGATGGACGCCTTTATTTAGAAAGATCTATTTTGCGTTTTAATTAATTTTGTATGGTTTCAATAGGCACGGGAATCGGGGCAGAAGAAAAGAGGAATAATAAACGGGGGATCGTTAAATTTTCGATGACTTGGCAGGTTAAATTAAAAGCTAAGTCACAAATTAAATAATAGCTACTGCTAAGACGTATAATAAAATAAAATAACCGTAAGTATTAATTCGGTTGTACTTATAAATCTATTTCTTTTACATACAAGTATGTTATATGTCCTCAGGTAGTACGTACTCTATGATCTAATTTGGTCGTGAATTATGATAATATACTCTAAGGTGGATGTGGGTTAACTTAGAAGGGTAACAGTTATTTTAAACACATATTAATTGTTTGCACGAGGAATCGTACCGTAACGTTAAATAGCTTAGCAGCACGGCATTTTTGATAGGGTGGTAACCAGTCACAGCCTAAATCCTCACCAGACTAGCAGCTTACATAAGAAAATAAAAAAACGATATCAAAAACTACCAGACCCCTACCCAGAATCGAATTATTCTTCTCATCGCTCAGGGAGATTTTAGAAAAATGTAAACCGTTAAAAGTTTGTTTTTATGTCGCAAAGTTAATAGCTAGTTTAATAATACCAAAGTCCTTCCTTTCCGTCAGTGATAAAACGCATCAATTTAGTTCGAGAGAAAGAATAAATGAATAAACGCTGTGGTAAAATTCAATCTTCCAAAAAACCGCAATGCATAACAAATGAGCGGCTGCAATTTGTTTCGTAAATTTTTCCGGTTTGAGAGACGCAAAGGATTGCACGAGTTCAAACTAAGCTCATTTATAATGTACGGAAAAAACACCTTTAATTTATTTCGCTTAGTTTCCAGTTCGCGATATACGCAAAAAGGTTGAATCTGATTACACTAAGTGGATATTAGATATTAATGCAAAAACCGCCTGTTTGGTTATTTATGGGTTCAATAGTTTTTGGTAATAACGCTAAAAGTCAGGGCACGTCACAATGGCGCAGACCTGCATCATGGTGAAATAAATGCTCGAAGTACCTACATGCATGGTGCTATGAAGTGCAGCGGTAATATTATAGCCGCACCATGCATCGTGCACCATGCACTACCCCACATACAAACTATACATTATACCATGCCATGCAAGTTTATTAGAAAATTTTACTTCAAGCTGAGCATCACTGCTCAGCGTAACTTCTTACGCTGAGTAGTGATGATGTAGCTATGCTACGAGTACATGTACCTAATGTGAGCCAAGGTAGAAATGGTTAGTAGTTTTTAATAATATGGCCACCGCCTGATCGAACAACTCGCCAATACGAAAATTACATATCAAAATATTTTGTGATGATTACTTAAATGACAAGGAAGCTTGGCAATAATTTGCTCTAATGGCTCTTGATAGTTCCTTAGTTAAGGTGATTTGTGAGATGGTGATAATGAAAAAAAACCCAGCTGAGTTTGTTGTGGGCTCTTCTCAGACCAGGGCGCGTTTTGAACCCCCGTAGCTTTAGTTTTAAGATACCGTAACTGGGGGTCTACTCTCTTTCTCTCAAACGAAACTTCGCAAACGAACGAACGAAATTTCGTTAACTCCTCTCCTACATAATATTATCTCTATGCTCCTCTCTATTTCGTTATCGTCAGACGAAGTACGGATCCATATACAATTTTCGTGACCGATTGGATTCAACGATTTTGTGTGGGTCTAATAACCGACTAATTACGTTCGTTTGCGAAGTTTCGTTTTAGAGAAAGAGAGTAGACCCCCAGATTATCACCATCATATTTTTATGTAACTGGACGTCAATAAGTGTAGTGTATCTACCTAAATTGAATAAATATTTATGACTAATGACTTAAGACTTATGACTTATGACTTTTGACCTATGACTTATGACTTATGACTTATGACTTATGACTTATGACTTATGACTTATGACTTATGACTTATGATTGTCTCTAGCTGCATCCAAGGCAACGTAAATTACACTGTACCGCTATGCAAATTTAAAATCTACCGACTACCGTGGTCTAGAGTCTAAACTCTAGCGAATTAGTTCAAATTAAAAGTACTACGCATAAGTTATGCAAAGGTAGGTTTATTTTAGCAAAAAAATTTCGTATAGCAATATTCCGTACGGTTTGGCGCTTTGCTTAATGCCACAAAACATTTTATTCGTTAAGTTCCGCAGTTGGCGTGCATTTTCAAATAAATTACAAAATATATGCAATCTCGTTGGCCAACTATACACTAAAAGCATAGCCGATGCAGCCACCGACTGAATAATCTATGAGTATGAAACCGTCGCTACATATTTTCAGTAGATCCAACTGAACTGCAATACGCTTGATTTGATTAATATGCTGCAACGCGTACGACGTTATACAAAACCGAGTTTATGCCACGAGGATTGGTATTTATTTTATAGTTGTAACGTTATGTTCCTAGTGTATAAATAAAGATTGTTATTTTTAAAAATAAATGATTGACTACGCGACAATCTAATATCACTGTTAATAAAGTCACAAAAATAAATAAAAAGATCATTTTGATACTAACAAGAAATTGACTCCGAAAGAAAATAATTATAACTTTAAGAACTAGTACCTACTTATTTAGGTATATTAGATGATCAAACGAACTTCCTGAAGTGAAGTTCGATCATTATTATATGAGTCGCTTCATTCGAAGATATATACTATGTAGTTTCCTTAATTATACAACAACAATCGTACGATTTTTAGAGATGTTTTATTTTAGTTTATCGACAAAATTCTCGCGCTTGAGCCATCTCTAGTCTCTACCTGACTGCGTCATTCTTTTTAGAGATATATACCTAATGTTATTGCAAAAATATGTTTCGGGTTGGGTGGGTTGGGAATTTATTTATATATCTTCGAATGAAGCGACTCATATAATAATGATCGAACTTCACTTCAGGAAGTTCGTTTGATCATCTATTATATTTCGTCGCTTCATTCTTCAGATATATACTATGTAGATGTTTAGAGATACAGAAAATATCTATTTTTGCAAGAACTGTATCCACGTTGAATAGATACTAATTATTGTTGTCAATAATTTTTTTTTCTTTTTTTTTTTTTTTTTTATTCTTCCCAATCTCTTATTTGAGTCGTAATGTTTTAAGCAGCTTTATGCTTAAGGTTGGAATCATGTGCGGATTTCTTGAGATTCTCATCTACGTATAGTTAAGATGAGTCTAAGATTTTTCTTAAGTATTCATTTTACTTTAGAAATACAATGTTGCGCTTTTTACATCAGCTCCTGAGTAACAAGCTTACAGATTGGATGCAAACCAATAATTATTTATGTTAATGCTGCAAGATTTATAATCTAATCAAAAGTATATTAGCTGGGTCAGTATGTACTTGGTTTTATTTACACACAACAGACGTCCAATGGGACGTTTGAACGTGTGGAAACCTACCCAGAAGGGGGGAGAAAATTATTATTTTTCAAAACGCGGCGGGAGAAGAACGGGTTATTCTGGTCCTGTTATAGAGGTCTACTACAGGCACATAATTTAATAAAATTATTAATAATGGTACCATTTTAAGATGTTTGTCAAAAAATTATGCCTTATTCAAGATTATGGAATACGACAAATTCCTATCTGTGTATAAGTTCCCCACAGAATATAAATGAAAAATGATGCATATACTCGGTCGATATTGTGATAGACTACTAGGTAGTAATAATGTTGACTTGGAGGTGTAAATCGGTCGGTTTGGGCTTTAAACCCCACTGACGTAAGAAGTTTTAATTAAGTGAGATATCAGGCTACTATACTTTTTTAACAATGGACAACCTAGTTGTTCATGTCGCTAAAAACATGTGTCATCAGTCATTATAAATTATTTAATATACATAAGTACCTACTTATTTTTGAATAAATGCGTTAAATCATTTCCCTCCGTCAATTATTAAGGTAGACGCGCTGACAGCGTGGATCTATACTCTTTACTCTTTTTACAAAAAACCAAGTGTTTTAATTTTGCATTAAGCAAGTTATTATGGAGTATGTTGTTAAGGCGGAGTAAATTGTATGTTTTCCACGAGTGATAACGATGTACGTATTATAATAACGACAGTTTTATGACGGTTTTTCAAAGATTGTTTCCAATATATGGACGATGTATAGATACTAAAGTTAAGATCCCGCTTCGGGCAGCATTATCCCGAGTTTGCAGAAATGCTTGCCCGCTAGCCCGCGAAAAATCTTTTTTTAAAAAACAATAATACGATAGAAATTTTACATTGTTAGATAGGTACATCATACGAAGTCTACTTCCGGTCGTAAAAATACTCGCCGTTTAACCGACTTCCAAAACGGAAAAGGTTCTCAATTTGGTTTTTGTTTTTCTGCCGTCTTCTGAGTTTAGTCAACCATTCTTACACGTCACCGGATGTATGATAAATTATGCTTCCAGCACGATGGAGATATAAAACTAGAGATTTGAGCCCAAGAACATGTGGGTAGGAAAAACATAAAACTTGTGGGTAATTTTTGCAATTTTACCACACATTTTCGTTGCAAATTTTCTTTGCACACCACTATGAGGCAAGATGCTAGCAGCTTTTATTTTCGTTTTCTGTATCTACAGTATTCGTAAATAAATTGAATATATATAACACTAAAGTACCTAGATAACTGATAAAAAGGATATATTCATTATCTCCGACCTCTTGTTACCTCTCTGACGGTGTATGTATATTTATACTGAGAGGTTTTATATTGTGAACAATTACATCTGGAAATTTTGAACCTGAGATCTTGACTATTTCATTCACTGAATGATTTACGTTTCTTTCAGGTCTATTCATTTATTATATTTTTCACCAAATTTTGGAATATTTATTTCTCCGAGTACCCCGAGGAGCTCTGGATCGAGCTCTGGACAATCTTAGAGCATCTATTGAATCTTCGTGTTAACTCCCGGTTAACCGCCAGGTTTTTCGGTTACAGAATATTATCGTATGAAACATACAAGGCGTAACTTCTATCATCTGTTAAACCTTCGTGATAACTCTCGGTTAACCGCCAGGTTGTTCGGCAATACAACATTATCTTATGAAACGTACAAAACGAAACTTTTAGTAGGTATTTATTGAACCTTCGTGTTAACTCTCGGTTAACCACCAGGTTGTTCGCCTACACCCCATTGTTGTATGGAACGTACAAGACGAAACTTTTAGCGTGTATTTAAACCCTCGTGTTAACTCTCGGTTAACCGCCAGGTTGTTCTGTTACATAATATTACCGTCTGAAAATGTAGGTACGAGACTAAGGTTTTATCTCTATGAAACCTTCGTGTTAACACTCTGTGAACCGCCAGGTTGTTCAGTTACACAATGATTTGTGATTTCTTGAGAAAAATGCAATCGTAGATATGTTTTTCTTACACAGGTATGATTAAAAGTAAGGTAGACGGCCATCGTTTTAACTCTTGGTCAATCACCAGGCGTTTGTACGTTCGAATAAGCCGGTTTTCTGCTTTGAAAGCGATAGAATTTAGCTGTATTTTAATGCAATATTATGATAGTGAAAAAATATTTTTATGAGAGGGTAGGTTGAATTATGAATGCATACCGGGAGTCTGATGAGAATTTTATAATAATCCTTCGACGATTACGTTTCTATTGTTCGTGTTTTCGTTTCGGCATTTCACTTAAATATTCACATCAAACGAAATCAATTTGTGTTAGGCTTGCTAAGCCGGTCCTTAGTGACGAATCTGATATAGTTGGTCGTACAAGTTAGCCCTTGACTGCGAACTCACCTTATGATAAGTGACGATGCAGTCTAAGATGGTAGCGGGCTAACCTGTTAGGGGCATGGCAGTTATATTAAACCCATACCCCTATTAGGTTTCTACACGGCATCGTACCGGAACGCTAAATCGCTTGGCGGCACGTCTTTGACCCTCCACGACTTCCCCCTTGTTCAGAGAATGGTGAATTCGTCTTGTGCATGGGGCTCAACCTCATATTTTGGATCTCTAAAGAATACAATAAGTGAGCGGACGAATATGGAGGTAGTATGTATTTACGCATTTTGCGTTAATATTGTCTCGTGGACAAAAACTTGCAGTTAATGTGCATATCTAGTCAAGGTGATATATATTCACTGCATGAGTGTCATACGAATATGACTCATAATTAGCTCGCAGCTAATTATGATCTCGCAATTGACTCGCAGTCAATCCCGAGTTAAAAACACTTTTTTAGCTTGCAGTTAATGTGCATATCTAGTCAAGGTGACACATATTCACTGCATGATTGTCATAAGAATATGACTCATAATTAGCTCGCAGCTAATTATGATCTCGCAATTGACTCGCAGTCAATCCCGAGTTAAAAACACCTTTTTTAGCTTGCAGTTAATGTGCATATTATCTAGTCAAGGTGGCACATATTCACTGCATGAGTGTCATAAGAATATGACTCATAATTGGCTCGCAGCCAATTATGATCTCGCAATTGACTCGCAGTCAATCCCGAGTTAAAAACACTTTTTAACACTTAGTAATAGAATTTTCGACTAACCTGCAAAGTTCTCGTCATCAGACAAGTCTAACGGGCGCCAATATTTCTCCTTATCCTGCTATCGCTAGGAGTGTCTAGCTGGAAGGTTTGATTTCCGTCGTGTTACTTCGCTAGTAACCTCCCAGTAGATTAGCGTACTTTAACACGTACTTTATGTAAGTACTAAGTAACTATAATTATTAATGCAATAAATACGCGAGAGCCACAATGAAAGTGACCGAACTGTTTTGTTTAAGTACCCACATACCACATAGTGTAATTTGACACTGCATGAAAATATAATTCCTCAGGCGCGTCATGCTGAAAGGTTTATTCTCCTTTGTTGATACCTCTCGGGTAACCCCTCAAAAAACCTTTAGTGTAATTTAACACTGCATGAAATATTAATATAAGTATAATTTCTTAAGCCTGTCAAGTGTCAGGCATGAAATAAATTGCTGAAAATGACAGATTAAAGACTCACCGTTTTCCTGTAAGAGGCAGCGGCTGTTTCTTTTTATTTAGATATAAAATAATAATATTAACTTTGTTGAAAGTGGGAACGTCCGATCGTTGCTACGTACGAAAAAAGAATGACGCAGTCAGGTAGAGACTAGAGATGGCTCAAGCGCGAGAATTTTGTCGATAAACTAAAATAAAACATCTCTAAAAATCGTACGATTGTTGTTGTATAATTAAGGAAACTACATAGTATATATCTGAAGAATGAAGCGACGAAATATAATAAACGTTAACTAACACTGTTGAACTGGGACTGTATATTCAGCCTGGAAATTCTGAAGTTCCAATAAATTAAGAAGTTTAACGCTTTCACTTGGGAGCACTAGATATATCTGAATTAACACAAGCTAATAAAGATTAGCCGCACGACCCTAAGGGACTCATAATGATCAACCCGGATTGCGGGTTTTATATTATGTCTACAGTAATTATAAAATTAGTTTCACATCTTATAACATTTTTACAAGGGAAGTGTGTTTCCAATTTTGACTACAGTCCTTAAAATATAGCTTGATTATAATTCGAATACAGCTGAGAAAGAATCAAGAAAGAAAGAAAGAGATTTTTGTCTCATTGATCCTAGTATTTGATGTAACTGTCCATCGTGGTTGTTTGTAACAAATGAAATAAAAGCAACACTTTTACATAGATTCACTTTGAAAATGCTTGTCTGTTTTTTGTGTCAAAAGGTGTATAAACTTTTGACACAAAAAACAAACAAGCATTTGATTGCATGTTTTTAACGGAATTATTAATTACATGCACCAACATAAATTTTAAGTAAGTAGGTAATTGGTACTATCAGTAAACGCAACCATAAGTAAGTAATATCTGTTGAATAGGATACCGTAGGCGCTGACCTAGATTAAATTTGTGTACCTTACTTGATCATAAACAGGAAATTACATTTTGTGTTGTGAATCTGTGAAAGAATTCTTTAAAGCTCTCATTCCCAAAATAAATCTCTTTTCAGGGTCCATTGTGTTCAACCGGAATGAAATATTAGTATTGCGAACATGATTTGTATTCGTAGTTTCCGACGCATAAATATACGAATTTGAAAGAAAGTGACATTGCTAAAGGGAAATTAAAGTTCTTTTTTTTCATGTTTCGATTGAAAAATATTTTAAGGAAAAGTTTGTTTTCATTAGAAAAGTTTTCGTTATCTAAACAGTTTTCTAAATATGTACGTAAACTGTGTTAGATCAAAATAAATACTAAAATAATAAATGAGAAAGTGTTTGTCTTTCTGTTACGCTTTTACAGCCCATCTTTTCTATACCGACTAAGATGTTTGGTACGGAGATAACTGCATCCCGGGGAAGGACAAAGGCTATCCCAGAAAGTCAAAGCGCTACCAGAGGCTACTCAAAAATACCTATATCCACGCGTATGAAGTCGCGTGGTTTCATATAGTAATCTTATAATGATCTGAAATTAATAACAATAGAAGGGACCATAATATTGTTTTGGAGTTTTCTTGTGTATTACCTTGATATATTGAAAATGGATAGTCTCAGGTGGCGTTCAAGCCCTCAATAAAGTCTTAAAGGTAAATTCAAAGGGGATTGCCTGAATAATGGGATTACCTGTATCCTTAAAACTAGTATATCCCCGCAACATCGACTCGTGCTCTGTAGTGAGCCGTCACTGGGTTGAAGTGATGGTGATGATGATAATATTCTGATTTAATGTAATCAACGAGGCGAAAAGCAAACAATAAGGTCATTGGAACTAAGCAGCTGATCCTACCCCGTTACAGACTTGGATCAACGTAATTATTAATATGAACTCAAATAATTATTATGAATATTATTATTAAAATGAAAAATTATTATCCCCTCACTTCTTTGCAAAGCAAAAGCCAGCATGAAAATCCATTTTTTCGGCACGAGCTCATAAATAACCTAACATTTATCTTCTTGACACTTGAATAACATACCCAAGCTGAATCCCATTAGTCTTTGAACAGAACAATGGATGTGAATGGACTTGACGCCTCTGTACTATATGAGAATCAGGTCAGATTTTTGCAAGTCGTTAATGTAGTGCCTAACCTTTTTTTTTTTTAAAGAAAGAAATATTTTAGAGTCTTTATTAAAAAAATATACCTACTGCATGACTAATAAAAGTCAAATGATAGAAATCTGTGTGTAGTATCCATACTAATATTATTAATAGGAAATTATGTGTGTCTGTGTACCTTTCACGCTCCATCCGTTTACCGATTCTAAAAGGCGCAGCTTATGTCCTAGGGTCAGCCATAGGCTTCTTTTTATATCTGTAAATCAAAAAGTTTCCACGGGTTTATTATACCTGAATCCCCGTGGAAGAGCTGTATCTAGTAAGAATATTTCAGTATAGGAAATAAGTATTGTATTATCGCATATGTAAAAACTGAGTATTTTTTTTCAAATCACGGCCAAAGTTCCCAAATAAAAGGAGATAAAGATGTCACTTATTAGAGAAATTATCCAAATTTCGTTAAAACATTATCAAGTTATATGTACAGGCTTTATTTTAATTTATAATTTAGATAAGGATTCTTATCCAAAGAACCTCAAACTGGTTCGAAAGTAAAATGAAAAATTGAAAGGAGTCGTAAGAACATTGCTATAAAAGTTGGCTGATAGGTATAACCATTAACATAAAATGTTGTTCTATCCTTCCAGTTTGTAGCCAGAATCGATAATTTGTACGTCAGAAATTGCAAAAGTGGATATCATCATTCATTGAAAACATGAGACAGCAGAATAGCATTACCACAAATGTTCACTGATGATACTGCAGTTCGTATGGACAGTGATTTATTGCGGCTGCAACCACACTCGCTATATACTACGATTATATCAGTAACCTTTAAAGGCTAATATAGCGGCCTAGCCCGCCTGGAGGAGCCTACATACAAAAAAGTCCTCCCACTAGCTCGCAAAAAGCCCGGAAACTATCATTTCATACTGACAGAGAAATGGTCCAAGATCCCAGAGCCACCAGAATTATTTACCTATAACTAGCTGATGCCCGCGACTTCGTCCGCGTGGATTGAGGTTTTTAGGTTCCCGTGGGAACTCTTTAATTTTCCGGGATAAAAAGTATTCCAGACTATAATCTTTCTCTGTGCCAAATTTCATCCAGATCCGTTGAGCCGTTCGGGCGTGATTGAGTAACAAACACCCATACATCCATACATCCATCCAAACTTTCGCATTTATAATATTAATTTGATATTAATTACTATTTAAAATCCCTTATTTATTTTCTGAGAAACGAAATGTGTGTATAAATTGGCGAGTTGGTACGCGTACTTTAAATCTACGTACCAAAGCTACTATATTACACACATTTTGTTTCTCAGAAAATAAGTAAGGTCTGGCGGCTTTGGGATCTTGCTCTAAAATTATGTGTCACTACTACCACCTACTACATAGAAATGCTAAACAACTTTCTATTAAAATATTCATAAATTCCAATTAGAACACCACTACTCCAATTCTATGGGACTAGACTACTACTCTTCAAAAGATAATACTTCTAATATTGATTTTGCAAAATAGTGCAGTCCATAATTATTATGTGCTAATTATTATGTCTATAAATTATAATCATTAAATTTACAAAGCTAATACATCACTTAGTTCTTTTTATAAATCCCTCGGATTGATACATTCTAATAATATAATAAATAATATAATAAAAAAATATCGAATACCTATTCAAAATATAAATTTTTTGTCTCACAAAGGAACTCAACTGCGTAGAAGCTATAACGGCGCTGTTAGTTGGTATAGTCTTGATCTATATCCAAAGTTATGAGCTTCATTGCCCCATTACACACCTCAACATAGGTTGTGGGAATTAATACCTAATTTGGCCAAAGTTTCAGCTAATAACTATTCAGGCATAATTCCGGAGTCCGGACTATGTCGGAGTTAGTTTCATGTTTCGGAAAGTTATGCGAAGGGTACTTGGGGTAATATAGTCAATACGCAACTATGCTTCTTATGGGAGGCCATATCGCTCCATTGCTATTGAACTTGCCATTTATTACGCAATAACCAATCTAATTTGCATTGTAATTGATGATATATGCAACAGTTGTGTAATAAGGGGTAACACGAATGAGTGTTTTAATACCTAATTATCAACTGTTGCATACAAGACTTTATCTACACTCATAATATGAATCCTCTATAACAGATTCTGAAATTAGCTTACTGCTAACTTTAAAAATCCAGTCCTAGTAACCTAATAACATCAAAACTCAAAACTTGAATCGCTCATTTTTTTTTTACAGCGCGCGGTAGCTTTCTGGTAGTGAAACACACGTGTATGACAATGTTCTTTTTTTGAAATTCGTAAAGATGTTCTTTTTTTGTAATTCATACAGATACCACGCATCGAGCAGATGTGGCAGGGGTGTTGTAATGAAATTCAGTACAACATTACATCACCCGTTTGGATGATGTAATGGTTATTAGGACATTGGGTGTTTTAATGTTGGCAATTAGCTAACTGTTTCAGAACCTGTTATAGAGGATTTATAGCATGGGAGTAGATAAAATATTATACACAATGGTCAAAGACCAGTCTATCACCTGCTTACGTGCATCAATAATTATATTATTCAGTAATGGATCAGCGTTACCTATTAGAGCAAGATCCCGCGACGATCAGACCTACGTTATTTTATTAAAGCTGAAATTTTTTGTATGTATGTCTCTAATAGATGTATAAACGATCCTCGACTATGAAGTTTGGATCGCGGTTGCTTTGGAAGGTATCAGGTAAAAAAGGTGGCACCTCAAATTCGTTAAAGCATTAAGCTCCGTTTTTTTATATTTTGCTTTGGAATAATATTAGAAACCACGTTGTCCATTGTCAGACACCTAGTACGATTGCAACCCCCTGTCAGACACTCTTAAATTATAAAACAACAGGGTGTCTGATAAAAAATATCCTCTAGGTTTGAGCCGATTTATACGCTCCTATTACACGAAATAGTTGAAGATTCCTTGTGAAATTTGAATGAGTTTACCAAAGCTTGAAATGTTTCCAACATTTATTTTTCTAATAAAAACTTTATTTGAAACCTAGCGGATATTTCTTATTATACGAAGAATACGACTGATGAAGGATCAAATTTTGAAAAAAAACTATAGGTATATTATAAAGCCAACGATGTGCCTGTACGAGGTATGGAAAAATAGTTTTTTGTTGGTGAAAGCTTAAGACCAAGGACATAATAACATAGTAGGTATTGCTTCTGTAACGTAACATGTTACAATAAATTCATAAACGGCTCTCTCGAGACTTAAAATATTATTATGCCAATACCAATTATTCATCTTCTAAGCTTACTTACTTATTGCTCCCTCGAAAGCGATTTGAAAATAATAATTCACGTAGCTTATTACATATTTATGTCTAAAATTTGTAATGATTTATTACCCGAAATTGCTCTTATGAATAAAAGAGGAAATCGCCCAGTAACAAGCGATGAATTTGATTTATTCATTTGGATATTTTACGTTGTTTAGATCTACAGTTACCAAGAAATATTTATTACTAGCTGACGCATAAGTTTTTAATTCCCAGAGGCACTCCTTAACTTTCCGGGATAAAAAGAAGATTATGTCACTGTCCAGGTCCTCATCTATACCCATGCAAAAAATCACGTTAATCCGTTGCTCTGTTGCGGTGTGATTGAAGGACAAACTCTCTATACCCATGGAAAAAATCACGCTGATCCGTTGCTCTGTTGCGGCGTGGGATAGAAATTACAAAAATTGTGAAATACGTATTTCATAATTTTAAAACGGAAGCCCAAACACCAAGTTTCATGGCTATAATTTGAAAAATGATGGAATTTTATACAAACTTTCAACCCCCATTATATTATATTATATTATATTATCATATCACGTGCTTCTTTATTTTTTACCGAAAGCCAAGATATCAAGTTTCGTAGATATAACTTGAAATAGTAGTTTGTGATATAAGGGCGGTAAATAGGTTTTTACATACGAGTTGACTAATGTCAGCCCGATGACGCCAGTCGAGGGCTGACCATCGTCACGAGTTTTATAAAACCTTAACGCCCGTGTATCACACGATATTTTTCAATACATTTGTGAGAAAACTTGAAAATAAAACTCGAGTAGGTAGGTACAAGGTACTCACTAGAAAATGGTTTCTCACGCCCGTACTTATTTCGAGATTTTTGGCGGCTATTAATAGCGCGATTTTTTTCTCACATCTAAAATACCTAATTGTTGATTTAATTTTATTATTCCACAACACTTAAACCACTAATATTTATTTAATAATTTATAAGAAAAACTCAATGAAACTTTTAAAAATAGCGCGCACAGATTAAAGATATTATAGTATCTACGGCGCGTTGTTGTAATGGCTTTTTTTTAATTGGCTTCATGGCTCTAGGTTCTAGCTCTTAACTATCAGCCTGGACTATTCAGCCTTTACTTTTTTGATTTATAAAGCTTAAAACAATTTTAATTAACTAAATTAAATACAATTTTTAATTTCATGAATTAATTTCATCAATCCACATCTAAATGTTACTATTTTTTAAGTTTTCTGCATACAAAGTCAATATCATTATGAACCTTCTTTCAAGAAAACTTTTTATTTAGAAGTAAAGTGGCCTTACAAAAATTAAAAAAAAACTGCAAAAAAATAGCACGAGGGCAGTAAATTCTGCAAAAAAAAAAGCACGAGGGCAGTAAATTTAACTTACAAGCCCTGTTTACTGCCTCTGTAAGTGCATTTTGCGAGCAAGTGTATTGAAAAATATCTTGTAAAATATAAAGGACTTTCATACAAACTTTCATTCCCTATTTCAGCCCTTTGGGGGTAGAATTTTTAAAAATGGCGAAACACCTATTTCTTCATTTTAAACCGGTAGCCCAAATATCAATTTTCATGGCTATAACTTAAAAAACGACGGACTTTCATACAAACTTTCAGCCCCTATTTTACCCCTTTGGGGGTAGAATTTCGAAAAATCCTTTCTTAGTGGATACTTACTCTTCACAAAGAACACACCCTCCAAATTTCATGTCTCTAGGACCAGCGTTTCAGGCTGTACGTTGATATATAAGTCAGTCAGTCAGTCAGGACTTTGAATAGATATATATAGATTATTTGTAACTTAATATATCAGACTCTTACATTGGTTATACTTAGCATATTGAAAATTTAAGTGCATATAAATTATGTGCATGGAAATGAATTTTATTACCCCGGTTCAGCGAGCGAAGTTAATAAATACCTATTGCCTTTCTCATAGGTTGTGCAGCTATCTCACTTTACAATAACCTTTAAAAAGCACCTAAATTATTAATAGATAATTATCAAAGTGCAAAGTTCAGGCTGAAATCGTAAAAGTCGATACTTCTACAACACTAAACGTTCCAATATTGTCGTACACATTCCTAGCAACCTATACCCATTCCTAAGCTTTTACGTGTTGACAATTTTTTAAACAGACACGACGATTAAATTGAAATTATTGATGTTTATTTATTTAATACAAAGTTGGAAATATTATATTATAATGATCATATTATAGGTTTGATAAAAGTAAGAGGAAATTGAATTTTGATGCGATCACATCAATGTGGTCATGCGTTCTGCTTCCTTATTTTGTTCTTTTGACGCGTTGCCACAATGATGTATAAGAAAATTGGACATGGACCAGGTTTGTCATATTTGTCATATTATGTCGGCTTTTGGAAATCAATAAAAGTCAATTTAATTTTCGTCAAAAAACGATAGATAGATTTTTACGTTAAATCATAAATGATGATTTAACCAAAAACCTTTGCATATCTTAATAATGTTTCACCTAACTTTATAATATTGTTTTAAAGCTAAAAAAGTTTTATAAATTTGTTTGTAATAAATGTGAGATTAATTTAAAATCTTTATACATGAGTTTAAAAGTTTGCCAATATGCATGCAATGCAATCAGTTTAACAAAATAAGCTTGTTTTTCCCTTTTCTACGCATAATTCAAAGTAGGATTCGATTTTACGGTCTTCGACATTTTTACAGCTGTTGCGTCTTAAACGTAAAAGGGTTGCGTGGGAAAAGTTATGGCTACCGTAGAAACCCTCGCAATAAAATAATGTAAAAAACGTTTTAACTTTCTTAATAGCTTATTGGACGGAATTTACTTCATCATACTAATAGATTTGCATAATATTCTGATTTAGTTATAGACCCATCGTTTTTTTTTCTAATAACAAAAGATTATCCTGATGAACTTGATATTCAAGATCTCATTACTAAGATAACTTAGTAATTCGTCGAGTATAAATACATATTTTGTTTGGTCTTTTATAAACAATACTCGACGAATACTTATACCTTGAAAGAAATTTATAATTATAAGGTGCATTAATCTTAAAGAATGCATCAGTTTACCTCCACTCCTATGAAGTTATTGTAGCCGCAGGCAAGCGTATGTAGAACTTTTTGTTGCACAACTTGAAGTCGAAATTAATATAGTTTGTCATAAACCGCAATCATATTCGAACTTTGCAGACCGTGCAAGTTTGCTCTATTCATGCTTGTGATCCATACTTAATATTATTATTGCGAAAGTGTGTCTGTCTGTAACCTTTTTAAGATTCAGCAAGTAAACCGATATTCACGAAAATTGGTACAAAGATAGATTGAATCCTGAAAATGGACATAGGATTTTCATTCCAGAAAATAAAAAAAAACTGAAATCTACGCGGATGAAGTCACAAGTATCGTCTATTTATATATACATAATATTATTTTGCAAATATTGTTTTTTAATACCAAATCAAAATTAAATATATTACAAAACTGTTTTAGTAAAGAAAGCAACATAAATGCATGTCCTACTTTCATAAAACAGTATAAAAGTGACAAAGTTTTGATAACAGGGACTGGGTGTGAGCCAAGCTCTGCGGGATGCGTCGTTAACCTCACTTTAAACATAAACTTTAAGGATACTTTTCTAATCTAAGTTCGGTACTATCGTAAAATATAAATATATGACGTGATCAGTGCCAAAATGGACCTCTTACGAATTTTGAAACAACTCAAACTACGATTATCGGCAGTGTGTATTTATAGTCGGATCATAACTTTTTATGGCAATGTTCTGTTCAAATGGGTCTATCAATAAGGTCACTCATGTTTGTTAAGCCTGATTTCGAGATTTATTAGATTTTTGTATCATCACTGCTTTATGAACTTTAAAATGTTGCTTTAATTAAATTTAACTAACTCAAGTTTCAATACCGTACCCAAGGTTCATAATTCTGAGTTATCGTAAATGTTACAGAATATTGTTTTTCTTTAACAATGCAAATCAATTTTCTACGATTTGGGAAAATTGAAACATATACCTACCTACTCTCAATATAAATATTTTAACTTCAGGAACTTTTGAATACAGGAACACCACAAAGCGCCACAAAGTTGCGAGAAAATGCTACTTATAATTATTATTTGCACATGATTTTGTACAGTAAATAGTTAAGCATCATCCTGGTGTCTTTAGTATTTAAAAGAGCCATTTTAAACTTACTTAAATACATAATATCAAAAAATTTCTCCCCTGAATCGCGCCCTGAGCTCCTTCGACCACTCGGCCACGGTTCACTTACCTGCCAGTGACGAAATTTTAGATATGCATCTTTAATCCAGTTTTTTTACGCGACTGTTTATGCCATCCAGTAGCGATATATTACAGTATCAAAACTACTTTCAAAGGCCCATATTCGATGGAACTCTTTGAACGAGGAATGAATGCGTTTTGCGTTTGAAATTTTTGATATGTATATAGTTTAGAAACTTTCCTCGTGTTTCACACACGTAATAAAATTATAAAAAGAGTCATTTTATTCAGTAGATTTAGTTGAAGTCGTTAGAATTCCGCTATGGGCTAGCGCTACCGACCACAATACTACGTAATTGAAAATTCCTTTAAGATACATTTATAGCTGTTTTGTTATACCGTACTACCGTATTACCGTTTTGTTACCTATTCTATGGTTATACTGTGAAGTGTAAAAAGGAGCGACCTATAATGTGCAAATGTAATGTGAAATGCAAGCTTTGCGATGGGTTCATTATAAATATTTGTTGAAATTATAAGATTTTATTATTTTTAAATAACTATTTATTTCCTAGTACAAAACTGAATTGCTCGAATTGCTGAAAAGATCTGAAATTAATGAAAAACAACTCTGTTACAATGTTATGTGCTTTACTTTCTAAGCATCCAATTCCTTGGAATATTTAATACATATCTAATAATTCATTTTGATAAGGTTTCATTTTTAAACTAAGTATGCTAAATTAGAATAAGACAAATAAATCAAATAATAGCAAAATATAAAGGGCTATTTCTTCTCGATAGATAGTTGTTCGATAACAACAATTGACGCAAGAACCTATAAAAATTTGTACCTACGTATATACTAAACCAAAAAAAATACGTCTCGTTATTTCAGGGTTTAGAAAAAAAACCGTCATGTAGGTACATTTTAAACATACAAGCTTTAACATTTTATGGAAATACATGCTTCTTCATATTATGTGGAGTGGTTTTTCAATAGCTGAATAAAACCTCAGGGAAGCTTTTAGCAACATAAATATCATTTCAAAAGTGCACATTTCAATAGAGACTATTAACCTACTTGAAAATTTCCAATTATTTCAGCGGGTATCTAAAATATGAAATTATACATACCTACTGTGCATGTATTTTTTGTAGTTTATACGTGATTGCACAGCCGTACCTTAATCCGCAATAATTTAGTGCTATGGTTTAGTGAAGTCCATTAGGCACTGAGTATTTTTTACGTAGAAACTATTCTGATTACGAGAAAACCCACCAATTTAAACCTCTTTCTCTGCTTGTAAACACGAAAATATATGAAATAAACTATCAGCGAGATTGTTTTGCTATTGAAGACGAAATTTGTGGTACCTTCCTGCAGGGACTACGGGAGGGACCACGGGTAAGGAAAGGAGGTTGCATTGCGCCAAAGAGCTGGAATACTCAGTCTGCCTCCGATTTGTCTCATGGATTTTACTGGCAGTTCTCAAAATAATATGATAAACATCCAAATACCAAGAACCATCGTCCAGAGTACGCTGGTTTTACCTACTTAAACAAGTAAGAAAGTAAGTATTATTCTATTCACGCAAGGAGTCTTTATTATTGGTTGCAAAAAAGCTCAAAAGTACTATAATGAACTAAAACCCGGACGTTCTAGACTCTAGAGGTTTTTAATCTCAAACGTTGAACAATAATCGTTGTCTCTTAGCTCTTAATTTCCGCTTATGAGATGAACTATACCTATTTATTATCTACGCCACGTTAGAAAAACTATGTGAACTATTTACCAATCGTGCTTGATGCAAAAGCACACTATAGGTACCACACTTACACAGTAATCTAAAAGTCCCCTTACCTACATCATTTGGAATAACCCGTGACTAACTTTAGCCTAACCTGTAAAAGGGGGTAGCCCCTTTAAAATAACAAGTAGATGCATACGTTCGTACGTACGTTCTATGGCGCCATTGATACATAACTAATGTTCAACTAATGTGTCTAGATAAGAAACGTTTATCTATGCAGTGTTAAGTATTTAGGAACTTATTAATAATTCCCAGCACAGTCTTTTTTTTATCCACTACAAGTTAGCCCTTGACTGCGATCTCACCTGATGGTAAGTGATGGAAGTGGCATTTTTTCGGTCTGTGCCATGCGTGATTCGGTTCATCCCTGCGCCTCATCGTTGCTGTTTAGATTCTAGATCTTGTTCAGATCGTCGAGGTGCAGGGGTGATCTACCTCTTTAGGTAGGTATACTTGTAATGTATGGCACAATTTGAAAATAAATGTTTTTTCTTTCTTTTCTTTTCTTTGATGATGCAGTCTAAGATGGTAGCGAGCTAACCTGTTAGGGGCATGGCAGTTAATTAAACCCATACCCCTATTCGGTTTCTACACGGCGTCGTACCAGAACGCTAAATCGTTTGGCGGCACGTCTTTTCCGGTAGGGTGGTAACTAGCCACGGCCGAAGCCTCCCACAAGGCCAGACCAGGGAAAATTCAGAAATTATAAATTCCCAAAATATTGACCCTGCCAGGACCTCCGCACGTAGACAACAGCGTTCTACACTGCTCCACGGAGGTTGTCAAAAAAGTCTACTTATTTAAGAAGATATGCTATCTAAATTGGTTCGTATTTGGGTGGTTACTGGCAAAGCCGCAACCTCAAGCGATTTAACGTTCCGGTAGGAAGCCATCTAGCAGCCAAACGTAGCGGCTTTATTTACGTAAAAACCCACACTCGACTTGCTACTTGTGTTCTGTAATCGGGTTTCGAAAGGGCTCATGAATAAAACAGGAACGGAAGCTCTTTATTAGGTTACCCGCGTCCAAGGCCTACTGCCAACGGTAAGCTGACGTAGAGGATAAAATATAGAGCAGCGTACAGCACAATTCATAAATTCGTTACTTTTTAAAAACCGATGAAAGTTACTTTTTTATCCTGTACGATGCTGACGAATATTATGCATTTAGTTCCGATTTGATAGTTATCAGTTCTAGATCCCAGTTTAAATTCCAAAAATATAGATACCTACAAACTTTTAACACATGGAAAACCTTTCAAACTCAAATGTTTTTATTTAAATAAACTTTTGAACTTGAAAGCTCTTGTAAAAAATCTACAACTGGTTCGGAATACCGTTTTTCATATTATGGATTAACTGATCCAATAATCTTACCTCTTACTGACATCCTACTATTCTACTAATATTAAAAATGCGAAAGTGTGTGTTTATCCTTTGTTTTGTTTGTCTTTGAACGAAACTGTAGCAGAACAACGGATCTATTTGATGGTTTGCTAGTTAAGCCTATCCCAGAAAGTAAAAGAGTTCCCAGGGAACTTTTCAAAACCTAAATCTAGTCGCCGTTAAACAATCGCAGTCCTCGTTTGTTTAGGCGTCATCTAGTTTTTACAAACTCAAACTCAAGCTCAAAGTATATATTTTATTCAAATTAGGTACACTGTACATTTATTGACGTCCAATTACTTATAAAACATGATGGCGATAATCAGTTGCGGTATCTTAAAACTACATCATTGTACCTATCATCAAATAATACGTCATAAACCTCCCCTAAGCAATTTAGACTAAAATGATATTACGGCGATTACGCACATGCTACTGGCTCAGGTGGGCTTAGAAATTGTCGCCCATTACATTCGCTCTGCCGGACCATTTCATACCAACTGATGTGAAATCGTAGGGAACGCGAGCAACGCTTCAATATTCATGTCTCAGCCGTAACTATTCTAACAGGTGTCTTTATACAGCCTTTATATGTGTACAAAATTAGGTTTTATCGTGCTGTTGAAATTTTTATTAGAGAAAGAATGGGAAGCGAAACGATTATAGGTTTTTGATGACGCTGAAATACTGATCATGAAAAAATTTATACCTTTTAGGTTTGAAGTGTAATTGTATTCTTTTAACTAGACTTATTAAATTAAGACTTAAGGTGCAATTAAGAGCAACCAAATCAGTCCAGACCTCGTACAAGGCGTAGTGTGGGATGCCCTCCAGCACGATAGGTATACCGACGATATGAAGACGGTGGCGGGAGGTGGCTGGTTGTGGAAAGCTGATGACCTGGTGTGGTGCCGCTCATTAGGGAAGACCTATTTCCAGCAGTGGACAACCACAGGCTGATGATGATGAAATCAGCACAAAGGACAATGCTGAGTAATTAGCTGATATTGCTAAAATTGATACACAGTAAAAGATGGAAGCTGCTTACAAGAACGAGAAAAAGAAATAAATAGAACACACGAATCAAACAAGTGGTAAATAGCCTAATAGGCTTCTATGCTGCCCAATTGGATTGAAAGGTAAACCTTACACAACTTTAAGCTACACAAGATAATATAAGTCAATAATAAAATAGAATTTATAGTGTTTGATGTAATGACCCATAAAGGAGAGAACCCGGTAGAAAATGTGGAATGTAAAGCGCGAACCTTCTAGAGCCGGAAAGCCAGCGTCCGCCACATCCGCCGGTACTGTCTGCTCCAGAAAGCCTTTTAGTTCAATTTACCGTAAAAAGACAATACACACCGTTTTCGTTCTGTTTTGCGCCATTCGAAATGTTGTTGCCCGCCTTTTAGTTACACGTTAGAAAATACGTTATCATGAAGGTTTATTATTGTATCTGCATACACCAATATACAGTTCGCGCGCAAGTTCGAAAGAATCCTAAGGAATGTTGACGCAATGAGATATAGTTGTGATTTAGTCGATATTACGTTATCGATACTTACACATCTTTTGTATCTGTGCGCGTGCATTTAATTCATTTTTAAATAATAATCCTATGATGGTAGTATGTGCAATAAGGAAAAAAAAACAAATTGTATCATAAAATTTAATTATAATGAACTGTACAAAATGAACGTAAAAACTTATTAATCACTGTCGCAATCAGAATAATCAGTACTTTATGGAATTTAAAAATTAAACAGCTATTTGCACACACAAGGAAACTTTCAAGTTTAGTACTATGTATATAGTACAACTAGCTGATGCCCACGACTTCGTCCGCATGGTCAAAGATTTTTTTATTCCCGCGGGAACTCCTTAATTTTCCGGGATAAATGCCTATGTCACTGTCCAGGTCCTCAACTATACCCATGCCAAAAATCACGTCGATCTGTTGCTCCGTTGCAGCGTGATTGAAGGACAAACCAACAAACCAACAAACCAATAAACCAACGAACAAACACTTTCGCATTTATAATATTACATAGTATGATGTAACACTGCTATCGCAAAAAAAAAAGACAGGACTCGATAAAGCGAACTCCCGCGTCAAGGTCCGCACTAGTATGGGAGTGTGCGGGGTATGAAGTGACGACCGCGCCACGCCCGCTGCCTCAGCCCCCGATTCCTCAGAGCTCGCGTGCGGACTATACAAAGAAGAGCGTTCTTTTTTTTAAGTTACACACGAAGGAAATAAGGTGTCCATTATGTGGGATAACCAGCCCTTACGACATTAAAAAGGTAGCGGGAAGTGGGTGGATGAGGAAAGCAGAGGACCGTGTGTGGCGCGCTCTCCAAAAAGCCTATGACCAGCAATGGACGAATGCAGGCTGACGGATGGATGGATGGATGACTTGGACTGTTTCTTGCTATAATATGTTATTACTAGCTGATGCCCGCGACTTCGTCCGCGTGGATTGAGGTTTTTCGGTTCCCGCGGGAACTTAAAGGAAAGTAGCCTATATGTTATTCCAGACTATAATCTTTTTCTGTGCCAAATTTCATCCAGATCCGTTAAGCCGTTCGGGCGTGATTGAGTAACAAACATCCATACATCCATCCAAACTTTCGCATTTATAATATTTATTTGATGATTATTTTGAAAAATGCCACTTTTTAATTATTTATGTTATGTAAGTAATGTACATGTATTGACTAATGCGTATTCAAATTTGATAAACTAACGTTGCACGTTCCTTGCATAACTGGAACCCTTCTACTAAAAGCTCATATCCATAATATTATAACTTAATTATTCTTTAAAGTATTCAAAACAGTTATTAGATTTTTGAATGTTACTTAAAAAGGAACTACTTAAAAGATACGCGTAGCATACGGCTTTGATCTCCGCATTCTGTGAAAACGTGGAAAACATTCCTGCTATTTATATTACTTAAGTCCCTACACATGACATGCTTGGCAAAATAAACATTCATCATAACTTGAGAATATTTTAAATGCTTTGAGGAATCAAAAAGCCAATCTAATAGTTGTAATCTCAGGCCAAACAATAATTTAGATCCCATAGAATAAAAACATTTTTTAGAATCTTTAATAATGTCCTCCCGACCGAATTTCGGCCACGGCGGCCAATCTCCAGAGAGATTAGCCATCTGCGCGGGAGATATTATAGTGCACAAGTGTGTGCGCATACACAGGTGCACTCTCTGTTCCTTTACTCTCATAGCCCGATGGGACGGAAAATCCGACACGACCGGAGAGAGATCAGGCGCAGGACCGACGGCTTAACGTGCTCTCCGAGGCACGGGGGTGAAACACCGCCAACTTCCTAACTCCGGGCTAGTACTGAGAATTTCTTGTCAGAAAAACCCAATACTTATTATGGCCCAACCCGGGACTCGAACCCGGGACCTCGTCGGCCGCAGTCGAACATACTAACCACTAGACCAACGAGGCAGTCAGTTTAGAATCTTTATTGAAAACATAACTATCATATTATTATAAGTTAAAGCTAGCCTAACCTAATTACTATATCGCATGGTATGGAAGCAAGTCTGGCTGCATTACTTAAGTACCGAATATATTTGACGGACAGAAGTCAAATTGCCATGGTGATCCCCCATTAGCAATTCAAATGACCCGCTTTGAGGATAAAAGAGATCTTTTCCTTAAGTTACAGTCCGCTGCCGGAAGAATAGGAAGGGATAGAGGAAATAACTTTTGTAGGGAGCACAACTGGGGACTTTAATAATATTATTTCAGCTCATTGAAATAGTATGTTTGCCTCTGTAAATTGGATAAGTTAAGATATTTATTTATTGCAAAAATACACGCGAAGAGTTCTTACAATATTTTTGGAAGCAGTATACTACCAAATATTGCGTGCAAAATAATAATATACACAAATAGGTAGTTAAGTAAAACATAAAACCAAAGAACGTCTATATTTACAGAAAACTTTGCAAAGAAGGCATCTTCCGCGGTTTACTTACATTTTACCTGACAGCTTAACGCAGAGTAAACGTTTCCTGTTCCTGAAGGATCGAGTTGTTTGACTGTAGTTTCGTAATACCCTGGAAAGCCTTTCAGTTAAGATGTAATATATTTAACATTAAAATGTAATGTGCCTTACAAAAGATTTAATTTTATAAAGACTATTAGGAATGTTTAAAAATATACTTGTAACCAATATTTCAGGGTAAAGAACCTGCTTAAGAATGATGCTTGTGATGAATTTTCTCGAAGGCTTGTGAAATTCACACTTGGCCAGCGTAGTAGACTATAGCCAAAACCCTTCTCGGTCCGAGAAGAGATTCATGCTCAGTAGTGAGCCAGCAATGGGTTGAAATGATGATGGAAGATGAAACTGTCAGGATGAATTCCAAACATACTATTTAATTGAATAAAATTCAGTAAATTAATTTACTTAAATATACATATCAAAAGTTTCGGAACCGGCAGGATTTGAACCTGCGTCTCTCTGGGAATCGCGCCCTGAGCGCCTTGACCACTCGGCCACGGTTCACTTACCTGCCAGTGACGAAATTTGAGATATGCATCCTTAATCCAGTCTTTTTACGCGACTGTCTATGCCATCCAGTAGCGATATATTAAAGTATCGAAACTACTTTCAAAGTATCCAGTAGTAAGTTTCAAGTCCTCGTGTGTGAAGCACTGTAATAAAAATTATAAAATTAGTATATTAATTATTATAAAATGTGCGAATTGATGGCAGAAGTAAGCATACTTCCACAAACACAGCTATTGTTTTATTTTACTACAAATTACCTTTTCTGTGCTACAAGTTAGCTCTTGACTAAGAGCGTAGCCTAAAATGGTAGCGGGCTGACCTAATGAGGGCAGTTATATGACAGTTACACGTTACAGTTACCTAATCGGTTTCTACACGTGTCATATTACTAGAAAGGCACGCCCTTGGCGTTATGGTGGTATAGGTACTAGCCTTGCCTGAAGCCTCCAGCATCCGGAGCTGGAGACCGATAATTAGAAATATTAAACCCCAAATTGTCCTGCCGGGTATTTAACCCGGAACCCACTTAGAGAACCTCAGCGCTCACCACCACGTCGTAAAGATCGTCATTAATAAAGTTGCTTCTGTGACTTGCTTAATCAAAACGCACTGAATAGTTTGTAAACAACACTAATTATTGGCATCAAACATACACTGGTTCAAACTTCAAGTTAAACTTGTTGCGGTTGGACTTAGTATACATATATGTGTAACTAGCTGATGCCCGCGACTTCGTCCGCGTGGATCGAGGTTTTTCGGTTCCCGCGGGAACTCTTTAATTTTCCGGGATAAAAAGTAGCCTATGTGCTATTCCAGACTATAATCTATCTCTGTGCCAAATTTCATCCAGATCCGTTCAGCCGTTGGGGCGTGATTGAGTAACAAACATCCATCCATACATCCATCCAAACTTTCGCATTTATAATATTTACTAGCTGATGCCCGCGACTTCGTCCGCGTGGTTGAGGTTTTTTTGATTCCCGCGGGAACTTCTTAATTTTCCGGGATAAAAAGTAGCCTATGTGCTATTCCAGACTATAATCTATCTCTGTGCCAAATTTCATCCAGATCCGTTCATCCGTTGGAGCGTGATTGAGTAACAAACATACATCCATACATACATACATCCATCCATCCAAACTTTCGCATTTATAATATTTATGTGGATTTGATTTATCACTTTATGATACACATTTAAACAAATAAAACGAATACAAGAAGAAATAAACTATACAAGAGCGTGCAAAGACAGTAGGTATTATGGCTTAAAAATCTCTTTCAGGCAACCTTTGGAGAAAGTTATCTGATCAAGTTATTGATGATACACTTAATAATATATACACATCGTACCATGAATATAAAATATGTTTATATAATAAAATTTCTTTTGAAATTCAAAAAGATATATTTTATAGAAACCAATAAACAAAGGAGATAGTTGCCTGGCAGAGATCGCTACTAAGCGATAAGGCCGCCTTTTTGTATTCTACTTAATTTTTTTTCGGTGTATTTGTGTTTCCTTTATTTTTCTGTGTTGTGGTGTACAAATAAAGAGTATTAATAATAATAATTAATAATAGTTACCCAATAAATAAGCGAATACGACAATAAAAATGTAAAGTAAATAAAAAGTTAAAATATAAAGTTATAGTAAATAAAACAAAAAGTAATTTCAACTTTCTTGTAATTATAAATTAACGATTTTGGTGTACTAATTCTAAGAAGCGGTTGATCTCACAACTCAGGTTTAATAACTTAAAGTAAACTGTGAAAATACTTCAAAGTTATTTTAGTAGGCAAGATGAAACGTGTAATCGCGTTCCAATTTTGCTAGATGGGATCTGATTAATATTTGTTGCGGAGTTAATTTAAAATTATATGATTAAATTTATCAAATACCTAATAACAACAAATTCAATATTTTTTACAAAAAATTTATAAATCAGTTCTATCTACTGCCTGCTTAAAAGTTATCTACAAGAAGAATTTCAATTTTTTTTATTAAGATTGTAGATTTGATGTCATGTCATAATATGAGAATAATATAATTGTAGAAGCTTTAACAATAATCTCTTTAATTCTCCTTCTTATGCGACATCCTTTAAACAATTTTGAATAAACATACTTTGATTTGATTCGATAAAGTCTTACCACCGGTTTTGCAAGCATTACTTTATAAGAATATCGGCAATTTTTTTTAAATAAATAAAATCACATTATCGGGCATCAAGGTTTCTTTATTACATAAAATGTTTATAAACAACCCAAAAAATATCTAGTTACATGAAATGAGGATAGCCCTAACCCAAATCGGCTTTATAATTCAAAACAAACCCCCACAATGTTGGGCATCTGTTACTCAGCTCTAAGCTGCTTATGTTGAAATTTTACATACCCGTGCACTAATCGGATCCAGAGGGGCTCATGAATAAAACATAAGTGGACGTTGAAACGCTTTATTAGGCTACAAGCCGCCGCCTAAAATCTTACCGCCGCCGACGTTAAGCCAGCTTAGACGTACTCGTAGGTATAAACCACGAATATTTTCAACTTTTAAATTGTTTCTGAATAAACATTTTGCTTTTTGGATAGAACCATTTCTATCATTTTTCAGCTCCTCAAGCTAATACACACATTTATTTCATAGGGGTTCATTCGTCGGCTATAAATATTATGAATGTTTATAGCCGTTTTGAGTGTTTTTTTGGTAATTTTTTGCATGGATATTGGATATACTCGTAGTAAAAGACCTGGAGATTGGAGAGGCTATTTATTTAATCTCAGTATACAAATAGTTCCAAAGTGATTTTTAAAACTTAGGCAAATAAAGTCCCGGGTGTTAGCTAGTAGTCTAGTAAGTGATAAATGATAATTGATAACGTTAACATCAGCCGTTAGTATGACAAAATAAAAACTTATTGGACGTATTTTACCTGAGTTTCTTTTTCGGGTAGCAATAGAGCAACAAATCGATTTGAGCTGTTTCGTTCGACATTTCCCTCAACTCCTTTGCATCCTTTTCATTCGAAAATTCCTAATCCTTATCATATCAATTCCTAAGCAATAAATGCTAATCCATTTCGAAGTAAGGGAGACTATCGATAGAACCTGCATTAAAAATCTCATACTTCTTGTATTTTCATTCCCGAATTCTTGTTCAGTAGATTTTCTGCATGTCAGTCAGTCCTCTATATAATGTAGAAAATGTTACATTGCGGAATATTGCGAGAAGAATTTTGCGTGCGATTTATTCCTATATATGATATATAAGCATATGACAATAATATTATTTAAGCATCTCTCAAGTATCATCGTCACCATCACTTCAAACACAACTCTTCTCAGAATGAAAAATGTTTAACCATAGTCCACCACGTTGGCCAAGTGAAAATTGGCAGACTTCGCATACCAAGGTGTTGTGTTAACTACAATACATAGTCTAAGTTTAGCTTTACAAGTTGTCAATTGTACCTATGTCTATGGTCATCTATAATATCTGTTATAACGCTATTGTCTGTGTCTCTTTGCCTGATTAAAGAAAATAAACATGGTGTCAGAAGCTACAGAAGTCAATAATGGTAAACATGAACATGGTATGAACAAGGTATATCCCAAGGGATATCTCGGTCATGTAGGTTTCCTCACTAAGCTTTCCTTCACCGATAAAGCAAGTAATGTTTTAATGTCTTAAAATGCACATGAAAAGTTAGGTGCATTCTCGGAAATCAAAATTCGATCACCTTAATAGGAAGCCGGATGTCTAAACCGGCTAAAGCGTAATACAGAGTAATACATACTCTTTCAAATGTTTTATATTTTGTATTTTATAAACCATGGAAGGTAATTACTGCAGTTGTTTTTGCAGTTTAAATTTAAATGAAAATTACTTTAGGGCGTAGTTAACAGCGCAATTTGCCCTACATTAGCGGTAAGAGCATATATTAACTGCAATTATGCAACTTTTCGCGTAATAATAGTAGAGTTTACTACTACTCGTATAAGTAACACCTAAGAGTATGATGCATGATAATCATGCGAAAGTGTGTCTGTCTGTCTGTCTGCTATGCTTTCACGAGTCACCTATTCATCCGATTTTGATGAAATTTGGTACAGGGATAGGTATCCCGGGGAAGGATATTGGCTACTTTTATTTCCGGAAAATTAAAGAGTTCCCGCGGGAATCAAAAAAATTATCTCTTCAACCGATTTTAATGAAATTTAGTAAAGGGATAGTTTGTATCCAGAAGAAGGATAAGACTAATTTTTATCCCGGAAAATTAAAGAGTTCCCGCGGGAATTAAAAAATCGTAATCCACGCGGACGAAGTCGCGGGCATTATCTAGTCTTCAATATAAGTTTGGTATACCTACCTACCTTGGTACTTTACATTGACTACTGGATTTACGCCCAGTAGTGATGATATCGTTCAGGTATTATTACAATCTACTACTAGCTGCTACTAACTACTAGCTGATGCCCGCGACTTCAGCCGCGTGGGATAAGTTTTTTTAATTCCCACGGGAACTCCTTACTTTTTAAAGTAGTCATAAAAAGTAGCCTATGACACTCTCAAGGTCCTCAATTACTATACCTAACAAACGAACACTTTCGCATTTATAATATTAAGTATGATACCATTAAATCACAGACTTGATATAAGATAAATTCACCCATATGTTGATTGCTAACCTATTATCTCAGTAATTTCAACATAACACTTCACTTATTGTAATAATTACAATCATTATTAACGATTTTCTGGAAAAAAAAGAGAATGTGCCAACTCAAAGCTCATAAATCAAGAGTCAAGACTCTGGTAACAGTTCGGACGCCCTGTGGCTTTTCCAGTCTATATAATATTGGCTTATAAGTGCTGGTGTGGCACTATTTAAAGCCATAAAGCAAATGAAAAAAAATTCTACTAAGAAAACCTAGCAAGAAACTTAGCAGTTGCTCTTTTCAAATCATTATTCATAAATAAAATAATTCTTTTCAAAAAAAATATTATTACGGAGTGTAATTTTCATAAAAACCAAGCAGGTAAAACCAACGAAGCGACAGTAGCAACGAGGAAAGAATTTAATATCCACCGCACCGGCACGCGGGGAACTTGTAACGATTTGTTTCCTTTCCAACAGCAATACCTTTCAGGCCAACTACACAGTCTGGAAAAATATTAATTACTAAAACGTTTCAGGCCCGTGAGCAATGAAAAGTAAAATAAACTTTGCTAGAATAAAATATTAGGTAGTTATTAATTCACCTCATCTCATTTCAAAAGCGTAGGAGTCGTAAAAATATTATACGATCGGGTGCCCTGAAAGCCTAGGCAAGTGGAATTTTAAAATAAAATCTATAATAGCGTTGCTAAAATGTTTCCAGATAAATAACAATTCATTTAGGTTTAGAGGTTTACGTTTTAGGAAAATCCTGTGGGAACTTGCCGAGATAAAAAGCCACCTTCGTCAAAATCAATTGAATAGAATGGGCAATCAGGCAGACGGACACATTTTCGCACTTATAATCCTATGCATGGATGGATGTATATTATGTACAACACATCCATCTTGCAGCTTTTGCAAGTCTCAATTGTCAATGAATAAAAAAACATTATTGCCCTGTCCGTCCTTGGGCTGCATGAAAATAATGCCAAAGTTTTTGCCTATAACACTCCATTAATTATTGTAATCAGGGGAGAGATTCTATACAAAACTATGCGGGAAATCTTAAATATTTCGAAAAAAAAAGTAGCCTATGTCCTTCCCCGCTCTTTGTCAAAAAAGTCATAATCGATTTAAGTAGATGGACAAACACACTTTTTCACTTATAATATTACTAGGATTTTTTAATGTTTTTAAACTCATGATTTGCTTATTAACGATTTTGTTAGGTTTCAGAGGGAATTATATCTCTCAATTTTTTTAAAATATTTAACCAAATTAAAATTTAAAAAAATGTCTTGTGTACGTTATACAATTGGAGGCAAGCAGGCTTTCTCTAATATTATAATAAATAACAAAATAATAATAATAAAATAAATAAAATAATAATATAGAAAAGAGAAGGACATAAGCTTGAGCTCACTGTATACATAATTTTATCTTTCGTTGAACTATAGAAAATATAATGTGATTCTCAGATGACGATGATATTATCACCAATCTATTATATTGACAGATGGGATTAAAGGCGTCGGTTAACTTACTCTATCCCAACGCCTAATTGTGATAGTGAACATAAGTACAATTCTGGAGATCAAACAGAAAACTTATCTATCTAATAGATAGCAAATGAAACAGTGTGTGAAATAACAAAAAACATATTTTATATATTATTTTTAGTATTAATTTGCAAAAAAAAACATATTTATTTAAACATAATATTTAAATCGGGAACAAAAATACGTACTGATAGGTATGTATGGTAACGTTTAAGAGTGATCCATCAAGCTAAGTTCCACATTGCAAAAATATTATAATAGTGTATCCCTAGAGTCTAAAATTTTATGAATCACTAAAACATAATAATTTGAAAGTAATATTTTATTATTTACTAGCTGATGCCCGCGACTTCGTCCGCGTGGATTAAGGTTTTTTGGTTCCCGCGGGAACTCCTTAGTTTTCCGGGATAAAAAGTAGCTTATGTGTTATTCCAGACTATAATCTATCTCTGTGCCTTTCATCCAGATCCGTTCAGCCGTTCGAGCGTGATTAAGTCACAAACATCCATACATCCATACATCCATACATCCATCCAAACTTTCGCATTTATAATATTTATATTTGATATTGAAATGCTTGGCTGAACAATGCTAGTGTACGATTCAGTGAATTCATATCATGAATCATTGATTATTTATTGAAATTATTTATGAGCTACTATAATATGTAGTTACCAAAAGTTGCGAGTTGAATATTTTACTTAGTTGTGAGTTGAAACTTATATTTTATTATTTATTCGTAGGATGTGGGATGACTTATACGAGTAAGACTGAATATCTAAATTGACATAAGGAATGACCCAAACAGACGGAGAGGAGTGGAGCTAAATCTTTTTCGTTTCTTGGAACCGAGGTGAAAAATCTCGCTGCTTAGAACAATCAAAGCCTATGCTTTTAAATATTTTAGCAGCTTATAATATTTTATATCCGTACTAATATTATAAATGCGAAATTGTGTCTGTCTGACTGTTGATCTGCCTGCTACGCTTCCACTATCCACCTTTTCAACCGATTTTGATAAAATTTGGTACAGAGATGCATCCCGGGGCCTTGACATAGGCTACTTTTTATCCCGGAAAATTAAGGAGTTCCCGCGGGAATACAAAAACCTTAATTCACGCAGACGAAGTCACGGGCATCATCTAGTATTTTATGTATTGAGAACTAGTTGTGCACCTAGGTTTAGAGCAAAAAAAACTAACCTTTAGAAATTAAAAGAAATAAATACAAAGCAAACAATCCACAGAGAACCATAAAAACCCATTTGCGAGATTCAATAAAAATAGATAGATAAAACCAAATTATTCAGATAGTATTTAATAAACAAGCGTTAAAACAGTAAAGCAAAGTAAGAAAAACAAAAGGAACATTCTGGCACTCGTTTCCATTATCTAACTTCCTCGAACGAAATGAAAATAATGAAAAAGCAAGAGCGTATTAGTTACTCTCACGATTATGGAGTCGAGATAATATGTTTCTGCAAGGAGTGCATTGCATATTTTGCAATAATATTTTACGGAATAGGAGTTTTCTATAACGATTTGATAGTGATAAATGGGCTCTGTCGTGACGTTTGCTATTTACGTGGAATAGATGAATGGCTTTTCTCATAGAGGTAGTTTCGCTTAGTGCCAGTCGGTGAATATCAGGCGGTCAATGATAAACACGAAAACGGTTGCATACTTAATTCAGGGTTTATTCCCGATGGGATTAATCAATAATACCTAATATTTTAACGAGGTACGAATACTTCATGTAACCCACTTTGCCTGTTTTGGTAACCCACCGATATGGCCGAGTGCAGTAAATTTATACGACAGGTGTTGTTGAGACTGATGATTGCATTAGAAAATAATGTTATCAATTTATTTTAACACTAGATGTTGCCCGCGACTTCGTCCGCGTGGATTAAGGTTTTTTGATTCCCGCGGGAACTCTTAAATTTTCTAGGATAAAAAGTAGCATATTATGTCCTTCCCCAGAATATTCTACTATTCTATTCCGGAAGTATAACTACCTATTTAGAAATTCCGGAAGAAAACAAAATAGCGTGGAGATAAAAACCCGGTTAAAATGTAAAGGTCTGCTTCCGTTCGCTGCGTTTAATCTTTTTAAGCCGCTTTTGTGTTTTCCTAATGTTTAATATATTGCCACGTATTGCTCAGCTATAATTCTGTAGCTTGACACAATATAAATATTGTTAAGTACTATACATATTCGTAATGTTTTGATTACTCCTCTTTTGGCTCCTTAAAGGCTTTTGAAGTGATAATTTCAGCGGGAAATTCATATTTGCGGCAGCTATTCATATTTTATAACAGAAAGATAAATCGCGAAAGAGCGAAAGACCGTAAAGACGTAGGAACCAGACAAGGTAATACGGCCGCGGGAATTTTGTTGTTGGAGGGGAACAACGTTTAGTCCTGCCGCACACGTGCTAGCTGCTCTCCATAAAAGTGAAGTAAAAGTTACACGGACTTTCTGTCTGTCAGACAATGTTTTTTTCTCTACTTCACGCTAATAGCGGATACCAGCCCAGAACGAAGATAATCCTACGGTTTTATATCTGTTACCAATGGAGCGAGCAGTTCGTAAGACCGGGGTGCATACAGAAGTTAACAACTTTCTCGATTGAAACTTAACGGTGCAAGAGCTTAGAATAGTGCGGAAACGAACAGGGGATCGACTACGTACGTGCAAAACTTTTGGTTTAAAGTTTTATTTGCCTAATGTCGTGCTATTTCTTTCGTACTAGTCGCATGGAAAGGGAAATCGTAAGTTCGATAGAAAAAAAAATAGATTTTTCTTCTATACATGCTTGGCATAAAATGACCACACTTTTCAATGATTTTACATTAAATTATGTATTTAGAGACACGCTTAGTCTTTTTAATGTAGCGAAAACGTTAATAATTAAGCCCAAGGTTATGTTCGGGCTGATGTATAGTACTTTACGATAGAGATACAAAACTAAATACGTGACATCACCTATTTATTCATCATCGTCACCTCAACCGATAGGCGTCCAATTCTGAAAAGATTTCTCTTGCAAGAATCTCCAGAGAACACGGTTAATAGTTATTTGTGTTACATGGGGCCAAAGAAAATTTTTGTTCCCCGAGGGCGCTATTTTGAATTCAGAGCGAAGTGAAGGATTCTATAGTAGAATCCCGAGCGTAGCGAGGGGTTCTAAAGTAGAATCCTGAACGTAGCGAGGAATTCAATATACGCCGCCCGAGAACAAAAAATTTGGCCCCGAGTGACACACACTATTTTTCATCATTACGTATAAGAAAAAGCTAGGAGTATCAACCTAACGACTATGTATGGACATTACCTATACGTTTAAGCACCAATCAGAAGATACTCCTATCAACCTTCTATGTAATTGTGTAGACATTATTTAGACGTATATTTAAAGTTTAAATAAAATGTAAAGACGTATATCCGATCAACAAATTGATCACGTGACTTCGGGCCAATCAGAACAGAGAAATGCAAAGTCGTATATTCGATCAACAAATTGATGACGTGACTTCGGACCAATCAGAAGAGAGAAATGAAAAGTCCCATGGGCCAACAAGTTACACTTTGCTCCCGCTATCCTCTGAAGGCAATATGCGTTTTTCGAATAGGTATGATGAAAAGTTATTTACCTAACTGTTGGGGTGTCCTACCGTCATTTCATATTAATACGAGAATTTTGATAAACTTTCTCCTTACCGCATCTATGAAATCAGAAAGCTTCTCTGTAAATAAGTGTTATTATTGAAAAAAACATAATGGACCATTGCATTGAATGGGAATTATCTTATGCAAATTGCTAATTTCACGGTCCAAGTAACAATAATGTTTTCATTAAGATGGTATCGGGAGGAAATTGCGTAATAGATACCTATTACCTACTGAATATTAATTTGATTAGATTGCCGTATGGACGCTACTATTATTAGGTATTTTAAGCTCGCGAATAATTTTATGTAACTATTCATGAATGAATGAATGAAAATTCTTAATTGCATACCAAAATATATACCTAACGTCACAAAAAACAAAAAATATTATTTTAATCTGATTTAATATGCTGCCGCTACAACTCCACCTGGTGGGTGGGCGACTGGAAGGCATCGCCGAGAAATTGGGTGCGAGTCATATGACTCGAAGACATCGGGGGGGCAATGTTTACATACACTGAGAAAAAAGACCTTCCGAAATACGGAAGGTATTACCGTCCCTTTTGACTCAGTAGGAAATTTACCTTTTAACTTGGAAGGATATTATTACCGTCCAAAATTTCCTTCCAAACAATGTCTGCCTTCTATTTTGGTGGGTAATACGTACCTTCTAAATTTCGGTCGGAAATTCCTACTGAGTCAAAAGGGAAGGTAATTTTTGGAAGGAAAATAAATGACGGTAAATACATACTTGGTCATATTTGTTGTGTAAATATAAATAATCTTCCAAATCTAGAAGGTAAAGACATAATATTACCTACCTAAGGCGAAGGCAAATACGGAGCGGGCTTTTGCAAAATTATAGGCTTTCAAAACGCCCTGCAGTCCCAGCAAGGGTGGAAGCAGGGGTCCGTATACCACCTATGATTTATGCTCTGCTATGCGATTTCAATGAATGTCCCAACTAGGTGGAAGCACCATTTGCCACGATGCAGGTACCGATAAAGGCGGACTTGGCGATATATATTATGTGTTTGACCGGCGCCACCCTATACCGCAAGCCAATATACGCGTAGCGACATCTAGTGGTCGGGTCGGGTACTACATTCGGTGTTACAATTTCTATTTAATAAAACTTATTCGTTTTCCTTCCGATACCGAAATATTCCAATTTGTTTGGAGAGATATTATCATCTAATTTAGAAAGATGTTCCTTGTGTTATTTTCTGCATATGTGATCCATCTAATTTGGATGGTAATTCCTTCCAGCGAGCCTTTCTAATCCCTTCGTTTTTGATGGAATAGTAATGTCACTTCATTTCCTACTAAATAAGAGGGTAAATATCCTTCAATTTCGGAGGGTAAATATGCGTTTTCCTTCAGACACTGTTCCTACCGAAAAATTATAATTGATTTAGAAGGATATAATCATCTAATTTAGAAGGATACTCCTTGTGCTATTCCCTCCAAGTGTGATCCATCTAATTTGGATGGTAGTTCCTTCCAGCGAGCCTTTCTAATCCTTTCTTTTTTGATGGAATAGTAATGTCAATTTATTTCCCACTAGTTAAGAGGGTAAATATCCTTCAATATCAGAAGGTTAGCTGCGTTTTCCTTCCGACAACTTTGGATTTGAATTCAGAAGGACATTATCATCTAATTTGGAAGGATAAATTTGGGAGGAATTATTATAATGCATCCTTATTTAGTAGGAATATTTAGCTGGAAGGAAATGCCTTCTTGGTTAATTCCTTCCAACAAATTTCCTTCCTTTATGTTCTTCCGTATTAGAAGGACAAAATTCATTACCTTCTAAATATCGGTAGGAATTTGGCAGTTCCCCGATTCAGAAGGTAATCGGTGGAAGGAAAAGACCCAATTTTGGAAGGAATCGGTTTTAGAAGGTAAAAATCGGAAGGTAAACAAGGAAATTTTTCTCAGTGTAAGAGCGGCTGTAGTGAGGCTCCGACCTCGGTTTGGTTGACGTTGGGATGGTTAGGTGATCGGTTGGACTAGACTAGTCCATACGCCCCTGAAGACGTGGAGTCACGGCTCGGCAGCCGTGACTCCACATCTGGGTGAGGTAAGTTACCGGGAACCTCGTCTTCACCGGCGAAAACGCTGTGATGTATTTGTATGTGTCTGTGGCTCTATTTCAGCAGCATTGTCTGTCTTTATCTCGTCGTGAAAAAATAGGTAGACAATTGATATATATGCACTTCCTTTCAAGCGAAATTGCCTTGAGTATAATATAAAGTCAACTTAATTTTTTTTTTATTTTTCTAGAAATGGAAATAAGTAAGATTCTTTACATGCAATATTAAATTATGAAAATCATTCAAATTTAAGTTTTTGGTCAGTATTTGAAAAGCTATCTAATCTTGCCTTGTTTTCTTTAATAGATAATACTAATTAAATTTAATTCCACTTCTTTATTTCCACTTATTATTGAATCATCCGAATTAAGGTCAAAATCATCTATTGACTGAGCGAATAGTGAGAAGTATTGGCTAAGATGCAGAGTTATACCAAGCATAGTTACATACCACAAATTCGACTGCTCACGATAGCTAAGTAAGATAGTTCCTCGTTCCTTTCGATCCTGATAAAAATAATACTGAGAGCAGGTTTTTGAACATTTTAATACCGAAACAGAAAAATAACCATCCTAAATTAATTTTAAACAAACCCGTCAAAATATATAGAATCCATCTGCTACAATTGCCGGTCCATTAGTCTAATGGCTGGGCAGTGAGACGGCTAATCGAGATTAAGCTATGCACAGTCATCGCTTTTTCCCTTGCTATATTAATTGGTTAGCAATCTTTCGTGATTACTTTTAATATTTCAAGATTTTACCTTAAAGTCATTCATTTAAAAATATTATGCCATTGCCGCATTTCTTTTGTCATAGCTATATCGCGATCTGCACCCCTATTCTCCAACTTAGTGGCTATCAAAAACTGAAAGCCACTGACATATATTTTTTATTTATTTATATGAAATGTTTTTATTTATTATAAAGCAAACCTTCAGTGGATAAAAAATATATGTCAGTGGCTTTCATTTCATGATAGCCACTTAGTTTAGTAAGAGAATAGGGCTGCTGTAATTTCTTTAAAGCATTTTTATTAGAAGCCGCTTTTTCTTTATTTTTATCTGCTCGAAGCAAGCTATCTTATCGAAGCAACCGGTATAAGGCTAATGCAGTTTCGACGCGCGACCTGACCTCTACCACCCTCTACATACGCATTCTTACATACGCTGGATGAAGCATAGGGCACTCGCATTTTGTTCGCATGTTGAGTCCTGTGTTTTGTTGGTCTTGATCTTACAACCTTGTATTCATCTCCCTTATAATATTATTCCTTCTTATGGGTACGGGCCATTGAATAAAATCATTAATCATAATATTATGCTAGTGTAACTTCAATATTATTCTTAACAGTAGCTTGTCTAAGTAGTTTTCCTTTCTACCAAGTTGCCTTTCTGATGCAAATAATTTCCGAAACGTAAAAGTTTCGTTTGTGTCCCCTTTGAGAATAATAAAATGTTTTTCTGTCATTATAAAAGTTTTATAAGTGACAGGCACACTCATATCTATATTTCGGTCACGCAATGAACGTAGAATTGAATAAAAGTTTTCGCTGAAGTAAGTTAAAACAACCGTCGAAGCAGGAAAGTTTCTCAAACGTGTTTTCTTTGTACAAAAGACCGTTTCCATTTCAATTTTATTTTTTCGTCAACATAATGGTATTTTTCTTTACCATAAAAATATCGATTAACATCTTTTACAAGTAAGTACAGTCTGTAGAGTCATATTAAACTTGATGTAGTCAATCTTAGTTGAGATGTGAATATTATACGACCTTTTACATTTCAGTTCAATAAAATTAGGCTCAAATAGGCCACTATTTGAGAATTAAAAATATTTTGAAAATATTTCGTAGAAATAAAGGTACTATGTAGCTATACAGTGGAGATATTCAGAATTTTTATTCACCTTTTACATCGTAAAGGATGAGCATCATTTACAAGCTCGTTACTAGACTGATCGAACGACCTACAAGACAAATTACTCGCAGACTCAATTTTCCTCGAATCGTAAATTTCTATATAAGAATAAATTGCCTCTCTTTTAGAATTCTGAGACGCTACTCAGCCTCGATCTTAAGACTGATGTAATTTGTGTGGAATGCTTTCTCTTCAAAGTGACTGTCGTAAATGGCTGCGTTTTACCTTTTGACAGCAATTTCGGGGTAAGATTGCGGAGCGCCTATTTTATTGTCGAAGTTGAAATCTTTGTGTACCTATCGATTTGACATCGCCAAAAGAAAAGGTAGAATAACTGTTACTAACTGTTACTGGTTCGTGCACTACGCTTGCTTAATGTCTTAGCGCAAAAGAATTGGGAACTACAGATAGAAATAAAAAAAATAGAAAGAAAAATATCTACAGAACTGTACATATTTTTAACACCCCACCGCTCCAACTCGTAAATAAAACAAAATCTTATTAGAAAGTAAGTAATAGATAGTTTATGGTTATTTATGTTTTGAAATCTGAGTATGTCTAGTATGTTAGTTTAGTATGTGTTATTTTATTTTGTGTTTAGTTTTATTTTAATTTTAAGGTATTTGTAGCCTGGGGAGACGAATTGGGCAACTGTAATATCTCCCCAGGCATATTTCATAAATAAAGAATAAACTAATACCTACCACATTTTCCATTACATACTGAAGGAAAGATCCTAATGTTTATCCATCAAATAGTAGTAGGTATATATCAACTTTCTCATGTCCGCTACACAATACACACATGTCTAATAAAATTAACGGTGTCTAAATTATGTGTAAACTTTTAAATTGGCACAAGGTTCGTAATAAAATTTACAGCGCGACTAAAAGTTTTAACATTTAATTTACTTTTACGGAGTACTCTTTCAACGTGGCTTATTAAATGTTAGAAAAGGCAATTAGCCTTCTTTGAGAAAGCGAGTGGCTAAAATTGTCTCTTAAATTTAAATCAAAGGACCTTTTATTAAATTTGCGGTAATAATATTCGCGAGGTGATACCGCATCGACATGTGCAAATGTAAGCTTCATGTTTCACTTAATTGATTAAAATATGGTTTTTCACCGTAGGATATTGTTTTACGTTTTATAGTTAACTAGCTGATGCCCGCGACTTTGTCCGCGTGGTTTGAGTTTTTTTGATTCCCGCGGGAACTCCTTAATTTTCCGGGATAAAAAGTAGCCTATGTCACTCTCCAGGTTCTAACAGAAGAACAGCAAAGTAAGAACTATAGCTCAAGTAAAATTGGGCTGGGGAGTAGTATAAATTACTTAAATAAAGTTAAGCTTTGTAAAATGTTAGTCTACGCATTCAGATCTAATTATTCACTACTGTAGTCTATGATCTTTCAGGAATGTTAAAGTATGTAATACACACCTATTGACTTATAACGTTGCTTTCACAAGCTCATTTCCAGTTGCCAATAATTTAAAATGAAACTGCCGTGGAGGGGACATTGCGTTCAATGTTTTGTGATACCCGGAAATGCGCTCGTTCTCAGCTGCAAAGTGTATATGGGATTAACGCCAAACACCCCACTTGGCATTTCCGCGTTACGGTTATGGCGTTGCACTTAACACTAGAGTAGACTTGCCATAAATGCTACATTTCACACCGGATATTTCTGACAATCCAAAAGCTAGGCGCCGCGCTGGACTAAATATTCGCATGTGCACATTTAGGGTGTATTTCCTCCAGAAATGTGGTACGTTGCTAAACTACGTATGTGTATCACACCCACCAATAGGAGCGCTTGGTTATCAATAACTTAGATCGCTAGAAGTTAGATCAACGGAGAAGTCTTCGAGACTCGAGTCGAGACTTCCCCATAGTCAAAAACTATCCATTCCACCGTAAGAAAACCTGTCCAGGTTTCCTGGATATGTTTCCTATCCAGGTTTCCCTACGATATTTTACTTCACTGTTAGAGCAAGAGATATTTAATTGCTTCAAAGTCAAGACACTCCGAATGAACTCCGTGCCCGAGGATCGTAGTTCGTACCGCTGACACTAGGTTATCACTGTCCTAGATTATGAGAGGAGACTCGTGCTTAGTTGCCCGCTGATGATCCACTAGAAGATGCCCGTGACTTTGTTTATTTCCGGAATAAAAAAATACATAATATGCCACTGTTAAGGTCCATTAGAATAAATCACGTCAACCCGATGCTCCGTTGCGGCGTGGTAAATTAAAATACGAACCGACAAACAAAAACGCTTTAGCATTTATAATGAGGGGAGTGATGATTACGACCATAGTTGAAGGACTTTAGCAATGATATAATACCATTACATAGTAAAGTTGCTATCATGGCATTTCAGATTGGATAAATTTATTTATTTATTTTGTCTGCATGATAGGCTATATTAGTTTTTACTTTTTACAATGGAGTGACTATCCAAAAAGAGATATTATGATGCGCGTAATACTTTTTCACAAACGTAAACATAATGTAGTCCCCATCGTCCTTGATGACCGACAAAAGCAACGTGACGCGATATGACTCCATAGAAAATTATAAACTTATGTACGCGATAACGTAGGCCATGTGAAGGGTCAGCTAGGTACTGTTTGATACTGCCACGTCGCATCATGTCAAGTTGCGTTGTCGCGTTTGTCACTCACATGTTCTTGTGCTTATTGTAAAAAAAGTATTTCTCAATAGAGATAACATTGATGTAGACTTTCAAATTTATTTTTCCTCGTTTATCTAACCCAAATTTACAAACGAAAATTACTTTTACAAATGCGGATTATCTCTTATCTTTATTTCCACGAGAATATTATACCACTTAAGGATTTAGAAAACGATTTCTTTCAACGGAACTAGGATTGATGTAATTTGCGCTCCGAGAGTGACTTCTTGCCCCGAATTAATGACGTGGAAGCGTTTAATGTTCCCTGAATTCGACATTTTCCTTTCCTGAGGTGAATTTTCATAGGGGTTAGTACTTGGTAGCTATAATGGGAATTTACCTATTATTGAATATTCAGTTACGATTGTGTAAATTATTTAGGCCTGGAAAGACACAAAGCGCGGCGCAAAGTGCAAGTAAGCCGATAAACTTAACGTGCGCCTACGCGTGTTGCAAGCGTCCGCTTCATTATTGGTCGTCCGCTTAGTTTAAGTTTTAATTCGATTAATCGTAAGCATTCGTTGACATTAGCGTCAAAGTAAAATTATCCTTAAAACTATAATATTACTAGCTGATGCCCGCGACTTCGTCTGCGTGGATTGAGGTTTTTCGGTTCCCGCGGGAACTCTTTAATTTTCCGGGATAATAGTCTAGGAAAGGAAGCTAGTGGACCCCAACAGTAATTCCTCAGACGACGAAACTTTACAGTATGATAAAGTATCATAACGTAAAGGTATTTTATAAATATCCAACAAAAAAATTTACCAGAAGTTAGGTATTTTTACCTTAACTCTTTTATGTCTAATATCTTGGTCCGCAAAAATGATCCGTGAAAACTTTCTTCACTTGAAACATTCATGTAAAGGTATGGAAACTAAATAAGAAATATCCAACAAATACTCGAAGATGAAACAATCAAATTTTGAAAAAATATGTTTTTTTAATGTTACTTGCATCGGAAAATTTACTCATTGAAACTTTTCACTGGAATGTCCTTTTATTGCCGTTTAATACCTAAAAATTTAAAATCCAACAAATATACTATCAGTCTATATTTTTTTCAAAAGTTACCTTTTTATTCGTAGTGAAAAATTTCTCCGTCAATTTTTTTTATTGATACGATTACAATATTTTTTTTCCTATCAACTATGAAAATATCAAATATAATAAAATCAAACGCATTAAAAACTAAAATCATTTTCTAAAGAAATATTTTGTATTTAATTAATCGGGGGAAGCAGGAGCGTGGTGACGTCCTGAGACCGAGATAATATGCCTAAGGCGACGCGAGCCTGTACTCGATAACCGACCGTATTTCGTTGATACGACAGTTCAATTTTCAATCAAAAGCTTTTGCAAATGACAATCAGTATGACGATCAATGCATTCTGAACCGTATTGCCTGAGCGTTAAAGTAACTGATTGCTCTAAAACTGGTTTGTACAACGAAAACTGCTTTAAAATATAATGTTTCTAGCCTCACAGTGATGATTATGAAATTTGAATTACATTGTGTTCTCGATTGTATTTCCCTAGCCGTAAAGTAACAATTTTAACGTCCCAACACAAAATGGTCTTTGAAATTTGTGTGTCTTCGCACTGTATCCAAGGGTATTCTCGCATTTGGTTGTTTAAGGGGTCATACAATTTTTTTGCGATCTTTGAAAGCTTTTTATTTGAAAACTATTATACATACTAATATTATGAAATCGAAAGTGTATCTGTCTGTCTGTCTTCTACGCTTTAACGGTCCATCTTTTCAACCAATTTTGATAAAATTTGGTACAGAGATAGGTTGTATTCCGGGGAGGTAATTTTGGAAAATTAAGGAGTTAAGTAAAAAACTTAATCCACGGAGACGAATTGGCTACAATTTTTTTCGATATACTTACTTAACTATTTTCCAAAAAAAAATATTGGTAAACCTGTTAAGAATTCTTCTGTACTTTTTTAAAATTAAGTAGATAACAAAAATTTACATAATATTACTTATGTGAAAGTGAAATTTTAGTAACTTTAAGTACCTATTTTATTAAATTAAATATAATATGATAATTTTCTCCCGTTGCGGCCAACATTGCTTTATTGCCATCTCTTTCCCGGGACATACAGTACATTATATATATAGAAGACAACTCTAGACGCACCGCGTTACCGAATATAATAAGAAGTTTTGTATGTTTAAAAGAAGTTTTGTAGTGTAAACGAGATTTTCATTTGTAATCGTCTGTTTGGAGCTGTTATTCTTTGCCTCAAAACGATGCAAAGAAAGTGAGAAAGATATTTTTTTTTCTCATTAGTGTACCAGAATAGAGATGGCAATAAAGCCATGTTGGCCACAAAGCGAAAAAATCAAATTAAAGCATTTACTACACTACAATTTAAATTACTTATCTGCATCTATGGTTATTTTAATCAACTATAAAATTAAAGAAAATTAAAATTCTTTATCATCTCCGAAAAAAACTAAAGAAAAGAAGATTTAGAGCAAGTATAATATGGGTTTTTACAGGCAAGTGCCTGATTTAACAGCTATAAAAAATCACAGATTTCGCAGTCCCCGCAAGAATCGGAGCATTGAAAATGAATACGTAAATCTCTTCTTCAAAATTTTTCAAAAATGAATTATCTGATTTTAAAAATTCCAACTCGAATGCACTTCTCGCCTGCATCCGCATCTTTAAACACCACTACCATTACGATGGGTCAATAATCATAGAAGCTACATCACTTTTTATATACGAAAATAACCGTTTTTCCACAACTCCAAATCTAAAGGGACCACCTACAGGTCACAATTATTAAGCGATTTTCAGATTTTTTTCGCCATTTTGTAGCTAAACTAATACCCTTTTTTATTTTTTTCTTAAGTCGGTTTTTTTCTGAAATATTTACAATTTCGAAATAATTCCAAAAAAAGTTACAAGCCGATTTTCAAAATTCAAACATTCACACAATATGTCTCGATAAATTCCTCAACTCTTGGTACTATTCCCATCTCGATCCTCCTAAAATCCTCGGAGCTATGGCCAAAAATACGTCTCAGGCGATTTGCATCTGATAACCATTTTCAATGGTAAAAAATGATGGTTGTCTACTTGAAGCAGTTTTTTTTGTTTTTTTTTGGCAAAGATCCCATAAAATAATATGCTACGCGATCTATTTCAATCTTATTTATTAAGATGCTGCGGGATCTATTTAATCATTGCGACGAACAAAAAGTAACCTATGTTACTTTTTGTCGCAACTATATCAGCGCAAAAACTCAAACTGTAACTGACAAACCGCGTAGTTGAACGCGTGAATGCGTCAAATGCGTGAAAAATAGCTAGCTCTCCAACCATACATTTTCAGGGATTAAATGAAGCCCATATAAATTACCAAATCTTCAGTTCTATCCATGCAAAAATCACGCTCCATGCTTTTGGGTGGCACCATTGAAGTACAAATACGTGATAAGTGACGTCATGTTATCCTGCGGGTACTATTAGTTTTTCCAGGACAAAGGTAGCCCATGTTACTTTCCTGGTCCTAAAAAATCACGTCAAATTGTTATTTCGTTGCCGTATGATTGAATCCAAAATACGTAAAAATCAGCATGAGATCCCACAGGAACTGTTAACTTTCTTGGAACAAAAAGGTAGATCACGTCGATCCGTTGCACCGTTGAAGCGTGATTGAAGGATAAACCAACCAACCAACAAACAAACATACTTTCGCATTTAGTATGGAAAAATTTAGGACTTTTGTAATGTGTTCTACATGTGTTAGGAATACTGTACCTATTGATATGTGAATAAGATGAGAATACAAATTACGGGGGTGTATTAGGAAGACATAGAAACTCCTTGTTAATTTGTATTCGTAATATTCATATTTAGAATGAACGTATTTAAAAATATGTGTGTCACGTCACGTATTTGTTTATTCTACTTCAAATAAAATCTTCACTTGTTAGTGAAGATTTTATTTGAAGTTCTTGAAACGCGTTCAACTTCTTTAGTTGTTGAAACGCGGTATCGTTATGGAAGAATTTTGTATTTTGTGCAACAAGAGCTTAGCTGGCTTTCACACTAAACTTCTTGAGCAAATTACCTTGATTTCGCACAAGCGAATTTTAGATCCTAAGTGCGGGACACGACGGTTGAATTTTCAATGCACTAAATTACGCCCACTAACGTCACCGTCACGTCAAATTACTACAACGTCATCTAATGTTCAAGAAGACTGCCGGCAAGTAGAACAGTAACGCATGCATGCACAGTACCGCCAATTTGAGGATAATTTCCGAAGTGTCATGTTGAGGATAACTTCCATTTTGCTGCATATTTCTGGTGATTCTAATATTTATTTGATAAACGTAAGGGCCATATTTTGGATTGCGTTACTTTTACATTTTCTTTACATGGAAGCGAAATTATTATAAGTTAAATTTAAAACATAATAAACATTAAGTATATTACTGACTTCTTTTAATTTCTCAATGTATAGTTATTGTTATCATACTTGATTTATCATGCTTAGTTATTATTTACATGGCAAGAAATGTTACTATCGATATCTAAACTAATTTATTGTATATTTTATTAGGTATGGGTTAATTTTGAAAAGTATTATAATAATTATAGGTAATATTTATTTCGACTCAGCTTAAAGAATAATTCTTGTTGCCTTTAGTTTGCAAGATAATGGTTCTTAACTGCATTTTTGAATATGCCCAGCAGCCCAGTGACTTAAATTGGCGTATGGCGTACAATTCATTTATTATATATAATTATAATATATACTTACAAATTACAATAAAAGTCTAAATATGTTTACAGTAATAAGGCTTTATGCAGTTTGCCAATTTCTGGCGTGCAAAATACTAACTTAAACATAATATAATTAGTACATTTTCTCAAATCCTAGAAGTAATGAGAAGAAATCAATTAAATAATAATAATAAATAAATAAATCGTTTATTTTCAATCATTATGTTACTATCGATACATTATAATTGATCTTGGAACTATTTGAAGATTTACAATAAATATTATTGTGCTTACATCAAAAAATGTACCTAGATAAAATGTTGCAAGATCAAGAACTGGCTATCCTAGCTAGATTTTTTAGATCTGTGTTAAGGATAACCAGAAATAAATATTTATTCAAACAAAGCTCAAAAATAAGATTTTTTATGGGCCCTTAATTAAACTATGGAAATATACCTTGAAGGTAAGTCGTTACAGTTAGTGGTTTTTATTAATGTTGAATTTATCTTCTGTAATGCTATATTGTTTATCGAAACTAATATTATACAGAGGAAAGATTTGTTTGTTTGTTTGTTTGTTATGGATAAACTCAAAAACTACTCAACTGATTAAAAAAATTATTTCACTTATAGCAAGCTACTTTATCAGCGAGTAACTTATGCTATATTTTATTTTTAAAAAATTAGAGATCCCTACGAAAATTGCAATAATGTGAATGAAGTCGGAAAAAATCGTCCCATCTGAGATCTTCATCCACGGAGAGCTGGTGTGCGCTGTGTAAATAGTAAAAGTTGGAATTGTTTCTCTCAAAAAGTTCTAAAAAAAATCCGCGATAAAATATATCTATCTTTAAAGGTTGTCTCACAATAACCATTTTTATGATTTGGTCTAAAACAAAGCTTTACTTTCGAAGGTGTTTTTTCCTGACATTGTATTAATCCATATCAAAATAAAATGGTTAGTCATCTCAAGTATTTAATATAGACCAAATTCGCCCTTTTACACCATTTGATTCAGATGAATATCTTAGAAGATATCATGGAAATAAATTAACGCGCCATAGAAATAGGGGCGGCCGGCAGTGCGAAAATATCACAGCCCTGTAATGTAAAACCTGATGTGCTGCCCAGTGCCTGCTATTATTGCATTGTAGAAGACAGTAAGTGCTAACGAGTGACGACAACCATATCCACCCGTAGTATCCACACTGGAGTAATAATATGATTATGATGATAAGATACGCTAAACTATACCTAAAAAAAGAAGGATTAAGATACATTATCGCGTAAGCGCAGTTTAGTTTTCATACGTTCGGTTTAATTCGGTGTTTTGCATGGATATTTTGTTGGATATTTAGGTTTTGAGTGTAAATTTGCCTACCTACTATAATAAAGAAAAGAAATAGGTATGAGAAGTTTTCCATACCGAGTTATAAATAATTTTAATTTGAAGTGAGATAAATTGATTTTGGTATAAATATTTTGTTGGATTTTCTTATACGTTATGCTAAACAGCATTTTAAGGACATGTGAAAATAAAAAATTGAATGAGCAATTTTTTTGCCGAAATTACGGACAAAAAAAGGAAACCACTTTAAAAAAAATAGGTCCGTTTAAATAATGTTTTGGATTTTTATCGAGTACCTCATAATAAGGCTATTAATTAGTTTGGTAAAAAAAAAATGGAGCGAGATATTATTCAGTTCAAAATATTAAGCTATTTGTACTTTTAGGTATAAAAACCTAACTTCTGGTTTTTTTTTTGGTGGATATTTTTGTGTAAGTTTTGGATCATCCAATACTAAAACCCTGCTAAGTTTCATCGACTGAGGATTCAATGTGGGGGTCTCCATACAACCGACCGCCCCATTGCCTAGACTAATAAAAAGTAGCCTATGTGCTATTCAAGACTACAATCTATCTCTGTGCCAAATTTCATCCAGATCCGTTCTGCCGTTAGAGCGTGATTGAGTAACAAACATCCATACATCCATACATCCATACATCCATACATCCATCCATCCAAACTTTCGCATTTATAATATTTATTTGATGACGGCGTATAATGGGTTTCCGTTGCACTGTTGTCTGCATCGCGCGTTTTGTGTGATCAATCCTTTGATAATTAATACAAAATCCTCCTAACGACCTCCGTGGCGCAGTGTTGAGCGCTAGTTCGATTCCCGGCAGGGTCAATTTGGGAATTCATTATTTCAGAATTTTTCCTCGTCTTGCCTTGCTGGCTTCGGCTGTGCCTAGTTACCACCCTACCGGCAAAGACGTGCCGCCAAGCGATTTAGCGTTCCAGTACGACGCCGCGTAGAAACTAGAAACCGAATAGGGGTGTGGGTTTAATATAACTGGCATGCCCCTAACAGGTTAGTCCGATACCATCTAAGACTGCATCATCACTTACCATCAGGTGAGATCGCAGTCAAGGGCTAATTTGTAGTGGATAAAAAAAAAATGTAGGTAAAAAGAAAATCTAATTAGATAAGTTCATTTCCATAGTTCGTAGCTTGAGTTTTCTCGCAGCAAAGGAAACTCAAGTCGTCGATAAGTGCAGTGGAGTGAATCCGTCTACCGTACCCTTACTCTGAGATTGATTGAATTTAAAATACGGTCTCCCTAGGTGAGGTGAATCACATTTGAGTCAAACTAAAATGGACCCAAAAACTCTTGATTTAAATCCACAAATTCAGTGCAACCGATTCAAATTTCGAAACGTATCGTTTGGAGCGCTAGCTGTGAATGCATACACGAAATTGAGCTCTAAATTAATAAGATTAAGATTCATTTTAGTTTGATGCATATGTAATTCACCTCACTTAGTGAGACCGTATTTTAAATTCGATCAATCTCAGAGTAAGGGTACCGATGGCTTCGCTTCTTTGCATAGCGTGGTCTCTGATTTTCCAAGAGTCCAGCTCTTTGACAAGTATGCTTTACTAAGAAATCAAACCCTTTACGACAGTAAAGTGCTGTAGTAAAGCCTTTAATTAAAATTTCTGATTATGTTGATTCTTATAAATAAGAATACTCAGGCATGGCAAAGGCGTCTTCAAATACAGAGTGAATAGGCATCTTATAGGCAAGGGCGCTTAACGTGGCTGCATCACCAGTCACCACTTGCCCGCAAAATTAATTGCAAGTGCTCGTCTATAAATTTAAAAGAAACGTGAACAGCGACTAGATTTTATATGTCACTAGCTGATGCCCAGGACTACGTCCGCGTGGTTTAAGTTTTCTTTATTCCCGCGGGAACTCATGTCACTCTCCGTGTCCTCAACTATATTATCCATGCCAAAACTCACGTCGATCCGTTGCTCCGTTGCGGCGTGATTGAAGGACAAACCAACAAACCAAGAAACAAACACACTTTCGCATTTATAATATTAGTATGATTTTAGTTATTAAGTTAGGTAATGTAGTAGGTAATGGAGTTTAATAAGTTCTGTGCGAAATAGCACAGAACTTATTAAACTCCACGCTACTATTATTGACAAAGTTCCTCCAATTGAATTTGAAATTAGTTATTTGATGAAAACAAGCAGGTATTTATTACCAGCGAATAATTTTAAACGTAATTACCATACGCGGGTGTCCACGCGCGGTAATAGCCGTCCATTTCGTATGCACGGACATGTCTGCGGACTGGTGCTGTGTAGCGCAATTGCCCCATTGTTGGCGGCCCCATACAATTTAATATCGTAATTAGAAGGCGGCACTTTTTTATGGTTATGCGTATTTTTCTTTCTAATACCTGTCTAATTACAACTTTTTTTAGTAGTAGTAGAGCCCTTATTACCATTGCTGCCACTTAAATTCTCTAAGCTTAAAAAAATATTGCTTAGTAAATAATAAAATGATTTATTTGACGTGCCTTGATGTCTGTAAAATCATCCTAATATTATAAATGTGAAAGTGTGTTTGTTTGTTGGTTTGTTGGTTTATTGGTTTGTTGGTTTATTGGTTTGTCCTTAATCACGCCGCAACGGAGCAACGGATTGACGTGATTTTTGGCATGGGTATAGTTGAGGACCTGAAGAGTGACATACTTTTCATCCCGGAAAATTAAGGAGTTCCCGCGGGAATCAAAAACTTAAACATCGCGGAGGAAGTCGCGGGCATCAGCTAGTAAGGATTATAATTCTGAGATAAGAGCGTCAACAATATTAAAATAATTCTGCTTTAACAATGGTAGTAAGGCCTCAGATTTGTGGCACGGATGTAACAATAATTACGATTATATAATAATAATACGGCCAGTAAGGAGTATAGATCAAGTATGATGTTTTAGGAGGTGCGGACTTTACGAACATGAAAATAGTGATATCTATGAAAAAACTTAAACTTACTTAACTTAACTTAGATTAAAACTTTACACTGCATAATAATAAACGGTGGTCAGCACTTTGGCTGTTTGCCGATAGTCTTGTTACAAGCTGCCCTGTGCAAGGCGCCATATGATAGGACCCCGTTAGAGGTCAGTAGTTTAGTAATTGTTAGAACAAAGAGTCCCCACGGGATTTCGAAAACTCTTTTAACCTCAAGGATGATGACGGCAGAGGTTCTTGCTAGCATCTCAGTAAAATTTGCATCTCGGTGGTAGGGTTACTATAAACAGTCTTAATGACGTTATAGTGTTCTCGTCTGATGGAAAAAATAAACTATTTTAAAACCACACACCTAAATTGTGTTATAATGGATCAATTATTGAATACAAAACAAACTAAGGAAAAATCAGTTTTTCAATTTTAACCCTTTGGAAATTACAATAATATCGCTATGTTTGGTATTTACCAAATATATGGATTTTATATAATTAAACCTTTTGGGAATGGAGTAGAATTTATGACTGAACTTTTCAATTTTAATTAAGGTAAAATAAATTGAACTGTGTAATAAACTGTGACAAATTGAACAGCATTCGGAAATAACCAGGGGCCTGTCATATTTCACAATTTTTGACTGTGATGAATATTGTTTTTCAAAACTTTTGCATGAGGTTTTTCTGAAAACCTACATTTCTCACTCATGCTTAATTAAGTTTCTATGACATTAACAGAAATCATTCATGCTTACAACTAAATTCTTAGTAAGTATCTATTTTGCTTCTATCAAAATATAAAATCGCGGTCTAAGGTAAGAGCTACGCCGTCGTAGCACCACAGAACAGCTAATAGTATAGCTGGTAGCACTTCGTAGCCCCAACTGGGCAGTTTTCAATATATTTGCATCCCGACGACCGCGACGGGATTTGGCGTGGGTATAGTATGACATGTTTATCTATACTCAGATAAAACTGTAACTGGAAGATTTCTTTATATAAAAGTAAGTTTTGAAAAAATCTATTTCAAAATGTGCAATTTAAGCCCTTTTTTGTGATAAGTACACAACTTGACTCCACTTTAAAAAATTGAAGTTGGTATATGGGTCCCATAGATTTTTTAAATTTGAATCACGGGTAGAGTTGGGACGTACAAAACGTAGTGACAAAATACTAGGTTGAGCCAAGGATTTGATGCTCAGAGTCCCTATCTCTGGAGTGACTGTAATCATATTATAATGAGGAAAAGAAATAAACCTATTTTAAAATAATAAGTGCATCGCTTTCTCTTCTATATAATAGGAAAGAGATAACAGGCTAGTACATCGTAATAGTAATTTCGCAACGCCATCTATTAAAAGTACAATAATTCCATATTTATAACGTCGTTAGTGATGCTCTTGTTGAACTTGACGAAACTTGTCTTATCTGCATACTGTTTACAGCCATATCACAACTAGATAAGGATGATAATTATTTGTTCAAGTAGATCGATTGAGAAATATTAGGTGTTGTAAAATCACAGGTGCTTTCTTTTCTCTTATATACAAAAAGTAAGAGATATAGCCTGCTAGTATTTTGGAACGCTTACGCTGTGAACCTGGAGCAGAAGCAGCGGAGCAGTCGTAAATACGTATAGTAAATACTCGTGCAGTGACAGCCTGTGACATTTTACTACCTAGTATTTGTAGCTGTGACGATAAATACGCCTCACCTCTAATCAAGGTTGGGAGAGCATTATTTACCCTTTACCCAAGTTTTACATACGGAGGGACGGATGGACATGTAGCACCAAAGTAAGTAAAGCAGGTAACATTCTGGAAAACTTCTAGTTTAATAATCGGTACTACTGCTAAATCTTCTCAAGACAGATGGAAATTTAATTAGTATGTACATCAAAGAGTTGTTGTAATGAGTCTTGAGCCCAGACGTAGGTGAAATTTTAACGAAGCATCACATCAAACGAGATGTAATTACCACCTCACACGCGCCTTGAAACGTTCACGAGTTAATTAGCCTTGAATCAAATGAAAGTGCCGTAGATGTATATCTTCGTTCTCTTCGATATATTATAGAGCAGTAGTATTATCGTTGGTAAGTGAACTAATAATATTCAATCTTTTTTAACCTTACTCACTAGTGGTCTCACTAGGGGTCATGCCTGAAAACCAGAGCTGTAGTCGACTGGTTGTAGCATCAAGCTAAGGCAGCGCCTCGTTTAGTCAATAAATATAGATTTTAAGCTTGTTTTAAGAAGTGGAATGCCCGGGTCTCGTGGAACCAAGGTTGGCTTAAATCTTGGTTGGCTCCTTGGTTCCATGAGAGCTGTGGTACTCCATGTATGTTTCATTTCGATCTGAATAGAAGATTTATTACATTATTACAGAGCTTATCAACAGAACTACTTTGAATAAACTCTTTTGGTTTTATAGTGTAATAAATATTTATAATATTTCTTATTACATTTATCTCTCAACATGTTCTTAGCCACCCCCGGGAAATTATACGGGAACAGTAAGTGATGCGAGCTCGCAACATCTTCAATATGTCAAGTTATCAGCAGACGACGTAAATTCCCGATACTTCGATGCCAAACTAGCTTATCCGTCCCGGGTTAAGTTGGAGTTTTCGAAAATCCTTTCTTAGGGGAAGTTTACGTTACAGGGAAAACGTTCGTACATTTCAGGTAAACCCAGCTTAGACATGGTTTGAGTTGTACCTACGTTAATATGTCAGAGCGTCATACAGTTTTTTCTTCTAAATTTATTTGGTACAGTTTATTGTTCAAATGGTCACCAATGAGCATCTTACAATAACATCGCCAATATTTAGTAAAACAGCTTGAATGTGGACTCGTGATCACATCAAATTGTCACACTAGTGTGACAATTTGATATGCTTTCACGGCCCAAGAAGAGCACCTCCAGAGGGTGAAAACCTCACGGTGGGCGGAGTTTCCATCGCTGTCGAGTCGAAATACCTAGGACTCGTCCTCGACAGTCGGTGGAAGTTCGAGGAGCATTTCCGACGCTTGGCGCCCAAACTCATCCGGGCCGCCGGTGCTTTGGGACGACTCCTCCCGAACGTAGGTGGGCCAAGAGTCAGCTGCCGCCGCCTGTACACGGGAGTGGTGCGCTCGATGGCACTCTACAGGGCACCAATATGGGCGGATGCTCTGAACGCCTGCAATCAGCTGCGGTGCCGCCTGCTGCGGAGGCCGCATCGGGTGATGGCGATCAGAGTAATACGCGGATATCGCACCATCTCCTGCGAGGCAGCGTGTGCGTTGGCCGGGACTCCTCCTTGAGACCTGGATGCGGAGGTATTAGCGGGGATGCATCAACAAAGGTTGGATGCCCGCTCACGGGGAGAATACCTCACCTCCGGGGAAAACGCAGGGTGGCGGCAAACTGCGCAGGCCGAGCTCCTCCACCAATGGAGGGGGAGGCTCGCGTCACCCAGCGCAGGTCACTTGACCGTGGCGGCGATCCAGCCCGTTCTCCAAGAATGGGTAGAGAGAGCGCACGGCGAACTCACCTTCCATCTTGTGCAGGTCCTTTCGGGGCACGGTTGCTTCGGAAGGTACCTGTGCAAGATTGCGGGTAGAGAGCCCACGGAGGAGTGCCATGAGTGTGGTGGTGCTGTGGACACGGCGCGGCACACTCTGGCTGAGTGCGCAGCGTGGGCGGAGCCTCGAGAGGCACTCGTTGAGGTGGTGGGGCAGGACCTCTCGCTTCCGGCTGTGGTGAGAGCTATGGTGGGAGGCGAGAGCTCTTGGCAGGCGATGGCTACCTTCTGCGAGAGCGTAATGTCGCAGAAGGAGTCAGCGGAGCGGATGAGAGAGGACGACGTGGGCTCTCATCCCATCCGGCGTAGAAGAGGCGGGCGCAGGCGTGCTGCCCATGATCGCCGCCTGCCCCCATGAGAAGGGCTTCCGAGCGACAGATAAGGGGATTCTGTCGCTCACTAGGAAAATTGTCCTCGAGTTGGGAGGCACACGTTGGTGTTCCTGGTGTGCCTTAGACGGAGAGCAGGGAACATGAAGTCCCGCGGAGGAGGGTCGAACAGATGACGCTGGTGGCTGGGTTGCGCGAATTCCCCTGTCCCTATCCAGCCAAGGCGTTGGGAGGAACACCGTGGGGTTTTAGTCGGTAGGAGTCCGACATAACCTTTGCATCTCCCCAGATGCGAAGGTATCCATGAGGATTTCCCCACGAAAAAAAAAAAAAAAAAGGTTAGGTTAGGTTAGCCTTAAGCTTAAAAATTAACTATTGTTTCGATTTCAGATTAACAGAATCTATACTTCTATACCTACTAATATTGTAAATGCGAAAGTTTGGATGGATGGATGTTTGTTACTCAATCACGCCAGAACGGCTGAATGGATTTGGATGAAATTTGGCACAGAGCTAGATTACAGTCTGGAATAAAACATAGGCTACTTTTTATTCCGGAAAAATAACGAGTTCCCGCGGGTACCGAAAAACTCCAATCCACGCGAACAAAGTCGCAGGCAACAGCTAGTATTCTTTTCATTTAAGATTGACAGAATATTTAAAGGCTTCAGCATTTAGCACATTATGTTCGCACATTACATTGCGATTAATGCGTAATTTCATACCGACCACAAATGGTCGCAATTACCTAAAATCTATGCAGTTAGCGTGGTTGTTAATTTACCTGAAAATAGTGAATAATTGGAGGAATTTATTTCAGCGCATACTGGACGCGACTAAAACCACAAATATATTCCTATTGAAAAATCTCTTTGAATGTGAAAATAAATTGATCATTAGTGAGTGTTAAAATGAGGACATTCGATCATAATTTTAATAAATTTTGATTAAAATATTTTATTCTACTGAAAATAAATATTTATCTAATGCTGAGCTAGAAGCATTATTTATATGCTACTAGATCCTGCAAGAATACGTCTTTTGTCGTACTGAAAATGTTTGCCAAGTACCTACACTGACTTTTATCGGTCCAACTAAGAATTTTTAAATTAAGAACTAATTAACTTAAGAAACTTTATTGGTTAGTATAAAGAACCTACTCAGTTTTAATTTAAGTAATCCAAGGTGCTGTAAGATATTCTACACCTACACTAAACCTACTCATCTCCTTTTATATCATATTTTGTTATCAAACTGTGTAATTTTATTCTACCATCCCATTCATATTGCAACATTGTATAGAATTCTCACGAAAAACAAAAACATATATACCTACAACACTAGCTGATGCCCGCGACTTCGTCCGCGTGGATTGAGGTTTTTTGGTTCCCGCGGGAGCTCTTTAATTTTCCGAGATAAAAAGTAGCCTATGTGTTATTCCAGACTATCTCTGTGCCAAATTTCATCCAGATCCGTTCAGCCTTCTAGCGTGATTGAGTAACAAACATTGATCCATCCATCCTAACTTTGCATTTATAATAATATGTATTAGTATAGATTCCTACCACCCCAGAGCTTTTGCGATGTATTATTTTCCTCTTGTGAGAGTGAAAAGCGAATATGAAATTGAAAATCAAATCCCAAGCTATCAGAAGCGTTAGCGTAGGCTGTAAATGAAATGAAATAAAAACATCATGCGTGGGAATTGCTTTGTAAAATAGGTTGTTACCTTATGGTAGTATATATAGGTTAGTACCTATTGTATTATGTATAAGGCTGCCTATCCTCTGAAATGGTGCGGAAATTTCTGCCAAGTAGACCAATCAGATTCCTGACAGTGACGCAATAATTTTTTCTGGGCATCTGTCAGGAATCCATTTGATCCGCTCCGCTTTAGTGTACAGACCACCTAAAATGCATTTCAATTAAAACCAGTCGTATGTTTACTGTGTTGCGTTCATAAATCTTTAATGCAATAAAGCAATCCGTACTCAATTACTAGGATTTGCTTTAGCCTAATGGGAAAAAATAATTCCTTTGTCACGAGTTCATTTAATTTGCTCATTTCAACATTGAATCATCATCGGCGCTACAGCGTTTTATGGTCCCGACACTGAAGAGGGATTGCGAATTCAGTAAGTATCGTGTCGAAATTGAGAAGAATAATTTGTTTATATGTTTTATATATTATAGTTTGATGTGAACACCCCTAGGGGGTACCTCAACAGATACTACATAAATAGTAGGTACATCTTCTATAATAATTATCTCTCCTTAAGCTTTTAATTATCCTTGGTCATTAATCGGGCCAAAATTATAGGTAATTAGGGAGTTTGGCAAAAATTACCAAAGTTTTATGGGACTTTATTACTTCGAAAGTCGATTAAGCTAGAAAAATAGCTAAAGTTTGCGATGTGCACAATTATAGCTGGTAATTATTAACTAACTACCTGATGCCCGCGACTCCGTCCGCGTGGATTGAGGTTTTTCGCTTTAATTTTCCGGAATAAAAAGTAGCCTATGTGTTATTCCAGACTATAATTTCTCAATATTATACAAAGGACACAGATGAAATACATAACAAAATTACTAGTACACAAATTAGGAGCTAAACAACGTAATCTGTGACAAAAAATAGTTCCAAAAGGGGCATCGACTCAGCGTAAAACTGTTTATCATAACAGCGCTGATTTTCAGGCGATCCCTAAAAAAAAAAAAGTTTAAGAGGTTATTTAAAACCGTTAAAAGGCCAGGTAAGGGTGGATGGGTAATTCTGATGAAAAGATTATTAATTTAAACTTGATAAAAATAATAATAATTAAGTATGCGTAACAACGTTTGAACATGTTTCGTTTTTCATTAATCTGGTTCTTTTAATAAAAGTAATTAGCATGTGTATATTTTATGCAAAATGGCCTCATTTGCATTTAAACGGTAAAATAATGTCACAGAATAATATTGTATTGAGTCAACCCAATTTCGTTATTATTATCTTGTTACGTATTTGATTCTCAAATTTGCGTTATAATGTTTTGAAATACTATTTAAAGAAAAAGAAGAAAGAAAGGAATATATTAACTTAACCGAACAGCTAAATGTAGGAAGTAGATATTGTGCGAGTCTATAATAAATGTCTCATGTCATGAAAATAATGATTAAAAAATGTATTAGGGACTGGCAAAATCAGAAGTTAAAATAAGTCCAGTGAACTAACTGTATTTTTTAATCTGTGGCTTATTTTATCTGTTTTTGTAAACTCAGTTACGAGTACAATAGCAATTTGCAGCGTGAATTTATAATAAAACGTAATTACTACCAGTTTCACGTTGTTTCACTGAGCGACCAAAAATTAAAATTGCTACGAAAACATATTATTACAATAATGCAAATGTAAGCAATATTTGTGAGCTAAAATTTTTCGTGAGAGTAATAAAGGGGTTTGAATATATTGGCCTACCAACCGATCCATCATTTTACTTACCACGACTTATAATTTACTCGATGATAGCACCAACAGAACAGCTTTGATAGCTTATATTATCTCGGAAACCTAACCCTTTGGAAGATTTTGTTTCATATTTTATACTTGCTTGTATTGATGCCAGCAGAATACAGGTTTTGAGTGTGGCGGCTATTTCTAGAAAAAATAAAAATGGCGAAACCATAGGTAGGCCAGGTTCCGACACAAATACATTGAAGAATTTGGATATACAAAATGTCATTAGATTGTCAGTAAAAAAAAATATAAAGGCAAAGTCTTCGTTATAGTACAAAGTAGAAAATACGTTGCAAATAACATTTCAACCTACTATATAATATTTTATAATCTCTATCGCATGTTTAATAAACAAACTGCTAAAGAAGTTGGTCAGAAAAATGAGTTCTAAAAACCCTCATTTCCGTTTTGCAAAATGTCCTTCTCTTCCAAATAACAATACAATTCCAATTTCGATTTGTCTGCATAAACTCTCCCAAGCTAATAAAACCACAGGTTGTATTTATGATTACTGCGGGGATATATTATTATTATATCTAATATCATTTTATAACAACTGTACACTAGATATCTTTCGTATAATAAACGTCGTTCCTGTATTCCTACACTAGAATTACGAATAGATTACAACCGCTAGAAACTAGAAATTTACATGCGAATATTTTATATTTTCTCGTGAATCTTTTATGTCGTCATCTTATTGCATTACAAATATTTTGAACTAAAAATAACATTCTATAAAATAAGATATTTAGTACGTGAGTTCATAGTAAGTTTATATTATTCAATAGTTCGATATACAGTAGCATTATATTGCGGAAGCTTGATTTAAAACATTTCGATGGAAATTTGATGAGTAAAATTTGTTTTACAGGCCGCTAACGAGTTCTGGACGTTCAGTTAAGCATGCACACTTAGGAGGCTTAACACGTTACAAACTGTTCACTTTAACATGCAATATTTAGAGTTTTCTGAACCGGTCATAACATTTCGTATTACGTAAATGAATAAAATATTAACATGACGCTTTTTTTGATGAACCGTAAATCCCATGACCTAGCACCTAGAGGCAAGTGATAGTGTAGTCTAAGATGAAACGGGCTAACCCGAATGGGATTTGTAAGTTTTAATAATTAAACTATAAAAGTTTATTAAAACTTGCAACCTATTTTTATATCATAATTTGCAATAGGTAGCAAACGTATTGTAACTTTGTAAAAAGTCAGTCATTTAATAGTTATTTGTTATACAAGAGTGAAAAGTTGTTTTTTAACCGCGTGCTCAATTTTGATGACCGAGCAAGCGAAGGATTCTAAAATTGAATCACGAGCGGAGCGAGTGATTCAAAAATTAGAATCCTGAGTGTCAGCGAGGGAATCAAAAGAGCACGAGGTGAAAAATCTTTTCACTCGAGTGCAACACGTAACTTTTCATCCCACCTCAGCGAGGAAATGACTAATGTAAATAAAATCACAAGGTAACTTTTCATCCCACCTCACTAAATGCAAAAAAAATCACAAGATTAAATTCAATTCTGTTAATTTCTTCGTCACTAGAATCACTCATTTTAGGTTTTTCACTTATTTTCAATTTTCTTGTTTTTAATCGGTTTTAATTTTAAACATTAAGACGTGAAAGAAAATGGTGCGCGCCACAGACATACTGTGGTGCGCGCAAAGCAAATTAAAAAAGTACACGAAGAAGGTTACGAGTGTGAGTTTTTAACAAATTAAAAACGATTGTATGGAAATTCGGAACCATAGAGGTACAAGTAAATAGGTTTTAATGATGTTTTGAATTCACAAACTTCATAGACGAGTGATATTTATCAACGTGCACACGATGTTCTAAATTCAATTTACTTTATCCTCTAGAGGATAATAACGGCTTTTACCTTCAGATATCGAAGAGTAAAAATACTCTTTCCGAGATGGTGGGATGAAAAGTAGGTATAAACCTACTTTTTCGAGTGATATTTTGTCTTTTTTTCAAGTTCTTCCATTTTGTATCGATGAGCAGACAATCAGCCTAAAGTACAGTGATTTTTCAGCTATGCTTAGGACTGCAGTTACTTTATCTTGGTAATGATTGTAATTTTTGATTGAACCAAGAGCAACCACCTATTTTTTTGCTGGCTCTTCTCGGTAAGAATAATAAAGGTAGAAATATATTATTATGTGTCCATTAAAAAAATAGGTTAAAAATAGACTACAAAAGGAGCCAGTATTGTGAAATCAGCTCACGTTTCAGCGACATAATACCGCTATTCGCCGTAAGCCTACGGCTTCTTGAAACATGTATGCCATGAACCCGCCCCTAACTATCCTTTATGAGCTTATCTGCTGGCTCACGCATAAAACACGATTAACCTGCAGGGTTTATGTAGTAATGTGATTATATTTTATGTAGATTTTTATGCTAAGTACACGTTATGGTTTAAGATAAAATTGTACTTTATAAGGAGTGAGGCTTGGATATCTATTAAAATATGAGATCACCTACTTAATGATGCCCACAACATTGTCCGCGTGGGATTAGGGGTTTTCCTTGAATTCTACTAGGTTCTAATTATAAGAGCAAACTAAATAAAGCGCTTTCACATTTATGTAGGTAATTTTCAATTCAAAGGGCCCAGTACAAACCAACATACGTTTTTTTTTCTTTTTTTTATTATCAAAATAAAAATCGATACAGCTTTGGTGGGTAGCACTGCGAAAAACCACGTAGGTTTAAATTGCGTGCTCTTCTGTCAACATATCAGAATTTTAAACTATTTATAGGTATTAAAATTTAAACTATTTAAATTACTAAAAATACATGAAGAAAATTAAAACTAAACTACCTACAATTCACAGCTACAATTTGCTTAAAAAATACGATTTTAACTTATATTTTAAATTATTCTTAGCTAATTCTATTTTAAAATTTGTATCGAGGATTTGTACGTGTTGTGCATTGTCTATTTCATATACTGTTGAAAAAGATTTACATTAAATTGTTTATACTTTGACCACGGTCCCAGCCCGCCAACCCGCATTGAAGCAGCGTGGTGGGTTTAAGCTCTAATTCCCTCTCTCTTATGAGAGTGAAGGCCTGTGCCCAGCAGTGGGACGTTAATGGGCTGTGGTGGTGGTGGGTGGACGGTCCTATTTTCCGTTGACCACCAATTATACTACAAAACTACACCTATTTGGCCCAGCGTATTCATCACCTTCATCATCATTCAACAGTGCTGCATTTCATCATCTTCATTCATTTCATCATCCTTAAAATGCACGTTTTAAATGAAATGGCCTAAATTAAAATATGAGACAAGTAACGAGTTATAAAAACCAGTATGAAACAACGTTCGTATCAAAAATTCTATCACGGGAAATAAAGTGTCTATTACGAAAGGCTGTAGGTAAATGACATTGGGAGTTGAATCCCCGATGCAATCAAGGAATGGTAACTTTTGTAATTTTGCATGCCGAATACTTGTATCGAATCATTTTATTAGAAACAGATCCACCTTACAACTAGTTTTCACAACCTTTCTGGCTCAAGTACTGCTGGAGTGATCGTGCAAACCAGAACTGATATTATAACTTGCCTAGGTCTTGATCACCTCAATTCAATTGTTATGCATACGTATCCAACCAGTTGCGTTAAGTTGAATGGAAGCGGACTCCTGATCCCGGATCCCGAGGAACCAATAAACGTTGGAGTCTCAAGGTGTTGGAAAAGCGATCGATAGTGAATAAAAAATATTAAGCGAGTTGCTGAATCGGTCTTTCATCTTCTTAGAAACGCGTCCATTCATCACAGCTGGTGTTCTCGCCATACCGTGAAAGACCGTGTTCTTAAGAAATCCATGCAAGACACCATTATTTAACTGTGGCCGATGTTTAATTGCAGAATTATCATAAAAACTCCACTCAGAGAAATGTACACTTTTATTCTACAAAGTGAGTAAAATTGCGATTTTATAGTACGTTACAGGTATTCTACTGGTAGGTGAGTTTTCAATTTACTAATGGCTCGGTCGGTCTTTGCCCTTTCTCTAGATAGTTTACATGCATTATATAGATAAGAACTCTTTTAAATGCGGTGGACACTATTATTCTACTTAGTGCGATCAATTCTCGAAATTGAAAATAGTAAAAATGAAATATTGATGGTACCATATACGGACATATTATGGTTTAATCAATTATAATAATAGATGATGACCATTAGAAGAAGCACGGCCAGTAAAAAATGATAAGTATACCATAACTTTTGAATTGTTATGTAAAATATAGGGTTATAAGTGCTTGAGAACATGAACTTAGCTTTATAAAAAGCTAAACCTTTCAAGAAAATACACGTATCATGGAGTAGATAACATTGCCAAGATCGTAATGTGCTGAGGTACTTGCCTAACTGGGAAGTTATTTCAATTCATTTTATTTTTTAATATTTTTATTTAAGAAGTGAGATTTCTATTGGTTGCTTACTCTAGTCTAGCTATTTACTCATGCCATAATATAGTTTAATGAAGCAAATAAGTCAAACTTCAATTTAAGCCCCAAAAGACAAACTTACATCTCTAAGTAGGCACCCGATCGTTCACTGCATAAACTTTTAGTACTTAGTCTACAAACTGGGACTTGGGAAGTCTTAAATTGTCTTATGCCTTAATACGAGACATAAAGCATCGTAAAGATCCTCAAACGAGTTTGCAATTTAATTGGGAAGCCAATCGTTATTAATTGCTCCTTAATTATAGAACGGGTTGTTATGGGCCATTATGATAACAGACTTTCCTGAGAGTATTGTGGTAATCGAAGTAATTTTTGATAAGTTGGCTGTAGGGTACTTCAGTGTTTTTTAAGAGTTTTTTTATGGGTAACAGAGAGTTTTCATGAGTTGCTAGAAGATAAAAGCGATTATCTCGCATAATTGATTCATCTTTTAAAAAAGTCTACCAGTCGTATTTTTTGTCATGCAATATCGTGACGCTAGACAAATTGATGATAATCTGTGTTTTCATGTCAAAAACTTATCAAAAAGTAACAGCATGACAAAATTAACAGTTTAGGCAGTGTTACGCAAGCAGGCCTTAGCATCAAGACGATAATGTAAGAAGAATAAAATAAAAGTTTGATTTGAAATTTATACAAAAAAAAACACGTAAATGAAACTTGCTTACTATATCAAAATCTAGATTTATTTTGATAAATCATTTATGTTGTACAAACATAAACAATGATTATGTTCAGCATGTTTAATGTTACAAACAAGTTCATAACGTTATTTGCATTGGTTACACACATAACAGGTGATAACCAAATTATTCGAACAATATTCAATATTGTAATCATTTTAATTGTATCTGGTTTATATAATCTGTGGTATCGGATAGCGGTTAATTTAATAAAATGTTTAATAATTTAATTTAGCTTATCGCTGCATCTCGTATTAATAAGCCAATGAAGTGCACAAAATCGGGAAACCGCAGAATTGGTTAGGCATTAAATTGCTGTTTTCATAATAGGGACGATGCTTATGTTAAAACTAGCTTATGCCCGCGACTTCGTCCGCGTGGTTTAAGTTTTTTCCCCACAGGCACATACAAACTTCCATACTAGAGGTGCGTTTTTAAGTTTTATAAAGAGTTTTTTTTACTGATTTACAGATTTGATTGATTTTTCATCATCCCTATTATTATCAACTAGATGATGGCCACAACTTCACCGCGTGGAGGTTACGCGTTACCGCGACGAGGTACCGCGTTAGGTTTTTAAAAGAAGCATAAGAAATCTTTTTTCAGGCTAAAATTAGATAATTTCTGGAAGAGTAGCTTTTGCTACTCTTCCAGATCACCTCCTTATACTACTCCATGTAAAAATCTATAACGTCAACCAGAAGATCCACGGCAAACTACGGCGGGATAACACTGCATAATAGCGTCAAGTAATATTTATACAAGTTGCCATTACCGTTCACAAGCTCGCAGAACTGTAGATGCGGAATTACAGAACATAACCCCACAACAAACCCAAGACCTGTTTTTATTATACCTCATACGTAAACGCATCCCCAGAAAAGAAATTCAGTGGCTCCTCTTTTCGTTGCGACTTGATTGGAAAACGAAGGTTGTTGTAATCAAGACGGTAGTGGCATGAGGAAGTATAAGAGACCTATATCCAGCCGAGGACAATGGACATAATATTACATCGGTTGATAACGATGACGACTTATCAAATAAAGCACAAAGTTGCATTAAGTACACGAGTTGCAACTTTGCTAGAGGCATTGTTGAGATAGAACGTGTGTAAAATGCTGTTGAGAGCTCGGTAAGCTCCAATTATTTGTATAATGGACACCGTGCGCCTGACAATGCCGTATAATTGGTGCTATTTGAAACTTTGCCGAGAGGTGGTCTTATATTCTGGGATTCTGTTTGGGCAGTAGTGTTGCGTTGTATTGAGTTGGCCAATTTATTTTGTACATTTTACAACTAAATTTTAACTACTCTAGTTAAAATTTAGTTTCTACTGACTGACAAAAATTATACAAAAGTCAAATAAATCAAATAAATATTATAAATTAGATGATGCCCGCGACTTCGTCCGCGTGGTTTAAGTTTTTTGTTATTCCCGCGGGAACTTCTTAATTTTCCGGGATAAAAAGTTGCCTATTGCACTCTCCAGGTACTCAACTATACCCATGCCAAAAATCGCGTCAATCCGTTGCTCCGTTGCGGCGTGATTGAAGGACAAACCAACAAACTAAAAGACCAATAAACCAACAAACAAACACAATTTCGCATTTATAATATTAGTATGATGTGATGCCAAAGTTTGGATGGATGTATTGATGTATGGATGTTTGTTACTCAATCACGCCCGAACGGCTGAACGGATCTGGATGAAATTTGGCACAGAGATAGATTATAGTCTGAAATAACACATAGGCTACTTTTTATCCCTGAAAACTAAGGAATTCCCGCGGGAATCAAAAATCGGTTCAGGCGTGTAGAAGTTATGGTGGAATATACAAACTCACATACATACATACATATGAACCCTGAAAACAATATACTTTTTTTTCTTTCAGGCAGTCATAAAAAAAGGTCTGAGATAATATTAAATCTATAGTAAGATTAAAGTGACCTGTAGAACCTAAAACCATAGTAACAAATTTTGATGATTTGAATTGAACTATATACTGAATGGGTTTGAACTGTACTTGAATTTATGCCTGTGTACATTTTGTTTTCGATCGCTTTATTTGTGACACTGACTGGGATGGGTTTGCTTTATGGAGCGTGAACAGAGATATCTCCAAATACTCCCATAATATCGCCGCATATACCGTCATAAATACTCAGCTAACTATATAAAAGCCATGTATATTTAAAGGGTTGTTCGTATAGTTTTGTCGCTGACAAATATTTGCTTCTCTTTAAATTAAGACCGTGGAAATGTGAAACATGAATCATGATCGATTTTATACAGCGAATATCGTATAAACTTATCGGCATAGGATCGGTTTAGTTTTTTATCAGAATAATTCTCCATAGAAAATAGGATACGTCCTTCCACCGAGTATAGATAATTCTTAGACACTACTACATTTTGTTTTTTGATATTTTACCGGCTCTTCTCAGCATAAAGTACTTTCTGAACCAATGGTAGTGTCCCGACATTTCCAGGTCCAGGTCAGGTCTGTAGGTCTTCGAAATTTGTAGCTTACTGCAGCTCTCCTCACTCCTTGTTGATTTCCTACAAAACATAAGTTAGATACTTTTAAGCATGTCGACATCGATATAACGCTTTAGTCTTATTGAGTGTTTGGTTTAACGTACATAAGGTTGAAAAAAATAATTTCTTGGACTTAAATATAGGTACTCACGTAATTTTTACAAATTGATTGTATGCATACGTTAAAAAGAAAGACACATCAAGCTTTTACTGGAGACGAATACGAGATTAAAATAGCGAATTCTAAAAAAAATCCTTCAAACTATAGTGTTCTTGTTTGCGTGGGAATGCTACCCACTCATCCATTTAGAATCCTTAGATAATCCTATCTAAACAAAATCCTTTGTTAACTAAGTGCTTCACGCTTAAGTGCTTTTACAGTGAGCTTTTTTATTTTCTGTGTTAAACATAATGGAGTGACAGCCTCATGGTTGATATATAGCTAGATAAAAGAGTACTATTCTATGGTGCTAAGAACGTCATTTAATTACTATCTCAAAATTGGAGTTTTTTACACGTAGATGTCATTTGAAGTTTAAAAACCGAGCAAGTGCGAAGTTAGACTAGTCCACCTAAGGGCGGTAGCCTGGAATTATATAAACAGTTACTTGGTTATTCTTAATCTCTTTTATTTTGCGCTGTAAAACTAAGTTTTTTTTGTAAAGTTTTTTACAAATTTCTAAAAAACTGTGCCGGTTAGTGAGGATATTTTTATGTTTTTTTTTCCTTGTTAACTTTATTAAATAATCGAATTGACAACAACATAAATCCTTACAATGTTTGTTGAAAAATTTTTAAATTAACCGAACTATTGAGCAAAAATAACGTCCTTTTTCCACCTATGGGTATAACCGTAGAAAGGCCGTCAAAAACCTTAAGCAGTTAAAAGCCCTGTTAACTACATTTACACTTGAGGTACACACTTTATAGTATTCAGGAAACAATCCACATCGTCGGTCTAAAGAGAGAAAATATGCTAAAGAAAATATGAAGATTTAATATGCTTAACTCGTTCCAACATAGAAGCGAATATTAAAACCGCGCTTATTACTAACGTGATGATAGGTGCCGGTGTTATTTATGTTCCCCTTAATTGCACCTTAATTATTATCCTCCCGCTACGTTTCTCCCCAGAGAAATGAACGTACGAGTACCTATTAATGGAATTGGAATTGTATTCATACATAATAATTATATTTCTTCGTCCTCTATTTACATGTATTAAAGTTCGAGTGATTGGATACTGTTTCGAAAGACTTCTCTGTGTCTATTTTTTTTAAATATCCATACTCAATTATGTACTTAGGTACTTATTTTTATACGTATACGTTTTAACGGCTCATCTTTTCAACCGATTTTGATGAAATTTGGTATAGGGATAGGTTATATCCCTGGGAAGGACATTTTATGCTACTTTTTTCTTAGTTCTCGCGGGATTCAAAAAATTAAATCCACGCGGACGAAGTCATGGGCATAATCTAGTTAGAAATAAGTGAGAGTATTTTATTTAAGGCAGACCTTGAAGAAAGGCTTGGTCCAGAAATAGATGGAGATTATTATTTTGAGGTAAACGACCACGACGCGCGGCACTTTGTATACAATTGTATGAAAATTAAAGTAAACATTGCGTTACGAGACCGTGACATCAAAATATGTCGCTAGATTTTATGTAAAGTACTGCAAGTATAGCTGTCGTAAGTCTTGGTCGCTTATCCCAAATACTCTTCATACACTTTTGTGCAAAGCAGTACGCAAGAGTCGCCTTCCAAGGTCGCCTCCCAAGTGTCGTGTCGTGCCACGACACTAAACTGCTTTATCACGGCTTATAAATGAACGAAAAAGACAAAGTAAAACGCGTTATTAAGACATCACATTGAGACCAAACCAATATAGAGACCATAATATTGAAACCTTACAAGTTGTCCGTGATATCATAACAACGACATACCGCGTATTGTCGGTTCGTTTGGTACGTGACAACCTCCGGAAGCAGCCGCTAACCGGATTAATATCAGAAAATGAAAATGCTTCTATAAATTTCAATGAAGAATATACTCTATTTTATTGCTGCTTAGATTCAAATTTCAGTTCTAAGTAGTACTTTGCGCCGAGGAAGATCACAGATTTTTTTCTGTAATTACTCGTCCAGTGTGTGACCAACGCAAACTTATCAGACTTAATTCGTTTTATCGAGGATATTGTTTTCCATCCATGTGGTAAATTCCTTGGGATGTCAAAGAGCATAAAAGTATCTCAATTTGGTAAGAAATCCTGCGTTTTTGACACAACCTGAAAATATTTCTATGGATTTTGTTACCAAGATGCCGGGAATTGTGCTAGCTAGAAAGTCTATGTATCGGTTTAACCAAGCAAATTTAGTGGAGTCGACGAAAAAGTCGCGGCACATTGCGCCTTATATAAATCTTAAATACTTACCCTTTTTTATTTACTTGCCTTAAAAATAAAATTTTCTTTGATAAAATTAACCATTCACTGCGACCAGTACCGCAAATAATAATATGTCTGTTCAACATAACGTAAAAAGCCTCATCCAATCTACCCAAGATCAGTACAAACAAAGGGACAGAATAAATATTTATTTTATAATACACACTCGGGCCTGTACCAGCATCCCTCGGCAGTTCATTTTAATAAAGTGCCGTGGGTACGCTTATTAAATTAGACTATATTGTTCAGAATTACCCCCGTGCATGTACTCTTCTTTATTAAAATTAGGTGCGTGTTGTTAACGTTAGGTTAGTAATAACGCTTAATTTAATAAACAGTGTTTGTATTGCTATAGTAGAGGGTAATTTAAGATTTTATGAGATACTGTAAAATATATTAACAAGGAGCTAAAAGCCCACTAATGTTGAACACACAAATTTCCCTTTGCCCAAGTGTGTTTTTTTTTTTTTTTAAAGTTGTCTATCCACAAAACACAGGCATTTTCAGCCAACTACTGCCCGCCACCCATTTCAGGTCATAGTTCCGGACTTCCCAATCTGAGCTTCATCGCTTCAGCTTGCCCAAACTACTCGTGCTGAGTTTGATTTTGAATTTTCAAATCAAGAGTGAATAGGCATCTTCTAGGCAAGCAAGCGTGCTTAACCTTAAGCTGCATCACCACTTGCAAGCAGGTCTGATTGCAATCAGATCTGCTAGCTTATATAATTAAAAAAGAAATGCTTACGTTCTCTCCACTAATTGGAATATCTCTGAATTTGCACCAAATAGGTAAAAAAATTACGAATAACTCGATGTCATAGCTCGCAGTCGCTTTTAATTCAGTTTGAATGCGCTCAATACTACGTGTCAACTTTATTCTCCAAACACGGAATAAGATCGCACCAAGAATAGCCTTTTTAACCCCCAACGCAAACAGAGGGGTGGAATGAGAACGTTTGTATTTGTGCATTTGTGTATCTGTTAGTCTATGTAGTACAAACGGATGAACCAATTTTGTTTTTTAATTGAAAGTTGGTCGAGAGTGTTCTTAGCTTGAGGATCACTAGCTCTTTCTATGATGAAGGATGTGAGTAACTACCAATGTTTTGATCGATTCGAATTTTATAATCTTGTTATTTTACTCATTTTTGAAAAGGTTGACAGATCCACTTCATTGTAATAATTAGATGAAATTTGTTATCATTCCTATTTAGTATTTTTATGCATGTTGTGATAGCCTATGATAGGTTTTAACATATAAATATTTGTAACCGTTTCATTAATACAATCATTCGTTTCATTGCTGCAATCTACCTACCTGAAATCTGCAGGATATGCAGCTCCTCACCAAATTATAGCAGAGGTAGCGAGTTTAGGCTCACTCAATGGTCTCAATAAATTTAAAATCTTAATTTTTTTTCATCAGCTGAGCAGTAATCGTAAGTTCGAAAAAGTATTGTATTTGGCTTAAGTAAAATGAAGAGAAGTGATGTACGAGTATCTTCCAAAACACGTTCAAGTTCTTACACCTCTTTAAATGCGCATTTTTGACAAACCTTTCGCTTTGTTTATTTAAATAAAAGTCACCTACTGTTAAATTTAGATTTTTGGCATATCTAGATTTATTAAAAAAATAATTAATTAATTCAAACGCCATATCCAGTGCCACTCTATATTCTTTAACTCCTTCAATATTGAAGCGTATGAGTACGTACGGTGTAATCATGGTTTCATCAAAAGAGCTATACACGGGCGCGCTTCATAGTCATCAGAGAGTGAAACATCAGACAGGCTTTCACTAAGCCCCTTGACGCTGAAGTTATAACACTGTGAAGCCTAAATTACGTAGCTATGTACTCTACTTGCTTATATCAGAGACATTTGTGTACGTTATTAAAATGTTTTATATGTACTACTTAACATAATATCTCGTCATAAAATACTTTGACGATCTCATTGGTGTGTCATATTTCCGCTTTTCATTTTACATTGTGCCTTTGGAATACCTCATTGAGGTACCGCTGTGAAGCAAGATGTTCCGGGGTTGAACAAATAAGGACATCACATCAGCTTCTAAATTAACTCATTATTGTCGGTTTCCTATGCCTAAATCTTTACCGCAAGTATATTCGTGCTTAAATAATTACTATTATACTGATACATTGTACTGACATTATACTGATGTCGTTTCTTCCACTACAGCCCATTAACGTCCCACTGCTGGGCTCCACTCTCAGGAGAGAGAGAGGGAATTAGAGCTTAGACACACCACACTGCTCCAATGTGGGTTGGCGGGCTTTGACGACTATTATCAAGTTAGTGATAATAACCGGGACCGACGGCTAACGTGATTTCCGAGGCACGGGGGCGAAACACCACCAACTTCCTAACTCCGGGCTAGTACTGAGAATCTCTAGTCAAAAAACCCAATACTTACTTAATTATGGCCCGACCTGGGACCTACTATTACCTATTCTGTGCTGGGACTCGAACCCGGGATCTCGTCGGCCGCAGTAGAACATACTAACCACTAGAACAACGAGGCAGTCCGTGTCGTTGTCGTTTCTTAAAACTTTATATTTCCAATCTTTATTTTCGTAGTTTCCTGCTAACAATTTTTGGGCAACTAAAATTTTACCCTTCTACATTGCGGTATCGAAGGATCCCATTAAAATGGATGCCCTCTGAATAAATAAACCATTAGGAATACCTGTAAAATAAAACGTTCCTGATTTTTCTTCCTTTTTCAGATAAGTTTTGGTTAAAAATATATTTACGTTAATCTACCTTTTTGTACTTAGTAAACTTACAAAAATGTAGATTTACTGATTTCATGGTCGGGACGCGTATTTCCATTTTCGTGTTCAATAGAAGGCAGTACTGTCTTTCCCTCCAATCGCGCACGGCATTGCAAACGAAATTTTCTTCCAAACACGTGTTCAATTCAAGGCGATACGTGTAAAGCCGACAACGCTGTGCAGCGCTGTACATTATATTATTAACACATTTTAATTTAATTATAATGTACTCAACGATTATTTCTAAACTAGTACCCATAACTACCCATAGATTTAGGAGGATGCGATGCGAGGAGCGCAGCGGAGACCAATCCTAAATCTATGTACGCACCACATCCAAACGTGACGTGATAAAATAAATAGAATAGGTTTAAAATTAAGTAATTGTAGATACATAAATAATAAAGGAAAAATTTAGTTGTACACAATGATCTTTAACAGAACGCTTACAAAAACCATCTATTCATGCCATTGATGACAGAAATCCTAGTAAAGCAGTGTAGTCGGTACTGAGACTTATCGGTTTCGCCACTTCAGGAACAAAAGTTCGATAAAACACGACGAAACTAACTGCTTCCAAAGTTTTATGACGCACGGCCATGTTCGATCTCGAAATTGGAAATCCTACAAGAGATTTGCAGTATTGAGGAAATGTTTGAGGATTTATTGAAAATTCGTTGGTGACATAAAATGTTTTGTACGTACCTGGATTCGATAACTAAATACAACCTAAGCTTCAAGAAGCGTATTTGAATTTGTACAAGTGCATACCTATAGCACTAGGTCTTGTATTGCTGTGTTTTAAATTATGATCGGGTAATATTTTTAAAAGGATAGCTTTTGCCTGCTTTAAATATTTGTTGAGCCTTGTTTCCATTTGCTTGAAACCATAAACGTTTTATTTTATAAACTAAGATCAAAATAAATATATTTATTATAAAAACTTTACTAAGCATAAATTCATTTATCCTTTACATGATATTTATTCGTATATATTATGATTATATTTGGTATTTGTTCTTAGAAAATACAGTATTCGCTGGAGTCGAATTTCTGAAAATTCTTCCTTAGTGCGGATCTAGAAACTTGCAATTAATGCTTGTAGCAGGCATAAAGACTTTCTCTATTACGTAACGCGGTTACAAAATAAGTTCTCCTATTCTAAATACTCCTCAAGTTTACATATAAAAGATCATTGCATCTACTAAACAGATGTTTTCCGAAATTTTGTACCAGGAGAAAGCTTGAGATGGGCGTAGGATGGGCTTATCCCGCAAACTCTAAGTAATCTCACGTAGCATCATCTAGAATGACTAAATAATATAAAGTAATTCAAAGCAGAAAATCAAGACAGTTGGCAACATATGGCCGTAACAGCTACCGAGGTACCCATGTGTAGGTTTTGATATAACCGCGTGATTACACCCTACATACACGTCATACCCTAGCATTATAGCTCGCTCATACTTCAAAATATGTATCGTTCCGAGATGTAGCTTTATATAAGCATAAATTTTAAATTTATTTTTTCTAAAATAGCACAAAATAATGAGAAAAGATTTTGTTACGGTGGCTACTTTAATCTTTGCATAGTTGACGTTTTGAACTCAACAAAAAAGTCGCCGCTGGATTTTTACCGACATCACTCACACAGTCAGATGAAAATAAATTGTTGAAATGTTTTATATGACTTGCTATGCAGAGAATAGTAATTATTAGGTCTTATGACACATCTCAATCACAAATTTTGTATTGAACACATTGATTTTTGATTTTTAAATGTCTTTGTTGTAGCATGAAAATGACAATAAAACTGGCAGTCATAGGGACTGCCGATAGAAGTGAAACAAATATTTAAAATAATGTTATAAAAAATATAAAAAAATATTAAACAATTAAAACAAATTAAAATAGTTAACATTATAAACCTTAAAACTAAGGCATTAAAGTTTAATTATGAATGTATTAATATATTTATATTTAAGACCTTTTGTCTTCGTAACAACGCGAGCGTGGAGCAGCGAGATGTCGGTAACGGTGTCGGTGACGCGAATCCACAAGTTTACCCCTACCAAAAAGTGCTCAACACGGCTAAAGAAGTTTTCACTTCAAAATAGTTTAGGTAACTTATTGCTAACATCATTAAGGTAGAATGTTGTTCAGAACACATTGAAAACATTGCAAAAGACAAAAGTAAGCATTGTGGCACTGATTGTACTTGCACTGCTCACTGCGGGCCCTATTCCTAGCGTGGTGGTGCACACTCAAAAACAAAAACACCTTCGTAACATTCAAAGTTCGAACTCGCATAACAATAATTATTCATCTTACAACTAAAGGAATAGGAGAAACTCTCGTAATGAATCCATAATTGCCTTCCTATTTTTTGTTCAAAGTAACATCTTGAGTTCTGAGCTAAATTGCTTCCGACTAAGTATAAACAAAAAGAAAGTCCGCGGTGTTTTCGTAATTACCTTCGTTATTAAAATGTTCTCCTTTGCATTACATGAAATAATACTTCCCTCTTTTAATAACGTTGCTGGACATTTGATATAGGAAAACTCATTACACAGAATTTTTTCCTGGAAATATTTTAAATGGTAGAATAACAAAGATTATTATGCTCATTACGACAAAGTAAATGTATCATTATTATTTTAATTTACATAATATAGACCAAGTAATACAGTTGAAACGTAAGAAAGAATTACGCTACGTAAAATCGCTCGTACCTACATTCAGACACAAAAAGATAAGATGTTACGGCTTCTAAAGTTTCTTAAACAAGGAACTGTTACTCTACCAAACTATTATAGTAACACTTATATTTGACCTAAGCTTAACATTTTTAGAATAACTTTTCAGTAAAATAATTTTATAAAAATAATAAATACTCTTTACAATGTCTCGTTTCTCGATGCATCCAAGTACAATTCCCGCCTCTTAAGGACGGATATCCGGTCGTATCAAAGATCGCTCTTTGCTCGGTCTCTGGAAAGCATTTGTTGGATGTACAATTATTTCTTGTAAGTATTTGTTTTATATTTTTCATCTTCTCCGTTTTTTTAAGAAATTCATTTGAAGACAAGTTGCGTTGAGGTTGATATTGATTCAAAAGCACTTCTTAAAGTGTATTTGAATTTTAAAAAAACTAATTTGAATGAATGAATTGAATGTCTAGAAAAATGAGGCTTAAAATTGTCATAAGTAATTTTGCAGAATACAGCCCTGCTTTTAAACGAGTAGTGTATAATAATAGTTAATAGCGACTTGTCAAAAGTGTCTGAACCATCGATATATATGTAGGTACTAGATAGGCCCTTTCATCTGGCGTCCGATCTGTGGAGCGTGCTCCACACCTGTATAAGCCTGTCCTTGTCTCCGCCATAGCACTGTCCCGCTTTTCAGACTAGCTGATGTCGTTAGTAAAATAGGTCCATTCTTTGTTTGACAGGGCCCGTCTATGTAAATTGAGGTCGTTGATCTGAACCAGACAAAGTAACCTACGCTTAAAGCTGTATCTGGTGTTTGGTAGAGACAGCGGTGAGCGCTTAAAAATCAAAGGAAATCGTGAACCACATTCAAAGATGGATAAGAAATCGGAAAGTCGTCATATTCAACAGACCATCTTTAATTACCAATGGCATCAGATAGTTAGTATTCTGTAGTAGTAGCGTCTAGCCAAGTCGCTGACACGTATCGCTATTATTATCTTTGTCATCGACAAGATAGTGTTCTTTTGGACGAAAATGTCACTCGTTTTCTAGGAGAGCAACGCCTTTATATCTCACTAATAGTCTAGATACAAGATGTGGTTTTCTAGAGTCCAGAGTGTTGAGTTTTGACCCAGTAACATGGGCATTGAAATGAAATGAAACGAAATGAAATGAAATAAAATGAAATGAAACGAAACGAATCGATACGAAATGACCTAGTCCTAGACCTGAATGAAAAAACAGTAGATGTTTTTTAACTAAGCTGGTTACTTATCACCCTCATGCTCTCAAAAGATGTCATTTTAGTTTAGCGTAGGAAGACTAAAGTTTAGTGAGTAAAGTTTTTTTTTAAATTATTTTAATCATTAGTATCAGTTCTTTTAGTCTTTGGTTAGTATGAACAGTCTAAATAATAACGTCACAGACTAAGGAGATACGTTCTTTCCTACCAGTCGTTCAACGGAGGCGTCTAGACATAGCAACGCTGCGGGGGGCTAAACAGCTCGTATGAAATGGCTCGTTTTAGTCCCTTGTTGAACAATCTACTATTTGCAAAAGACTAAAATCTGAACCACATGAGATTAGAGTGTGAATTTATTCGGATGAAATTCGCACTCGGCACGATTTAATTTCCTCCTTTTACAATTGTCTGCTTCATGTATTGTTGTTGGTACGTGTTCGGCCTTAAAATATAAATTCAGGATACAAGTCACGTGCTGGGAATACAACAGTATGTTCGGAATTATCTTATCCTGCTCCAAAGGCCAGTGATATTAGCGCTGCAGATTTAGTACTTAGCAATAAACGCAACACTGCAAACAGTTATTAAATGGAATGAAAATTACGTTCTGTAACTCCTTCTCTCTCTATGCATCGAATGTTCACTCCTAAGACTAATGCCACGGTAATGTTATCTTAGATATAACATTACCGTGCTCATGACTAGTTTCGTTAGTATTCTGGGGATAAACGTGCGATAGGAGTCTTCGAAAATGTAGCGACTTAAGAAAGATTAAATTACTATCAGCTGTCAAACCTGGTATGAAGCCAGACTGACATCGGTAGTTTAACGTGCTTTTCGAGGAACGGCGTAAAGGTCAAATTACTTACACTTCCACAGTCGATCACCATTCACCGAATCGACTAATTACAAACATGGGCCAATGTCCATCCGAACCGGTGGTAGATTCTTACGACTTATCATAAGTGACACTAGTGGTCCTACATGAAATAAATCATTTTCATTTTCATTTTCATTTTCAATGCTACTTCCTGCTATTCAACTAGGTCTTGCAAAATAATATGATAGCGTAAAAATATACGAAACGTGACGTCCTTAAGGTATACTCAAAATAGGTACCTACAATGGGTACCTATTTTGAATAAATATACTTTGAGTTATTCAGTTTGATATCAATGTCTTTGATGATATTTTAAGATGTTGAATAAATAAACAAAAAACAGAAGTTCAATTAATACAAAATAAATAAAAGGGAATAATAATATACAGTATCTTGTTTTGAATTCCTACTCATAATTTTGTTCGAAGAAAATAAGTTCGTAGTTTTCTTAACGAAATTTGAAACAGAATTTTAAGTGGGTAGGGGGTTATTTGTGTTTGGACCTATGCCAGAATTGGAAAGACAAGACAATCCTCTGTGAATTAAGCAAAACTTTTTAAAAGTACCTCTTCTAAACTTTGAGGCTTCTATAAAATTTTAAACTTTCTGAAATAACAGTACCCCAAGCAAAACTTTTATTGTATTTAAAAAATAGTTACTAACTACTGCTTCTGTCTTCGCCTGGGTAATATTCTGGTCACGATGTACTTCCATTGGGACGATTTTCTTCAATCTTTGCGTAATGGCAAGGATAATTCAGTATTTTTGTATGATAGTATATACACAATAAGAAAATAATAATAATATTATATAGGATATCCCAGACAGCTAATAACGCATGAAAAAGTATTTGTCCAGAATATTCAAATGTACCTAATTTATATGTAAAGAAGACGCATATAAATAAGAAACCGTGTCCGTAACAGCTGACTGACTTCGGTAAAAGCTTTGGAAGGTTTATAAAAGCGCGTAGTCCTAAAATAGTAAATAAGAAGATACATAAGATGACTTTAAAATCTCTAAGGGGCAATCCAACTAAATTATGTAAATTGTGTTGGAAAGAAGAGCAACGAGATGATACCAACCAATATAATATAATGTTACTACTGCAACATAAGGGTCATCATGTTGTACACGGTTTAGTTAGTAGAGGTCTACTTATCACACATCTCTTATCACTATCTAGACTTATCTTTCACTTCAAAAACTAAATAAGCTAAATAAATATACAAATAAAATTAAACCAAATAACTCACTTTCAAGGAAAGCTGGAAGATATTTCTATTCGAGAGATAAGCTTTACCTTTGTCCAGTTATTTTCTGTTAGTTAAAATATATTTAATGCAAAAAGAATTAAAAAAAAGACTAATTGTAAATAAGCAACAATCAGGGTATTCGAAATCTCTTAGAAATCTCTATGCGAATCTGGAAAAATAAGATTAGTAATTTGACTCCTCCCCTACCACGAAGAAGCCTCAAGCATGTTGGCGGTGGTCGTTAATGCGATGTGCCTACATATAAATAGTAAATAATAAAATTATTCTACAACTCACAATATTCTAGGTAATATTAATAATTGTAATATTACCGTATTAAACGGAAAAGCAAATGAAAGATATAAAATATTCTTTATTTGTGCATCAAAACAAGAACTCCTATTTAGACAATAAAAAATTGAAGAGAAGTTTGCTCATAAACACAGGTAGTAATAATATGTTTATTTTCCAGCTCTTTTCTAATACTGTTTAAAAAAACAGATGCAAAACCTCGTGTTTCTTTCATCACATTTTTAAATTACAATATTTTTCGCATCGGAAAATACGAATGTGCCATAGAGTGAAAACAGAAAAAATATTAGTTTTGCAAAGGTTTTGCAACATCATTGTTACAACAGCAATATATATTTTTTGAATGCTAATATGTATGGATGACTAAACGGGTTTACAGTTGAAAAGGTCTGATACACTTTTGTCCAAACAAACTAAAAATGTAGGTACAAATATGTAATCAAATACCCGTAACTTATGCCCATGGCACACGCATCAATGTATTTTTTATGCATGTTTTATGAAAAATATAATATAGTTTTATTGAATAACGTAATTTTTCGTTTTAGTGCATTTCATAAATTTTGTAAACTGAAGTAAGTTTCTGCATGTCTATGTCTAAGTAACAAAATATTATCAAAGCAAACCACGGGTTCGTCATTCATTTTTCATATGAGTATGTATTTCTAACACAATATTATTGAACTCATGAATTATCTTACCGAAACGTATAGTTATTACGTTTTTATACAAAGTAAGTAGTTTAGCTAGAAGGTTAATTTTGAATTCAGTTATTTGAGACGCGATGGATAATTAACAAACTAAAGAATCTCTGTCTTTTTTGATACTTTCGCAAAATATAAAAAAATACCTATTTTAATCTTGGATACAACACAACTACAAGAGATTTTCAATCGTTTCAAACAGCGAAAGCCGGCTAACTGTACGTGCGTCTAACGACACTGGTTGCCTCGTAAATGTTGACGACTGTACTTTGGTCTAATGTTTCAAGCTATAAAATTGTACACCCTTACTACTATTACTAATAACGCTCCTAAAACTTTACGCAGAGTAATAAGCATAATTTTATATTTGAGGTACCGTAAAGTATTAAAATTAATTCTCAGGTCAAGAAATTAGCTGAAAGTTAGAATAAATCTCATTTACGGACTGAAATGTTTCATGTTTTAATATTCCTTACCAGCTTAGCTTACTACCAAGGTAAGTAAACCTTACTCTAGTGTCATAATTTCAGTCCACCTGACATTGGCAAAGTGCATTGTGCTGTTGTGAATAAAAGCCATAAAATAAAATATTATGAAGAAATCATATTTTTAGCATAAAAACCTACACTCACGATTCTGATTGTATGGTTTTTGTGCTAAAAATATTACTAAATCTACCGTTCCGACTTCTAACTGACATTCGCAAATTGCAAACCTTTTTTTTAATTTGCCCAGTGCATACTGAAAATGTAATAGAGCTCGGGGTAAGATGCAGGGTACATTTTCTATTGAAAAAAAAAACAAAACTTGTTGAAGAGTAAATTCCGCATTGCTGCTAGCTATATTTGTTTGTTGTTTCTCGATTTGCCTCACAACTCAATTAACTCCGGCCTCAAACAGAATACTAATTGCCCCGTGTAGAGTTCGGATAAATACGAAGTTTTGTTAATGCTGTACTTTCATTAGGTTTTTGTTCCACGCCAGTGAGATCTCTACGTACTTCAATTGTCTCTATTTAACTTTTTGTTTTGTCTGCCTACAAATGAGTTTAGAGAATTTGTGGTTAACCGTTTATCGAAACTTTTTTATAACAATAATAAATCAATGAATACTTCCACGCTACAAATCCCGGCGTCAATGTCGGCGTTAAAATAATCACTTAATAGATAACCATACAAAATACTTCAATATCTACTAATTTTATGTATAAGTAAAATAATTAATCTGAGGCCCGACTACCTTCCTATTTTGTGGCCCTACTGTGTATAAATCAAAATCATTTCAGAGTTTAAAACGTAATGTTTCTAGTTAGAACTTTTTTTTGTATCCACTAAGTTAGCCCTTGACTGCGATCTCACCTGATGGTAAGTGACGATGCAGTCTAAGATGGTAGCGGGCTAACCTTATTCGGTTTCTACACGGCATCGTACCGGAACGCTAAATCGCTTGGCGGCACGTCTTTGCCGGTAGGGTGGTAACTAGCCACGGCCGAAGCCTCCACCAGGGCAGACCAGGGAAAATTCAGAATCTATGTATAAATTCCCAAACTGACCCTGCCGGTGATCGAACCCGGGACCTCCGCATGTATAGACAACAGCGCTCAACACTGCGCCACGCCGGTAACTACATAATGTCTAAAAGTTACTACATAATAGAAGCATTTCTTGCAAGCATCTATGAACTTCTTAAACGGTCGGACGGTACAAATAATCCACCTGGAACACGTAACTGATTAAGATTTTCTTACACAATCGCAATGCTGTTTTGTACTGTTAAACCACAGGTTAAACGTTTAAGGCTCTGTCATAGCGTAATCCATTATAGTGCGTTCGGTATCATAGTGTCGGTACACCCGCAGGGGCTGCAGGCACTTATTATTTTGCTTTTATTTTATTATTCTGCTTTTGTGTACTGTGTTTGTTAACTAAATGTTTTTCTATTCTAAGAATAAAAAAAGAATACTATTTTGTTTATTCTGATGGTTATAGTAATAAAATACGAATATAAATAATAAACACAAGTTAGGTAGAAAAAAGAATTTTAATGAAAAAGGTAAAAAGTACCTATACATAAACAATAGGTATATATATATAGCAGATAGCAGAGTCAATAAAAACCACCTTTCACCGCGGCGCGGCGGCTCGATGTAATATGCGAAATTCTCCTGTACCTGTACGGCGGAAAGCGGTGAGCTTGATGTCATGGCGGTGCCTTTGACAAAATGAGGCACGTGCCCCGGCGGCACGGCGGCGGTGCGGTCAAAGGCGACCGTATGAAAACGAACAGACTTTACCGCATCTCAAAACACAAGTAAAAAAACATTGAAATTTCTTTTAAACATACCTCTTAGTTTACCTTTTAAAGCAATTTTTCTCCTTATTGAAACTAATAATTTGCTCTAGAAATATAAGATAAAATTTATATTTCTAAATCAAACACATTGTTAGATTAATTTGTATTGAACAGTAAATATTTTTTTTTTTTACTAATTATTTCTGCCATTTTTTTGTGACATGCGCTTGCTTGATTTCACCCCCGCGCGCCTATTTTTTGATCTCGTGAACTCACAGCGTCTTAAGCTCTGATTTAGTGTGTGAACAACATCATTTACTTGTACCTACATTGTACTCGCAATGCAAGCAGTATAATGCGGGGCAAATCCAGCTTAGTGTTTTAGAAGCGATGCAGGGTCACCATGTGTGACGTGTGTAACATGTGTAGCGATTTATGAGCTTTACGAAGGTGCTACATTAACTCGTAGAGGCTCACAACTTTGTTCTAACAGTAAAATGTTCCTTTAGGTAGAAAATTAGAAAGATTGATGTTATGTATGAGAAATAGGTTGTATAAAATTGAAAATAATTTTAAATAAGATAAAAAAATATACAACTATAATATGATGCCTGAGGCTTCGTCTGCGTGGGTTACGAAAACCCAAACAGTTTCGGTGTTTAGATCGTTGTGTTTAATTTAGTGGTATTGTAATAGCAACTGCACACTAATCAAGTTAATATTGCCGTTAGACTAGCTGAGTGGAATAATTAGTTAATTAGTTAGATTATATTATCTCTCAAGAGGCCTCTACGCGTACCTAATACTTGCTACTGGAACGATATTTTTACATAAAATATTCAAAACTTTGTGCATAAATTTGAGTAAGTTCTAAAACGAAAAATAATATTCCACCCCAAAGAATTCCCTACCTATTACAGACAAATATTTGAAATAAAAATCCATATCCATACTTCCATACTAATATTATAAATGCGAAAGTGTGTCTGTCTGTCTGTCTGTCTGTCTGTCTGTCTGTCTGCTACGCTTTCACGGCCCAACCGTTCAACCGATTTTGATGAAATTTGGTACAGGGATAGGTTGCATCCCGGGGAAGGACATAGGCTACTTTTTATCCCGGAAAAACAAACAGTTCCTGTGGGATAACATGCTCTTTTTCTCTCATTTTTCTTCAATCACGCTTCAACGGCGCAACGGATCGACGTGATTTTTTGCATGGGTATACCTATTTGAGGACCTGGAGAGTGACAAAGGCCACTTTTTATCCCGGAAAAACAAACAGTTCCTGTGGGATAACATGCTCTTTTTCTCGCATTTTTCTTCAATCACGCTTCAACGGCGCAACGGATCGACGTGATTTTTTGCATGGGTATATTTGAGGACCTGGAGAGTGACATAGGCCACTTTTCATCCTGGAAAAACTAACAGTCCCTGTGGGATAGTATGCTCTTTTTCTTGCATTTGTTTCACCGTTACCACGTTCACACGTTCAGATTAGCCCACGTTCAGGTCATCATAACCTTCCGATTAGCCCACGTTCAGGTCAGCCGACGTTTAGGTTAGCCCACGTTCAGGTTATCATACCCGTCCGGTTAGCCCACGTTCAGGTTAGCCGACGTTCAGGTTAGCTCAAGTTCAGGTTAGTTGTCGGTCAGGTTAGCCGTCGTTCAAGTTAGCCGACGTTCAAGTTAGACGACGTTCAAGTTACCTGACATTCAAGTTAGCCCACGTTCAGGTTAGCCCACGTTCAGGTTAGCCGACGTTAAGATTTATTTTAGGACAAGGAAAGTAACATGTGCTACCTTAGTAACATCGTATCATACTAATAATATTATAAATGCGAAAGTGTTCTTGAAAGTTGTTCTCATTAAAGTAAAAAAAATTGGAAGTCAGGACTGCCGATAGAAGTGAAAACTAATATCCATACTAATATTATAAATGCGAAAGTGTGTCTGTCTGTCTGTCTGTCTGTCTGGCTGCTACGCTTTCACGGCTCAACCGTTCAACCGATTTTGATGAAATTTGGTACAGGGATAGGTGCATCCCGGGGAAGGACATAGGCTACTTTTTATCCCGGAAAAACAAACAGTTCCTGTGGGATAACATGCTCTTTTTCTCGCATTTTTCTTCAATCACGCTTCAACGGCGCAACGGATCGACGTGATTTTTTGCATGGGTATATTTGAGAACCTGGAGAGTGACACAGGCCACTTTTCATCCTGGAAAAACTAACAGTCCCTGTGGGATAGTATGCTCTTTTTCTTGCATTTGTTTCACCGTTACCACGTTCACACGTTCAGATTAGCCCACGTTCAGGTCATCATAACCTTCCGGTTAGCCCACGTTTAGGTCAGCCGACGTTTAGGTTAGCCCACGTTCAGGTTATCATACCCGTCCGGTTATCATACCCGTCCGGTTAGCCCACGTTCAGGTTAGCCGACGTTCAGGTTAGCACAAGTTCAGGTTAGTTGTCGGTCAGGTTAGCCGTCGTTCAAGTTAGCCGACGTTCAAGTTAGACGACGTTCAAGTTACCTGACATTCAAGTTAGCCCACGTGCAGGTTAGCCCACGTTAAGGTTAGCCCACGTTCAGGTTAGCCGACGTTAAGATTTATTTTAGGACAAGGAAAGTAACATGTGCTACCTTAGTAACATCGTATCATACTAATCCATACTAATATTATAAATGCGAAAGTGTGTCTGTCTGTCTGTCTGTCTGTCTGTCTGTCTGTCTGTCTGTCTGTCTGCTACGCTTTCACGGCCCAACCGTTCAACCGATTTTGATGAAATTTGGTACAGGGATAGGTTGCATCCCGGGGAAGGACATAGGCTACTTTTTATCCCGGAAAAACAAACAGTTCCTGTGGGATAACATGCTCTTTTTCTCGCATTTTTCTTCAATCACGCTTCAACGGCGCAACGGATCGACGTGATTTTTTGCATGGGTATATTTGAAGACCTGGAGAGTGACATAGGCCACTTTTTATCCCGGAAAAACAAACAGTTCCTGTGGGATAACATGCTCTTTTTCTCGCATTTTTCTTCAATCACGCTTCAACGGCGCAACGGATCGACGTGATTTTTTGCATGGGTATATTTGAGGACTTGGAGAGTGACATAGGCCACTTTTTATCCCGGAAAAACAAACAGTTCCTGTGGGATAGTATGCTCTTTTTCTTGCATTTGTTTCACCGTTACCACGTTCACACGTTCAGATTAGCCCACGTTCAGGTTATCATAACCTTCCGGTTAGCCCACGTTCAGGTCAGCCGACGTTTAGGTTAGCCCACGTTCAGGTTATCATAACCTTCCGGTTAGCCCACGTTCAGGTCAGCCGACGTTTAGGTTAGCCCACGTTCAGGTTATCATACCCGTCCGGTTAGCCCACGTTCAGGTTAGCCGACGTTCAGGTTAGCACAAGTTCAGGTTAGTTGTCGGTCAGGTTAGCCGTCTTTCAAGTTAGCCGACGTTCAAGTTAGCCGACGTCCAAGTTACCTGACATTCAAGTTAGCCCACGTTCAGGTTAGCCCACGTTCAGGTTAGCCGACGTTAAGATTTATTTTAGGACAAGGAAAGTAACATGTGCTACCTTAGTAACATCGTGTCATACTAATCCATACTAATCCATATCCATACTAATATTATAAATGCGAAAGTGTGTCTGTCTGTCTGTCTGTCTGTCTGTCTGTCTGTCTGTCTGTCTGTCTGCTACGCTTTCACGGCCCAACCGTTCAACCGATTTTGATGAAATTTGGTACAGAGATAGGTTGCATCCCGGGGAAGGACATAGGCTACTTTTTATCCCGGAAAAACAAACAGTTCCTGTGGGATAACATGCTCTTTTTCTCGCATTTTTCTTCAATCACGCTTCAACGGCGCAACGGATCGACGTGATTTTTTGCATGGGTATATTTGAAGACCTGGAGAGTGACATAGGCCACTTTTTATCCCGGAAAAACAAACAGTTCCTGTGGGATAACATGCTCTTTTTCTCGCATTTTTCTTCAATCACGCTTCAACGGCGCAACGGATCGACGTGATTTTTTGCATGGGTATATTTGAGGACTTGGAGAGTGACATAGGCCACTTTTTATCCCGGAAAAACAAACAGTTCCTGTGGGATAGTATGCTCTTTTTCTTGCATTTGTTTCACCGTTACCACGTTCACACGTTCAGATTAGCCCACGTTCAGGTTATCATAACCTTCCGGTTAGCCCACGTTCAGGTCAGCCGACGTTTAGGTTAGCCCACGTTCAGGTTATCATAACCTTCCGGTTAGCCCACGTTCAGGTCAGCCGACGTTTAGGTTAGCCCACGTTCAGGTTATCATACCCGTCCGGTTAGCCCACGTTCAGGTTAGCCGACGTTCAGGTTAGCACAAGTTCAGGTTAGTTGTCGGTCAGGTTAGCCGTCTTTCAAGTTAGCCGACGTTCAAGTTAGCCGACGTCCAAGTTACCTGACATTCAAGTTAGCCCACGTTCAGGTTAGCCGACGTTAAGATTTATTTTAGGACAAGGAAAGTAACATGTGCTACCTTAGTAACATCGTGTCATACTAATAATATTATAAATGCGAAAGTGTTCTTGGAAGTTGTTCTCATTAAAGTAAAAAAAATTGGCAGTCAGACTGCCGATAGAAGTGAAAACTAATATTAAAATATAAACCGTAAAACTAAGGCATTACAGTTTAATTATATTTAAGCCCTTTAATAATAAGACCAATAATTTATATTTAAGACCTTTTGTCTTCGTAACAACGCATGGTGTCAGTCACGATTACACATTAGCCCACGTTCAGGTTAGCCCACGTTCAGGTTAGCCGACGTTAAGATTTATTTTAGGACAAGGAAAGTAACATGTGCTACCTTAGTAACATCGTGTCATACTAATAATATTATAAATGCGAAAGTGTTCTTGGAAGTTGTTCTCATTAAAGTAAAAAAAATTGGCAGTCAGGACTGCCGATAGAAGTGAAAACTAATATTAAAATATAAACCGTAAAACTAAGGCATTACAGTTTAATTATATTTAAGACCTTTAATAATAAGACCAATAATTTATATTTAAGACCTTTTGTCTTCGTAACAACGCATGGTGTCAGTCACGGTTACACATCACTTTTAAATATAAACCTTAAAACAAAAGGCAGTAGTTTTTTAGTTTGCAGACGAAAAAAAAACAAAAATTTTCTTTTTGGGGGGTAAATAGTAAGATAACAATGACTTAATAAAAAAATAGAAATAGAATAGAAGAGATATTCGGGTTCAGAATTCAGAAAGCAGAGTTCAGAGTTCAAAGTGCAAAGTTCCGAGTTCCGAGTTCAGAGATCAGACTTCAGAGTGCAGAGATCAGAGTGCAGAGTTCATACTTCAGAGTGCAGGGTTCAGAGTTCAGAGTGCAGAGTTCAGAGTTCAGAGTGCAGAGTTCAGAGTTCAGAATGGAGAGTTCAGACTTCAGAGTGCAGAGTTCAGAGTTCAGAGTTCAGAGTTCAGAGTGCATAAGTAGTTAAGAGTGCAGAGTTCAGACTTCAGAGTGCAGAGTTCAGAGTGCAGAGGTCAGAGTTCAGAGTGCAGAGGTCAGAGTTCAGAGTGCAGAGGTCAGAGTTCAGAGTGCATAGTTCAGAGTTCAGAGTACAGAGGGCAGAGGTCAGAGTGAAGAGTTCAGAGTGCAGAGTTTAGAGTTCAGAGTGCAGAGTTCAGAAATCAGAGTTCAGAGTTCAAAGTGCAGAGTTAAGAATTCAGAGTGCAGAGTTCAGAGTTCAGAGTGCAGAGTTCAGACTGCAGGGTTCAGAGTGCAGAGTTCAGAGTGCAGAGTTCAGAGTTCAGAGTTCAGAATGCAGAGTTTAGACTTCAGAGTTCAGAGTGCAGAGGTCAGAGTTTAGAGTGCAGAGTTCAGAGTGCAGAGATCAGAGTGCATAGTTAAGAGTGCAGAGTTCAGACTTCAGAGTGCAGAGGTCAGAGTTCAGAGTGCAGAGTACAGAGTGCATAGTTCAGAGTGAAGAGTTCAGAGTGCAGAGGTCACAGTTCAGAGTGCAGAGTTCAGAGTTCAGAGTTCAGAATGGAGAGTTCAGACTTCAGAGTGCAGAGTTCAGAGTGCAGAGGTCACAGTTCAGAGTGCAGAGTTCAGAGTACATAGTTCAGAGTGCATAGTTCAGAGTGCATAGTTCAGAGTGCAGAGTTCACAGTGCAGAGTTCAGAGTGCAGAGTTCAGAGTGCAGAGTTTAGAGTTCAGAGTGCAGAGTTCAGAGTTCAGAGTATAGAGTTCAGAGTTCAGAGTGCAGGGTTCAGAGTTCAGAGTGCAGAGTTCAGAGCGCTGAGTGAAATGTCTCAAACAGGCAGTCACAGTTAAGTTGATAATTGACAATCTTTCACATAAAACTCAGTTATTGTTCCCTTGAGCCACGCGAGCGAAGCCGCGGGTAATAGCTAGTAATATTATAAATGCGAAAGTGTTCTTGGAAGTTGTTCTCATTAAAGTAAAAAAAATTGGAAGTCAGGACTGCCGATAGAAGTGAAAACTAATATTAAAATATAAACCGTAAAACTAAGGCATTACAGTTTAATTACGAATGTACTATAATTTATATTTAAGACCTTTTGTCTTCGTAACAACGCATGGTGTCAGTCACGGTTACACATCACTTTTAAATATAAACCTTAAAACAAAGGCAGTAGTTTTTTAGTTTGCAGACGAAAAAAAAAAAAATTTTCTTTTTGGGGGGTAAATAGTAAGTATAAGAATGACTAAAAAAAAAAGAAATAGAATAGAAGAGATATTCGGGTTCAGAATGCAGAGTGCAGAGGTCAGAGTTCAGAGTGCAGAGTTCAGAGTTCAGAGTGCAGAGTTCAGAGTGCATAGTTAAGAGTGCAGAGGTCAGAGTTCAGAGTGCATAGTTCAGAGTTCAGAGTACAGAGTGCAGAGTTCAGAGTGAAGAGTTCAGAGTGCAGAGTTTAGAGTTCAGAGTGCAGAGTTCAGAATGGGGAGTTCAGACTTCAGAGTGCAGAGTTCAGAGTGCAGAGGTCAGAGTTCAGAGTGCAGAGTTCAGAGTGCAGAGTTTAGAGTTCAGAGTGCAGAGTTCAGAGTGCAGAGTTCAGAGTATAGAGTTCAGAGTTCAGAGTGCAGAGTTCAGAGTTCAGAATGGAGAGTTCAGACTTCAGAGTGCAGAGTTCAGAGTGCAGAGGTCAGAGTTCAGAGTGCAGAGTTTAGAGTTCAGAGTGCAGAGTTCAGAGTGCATAGTTCAGAGTGCAGAGTTCAGAGTGCAGAGTTCAGAGTGCAGAGTTTAGAGTTCAGAGTGCAGAGTTCAGAGTTCAGAGTATAGAGTTCAGAGTTCAGAGTTCGGAGTGCAGGGTTCAGAGTTCAGAGTGCAGAGTTCAGAGTTCAGAGTGCTGAGTGAAATGTCTCAAACAGGCAGTCACAGTTAAGTTGATAATTGACAATCTTTCACATAAAACTCAGTTATTGTTCCCTTGAGCCACGCGAGCGAAGCGCGAAGCGAAGGGTAATAGCTAGTAATAATAATAAACCATAATACAAGTCCTAAAGCGGACGTGAGAAGCGTCCGGCAATATTCAATTCAACAAAAGTTTAAACGATTTCATAACTTTTTAATATTCCTGAACTTTCAAAAGCCGGTCAAAAAACTTTCATAGGTCATCATATGAAATGCTTATATTATGTGGTCTCATTTTTTTCGGTAGCTACAGTTACAGTATTGCCGCAATAAATCAATGTTTTCACATAAAACCACACTAGAAAAGGTAACAGAAATAGTCTAGCCCGCAACTTTGCTCTCAAACCATCAATTAGATACTTAAATTATTTATTGTGGCCAATGATATTTTTAAATAGAACATCTATCATTGATTGAGACTAATTATAGTTTAAGTTCAGAGAGACACAATCTCTGTACTTAAACTAAAATGACAGCACAATTTTTTTTAAGCTAACAGTATTTCTATGCCTTTTGTAATATTCCAGGCCAAAAGGAGAGCATAGATTTAGTCCAGTCAATTTAGTTTAATTCTGTGGTTTAGGTTAGAGATCTTGTACAAAACAATTAGCTATAACTTTTTAGCTCTTGTTTTTTTTGTCTTATCGTTGTTTTAGTATGGTTTACAAATATTAAGTTAGGTATGCCTAAGCATACCCAACTCAGTCAATTTAGAATTTTTACTAATAAAAATTTATTTTTATGGATTACTGCTAAACTAACTGAGGAAATCAGCTGGAGTACCCAGTAGATTCTCGATCTACTCCACAACACTTAAGTACTTCGAGGGTACAGGTAATGAAGATTAGCCATGTTTAACATTGGTGATATAATTAAAAAATTAAAACCGGCCAAGTGCGAGTCGGACTCGCGCACCGAGGGTTCCGTACAAACCTGTAGTAAGTTTTAAATTATTTAAAAAAAACTACTTACTAGATCTCGTTCAAACCAATTTTCGGTGGAAGTTTGCATGGTAATGTACATCATATATTTTTTTAGTTTTATCCTTCACTTATTTTAGAAGTTACAGGGGGGGGGGGGCACACATTTTACCACTTTGGAAGTGTCTCTCGCGCAAACTATTCAGTTTAGAAAAAAATGATATTAAAAACCTCAATATCATTTTTGAAGACCTATCCATAGATACCACACGCCCACACGTATGGGTTTGATAAAAAAAAAATTTGAGTATTTTTGTGTGAAAATCTTAATGCGGTTTACAGGATACATCTACTTACCAAGTTTCAACAGTATAAGTAAAGTGGCTGTGACATACAGCCAGACATGACGAATCCATAAGGATTCCGTTTTTGCCATTTGGCTACGGAACCCTAAAAATAGTACCAATACTTGAACTATTCTCTCTAGATCATATCACAAGCCAAACAGCCGGCTAAACCAATAATAATGAGCTTACAAGATATCTTACAGAAGCTAACAGACCATTAGGTCCATGGACCTCAGAATATAATATCCTTGCTCCTTTATCTCTTCGTTCAGTATGTTCGATGAAATAACTAAGGTTATGACGCTATTAGCAATGTAATAGTATTGGAAATTAGGAGCTAGGGTCTTAGCAATATTTTTTTATTACTACTTAAAATCGTACTACAAATAAATACGACGCTGGTATTTCTTCGTAGTATCTTCAGCATCATAGGAAGTCATATTTAATTGCTTAGACAAGTTACAAGTGCATGCCTCAGGATCGAACCCCTAACAATACGACCAGGAAGTCGAACGTTTAAGCCACGAGGCTATCACCGCTCTAACTAATCCATATCTATACTAATATTATAAATGCGAAAGTGTGTCTGTCTGTCTGCTACGCTTTCCCGGCCCATCTTTTGAACCGATTTTGCTGAAATTTGGTATAGAGTTAGGTTATATCCCGGGGAAGGACATAGGCTTTTTATCCCGGAAAATTAAAGAGTTCCCGCGTGGAATAAGTTTTTTAAATTCCCAGGGCAACTTCTTGATTTTCCGAGATAAAGAGTAGCATAATAAGTCACTCTCCAGTTCCTCGAAATATAAACCCATATAAAAATCATGGCCGATCCGTTGCTTTGTTGCGGCGTGATTGAACACACTTACGCATTTATAATATTAAGTATGGTATGATAAAGTTTTATATTACTACTAGAGGACGCCCGCGACTTCGTTCGCGTGGCATAAGTTTTTTAATTCCCACAGGCACTCCTTCATTTCCGGGATAAAAAGAAGCCTATGTCACTCTCCAGATCCTCACCTATACCTACCCATGCAAAAAATCACATCGATCCGTGCTCTGTTGCGGCGTGATTGAAGGACAAACTCTCTATTTAACGTCCTTGAGGATAGAAATGTCCAAACTGTGGAATACGTATTTCATAATTTTAAATCGGAAGCCCAAATACCAAGTTTCATGGCTTTAGCTTGAGAAATGAAGGACTTTCATATAAACTTTAAACCCCTATTTTACCCCTTTGGGGGTGGAATTTTGAAAAACTGTGAAACACGTATTTCTTTATTTTTAAATGGTAGCCCATTTACCAAGTTTCATGGATATAACTTGAGAAATGACGGACTTTCATACAAACTTTAACCCCTTATTTCACCCCCGTAGGGGTGGAATTTCGAGAAATCCTTTCTTAGTGAGCGCCTACGTCACAAAAGGAACCTACTTTCAAAATTTCAAGTTTCTAACCCCAGCGGTTTAGGCTGTGCGTTGATATATAAGTCAGTCAGTCAGTCAGTCAGTCAGTCAGGACTTTGAATTTTATATATATAGATTATAGAGTGAACTTGAATCTTCAATGTTTATTTAGGTACTTGAGGAGTCGCTAGAGCTCCCAACTTCCTCGGTACAATGCAGAACTTTGATGAATTTAATGAGACGACGGCTCCGTAAGCAGCTTTAGAGCAATTCAATCCTCCTAAAGTTTCCGTCTCAGAATGTAACAAGAATAATATTAATTTTGCATAATTATAACATTCAATTTCGAAATATGTTTATTCAAATAAGACTTAGGTACGTTCTTTAGAATCGTAAAGCCAAAAGGGTCTTTAGTAAAAATAGTTATTACGTACTAGCTAATGCCCGCGACTTCGTCTGCGTGGATTGAGGTTTTGTTGCTCCCCGCGGGAACTCTTTAACTTTCCGGGATAATAAGTAGCCTATGTGTTATTCCTGACTATAATCTATATCTGTACCAAATTTCATCCAGATCCGTTCAGCCGTTCTGACGTGATTGAGTAACAAACATCACTCCATCTATCCACCCAAACTTTCACATTTATAATATTATAGTATAGTTAATTAGTATAGACCTACCCGCGACTTCGACGGCGTTGATTTATTTTTTCGAAAAATCCCATTGGGACCATTTGACCATCCATCCATTGAACCATTGAAAGTTCAACTTTGAAGAAAGCGTTATAGAAAGACAGACAGACGGACTGACAGACTTTTGCATTAATAATATTAGTATGAAGTATTATAGTATTTTAAGAAGTAGGAAGGATTTAGAAATAAAAGCCCCATTAATAAAACTAAACGAAAATTGGTTCATCCGTTTGGGAGCTACGATACCACAGACAGAGACACAGACATCTTCAAACGGCTGAACAGATTTTCATGAAACATGGCTAAGAACACTCGGGATAAAATTATCTATGACACAAAAAAAACTAAACGAAAATCGGTTCATCCGTTTGGGTGCTACGATACCACAGACAGATACACAGACAGACACGTTAAACTTATACACCCCTCTCTTTTTGCGTCAGGGGTTAAAAACATAAAGCTAATGGCTTCGTCCGTTGCGCTTAACCCTTATAACCCGATTTGGTATAATCTCCTTTAGTATTCTTTTTTTCTGTTTAATCTATGCAAATCAGTGGGCGGCAGATTCTACTTAGAAAAACAAATTTAGAACGGAGTAGATTAATGGCCTTAAATCAATAATGTTTTTTTTATTGCGAGATAGGCTTGCTACAATCATGCATAATGCAAAGCAATGATGAGGTCTGTGGCAGGAAATACGTGCGCTGGGGATAAATTTAATTTTAGCAACAAGGGCATTAGTTTTTTGAAATTTATTCGCAGTCATAAATTATTAAATATTTCATCGCCGTTTTCTTGACAGTTGACACATACGCGTGACGACTCTGTTTTTCCCTCTGGGCCCTCCATTTTTTACCTAGAACATCATTTCATTTCATCAATGCTCTGGGTCCACATTTCAATCGCCCGGAAAAAATATCTTCAGTTCAAAAAAGAGTGATTCATAAATCTAAGTTTTTGCTGTCATAAAGCAAGAACAATCGCAAAAGTTTCATCAGAAAATTTAACGGCGTTAGGCAATTTTGACGTCCATTAGTTCGATCGGTGGGCAGTGAAACGGCAAAAAGAGATTAAGCCTTGCACAGTCATCGCTTTTTCTTTCAGCTTTTACGTTTTCCGCAGCCAATAATTAAATATAGCTCTTTGTGACTTCTTTTGGTCTTTTTCGTCAGCTACATTTTAAATTGAACAGCTTAATTGCAGAGCTTTCTTTCCTTCCTTTTAAAGCGTTGATAAATATTAATTAATAATAATGAATTTGTCTATTTACATTCATAACCGAGGGTTCCGCCTCTAAAATTAAACTACGTCATGATACTTCATTTTCCACAAGAAATAATATGATTAATAATCTCCATTTCTCACGCCTTATATAAAAAATTGTGTTTGTCAGCTCCGACGCACGACTGGAGGTTACTCTTTATGAACGATTATAAAATATACAGGGTTAATTGTAATTTACCAACAACCTCTGAGATATAACTTCTACACATGATACTGAACAACATTTGTTCAACGACTTTTCACATAACTCAATAAATTAACCAAAAAAAAAATTCTAAGTTTTTGTTGAAAAGTCTGTCAGTTTTTTAACTCTATGGTCAATTTATGTAATGCCTTTTCCACACCTGCGTGATGAAGCGTCGACTACTAACCGCGCAACAATTAACGTCCGAAGTTATCACTTCTCTGTCGTATTTACAAATGCTTTGGACGTAAATTACTAACATCGGGCTGAGCTATCGTCTGCAGGTCAATAATTTCTTCCTACACTAGCGTTTGTCGTGAACCCCAAAAAAACTTCTCGCGGCGACAGACGTAAGTATCGGACAGTCATTAAGTACCTACCATACGCGCACATGATAAGCATGTTGCTTACTTGGCAATTTCCCGCGCTTTTTACGGAAGGGCGAAATTACCACCTATCAATCCCTTATTAGTTTATTCACCTACCTACCTACATTCTTCACACCTAACCTAGCTAGGTACTAGGGCTTCCAATACCGGGATCCCGGTATTGGCCAATACCGGGATCCCGGACTTTTTTCGCCGGTTTTCAATACCGGTATTGAAATGTCTAATACCGGGATACCGGTATTGGTGACACTATAAACGAAACAGTGACTATTGCATATATTTCTTGGTAGATGCCACTGTTTTTTATTCGGCTAAGTTTAAAACTTGTATGTTATGCATATTAGCTCAAAAAGAGCGCCTTTATTGCTTAAAACCAGTGAAGAAAAGTCGTTTTTGTTTACTCAGAGGAAAAAATTAGTGTTTGAATTTAGATCCCTGTGGCTTGGCATTTCTATTATATTGTCTCTCAAAACGTTCAGAAATCTGATTTATAACTAATGCATATTTTATTATGATATATTATTTTCTTATAAATAATAACTATAATTGAATTTTAGATTAATTTGTGTTTTGACAAAATTATCGATTTCTTCGTCTTCGATCGACTTCTTACAAAAATATCGTTTATTTCTCATTTAGTAGTTCCTCGACAGGTGGGCCTAAAAATGAATATGAGCAAGATAAAGATCATTTATAATGCACACGTTCAGCCCCAACCTGTGTAAGTAGAGAATTCTGCACTCGAAATTCTTGATGAGTACCTACATATACCTAGGACATACAGTCCAGTTAGGCAGGTCCAATTTCGAGAAAGAAGTCAACCGCCGAATCCAACTCGGCTTGGGCAGGGTTCAGGAAACTCCGCGACATCTTCTCGTCCAAAATTCCTCAGTGCCCGAAGACGAAAGTTTTCGAACAGTGCGTGTTGTCAGTGATGACTTACGGCTCCAAAAAATGGTCGCTAACTTTGGGCCTGATAAGGAGGCTCAGGGTCACTCAGCGGGCGATGGAGAGAGCTAGGCTTGGAGTATACCTGCGTGATCAAATCAGAAATGAGGAGATCCGTAGACGAACCAGAGTAACCGACATAGCTCGAAGAGTCCAAGCTTTAAGTGGCAAAGGGCGGGGCACATAGTTGGTAGAACTGATAGGCGTTGGGGTCCCAAAGTGCTTGAATGGCGGCCTCACACCGGGAAGCGCAGTGTTGGACGACCCCCCACTAGGTGGACGGACAATCTCAAGCGTGTAGCTGGGAGCCGCTGGAAACAAGGGGCACAAGACCGTGCTCTGTGGCGATCCATGCAGGAGACCTACGTCCAGGATGTCTATAGGTTGAGATGACGATAGTAGTTTAAATTACAATCTTCGACACTAATTTCACTAATTATTTAAAATTCCCTGCCATATTTATTTAATTTTGTGTGTACGTTGAGAAAGTGCGTCACAAATATACTTTTTATTAAAAGTTCAAAATTCAATGGAGGTTAAAAATATATATTTTCGTAAGAATTCATCCATATTCTGATTGATATGAATAAGAAATTGTTTATTTGATAATAATATAAGTATTACTTAATAAGGTTGTATTTAAAATGATGTGATGGAGTTTCAGAACATTACGTGGTCCGTTATTTTCACCTTATACATACATGAAACAAACGATAGTTTCGTAAGAATTAAGTCAACGCGTAAATAACTATCTCAATACTCAAAACCAATCAATACTTGGTGATTTTTATTAAAGAAAATACAATTTCATAAAATATTGCATGATATAAAATAAAGTGAAGGAGTTACTTAACGTTTCGTGAGACAGTGAAATAGACATACCAATAATTCACAGTGTAATAATCAACCACAGCGTTCTATATCCAAAAAAAATATCGCTGAGTGAAAAAAAACGGCTTTTCTTCACTGAATTTATGCAGAAAAGGCACTTTTTTGAGTTAATTTGGTAAAATTTTTTTTTATGAAAAATCTGTTTTTTATGGGTCCGTTTGCTTCAGAAACGACTAATTTTAAGTTAAAAAACATCTACCACATTTTAAATTTTTTCCAATAAAAAAATCGTTCCGGTATTAATACCGGTATTGAGAAAAACCGGTATTCGAAAGCCCTACTAGGTACCTACAAAACCTTCAACAGTCAACACGAACAGGCTACCTAATGCCTCAGATACCTACCAATCTAACCAACACATAAAATACACACATAACCTGCGTACCTAACATTTAACCTACCTACCTAACGCGTCACCTAACTACCTAGTAAGTACCTATTTAGATTTACCACCTGACTTACCTACAAACCTAACACCTAAGTAGGTAAGTATCTGTTCGAGACTTGAATTTGAGCATCTCTGTATGTGTCGTATTCCTCATTGCTGAGGGTCGTGAACCATTTCCAAAAATCTAAATGCGGCGAGTTCCCAGTTTCCACTTCCAAATAGGTACTTTCCCATACGGCTCAACAAAGTGTACCTACATAGGTAATTACCTACCTAAATAATGCCGATTTATTAGCGATTTTACAGATCAGATGTTAGTGATAAAAATCAGGACTAAGTTTGATTTGCTATCCGAGTAATCGAAGAAACAAAAATAGGTAGGTACTAGGTAGGTCTTTAAACGGACCTTCAAGCCCGGTTTAGTCCTAATCAACGTGACAACCAGCAGAATCAGCTGATATGCGAATTGTTACTTACCTACTATTCAGAATTGAGACTTCAAGCGGTACGCGGCGGCGAGTGACACAAACAAGATCGAATTCAAAGGCCGCCGCGCCGCGCCGTCCGGCCTCTAAAGGTGAACGCACACTTATCCGAGCCGAACGCGTCGAACGAATCGAAGTCAAGGAGGCCTCGCACACTCCGCACCAGGGGGTCTACTCTCTTTCTCTAAAACGAAACTTCGCAAACAAACGAACGAAATTTCGTTAACTCCTCTCCTACATAATATTATCTCTATGCTCCTCTCTATTTCGTTTTCGTACACGCAGACGAAGTACGGACCCATAGAAAATTTTCGTGACCGATTGGATTGAACGATTTTGTGTGGGTCTAATAACCGACTAATTACGTTCGTTTGCGAAGTTTCGTTTGAGAGAAAGAGAGTAGACCCCCAGAAGAATCGACCGCGCCGAAAGAATCGACACAAAACAATGAAGAAATAGTACTCTCGCGTTGCTCTGTCATAGGCAACTGATAGAATGCGAGCGCATCGGTTGAGTCGACCGCATAAACCGCGCCGAGAATCTGATGACGTCATCCGAATTTGTCTAGGATTACTGGGGTTCTTGCAGATCCGGACGATTCGACGCGGAGAAGTATGCGAGGTTTCATGAGATTTCATATACAGAATTCTAAAATTCGTTTAGTTCGACTCGTTCGGCTCGGATAAGTGTGCGTTCACCTTAATGAAAATACGAGAAATGTTTGTTCCGTGCGCAGAAAGTTTGCGCCCGAGTAGTATTGGTAGGTACCTACTTGGAATTTATCATTTCATTGATTCCCGCCGCGGCGCCGCGTAATTTATTCCAATACGTACGTAATGAGAGGCTACTTAACTAGGTATCTACAGTACCTAAATTTAAATTAAACAAAAATGTATCAATTTATTTCATAAAAAGTGAAGTTAGGTATTTAGGTAGTTACTAGTTATGTACCTACTACCTAGTCCTACCTACCTATTAAGAGTTTAAGCTGGGAGTTAAAGTCGTTATTTGGAATGGTCTGATCCCACAATCTGTGCCACAATTCTTCATAATTGTTACGGTAGGTACCTACCTAGTACCTACCTACTTTCCAGGTTTATGAGTTATGCCGTTATAGCCAACAAACAAACGCGTGTAGTAAAACTGATTAGGTACTTACTACTTACCTACTTCTTAAAATAAGACGTGATTAATTTGAATAAAAAATTATTGCGATAAATTATTATACCTATTCATTTTAGAGTTCGATGTATTGAAAAAAAAGGAATCCAGAATCAAATTCAACTTAGTAGGTAGGTACATACAGTCGTTTTTTCCAATGTTAGTTTATGGAAATCGAAACTTAAGATTCACTTGGCTAGTTATTTTTTTTTAATGCAGGCGTACCTACCTATTTAAAAAGTGGAATTAGCAATTATTTAATAAAACATTCTACTTGCTTACCTAAATTAATTATTATTCACTGGCCCAGTAATGTGGTATTTAAAATTCCTGCCCACACATTAACACTAAAACGGTGTTGAAAACTATGCTCTCTAGGTTGGTGGGGGTTTTCGAACGACCATAAATGTTCATTTCTAGTGTTGAAGAGTCCAACTCTACCAAATTATGTAGCTTCATCGGTCCATAAAACTGTGGACCTCTCTGCTAGCAGCCAGTTACAAAAAGCAACCCGCGCTGGTTTATCGGGATCGGTGAGTTCTTAGACCCGATGCAGGTGAAAAGGGTATTTCCCCTCATTGTGGATAACGCTCCAAGCAAAGTACTGCGACACATTAAACCTTCGGGCTGCATCGTTGGTACTTGCTGCTGGAATTTCTTCAAAAAGTTGTATAATGTTTTCCTCTTCACGCACTGTACCTACGCCTCGGTGGCCGACCACGATCCCTAGATCTAGGATGGAATTGTCCGTGATCCCTTAATCGCTGTTTGGCAGCCAGCATCGTTACGCGGCTTGGCCTACCTATTTACGTTAGGGAATCGCCTTGCAAACTCGCGGCAAGCTTCCGAAACGTTATCACCACATATCGCGAGCACTCGAACCATTTCAGTGTATTCGATGTTAGAATATCGATAAGCCATCCTTTAAGCACTAGGCAGTAGGCACAGAACAGAACCTATGCAAACACAGTACCTATGCGAATTGCGAATAACGGCGCGTGCGACCGACTGAAAGCGACTGAATTGACCTGCGCCTTTGACGCGCCGTGCCGCCCACCGCGATTCCCTTTGATAGGTACGCACCGCGTAGAGTTATTAAAATTTTAGAACAGAAAAATAAATATTTTTATTTTTGTAAGAAAATTTTATTTTTTTATTTTTAGGAATTATAAAAAGTCGTGGAACAAAAGTTATTTACTTTGGTGCATAGAACTTGCCTGTAGAAGGTTGTTGGTATTTTACAATTAACCCTGTATAGATTATTTAATGAGAGTAAAATAACGCATTTTTCATATTACTGAAAGCATGCTTGATACATTTATTTATATTAATTATATTCATCAAAATACATTACATAGTCATTGAAACATAAAGAAGTGTTACCATGGAAACATGAAGTCAATAATGTAACGGTTTTGATTTTACTCCCCATAAATTTTCATACAAAATTTATTTATTACAAAATTTTTTAATTTTATAAATTTACGGCTTTAAATGCAAATCGATTCTAAAGGAGGTAAACTCCAATAATATTCTTTTATGTTTTATTTTGTTAAACCTAATACAGCATGTGTGAAATGCTATTAACTTAACATTGAAGCAATAAAATATTTACCTACTCCCAATCATATTTTGAGTTAATTAGCCCATTTTATATTTATCTAAGTTTGCTGCTATTGGCATAACGGAAAAACCGCATCAATATTTTATATAATACTACTCGTAATACAGCCAATCCGATTACAGGCTGATCGGATTTCTGTATATATATAATAATTATTAGATGATATTCTTGCCACAAACATTTTGTATAATGTTATGAGAGTTTCAGTGATTCAGAGGTAAATAATCGTCCCACCATAGCTTCAATTTTACCGCAATCAACCATCGGTGAGCTATTATGTAAAATCTAGTCATTGTTGCAGTATTGTGTGATTTATTGAATTTATGGTATTTTAGCAGCTGCTATAATGGATTTTAGTTAATTACGGAACAGTGTTAACCAATCAAAAGTGTCTTCTTCTTCTTATTTTGTTTTGTGGCTTTTATTACTGCCACACCAGAACAATGCACCAATCAAAGGTGATTGTTATCGTCGCACCGTAGCTGTCATTTTACTGCAATCATCCACCGGCTGTTAATACATTCTCGTGTTTCCGGCGTTCAGGCGCGCACTGTCGTTCGATACTGTCAACAATTTTGGGAACCACTGTAAATATCTATACAGTACGAAAATGATATGGCGCGATTGAAGTATTGTCGAGTAAGATCATACATATTCATGTTAGCTTTTGGATGTTCGCGTCTGGAGGGTTCAGTTCTCCCACAATAAGGCCGACGAAAAGCCAAATATAGCAAAAGCTTCCCAGCTTCATTTTTCAACCCAAATAGTGCGTTTGATTGTTATTGATATAGCACGCTTGCATACGACTTATCATATAGAACGTGCTGAAATATGGATGTTATGCAAGTAAATATTGAAATCAACCTGTCAAAACAGCTTGGTTAAAATTCTTTTTTAATATTACGAGTTTACTTGCTCTTTTAAAAGTAAATATTACTCCCGTTTATTCAACATAATTAAAGAATATTATGTTAAGTGATCACAATTTAAGGAGTGGACTTAACATACATAATCGAGTTCTAAGATCGGATAGGCGGTTGGGTCTGGTGGTGGAACGGTGACCTCGCATGGATGGGGGATGCCATTACATGAGTTGCAAGGAGTTGCTAGATCCAGCTAGAGACCATTGGCGTGCAGTTCATAGAGACACTGAGAGGCATAAAAGCACCACTTACCCAAATGGAAATACAACAATAAATAGGTATTCTGATCAACTAATGCCTACCCCAGCTTCAAACCCTATGCACGCCACTGCTAGAGACAAATCTGCGGCTTGTGGAAGTCCCTACAAAAGACCTATGATCAGCTGCAGTGGACGTCTATTGATGGATGACAACGACAAGGCTTTAAATAAATCTTTAACTTACCAATGGAACCAGAAACAGACATCAAAGTCATTCAATCAGTTTTAAGTTGATGTAAATTTGCTCGTAAAAGTACCTCGAGCTTGCTCTCGCTTTGACCCGATCGATTCACGTTTTTATAACAAAGAGAAAGACCCATTTCTTTTTAGTAATTAGCTTTAGTAATTTCTTTACTTTTTGTAATTGGGATTTTTACTGATTGAGTTGAATCTAATCGTTAGAATTCTTTTGTTCGCGCTGAAACCGAATAATTTTTAGGTCGGTTTTTGCACTAAAATTAAACCATCCTAACTCAGCTTTAGGCATTTGCGACAGGTTGCATTAATCATAACATTTAAACGTCGTTAAATTAAAACCCTGCGTAAGATCATGCAAGGACTTTAGTACAGTATTTATCTCTTTGAGGTAGTTACCTATATTATATTACACGCACAAAAGATTACATTATGTATTAGTTTCAGTTTATCGTATACCTAATATTTTCGATTAGGTTCTTAAATCGAAATCACAATATATTCTAGTACCTAATAGGAATTTACGGTTTGGGCAAAGTGGAGATAGCAAGTAATTTATTTAGAAAGTCGTTTGATCGGCTCGGGAAATAACGAGCGTTTTTACCATTACACGAGCGACAATGATAGTGAGTAATTTTACGACTTACGTACCTAAAAGTAAATTTACTAACCAAATTACTGCCAAATTGTAATTTTATGTTAAGCATAAATGCTAAGGGGGCTTTCGTGAATCGGATCGAATACGGATCTCTCAGAGCATCTGTACGTTTATGGATTTAAGTCCAAAGTTTTGGACTTAAAGCAAGTATAGGCATTTACTAATGCAGATTTAAATCGTAAATAAGTAATGTCTATAAAGTTATCTCCACTCTACTCGACTCTACTATAGATACATCAGGAGAATTTAAAATAGTTCTAATCTTATTTTGCAATATCTAGAAAATGATCTAACTAAATATTTTTATATTTCTTAACAATTTGTTATATTAAGTAGGTAACTAAATTTTAAAAAGATTTTCTTTTTGACAATTGCATAAACAATATAGTGTAAAAGGCTAATTTAGGCGCCTTGTAAATTGCAAATTGTTTGGTGAATTTCTGAGATGTCAACTTCGGCGCAATTTTTTATTACGGTCACGCAAAGAACATCAAATTGAAAAGTTTTGGACAAAGGAAGTTACAGCGAGCGATAAAAGCGATGGAAATGGTAAAATATTTTCAAAATGAAGACAAAGTATTTCGTTATCAAAATTAAGTTTGTGGCATTAAATCCATTTGTGTATACATGATACGTGACGTAGATAATATACTTTTCGGACATGTGGAGCATAAAATGTACCAGTAGCTTTAAAATTTAATAAATAATTTTGATTTGATTTATTTTAATCTCGAAAGAATTTCAATGTATATTTAATAGGTATTTTTAATCCACTACAAATTAGCCTTTGATAACGATCTCACCGGGATCAAATTAAAACCATAATCTTAATCGATTTCTAGACGGCACTGTACCGGAAGTCGGAACGCTATCGCTTGTTGGTACGACTTTACAATCATCTCGATCTTCTAATTATCGAATCTTCCCACCCAATCAAACCCAGTGGGGCACACACTGGGGGTCCAACCCGGGACCTATCACTCGACACTGCGCTCACGCAGTCTCACCACAACGCCACAGAGGTCGTCAATCGGGATGTTGTATAGCATAATTAAGACGTGGGGCTCACACTACTAGATCAAACTGCCTTGTTGGTCTAGCGGTTAGCATGGGCGACCGCGGATCACGAGGTCCTGGGTTCAATTCCCGGTCGGGCATAAAAATTGTTAGGTATTGAGTTTTTCAGTTAAGAAATTCTCAGTGCCAGTGCTAAGAAGTTGGCGGTTAGCCACCCCCGTACCACGGAGCACGTTGAGCCGTCGGCCCCGGTTATTATCACTAACATGATAATAGTCGTTAAAAGCCCGCCAATCCGCATTGGAGCAGCGTGGTGGGTCTATATCTAAGCTCTAATTCCCTCTCTCCTATGAGAGTTGAGGTCTGCACCCAGCCTGTAGGGTAGTGGAAACGAGATATGCTATTAAGAAAATGTTATTAATTATGTACTTAGTTTGTGATAAACCCTGCCACCAGTTCACTTTATTCAGATAATTACGATGAATATCACAAATTAATTAGAAAAAATTAACAGCAAAAAGAAATAAAGCAAACAAAAATAATCAAAAGCTTAAAACACCGTTTTTACCGGTACAATGGTATCCAAGCGACGAACGCCCTAGAGGCCGCCTCGTCTAGAAAAACAATCTGCCAGAAAATATTTTTAATCCGCGTCGAAGCCTTAAGTATCTCTTGAGGGCATCCATTGTTCATCTTAAACTTATTTTAGAAAATAATTTTCTTCCCTCATTCCCAACGTCGTTGCGGCGCAAAATTCAAGGTTTTCTTATTGAAGTGAGATTTGCGATTGATCACGAACATACTCGTACCTTGTAGGTACTCGTATTCATTCAAACATATTATTTGTTTTAAGACTGAAATACCAACATAGATGGCGAAAACACACGACTGAAAGGGCATGACAAAACGTCGCGTCGTGTCGGCCCGACTCGACGATACATGTTTCCTATTCGATGCGAGCGTTTCGCGCTGACGTTTTATCATGCAATGCGTTTTCGCCATAAGATGAATATTTTCACGTGCGTGAAACTCGACAAACTACGCCTCATTAGTAGAGCATTTTGTTAAATTAGGTTGTTTAATGTTATAAAATGTTACTGCTCTTTTCCTATCGGAAATATCGCTTACAATTATTTTAGTGGCATGGTGCAGGCTCTTCTTGCAGGTGCAATGGGCCCTACACCTGGCCTGGCATGGGCCTGGACACAAACCTACCATTTTGGTGACGATAAAATGAAATATCCTACGTGACGAATGCTCTACTTTCTAGCTGTCGACTTCTAAACCATTGATATTTATAGTTTAAAAGTATGTGGTTACGCTCCATAGAATACGTCTTTATTGAAATCAAAATTGTGGTTAAAAACTTCACATTTCTCGTGGCAGTACAGTAAGTGAATTGTTTGTATAGCGACCGAATAATATAAATGTAGCTATTGAAATTTGCCTTATTCAAACATAACCACTCAAGTAGAGATGATTGTGCCGGCACAAAGCGAACAGAAAAGGTTGAAGGACAGAGTTTACTAAAGTTATGACAAAATAACATTTCAAGCAAGCGGTCTAGCTCAACAAAAATTTTCATTATATTCTGAAATATTTAAAGCAGCTATGCAATATACATATTAAAGTCAATGGGTGGGACTCGCTCCGATGCGACACGCTAATCTAGAAAAGTGTAGCAAAACGATAATCATTACCATGAAAAGAAAGAAAATCAATAATGCTAAGAAGAATTATGTTAATTCACATTTTGAAAGCAAAACCCGAAACTTTTATCGCCCTTATTTTTGAAAAAGTAGGTAAAAACCAGCCAAGTGCGAGTCGGACTCGCGCACTGAGGGTTCCGTACAGGTTTGTACGGAACCCTCGGTGCGCGAGTTATAAATTATTAAGTTAAGTTTTAAATTATTAAAAAAAAACTATTTACTAGATCTCGTTCAAACCAATTTTCGGTGGAAGTTTGTATGGTAATGTACATCATATATTTTTTTTTAGTTTTATCATTCTCTTATTTTAGAAGTTACAGGGGGGGGGGACACACATTTTACCACTTTAGAAGTGTCTCTCGCGCAAACTATTCAGTTTAGAAAAAAATGATATTAGAAACCTCAATATCATTTTTGAAGACCTATCCATAGATACCCCACACGTATGGGTTTGATGAAAAAAAATTTTTTGAGTTTCAGTTCTAAGTATGAGGACCCCCAAAATTTATTATTTTTTTTCTAATTTTGTGTGAAAATCTTAATGCGGTTCACAGAATACATCTACTTACCAAGTTTCAACAGTATAGTTCTTATAGTTTCGGAAAAAAGTGGCTGTGACATACGGACGGACAGACAGACAGACAGACAGACAGACAGACAGACATACAGACATGACGAATCTATAAGGGTTCCGTTTTTGCCAAATTTGGCTACGGAACCCTAAAAAGGAAGAATTCATTTACTTAATAACAACATGTACTCCTAGGTATAAACAAAAACAACTAGAGCGTAACTAAACTTTATCCCGGACAAAAGCAGTCGAGATAAAGTGAAGAGTAGTTATAAACTTTTACCTTTGCCGAAGGCTATTCGTTCGAATTGGGAAACTAGCTCGACTTGCTCTTGCGCGGTGTTCGTACTAGTAGTTAGTATAGAAATGTTTTTAACTTAATGTTTTTTATTGTGTGGAACTTAGAATCTAAATATTTTATCAGAAGGTAAATGCTTAGAAAAACCGGAGTGACTGAAATATCAATAAGCCGAGAAACTGAATTCATTATATTTATATTATTTAATTAATTATAAAGTTTAATTAATAATATACTTATATATTAAATTTATATAATATATAAAAGTGGTAAATCCTTGGGGCTATAATGAAATATGATATCTAGCTGAACCGCCCCGACAACACTCGGGTTGGATTTTTCTGAATATTCTTAATGAGGGCACAAAATGCTGTTTTTCTTCGTACGTGGTGAAGGTCTGTGTTATAGAGATAACTTATGTGAAAAATCACAAGTTTTTTATACTATAGATTTAAATTGTTTATAGATTTTTTTAACTGTCATGCGCCTAACAGGCTAGCCCGCTAACATCTTTGACTGCATCATCACTTACCATCAACAGAGATCGCAGTCAAGGGCTAACTTGTAGTGGATATAAAAAAATAATACTCAGCGATTTGAGGTAAGTAGTACATTTTCAGTCAGTTTCTTAATTTATGGATGTAGATAACACTGCGACAATAATATTATTATAATATTTGTAGCTCAGTAAAATTCCATAGCACAACGGGGCGCGAGAATATTACTCCAGTATATCATCACCGTGCCAAGGAACATAAGATAACTAGCAGCATTTTTCATACTTTGTGAGAGGGGACTTTAAAATCTTTTACCCCTTATCTTTCTCTGTAATAATATTATCTTCCTACAGCAAAGATGCATTAACTGGGTCTAACTACGCAAAAATGTGTAAATTTTAGATTACTTATGATAAGTTTTGATACGAGTAACTATTGCATAACTTAGGTGTGTAGTTAGATCACTTTAATATAAAACTCCATCAATATAAAACTTTTAAACTCAAAAGCTCAATATTGAAAACTAAATGATGCCCGCGACTTTGTCCGCGTGTATTAAGATTTCTTGATTCCCGCGGGAACTGATTAATTTTCTGGGATAAAAAGTCTTTGTCCTTCCCCGGTATACAATTTACCCCTGTGCCAAATTTCATCAAAATCGTTTGAGCAGATGGGCCGTGAAAGCGTAGCAGACAGATTGACCAACACACTTTCGCATTTATAATTTGTTGTTAGTAGGCACTTTAGTTGCACAGCTAAAAATATTTCCCCTTATTGGGTGTGGAAAACACATCTACCTACTGCTTACCTACTTGAATCGTGAATGATTGAATACGCACTCTGATCGGCTTACGCGCTAATTAGTGAAAGATCACAGAAGCTGATTAGAGCTGTACCTCGTTATCAACTTCATACAAAGGAGATAAAGAGGAGGCACATGGCGAACTAATTAAGCCTTTGATGTATCTAATAATATATTATCTTCACATTAATGAGACGTCAGAATAATGAGACGTCTGAATGACGTGTATAATACAAGAAGCTGTATATTCATCAAAGAGATTAAATTAGGTATTTAAAATCATCTAAAAGAAGGCCCAGAAGGAACAGAGGCCCTATTGTCTAATGAAATAGTCATTATTGAAATGAATTTGAGAGGTAACGTGTTACTCAAACTGTTTAAGGAATTCATGCTACTTGCATTTCTGCATACTGGCTATATGATAAAGACTTCTCTATACTGATTGATAATAATTTCATAATATACTCTCTTTACCACCAGAACATTGTGTGTCAAAGCTGAAACTATAAATTCTTGTTCTTATTAATAAGCAATTTACGGTTTATGTCTCAGAAGCAGGCACTTACGCTTTTGATGACATGATTTTACGGCCAACATCAATTTTATGGCTAATGTCATAAAATAATATGTTCTACTGTCATGTTTATTTGAGTGGGTAGCTAGTAGGTACCTTTTACAATCTATTTTATAGTACAAGTTTTTTTACAAATCTTATAAGATTACTCTGTATTAATAATTTTCCTCTATATGGACAAAAATCTAAACATGAACAACTCAATACTCAAGTACTACAACAAGAGGTCCTCCGCCTCGTCCGCCTGCTTCCGGCCATATTGAAGTAATTTATTTTGACAAAACTCAATAATAAGACTTGCGTTTGAACTTTTTTCTGTATAATATTATGGTCCATGACCGCTCAGTTTGAGAAATTCCTAAAAAAGTTCTCCGCCAATTGTATTCGCCTTGACCTTTAACTCGATATCGGAATAGAAAACTGCGAATAAAATAAAATAATGTTACCCTCGAGCCTTTTGTTTTATCTGAAGTTGAACATCAATACTCAAAACAAGTACAGACCGTTAATGATCGGTAGATTCTAAAGGGATGAAATGGCTGAATATAAAGATTTTCCTGACGAGTGAAAAGCCGATATCAGCCTGCAGCTAAAATACTTCTTTTCATTGTTCGTTCACTTTTGAAAAAGAAATTACTTCCTCCGCATTATTGTTCTGAGTTGTTCTAGAGAGAGGAAATTGCTTATAAGGAATGGAGTTTTGCATTGTGAATGCGTTTCTGGGATGTACCTACACTTAAGCTTATGCAGTAATATACATATTTTATTCGATTATAGGTATAACTGTGACTCGAAAATAAATTGATCGTGATTTTGTCTTGATATTACTAAAAGATTATTTTTCTTAGATTAAAACTTGAAACATTTTGAAACCATATGAATGTTTCACTAAGGAATGACAGAGTGAATAAAATGAATTCTGATCGAATAGTTGTCAACTAAGTTGTAAGTTGTAACATATTTGAAGTAAGTTCTAACATCGTTGACAACTCTTCGCCAAATCCTCTCTTTCTAGACCCGGGCTGAATCTTGCAAGACTCATTGCAGCTTTTGATATAAATGCTAGGTGGATACTTTGTAGCCTTGCTTTAACATTAATGAACTCAAAAGGCTTGTACTACCATTTGTAAAGTCAACAAAACTGGATCGGTACGACGTTAAATTCGCATTCAGTGAAAATAATAGCTTTTAATCGGATTTATTTTCTTCGTTGTTCCTTTATAAAAGCATAAGAAATAAAGCGAAATTGCCTTAGCTCGAGGTTAAATTACAAAATAGGAAGTCGTTAGCTTCGTGCACGGTGGCATTAAGGTAATGACTCCATCATACTTCGATGAAAATCTGCCACTGTAACAACTGTTGTTAGTTGTTGCTCGGTGGAATTGCAAGTGCCTTAATCGAGGCTTTTAATGAAGTACCTATAATAATGTTTCCAGTACTTAGCTATCCTTATGCGAAAAGTAACTCTTATTAATATTATGTTTTACCTATTAGATACAGCTATTCGGATAACAATTCTTACATACTAATTTATTGTACCATCCAGGTGTATTGTACGGGAGCAGGTGATATGGCTCGACCGTAACAATAGGATGATCATCCTCCGAGCGGGTGTTGTGCTCGGGGACCACTGGTCCGACCGTTCATCTTTGGAGGTCTTTCAGAGAAAACTTCGTAAGCGTGAGTTGGGCTCTACGTGGTCGCATGCATCGTTCTAGTAATGCCATCTATTGGATTATGTGCGGACTGCGAAGACCGCCACAGTATTAATAATAAAAGTGTGATTAATTGTTTTTTTTTTAAATTTAAAAACTTAACATAAAGTTTTTTTTAATATTTGCATGCGTGCAAAGTCGCATGCATACTATAATATCTCATAATGAAACTTAATCCCCAATTTTATAGGATGACTTGCAATGGTCAAACAATACTGTAGCTTCAATAAAAAGTTATTTCCACATTCTCCTTCAATTAGTATAGCACTTACGTATTGTACCTACACATAACTACAGTCATATTTGCGAACATTCCATTCATTTCAGTGACTTGGTTTCATATTATGCAGTCGTTTTTATCCACCCTGAATCCCGCAATACAAAGGCGTGTCAACTCACTATATACTCGTACGAAAAGCATCACGAAATAAGAACAACACTAGAAGAACCAGAAATGAAGCAAGCTGTAAAATTCAAGGCTGAGATTGTTGTATTAAGGTCGGTTGGCCAAAAAAAACCTATTGTTTTACTATACCTACTTTTATTGTTATTTGATATTTATTTTTTGTATATTTATTTTTTAGGTTTTCAAGAATTGGATGTAAGAAATGATGTGTTTACTGTTTACTGAGATATTTGTTTAATGATTTACCTTGCGAAAATAAAAGAAAATACTGCAATACGAGTCAAATAATAAAATAATCTTGAACCTAACCTTAAAGTAAAACATTTATATTCTCTACTTACCACATATTAATTCAAAAAAGAAATTGCATTAAATGAGATTTTTTGGTACCTACCCTAGAGAGGCGATGTCATGTCTAGTTACTTTATGGGTTTAATATTTAGCGCGGATGTGTATGTACGGCGTTATGATGGTCTCATCAAAAGAGCGACACATTGTGGGATGAATAGTTAGTCGTCAGCGAGAGAAACACCCAGACTCCCGCTAAATCTCATGATGCGGCTGTATAATAAGTACGGTCTATAGTTATAACCCTTTGTGTATTACGAAATTATGTAGAGTTATATTAGTACATAAATGAAACCAGATTTAATAATTGTTTTAATAAATCAACAGTGTGAAATTATCGTTACTATAAGGAAAGCAAAATGGAAAATTAAAAATGAAAATACTCTCAGTTGCGGTCTACTTTTAGAAAGAACGAAGAAGTTTTTAGACCAAGTGAATTGAGCTGTATATGAAATAATATCAATATCAATAAATATGATGATAATATTAAGTCAGAGAAAATTTCTTTTGAGGGGATAAATTTATATTCCATATCTTACGAGTTTACTCCTTTACTACCTGAAACCCCTACTTCTTACAAGATGAGTTCCAAAGCAATCACTGAACCCCGAATAATTTGCTTGCGAGGTAGTTGAATTTTACCCATTAGCTATCTATAGCGCAGTGGTACTGCGCCATACATAGGTAATGGGTAAAATTAATGAAATGAAACGCGCCTTCAGCCCATAAAAGGGAAAGGATATTACAAAGCGATTACGTACACGCGTGTTCAATTCAGGTAAGCATGAAATTTGCCGCCCATTCGCTCTTCTACACCATGTATTTCATAACAACTAATGTGGAATTGATTTGAACGACATACCTAATGGAAATAATTCGTTTAAAAATAGCCAACAGTGTTTTGGTTTTTTTAACAGGTAACAATGATGGAAACTCTCTCTAACTCTCTTAGTGAAGAAATTAAAGAAAGACTAAGACCAAAAACACAAGCTGACAAAAAGTCCACGTGTGCAGTTTTATATGGAGCTGAACAGACTAGCGCCATAGGACGAAACCTGTTTCCCATACGACACTGATGTTTTACGCGGACGTTCTTCAAGTCCTTTCCGAAGAGTGTTTTTGCCCTGAAATGTATTAAACTAAGTAATAGGTAGCTTTAATCTAGTTGTTTACCTATCCAGCTAATAGTACGAAATGCTTTGCGTCTTTATTACTGATACGCATTGGTTCTGAAATACCCTTTCAAAATTTGTTTTCTAACTCATGTAAGTAAATGCATCTACTAGGAAAACGCGTACCGTATTAAGGATCACTTACCATCATAAGTGATCCTTAACGGTTGTCAAACGGTGTCCAAAATCAGTGAGCCAAATTTTTTTTTACTATATTTAATCTGTATTCGGTCATAAAACTACGCTCACAATTTTATGTGGTATTAAACCTTTTCAGGACCTGACTAGAAAAGGAAGAGAGCGGAAGCTTAAAGCTCTTAACGGCCGCTTCAGAGGCCTTACTTTGTAACGCCATAGATAACATAATCCAGTAGGATCAGGATAGTTTATAGCTAAAACTGCATTAAAACAGATTAATGCTCTATACCCTTAGTATGAGTATGCACATCTCGTAAATTTTGAAGATTTTCATGAATTGCTGTTTAGCTTTTATTTTATAAAATTAATATTAAATTCCATGTTTTAGGACCATACATTATGTTGAAATGATTTTTACTATCTAAACTATTCGATAGGAAGGTATTCTGTAGACATACGAATAAATTTTACATTAAATTTAGTTTTCACCTTTCATGCTCTAAAAAGACGTCATTATACTCGTAGCTCAGCGTAGGCGGACTAAAGTTAGCATTTAGGGTCTAGGGATTAAAGTAAATTTTTTTTAATAATTGCTGGCGTTATTAAGATATAGGTAGTAAATGGGTAGTAAAAATGTATAGTCTATGGTTAATATCAACAGTCCAAACTAATGTCACAGACACAGTCTAATAAGATACTTTTTTTCCTACCAGTCGTTCAACGATGGCATCTAGACAGAGCAAAGCGGCGGGGTGATAGGGGCGTAACGAATGAAACTAGCGTAATTTTTATAATACAAAATTCTATTACTCTAATGTCTTTGTTTAGAATCTTTTATGCACTACCGTACATCTAGGACTGCTAAAACTGTCATGGTATGATGGGAGCCAGGTCTCACATTTTTGTGAGCGTCGACCCACTGCATGAAATGAATAAATAGTTACGCTATGTTAAGATCCACTCAGAATCTACTTTTTAGGGTTCCGTACCCAAAGGGTAAAAACGGGACCCTATTACTAAGACTCCGCTGTCTGTCTGTCTCCAGGCTGTATCTCATAAACCGTGATAGCTAGAAAGCTGAAATTTTCACAAATGATGTATTTCCGTTGCCGCTATAACAACAAATACTAAAAATTAAAACACGTTTATTGTATGGGGGTCCCCATACAATAAACGTGTTTTTTTCGTATTTTTTTGCTCAATATTAAAAACGGTAACAGGTAGACGGTTCAAATTTTCACAGAATATTAACTTGTATATTACCTTTCAAAATAAATAATTAAATATCAATAAAGTAAATATTAAAGGGGGGCTCCCATACAACAAACGTAATTTTTATTTTTAATACGTCATAAATCGTAAAACTTACTACAGGTTTGTACGGAACCCTCGGTGCGCGAGTCCGACTCGCACTTGGCCGGTTTTTTTATGTTCGATATTTTAAATAATTTGCACGCGATTCTTTGTTGAATGTCAATATGCATCAATGTGCTAATGTTACCCATCGGCACCTACACATACGTGCGTACAGCTCAATGTCTATGGTTCGAAATGTATTTTTTTTTAATCCCTTCTTGATAACAATAAGGAGAAAAATAAAGTTGGTATTGCGGATTGCCGCGAAATCTATAATATTTTTATTGTGATTAATACATTGATTTAAAGGGATGTTTATTTAATCCATTTTGGATTTCGATGCACAATACTTAATACAAGGTGAAGACTATTTTATCATCAAGTGAAAATAAAAATCTTACTCCTACTATTAAAATGTAACAATAGAATGGCAAAAAAAATAATTAAAAATCGTTATTTATTTTATTTTCTCGCAATCGAAGTGAAAAGTAGAGTATTTACCACGGGACAAAATGCTAGAATACTACTCGACACTAAACATATCGTATGAAATAGCTCATTTTAGTCCCTTGATGAACAATCTACTATTTCGTGTAACTATCAAACTCTTACTAGGGGGTACTGTAAGATTAATTATTTGAGATTATTTATAATTAGCAGTTCTACACAACGCTCATTTAATAGCAATAAATAGCTATAAGCTTTAAACTTTAAAATTGCTCCATACTTTTTGTTGCGGCGCGTCGGTTGCGTAGACCCTCGACGACGCCAGGGAACTTGTCCCGCAAAAGTTGACGGAAACGCTCGGGCCACGGAGTGAGCGGGCGGGCAAATATCGGGACCCGTCCGCTGGTACTCGTCGATGTTGCACTGGTAGGCGTCCCGTCCTGTGCACCCCGGTCGTGCACCTCTACCGTGACAGTAGAGTAGTAGTTGTAATATGAAGACTTGAGGTACTAGGTACTAGGAAATAAAAGAGTTATTCTTCGTACTAGTGCTGAGGGTTGACTGACTGCCGTTCGGTCTGTCGGGAATATTTATACCACTCAAATCATGTCAACGGAATATTCCCGAACGCCAATGAGTGCAACCACTCTGAGTCCCTTTATTTCATAAATTTCTAGCAACTCATTAATTTAAAACAAAAGTTGACAAGAACACATAAATTTTACCTACGTCTAAAGCAAACACATAAATTTGACATTATTCTAGTGAGTTCTTAAATCTCGAAAGCTCGTTGAACAAAGACTATTGTTTTTTGTAATTGTTTTTTCTCGCCAGGCGCCTACGGCCTCTTGTAAAAAACCAAACCCGGCGCGACGTCCGTCCCTTGAAATACCCTAAATAAATGCTATACAATTGGTCTTTATCTAGAATGTTCAATTCGAGAAATAATTTTTAAACTAGTCGCCGACAATCTCCCCCTCGTGCGTAGCACCATTCTTCGGACACGGCGATGGTACTAGCACTACTATTCGGGAACTGGGTCGTCGTAGCACGCCTCCTCTCGTTTCTACGTCGGCAACTCGTGTTCTGCCATCAGGGCCTGGATAAATTTTCTGTATTTTTCCTCTTGGCCATGTACATCGTGGAAGAGTGGAGTCCACGATGAGAACGATATCCCCCACTTTCAGGTTCGTTGATTTGGGTCTTCCATCTATTTTGCGCGGTCGCAGGGTAGGTAGGTACTCCCGAATCCATCGCTTCCAGAAGTGCTCGGTTAGCTGCTGTGACCTCTTCCAAGTCTCCCGTCCCACCAAGTCCTTGTCTGTGAAGATTCCGATCTTCGCTGCACCATTAGACTTTCCAATTAAAAAGTGATTCGGAGTTAATGCTTCTTCTTCTGGATTGTCCGCTGCATTCGTTAATGGACGGGAATTGACTATGTGTTCTGCTTCAAGAAGAAGAGTTTGCAGTGTTTCTTCTCGGGGTGTTTTCTCTTTCAGCGTGGCACTTAGCGCGGTCTTGATAGATCGCACTAATCTTTCCCAGGCCCCGCCCATGTTCGGTGCACCTGGTGGTATGAACTTCCATCGCACGCCTAGTTCTTCAGCTTCTGTAACTAGACTTCCATTTTTCATTTCTTCGATGGCTTGTTTCAGCTCTTTGTTTGCTGCGACGAAATTTGTGCCATTGTCACTGTAAATGACCTTTGGCATTCCTCTACGAGCTGCAAATCTTCTTAGGGCCATTATCGTCGAGCTGGTGGTTAAGGATGGAACCAACTCAATGTGCACTGCTCTTGTAGTTAAGCACGTGAAGAGTGCTGCCCATCTCTTTTCATGTCGTCGCCCAACTGTCACCATCATGGGGCCAAAATAATCTACTGCAGTACAAGTGAATGGCGGCGATCCATGCTGAAGTCTCTCTGGTGGCAGATCACCCGTTGGTAATTCTTGAGGCTTCGATCGATACGTCTTACACCACTGGCAGTGATGTAAGGTAGAGCGAACTGCTGATCTTAATCCCAGTATCAAGAAGCGTTGACGCAGTTCGTTCATCACAGTGGCGTGATTACCATGATTGAACTTTCTATGATAATAATCAATTATCAACTTCGTAATTTTGTTCTTGCTGTCCAACACAATGGGTCTTTTGAAGTCCTCTGCCACTCCTTTGATTGCGTTGATTCTGCCTCGCAGACGTAAGAGGCCGTTGTTAACTTCTAAGTCAAGTTTCTTTAACTTACTGCTTTTCGGCAACTGCTTTGTGCGTTCAATGTAGCCAATGTCTTCTTTAAAACTTTCAGCTTGGCTTCTCTTTAGCAGTAATACTTCTGCTTGTTCCAATAGCTCAGCTTCTATGGGCATAAACTGTCTGGTAGGTGTTTTCATTTTGCGTAGATGTTTATTTGGGATTTTCTTTATTTCTGAGCTCTTAGACCTTTTCCAGCAGGGATCTTTCTTCTCAAGACGCCTGGAGCTATTTACTTGTTCTTTCGTCTTGCATAGTGCTATGAACTGCAAAACTCTTGCCATGGTTCTCAATAATCGTGTCCAGCTAGAGAACCTTTCTGGATCTGGTGATGCGTACATGCTGTTGTCATTTACGCTAGCTGTGACGTTTTTCTCTTTCTCTTCTCCTGATTTTTCTCTTTTGAAAGTTCTCTTTTCAGGCCAGAACCTTTCCTCTTGTTTCAAAAAGTCAGGGCCAGTGAACCACCGATGACTCTTTGAAAAGTTTTCAGGTACGTCACGCGTTCCATCATCCGCTGGATTGTTTGCAGTGGAAACCCATCTCCATTCATTTGGGTGCGTTACATCTTCAATTTCTGCTAGTCTATGCGCCACAAATGTTTTGAAATTTCTGGGATCTGACTTGATCCATGACAAGACAACACTAGAATCTGTCCAGTACGTCTTTTTCTTGATAGTCAGATCTAGTTCTCGTGTAAGTGATTCAGCCAGTCGACTTCCCAGCAGCGCAGCTTGCAACTCCAATCGTGGTATGGAGACGGGTTTCAGTGGCGTTACTCTAGCTTTGCCAGCAATAAGGTTGACGTGGAATGAACCATCTTCATTCTCCGTGCGCCAGTATGCAGCAGCCGCGTACGCTGTTTCGCTTGCATCAGTGAAGATGTGGAGCTCCCCCTCAGTGCTATGTGGAGCGATGCATCTTGGGACATGGAGGTCTTTCAATAATTCCAAGTTCTTCACGTATGACTTCCATGTTTCTTGATCTTGTTCTTCGATTTGCTCATCCCAACCAATTCCGCTTCTCCAAATGTTTTGAAGTAGCTTTTTTCCTTGTATTAGGACTGGAGATGCCAGCCCTAAGGGGTCGAAAGTGCTCATAACTGCACTGGTGACTTCTCTCTTCGTTGGGATTCTTTTTTCTTGGAGCACTTCTTGGGGCGTCTTCCGCAGATTAGTACGAAACCCAATGCTGTCTTCTTTCGTGAACCAACGTAAGCCTAGGGTTTTCTCTTCTTTTTCTCCAAGCTCTATTTCGGTTTTCTCGATACATTCTTGTGTGATTTGCTGAAGAAGATTAGGACGATTTGATGCCCACCCTCTTAATTCAAATCCTGCTTTTCTATGGATGAGATCAATTTCTTGAGAAACTTTCACAAGCGCTTCTTCTGAGTGAAAGCTGTGAAGATAATCGTCCATGTAATGATTACGTTCTATAGCCTTCGCTGCTTCTGGATGAAGTTCTTTGAAGTCTTCGGCGTTTCTGTTCTTCACAAATATCGCAATGCTTGGAGACGAAGTAGCTCCAAATATGACAGTGTTCATCCTATACTCTTTCGGTGGAGTATCTCGACGACCTTCGCGCCATAGAAATCTCAAACTGTCCCTGTCTTCAGTTCTTATCTTTATCTGCAGGAACATTTCTTTAATGTCAGCTGCCACTGCCGTTGGGCCTTGACGGAATCTTGCTAACACCCCAAAGAGAGATTGCAGTAGATCTGGTCCTGGTAAAAGAGCGTCGTTCAAACTTCTTCCATAAGACTTAGCTGCAGCATCAAAGACGATTCTGACTTTCTTCTTTAATGGATGTACGACAGAGAAATGAGGAAGGTACCATTTTCTTTTCGAGTCTTGATTATCTGGTGCCTCTTCTGCATAGTTTTCATCAAGCAGGTGTTGGATTTGCTTGATATATTCATCTCTTAAGTGAATGTCTTTATCCATTTTCCTCTCGATGCTGAACAGTCTTCTCTCTGCTGATTTGTAGCTTTCAGGCATATGATCATCTTCATTTTTCCACAGTAATCCAACTTCAAAGCGTCCATCTTCTCGCCTTCGACAGGTTTTCTCCAGTATGGCGAGAGCTCTTCCCTCTGAATCCGTCGTCGGTCTTCTTGGTTGCACTCCCAAGGATTCTATGGCAAAGTGTTCTTTTATAGTGTTGTGCATTTCGTTTTCAACCGTGTTCATGTGCAAACACTTATTCAAGAAGTGCACCGGCTTTCCACTTGTATTATCGAAGCCATGAAGAACCCAGCCGAGTTCTGTCAATGAGGCCACTGGTTGACCGGGTTTTCCTCTCTTTATTTCTTGAGATACAATCAGCTCCCAGTTGTCTTGTCCTATGAGCAGCCGAGGAGGCTCAAACTCATAATAAAGAATGGTTGCCATTTCTTTAAGGTGAGAACATTTTTCAATTCTTTCCTTATCTAGGAACTGTGGAGCGAGATTCAGTTCATCGATGGTGCGAACCCGATCAAGGTTTTTCTTTTCTTTTTGATGGACTCCTCGTATTATTATGCTGAGTCTTTCAGAGTCCTTCTTACGTATCAATTTTCCTCCCACTGTTTCTAGCACTAATTCTTCTTCAGTTCCCTTTGCTCCAATATTCTTAGCTATTTCAGAGTCAAGAAGAGAGACCGTTGATCCTTCATCCAGAAGTGCTAGTATCTTTTGGGATCCTTTCGGTCCGAACACTTCTACTGGAACCATCTTCAGATAAGCTCTGGTTGTTCTTACTGCATGGACTGGCAACGTCATGCTCGCTGTCATTGCCTGCTCAGCATTTTCTCTCTCAAATTCATGTGCTGAATTTGTAGCTTCGCTGGTCTGGTCTTGGCTTCTTTTCTCGGAGTGAAGCAGGGAATGGTGCAATCCTTTACAGGTCTTGCAAGGAGGTTTCTTACACGCTATTTTCCTGTGCCTTCCCTTCAGACACTTGAAACAAATGTGTTGTTTCACTACTAGCGCCCATCTGTCATCAACAGACATCTTGAGGAAGCGTTGGCATTCTGACAGGTAATGATCGCCTTGACAGTTTGCACATTTCCATTTCCTTTCTTGTTTCACCTCTTTCTTCGTTGAGTGAGGTTCATCTTCTTCTTCCTCTATGACTGTGTGAGTGGCTTCACGTCCACGTGTCTGTTTCTTCTTATCTGACGGTGCGTAAGCTCCACACGTGTCTGCTTGCTTATTCAGGAATTCTGCCATCAACACAAGATCAGCTGGTTCTTTATCTTCATGTGCATTTGCGTAGTCGTACCAGCGGAACTTCAAGTACGTTGGTAACTTCTCAACTATTTCTCTCACCATGACTGGTGAGCACAAGTACTGAGGTTTCTGAAGACCTTGAATAGCTGAGATACAGTTATGTATGTCGCTGGCAAAGGCACAAATATCTTTAGGAGTTGCTGCAATCTTGGGTAGGGCCTTAATTCTGTCTAATTCTTCCATCACGAGGGAATCTGGTCTTCCATAGCGGCGCTGAAGAGCTTTCATGACTTGGTCTGGAGAGGCGTCTGAGTACAAAAGGCTCTTGAAGGTATTTCTCGCCGCTCCTTTTATGGCTTTTCGAAGTCTTGCCATATTCTGCGCAGCTGTGTAAGATTTCGATGTGTCATCATAGACAACTCTGAAGGCTACCCATTCTGAGCTGGTCCCGTCGAAGTAGGGCAGATCATGATAAGCTTGGTGATTCGATGGTAGTTGAACACCAGTTGTCGTGTGGCTGTCAAATGCATGTCGTATAGCACCTGCTAGCGTCTGGATCGTCGACATCATAGGCTCTTCTGTCTTCACGATCCCTTGGTTTTCTTCAAGTTCTTTTTCTGGAATGATATTATCTTTCATATCATCCAAAGGGGACGTCTGGATCCAATTCTGAACATGTGATGTTCTGTCTTCTTGTTCGTTTTCCAGATCGTCTTCTGAAGCTGAATCTTCAATTCTTTGTTTCTCGAGGCTGATTCGGGCCAGATTAGCTTCTGCTTCAATGCGCTGTAGCTCTAATCGAGCTAGCTTTTCCTTTATTTCTAAGTCGCGCAGCCTGGCAGCAGACCTCGTAGTTCGAACTGATTTGACTGATGCACGAGTAGAACCCCCTGGTATTAGAGTCGCCAGAGAACTATTCCGGTTCTTCTGCTCAGCCATCTTCAATGGATTGAGTCGATCACCCATTTCTATCGACCTCGTCTTCGTCTCGGTGGTTCCTGGAGAATCTGTCATTGAAGTCTTCGAAGAAATATTCGATGCTGTAGCTTCCGAGTTCATTTCTGAGATGGACCCCTCTGATCTGGTTCGCTCGCTCAACTGTTCAGTGTGCTGCGATGCACTTGAGCTTGCGCCTTGGGGCACACCTTTTTCCTTCTGGGACCTGGTTAGAGGCATCTCTCTAAGTCCCTGTTCGTAGCTTCAGCTTTCAGAATTCTTCAATAGTTCCAGAAATCCGCATCCGGGATCCGGCTCGAAGGACCATCTGTTGCGGCGCGTCGGTTGCGTAGACCCTCGACGACGCCAGGGAACTTGTCCCGCAAAAGTTGACGGAAACGCTCGGGCCACGGAGTGAGCGGGCGGGCAAATATCGGGACCCGTCCGCTGGTACTCGTCGATGTTGCACTGGTAGGCGTCCCGTCCTGTGCACCCCGGTCGTGCACCTCTACCGTGACAGTAGAGTAGTAGTTGTAATATGAAGACTTGAGGTACTAGGTACTAGGAAATAAAAGAGTTATTCTTCGTACTAGTGCTGAGGGTTGACTGACTGCCGTTCGGTCTGTCGGGAATATTTATACCACTCAAATCATGTCAACGGAATATTCCCGAACGCCAATGAGTGCAACCACTCTGAGTCCCTTTATTTCATAAATTTCTAGCAACTCATTAATTTAAAACAAAAGTTGACAAGAACACATAAATTTTACCTACGTCTAAAGCAAACACATAAATTTGACATTATTCTAGTGAGTTCTTAAATCTCGAAAGCTCGTTGAACAAAGACTATTGTTTTTTGTAATTGTTTTTTGTCGCCAGGCGCCTACGGCCTCTTGTAAAAAACCAAACCCGGCGCGACGTCCGTCCCTTGAAATACCCTAAATAAATGCTATACAATTGGTCTTTATCTAGAATGTTCAATTCGAGAAATAATTTTTAAACTAGTCGCCGACACTTTTTGTCTAAAATTAAAATAAGATTTAATATAATATAACAAGTAGCAGTAATATGTATATAATAAGTAGCAGTAAAAAGTGCTTCGAAAATACCAAAAGATATCTCTACATAACAACTAGAAATATAATATTAGCTTACATTAAATAAAATACTACTTAGCAAGAACATAAAATTAACAATCAATCTAAAGTCTTCAATATTCAACATTAACGGAGTACTGAAATGTTTTATTTTATTACTTTACTATTCCAGAATACCTATTTGCGGTGGATTATAACGCCCACCATATCCATTAGTGCTATTAACAATCAATCTAAAGTCTTCAATATTCAACATTAACGGAGTACTGAGATGTTTTATTTTATTACCTTACTGTTCCAGAATACCTATTTGCGGTGGATTATAACGCCCGCCATATCCATTAGTGCTACAATAGCAGCCGAAAATCTACGCTCGTGTATTTCGTTTAACATCTGTCTTCACCATCAGGTAACACATACTTTAAATTAAAATTAGGATATTATTTATAATATTTTTATTTTATGTATACCGATCGTAGTAAACATGATGGGAGAGATTGCAGTTTAAAATGTAAAGGCGCTTTATGGCGCTTTGCCTTTACATTTTAAACTCTAATAATATAAAGGCGTTTAAGTATAATATTGGAAATGTAGATTTGAGTAAGAGCGAAAACGCACTAGGGACAAAAACAATTAATTTTCTGTCGGCGTTATTCACTTTTATAAAGAACTAGCTGATTCCCGCGACTTCTTCCGCGTAGAATAAGTTTCTGAATTCCCACAGGAAATCCTTAATTTTCCGGGATAAAAGTAGACTATGTCACTTTCCAGGTACTCAACTATACATGGGTTTAAATGAGTACCTGGAAAGTAGTAGTATATAAAAAAGATCCGTTGCTTTGTTGTGGCGTGATTGAAGGACCAACCAACAAACAAACACACTTTCGCATTTATAATATTAGTATGACTATCTGCTGGTGCCCTAAGTTTATTTTCATTCCCGAGGGAACTCCTTAATTATCATCCCGTCGAGCTATCGTGAAGTTGGCATAACCTATTGGATTTATTATATTTTTATGCACCAGGGTAGTTAATTTTTTACTAAAATGATAAGCATTTCAGTTTTAAACTTCGGATCCAGGGTTGTAATTTTTCGCTTGTGCAGTAGTTTGAAGTACTTGACATTAACCTCGCTCCGTATCCATAAGCACGATAATGGCTTACGATGTGCACTCATGTCATTCACCTGTCTACAACCATTTAGTTCTCCTGACGAGGGTATATAATTGATTGGGGAAGTGAGTGCCTACGATTGTTTCTAAATTAGTCTTTTAGTATAGGGCTGGCAGCTACTATTGTGGTAATTTCGGGTTTATCAATTAACTGTCGCGTACCTATAGTAGAAATCGCCACGTGTTCTTTGTTTTAAAGTTCATTCAATCGATTGTTTTGCAGCACAATCGTTTGATCGTGTGATCCTCTTTCCCATGTAAGTAATTTTGGGAATTTGGAAAAAAAACTAGCTGATAGCCCGGGATAAAAAGTAGTGTGCTATTTCAGACTATAATCCTTCTCTATTCCGAATTTCATCCAGATCCGTTTACCGTTCAGGCGTAATTGAGTAACAAACATCTATCAATCGATCTATCCATACATACATCTACCTGACCATCCATCCCAACTTTCACATTTATAATTTTAGTAAGTAAGTATATAGAATACTGTACAAGTATAGATTATAGAATTATCACAATGATGTAAAAATAGTATTACAACATTTTGCTTCTTGAAAGTGTTGAGTTTCTAGCCAGTTCTTCTTAGAAGATCCTTTTTTCTGTAGCTAGTCTTGACATAATATAAGAGCTATAACTCACAAGTTAGCCAATAGCAAATATTATAAACATTTTTAGCTAGGTATAAGCATCCTTAATATAATAAACATTTTTTAGCCAGGTCATTACATCCTTTTATGAGTAAGTTTACTTCCTTAATGAAACTTGCACTCATCATCAAATCAAAGTTTCTCTTACTGTGAAAGTAAAGTAAAATGATACTCGTTTTATCAAGAGGTCACGTATCCACTTCCTATATCCTTAGGAAGTGGAATGAAGTGAAGTATTGACTAGTTAATTCCAGGGTCACGGTCTGACTCAAAACGGAAATTAGACTTTTAAACATCAAAACGAGTTGGTGTTAGTTGAGATAAATCTCCTCCAAACAACATCCTCTACAAAGATATCGCACATTTCTTTATAAAAATCACTTGAACCTATTACAGTTTCATTATTTCGGCGTTTGCAGCAAATATTTCCCACAATAACGTCAAACTTCTTCGAACTAGATCCGCCTCTTAAAAATTAATGTCCCGAGCGAACAAGGGATAACATTGCTTCCTGCGGAACCTGGCACCGATCCAGGCTTACGTCCCGGTCACAGCGTTGCTTGAAATAGTCTTATGACACTCGGAAAATGTGTTCTTTTTTAGTCTTTTATACTTTAGGCTTCGATCGCATGATCTACTTATTATTGGGCTTTATTGAAAAATCCTAAATCAAGATTTTTTGAATTAATATACTTGTTCAGCTCATGTAATAACAATTAAATAATAATATACTAGATAATGTCCGCAACTTCATCCACCTGGATTTATGGACCTATTAAATTTTCTAGGATAACTTAGTATCTTATGTCCGTCTCAGGGATGCCCGCTATCTCCGTTCTAAAATTCGTCTTAATCAGTCAGACAGACAGAAGGACAAAGTTTTGTATTTATAGCATTTGTATGTAATTTGTAATATTTGGCGTCTCCTTTTGACCCTATCGGCACTATAATAATTTAATTCTCATAATTCCATTGTGCACTCCCTACAACCCAAAACATATTTTGAGTACCCATCTAACATTCATATTATCATCTTATGTAGGATAGATGAATAATTGTTATTCCCTGTTTGTGTGTTACTTCGTACTCTATACATATTCATACGCCCTATGGCTTATCCTAGATAAACGGACATGAGTTGCTCATCTGTTATCTGACGAAGTGATCGTCTTATAGACAACTGATGTAATATTCATGGGCGGGGACGCGGTGGCTTGTTTAATGTAATCGAACTACCTACTTAGATTTCGTAACAAAAATACAAGAGACATATCATACCACCACTACAGCCCATTAACGCCCGACTGCTGGGCATAGGCCTCCACTCTCGTAGGAGAGAGGGAATTAGAGCTTAGCTCCACCACACTGCTCCAATGCGGGTCGGCGGGCTTTAACGACTATTGTCATATTAGTGACAATAACCGGGACCGACGGCTTAACGTGCACTCCGAGGCAAGGGGGTGAAATACCGCCAACTTCCTAACTCCGGGCTAGTAGTGCTAGTACTGAGAATTTCTTCCCAGAAAAATCCAATACTTGTTATGGCCCGATCTGGGACTCGAACCCGGGACCTCGCCGGCTGCAGACGAACATGCTAACCACTAGAGTTAGACCAACGAGTCAGTTAAGTAAGAAATACTGTAATGGTGAGTCGTCCGTAAATATTTCAGGCATACCTGCAAATTCTGAACTGACATGGGTCCGAATGGTCCCTACCCTACCTTGAAGTTGGAGGTCGAATATTTCATATTTCCCGACCCTTATTACAAGTCTAAACCACACTGAGAAATGAATTTCCTCCGCAAGCGTCATAACTCTCACTTTTGTAGTAATTTCATCAGAGTTTCCCAGTCCAAACATATAAGGCTCATGGAGAAATGCGGCAATGCGTCTTTAAGAAAATGTATTGTTGCGAATGCACTTGTTGTATGAGTTGCATACCTAAAATATCGGCTAGCGACAATTATGGTGTGACTATGTCCGTCCGGTCACATTTAGTTTCATACAAATACTAAGTATGTGATACCCGCATGGTTTAAGATTTTTTTGATTCCCGCGCGAACTGTTTAATTTTCCGGGATGAAAATTAGCCTATGTCCTTCCCCGGGATACAAACTATTCCCATACCAAATTTCATATAAATCGGCTGAATAGATGGGCCGTGAAAGCGTAGCAGACAGACAGACACACTTTTACATTTATAATATTAGTTTGGATTCTAAACTACACACAGATAACTAAATCGTATTTTTTTAATATGCGTTGCTATCTTCAACTCTGGCGCAAATTGCTTTGAGCCTAAGACCTGACGTATGCGTTGTAATAAAAAAGAAACGACCAAAAAACAGATAACAACAGGAAACACCTATATTATCAGGAGTTCAATGTTTATGGTTCTGCATATAGGACATACGAACTCCGTTGCCAATATTTTTTTTAAATAAAATTGAGAGTTGGGATGGCTACGCTATGTTATGTACCTAACGTAAGCGGGTGTAGTTCGATATATCCCTATTATGTAACTAATCAAAGTGACTGTAACCTAACCAAACGAAAGTGTGTGAACCTATAGTCCGCGCGCGAGTTGAATGCAGAGCAAATGTATGAACTGAACTACTTCTTAGTACTCTTACTTCTACTTACTTACTTCTCTTACTTAGTTCTCTTACCTCTACTTCTTACTTCTACTTAGGTACAGTTCATTTATACTGAATGTATAAATGAGCTGTACCTAATGTAACCCCACCCACAGCACCAAAGCCATAGACTTTATGCTAAAACACACTACTGATGGGCTATGACAAATAGTCAGTCAGTGTTTAAGTCTTAAGAAATAATTTTCAGAAATTAATAATATAAAAATATGTAATAATAATTTAATTATTCCTCAAATTACATTGGAGCCTTAAAAACTATAGAACGATAACAACTGCGGTTGCTAACGCCCACCTCCAGACTTACAATTTCATGAGAATTATATTACAGTAATATGCCACTAGAGCAGTCAAGACAAATCAAGGGCGCTTCTATAAAAAAGGATTACCATGTTATTTTAAAAAGCTGTGAACTAGCGGTAACAGCAAACAATTGCCGATTTCTACTACCAAGCTATATTACTAAAATTTATTTAGGCTTACACTAAAACAAACGACAATTTTTAATAACAAATCGCACTCTACTAAAAAGTAGATAAGGTTTAAATTACATTGCATCCAGACAAAACTAATTCAAGCATACAAAAACCACATTAGGTCGTTTTGTCGTCCGACCATTATTTTAGTAGTGCGGCTAAAGGATATCTAAACCATTAACTACGGAATAGGTGTCTTATAAATCTTGACTTCGCACATATAAATTAGGATTGTGAATTCGCCGAGTTCACCAACCTAACAATAACAAACAAAGATAAACTTAAAGTTAACAATGTTGTTTGTACAACTGCTTACCCAGTTAAACTGAAATAAGTTGCGGTTCTTAAATAAAGCAAAGTTTCACTATGCGTTTCCCTGTGCCTAGAGTTTTCTTGTAACTTCTATTCTTCTTCGTGTTTCAACGGGGTTTAACGATGATAAGATTATTTCACGAGACAGGTTTTCATTCACATTAATCCATATACTATTATTATAAACGCGCGAACTGCCAGCATGTTTTGCTGTCTGTTAGTTACATTATCACAGAAAATTCTGTTTAACTGATTAAGTACGATATATTTTTCAGATGTAGCTTGCCTTGCGGGGATGGATATAGGTTTTTATCCCACAAGCTCAAAAGCTCAAAGAACTTCCGAGGGAATTTTAAAAGAGCTTAATCTACGCAGATGCAGTCGCGGGCATCGTCTAGCCTAGTTAGTCTTTCTATACCTAAATAAGAAAATATAAGGTAAGCCAAGGAAAAGAAAATTGAGATCAAGAAAAAACCTTAGTTTTTATTTCGTCCTCCTTCCTTTTATATGAGAAATCTGGTTCTATCTCTTTGCGGAACGCAAGATTTTTTCCGTGTCACCTCTTGAGCAACGTCGGACGGTCGGTACGCCGTGAAGAGGACTCTACAAGTCAAGCGGTCTGGCAATACGCCAAACAAGGCTTCTGGTTTTTAGGCCGTTCTGTCACAAACATGTCCTACGCTGCATTTGTGTAGATAGATTATGGATTACTGTACCAAAACTGGTTACAGTAATCCATAATCTATAAAATAAAATAAAAGGGCAGATTTTAAAAGTGCTTCGAACTTCTTCAAAAGAAGACAACATGTTACTAAAACGACGTGTATTTAAGATTCCTATACCCAAAATTAAATCCTGTTTTGCTAGACGATTTAGTCCTTAAATAGATTTAGACGTACTAAATCGTTGTTCCTTACCTACCGGCAAAGACGTGCCGCCAAGCGATTTAGCGTTCCGGTACAATTCCGTGTAGAAACCGAATAGGGGTAACGGAGACTGCGGGGTTAATATAACTGCCATGCCCCGAACAGGCTAGCCCGCTACCATCTTAGACTGCATCATCACTTACCATCAGGTGAGATCGCAGTCAAGGGCTAACTTGTAGTGGATATTAAAAAATACTATTACCAATCCACGAAGTAGCGAGCATTATCTAGTTAACATATTAATTTTATCTTTAAAGTATACTAAATGTCGTTAATTAAGCACTTGAGCGTTCACTGGGGACTTTTGATCTTCGTATAATCTTATTTCACAAAGATTTTGCCCGTCAGTAAACTCTCAACAAGTTCACCCTTCAGACCTCCTTCACTAAATAGTAATTTCCAAGATTTAAAGTATATAAAGTGCTAATACGAAACTCAAAATTAATAAGATCTGCTTGACAAAATATTTTAAGTTTAATGCCGCCTACCACAGCCGCCTACCCTCTGTCCTTTTAACCTTTCTAAGTTTGACTAGGGGTTTGAGCATTGCAGACATAATTATTGGATACATTATTACAACATATAAAACATCAGTATAAACTTGGAAACAAATCATAAAACCAACGCATTTCGTTTGTAAATAGTGTAGAAGCAAAGAAGGCACATTTTTTCAAACAATCTTTCACTGTTTTATTTAAAAACATCTCTATGATTTGACGCCGGACTCTTGCCGTAAAGCGTTCACAAAGATGGCAAATAAAAGTTTTAAAATATCAATAAAATCCGAAATCAGAACATAAATCCCGAAAAGGTTTTCCCTGTAAGTCATAAAACGTGACGTGATCCGATTTAAAATATAACGTGACGGAATTTGCGGAAATTCTTTCATAAATTCATAAGGGATTTCTTGAAATGCACCAATCTCGCCTATATTACTGAAAATATATGCCAAGATCTAAAGGAATTTAATTTGGAGTCCGGTCAATATATACTTTCATCATATTTTACTGAGCTAAGCTCTTTTTTACCCGTCTCGAAGAGCACCTAAGCACGTTGGACCTGCACCCGATCCACCTCCGGTAGGATTGCCGTCCCATAGGTTTAGAGAATAGATTTTTACTTCTGTTTGCACACACATTTATGAACAGCTAGTTAACACTGACTTCATCGACGTGAATTGAAGTTTGTAAAAATGCTACAGAAACTATTTGACTTTCCGGGACTACAAGTATGTCCATCCCGAGGACTCAAGCAACCCTGTGACCTTTCGTCAAAATTGTTTAAAAAGACACGGTACAGACAAATAGAAGGATCCTTTGAACAAGAACCTAAACAATGGAATGAATAAAGCAAAAAGAGAGTCAAAACTTGGCTTTAAGAGAAAATTTTAAGCCAAGAAGCTTATAAACGCATGATTTCCACTGAACAATGAGCTAGCTTTATTTTCAGAGTAGCACGCTTTCGTTTCCGCTCCCAACGCGGTAAGCTCTTTATGGGATTAACGCCAAGCGCCCCGCCTGCCGTGTTTCCGGGCAGTTTACGGTTATGACGTTGCACTTACAAGAAGCACAGTGCGGCCATTTTATGTCCATTATTACTTCGTGTAGGACTTAGGCGTGTCCGAATTTTTATTTCGTACTCGACTAGCTATATAGCTTGGTCTGTTTCACATGGGTGCGTACGATATCGACAAGTGGTTTTTTTTCGACAATTTTAGAAAATTATAATTTAAATTTCCTAAAATGACCCTGCCGTGTACTTATAGTATTCCTAACCGCTTAAGTAAAATAAATTAGTTTTCCTTTTTCAAAAATAGTTATCTACTACACTCATTACACATAAGTATTGGCGATTTCTCGTCAAATAAGAAAACAAATATTTCTAGAATCTCCCCGCTATCCTTTCCAATTAATCTGTAAGTGAAGTGGAATGGCTTTAGCAGCGGGAATCAGTTTGCAAAGCGAATCACGTGTCGAATTACCGACACTAATTGTGAGGTATTTGCGGAGAGAAAATTGGACCTGACTGCTTAATATAGATGGCATTGCTGAGGTACCCCCTTAACGAGTTCTGATTCTCTTGCTTCGGTTGCGTCTTAACGCAAAAGTTAACACGATGATAAGATAAATAAACGTAGGAACACATTCTCTCATTTACTAATCGGTAACTTGCTGTGTGTGAAATGAATAGTAGATATAATACACAGATTAATAATTTCTCATTTGGTGCGAGACTGGAAAAAGCGAGACATTTTCATTCAACCTTTCATCCATTACTCTGCAGCAGCGTGATTGAAGAACAAACCAACAAACAAAGACAAAAGTTGGGAAAAGCGATTTCCCGGCTAATTATGCATGGCCAGAAGCAAAACAAAGCATAGACGTCCTACCATTGAATTGACATAGCTCGTACTTCAATAATTGCTATTTTCAATTAAAAGTATTACTTTGGAAAATTGCCCCGGAAAACTAAATGGAAAATTTAATTTCAGTTGGTAAGTAAGGTACTTTAATCGTCACTGCATTGTTTGATTTTGTATTGAAACTGAAATGTTGCACATTTTCAATTCTAAATTTCAAATGCACTGAAATTTAGGTACTTATACTGAATATGGGAAACAGCGTTCAATGATTTAATTAATCCACCCGATTTTGCTTTGATCGGTAATCCCTAGTTATATGAACCTACAATATTTGTAGAGAACTAGGGATTTATTTAATAATGTACAGTGATTTAAGCGGTAACTATACCTAAAGTTCAGAGGTTTAGTTAAGGTAGTAATTAATAAATACTCAAGCTTCGCATATATGAAATAGAATTAGTCTGTTACTTTGATCATATATGATCAAACGTACACCTGCTTGTTACCTTGTTTGTGATTCAGACCCTTCCTATTCATAATATAACTAGACCGAAAACATATTTGTATTCACAGACCATTAGGTTTACTACTTGGTGTTTGTATTCAGCGTGATGTGGTAAAGGATGACAAACAGAATACTTCAATAAATAATGATATTTGGCGTCCAGCGGCGTATGGCTGGGTTGGTTGTTAGGGTGCCTGTTGACTGCTGGAAGTCACATACTTTGAAGCCTTCTCATTCTGAGGGGAATATAGTACTTTGTACTAGAACGGCAATATGTTGAAAAGATGATAATGATGACGAATATGAAGGACGTCATGTTGTAGATCGTGCCGCCACTGACGCACCGCTACGTAACTGCAGCAGGAGGTCTATATCGCATGCTCGATATTTACTGGGTAGCTACATTCATGTTTCCGTCCATGTCCAAGTTGTTATACAAGTAAGCCCTCGATTTCGAATTCGATCTATTGTCACGGAACGCTAAATCTCTTGGTGACACAACTTTTCCGATAGGGTAATGACTATTATTTTAAGCCACAACCTTACACCAGACTTAGGGCAATTCAAAAATTATAAATTCCTTTACCTTTTTAATACACAAGTTCTTTATCACCTCATCATCTTTTACGCGGATATTTGTCTAAATTTTCAATACTTAAATATAAAATTTGTTTACGGTATTTTATTAATTATACTATAACAAAAATACTACAGGGTCCGATTCAGTTCAAATTATTTAATGAATAATGTAAAACAAGTATCTTATAGCAGGATTTATGGTACCTTCCTATTTCAGCTGACAGAGCAGTGGCCAAGAAAATTGGATCTATTTTCAGCGTAATTCAAGACACCTGTTCCAGTCAACCGCTTTATATCAACGTTATGTGACAGTTATTTCAGTCGAGTAAGATCCCGAATGGTTCTCAGGTGAATATACCTGTTACTAAAATGTGATACTTTGAGAAACGTACCCACTTTAGCGTTTCTGCTCGTTATGTTCTATTTGCTTTCTTTTATTTCATTCGCAAATTCGTGCACTGGGCAAATGGACCCAGTCTTGATCTATTTGTTCAAAATTAACACGACGCCTGCTCGAGTAACGCCGGTTCCGTTGCCGACTCGTAGTCACACCAGATTATCACACCAGTGTGACAAACAGGATTTTTTTTCTCGTTTGTCACACCACTGATTTTTCCACACCATGTATACGATAATTGCTAGTGCAGTACCTACATATTCTAATAACGTCGATCTGCTGATCGGCGTTTGCCGACTTTCATTCTTTACTGACTATATCGATTTTCTCATATACTTTTAGTTATATTTCTGCCGACTTTTTCATAATAAGGTACAAAGTGTTTTCATTTCTTAGTAAAAACAAAATAAAACTAATACAATGGGCCGTGAAAGCGTAGCAGACAGACAGTCAGACAGACATACTTTCGCATTTATAATATAAGTATGGATTATATACCTATAAGTACTAAAGGACGCCAGCGACTTCGTTCGCGTGGCTTAAGTTTTTTAATTCCCACAGGCATGCCTTAATTTTCCGGGCTAAAAAGAAGCCTGTGTCACTCTCAAAGTACCCAACTTAAATTTCAAAAACTTTAAAATCCGTATTTCATCATTATCGGTCGATTTGACGACCTCCGTGGCGCAGTGTGTAGCGCTGTTGCCTTAACGTGCGGAGGTCCCGGGTTCGATCCCCGGCAGGGTTTGGAAAGTTATAATTTCTGAATTTCCCTGGTCTGGCCTGGTGGGAGGCTCCGGCCGTGGCTAGTTACCACCCTACCGGCAAAGACGTGCCGCCAAGCGATTTAGCGTTCCGGTACGATGCCGTGTAGTAACCGAATAGGGGTATGGGTTTAATATAACTGCCATGTCCCTAACAGGTTAGCCCGCTACCATCTTAGACTGCATCATCACTTACCATCAGGTGAGATCGCAGTCAAGGGCTAATTTGTAGTGGATAAAAAAAAAAAAAAAAGATTGTAAAAATTGGGGTTCCACAAGGTTCAATTTTAGGGCCTTTTCTATTCCTCATTTACATTAAGGATCTTCCTTATCTTGCCAAAGATAATCATGGGATAGTATTGTTTGCTGATGATACATCACTTTTGTTTAAAATAAATCGTTACGAAACAACTCTTGACAAAGTAAACAATTCTCTCACTAAAGTGGTACAGTGGTTTGAAGCTAATAACCTACTCCTCAATGGAAAAAAGACAAAGTGTATCAAATTTACATTACCTAATGTCAAACAGGTAAAAACCACTGTACAACTTGATCATGAGGAATTAGATTTAGTGGATACCGCTGTTTTTCTCGGAATAACGTTAGATGCTAAACTCCAATGGGGCCATCACATAAATGACTTATCGAACAGGCTTAGTTCTGCTGCATACGCGGTTAAAAAGATTCGCCAGTTGACTGATATAGAAACGGCGAGATTAGTTTATTTTGGTTACTTTCACAGCATTATGTCATATGGTATATTATTATGGGGTAATGCTGCTGATATTAATTCTGTTAATATCAGCAGCATTACACATTGATAAATTCAAGAAGAAAAGTGATTGTCATAATGTCAATACTAGAAATAAAAATAAACTTGTAATGCCTGCTTCTAGGCTTAGTAAAACTAGCAATTCATTTGTTGGAAAGAGTGTCCGCTTCTACAATAAGCTCCCAGAAGACATGTTGAAGATGTCTCTGAATAAGTTCAAAGTTAATGTAAAACGTAAACTCATTGGAAAATCCTATTACCATGTGAAGGATTACTTAAATGACAAGGAAGCTTGGCAATAATTTGCTCTAATGGCTCTGATAGTTCCTTAGTTAAGATGATTTGTGAGATGGTGATAATGAAAAAAAAAAAATAACCCCAGCTGAGTTTGTTGTGGGCTCTTCTCAGACCTGGGCGCGTTTGGAACCCTCGCAGCTTTAGTTTTAAGATACCGTAACAGATTATCACCATCATATCTTTATTTTTATGTAACTGGACGTCAATAAGTGTAGTGTACCTACCTAAATTGAATAAATATTTATGATTATGATTATTATTAGCGGAAGCCCAAGTACCATGGCTATAGCGGCTTGAAAAACGACGGATTTTCATACAAACTTTCAACCCCTATTTTACCCTTTGGGGGTGGAATTTCGAAAAACCCTTTCTTAGTGGATACCTAGTCTTCACAAAGAACACATTCTCTAAATTTCATGTCTCTAGGACCAGCGGTTTAGGCTGTGCGTTGATATATGAGTCAGTCAGTCAGGACTTTGAATTTAATAGAAGATTAGCTGATGCCCGCGACTTTGTCCGCGTGGTTTAAGTTTATTTTTTATTCCCGCGGGAACTCCTTAATTTTCCGGGATAAAAAGTATCCTATGTCCGTCTCCTGGTTCTAAGTTACTTCGCCACAAATTTTCAGCCAAATCGGTGGTGGGCGTACTGGGATTAAATGAGACACGTCTGTTCTTCACTAGGTTCGATTTATTACTACTTTACTTACTGCTACACTACATCATTCCCCTAAATGAAAAAAAAAAAAACAAAAGGGTATCTATTTGTTTTTTTTTTTTTTTGAATAAGAACATATTATTAATATACTTATTGTCTAATACATAGAGTAGTAAATAGGTATTCTAACAATTGACATGAATTCAATGTTCGATAAATTGTACGACAATAAAAAAAATTACGTAAACAAGAATATAACAAACATTATTGTTGTATTATATTATATAATTTTAATTATGTTTTATAAAGTTTCGTACGATTTTTATGAATAACTTCAATTTTGTTATTTTTAATTATTTCAACATTAGGTTCAATATCTCTTATGACTAAATATGGACCTTTATACAATGGATCCATCTTATTCTTACTTTCATTTTTAACCAAAATTAAATCGTCTTTTTGATAATGAACTGGTTTTTTATTTTTATCATAAGTTAATTTTCGATCTATCTTACTATCAATTAACCTTTTTCTCGCATCTTTATGCGCAAGTTGTAATCTATATTTCAACTGTAATGCATAATCGTCTGCACAATATAATGGTTCTATAATATCACCTTTCAATCGACTTGGAATATGACACTGTTTACCAAAGACTAATTCATACGGAGTATACTTTGTTGCTGTATGTATGGTTGTATTAAAAGCAAAACACCAAAATGGTAGCCAATGACTCCATGTGTAAGTATTTTCCTCACATTGTATACGCAAAAAGTTTCTTAGATTTTTATGGGTATTTTCTAACGCACCTATACTCTGATGATGGTAAGCTGTGGAATGGATTTTCTCTATTCCTAATAACTTACATGTCTCTGCCATTGTAGACGATACAAACTCTTTTCCTTTGTCTGTACCGATGACGTCAGGAACGCCGTAACGTAATATAAAATTACTAACTAATGCACTGGTTACTACCTTAGTTTCCTTTGATGGTAATGGGTATGCTTCCACATACTTGGTAAGCTCACACTGGATGGTAAGTATGTATTGATTACCTGCATCATCCTTATCTAATGGACCAACGAGATCTAAGAATATCTTCTCAAACGCTGAACTGGCAGTTGTTGTTATTACCATAGGTTCCTTATGACTTGGAGAGTGCTTCATAACTTGACACTTGATACACTTACTTACATAGTTCCTAACATCTGCTTCTAGTCCTGGCCAGTAATATTTACTCTTAATATTATTTACCATTCGTCGAATACCTGCATGTCCGCTCGAAGGTAATAAATGATAATCATTTAATATAACTGTCTTCTCGTCTTTATCCGTAATTCTCTTAACATTTCTTAATATATGAATTTGGGGGCCGGTCCCCATATTTCTACTTTTTATCTCGTCACACAACTCTTTTAAAAATAACGTGTTGTATACGTCTTTTAATATACATATTTCTTTCACATTTATTTTATTACAAAAATCTCTCAACATATTCGCAAATACGTCTCGCGTGAATTGCGACATAAAATTGAGGTTAATGTATATAATTGATTGACTTTCTACATACGCAAAACATTGATCTTCCTCAGTTATTTCTCTTTTTACTCGTAATCTATCTATCCATTTACCTTCGATAAACTTCATTTCCACGGAACCACTGGGAATACGCAATATTTCCGCTACTCTAGGTTGGCCTGACCTATCGTTGTCAGAAACATTAGGTATACTTGGGTTTCCTAAGCTACTGTTATCAACACTATTATCTAATTTTCTTCTCTGTGCACGCGTCATTACCATAATTTTTTGATTGATATCCTTTAATTCGTTCGAAGTAATGGTTACCCTACTCAATGCATCCGCTACTACGTTATCTTTTCCTTTAATGTAAACAACATTGTAATCATACTCTTCAAGCTTTAATCTAAACTTTAATAATCGGCTAGAGGGATCTTTCATGCTAAATAAATATATAAGTGGTTTATGATCTGTCATAATCGTAAATTTTCTGCCAAATAAATATGGTCTAAAGTATTTAACACTCCATACAATTGCTAACAACTCTTTTTCTATAGTCGGATAATTTAATTCGGCTTTATTTAATGGTCTACTCGCGTAAGCTATGGGTTTCATATTTCTGTTACACAAAACTGATCCGATAGCTATACCGGACGCGTCGGTTTGTAAAATAAACTCGTTGTTCTCAGAAAAATCTGGGTACTGTAAAATAGGTGGAGATACTAGACCTTGTTTTAATTTTTCAAAAGCTTTTTGACATTCATTCGTCCATTCAAAAATTGATGTTTTCCTACAAAGTTTATTTAATGGTACAGTTATTTCAGAAAAATTTGGTATAAATTTTCGGTAATAATTACAGAACGCTACAAAACGTCTCACCTCGTCTGTACTTTTTGGAATTGGATAATTTTGTAACACCTTAACCTTTTCTGGATCTGGTAAAACACCATCTGATGTAACAACGTGACCTAAATATAAAAGTTCGGTCTTTAGAAATTCACATTTTTGTGGATTAACCTTTAAATTTACCTTTCGAAGTCTTTCGAATATATCTATTAAATTTTTATTATGAGATTCTAAATTACGCCCATATACTATTAGATCGTCCATGTAAACAAATGCCTTATCGCACGTAAGACCTGATAACGCTATAGACATGACACGGGAAAAAGCACTGGGGCTTATTTTAAGTCCCATTGGAAGACGCATCATTTGATATTGTCCTGAATTCGTTGTAAATGCTGTAACTTTTCTACTATTAGGTTCTAAACTCGCTTGGTAGTATGAAGACTGAAGATCTAAATGACTAAAATACATAGCACCTGATAAGGAATCTAATATCTCGGTTATGTTTGGTAAAGGAAATTTATCATCCTGAATTACATTGTTTACTTTTCTGGAATCAATAACTAATCTCCATTTTTTGTTATTGTCTATAGACTTTTTTGGAACCAAAAGTACTGGACTATTCCAATCGCTATTTGTCGGTTCTATAATATTTTCCTTCAACATGTTTTCAATTTGCCTATCCACTTCCGATTTCAATGACTCGGGAATTCTATATGGCTTAACATAAACAGGTTTCGTGTTCGGTTTTATGCTGATACTTTGTTCCATTATGTTAGTTGTACCTAACGTATCGCCTTCTAAGTAAAATACATCGGCGTATTTAGCACATATGGATTCTACCTGGATTCGTTCGTATGAACTTAAATGTTTCAACTTCAATGTTTGTAATAATTTTTTAACTCTTTCTACTGAACTGTACGACTTATCAAATGTACATATCTTGTAATCATTTAATGAATTTAATTCTGGGTTAAATATATTTAATTTTTCGTCCTTTTCGGATGTATTAAGTAACCTAACTGGCACCTTGCCATCATGAACTTTTACTAAACTTCCTGCTAAATATATATTTTCTGAAAACTGTTTCGCGTTCAAAACATACTCATTTCCTGAAACAAATGATTTATCTATCGAAATAAAATGTATCGATTCACTTCTAGCTGGCAATGTTAAATAAATTTGACTTCCACTACTTTTATTTATTTGTATCGAACACTTTTGTCCTCGAGTGTACAAAGTTAGTTCATTCGTTCGTAAGTTGATATTTGCATTGTAAGCTCGCAAGAAATCTAATCCGATAATTCCGTCCGCCTGACACGGCATTTCGTCCAATACATGGAACTTATGATGGAATAATACATTTGCACGTGTTTCTAAATCTATCCACGCTATCTTCTGTGAACTTATTTTTCCTCCTAGACCGCAAATTATGGTTTCGTTACTATATAACTTTATGTTACTAGGTAATCTATCCTTATGTATGACAGATAGGGTTGCACCTGTATCTAATAAAAATGAACACTCTACACTACCTAACCTAAACCTTAAAATATCTAGACCGTCACACGAAGTTAATATCTTATGCTCGAAAAAACTGAAAATTATCATTTAACTCACTATTTTTCTGTTCTGAGTCAATCTGATTTTCACCAACATATGCTTTATGTTGCGTTACGCCACGACCTTGACCTCGAATTCTACGGGAATAGCCACGGGTGTAGTGGTTACGGTAACGATTTGGAGCAGTATTGTACCTTCCACGGTAATTCGAGTTATTATTACCACGGTAATTATTATAGTAGGAAGTACCTGGGTAAATACGAGTATTATTATAGTACTGACCTTTGTTCGAAGAACTTCCGCGAACTGGGTAGTGTTGGTATCTTCCTATTCCTCTCGACTTACCTCTCATGTTCATCACTACTTGACCGGATGGTAGAGACGATTCTTCGTCTTCTGCCGCACGAATCGCGTCCTTCAACTCCTGGTAGTCTCGAGCTGCAATGATGGTACCTAGCCTTCTGTTACGAAGTCCATCTGCAAACCGTTTTACAGCTAATTTTTCATTAATCGGTCTTAAAATCGCACTCGCTGTATCATTGGAATCTGCTTGAGAAATCGTCAACTCAACAAAAAGTTCCTCCAATTTATTACCAAAATCTCCAATAGTTGATTCATTTTGAGATAATTTATTCAATTGAATCAATAAAGAATTTGCTGATTTTTTCGTTAGTAAAAACTTTTTGATATCTAAGGTCAAATCATTTACTGTCTTGTAATCAGGTTGTAATTTTAATCTAGCTATTTTAGTTAATCTAGTTTTGAGTACAAAAGAAATCAGCAATTTCTTGTCTTCCGTTTTTAATAAGCAAGAATCGTACATTTCTATGCCTTGTATTATCTTTTCAGTCGTCACTTCATTTCCATCCATTACAGGAATTAAAATACTAGCAGTTTTTAAATCAAAATTTGCCATGTTGTCTGATGATACCGTAGACTCACTATAAAGTAATATTTTACGATAACTACTTTCTATATTCTTACATAAATTTTCTATAATTAACTCTGAATAATCACTTGATAATTCTTTAGAATGCAACGTATTAATATATATTTTATATTTTCTATATATTTCTATGCCCTTTTTAATTTTACTTTTCCCTATTTCTTCTAATCTCTTATTAGGACCTAATTTTCTAAGACTTACCCTTATATCTTCTAATTCATTATAAAAGCTTTTTAATTGTATTTCCATTAAACATATTTATAAAAAAAAAAGGAAAACTTAACAGTTCATAAGAAAAGTTCTTTAAAAGTTCTTTAATTCACTCATGCTTTAGGCAGGCACTTTGCACTTGTTAACATTTATTACCGCACGCACTTTATTTACGAAACACTAAACCGCACAATTTGACTTTAACTTCAGGGATGAATTCTCTTCAAACTCTTAAACTCTCTCCTGTTCGTGTTCTCCTCGGTTTCCTCCTCCTGCACGACCTGACCAGCGTTGCTGCAGCCTTCTCGTAAAATCAGCGCGGACTCCTTCCGAGACCCAATTTTGGTGGCATTTTTTATTTTCACATTTCGAACACTGTTTTCCCATGGTGAAATATTCAATTTTTCTTCTTGGTATTTATTTTATGACCTTGATACTTTTAGACTTTTAGGCTTTTCAATAGATGGCTTTTCTTCTTTTTCGTGTCACATCCTGGTATGATTGAATATGATTTCCCCATTTCCAGCACTTATATTTCGGATTTATCGCCTCTGTCCGTAGCAGATCAACAAAATAATAATAAAAAGAATTGCTGAACCGATTATGGTAAAGTCCATCAGCCAGGCTTTAAAAAAATTATCTATTTTTATCAGAACTTCAGGACTGGCTTCAATCATTTTTTAAAACTTATTTCTTCAAATGAGGCATCGAGGCACACAGGAATTCGCACCGTCCGCATCTAACCGGCCGACATCCGACACCGCGGAACGTTTCATAATTCATTTCGGTGCCCAGCCGGTGCACGCGCATGGTGCAAGCGCGCGCACCGACTGGCAGGGTCGCCATGTGGTGGGCGTACTGGGATTAAATGAGACACGTCTGTTCTTCACTAGGTTCGATTTATTACTACTTTACTTACTGCTACACTACAAGCTGTTCTTGAGTTATAAATAGTGTACCTAACTAACACGACTTTCTTTTATATATACATAATATAGATGATTATATTATTAGGAAATGATTAAAACTTTCAAATGGTGAAATATCAATGGGACATTTCCTTGAAACATTGCGTTAAAAATATAAGCTCATACGTAATTTGAAGGTTTTTAATTTAACCAAGTACTATAACTAGGGACAGCACTAGTTAGGAATAAAGGGTGTGGAAAAATCAGTGGTGTGACAAACGAGAAAAAAAATCCTGTTTGTCACACTGGTGTGACAATCTGGTGTGACTACGAGTCGGCAACGGCCGGTCGTTTCGTTCTAAAGAAAAAAATATGTCAATCTATAGATCCATGTATAGATAATGATAACGATAATTACAATATAGGCACCGCAAACAAAATGTTTGCGACCTCTCAGTTCCCTAACTCTCATAGTGAGATGAGATGACGGCAACCCGACTAGAAACAGCTCAGGCTCAGGACCAACAAATTATGTTTATTTGAGGCACGGGTATATATGTATATATTTCATTGCCAACATCCAATCTCCGAGCTGTATTTTTGTCGAGATTCGTACACCCACAATATTTTGTTGTTGTTGACTACGGAACCCTAAAAACCGCAATAACGTTACTGGCCCAACTTGGGACTCTTACCCAGAACCACTCAATCCACAGCGGAATAAGCTAGTGTTTGTACCGAAGGGGCAGTTTAATAAAGAAAAGTCGTAAAGCAACATGCAATTTCTCACCCTATCAACATAAAGTGTATAAAAGATATAAAAGGATAAAGGATAAAAGGGCAAGACCGCGACTGAACCATTAGAAGATTAAAGCAGGCACACCTGCGAAATGTAGTTAACCCGCAATTTTATTAGATCTGTAATACATACGATAGGGTTATATCTAAACGGATTTTCAAAGAAAAATAAAGAGAAAAAGGAAGGTTTTTTTTTCGAATTCGTTATAAAGCGTGACATAATAGAGCCCCGTGCCTAGCATGCGCACCGCGAGAAAATTATGTCTACCCATTTTATCGCGTTATCTCATTTCTCTACCGTAGCTAACATGGTTACACTTATGTCATGTTTCGTTACGACAAAAGTAGAGATAACAGTAATATTTTTTATCTGTGGTATTTTTCTCTACGAACCCTAACATGGCCGACTATCACCGACTAGTTATTCTCGTTTTTTGACATTTAGACATGGTTATTTATCGTCTATCAAACTTGAGGGCGAGATAGTATACGAGAAAGATTAAAACAATTTCGCAACATTATACGTGAAATTTTTCGGGTGGTTCCTCCACGATTACGATGGCGGGTCCTTATTACAATTAGATATCTAATTTAAGTAGTGCGTTTATGTAGGATCAAGAGCGAGAAACGCGAAAATTACAACGCAGGCGAATTGATTTGAGCGACGCGGACGGAGAGTTCCAATCGCTTTGGTGAATCTCCAAGCCAATGGCAATCTATATTGTCGAGAAACATGCCGAGGATTTGGAGCCTGTAAGCAGTGACGGCCTGCCCGTTCATTTAATGATAAGCCTTTAAAGGCTCATCCCCTGCTCATCCCACAAACTTGGGCCGGACCACAGCATGTGCGGGGCTCAGACCATTGTCAGCTTTCTCGGACAGTTTATGACCTCTATTTAAAGAAGGTAGGTATCATCATCTACTTTAATATTCTCCTCCAGTGTTCATCTCAGGTATTAGAATGCCTATACCTACCTACCTATGTACAAATTTCAGACTCTGCTGAATGGATGCATTTTCCTGCTTCGGAAACAGCCCGGAAGAGTATAGTTTCAGGCTTTGAAAATAAATTTAATGTGCCAGTTAAATTGGGGCTCATTGACTGCACACACGTGAAAATATTTCCTCCATCTGGACCACAAGGAACCCAGTATAAAAATAAGAGAAAAGATGCACACACAATAAATGTGCAACTGGTATGAGTTTCCATCATTTCTTTTGGCAGAGACCTAATAACTAAAAAACCTTACAACTTATAACACACTTCATTTAAGTTCACAATAAGCAAACTTTTAATTTTGTTAATTTTTTTATGCTGCAGCTCTTTTGGCAGGTTTTTACAATGCATTTAGGTATAAATTAATATTACAGATTGTAGATTCAGATGCAGATTGCTGGCAGAGTAAGTACCTACATGATGCATTTATATGGCATCATTCATCCGCAAGAACGGAGATGAAAAAGCTCCATGATAAGAGGAATTGGAAATTACTTCCTTTTAGGTAACCTAACCTAAGTCTATGTACTATTTAGTTACTAAGGTTATAATTCAGACATTGTAAAATAAACTTCAAAAACTACCTACAGTACCTAGGTACCTATAAGTTTTGCTTTTTTGTTCATTGGCTTAGAGTAAATTGGGTGAAAGGAATTAAAAAAATAATTTATGCTTTTCAAGTCTGTCCATTTTTTTAAAGTTTTATTTTAGCCTTTTTATTATCTCATTACAACATAACCTTCTTAATTTGATAATCTACATTAGTGAATTACCTGCAGCGGTTTACTTTACTTACTTACATTACTAGCGTCAGTACTATTATATTATTCTGTGTTACTAGGTACGTAGTACCTAAAATACCAATTCACCATCCACAAGTCATGAATCCCTACAGTTTTGTACCCTGAAGCGTCCGGATTGAGGAGTCTTGAGAGGGATTTGAGTTCAATAGGTAATGCAGTCTGTAGAAATACTTAGTACCTACCTACCTGCAATATTATTTCACCATCAAGGATTCCTAAATAATAATAATAAAATCACTTTATTTGCAAAAATTACAAAGGTACATTTATAATATTTTGGCCTCTAAGTATCTCCCAAAAAAGTAAAAACTGTGTTATGGGAGCTAGTGCCTTCCCTATTACATTTGTTTATTTTTTTGCAATAAAAATACCTATAGGTACTTATATGGTAGGAGTGTGCTGCATGATTTCTCATCAGTGTTAACTCCTTAGGGATTGAACTAAAATCCTTTCTTAATAGATGCCTGTCATAAGAGCTATCTGTATGCCGAATTTCAGCCAGATTAATTCAGCAGTTTGAGTTGTGTGTTGATAGATCAGGCAGTCAGTAAGTATGTCAGCCTCATGGAATCTTCGATGAAATTTCATAGATAGTAATTCTATTATAAATCTTCATCAATACATTAATAACAACCCAGTAAGCCCGCTGTTGTCTATTGGTATCAGAATTAAAAAACTAAGACTATTAAAAAAATATTTAATGAATATTAAAATTATACAGGTACCATCTATCATCAGTCATCATAACATAGCTTAGATTTCAACATTAAGAATTATTAATAACTATTTCTATCCAATTATTTATTTAACTTTTAGCAGCTCGAGTCAATGATGTTCTAATGCTATAGTTTACCTACTGCTACATTTTTTTACTCCTTGTTTCATTTTTATTAGATTTACTCCTCATTTCGGTCACTGCACCTGTAAAAAGATAAATAATTACTGTCATCACAGACATTTAGTTAATTTCTTTATTATTACAGGTGATTCAGGTAACCCATTGTAATCCTGCACGCTGAACTCAACACGCCTGAGCAAAGATAGTATATGGATTGGCGCTGCAAATGAAAATGTGCTCATTTTGGAGGGAGACGGGCCTAGTCCTAGTCGAAGAACCTAGGCGTCTTTTTACACTCCCAGGCATTGATGTAGAATTTTAGTAATGCTCCCAGGCCAAACTAGCACAATTAATTGTGGGATATTATGTATTATGATTATGATTGTTGTACCTATAAAGTTTTATATAAGTAAAACATTTGAATTTGTATTTGAATTTTGATTTATAAGCCAGAACCAAAACGTAGATTTCATACATAGGGAAATAAATAATAACTATTTATATCATACTTGCTCAGTAACTAGGGATTACTATGGTGGAAAGTCTCCTTGTAAGTTGGTGTTTGCAATTCAAGGCAACATTACGTCGCACTATGCTTGAATTGTAATGTTCACATTACAGTTCAAGCTATGCAAAACTCCTTGGTAAACAATCTCTTTTCTTATAAAATGGTAAGAAAACTTTTTACTGAAAAAAAAACACTGAACATGGCGGCATTTAATTTCCATACATTTCAAACTATGCAAAACTCCTTGGAACTCAGAGCCGTAAAAAAAAAAATGGAAAACTATTTACGAAAAAAAATGGAAATGGCGGCATTTCATTTGATCTGAAAGTTTGTGAAGTTTGTTCGTAAAGTGATTTTCTATTTTTTCTCTAAAGGAGAAGGTTCACCTTCGGTGTACTCTTTGTACACTCTACCATGAATAGAGGAAAATACATAAATTGTATTAAAAATATAATAATTTAGAATATTAAAGTAAATAACGAGAAATAAAATAAAATGTATTTCAAGTTTTCGATACGTTTCCAAGATGGCAACCTTTAGCCATAGAGATGGCAGTAGGCGCGAAATGTATCAAATGTCATTTCTGAGTCACTGTCAAAATAACGTGTTTTTCCCTACGGTTTTTCCGGTGTTGTGTTGACACTTGACGGAAAACGTCAAAAAATATGAATCCGCCATTGTTACCCGCTCCTGTTTAGTGTTGCTTATCGTGGAAAGATTAAATAATTACACCACTGAAATTACGATGAATTCGTAGATTTGAACGATCAAAACTGGTTTAGTATTTTTTTTTCTTTCATTTCTCTACTTGTAAAAGGACCGGACCGACGCTCCATACAAATCTGGACCGTCTCCTTTGCTAATTATTCTAATTAAAATTTCATTTTGCATTACCAATGTTTTATTTACCTCGCAAGAATGATATAAAGTAGAATGCTTACCTCGGTTGCAAGTAGCTATTACACCCTCGAACTATATTCACCCTCGCTCGCTGCGCTCGCTCGTGTGACTAAATATCTCGGGTGCACACGATCCATTAGCGCCCTATGCGAGCTGCGCTCGCACTGGCGCCAAATTGGATCTTGTTCTGTAATAGCTTACTTACGTCCCTTGTGTAACAATCTACTATTGTGAATGATATGCAGAAGTCATAATATTAGTACAATGAATGTTACTTATTATCTGTTATTTATATTGTCCTAAGAGGAAACTATAAAATATGATCTACTGAGAACATTAATTTCAAATTAGTTTCAATCATTGCCAACCAATTTTAATATTTCTGCAGACAAGAAACATTCTAATTTCATAGTAAGTGCATACCTACTAATATTATACTTAAATGCGAAAGTGTGTCTGTCTGCTACGCTTTCACGGCTCATCTGTTAAACTGATTTTGATGAAATTTGGTACAGGGATAGTTTGTATCCCGGGGAAGGACATAGGCTACTTTTTATCCCGGAAAATCTAAGAGTTCCCGCAGGAATGAAAACCTAATTCACGCGGACAAAGTCGCGGGTCGTCTACTGTCTAGTATTGCTGCGGCGAACTGCCCTGTTAAGTTCCTTACTAAGTTACTACCACTTCGAACCAATGGCGATTAATTGTAGTCCCCGGGTGCTGCGCCTTATGTATATTGGCGCAATTTTTTTATTGTTTGATCGTATTCTGAAAGAGGCCTTGTAATTATTTTATGTTTGACTCCATGTAAAAGTACACTGTATTTATCCATATTATCACCAAATTCATACTAATAACTACCTATTTAGTATTTTTTGTAAGATTCTATTTTACCTATTTAGTAATTAGTTGTTTTTAAAAATAAAAAAACAACAACAAGTACTTGTCACTGTCAGACGTCAGTGTCATATAGACGTCATTTTTAAAGTTTACAGATAATTAAATCTATTTAAAAGCGTAGACAGAGAAAGATTTAAGCCCTAAGAATGAACAATGAATGAACTAAATCGGTGTTGCAACATTAGAATATCGCATGTTATTGAGAAAGGGCAACATTGCTTTCTCCACCCGACAAGGCCAAATCTTCCACGAGAATTTTGTCACGCGTAGCGTGCATGTTAGGGTAAACGAGAAATAAACCGACACGACAACATTTCTCTCTCTCGTTGCGAGAATATCTCGCGGTGCGCATGCTAGGCAGGCAGGAATGATGGATGCAAATGAACACGCACATTCCAAGCTGGTTTAAATATTATCTTTTTTTAATGTGTCGCTCAGTTGCTAAGGCATTTTTTCCGTTCACAGTGTTTGGATTTTATGGTTGTCATACAATATTTTGATGTATCGCTTTTTCAATGTGTAAAATAATAATAATTACTAGTTCCCCGTGATACATTTTTTTTTAAATTTTTATTATAGTCTTTCTAGGGAAGTTTCTAAACTATTCTTAAAACTTTTCAGTAGAGTTTATACAAAGGATGGCAAGTTTTGCTTTGCACAGCAACGTGGTGAGGACACGTGGATCCGCTACCTTGAATGACGGATACAGGTTTATCGAGGGCGACAACTCAGCTATCGACAAAAAGGCCAACATTTTTTTGTATTTGCACCAAAAAAAAAACTACAACTGAAAAAAATAATAATGGGATATACAGGATCTTAAAGAGTAAACAAAAAAGAATAGCGATCAGGTATAATTCTTCTATTTAGCGGAAGAGTTTTGAAGAGTTGTTTGATCTCATACCATGGTATGTCATGGTGTGTCAAGACTGCATTATCTCTATTCAAGGGATGAATTAACAAAGTCCACGCATAATTTGCTCAAATTTCCATTAGCGGTTGTAATCACTTCATATCAGGTGAACCACCTTTTTTTTTTTTTTTTTTTTTGAGGGGGAAATCTTCCTAAGATACCCAACTTCTTGGGGGAGAAGTCGGGTTATGTAGGATTTATACCTAGTAAAACCCCCTCGGTGGCCAGCATCTGCATACATTGGGAGGCTCCGAGATCTCATAAAGAACGCATCGGTGCCGCCCTTGCGCAATGCCCGTTGGGCTCATCCCGGTGCTCATGCCGATGGCAGCTTGTTGTGGCAGCTTGTGCCACAACAAGCTGCCATCTCCCTGAGGCCACTTAAGAAATGGAAAATGGAACGACTGGAGCCCCCACCCCAGCCGCTCGTGACCTCGAGGTCCCTTACTACAGGACTATTGTATTATTGTAGCTATTGTGGACTGGGCTGGCCGGCTAACGGCACCACCCCGGCGCCTTCGTCTCCTGGCGGGATCGGCTAGCTCTCGGACCCGCTCAGCAACCTCCTTCTCAACCATTACGGTTTCGCAGAAGGAGACCACTGCCCTCCAAGTTTCCTCTTTTTTCAGCATAGCCGCTATTATAGCCGCTGGGGAGAGGTCGTTACCCACATAGTCGACTAAAAGAGAACGTTGCACTTCCCACGCAGGACACTCTTCGAGAGTGTGTTGCGCTGTGTCTATTTCCTCATCGCAATGATGGCACCGCGGGGTGACTTCACGACCAATCCGACACAGGTACTCACCGAAACAGCCGTGTCCGGTTAGTACCTGTGTCAGTCTAAAGGTGACATTGCCACTCTTTCTTTGCAACCAGGCCTCAAAATTTGGGAGGATTGCACCAACAGTGCGCTGGCGTACGTTTCTTTCCTCTTCAAGGCGCATACGCCAGTTAACAATTGCCTGCTGGTGCGCTCGGCGTTTTATCCCCTCGGGCTCTATCGCATCTCCACTCCTCTGGCCATCATGGATTTCGGTATACACTTTTGCATCCATATCGGCCAGTATATCCAAAGGCGGAAAGCGGGCCAGAATAGTGGCGGCCTCAAACGATATAGTGCGATATCCCCGCGCGACCCTTATCGCCATCTTGCGTTGAACGCTGTTAACTTTTGCTCTGAGACGTTGTACACCGGATAGTCTCTGCGACCAAACAGGATCAGGTGAACCACCTGCTTTTGGCTCCCTGTAAATGCAAATATATTAAAAACTTAAATGTAGCGTCAATACTTGTAACTATGTATACAGTAAAGCCATTTCGATATTAAACTGCTGACGGCAAAGAATATTGCATGCATAAACTGTAATGTGATAATATCGGTGCCGCTGGAATATCGCAATATACCCGTTAACACGGAAACTTTTCTGAAAGCTCCCAGCTCGTAAATATTTCTTACTACATATTGAGTCCGGTGACATTGTCTGCGTGGATTTAGATTTTTCTAAATGCCGTATGACATGTTATATAATACCTAAGTCTATGCCGTGGGAACTTTTTGGTTTAACATAATCATACTTAATATTATAAACTAGCTGATGCCCGCGACTTCGTCCGCGTGGATATACCAAGTTTCATCGAAATTACTTGAGAAATGACGGACGTTTATACAAACTTTCAACCCCTATTTCACCCCTTTGGGGGTAGAATTTTGAAAAACTATGAAACACGTATGTTTTCATTTTTAACCCGCAGCTCATATACCAAGTTTCATGGATATAACTTGAGAAATGAAGGACTTTCATACAAACTTTCAACCCCTATTTCACCCCTTCGGAAGTAAAATTTACGAAAACTGTGAAACACATATTTCTTCATTTTTAACCGGTAGCTTGTATACCAAGTTTCATCGATATAACTTGAGAAATGACGGACTTTTATACAAACTTTCAACCCCTATTTCACCCCTTTGAGGGTGAAATTTTGAAAAACTGTGAAACACGTATGTCTTCATACTTAACCCGCAGCTCATATACCAAGTTTCATGGCTATAACTTGAGAAATGAAGGACATTCATACAAACTTTCAACCCCTATTTCACCCCTTCGGGGGTAGAATTTCGGGATTAAAAGTATCCTATGTCCTACCTCGTAGTATAGGCTCAAATCGTGCCAAGTTTTGTTTGAATTCATTCAGTAGTTTCGGCGTGATGCGCGGCCAAGATACAGACAGACAGACAGACAGACAGACAGACAAAAATGAAAAAAATTACAGATTTGGCTTCAGTATCGAATAATGAGTGCCCTCCAAAAAAAATTTTCAAAATATCTTCAATGTACAGAATTGGACACGTTACAGTTTTATTATAAGTATAGATGCGCAAGTGTGCTTGTTTGTTGGTTTGTTGGTTTGTCCTTCAATCACGCCTCAACAAAGCAACGTATCGACGTGTTTTTTTCCATAAGAATTGTTGGGCATAGACTATTTTTAATCCTGGAAAATTAAGGAGTTCCCGTGGGTATTAAAAACGTATTCCACGCAGACGAAGTCGCGGGCATTAGCTAGTAAAAGCTTTTACTGAAACTAAAAATAAGATTTTGTAAAAATCAGTTAAACGAATGAGCCGTGATAAGGTAACATTTCGCATTTATTATAAAATTATTTTAAAATACAAAGAAGGTAATATGTATAAATAGCTGATCAATGAAAAATAAATGGTACCTTAGTATCAAAAGCAGCATAGGGAATGGTTTCGTAGTGAATATAGTAAAAAAACTTTGTATACAACAAACAAGTCTGTTTCGAAAAAAGTCTAATGCATCAAATCCGTACACAGACTATAAGCAAGGGCAAAGCTATGAAGGTTCTATGTCTACTAAGAATAAGGTATAAAACTTTATTTAGAAATGGTTAACAACTTTCAAAGCTCACTAACTTCCTCCGTGGCGCAGTGTAGCGCTGTTGTCTTAACGCGCGGAGGTCCCGGATTCGATCCCCGGCAGGGTCAATTTGGGAATTTATAATTTCTGAATTTTTTTTTTGAAGGGCTAAAAAAAAACCCTGGTCTGGCCTGGTGGGAGGTTTCGGCCGTGGCTAGTTACCACCCTACCGGCAAAGACGTGCCGCCAATCGATTTAGCCTTCCGGTACGATGCCGTATAGAAACCGAATGGGTCTAATAACTGCCATGCCCCTAACAGGTTAGCCCGCAACCATCTTAGACTGCATCATCACTTACCATCAGGTGAGATCGCAGTTAAGGGCTAACTTGTAGTGGTTAAAAAAAAAACTTTGAAAACGAAACAAACATGTATAATTAACTACTAAATAAAGGACACGCCTGCATAATAATTTTCAAAAAGTTCTCCTTGTGCTTCATAAGCCCACCTTCATTCAGATAATTAAGCATAACGACTCAACGAGCACAAAACAAAAGTGAGCCTTCATAAGAGAATCTAATTAAAAACGCGGGACTGGCGTTTCTTTGCCTGCTCTCAGTCGGAAGCTATTTCTCTCAAGATGTTACTTTGAACGCTGAAGAAACCTCTAATAGTGTCATTATGCAGCTGTTACTTTGTGTTTTATACTTAAAAGATTCGACTGGAAACTGGAAAGAGAAGCAGTGACGTAAAGTTATAAACAAAAACCGGCCAAGTGCGAGTCGGACTCGCGCACCGAGGGTTCCGTACAAACCTGTAGTAAGTTTTACGATTTATGACGTATTAAAAATAAAAATTACGTTTGTTGTATGGGAGCCCCCCTTTAATATTTACTTTATTGATATTTAATTATTTATTTTGAAAGGTAATATACAAGTTAATATTCTGTGAAAATTTGAACCGTCTACCTGTTACCGTTTTTAATATTGAGCAAAAAAATACGAAAAAAACACGTTTATTGTATGGGGACCCCCCTTAATATATATATTTTTTTAATTTTTAGTATTTGTTGTTATAGCGGCAACGGAAATACATCATTTGTGAAAATTTCAGCTTTCTAGCTATCACGGTTTATGAGATACAGCCTGGAGACAGACAGACAGACAGACAGACAGACAGACAGACAGACAGACAGACAGACAGACAGACAGACAGCGGAGTCTTAGTAATAGGGTCCCGTTTTTACCCTTTGGGTACGGAACCCTAATAAATGACGTGTCTATTCAGTCATAATTGGGATGATGCCTATATCAAAAATAAATTATTTCTAACTGATTATTGAATACCAGCTGATGCCCGCGACTTCGTCCGCGTGGATTGCGGTTTTTCGGTTCCCGCGGGAACTCTTTAATTTTTCGGGATAAAAAGTAGCCTATGTGCTATTCCAGACTATAATCTATCTCTGTGCCAAATTTCATCCAGATCCGTTGAGCTGTTGGAGCGTGATTGAGTAACAAACATCCATACATCCATACATCCATACATCCATCCAAACTTTCGCATTTATAATATTATTTTATTGAATATAGGGTCTTCCACATCACCTAAAATTAACATCCTCGGTTAGTTTTAAGTTTGATAACCATTTTAAAATATAGATTCAAGAAAAAAAGTGCGTTGAAATAAATTTTATGACGTCACAACTGTGAATTTCATACACCTTCCATAATTGAAGTGCGTTTTTAAGTTTGATAAAGAGTTACTGATTTGATTGAGTTGTCATCATCCCTATTGCCTATAAGGAATTTTACTACGTGAGTGACGAACGCGACAACGCGACTCAAACGCAGCGACGAGATACTTTCGCGATACGAAAATTCAGTGAAGAAGATTTGTTTGATATTATCGCATTGCCAATGTTATTGCTTAGATACGTTTGTCATTTTCTATGGAACAGTATCACGTCGCATTGCGTCGCGTCGCTTACGTCGCTCACCATAAAAGTGATGAAAGAGCGCAAAATTCTCGTCGCACAAATAGATGCAATGTAGTTAAGCGTAGGTTTATAAATATTTTTTGCACGTTCGCATAATATAATAGATTAATATCTCACTAGTTAAAATATGGAGATTTTATAAAATAGTTTCGTTATTTGTTTTAAAATTGTAGCACTAATAAGATGAGTATTTAAGCATAAATCTATTGAAAATAATTGCTTTAGATGACGGAATGATGAATCTGCTTATTCATAAACTTTAGATAGCAATTACATATTTTCAATAGATACGCTTTTTTTAATTCTTAATCAGTTCCTCTCCATATTTACAGCCATATTTTTTAGAATTATACCTAATGTTGATTTTTAATTCTGAATTATAAAGTAAAAATGAATTATGTAATTATTTAATTTTTTTAGATAATGAGACGTTGAAAAGCTTTAGAAAAGATATATTTTATTCCAAAGGTAATTGCGATGTTGCTTCTGTATGAACTCCAAGATACCGTAGCTTGGTATACGAGTATTTCCGGACGAGATGTTGGTCATAATTATTATGCACCTTATAACTTCGAACATTACAAATTCCCGCAATTGCACCGAATTCCGAATAATATGAATTACTAGCTGATGCCCGCGACTTCGTCCGCGTGGATTGAGGTTTTTCGGTTCCCGCGGGAACTCTTTAATTTTCCGGGATAAAAAGTAGCCTATGTGCTATTCCAGACTATAATCTATCTCTGTGCCAAATTTCATCCAGATCCGTTCAGCCGTTGGAGCGTGATTGAGTAACAAACATCCATACATCCATACATCCATACATCCATACATCCACCCAAACTTTCGCATTTATAATATTTATTAGATGATCATCTGCCGTGTAACAAGATGATGTCCCCCAGTTTCCCATAAGATATTAGTTTAATTAATTTTAAGTAGGTACTGTAAAATACTTTGCATTTGAGTCGTGCAGTAGCGGTGCATGCTTGATATGCAATCATCTTTATAATGAACGTGCAGAGTTTTTCAATGTTACAGCGTATGTTTCAGCTGATAATAAGACCTCAATGGCAATGTAAACCTTCGTCGGAATACATTTCATTTCACTAAAGTGACTGTCCCTAATCAAAAGGGAACTGAAATGTTAGTTCTATGAAACGAAATAATAAATAACTAGATGATACCCGCGACTTCGTCCGCGTGGATTTAGGTTTTTGATTCCCGCGGGAACTCTTTAATTTTCCGGGATAAAAAGCCTATGTCCTTTCCCAGGATAAAAAGAAAATAGTGATTATTCTTGTATGATAGTATGGAACCCTTCGTGCGCAAGTACGACTCGCACTTGGCTGGTTTTAGGTATTATATTCGCACAAATTAACGAACATATTCCATCCGGTCGAGAAATTCCGTTAGTTTGATATTGTGGTCTTTAGCAGCCCGAAGAAGGCTGAATTTACTTAAGAACTATTAAGTAAACCGGATAACTAAAATAATTTACGTATTTTATGGTTTTATTCGTTAAAAGTGCCTTTAATCCATATCCATACTAATGCGAAAGTGTGTCTGTCTGTCTGTCTGCTACGCTTTACGGCCTATCTGTTCAACCGATTTTGATGAAATTTGGAATGGGTGCATCCCGGGTATGGACATCGTTTTTTTTATACTGGAAAATCAAGGAGTTTCCACTTGATTTGTCTATAACCTACATTCACGCGGATAGCGGTACGAGCATCAGCTTTTTAACCACATATGTAATGATAAAAATATTTATTTTATTTCCTAATTCTTTAATTTTTACAGAAAATGTTATAAAAAACATCTCTTCAGTGTCGCATATTATAGTCTCAGAGTCACAATAGTTTCCGCCAAGCCAATTACACGAGAAAAAAGCTTAATGGTCCCTCAGCTGCTATTTGTGTTACTCAAAGTAGCATCTCGAGAGAAATGGGCCCCCGTCTGTGTGTAAGCAAAGAAACAGCGGTCTTATGTTTCTAATTAGAGTCGTTTATGAATGCTCACTTTTGTATTACGTTCGTTTAGCTTAATTACGTAGACAGATGTGGGAAAGGGAAAATGTCGGGCAGTTTCATGTGGTTTTTTTTTACTTGAATGCTCGAAACCTCAACGGTGAGTGAGAAGCTGATGGTAACGGGCAAAGTGGACAGAAAACTGTAAAGATAACTAAGCCCTGTCTTAGGCCAATTACGCATTATAAGAAAATTTCTTGTCTTATAAGAAATGTCTTATAAGAAATTCAATCCCAATGGTTGTTTAATGGGTAAGTACATACATATTTACAAGATACATACATATATACAAGATATTTTTTCTTGTGTCTGATCAGACACGCGCGTACAAAATATAAAATAAGTATTACTTATAAGACACAAGTAATTTTCTCATAATGCGCAATAGGCCTAAGTCTTTATGTTTAAATGTTTGCTATACTCCTTCACGCCACAATGACTGAACTGATTTGTCTGAAAGTCGGAATAGAGATAGCTTATAATCTGAATTATCACATATACCACACATAAGACACATAAGACATTTTATCCCCAAAAATTATACCGTTCCCGTGGGACTCGAAAACACCTTAATCCACGCATACGAAGTCGAGGGCATTATCTAATTATTTACCTTTACGTTGATTCTATCAAACGAGCATCACACTCAGCACATTTTTCCATGTTGTTCTGCACAATACCAGATCAAATTCAGACCGTAGTCAAAATTCCATACAGACACACCCCGTAGTATTTCGACTACAGTCGGATAAAAAGCGATTCATTTCCTGCTTCTTAATTCGAGCCTCTAGGATATAGATTGCGGCTTCCACCTTCCCCTCCATTTTTAATATAGGTAGGAACATTCAAATCAAGAATAAGCAACTTTTTGGCAAGCGTGCTTCTCCAGCAAGTTTGATTGTAGCCAAGCGCTAGTCTATAAAATTAAAGAAAAGTGATGGCGTGAAGTAGAAGATACGATTACTAAGTATTGAGAATTTTGAACGCTAAGTGTTATGATCTCACTCTAATCTTACCACCCACCATCATTTTGTAGGAAAATTTACGTGCATTATTTTAACGCTATGGGTATATCTTCAAAACGTGCCCTTCTACCTAACTGGGGTCATACATCATTCTGTCGACGCAGATTGATGGCGTAACTTGCAAATTGCTTTCATTAGCAATTATAATTAATATCCCTTATTTAAAAACAAAATTCTGCCAGGCCTGGAAAAAATTAATGGTATACCTATAAATTATGAAACTTAACTACCTACCTATGTATCTAACGTGCTTCAGTTTTTGAATTGTTCCCCATCTACCAAAGTAAGATCCTCAATCTTATAAATAATATTAAAAAACCGGCAGTTAACACACACGTGTTGTCACGTGTTCACTCGTTAACCTAAGTAAGTAGTTTCTAATAAATAAACCTATAATCACAGTCTAAGTTTTCTACCTGTCAATCAACGGACAAGTCTAGCTATAGACAGAGCAACGCTGCCGGGTGACAGGTGCAAGACGAGGGAGCGTGTCTCCAAGTTGGTTAATTTCAGTACAAAATCCAGTAATAAATAAATAAATATATAAATAAATAAAATCATTTATTTCGACCTTATAGATCATAAAATTTTGTTAGTAACAACACACACAATAACCTAATGTTAGTACTTAAATCTAATCCTAAAACCTTATCTAAGACAGCCTTGATTTGTCAGCACGTGCACCATATGACAATGGTTCAGGTACTGACAATCAAACCTGTCAGCAAATGCCCTCAGGATGCCATTGGAGCTAGCCCGCACCCTGCGCACCAGGGATGTGTACCGTTTGCGCATGACAGTGTAGAAGCAATCCACACGCGCATCGGCAAACATCCCTGACGCACTGCAGTATCTAGGCAGACCCATTAGCATCCTGAATGCATTATTATACTGTACACGCAGGGCACTGTACTGTTTTTGCATGTAGTCGATCCACAGGCTGCTCGTGTAGAATGAAGTGCAGTAAGCTCTGAAGAGCGTTACTTTAACAGAGGCGGAACAACGAGTAAACCTGCGTGCGATCATGTTCGCCCTAACAGACAATGCCCTGCGCTCTCTCTCTATATCAGCATCATCTTTCAGGTCAAAGGATACCACATGACCAAGATATTTAAACTGAATAAGTAATAATAACACTAAATTAAATTGAAAAAACTAGAAGTTTAATTCGCTATAATTCGCCAAAGAAGGTAAATCTATGTGGTACATTGCGTATCTTGTGCAACGTGCGAAACGTACGTTGAGGGTATTTTGGAAGATTTATGTGGTGTGGAGAATATCGCGGGCCGCAAGTTCAAGATACGCATTAAGTACCACATAGATTTACCTTCTACCTAGTGGCGGATTATAGCGAATTAAACTTCTAGTTTTTTCAATGTCATGGACTTCCGCAAAGTAACGCCTGCTTCTATCCAACACTAAATTAGTATGCAGCTTGATGTATACGAAGGTATAGGTAAAGTAGTAGGTGAAACTGTTTGCGAATTCTATGGGTATCGATCCACAGAGGATAGGAATGCATTCCCAGACGATAAGGTATCTGAAAAAGATATTTTTATGGAGTAGCATTATTCTCTATTAATCTTCCGTTCTAATTTTCAAAAGCTACGCAATCAAATTTATTCCAACCAGATGATAACATCACCATCGCAATTGTTATACCGGTGCGGGTAAGAGCGGGGAGCAACAAAAAACAGTCGTTTAATTTTCATAACTTTCGCCGCACAAAAGGACAGATACAATGTTATGATAAGTTTTAATGAGTTTACGGAGTTTCCCAGAACTCCTTTGTTCGTAATTTCGTTAAAATCCCGGCCCTTTTTAAATTTGAATATATTGCTCTCAATGGTTGCACAGTGAAATTTTCTTTGAATTTTTAATTTATATTTTCACACGTGTTTTATGTTTTTCGTTGTTATTTTTAATTGCCTAACACTGCAGCATTATTTATGAACTGCACCAAACAAAAGTAAACAAAAAAAAATTGTGCGTGTCAGCTCCGACGTACGACTGGACTTACTCTTCATGAATGATTATAAAATATATAGATTAGTAAATGAGGGTAAATGAACGCATTTTTTATTTTACTGTAAGCATGCTTGATACATTTACCTATTTATATTAGTTATATAATTTATATTCATCAAAATCATATATATTCATTACATAGTCATGGAAATATAAAGTCAATAACGTAACGGTTTGATTTTACTCCCCATAAATTTTCATACCCCGGGCTCATATATGCAAATCGATTCTAAAGGAGGTAAACTCCAAAAAAAGATGAAACCGGTCACGGTACCTAATACAGACCTTTCATCCCATCCGGCCTCTAGCCACAAACAATAATTTTATTGGTTATTGGAGCTTGTGCCTCGCCCATACTCTGTTCAACTTCGCGATTTAATAACGTTACTTTAAAGTACATGCGTTATTTTGTCACAAAAATAATATTGCTCGAATTTTTCGTTAGCCACATACTCGAGTATTCACTAAAGCGCGCGTATGGGGTGTAATCATGGTCTCATCAAAGGCTTCACATGTGTGCCACAGTCATCAACGCTCGTCAGCCGGCATTCAATCTGCGTTGGTAGGCGCAATTACTAGAATGCGTAGCCATGTAAGTACTAAAGTAACGCCTATCGCAAACGGCGGATAAAATATAATAGAGTCCGTTAAAGGAGGCCAAAAATTAAATCCTGCACAAAAGTCAGAATAAGCATGCTGTTAGACCTACTCTCACGGACTTGAGAGTCAAGGCACAGATTACATATTAGACGAATAAGGGTCTAAACATGGAAGTGAACACGCTAAGCAGACGTCCGATCTTCTTCTCGCGTCGTTTCCTCAACTTTGAGGATCGTAGCTCCCTCGAGATTTTACATCTCACAGATAAGATATTAGACGGAAAGGTCTAAACATGGAAGTGAACACGCTATTCAGACGAATTAAATGTAGGTGTCTAGTTTTACGCTGATTCAATCAGCGTAAAACTAGACACCACTAAAAACCTTTAACAATCTGCCTTTGAAGGTTAAAAATCCAAAGTAGACAAAAAGTGGTCGTCTACATTAGCTCTTATATACAACTTTGCGTCTACGGTAAAATGTTATGCAGTAAAAGTACGCGGATGGAATTAGAACCAAGGCTGTAAAATATGAAATAATTAATTTTGGTACTAGGTATTTTTTAAATCCATTATTTCTAAAAATAAAGTGTCTTTTCGACATATTTATGTAACACTAACCATTGTTATAAAAGAAAAGACCGAGAAAAATTGAAAGACATAAAAAGTAAAACTAAATTCAAGAACGCATACATAACATACAAACAACAAAAGTGGAGATGAACAGGGCATATGATAAGAGAGCAGAAAGAAAAATGGACAAGACTAATAAGAGACTGGTACCCGCTAGACAGCAAAAGAAACAGAGGTAGACAGACCAAGAGATGGGATGACTTCAAAAAAATAGCGGGTCCAACATGGACTCGAACATCAACGAATAGGACAGAATGGAGATCTTTAGAGGAGACCTTTGTCGAAAGACAAGTTGAAGATTAAAAACAAAAAAAAATCGTTGCCGACCATTAAAACAGATATTAAAAGTTTATTTAGTTAATAATATATTAATATTAAGGTCAATAGTATATTAGTTAATATTTAAGTTAGATAAGTAATTCTAGGCACATAGGAAATCATTGTAATGTTAAACTAAGTTCAACAATAAAGGCTTTATTTATTTATTTATTTAACCATTGTTATATTATTACCTAGGCACACCAATATTACCTACAAATGCAAAGTAACTTCTGTTTTTTTGTCTTTTCTTATCTTATCAATGTACCTAGATCAATCGATTTCAAATCATATTGTGAACGGACAAACGATACGTGTCCCTGAAAATCAAAAAGTTCCTACATGGTTTATAAATAACCTGAAAAATAATTTTCGAAATTATTATTGTGTATTAACAATAATTCATTATTTGGCCGCGAAGACAGAAATTCAAAGCGGGCGAAGTCGCCAGCAATAGCTCGTGCTCAAAACCTTTTGTTCGCATACAAAACGTTAACCATTATGCAGCTATTAGTGTACTCAAAAATACAAAGAACGCATTTTTGCGATGTATTTTGTAAAAGTGTTACCGGTGGTTACACAAAATTCTGGCCTCTTTTACAGTTGTTTTTTGTACAGATAAAAATGCTTTTCAAATTCTACCTCGCTTACAAAGTTAGCAGCAGACAAGCCAAAAGAGATTTTAACGAGTACCGTAAATGGGAAATTATTTATCTATTTTCTGCGGTTACAAGATGAAAGAAATGTTACGGATAGTTTTCACGTTAATGAAATTTTGGCTAAAAGGTCGGTTCTACTTGAAACTTTTAATTACTTTATGCTTTGGTTCTAAATACATTTTAAACAGAACTTTGAAGGTTATAGAATTATTAACTTACAGCTAAAACACACTATGCTCAGTTTTTGGTCTAGCGAACAAGAAGTCTACGGAACTCCCTTTTATAGGAAGCTACACACACTAACACTACAGAAGAAAATGTCTTTGCCTTCCAACTGGGATGCTTCACGCGGAAATTAAAAGAAAATTATTCATTAGACCTACGTCTTGTCTTTGTAGATCTCATTTCACGAGTTAACGCTCACTGCTAGGACTTTGTCAAAGAGCGCCACTGCATCTGGTCCACTGCCTTGCTCATCCAGTCAACTTATATCATCGATCCATCATGTTTGACATGGACTCGTATCAGTCCCAATAAGATATCAAAAAAAGAAAGGTGTGTTTTATTTCACCTAAATGGGGTGCAATCAGACATAAGGTCTTGTCGAACACTTACCTTTAAAATGCCTACACACAAAACAAAATTTTACAGAAATTCTTTTTCATCATACCTATTCGAAAAACGCATATTGGCTTCAGAGGATAGCGGGAGCAAAGTGTAACTTGTAGGCCCATAGGACTTTTCATTTCTCTCTTCTGATTGGTCCGAAGTCACGTCATCAATTTGTTGATCGAATATACGACTTTGCATTTCTCTGTTCTGATTGGTCCGAAGTCACGTGATCAATTTGTTGATCGGATAATACGTCTTTACATTTTATTTAAACTTTAAATATACGTCTAAATAATGTCTATATAATCACATAGAAGGTTGATAGGAGTATCTTCTGATTGGTGCTTAAACGTATAGGTAATGTCCATACAATATAGTAGGTTGATACTCCTAGCGTTTTCTCATACGTAATGATGAAAAATAGTGTGTGTCACTCGGGGCCAAATTTTTTGTTCTTGGGCGGCGTATATTGAATTCCTCGCTACGCTGAGGATTCTACTTTAGAACCCCTCGCTACGCTCGGGATTCTACTATAGAATCCTTCACTTCGCTCTGAACAAAAATTTTCTTTGGCCCCATGTAACACAATAGTTATTTGTGTTACATGGGGCCAAAGAAAATTTTTGTTCCCCGAGGGTGCTATTTTGAATTCAGAGCGAAGTGAAGGATTCTATAATAGAATCCCGAGCGTAGCGAGGGGTTCTAAAGTAGAATCCTGAGCGTAGCGAGGAATTCAATATACGCCGCCCGAGAACAAAAAATTTGGCCCCGAGTGACACACACTATTTTTCATCATTACGTATGAGAAAAAGCTAGGAGTATCAACCTACTATGTATGGACATTACCTATACGTTTAAGCACCAATCAGAAGATACTCCTATCAACCTTCTATGAAATTGTATAGACATTATTTACGAGGTATATTTAAAGTTTAAATAAAATGTAAAGACGTATCCGATCAACAAATTGATCACGTGACTTCGGACCAATCAGAACAGAGAAATTCAAAGTCGTATATTCGATCAACAAATTGATGACGTGACTTCGGACCAATCAGAAGAGAGAAATGAAAAGTCCTATGGGCCAACAAGTTACACTTTGCTCCCGCTATCCTCTGAAGGCAATATGCGTTTTTCGAATAGGTATGATGAAAATAACTATTACTGTATACAGGCAATTGAACTGTGGAATGCACTTCCTCTGAGTATTAGACAGTCAAAATCACTGGCCACATTCAAAAATGATCTAAAGACATATTTCCTTTCAAATTGAAGACGACTTTATTTTTTTTTTATTTTATAATATAATTCTATCGTATGTATGCGTATGCCCCATCTTAGGCCGCATCATCACTTCCCATCAGGTGTGATGTGGTCAAGCGTAAGCCTATAATGAATAAAAAAAATAAAAAAAAGTATATAATATTATGTATTTGCACATTTTAGTATTTATTTAGATATATATTTATTTTAGTTTGAGTATAATATATTTATGTATTATATTATGTAGTTGTTGTTGTTGTGTGTTCCTAATCTTAAGGTAGCCTGGAAGAAATCGCTATTTAGCGATAAGGCCGCCTTTTGTACCTGTCCTTTTTCATTATTTTATTTCATGTCATTGTTCTTGTATTTCTTGTGTGGTGCAAATAAAGAGATAATAATAATATCAGATTTCCTCTGGTAGTGAGCATCGACATATTATAAGACTAATTTTATGATTTTATTACAGTGCTTCACACACGAGGAAAGTTTCTAAACTTACATACATATCAAAAAAATTCGGAACCGGCAGGATTTGAACCTGCGTCTCTCTGGGAATCGCTAACATTCCTCTGTGACATATAAGACGATGCTGTATCCTCGATTCCCCACTAATGGGAACTGACACTTATAAGGATAGTTAGAGCTATGGATTTGAATGAAACTTTATATTGGTTACAGTTAAGATCAATAACTTTAACCAATAATAGTGTCATTCAAATCCACAGTCGCCTCAGTATATTTCGTTGTAGGGCGCTTCACTCTACCTCCAATCTACTCCAAAAGTTTCTGGTTCGCTTGCTCAAACGATGAGCACTGCCTGTTTAACCAAAGTAACGGTTTAATTAATAACTCTTACAGATCGTATAATATCATCTCAATCACAAATACACTGGCTTTATCCATCACATATCGTCTAGTCAAAACAACATCACTGAAAACAGCAACAGTTTTATTAAAATAATGTGTCATCTCAGAGTGCGCAACGTGTACACACGTAATTAAACAAGCAGGAGCTCGTTAGCTCTCTGTAAAATTTCAAGCCCTATTAAAAAGTTCATTAAAATTTTAAAATAATACGCTGGCCACTGTAACATTAAACAGTACTGTTGAAACTCCTCCAATTAAAATCCGTATTACGACAAGGCTCATGACGTGGCAATTTAATCTTTGTTTATGCTAACACTAGATGATGCCTGCGATTTCGTCCGCGTTTTGATTTCTTTACACTAGTTAAACTTTACAACCAGTAGGTATACTATAACTTAAAAATTAATGAGAATTATTTCCGTTAAATATTGTAAACCGATACACGTTGGAGTCGAAAGGTCCTCTAGTGGAGACCGCGTCTTGGTAAGCGGAGCGTAGGGCGCCCCCCAGCAAGGTGGAGCGATGATATCCGGAGGGTGGCTGGCATCGATTGGATGCGAAAAGCCGAGGAAAGAGCACGTTGGCGCTACTTGAAAGAGGCCTATGTCCAACAGTGGATGCACAACGGCTGACGATGATGATGATGATGATTGTAAACCGAATGCATTCAATACCCTTAAATAAATACCGATATTTTTTGCCCATCTCTGGTCACATGCCCAATTGACAGGTGCAAAAAACTCATTTTCTGAGTGGCCCAACTAAGTATAACAATTCACTTGAAATGAGCTGTTTGCTCAGCCTTCATCGCAATTCGATCACACTTGAAGGGCTTGAAGAGGCGAACGAAAAATGTTAGAAATAAAATACGGGACTAAATGGTCAGTACGGTAAAAGTCATAAACTCCAGAAGCGAGCGCACGTTTCTCAAAATATTATTTCGGTCGCGCGTATATTCACTAGAGGACCATTCAGATCTCACTCGGCTGAAATAACTGTCGCATAACGTTGATATAAAGCGGTTGGCCGAAGCAGGTGGCTTGAATTACGCTGAACTTACACCTAATTTTCCTAGTCCCCGATTAAGCACTTTGCCTTTACCGCAGGCAACTGTAACTAAATCAAAATAATATATTTTACAATTAAATATTTAATGAAGGAAATCCTTCATTATCGTGGACTTCCACAAACTAACGCCTGCTTCTATCCAATCATACTAATATTATAAATGCGAAAGTGTGTTTGTTTGTTGGTTTGTCCTTCAATCACGCCGAAACAAAGCAACGGATCGATGTGATTTTTAGCATGGGTATAGTTAACGACAAGAGTGACATAGGCTACTTTTATCCCGGAAAATTAAGGAGTTCCCGCGGGATTAAAAATAACTTTGACCACGCGGGCGAAGTCGCAGGCATCAGTTAGTAATATTTAATTACAACAGTTAGTAATATCATCAGTTAGTAATATTAACAACAACATTCTCAAATAGCTCCAATAAAGCAAACGGCACCTCGGATCCCCAACCTCGCTACGAGAAGATCTCAACAACAGGGCGGTCTTCTATGCTTCTGGAGTGAGCTCGGATGGCTGGAGTGAAAACTGCGGCGGGGAGGGGCAATGTACGCACAACAAAACTCCAACTGGAGGTGGAAACCTGCCCAGTAGGAAGAAAGAAAGAAAAGCCACAATAATGTATAATTTTTGTTCTATTTCTAAGAATTAGGCTAAAATAAACGCCCCCATGAGTAATTAGTCAGTTTGCGACCAATGAAATTCATGAGTTGATAAAATCACTAGCGTTATGAAACATTCCGCACTCTGAATTAGACAATCAATATTGCAAAATGCTTAATGATTTCCCATATTATGGTCTAAGAGTCCCGTATCGACGAAAAATTCCCGGTACCCGGTTGCAATGCCACTCAGCAGGGAATAGTTACGTTAAATCTTATCTAAACTTATCTTATCTTAATCTCTTAAATTATAAAACAACAGGGTGTATGACAGGGGGTTGCAATCGTACTAGGTGTCTGACAATGGACAACGTGGTTTCTAATATTATTCCAAAGCAAAATATAAAAAGACGGAGCTTGATGCTTTTTGAGGTGCTACCATTTTTACCTGATAGCTTCCAAAGCAACCGCGATCCAAACTTCATAGTCGGAGATCGTTTATACCTCTATTAGAGACATACATACAAAAAAATTCAGCTTTAATAAAATAACGTGATCGTCGCGGGATCTTGGACCATAAGTAATTTAATTAATTGTGACATAACTATAATATACTTTTAACCCAACGTTAATTAATAAAATTATAAATAAAGAGATATTAAAAATATATAAACTATGTAGCACAGTTTGAAAATAAATGTTTTTTCTTTCTTTCTTTCTATATTATTAAGTACAGCGGATCGGATAAAATTCTAACTGGCAAAAGTTCCCTTGTTCCAATAATTGAACTCGGCACTTTTTGATTGAAATTCCCTGTTGAAACATCTATTGTTCAGCGAAAATAATGATTATTGTCGGGACTGAAATCCATTGGGGCTTGTTTGTTTCAAACGCTAATTGACTGGACCGGTAGCAGCTACAGCGTTTTATTAGTATAAAATACGAGTACCTACAGTATATTAATGTTTTATTGATAAAATGCAAAATATAGAGAAATGCAGATTCCACGCGTGATTCATAAAACTAAAAGTATAGAGTCGATATTTATTTTTCTAACGTTAAAAGAATTATGTCACAAAAGGCTTTACACACATCTGACTGACATACAAGTATTAGTAGGTAATTGTTATAGGCAAACTTGCCCATCAAAAAGTTAGCTAAGTTAAAGGCACAAGTCAGATTCTTATAGACATCACGTGCGTTCCGTTATAAGCACTGCGAGCACTGGCAGTGCTCTTTACTGGGGACTTTCAGTGCTCTCAGTGTATTTCGGAACGCACCCATCATGATTAAGTCTAATTTTAGTAAAAAGTAAAAGACCTACCTACCTACTTTTACAACACAATGTGGTTATCCCGAAAAATTAAGGCTCTGTCATAGCGTAAAAATCGGCAAAACGGAGTTTTTTAAAGCAGCGTGTCCATCAAACGGTGACTTAATGTATGCTTGTAAAAATGATTTGCTGTTTTCAAGACTTTTAAGCAGCCATTGATGCATCTCAAAACACTATTTAAAAAAAATCTGCATTGAAATTTATTTTAAAAATACCTCTTAGTTTACCTTTAAGCAATTTTTCTCTTTATTGAACCTAATAATTTGCTCTACAAATATAAGATAAAATTCATATTTCTAAATCAAACACATCGTCGGATTAATTTGTATTGAACAGTAAATATTCATTTTTTTACAAATTATTTATTTCATTTTTTGCGACATGCGCTTGCTCTATTTCACCCCCGCGCGACTATATTTTAATATCGTGAACTCACGGCGCCTTTAAAAGTTCTTGCACGAATCAAAAACCTCACCGCGGATGAATTCGCGGGCATCATCAAGATATTTCTTCATAAAATGTAACTCAGAAATATTTAGATCAAGAAAATTCTAACGTTTCTCGATAAAGGAAACGAAAGGAACGGATAATCTGCAGGTTATTAATTAATTCGGAACGACGACGCCTAACATAAGGTTTAGCTATGAAAATATGTAATGCCAGGGCTGTGTTAGCACAATGCCGTTCGTTAGTGCGTCGTGAATAGTCTTGAATGAGTTTAATGATGTATTGTCGTGTTCTACGTTCAGCGATGGGGTGCGTCTAGTTGCAAGTATAATTTTCTTAGCGTCGTTGTACTGAATCCATAATTATATAGTTACTTCAATATTATAATTAATGCGAAAGTGTTTCTAATCTTAAATCTACGAGTAGGTACAATATTGTTCATTGCTGAAGCATCGTAGTTACATATATTCCGAGAGTGCGGAATGAGATAAAGCAAAACTTATTTCGCAGCAATATTATTTTTCTGCTCGTTCTTGCTGATCGCTTATTTAGATGTTCACTTATGAAGAAAACAAAGTTTCTTCTGCACTAGTATTAATATTATTGGTCCGGCTTCGATCGAGGGATTCAAACTAATCCTATACTAATTATTAGGTGCCTATTATACATCCAAAAATGATTTCATTTGTTTTTTTTAAATGGGCAAACCGAGTAAACATTTGTTGCACCAGATAAACTGCCAACGTATTACCTGTTCTTAAGTAGTTCGTTCATTCAGCCTTTAAATATTGTAGTTTTCAGGTATAGTGTTGGTTGAATCTGGTTCCAAAATCTTTATGAGCAGAATACCGTTCATTCAGCCTTTAAATATTGTAGTTTTCAGGGATTGTGTTAGTTGAATCTGGTTCCAAAATAAGAGCACAATAAGTAATTAAGCACTTAACAGGAGGCAGAAGGGTATTCAATGCTTCCAGATGAGGGTGTTTTTGGGTCGTAAGTTGCGATTACAGAATAGAGAATGTGGTATCAGTGTCAGCTCTTCAGATCACATCCGTTATTTACGATTCACTGTATCATAAATTCAAAAGTGATTCCACCTGCTCGATGAAATGAGAAAGAGAACGTACTAGAGGTGAACGTAGGCTACTTTTTAACGTGGTTAAAATATCTAACTCCTAAAGGAAAACAGAAACAACTAGTTTACAATAAACCTAATAAAAATGTTATTTGCAGAAATGGATCTAAAGTACTTGGTGCGCACGGAATATCTATTTCATTTTACGTTTAATTTCCCGGAGGCTATGTTCTGCACGTGAAAGTGGTACGTATGAATGTGTCGGCAAAAATTATTCTGCCTTTTGAATACCTACTTATGGTATGTTGTATAGGAATTAGGACACACAGCGGCGACGCGACGGTGACGGGACGGCAGCGAGGCGTGGATGTCATGCGACATTCACGCCGTGCAACGCCTTATGCGATCAATAACAACACTTCTTCCACAGCAGAATCACTTGACATCTTGTTTCAAATGCTAAGAAATCACGTCGAGTCTGGCGGGGCTTTAGGCGCGACGCTGATGCCAGCGTCCGCCCGCTGTGTGACATCCACGCCGCGCTGCCGTCCCGCCCCACCCGCTGTCTGATGAGAGCTTATATCAAAAGCTGTATCCTTTTCTATACTAATATTATACAGAGGTAAAGTTTGTGAGTTTGTGACGTTGTAGGGGGTAATCTCTGGATCTACTAAACCGATTATAAAAATTCTGGTACCAAAAGAAAGCCACATTATTTGTGAGTGTCCATAGGCTATATATTAACCCGAAAATTTTGGGAGTTCCCGTGGGAATTTAAAAAACTTTTTTCACGCGGACGAAGTCGCTTGCATCTGCTAGTTTGTAATAAAATACCACGCTCGCGTCCCGTCGGGCACAACGTGCTTCCGTCCCGCTATATGTTTGAACACTATTACGAATACTCATAGAACTTTACTCATGAGGCTCAACGTATCGCGTCGCGCCTACGCCGTTCTAACGTCTCGTCCGGCCGATCTCCTGCACCCTAGCATGGGCCGAGACAATTTTCTCCCCGAGGAAAGGATAACATTTTTATTCCTAAATAAATAAATAAAAACGCTAAATAACGGTGGTAAATAGTCCCCCGAGTCCCCGTGAAATGTTAAACGGGGATAAACTTCTCCTCTCTCCTGTTGCCGTGCTCTGAGAAGTGGATAAGTTAATTTTATCTCTTGTCAGTGGATAAAATCGGGGGATAAATTTTTTATCTCCGGCCCATGCTAGCCTTGCTGTTGTGACGGGCGATGGCGCTGTGTGACGTCTTCCTTACTAACTAGTACTTGTATCTAGTACAACTGCTCACCAGCGTCCCATCCGCTGTTTTCCCCAAAGCTTGGCCCAAAGGTGTTTGTTTTAGAATTTTACTAGTTGATGCTCGCGACTTAGTCAGCGTGAATTAAGGTTTTTTGATTCCCGTTGGGACTTTCTCCGGGACAATGTCCTTTCGCGGAATACAACCTATCTCTGTACCAAATTTCGTCAAAATCGGTTGAAAAGATGCGCCGTTAAAGCGCAGCAGACAGACAGACACACTTACGCATTTAAAATATTAGTATGGATAGTACTGATACAATTTCTTTATATTATTATTAAAATACATAATATAATATACAAATAAAAACGATCACTCACTTCTTTAGTTATTATTAGAAACATTCATTAGGTAAGTATTTTCATGGAACTAGAAATCTGCTTATTACTAAGCTATTTCTATGCGTATTTTGCAGCCTTCATCTGTTACTTTACGTAGTTAACTTGCTAACAAGTAACAGACAAGTCAAACTTGTTATCTGATACGATATTGCGCGATAACACAAAACGGGTAGGTACCCCAGATGGACAAATTTCCAGCTCAAACTACATCGTCATACTATATTACCACGCGACGTAAAGAAACTAAGTAGGTATGTCCGTTACGAAAAAGTCGAGGGTGCGGTCAGTGACATTCTTTACTATAGGTACTGTGAGCAAAGTCTTGGAACTTCACACCGGTTTGGCCGGTGCCATCTTCATACCTGATTAGCAACTGGTGCCATAAAATTCGCAGATTTACTAATCGGTTTCAAAATAGATATAAGTAATATATAATTTTATCTAATATGATATAAATTAGGTCTGTATATTTGTAGATAAATATTGAACTGGCAATAACATCATTTCGTGATCATGACTCCGATGTTAAAAACGATGTTAATGACTTATTTTATGATTTCAGTACTATGACCGAGTTTGCTTCACAGGTAATCAATTCATGTGAAACAAGTACCTATACTTATCAGCATTATAGTAATATAGACTAAGGGTCCAATAATAATTGTAAAATTAACAAATTAATTTTATAAAATTGAAAGACAATTGTCTACTTATACCCAGTACTTACGGATGTAATCATTATTTTGTAAAAAGAAACTGAATCTTTACTTGAAAAACTGTCTTTGACAAAAATGTACAACGTCAATTTTTCACAAAAAGCTTGCAACATTTTCTTGGAATAAAAATATTTGAGGATATTAGTAAACTATGATCAATATGATCAGTCCCCAACTCAAGAGGATATACTGCTTATATTAATAATTATTATGCAAATAAAAATCTTCATTTTACGACGTTAATAATGATAGTAATATTTTATAAATTATTGTTTATTATTATTTTTTAAATAGTTTTTTCACATAATCATAAGTTTCATTATAAGCTACGAAAGGTGACTTCTATAATCCTTTTATTACTTTAATTACTTTTGTGACAGCTATAATATACTGTAACAGTATTTTTTTTTAAAGAATAACAACAATTAACAATTAATGAAGCACATACTAATAAATATTTTCACTTAATTATATTAGCTAGATTTCCGGTTTTTAAACTATCTTCCGGGAACCGCTTGTTTTTCCGAGATAAAATGTAGCCTAAGTAACTCCTTGTATAGGTAATTTTACCTGCCTCAGCGAAAGTAGCGTCAATATCAGTTCTGCCTTTCCGAAAACTATCCATTTCAGTCAGACAGACAGACATAAATTTTATAAACGTGTGTTTGGGCTATTTGATCGTTCAAAATATAATCATATGAGTTTAATCAGATGCAGTTATTACGAAATCATAGACACACACTTCAATTTTATTTATTGATTATTGATATAGAATATCATGGTTCACTAATGTTTCATAAAAAACGTTTAACAAAATAATATGATCATTTCACAAAAAAATCTTTTAAAACTATTCAGGTGACAAACAACGTATTCCGCAAAAATATCAGTTTTCCTTTGCAAAATTGCTGAATGTTGTATGATTTACTTTATTATTACACCAAAAAATTTATTTGTCCAATTCGCGATTTTATAAAATGTCGGTACCTACATTTTAAAAACTTGAAGTGAAGTTGAAGTGCTTTTGAAAAAACATTTTTTTTAACTTAAATTAGGTATATAACCCGATAGAACCTAACATTTTGACAGATATAGTACTTATCAAACGTTTTTTTTAAATAATTAATGTGAATAATAAATTATTTGTTTGACAAATAATGTTTATTGAAATTAAAATATGTGCGCAAAAAATTTGTCAAGAAAATCATTTATAAAACCAATTGTTTGTGTAAAGATGAAGTTTCGATTCATAAATTTTGCCAAACGTTGGTTGTGAAATGAAAATTTGTCATTTGTTTTTTAGGAAATGATAGAATACCGAATATTAAGCTACCCTGGTCCTATAGTATACTGATTACTGCAGCTGTAGTCAAGAGTCAAGCACTAGTGTAGATTTTGTAATCACTACTAAACGAACAAAGCATCGCATTTGCAACCTTAACTAAGTACTCTTACGGCTTAATTCGGTCTGCACAGAATTCATGTGTGCATGTGTATGTGGAATTGCGTAGAGCTATGTTGTGTATGTAGTTGTAGCTACGAGTCTGCGACAAGCATACAAGCGTTCTATATAGTTTGATGTGACACACACCATTTCTACTACTGCCTTGTTATTAAGATTTTTATGGCTACATATATTAAAATAATTGTTATATATTGGAAGAATCTATAGTATCAACACGTTGTGATATTCGCACTATAATTATTTTGGGGTTAGAATATAAGAGGTTAAGAATTTCGATAAAAACTGTGAATAAAATGGAACAATCTAGTGAAGGAGATAAAAATAAGGGTGTGTGTGAACCTGAACAATCTTCATGGCTACCTTTACTCAGACAGGTACTCGTTTTAGTAATTAGGTATCAATCGTACTCATTAGACAACATACTTTGTGAAGTTCTAAAATACAATTAGGTACATACCTACCTAATATTTATTACTATTTACCAGTAACCTTTGAGACATTGTTATAATAGTTAAATACGCTCAGCAATAATTGAAAAAAAGAACATCACAAAAATTTTTAAATTATGATATCTAGCGATAAATCCAACTGCTTTTACTTTTAATACCCCTCTATATAATCTTGCTCAAGCCAATTCTTACTTATGGTGTTGAACGCTGGGTCCTAAGTAAAAAGGATGGAAACAGTTTGCTTATTTTCGAATGGAGGTTTGAGGAGTTTCGGTGCTTTTCAATGGTGTTTGGCATTCGTTACATTCACGAACTCTACGGACTTCTATAGAGCCGAATGTCGTCAAATCTATTATAATGTCATGAATGCGATGGGTAGGACATAAGCAACGCATGGACGATACAAGAACCCTGAAAAAATTGTAGGACAGCAAACCAGAGAGCTGTAAGGGCGAGGAAGATCTAAAGCCGGTAGATTGTCAGAGTGGTAAAGGACCTTGAGCATTTTCAGAGATGAAGATATAATTTTATGCTATGCTCTTTTTAGTTATTTATTAAAGAAAATATGAGTTATTTCCTAAATAAATACTAGTCCATACTAATCCTACTCATATTAATGAAATAATAAATACTGAAAATATATTGTTTTCTTGCCAGATGTTTGTATGCAGCGGAGTCACATCGTACTTTTTCATTTATGGATTATTTTTTGGAGCCCCGACAGTTTATGTACCTCAAATAAGAAAAGAAGCTAATTCAACTGAGGCTATTAGTATGGAAACGATGTCTTGGTTATGTGAGTTAGCATTATATCATATTATATTTCAAATCGCTTATTCGATTCAATTATTTTGAGTTATGATAAGTAGGTACTTACATGATGTGATCTGAGTGTTATTACTTAATTTCCTTTCTTCTATTTTCAGTCTCGATCTCCAGCTATGGATCTCTGCCATGGGCAATTATTTGTCCTATCATTGCAGAACGATATGGAAGAAAATTACCATACATAATTTTATGGGTGAATACAATGGCTGGTGTTTGTTTGTTTTACTTTAGTAAAAGTGTAACTGAACTTTTTATAAGTGGGTTTCTGACAGGGATGCTTCAAACAATTCAAATTGGAGTATCCATCATGGTGCTCACTGAATATGTATCACCCAAGTATAGAGGAATATTTATCACTTTTAAGTCTGCAACATTTTACTGGGGCATCTGGATCTCTAATGCTATTGGAACCTTTTTCCATTGGAAAAATATTGGAATTTTGATTTTTATATGCTGCATCTATAATTTTAGTATATTGTTTTGGCCTGAATCTCCTTATTGGTTGGCATCCAAGGGACGCTTTGAAGAATGTGCAAAATATCATCGCTGGTTAAAAGGAAAGGACAAAGATTCCGAAGAAGAACTTAGGCAATTGATACTGACATCAAAAGAGAATTTAAGACGTAGGCAACAACTTCGACAAGAAAATCAGATGAATAGCATAACTAAAGTATTTCACATCGTAAAAGCTAAAAGATTTTATAAACCACTGATACTTTCAGTACTTACAATATGCCTTTATCATTTTTCGGGAAAATTAGCCTGCACTGGATACGTCATCGATATTATTAAAACAATAACTGTAAGTGAATCAACAGCTTATGAAGGCATGCTTATTTTAGATGGAATTACTGTGCTAGGGATGTATGCAGGAGTTTATCTAACAAAGTTATTTAAGCGGCGTCCACTGTTGTTAATTTCAGCGTGTATTGGGGTAGCATTTTTGTTTCTTTTATCGTTATATTTATATTTAATACATTTAAACGTCATGTTTGAAAACAAGTATATAACATTATTCCTTCTGATGGGCTTTTCATTGGCAATTAGTTGTGGTCCCATGATACTGTCTATGTGTTTTTCTAGTGAATTGACCCCATTAAAGGGTAGAAGTATATTTATAAGTATATTCACATTGTCAACTTGTAGTATCATGGGTTCAGTTTTGAAAATTTCTCCGTATATTTTTAAATATTTTGCCTCTTATGGAGCATTTTTGCTGTACGCTATAATGTCATCAATATTTATTTATATCCTATATAAAGTATTGCCTGAAACAAAAGACAGGACAATCCAAGAGATTGAGAAATATTTTTCGGATGATGACGTTATAGTGAATGAGGAAGAAGAATTGATGAATACAGCTTGTGAAAAATAAATATATCAAATATAACCATAATTAAGTATTTTGAGATTGTTGTATTACATACTTTTTCATAAAGCCACTAAACTGCCTAGATTTTTTTAATTTCATTTGTTACAAATATTATAATTTTTGTTATGATATTATGACAATTTGGGGCATGTTTAAAGAGAGAGTTGGACGTATCGTACCAGTGGATGAATAGTACAACCATCAGATTTCCCACTAAACAATACTATTTGTCTGCACTGGAAACGTTAAAATATGCGCTACTAGCGCCACAAGTCGCATGTCAATTTGTAATGGGCCTGTTACTTTTTGCTTTCGTGAAAAAATCTGTTTAGATAATTATGGACCTGTATAAGTATTTTAACGTATTTATGTAAGCATGTACTGTTCATAGCTGGTGAGTGAAAATTATAATTTTTCAATGAGTGCCAGGTTAAATTACCTATTCTGTGTTAAATTTACTACAATTAATGTTTGTGTTTATAATGTGGCCAAATTTTAAGATGATTTTCCTAGTTTGTTGAATTGTTAGAAAGTCTTCTGTATTGCACCGGTACTGATTGTTATAATACTCCTAAATTATCCTAAAAAATCCTATTCTATAATGCTAACTAAAATAAAATTGTCATTATATGGCTGATAAAAGAAAATAATATAGGTAAATAGCCTAGAGAAGATGTAGACAGAGGAGAGCGTCATTAGCTTAAGAAGAAGAACATTTTTTACATTACTTTCAGAATCTCTCTCTCTCAGAATAACTTTCAGAATATTCCAGAATATTATTAGATAGTATTAGTTTAACTGTATAAAAATAAGTACTTTGCTTAATTTCTCAACATAATACCTACTTAAGACTGAATTACTTTTCTGTTATGACATTTGTATTCTATTTTAAAAGATTTTTTGCTTTTGTATTTTATGCTTAAAATTGTTTATGGTATTTAAAACCTTGTACATATTATTTGCCATAATTAAAAAGGATAAAGTTATATCTATATCTATACTTCTATACTAATATTATAAATGCGAAAGTGTGTCTATCTGTCTGCTATGCTTTCACGGCCCATATTGTGTTCAACTTTGATTTTGATGAAATTTGATACACAGATAGGACATAAGGCTACTTTTTATCCCGGAAAATTACATGCGGGAGTTCCCGCGGTAATCTTAAAATCCACGCGGATGAAGTCGCGGGTATCATCTAGATACATAATAATATAATTTTATAATTAATGCATTACTTTTAAGTTATCATTGTTGGATTATAAATCATGGTAATTATAACGTATTTTTCATTTTTTCGAATTTCGAAATTAATAACTGTATTCGTATTGAATAAACCAATTATTGTAAACCTATATTTTGATAATTATTTATTTAGATCCTCCTACCTTAGTAAGCTTAAACATACATTTTGTCTAAGTTGGATCACTATTCACCTTACCCATGGTACCCATATATCCAACTAGCCTGCTGCCTGTAGAGAATCGCTTATTTTGGGCGAATATATCCTGTATATAGGAATATATCCTGGGAAATAAATGCCACTGGATATGATAAAGGAGATACTAACGCACTATACGTATAAAACTGTACTCTTGTAAGTTTATTAAGAAAAAAAAAATTTCATAAAAACTGAAAACTGGTACGATACATACGACTCTTCGTATGGCTCGTGATTACATTATGGGGCTCCTCAAAGGGCGGATAAACAAACTCAAAAGGCGGCAACGCATTGGCGCGGTTTCCCTGGTGCTGCAAGTGTTCAGGAGCGGCGATAATCACTTAACCCGCCTGCTCGCTATATTATACTAGCTGATGCCCGCGACTTCGTCCGCGTGGATTGAGGTTTTTCGGTTCCCGCGGGAACTCTTTTATTTTCCGGGATAAAAAGTAGCCTATGTGCTATTCCAGACTATACCAGACCTAATCTATCTCTGTGCCAAATTTCATCCAGATCCGTTCAGCTGTTGGAGCGTGATTGAGTAACAAACATCCATACATCCATCCATCCAAACTTTCGCATTTATAATATAATATTTATTTGATTATCATAAAAAATATATACAGTCGAATGTTCATAACGACGAAGTCGATGAAGCATGCCTGATAATGGAATGTTCATGAAGCACCATGCGATGATGTACCTAAGTAGTATATATTATGTGAAACCTACACGTCTATTGAGAGTTTTTAAGTTTAGTAGGTACTTAGTTTGTAACGTTAATAGAATTGTTTACAGTCGTATTGTAGGTTGGTATTTTTATGACTATACATCGGTCCTCGGTCTTTTCGGTCACCGATTTCACTGGCAACAGAGATAGCTTGCATCGTATAGATTGTTGTCAATTGTATAGGATAAATTAATATTGATCCCTGGTATATACCTACTTAAATATTAAATTATTCAAAAAAACCATTAGTATCATTTAAATACTAGAAATTTTTATTCAAATAATCTTTTACAAATGCTTTTGAATAACAAATCTGCTGGTTACATAATAATAAATATCTTCTTTATATCTATACCTTATCGTTTTATTACAATCATGAAAATATGGTGCATAATGTTTTGAAGTAATGCTAATATTATTCTTAAGAAATGAATGGAGTTTTGAAACATGTGTCGTAAATATTGTTGCGTACAAAATAATGTTTGACATCGCCAGGTATAAAATTTAATTTTATTATTCATAGTAGCATAGGTTCTTACTTCTTAGGAATCGTAGCAGGGTATGCTACAATTCGGTCTAATCCTGCAAAGAAAGCTTAAATACAATTGACATTTATTTCTGCAACATCAATAGTATTAAAATGCGTGTTAGCTTATGCAAAATTCACGGCCCATTAGTTAGTTTTCCAACATCAAACGTAGGTAGGTACATACCTACGATTGTTATTATGTACGGTACTCATTATTATGTCAATACCCGTGCTAATACAACTGTTATTTCACCAGCAGGGCTAGCATGGGCCGGAGATAAAAAAATTATCCCCCGATTTTATCCACTGACAAGAGATAAAATTAACTTGTCCACTTCTTAGAGCACGGCAACAGCCCCCCTAGCATGGGCCGAGACAATTATCTCCCTGAGGAAAGGATAAAATTTTTATTCCTAAATAAATAAATAAAAACGCTAAATAACGGTGGATAAATAGTCCCCCGAGTCCCCGTGAAATGTCAAACGGGGATAAACTTCTCCTTTTCCCTGTTGCCGTGCTCTGAGAAGTGGATAAGTTAATTTTTTCTCTTGTCAGTGGATAAAATCGGGGGATAAAATTTTTATCTCCGGCCCATGCTAGCCCTGCAGGGGAGAGAAGAAGTTTATCCCCGTTTGACATTTCACGGGGACTCGGGGGACTATTTATCCACCGTTATTTAGCGTTTTTATTTATTTATTTAGGAATAAAATTTTTATCCTTTCCTCGGGGAGAAAATTGTCTTGGCCCCATGCTAGGGGGGCTGTGCTAATAAATACATGTCACTACACTTTGACGACGGATAAGCATAAGCTAACATATTATAATCTGAATGAACATGAATCCCTTGAAAGTGAAACGATAGTACGAAAACCATGAATTTACTGGTGCCAATGCCAAGTGTTCCATTGCTAAGAAGGTTTACTTTTTGATTTTCATACCTGAAGACAAGTGATGCGCATGTATTTAACTCTCTTGGCTAGATTTTCAAGCCAGTTGACAGCTGAAGCTGTAATCTAATTAATTATTATTGCTACAGACAGAGAGAGAGTGCTGGGGGAGACTATTTTCTGGGCTGAACGAAGTTCTGCTTACATGGAGCAACATGTAGATTATTGTAACTAACTTGATAATATCCTAGCCTTACAAACAGTCCTTTATCTTTTCCAGGAAAGTTGGTTTGCACAGGATATATTATGGATATTATTACTACAACAATAACTACAAATGAATCCACAGCATACGAAGGAATTATTGTGTTAACAGTTAGATGGTGTTACAGTACTGGAAATGTATGTATAGGTGTTTTCCTTAATAAGTTCCTAAAACGGCTTACGTACATTATTATTGGGTAATCTAGAGGTGTATTTTTCATTTATTGTATCGAACTTTTTATATTTAGTCCATTTGAATGTCATATTAGAGAATAAAATAATATTTCTAAACTTACATAGATACATATCACAAATTTTTGTTTTTTTTGTGGCCAAGTGGTCAAAGGTGCTCAGAGCGCGAATCCCAGAGAGACTCAGGTTCAAATCCTGCCTGTTCCGCAAATTTTTGATATATATTTAAGTAAGTTTAGAAACTTTCCTCGTGTGTGAAGCACTGTAATAAAATTATATATAACTACTATATTTTTTGTAGGGTTTTAACAAGCCATCAGTTGCGGTCCTATATTGTACCACAGAATAGGTAATAGTATGGTTGTACTTATGAATGTTTGACTTATGAAATGACATCTATAAAACAGTTTATTTTTAAATGTCGTTGCATTATTAAATAACATTGTTACGGGAACCGTTCTAAAAAATTTACTTTAATATTCGAATATATTATGAGAGTACGGAGTAGTTTTATTCTATGCTATAATTTCATCAGTTATTGATTTATATTATTTACAAGGTAACCGAAACAAAGGATTCTTCTTCAAGGACATTCTTGGAAATAGACAAATATTTTACAAAATAGTAATTTTCTTTAAAAAGTCTGCAAAACAAGTTTAGAATATTTTATATAAGCAAATCTATTAATTAGATAATAAGTATTATTAAAAAAATACGTACTATTAAGTATTTTACTGCCTATCCAATTGATTGATTGATAGTGGTGACCTAATGAATGTCTTGCAGCTATAAGTAGGAAACAGGCTTCCATATTCATTAAAAACCGCAGTTATTTCTCCTGCATGAGACTTTTGTTATTGTTTCAGAAATAACGTATTTAGTTCCCTATCGTATAGTTTCATGATAAAATGCTTGAAAAACGCGCCTAAACATTTTGAATAGCAATGATAATATAAATCATTGCTATTAAGAATGTTTAGGCACATTTTTTGTATTCTGTTATAATGTCTCCCGCTTTTCCTTTGACCATAAAACTAAAACGATTGTAAACACATCCTTGTAAGCTTTTATTTGAAGTACAAAAAGTGCCCTTGCAAAAAATGATAATGAAATGATATAAAATCATTGAACATTAATATTTTTTGCAAGGGTACAATTATACAAATTCCGGAAATGAAACTCGACGACAGACATAAATCGTCAAGACTACCCTAGAAAGGAAGAAGTAATACCAAATTAAGTTAATAATATGGACATGGTCCAGAGGCCCAACTGTCTAAGAAAATCGTAATCATTTGAGAGTTAAAAACGTATTATTCGAACTGTTTAAGGAGTTCATTCATACTTTTTGACATACAGGCATCCATGAGCTCCGAAAACAGTTCGAATTATACGTTTGACAAACGTTTACGATTAAGATTTTCTTACACAATCGGGGAACAGCCCCCCGATTACGTAAGAATTGTCCATCAAACGTTAAAGATTTTCGTCAAAGTAAAATAAACAATGACATCATTGAATTAGAGCTCAATTTCGTCTGCCCATTCTTATACGTTTAGGGTATCGTACATACCTAAACGTATAAGAATGGGCAGACGAAATTGAGCTCTAATTCAATGCAATTATGGTTTATTTTACTTTGACGAAAATCTTAAACGTTTGATCGGACATTATTACATGATTGGGGTCCAGATTTGTATGGGCCACACCTAGTTTAAGAGTGATCTGTGGGGCCACAGGACTAGTCTTGCCCAGTACCTAGTGAAATCAAAGAAAATATTTTTTTTTTATCCACTACAAGTTAGCCCTTGACTACGATCTCACCTGATGGTAAGTGATGATGCAGTCTAAGATGGTAGCGGGCTAACCTGTTAGCCTAATTCATCCTAATTTTAGTCGTAAAATTACTTTATCTTTCCACCATAAGCAGCTAGATGACGATGGCGGATTCATAGATTCATATTTATTGTCATTTTCTGTCAAGTGTCAAATATACATAATATGGTGATTGATCGGCACTGTTGATAAGTTATTATTATATAATGCTGTGATCAGATAACATTAATTATAATAGGTAAAATTAACATTATAATATTAGGTATAACTTCCTTGGATAAAGCAGAGTTAATTGAACACAAGAAACGCATTCGCGAGTTCACAACACCACGACAAAACTCGTAATGAATAAAAAACAAAACACAGTAGGTATTTTAACAGTGACTCACGTCACTTGTCAGTAACATTTTACACTTTTCGCGCCTACTTCCATCATCTTGGAAACATTGTGAGTGGTGCAGCATGATGAAAATTACACTGAAGTCCGCAAATTTTAATCCATATCCCTATTTCAATACTAATATAAATTACCTACTAGCTGATGCCCGCGACTTCGTACCCGTGGTTTAAGTTTTTTGATTCCCGCGGGAACTCCTTAATTTTCCGGGATAAAAAGTAGCACATGTCACTCTCCAGATCCTCAACTATACCCATGTCAAAAAAAGGTCGATCCGATGCTCCGTTGCGGCGTGATTGAAGGACAAACCAACAAACCAATAAACCAACGACCAAGAAACAAACACACTTTCGCAATTATAATATTAGTAGGTATGATATGATTCTGTGCTAATATTATAAACTAGATGATGCCCGCGACTTCGTCCGCGTGGTTTGATGTTGTTTGATTCCCGCGGGAACTCTTCAGTTTTCCGGGATAAAAAGTACCTAACCTATGTCCTTCCCAGGGATGTAAGTAACCTATTTCTGTACCAAATTTCATCAAAATCGGTTGAGTAGTTGGGCCGTGAAAGCGTAGTAGACAGACAGACAGACAAACAAACTTTCGCATTTATAATATTAGTATGGATGCTTTCTTGGCCCAACTACTCAACCGATTTTGATGAAATTTGGTATAGAGATAGGTTTACGCGGACGAAGTCGGGGGATCATCTAGTATTGCATCATTACCTTTAAGTCACGAATTTTGCTGTGTGTTCGTACCTATAAGAGCCATAGCCTATATCACTTCTGGATGTTTTACAGTTACCACAACACGTTGTGAGCGGTTTTTCGCTCAATAAGCGTTTTCGCTCTTTGAGCCTGACATACCTACATGTTAATATTATTATGAATATGAAAGTGTATCTCTCTCTGTCTGTCTGCTACGTTTTGACGGCCCATGTGTTCACTTGATTTTCATGGAATTTTATTCAGAAAATAGGTTAGATTGCATCCCGCGGAGGGACATAGACTACTTTATGTCCCGAAAAATCAAAGAGTGCCTGCAGCATTTTTCAAAATTTAAAAAAATCTAATTAATTATACACGTGAACGACGTCGTGAGAATCATCTCGTCCTCTAAAATATACCTAAGGTTAATGCGGCATTGTTGTCACGGAGCGTTAAGTAATTAGTTATTTTTGGCGTGTATTTTATGAAACAATTAGTCAAAACTCACAGTATATACAAGAAACAAGTTATTCTTGATAAAATTTAACGATAGCACTCAATTTATGACTCTGTTTTATTCGGTGGTAGAGTCAAAACATGACGTAACATAAGAGACACCTGTATGTCCTACATGTTTTATATATATGAATTGAAATGTATGGAATAACTTTTTTTTCGTACCACTTGCTCAAAAAAGTGACATTCTATGCCACAAAAAGCGAACATAACAATAGTCATTTTTAATCTGTTAAAAACAGGGAAAGAAAATTGTACTGAATTTCATTCATCCTCTAGGGGCAGAATGTGATTTAAATTTGGAATACTTACCGAAATTTATACTGAACTACATCTGTGTTTACACCATTGAGTTTCCATATAAAGCATTTTACATCTTTTTGAAAAAGGAATACGCATTTATTATGCAGTTATGATTAATAAATAAAATGACGAAAACCGACGAGGCCGTATGAGCTTGATGCCTTTGCTTTTCCGACCAAAAAATATTAGTCTAGGAATATGCCTCGTTTTTGTTTTCTTCAAATACATAAACGTTATTTGTAACTCTCTCTATCAATAATTGGACCAATGTTTCGAATGTTAACTTTTACTTTTAATTTGCTTTTGACTTTTTACTTTTTGACGACCTCCGTGGCGCAGTGTGTAGCGCTGTTGTCTTAACGTGCGGAGGTCCCGGGTTCGATCCCCGGCAGGGTCAATTTGGGAATTTATAATTTCTGAATTTTCCCTGGTCTGGCCTGGTGGGAGGCTTCGGCCGTGGCTAGTTACCACCCTACCGGCAAATGCGTGCCGCCAAGCGATTTAGCGTTCCGGTACGATGCTGTGTAGAAACCGAATAGGGGGATGGGTTTAATATAACTGCCATGCCCCTAACAGGTTAGCCCGCTACCATCTTAGACTGCATCATCACTTACCATCAGGTGAGATCGCAGTCAAGGGCTAACTTGTAGTGGATAAAAAAAAAATTGACATTATTTTTAATAAATGCTTATCTCATATTATTATTGTGTTAATTTTTTCGCAAATGGTACGAAAAGTAGAGTATTTTCCTCGGTGATAAAGCTGTCTTAGTCTTGGGTGAACTTAAATCCCTCGCTACACTCAGGACTCGTCTTAAATCCCTCGCTTCGCTCGTGATTTAAGTTTTTAACACCCTCGCTACGCTCGGGAGTAAACCTCGAGTCCTTCGTTACGCTCGCGATTTAAATCGTCACCCGCGACAGAAGACACTGCTTTATCCCCTTGGTTAATAATCTACTAATTCATGTAAAAATGTTCAGTTATGATGAAATAAAACTCAGAAAACGGATAAGTTTTCCTAAGCCAATTATTATACATATTATTATATTATTTTTTTTGGTTATAAATTAATCTTACCATTAGTTTATTCATGATTAATTTATCCCTTGGAATAAATTTGTATGCATTTCTTTTCAATCTTACTTTCAAACTGTTTAAGAAAATAATATAAAAAAAATTAATATCAATTTATTTATGTATAATATGGGAAAGAAAAAAAATAATTGTCTTCATTATTAAAGCAAAGAAATCATTGTGTTAAAATATGTTTTTTTTTAAATAATTAAATCATTGTCGGATTAATTACTAAAGATTTCTCAAAAAGTACCGTTTTTAAATTGCGTCACGTTGGTGCTGACTGCTGACCCGTTAAGCGATATAACTATGCTGTTTCGCCATTTTGTAACATTTAGACGTTAGATAAGCTCGTGTTAATATATTATTTTCAAAATATTAAAAGTACTGACTCACGCACGGGCTGACTTAACAACGCCCAGCCTAAACAACACCTAGCTGAAATTTTGGACAGAGATAATGTAAATAAGGATTTTTTTTCCGTCGGGAGTGAATCCATTGGCGGTCGCTAGTTAGTTAAATAGGAAACTCTCTAAAATGGAACAATCATATGAAAAAGATAAATCTATAACCAGTACTACAAAAACTTCGTGGACACCGCTATTAAGACAGGTGACAATTTCAATTATTTTTTTGTGCTTGCTTTTTAAGAATAGCCATTTTTAGGAATTCAACATTTTGCTAATTCAACTTCTTAAGAAGTCAACGTAGGCGACCCAAACCCTTTCTTTCCCGCGAGTTCATTCTTATGAAATGAAAGTTTTAGTCCAAATGGAATTTCTCAGCCTTTACAGAGAACCTATAAGCATAAGCTGAGAACTAGCCGGTTTTACTGCATGTTGTCATTATTGTCAGTCAGTTAGTTAACGAAATATTAATAGGAGATTCATATAATATTATTTTTATTTAAGTTTTGTGAAATTTAACCATTAATTACATTGTTGATGGATAAAGGGTACTCATACCTACCATATAAATCAGGGATAGTAGAAATAATGCTGAGCAATGCATCATTCAAAGTGTTTTGAAATTCTAACGAACGGAGTTGAATGGACTATTTTTAAATTAGCTACATAATCTAATTTGAATCATATTTTGATTATCTTATTTACTTGAGACGTTTATTCCTTGCAGATGTTTGTATGCAGTGGTGTAACATTAAACTTCTTTATTTATGGATTATTCTTTGGTGCCCCAACAGTTTTTATTCCGCAAATACAGAAACAAGCAAATTCAACTGAAGTTATGAGCATGAAATCAGTGTCTTGGTTATGTAAGTAATAATATTAATTATTCAATTGATTTTTATTCAAACAAAGTAGGCAAACTTTTAACCAGCTAATTATATTGTAAATTTCTTTTTAGACTCCATCTCCAGCTACGGATCGCTTCCATGGGCTATAATTTGTCCCTTAATTGCAGAAAGATATGGAAGGAAAGTGCCCTACATCGTTTTATGGATTAATGCAATAGTTAGTGTTTCGTTGTTTTACTTCAGTACAAGTTTTGTCGAACTTTTTATAAGTGGAGTTTTACAAGGAATGCTCCTCGCAATGCAAGTAACAGTTGCTGTCATGGTTCTCACTGAATACACGTCTCCTAAGTACAGAGGAATGCTTATTACTTTTAAAGGTGCAACATTTTTTTGGGGTATTTGGATTTCTAACGCTATCGGAACATTTTCCCATTGGAAAAATATTGGCATTTTGATCTTTATATGCTGTATCTATACTATTAGTTCATTATTTTGGCCTGAGTCACCGTTTTGGCTGGCAACTAAGGGACGTTTTGAAGAGTGTGCCAGAGCACATCGCTGGTTAAAAGGAGATGACAAGGATTCTGAAGAAGAACTTAAACAACTCATATATTCGCAAAAAGAGAACTTAAGACGAAAACAAGAATGTCAATTATATAGACAAAAAAACCGTCTTAGTAAATTGTACAACTCAATAATAGCTAAAAGATTCTACAAACCATTAATTTATTCATTTCTTTTAGTATTACTGTATCATTTTTCTGGAAAGTTAGCTTGTACAGGATACATATTAGACATTATGAAAAAAATTACTGTGAATGATTCAACAGCATACGAAGGAATGCTTGTTATAGATGGTGTTACAGTGATTGGAATGTATGTCGGCGTTTTCCTTATTAAGTTTCTTAAACGGCGTACGTTGCTGTTAGGCTCAGCATCAATAGGAGTAGTATTTTTATTTATGTTATCGACCCATTTTTATTTAGTACATTTGAATGTCATTTCAGAAAACATATATTTAACTTTATTCTTTTTGGTGGGGTTTGCATTAGCCATTAGTTGCGGTCCTATGTTAATGTGCAAGAGTGTAGCTAGCGAAATAACACCTTTAAAATGTCGAAGTTTATTTTTAATAATATTTGCTTTATTAAACAACGTTGTAATGGGTAGTATTTTAAAAATGTTTCCTTACATTTTAAAATATTTTGATGCGCATGGAGCTTTTTTGTTCTATGCCATAATGTCGTCAATATTTATTTATATTCTTTACAAAGTTTTACCCGAAACAAAGGACAAATCTATCTTAGAAATAGAAAAGTATTTTTCGGATAATGACGATGTTGTGAAAGAAGAAGAAGAAGAATTCATGAAACCAGAAGAAAGTTGTATAAAGTAATTATTATAAAGAACTAATTAAGAATAAGGGTTTACGTTAGGAAATGAACAAAAGAGGAATAAATAAATTAAAATAGAAATTTATAACAAAATATCTTTCACTTTTCCTCATATCTATATCATTACTATTTTATAACTATCTTTTCTATTGATAAAGAAACCATAACGTTATTTTTTACTACTTTTCGTTACGTTATCTTTTTTACTAATACCTGCAAAGGGATTACATTTAAGATATTTTTATCCCGAAAGGTTGTGCCTTAAGGAAATGAAATGAACTGATTTGTGAGTTGTGATTTAACTGAGTCATGAGCATGAGAATAAACAAAACCGATGGACAGTCGCCCCTCATAGTTACCGACTTCCGAAATCCCCAACAAGAATGAATCAGTTGAATTTAAAATCAAGACTCAGACTTAGTTTTTGTTAAAATCTCTTTAATCTTGGAATAAAAGATTTTAGATTATAGAGAAACTAGCTGATACCCGCGACTTTGTCCGCGTGGTTTAAGTTTTTTCGATTCCCGTGGGCACTCCTTTATTTTTCGGGATAAAAAGTAGCCTATGTCACTTTCCAGGTCCTCAACTATACCCATGCCAAAAATCACGTCGACCCGTTGCTCCGTTGCGGCGCGATTGAAGGACAAACCAACAAACAAACATACACACTTTCATGAACATGAACCTAATATAAACTTACAACTGCTGTAAAGTAAGAGAATGTTTTGTAAAGTGATATTTTTTTTATTTTTAGTATCATGATTATACAAACAAATTCATGCATATCTATTTATTTTACACAATTAAACTTTTATAATAAGGTACCTACTCATTATTATGCCAATGTCATTTCGGGACATTTAGACGATAGATAAGCTTGTGTAAACACATATTCTGATCCTAAGGTTAACACATTATTTAATAGAATATATTCGTTGGAAAATGGAAGGTTTATACGAAAAAGATAGCACCACAAAAGCTTCATGGACACCGCTATTGAGGCAGGTAAGGATATCGTGCTACTCTATTATAGTAATACTAGCGCACGCCCGCGACTTCGTTCGCGTGGCATAAGTTTTTGATTCCCACAGGCACTCCTTAATTTTCCGGGATAAAGAGAAGCCTATGTCACTCTCCAAGTCCTCAACTATACCCATGCAAAAAATCACGTTGATCCGTTGCTCTATTTCGGCGTGATTGAAGGATAAACTCTCTATTTGACGTCCTTGGGGATAGAATTTTCAAAAACTGTGAATCACGTATTTTTTCATTTCAAACCGAAGTCCCAAACGCCAAGTTTCATGGCTACAGCTTGAAAAATGACGGACTTTCCTACAAACTTTCAACCCCTGTTTCAGCCCTATGGGGGTAGAATTTTCGAAAATGGCGAAACACGTATTTCTTCATTTTGAACCGGTAGCTCAAATACCAAGTTTCATGGATATAACTTCATAAATGACGGACTTTCATACAAACTTTCAACCCCTATTTAACCCCTTTGGGGGTCGAATTTCGAAAAATCCTTTCTTAGTGGATACCTACTCTTCACAAAGAACACACCCTCCAAATTTCATGTCTCTAGGACCAGCGGTTTAGGCTGTGCGTTGATATATAAGTCAGTCAGTCAGGACTTTGAATTTTATATCTATCTATATATATATATAAATCTCGTGTCACAATGTTTGTCCTCAATGGACTTCTAAACCACTTAACCGATTATAATAAAATTCGCACACCATGTGCAGTTCGATCTAACTTGAGAGATAGGATAGTTTATATTATATAGATTAGGATTATTAGTGCTACCCGTGCGAAGCCGGGGCGGATCGCTAGTATATTATAGATTTGCACCTAATATGTACCAGATACATTTTATTGTAACAGTACTACACAGAAAGAAAGTGCAAGTTGCAAGTCTTTAACATACGAAACTACACCCAAGAGTGGCAGTATGCTTAACGCTGAACGATACGCCTTAAAAATTTATTTGAATTTTTAGTACTTATTTAAAAAGAGTCGGCATAATATTTAGTTATATCATTTTTTGCAGATGTTTGTTTGCAGTGGAGTAACATTGAACTTTTTTATTTATGGATTATTCTTTGGTGCCCCGACAGTTTTTGTACCGCAAATTCGGAAACAAACAAATTCAACCGAAGCTTTAAGCATGGAAACAGTATCATGGTTATGTAAGTTTTATAATTCCACTACCTGATGCCCGCGACTTCGTCCGCGTGGATTGAGGTTTTTTGGTTCCCGCGGGAACTTCTTAATGTCATATATGTTTATTTTATTTTATTTTATTTGTTAAGGAAAACCAACAGCTTATTGTCCTGGTTATTGTCTTAAAATTAGGTGACTTATAGCTAATTACAGGTTTTCACAACTAGACACTAAAAGAACAGGGTTACCTGTTTATACACAAAAACAGTTGTTGAAGAAAATACCAGTTGTTAATCGATTAAGTTGATTGTGTCAATACATTGGTAAGATTTCTACGTACACTACTCATATTGCTACAAAATAAGTCTATGCTAGGTTCATTATCAACAGAGTTCCGAAGGCCAGATGCGCGAATAATGAATGAGTTGGATCTGTACTTCGTTTTGGATACTGGAGTATGTAATGTCTTTTAAATTCTAGACGCACCAGATAGATGTTATTGCACATTATAATCTAACTCTGTGCCAAATTTTATCCAGATTGGTACAGCCTTTCGGGTGCGATTGAGTAACAAACACCCACCCATCCATCCATCAATCCATTCATCCAAACCTTCGCATTTATAATATTATAGTATAGATTGAAATTTACGAGCTGCTTTTTAGGAAAACACTTTTAATCCAACCTTTTATTCTAGTGTCAAGTTCCAGCTACGGATCTCTTCCAATGACTTTAATTATTCCCATAATTGCAGAAAGATATGGGAGAAAAGTACCATACATCATTTTATGGATAAACACATTGATTTGCGTTTCACTGTTTTACTTTAGTACAAGTGTTACTGAACTTTTAATAAGTGGGTTTTTACAAGGAATGTCCCCGGCAGTACAAATGACAGTTGCAATTATGGTGCTAACTGAATATGCGTCCCCCAAGTATAGAGGCATATTTATCACTTTTAAAGGTGCAACATTTTTTTGGGGTGTATGGATTTCAAATGCTATTGGAACATTTTACTATTGGAAAAATATTGGCATATTAATATTTATATGTTGTATCTACAATATGAGCTCATTATTCTGGCCTGAATCGCCTGTTTGGTTGGCCACTAAGGGACGTTTTGAAGAGTGTGCAAAATGCCATCGCTGGTTAAAGGGAGAGGACAAAGATTCTGAAGAAGAACTTAAACAACTCATATATTCGCAACAAGAGAATTTAAGACAAAAAAAAGAACGTCAATTGAACAAACAAATGAAGTGTCATGTTAAGTTATATAGCTCAATGACAGCTACAAGTTTTTATAAGCCATTAATATTTTGTCTTCTTACAGCGTGCCTTTATCATTTTACAGGAAAGTTGTCATGCACAGGATATGTTATAGATATTATTAAAACCATTACTGTGAGTGAATCAACAGCATACGAAGGAATGCTTATTTTGGATGGAGTTACAGTGTTAGGGATGTATATTGGGGTGTTTCTTAATAACTTATTAAAACGGCGTACATTGTTATTAGGCTCCGCATCGATAGGAGTAATGTTTTTGTTTATTTTGTCGATATATTTGTATTTAGTTAATTTTAACATGATATTAGAAAACAAATATTTAACCTTATTCATTTTGACGGGCTTTTCAGTAACAATAAGTTGCGGCCCTATGATAATGTGTATGTGTTTGGCTAGCGAAATGACACCCATAAATTGCAGAAGTTTATTTTTAGGCGTGTACGCATTATTAAATAATGCTATCATGGGAACAACATTAAAAATGTTTCCTTTTATATTTAAATATTTCAATTCGCACGGAACATTTTTATTTAACGCTACAACGTCATCAATATTTATTTGTATTCTGTACAAGGTATTGCCTGAAACAAAAAATAAAACAATTCTAGAAATAGAGAGATGTTTTTCAGATAAGAAGAATGTATGTAAAGAAGAAGTTGAATTGTTAGAAGTGCGTGTTAAAATTAATGTATTGCCATGCAATGAATCACGTATTGAGTAGCTTATGTAGGAGCCATTATTATTATTTAAGACATCATGATTGCATTATAATAGCATGTAACTGAATTAAAAAAAAATTAGATTATTTTTTGCTCGATGAAATGATCCTTTTGGTTTTCGTACCAAAATGGTTATAAAATTCGTCCATCTCTGAAACAATCCAGAACTTATAAATGACTAACTAGTGGTTCGCCCCGAACTGAGACCTCGCGGTATCCATAAGATAGTTTTAACTATAATATAGTTAACTTGCGAGCATGTCTAGATGCGCGCTCATCTTTACGTTCATAGACATGAGTACTATCAGTAGACTATTTTTTATTCCACGTAAGATGGTGCCAACGTTTATTATATGTAAGCACAAACGAATAAACTTTTACAGAGCGCCATCTATTGACATCATTGTGAAGTTCTGTTAAAAATACTGAAGCTCATTAAAAATTTAATAATTTCGTTTCCTTATTATATTTATCTAATATTGGTATTTGTTGTTCAAGTACAGGTTCAAATAATTGATCAAGTTTCAGGCTCAGCCTTTCAGAAAATTGAGAGTTCTGAGGTCAACTTTGGACGTTAGAAAAATTAGTTATTTTAAAACTAAGTGACCCACGCCAGCATCTCTCAAGTGAAAATCCTTTTAATGTGAGTCTACGTTATAAAGATAACATAGAAAAATAACTTTGTAGACCCAGGCGGTTTTAGCTGTTTGACGACCTCCGTGGCGCAATGTTCAGCACTGTTGTCTTAACGTGCGCAGGCCCCGGGTTCGATCCCGGGCAGGGTCAATTTAGGAATTTATAATTTCTGAATTTTCCCTGGTCTGGACTGGTGGGAGGCTTTGGCCGTGGCTAGTTACCACCCTACCGGCAAAGACGTGCCGCCGAGCGATTTAGCTTACCGGTACGATGCCATGTAGAAACCGAATAGGGGCATGGGTTTAATATAACTGCCTCGCCCATAACAGGTTAGCCCGCTATGTTAGACTGCATCATAACTTACCATCAAGTGAGATCGCAGTCAATGCTAACTTGTAGTGGATAAAAAAAAAAAAAAAGCTGTAGACCTATATTTATGTCAGTTTCTCCTTCTTAATATTTTACGAATCAATACCACGAAATACCACTCATTCAGTCTCTGACTCACTAATCATGCGATATCTCAGGAACTATAAAGCACACAAACTTGAAATTTGGAAGGTAGGTTTCTTCTATAGTGTAGACATCAGTTAAGAAACGGTTTTGAGAAAATTGTACCCTAAAGGGGTGTAATGGGGGGTATGAAAGTCCTATGTTTTTGAAGTTAGAGAAATGAAAATCGGCATATACGAGTACGTTATTAATTTTAAATAATAAAAACCTGTGTACGCAGTATTACAAAAATCAACCCCAATGGAGGTGAAATATGGCGTTGAAAGGTAACATGAAGTTTCTAAGTTTTTGAAGTTAGAGACTTGAAAATCGCCATTTGTTATTAGTTTTAAATAATAACTAGCTGATGCCCGCGACTTCGTCCAAGTGGATTGAGGTTGTTTGGTTCCCGCGGGAACTCTTTAATTTTCCGGGATAAAAAGTAGCTTATGTGTTATTCCAGACAATAATATATTTTTGTACCAAATTTCATCCAGATCCGTTCATCCGTTCTGGCGTGATTGAGTAACAAACACACATCCATCCATCCTAATTTTTGCATTTGTAATATTAGTATAGATTACCTGTATAACCAATTTCACGAAAATCCACCCCAAAAGGTGTGAAATTGGGGTTGGAAGGTTACATAAAAGTTCTATGATTTTGAAGTATAGACATGAAAATCAGCATTTGGGTTTTCAGTTTTAAACAATAAGAATCTGCAAAAAAGTCTAAAGCTAGCCTATAGATAGACTTTTTGCAGCAGGTAATCTCATAGGAAAAAAGAAATTGTACGCGGACGAAGTCGCGGGCTTACACTAGTGGAACAGAATATAATTTATTTTAAGAATATAATACTAGTACCTATTCTATTCTTAAAAAAACGAGTCAAATGCGTAGAATCATACTAATATTACAAATGCGAAAGTGTGTTTATTTGTTGGTTTATTGGTTTGTTGATTTGTCCTTCTATCACGCCGCAACGAAGCAACGGATTGACGTGATTTTTGTCATGAGTATAGTTGAGGACCTGGAGAGTGGTAAAGGCTACTTTTTATCCCGGAAAATTAAGGAGTTCCCACGGGAATTAAAAAACTTAAACCACGCGGACGAAATCGCGGGCATCAGCTGCTAGTATGCATATAAGTTAGGGTTCCGTGCATTATATGTATTATGCTACTTGCTAATTTATGGCACTTATTTGAACTATTGATTTTATAAGTTCTTTATCCAATTTCCAATCTTCCATACTAATATTATAAATGCGAAAGTGTGTCTGTCGATCTGCGACGCTTTAACTGCCCATCTTTTCAACTAATATATTTTATTTAATAATATTATATGCTATGATAATAGGGTGCATCCTGGGGAAGGACATAGGCTACTAAACATCCCGGAAATTTGAGGTTTTCCCGCAGGAATTAAAAAAAAACTTAATCCATGCGGACGAAGTTGTGGGCATCATCTAGTTTTTTTTTTAATTTTTAATATTAGATCTAGTTATTTTATATTATAAGTTCCGCAGGTGATCATTTTCTTACAACAATTAATATATTATGGAAGAATTTGAAAGTGCTTCTGACAGTAGGTCACTATGTAAATGAATACAATAATATGTAAATCCATACTAATAATATAAATGTAAAAGTGTGTCTGCCTGTTACCATTTCGCCTATATTTATATTATATCAACTTTTAATTATAATTAATAATAAATTAAATATTTATCCATTATCATTTCATATTTATGCAAAAAAGTTCTTATTGAGTGGTTGCATAAATTAAACTATTAGGAAACGGAAGATTTGATGCAACAAGTGTACATATAATAATAGGTATACGCGCTGACTTGTATCACATGAGTCGTTAGGAGGTTTATCTACCCTGTACTTGTATGCCCAAAATTTTACATTTTCAAAACACCGAGGTTAAATCTCAAACACTGTCACGCACACACATGCATGCACACGTTCACAAATACATTATCTTTCACACACACACACACACTACTACACACACATCTACATACTCACTCTAACACATACACACACACACACACACACCCACACACACTACATGTATACACACAGCTTAAATTTACTACTTAACTTTATTTATCTGTAATTTAATATAAAACTTAAAATTTATTTCAATTATTGTATTAAACATGTTATGGAAGAGCGGGGTCGCCTGCCACAAGTACTAGTAGCAATACTAGTCACACTGGGATGGTCCCAATTTTTAGCACTATGTGAAATTGTTTTACAACCCACTCTCGCAGCTCAATAAAGATTTAACTAGTGGGGGTTAATCTAAAACTATCTCTCCATCTCCCTTCCATGATAGAAAGTTTGGTTCGAATTTGCAGGGGTTGGACTTATAAGTTTGGAAATAGGGTATCGCTCCCTGAATATGGATTTCCCATGGAAATATCATGTAGCAGCTAGAAAACGCAGCTGAGTTTCAATTTAGTACAAGTTAAACCTTCACTGCGTTCTCACTTGGATGGTAAATGATGATGAATATAAATCAATCATGGTAGGAGAATAGGAGCTATGTTAAACCCATATCACTAATTAGAGCCCCAATTGTATCAGCAAATGTAATCATTTGATCAATCGAGGTATTACTCGAACTGCTTAGAGCGTTCAGATATGCTATTTTACCTGCAGACATCTATGAACTCCATAAGCAGGTCGAATTATCCGTAGGGGGCAGATTCTACACGACAATTTATAGATCTCGCAGCGAGTGCGTCTTTTTTGTATGGGCTATGTTAGGAATATAGTCAAAAGCATGTCAGATCAATCATCTAGATCAGACACTGGGTGCGTTCCGAAATACACTGAGAGCACTGAAAGTCCCCAGTAAAGAGCACTGCCAGTGCTCGCAGTGCTTATAACGGAACACACACACTATCTTATCACTATCTGTCTTGTCGGTAGTTTAGAACTTAATAAGCTAGTTAATTTAATCTTAATTATTGATGTAGGAATGAGAAAATGATACTAATATTATAAAAGGAAAAGTGTGTTTGTCTTTTGGTTTGTCCTTCAATCAAGATGCAAGAGAGCAACGGATCGACCTGATTTGTTACATGGTTATAGTTGAGGACCTGGAGAGTGACACTTTTTATCCCGGAAAATTAAGGAAAATCTTTTCCACGCGGATGAGATCGCGAGCATCAGCTAGTACATCTATATGTCTGTCGCTTACCTATTAAGGAAGCCAGCAAATTAAAAACATAATTAATAATATTTAGAGCTACTTTGGAATTTTGGAAAACGTAAATCTACGCGGACGAAGTCAAGTAAGCTTGAATAGTAGTATTAACAAGTTTTAAAAACAAACAACTTATTAGAGATTCAGTTTTATTGCCTCAATACCAGTATAATACCAGTTTTAAATATCCTCTGCCCATATTTTTATAGCTTCTACCCTTTAAGAAATAAAATAAATTGTTTCTATCGATAGCTGAGTCAATACAAACCAAGTTTAAAGTTCACCACACAATATTACATGTTTAATCTCCATATTCAAGTTTCTTACGGCGAAATACCTATACGAAGCATTGCATACTGAATCTATGATCATTGTGTCGTGTCGTTACGTTAATAAGCTAGTGTGAATGCGTAAATAAAATATATAAATAAAAAATGGACGAATCTTGCGAAGAAGACAAATTTATTGACTCTAATGTCACTACAAATTCGTCATGGACGCCGCTATTGAGACAGGTAGGTAAGAATTTCATACTTACATTTTTTATTTCGACCTACCTTAACTCCAAACATGATTTATGCTCTCTTTTTCATTTTTGAATTAAACTACAATTGTTTTAATTTCGTCTGTATAGTCGATTTATCTGTAAGACCTATTTTTGAATATAATATAATAATAATTAAGTATTCATCACAGTAGGTATCCATATAAAAATAAAAATATAAAATACCTATAACGTTTTAAAAATTATATTTATTTAATTATTGCATTAAATAAATTATGGGCAGTAACCCATTATTTATTTAATGCAATAATTAAACAAATATAATTTTTAAAACGTTTGTTTCACAGATGTTTGTATGCAGTGGAATAACATCATATTTTTTCATTTACGGACTGTTTTTTGGTGCTCCGACAGTTTTAATTCCCCAAATACGAAAAGAAGCAAATTCAACTGAAATTCTTAGCATAGAAACAGTATCATGGATGTGTAAGTTTTTCTGTTTTCTCTCTTCTCCTTTGTATTAATTTTATTTATTTATTTTTGTAATCTTTCCTGAAACTTCACTCAGCAATATTTTATTTTATTACTAATCTGCTGAATAGTGGGGCTGTCAAATTAAGCTTTGCTGCTTTCTCCAAAAACTATAAGCTAAAACCGACTCATATTATTAATGCCTCGTTAAAAAGAGAAACCGAATGACATAATAGCAATAACATGCAGCTCTCAAAACGTAATATTTTGATATATACTCTGAAAATCGGAAATTTTCATAAAAAGCCACACAAACTCGCAGAGCTAGATGCGTCTTACTCATACGTCTTCCTGAATCTAAGGATAATGTAGAAATAAACTTACACAGTTTCAATTCGTTTCTGAGATAGAACTTAAAGATAAAGTAGGTAAAAACGTCGACTTTGGTTGTACATTTTGGAATCACGGTTATAATCTTCCATTCCTTAAAAATATTAAATTTTATTACTTTCACACATATTCTTATTTATGTGTGATCAACGCTGCATAAAATACATATTTAAACAAACACAAGCACAAAACATATTTTATTTTTCAAATTTAAATTTTTTATGTTCCAGATTCGATATCCAGTTACGGGTCTCTGCCATGGACAATAATTTTGCCAATAGTAGCGAAAAGACATGGGAGAAAAGTACCATACATTGTACTATGGATAAATACACTAATATGCGTTTCATTGTTTTATTTCAGTACAAGTATTACTGAACTATTAATAAGTGGATTTTTACAAGGGATGCTTCCTTCAGTTCAAATATCGGTATCTACTATGGTTTTAACTGAGTACATGTCACCCAAATATAGAGGAATATTTATCACTTTTCAAGGTGCAACCATTTTTTGGGGTATTTGGGTTTCTAACGCTATTGGAACCTTCTCCCATTGGAAAAATATTGGAATATTGATTTTTATATGCTGTGTCTACAATATAAGTATATTATTTTGGCCTGAGTCTCCGGTTTGGTTGGCGGCAAAAGGACGTTTTGAAGAATGCGCAAAATGTCATCGTTGGTTAAAAGGGGAAGGCAAAGATGCTGAAGAAGAACTTAAAAGACTTATAAATGCGCAAAAAGAGGATTTAAGATGTAAACAAGAACGTATTCAATTAGATAAACACAAAAACTACATTATGCAATTATTTAAGTCAATAAAATCCAAAAGGTTTTACAAACCACTCATGCTGTCGGTACTTGCAGTGTGCCTTTACCATTTCTCAGGAAAGTTGGCTTGTACTGGATATGTGATTGATATCATTAAATCAATTTCTGCAAATGAATCAACAGCATACGAAGGTATGCTTGTGTTGGATGGAGTTACAGTGCTTGGAATGTATATTGGTGTTCTTCTTACTAACTTTTTTAAAAGGCGCCCATTTTTATTCGGTTCTGCAACTATAGGGGTAACATTTTTATTTATTTTATCGGCGTATTTATATTTAGTATATTTAAATGTCATTTCAGAAAGGAAATATTTAACTTTATTCCTTTTGACTGGGTTTTCAGTAACAATAAGTTGTGGTCCTATGATATTGAGTATGTGTCTGGCTAGTGAAATGACGCCGTTAAAATCTAGAAGTTTATATTTATGTATTTTCTCATTGGTAGGTAGTGCATTAATGGGTACCGTTTTAAAAATATTTCCGTATATTTTTAAATATTTAAACTTACACGGAACATTCTTGTTCTACGCTATAGTGTCGTCAATATTTATTTTTATTCTTTACAAAGTATTGCCTGAAACTAAAGATAAAACAATGTTGCAAATAGAGAAATATTTTTTAGATGACGACAATATCTTGAAAAAGGAAGTCGAATTAATGAATCTAAAAGAAACACGTGACAAGTTGAGTAAATAAGTATTATGTGAAATTATTAGTAGATAATATGTTCATACGAGGCATATTTTTATACAATTATATGCTTAAAACAGGAAAAAGTTTACCTTTTTCCCCATTTGAAATTAAAATATTATGATAAGTATAATGAAATAAAAAAGATTTATATTCCGTTGTAATATTTTTCATATTCTAACAACAACTAGAATAAGTGATACCAGTGACTTCATCCGCGTAGATTAAGTACTAGCTGATGCCCACGACTTCGTCCGCGTGGTTCAATTTTTTTGATTCCCTCGGGAACTCCTTAATTTTCCGGGATAAAAAGTAGCCTTTGTCACTCTCCATGTCCTCAACTATAAAATCACGTCGATCCGTTGCTTCGTTACGGCGCGATTGAAGGACAAACCAACAAACCAACAAACCAATAAACCAACAAACAAACACACTTTCGCATATTAGTATGATTTTTTAATTCACGCTGGAACTCTTTAATTAATTTTCGGGATAAAAATGTATTTCTAGGCAAGCGCGCTCCAACCTCATCATTGCTTTATAATAAACATGATTGTCGTCAAGCGCAAGCCAGTCTTGCAAAAAATATATACTTTTAGCATAATATGTCCTTCCCCGGGTTGCAACCTTTAACAATATTCATCAAAATCGGTTGAAAAGATGGGCGGCAGACAGACGAACAGACAGACACACTTTCTAAATAAAATTTTCTAAGTAAAATATTGTGTAAGAGGGCCCGAGGGGATAGCCCAGTGGTTCAAACGTTTGGCCTCCTATTCGTGTGGTCAGGGATTCACTAACGCTTGTCCGATGTCCAAGCCATTCAATATCGCATGCTTGAACTAAAAGCACTGAAGAAACCGTGACCGAGAGTTCTTCATAATGTTCTCAAAGGTGTGTGAAATTTGCTAATTAATACTGTAAATGCGAAAGTATGTCCAATCTTTTAAACCGATTTTAATGCAATTTGGTATAGAGGTAGGGCAAGGACATAGGCTACTTTTTATCCCGGGAACGACGATGATTATGGTTTCACTGATGCTTCCAATATTAAACAAAGTCATAGTTGACCGGGTTGTACCTGGGTTGTAAAATAACTGGAACTGAAGTGGAACATCAAAGGTAAGCGAACCTGTTGCGGTCAAGTGGTCAAGCTATTGCGGTTTACTTTGCATATTTTGCAAGAAGGTAAATAAGTAAGGTTGATTTTAAGGTAAGTTCTTCTTGTGGAATAGTTTTAGGTAATTCGTGTTCAACTTTATCGCAACAATGAAATAATTAATTGAAATGAACCAAAAGACGTACCTACTGGCATAGGATACGCTCTATCATATCAATACAGCTCGCAATCATCATCAATAGCGAATTAATAAAAAATAAATTGGCAGTCATAGGGATTGCCAATAACGATTTTTTTTTAATAATTTTAAATAATTTTTTTTATTGAAAAACAATATTCAAAATAATTAAAAAATAAACCTTAAAACTAAGATATTAAAGTTTAATTACGAATGTAGTATATTTATATTTAAGACCTTTTGTCTTCGCGAGCCCATGCTCGCGTTGTTACGAAGACTGTTACTGCCCCATGGCAGCGAGGTGTCGGTGACGCGAATCCACAAGTTTACCCCCTACCAAAAAGTGCTCAACGCGGCTAAAGAAGTTTTCACTACAAAAAATGCACTAATAATAATTACAAAATAAATTGCACAGCAGCGTCAACAAAGGGCAATTCTGCGGCAGCGCAACCGACGGACGTGTGCATGAATACGTAATGATCCGATGACCGCACGATATATTTTGTTAGTGATGCGGACTTATACAATACTGACATTGATAACAACTCTCTGGGGTAAAAATTACACGATTAATACGGGACTTTATTTTGGTGAGAGCTTTGCACAGATGCCGTCGGTTAAATGAGCTCGAGACGACATTGGAGGCGAAGTGCCTATGGGGAAAGCAGTGAAGAGTGCATACCAGGCAACAGGACAAAACTTATGTTAACTTATGTTCCCGATGCTGACGTTTCCCGCAGATGTTTTGTCCTGTGAATTGAGTAGGTACTAGCTATTACCTATTCTGTGGTAGTATAGTACGTAATTCAAGCTATACGCAAATAAGTGTTGCTCGTAGCCTGTTGTAAGCACGTTGATGGATAGCGGCCATGACAGGCTTACACGGCAAGATAAATCGTCGGCTTTGTAGCTCTTCATGTGAAACTTTTAATCCCATGTGATGCTCCAAAAATTGGGGAACGCTTGCGAGTGTAAAATTGACTGAAAATTGGAGGTATTTTTTAACACTTACTGGGTTGATTTATGTTAGATCATGAACCAGGCACGGTCAAAAATTTGTAACGTGATCATATTTATTATTTGGAGATGCTAGACTGTTCCCTTACTCCGTCCGAGCTAAATAAAGACAATATTGCCAAACCGCAACAAGGTCCACGCACGATCTGTATAGTGTAAAATATCCTTCAGGATACTATTCGAATATTATCTAAGCTGGAATGTCATTTTAGTATTATCATCAATACATTTACACCATTTAAGATCTTGCTATGATAATATGAGATCGAAATATTGAAGAGCGATCGGCTATCTATAATATCCGAAAGGAAGTAACTTAACGCTCAAAGTTCAGCAAAGACTGGCCTTTTGTGCAGAGAACAGGATTTCCGTTCTTGAGATTACAGGAAAAGTGGCCGGACAAAGGTCGATATAGCAAAATTGCTAGATTTTTATAACGATCAAGCAGACTGCCAGGAAAAACATGACAAAAAGCACCCACAGTTGGTTCACCATCTGCTCTAGTTATTTTACGCAGCTCTTCATTTCTGATTTTTCCATGAAGAAAATTTCTAATTTCTACAAGTCCACACCAGCAACAAGCAGCAAGCAACAGCTCTACAAGTACAAGCTTTCTCCTTCACCCACTAAGTCTCAGAGATTTTTATTTGGCCCATAGTAAGCGAACATATTATGCCTACCATGACAACCTTAAATAAATAATTATGTCAATTATCTCTTCTCCCTATAGGTATAGTTTATCAGTAGCATCGTTAGATCTCGGGTGGGATCAAAACTGTTTTAGTGACAGAGTTGTACAAAGTTGGCAAAGTATGGAAGCAATACACTGCTGCAACAGACTTCGCGTACAGCGCCCCACATGGTATACTATAATAACACACTACTGTTAATTATATATACCTACTTAATGTAATGTCTTGCTTTTTAAAAAGAGCAACTGCTGAGTTTCGTGCCGGCTCTTCTTAGTAGAACTTCTTTCCGAACCGGTGGTAGAGTCAAAACATGACGATTGGAGACGCCTGACAGTATGTCCTACATGTAATAAAACACGCAGACTTTTGGTATGTATTGGAGCACTGAAAAATTTTGGACGACATTTAAGTTTCCTGATGCTGCCTATCCGACCTCCCGGTTCTTCCTCGAAATGCCTGCCTAGCCCGACATTGTGTTCAAGTTATACTCGTCTACGATTTCGAGTACAATGTCCTCACTAACAGATACCCTTAACAGAGTAACCAGCTTCATTCACTTAAAGTGAAACGCAAAACCGTACACTATACATGGAATACAGCTAACTGGCTGTATTAGGTGGCTTTTTTAACGTACGTTCATTATAAAAATACAAAAAATAACAAAACTTTCAGTCAAGCTACGAAATCTGGATTAAGGGCCGCTTGCTTAAGGATATTTAGGTAAACATGATTTAGTTAAATCTTGTAATGCTGTCAATTCTTAGCAAAAGAATATTGCAGTTGCCAAAAACTAAATCAATTTAAGAGTCCTTGTGCAAGTTGGCCAGTCTTTACTAACTTGACTGCTTATGCTGCTATGCTCTGCTATGGACCTACATAGCAGAGCATACTTACCTAGGTATACTCCGTTTCAACAGTTCTTGTAAATCAGCAGTGTAAAATTTGTATTGGCATTGTTCCCGTATATTTTAATTAAGTCCACAATGCCCGGACAACACTTTGCTCCGGTCTCAGTGATTGCTTACAGTGTCTGCCAAAATGGTAAACAATTTCACGCTTTTGGCATGAAAAACATAGCAGTTGTTAATGATGCACGAAAAAGTATTTTTTTCCAAGCGTCAAAAAAGCAATTCCAACTACGTCTGGGATGTTAGCAATCTGGATTTGTGCCAACGTCTGCGGGATGCTCTGTCGTTTTTAATCGTAGAGTAAAACGCTCTATTTATCGATCTCACTTATCTATAGTCGTTAAACAGCATCGCTTTAATGCACTCCACTAATGGGAAAATTTGGAAGACGTGAGGCGAAGTCTTCGCCTGCAATGACACAAAGTATCATCTCTGCTTTGCATTGAAAATCTTTCGGTCACTTGATCTTAAAAAAGTCCACTCTTGTGGAATATTGTATGTTTTATACATTACGCTAGAAGCGAACCTGAAATGGCGCTACGGAGTAATCCATCCATCCATCCATCAGCCTGTATGCGTCCACTGCTGGACATAGGCTTTTTCGAGAGCGCGCCACCAAACACGGTCCTCCGCCTTCCTCATCCACTTCCTGCCACCTTCTTTAGGTCATCGGACCAGCCGAAACAATCCAAGCAGAAAGCAGCAGAAAACAGTATCTAAGCAGTAGCACAACTTACAAAGTAAAGTTCTACCATAATAATTTTATGAGTCGCTTCATTCGAAGATATAGTTATATTATTTAACAAGTAGTACCTAGTCTCTCAACCTACTAGCACGTATATTAATGACTCTGTGATACAATCCTACTCGTTCACGCTACAAAATTTTGATCTTGATTATAAAGTCATATAAACAGTAGTAGTCAGTGTACAGGCAGCTCTATATACATAACTCTAGCAGTGCCAAAATATGAACATATTTTTCGCTTCAAGCATGAGTAATATTGAAGTTGTAATAATTGTTAATAGTGCAGGAAATATATATTTTCCAAGTGACATAAAGTGATTCGAGCATCGCCGTGACTGGCATGCTAGTTATCTGGATCCATGCCAGACTATGTAGGATGCAGTTTTATCCCTTGCTCGGAACATAAATTTTAGAAAGCCGATCTAAGTCGGATGTTTGTCGTATTACAGGATGCCACAAAATACATACATGGACTATCAGGTATTTATTGATCTATATGTATGAGGTAAGTACGTACTAACGGCTTACGTCCCGAAAAATGTGAATTAGGAACACAAAGATAACATGACTTAAAAAATCTGAAATCCACTTCCAGGAAAATATAAACAGTCACTCCGGACCCTATGACGTTTTCCTAGGCAGAGTAAAGAGCGCTGGAGTCATTAAGTTCAATTCCTGGCAGAGTCAATTTATCAACTCCAATCTGGTGGTAGGCGAGTTACTACCCTACCGACAAAGACTTACCCACAAGTGATTTAATGTTCCTTACGATGCCGTACTATAGAAACGGATTAGGGGTACAGGTTAATATAACTACCATACCCTTAACTGGTTGATCGCAGTCAAGGGCTAACTAATGGAATAAAAGTTAAAAAACTAAACTAAATTTTGCAACATAAAAATATTGCCACTGAAATTTCACGCCAATTAAACTTATACTATCATGGAACAGCTTCAGGAAATTCCGTTTAATCGGTGTTGGCACTCGACCCCGTGTATTAAATTAAACGCATCGGGGTTGCACCGAAGTATTTGGCTGCACAGACGACATATTGCTACTTTTCCTTATTGAAATTTATAGTTTTGATCCTCGCACTCCAATGTCTCACCGATTAATAAGTACTTGTGCAAAATGTATGCCGCTTTTAGCTTTTAATAGAAATTTAAGTAATACTTACTTGCAATAGTTTTGACAGCGGTTAATCCGTATAAGTTTAAGCTTAAGTTTAAAATCGTAAGATAATAATATATAAGTAGTATACCTATGTATTACCGTAAAATAAAGAAAGATTATTTAAAACTTTAAATCAAACACCGTAACGTGTAAGTAGATTGAAACATGTAGTCACTAAGAGCTTAAAAAAACTTTAAAAAAAATTAAAATCTTTGACCAAGCCAAAGAGGTCACCAAAGTCTTTATTATCGAAAAGCGGTCGAAAACCGTCGACCTCAATCGTTTGACGAGCTTCGTTTGAAGAAAACGACAGCTTTTTGTAAAGTTAGAAACAAAATGTTTTGATCCGCTGCTGAAACTATTATATACAGAGAGAAATTAATATTTGCGCTGGATTAACAAAGTTATACTCACCACGAAAATTGTTATGATGTCTGGGAAGTTTTGGGTGGTGGGTAGGTAATTTTATAACTTAATAATACATTAATTTGTCCATAGCCTTGTTATATGACAAGAACAGCTATATCCAGGAAAATAGACGGTACCTGATTAGTCTATTTGTGTAGATAATAAGCACACTATGTATACTATCCATGTACTAGCCATAGATGGAAATTGCCCTTAAAACTGTGCCTTACGTTTTTTGAACACTAAAAGGAACATAACTGATGCTGAAAAATCCTAAAAAGTTCCTTTAATGATCCATTAGAGTCCGTCCGTCCATCTGTCCGTCTGTCCTTATGTCAGTCCGGGGCTTCATTCAGAGGCTGTTAACCTAGAAAGCTGTAATTTGGCATAGATAAACATATCACGCCAACAAAGTGGTAAGTGTAATAAAATTTGGAAAAAAAAATTTTGGGTCGGTACACCTGACACACAAAGTGGGGATGAATTTGTTTTTCTCGTATATCCCATAGTATGGGATCGATACAGGGATCCGTTTTAAAAATAAAATTTATTTTTGTTAGAGTCAAGATAGGTATAGGTAGTAGGTAACTACTATAGATTCAGATTTATTTTTCATTTATTTGAATTTAACATGGACAATTGTACAATAACTGACATGTCACCCCGTTAGGGCATATGCAATTTGAGAGTACTTCGAATTTATTGGATTTATTCTCAAAAAATAAATTATCAATTATTTTTTTATTTGTGAAAAGACTTTATTATTTTACTTCCATCTCATTTCTACCTATAAGTAATTAAATGAAATTCGCTATATAATTTGTCTGTAAAAATATACCAGGTTAAATTAGCTATAAATCTTTTAAACGCAATTTCTGTCAAGGAAATAGCTTTAAAAGACACAAATTAATCGATTACCAGTATCTGTCAAGTCTATAGTGGACGTGTTTTAAACAGGTTCGAGCTATTTCGGTTCACGACCTACCATGAGTTTAATTCTGATTTAAATTTTTGAATAATTTTTTAAGAAATACCAATGCATAATATGATACAATATGATCGTTAAAACACTTCAGCGTCAAAGTAAAATAGACAAACGATTTTGTTTTAAAGCTAAACTTTGTATAAATGACTTTAACCAGGGCTCCAAATGAAAACCTTTCAAAATTAAAATCGCTAAGAAGGCAGACTCCAGAGGTGCAATTGTCAAATTTTGTTCATGGATTTCAATGATTTCAAGACTAGATGTCTTGCAGCAGCTTTAAAATAATTCTTTATTATTATCTCAGTTTCACTTCACTCTCCATCTCAAGCCTTTTCTGACATCCATAATCCATATCTGATAATATATTGCCTAGGCCCTAGACAAATGGTGGACAACCAATATTATAAAGTACGGAACCCTAAAGGGATGAAAATGTTTTAATATCTTTAATACACCCTATAAAATCCCAAGAAATTTCCGCAGCACACTAAATGTTAGGAATTTTCCTATTTCGAGATTTAACACGACATTGTGCATCGTAAAACTTTGGTCCATTCATCGTGTTCCAGAAGTCCAGTTTCCTCGTGTTTTATTGAACTATTGTTTCAAAAGTGGTAAAAGCGATAAGTCCGGTAACTGCCCAACTTCGATTGCTGTTTTTCATGTCACTGCTCTGGTTCGAATGTCTTTTGTTTGGACTTTATACTACACTTGCGTTATTAGTGGAAAAATATAACATCGTCTAGCCGCTCTATCTACTTTGATCGTTGAGCTAGGAGATTTATAAACGAAGATTCACCACTTCTGTGGAAACTAAAGGTAAAGTTTGACGACCTCTATGGCGCAGGGTTGAGCGCTGTTGCCTTAACATGTAGAGGTCCCGGGTTCGATCCCCAGCAGGGTTTGGAAATTTATAATTTCTGAATTCTCCCTGATGGTCTGGCCTGGTGGGAGGCTTCGACCGTGGCTAGTTACCACCCTACCAGCAAAGACGTGCCGCCAAGCGATTTAGCGTTCCAGTACGATGCCGTGTAGACACCGAATAGGGCCGTTTGGGTTTAATATAACAGCCATGCCCCTAACAGGTTAGCCCGCTGCCATCTTAGACTGCATCATCGCTTACCATCAGGTGAGATCGCTGTGAAGGGCTAACTTGTAGTGGAAAAAAAAAAGTAAAAGTAAGAAAACGCAAGGTAAAGTTGCCGGTTTATCGTCATTTTCTAGGATAGGTATATTTCGTTGAGAGTGCTCAGCTTCTTTATGATCTTATATTATTTTCACCACTTTACTATCGAAGACGCGGAGTGAATTTCCACCCATAACGTCGTCAACGTTCCATCCATACGCACGCAACGCTTTGCGTCATCCATCTTCTTACGCATGGCTAGGGCTTAGAATACTGTTCCGAGATCTCCAATTACAATTCGGGTATCGTTAAAACAAGAGTATATATAATATATAACGACTAGCTGATGCCCGCGACTTCGTCCGCGTGTGAACACCTTGATTTTCCGGGATAAAACGTATCCTATGTCACTCTCCTCAACTATACTCATGCCAAAAATCACGTCGATCCATTGCTCCGTTGCGGCGTGATTGAAGGACAAACCAACAAACCAATAAACCGACAAACAAACTCACTTTCGGATTTATAATATTAGTATGATTATTTTTATGCGTCCATTCTTAAACCACATCTTGGTTATATAATGGTCAAGCGTGAGAATATACCTAATAATTTTTTAAAACCTATAGGTAGGTAGCTATTCTTGACCTACTCATTGTTCGAATGTTCGTAGTCAAAAACAGTTAAAGTTATTGTAAGACCTTGAGCACTTTATTTTCAAGTTAGTTTTCGTTAATCGGTAAATCCTACAGTCAAAATAAATACAACCTACAAAGCGTTGCGAAAGCCGCGAGAGAAATTAAATTGATTGCGATAGAGATGTATAGTCAGCTTTTTCGTACCTAACCACTAACAAATTCGAATTCAATATGCGGAAGGATTTGCATAGCGTACCTATATATGCACGCTTGACAATAATGATATTAAGGCTAGTTTTCAGCACTTCAGAATATTGTAGTTCTGAATGGATTTTAGAAAATCTAATACTCTACGGGAATTAAGTAGAGGCTTGAGTGGAGGGCATGATTTAAAGTAAAATATTAATAGTAGATTAGTAGCCAAGGGCTGTAAGGCATCAATTGCAGCCCGAGATATTTAGGCGCACGAGCGCAGGGAGGGCGCCTATAGTTCGAGGGTGCAATTGATGCTTACACCCGAGCTAACTACTCTGCTTTACATCTCGATTGTGAGGTAAAGTAGGTCCTTATTACCCCCTTAATGGAGCTTGTAGGTGACCAATTAGCGCTCTAGGGTAATAATGTAGCTAGAAAAGCCCAAGGGCGGTAAGTAATTTAAAAAAAAAACTCTTCACTCTTTCAAAAAGTTCGCGTACATCTAACCATCATACTTTTTTAAATTACTTACCGCCCTAGGGCTTTTCTAGCTACATTATTACCCTAGAGCGCTAATTGGTCACCTACAAGCTCCATTTGGGGGTAATAAGGACCTACTTACCGAATATGAGAGATGTAAAAAAAATTACATGTGATGCGCATGTCCGGCGACTTGTGGGCAAAGGCTACAACACGCTGGGTGCCAATAAACTCAAAAAGACGTCGAGAAAGGCCGAGGCGCCGCTTGCGCGACGATCTCTATGCCTTTATGGAGTACTGGCCCCAAACATCTATGAACCGAGATAAATGGAAGGAGGGAAGGGAGGCATTGGGATACTACCTGTGACTACACGCTGCAAATAATAATAATAATAAGAAAAATGTGTATTACCAGCTCATGAGAGATCTATGAATCTGGATTGATTGAAATTAAAATAAAAACCATTGAGAACTAAACCTTTTTATTTACCTATAAACAAAATAACCTGAGGTACAAGTAGCACGGTACTTTCAAGTATCTTTGCGATCTGATTTGAGCCGCACTTAACAAGAAGCTTTGCGTAAGTAAAAGCTTTCCCGAGCGGTATTGAAGTATTGACAAACCACTTGATGTCTCGCAGACTAAGCTTTTGGCTCCACACTACAATATTTGTAAAGGGTTTTCTTATTGTTACACCTAATTGGCAGATACATTTAAAATAGGTTTCGTACACAAGGATCACTTGTCTTAAACCTTTCAAATTAACGAATATTAAGAAGTAGATTATTAACCTCTTTTATAAAATATACTTAGTTGGTTAAATGAAAGCTGAGAGTGCAAAATGGAATACGGTCTAACGGATGAACTAAGCTAAACTGACTACGATACGCAGTTGAGCGTTTTGTACTTATTGTCAGTATTTAAAAAACGCTAAAACTCGTGAGGGTGTCCGCTCCAGGCGATAATAATTGTGAAATTGTATGTGAAAACTGAAAACCCATCTCAAGCGCTCGCGAAATAAATCAGCGCTGCATAGAAAGGGGTATAGGTTTAATATAACTACCATGCCCCTAACAGGTTAGCGCGCTAATTCAATTCAATTCAATTCAATTCATTTATTTAAAACATGTAGGACATACAGGTGTCTCTTATTTTACGTCATGTTTTGACTCTACCACCGGTGCGGAAAGAAAATCCTGCTGAGAAGAGCCAGCAAGAAACTCAGCAGTTGCTCTTTTTTTTTGTTAAACAATATATTACATTACGTAGGTAACTATGTAAATTAAATACAATAGTGTAAGTTATTATATACTGTCCTGTGGGGAGCTTGACCCAGAGTCGGTTGCTTCCATACAACTTTGTCATTAAGATAGCTACCAAGCTACCATCTTAGACTGCATCATCACTTACCATCAGGTGAGATCGCTTGATCTCTAGATAACTTGTAGTGGAAAAAAAAAACGTTATTGTAAAATTGTATGTGAAAACTGAAAACCCATCTCAACCGCTCGCGAAAATCAGCGCTGCTCATATTATTTTTCAATACAGACATGCGAGCTTGCACTTGCGCTAATTTTAGCACACGCCCATTGGTAGGTAAAAGTGCGAAGTTACTTGGGGAAAAATTTTATTACCTACTCATAACCGGGTTGAAAGTATATAAAGAATAAGTATATAAGTGGAGCAAGTATTTAGTGGACTGTATAGGATAAGCTTGGTTTTGTTTCTTTATTTTCCCCTGAGTATTTTTGGTCAGTCTTTATGATATAAAGGAAAATGATATGAAAAACTTACAGGTTAAGATGGAAAAATCCTTTCTCACAAGAAGTTTTCTTTGCGTATCACTTCACTTCAAAATATCACCTTATTTGATTGTTTTCTCTGCGGCCGCAGCTTTAGTATATATTTATACACGTAACAGATCACTTTAATCCTTGATTATCACGGATTTGTTTCCCACGTGTCGATAATCACTCGATTGCGATGGCGTCCCGTAACCCGTAGGTAGATTTTGCACGATAAGGATGCGTGTGCGTCGCGAGCGTTTTGCGAAGAACTGAAATGTCTTCCACAGGTGCGATTGCAGAGACAATTTGGAGCGGAAATTAAAGGAATCAGGTAATGCATAAATGCAATTGGAGGATGAATTAGAATGAGAAGGAAATAGGATAAATCCACTAGTGTGAAATGGATAGTGTGATTATATCATAGCGTCAGTCTAGTTCCTTGTCTTCTATGATTTTATGAATTCTTTAGTTAGAAATCTTAATTATCAAATTTGGGACCAAACATCCCGGCCTGCATGAAGTCTTTGGCTTCATAGAGTTTAATTAAAAGATAGAGTTATGGGGACAAGAGATCATAACTCATTAACAAAGCTCTACCTCATACAGGTGCGTAATATTGCAGTGAATTACTTAATAACTAAAAAACTAAGTATAAGTAAATAAATACAATATAATAAATAAATAAATTTATTGAGTTGGTAACGGACAAAGTTTTACAACTGGTCTACCATAAGTTCCAGATTTAGTTCGAACTTGAGCGACACGAACGACTCCATCTTTGCCAGGCATTACTTTGGTAATAACTCCTATCGGCCATTGCAATGGAGGTGCGTTTTCAACTATAATTAATACGATAGTCCCTACGGTAACTGGATTACTTGGCGTATTCCATTTTTCACGCGATTGTAAATTATGTAAATACTCCGTTTTAAACCGTTTCCAAAACGATTGGACAAGCGAGTCTAATAAAGAAAACCTAGTTAAAAGGTTAGCGCGCTCTCCTGTAACATCAGGAGCTGGAATGAATTCCAATGGTAGAGTCGAGAGAAAATGTGATGGCGTTAACGCAGTGGGTTCAGAAGGATCTGAACTCAAAATGTAGAGAGGTCGACTATTCAGTACAGCCTCAATTTGACTAAGTACGGTAATCATCTCTTCGTATGTTAAAATTTGTTTGCCTATCACGCGAAATAAGGTCGCCTTTACACTCTTTACCTGACTTTCCCAGGACCCGCCGAAATGCGCAGCTAGAGCCACGTTTGGTTTCCAGTTAATACGATTCCTTGTTAATTCTGAGCTAAACTCTTTGTAGTAATCTTCAGATTGTAAAAAGGTATGTAACTCACTCAAATAAGCCTTAGATGCCATGAAGTTACTTCCTCGATCGGAATAGAGTATTTCGACGGTTCCTCTTTTAGAGAGAAATCTTTTTAAACAATTTAAAAAGGTAGCGGAACTAAGATCAGATGCTAACTCTATATGAATAGCCTTTGTGACTAGGCAGACAAATAAGCAAATGTAAGCCTTCTGACTGCGTACGCCGCGTTTTCTAGTTAATGTTATGTAGAGTGGTCCTGCATAATCAACGCCAGTATGTAAAAAGGCTTTACTTTTTTCGACTCTACATTTAGGAAGATCCGACATAAGCGGAAAAGTAGGTTTAGGGTTTTGCCTAAAACATGCGTTGCATTTATGAATGCGGTGGCGTACCACACGACGAGCGGATAATATCCAATATTTTTGCCTTAATATGGATGTGAGTAATAGAGGGCCAGCGTGTAACTGAGTACGGTGATAAGGGTCCACTAAGAGATCAATTATATGTCCGTTCTTGGGTAATAAAATTGGGTGTTTATGTGAGTAATCCAAAGTGGATTGAGAGAGGCGTCCACCCACGCGTAAAATGTCATCAGAAACAAAAGGGAATAATTTTTGTAATTTTGATGAACATGGTTTATTATTTTTAATATTGTCTATATCAGACTTAAAGGCCGAACGTTGTACTGCGCGAATAATCATTAATTCAGCAGCTTCGATATCTTCCACAGTGATTCTGTCTCTATGCGGAAGCTTTCTCATGAATCTGAGTACATAAACCACAGCGTGAACAAATTTAGTCCAAGAAGAACATTTTGATCCAAGAATAATGATTGGATGCTCGTCCTCTGAAATAACTACGTGAGTCGTAGTTTTATTCTCTGGTAAAGAAGAATTGTCGCGAGGTGAAAATTTGGTTATAGGCCACTCTTCCGATGGTAAGGAAATCCATGAGGGTCCTTCAAACCAAAGTGCGTGTTCTGAGAATTGAGCGGGCATAAGGCCACGAGAGATGCAATCAGCGGGATTTTGCACTCCGGAAATATGATAAAAAGTTACATTAAGCGGCGACAATAACGTATGAATTTGAGAGATGCGATTAGCTACATAAGTATTAAACTTATGTGGCGAGGAGAGTGCCCAACAGAGGGCGACTTCTGAATCTGAGAACGCGAGAACTTCATTTATTTTTACACGAGAAGACAACGTGTAATACTCTGAGTTTACTAGACGAGCAAGTAATACTATTCCATTCAGCTCAAGTCTAGCTAGTGTCACCGTGGGCTTTATGGGCGCTACACGCGATTTTGAACATATCAGTGTAACTATAGGCGGTTTATTTTCATTTTTGACGTGTAAATACACGACACAACCATATGCCTTTTCGCTGGCATCTGAAAATGCCAGAAGTGAAACTTGCGAATTTTCCTCAATGCCCATGTGGCGAGGAAACTTGAGATTAGAGATAATAGGCAATTCGGATATATAATCCTGCCATTTATCAATTATGTGTTGAGGCGGAGAGTCATCCCATCCCATATTCAGAAGCCACAAATCCTTAATGATTAATTTGGCGGATAGAATAACTGGGCCAACGAGGCCTAAAACGTCATAAAGACGGGCGGTAGCGGAGAGAATGGCTCGTTTTGTACAAGCACTAGGCGGTTGCGACACTTTAAAAATAAAGTCGTCGGAAGCGGGAAGCCAATGGAGGCCTAGAATTTTAAAAGTGCTATCTGTGTCGAGAGAGATTGACTCAGACTGGCGATGAGACATAGGAATGTGACCAAGCAATTCAGTTGAATTGCTGGTCCATTTTACTAAGTCAAATCCACCAGCTTTAAAGAGTTCTATTAGCTCCTGTGCTATCTTTACTGCTTCATCGAGAGACGAGGCAGAAGAAGCTAAATCGTCCATGTAGACGTCTCTCTCAACAACAGAAGCGGCGAGCGGCCATCTGTGGCGCTCGTCGATGGCCAACTGCCGTACAGTACGCATTGCCAAGAACGGTGAAGACCGTAGACCGAAGGTCACTCGAGTAAATTCATACACTTCGAGCATGTCCTCGGGCGAGAAGCGATAAATAATACGCTGATATTTGCGGTGCGGTGCGTTTACATAAATACATAAATACATTTGCCTAACGTCGGCAAAAAATGCGATGCGAAATATGCGAACATTCAAAAGAATGTTAAAAATATCTGATTGCAAATTGCAACCAGTATGCAAAATATCATTTAACGATAATTTTTTATCAGAGGAGAATTCTTCTATATTGAGAAGAGAAGACTCAGTGGGGCAAGAGCCATCTAGAACGATGCGTACTTTCGTACTCTTGTCCTCACGAATCACTGGGTGATGCGCTAAATAATAGCCTGATGAGATGGGCTCATCAGGTGGCAGGCGTTCAAGTATGCGTTTATCTATGTAATCTCTAATTACATCGTTATATCTAGAGTGAAGCTCAGTATCTCTATTGAATCTCCTTTCTAGATTAAGAAAGCGTTTCTTAGCGGTTCTGTATGAATCTCCTAAAACATCGGGATCAGTATTAAAAGGGAGATTCACTGAGTATGAGCCGTCCCGATTGCGGATGGTTGAAGAAACGTATATATCTTCACATTTTTGTTCGTCGGGACTTAAATACTTGCGCGAGGGGGGTTCTTCAATAGTCCAAAACTTTTCTAATAATCCATCTAAAGGTTCGCTTGTGAAAAAACACAAAGCGCGCGATTTAAGATTTTTAGAAATAATAGGTGCATCGCCCATAATTAAATAACCTAATGAGGTCTCGAAAGCGGAAGGCGTATTTGCATCGCCGATTATTTTATTACTTAATGCGATTTTACAGTAAACATTAACCCCTAGCAACATATCTATCGGACCAGGTTCAGAGAAGTTGTCATCAGCTAGTGGTAAATTTTTAATCAAATCTTTAAATGCCGCTATTTCGACGTGCGAGTCTGGCAGCTGTGAAGTGATTCGTTCTACCACCAGAGGGCGTATCGAGTATTCCTTCCCGTCGTCAAACCGCGATTCAAATTTAAACTCGGAAATGCCAAGTATTTTTTGCGAAGCTCCGCCGATGCCTTGAACTTCAGCAAAACGGTTTTGAGAGTTTATGGGCAGTGAATACCTTTTACAACAATCGATAGATATATAATCGTTTTGCGACCCTGGGTCTATTAGACACCGTACGAGATGTGGATGATTGTTACTGTCATACAATCTTATTTTTGCAGTACCTAATAGCGTCGTAGTAGCAAAGCGGTCTACAGAATCGTAAGACACGTTACACACAGAAGTATTATTCGTGTTACTAGAATTAGATTTAATTTTATTAACGTTATCAACAGACGAGAGCGTAGGTTCTGTAGTACTAACAGAGGATACGCGAGGCGATGCGGTTGCGTTTGAAGTTAAAGACGGATTATCTAACTTAGGTTGGGACGTTTTTGAACTATTATTATTATTATTATTGTTCTTTCGTTCAAAATGTATCGATGAATGATGCGAAGACGATGAACACTTGGAACAGATTCCTTTTGATAAGCAGTTCATTGTGCGGTGGAGAATTGAAGTACAACGGTTACAATAAGAATTATTTTTTATAAATAAATGCCTATCTTGAGGAGATAACTTCATGAACGAAGGGCAAGAATAGAGATGTAAGTGTTTATCATTTTTACATAAACCACAAGTCTTACTGTCAGAAGAACTGAGAGATTCAGTGTTAACAAAACTCTTCGTTGACGGCTTTGGAGGCAAATTAGCCTTGCTGCGGTTTTTATTTTGTTGAGTATCAAAACCTTTATCGATGGAGCGTGTTAACACCTTATTTTGTTCCTTAACAAATTCTATTAAATTTTTATAAGTCGGAATTTGTTTTTTGCGATTAATAATCTCGAACATCTTGACTGTCTCTGCGTCCAACTTAAGCGTAGCTAGGTGGAAAAATATGAAATCAGTTAAATCAATTTTCAACTGGTTAAGTGCTTCTACGGAGGAATCGAAAGTATTTATAAAATTATCTAGCGCATTTCCACTAGTGTTCGCGAGCGGCTTAAATTGTAATAATTGATTCAAATAAGCACAGGCGAGCGAGCGAGGGTCATCATATTTTTGAATCAACTTTTCCCATATAATAGGATAATTTTCCGCAGTAGTTGGCAACCCAGCGCAGACAGAGGCGGCCTTGCTCTTTAAGCGACCAACTAGATAAAAAACCTTTTCACTATTCGATAAGTTAGGATTGTCATGAATCATGCTTTTAAATTGTTGATAAAACAAGGGAAATTTAGTTATTTCTCCATCAAAACTCATTAAATCTATAGGTGGAAGGTGTGATTTCAGTTTCGGATAACTCGAGATAGGACGAGAAGCGTCGTGCTCAGAGCCGGCGGAATTTTTACTACTATCGTTAAGCGTTAAAGTTTGTTTGACATAGCAAAACATTTCTTCAAATGATGTCCATGACTGATAATTAACAGTAGCCTTTGGATTCACTTTGAATTGAACTTCATTATATTGATCCAAATTTCTTTCGAATTCCTTGCGTAAAGTTTCTAAATTGGAAGCCTGCGTAATTAAAGAAGACAGTTTCGATTTATCTACTTCTAATTGAGTTGCGATATCGTATAATCGTTGCATTCTTGCGAACATAACATCTCGTTTACTCTCTAATAACAACAATGTACACTCGTCTTTATTATATGGTTTGGAAGACGGGGAAGCCTCAGATCTACTCATCTTGAAAGAACAACAAAATTAATAGTATAAAGATATGAAATTATTATAATTAATAGCGTTTATATATTATATATAGCGTAAATAATGCGTGAGATATAGATATAACGTTTTTTTTTATATGCGTAAGATACAAATAATAATATGTGTTTGCAGTTTTTATATTAAAATACACACAAACACTATTATTCGTTAGCGTTAATATAATGCGTTGAGTTCCGAAGAAAATATAATTAATAGTATTTAACTACCTACAGAGAACACACCGATGGCGCGCGGACTATAAATATCGACACAAAAAACACTGCAGCCGAGCGGAGTCATTAACTAATGATGCCTATTGTTCGATGTCGTTGTAGAATGTTACCTACCGTCTATTCGTTTTATATTAACTAGATATGCGGGGTTAAGTATATATACTTAAATATATGAAGTAATAAGTGCGTGAATAGAAAATATAAATTATAAATCTTATTACTTCTTACCTAGTAATTAAACGATAGAATTACGTAGGTATAATACAACAATTCTGCAATATTACGACACAGTACAATAATAAGGGCGTTTGTTAAATATTATGAATATTAATTTGACCAAAAAATATGTTTGAATTACAAAATCGATTTGTAAATTCAAAATTATGTTTAAATTTATTAGAATTAATTCAAAAAATCCGGTTCGTAAGTACCAAAATTATGGTAGGTAAAAGTGCGAAGTTACTTGGGGAAAAATTTTATTACCTACTCATAACCGGGTTGAAAGTATATAAAGAATAAGTATATAAGTGGAGCAAGTATTTAGTGGACTGTATAGGATAAGCTTGGTTTTGTTTCTTTATTTTCCCCTGAGTATTTTTGGTCAGTCTTTATGATATAAAGGAAAATGATATGAAAAACTTACAGGTTAAGATGGAAAAATCCTTTCTCACAAGAAGTTCTCTTTGCGTATCACTTCACTTCAAAATATCACCTTATTTGATTGTTTTCTCTGCGGCCGCAGCTTTAGTATATATTTATACACGTAACAGATCACTTTAATCCTTGATTATCACGGATTTGTTTCCCACGTGTCGATAATCACTCGATTGCGATGGCGTCCCGTAACCCGTAGGTAGATTTTGCACGATAAGGATGCGTGTGCGTCGCGAGCGTTTTGCGAAGAACTGAAATGTCTTCCACAGGTGCGATTGCAGAGACAATTTGGAGCGGAAATTAAAGGAATCAGGTAATGCATAAATGCAATTGGAGGATGAATTAGAATGAGAAGGAAATAGGATAAATCCACTAGTGTGAAATGGATAGTGTGATTATATCATAGCGTCAGTCTAGTTCCTTGTCTTCTATGATTTTATGAATTCTTTAGTTAGAAATCTTAATTATCAAATTTGGGACCAAACACCCATAAAATCTAATAACAGCTTTTACTAGAATATTTGTATATGTATTATGTATCTACCCCCGAAACCATTACATCTAATAGTTGCGAACTATTTCTCCAAAATACAGTAAAATACAATTTCTACGGGTTTCAGTCGCCAAGAATTTCAGTGCTATATTCTCGTACGTCAGTTGCTCATACCCGTACTGCAATATTAAAGGAATCTACCTACATGAAATTTCTAACTGGAGGAAGGAGAGATGCATTGTGGTTATTTCACTACAGCCCATTAACGTGTCCCACAGCTGGGCACAGGCCTCCACTCTCATAGGAGAGAGGGAATTAGAGCTTAGACACACCACGCTGCTCCAATGCGGGTTGGCGGGCTTTAACGACTATTATCATGTTAGTGATAATAACCGGGACCGACGGCTTAACGTGCTCTCCGAGGCACGGGGGTGAAACACCACCAACTTCCTAACTCCGGAATAGTACTGAGAATTTCTAGTCAGAAAAACCCAACATATTAGGAACCTCAATATCATTTTTGAAGACCTATCCATAGATACCCCACACGTATGGGTTTGATGAAAAAAAAATTTTTTAGTTTCAGTTCTAAGTATGGGGACCCCCAAAATTTATTGTTTTTTTTCTATTTTTGTGTGAAAATCTTAATGCGGTTCACAGAATACATCTACTTACCAAGTTTCAACAGTATAGTTCTTATAGTTTCGGAAAAAAGTGGCTGTGACACACGGACGGACAGACAGACAGACAGACTTGACGAATCTATAAGGGTTCCGTTTTTGCCAAATTTGGCTACGGAACCCTAAAAACTACGGACAAAAAGTCCGTGCGTTTTTATGTGGAGCTGCACAGATTAGCGCGACAGGACGAAACTTACATTTCTGGTGGACTTTATTATTCTAGCTGTATTTGTGTTTTCGCCCCAACGTGTATAATAATATGTAATTTGTAATAGCAGTTATTTATTAGATTTGAAATGCATCGCACCTAAGAAACCGCAGCGTGACACAGACGATGGTTGCCTTACAGTTCCAAAAAAACCTTCTTCCACTACTACAAATTCCGTGAATTACCTAATGTCTAAAATAACATTGATAGTGGCAATTTAGCAAATATGATCCAAATTAAAGTTAATTCTACAACTAACTAGTATAATGTATAAGAATAATTATATCCTTCAAGGTTTTTTTATTTTATTTTCATTTTTTATCCACTACACTTTTTAGGGTTCCGTAGCCAAATTTGGCAAAAACGGAACCCTTATAGATTCGTCATGTCTGTCTGTCTGTCTGTCTGTCCGTCCGTATGTCACAGCCACTTTTTTCCGAAACTATAAGAACTATACTGTTGAAACTTGGTAAGTAGATGTATTCTGTGAACCGCATTAAGATTTTTACACAAAAATAGAAAAAAAACAATAAATTTTGGGGGTCCCCATACTTAGAACTGAAACTCAAAAATTTTTTTTTCATCAAACCCATACGTGTGTGGTATCTATGGATAGGTCTTCAAAAATGATATTGAGGTTTCTAATATCATTTTTTTCTAAACTGAATAGTTTGCGCGAGAGACACTTCCAAAGTGGTAAAATGTTGGTCCCCCCCCCCCGTAACTTCTAAAATAAGAGAATAATAAAACTAAAAAAAATATATGATGTACATTACCATGCAAACTTCCACCGAAAATTGGTTTGAACGAGATCTAGTAAGTAGTTTTTTTTTAATAATTTAAAACTTACTACAGGTTTGTACGGAACCCTCGGTGCGCGAGTCCGACTCGCACTTGGCCGGTTTTTTATAACTATCCTTGACTGCGATCTCACCTGAAGGTAAGTGATGATGCAGTCTAAGACGGTAGCGGGCTAACCTGTTAGGAGCATGGCAGATAAATTAAACCCATACCCTTATTCGGTTTCTACACGGCATCGTACCGGAACGCTAAATCGCTTGGCGGCACGTCTTTACCGGTAACTAGTCACGGCCGAAGCCTCCCATCAGGCCAGACCAGGGAAAATTCGGAAATTATGAATTTCCAAAACCTGCCAGGGATCAAACCCGGGACCTCCGCACGTTAAGGCAATAGCGCTCAACACTGCGCCACGGAGGTCGTCAAAAGGTCGTATTGAATTAATGTTACACTTAAAATTGTAGAGTGTTGAAAAAAACATTTCGTTCTCATTTTCAATGTTTAAACCACAACAATAAAGGCTTTTAACATTTCCACAGGGCATTTTATAAACGCGACCTCCTGGCATTTAGAATACAATGGACGCTCTCGTACAATTTTTTCTCACTTTTTCATGTAGTAAAGTAATAAGAAATAGTATAATATATTCGTACCACTTATTTGAAATTTCATTTTATCATATTACCTATGTACACTAGATGATTCACGCGACTTCGTCTGCGTGGATTAGAACGTTTAAAGTACGAAATATAAATTCCAGCGGGAACTCTTTAATTTTCCGGGATAAAAAGCCTATGTCCTTCCCCGGGATACAACCTACCCCTGTTCCAAATTTCATCAAAATCGGTTGAACGGATGAACCGTGAAAGCCTAGCAGACAGGTAGACAGACAGACAGACGCATTTATAATATTACTATGGGTTATAGATTATTGTTATATTGCTATCACATCCGATGTAAATAATAATATAATGACCTAAAAAGATGTACATTTTTTATTGATCTCCTAAATTAAATTTATAAAATATCCTTAATATCGTTGATTTTATCACAGACATGATTTTATCTAATAATATATTATTAGGTTAGGTATCAGCTATATTTCATAGGTGTCTGTATATATATAATATGAATCATAAACTTCTTGTGAAGAAGTATGATATTCCAAAAATGCCAAATTTCATCAAAATCGGTTACTTGAGCACTGGCACGTCCAACTATTTAGCAATGCTGAATCACCAAGCTCTAGCGCGACACAATATACTTGTGCTGCCATCTATCGCCGCGTTAGTGAATTGGGAAACTGTATGGAAAATATTTTAGCTTCAGCGCGGAGTTCTAATAAATTGAAACTGGAAGATACAAAACATACTTCCAATCATAAATAAAATTACTATTATTAGTTCATTATAAAGACAAAGATTGGATTTTAAAATTAATTTGGTTCTTAGCTACATAATACTATTATTATCAATGACTCGGATTGTTGCCACCAGAGGACGCGTTCAGTAGGAAGTTTTTTTTAAATGCAATAATGCACATATAAATACCTAACACGCATATTTGCGATTTAAAAGCTATAACATATTTCCATGAGACAATCAATGGCTATATTAGCCACGTAGAATGGACAATATTGCATTTATTCATAATATTATAATAAAATTAATATTATGCAACATGTACCTATCTATTAATTATATTAAATAGTGAATTACATCTACAAAGAAGACTACAAAGACGAGGAGGTCAGTCAGTGATCTAAAATAGACAATGGAACTGTGACAATACAACATTACACTCGGACACGCGTAACTTTGCGTGTGGCGAAATTCGGAACTAACAGAATTTACCCTGTGGTTGATCCTAAAATGCTGGTTTATTATAGACAGTGGCGCCGTCTCTACACGCACAGTTATGTATATTATTATAATAGCTCACTAACTTATGTCAGACTTTAAGATAACCTTATCAATTCGTTTTATAAATTATAATATAGGTACTATTATAGCTTTAATAATAGTTTTATTTTCATCATTATTATATTATGATATTGCTTTTGGAAAGGATCAATAAAAGGGCGTAGGGAACTTATGTTTGAAAAGCAAATAACTTCCAAGTTAAACCAAACATAAGCTTGAATTTATCGCTTCCTTCTATAATATTTGTTTTGTATTAAGTATGAGTGAGTTTGTGTGTATGAGAGAGCGACTATGTTTGCTTTATGGGGCGTGAATTGCGATATCTCCAAGCGTACCAACATTACCCTAACACTCCATCAGATAACTGAATAACAATATAAAATAAATATGCAATTTGTGCATGTTAGGGTAAATGAAAAATTTGATGGCAACGACAACATCTCTCTCTCTCGTCGCGAGATAATATCGTTGTGCGGATGGTAAGCACACAGGACACTGACGCTGGACAGACGATCTGATGAAGATGACGAGAATTGGTGGCATGAGAAAGTTGGAGCGCCGTGTGTGGTGGTGCACTCTCGGTATAATTATAATTGTTTACCTACTAACCTACTTTTAGAAGTCGGTTAAAAAGCAAACGCCTTCTTGGCTCTTCTCGATAGGAATGACATTCCCAACCGGTGGTAGATTAACTTGACGATTCAAAAGCACTCGCTAAAGTTAATTTGAATAAAAAATCTTCCGTTTTATGAGTCTACGTTCACTAGGCTATCACCGCTCTACGATGATAACACGGAAGACACTTAAATTACGAGAATGCACCAATTGGCAATTAATGCCACAATGGGAGAACAAAATAAAAATGTTGAGCGTTGAAGGCCTACAAGTTGAGAGAGTTCAATAATTCCGTAATTATGAAAGAAGCAGACCGGAAACTTCATTAAAGATGTATGTATTATTGAACCATTTATAGCCATCAGAAACTACATAATTTCTCCAATTTAGTCGCAAGCCCCGTTTAATGGCTATAGCCATAAGCCTCTATTATGAGTTTTCACCCTCGCTGACTCGATAACATTTCCATAATGATCATTTCCCAATTAAACTTTAAATACGCACAAATTAGTTTCATAAAGCTGTAAATTAGCATACTCTATTAGCAGTGTCCCCACTTACTAAGCGCGGCTGTCATGCGAGGCTTTGCGTTGTCCGGAAACACCGTTACGTTCACGGTGCCTCGGTCAAGGAATTTGCGTTTTTGCCTTGTTTGAGGTGCCTTCAAACGGTCCCATGACTGTCGCCCAAAGTTTGTAAGGCGGCCGCACTTTGTGATGGTAAATATAATAAGTCTATGTGAACCCTACTATCATACTAATATTATAAATGGGAAAGTGTTTGTTTGTTGGTTTGTCGTTCAATTTCGCCACAACGGAGCAACGGATCAACGTGACTTTTGGCATAGGTATAGTTGAGGACCTGCAGGAGCCACTTAGACAACTTTTTATCCCGGAAAATTAAGCAGTTCCCGCGGGAATCAAAAAACTTAAACCACGCGAACGAAGTCACGGGCATCAGCTAGTTCGGTATAATGATATGTCTGTAGCAACTTTAAGCTCTCGTCTTAAAATGAGGGATATTCATTACTATTTTCAGTTCATACGGTCAATTATAGTTTCGTCTAAACGACAAGTAGGTATAAAAAACGTCTTTAATTTATATTAAAAAGGTCATTAAGACTACAAAAAGCGGTTAAGAAATACCATTAATGTTTTGTACTCTTTGATGCTTTCCAATTAAGTACAAAAGCCTTGAACCATTACAAAAACCACGCATAAAAAAATAAAGGATAACTTCGCTTTGAACGGAACAGATTAAAAAAGTGCAGCCTTTAATAAAAAATTGGCTTAGCAAACCCTTATATCGAGCACTCTGAAATGCACAATTCACAATATGATTAAAAAGGTATTGCTATTAGAATAAAATATCTGCTTTTTAGTTTAAGCAAAACAATAAAGGACGAATTTCGCCATCTGATTGCATGTAACAACAGATAACAACAGCAATTACCTTCAACTCACTTTTAAAGTAATTGTACGAGTAACTTCCGCCCATTCATTATTTATACTTCACTAACTACTTATAGTCATCCACCATGTGTGATTTAAATAATAGACTCAACACGCCACGTGAAAGCACGCCAACTGGCAGTTTATTGGCACATACGAGTACAACCGACATCGCATTGGCGGTTACTCTGGTACTGCAAATGTTCATGGGCAGCCAATCACCGTGACCAGTCTGCTCATAAAATGTTTGCTATCGTCGTTGTCGTCAATCGATAGACATCGACTGGATAACAGGACATGGTCTCTCATTCCACACGCCAAGGCCTTGCGCCGCCTGAATCCAGCGACTTTTATGGGATTCACTCAATGTCGTTCGTCCATCTGGTGAACATGATGAGGATGAGACGGTGATGGTTGGTAGTTGCTTGCTATGGATATTAAGAAAAATAAACTACAAAATATTGCTAATTTGCAAATAAGTAAATCTGATATTTACTAAGAACTTTAGAACCTATTATATTACCTTAATATTACTATAGAACCTCGTTGTGCACTATTATTTTTATTATCTTCAATTAAACGGATTCAACAGTGGATGAAATTGGAGGTCGCTGGCGACTTTGTCTTCTCTAAATTCATATTTCCTGGGAGACAATGACTCTTCTATACCTACTTATAATCTTTTCAACTTTCTAGTATTCTACCACAAAATATGTAAGTGAACATGAAATTATTTAGGCAGCGTCACAACATTTTCTCAGTCAGAAATACCTAGGAATAACGTTAGTTTCCCAATTTTGGCGAATAGCTTTCGTCAAAGGTAAAAGTTGGCAACTACTCCACTGTTATCTGAATTCTGTTTTTGTACTGCGGGTAAAGTTTAGCGACTCTATACATTTGTAATGAGCTTCGGTGTGGGAAATGTATATGGAGGACGAGCATGATAATATGGGTATATTTCTGTTAAATAAAATTTACATACAAATATTATGAATGTGCTTTCTCTTTAAGTTATTCTTCTTACTATAGCTGTTATACTAATATAATTTAATAATAACTTTTTTTGCTGAGTGTTCTCTAAAATATTATAAAGGGTATATGAAATCCGCACTTGGCCAGAAAGGTAAACTATGGCCTTAATCCTTCTCATTCTAGAAGGAGACTCGTACTCAGCAGCCGGTGATGGGTTAAGATGATGACGATGTTGATGCAAAAGTAAAACATTTTTTTTTATCCACTACAAGTTAGCCCTTGACTGCGATCTCACTTGATGGTAAGTGATGATGCTTTCTAAGATGGTAGAGGGCTAACCTGTTAGGGATATGGCGGTTATATTAAACCCATACCCATTGACTTACCAATACCTTAGACGCACCATCGAAACGCAAAAAACGGCACGGTCAAATTGTGCACAATTTTCGCCTCAGTCGCGCATGAGTACCTACACTAGGCGACAAAATGTCGTATGTGTCGAATTGTTATTACAAAATTGAACCCTAAATATAAAGATAAGATATGGTTGGTTTTTGTAAACCGTTTGGTGTCTCAGTCTATATTATCTATAGCTGTGTTTGTATAAGTTATTGTGGACGCTTTTTGAGTACCTATTAATTTGTAGGTAATGTTGTATCCTTAGTAGGTAAATCGATGCCCATGATACCCCTATTCGGTTTCTACACGGCATCGTACCGGAACACTTAAATCGCTTGGCGGCACGTCTTTGCCGGTAGGGTGGTAACTATCCACAGCCGAAGCCTCCCACCAGGCCAGACCAGGGAAAATTCAGAAATTATAAATTCCAAAATTGACCCTGCCGGGGATCGAACTCGGGGCCTCCGCACGTTAAGACAACGGCGCTGCACACTGCGCCACGGAGGTCGTCGAATTAATGTGAATTAGGTATTATACCTATTATCAATATAAAAATATCTTACATCCTCTAGAGTCTAGAATGTAGAGTGAGATAAACCTCTTTAACAAAATTTAATATCCCCTAAGTTGCATTAATCTGATAATAAAATCCAGTTTAAAGCTTATTCTTACGTACTTTGTAAACACAATTAAGAAGTTTTCAGCGCGTGATACGGCTTATGCTTTAAAAAAATATCCTACTTACCAAAGTAGTTTTTAAGTAGGTAGTAGTAATTTTTGTTATGAAAAACGTCTTAATTTAATTTCAAAATGAAAACTAGTTGAATTTTATTTCTTACTAGATGTTTTCCGCGACGTCCCCCATCCCCTTGAACTAGGCCTTATTTGACGACCTCCCTGGCGCAGTGTTGAGCGCTGTTATCTTAATGTGGGAAGTCCCGGGTTCGATCACCCGGGTTAATTTCGAAATTTATAATTTCTGATTTTTTTCTGGTCAGGCCTGGTCAGGCTTTGGCCATGGCGAGTTACCACCCTACCGGCAAAGACGTGCCGCCAAGCGGTTTTGCTTTTCGGTACAATGCCCGGTGTAGAAACCGATCACGGATATGGAATAACTGCCGCTACCATCTTAGACTGCATCATTACTTACCATCAGGTGAGATCGCAGTCAAGGGCTAACTTGTAGTAGATAAAAGAAAATAGAGGTTTTAAATATTCCGGGGAAACTTTTTTATTTATTTTAACTCTCCAGGCTGTCGATAATTACACTATTGATCCACATTTTCGAAACATTTAATTTTCCCAAAAATGCTTTTTTTCCTACGCCGAATATCCAATTTTCAATTAAAAAGGCCCTGTTACTTGGGATGTCCAAACGAATAAATTAAATCAACTTGTCGTGACAAAGGGAAGCTTTTTCCCATTAGGCTAAAGTAAACCGTGGTAATTGAGTTTGGATTGCTTTAAAGATTTATGCTCGTATCAGCGTAAATATTCGAACTGGTCCGATTTTTCATTTGAAATGAATATTACAGGGTACTCCACTACGCCAAAGCTAGACGTGGGTACTTGTTCGTATTTTTCATGATTCAAATTAACCTCGTTCATTTGAGTAGATTTCAATATTTATTTTATAAAACGGATGGAATTAGTACGCAACCAGCTTTTACCTACGACTTCTTTTGCGTTGGTTTTTTAAAGATCCCATAGGAATTTTTGAAAATCTTTACTCAGAAAACATCTATAGGGACCGAAAATATCAAAACGTCTACGTGGCACAACGTTTTGTCCCGTCGCGCTAGTAGCGGCAACTATTGTTTATACGAGTTTGTATGTGGCTGGCAAGCAGATGCACTGCGCGACGCGGCCCCATACAAACAACGTGCCACGCTGCGCCGTACGTCTCCAGCAGAGCTAGACCTTTACGGATCAACTGTCCAGCCGATTTTGACGAAGAAGAACATAGAGTTTCCGAGGGAATCACGCAGACGCAGTCGCGGGTATCATCCAGTAGGTAATATTCTCATTTCTCATAACTATACCAACTAGCATACCAAGCTAGTGGTAGATTCATTTGACGATTCAAAAGTACTTTGTTAAAGTTTTTTTTTTAACATATATATAGCGAGCAAACCAGCAGGCGGGTCACCTGATGGTAAGTGATTACCGCCACCCATGAATATTTGCAGCACCAGAGGAACCGCCAATACGTTGCTGGCTTTTGAGATGTTTGTTTAGCGAACACAGAAGATGGAAGCTGGTTCCATAATTTGCACGTACGTGGCAGAAATGACCTGGAATAACGGGAGCTGGATATTAATTAAATATAAAACATTTGAATTTATAGTAGGTAAGTATTATATATCATAGAATATACCTAATTAATCTAGTTCGCCTATAAAGAAAACTAGATTAATCACCCTGCCGTACTACACTGGGCTATGTGTGAGCAGTAAACGGTATGCTGTTCAAAATAATCGGAAAGCCATTAGGGGTAACCGAATAAGAAAATTCTGCTGACGCATTCCCTAGTGTGAATACCGCCACAAATACTCCAAGTCATTGACTTAACATTCACACCGTTCGTTGCGGATGCCTTTTGATTTGATCGATTGAGTATTCCTTTGGTGAATATGTTGAAACACGTCTGTATAATATCCTCTCTCACACATTTATGGTCGTATAGGTTGTGCAACTTCTTTTGATTGGATTTAGGTTAACCCCGGTAAATCTGTGTTATGGTAGAGCTTAAACGAATACTAATTTAAAAGCGGTGTTTTTGACCGAAGGCTGTTTTAACTGGAATTTTCCTTAGCTATGTTTGATGAAAATCTGTTCAGCCGTTTAACAACTAACTAAGTAATTTGAATTTCGAGACAGTAGGTGTTTATTCCATACCTGCCCTCCTAATGATAAGACCAGTACTGAGTCATTAACCCCCGACTTGATCTTGATACACTTGTGTGCAGGCCAAAACGTAAACCACGTTAAAATTGTACAGTAGTTAAAATGCGTTACATCTATAATAGTAGGTTAAAAACTGTAAATATTCGATAGAATTCCTACAGTTCTTAGAAAATTTCAATGATGACTTCGTCTGCGTAGATTTAGGTTTAAAAAATCCCGGGAGTACGCTTTGATTTTCCGGGATAAAAATCCCTGTCACTCTTCAAGTCCTCACTTATAACCAAGCAAAAAATCACGTCGATCGGTTGCTCTGTTGCGGCGTGATTAAATGACAAACAAACACACTGCTATTATAAAGTATGATTTTCAGTCTAATATATAATACATGTACAGGAGCGAATCTGGGGCGAGTCAGTAATATAAATAACTCGAGGAGAATGTTTTAACAGGAAAATAATAAGAAAATTCATATAACGTCATGCAGTAATAACATATCCAGCGTCGCTCATGCAATAATAACGTAGGAATGTAGAAGAACTTTTCCTTGAAAGTTTATCTTTCAACATTTTCTCTCCGCTTCATGCGTGCACTATTGTTTCTGGTTGGACGGTTAAGTTTGAATAAGGCAAGTTTCGCGTCGGCTTGTGTATGCACGGTCGCCTCTATTTGCGCGCTGCATGCAAAGAAACTTCCATATGTGCCCGCAATGCTGACTCGGGGAATATAAGTGTAGTTTTGAGCATACAATGGAGCTATTACAAACTTTATAAGTATATTTTCGAGGTATTATAAGCTTTATACTTTCTTAATATTATAATTTATTGAAGAGAAAACTTCTTTAGCCGCGTTGAGCACTTTTTGGTAGGGGAAAATCTTATGGGTTCGCGTCACCGACATGCTGTGACGTATTATGACGTATAACGGTATAGCACCACAGAATAGGTAATAGTAGATAGCACATCGTATATACCTGACCGTGTGCTGTGCGCGTTAGACGCTTTTTGGATGGGTGAAATCTTGTGAGTTCGCGTCACCGACATGCGTAATAGCAGTATATCTGTAGCTATACAGGTGACGTATTGTAAATGAATAACAAAAATAACAATTTTTTTTTTAATTTTTTTAAATATTCGTATTTATATTGGCGTTGGAAAATTTTATATTATTTTCAAATTTGAATACCAAAATTCTAAGTTATAAGTTTTCACTTCTATCGACAGTCCCTATATGACTGCCAATTTTTATTTTATTTTCCACTACAGGTTGCCACTTCGTTTTTTTACTCCCGCGGGAATTTCATTCTCCAGGATGCAATGTATCCAATGTACCAAATATCAGAATCGACGAAAAGCTTGGTTAATTTGGTCACTGCTTGCCATCGGTGACCGTCGTAGGTAAGTATGTTAAGTGATAGTTTTATTTCTTGTTTTAGCTATGTTTAGATTATTTTTTTGTTAAATGTATTTAAAATAATGTTGCGATGGGGTTGACATATCTTTGAGAATAAAAACCCCAAAAAAATTAGAATAAAAAAAAAAATGTACCAAATTTCATTAAAATTATTTGAAAAGATGGCCCGTTAAATCGCAGATAGACAGACACACTTTCGCATTTATAATATCAGTAATAAATATAATAAGTGGAACCTACTTCAACATAATTTAGGTACCTAGACCAAAAGCTTAATTGAAAACTATATAGGTAGGTATCAAAAATATCATCTGTACCACTTCAAAGAGACAATAATTATGCCACAGATTATGCCTCGTTACCTGCTTAGCCCTTATCTCGTTTGGTATGTAACCTTATTTAGGTTGCCCAGCGGCCTTATTATGTAAAAATTACAGCTACAGTGTACAGGATCGATCGCAATCACCAATCAGGTGACCACTCAACTTCACCAATCAGGTGACCACTTCAAAGAGACAATTATGCCTAGAACGTTACTTGCGTAGCCCTTATCTCGTGTATGTAACCTTATGTAGGTTGCCCAGCGGCCTTATTATGTAAAAATGACAGCTACAGTGTACAAGATCGATCGCAATCACCTGATTGGTGATTGCGATCGTTACCTTCCGCTATTAGCCAAAATACATTGAAGAATATCTATAAATTCAGCCAAACCGTATTTAATTGAAATCTGTAACATGAAGTAATCTGGGAAACGTTAATTTGAAATATAGTTGGAGTGTAGAATATTTTATGTAAAGTGCTATTTGCATATTTGCCCTTAAGCGGATTACCGCAAACTACTTAGTTTCAACCGTCACAGCCGTATTACACTCTTCAAAGTTTTGCACTGAGAGTTATTAAGTTACAGTTTATCTATTCGCTAGTTCGAAACTTATGTAATATTGATCTTTGCTGGTACCTCCGCCAGTTTGAAACTTACGTTACGTAATAATAATAAATCAGCCACCCCGCGTTTGACTAGTGACTCCCTAACATTGATGTTCCTGATCACAAAACTAATAAAGCTGTTGTGACAGACATACAAATAGACGAATAGACAGACAGACACAAACTGAGGTGATTCCCATATAAGTGTTTTATCATATAATAATACTAGACGATGCGACTTCGTCCGCGTGGGTTAAGGTTTTGATTCCCGCGGGAACTCTTTAATTTTCCGGGACAAAAAGTAGCCTTTGTCCTTTCCCGGGATGTACCTACCTCTATACCAAAGGGGTTGTTTCATCTTGGGCCAGGTACTTGTACAGTATTCCAAAAAATAGTCTACAATCATAGAAAACAAAATAAAATATGCTTTTTGGAAGTTTTACAGTGATTAAGAGGTACAAAAATAAAATGTTTAATTAGGTACATTTGTAGAATAGCAACTCTCGCAGCGCATCCATCCATCGATCTGACTGCTGTTGGATATTTTAGGGTTAATTCACATTTCCCAGGTAATTTTATGTCAAATGTCATCATGACACGTGTAATATACCTACGTCAATGTCAAAATGGACGCATGTTGTTGCGCTTTTATTTTGCAAAATAATTTCGCATTGTACCTCGTAAATTGAACTTTTTAGTAAGAAATAAAGAAAAAAATGTTACTATTATAAGACCCCGAACATTTTGAAATACCGTACAAATACCTGGCCCAGGCTCCATATAAATTTGAAACAACCCCTTTTATCAAAATCGGTTGAACGCATGGGCCGTGAAAGCGTATGTAGCAGATGTACAGACAGACACGCTTTCGCATTTATAATATTAGTATGGATATAGATGTATACGAAAAACTAAAAATAAGTACAATACACAATACTGACATCGATCTATGGTAAATAAAATGAATGACCCAGTGTACTTTTAAAAACTTTCAAGTAGCATAGTTATTTTTGAAGGGCTATCAATAAATTTTTAATAACGGTATAATATAAATCCATTTCGGTAAGGCACGGCACTTAAAATAATTAAGTTTAAAATTTCAACGCTCCATTTTTCGTTCTCATTTCTTAAATCAAAAGCAAAGTTATAAAGCCGGATGAAGCTTTCGACCCTAGAGATAGTTTTTAAGCTAAAAACTATTTAATGATCACCACACTTACGTTAAAATTAAACCGTGGGAAGGATATAAAAGAAAAACAGTAAAAGGTTAAAAATGAAAAATAAAAGCTTTTTTAGCTCTGGGAACAATAACATTTCAGGCGACAAGCCCTGGAGCTACACGCCTAGAAAAACAATCTGGAAAAATATTTTTTTTTTAATCCAAAACGTTAGGCTGTCTGTAGAGACAGTCCAGTGTTCCTATTTTATGTTATTTTTACCATTTCACAATGGTTCACAATTTCACAGGTTAAACTGAAACCATTTTTAACATTGAGCACAGTTTTTCTTTCTACAAAATTTTACCTCTGGGTAAATAAATTTCGATAAATAAACTAGACGTAGTTATTCAGATTTTTCGAAAGTCAACATGATTTTGGTAGCACGAAATTGTTGGTATCTACTACCATGCAGCTACGATACATAGGCTTGCCTAGCCTAATTATTAACTAACTTTTCCAAGCTATGTACTTAGGTACAATGTAACTCAAATAGCACTTACAGTGTAGGAAAAATATCGTTAGGTAAACCTGCCTGAGAGTTCTGCTGTCTGCATGATGTTCTCAAAGGTGTGTCAAAAGCGTGGTGGACCATGGCTAAACCCCTTCTCATTCGGAGAGGAAAACCGTGCTTGATAGCGGGTTGCTGATGGGTTAAAATGATGAAGTTTTTAAGGGAACAAATGAAATGGAACTTTGTAACCAGAAAAATTGTTTAGATGAGAATCCGCCAAAAAATACAAGTAAAGAAAATAAAATATTAGCTCATAATTGCAATGGAATTGTAGGTACCCACAGTGCCCACAATGGAACAATTCCGACGCCGCCGCCACCGGACATGTCCATGAATACGTAATGACATCCGCTCACCACATGTGGGCTTTTATTACATTCTACTAGTATGGTTCAGGGGGTTTGTCTCGGTACGATCATCAGCAGACTGATGGTGGGGCAAGGGTTTATTATGACCTATTCAAAAAATAAATGGCCTCATTTGAGACTTTTTTTTCGGATTGAGTATGCTACGTAGGCCCCACAGGCCGCTACATCGTCACCGGGAGGTTATAGTGGAGCGCTAGGCTTCGCCGAGAAATTAGGTGTGACCTAGGGCTTCAAGACATCGGGGGCAACATCTTCCTATAAGGGCTCCTGTGAGGCTTGGACATCGGCTTAGGATGACGTTGGGATGGGCGGGAGGACAGTTGGACTCAAGTTGGACTAGACTAGTCCGTAAGACCCCGATGTCGTGGGTGGAGTCCACGTCAGGGATACGTAAAGCCGGGTATCCACTATGTTCGCGAACCTCTTGCGCTCCGTGCTCCTGCAACTGCTCCACATAGTGGATACGTTCGCGCTCCTGGAGCGTGCTCCGCGCTCAGCGCTCCAATCGGTGGTGGTTTTTGGGCGAACACAAAGGGGAGCTCAGTCTGTTCGTGGACGCGAGCAAAATACCACGTTTAGTAGGTACGTGTAGTGTATCACGCTCCTGAGATTTGAGTTCCAACACCAATGAATTCGGACGTCTTTTCTTGTGAATATCAGATTCCCAAAAGCGAAGAGGGATTCTATAGTCTCCGAGAAGAAAATGAAATAAAATATATGCTGCACTAGCCACTAATGGTGACGACAAGTTCGCTCAATGTTCGCAAGGCAACTGTGGAGCATGCGTGTTTCTTATGGAGATGCACGTACCGTCTCCATCAGACGGTACGACCGACGACCGTTTTGACGACCTCCGTGGCGCAGTGTTGAGCGCTGTTGCCTTAACGTGCGGAGGTCCCGGGTTCGATCCCCGGCAGGGTTTGGAAATTTATAATTTCTGAATTTCCCTGGTCTGGCCTGGTGGGAGGCTTCGGCCGTGGCTGGTTACCACCCTACCGGCAAAGACGTGCCGCTAAGCGATTTAGCGTTCCGGTACGATGCCGTGTAGAAACCGAATAGGGGTATGGGTTTAATATAACTGCCATGCCCCTAACAGGTTAGCCCGTTACCATCTTAGACTGCATCATCACTTACCATCAGGTGAGATCGCAGTCAAGGGCTAACTTGTAGTGGATAAAAAAAAAAAAAAAAAAAAGAGCGGTTGCAGATGCGCGGAGCACAGTTCCCGAACATAGTGGATACCCGGCTTAAGAAATCGGGGACCGCGTCTTTGCCGAAGTCGCTGTGCTTGGTTGGTCTTACTTTTTATTTTTTAAATATACATATTATTAAAATATATTATTAATTTTTATTTTTAATAGATTCATCCTAAATGGTTAATTTTGAAACGATCTTGACAGAATTAACTTCCAATCATTTTCTAACAGTGAATTTTACAGATATTATGGCACAATCTCTGAACTAAACTAAAATGACACCTTTAATTTAATTGTTGTCCCTTTCATAAGGGTCCCGGTGGAAAGGGACAGTACTAGATTAGGCCTATAAATTAGAATTGTGTTGATTGAATGTCAGATATAAGATAAACATTCTTTAAAAAGAACAAATTGTATGTTAAAATAGCCAGCGTGAAAATTTCACTGAGTGCAATTAATTTACGATATGTTTTTTACCGAGCACAACCAGCCCGAAACAGGGCTTAAACGGTGAAAAATTAAACAACTTTTAATTAATGGATTGAAATTTCAAACTGCACCTGAAATTAAAACAATCCGGTAATTGCCAACTCTCGTTCATAAAAACCCGATTAATTTTATTACTAAAATCGAGTAACAAGACACGTCTATTTCAATAGTGCAGGCTGGTGCCATAGTCTACAATCATAGCTAATGTTGGATGACCTCCCTGAAACAGTGATAGTGCTCTGTTGTTATAAGCGGGAGGTCCTGGGTTCGATAGACGATAATTTTGGCAAGCTTTTGACACAGCTATGTATGCTACGACTTTATAGGGAAAGATTCATGCAGTTCAGGTCTATTTAAGAATTTATAATATCTAAACTTTCGCAGATCTACAACAACTCGATCGTAGGCCTCAGCTACTAGCATAAACCAGCAAGCAATAGAGATGCTAGCTAATCAAATCAGCAACTTTTTCACAAACGTCAAACCGCGCGCGTGCCTCTCCAACTTTATCACTCCAACGATGCAAGACACTGGTAAAAATACAAATGATATAATATATGTAGCATGTACACGTAACATAGCTACGGCCGTGATTTAAATGCACGTCCGATCCTGCCATGCTAATTGAAACGTATGTGTTCCAGGGCTCACCCGCCCTGAGTAATAAAACAGCAGTGTAAATACGACGTCCGACTGTCCAATAGTAACATAATATATACCTAAGTACTACCACAATTATAGGAGTAAGGAATAAGGTTGTATTATATGTCTACAAAAAAGAATATAAAAATGTGTGGATGTATAATAGTGGGTCCCACATAATTTACCAAACTATTCATTAGTTTTTTTTTAATAATTGAGGTGTGCCTAGTTTTATTTTAGCGTAAAGTCTATAAAATCTAAGTTATTAAAATTTTACTTTAATTCACTTAACAGCCTTGTGCGAGAAATATCACACTAAAATCTGAACCTTTCTGTTTCTGATGATAATAATTATTGTTAGGGTAAGTAGTCGGGTTTTTATTTTTAAAATTCATTGTGTACACTCAGAACTAATTCATACTTCATACTACCCCTATACCTATACCCATATATTATGTGAAATTTTTGATTAGGTACGAATCTAGAATAATAATAGGGCAATGAAAAAGAATAGTCCAATATAACTTCAGCTTTCGGTATCGGAAAGCACGATTTGACGATTTGAAATCCGCCGCCCGACTGCTGTTCCCTCAAAACGTGACTTGTATTTCAATTGCATGAGGGGTACATACGACAGCTACAATGGCTCATATGTAGCAATGGACACAGAGCTGGAGACAGTTCTTTAAAGGGTTTCATAGTACCCAATTGCCCATACAACATCCGCACAACAAAGTCGCAACTCGCAGTCCACGTTATATAGTACCTAATTTCTAAGTTGTATCCATGTTATACCTTCAACTTTTTATATGAGTACAGAACTATCGTTGCTCGGTCTCCTGTTCAGGTGATCGGGGGTTGGACCCTCGGGCACGGAATTCTAACTTTTCTTATTTATGTGCATTTAAGAACATAAATATTGCACTATGACAAAAATCGTGAGGAAACCAATAACTAAATCTGTGCCTATATGCGTCAGATTCTTTATAATATTATCGTGGAATTTGAATTCTGCCAATCCGCACTTGGTCAGCATGGTGAGAGCATGGTGAGAGGAGATTCATGCTCATTAGGTACTGGGCCTGCAATGATTTGTCTATGGTTGTCTATACTATTATTATTATTTATTATTCATTACTATGGTTGTATTTTACATTAAATGCTTGGCTTTGCCGAACCAATCGGACAAAGATAAGTAAAGGGAGGGCTATACCCTCTTCCTTTACTTATTTTTGCTAGATTTAATAGAGGGGAAGTGATATGGATCCCCGCTCTCTCCCGGCACAGCCAGTTAGCTGATAATTAATATGTGATCGTTCTATCCAGTCGTACTCATAACAGCTCATCACACAGTTTATAAGTATGTACTTGAAAAACAGTTTCTTAAGAGTATCGTCTAGTGACGAAACGCGACGCGAGTAGGTATTTTCAATAATGCTATCTGTTTCACAACGCTTCGCTGCCGTCTCCGTATCGTGCGATAGAGAGAGTTGCGAGTCCAGTAGGCATATGCCTACATTTTATTCTTGAAATATTGTTTCGGGTGATAACGTTTTGACCCCCCCAAACGTTTACGAAATTAGACAATTTTGGTCTCATTTGATTCAGTACACCTTAATCTAGGCTCGTACGTTTTATTTTTTTAGTATTTTAGTTTAGTTAAATTTATAAAAATTAAAATACTCGAGGAAGTTTTTAGGTCAAAAATATGGATATTTAGACGCTAATAACTTTTAGCATATGCAATATTTCTTAAAAATTAAAACGTATGAGCATAGTTCTTCATTGTATCTGCAACATTTCTAAAAATTATGAAAATTGGATAACATTTTACGGGAAGAAAAACGTTATCGCTTTTTGTATGAAAATTTACAACTAGACGATCCTCTTAACGTCTAAATTTCCTTAATCAGGAATGCCACCAGCTCTCTAACCGCACATATAGATATAGATATTATATCGCACTCATTGTCTGCTGTAAACGAGGATGATGGATAGCGCTCGTGAGGGGCATATACGAAAAGATAAATCGTCGGCTTTGTAACTCTTCATCTGTATCTGCCGGCTACCCAAACCCGAGTATTCCCCAAAAAGAGAATTAATTCAATTGTAATTTATTTCAACAAGATATTAGGTTACTGTATGATATGAGTAGCTATAATACATGGACAAAATACATAAAAGCAATTTTATATTTTGGTCATGCAAAATTATGTATGGTGTACACATTTCGTAAGTCGAATTCTACTTTGTAGCGACTTGACCTTAGTTACCTAGATAGTTAGTCTGAGTTATTATGTAACTTACAAAGAAAACCGTTTCTTAATCAAACCTACGCAAAGGATTCAATCCATCATACTAATATTCTGTATTATAAATGCGAACTTACCCAAAAAGTTCTTTAATTTTTATTTTTATGGAGCACCACATCCTATAGGATAAGCTGAAATGTCACCTACCTTGTAATCTCGCATACAACTAAAAACGTTCGTACTATAATAATAATTATAGTCCCACAAAATGTCTGTTTAGGGTTTTGTATGTAAGAGTTTATCTATCACTACCAACCTGAATAATTTATATTGTCAAAACTTTGAATGTAATGGTCACCCTTTCTGGAGTTGAAAGCTTGAATTACTATAAGGTTAACCTACTGAATTTAATTAGGGTTTCTACCATACTATGTAAATTTCATTGATAAAATTAGTTTTACACTAATTTTGGATAGTGAGGTTCCATTTATTAAACTAGTACTAAAATTACCGCCTCGACATCGCTCTTATGCGACATAGTAGGTTTTCAATTTGGAAGTAATCTATACTAATATTATAAATGCGAAAGTGTCTGTCTGTCTGCTACGCTTTATCGGCCCATCTGTTCAACTGATTTTGATGGTACAGGTTATATTCCGGGGAAAGACAGGCTTATTTTAACCCGGAAAATTAAGAAGTTCCCGCGGGAATCAAATAAACTTAATTCACGCGGACGAAGTCGCGGGCATCATCTAGTAATACTATCATCCCAAATTATGATGTAGGGTCAATTTCCAGTATTAAATGTAAACCTTAAATTTTTCACAATATCCGTTTAATTTGTAAGGAAACAAACTAATAAATATCTAAATAAATAAAATAGTAATAATAGTAAATAAATAAATCAAATTGAACGCCAATTTCGAGGTATTGTCTACGTTTATTGGGTTACAAAAGGCTTTTCAAGTGTTAAATTATTACGTTATTTGATTTGGTAGAACGATGAGATGTGCTTTTTTTCTCTCTTAAGTCGTACTTTAAAAATATATTTTTTTTATTTTAAAATAAAAAGTCAACTTTTACGTGTGTATTACTTCCAATATTATAGGAGATAACTGCACTTTTGGTAACCATCGCCAGAAAAGCTGATTCAGTGTTAGATGGACGTAGAACTCTCCACTGATCTCAAAAGTGGCAGTCTGCCTGCATTTGGATGGCCCTTTAGCTAAATATGGGCGTTCAAAGACGGTTTATTGTTACCAAAAATGAACGATAATTAGAAAAGCTGATTCTTGTACAGTATTAAAGTATGCGCAGTACCTATGTAAACAGCGTAAAAACTGACGCATTTGAATGGGACTTTTTCTAGATATCAGCTTTCAAAGACGTTATAACCTATACTTACTATGCGTTCCTGTAAAAAAATATTAGCAATAACTTTGTCGCCGTTGATCGTTATTAAAAATTATTAACAGCAATCAACGGGACGACATAATAATTGCTAATATTTTTTTACAGGAACGCATAGTAAGTATAGGTTATAACGTCTTTGAAAGCTGATATCTAGAAAAAGTCCCATCCAAATGCGTCAGTTTTTACGCTGTTTACATAGGTACTGCGCATACTTTAATACTGTACAAGAATCAGCTTTTCTAATTATCGTTCATTTTTGGTAACAATAAACCGTCTTTGAACGCCCATATTTAGCTAAAGGGCCATCCAAATGCAGGCAGACTGCCACTTTTGAGATCAGTGGAGAGCTCTACATCCATCTAACACTGAATCAGCCTTTCTGGCGATGGTTACCAAAATTGCAGTTATCTCTTAGTCTACAACTTCAATTTTATGGTTTACTCGCCGACCCATAGCTTCATTGTTTAATCAAATACTTACTTCTGTTTGATACGAAATTGGACCAAGCCTCTGGAATATCATAGTTACCTACCTAATTCCCAATTCCAACAAAGTTTGAGCTTATAACTATTCGGGCATAATTCCGGATTACGACAAAGTTGGTCCGATTCGGGAAAGTTATGCAGCTGAATATTTGAAATAGTACAATCTGTGGCCAATCATGCCCCTATAGGGCTGTTGCGGCAGTTGGTGTTTTCGTTAGCATTTATAATATACAATTACCATAGTTGGACAGCCCTGCTGGACCTTGATTTGGTATTGTATAAGTCTCCTTTAGCCTTTTGGTTACAAATTGGTATACCTACTAACTTCTCACAAGTCTTTCTCTACATCATCAATCGGCCTTAGCTAACTAGCCTGGCCTTTTTTATTTAAAGGCAGATATAGAGTTAAAATAAACAATGAAATTCGCTTAGACGACCTCCAAGGGAAGTGAGATCTGGAAATCTCTGGACTAGTTACTTGTGCTGTCTAAGTGCGCATTTTTTAAATGCATGTATTAGCACTTGTCTGCAATCAAACCGAGGGGCAAAAGGGAAATCCATGCCCTAGCAGTTGGAATGGGGACTATCGTTTCTTTGCTCACCAGTTGGCGCCACTGTTGACTAAGGTCAGAGGTATAGCTGTCAAAGGCGACTTTATAAGATCGGCGCCGAAACAAAGTTTTAAATCTTGAATCTCATTATGTTTATTAATATTTATAACTATCATCATATCGAGTAGCTAGTTCCGCAATGTTGTGCAGTTCCGTTTTGTTCGGAAAAAAAGGAGAACACATGTTTCCAAAAGATAAAACTGTTCTAAAACAGTGGCTAGTGGCGTTTCGCAGGAATTCGCAGGATTCTGAGGAATTAATTATATAGGCACTTAATAAATAAAATAAAAATAAATTAATTACTTATTAAACTTATATTTATCCTTCCCTTTCCCTTTAAAACACACTGCTATACAAAAAAATATTAATCATTGTACTTAAATCCATACAATGGATATGATACTGAAAGATGGTTGAGTTGTTAGTTGAAACTACTAAACAATGGTAGATACTAGATTAAGCTGGAAAATTTTCTAGCAATAGCAGGTATCATGTATGTATGATAGTAGGGGCTACTTTCTTTCAAACAATAAGTATTCATTATTGATCGTTTTTATGTACTTATAATAATTATCACACTGATAAACTCATCTTTTATAGAGAAAGTACATTTCACTTCCAATACTGTTAGTTAGTTCTCCAATTAATCCTTCTGGAGAAACCTGAAATGAAACATCTAATATTAATCAAGAGAAATACCTACTATTATTAAATTCTGGTCATCTCACACATAGTAATCTGATCCCAAGATAGGTGTGTTCTCGTTAGTGATACCTACTGTGGGTACATAACCAGAGACATAGGTATATTTCAATATCATGTAGTAAAAGTGTGTCCTTGATGTGCATGAAACCCTTAACCTTTCATGCAGAAGTCTTAGTAAGTAAATATAATATATAATACCTATATTAGGTAAATATATGTAAAAAGAAAAAACACAGCTGTTACCTCGCAAACAAGCATACTTTTGGCAAAAAATAAGTTTGGAAACAGTAAACAAACTAACCTCTGAATTAGCTGCTCTTTGAGGCCGCCTATTTTTGCGCCTCTTTTTCTTAATTCCGCTTTCAAAGCGTTCACATTCATCGCCAAATAATCCATATATGCGATAATTTCACGAAGGAGATCACTTTTCAACAGGTAAATTAAAGAAATTATAATTTATGTCACGAAACCCGCCAAAACCAGTGAAAAGTGAATGATATTGGCCCTCACGCGACACCAGCGCCCCTAGCGGCAAATTCATACGCGATAGCCCCCATTGGAAACGGGGAAGCAAATCGCTATGTACGCGTGCACACAAACTTTAATATAAGCATTTTAGAAATAATATTATGGTGTTACCACTGGCACGGAATGGTACTTTGTGATGGTAAAATCACCGCTACAAGAGCTGCATTTTTCATAGTTTTATCGTATGTACTAAGTACTAGTATTTATAATATTACGTACGCGATCACCTCAAAAATTCCCAACCGTGCAAGACGCAAGTACTATACCTATTTCAGGATAACACGTCATTTTTCTTATGTTTCGAACATCTTCGTGATTAAGATCTGACGGATGCAATGTATCTCATGCGGAATATAAATTTTTGCAAGGACGTCCTGGGGGCATACCTACTCCCAACACTTAAAGCACTATAATTTTAATATTGTTAACACTCTTGTTTCAGAATTATAATCCTTATTTTAGAGATGTACCTTACCTTGTAAGATGTAGAGAGTAGATGTGAGAAATCCGTTTACCCCATAATTTTCTATTATTATTTCAATATATTATAAACGTATTATACTTCCCTAGGGCTCAAACGACGGACCCTTGTCACATTATGTGAACTCAAAGATACAACTCTCTAGAGTCTAGAGAAAGAGCCTGCCTCTTTAGGACCAGCAATAACCATTACAAATTTACTGCTTAACATGTGTCTTGCCCTATTTCGGAATGTTTAATAATAAAATATCTTAAGTCAAAGGTACGAGTATTTATTATTTGGGTCAGATGAGGGTCCATGCCGTATTTCTTTTTTGTTTGTTTTGTGTACAAAGAAACGTAAAACACGCAATTTCGATATTTATGTTTTTGGCTGGTTTGGGATTGACTATAATCTGCCCTGATATTATTATCATGCGGTAACTAACCTAAAGCTACTTATTTTTACCCCAACAATAACCTCAGGCAACGAAACTTTACAGTATGATAAATATCCAATAAAAAATCAGAAAGGAAGTATAGTAGATTATTCAAAATTCAAAATTCAAATGTTTTTTATTCAAATAAGCTTTTACAAGCGCTTTTGAATCGTTATAATATGAATCTACCGCTGGTTCGGAATGCCATTCCTACCGAGAAGAGCCAGCAAGAAACTCGGTGGTTGCTCTTTTCCATCAAAACTTACAATCATCATAATGATACAAGTAACTGCAGTCCCACGCATAGCTGGAGCGAATCAAATCCATGCTTTTTTTTATCATTTACGTAATCTTCGATTGTATAGTAAGCTTTTTTCACGAGCATACAATACTCAATACACGCCAAGACTGGCAGACAGAGGCAGCCCCATTTCCGACGGTGGCACCCGTTCACGAGCATGACGCATGATCCAGCCATTGCTTCGCTCAACCATATTTGAGGGAACGTAACAACCCGCACCACACGATTATTAACCAAAGGGATAAAGCAGTGTCTTCTGTCGCGGGTGACGATTTAAATCGCGAGCGTAACGAAGGACTCGAGGTTTACTCCCGAGCGTAGCGAGGGTGTTAAAAACTTAAATCACGAGCGAAGCGAGGGATTTAAGACGAGTCCTGAGTGTAGCGAGGGATTTAAGTTCACCCAAGACTAAGACAGCTTTATCACGGTGAGAAGAGATTCATGCTCAGTACTGGGCCGGCAATGGGTTGAAATGATGATGATGACTTTGTCTAAAGTCGCAATCTATGGTTGTCTATACTATTATTATTATTTATTATTCATTACTATTGTTGTATTTTACAAGTACGGCAGCCTTGAAATGCTTGGCTTTGCCGAACCAATCGGACAAAGATAAGTAAAGGGAGAGGCTATACCCTCTTCCTTTACTTATTTTTGCTTGATTTAATAGAGGGGAAGTGATATGGATCGGCGCTCTCTCCCGGTACAGCTAGTTAGCTGATAATATGTGATCGTTCTATCCAGTCGTACTCATAACTCATCACACAGTATATAAGTATGTACTTGAAAAACAGTTTCTTAAGAGTATCGTCTAGTGACGAAACGCGACGCGAGTAGGTATTTTCAATAATGCTATCTGTTTCACAACGCTTCGCTGCCGTCTCCGTATCGTGCGATAGTAAGAGTTGCGAGTCCAGTAGGCATATGCCTACATTTTATTCTTGAAATATTGTTCCACGCATAGCTGGAGCGAATCAAATCCATGCTTTTTTTTATCATTTACGTAATCTTCGATTGTATAGTAAGCTTTTTTCACGAGCATACAATACTCAATACACGCCAAGACTGGCAGACAGAGGCAGCCCCATTTCCGACGGTGGCACCCGTTCACGAGCATGACGCATGATCCAGCCATTGCTTCGCTCAACCATATTTGAGGGAACGTAACAACCCGCACCACACGATTATTAACCAAAGGGATAAAGCAGTGTCTTCTGTCGCGGGTGACGATTTAAATCGCGAGCGTAACGAAGGACTCGAGGTTTACTCCCGAGCGTAGCGAGGGTGTTAAAAACTTAAATCACGAGCGAAGCGAGGGATTTAAGACGAGTCCTGAGTGTAGCGAGGGATTTAAGTTCACCCAAGACTAAGACAGCTTTATCACGGTGAGAAGAGATTCATGCTCAGTACTGGGCCGGCAATGGGTTGAAATGATGATGATGACTTTGTCTAAAGTCGCAATCTATGGTTGTCTATACTATTATTATTATTTATTATTCATTACTATTGTTGTATTTTACAAGTACGGCAGCCTTGAAATGCTTGGCTTTGCCGAACCAATCGGACAAAGATAAGTAAAGGGAGAGGCTATACCCTCTTCCTTTACTTATTTTTGCTTGATTTAATAGAGGGGAAGTGATATGGATCGGCGCTCTCTCCCGGTACAGCTAGTTAGCTGATAATATGTGATCGTTCTATCCAGTCGTACTCATAACTCATCACACAGTATATAAGTATGTACTTGAAAAACAGTTTCTTAAGAGTATCGTCTAGTGACGAAACGCGACGCGAGTAGGTATTTTCAATAATGCTATCTGTTTCACAACGCTTCGCTGCCGTCTCCGTATCGTGCGTATAGAGAGAGTTGCGAGTCCAGTAGGCATATGCCTACATTTTATTCTTGAAATATTGTTTCGGGTGATAACGTTTGGACCCCCCCAAACGTTTACGAAATTAGACAATTTTGGTCTCATTTGATTCAGTACACATTAATCTAGGCTCGTACGTTTTATTTTTTTAGTATTTTAGTTTAGTTAAATTTATAAAAATTAAAATACTCGAGGAAGTTTTTAGGTCAAAAATATGGATATTTAGACGCTAATAACTTTTAGCATATGCAATATTTCTTTAAAATTAAAACGTATGAGCATAGTTCTTCATTGTATCTGCAACATTTCTAAAAATTATGAAAATTGGATAACATTTTACGGGAAGAAAAACGTTAACGCTTTTTGTATGAAAATTTACAACTAGACGATCCTCTTAAGGTCTAAATTTCCTTAATCATGAATGCCACCAGCTCTCTTACCGCACATATAGATAGAGATATTATATCGCACTCATTGTCTGCTGTAAACGAGGATGATGGATAGCCCTCGTGAGGGGCATATACGAAAAGATAAATCGTCGGCTTTGTAACTCTTCATCTGTATCTGCCGGCTACCCAAACCCGAGTATTCCCCAAAAAGAGAATTAATTCAATTGTAATTTATTTCAACAAGATATTAGGTTACTGTATGATATGAGTAGCTATAATACATGGACAAAATACATAAAAGCAATTTTATTTGGTCATGAAAATTATGTATGGTGTACACATTTCGTAAGTCGAATTTTACTTTGTAGCGACTTGACCTTAGTTACCTAGATAGTTATTCTGAGTTATTATGTAACTTACAAAGAAAACCGTTTCATAATCAAACCTACGCAAAGGATTCAATCCATCATAATAATATTCTATATTATATATGCGAACTTACCCAAAAAGTTCTTTAAATTTTATTTTTATGGAGCACCACATCCTATAGGATAAGCAGAAATGTCACCTACCTTGTAATCTCGCATACAACTAAAAACGTTCGTACTATAATATTATAGTCCCACAAAATGTATGTTTAGGGTTTTGTATGTAAGAGTTTATCTATCACTACCAACCTGAATAATTTATATTGTCAAAACTTTGAATGTAATGGTCACCCTTTCTGGAGTTGAAAGCTTGAATTACTTTAAGGTTAACCTACTGAATTTAATTAGGGTTTCTACCATACTATGTAAATTTCATTGATAAAATTAGTTTTACACTAATTTTGGATAGTGAGGTTCCATAAACTAGTACTAAAATTACCGCCTCGACATCGCTCTTATGCGACTTAGTAGGTTTTCAATTTGGAATTAATCTATACTAATATTATAAATGCGACAGTGTCTGTCTGTCTGCTACGCTTTCTCGGCCCATCTATTCAACTGATTTTGATGAAATTTGGTACAGGTTATATCCCGGGGAAAGACATAGGCTTATTTTAACCCGGAAAATTAAGAAGTTCCCGCGGGAATCAAATAAACTTAATTCACGCGGACGAAGTCGCGGGCATCATCTAGTAATACTATCATCCCAAATTATGATGTAGGGTCAATTTCCAGTATTAAATGTAAACCTTAAATTTTTCACAATATCCGTTTAATTTGTAAGGAAACAAACTAATAAATATGTAAATAAATAAATCAAATTGAACGCCAATTTCGAGGTATTGTCTACGTTTATTGGGTTACAAATGGCTTTTCAAGTGTTAAATTATTACGTTATTTGATTTGGTAGAACGATGAGATGTGCTTTTTTTCTCTCTTATGTCGTACTTTAAAAATATATTTTTTTTATTTTAAAATAAAAAGTCAACTTTTACGTGTGTATTACTTCCAACTTCAATTTTATGGTTTACTCGCCGACCCATAGCTTCATTGTTTAATCAAATACTTACTTCTGTTTGATACGAAATTGGACCAAGCCTCTGGAATATCATAGTTACCTACCTAATTCCCAATTCCAACAAAGTTTGAGCTTATAACTATTCGGGCATAATTCCGGATTACGACAAAGTTGGTCCGATTCGGGAAAGTTATGCAGCTGAATATTTGATATAGTACAATCTGTGGCCAATCATGCCCCTATAGGGCTGTTGCGGCAGTTGGTGTTTTCGTTAGCATTTATAATATACAATTACCATAGTTGGACAGCCCTGCTGGACCTTGATTTGGTATTGTATAAGTCTCCTTTAGCCTTTTGGTTACAAATTGGTATACCTACTAACTTCTCACAAGTCTTTCTCTACATCATCAATCGGTCTTAGCTAACTGGCCTGGCCTTTTTTATTTAAAGGCAGATATAGAGTTAAAATAAACAATGAAATTCGCTTAGACGACCTCCAAGGAAAGTGAGATCTGGAAATCTCTGGACTAGTTACTTGTGCTGTCTAAGTCCGCATTTTTAAATGCATGTATTAGCACTTGTCTGCAATCAAACCGAGGGGCAAAAGGGAAATCCATGCCCTAGCAGTTGGAATTGGAAACGGGGAAGCAAATCGCTATGTATACGCGTGCACACAAACTTTAATATAAGCATTTTAGAAATAATATTAATATGGTGTTACCACTGGCACGGAATGGTACTTTGTGATGGTAAAATCACTGCTACAAGAGGTGCATTTTTCATATTTTTATCGTATGTACTTAGTACTAGTATTATGTACGCGATCACCTCAAAAATTCCCAACCGTGCAAGACGCAAGTACTATACCTATTTCAGGATAACACGTCATTTTTCTTATGTTTCGAACATCTTCGTGATTAAGATCTGACGGATGCAATGTATCTCATGCGGAATATAAATTTTTGCAAGGACGTCCTGGGGGCATACCTACTCCCAACACTTAAAGCACTATGATTTTAATATTGTTAACACTCTTGTTTCAGAATTATCCTTATTTTAGAGATGTACCTTACCTTGTAAGATGTAGAGAGTAGATGTGAGAAATCCGTTTACCCCATAATTTTCTATTATTATTTCAATATATTATAAACGTATTATACTTCCCTAGGGCTCAAACGACGGACCCTTGTCACATTATGTGAACTCAAAGATACAACTCTCTAGAGTCTAGAGAAAGAGCCTGCCTCTTTAGGACCAGCAATAACCATTACAAATTTACTGCTTAACATGTGTCTTGCCCTATTTCGGAATGTTTAATAATAAAATATCTTAAGTCAAAGGTACGAGTATTTATTATTTGGGTCAGATGAGGGTCCATGGCGTATTTCTTTGTTTGTTTTGTGTACAAAGAAACGTAAAACACGCAATTTCGATATTTATGTTTTTGGCTGGTTTGGGATTGACTATAATCTGCCCTGATATTATTATCAAGCGGTAACTAACCTAAAGCTACTTATTTTTACCCCAACAATAACCTCAGGCAACGAAACTTTACAGTATGATAAATATCCAATAAAAAATCAGAAAGGAAGTAAGGTTTTTTATGATATACCCAATTGTTATAAAGCAGGAAGGTATATTATCGGGTAAACGCAGTTTAGGTTTGATAATAAAATCGGTTCAAATGTATCGATGTTCTGCATGATTATTTCGTTTGGAATTTCGGTTTTGTGTGTAAATATACTCCCTACTATTAGTTTAAAAGAAATCGAGAAAATATTCAGTCATAAATATTAAGTTTTAGGTATAATTATACGAGTAAGTATACCTAACTTCCGCATGTATTTTTTTTGGATATTTTTGCATAAGTTTTGGTTCATACCTACCATATTACAACCCTGCCAAGTTTCAACAAATGAGGATTTAATGCGGGGGTCTCCATACAACGAACCGCCCCGTTTCCTAGACTAACAGAAGTTGTCATATATATTTACTGTCACTTTGATTTTATTTAGATCTTACGTGCTGAATACAAATTCGCTTCGGCTATACTTATACGAAAATATTTGCCGTAGATCATAATTTAACCTAGAAGAACCTTTTTGAGCCTTTATATCAAGTCCATTATACCTACTGTGATTATAGGTGTTTAATGTCATGTTTATTTCATCCCACTATTAAACAGTGGCGTGCACAAGTTTTGAAGCTAGGGCAGGCATTAGATAGTCAGAATACCTATTTACTAGCTGTTTTGATGTAAAATGAGTCCATTTGGGTAAGCTGTGCTTTTACGCCTCTATGAACTGCACGCCACTGCTATTAAACTATTCCTACTTCCATGATTAATCTAGATAAGCGATGTATAGTGTGGTGAGGAACTCTCCAAAAGGTATATAATAAGGTGTACATTTTTAACTAGATGATGCCCGCGACACACGAGTATCAGAGGGGAAGCTTCCTAATAAAGTCGAAAATGTATACCTATTCTGCTAGGGTTGTCACCTGATGCATGTCAACAATTTAAGGAAAAATAAAAATATTATACATCGACTTAGACATCGACAATCGACAATCGACATCGATATCGACAATCGACATCGACATCTACAACGACATCGATATAGACAATCGACATCGATATCGACAATTGACATCGACATCGATATCGACAATCGACATCGATATCGACATTTGTATCGACCATCGACATCGATATCGTCAATCGATATGAGTATCAACATCGATATCAACAATCGACATCGATATCGTCAATTGATATGAGTATCAACATCGATATCAACAATCGACATCGATATCGACAAACGACATCGACAATCATAATCGATATCGACAAACGACATCGACATCGATATCGTCAATCGATATGAGTATCAAAATCGATATCAACAATCGACATCGATATCGACCATCAAAATCGGCATTAATATCGGTATCGACAATCGACATTCACCATATTATTTGACTTTTCTATGTCAAATATTGTAAAGCTGCTTCTAACATTATATCCTTAATGGTAAGACATATTCAAATTCTTTTGATTTATTGGTGTACTTATTTAAATATATTCTTCCCGAACCCAACCTAACCTAAACCTTCCCGAAAGTAGGTAGGTAAGTTAATTACACAAGTGAAAAAATCATAAAAATAGGTTCATTGGTTTCCGAGAAAATCGTTAACAAACCTACATACATACCTACATACGGGTCAAATTCTTTTGAAGTCGGTTAAAAATGTTGGTGGAGCCAGGGGTAAATAGGAAACACCTGCCCCACGTTTACCCTATTTATCCCTGGGGTCGCAACTCGCAACTAGCAAAAAGTTCCTCCTACCTCTATACAAAGTTTCTTCAAAATCGGTTGAAAAACTGGGCCGTTAAAGCGTAACAGACAGACAGACTGACACATTTTCGCATTTATAATTTGGGGGGTGGACAAAGTCACACATTTTAGCCATATTAGGTACTTCGGGTATTCTACTATCTGAGCACTGTCTTCAAGTAGGTGAGACCGACTTAGGCTACATAGTACATACCTACCTGTCTAGCACGTCATTCTCACTTGACGATCAATGTTATTACCTAGTTTTATTGTACAGGTACGCTAGGTACGTGTAAAAAGGTACTTACTTCTCTTTATCTCTCGGGTATGAAAAATAGGAAACATCCTTATTGTATTTAGAGCTTTTCAAGCAAACTGTGCAAGTATTCGGCATTTTTGTTGAAACAGAACACTATATTTACATAAATAAATCTAAATAGTTTTATTTTTAATACAAAATCAGTAAACTTATAGTAATGAAAATAAATTGAGGAACAATTTCGTGATTGAACACGAAATTGTTTCTCAATTGTTGTGTATTTTCATTAAACGCACGACCGTCAGCCCTTGCGTTCTGACCCAGACAGTGGTCTCGCTAACCCGGACATCGTGTCGGTGAATGTGTCGGTGAGAGCTTACGCACACATCGTTGCGCTATGTATGGGTGAAGTCGCCGCGAGCAGTTTGTATGAAGCTTCCTCTCTGTTCAGTTCTCTGTGCCCGCGACTTCGTCCGCGTGGATTGAGTTTTTTAGATTCCCGGGGGAACGCCATAAATAATAAAAAGTAAGGAAAAAGTAGCCTATGTCCTTCCCTGGGATGTAACTTACCGTTATACCATATCAGAATAGATGGGCCATGAAAGCATAGCGGACAGACAGACACACTTTCGCATTTATAATATTAGTATTGATTATGTTCAATATGTACCCGTGACTTGAGGCAAGAGATGATAAGTTAGTACCCAGATGATCCTGTGTATTTCTGAATTTCAGAGAAGGGATGGAGCTATAATATTGAGTTTATAAAACTCTAAATCATTTTACCCCATCGCCGCGCCAGCCAACTGCTGAAATCGCCTCTCGGAATTAGAAGAGTTTGGCCATAGTCCACCAGGCTTGCTACAGACTTAGCATAGCATTGAGTATCATTAATAACTTTCGAGCATGAAGGTTTCCTCACAGTGCTTTCCTTCACCGTCATAACAATTGATAATATTTGACTGCATAAAACATACTAGGTGCTTCTTTCTGAGAACTCTAAATAACGCGGCTTAATCAATACAACGGTAACAGATGCAGCTAAAATCTCACTGTAAAATTGCCTGACCTCAACCAAAATAGAACAGATCGTCGGAAATATCTTGGCCCAGCTCCTGATATTGATTTTATTAGCCCACTAAGTAGGGCTTACCAGCTTTAAGGCAGTTACTTAGCCCACGTTAACTTAAGACACACGTTTTTTCAAGATTAAACGATAGCATTTTACCAACCATTGTAAAAATTGACATTTGAAGAAGCCTCGGCATCAGATATAAAATAGAGACTATAGTCTATAGCAACTAATAAGATGTATGCGTTTAATTACCCTATTATAATAATTCCTCTTCTTAGTTAGACAATCTTTAATTGCTAATCACCTACGTTTTTAAATGAGGTGATGTGAATGTAATCCCATAAAAAAATGGTTTTTTATCCAGGACAAACATGCCCGTTCCAGAAAATCTATACACGTGCAGCAATAAGTAGAAGCGTGTGTGCGGGTGTAATCATGGGCCCATCAAAAGCTACACAGTACGCTCTTCACAGTCATCAACGCTCGTCAGCCGGCATTCACGTACGCCTTGATGGTGGTCGCAATTATGAGACATACTTTCATACTGAACTCCATTTTGCTTCTCTCTCGTCAGGCTTTTCTTTTTTTTTATCCACTAGCACTACAAGTTAGCCCTTGACTGCGATCTCACCTGATGGTAAGTGATGATGCAGTCTAAGATGGTAACGGGCTAACCTGTTAGGGGCATGGCAGTTATATTAAACCCATAATCCAATTCGGTTTCTACACGGCATCGTACCGGAACGCTAGATTGCTTGGCGGCACGTCTTTGCCGGTAGGGTGGTAACTAGCTACGGCCGAAGAAAAAGCCGGCTAGGGAAAATTCAGAAATTACAAATTCCCAAACTGACCTTGCCGGGGATCGAACCCGGGACCTCCGCACGTTTAGACAACAGCGCTCAACACTGCGCCACGGAGGTCGTCAAAGGCTACCCTATTTTGTACATTTTCCACTAAATTCTCGTTCAAGGGGAACAACGGGGATGGAAGGTGGCCTCGAACACGTAGCCTGATGCGTTGGCCGTTGAAAAGTCCCTGAAAAGTCACCGCATGTCGCAAAGAACTAAAGCACAATATGGAGTGACATCATTCACAAAAGGATCTACTGGAAGGATTCACGAATGAATGGTTTTGTGATAAGGCTTTTCTGGGTAGGGCGGCAACTGTGTTTAGTTACCGCCCTACCCAGAAAAGCCTTATAAACTGAAGTCATTTACCAAGGGTGAATGCTAATCTAGGAGATCCACGATGTTCCCTTGGTAAATGTTATTACGTATTATTCGACTTACACTTCGCCCAGTATGACTGAAGACGTGTGAAGATTATCATAGTCCTAAAATAGATTAAAGTATCAAAGGGATCATACGAAATATATTTTACTAGCTGATGCCCGCGACTTCGTCCGCGTGGTTGAGGTTTTTTTGATTCCCGCGGGAACTTCTAAATTTTCCGGGATAAAAAGTAGCCTATGTGCTATTCCAGACTATAATCTATCTCTGTGCCAAATTTCATCCAGATCCGTTCATCCGTTGGAGCGTGATTGAGTAACAAACATACATCCATACATACATACATCCATCCATCCAAACTTTCGCATTTATAATATTTATTATATATATATGGATATACGGTATATTTAACTTTGAATCTCATTAATATTTTTACTTCGCGGGCAGGCGTAATAAAGATAATAAATGAATCGAGTACCAGTCACAGACTGCTCGGTTATATTCCTGAACCGGAGCCCCAATTTATTTTAACGAACAGTTTAAAATGGGTCTGATATTTGCTTATATTTTCGTTTAAAGTTTGCATGACTGGTGTAAAATTGCACTTCGATCTTGCCGATAGGTACTGGCCAATGACCGTAATAATATTTTTTCAGGGTATTTCCCTTTTTGTTTGTTAGTCTTATGCTCTGATTATTTTAATGCCAGTTTACCTTTTAGTAATCTTTGTACCTATATCCTAGCTATCTAGCTATATTACCCGTCCATAGCACAGTCTTAGTATGGAGAGATATAAAAAAGATAGGTACCTTTCTATAACTATAATTTTGTTACTTTTTATGAATAGTAAGTAGGCACACCTAAGTTCCAAAAATAAGCTGAGATAACATAATAGTGGAAAATACAAAATTATTAGTTTTTTTTACCTTGAGTTGGACCTTGAGTTTTGTGTATTTAAGGTTTTAAGATTGGTACTGGTCGCCCAAATCCTCTCAGCTTTCACTAAACAGACTCTGCAACAAATCTAATCTATTTATTCAAGCCTGTGCTGTCCCACGACTGGGCAAAGGCCTCCCTCCGGTTTTCCCATATCTTAATATTTTGTGCTTCTATGGGCCACTCAACTTGGAATTTATCTAGTTCGTCACGCCATCGTAGCCTCGGCCTACCACGCTGGTGTTGATGATTTTGGGGGGTCCAGAAGGAAGTCGATTTAGCCCACAAGTCATCTGGCATAAGGCTCACATGACCGGTCCAGTCCAACTTGAGTGAAGCTGCTGCAAGGCCAACGTCGGCTATTTTGGATCGCAACAAATTCTCATAGTTAATTATTAACTATTTTTAATTAGTTATGATACCTAACATAGAACCATTCCACATTGTTCCGAGGGATATAATACACAATGCATAGTGAACGTACCGTTAACTATTTTCCCATTGTATTGTCTGCACTCGAATATGAAATACGAGCATAATAACGAATGTTCAACTCTCTATGACATGGATATGGGAAAAGTATCGAGAATGAGAGTAAATAAGTAGGTATCTACTCGTAACTCTTACAAAGGGAAAAACATAGTACTGGTGTGTTTGTACTCTGTACCTGTAGTCTCTAATCAATACAACCTGCTGAAACGCCGCATCTAACTTTGAAGCGGAAAAACTGTTCTATTTACTGTCAGATATTTTGAACACAGTAGGATTGCTGTTTCGTTACATTTTTTACTAACTATCAGGTATTTTCGTCTAAATAATTCGTCGTTGTCGTCATCAGCCGATGAATGTCCGAAAGTCTGATTCTATTTAAAGTTTAAGTAGGTATTTAACTACTTAATGAAATAGAATCTCGGATCCCAAATCATACTTAAGGGAGGCTGCAGTTTACCGGATAACCGCAATTATACCAATAGTAAACCTCTATGGAGATTACATGGAAAATGCTTGACGTACACGTGTACCACAAAAAAAGGATAAATTGAGTAAGTAGGTACTTATTTTTATAATAAACTTAGGTACATAAAAATAGTATAGCAAAATACTAGAATACATTAATGTCAATATGGATATAAAACAATAAAGATAACATAATTTACTCAATGGTAAAGAAGTATCTTCCTTTCGTATCCATTATTACCACCTCGATTCACCTACAACTTACATGATTTTTTTTAACATGTAGACTCACTCAACCTCGGGTTCCTATCTAGGATGTCTAATATTATTATTATCAGTGTAGTAGGTTTTGCTTGCAACTTGCAAACCATCAGAGGATTTATTAGACCTTCTTCAGCAACAGTTTTTAATATCACTTGCCTCACCAGCCTCACACATCTCTATTGAATAACATTATATTTTGAAAAATATACCTACTAGTTCTTAATAGTATTACCTATACTAAATTAGAGACATCACAAAGACGGTACATTGTTGCTCCACAAATATTTAATGAGGATTACTAGGAAGTACGTGTCCATTAGCGTGACAATAATTATATTAATTATTTAGCACCTGAATAAGTACTATACTGTAGACTTGTTAACTTATTAACATAAAAGTTGCCCCCGACTTCGTCCGCCTAGATTAAGGTTGATTTTGGCAATCTTTCTGGCGCAGTTGTGAGTGCTGTGGTCTTACAAGTGGGAGGTCCCGGGTTCAATCCCCGGCAGCGTCAATTCGGGATTTTGTATAATTTCCGAATTTTCTCTAGTCTGGCCTGGTGGGAACCTTCAGCCGTGACTAGATGCCATGTAGAAACGGGATATGGTTTTAATAAAACTGCCTTACCCCCAACAGGTTAGCCCGCTACCATCTTAGACTACATCAACTACCAGCCCCCCAATCATGTAAGAATGGCCGATGAAATCGTTAAAGTTCTGCGGCAAAGTAAATAAACCACAACATCATTAAATTAGAGCTCAATTTCGTATACCCATTCTTATACGTTTAGGTATGAACGATACTCTAACGTATAAGAATGGATACATGAAATTGAGCTCTAATTCAATGCATTTATGGTTTATATTACTTTGACGCTGAACCATTACGTTTGATCGACAATTCTTACATAATCGGGTGGCTTAAGAGATTGCAGTCAATAACTAATTTTTAGTGGCGTAAAAAAAAGGTTTTAAAAAAATGTCTTTGGTATTTCGGGATGCAAAGGTTGAGGCAGACATGGATCGCTAAAACGTAGCAGACAGACACACTTTCACATTTTTAGTATTTACGGTGCTTCATTTAGGCTCAGAAGTTCAAAATATGAAAAGTAATATTTCTTACATTTACCTATTTAATAACAAGATAAGCACATCCCAGGGAATCGTTTTATAATGACTAGGTAAGTATACTAAAAAATTTGATTCATAAATTAGAATATTTATATTGTACTAGCTGATGCCCGCGACTTCGTCCGCGTGGATTGAGGTTTTTTGGTTCCCGCGGGAACTCTTTAATTTTTCGGGATAAAAAGTAGCCTATGTGCTATTCCAGACTATAATCTATCTCTGTGCCAAATTTCATCCAGATCCGTTCAGCCGTTGGGGCGTGATTGAGTAACAAACATCCATACATCCATCCAAACTTTCGCAATTATAATATTTATTTGATGAACAATATGTTTCAGAGAGAACAGACACGTAACACAATAAGTATTATCAATATGAAGCTCACGAAGATAATCATATATTTTCGTGTATGATATTAATTCGGTTAGCTTCCACCACGCTGGGGAGATAAGTCACATGTTAAACGAACCGACAACACGCGGAATGTTGTTATGATGTTTGAGAAAATGAGAGGGTACACTCAATATTTATGACCTTGTTTAGGGCCCTATTTCATACACTACAGCGTCCATTGTTGTTGAAATATTTTGTGCCATAAATTTCAATATATTATTATTATTTGACTTCTCTGTTGCAACGGCAGGAGGACCGTTAATGGTAGTGTTTTATAGTAGGTAGATCTACTATTAAATTTTTATGTCATCTATAAGATCAAAATTTAATAATGATATAATAGCTGATGCCCGCGACTTTTTTTCATGTTTGGACAATGCATCGAATCCAAGGCAAAAACAGCTGGCAAGAAACTTGGCATCCTCAACAAAGTCAAGCGGTACTTCACGCCGGAACAGCTTCTTATACTGTACCAAGCACAAGTTCGATCGTGCATGGAGTACTGCAGCCATTTATGGGATGGCTCTGCCAAGTACCAGCTTGATGCATTGGATTCGGTGGATCGTCGCGCCAGGAGACTTATTGGTAACAAAGCGCTGGTCAGTTCGAAGCTGCAAAGCTTGGAACATAGGCGCAAAGTTGCCTGTCTGTCGGTATTCTACAGGATATATTTCGGAGAGTGTGCCCAAGAACTGTTCGATCTGGTTCCTCCGTCACCTGTTTATTATCGAACCGCAAGGCATCGACAAGGTCTGCACCCTTACGCAGTCGAAATTCCGCGGGCTCGTACGAAGCGATTTGCTTCCTCGTTTCTAATTCGAACCGCTAGGATATGGAATGCCCTTCCGGCTTCCGTTTTCCCCTCCTCTTTTAATATAGGTACCTTCAAATCAAGAGTGAATAGGCATCTTCTAGGCAAGCGCGCTCCACCATAAGCTGCATCACCACTTGCAAGCAAGTCTGATTGCAGGCAATCCAAGCGCTGGCCTATACATTTAAAAAAAAAAGAAAATGTATAATAAGTGAATATCCATATTCAATACTAATATCCATGTTAATCCATTTTAATATTATAAATGCGAAATTGTGTCTGTCTGTCTGCTACGCTTTAAAGGCCCATCTTTTGAACCGATTTTGAAGAAAATTGGTATTAAAATAGTTAGCATCCTGGGGAATGACATAGACTATTTATCCCGAAAAGATAAGGCGGGAATCAAAAGTCTTAATCCACATTTCTTTTTGAACATTAGGAACGTTTTGAACAAATAATCACGTGGATAAATGAAACCCAAAGGCTATATTTATAATTAATGATCTTAATGGAAGCTTAGATGAAAAAGCTTGCCCATTAAAAAGCACAATCATAATTAACTGCAATCCGGCGAACGTATTTATGAAAAAATAAATAAAGCGCTTTGTATTTCCACTCAATTAACTAAACCAATGATGCAGAAATGCGGGCAAAGGCAGAGGACATTTTGTTTTTTTTTCTTTGACTTTGATGTGTAATTTTCTGCCAATGAGCTTGGACCCGCATTCTGATTGATTTCGTTTCAACGGTCATTGGAAGTTTGGTTTTGATTTGCCATAAAAGAAGAACTACTGGAAAAATCGTAATTACTCTTATTTCTTATTTCTACTTCATTCCAACATAAAAATGTAATATTTTCAAGTTTTCTAAGCCAATGTTAAAAAAGTTCTCAACGTGTTCTTACCTCCAAAACTAGTTTTTAGGGTTCCGTACCCAAACGGTAAAAACGGGACCCTATTACTAAGACTCCGCTGTCTGTCTGTCTCCAGGCTGTATCTCATAAACCGTGATAGCTAGAAAGCTGAAATTTTCACAAATGATGTATTTTCGTTGCCGCTATAACAACAAATACTAAAAATTAAAAAAATATATATATTAAGGGGGGTCCCCATACAATAAACGTGTTTTTTTCGTATTTTTTTGCTCAATATTAAAAACGGTAACAGGTAGACGGTTCAAATTTTCACAGAATATTAACTTGTATATTACCTTTCAAAATAAATTATTAAATATCAATAAAGTAAATATTAAAGGGGGGCTCCCATACAACAAACGTAATTTTTAGGGTTCCGTAGCCAAATTTGGCAAAAACGGAACCCTTATAGATTCGTCATGTCTGTCTGTCTGTCTGTCTGTCTGTCTGTCTGTCTGTCTGTCTGTCTGTCTGTCCGTCCGTATGTCACAGCCACTTTTTTCCGAAACTATAAGAACTATACTGTTGAAACTTGGAAAGTAGATGTATTCTGTGAACCGCATTAAGATTTTCACACAAAAATAGAAAAAAAACAATAAATTTTGGGGGTCCCCATACTTAGAACTGAAACTCAAAAATTTTTTTTTCATCAAACCCATACGTGTGGGGTATCTATGGATAGGTCTTCAAAAAGGATATTGAGGATTCTAATATCATTTTTTTCTAAACTGAATAGTTTGCGCGAGAGACACTTCCAAAGTGGTAAAATGTTGGTCTACAGGTTTGTACGGAACCCTCGGTGCGCGAGTCCGACTCGCACTTGGCCGGTTTTATTTTTAATACGTCATAAATCGTAAAACTTACTACAGGTTTGTACGGAACCCTCGGTGCGCGAGTCCGACTCGCACTTGGCCAGTTTTTTTGAATACTTGACAATCTGTTTAAAGGTAACTAAAAATTAAATAAAGTACCTATAGATAAATAAAAAAAAATAGTTTTTTTTTTAAATTCTACTATAAAGTATCCCTTGACTGCACCTTGATCTCATCTGGTTGGTGAATTTGCAGTGTTACAAACGCTGATGCAGTCTAGATAGTTGCGGGTTAACCTGGTTATTGGGTATGACCTCAGATAAAATCAAGCTTCCAAACTTACAAACATTCACACTTACGAACTTATAAACATCAAAACTTTCACATTTATTATAAGTATGGAATGTGAAAACGCTCTAATAATAGCTTCACTCCCTGCTATTGGAAGCTTCGATAAGTAAGTATAAACTGTAGAGCGCCTCGTTTGTATCTAGTCGTTCGTTAGGCTGCCAGATCCGGTTTCCTTATCAACGCCCATCCGGCTGTGTTTCTTTGTTAGTGCCGGGTAGCTCCGAGCTGGGAGGGTTTCATAGAATTGTGGCAGTGCAGCGTCGTTTTGATTTGCGGTGTATCGTTTATCCTCTTTGCTTTGAACTCGGATCTTTTTACCAATTTATATTTACTTCGTTTATTATTTTTTATTCATGTAAGTACGAGTTAGCTCTTGACAACGATCTCGATCGACCTGGTAATATTTAAGTGATTATAGAGTCTAAAATGGAAGCGGGCTCAACTAAAATGGGTAGATATGGCGATTGGCAGTTACCTATTATAAATCCCTTTATTAATCCTATATTGCAACTCTTATTGGGTTCTACCCGACATTGTACTTACAGCTGGAACGCTTGATCACTTGGCCGCACGGCCAAAGAAAGACGGTATTTAGCCACGGACGAAGGCTCCCATAAGACCAACCATACCCAAGGTTTGAACTTTGTGTGTGGATTAAAGTTATCTTCAACAACGAGTGAACTTTTGCAGTAGCGGAAGCGCCAGGTAAATCGCCAGATAACAAAGATCAGACATCCAGATAACTTATTCAGAAATTATAAATTCCCAAAGCTGCTTATGCCAGGACTCGAACCCTGGATATCTTATTTATAGGACACCCACACAGCAGCACTCATCACTATATCAGAGAGTTGGGCAAAATATACGATTTCTTCAGAACTAAACTTGCAGGTATCTTGCAATTTTAAGTAGGTATTACCTACTTTACCTAATATCGGAAACTTATACAAGAGTTTCGTATACTCAAGTCACTCGGCTTCGTTACATTACAAGGAGTCTTGAGTAAGTAAAAGCATCTCGAAAGTTGTATTGAACTATTGACAAACCACTCGACGTTGGCGAGGAAACGTTTGCTTACTTGGAAGATGTCAGATAACATGTTTACCGAAGATAGATACATGAAATGTTTGATAAATAACGTACGGGGCGGTTCTATACTTCGAACGTTTTTGTGGTTTGATATTATTATCTTCTTGTATGCCTTTTTTTAGTGCTCAATCAACGAGTTAGCGTTTAACAGCGATCTTACTTGGTGATAAATGATGGTGCAGATGGAATCAGGCTACACTTTAAAGTATACAACACCCACACCCCTAATTGGTTTCTGCTCGGCATTGTACTGGAATATTAAATAGCTTGGCGACAAATCTTTGCCGGTATGGAGTGGTAAGGCCGAAGCCTCCCACCAAAAACCTTTTACCACAGCTCACATTAGTGTTTTAGGGTTACTATAAAATGACCCACGTAAGCAATAGCTACACTACTTACACGTGGTTAGATATCGCGATTGATGAGTCGCCAAAACTCTGCTTCGGCATTAAAATGTCCACTGTCGCAGTGTGTGTTTGAGCTCTAAATGGTTGAACGTAGCACCCAAAACAAAGCTTTCAAAATTCATAATTGCTACCGAACTCGACAAAAAACGAGAGCAAAAGAGTGGAACTAATGTAAAACAAGTGAAATTTTTTAATATTTTCGCAAGGGATGCGCGAATTTTTTGTCTTGGGAAAACATCGTTTGTTCCCGTTATTAAAATCTCTACAGTGTCGCGGTTGCTTCTCTGAAATGAATATTATATTGTTTCATGGATGGATTAGCATATTCTTTGATGATTTAATAACTTAAACAGTGTAAACAACGCATTAAATGACAAATTACAAATGACGGATTAAAAAAAAAAAAAAGTACCTAATACCATGAGCAACGAGTGACCTAGCAAAGTTGACCCAAGTTGGTGACTGGATGGCAGACCGAATTCGGAATCGGCAAGTATTCTGGAAAGCAAATAGGTCCAATTTTTCGAACTATAATATCATACCAATATTATAAACGCGAAGGTGTGTTTGTTTGCCTTTCAATCACGCCGCAACAGAGCAAGGGATTGATTTTGCATGGGTATAGTGGACGACCTCGAGAGTAACATAATATGCTTCCTTTCAACACCGTAAATATGGTAACATGGTGTTCTACATAATTGCAATGATGATGAAAAATGAATGAATGAACGATTTTTAATTCTCCTGGATAAAAGTCTATCTGCAACGCTTTCACGACCTATTATCTGTTCAAACAATTTTGTCAAATTTTTTTGCGAATATAGGTTGCACCCGGAAAACACAAAGTAAACTTTTTATCTCGGAAAATCAAAAAGTTACCAGGTTTTCTTCGAACTAAATATAAGCGGGCGACATCACGGGTATCGGCTAGTTCTGTATATTTTCCCGGTAAATTTCAACTTTCATGTTTATTTTATGTTCATATTATTTGTGTTTCGTGGTTTTTGCTATTTCTTCTACTTAAAGTATAATAAATAAATAATTTAAAAAAAAAATACTAAATAATATAGGTCTTTAAAAGTTTTTTTTCAAGGCAAGCCTTTTAAAAGTAACTCCTATCGCGTATTACTGAATAGATTTATATTTTGCGAGGCCATTTGTGAGCTCCGCTGGCCCATGGGGGTTTAAGCTAATGCGGCAGTGAGGATTGCTGAAACAAGAGACAAAATCAACCCTCCACCCGAGTGGGTGAACACGGGACTAAAGCTTTTAAATCCCAGCTGGAAAAACAATGCGCTCTACTAAACTATTGTGATGTTAGAAATGCTTTTCATTGAATTATTATGAACACAATTATTTTTGTAAGTTTTTGGTACTTTAATGATTAAGGACGAGTTTTCGATTTTATAAATTTATAAATCTAAACATATAAAGGGAAAATGTGACTGACTGACTGACTGATCTATCAACGCACTGCTCAAACCACTGGGCGGGTTGAGGAGTCGGCGGAAATTTGGCATACAGATAGCTATCATGACGTAGGTATCCGCTATTAAAGGATTTTTGAAAATTCAACCCCTACAGGGGTAAAATAGGGCTTTGAAATTTGTATGAAAATCGAACCTTACGTGAGCGAATCTGCAGGCAAAAGCTAGTTACACAATAAACTTTGCCTTTCGTCAAAACAAAGAATGCAAAGTAATTCCTATGTTAATTTTTTTTTAAATATCACATCTTGTTTCGACCGTTCAATCAACCATTTTCAAATCAGCTCCATTTTAAATTGTAATACGCTAATACGAGTATCTACCCACTTTTTTACTGAATATAATTAAGTTTTGAGTATTATGATACTGTGTTGTTTAAGGTTATTGATTTGTTTAAGTAATTTTTATAAGTATATTTGTTTATGAGGAATGTGCATTGTCCAGATAAACTCACGAGAGTTTCAGGACATGAAGATGTAATTTGTAAAAACCTATTATCAAATAAATATTATAAATGCGAAAGTTTGGATGGATGTATGGATGTATTGATGTATGGATGTATGGGTGTATGGATGTTTGTTACTCAATCACACTCCAACGGCTGAACGGATCTGGATGAAATTTGGCACAGAGATAGATTATAGTCTGGAATAGCACATAGGCTACTTTGTATCCCGGAAAATTAAAGAGTTCCCACGGGAACCGAAAAACCTCAATCCACGCGGACGAAGTCGCGGGCATCAGCTAGTTGTTGAATAAAGAATAAATAAAAAAAAAAAAAAAAAACCTTCATGAAGTTTCATACAACACGCATATAACCTAAAAATCAACGAAACCCCGATTTCAATCAAATATTCAAATATTTTTACTCCAAATAAATAGGTATTTAACTCTACACACTAAGGTCATGTACCAGTGGTACCAGTGGTAGATTCACTCGACGATTCAAAAGCACTTGTCAAAGTTTACTTGAATAAAAAAGATTTGAGTTTGAGTTTATGTTTCAATCCTATTGGACCCAACAGCACGGACAGCAAAAATTGTGGGCCCAACGTTTTGTATGGAACCATGTCCTTTCAAAATCAGTCCTCATCCAAAACATTGGTCATTAGTAGTAGACTATGTATATTGTATCTAATTTCTAAGGAATTTAACTAGGAAATACCTAAAGAACTAGGAAGGTTCCTAAGTAGTTAATATCATATTGTGAGATATGAGAGTAATAATTCAATATAATCATTGTAACATTTACTTTTTTTTTTTTTTTTATTGAAATCAATACAATAGAAGTTAAAGCTAGCTAGCCTAACCTAACTACTATATAAATCATGCCCACGTGGAATGGTGGCGAGAATGCTTACATTTACTTAATTTATTCATGTCATTTAGCTTATGGGAGAGGTACGCCCACCCATGTGAAGCCAGGGCATGTCAGCTAATCATGTTATCACGAACAAAATATTGACACACTGTTGATGTATTGCTTTCGCGATAAAATGAAAAACACAATAATGAAAAGAGGAATATCGGGATAAACACGGGAATAGTCGAGCACACCCGGAAATTAAACCCACTCGAGCAATTTCTCTCTCTCTCTGTTGTTTATTTGCGCTCCATGGAAAACAACGATGTCCGGCTATAACATAAGGGGGGACGCCCATTGGCTACTACAGCTGAAACAATCGCTTCTTTTCCGCCACCGAAGCCGCTAATTTTTATTAGATTGAAATGAAATGAAATGATTTATTTCACATGGGACAACTGGTGTCACTTAAGGTACGTTAAGACTCTACCAGCTTCTCTATCATCATCTAGATTACTAGATGATGCCCGCGACTGCGCCCGCGTGAAGTACGGTTTTTTTTACTTCCGCGGGAACTCTTTAATTTACCGGGATAAAAAGGAGCCTATGTCCTTCCCCGGGATGCAAAGTATCTCTATACCAAATTTAATGGACCGTGAAAGCGTAGCAGCCAGACAAACACACTTTCGCATTTATAATACTAGATGATGCCCGCGACTTCGTCAGCGTGAATTAGGTTTTTCCCGCGGGAACTCCTTAATTATTCGGGATAAAATGTAGCTTATGTTCTTCCCGGGGATACAAACTATCCCTATACCAAATTTCATCAAAATCGGTCGAACAGATAGGCCGTGAAAGAGTAGCAGACAGACAGACGGACAGACAGACAGACACACTTTCGCATTTATAATATTAGTATGGAAGTATGAATTAATTTGATTTATTTTTATAACGACTGGAGATAACCATAGATTAAGACACACGGCGGTGGTTAAGGCCGCCAAACGGAACGTAGCCATATCTGGACTACGGTGCTGCAATGTAGTGAAGCTGATTGCTGCTGAAGTGACAAAAAAAATATGTTGACTTTAGTGTTAGTTTTTTTGGGTTTGCCGTTTGATGCTGGAGCGAACGAGCGATGGTTCAGGTGACCTTTAACGAATAAATTTTCCTGTTAAAATTAGTTACAACGACAAGTTGGATCGCCCCTTTAAAAGGCTTCATGTATGTATCAATGCATGTAGAGCGGACATCCATCTTTTTAACACAATAATCGGTATTTAAGGTGAGTCAAATACAAAATGTCAATTCAAAATGGATTTATTATAATAAAATAAATCCCAATATAGAAGGTAATGTGCGGCCAACCTAAACAGCTATGTTGTTGTTTGTTGATTTGTGACCTCTCGGATATAATAATCTCGGATAATAATTTAATACAGTACCGTCAACAGCTAAACGAGGGTTGCAGACTGCCTATAAGGCAGTTCGATGGATCATTGTTCATATTTTATCTGCTTCATCGTAACTCTAAGTATATGCATAATTTAAATGTGATACTCGTGACAATATTATACTGTTATCTACATAAAAAGCGGGTTTAACCCATAGCCATGTGCAATGTAATTTTAGTTTTCTATTCCACTACAATTAATTAGCTATTTTGACGACCTCCGTGGCGCAGTGTTGAGCGCTGTTGTATTAAGGTGCGGAGGTCCCGGGTTCGATCCCCGGCAGGGTCAATTTAAGAATTTATAATTTCTGAATTTTCCCTGGTCTGGCCTGGAGGGAGGCTTCGGCCGTGGCTAGTTACCACCCTACCGTGCCGCCAAGCGATTTAGCGTTCCGGTACGATGCCATGTAGAAACCGATTAGGGGTATGGGTTTAATATAACTGCTATGCCCCTAACAGGGTAGCCCGCTACCATCTTACACTTCTTACACTGCATCGTCACTTACCATCAGGTGAGATCGCAGTCAAGGGATAACTTGTAGTGGATAAAAAAAAAATTACTGCGATCTCATCTGGTGGTAATGAGCGATGGTGCAGTCTGCAAAAGTATAGCGGGCCAACTAGATATAGCGGGTTATGGCCGTTTTAATAAACGCATAGACCTAATCTGTTACTATACGGCATCCTACCGGAACTAAATAAAATAGTACATTGGTATTTAACTATTAAATGTTGCGGATTTTGTTGCGGATTGCGTGCAGATTGTTGCGATCAATACCCACAGACTCGATGTTAAAATGGCATATATTTACAGATTAGCCTAAATACTAAGAAATTATGTAGGTACATCGAAGTGGGGGAAACCTTGTAAATAACATGTAGTTCTAACTAACTAAAATAATGCTTACTTATCCGACGTGACAAAATGTACACTAAATATAATTAAAATTGTGACAAATAAAATTGCAACCTAGATATCTATCGTCACGTACCTATTGGTGCCATAAACTTTACCTATCTGTTAGCTTATTCATAGTTTTAGATCTAATCCATGTTCAGCTATCATGCTCTCACTGTTTATCTTTCTTTTACTAACTTTAGGGTTTTATCTCTCAAGCTAAAAATAAAAGTTTTTTAATCAAACATTATTTAGATATCAATCTTCTGGTCCTTGTAACTTTTGACGACACAACTTTTATTAAATTTGACTAAAGAAATTAAGATTAAGCACGATTTCATCAGAATTATTTATAAAAGGCGAGGTTTATCTCCTGTTCTGAATGAAATCTTAACGATAAGCATGCAATCATTCTCAGATTCCCCTTAAACTTTGCAAGTATAAATACTACAGCGTTATTAATCTTAAAAATATGTTCAGCTGACAAAAAGGCTGGCTCATTTTTCGCTCAACGAATCAGCCTGGCTGTTCAGCGCAGAAATACAACCAGCATTCTTGCCACAATTCCACCCAGACATGGTTATTAAAAGTAATTAAGTTAGATTTTTATTTTGATAATTTAAAAAACTAATTAACTGTTTATGTAATTATTTTAGGATGCCTGATATTTAAAAAAATTTAATCTCAGAAATATTTCTCTCATTTCTTATCGAGACTACAGATACAAGATTATGTAAATTTAGCTGAAACTTAATCGCGACTGGGTCTAGGGCACTCTAGCACAGAATAATACTCTAGGCAGACGGACTGCGTTAGAACTGCACGCCGACTGCAAAATTGCAGTTTTGTTGCAGGTATTGTGCGGCAGGCATAACTGTATCGAAACTGAAAACCGACAGAATCTATAAAATTAGTTATTTTATAAAAATTAGTTCTTTTTTATTAGATTTTATATTGAGTTTACTAACATAGTTTTTAAGTTAACATTAATATAGACTTAATAAGGGTCTGAAATATACATATTTTTCTAATAAAAAATATTATCCTAACAAAAATCTTATTCGTCATACAATAGTAAATATTCTGTGGGCTACATATTTCCTTCAAAATCCCATTTAAATGTGAATTCGAACACATAAAATTTATTACTTGTTACTTGGCATAAATTACAAACTTCGTATTAAACACAAATTCACACACCGTGAAGTCTATCCTTTAAATTGTATACAATATTATTAAAATTCACACACCGTAAAGTTTATAACGTTATTTCGTAATATTGTAAGCATGGGAGCGATTATTACCTATAGCTGATATTTTATCCAAATTACATCGGCGCTCAGCGCTCCGAAGACTCCCTAATAAAAAGAAACTTTCGACAGAATCCCGTTACCCTAGTAATAAAGCGGGGCAATTTTCGACCGCTTATATCTCTTGTTTGTTCCGACCGTGCTGAGATGTGTTTTGCGAGAAGTTCTGTTGAATCTAATAAAGCAAACTCGATTTTCTCACAAAACGTACAGTACTATAGCATATTGCCGTGGCTTCGTTGGCAAATTATAAGAGTTCTAACTAAGTGTTCGAACACGACCCAATTTCAGTTTTTGGCGCACTGATGAAACAGGACTGAACTTTATTTTATTTTATTGCAGGACTAGCTGATACCCGCGACTTTGTCCGCGTGGATCGAGGCTTTTGGTTGCCGCGGGAACTCTGTAATTTTCCGGGATAAAATGTAGCCTATATGTTATTACAGACTATATTCTATCACTGTGCCAAATTTCATCAATTTCATCCAGATACGTTCAGCCGTTCTGGCGTTATTAAGTAACAAACATCCATCCATCCAAACTATCGCATTTATAATATAAAATAAAGATTGGCTTGCGCTTGATGATACCTTATAGTCTACAGATAATAATTGTGGAATGAATTTAACGATGATGAGGTCGAGATATAAGCGCGCTTGCCTAGAAGGTCCCTATTCACTCTTGACACAAGGAAGGAAACAACGACGCCGGACGAGCGCTCTCTTTGCAATATGTATCAGAAACGTTGATTAAAATCGCGTTGTAATGACTTATTTTAATTATTTCTATTATAGCACTATCTAATATTTGACAAGTTCCCTGGCAACGTAATGAGCGTATATGCAGGTGTCTTGCATTAAAATGTTCTCGTGGAAATGGGCCTTTACAAGTGGGAGGTCCCGGGTTCGATCTCCGGCAGTGTCAATTTGGAAATTCATAATTTCTTATTTTTTCTGGGCTGGTCTAGTGAGTGGCTTCAGCGATTTCCTAGATACCATCCCACCGGTAAAGTCGTGTAGCCAAGCGATTTAGCGTTCCGGTACGATGCCGCGTAGAAACCGATTAGTTTAATATAACTGCTTTAACCCTAACAAGTTAGCCCGCTACCATCTTAGACTGCATCATCGCTTAACACAAGGGATACATCGCAAAAAAAAAAGATTGATAGATTAGAGTACTGAGTAAGTTTTTTATTACAAAGCCTTTATTTGTTAATAAATATACATAGTTCAAAAAAAAAAAATTATGAAAATGAGTTTAAAAAAATTTTAGCGCCTCGAGAGGGTATAGGCCTTCTCCAAGCTCTCCCGAAGCTGAGCAAAACTGAGTAAGTACTTATTCGTAATTTACCTATGCTCGATCTAATAATTGTTTATTATAATATGAGTTTGGTTTAGGGACTTGTTATATTGATACCTCAACAGCTGTGCTCGTGGTTTTGGTTGCAGGCACTAGCCGTTGAAATAGGTTTCATTGGGCACTCCACAATTTCAATAAAACTGAAATAATTTGCACGGAATTGGCTAGTTTGGAATAATTGAGCTAATTTGAGGTTAAAGTGGAATTGCAGTGATGCCATGTAAAATACACTATGAGCTATTTCAGCTGCAAGGTATATTATTTATTGTTACAAACAATTCATAGCCCCAAATAAAATCGGTGCAAAACTATTAAATGAAATCCGAAGATGAAAAATCTTTAATATAATATGCTAATGGCTAGATATAGATAACAGTAAAAGATAGGTTGTCGAAAAAAAGCGTTACATAGTTAAAAAACGTATACGACCTAATGAATTCCCGACAAAATTCCTTCAATTTCGGCTAAACATTTTAGTAAGGGTCAAGGGTAAGGGTAGTAGTGCTTACTCCAACCCTCCCTGAGAAAGTCAAAAATGGTTCCCTACTTTTTCTTTCTTTCGACACTACGTATTTAATGCGTTTTCCTAGCTGGTAAAATCTACTCGTGTGTCGTATTTTTTTTTTAAATAAATCGTGTTGATTGTGATCTCATCTGGATAGTAACCTGGTATAGTTATGATAAGTGAAAATTATAGTTTCTCTAGTCTAACACTTTCTTATTTCGAGCACGAAAACTGCTATAATAACAATTCGTTTTTTTGCAAGCATGGAATAAAATTCCACAAGTAACACATTGAAAGAAAATCTTTTTGGAATAAAATATATCAGCAACACCGGCATAAGGGCGGATAATACAGTCAACAATACATTCAATTTCAATAATCCTCCACTTTAGTATGTAGCTCACAATACCTGTTTGGGTACGGCAAACATATGGCCAATTTACATGCGCTGGGCCCGTGTTTGGATAAGGATATATCAAATCCTATTGTGGCAGTGTTTGGTCGAGAACAATGAGCGGTTGCCCTGAATGATTCATCAAATTTTCGGGCAAACCAGTCAAATTCAGTATCGCTGAGTTAAAAGGGTTAATCGTTGATAATAGTTACTACAATGGCACTTGCTACAGAATGGGATGAGACAAAACAGATTGTCCAAATCATGTCACTCATTAAAAATGCGTTTTATAATCTGCCTGTCTGCTACGCTTTCACGGCCCTATTTTTGATCCGATTTTAATAAGATTTGGATAAGAGATAGGTAGCATCCCTATAAATACTGGTAAATACCTCCTATCACCTAGAAAGAAATATTTTCTAAATTAAACTGACTTACCACATTTTCAGTAATACAAAAGCCGGAAAGTTCTATATAACGTTAAAGTTAACATAGAGTGGGCTGCCCAAGATGGATTGACGATAATATAATGAGGATGACGGGTTTACAAAGACCGAGGATTTGTTTTGGTGGCGCTTTATAGAAAACCCCTATGTTCAATAGCAGACGTCAGCAAGGTTAATTTCATTTTAAATCATTAAAACAATTTTCACATCCTACAATGTTTCTTTTAAATGTTATTGGTAGATTATTTTTCCGTTTAAAAGGAAATTATGTCGTATTTTACGAGCCGAGACATTTCCTTGGTTGTGACAGTAAAATTGTAGGGCGTTATGGACTTCCTCGCCCTACAAATGGTGACCCCGACGTGATCATGGGATTATATAACACCATATTGTGATATTTACGTCATTTGATGCTCTGTCAGCTATTCAAGGTAAAGGTGCAAAGCCATTTATTTGGTCACCTGACTTAGAGCGTAGTTTTGCAGCTTGTAAAGAAAGTTTAGCTAACGCAACCCTTTTAGCGCACCCTTTGCCTGACGCTCGTCTAGGATTATTTACTGATGCGTCCTGTTCTCATGTAGGTGCCTGTCTGCAGCAAAAGGTAAGACAGGGTTGGCAGCCGATAGCATTTTTCAGTAAAAAGCTGACCGAAAAGCAGTCTACTTGGCCAGCTTATTATAGGGAATTATTAGCAGTCTATGAAAGTGTGCAGCATTTTAGGCACATTCTAGAGGCTCAACCCGCCACGATTTTTACTGATCATAAACCTTTGTTATATGTTTTCTCTCAAAAACGAGAAAAGCTTCCCCCTGTTCAGTTAAATCAAATTATTTTTATTTCACAGTATACTACAGATATTCAGCATGTCAAAGGGGCAGACAACCTCGTTGCAGATGCGTTCTCGCGAGTGGAGGGCATCTCAGCACAGGACCTCCTCGTGGAGCTCTCTCGTTCACAGGCATCCGATGAGGAATTAAGGAAGCTGCGTGATTCAACTTCAATGAAGTTGGCACGCGTTCCGATTCCAGGCACAACAGTTAAATTAGTTTGTGACCTCTCTACTGGAAAACCCCGTCCCTTTGTTACTCAGAAGTTCCGAAGAAATATTTTTGACAGCTTTCATAATCTTAGTCATCCTGGCGTACGAGGCACTTCACGTTTGATAGCAGAACGTTTTGTATGGCCGTCTATGAGAAAGGATTGTCGCATGTGGACACGTGCTTGTCAGGGGTGTCAACTATCAAAGGTTACCCGCCATACAAATTCACCTTTGTCTAAATTTTCAGAACCATCTAATCGTTTTTCTGTGATTCATATGGATATAGTAGGCCCATTACCTTACTCTTCTGGTTTCAAGTACTGTCTCACCGTCATCGATCGTTTTACACGATGGCCTGAGGTATTTCCAATGCCAGACATTACCGCCGAAACGTGCACAGCTACATTCGTTTCTGGCTGGTTAGCAAGGCTAGGGTGTCCTGAGGTCATTATTACCGACCAGGGTCTCAATTTAACTCTCATTTGTTTTCTAAGATAGTGGAGTTGACCGGCGCGCAGCATCGCACGACAACTTCGTATCACCCGCAATGCAACGGTATGGTGGAGCGACTTCACCGCCAGCTTAAGGCGGCGATTATGTGCCACGCTAACCCGCAATGGACCGAGGTACTCCCACTTGTACTCCTGGGAATAAGGAGCGCCTGGAAGGAAGACCTCGGGACTTCTAGCGCAGAGCTAGTATATGGGGAATCAGTGAGATTGCCAGGTGAATTTTTTAACCCTACTTATAAGGATCGACATATTGATCCAGCATATTTTATTGATAGACTTCGCACTCATATGGCGAATCTATCGCCAACTCCTGCAACTGCACATTGCAAGAAGTTTTTCTATATACCTAAAGATTTATCTTCCGCATCATTCGTGTATTTACGTCGAGGAACGTCAAGTTAGCGTTACAGCAGCCGTACACCGGTCCTTTCAAGGTGTTGGAGCGTGGTGAAAAGACTTTTAGGATTGAAGTGAAAGGGAAACCAATCACAGTCTCTATTGACAGGTTGAAACCAGCTTACTTATCACTCGATCCATCAGATGCAACAAGTCCACCTCCAGTTTATACGCGTTCCGGACGTAGGGTGCGTTTTCCATCGCATTTACAAACTTAATTTCTTTTTCTTCTCCCGTTCTTTTTCACTCTGCAGGGGGGTGATGTGGTGCTCCGCTAGCTGGCCTCTTTGCTTCGCACCGGCCAGTGCATACGTCTGCAAGCTATGTACTGAAGTTCGAATATCGTTCGAATATCGAATCGCTGATTGGCAGAAAGCAACGTCGAATGGCCGGAGGCTTATTCACTCGACAGACGCGAACAAGCGTGGTTGGTAGTCTAGCCTCGCTGCTAGGCCCACCGTTCTTTTACCATTTATCTATACAGTGTTATTATTCAATAAGTCATTATTATAATATACTATCGTGTTAGTCATTATCGAGTGTATCATTTCAACGCCTACACTTAGGAAGTGAATCCTAACTAGGTAGTTGGTTGTAGGGCGAGGAAGTCCATAACGCCCTACAAAATGAGAGCTCCTTCCCTCTATGAGAAACATATTATTAGTTTATGGCAAACTAGATAGAATAGTCTATAGCCATAAAAGAGGATATTAATGTGCCTTCAGCGGTCGATTTCCGCTGACTCAGCAATAGGCTTCGAGGTTTGAACGGAGATTCTTATCGACTTATTATACAAACGGCCGATATCTCATTGAGAGTTATTACCACTGGAATTACTAGAGTTTTTTCGATTCTCTTGTATGATGTCGAAGAAATTATTTTCTCTTCTCTGCAATATAATCCTACCGATTACATACCGATTACATTACCGATTATGTGTGGTGTGACACACACTTTGGAGGTCCAAAATTGACGTTATCACGTTTCCTCCGTAGGTACCTCCTGGAGCACGTTAAGTCGTTGATCCCGATATTATCTTCTTAACATCTGTTAAAGTAAGTACCTATTTATATAAATATTATGTTGAAGATTATGTAATGATAAAAGAGCGTGGATTTAACCTTCTCCAACAATGCTTGGGGCCTCAATAACGATATGTAAGTACGTATCTGGACTTTAATCCATACTTATACCTATTATAAATGCGAGAACGTGTATGTCTGTCTATCTGCTACGCTTTAACGGCCTATGTTTTCAACGGATTTTGATGAAATTTGGTATAGTAATAAGTTGCATCCCGGGGAAGAAAATTAAGGAAATTTTAAAAAAAACGTAGACGAAGCCGCGCGCATCATCTTTTTAACTGTTATATAATTATTATTTGGTAATTGTTTAAAAAAAAAGAGCAACCACCAAGTTTCTTGCTGGCTCTTTTCGGCAAGAATATCATTTCGAACCATGCAGCGGTGGATTCACTTGACGATTCAAAAGCACGTCTTCTTCTTCTTTTGTTTAGTGGCTCCGAAAGAAGAGCACGTCTTCTTAAAGTTTATTTGAATGGAAAACATTTGAATTTGAATATCAGTTAAACAAATTAGAGTCGAAATATCATTTTCTTATTCGCGTCTACAATTTTGTGAATGATGGAAAGTGGAAAAGACCCTTAGCAATGAGGATTTCAGTGCAGATAGAATAGTAACCAAATAGTAACATATGTAACTACAATTGAATAATCCACTCAATAGAACATAAAGAATATAGTTCCTAAAGTAATCCGATTGAAAACCAATTTCCTTGCTTTGATAAACAATACGAAAGGTAACATTATTTTATGGACAAAATGCGTGACAAATAAAAGAAATATATTTTCATGAGAACAATGGTTGAGCTCTAGGGACACCTAACATTTCGAAGAGAGTTATAAAATGTAATTTGATGTATTTTTTGTTCGTTGGCCGTAACCCCGAGGGCTTTTGTCGCCTGAAATATCATTGTTTGTGTAAAATATACCTACGGCGTTTTCAGATGTACTTTTCATTTTCTTTCAGTCTCACAATTCTGCGTTCCTCCATTGTTTCCATGAATAACTTTTCTAGGCTGCACGTTACAATAAAACAAAACTTAAAGCAGTACGAGACATATTTCATGACAAATAAAGGACGTACGTCTACAAGTTAACAATTAACATCAAAAGTTTTAAATTTATGCTTATTTTACAAGACGTGTAAGTGTCACGGCTCGAAGTTAGTTGACAGGTTTGATTAATTATTTATCTATCAATTCATTTCACTATCAATTTAACCTACACATTGCTGCCGTGAGTGGGCTATATCCTGCAGAATAAAGACTAAGGAATTGGAATCCGAAGCCCAAAATACAATGTTTGCGTGGTTTTTTTTTTTTAATAATAATCTTTCGGGAACTATTTTATATTAAAAAGATAAACAACCTAAGTTGTCTGAATCTAGAGTACCTACAATTATTAAAAGATAAACAGCCTACCAATGTTCATTGTCCGTATTGAGAGTACAAGCTATACTTTCAAACAAATGTAGAATTAACAAATATTTAGAAGAAATAATCTAGATACTAATATTATAAATGCGAAAGTTTGGTTCGATGGATGGATGGATGTATATCCATCAATTACGCTCCAACGGCTCAACGGATCTGGATGAAATTTGGCACCCAGATAGATTATATTCTGGAATAACACAAAGGCTACTTTTTATCCCGGAAAATTAAAGAGTTCCCGCGGGAACCAAAAAACCTCAATTAACGCGGACCAAGTCGCGGGCATTAGCTAGTGGAAAATAAATTAAAAAGAAATTACCTATTTAGATATAAAATTATATTGTTATTCATTTTAGTCTTGCAAACGATTCGCAAATTGAACTTTCTAATAATCCCTAGAAAGATAACGTTCGCAAAATACCTAAGTAATGTGCTACATAAGTATTTTGTGAACGTTTTCGTAGAGCTTAATGTGATTATGCCCCAAAGATGACTTCTGACCAGAATTAATGAATGCGTCTATATGTTATCGTTATCTGAATTCAACATTTTCCTTTTTGAAGGTGAGTTCGCTCGGGGCAATTATTAGGGGAACAAGAAAGGTACAGTGTATGACACGAATAACAAGTTTGTGAAAGACATGACTTCATTGGAGTGTGTTCTCTCAAAATAAACGAAAACAAAATAAGTACCTACCTTTCTATTTCGCTGTTATATTTCTCTCACCTTTGATGTTTTGTTTGATACTTTTCAAAGTTCAATTTTCTCGATACCTATTACGATATATTTATGGAAAGTTTTCGGTTTTGGAGGTAATTTAGTAATAAGTACTCCACCCATTGGTTTCATTACCTGGGTCTGAGGACGAAGCTGATTAAATTTGCGAGCCAATTTGCTTTGGTAGATATCATAGAGGTAGATATGTATGGACGTAACTCGACTGATAATGGCACGTCTAAGCTGAGAACAATTGGTTATGGATTGGTTATGGTCTTTCATCTAAAGGCCACAGGCAACTTTTTTGGAAAATAGAGCAATTTCCGCGGGAAACAAAAAACTAAAATCTACGTGAATGAAGTCACGAGCATCATTTAGTATTAACTATCACGGCAAAACTACTACGTTTACGTAGTCATAACTTGTATTCTATGCTACTTTGTAGCTATTCGTCTGGATGGATGAGTAGGTAGTCAAAAACCCGGAAATCATTTATTACATAGTTTCTATGTAAAATCCTTTTAGATATTACACTTGCATGGACTGGGATATAAAAAGTAATTCAAGCGCTGAGCGTATCTCGCAAGATATTTTCTCGTTTAGCCAAGTACACTAATAACATACTTTGTGAGTACGTAACCTGCTGCGAACATAAAAATTGCAGTGAATATTCGCTTAGCCTTTGAAATTTTCACCCAATCTTGTTTTTGTTGAGGGTTCACTTTTTGGAGTTTTTACGTGGCTTGGCAATATTTGGGTTGAAAGTTAATTAACAGATTAAAAATGTTTTAATACTTATTGAATATAAGTCATTTTTAATGCCCGAATACAGTAAAGTACAACATTAACCTGTGTGAGTTAATAAAGTATTGCCGGCTTTTTTTAGTACAACCTGCCTTCTGAATCGGCGGTAGTTTTGATCCATTTGTGCCTGTAATAAATCCTATATAAATACAAAATTTTGGTTTTGATTTCGAAAAAAAATCAGGTAGGCACAGTTCGCGCGCGAGTTGAATGCAGAGTAAATGTATGTATCACCATATAATATATCCAAATATCAGCTGATGTTTATCCAAAATTTTCCATCGAATGTCTCATTCATCAATCTAGAAGTCTTACTTACCTAATTTTTACACAGATCATTTTTTTTAAAGTTAAATCAATACTAGCTTTACTTTGGCCTGTTCTTTTTATTTAGTGTTTCAGATATAATCACATAGCTACCGTCTATCATTCTTTCTATATAAATATTTTTGAATTTGTTCAACTGATTCTAACTAGAATGTACCTACGCGTGGTCGCTTTTATATTTCCCAACGGGCACTCTAGTCGTAAAGGGAGACGGAGTCTCAGTTGAATTAGGGTTTCGAAATAAAGATTCATCTCAGATACAAATCCTATGTTTGTTGAGACACTTGACAAAGAAGAAAGTGAAATAATCCCAGTGGTATACTGCGGTGATAATATCTTGCAGATTTTTTTTCTCTTCTAATTTAATGTGTTATCATGAAGCTGTTTTTTCTTTATAGATGAGTATAGAGCTATGAAAAGTAGACATGACGAATTTATGTAGCTGTGTTGTGCGCCCTCCGCAACCTCAACTAAGGGATAAGTTTTTCCAAGGAGTAGGAACGTATATATTATGATACAGAGGCCATGCTTGCTTGGGTTTGCACCTTTTCGGATTTCAGTCCGAATGCTACACCGGTGCTTTTATGTGCTTTTATCGAGTTGCGACCCGTGCACCCAACGTGTAGGAGAAATTCCATATATATTAAAATTAGTTACCCGTGCACACACTGCATTAAAGTTGCAAATGTTTTTGTCCATATTCCATGGGAAATATATTTCTCTTTATACCATATCTTTTTAATCTATTTCAGGGTTTACAGGGTTATAATACGTAAGTTGCGTCTAATCCACTGAAACGGCAACAGCAGCAAAGAAAAACGATGAGTGTTCAGGGTTTAATCTCTTTAGCCGTCGGTCTCTTTACCGCTCAACCATCGAGCTAATGGGCCGGCCAAGTGGACTGACGACTTTAAACTCTTTTGAAGTAGACTTTTCCCCAGACAGATCGGGATTTTTATTTTTATTTCGGACCTGAAGATAGATACAAACTCGTAGATCGCGATATAATGCACTAATAATAATTTAATATCGATATAATGGACTAAGTAAGTACAATATGATGATATATAATTTTCTGGGATACAACGTAAGTAGCATAAATGACTCTGCAGGCAAAAATCACAAAGATCCTATCCTGAAGGAACCGTTATGTTTTTTGAATCAAAAATATCCCGTTTTCTCAATGCACCTATTAACTATGCCATTTTGACACTAATTATGCCTAGTTGCGTCCAAATCCGTCGTGTAGTTACAGCGTTTTGCCATAACAGATAGACAGGAAAAATGAAATATAAAATGTTTTGGGCTTAGCTTAAATCGATCACATGGCTTCCTACAACAAAAACATGTACCTACAGAACGATTACAGTTACATTTTTATTATACACCTACCTATCATAGAAATAATAAGTAGTTACCATAGTACCTGTCTACAACAAATATTGAATGCTAAAATTAAACATTTTATACAAAAAATACAAAATGGAGGACTCCGTGCTTGGAGCAAAAATTCAACATCGAATTATTAAATAAAATGGAACGGACGTGACTCCCAGTTTTCACATTCAGTTCAACAAAAGTTAGAACATTTTACAACTTTTTCATATCCGAGGACTTTCAGGAGCGGTCATATGAAATTCGTTTTTTATCGTTTTCCTTCACTAGATGAAAGCACAGTTTGAAACATCCGCCTATTGTACGGGGTTCCAACTTCAACTATGAATATTCATTTTGTTTTATTTCCTTTGTACGCCTGACACTAAGTTGATCAGTATATAATTCTCTCCCTTAAATACCTCATATTCCATAAACTCCCCTAATTCTTGACGACCTCCCTGGCGCAGTGGTGAGCGCTGTGGTCTTATATTGGGAGGTCCCGGGTTCAATTCCCAGCAGGGTAAAGAGAAATTATAATTTCTGAATGAATTTTCCCGGTTCTAGTCTGGTCGGAGGCTTCGGCTTCGGATTCGTGGCTAATTACCACCCTACCGGCAAAGACGTACCTCCAAGCGATTTAGCGTTCCGGTCTGACACCGTGTAGAAACTGAATAGGGGTATGGGTTTGATATAACTGCCATATCCCTAACAGGTCAGCAGGCTACCATCTTAGACTCCATCACTACTTACCACCAGGTACCACCAGTAGATCGCAATCAAGGGCTAACTTGTAGTGGATTAAAAAAAAATCGTACCTATCCCACAAAACACGTTGACTTCAACTTGGTTCTAATGCGGAAGAGGGTTTTGGGAAGGAGCTGGATAAAGAAGGCTGAGAACAAGGTGTGGAAAGAATAGGGAAAGCCTATGTTCCACAGTGACCGTTCGTCCGTATAGGCTTTAAATAATATGATGATGATGAATGATGATGACTAAAAACATACACTCGCTGAATATTTATATTAATTTATTTTGCATTTCTAGCCCTGTTAGGGCAAAGCAACTACATAAATTAAATAAACAAAATTAATACACTAATAAATTAACTATACATTACATTACCTTAATTCTTAATCATTACATTTAGATTAAAATTAAAACATAAAACAATGCAATGTAATTACATTGCATTCAGTTCCTTATAATATCAACAATTCATTAATTAAAATTATGTCAAGTAGGTAAATAAGTCAACCTAGGTATTTCGCGCAGATGGTTTAATCGGCTAAGAATTCATCTACGTCATAGAATCCCTTCTAGGTTAACAGGGTCTGGAGTTCTTTTCTAAATTTAATATCGGATTCAATGTTTTATCGTTTCGAGAATTTTGTTATAAATATTATTGCTGGTGCGTAATGTGGAATATAAATCCATCACCAGTTTTTGGGTCGTAGGTAGGCTAGCTCTCCGAGGAAATAAACTATATATTTTGTATAATGTCAGACTCGGGAAATATAAGAAACTCAGCGCGGAAAATGAATCAGCTCTTTTATTAATACCAATGAAAAAGTGGTTCGCTTAACGAATTCGATACCTACCTTTAAGCAACGTGGGGTTCCTCAAGGGAAATTATAGAACGAACTAAGGGCGAGAAGTGTACAAATTTTATAAATTAATTTTGGTACTTTGGCATATTATCAGAAAATTAAAAATTTACTTATATTTACTACAAGTTTATTAGTTGGAAATATTTTATGTTATAGGGATTACATATTACATTTAAAACGGTATTAATTTGGCGTTGGCTTTTATTTATTCATCATTTGTCTAATTTAGGTTGATAATTTGGGCAGCTATGCCGTTTGCATAGTTCTGCTACAATCTGTCCCACTCTTGTCCTTCACTATATTGCTATACGCCTCTCATCTGTCAAAATTATCCTTATTTAGGCAAACCCAAAAATTTACTATGCTTTGGCTTGCTGGTCATTTACACACGTTTTTTGTTTCGGCACGTTTAAATACAATGGTAATATTTTTTCCCATACCATCAAACTCAAATGATTATCATTTTAAGCCATACCCGGTTCACTACTGAGCACAGCACTTCTCAAAATGAGAAGCCAAAAGAGCTAAGGTCACATCTTCTCACGCCAAATATGAATTGGCCGATTTCACACATCTTCGAGAAACTCTCAGATCAGGCATGTAAATTTTGTTAAACTGTTTATGGGCAACCATACTCGTATAACAATAATGTGAAAAAAACTGTCACTTATGGATTGGATTACTCTCCTATTGTTTCAGACTTCAGTATTCCGTCGTAGGTAAGTTCTGTAGATTATGAATCAAATACCTTATTTACTACTTACCTACGTATACGGAAACAAGTTTTGGCAAAGAATACAAATTGTTACAAGATTGCTGTGCCACGGTTGATATTAAATTCTTTGTAATGTTGTTTATTTTTCCCTTCGTTCCTTTAGTTATTCGCATTTTCTAGCTCGAAAATACCATTCTATAAACTGGTATTACGGATCAGAGTTCTTTCGTTCATCATAGTTCATAAGATGCAATAAAAACTCCACTGCTCTGGTTTCCGACCTGGCAAGGTACCTATTCCAACGAAATACCACCATACCTATAGGTTTTTAAAATAAATAGTCTTACATAACTTTTGTAATTAATTGCACGTACTTAAATATATTATTTTTGTCTATAATGTACGTACCTACCTGCATAATGACGTAGGATTTGTCATGATAATTATCGCAATCAGATCACACTCTCACTCTCTCGTTTAAAACGCTGCAAACGTTCTATTAATTTCAGCCAATAATGTTAATTGAGATTGTAGCAATGATTTACGCATCTTTTCTGTAGTAATCTACCAGCAAGCGTATCTACATACCTACTAATAGGAAAAGCGGACCACTCATAAAGGCAACTTTCTTTACTTAAATAAGTTGACAAGTTAAGAGAGATCATAGGTCCTTGGACATAAAAAACCAAACATAAACAAACGTAGACGATACCTGATCTTATTCAGTAAACTAACAGTCTGGAGACATGTAATAACCATTATAATTACATGATTTTAATTGTATTAATTTACGTCAATCAAACCTAAATTACCTCAATCAAACCTAAATTAGTTTCATCTATTGTATTATCGATTCTGTACACTGCCGTAACCACTAGAGACCGTACTAACGCGTTGACATTTAATATTCATGGTGTTTGCCCTTACGACAGGTTTATGCTGCTATGTAAGTAGTATGTACAGTTCCAATTAACTATGTACCTATATAAAATATTATAAATGCGAAAGTGTATTTTGTTTGTTGGTTTATTGGTTAAAAGTACTTGGAATAGGCCCTCTCCAGAATACTAGATATTATCTATACCTTTCATCGAGATTGAGATTGGTTGAGCGGTACAGTTAAAAGATTACAAAGCCTTATTAAACTACTTACAAAGCATTTTGCTTCCTACTTATTACCATAGAAATCTGAATATGTAGGTACTTTACTATCTATATCCTATTCTACTAATGTAATGCGTGTTTTGTTCTTCAACTACGCCGCAACAAGTGTTTACATAACATTTTGTGCCACAATTGACCACAAGTTGTGATTTTGCATGGATATAGTTAATCTGGAGAGTGACATAGGCTACTTTTTATTGCGAAAAATTAAAGAGTATCCACGTTATATTGAAAACCTTAATTCACGCAGGCATAGACGCGGGTATATTTCCAATAATAGTTTAACTAGTGGTTCGCCCCGAACTGAGACCTCGCGGTATCCATAAACTTGTACAGAGCGCCATCTATTGACATCATTGTGAAGTTCTGTTAAAAATATTGAAGCTCATTAAAAATTAAATAATTTCGTTTCCCTATAATATTTATCTAATTTTAGTATTTGTTGTTCAAGTACAAGATCAGTTTCAGGCTCAGCCTTTCAGAAAATTGAGAGTTCTGATGTCAACTTTGGACGTTAGAAAATCGCCACTTTGAAAGCCCCCCATTTCGTCAATTTTAGGGGAAAAATAAAAAAATGTATATTTTTGGACTCTATTCCTAATTATCTTTAAAATGATATACCGCAACTCTATGTAACACTATAAAAAATATTTTACTTCGCATTCGCTTCTATGAGAGCCCCCCTGAAATAAAGATTTTTGTAACTTTTTAAGCCATATTCGGCGGGAGGCCATTGGTTTTCATATGAAGTAATTGCGTTCAGTAATTCAGAAGCTATAAGGCTCTGACAGACGGACGGACGGACGGACGGACAAGTGCAAATTCACTCAATTAGACTCAGAGACCTTCGCTTCGCTCGGTCCATTATTGCAATACTTTTTCAAAAACTTCTTTTAATAATACTTATTAATAGTATTGTGGCCAATAATAGATGATCAAACGAACTTCCTGAAGTGAAGTTCGATCATTATTATATGAGTCGCTTCATTCGAAGATATAATTTTTACATTGTAGTTTCCTCAATCATGCCGCAACAATCGCACGATTTTTAGAGATGTTTTATTTTAGTATAATGATAAAATTCTCCCGCTTAAGGCATCCCTACCTGGTTACACATTCAATATTTGTTCGTCATTCTTTTTAGAGATATATAAGTACCTAATGTTATTGCAAAAATATATTTCGGGTTGGGTGGGTTGGAAATTTATTTATATATCTTCGAATGAAGCGACTCATATAATAATGATCGAACTTCACTTCAGGAAGTTCGTTTGATCATCTATTATATTTTGTCGCTTCATTCTTCAGATATAATTTTTACATTGTAGATGTTTAGAGATACAGAAAATATCTATTTTTGCAAGAACTGTATCCATGTTGAATAGATACTAATTATTGTTGTCAATATTTTTTTTTTTTTTTTCAATCTCTTATATGAGTCGTAATGTTTTAAGCAGCTTTATGCTTAAGGTTGGAATCATGTGCGGATTTCTTGATATTCTCATCTACGTATAGTTATATCATATGTATAGTTCATGAGTCTAAGATTTTTCTTAAGTATTCATTTTACTTTAGAAATACAATGTTGCGCTTTTTACATCAGCGCCTGAGTAACAAGCTTACAGGTTGGATGCAAGCAAATGAAACCAATAATTATTGATGTTAATGCTGCAAGATTTATAATCTAATCAAAAGTATATTAGCCGGCCCAGTACTTGGTTGTATTTACACACAACAGACGTCCAATGGGACGTTTGAACGTTTGGACACCTACCCAGAAGGGGGGAGAAAATTATTATTTTTCAAAACGCGGCGGGAAAGGAACGGGTTATTCCGGTCCTGTTGTAGAGGTCCTTTATTGTTGTAGAGGTAAATTATGTGCCTGTAGTAACAGGCACGTACTTATTTAATAAAATTATTAATAATGGTACCATTTTATGATGTTTGTCAAAAAATTATGCCATAATCAAGATTATGGAATACGACAAATACCTATTTGTGTATAAGTTCCCCGCAGAATATAAATGAAAAATGATGAATATACTCGGTCGATATTGTGATAGACTACTAGCAGTGGCGTAACTATAGGGTGGCAGGACTGGCAAAGTGCCACGGGCCCCCGACCAAAGAGGGCCCCGGCCCAAGAGGCCACGAGCTCAGAAATAACATCAGTGGTTTATTAAAATTAAATTCTAACGTGACTATTTTTACTGGGACGCCGGAGGGCCCCATCCGAAAAATTTGCCACGGGCCTCAGATGGTATAGTTACGCCACTGACTACTAGGTAGTACTAATGTCGACTTGGAGGTGTAAGTCGGTCGGTTTGGGCTTTAAACCCCACTGACGTTAGAAGCTTTAAATTAAGTGAGATATCAGGCTACTATACTTTTTTAACAATGGACAACCTAGTTGTTCATGTCGCTAAAAACATGTGTCATCAGTCATTATAAATTATTTAATATTCATAAGTACCTACTTATTTTTGAATGAATGCGTTAAATCATTTCCCTCCGTCAATTATTAAGGTAGACGCGCTGAGAGCGTGGATCTATACTCTTTACTCTTTTTACAAAAAACAAAGTATTTTAATTTTGCATTAAGCAAGATATTATGGAGTATGTTAAGGCGGAGTAAATTGTATGTTTTCCACGAGTGATAACGATGTAGGTATTATAATAACGACAGTGTCATGACGGTTTTTCAAAGATTGTTTCCAATATATGGACGATGCATAGATACTAAAGTTAAGATCCCGCTTCGGGCAGCATGAACTATGCATTATCCCGAGTTTGCAGTAATGCTTGCCCGCTAGCCCGCGAAAAATCTTTTTTTAAAAAAACAATAATACGATTAAATTTTACATTGTTAGGTACATCATACGAAGTCTACTTCCGGTCGTAAAAATACTCGCCGTTTAACCGACTTCCAAAACGGAAAAGGTTCTCAATTAGGTTTTTATTTTTCTGCCGTCTTCTAAGTTTAGTCAACCATTCTTACGCGTCATCGGATGTATGATATATTATGCTTCCAGCACGATGGAGATATAAAACTAGAGATTTGAGCCCAAGAACATGTGGGTAGGAAAAACGTAAAACTTGTGGGTAATTTTTGCAATTTTACCACACATTTTTGTTGCAAATTTTCTTTGCACACCACTATGAGGCAAGATACTAGCCGCTTTTATTTTCGTTTTCTGTATCTACAGTATTCGTAAATAAATTGAATTTATATAACGCTAAAGTACCTAGATAACTGATAAAAAGGATATATTCATTATCTCAGACCTTTTGTTACCTCTCTGACGGCGTATGTACGTTTGATACTGAGAGGTTTTATATTGTGAACAATTACATCTGGAAATTTTGAACCTGAGATCTTGACTTGACTGATTTCATTCACTGAATGATTTACATTTCTTTCAGGTCTATTCATTTATTATATTTTTCACCAAATTTTGGATTTCCTGTCTCTTCTATCTCCGAGTACCCCGAGGAGTTCTGGATCGAGCTCTGGACAAACTTAGAGCATCTATTAAATCTGCGTGTTAACCCCCGGTTAACCGCCAGGTTTTTCGGTTACATAATATTATCGTATGAAATATACAAGGCGTAACTTCTAGCCTCTGTTAAACCTTCGTGATAACTCTCGGTTAACCACCAGGTCGTTCGCCTACACCCCATTGTTGTATGGAACGTACAAGATGAAACTTTTAGCGTGTATTTAAACCCTCGTGTTAACTCTCGGTTAACCGCCATGTTGTTCTGTTACATAATATTACTGTCTGAAAATGTAGGTACGAGACTATAAAGTTTTAGTCTCTGTGAAACCTTTGTGTTAACACTCTGTGAATCGCCAGGTTGTTCAGTTACACAATGATTTGTGATTTCTAGAGAAAAATGTTTGTTGTATGTTTTTCTTACACAGGTATGATGAAAAGTAAGGTAGACGGCCATCGTTTTAACTCTTGGTCAACCATCAGGCGTTTGTACGTTCGAATAAGCCGGTTTTCTGCTTTGAAAGCGATATAATTTAGCTGTATTTTAATGCAATATTATGATAGTGAAAAATTATTTTTATGCGAGGGTAGGTTGAATTATGAATACATACCGGGAGTCTGATGAGGATTCTATAATAATCCTTCGACGATTACGTTTCTGTTGTTCGCGTTTTCGTTTCGGCATTTCACTTAAATATTCACTTTTAAAAGTTTTAACAAACAGTGCACGTGCGTTTGCTACGTCGCACGAAAAAAATATAATAAGAGTAAAAAGTAACCTTCTTTATAAGTAGGTAAATAATTAATTTACCTGTGTTCCGGATACTTCTCGAGTATTTGTGAACGAAACGAAATCAATTTGTGTTAGGCTTGCTAAGCCGGTCCTTAGTGACGAATCTGATATAGTTGGTCGTCTTTGACTCTTCACGACTTCCCCCTTGTTCAGAGAATGGTGAATTCGTCTTGTGCATGGTGCTCAACCTCATTTGTATCTCTAAAGAATACAATAAGTGAGCGGACGAATATGGAGGTAGTATGTACGAGTATGTACGCATTTTGCGTTAATTTTGTCTCGCGGACAAAAGCTTGCAGTTAATGTGCATATCTAGTCAAGGTGATAAGTATATATTCACTGCATGAGTGTCATAAGAATATGACTCATAATTAGCTCGCAGCTAATTATGATCTCGCAATTGACTCGCAGTCAATCCCGAGTTAAAAACACTTTTTTAGTTTGCAGTTAATGTGCATATTATCTAGTCCAGGTGGCACATATTCACTGCATGAGTGTCATAAGAATATGACTCATAATTGGCTCGCAGCCAATTATGATCTCGCAATTGACTCGCAGTCAATCCCGAGTTAAAAACACTTTTTAACACTTAGTAATAGAATTTTCGACTAACCTGCAAAGTTCTCGTCATCAGACGAGTCTAACGGGCGCCAATATTTCTCCTTATCCTGCTGTCGCTAGGAGTGTCTAGCTGGAAGGTTTGATTTGCGTCGTGTTACTTCGCTAGTAACCTCCCAGTGGATTAGCGTACTTTAACACGTACTTCGTGTAAGTACTAAGTAACTATAATTACTTAGGCGAGCCATGCTGAAGGGCTTAACCTTCTTCATGGTGCCTCTTGGGCAACCCGCCGAATGGACATTTAGAATAATTAAACGCTGAATAAAAGAATAATTTCATAAGCGTGTTTTATGCTGAAAAGTTTACTCTCCTTCGTTGTTACCTCTCGGGTAAACCCTAGGAAAACCTTTAGTGAGTTAGATATTATAATTATTAATGTAATAAATACGCAAGAGCCACAATAAAAGTGACAGAACTGTTTTGTTTAAGTACCCACATACAACATAGTGTAATTTGACACTGCATGAAAATATAATTTAAGTATAATTTCTTAAGCCTGTCAGGCATGAAATAAATTGCTGAAATTGAAAGATTAAAGACTCACCGTTTTCCTGTAAGAAGCAGCGGCTGTTTCTTTTTCAATATTTTTTATTTAGATATAAAATAATAATATTAACTTTGTTGAAAGTGGGAACGTCCGATCGTTGCTACGCACGAAAAAAGAATGACGAACAAATATTGAATGTGTAACCAGGTAGGGATGCCTTAAGCGGGAGAATTTTATCATTATACTAAAATAAAACATCTCTAAAAATCGTGCGATTGTTGCGGCATGATTGAGGAAACTACAATGTAAAAATTATATCTGAAGAATGAAGCGACGAAATATAATTCTGTTTAACACAATCTCTAAACTAAAATGACAGCTTTAAAGCTACAACTCCCCCTTTCCGCGGGGAATATTTTGAAATGGATAGCAAAATAGAGCTGTAATTTTAGTTAGAGATGGTGTACAAGAGAATTGGCCTCAGAGTGTGCTTTTAAGTGATCTGGATTTTTGTTTGGACTTTATATCTACATGATAGGAAAAACAGCGCGCAATTATTTATAGTTCGCGTCAGAGGAGAAATACGTACGGTATTTTGGGTATTTTGTCTGTCTTTGACTTTGACAATTATAGTTTTAGTTACTGATAAAAGTCTCGTAAACATCAAAATAATGTACCTATATCAATGATTCCATATCAGTCTTCTGATGTCAGATCAAAGCGCCAAGTTATTACTTTATTAGAATCGAAAATAGACTCACATATTGGATGATCAAAGAGCTATGATATTGCCAATGTTGGTTTCATTACATTAGTGTAGTTTTACGTAATATTTTCCTTATATGCTCCGACTTCTTTTTGGTTTATTCGATACAATAGTACTCCATTGTTATTTCAAAAGTATATTAACTAAAATGTAGTATCTATAATTCTATACCTACAATAATCTTTTAGAAGCTCGAAAAATAATTACTTCACTAGTTTGAATTTATAATCGTAATCAGTACAAAAAATGCATTAAGTATCATACATTTAAGTATATTATCTTTACTAAAATCTAAATAATTAACTACTTAATTATAAGATCCTTTATTGCTAGAAATCGACTATGAAGACTTGTCTAGGTATTTTAAGATTATCTATATAATATCCAACCATAATATACTATTATACAAATTTACTAATTTTTACTAATCCATACTAATATTATAAATGCGAAAGTGTGTCTGTCTGTCTGTCTGCTATGCTATCCCGGCCCATCCCATAAACTGATTTTGATGAAATTTGGTACAGGGATAGGTAGTATCCCGGGGAAGGACATAGGCTACTTTTTATCCCGGAAAATTAAAGAGTTCCCGCGGGAATTAAAAGAACTTAAACCACGAGGACCAAGTCGCGGGCATCAGCTAGTATTACACAATATTACAAAACTGCTTCGTTTAGGTATACAACGGATTCTACGATTTGGCGGCGTCCTAATAAATACGTCTAGTATGCTATATATATAGTTTTTGCTGTAGAACATGAATCATTCGATACGCGTTGGGTAATTCCGTGGCGCGCGGCGGAAAACAAAACGGCGCCTAGAGATAAAAGCCCCATGAAAACAGGGGCTTACCTTCACTGCGCCGCATTTTCCACCGTTTATGCCTAATCTTTTATGCACTTTACGCGAATACGAAAACTGTGTAGTATCCTTTTGTATTGGTCTAAAACTTAGAACTACAGTTCTACCCTTTTTCAATATTTAACAACTTCCTTGGCGCAGTGGTAGAGTCAAATGAGTGGAAGTTTCGGGGTTAGATTCCTTCCCCCCTAGCATGGGCCGAGACAATTTTCTCCCCGAGCAAAGGATAAAATTTTTGTTCCTAAATAAATAAATAAAATTATAAATAACGGTGGATAAATAGTCCACCGAGTCCCCGTGAAATGTCAAACGGGGATAAACTTCGCCTCTCCCCTGTTGCCGTGCTCTGAGAAGTGGATAAGTTAATTTTATCTCTTGTCAGTGGATAAAATCGGGGGATATCTCCGGCCCATGCTAGCCCTGCTGGCGGTGGCAATTTGAAATTTTTCAATTTCTAAGTTCTCTAGTCTGGTCTGGTGGAAGGCTTCGGCTGTGGCTTGTTAACACCCTACCAGCAAAGACGTGCTGCCAATCGATTTATTGTCCCGGTACGATGTCGTGTAACCGATTAGTGGATGGGATTAAAGCTACTATACCCCTTACAGGTTAGCCCGCTATCATCTTAGACTACATCCTCACTTGCCACCAGATCGCAGTCACAGGACAAACGCTACTTACCTAGAATGTTATAAGTTTGTGAGTTGGAAATTTCAGAGAAGGTAAGAAGAAGCTATGAAGGTAAGTTTACTCCATGAGTAAATCTGCAGTAGCTTAAGAATAATTCAAGTCACACAAAGTTAAATACTCGTAGTATTTTTCCAAACGAGAAAGCATTTTCATCACGATATTGGTGCATTTCGCAAAAAGACCGAGGCCCGGGATCAGCAATTTCTTACTTGATTTGGCCGCCTGATGGCTTTCCGAACAAAGGACTAAAAGAAAATCGAGACACAAAACCAACCGATAGCCTCTGTTTCCATTGGAGCCAAATGATACGACAATTTGGTATTTGACTACTAGTGAAATAATAGTTATTTGTTATACAAGAGTGAAAAGTTGTTTTTTAACCGCGTGCTCAATTTTGATGACCGAGCAAGCGAAGGATTCTAAAATTGAAACACGAGCGGAGCGAGTGATTTAAAAATTAGAATCCTGAGCGTCAGCGAGGGAATCAAAAGAGCACGAGGTGAAAAATCTTTTCACTCGAGTGCAACACGTAACTTTTCATCCCACCTCAGCGAGGAAATGACTAAATGCAAAAAAAATCACAAGGTAACTTTTCATCCCACCTCAGCGAGGAAATGACTAAATGCAAAAAAAATCACAAGATTAAATTCAATTCTGTTAATTTCTTCGTCACTAGAATCACTCATTTTAGGTTTTTCACTTATTTTCAATTTTCTTGTTTTTAATCGGTTTTAATTTTAAACAATATGACGTGAAAGAAAATGGTGCGCGCAAAGCAAATTAAAAAAGTACACCAAGAAGGTTACGAGTGTGAGTTTTTAACAAATTAAAAACGATTGTATGGAAACTCGGCACCATAGAGGTACAAGTAAATAGGTTTTAATGATGTTTTTAATTCACAAACTTCATAGACGAGTGATATTTACTAACGTGCACACGATGTTCTAAATTCAATTTACTTTATCCTCAAGAGGATAATAACGGCTTTTACCATCAGATATCGAAGAATAAAAATACTCTTTCCGAGATGGTGGGATGAAAAATATTTTTTAGTGATTATTAAATAAAGGATCTCCCAAAAGTCGTAATATCCACGTGCCCTGCTAGTTTTATTTTGAATAACCATTTTAAACTATCGAATAAAGTAAAAAAGTGCGTCGAACTTTGATGACGTCACAACTTAAAATTTCATACAAAATCCATACTAAGCACGCGTTTTGACGTTTGAAAAAAAAATTTCTGATTTGACTAGTTGTCAAATACCCAATTATTAATGACGTAACGTTATGTTATTAGAGGCGATTTCTCCATCTCCGAGTAACATTTAAGCGACGAATGATGTTTTGACAGATATTTTATAGGAAAACGTATTCGTATCATTATCATTCGTAGAATTCCTTCTATCCAAATTTATTTATTTGTTGGTTAAACATTACTCGGAGATGGACAAATTGGCCCTTAGTTAAGTCATATTTACAGGCCGTAATTTAATTCTAGCACAGTTTAATTAAATATTTATGCCGGCTGTAAAGTGAGCGGCAAGGGCCTCTGAGCTGTTGTTCCAATGTTATAGGAAATAAGAAACATTATACTCGACCGTTCAATTCGTCACTTAACGGCTTATCGACGTGATCTCATGGAAATACGCTTCAACACGAAGTGTTCCTAGTAGCGGTGGCGGCAATGGGCAGTCTGGCAGCACTTTTGCGCAGTCATATGGAAGTTTTAATTTGGATCCTTCTTCTAATAACGTTTGTTCTTTGATAGAAATAATTGATTTCAAAATGAGATCTCCATTGAAACTCAACACTTTTAGTTAGTAACAAAAGCCATAAATAGAAATCGTAAAAACAGGTTGTTTTAATATCCTGCCATCATTGATTAATGCAAATTAAATCTACGAAGAGATATTTTTGTTTGCAACGTCGTGATTCGCACTGTCGTATTTAGCTTTGAGTTATGGCTGCCTGTCCACTGAAGCGGATCAGAGCGGAGATGTTTTGGGCAGACCAATCGGATTGTTGATCGATGACGCGATAATTTTATCAAGCTACCTGTCAGGAATGTGAATGGTCTGCTTGGCGCATCTCCGTTCCTCTCCGCTTCAGTGAACAGGCAACCAAAAAACCATTCGCATGCGTTACCCAAACGCTGCCGTTCTGTGAGTCGTTCGTATATGAGTTATGAGTTTATATGAGTATATGAGTTATGAGTTGTTCCGGCTTTCTACGAATTTTGTAGGCCTCTTTTTATGAGCTTCGATGTTGTGTATTTTGATATGGCGTACGGGACCCCTTTAATGTAGGACTTCTGCGTAAGATTAGTATCTTAAAAAGGAACTAGAAATTTAATTTGTTATAATCCGCAACAATCCGCAAATATATGTTGTACAGTGTATCTTGTCTGTTGTAGTGTGTAAATCTTCCAAATTATTCTCAATGTAGGTATGTTTCACTCCGGACACCGGAGCATCTTCAGGAGATGTTGACTCGACAATACAACAATCGTGTTTACAATCGTGCTTATATAGCAAATTAAATTTCTAGTTCCTTCATAATCATGGACTTCCCCAAAGTAATGCCTGCTTCTGTCCAATAGATTAGTACCTACCCAACACATAGATAATTATTAATGCATGTCAACTAACTTGAGTCAAACTAATTTTTGTAATTTTAAATATTACATTACAGCTACATTAAATTCTGTACGAATCGGTTGAGTGTGATAATAATGAATTTGCTCAATGTTAAAATAGAAATTGCACGATGTCATTCAGAGATACTAATTAAGTAATTACTCACCAGACAAATTGAAACTTCTTTTATTATTTTTCGCCAGCAATAAAACTAGGATCTCTAATTAATCGTGTCCGCAGAGTTATAATTAAAGGAGCGACGGGCAGGGACAACCACATAATTATAATTGGTCGCTTTGCGCCGGTCGAACTTTTGTTAGCGGGAAATTCCAGATCCCAATTTTAGCAAGACCTGGCTGTACCGTTTTATCAAACCAGAGAGCATACTACCATTTATTTTAAACTTGTTGACACTCTTTTTTTTTCAGGGGCCATACTGCCAACGCAAAGCCATTTGTTTCATTATTGTTGACTTTCGTGTTTTAGAATTATTCTAATCCTTATTTTAGGAACGTCAAGGTACGTGACATCAAACTGTCGTTTCGAGTTATAATAATGCTTAAGTATAGCTATAAGCGTTGGCATTATGTCCCGAACTATAGTTTACTAGCTGATGCCCGCAACTTCGTCCACGTGGAATAAGTTTTTTTAATTCCCACGGAAACTCTTTAATGTTCCGGGATAAAGAGTAGCCTATGTCACTCTCCAGGTCCTCAACTATACCCATGTCAAAAAAGACGTCGATCCGTTTCTCCGTTGCGCCGTGATTGAAGGACAAACCAAAAAACAAACACACTTTTGCATTTATAATATTCAAGGTACGTAATATTATAAGACGTCAAAGTTAGAATAATACGCTTTAACCGATGGTAGTAAGCCCACAGCTCCCAATTTTAGACCTTTCAGGTTTTGACTGTACCGTTTTGTCAAGCCAACGCGAAGTACGCTGTGTTATCTCAAGATGTTCACGATTTTGATTAGGAAGTACCTACTTAATTCGAAGTAGTAAAAAACGGGTGCTGCCAAAAAGTTGTCATTTCACAAAAGCTGAAGAATCTCGCAAAATGGGGTCAAATTATTTGACTTGTGTAAGAGTTATTACCTTAACATTAGAGTTTTCTTATCAATAAATGTGGCTTTTTCTCTTCAAATAACTGATAGTAAGCAGACACATCATTATCATGGTAAATGACGTAATAAAGACATAAACTGAATCATTTATTACGTAGAAAAATTTATTGAACGTACCTATTATAATCGAAGTGAATCAAATAGAACCGACAGATACCGCCGATTATTGCGAAAGTTCTGACAACTTCATAATAGAATATCCTGTGAGAACGAGCGGCGGTACATTCATCTTGAACGTTGGAGAATTGATGGAGCTGTCGGACTAGTTCAGACTGTATTGATGAGATATGAACTAAAAGTATAGAGCTGAAAAGTTTTGCACCAAGCGGTGAAAAGTTTACTAATCACTAAGACAAAAGTGTTTTTTCTTATAGATATTTGGTGATGAAATGTCTTGCCCCCTAAGATCTCTTAATATGTAGGTATGTATATAGTATAAAACACAAAAAAAATGTTTCTACCTACCTATATCCGCTATAGACTGAAACCATTCAACCGATGTGCCCTAAACCGGTTTCATTAGAAAGACAATAAAGGCAGTTTTTTTTTCTTTTTTTAGCGCACGCTGATGCAATAATGCGAAGATGGTTTTTTAGCGTAGTAGCAGACGCCGCGTATCCGCTAGTAAGTGTTGATAAATGAAGATGCTATCAGCTATGGCTTAGATCTATGGCTTAGATCTATAGAGCGGGTTTTGTGTACAGGTATGCTCAGACTTAGATTTCAGTTAAACCGAGACAGATTCAGAATTCAGATCACCTCGGAGATAATTTTTTGATCTACTTAACGCAAACTAAATATGTAATAGCACCCTGAGATAGGTCGAAAATCGTTCTGTATAATACTCGTATATCTCAGCTTTAGATGAAATGAAAAAGCTTTGATTTAAGATGGTGGTGCAGTCACTTTTTGGCGGAATCATTCAGTAGAGTAGTAGATAGGCAGAAAGAAAACAATAACCTCCAATATGCAAATATCGCTGTGTCCATTGAAATAGGTTGACAAGTTGAAGCTGAACTAGCAAATATATAAACAGACACACTTCTCTAAAGTGATTACAAAAAGACTTGCGCTATACCTATATACTACGTGCTTGATCATATTTTAATAATTTAGGTAGGTACTATGAATATTCTCACAAATTTCATGCATGACTGGTTATTTGTGTCACACTTGTGATGTTTATGTAACATGATTAGTAATTAAATGGCAGTTGTAACTTGACAGCTGAGCTGAGAGCACATGCGGTTGTTTTATTGTACCCAATTCCCACACTTGTGACTGGTGGACGTCACAACTGGCGACGAGTCAGGGGGTACGTACCCTTAAATGGTGTAAGAAAAAAAAAATGAAAAAACGAAAATGAGGAGTGGAGCAAAATAGTGAGTAGGTACCTACATTACCCACCTTAATGTTTTGCATGCATGAATATTGACGTGTCACCTGCGTTTTGAAGGCTATCACCTCACTCTAATTCAAATACTTATTATGTCCTTTTTAATTTTCAATCAATTATTTCCGCTAATTATATTATTGCAATAATTTAATGAAATTTATGTAGGTACTTAAGCTTACTAAAACTTGTAAGCGGAACCTACCTAATGTTTATAAATGGAACACTGGATTTTTCGGACCTTTGTGACGGTTAACGTATAAACATTTTTACATTTGATTGAAAAGTTGAGGATAGTGCTAAAAAACATAATATCCGCGATCGAAAGTAATTGCCAATATTATATGCTATTAAAAGCTCTTTCCATATTTTTCTATTCAATAGGTGACCTCATGAAAAAATGCAAACTAAATCTCGCGGTTTTCGAAATTGTGCCGTATTGTGGCGGTATCGAGATATTGTGTATTCTTTGTCACGATAATATATGAAAACAAATGGGTGTGGGTACTTACTTGTCTGTTTTGTGTAATATTTAAATAAATTACTCCTACTCTCATGATTTCAGTAGTAAGTCTGTAAAGGGCTGGAACTAAGGAGCTATTGATCAAATTAGTAGGTCGGAAACGGGCTGGTACTAAGAAAGATATGTATCAAATTGGTAAGCCGGTGAACGGCAGGTACTAAAGAGGGTTTACATAAAATCCACTGAGTAGTAAATTGACCAGTAAGTTTTTCAGTATAAAACAGTGACTTAATTTAAAGTGGGTCAGTAATTGTTTACCGCCACTTCATAGAATATAGACTCTTTTTCAGATAGAGTGATAACGGTAATGGGTCTTTTTTGTAAAATATCGATGTCCTCTGCATACAATTGTTATTTTACATATAAAGGTGACTAATTAATACTGTTACCATCCCATGCAAAAGTAAACATATTAAAGTATGTGGCATATGTGGCAAGTTATCGAATCTATTCAAATTGTATAACTTATCCAATATGTTTATGGAGCCAACTAGAATAACTGCAACTAGTGCCACATGCATAGACAATATTTTTACAAATTTTATACCTGTTAATAAAAACATTATTAGTAAATTAGATTAAGATCATTGTGGACAACAAATTCAGTTTAAAAATTTAAATAAAAATGTATCAAAGCGTAGAATAACTTTTGTACCAGTAACGTTGGACCGTATTGAAAAAATAAGAACAAGTCTTACAAAGGAACTCCCTTTTTTACCAAATGGGTTGAGTCCTAATGAAATGTATAACATATTCCTTAATACTTTCAGTGAAATATTCAAATCAATATTCACCAGTAAAACGGTCTTAACTGCTGATGCAAATGTTTTTAACGAATGGGCAACAAATGAATTGCATAGAAAGAGGCAAAAAATTATATAAATTGTATGCAGAGCGACAGTATGATACTAGTAATGAGTTCAAGCAGCTTGTTCAACTGTTTTCCAAGGAGTTTAAAAGAGATTGCATTGTGGCTAAATCAAAACATATTCAAAACATATTATTCAAAAGCGATGTAGCCATTTTTACTTATGAGTTGCGCTTATCAGGAACGATTTCAGCTTAAAAAAATACGTCACCTTAAAAAAAAATAGTTTTCACTGATTCCCGAAAGTTTATGATTTTGGATTCGGTCGTTGTTTTATTACGAGTGCAAAGTAGTAAACTGGCAGTGCCAGATGGTACTATCCAAAAACAAAAATGAAACGAGTAGTAAACTGACAAGATCAGTTGGTACTAAGCCAAACATTTTAAGCATGCACCGAGTAGTAAGCTGACATCTGTCGGCTGGTACTAACAACAGAAATAGTAAACTGTGCACTGAGTAGTAAAGGTACTAACAATAAAAATAGTAAACTAGCAATGCTAGTTGGTACTACCCAAAACGTAAACTGTGCACTGAGTAGTAAAGGTACTAACAACAAAAATAGTAAACTAGCAATTCTAGTTGGTACTACCCAAAACGTAAACTGTGCACTGAGTAGTAAACTGACGTCTGTCGGTTGGTACTAACAATAGAAATAGTAAACTAGCAATGCTAGTTGGTACTACCCAAAACGTAAACTGTGCACTGAGTAGTAAAGGTACTAACAATAAAAATAGTAAACTAGCAATGCTAGTTGGTACTACCCAAAACGTAAACTGTGCACTGAGTAGTAAAGGTACTAACAACAAAAATAGTAAACTAGCAATGCTAGTTGGTACTACCCAAAACGGTAACTGTACACCGAGTAGTAGACTGACAATGTCGGTTGGTACTAACAAAATACTTTGTCGAAAAAAGAAAAAAAAAAAAAAAAAAAACGTATAGGCAGTTATAAGGACTGCTGACAGAAGTGAAAACTCAAAACAATGGAAAGCGTGACGATGACGCGAGTTCCATGATTTTTGTTCACCCAAAAAGTGCGCGCACTCAACGCACCTAAGGAAGTAAAAACCTTGTTGGGTAACAATAATAATATGCATTGCTTACTAGCAATGCTAGCAATATATTTATAGGCAAATACGCTGATTACGCAAGGTACCTACGGGTATCTACTTTATGTTTATGAAGACATTTCGAATTAATTGACCATACTATATTAATATAATATGGTTTAACTTTTGAAAAGTGATGTTTACGGTAACTCTTAGTTGAGCGCGTAGGCATACGATGCAATCAATATTTACAGAACGTACTCAAGAGCGACATGCGTAACGTTGGACAGCACGACGTTGGTGTGAGATGATGTTTCATGACCACCTCATTAATATTTTAATCATATTATTGGTTGTAATTTGCCATTAAATCGATACATGAAATCATTTTACTTTGTATTTAAAGCATGGTTGATTTCACCTTCGAATTCTTTATCCGTGGGTAATGTTGTTGATATAACCACATTTAACATCGGGTGGGAATTTATTGGAACGAAACAACACACTGAATTGAGAACCTCTTTCTTTTTGGAAGTCGGTTGTAAATGAAAGTTGCCAGGGACGGCAAGACATAACTACCAAGTGGGTAATATTTAAGAACATACCTACATGCATACGAGTGGTTGCCTGTTCTCTATTTTCAAGGTAGGGTTTCAATAATTATTTATTGTGCAGGTTCCCTTATGTCCTACACAATATTGATGAATTTGTGACAACTAAATCTAGTTCTACAAATTACAATAATTAACAAAACATAGTCATATGAATGACGCAGTCATAAGATTAGTGCAAATCTGCGAATAATCTAAGACAAGAGTTTAAATATTAGATCGGCCCACACCATTTTCATTATTTTAAGAATTCTAAAATGGCATTATTGTTATTTTAAAATCAATATTGTGGAAGTGCTCGTATTACTCAAGATTAAAAGTTTTGTTTCATAACCTGAGACTTGTGACAGTGAATAACTTATTCAGATTTTGAAAAAGTACATCGAATGAGGGGTTGGTCGTTTCGGTTTATAGAAAATAGCTCATTGAGTGTTTGATAACACTGAAAGTTCTTACTCTCACAGATTAATTATTATTAGCAAAATAATCGTGAGCAGGAGCGGCCCAGGCATGACCGCCTGATCATGAATTCAGGCAAGAACGCCACAGGCAAGAACGCCTGATCATGATTTGGGGCAAGACACCTGTTCACGATTTGGGGCATAAAATATGTCCGTGATATGACTTGAACACGAGGATGTTATTTGCAAGACGGCCGAACTGTCAGCTTCGTGTTTAAAATTGAATTGAATTTTCAGAAAAGATAAAAGTTGTTAATTTATTTATTCATGAAGGTGTCATTCGATGTATTTTGACTCGGTCAGTTCGTAGGCGGGAACGCCAAATTGGAATAACTTGTATAATAAATACGAATACTTTGACGTGTGAAAGTTAGTCTCCTACCGGCAGACTTAGCGGTAATTGAATGCTTTTGAGTTTAGATCGCAATTTGATTTTAAGTTTAGCAGTAGCAACTGCAGCCTGATCAAGTGATTAATTATTGTCGTGATGTTTTGGCCAAGTTTCTCTATTTGACTGTTTACATTGAATCTCTCGTGAAACTGTACACGTTGTGACCATTCGCTCTTACAGGTTTTATATAGAGGGTGCAAATATATTTTAAAAGTAATTTTAGTCATTGCCCGCTTCTGGAATTATGCTTACAAATTTGCTTTGCAATCCGCACATTTGCTGTTTATTTTTGAAGACGCGAGTAATTAAAAAAATTAAAAATTTGAAAGTACCGTCATTACAAACTTATACCAATGTCATCGTTTTGTTCAGTGATCGGTGGCTATTATTTTGAATGCTAGACGCCACCGAGTTTCTTGCTGGTTCTTCTCGCTAGGTCGTGGCATTCCGAACCAGTAGTAGATTCGCTTAAAATTTGATGAATTTCGCTTAAACATCAAATGAGAGTTTAAACTGACGCGTACCATAAATATTAGATGGAAACCCCGAGGTAATGCGCCAAGGTAGGAAATGCGGACAGTCCGGGAATTAGGGTTTGTGCATGTAACCATGATGTGTCTAGTCCAGGAATTAGGACAGGCACAAACTGGAGGGCTTTAAGGTTACCTCGGGTCAAGGATTGCAATTTTGTTACAGTTTTGCTGAGCTGTACCTTAGGTTAATTATTTCGATGTTGGTTGGTCAGTCCACCTCGGAGACTCAGCGACTATTGTATGCTTTGGTGTTTAGATCGCGATTTGATTTAGAGGTGATGATAGCAATCAAACCCTAAATTGATGAATATTGTCTTTAAATTCAGGCCGGTGCGATAATAATTAGATTAAATCTCTCGAGGCGCCTCTAATCTCTACACGTTGTAATAGGTTACTCTTGCAAGTTTCAATGAGAGTATAAAAATATCAAAAATGTTAAATCATTACCTACTTCTGCAATGAAGCTTTTAGTTCAGAAGCGAAAAATAAGATTTCCTTGATTTCCATCGAGATTAAATTATTTGATAGCCACGGCTAGTGATTCCACTCTATTTAATATTTTACCTGCTCTTACAGATTTACGCTCACTTGCGCTAGACCAGTAAATATGTTTGCGTTACATTTCTTAATATTTCTATAATCGTCCTTTTAAGATCAATTACCAATCCCGAAATAAACTCATAAATTAAAACACCAGGACAAAATAATGAAGAAAAAGGGAAGAAAATAAGGATTCAGCAGAAAATCAAAAGAGGAAAGGGAGAAATGGCAAATGTCAAAATATGATGACCGGAATATAAATAATAAAACTGAAATACAAAAATATTAATATCATTAGTTAAATTCACTAACTATTTAAAAAAAAAAAAACTATATAAGTTGTAACGTTGTGTACGTATATTTAAAATACAATTATGTGGCTGTACCAAGGCTTACCAACTAAATATGTTAATAAAAAGGGAGAGGTGTGATGTTTATGTAACATGATTAGTAATTAAATGGCAGTTGTAACTTGACAGCTGAGCTGAGAGCACATGCGGTTGTTTTATTGTACCCAATTCCCACACTTGTGACTGGTGGACGTCACAACACTATAAGAAGATTATCTCTAGAAACAGCTTTGGGTAAAAGGGACGCACTTTGGGTAACCAATTTTCTTACTTGATTAGGTCACTTGATGGCTTTCGGCCCATAGATGCGTAAAAATTTGGAAACACAAAGCCAATATTTCAAACAAGGGGGTTTCAATTACCATTATGATATTTTTTTTCGTGGTATTATCGCCGTGATAAGACCGCCTTTGCATACTATATTGTCGTATTCATAGTTTTAATGTCTTCTTTATTTCCATGTACCTACTTGTGTGCAATAAAGATTTAAATAATAATAAATAAATATTTTCGTTGCTAGTAAACACCTAGGTAATTATTTCAAAATTATGGGACCATTCAAATATTATCTAATATAAATATTATAAATGCGAAAGTTTGGATGGATGTATGGATGTATGGATGGATGTTTGTTACTTAGTCACGCCACAACGGCTGAACGGATCTGGATGAAATTTGGCACAGAGATAGATTATAGTCTGAAATAGCACATAGGCTACTTTATATCCCGGAAAACTAAGAGTTCCCGCGGGAACCAAAAAACCTCAATCCACGCGGACGTAGTCGCGGGCATCAGCTAGTATCTAATATGTGGTCGTCTATAGATAGACGTCCACTGACCGCTGGACTAAGATCTCTTGTAGGGACTTCCACTCACCGCTGCTTTAAAGAAAGTTATTTTATCTTAGCCTAACCTAACTCAGGCCGGTTATTAATTCCATGCAAAAATGAAAGCAAAGTCGTTTATATAGACAGCATTATGTTTATACTAGCTGATGCCCGCGACTTCGTCCGCGTGAATTGAGGTTTGGTTTTTGGTTTGGTTTTCCGGGATAAAAAGTAGCCTATGTGTTATTCCAGACTATAATCTATCTCTGTGTAAAATTTCATCCAGATCCGTTCAGCCGTTGGGGCGTGATTGAGTAACAAACATCCATCCAAACATCCAAGCTTTTGCATTTATAATATTAGTATAGGCTATAGATTCCTTTTCGCGATGTAACTGAAGTTTCGATTAAAGCAAAGCCCATACGAAGGGCTATTGTTTCCAGCCACTTATCGAGATAAGAAAAGGCTTATCCCTTTATCTATGTCTCTATCTGCGATATTATGAGGAATAATGCAGAGAGGGCTTTGTTAAGGGACCGGGACGAGACCTTCATTAGTCCGAAATTGTATTCATATCTTGATTTTAGGGTTATTGTTGTGCGTCCGCTGTTATGTTCCTCAACGACATTGTATGTTATGATGTTACGTATTATATTATTATAGTTGAGTCCCTTTATTCATGAGCATCTATATTTTGCTTAATTATTACTTGCTTTAACAGGGATGTTAGGGCTTTGAGAGTTCGGAGCTGGAAAGAGCCTGCTGTCGTACGCCTCCGATGAAGAGGTTTGCTTGGCCATGTCAAGTCCCACCTAGCGCTTCGATGATGATGATTTCTCCTTTATATAGAGCCTTAATATAAGAAATTGGGATTATTTGTTATACTTAAGCTAGATAAGCCAAGAGATTTGTAAGGATTTTTTTATGACCGACATTAATTCATCCAACCAAGCAGTTCTTCAGTATTAATAAAGCGTTTACTGAGTTAAGAAATTAAATATCACTTGCTTCAAACGGCGAAGGAAAACATCCTGAGGAAACCTGCATGACCGAGAGTTCTCATAAGTTTTTTTATTATTTTATTCCACTACAAGTTAGCCCTTGACTGCGATCTCACCTAATGGTAAGTGACGATGCAGTCTAAGATGGTAGCGGGCTAACCTGTTAGGGGTATGGCAGTTATATTATACCCATACCCCTAGGTGGTTTCTACACAGCATCGTGCCGGAACGCTAAATCGCTTGGCGGTACGTCTTTGCCGGTAGGGTGGTAACTAGCTATGGCCGAAGCCTCCCACCAGACAAAAGTTAAGTTCTCGAAGGTGTGTGAAGTTTGCCAATCCGGACTTGGCGAGATTGGTGGACTGTGGCCTCTCAATCTGAGAGGAGAGCTACTCAGTAGTGAGCCGGTAAGGGGTTGCAATGATGATGATGATGAATGATGATTAGGAGGCAAGAAAGACAGCTATGATCTTCAATCTGCTTCTTTCGTGACTGTAAACGTTGGTCGTATGTTCAAAGCTATAAATATTCTCAAGCCGTCTCATAAATTACACAAGTCTTAACCACAGATTAATGGTTACTTCGTGTTAACTCTTATCTGTTGGGTGTGGACTCATCACCTAAAAATTTACATAGATCGAAAGCCCTATTAAACAAAATATCTACCCGTTTTGTCCATAAATCTGCATATTGACTTATCATCAGCTCTAATAATAATCAAAGATATATCCTTGCTTACATTTTATTGAGTAGCTCTTTTGTTCATTAATTAATTGCTGTGAAGCATTGCCATAGATCGGGGATTCCCAAACCATTTTGGGCAAGGGACCCCGAAATGAAATATTTTTCAAACTCATTTTCCAAAATCAAACTCATTTTCCAAAATCAAACTCATTTTCCAAAATCAAACTCATTTTCCAAAATGAACTGAACCTCAGATAGCCATAGCCAAATTACAACTTTATAAAAAAACTCAATAAATTAACTAAAAACTAATTTAAAATTTTTACGAAACATAGGCATAGATTTTCCACGCACCACTCACGTTGTAATAAGCATTTCAACTGAAATCAGACGCTGAAAGTTTGCTAACTTGCAATTCGAGCCCATCGGTTCCTGATGCCAATTATCGCTGTTGACCCGCACTTCGACGCTCCTTGATTGAGCGAGAATTTGTGTTGCATACTTGTAGGTGCAATTGCAGAGTAGGGCATGTTTACACATATTGGCGTTCAGAGCAATTTGATACTTAATTTGCTCCGATATGGTCTAAATTTCAGTAGTCTGCAATGAAGTAGCTAATTGAAAGAAAAATATTTCATTTCCTTTCAGTAAAAGTTGTGATTTTGCACTAGTAACAGGCAGATTCATTTTTCTGTGAATTGCATAGTGCACATAAGTGCGTACTTAAATTTTGATTTTTGTAATGTATTTTGATTTTTCTAAAGGGCCTTTCAAATTCACTTCTAATTTTCAAAAAAACTATTCGACATCTAGGCGTAGTTTTTAAATGACGATTGCCTGAATTCGTGACTTGAGACTGTTGTTCATGTCAACAAATACAAGTAGGTAGTTTAAGTTACCCCAAATTAACTTCTTAACTTGTAAAACAAGGTTTTTCTATCAGCTATTCCAAGACAATTTTTATACAAACGAAGGTAAAAAACGAGATGGTAAATTAAAACTTACAATCCAGAACTAATACAGCACAAAGAGGCCGCTCAACAAAAGAAAATTCACGATTGGAAAAGTCGAAATAAATTTGTAGGACAAAAGGAAAAATTATATTAATGCGTAACAGCCGGAGCCAGTGCGACCTTCATTGCCAAAAGAACGCTAAAAGCCTTTTGAGACTGGCTCTAATGTTTTTTATTATTTCCCTTTGTCTCGACCCCTCAAGGACCCGTCAGTTGAAATAAAATATTCGAGAGGTGAAATAATAGCCAGCGTTACTTCAAAAATAGACTAGTGAAGTTCGCGAACGAAAATATTAAAAAGCGAATTATGTAGTTATGTAACTATTTTTTGTTCATGTGCCCACTAATGTGAATGACTCACTTGCACTTGCACTTGTTGCTTGACATTTTAGTATTTGTTGTTCAAGTACAGGATATAAAATTAAAATAATTGATTAAGTTTCGGGCTTAGCCTTTCAGAAAATACTAAAATTAGATGAATATTATAAGGAAACGAAATTATTTAATTTTTAATGAGCTTCAGTATTTTTAACAGAACTTCACAATGATGTCAATAGATGACGCTCTGTAAAAGTTTATTCGTTTGTGCTTAGGATACCGCGAGGTCTCAGTTCGGGGCGAACCACTAGTAATATATTTTACCAATAATAAAATTACTATCCACTAGTAATATATTTTACCAATAATAAAATTATATAAATAGTAGACCGTACCAATTTTCACCATAGATATATCAAAGGATTTGAATTTGTACGGATATAACCATGGAGCACTGACTCTGCTGATATACTTAGTTAACTACATTTTCTGCATATCGATTTAGTTATACCTATGCATTCTCATTGTAACGAACGTGGGGTCTATGATATGGAAGAATTTTGAGAAATCTGGGAAAAGACTAGCTTACTTTTTAACACTAAACGACTAGCCTTTTAAACGACTAGACTAGACTTTTAAACGACTAGACTAGACTTTTAAACGACTATAGTTTTTTCTTTTCACTGAAAAACTGAATTGCATGCATGCATTAATGCATTGTTTTAATTGTGCCCTCTATACACAATATCCGAAATTTCATTACGGGAAAACTGACATTCAAATTTTCCGTAAAACATGAACCCAAAAGAACCACGGGTGGTGCCATCTGCCAATTCAAGTGAAATCCACGGATTCATGGAACGACGACGTTGATAAGAACCTAAATTGCCCAAGTTACGTTAAACCTCCACCACTAGATGTCGCACTGAAGTTTCGAAACGAACCATGTAAACATGTGCGAACAAGTCTAATAAGATTGATAGAGGGCGTGCCCGTCCATAAAATTCAATGAAGTCATTAAGTAAAGTAAAGTAAAGTAAAGTAAATATTTATTTGGTAAAATATGGTACAGACAAGATGTTATAACGTTATTACGTACAAGCACATTTTATCGTTACCGACGTCCAAATATTGAATTAATTATAATATTAGCTATAGAATACAAGCTTCTGTAATTAACTACTAAACTTAAGTTTCAATCTCTTGTTAAGAGAAATAAATATCTTTAATACGAATATGATATTTTTACTTAAGAATTCAAGAATTCTTGTATTGAATAAAAACAATGATCCAGAAGATATTCAAAAAGTCCTTTTTTAAATAAGGGTAGATTTAGTTCTTTTAGTTTATTCGGTAATTTATTAAAGATCCTTATGACCATACAATAACAGTTTTTACTAAACAGACTTAGCATTATTGTTGAGGCAACGAAATATTGTTTTTGTATCTTTTGCTTGTGTATGGTTGTGAGTATGTACTTAGAAATAAATTAATATTTTTAAACACAAATAATGCAGATTCATAAATGTATAGGCACGGAACTGGTAAAATCTTTTTAGATTTAAATAACGGTTTGCAAGTTTGAAGATAGTAAGCATTGCATAAAATTCTTATACATTTTTTTTGGGTTCTAAATGCTGTAATCATATCGCTTGAGTTGCCCCTTATAATGATACCATACCTCAATAGTGAGGAAACGTATCCATGATAGGCAGTTAATGCTGCCTCTAGAGAAACAGTTTTTCTTAATCTAGATAGCACAAATATAAATTTATTAATTTTGGTACATAACTGTAATATGTGTTCTTTCCAGTTGCACATTCTATCTATAGTTATTCCCAAAAATTTTGTTGTATTTACTTCTTCTAGGGTAAATGATTTATGGTCAATTTTCATAATTTTCTGTTTTGAATCTTTGGTTAAAAACTGCATGATGTTTGTTTTAGTTAGATTTATATTTAAATTATTTTCTTCTAACCAGTTTATTGCTTTATTTAGGGTATTAATTATTTCATATTCAAACTCTTTATCACTTTTCTTTCCACCTTCTATAATGAGGGTGGTGTCGTCTGCAAATAAAATGCACTTTTGTTTCATGTAGTTTGGAAAGTCATTAATGTTTACTAAAAATAGTAGAGGACCGAGGACAGAACCTTGCGGTACGCCATACTTATTTATTTTGAAATTTGATCGATACGTTTTTTTTAATGTACCCTCTAAATCTTCTATTTCGACACACTGTTGTCTTGAAGATAGATAGCATTTTAACCAATCATTAGCTGTGCCTCTAAGGGCGCCTTCAAATTTGCCGCAAAGCGTAGCGCGGCTGCAGCGCGGCTGCAGCGCTGCGGCCGCGCTCCTGTCGCGAGGTTCGAACATCATAGGGTTGTACCTATATTTATTTTCACGATGGACTCTGACGAAGAAACACTGCTCTGTGTTACTATTAATGCGAAACAACGAAAATATAAAGTAGTTGTGGTAACAAATACATAATATTATACTTACATGCTTCATTTTTTTTCACTTGGAGTGTTGTTTGTGAAATTGTCAATAAATTTTTAATACTCGAGGGCCACTAAATAGGCTGACTTGGCCACGTCATAAATCAGCAGCTTTTCGTGGAAGTTTTCGATATCTGGCTACTAAATGCTGGAATAATATCCCTCCTCCGCTGAGGAATCTAAGCTCAGTTCCTGCGTTTAAGAGCACATTAAAAAAGAAACTTTTAAACGATCAAAAACAACAAACTACAACTAGTTCCAGGTTATTTAGCTTGGTGGTTTGAAGCTGCTATATGTACTCACATAATATGCCTATTATATTTTATTAGACATATTAATCTATTTATATTTTATTATTATCTTTTAAATCGCTATCTGTAATATTTAGTTATACACACTAGGTACACTCACTGCACAGATTACATATTTTATTTTACTCCATTTTATTTTCAAGGGAAGATCACTCATCCCGTTGCGAAGACTGTCGAGCTCGTGCGTGTCACTCGTTTGGGCTCCGGCAGAATACCAGCGCTCAGGTTTTGCTCTCAAAACCTGCAGCATTAATGCTGAGTCGGGGGCCTTTTCATCTTGTGCCATGTGGGTGCAAAAGCCATAGCTTAATTTTAAAGTTTGATTTTATGTACGAGGCACAAGGTGAATAAATGATTTTTCTTTCTTTCTTTCTTTCTTTCTTTCAAAAATGCATATTTCTTCCCAAGCCTTTTTCTTTTCGATTTTATTGCTGTACTTGTCGGACTTCGAATCCCATATTGCTGGACGACTCTCAACCTCATCGATAAATTCTTCTACCTGTTTTTCGTTCATGTTTAGACTTGAACAAAAATACGTGCGCAGTCCCGTCACTAGTCGATCGATGAACTGATGCGCGGCCGCAGCGCGGGTGCAGCGCTGCAGTCGCGTGTTTTTTATTTATATGGATTTACAAAGCAGCGCGACCGCAGCGCTGCAGCCGCGCTGCTTCCGCGCGGCAATTTGCGGCAAATTTGAAGGCGCCCTAATACCGTACCTCTGTAGCTTATCTAATAATATTTCATGTGACACTGAATCGAAAGCTTTAGTCATATCTAGGAAAATAGATGCAGTTGGGATTTTGTTATTTAGATTTTCTGTTATTATTTTTACAAGATTAAAGCAAGCTAAGGATGTGAAACTATTTTTTCTAAATCCAAATTGATGAGGTTCTAATAGATTGTATTTTATTGATAAAATTCAGTGAAAAGGTTGGCCAATGGTTCGTTGAACTACAATTTCCCCTGGAGATTACTCAAAATTCAAGTTTAAAAAAACTTAGACAAATATTTTAAGATGATTTAACTTTCTGTAGCTGAGCTTATCTAGGTAAAAGGTGCTAAGTAGGTAAATTAACTCGTGGTGTGGGGATTTGCATAAATTGCTTAGAAACACGACACCGAACGAAATCTAATAAAATTTTATGGAGATTTTATAAAGAATCACGTTATCTCGATTCGAGTAAAGTTACACTCATGTTAAACTTTCACCTCACCATTTGGCATTTTGAATTAGGTAAGTAAATGATGCCTGTGACTTCGTCCGCGTGGTTTAAGTTTTTTTGATTCCCGCGGGAACTTCCTAATATTCCGGGATAAAAAGTAGCCTAGGTAGGTATGTCACTTTCGGTCCTCAACTATACCCATGCCAAAAATCACGTCGATCCGTTGCTCCATTGCGGCGTGATTGAAGGCCAAACCAACAAACCAACAAACAAACACACTTTCGCATTTATAATATTAGAGTTGTACTGTACTGAGAGTTGTCTGTTCGAGAGTATTCTAGAACAATATAAAATTGCAAAGAATTTTCAAGTTCAATCGAACTGTGCAATGCATTAGGTATGTTTGCATTGCACAGCTGTCGCTATTATTGGTCTACTCGTACGTCTCTTTGATAAATCAAGCGCTTTGTGAACCACTTTCAACTAAATGTAATTTTTATTTGGAACCACTTTATTGTAATTTTAAAATTAAAATCCATACTTATATTATAAACTAGCTGATGCCCGCGACTTCGTCCGCGTGGACTAAGTTTTTTCGATTCCCGCGGGAACTCATTAATTTTCCAGGATAAAAAGTAGCATATGTATGTATGTATATTCTCTAAAGCTGATGCCCGCGACTTCGTCCGCGTGGAATAAGTTTTTCAGTTAATTTTCCAGGATAAAAAGTAGCCTATATTACTATCCCACGGTATAATCCCCCTATAATGGTGAAACACGTACTTCTTCATATTTTAACGAAAGCCCAAATGCTGTTTCATGGCTCCAGCTTGAGAATTTAAGGACTTTCATACAAACTTTCAACCCCTATTTCACCCCTTCGGGGGTAGAGTTTCAGGATAAAAAGTATCCTATGTCCTACCTCGTAGTATGGGCTCAAATCGTGCCAAATTTTGTTTGAATTCATTCAGTAGTTTCAGCGTGATGCGCGGCCAAGATACAGACAGACAGACAGACAGACAGACAAAAATGAAAAAAAATACAGATTTGGCTTCAGTATCGAATAATGAGTGCCCACCAAAAAAAATTTTCAAAATATCTTCAATGGTACAGAATTGGACCTGTTACAGTTTTATTAGAAGTATATAGATGTAAAAGTGTGTCTGTCTGTCTGCTACGCTTTCACGACCCATCTGTTCAAACGATTTTGATGAAATTTGGTATTGGGATAGTAGTAGTAGCCTATGTCCTTCCCGGGGAAGGACATAGGCTACTTTTTATCCCGGAAAATTAAAGAGTTTCCGTGGGAATCAATAAACTGTAATCCACGCGGACGAAGTCGCCGGCATCATCTAGTTTATCTATAAAACAAAAATCGAGCCATACAAAGTCTACTCTTCGCATACTCTTCGCGAGATTTATACTGCAAAGAATTTAAAGCAAATATTATAAATTCTAAATTGGAGTCTTTATGATAATCTAATGTAAATTGTTGTAGATTCTATAGGTTCTTATAGGCTCTATAGGTTTTTATCATGGAGATAAGAACCTATATACTTACAATTTACATTATTATTAACGTTTAACGTAGTTTTTTTTGTAAATTTAATTAGTACCTACTTAATTGTTTTATGCTTATTTATCATTTCTTTATTTAATTTTTTTGTATTCCAATTATAATAGTAATGTCCTCCCGACCGAATTTCGGCCACGGCGGCCAATCTCCAGAGAGATTAGCCATCTGCACGAAGATATTATAGTGCACAATTGTGTGCGCATACACAGGTGCACTCTCTGTTCCTTTACTCTCATAGCCCGATGGGACGGAAAATCCGACACGACCGGAGAGAGATCAGGCGCAGGACCGACGCGTTACGTGCTCTCCGAGACACGGGGGTAAAACACAGCCAACTTCCTAACTCCGAGCTAGTAATGAGAATTTCTTGTCAGAAAACCCCAATACTTGTTATGGCCCGACCCGGGACTCGAACCCGGGACCTCGTCGGGCTCAGTCGAGCATGCTAACCACTTATAGACCAACGAGGCAGACAATTTTCGAGGCAGTCGAGGCAGTTTGTATTCCAATTATATATAATCAATGATTTAAACGAAACGACACGATTTAAAAAATCGACTGTGACAGACGGACGGAGAAAGTACCATAAGAACCATAAGGGTTCCATTTTTACCATTTTGGTACGGAACCCTAAAAAGGTAGGTAAGTAGGTAGTATGTATTTAGAAAGATAATAAATATACCTACCTACCTTCTGAAGATTGACACTACCTAAGTTATAATGACGACAAACAGGGGCTTCACATAACAATGGCTACGCTTAAGTGTCTACGAAATAGGTTTGAAATTCAGATGCAACTTTGATTGAGTTGCAGATTGGTTTGTGGCCGTGTGAATTTTATACGACTCAATTCTAAACCCGTTCTACTTTGACGAATGTTGAAACGTGGTTGAAACTATGGGGAGACTGAGTTATTTCCATCACTATGACATGCCATAAAATATAGTAGTATAATCTATCGTCCCGTTGATTGCTGTTAAACATTTTTAATAGCGATCAACGACGACAAAATTATTGCTAATATTTTTTTACAGGAACGCATAGTAAGTATAGCTTCGTCTTTGAAAGCTGATATCTATAAAATGTCCCATCCACATGCGTCAGTTTTTAGGCTGTTTACATAGGTACTGCACATACTTTAATACTGTACAAGAATCAGCTTTTCTAATTATCGTTCATTTTTGGTAACAATAAACCGTCTTTGAACGGCCATATTTAGCGAAAGGGCCATCCAAATGCAGGCAGACTGCAACTTTTGTGATCAGTGGAGAGCTCTACATCCACCTAAAACTGAATCAGCTTTTCTGGCGATGGTTACCAAAAGTGCAGTTATCTCCTATAATATAATAGTATACTATTACTAGCTGATGCCCGTGATTTCGAACGCGTGGTTTAATTTTTTTGGTTCCCGCGGAATCTCCTTAATTTTCCGGGATAAAAAGTAGCCTATATCACTCTCCGTCATCAACTATAGGTATCCATGACAAAAATCACATCGATCCGTTGCTCCGTTGCGGCGTGATTCAGGGAGAAACCAAAAAACCAACCAACAAACAAACACAATTGCGCATTTATAATATTAGTAAGTATGATTATTATATTAGTGCCAAGTGTACGAAATTTGCTAATGGATTTTTAGTTGATGGTGTGGATGATTTCTTTTCAAATGGACATTTACCTAATTTACAAAGGATAAACCTACTTGACTTATTTTGGCTCTAATTGAGCTAGTTTTCACTTTTCATGCCTAAAAGTTACTCATAGATAAGTTACCACGACTTTGTAAGCGTCGAAAAGGTTATTTGTTATTCATGTCGGAACCTTTTTTGATTTTCGGAAACAAAAGTACCTACTTACCTACCTACCCAATATCCGTCTCCAGAATGCAAGCCATTTTTGTGCCTGATCAGTTGGGTGGTTGAGGGATGAAAAATAACAAAAAGACAATATACCTACCACATCCATAATTTCAGTAGGTATAATGACATGTATAGCCTGAAATATTTATCAAAAGTAGGTTTTTAAATACCTACTAGGTAAGTAAACTTTTGACTTTTACTAATAGCCAAAACTCCGAAAATAGTCTTTCAAGTGCCAATCACTCAATTTTCAGCCACCGCGTCCATAACATATTCAGGTCTTCGTGCAAACAAATTGCATAGCCTACGAGTCGCTGGCGGCTACAACGACGATTTTCGTCAATCGCCCGAGACAAAGCGGAGGGTGAATACTAAAGGCTCCCGCAGCACTCGAGCGGGGTTTTCATCAGGCGAGACAGGTATGCCTCTTTCATACCTTGCTTTTGAGATCCCGCGAAAGATTAGGCACTAGTTCTTACGGTGTGGCCTTAGCGATGTGCCGCTGTTAGATCTAAATTCCCACGATGATCGAGATTTTATGTGAAATATACATTGTTATTCTATTTTAATACAAAAATATGTCATCATAATTGCATAATTCAAAGCGGACGGAAAATACTAAAAGTAGCTGGTATCACTCGAGCATGGTTTTCATCAGGGGAGACAGGGCATGCCTCTTTCATACCCTGCCTTTGAATGAAATACCGCGAATGACCTTACACTAGAAAGAAATAAGGATCGGTACTATAGTTCTTACGGTGTCTCGAGGATTGGCCGCTATTTGATCTAATTTCCCACGATGACTGATGTTTAATACAATCCAAGAATAATTCAGATAAGTAGGTACCTATCGAATGTTAAAGGCAAACAATAGCATCTATTATGCTTATAATTAACACTCGTTTAAATATAATATTTGTCGTACCAAAGAAATGGTATTTATGGTATGGTAACTTTGTGTTTTTATATTTGTATGATGAATAAACGTATGCGCTTTAGATAGTACTTACTATTTTTATAAAACAAGATTTTAAAAACAAAATAGTGATGATTTTCTTTGAGTTTTGTTTTATCCTTCCACTTTCTATTTTTGCAGCTTTTGCTTGGTTGAATCTCAAACAATCATACGAGTATTTCTCATCATTTTAGAACTTCCGAAGGTACAGCTTTGAAATTCGTTATCACAGTTCCTTTATCGATACATAATTGAGTATAATTTATCACGTGGCACATCCCTAGCTCGTTATTGCACGTCATCACTAGTGTAACTCGTGACGCCCCGCCACTCCAGTGCGATGATTCAGCATTCTTCAATACGAAAGCCTTTTGGGATTCCACTCTTTCATACTTGGCTACGTCAATTCTACTCCTTAGTGCTTACGCAGGTTAAGATAATGTGTGAAAACTATCCAGGTTCGTGTCAATTCACCGTTCTTCAATTTCTCACTAACTATTTAGTTAGGTATTCGTTATTCAACGACCTCTATTTATAGACGTACATTAATAATATTTTTCAATGTCTTCTACTGAAACTTTTTTTTTTACTATGTTGGACACGTCATAATACTTAATAATAAGGCATGACATAGGTAAAACGTAAGTTTAGATTAAAAAAAAATTTAAGTCGACATTCAATGTATTTCATCGCTTCCAATATTCAGCTCAGCTCTTTCTTAGATAGAAAATTGTTGTAGAAAATTAAATAAGTAGTAAAATATGCTTTTCGTACCACTTGCTCAAAAAAGTGACATTCTATGCCACAAAAAGCGAACATAACAATAGTCATTTTTAATCTGTTAAAAACAGGGAAAGAAAATTGTACTGAATTTCATTCATCCTCTAGGGGGAGAATGCGATTTAAATTTGGAATACTTACCGAAAATACTGAACTACATCTGTGTTTACACCGTTGAGTTTGTATATAAAGCATTATACATCTTTTTGAAAAAGGAATACGCATTTATTATTGCAGTTATGATTATTAAATAAAATGACGAAAACCGACGAAGCCGTATGAGCTCGATGCCTTTGCTTTTCCGAGAAAAAAATATTAGTCTAGGAATTTGACGACCTCCGTGGCGCAGTGTTGAGCGCCGTTGCCTTAACGTGCGGAGGTCCCGGGTTCGATCCCCGGCAGGGTTTGGAAATTTATAATTTCTGAATTTCCCTGGAATGGCCTGGTGGGAGGCTTCGGCCTTGGCTAGTTACCACCTTACCGGCAAAGACGTGCCGCTAAGCGATTTAGCGTTCCGGTACGATGCCGTGTAGAAACCGAATAGGGGTATGGGTTTAATATAACTGCCATGCCCCTAACAGGTTAGCCCGTTACCATCTTAGACTGCATCATCACTTACCATCAGGCGAGATCGCAGTCAAGGGCTAACTTGTAGTGGATAAAAAAAAAAAATTGCCGCGTTTTTGTTTTCTTCAAATACATAAACGTTAAGTTTATTTTAATTTATTTTTATAAATAAGTTAATGTTCTAAAAATACGTTACGATGTTAAATCAAAGCGACAGTGACAGTGAATTGTCGGATTCCATCAGTGCAAATGCTGCCGCAATTATTAATTTTTTCGCAAATGGTACGAAAAGTAGAGTATTTTCCTCGGTGATAAAGCTGTCTTAGTCTTGGGTGAACTTAAATCCCTCGCTACACTCAGGACTCGTCTTAAATCCCTCGCTTCGCTCGTGATTTAAGTTTTTAACACCCTCGCTACGCTCGGGAGTAAACCTCGAGTCCTTCGTTACGCTCGCGATTTAAATCGTCACCCGCGACAGAAGACACTGCTTTATCCCCTTGGTTAATAATCTACTATATGAGCTTTATTAATAAGTATTATTATTGCTCTTAAAATATTATTGGTATAGTTAATATTATTTAACATTCAAAGTGTTTTAATGGTATAAGTTATATTATAGGTAATGTTATCCATACTTTACCGAGTCCAAATATTATATTTTTTATATATTATACCTATTACCTACTGCTATAAATTACGTGATATTCTCATAGAAATATTTAATACTATCATAATATAAACTCATGCTTGTGTAAGCGAATGTAATAAACTTGGCCAGTGTTAAATACTTACAGTAAACTTTGTTAAATTATGAAAGTTCCCCTACGGGTCCGTAGTTCAAGTTTTATTCGGACAGTTTAATACCTTTCAACGCTATAGCGTTTCTGTATGAGTTCTAAAAATTAGCCTAATTTTGTGTAATTTTAAATATTGCCTTATTTTTTTAAATGTGTAGGTGGATACTAATAGGTTATGGTACAAAATCCTACCAATATGCCAATAAAATGTGCTACCTATGTATGACCCATGTGCGTAGCCTACAGATGTGAAAATGAAATCCCTTTCAGAAAATGTAAGTACCTAATTGTATGGAATAAATATTACGATAAACTCATCATGCAATACGATATCATGCAATTATAAGGCTAGAAAATTTTAAGTTTTAAACGTTAAACGAATCTACCTTATTTTTCTGTTCTGCGACAACTCTCCTCCATGCGTTCTCTATAATATATTATAGATAACATACATTAACGTAAATTACGTGTAACCAGAAGGCGGAAATAAATCATTTCCAATAGTTACGTTACTCAGCTAAGCGATAAGGTAGGTTCTGTAGAAAGAAAAATGTATTACATAGGTATTATATAAGTATAACCTTGGCACGGTGCTTCTTTACGAATGCTGTAGGTGTAGTAAACTGCGTTCAATATAGGTAACTATATTGCGACGCAGAATGAAAATGTAAAAAGGGCGTAAAAGTTCTTACGATTATTTCCACTGTCAAAGGTTTACGTTTATTAAAATTCTCGTAGCTGTATCTACTGTTTATGAAGTAACATAGTACTTATGTGAATTTCACCCTTTTTTAGGGTTCCGTAGTAAAACAAGAAATAACTTTTTGGCGACTGTTTGTGTCACAACCCTTTAAAATCAGGACATGGGACTTAGTGGCACAATATTGAGAGTTCCTTTTTACAATTTGTGCACGGAAACCTAACAAGCTGTGCTGAAACTAGCTCATTCATTATCATTAAACGAGGCTCCTCTCAGAATGAGCAGGGTTTAGCCATAGCCTACCACGCTGACCAAGTGCGGATTGGCAGACATCACACACCTCGGAGAATATTATGAAGAACTTTCGGGCATGCAGGTTTCCTCACGATGTTAACCTTCACCGAGCTACTAAGTATATCAAGTGATCCATACTAATATTATAAATGCGAAAGTGTGTCTGTCTGTCTGTCTGTCTGTCTGTCTGTCTGTCTGTCTGTCTGTCTGTCTGTCTGCTACGCTTTCCCGGCTCATCTTTTCAACCGATTTTGCTGAAATTTGGTACAGGGGTAGATTGTATCCCGAGGAAGGACATAGGCTACTTTTTATCCCGGAAAATTAAAGAGTTCCCGCGGGAATCAAAAAAACTTAATCCACGCGGACGAAGTCGCGGGAATCATCTAGTCTAGTATTTAATAACTTTAAACAATATACCTATTGTTAGAGTTACCTAACTCTAAAAAGTTTGAAGTGCATGCCAGGAAATCGAAACACCGACCACCAGCCTCCCGATTGTGTAAGGAAATCGTAATCGTAATCGTTTGTCAAACCGCAAACGGATAATTCGACCTGCTTAAGCAGTTCATAATATATTCCTGCACGTCAAAAAGCATGTATGAACTCCATAAACAGGTCGAGTAATATGTTTTAAGCTGTCAAATGATTACGATTTGCTTAGACAAAAGGGCCTTTTAATTCCATCCATGGCAGCCCAGTCATAAGCGGCTAAAAATATCGGCTCTCATATAAAATTCTGATTGTTTCTAAGTCCGACTCAGGCAATTATTTTGTCAGAGTGAACAGCGAATAAAAAATCGAGCAAATGATTGATGTGAACTAAGTGCTCTAATTACGGGCAGACGTCGCGTGCGATAGAATAATTGTGCGTTACTTTTAATGGTGCTCGCCATTTTTCATTTGTTGAGGCCGTGATTGATGTTGCAACTTATTAAGATTTTTTATGACGGCTTTAGTATGAGCTGGGTTATATTGAGGGTTTTAAAGCTCGGAGTCGACTACAGCTAAATCGCGTCGAATCTAATCGAGTCGCATTTGCTCCACATTCAAAAACTCGGCGCGCGCTAATCGACTCGTTTTTATATTAAATACTAGCAGATGCCCGTGTCTTCGTCCGTGTGAAATAAGTTTTTTAAATTCCCACGGAAACTCCCTTTTCGGGTTAATATATAGCCAATGACACTCACAAATAATGTAGCTTTCTATTGGTACCAGAATTTTCAAAATCGGTTCAGTATATTATCCAGATATTACCCCCTACAACCTCTCACAAACTTTACCTCTTTATAATATCAGTATAGATTTAGTACAATTCGATTCGACTGAGCTAAGTGAGCGTAGTGGACGCCAGCCTTAAATGTAAGGGCCTTTACAAAAACCTTTACCTTTAAAGAAACGATTTCACACGCGTTTTACAAAGGCAATTTGGTCAAAGGACACAAGACATTGTACTAACAACAAAAATCGGTCTAACGAGAATTTAATAAGGATAGTTTTTTTCTCAAAAAACTAGTGACTATAATAAAACGGTCCGGGACTTCTCCCGTCAGAATACAAAGATGATTGCTACGCTATGGTGATTTGCTACGCGGCTACAGGATCAAGCCCTAAGCATGAAGTAACTATTATTTCATCTGTGCCTTAGCTAAGAAAATTACTAAATTCGAAATTGTACCTTTTATTACCCACATGCTTACGACCGACGTAAAGTAGGTATTTATTTAAAAAAATCAAATCAATATAAAATCCCTTACGGACTCTCTTATTTCCGCCTTAAAGTTAAGTTAAATGAAGTTAAATATATCCGACTTCAAGATTAAATCTCTGTCATAGACCTGAGTTCTTTTACAGTTCCAAGATCTCTGTGCTGTGTCAAATTTTATCAAGCTCGTTTCAGTGGTTGAGCCATGAAAAAGTAACAAACAACAATAAATTTTAAATTCAGTTCGAAAATTGCAATTTCTTGAACCAGCGTGAAGAGTCGAATCTTGGGATTCGCTTTTGACTGCTAGGTTCACTTCCTATTGCCGCTAAGCGACTGTATTTATTTATTTGAAAAATTCTCGAAGTCTGAAAACACTTTAATAAAAAATTATACTTATAGAGACTATTCGAACAGGATTTTCTGCATAAGAACTTTTGAAACCTTCTCAACAATATATCAGTAAATAACACAATAGCATAGACGGAAAGCACAGTTAACCTAACTGTCCGCAATTTGGACTCCCATGAAATAGGATAAATCAGTCCTGCACATTTCTAATTTTGCACAAGACAAACGATACTCTATTATTGAGTAGTATACGGTTCACTGTCGAAGTAGTAGTGCATTAACTTTGTGACGTTATGGATGTAACCTGTGTCAGCTACTTCGAATTACACACATTCCAATTCATACCACAATATTACGATTTAAAGTTGAAATTGTCGTGCAGCAATTGTAACACATTACGTACTTGTCTAAATGTCTATTGCGGGTACATGGTAGAGTTAATGGAGCAAGTGTTATTGAAGCCAGATATTACACCAAAATTCTGTACAGGTTACAAAAGCTCAGTACAAACGCTGCGGTTGTGATCGTATTATGAGTTAATGCGCTCACTGAAATACATTTATTTTGAACAATCCAATTCGGGTCGACACGATAACCCTTTAAATGGGATTATATGCAACTTGTGCAGACACTTTAGCTGCATCCCACATTCAAGCGACCTCCTCTACGGCGGGTGCAGCGGCCATGAGCGCCGAACAGGCCAAGAGGCGCAAATATGAAAACCTCGATTCGAGCTTCATATTCGTGCCTTTTGGTGTGGAGACCTTGGGGCCGTGGGGCCCGGGGGCTCGAGCTCTTTTTGAGGAAATTTCTAAAAGGGTTATCGAGTCAACCGGGGACCCGAGAGCTGGCAGCTACCTTGGTCTAAGAATTAGTTTGGCCATCCAAAGAGGTAATGCTGCCAGCATCTTGGGTACAATGCCTCGCTGCGGTGGTCTCGATGAGGTTTTACCTAGATTTAATTTAATTTATTTTAGTTTTAATTTAATGGTGATTGTAATGTTAGTTTTAATTTAGATTTCATTTATAGTTTTTTATGTACTTGTAATGTGTTATTCAAAATAAAATAAATATATATACATATATACCGTAAAAAATAAATAAAACAATGAAGACGTCTAAATTTTAAATATTATGATATTTCGATTATGGCGATCACCGAGTAGTAACTGTATGGTCTGTGATGGCGATGGTAGCCACGTTTGAAACAGTACAATTCATGCAAAAAAATCAACACAATTACTTTATCATTTGAAATAACTACGCTTACTTTAATATTTTTCATTAATATTTTCTTGTTCGTGTTCAACAAAAAATGCATGAAAATGAAAAACGGGGCACGTCGGTTCTAATTAATCTCCTTTTCATATTGCACCACAAATTGTATACTGTGGCGTTTAATTTAAGAGGGCGCTGTCTGTGAAATAATATTAAAAGAGGTTGCTTTGTGAGCCGCTAACAAATTGGCGAAAACACTGTATTGCTGGCCTTCAGTTTGTAACTTTGTATAGTCTAAAATTATGGTTTTGTTTTAACAGCAGTTTATTTTCTTCCCCAAGAGTTTAAACTTCTTTTTCAAGCAAATTCTAGGTGGTAGAAGAGTAGCTTTATCTACTAGGTACGCTTTATTGTAACTCTGTTTTAGTAGGCAGTGGTCAGATTTAGAACAATATTGTTCAGTATTACCACAGAATAGGTACCTAATAGTACGGTATTACGTACAGGAATTAGTACTCGTATTTTAAAAAGTGACCCTGTGGTAGACAAATCATAATAGATTAAAATTTATTGTGATTCTCCTCATTTTTTTGAAGCCATAGTTAAAAACACACTGAAAGCCCAATAATATCTTGGAAATTTCTGGCACATTTCATACAACAACCACAGCCTAAGGAGATACGTTCTTTTCTACCAGTAACAATAATAGCTATTCTACCACAAAATTAGTACGCAGCTTAGAGGCTGTGCAGCCCGGTTTGCAATAGGTATGTGTGGGCATCGGTCCACTGTAAGTATAATACTAAAGCTGTGTTACTTCATAATATACCTACAACAGTAGCTCATCAAGCTAAATACCACAATACTAGAGACAAATTACAGAAGAGTGTCTCGAGTGCAAGTGAAATATTTGAAAGGAGAGCAAGTTGCCGTGAAGCTCTTTGTTAATTATCAAATCGCAGGCCAACAACTTTGCTTTGTGCTACAAGAGAATGTATCCGATTATACATTCAACAGTCTTGACATGTATGGAGAGTTCAAATGCCGTGCTAAATTCAAAGCCAATTTAATTTATTAATTACAGTCTATTTTACAGTCTTCGATCATACTGTCATCTGGGCTTGAATTGTTGCAGGCGATAATAATTATATAAAAAGATCTTTATAGATTAAATTAGTACACGGCACGGGTCAGTAAGGGTAGTAAGGGCTTTTCATTGACCCAGGATTACTTTGGTCAAATTGATGTAAATCCAATTGAAATAATCGCTGACTTGCAACTTCATTCTCTTTAAACCGATCACTTGTTAACGGATTAGTGATGGTTGAATTTAAAATTATAATGATCCGTTAATCTTAATTAGTATCCTTTTAAAACTTAGGGATCACGGTTTCAAGTTATACCAATTACCAATGATTGTAGGCACCACTATGATTGCAGAATTAAAATACCTAAAATGAAGAATTGAATATCACGTGGTTTTTAATCTATATATATAAAATTCAAAGTCCTGACTGACTGACTGACTGACTGACTTATATATCAACGCACAGCCTAAACCGCTGGGGTTAGAATCTTGAAATTTTGACAGTAGGTTCCTTTTGTGACGTAGGCGCACACTAAGGAAGGATTTTTCAAAATTCCACCCCTAAGGGGGTGAAATAGAGGGTTAAAGTTTGTATGAAAGTCCGTCATTTCTCAAGTTATATCCATGAAACTTGGTATTTTGGCTTAAAGTAAAAAATAAAGAAGTACGTGCGTCACAGTTTTTCAAAATTCTACCCCCAAAGGGGTAAAATAGGGGTTGAAAGTTTGTACGAAAGTCATTCATTTCTCAAGTTATAGCCATGAAACTTAACATTTGGGCTTTCAGTTAGAAATGAAGAAGTATGTATTTCACCATTTTTGAAAATTCTACACCCAAAGGGGTGGAATAGTGGATGAAAGTTTGTAAAAAATTCCTTCATTTCTCAAAACATTTTTCAAGTTATATCAACGAACCTTGGTATTTTGGCTTTCAGTAAAAAATAAAGAAGTACGTGTGTCACAATTTTTCAAAATTCCACCCCCAATGGGGTAAAATAGGGGTAGAAAGTTTGTATGAGTCCTTTATTTCTCAAGTTATAGCCGTGAAACTCAGCATTTGGGCTAGCGTACGTGATTCAACATTTTTGAAAATTCCCGAAGGGGTGAAATAGGGGTTGAAAGTTTGTATGAGTCCTTTATTTCTCAAGTTATAGCCGCGAAACTTAGCATTTGGGCTAGCGTACGTGTTTCAACATTTTTGAAAATTCCCAAAGGGGTGAAATAGGGGATGAAAGTTTGTATGAACGTTTTTCAAATTATATCAACGAAACTTGGTATTTTGGCTTTCGTTAAAAAATAAAGAAGATCATGTGTCACAGTTTTTCAAAATTCTACCCCGAAAGGATTCAAATAAGGGTCGAAAGTTTTTATGAAAGTTCTTCATTTTTCAAGTTATAGCCGTGAAACCTAGCGCTTGATTTTCCAGTTAAATATGAAGAAGTATGTAATTCACCATTTTTAAAAATTCGATCCCCAAAGGGGTGAATTAAGGGATGAAAGTTTGTATGAAAGTCCCGCATTTCTCACGATATTTTTCAAGTTATATATAACGAAACTTTGTATTTTGGCTTTCCGTAATACGTGTCCCAGTTTTTCAAAATTTCACCCCCGAAGGAGTAAAATAGGGGTTGAAACTTTGCATGAATAAATGATTATGATTATGATTATGATTATGATTATGATTATGAAAGTCATTCATTTTTCAAGTAAAAGCCATGAAAGGTTAAATATGAACAAGTACCTACGTGTTTCACACGAACGTGGTAAATGAATGCTGGAATGAATTGGCTGCATGTATGAGAAGGGTAGCGAAGGATGTATTTGGAGTGACAAAGAATAAAAGAAAGATAGATAAAGACACGTGGTGGTGGAGTGAGGATGTACAAAAAGTTCTGAAAGAAAAGAAGGATGCTTTTAAAGATTGGAAAAGTGTGAGTGATAGTGACACCATGATAAAACAGAATAAAAGGGAAGTATATGTGAAGAGTAAAAGGAAAGCTAAGAAAGTGGTTGCTATTGCAAGGGGAAATACCCAAGACAAGTTGTATGAGTCCCTGGAAAGCCCCCAAGGACAAAAAGATTTGTACCGTCTAGCGAAAACGAGAGAAAAGAGTGCAAGGGATATCGTACATATTAAATGCATAAAAGGTGATGATGGGAAGGTTTTAATGAATGACCATGAAATAAAAGTACGTTGGAATGAATATTTTAGAAGGTTGATGAATGAAGAAAATGACTGGAACAGAGAGCTAGACGATGTACCATCCAACTTGGGTGTGGTGAAAGAGGTGAGTGTAGATGAAGTTAGAATGGCAGTACAGAGTATGAAAAATGGTAGAGCGACAGGGCCAGATAGTATACCAGTTGAAGTATGGAAGTTTATAAAAGCGGATGGATGGAGTTGGCTGACTTTGTTTTTCAATAAGTTATTACTGGAGGAGGCGATCCCAGAAGAGTGGTGCAACAGTACGCTGGTGCCCATTTACAAAAACAAGGGTGATGTACAGGACTGTTATAACTATCGAGGAATAAAGCTCATGTCACATAGCATGAAAATTTGGGAAAAAGTGATAGAAAGAAGAATGAGAGAGGAGAGTGAGATCACAGAAAATCAATTTGGGTTTATGCCGGGACGAGGAACGACAGATGTCATATTTGCGCTTCGACAACTGTGCGAGAAATACAGGAGAGCACATAGAAACTTGCATATGGTGTTTGTCGATCTTGAGAAGGCATACGACAGAGTTCCCCGAGAAGTTTTGTGGTGGGCTATGAGAGTGAAAAGAATACCTGAGAAGTATGTAAGGCTTGTGAAAGCGATGTACGCAGAAGCAAGCACAAGGGTCCGGTCAGAAGCTGGCGTGACAGACAGGTTCAATGTGGAAGTGGGCTTGCACCAGGGATCGGCTTTAAGTCCGTATCTGTTTCTCCTGGTAATGGATGCTCTAACATCAGACATACAGGAGCAAGCACCCTGGTGCATGATGTTCGCTGACGATATTGTACTTGTCGGGGAAGAGGCGTCTGAGGTCCAGAGCAGACTGGGAAAATGGCAAGAAAGATTGGAGAGTGTTGGCCTGAGGATCAGCCGAACGAAGACAGAACATCTGTTCTGTGACTTCGGTGGCCCCTCCCGTTTCCATGAAATTGCCTTAGATGGTGTATCCCTACCGGTCTGTTCCGATTTCCGGTACCTCGGTTCGCTCTTTCAAAACGACGGCAATATTGACCGAGACGTGAACAAAAGAATGAATACGGGATGGATGAAATGGCGACAGGTCTCGGGTGTAATATGTGACCCACGAATGCCCCTTAAACTTAAAGGGAAAATCTATAAGACAGTCGTTAGACCTGTCGCATTGTATACGCAAGAAATACGTATTTCACAGTTTTTGAAAATTCTACCTCTGAAGGGGTAAAATAGGGGTTGAAAATTTGTATGAAAGTCCTTCATTTTTCAAGTTATAGCCATGAAACTTGGTATTTGGGCTTCAGGTTTAAAATTATGAAATACGGATTTTACAGTTTTAAAAATTTCTATCCCCAAGGACGTCAAATAGAGAATTTGTCTTTCAATCACGCCACAACAGAGCAACGGATCGACGCGACGCGATTTTTTGCATGGGTATAGTTGAGTAGGCTGGAGAGTGATGTAGGCTTCTTTTTTATCCCGGAAAACTAAGGAGTGCCTGTGGGAATTAAAAAACTTATGCCACGCGAACGAAGTCGCGGGCGTCCGCTAGTTAAATATAAAAGACATAATCTTTATTGAAAACATTACAATCAAACTTAAAGCTAGCTAGCCTATCCTAATTATTATAAAAATCATGGCATGCATCATCATCATGGAATGCAGCCAGCAGTCCACGCGGGCATGATTTTTATATTTTTATTTTTATAGGACCTACTCGTACCTGATTAAGACCGATCCTTCGCGCCAAAATATTGACAAACCTTGATAGGACAATAATTTAACCGCGGTACAATGTTTCGCAAGAAGTTTTTCGCACTAAGACCCCATGCAAACGGAACAAATATGTTGTTCATCTTGTGGCCACGTTTGTTTTACAAACTCAACTTCAAAAACTAAGCTCAAGCAAAGTCAGACATTTAGGTACACATACATTACACACACACATACACTTTTCACATACACACATTTTTCAGCGACTGTGCACCATTTTGCTCCAATATAGAAGCTTAAATAAATGAACATGTATCAAGCAGAATTTTTGAAAAAACCCAGTACAGTGAACCTTCATTGTGAAACATTTTGAGTTAAGTAGTTTGTTTACGACATTAGCATGTTTAAAATATGCTAGTCTGACCCAAAAAAATATATTTCGACATGCAATTCACAGGCTATTTAATAAATAATCATAAAAATGGGGCTCGTGACGAATTCCTATTATTTTAAATAAAGCTTATGTTGGACTAACGTTTTACTAAAAAAGTATTAAAGTATAATTCATTCCCATTTAAGAACAAACTGGCTAAGTATGCCATGGTGAGAAATGTTTGTGTCCATTATCCATCTCTTGTGTTTTGGTTCGTAATAAATAAAATCGCATAAAGCCGGTAAATTTCTGGGTGTAATAGTAGTTTGTGGTATAAGGGCGGTAAGTAGGTTTTTACATACGAGTTGACTAATGTCAGCCCGATGACGCCAGTCGAGGGCTGACCATCGTCACGAGTATGTAGAAACCTTAACGCCCGTGTATCACACAATATTTTTCAATACATTTGTGAGAAAACTTGAAATCAAAAGTCGAGTAGGTAGGAACTAGGTACCTACTCACTAGAAAATGGCTTCTCACGCCCATACTTAGTCGAGATTTTCGGCGGCTATTACAAGCGAGACTTTTTTCTCACCGCTAAAATACCTTATTGTTTATTTTATTTTATTATTACACATCACTTATACCACTCATATTATTATTTAATAATTTATAAGAAAAACTCAATCAATGAAACCTTTAAAAATAGCGCGCACAGATTCAAGATTTTAGTAGTACCTATCTATAGCCACTCTATAGCGCGTTGTTGTAATTGCGTTTTTTTTAATTGGCTTCATGGCTCTAGGTTCTAGCTCTTAACTATCAGCCTGGACTATTCAGCCTTTACTTTTTTGATTTATAAAACTTGAAACAACTTTAATTAACTAAATTCAATTCAATTTTTAATTTCATGAATTAATTTCATCAATCCACATCTAAATGTTATTATTTTTTAAGTTTTCTACATACAAAGTCAATATCATTATGAACCTTCTTTCAAGAAAACTTTTTATTTAGAAGTAAAGTGGCCTTACAAAAATTAAAAAAAAACTGCAAAAAAATAGCACGAGGGCAGTAAATTCTGCAAAAAAAAAAGCACGAGGGCAGTAAATTTAACTTACAAGCCCTGTTTACTGCCTCTGTAAATGCATTTTGCGAGCAAGTGTAGTTATTGAAAACTTTGTTTAAACGGCGTACTCCGAACAAATGGAGGGCACTTCACATTTGAGCTCGATTAGTCGATGGTCGATGTTCGATAGAGCGGTTTACGATCTTGTTACTCGTGTACATGGTATCCGATATTAGATTAAATTTTATCCTTTAGGTGCTATTGTTTTACCGCTTTGTTAGAGTTTGGCTTTCAATTCCATTGATCTACTAATGAAGTGTAAGAATAGTTTTAGTGCTTTAAGAACTAGTATTTTCTTGATAGACAACTTCAGCAACAACTTACAACTTCTTCAAATTCTTCAAACTGCTCCATAATCCATTAGTACTAATTAGAGATGAAAAAGATATCCGGTAACAATCCGGAACCCGGCTTATCTGGCGTAAATTTATTATCTGGCCGGATACAGGATAGTATCCGGTATTTTTTCGATTTTGTCTTAAATTGCACTCAAATCACGCTCTTTACTCAGCAAGTAAACAAATAAATTAATAGTAAGTAAATTTTCGCTATACAACTAATCGCTCATGCCATCGGCCACGATCACTCACGATGACACCCGAAACCGCCCGAATTGATCCGATCGCTTTCGCTGTACCTGCGCTAAACTTGTCACAACCTGCCATCCATTCGGCCATCCGGCTTCGTAGCTAGCCGGATATCTGGAATCCGGTATCCGGCCAAACAACTATCCGTTTCATCTCTAATACTATTATAGACGCTAGGCGAAAGCAGCGTAACTGTGTAGCGTAGAACAGCCGATTACAATAATTATTGTACTACGCCCTCTACGCCACTATGCATAGCGGATTGGCTACGTAGTACGTAGCTTCAGCGTGTCGTCAGCATAATAATGTGAACGCAAAATTTAAAGTCTTACTTAGTACCTGTACACTACGTCAATTATTGTAAACGCTTTCTTAAGTTTGTAATCTTCTCAGCAATAATTAATTGCATTTAATAATATCGACATAATTTTTTTTTCATCCCACCATCTCGGAAAGAGTATTTTTATTCTTCGATATCTGATGGTAAAAGCCGTTATTATCCTCTTGAGGATAAAGTAAATTAAATTTAGAACATCGTGTGCACGTTAGTAAATATCACTCGTCTATGTAGTTTGTGAATTCAAAACATAAATAAAACCTATTTACTTGTACCTCTATGGTGCCGAATTTCCATACAATCGTTTTTAATTTGTTAAAAACTCACACTCGTAACCTTCTTGGTGTACTTTTTTAATTTGCTTTGCGCGCACCATTTTCTTTCACGTCATATTGTTTAAAATTAAAACCGATTAAAAACAAGAAAATTGAAAATAAGTGAAAAACCTAAAATGAGTGATTCTAGTGACGAAGAAATTAACAGAATTGAATTTAATCTTGTGATTTTTTTTGCATTTAGTCATTTCCTCGCTGAGGTGGGATGAAAAGTTACGTGTTGCACTCGAGTGAAAAGATTTTTCACCTCGTGCTCTTTTGATTCCCTCGCTGACGCTCAGGATTCTAATTTTAGAATCCTTCGCTTGCTGGTCATCAAAATTGAGCACGCGGTTAAAAAACAACTTTTCACTCTTGTATAACAAATAACTATTAACGCTTGCTGGTGCATTAACAGTATATATACGAGTATAACTGGATGATAAAAAAGGGCATGAACGTGAAGGTGTGGGAAGTGGTATTGTTTCAAAGCCCTCGATTGTCTTGGAGCCTGAAGCCTTAGAAACACTGTATCCTGTATCACAAAGAAAAAATGCGGAGAAACCTGTTATCGAAAGAAAACAAACTTTCAACTCCAACTTTAAAAACAGACTAACAAAGCGCAAGTAACTGTTCAAAGAGTTTTAAGTGTATATTTAGAACTAGATGATGCCCGCGACTTCGTCTGCGTGGATTAAGTTTTTTTTAATTAACGCGGGAACTCCTTATGTTCCGGGGTAAAAAGTAGCCATCTCATACCCCGGAATACAACCTGTATCAAATTTCATCAAAATCGGTTGAACAGATAGGCCGTGAAAGTGTAGCAGACAGAAAGACACACTTTCGCATTTTTAATATTAGTATTGGATATTATTAAAATTTTATTCAAAAGTTTAGTTTTATTTTAGAGTACTTACTTATTTTCTAGTTAGTTTTATAGGTATGTTGTAGGTACAAAGTATTTAGATTTTAGTTCAATGGTTATTCGATAATCCCAGAAGTTGTTCACGGTACAACTGATGACCCATAGTGAAGAATAGTATTCCATTCGGAAATACTACGAAGTTTCGGACTAAGCAATTTGTCATTCGAATTCTATAGTTGCAAGAGTATGCAAGAAAAGGAACCCCATCCGTGTAATAGGTACTTAAATTCTACATCAATGGTGTAGATAATAAGAGTTTATTATAAAATCTTTATTACCTACACAATTTATGTGGAATCCTTTTCATCTTTAGTAATTTTTACACACTTGATAGGGACTATGGGTATTTATCCCGAGTTCTTCGAACAGTATTTCAAAGTAATATGAAGTATTGTATGGAGAAAACGTTAAGCGTCCTTAATATTAAACTAGCAATTCTTATAAATTTCCCGAACAGATATCCCGTTTATGGCGCACTAGCCGATGAGAATCAATAAAATATCGTGGGTTTATGTCTTAGTTTATGAGTCTATGTGTTATAAAAATAAGTTACGTGGGAAAGTGCACTGGTACTGGATAACAATTGTTCGACGGCTCTGCCTTGTTTGTTTTACGTTTACTGTGCTAGGTAGCTCTTTTATAGATGGAAAATTCTCCTGCAGCCTGCAGGTATCGTAAATAGTCGTTACGCTTTTCTCTTATAGACAGAGCGGCAGCTCTATTCTCTAACTCTGTGGATATCAAAAATTAAAGCCACTTATATATATTTTTCGTACCACTTGCTCAAAAAAGTGACATTCTATGCCACAAAAAGCGAACATAACAATAGTCATTTTTAATCTGTTAAAAACAGGGAAAGAAAATTGTACTGAATTTCATTCACCTCTAGGGGGAGAATGTGATTTAAATTTGGAATACATCTGTGTTTACACCATTGAGTTTGTATATAAAGCATTATACATCTTTTTGAAAAAGGAATACGCATTTATTATGCAGTTATGATTATTAAATAAAATGACGAAAACCGACGAGGCCGTATGAGCTTGATGCCTTTGCTTTTCCGACAAAAAAATATTAGTCTAGGAATTTGCCGCGTTTTTGTTTTCTTCAAATACATAAACGTTAATGTAACTCTCTCTATCAATAATTGGACCAATGTTTCGAATGTTTACTTTTACTTTTAATTGTCATTATTTTTAACTAGCTGATGCCCGCGACTTCGTCCGCGTGGATTAAGGTTTTTCGGTTCCCGCGGGGAATCTTTAATTTTCCGGGATAAAAAGTAGCCTATGTGCTATTCCAGACTATAATTTATCTCTGTGCCAAATTTCATCCAGATCCGTTCAGCCGTTGGAGCGTGATTGAGTAACAAACATCCATACATCCATACATCCATCCAAACTTTCGCATTTATAATATTTATATTTGATAAATGCTTATCTCAGTTCAAGTTCAAAATTTCAAAAAAAAGGAGTTCAAAATTAATTTCCCGTATAACTTTGTCGCAGCTTCCACCTGTCATATTCGATGGAACTCTTATCCCTTACAGTGACAAAGTGAAAAATTTGGGCATTATCTTTGATCAAACATTATCTTGGATGCCACAAATGAGTGAGCTAAGTAGAAAGATGTTTGGTGCAATTGGTTCTCTACGTAGATTGCGTAATGTCCTTCCCTTTCCTACTAAAGTTGCGCTGGCTCAGTCTCTTCTTCTACCGATCCTTGACTATGCGGACACTTGTTATCTTGACCTCACTGAGGAGCAACTAAATAAACTTGAGCGGCTTCAAAATTACTGCATAAGGTTCATATTTGGCTTGCGAAAGTATGACCACGTTTCCGAGTTCCGCCGTAAGCTCAAGTGGCTCCCGATTCGCCTTCGCAGGAATACTCACATTCTTCACCTTCTTTACTGCATTCTGTTCAATCCCATCACACCTCACTACTTTAAAGATCGATTTAAGTATATATGTCATTCTCACTCGTCTTCCCTCCGTTCTCAAAATAATCTTTTATTAAGTACTCCTAGACACTCAACTTCCTTCTATCAAAATTCTTTTACGGTAACTGCTATACGGCTTTGGAACGTTCTCCCCTTGGATATTAAGCTATCTCAATCTCTTCCTATCTTCAAAACTAAATTAAAACAACATTATCTATCATTATAATCTATTTATTCATCTGTCGTCTATTACCTATTACTTTTATACTGTGTATTTATTCTATATATTTTTACATTGTACTTACCTGTGTTTTTATGTATATAATATTTACTTATTATTATGTCTCAGTACACCCCTCCCGCTTTCTTTTAAGTTTCCTCTGCCCTAAGGTTGCCTGGAAGAGATCGCTATATAAGCGATAAGGCCGCCTGTTGTGCCGTATCCATTTGTGTTTGTTTTTTTGTCTTTTTATTTCTTTGTGTACAATAAAGTATATTTTACTTTACTTTTACTCATATTATGTGTTAATTTTTTCGCAAATGGTACGAAAAGTAGAGTATTTTCCTCGGTGATAAAGCTGTCTTAGTCTTGGGTGAACTTAAATCCCTCGCTACACTCAGGACTCGTCTTAAATCCCTCGCTTCGCTCGTGATTTAAGTTTTTAACACCCTCGCTACGCTCGGGAGTAAACCTCGAGTCCTTCGTTACGCTCGCGATTTAAATCGTCACCCGCGACAGAAGACACTGCTTTATCCCCTTGGTTAATAATCTACTATTTATCCATTGAAGGTTTGCTATGAAATATTATTTTTATTTTTTCATAGAAACCTTCAATGGATAAAAAATAAAATAAGTCAGTGGCTTTCATTAATTTTTGATAGCCACTAAGTTAGTGAATAGGGGGGCTGAACTACATTTATCAGCCCCCCGATTGTGTAAGGAAATCGTAATAGTAATAGTTTGTCAAACCTATAATTCAACCTATTTATGGAGTTCATAGATGCCTGCACGTCATAAAGTATATATGAACTCCTTAAATAGTTCGAGTAATACGTTTCAAGCTGTCAAATGATTACGATTTGCATAAACCGCTTAAACCACAGAGTTATAAAAACAATTGGGCCTCTGGTGGTTAGTCGACATAGGCCCTATTCGTAAGATGACTTACTCCTATAAAGAAAGTCCTGCTCGCTGAATGAAAGGCCTATTTGCCATGACTTATTCTTAAAAAGACCTACCTGCTTTTAGAAGTCTCATATCAAATTTACAATACTTATATCAAATGTTATTCAGGGACTTTTCCACTTAACCCTGTAGGGTATTTTAATCAGACTCCAAAACAATGGGTCCGTGGTGGATCTGAATCGTTTTTTGTTTATTACAGGCTACCATAATATAAGACTGCATGATCTATTCTCCAGGTGAAATCGCAGTTATGGGTCAACTAGTACTTAGTGGAATAAAAACAATCCTAATTTTATAATTTTTATTACAGTGTTTCACACACGAGGAAAGTTTCTAAACTTACTTAAATATACATATCAAAAATTTCGGAACCGGCAGGATTTGAACCTGCGTCTCTCTGGGAATCGCGCCCTGAGCGCCTTGACCTCTCGGCCACGGTTCACTTACCTGCCAGTGACGAAACTTGAGATATGCATCTTTAATCCAGTCTTTTTTTTTTTTTAGTAGTTTCGATACTTTAATATATCGCTACTGGATGGCATAAACAGTCGCGTAAAAAGACTGGATTAAAGATGCATATCACAAGTTTCGTCACTGGCAGGTAAGTGAACCGTGGCCGAGAGGTCAAGGCGCTCAGGGCGCGATTCCCAGAGAGACGCAGGTTCAAATCCTGCCGGTTCCGAAATTTTTGATATGTATATTTAAGTAAGTTTAGAAACTTTCCTCGTGTGTGAAACACTGTAATAAAAATTATAAAATTAGTAAAACGCAAAATGTGTCATTCCTAGTTCAAAGAGTTCCATCGAATATGGGCCTTTGAAAGTAGTTTCGATACTTTAATATATCGCTACTGGATGGCATAATTAACAGTCGCGTAAAAAGACTGGATTAAAGATGCATATCTCAAGTTTCGTCACTGGCAGGTAAGTGAACCGTGGCCGAGAGGTCAAGGCGCTCAGGGCGCGATTCCCAGAGAGACGCAGGTTCAAATCCTGCCGGTTCCGAAATTTTTGATATGTATATTTAAGTAAGTTTAAAAACAATCCTATTCATTAAAAAATCTTAAAAAGCTCGCACTGCAGCAGGACCACTGGTGGGCTTCAGATGTTAATGGGCGGTAACCACTTAACATCAGGTGCCATGCCTGCTTGTTTTAGCGCTATTTGAAATACCTTTTTCAAAACCTATTAAAAAAACTATAAGGGGCATACACTGAGCTCATATCCCTAATTGGGCTCTACACTCAGCTTTGCATTGGAATACTAAATCGCTTGGTGGTACAGCTTTACCGGTAATGGCGTAGGTATATGTATCGACGAAGCACATATCAGACAGCTTATCGAAGGCTCTCTACTCTAATTGGACAGTGATGCAACACTCAAAACTGTATAGACAGACATAGACCACCATACACCATTCTGTTGCCACACCCAAACTGGGTATCCATAGCATGCCTTGTTTACTTATGACTATAATATATTAATTAAGAAACTATGTAACTATGGAATTGCAACTAATAAATAAATTGAAATTGAAATTGACTGAAACATTTGAATCCTGAAAGTATCCAACCAAATGTGAAATCCTATCTCTTAATCCATTAATGCGAAAGTGTGTTTGTTTGTTGGTTTGTTGGTTTGTCCTTCAATCACGCCACAACGGAGCAACGGGTCGATGTGATTTTTGGCATAATCATAGTTGAGAGTGACGTACTTAGGCTACTTTATATCCCGGAAAATCAAGGAGTTCCTGCGGGAATCGAAAAACGACGACGCGGACGAAGTCGCGGGCATCAGCTAGTATAAATATACTAAACTAGCTGAAACCCGCGACTTCGGCCTCAACTATACTCATGCCAAAAATCACGTCGATTTGTTGCTCCGTTGCGGCGTGATTGAAGGACAAACCAACAAACCAACAAACAAACACACTTTCGCATTTATAATACTAGTATGAAGTATGATTTAAGACCTTATGTCTTCGTAACAACGCGAGGCGTCGGTGACGGTGTCGGTGACAGTGTTGGTGACGGTGTCGGTGACGCGAATCCACAAGTTTACACCCTTCTGACCGGACCCTTGTGCTTGCTTCTGCGTACATCGCTTTCACAAGCCTTACATACTTCTCAGGTATTCTTTTCACTCTCATAGCCCACCACAAAACTTCTCGGGGAACTCTGTCGTATGCCTTCTCAAGATCGACAAACACCATATGCAAGTTTCTATGTGCTCTCCTGTATTTCTCGCACAGTTGTCGAAGCGCAAATATGACATCTGTCGTTCCTCGTCCCGGCATAAACCCAAATTGATTTTCTGTGATCTCACTCTCCTCTCTCATTCTTCTTTCTATCACTTTTTCCCAAATTTTCATGCTATGTGACATGAGCTTTATTCCTCGATAGTTATAACAGTCCTGTACATCACCCTTGTTTTTGTAAATGGGCACCAGCGTACTGTTGCACCACTCTTCTGGGATCGCCTCCTCCAGTAATAACTTATTGAAAAACAAAGTCAGCCAACTCCATCCATCCGCTTTTATAAACTTCCATACTTCAACTGGTATACTATCTGGCCCTGTCGCTCTACCATTTTTCATACTCTGTACTGCCATTCTAACTTCATCTACACTCACCTCTTTCACCACACCCAAGTTGGATGGTACATCGTCTAGCTCTCTGTTCCAGTCATTTTCTTCATTCATCAACCTTCTAAAATATTCATTCCAACGTACTTTTATTTCATGGTCATTCATTAAAACCTTCCCATCATCACCTTTTATGCATTTAATATGTACGATATCCCTTGCACTCTTTTCTCTCGTTTTCGCTAGACGGTACAAATCTTTTTGTCCTTGGGGGCTTTCCAGGGACTCATACAACTTGTCTTGGGTATTTCCCCTTGCAATAGCAACCACTTTCTTAGCTTTCCTTTTACTCTTCACATATACTTCCCTTTTATTCTGTTTTATCATGGTGTCACTATCACTCACACTTTTCCAATCTTTAAAAGCATCCTTCTTTTCTTTCAGAACTTTTTGTACATCCTCACTCCACCACCACGTGTCTTTATCTATCTTTCTTTTATTCTTTGTCACTCCAAATACATCCTTCGCTACCCTTCTCATACATGCAGCCAATTCATTCCAGCATTCATTTACCACGTTCGTGTGAAACACGTAGGTACTTGTTCATATTTAACCTTTCATGGCTTTTACTTGAAAAATGAATGACTTTCATAATCATAATCATAATCATAATCATAATCATTTATTCATGCAAAGTTTCAACCCCTATTTTACTCCTTCGGGGGTGAAATTTTGAAAAACTGGGACACGTATTACGGAAAGCCAAAATACAAAGTTTCGTTATATATAACTTGAAAAATATCGTGAGAAATGCGGGACTTTCATACAAACTTTCATCCCTTAATTCACCCCTTTGGGGATCGAATTTTTAAAAATGGTGAATTACATACTTCTTCATATTTAACTGGAAAATCAAGCGCTAGGTTTCACGGCTATAACTTGAAAAATGAAGAACTTTCATAAAAACTTTCGACCCTTATTTGAATCCTTTCGGGGTAGAATTTTGAAAAACTGTGACACATGATCTTCTTTATTTTTTAACGAAAGCCAAAATACCAAGTTTCGTTGATATAATTTGAAAAACGTTCATACAAACTTTCATCCCCTATTTCACCCCTTTGGGAATTTTCAAAAATGTTGAAACACGTACGCTAGCCCAAATGCTAAGTTTCGCGGCTATAACTTGAGAAATAAAGGACTCATACAAACTTTCAACCCCTATTTCACCCCTTCGGGAATTTTCAAAAATGTTGAATCACGTACGCTAGCCCAAATGCTGAGTTTCACGGCTATAACTTGAGAAATAAAGGACTCATACAAACTTTCTACCCCTATTTTACCCCATTGGGGGTGGAATTTTGAAAAATTGTGACACACGTACTTCTTTATTTTTTACTGAAAGCCAAAATACCAAGGTTCGTTGATATAACTTGAAAAATGTTTTGAGAAATGAAGGAATTTTTTACAAACTTTCATCCACTATTCCACCCCTTTGGGTGTAGAATTTTCAAAAATGGTGAAATACATACTTCTTCATTTCTAACTGAAAGCCCAAATGTTAAGTTTCATGGCTATAACTTGAGAAATGAATGACTTTCGTACAAACTTTCAACCCCTATTTTACCCCTTTGGGGGTAGAATTTTGAAAAACTGTGACGCACGTACTTCTTTATTTTTTACTTTAAGCCAAAATACCAAGTTTCATGGATATAACTTGAGAAATGACGGACTTTCATACAAACTTTAACCCTCTATTTCACCCCCTTAGGGGTGGAATTTTGAAAAATCCTTCCTTAGTGTGCGCCTACGTCACAAAAGGAACCTACTGTCAAAATTTCAAGATTCTAACCCCAGCGGTTTAGGCTGTGCGTTGATATATAAGTCAGTCAGTCAGTCAGTCAGTCAGGACTTTGAATTTTATATATAAATCTATAAGACAGTCGTTAGACCTGTCGCATTGTATACGCAAGAAATACGTATTTCACAGTTTTTGAAAATTCTACCTCTGAAGGGGTAAAATAGGGGTTGAAAATTTGTATGAAAGTCCTTCATTTTTCAAGTTATAGCCATGAAACTTGGTATTTGGGCTTCAGGTTTAAAATTATGATATACGGATTTTACAGTTTTAAAAATTTCTATCCCCAAGGACGTCAAATAGAGAATTTGTCTTTCAATCACGCCACAACAGAGCAACGGATCGACGCGACGCGATTTTTTGCATGGGTATAGTTGAGTAGGCTGGAGAGTGATGTAGGCTTCTTTTTTATCCCGGAAAACTAAGGAGTGCCTGTGGGAATTAAAAAACTTATGCCACGCGAACGAAGTCGCGGGCGTCCGCTAGTTAAATATAAAAGACATAATCTTTATTGAAAACATTACAATCAAACTTAAAGCTAGCTAGCCTATCCTAATTATTATAAAAATCATGGCATGCATCATCATCATGGAATGCAGCCAGCAGTCCACGCGGGCATGATTTTTATATTTTTATTTTTATAGGACCTACTCGTACCTGATTAAGACCGATCCTTCGCGCCAAAATATTGACAAACCTTGATAGGACAATAATTTAACCGCGGTACAATGTTTCGCAAGAAGTTTTTCGCACTAAGACCCCATGCAAACGGAACAAATATGTTGTTCATCTTGTGGCCACGTTTGTTTTACAAACTCAACTTCAAAAACTAAGCTCAAGCAAAGTCAGACATTTAGGTACACATACATTACACACCATACACTTTTCACATACACACATTTTTCAGCGACTGTGCACCATTTTGCTCCAATATAGAAGCTTAAATAAATGAACATGTATCAAGCAGAATTTTTGAAAAAACCCAGTACAGTGAACCTTCATTGTGAAACATTTTGAGTTAAGTAGTTTGTTTACGACATTAGCATGTTTAAAATATGCTAGTCTGACCCAAAAAAATATATTTCGACATGCAATTCACAGGCTATTTAATAAATAATCATAAAAATGGGGCTCGTGACGAATTCCTATTATTTTAAATAAAGCTTATGTTGGACTAACGTTTTACTAAAAAAGTATTAAAGTATAATTCATTCCCATTTAAGAACAAACTGGCTAAGTATGCCATGGTGAGAAATGTTTGTGTCCATTATCCATCTCTTGTGTTTTGGTTCGTAATAAATAAAATCGCATAAAGCCGGTAAATTTCTGGGTGTAATAGTAGTTTGTGATATAAGGGCGGTAAGTAGGTTTTTACATACGAGTTGACTAATGTCAGCCCGATGACGCCAGTCGAGGGCTGACCATCGTCACGAGTATGTAGAAACCTTAACGCCCGTGTATCACACAATATTTTTCAATACATTTGTGAGAAAACTTGAAATCAAAAGTCGAGTAGGTAGGAACTAGGTACCTACTCACTAGAAAATGGCTTCTCACGCCCATACTTAGTCGAGATTTTCGGCGGCTATTACAAGCGAGACTTTTTTCTCACCGCTAAAATACCTTATTGTTTATTTTATTTTATTATTACACATCACTTATACCACTCATATTATTATTTAATAATTTATAAGAAAAACTCAATCAATGAAACCTTTAAAAATAGCGCGCACAGATTCAAGATTTTAGTAGTACCTATCTATAGCCACTCTATAGCGCGTTGTTGTAATTGCGTTTTTTTTAATTGGCTTCATGGCTCTAGGTTCTAGCTCTTAACTATCAGCCTGGACTATTCAGCCTTTACTTTTTTGATTTATAAAACTTGAAACAACTTTAATTAACTAAATTCAATTCAATTTTTAATTTCATGAATTAATTTCATCAATCCACATCTAAATGTTATTATTTTTTAAGTTTTCTACATACAAAGTCAATATCATTATGAACCTTCTTTCAAGAAAACTTTTTATTTAGAAGTAAAGTGGCCTTACAAAAATTAAAAAAAAACTGCAAAAAAATAGCACGAGGGCAGTAAATTCTGCAAAAAAAAAAGCACGAGGGCAGTAAATTTAACTTACAAGCCCTGTTTACTGCCTCTGTAAATGCATTTTGCGAGCAAGTGTAGTTATTGAAAACTTTGTTTAAACGGCGTACTCCGAACAAATGGAGGGCACTTCACATTTGAGCTCGATTAGTCGATGGTCGATGTTCGATAGAGCGGTTTACGATCTTGTTACTCGTGTACATGGTATCCGATATTAGATTAAATTTTATCCTTTAGGTGCTATTGTTTTACCGCTTTGTTAGAGTTTGGCTTTCAATTCCATTGATCTACTAATGAAGTGTAAGAATAGTTTTAGTGCTTTAAGAACTAGTATTTTCTTGATAGACAACTTCAGCAACAACTTACAACTTCTTCAAATTCTTCAAACTGCTCCATAATCCATTAGTACTAATTAGAGATGAAAAAGATATCCGGTAACAATCCGGAACCCGGCTTATCTGGCGTAAATTTATTATCTGGCCGGATACAGGATAGTATCCGGTATTTTTTCGATTTTGTCTTAAATTGCACTCAAATCACGCTCTTTACTCAGCAAGTAAACAAATAAATTAATAGTAAGTAAATTTTCGCTATACAACTAATCGCTCATGCCATCGGCCACGATCACTCACGATGACACCCGAAACCGCCCGAATTGATCCGATCGCTTTCGCTGTACCTGCGCTAAACTTGTCACAACCTGCCATCCATTCGGCCATCCGGCTTCGTAGCTAGCCGGATATCTGGAATCCGGTATCCGGCCAAACAACTATCCGTTTCATCTCTAATACTATTATAGACGCTAGGCGAAAGCAGCGTAACTGTGTAGCGTAGAACAGCCGATTACAATAATTATTGTACTACGCCCTCTACGCCACTATGCATAGCGGATTGGCTACGTAGTACGTAGCTTCAGCGTGTCGTCAGCATAATAATGTGAACGCAAAATTTAAAGTCTTACTTAGTACCTGTACACTACGTCAATTATTGTAAACGCTTTCTTAAGTTTGTAATCTTCTCAGCAATAATTAATTGCATTTAATAATATCGACATAATTTTTTTTTCATCCCACCATCTCGGAAAGAGTATTTTTATTCTTCGATATCTGATGGTAAAAGCCGTTATTATCCTCTTGAGGATAAAGTAAATTAAATTTAGAACATCGTGTGCACGTTAGTAAATATCACTCGTCTATGTAGTTTGTGAATTCAAAACATAAATAAAACCTATTTACTTGTACCTCTATGGTGTCGAATTTCCATACAATCGTTTTTAATTTGTTAAAAACTCACACTCGTAACCTTCTTGGTGTACTTTTTTAATTTGCTTTGCGCGCACCATTTTCTTTCACGTCATATTGTTTAAAATTAAAACCGATTAAAAACAAGAAAATTGAAAATAAGTGAAAAACCTAAAATGAGTGATTCTAGTGACGAAGAAATTAACAGAATTGAATTTAATCTTGTGATTTTTTTTGCATTTAGTCATTTCCTCGCTGAGGTGGGATGAAAAGTTACGTGTTGCACTCGAGTGAAAAGATTTTTCACCTCGTGCTCTTTTGATTCCCTCGCTGACGCTCAGGATTCTAATTTTAGAATCCTTCGCTTGCTGGTCATCAAAATTGAGCACGCGGTTAAAAAACAACTTTTCACTCTTGTATAACAAATAACTATTAACGCTTGCTGGTGCATTAACAGTATATATACGAGTATAACTGGATGATAAAAAAGGGCATGAACGTGAAGGTGTGGGAAGTGGTATTGTTTCAAAGCCCTCGATTGTCTTGGAGCCTGAAGCCTTAGAAACACTGTATCCTGTATCACAAAGAAAAAATGCGGAGAAACCTGTTATCGAAAGAAAACAAACTTTCAACTCCAACTTTAAAAACAGACTAACAAAGCGCAAGTAACTGTTCAAAGAGTTTTAAGTGTATATTTAGAACTAGATGATGCCCGCGACTTCGTCTGCGTGGATTAAGTTTTTTTTAATTAACGCGGGAACTCCTTATGTTCCGGGGTAAAAAGTAGCCATCTCATACCCCGGAATACAACCTGTATCAAATTTCATCAAAATCGGTTGAACAGATAGGCCGTGAAAGTGTAGCAGACAGAAAGACACACTTTCGCATTTTTAATATTAGTATTGGATATTATTAAAATTTTATTCAAAAGTTTAGTTTTATTTTAGAGTACTTACTTATTTTCTAGTTAGTTTTATAGGTATGTTGTAGGTACAAAGTATTTAGATTTTAGTTCAATGGTTATTCGATAATCCCAGAAGTTGTTCACGGTACAACTGATGACCCATAGTGAAGAATAGTATTCCATTCGGAAATACTACGAAGTTTCGGACTAAGCAATTTGTCATTCGAATTCTATAGTTGCAAGAGTATGCAAGAAAAGGAACCCCATCCGTGTAATAGGTACTAAAATTCTACATCAATGGTGTAGATAATAAGAGTTTATTATAAAATCTTTATTACCTACACAATTTATGTGGAATCCTTTTCATCTTTAGTAATTTTTACACACTTGATAGGGACTATGGGTATTTATCCCGAGTTCTTCGAACAGTATTTCAAAGTAATATGAAGTATTGTATGGAGAAAACGTTAAGCGTCCTTAATATTAAACTAGCAATTCTTATAAATTTCCCGAACAGATATCCCGTTTATGGCGCACTAGCCGATGAGAATCAATAAAATATCGTGGGTTTATGTCTTAGTTTATGAGTCTATGTGTTATAAAAATAAGTTACGTGGGAAAGTGCACTGGTACTGGATAACAATTGTTCGACGGCTCTGCCTTGTTTGTTTTACGTTTACTGTGCTAGGTAGCTCTTTTATAGATGGAAAATTCTCCTGCAGCCTGCAGGTATCGTAAATAGTCGTTACGCTTTTCTCTTATAGACAGAGCGGCAGCTCTATTCTCTAACTCTGTGGATATCAAAAATTAAAGCCACTTATATATATTTTTCGTACCACTTGCTCAAAAAAGTGACATTCTATGCCACAAAAAGCGAACATAACAATAGTCATTTTTAATCTGTTAAAAACAGGGAAAGAAAATTGTACTGAATTTCATTCACCTCTAGGGGGAGAATGTGATTTAAATTTGGAATACATCTGTGTTTACACCATTGAGTTTGTATATAAAGCATTATACATCTTTTTGAAAAAGGAATACGCATTTATTATGCAGTTATGATTATTAAATAAAATGACGAAAACCGACGAGGCCGTATGAGCTTGATGCCTTTGCTTTTCCGACAAAAAAATATTAGTCTAGGAATTTGCCGCGTTTTTGTTTTCTTCAAATACATAAACGTTAATGTAACTCTCTCTATCAATAATTGGACCAATGTTTCGAATGTTTACTTTTACTTTTAATTGTCATTATTTTTAACTAGCTGATGCCCGCGACTTCGTCCGCGTGGATTAAGGTTTTTCGGTTCCCGCGGGGAATCTTTAATTTTCCGGGATAAAAAGTAGCCTATGTGCTATTCCAGACTATAATTTATCTCTGTGCCAAATTTCATCCAGATCCGTTCAGCCGTTGGAGCGTGATTGAGTAACAAACATCCATACATCCATACATCCATCCAAACTTTCGCATTTATAATATTTATATTTGATAAATGCTTATCTCATATTATGTGTTAATTTTTTCGCAAATGGTACGAAAAGTAGAGTATTTTCCTCGGTGATAAAGCTGTCTTAGTCTTGGGTGAACTTAAATCCCTCGCTACACTCAGGACTCGTCTTAAATCCCTCGCTTCGCTCGTGATTTAAGTTTTTAACACCCTCGCTACGCTCGGGAGTAAACCTCGAGTCCTTCGTTACGCTCGCGATTTAAATCGTCACCCGCGACAGAAGACACTGCTTTATCCCCTTGGTTAATAATCTACTATTTATCCATTGAAGGTTTGCTATGAAATATTATTTTTATTTTTTCATAGAAACCTTCAATGGATAAAAAATAAAATAAGTCAGTGGCTTTCATTAATTTTTGATAGCCACTAAGTTAGTGAATAGGGGGGCTGAACTACATTTATCAGCCCCCCGATTGTGTAAGGAAATCGTAATAGTAATAGTTTGTCAAACCTATAATTCAACCTATTTATGGAGTTCATAGATGCCTGCACGTCATAAAGTATATATGAACTCCTTAAATAGTTCGAGTAATACGTTTCAAGCTGTCAAATGATTACGATTTGCATAAACCGCTTAAACCACAGAGTTATAAAAACAATTGGGCCTCTGGTGGTTAGTCGACATAGGCCCTATTCGTAAGATGACTTACTCCTATAAAGAAAGTCCTGCTCGCTGAATGAAAGGCCTATTTGCCATGACTTATTCTTAAAAAGACCTACCTGCTTTTAGAAGTCTCATATCAAATTTACAATACTTATATCAAATGTTATTCAGGGACTTTTCCACTTAACCCTGTAGGGTATTTTAATCAGACTCCAAAACAATGGGTCCGTGGTGGATCTGAATCGTTTTTTGTTTATTACAGGCTACCATAATATAAGACTGCATGATCTATTCTCCAGGTGAAATCGCAGTTATGGGTCAACTAGTACTTAGTGGAATAAAAACAATCCTAATTTTATAATTTTTATTACAGTGTTTCACACACGAGGAAAGTTTCTAAACTTACTTAAATATACATATCAAAAATTTCGGAACCGGCAGGATTTGAACCTGCGTCTCTCTGGGAATCGCGCCCTGAGCGCCTTGACCTCTCGGCCACGGTTCACTTACCTGCCAGTGACGAAACTTGAGATATGCATCTTTAATCCAGTCTTTTTTTTTTTTTAGTAGTTTCGATACTTTAATATATCGCTACTGGATGGCATAAACAGTCGCGTAAAAAGACTGGATTAAAGATGCATATCACAAGTTTCGTCACTGGCAGGTAAGTGAACCGTGGCCGAGAGGTCAAGGCGCTCAGGGCGCGATTCCCAGAGAGACGCAGGTTCAAATCCTGCCGGTTCCGAAATTTTTGATATGTATATTTAAGTAAGTTTAGAAACTTTCCTCGTGTGTGAAACACTGTAATAAAAATTATAAAATTAGTAAAACGCAAAATGTGTCATTCCTAGTTCAAAGAGTTCCATCGAATATGGGCCTTTGAAAGTAGTTTCGATACTTTAATATATCGCTACTGGATGGCATAATTAACAGTCGCGTAAAAAGACTGGATTAAAGATGCATATCTCAAGTTTCGTCACTGGCAGGTAAGTGAACCGTGGCCGAGAGGTCAAGGCGCTCAGGGCGCGATTCCCAGAGAGACGCAGGTTCAAATCCTGCCGGTTCCGAAATTTTTGATATGTATATTTAAGTAAGTTTAAAAACAATCCTATTCATTAAAAAATCTTAAAAAGCTCGCACTGCAGCAGGACCACTGGTGGGCTTCAGATGTTAATGGGCGGTAACCACTTAACATCAGGTGCCATGCCTGCTTGTTTTAGCGCTATTTGAAATACCTTTTTCAAAACCTATTAAAAAAACTATAAGGGGCATACACTGAGCTCATATCCCTAATTGGGCTCTACACTCAGCTTTGCATTGGAATACTAAATCGCTTGGTGGTACAGCTTTACCGGTAATGGCGTAGGTATATGTATCGACGAAGCACATATCAGACAGCTTATCGAAGGCTCTCTACTCTAATTGGACAGTGATGCAACACTCAAAACTGTATAGACAGACATAGACCACCATACACCATTCTGTTGCCACACCCAAACTGGGTATCCATAGCATGCCTTGTTTACTTATGACTATAATATATTAATTAAGAAACTATGTAACTATGGAATTGCAACTAATAAATAAATTGAAATTGAAATTGACTGAAACATTTGAATCCTGAAAGTATCCAACCAAATGTGAAATCCTATCTCTTAATCCATTAATGCGAAAGTGTGTTTGTTTGTTGGTTTGTTGGTTTGTCCTTCAATCACGCCACAACGGAGCAACGGGTCGATGTGATTTTTGGCATAATCATAGTTGAGAGTGACGTACTTAGGCTACTTTATATCCCGGAAAATCAAGGAGTTCCTGCGGGAATCGAAAAACGACGACGCGGACGAAGTCGCGGGCATCAGCTAGTATAAATATACTAAACTAGCTGAAACCCGCGACTTCGGCCTCAACTATACTCATGCCAAAAATCACGTCGATTTGTTGCTCCGTTGCGGCGTGATTGAAGGACAAACCAACAAACCAACAAACAAACACACTTTCGCATTTATAATACTAGTATGAAGTATGATTTAAGACCTTATGTCTTCGTAACAACGCGAGGCGTCGGTGACGGTGTCGGTGACAGTGTTGGTGACGGTGTCGGTGACGCGAATCCACAAGTTTACACCCTACCAAAAAGTGCTCAACGCGGCTAAAGAAGTTTTCACTTCAAAAACTTTGATAAAGATAAAATAGGCATCCTGGTATGGCAAAAGAAAACTACTGTCATCTGCGGTAGTTTTCATGACAACCCAATTGCGACGTAGTGTGGGCGTCATATCGAAAGTTTACGCAAATCCACCGCGAGCTATGCAATGAAGCGTCGCGCTTTTGTCATTTGGGGATATAAACCTATCTTTTTTGATGCGAATCCATACGGAAACTTCGATTTTAACTTTGCTGAATTCCATTGTTGTTGCTCTTTATTTTTGCAGAGTTTTGTTGTCTCTGATTCAACTCAACCCAACTCAAAACATATTTATTCAAAATAGGTCGATATCTTAAAAAACTAAGTAAAGCTACGAGGGTTCCACACGCGCCCTGGTGAGAAGAGCCCACAACAAACTCAGCCGGGATTTTTTTTTTACTATCACCATCTCACAAATATGGGAAATTACCTAATTAGATTAATAATAATTATAATTATAACATAATTAGCCGCTGGAACAATTCATACCCATGCCTGCCTATCATCTATATATATAAAATTCAAAGTCCTGACTGACTGACTGACTGACTGACTTATATATCAACGCACATCCTAAACAGCTGGGGTTAGAATCTTGAAATTTTGACAGTAGGTTCCTTTTGTGACGTAGGCGCACACTAAGGAAGGATTTTTCAAAATTCCACCCCTAAGGGGGTGAAATAGAGGGTTAAAGTTTGTATGAAAGTCCGTCATTTCTCAAGTTATATCCATGAAACTTGGTACTTGAGCTACCGTTTAAAAATTAAGAAGTACGTGTTTCACAGTTTTTGAAAATTCTACCCCCGAAGGGCTGAAATAGGGGAGTAAAGTTGTAAAAAAGGCCTTAATTTTACAAGATATTTTTCAAGTTATATCTACGAAACTCGATATTTTGGCTTTCGGTAAAAAATAAAGAAGCACGTGTGTCAAAATATTTAATAATTTCACACAGTTAAATAGGGGTTGAAAATTTGAATGAAAGTCCGTCGTTTTTCAAGTTATAGCCCTGAAAGTAGGTATTTGGGCTTCCGATTTAAAATTATGAAATACGTATTCCACGGTTTTGAAATTTCTATCCCCAAGGACGTTAAATAGAGAGTTTGTCCATCAATCACGCCGCAACAGAGCAACGGATCGATGTGATTTTTTGCATGGGTAGGTATAGGTGAGGATCTGGAGAGTGACATAGGCTTCTTTTTATCCCGGAAATGAAGGAGTGCCTGTGGGAATTAAAAAACGTATGCCACGCGAACGAAGTCGCGGGCGTCCTCTAGTTCATAATAATCCTTTACACTATAATAGGATTTTTCAATTAGTTTGAACAGCGTTTACAAAAACTTTGAACTTGTTGAGAGACATCTCCAATATTATGTCTTCTGGGAGTTTATTATAAAAACGTATACTGCTACCAACAAATGAATTACAAAGTCTAAAGGCGGGCACTATAATTTTATTCTTATTTCTTGTATTAACATTATGACAGTCACTTTTTTTCTTGAACTTATGCATGTTTTTATGCATATATACTAATCCTAATTATTTGGAATCTTGACGTATATACATCGCGTGACAGACTTTCTGTGGGTCGTGATATTTGGCCACCGGGCCAGGATCAACGACCAGGGTGGCCAAATTTTTATGCCTGTTCAGTTTTTGTTTTTATTTTATTTTTCATATCTACTAGAGATGGCTGTCAGATAAGTTTGTGGGACTTTATACTCGTGTACCCCATTATTTAGGGTTGTGACCCCTCCCACTAAATATCCTCTTGCGAACGATGTGGCGCCATAATATGTCCCACTGTCCGTTGCGACATGCAGGGTTTCGTAGACCGCTATCGAAAGTGATGCGGATTTATTCCGAAAAACGCATCGGGCTACATTCCCCGAGGTCTATTTTTGTTTACTTTGCTAGTAGATAATTCTTCTGTCAATATGACCTATATAAACTTTGTCCTCTGGAGACGGTGAATGGTAGCATTTCTTTATTTTTAGCTGTTTCAGTACCAATGCGTCATAGTCTAGTGTATCTCTATTCCACACCTATTAGACCACAAGGAGGGTCACGTTACAAATAAAATGCTTCTTCTCATTGTTTAGAATATAACCATTAAGCCGACAAATCAGTTCAATGGTTAAAAAAGCTTATGTGGGCGCCCGTTTATAATAATAGGCAGGTGGCAACATACATCCCGAAGGCAAATCGAGGAAAGCCTTTGATTTAAATGCACTGCTACATCAAAGGAAACCTCGCCTCTGACGCAACTAATAGAGCCAATCTAGTATTTCCCTTTCCAACGCATATATTTGTAACTAGCTGACGTAAGACGTTACCAGACGTCGTCGTCCTGTTCAAATTTCAATAAGTAAATCGAGCACTTACTTAGTTTTTCCCGAATTTCCCAACTTTTCCACGATACTTTAAAAAAAAATTTGTCCCTAAAAACCTTATTCGCGTACTATCACGATCGTTTAAAAAAACATTTGCGAAATCGGTCGAGCCGTTCTCATGTTATGTGCTTACCAACGAACAGAATTTGTTTTTGACTAGCAATTTACCACGTCCATTTTTTTTAGTGTGTCTAGAATTTAACCATTATGATTTGTTCTTGAGTCCATCATTCAAAATCCAAAAGCAGGGAAACTCGTGCACTCCGAATGTCTAGATAGCGAACTCCTTTAACTCTCCTCAAACTTAATCTTAAGCATTCAGTTAAAAACCATAGAGATGCTTTGGATCCCCATAGCAGTTAGTAACAACTGTTAAAGACAAAATTGTGAGCTACATAGTAAAACTTAATATTATTAAAAAGTTATTTTCGTACTCGTTATTTCAATACCAATCTTATGGTATACCAATAATTATTGCGATTGGCAAAATGTACCTACTATGGTATTCTTAATGCGACAGTGGATCTTGATGACTGCGATCGTTACACAGTGTGACTTCTACATAATAAGGCCCCAACAGCCCTATTCTCTAACTCAGTGGCTATCAGAAAAATAAAACCACTGACATATATTTTTATCCATTGAAGATTTGCTATGAAATATTGATATTTTTCTTTCATAGCAAACCTTCAATGGATTAAAAATATATGTCAGTCGCTACCCTTTTTTGATAGCCCCCGAGTTAGAGAATAGGGGGGCAGGTTGAGGCAGTTTTTCAGGAAATTTCCTCCTCTATTATGTTGCACCTCTCCGATACTATACTGATCTAACTTATTCAGCATTTGGTGAGCTAGCGAGACACGTTCAACTTCATAATATCGCGCGGGACACGAAGACGGTTTACTTTTGATAAATTATGAATAACTGTTAGTGAAGTTATGGAACTACTGTCTTTTGTGCATACCGTAGTAGTTGTATGATATTATGAACGTTAAATCCTCAACTACTTGATATAAAAGTGACTGAAAATTTTATCATTTTATTTATTTATAACGCAGTTGAGGCAACTACTTACTACGTAGGAGTTAAGAATTGTGAACAAAAATACAGGTGTACGCTCTATTCCCTCACTTTAATATTCGGCTGTAGATACTATTACTTTTTCTATGGTGGAACGGCAAACCGATATGACCGGCGTTTATCAGGCGTAGGACCAACTGTTTCTAATGCACTCCGAGGCACTGGGGTTAAAGACACCAACTCCGGGCAGAACGTCTTTACAAAAAACACAAACTTTTTCACCCACAACTTGTGCACCCGAGGACCCAATCGCGAAACCTCATCAGAACCCGTATAATTTATCAGCCACTAGGCAATCAAGATAGACGACATCAACACCTATAATTAGTAAAAATTATAATCACAATAACGATAAACTATCCTTAAGATAAGTACCTACTTATCGTTACTTGTAATCTACATATTATGCTAACGATAAATTCAATAGAATCCAGCATCTAGTTTTAGATAACATTCCCGTAACAAGCGATAGAACTTTAAGCATATCGATAACTCGAGAATGGTATTTGTATTATGTAAACTAGTTGCTAAGTAATGCAATAGTGTTGTGTGGCATGCACGTGATGCCACGTTGAATGGGCTAAGTTTAATTGAAGTCCGCCGCTGATTCTACCTTTGTTGATAGGGGTGCGTTCATATTGCCACTTATTTCAAGTCATCAAGGCTCGATATATTATTTCTAAGTAAAACAATGACGTACGTACTCTGCCATGTTGCGATCAATCTCAATTAATATACCCTATACATACTCATAAATGGAGACGTCAACTGTTCCACGAACTCTACTACAGAGAGTTTTCGGAAGAGTTGTTTTGAACTGATACCAACTTCCATATTCCGTGATCGTACCTTATGTCGCAGAAGAACTGTCTTCCTCGCCACCCACTACATAGATGCTTGGTACTCTTCCTCAGCCAGAATCCAGTTGCCAGGTAATTTCTGCCACGCAACACATTAAAAAAGTTTAGATGTTCAGTGTAAGCTCGTTGTAATCGTCAAACCATAAATGAAGAGAACCAGAGTAACGAACTCGACGAGCCGCGAAACTGAAGTGGTAATAAACGGCGCAAATGCGAGTAGTTCGATGACTTGGTTACACTAGAGAGCATTATGTTAGCAGACCCCCATTGGAGGTGGAGATCCTTACAGGAGGCCTTCGTGCAGGAGTGAAAGTTGTGTGGAACGATAATGATGACAGTTATTCAAACGACAGTTATACGGTCTAAATTTCTGTAAAAATCCTTTTTCAATATGAACGCAGGCTTACCACTTTGCTACAGCTAACAAGTACGGTGAACCAATCCAGTGGCCCTTGTTTACTCCCGCGACTAACCGACTTCAAGTACGACTTATTTAACTGCATTGCACCCAATAAGCAAGATGTCCATAAACTACAGTCGTAAATTGCTAGAACTTATTAGTCCAGAGAAAATAGTGAACTAGCTTTTCGAAGGAACTAGGTTAATTTAGTATTTTATTAAAATGATACCTCCTCCTTTTTGGAAGTCGGTTTAAATCGGTACTCATAATTTATCAACCAGATATCAATCAACGTAGAGCTAAAGATATTGAACTATGTATATGTACTATCTGATGCCCGTGACAATTCGTCCGCGTGGTTTAAGTTTTTTTGTTTCCCTCGGGAACTCCTTAATTTTCCGGGATAAAAAGTCTATAGCCTTAGATATAAGTCCTAAGTCTATAGGCTTAGATATGATATTGCTAGTCTATAGCATATCTAAGCCTATGTCACTCTCCTGGTCCTCAACTATACCCATGAAAAAATCACGTCGATCCGTTGCTCCAGAGCGGCGTGATTGAAGTACAAACCAACAAACCAATAAACCAACAACACACTTTCGCATTTATAATATCAGTATGAAGTATGATGATTAATTCGTACATACATATTTGGCAAATTCCTTGATGCGATGGATAATGCAGGCCAAGGTGGAAGTGCAGTAAATTGGAAGGGGTAGTGCAGAATAATGAAACCTCTGATAGGGCTCCCGACTTAACCAGACAATATAAAAATTAAAAAGTTTCCGGAATGTAAACTGCTGTGTAAGGAAAGTCCTCCTTATAGTGTCAGCTAGTCGCATAGCTATACAACAAGACTAGAAGGTTTGATTGAAGACACCTGAGACAGGCTTAAGTAAGGACATACCTAAAGAGCATTGAATATTTGAGCATCAGTCCTTGTTTAGGCAGGTTAGTTTGCCTTCAAACTACATACCTTTTATGTCATTAATGTTCTATATATTGTCTTGTACCCATTATATTATATCTGTCATGATACTACTATGAAAATATGTACCTAAAAATGTAAGTATTTATTTTATTATTGCTTCTGTTTAGTATAAGTTCGGGATAATCCGTTGTTGTGACTGGTGATTTATCATTTGAATATATTATATGTGTGCGCGCAGTCGGCAGGATATCACATAAAATTTTAAACAACTCAAAAGCGAAGGTTTTCAATTTAAAGCTTGTTTTACGACGATACTCAATCACATCGTGTCTTATTCTTCTGTTCTTGCTAGTGACTTCAAGTTTTCAATACCACGTGCTACTGGTTCCCAGAACGAAAATACACTGCGACAAAAAAAAATTAGCGGACAAAAGATCCAATTATAATTCGATTTTAGGTGGAGCTGCACACACTATTGCGACAGGACAAAACGTGTTTCACCTTCGAAGTGGACGTTTCGCGAGAGCATTTTGTCCTGTAGTGTGTTGTCACCCTAAACGGCTCAACTCAAAAAAAATCAGTGAAACAGTAGAGTTTTCAACCATAAGTAACACTGAGAGCAAGTTTTAAAAAACCGATGAAACTCAGCACAATACTATATTTCAAACAATAACACAAAAACAGTGGCTTCGAATTTATTTTAGTGGATTTGATTTCGGCCGAAAATGCCAGAATAACGGATTAACATATTGGGGAATTTACATCCCAATCAACTAGGGGATGAAGATAGGTAAAACAGATCAAACATTGGTAAATTGTGATGTATGAAATACGAGCTCTGTTTTGTTGCCACGAATTTACCCATTCAAAAATATTGTAAACTAGCTGATGCCCGCAACTTCGTACGCGTGGTTTAAGTTTTTTTGATTCCCGCGGGAACTCCTTAATTTCTCGGGATAAAAAGTAGCCTATGCCACTCATCTGGTCCTCAACTATGGCGCGTTTGGAACCCTCGTAGCTTTAGTTTTAATAAGATACCGTAACTGATTATCACCATCATGTTTTATAAGTATGTAATTTTTAACGTCAATAAGTGTACCCACTGTGTACCTACCTATGAATAAATGATTTGATTGATTGATATTCGGAAGTAAACAGTTAGTAGAGCTGCAAGAAAATTTCGATCTAGCATTTTCCATGACTATTTCAACAATGCCAACCTACTTACTACCTATTCTATAGCGATTTCACGATTATTATCTTTCCTTATCCAATAAAGAGAAAAGTCTTGACGCCCTCACTCAATGATTGACTCATTACACTCTTGGACCTGAAAGTCTGAAGCTATGCACGTATGTTCCCTTTATAATATAGACAAGGAATAAGGCTGGATTTATCGAAATAACCATATTATATCATGAGCGAAGCCAAGGGAGGGTCGCTAGAATCAACACTTCACTCGGAAACTATCCATGGTCATAATATCCACCAGAAGGATTCGTGGCAAAGATCATAACTCTTTAGAAGTAAGGAAACCTATGTATAGTGTGTATATATATCTGAGTATGTATGTGGACACTCTTTTAACTAAAATAGTCTTAAATTTAGTTAAAAACAAAACTTCATATAGTTCCTATAAAGTGAATGCAGTAGATGCGAAATACTTTCCATCCTTTGTCGCTGATACAAAGGAGCTTATTGAAACAAGATAAACGTTTGCTATCGAATAATAACAGGCAACGCGACGGGGACTTTCAAAGAAAATTATTAACATTTAGATTAGTTCTTTTCGCCTGCATAGCCTGCTGGTATCGGTTTTAGTTCATTTTTGTATGTTGCTAAAGTTGTGTTAACTTTTTTTTTAAAAATTTAAGCCGCCAGTGCCAGTGGAGTAAAACAAACTGTTGATTAATTCTGTTAAAATCTAGGCCTAGTAGTTACAACAGAAACAGCAAGCAATAATATGTTTTACATTAGCTAAATATTATCAGACAGCAACTTAGCTGTGATAGTTTAGCTGGGGGAGGGGGGGAATACTTGACTAACAAAAATTAGCACTTTAAAGCTTAATACAGCATTTCCCTGAATCGAAAAATTGTGTTCGCACGCCAGCAATAACTTTGAACGACCTATCCAACGGCACCCCACACCATGGGATAGACGAGAAAAAAATTCATCCCCACTTTACGTTACCATAAAAACAAAATATTAGTTTACCACTTTTCCGGCGTGATAAATATGTACATACCCATGCCAAAATACCGCTTTCTAGTAAATAATAAGAGCCTCTGAGTCAGTGTCTGAGCGAAACCGCAGACAGAAAGACGGACAGACGGACGGATGAACAGACGTACATGATGAAACTATAAGGGTTCCTTGTTGACTACAGAACCCTAAAAAGAGGATTTAACCAACGACACTATGGAATTTGGGACACTCAAAATAAGAGAATTTAGTTAACATAGAAATTACTCGGTGAAATTTTCCTCCTATTTATCTTCCTTCACTTGAGCTGCTGATGCGAGTAGAGGCACCTGCTTCATACTGCGGCTGCTTCGAATGGATGCGAAGCTTATATTTTGTGCTAAGCGTTGCAATTCCAAACGTATAATAAAGTAGGTATTCACGCAAATCTGATTTCCGATGAATGTATAATGTAATCAGTCCAGTACAATATTACCTATGTGACCTGGCTTTACAGTTAATGATAAAATTGTTGGGTTAATGATAAACTCTAATGTCTAGCTAATGTTTCACGTTCACTGTCGTGAGTTATATTTAGTTTAACTTACTTACAGGCGTAGGAATGTGTATAACAAACTTTGTTTTTATAGGCATACCAGACTTTCTAGTTTGCGGTGCGAATTTTGCGTTTTTGGTCATGGTTCGCCATTTTAGCACCTGACTACAACCGTAATGCCACTCCAATTGCCACTAATTCAGCTTTGCTACAAAGGCCGAAGGCAGAAATCTCACAGACAGTAGACATAGACCTGTTCTGAGTGGTGACTGAGTACCGGCAACATCTGTAATGCCCTTTGCTACAGTAGGCAGAACATGTCATAGACATGTTCTGAGTGGTAATTGAATAGGTACGGTCAAGCGCCACGTGCTTCCAGTCCGCTGATCTGATCCAGTATATCGGAATAAATTTTTGGTGATGGTTTCAGCACCTTTAAATCCTAATGGTAATGCCGTGCGCATTGCAAGTAACTAATAGCTTTGCTACAGCGAAAAGAACACGTCATAGACATGTTCTACAAGACAGCAAGCGTCGTGCAAGATCTCCGGCGGCCAGCGAGGCTAAGAAGGCGGCGGGTAGTGGAATAATGAGGATTGTGAACTCTTAAGATGTCTGGTATCCACTTCAGTAGACGTAGCAGGTTGATGATTGAAATGCATGTAGAAATTACACCACATTGATGGCCCACACAAATATCAATTTATATAGGAAAAACAAAAAAAATCACGCCCCGTTCATGACTGGCTGGCTAAATAATATTTTAATTAAACATTAATTCGGTTGTAATATAGCGAAGGATAAACATAATTAAAAATGCCAGCGGCAGCGCTCGCCATTTTCCCATAATATAATTAAACATAAATAAAATCGAAGGGATTTGTTTTTTCATCTCTCCCATACGTTAAGATTTTATTAACTTGCAGGAGAACTACTTGCCATATTTATAACATTTTGGTACCTAGGTCCTATTAATTATCTATTTTAAAACTTACATTGAGTAGGTAAGTACTTATTATAGTCAGAGTAAATAGTGTTTCTGTAAGAGGGTTGATGACAACTGCACTCAAATCAGCAATTATTTATCAAACTTAAAAAACTTGTATGAAATACACAGTTGTGACGTCATCAAATTCTTTTCACTTTTTTCTTGGTTAGCGAACTTAACCAAGGTTGTGAATTTTAGTTCTTTTGGAAGACCCTCTATTTAATAATTAGTAAGAAATAATTTATTTTCGACTTAGGCATCATCCCTATTGTAAGAGTAACAAACATTCGTGAATTTTGAAACGATATTAGGATGTCTTACATTAGTAATAATTATTTTAGACCCAATGACTTAAGCTGTGTGTTGTCTATCCATCAGTTGTTAGTTCAAGAAGACCGACCCCTTTTTTAAAACAATATCGTCAGCATACGTTAGCACTAAATGATAGAAAGCTTTTCCTTCTGCTTTATTCTTCATAGTAAAAAATATAAGCCTATTTTATTTGCCCTCGATGGCACTCATCTCAATGGAAAACAATAATGAGGTCTAGGTTGAAACGCGCTTGCCTAGAAGAGGCATAGAGAGAGATGGTAGCTCTCTGAATTCCACGTATTACGATTTTCCCCTCCAATCGACTCCTAACTAATTATGTTTTGCCTATATTAAAAAGGATCACTGAATGCTAAGATCTACAGAATTATGCAAAAAGATTTCTTCGGAAGTCGTTATCACAGGGTTCAAAGGAAATTCTCTCTGCCAATAAATTCAAAATGATACTCTATGACTTTTCCCAATGGCAGCGACGAGGAATATTATTAATGTCACACAGATGTGAACGATATATTTTTATAAAGGTAAAACATTATCATTGTACAAAATACGACTCCAGTTACGCGGAATAGAAAAAAATAATACACATGTGACACAAATAACTCATTGTGAAAAAGTTTTATCTCAGGTGTATTTTTTGTTTTCGCATTTGTCTGTAATTTTTTTAACAGCATTCCAAGCACAATCAACGGGAAATAATCCCATTACTTAGGCTACCAAATGCGAAATATCTTTACTGAATTTTGCATCATCAAAGCGTTAATGAAGCGTTATTAATTATGTGCTTGAGCTACCGATATACTCGTATCATGATGATGGAGATTCCAGATCGATAGAAGAATCATATCAAAATACTCCACGGCTGCAAAGGATTGTTTTTCTGGTTGTATGGTAACTACCTACCCGCGGTCTAAGCTTCCTACAAATAGAAGGAGGTATAAAATATGCGTCATTGAACCAGTGAAACATAAAGTTCGACCGGCTTCTGGCTATTTTACAACACTACCATTTTAATTGGTTCCGGTTTCGATGCAATTTCCGTACTGCCATTACAACCCCAAATTGAACTGTGGCAATTTTAATTGCTACCTATCGCTACTTTACGGGTTAAGAGAAAATTAAAACAATAACGTTGTGGCATGGTACAAACTGGTTATATTCAATATACCCGGGAAAAAAAGCATAAGTAACTTTGTAACCAATACAGTTAGCCCTTGACTGCGATCTCACCTGATGGTAAGTGATAATGCAGTCTAAGATGGTAGCGGGCTAACCTGTTAGGGGAGTTATATTAAACCCATACGGTTTCTACACGGCATCGTACCGGAACGCTAAATCGCTTGGCGGCGCGACCTTGCCGGTAGGGTGGTAACTAGCCACGGCCGAAGCCTCCCACCAGGCCAGACGAGGGAAAATTCAGAAATTATAAATTCCCAAATTGACCCTGCCGGGGATCGAACCCGGGACCCGGCACGTTAAGACAACAGCGCTCTACACTGCGCCATGGAGGTCATTAGCTCAGAGTAAGAATAGTATCTATTTGTGGATGTTTGTTAGATACTCCTTCACGTAACAATTACTGAACCGATTTGGCCGAAATTTTGAATGTAGATAGCTTATAACCTAAATAAATACATAGGCTACATTTTATTCCGGAAAAATTAATGAATTCCCGTGGGAATCGAAAAACTTTCATCCAGGCAGAAGAAGTCGCGGGCATCATAGTTACTAGTAACTAACGAAACCGCATTGAGTTTATTAGATATGCCATTCTATGCATTGAAATTATTAACGACTATTAAAAAGTTCAAAGTAAAACATTTTCATGATATTTTGACACGCTATTAGCTACGTTTGTATGTCCGTAGGTACGCGCTTATCTCAGAAACTACTGTAGCGATTTCCATTAGGTTGACATAATATAGGTATGTATAGACTGATTCTGCGACAAGGTTATAATTTGGAGTAGGTATAATTTGGCTGTTTTTTTCCTTTCAAAACTGGGTTTTATCCTATTCTATCTTTAAATTATCACTCTAGCCGGCAAACCACTCGCTTTAAGGGTGATTGGGTGGTTGAGTGCATTCCTGTTTATCTTTATACCGCTAGATTTGTATGGAAACAATATTTCTATATCTATCTATCCATCGAACAGGTCTAAAAAAGATTACAATGCTGTGAGACTGTTTTCTCAGAATTTTTGCAATTACCAAAAATATGCTTAAAAATACAACCGAAAATCTCCGGATACTTTGTGCTAACCGGATAGCGTTACGGCACGATGCCGTGTATAGAAACCATTGGGTTTAATATAACTGCCATAGCCCTAACATGCCCATTAGCCCCCTACCATCTTACACTACACCATCACTTACCATCAGGTGAGATCGCAGTCAACGGCTAACTTGTAGATGCAAAAAAAAAAAAACAAATCCAGTTCAGGCCGCTAGTTAAAGTTATGTTAGGACCATGTCGGACTAAGTGGAATCCTCCCGCAAACCATAAGCGAATTACCTATTTATTAAATCCTGACTAATCCGTGCGTCGACGCTTTGATACACCAACGTTAATGCGACCCCGAATGAATCTGCCTAATACCGCATATTTATTTTCATTCCATTTTATTTCTGACGCGGAAAATATGAATAACACACAGGTACGAGTTGATTCCGCAAATATATATGAATAACTCATATTTTACTCGTTGCTAATCTTTATTATGCATTTTATTTTTGCAGTATTGAGATAAGAATACAAAGTAACATCATATTATATTACTAGCTGATTCCCGCGACTTCGTCCGCGTGGATTGAGGTTTTTCGGTTCCTATCTCTCAAGTTAGATCGAACTGCACATGGTGTGCGAATTTTATTATAATCGGTTAAGTGGTTTAGAAGTCCATTGAGGACAAACATTGTGACACGAGATTTATATATATTAATATTATATTACACTACCTATACTCATTGTACCTAGTTAAATGCAAAACTTTTTGTTTGTTTTTTGATTTTCGCTTATAGACCTTGAAAACGTCCAAGCGGGACGTATAGGTGCGAAAACTTACACAAATTATGAAAACAGCTTCCATCTTCTATGTTCCCTCATGAATCATGAGGGAACACAGAAGATCCCCATATTATAATCATGAGTCATAATTATAATAAGGGGCTCTTCAAAGGGCGGATAAACAAATATCTCAAAAGCCGGCAACGCATTGGCCGTTCCTCTGGTGCTGCAAATGTTCATGGGCGACGGTTATCACTAAACATCAGGTGACCCGCCCGCTCGCTTACTCGTTACAAAAAAAGCAAGATGAAGGAAACCCTGTAAGTACTTCGGCAATTTTTTCCCAATAAATCTAATAGTTCTAACGGGATTTTCAAAACTATAATTCCACGTAGACATAGTCGCGGGCATCCTTTAAAATGGAATGTTTTTTAAAATTTTCATTTTTAAAAATGAAAATTTATGTATCAGTAAGTATAATATCAATGCCAGCAGTCTTTTATACCATTTTTGGTATATTAAAAGTACGTATACGTGGTAAACACGCGACGGAACCACCGTAGTCAACTATCAGGTTTTATCGTCAGTAAACCTCCCGAAAATTACCCACGGGTACCTGAGACCATATTATCATGCTTAGTTATTATGTAGGTAAGTAGGTACCTATTGTTAATATGGGACAAAGTGGGCCTTTAACTTTCCTAGGCCTCAGGATATACACTTGATAAAATTCTGAGACGAACATGTCCATTTAAAAGCTTAAATAATAATAATTTAGAACAACTAAAAAAGGAGCAGTGAGATTTAAAGTGAATTGTTGCAATGATTTGCCTTTTACCTACAAAATATTGCTATTAGTACCTAAAAACATAATCATAAGAATTATTGCTTTCGTCAAAACGTATATTTTCATCAAACTAATTAACGCCTAATATTAGCGAGGGAATATTGGTAATTAGAAACGTAATTTTTCTGAGCGAAACATGAAAGAAACCGTAGCACCTACAGCGTAGACGTAGCGTATAACAAATACAGTTAGTAGCAACAGTTGCCTACGAAACGCGCTACGCTTCACTCGCCTCCCTTACAGCCGAATTAATGTACCTATACCAAACTTATGTTTCACCACGGGAGTAATAAACTCTAACAAATGACAAAAATATCCAATACAGTGTTGACTTAGTGTGACTTTTTATGTTATAAAGAAGCAAAATTAACTATGATTCTACGCTGTTAAACGACACATGGAGAGCAAGACTGAGTTAAAACATAATGAGGAGATTTACTATTGCTCTTTATTATATTATTTTCGTGTTTCCCAAAGGTAATTTATGTCCTTGTGTTTTCTTTTGTGAACATAGTACAAGCAATTATTTTTGGTTTTTGCTACGTTTGTGCAAATCACAAGAAATACGCGTAGGCATCATAATGTTTTGAATCATGTTTTTTTTGTTTGATTTAATATTCTATCTTTTTTAAATACGTATGTATAATTAAGTAGTATTTGGAAATAATTGTGACTGGTCACTTACTCATAACACGACATAATAATCATAACGTGCATAAGAAGAAGTTTAAGTAATACAGTTTTATTACCGGCCGTGAAATAAAAAGAAAGTATCGTTACTTGATTTTTCCAATGGGAATCGAGCCCAGGGGTATTTTGGTTGAGGGGAACACATTCGTCTACGTTTCTAGTTCTATCAATAAATTCTATTAGTGTTGGGAAAGTTCTTGGAGGGTCAAGGTTCACTCAAAGTTATTTTCTTTGGCTGCTTTTTCTTTGTTTTACTAATACCAAATTATTTTATGTATTCTCTATTTTGATCTCTGACCGCTTATTTGATCGCTTACCGTCAGGTGTAGGACTAGCAGTCAAAAGCTAAATTGTATTTTTTTTTAATATATAGGTTAGCGCTTGGCTGCAATCAGACCTGCTTAAAAAACAACAACTACAGTTACTGTTGTGTTAGTTACTGTTTAAAAAACATCTAGACCATAATATTACAAAGTATACTACTATACCATAGGTACGGTTTAGAGTAAATAAGTCCCAAAATCTAAACCAAAAATGCAACAATAAATAGCTATAGGAAGATGCTGAGGTGCACGTACCTATTATCACCAAATCAATTATGGATCAATAACCATTAACCACTGAGCTAACACGGCTTTGTATTACACTCTTTAATTTCAGTGTCAATTTGTCTTCGCGTAGTGGGGATATCAGTACCAAGCCTCAAGCAGAGAGGCGAATCGGTGACTTTAACATGTGATTACGACTTGGAAGGTGGTAAACTTTACTCAGTGAAATGGTACCGGGACAACGAAGAGTTTTACCGGTACATGCCACGGCTGAGACCGCCGCAGCACGCTCATAAACTTGAGGGAGTGAAAGTCGATGTAAGTATTGTATTGTAACTTATTTAATATACTCCTACCCCGTGACGTGTGTTCACACATTGACCCTGTGTCAGAGAGACATCATCAAGACCAGTCCCCCTAGCCAAGTTACATACGTATCGTATCTAATCTCTTTCCGAACCGGTGGTAGATTCTTACAACTTATCATAAGTGGCACAAGTTATTGTACGTGAAATAAATAATTTCATTTCATTTCATTTCTATAATCGGTAACGCTCTAGTGGTGAGAAAAAAATAAGTGAATAGTATATGGTTAGCGTTTTTCATCGCTTTCGCTAAAGCGTTAACGATTAAAGAATGAGAATAGACACGAATCGTATGAAATGTGGCTAGGGGGGCAGGACCCGCAGCAGAAATTGCTGAAACCTCTCTTTGCCTCTCTAATCGATTTCTGTTTACTTAAATAAAGTTACTTGAAGCTGTACGCATTGTATGTGCAAAAAAAAGTGCAAAAATGCCCTAAGGTGGCTCATTTTCAGCTTATAAAAATAAGCTTCACCTGTTTACCTATGTAAATCTAGGAAGTCGAATTTTAACCAACTTTTAACTATCGTATTGATTAAAATGTAATACCAATGGCAATACAATAATATTATGGTTCCATAGAGCTGATCTAATGACAGAACCTGCAGGAGGTGGATAGTGGAACTCTTCAATTACGTACCTAGTCGTTCTAGTAAACCCCTAATAGCTCCCTAACCCCTAAGGCTCATTTGGTTTATCAAGGGTTTGTCCCAGTCCCATTATATCAAAGACTAGCTGACTTCCCCCGCGACTTCGTCTGCGTGGTTTAACTTTTATTTTATTTCCGCGGGAACTGCTTAATTTTCCGGTATAAAAAGTAGCCTATGTCGCTCTCCTCTCGACTATACTGATGCCAAAAATCACGCCGATCCGTTGCGGCGTGATTGAAGGACAAACAAACACACTTTCACATTTATAATTATTAGTGAAGCGTTTTTTTTTTTAGTTTTTAAAACTACATAATACTTTGAACTTATTTACGCTAAGGATTAGGTATATTATTATGTACATAATGTACTAAGTACTTACCTACTTAATATTTTTATTGCAATCACTAATTTTTTTTTTTTACTTGGTAAAACGTTTTTGATTTAATGAGATTAATACTTAATACAATATTAAAAGCTAAAAACTAAATATTAAACTAACTATAAAATAAATTTAAAACAAATCCTTATATAATACCTACTAACAATAAAATAAAAATAAAAATAAACCCCTAATCAATTATTTTGTATTCATTTATTTGATAAGTAACTATAGTTAGCGCGCGAGTTGAATGCAGAGCTTATGTATGGTGACACATACCTACATATTACATAAGCTCTGCATTTAAGTCGCGCGCGTATAGGCGGTATAGGTATGTAGGATGCGAATCGTGAAGTACCTCGCCGATGAAAATGAACTGCGACTATACTAGCGGCACGCTATGATGGCCGGTTGGACAAACGTTCCGTATTAATTGATAACGACTTTGAAGGAAATAATTGTATTACTTTATTGACGATAGCTATGACGATAGTGATGTGCAGAGATTCATAAATTTAAAAAAACTTAATTGTTTTTTGTTCGAGAATAAATTGACCTATTGTAATGTGTCAACCGGCCATCATAGCGTGCCGCTAGTGTAGGTATTTTATATTGGATAGAGACAAGAGAGTTATCAAAGACTCAAACGTATTTCAGTTGGAAAAGTCGAGCGCTCGACGTGTGCACCTACGTGACCTGACACTGAAGTCGAGGGGAATATACCGCTGTGAGGTGTCAGAGGAAGCGCCTTCCTTTCACTCCGCGCAGGATGAAACTTTCATGGAAATTTACTGTAAGTTACCTCATTTTAATCATATTTCATACTAATATTATAAATGCGAAAGTAGGTTTGTTTCTTAGTTTGTTCATTTGTCCTTCAATCCCGCCGCAACAAAGCAACAGATCGCCGTGATTTTAACATGGATATAGTTGTGGACCCGGAGAGTGGCATAGTCTATTTTTCATCCCGGAGAATTAAGGAGTTCCCGTGTGAATTAAAAAACTTATTCCACGCAGACGAAGTCGCGGACATGAACTAGTTTGTAATAAGTACCTGTCCCGTTTCATGCTCGCTTCATGTTTACTTTTTTTGACACTACAAGGATATAAAAACCTCGGCTGGGTGTTTTGTGGGCTCTTCTCAGACCACGGCGCGTTTCTAACCCTCGTATAGTTAGCTTCAGTTTTAAGATGCCGCAATTGATTATCACCATCACGTTTTATATTTTATTGACGTTCAAACCCTGTATCTAATTTGAATAAATAGGTAAACATCGAATCTTGAATCTAGACTATTATGTCGATCTCGCCTAGTGCAGGTAAGTGGGGTAGCCTAATATGGCAATCACATTAGATCCCTAATCGGAACGCTAAATTGCTTGGCGGCACCTCTTTGCTGCAATACGATCATTAGCTACGGCCGAAAAGCCGAAGCCCTTCGCCAAGTCATACCAGAGACAATTACCTACTAAATTCCCAAATTGTATTGCCCCTTCCAGAAATTGAACCTAGGACCTCGAGGAATCGAAGCGTCAATCTAGAACAACGTAATGACGCTTCGATTCCCTTGAATCTGTGTTCGTGTGACTCAACCCTCAGACGGTAGGGTAGCAAGAATCAACGCTCTATGTAAAAGAAGAAAATATATTTTATGCAAAAATCAATGATCGCATGAGACTAATGTTTAGGTATAAATACGTTTACTAATGAGATTCTGGGTGTGCACTTTACAGTTCGTGTAACCCGCTTGCAGGGGTCTACCGTCTAAAAATAAATTGATAAACTTTAAATTATACGGCTTTAACCTAATTAGGAGTCACACACTAAAGTCACGGACTAAACTTTTGCCACTTTAAAGTTTAGTTGCAGTCATTTACGTTTCCAGGTACGAAGGCATGGATAGTTAGTACCTATATAGTTATACCTAGATAGGTTCATCAAAACACAGGATACAAAATATAACATACATAAACATACTTAAATATACAGGTGTGTTGTAGAAAATAACACGGTCTCAAGTATCGGTCAATCGGTCAATTTAGGACCAATACTGTTCTTAGCTGATTTTCGGTTTATTATTACGGGCACATGACTTGTCTATTCAAACTAAAGCGTAAATTTCCCTTTCCGGGTTTCCACCCACCACCACCACCACTACAGCCCATTAACGTCCCACTGTTGGGCACAGGCCTCCACTCTCATAGCAGAGAGGGGAATTAGAGCTAAGACCCACCACGCTGCTCCAATGCGGGTTGGCGGGCTGTAACGACTATTATCATGTTAGTGATAATAACCGGGACCGACGGCTTAACGTGCTCTCCGAGGCACGGGGGTGAAACACCGCCAACTTCCTAACTTTAGGCTAGTACCTACTAAGAATTTCTAGTCAGAAAAACCCAATACTCAATTAAGGCCCGACCCGGGACTCGAACCCGGGACCTCGTCGGCCGCAGTCGAACGGGCTAACCACTAGACCAACGAGGCAGTTTTTCTATTTTAGTATTTCTGATTACTTAGGTATATTATGAAATCACAGTCCAGGGCTCAAATATCACAAAAAAAACATGTTTTGTTTTATCATTTTCCCGGCCAGCCTGCCTCTGCCCGTCCTATTGGACCTGTGTGTTCCATGCTTTAAAATTACCACTAGGGCTTACGCCTCGTTACTCCGTTAGTCTAAGCGTGGACAAGTTGTCACTACTCGTAGTAGGTATATGTACAAAATGAATAATGATGCCCATCAATTTGTACACTCTAAATATTTTTTTATTATTCTTGGTTTTTGTTGCATTTTCGCAGATTTTCCTCGAGAAAATCCACGTATCGTCGGACACGAGCGACAGTACGTACTACATGAACCGCTGGACGTCAATTGTTCCTCTGCTAAGGCGTTTCCACCGCCCGAGCTACAATGGCATATAAATGGACAAAAGGTATAGCTAAGACGAGTACAATAGCACATCACTGCACAGGCCCGAAATTAAAGCAATTTACGGCTGAGTAATATTGGAAGGAGGCTTTTTTAAGTAAACGAGGCTGTGAGTTGCTATTTCGACCGAGACTTGTATAGTACTTTTCTGTTATTTGCGAGGAAACAATAAAAGAATTAATTCAAGAAATAAAGGTTTAGTTATTACATAATATTAGGTAGGTAGGTATTATTAATCGTTAAAATGGGGTTTGCGTAATCGGCTATATATTTACATTTTCCTTTAAGCGTACCTATGTAACTAAGTAGTTATAAGCCAAATTATGCTAAAAGGAAGGTTTTTTTTAAATAATGAAGCCATTGCCGAGCAAGTAGGAGAAAAATTCACCTGCATACTTTTCCGTATAATATTATCAGGCATATACAGTCCCACAAGCCTGACTGGCCCGGTGACAGCGTCGCTAGAATATATTATGAAAATCACGAAAATTAAAATTAAAAAAAACGTATCAGGCATAAGTATTAGTTCCTCTTTTGGCCACAGGTAAGTTTGACGGACTATACCTTCGTGAAACACCTTTACAAAATAATGTATTAGTTCATAAACAGTAGGTACCTATATACTTAGTCTATAGCGTTAGTTACCACAGAATAGGTTGTTTATTATTTTAAATACTAGGTAGGTTGGAGGAGGCCTATACCCTATCGGGGCGCTAAAAATGTTTTAAACTTATTTTTCATATAATATTTTTTTAATTAGGTATGTACTTATATTTACTAGCAAATAAAGGCTTTATAATAATAATAAGTGCTCAGATAGACTCAGACCGAACTTGACGCCCTGGATAGAAAAGTCCGCACGACTATGACTCTTTATCGCATGCATCACCCGAAATCGTCTGTGATGAGATTGTAGGTATATCCCCCGGAAATGTGGTGGTCGAGGCGTATTAAACGTCAAGACCATGCATAACCGGGAGATAGCCAATCTCAGAACATACTTCGAGACGAAGAGGGAGTCACCCATGCATAGAGAGGTCATAGAATGTGGTAAAGGACTCACTCCCCTATCCTTAGCCAAAATCGAGTGGCAGGCGCCGGTGGTACTTATAGCACCTCTGACCGGGAGACCGTATGGAAGGAGAAGGAGTTGCACGGATGCTTTTATAAAGCTCTTAATGAGCCACACGTCGATAAAAAAGCGTCCGTGCAATGGCTGCGCTTCAGTGACCTCTTTGAGGAAACCGAAGGTTTTGTCTGTGCGATACAGGATCAGGTAGTTAAGACGCGGAACTACCGAAAGTACATTCTGAAGGATGGCACTCACGACATCTGTCGAGCCTGTCGCCATCCCGGTGAGTCGCTCAGACATGTGCTTTCGGGATGTTCGGCGCTTGCTAACACTGAGTATCTGCACATACACAACCAAGCGGCCAAAATCCTTCACCAAGAGCTTGCTCTGAAGTACGGTCTCCTGGATGAGAGGTTGCCGTACTACAAGTAGGTACACACCGGTGCCTGTACTCGAGCGTGACGGAGTCCGGCTCTACTGGGATCTGTCCATCATCACAGACAGGACTATTCTAGCGAATAAGCCTGACATCGTGCTGTTGGACCGAGCACAGTCGCTTGTGTTTTTGGTGGACATCACCATTCCATATGACGAGAACCTTGTGAGAGCTGAGACGGAGAAGAAGCGTAAGTATCTCGATCTGGCTCACGAGGTTTCCGCCATGTGGCATGTGGAGTCCACTGAAACCATCCCAATCGTCATATCTGCGAGTGGGTTAATCCCAGTCAGCCTCCGCTCACCATCTGAGGCGACTGGGGTTCCGTGGCAGTTCGCTCGCAGCCAGGATGCAGAAGGCGGTGTTGCTAGACTCGGCTAGGATAGTCCGCCGGTTTCTCAACCTGTCCCCCTGACCCCCGGCCGTCTGGTCTCCCCTGCCGGGGTGTAATCCTCCGCCCGCTACAACTATTTATTGGTGTATTTGTGTAGGTAAGTATGTAAGTTTATTCATTTCTATTTATTTATGTAAGTTTATTATACAACTTTTGGCGTTATAACTATGTATTTTGTATGCGGGCGTGAGAGTCAATTTCGGATAATAATAATAAAAGGTAGGTATATAAAATAGGTAAATCTCTGGTTGTTACCATACAACTGGTTCCAACATCATACGAGTTCATTTAGAATTTAGATGAACGCGCCCCCAATGTGTTCGCTCACATGCAAAGGAGGTAGGTGTATAGTATATTAATAATACCTACACACAAATTGGGCGTAGTAGGTACCTGATTGGTCGTTCAGTCACCGGCTATCTTAGAATTAAGATACGAATTCTACGGCAAGATATTATGTAGGCCAACTATATAGGTACCTACTTAGTAAATGACGCAAACGCTGAGGCGCGTTCATTTTCAGATTCCACCGTAGTAGATTCCACGACCTCTGGATATCGTTTAATTAGGAAATTATACCACAGGTTACAGAACAGTCGTGGTTGACGACCTTCGACGCGAAACCTGCAGCGCAAGGGCTGATGGTTTCCACGCTGGGACTGAGAGCTCCAGCCAAACCTCTCATGAAGATCCGATGCATAGCCACCATCGGGACCCACAGACGTGAAAGAACTGTTTTAATAGGTAGGTAGGTTACTTACCAGTTTTTTTGAAGTGAAACTTCTTTAGAATCGTTTCGATGAAACGAAAAAGCGACACAAAAAAGAGACAAACATTTTCTTAAAAAGGATTTAGCCTGCGAGATAATGAAATACTTGAAATGAATTCAAGTTAAAGGTATTTATCTCATTCTCTCGAATTTCACTTTTTTTATAATATGGTTTAATATAATAATAATCTGTTAAGTGTTTAATAGCTGCCGCACACACCTCAGCAAAGATATAGAATGATTAATACCCCACTAAGTACTTAGTCTAGATAACACTAAAAAAATATCTTCCCATTTGCTTCTACGAGCGCCACCCTCAATAAATAATAACTTTTTATGTAATGTTCGCCTCTATGCCATGATTTACATATCTGCATTAACTGTGAGTTTAAAGTAATAGGGCTCTGACAGGCGGACGGACGGACAGACAGACGGACGTGTGTGAAGTGCCTATCCACCAGGGTAGACTTATTATAGAGACTCGCTTCGCGCGGTCAACTATTTTACTTCTTCGCTCCTCTGGGGTTGGGGTGTTGCGCCTTAATTCAGCATGCTTAGTTAAGATTCAGTATCTGTTCAATTCAAATACCTATGTATGATTTTTTTTCGTTTCAGAGACAAGTTCTGCTAATCGAAGAAAAACTGCCAGTTTTCATCTAACTTTAGTATTAATTAACTGTATCCTTAAGCTTTTCCAAATATCATGATAATATCGATTGTAAATAAACTATTGTTTTAATTCCGTGTTTTATTAACACAAATTGCGAGAAATCTCAGACTCACATTCTTATAATGCCAGTGTATCCACTAGCAATATTAACCTTCCTATTTCGAGGCAAGCAAGTTAATTGCATTGGAGCTAGACACTCGCAGCAAATCGATTTCTGCAAGTATTTTTTCAACAGGTAAGACACTTTTGGTGTATGACTTCTAGTTTCGATGATAGAGGACACACATTGTGGGTTGATTAAATTGCTCGAAAGTGTAAATATTATATAAATAAATTCAATCATTATTGTTAATAAGAATTTATTTTACTCACTGTAACATTACAAAATGAAGAATACATTTTACGTATAGCTATTACTATTACTTTATTTTACCTAACACAATAAAATATTTTCCTTTGAGACATCCAGAAAAGGATTAAGAGCGTGCTCGTATACCGCCTGAAGAAATGCAAGAGCCGCAAGATTAGACAGCGTCGGGCACATAGAAGATATTCCAATACGGTCGGCGCGCCACTGACGTATTACCGCATTTTTAAGACGCGACCGATGCTACCGAAGTCGAGAGGCTTTTGCGATCCCCTATACTCAGATATAGTGCAAGTCACATTCTTTTGTTAGTAAACTATTTAAATAATAACTCCATTGAGGTTTACACTTTACAATACATAATTAGATTTGAATTCAGTTTTGTTTTATGCAGCTTCATAACAATTAACCAAAATATACACTAAACACCAAAATGTAATTTAATAATTTTGTGATGTTCATATTGAAATACCATACCAATCCTGTAGTTATGAGGAAACTAATCATTATTTAAACTAACTAATACCTAGTGCCAACACATAGACTTATTTTTAATAACTACTCAGCTTTATATAACTTAACATAATATTATGGTTGAAATTGATACACAAAACACAGGGGACATATAAAAAAGTATATATGCCATAGTAAAAGTTTGAGTGTTTATACAAACACACCACACCTTCGCACTGCTGGTATGCTTTGTGTCTTACACACACAAACTATAATATTTCTGTTAATTCTGCATGCAAAACATCATGATGTTGATCCAATACTATGTAATATTTCACTCTTTCAATTTACATTTCAATAACACAAATTATATTCTCTGTTACAAATACATATTATCTCTTTTCAATAAACATTTAATTTTCTATTAATTTACATGAATTTATTAGCTTTATAATCTAATATTAATGAAGTGCTTATCCATTTATGATCATCATGAATGTGAAAAAGCTAGTAAAAAGAATAATAATTACATTAATAAAATAAAATAATCACAATAAGCTCTCGCAAAAATATAGGCACTGTGCTTCTATAACATTTCCATAGAGGTAAACCGGATGTTTAAAGTTAACCTTCTTGCCCAAAATCTTCCATAAACTTCTTCAGTTTGATCATGTCTTCATCATTTACAGTAGCCTTTGAAGTGGCTAGAGATCTGAGCATGTCGGACATTGTAACTGGAGGTTCACCGAGTTTGTCACTTGGTACTTCCATCCAAGTCATTTCCATTGCACCTGGTTCACCAGGCGAACATGGGGTCAATAAATCATTGACAATAACATCTGGATTAGTAGGACTAGGGCCGGAAATTTTTTTGAAGTGTGTAGCAGACTGAACTTTTCTAACAGGTTGCATCAAAGCATCACGAACAACAATACTTATATCGGCTCCAGAATATCCCTCAGTTTTTGCTGCCAAAACTTTTATGTCCTGCTCGCTCAATTGGTGTCTTGTGTTACCAAGATGCAACTTAAACATAATCAACCGAGCATGCTCCTCAGGCAAAGCAATATAGATACGCTTCTCAAATCGCCTTCTTATAGCAGCGTCCAGTACCCATGGGATGTTTGTAGCTCCTAGCACAAGAATGCCATCCATATCATTTCCTACACCTTGCATCTGTACAAGGAACTCAGTTTTAATCCTCCTTGCAGATTCAGATTCGTTGTCAGAACGTGATGAGCACAAAGAGTCTATTTCATCAATGAATATAATGCTCGGTTTGTGTTGACGAGCAAGTTCAAACAAGTTTCTCACCAGCTTTTCAGACTCTCCCAACCATTTAGACACAAGGTCAGATGATGACACCGAAAAGAATGTAGAATTGTTGGCTTCAGTAGCTACTGCTTTAGCTAGGTAAGATTTACCAGTACCAGGAGGGCCAAAGAGTAAAATACCCTTCCAAGGAATCCTTTTGCCTGTAAATAGGTGGGGGAATTTTATAGGTAAGATAACTGCCTCCTTTAAGGCTTCCTTGGCTGCTTCAAGTCCAGCTACATCGCTCCATTTGACATGCGGTTTTTCAACTACTATGGCACCCTCTAGCTTTCCTTGCAACTTTTTCTTCTCTGGATCATCTGAATCACTGTCGCTTTCACTCTTTTTGTCTTCACTCTTTGAATTTGCCTCTCCATCTTTCACAGGTTTTTTCTTTTTATCCTTTTTGAGATATTCTTTGAGTTTCTCAGCCCTATCCAAGTATTGTAGGCACTTAGCTCTTATACTCTCCTTTGCCTTTTCTCCCTGTGCCTCATACTTCACTGCATGCAAAAAATATTCCACACCATGCTCATAAAGTCTTAGGGCTTCTTCATAATTCTTGTTTTTGTCTTCTTCAGTAGCTTTAGTAACTAGATCAATAGCTTTCTGTAGTGTATTAGATGATGCCATCCTGGATTATATCACCTGTAATAATGTAAGTAATGGCTTGTGTTACATATTGTTATGCACTCAATGCAGGAATAGAAAATACATGACTTGAATTTATGAAGGTCTCTAATGTAAACCTAACCTTAGAAATAGCATAATTAGTCACTACTCGGTCACCACTGGTCTCGGTAGATTCTATTATTGTGTAATTAATACTGATGTAAAAACTGAATACTTTCACTGTAAATACCTAAACTATTGAATGCGTGTATTGAAAAATAAAAATAAACAACATAGCAGCCGTATTTCACTCTTTTTTACTTTTCAAGAATCAAGATTTTAGGTGCAAAACATAGTTATGACAAATCGACTTCACATAGTCCAAATTAGTTGGTGTTCGATATAATGAACGGTTTACTTCGAGTAAGACTTGAACTTACCATTCAAAACACAAGAAAAAACTTTATAAACTTCAAATTCAAGGAAATCAACTAGATTCAATCTCAAATAATCAATGAAAAAATCGTTGCTTTCGGGGAGAAGTTTCTCATTGTAATTTGTGAGTAGGGATGCAAACGATACATCGATGTTTGCTAAACATCGATGTTTTGTTCATAAACATCGATGTTAACATCGATGTTTTGATGAACGATACATCGCCGATACATCGACGGCAAAACTGCTAAACATCGACATCGCTCATCCACCATCACTCAGGACAGAAATAGGCCTCTGGGGACTAGATTATCCAAGCTTCTTTTCTTAAACTCCATTTCGAAATTATTACATTCAAAATAATCTTAATCTTATGTGTGATATATCTATCTATACTTATAATAAAACTGTAACAGGTCCAATTCTGTACATTGAAGATATTTTGAAATTTTTTTTTGGAGGGCACTCATTATTCGATACTGTAGCCAAATCTGTAATTTTTTTCATTTTTGTCTGTCTGTCTTTCTGTCTGTCTGTCTGTCTGTCTGTCTGTATCTTGGCCGCGCATCACGCCGAAACTACTGAATGAATTCAAACGAAACTTGGCACGATTTGAGCCCATACTACGAGGTAGGACATAGGATACTTTTTATCCCGAAATTCTACCCCCGAAGGGGTGAAAATGGGGGTTGAAAGTTTGTATGAAAGTCCTTAATTTCTCAAGTTATAGCCATGAAACTTAATATATGAGCTGCGGGTTGAAAATGAAGACATACGTGTTTCACAGTTTTTGAAAATTCGACCCCCAAAAGGGTGAAATAGGGGATGAAAGTTGGTATGAAAGTCTTTCGTTTCTCAAGATGTTTTACAAGTTATATCAACGAAACTTTTTATTTTGGCTTACGAAAAAAAATAAAGAAGTACGTGTGTCACAGTTTTTCAAAATTCCACCCCTAAGGGGGTGAAATAGGGGGTGAAAGTTTGTATGAAAGTCCGTCATTTCTCAATTTATATCGATTAAACTTGGTATACAAGCTAATGGTTGAAAATGAAGAAATAAGTGTTTCACAGTTTTTGTAAATTTTACTCCCGAAGGGGTGAAATAGGGGTTGAAAGTTTGTATGAAAGTCCTTCATTTCTCAAGTTATAGCCATGAAACTTGGTATATGAGCTGCGGGTTAAAAATGAAGACATACGTGTTTCACAGTTTTTCAAAATTTCACCATCAAAGGGGTGAAATAGGGGTTGAAAGTTTGTATGAAAGTCCTTCATTTCTCAAGTTATATCGATGAAACTTGGTATACAAGCTACCGGTTAAAAATGAAGAAATACGTGTTTCACAGTTTTTGCAAATTTTACCCCCGAAGGGGTGAAATAGGGGTTGAAAGTTTGTATGAAAGTCCTTAATTTCTCAAGGTATTTCAATGAAACTTGGTATATCCACGCGGACGAAGTCGCGGGCATCAGCTAGTTATATATAAAGTGTATATTTAATTGTGTTAAGGTACGCCGTGATTATAGTAACTAGTTAATTAGTTACTTACGTACTTTATGTATGTACTCAATTATTGAGTTCCTATTAAAATGTGTTTTCCATCGCAAAATTTGTACGTCCAAATAAATAAATATTTTCAATTGGTAAAATATTTTATTTTTAAGATCAATTTTGTTGTTTTGTGGTCTAGTTAATTGGAAGTTAGCTAAGATATTAGGTTAAAAACTGTTAAGAATAGATTGATAGCCGGTAGGTGTTTTGTCGTTTAGATACAGCTACATACTTACATTTGTATTGCACATGTAAATCTAGTTCCTGTTTATGAAAATGTCTCTAACGACATTTTAAGTCGTGTGATGCAGGATGCTGATGGATGAGCTATTTAAAACATCGGAAAAACATCGATGTATCGTTCTTTTTGTCCGATGTTTTTTAACATCGATGTTTATCGTGGAAGCATCGATGTTTTCAAACCTCGATGTTTTTAAGAACGATGCTGCATCCCTATTTGTGAGGGGGCCAGACCAGAGCCAGACTATGATTACAACCACAGAGTACTTTTTATATATTATGACAACATACAACATCACACAGTGCTGCCTTAGGTACCATTTTGGTGAGTTTTACCCATAAATCACAGACACAGAGTTTACGCCCTACATCCATGGTCATGAGATTTTTTTTTTTTTAATTTTTTTTACGGCCCTGGATACAAGTCCTTCATGAGATTATACTCTTTGAGTGCTGCCATTGAAAATATAATATCAAAGTAATTGATGGATAGTGTGGTCTTAAAAAGGGTCTTGGTCTTAACAACTCTGTGGATCCTAGATATCTTCCAACTTCTACTTCTATGTTCCATATTTCTCTAACTAGGTACAACGCATGGAATTAGGAATTACGACTTACAACTATAATAATTTTGAACTCTATGGTCTGCGTGGAACGGTATTCCTGCGGCTATATCACTACCACAGATATTAATTACCTACTCCTATTTATTACTCCTGCGGCCTGCCCCCCTAGCATGGGCCGAGACAATTTTCTCCCCGAGGAAATTTTATACCTACCCCACCCTGCCTGCAAAATATTGATATTTGTAATAAAAAAAATACTAATCGATAGATTTTCAATAGCTCAATTCAACTAAGTACGTTGTCCTATAAAGTTGCTCACCTTAAATTATTTAATTAAAAATCAATAAAGTCGTTGAAAAAAATTCATTAACCATACTTTCAAACTCCTATATCTTTTGATGTAGGTACCTATACAATATTTCAAATTACTCAAATTAAAAAACGCTCAAGTTGCATTTATATTATTGCTCAAGTACATACAAGTTACATATCAAATAGGCTCCGCCAGAAGACTCGCTCCGTCGCCCCTTCAATCAGCTTCACCTACACGACCTTCGTTTCGCTACGGAGGTCGCCGGCTCGCTTCGCTCGCCACCTCCCCCCTTCGCTCCACTCGGCCTCGTAGGCTCGCTTCATTCAGGACCTCCTTCGCGAGCACAGATCAGAGAATCAAGGGAGATATGCTAAGGGGGCGTGGTGCGTGCGAACTCATCAGGTATAAAATACACATAATTTCGATTTTTGTCTTTAATCGGACGTCATTCAACGATCGCTTCACTTCTCTCGGTTTTTAGCAAAATGCCGTGTTGTTCAGTGGTTGTTTGTAAAAATTCAAGTGGCAAAGTGAATTACATGAAAGATGGCATCTCATTTCACACGTAAGTACAAGTATATTGGTGTAATTTTCCATAAAAACCAATAAAAAATTATTTAGTGGTATCAAAATTTAATAAAGTGACAAGTCTATATCTCATTATGAACAAAAACCATTGCTTGCTTAGTAGAAATCTATCAATGAACCGGCCAGTCTTACGACGCAATGGTTATGTGTTCTTTACCGATTCTTTCACTAGCACGATAGATCAATTTCCGTGGTACCATAGAGATGTGACGATGTAAGTAAATACGAGTAGGTACATTGTTGTCGATATTTTAACAACCAAACTATGATCTGTGATACAATAATTAATAGTAGGTACCTACTTAGTAAACAATAATTGCTATTTTAACGTTTAAACTATCGCGAGTAATATTCATTATAACTATATTTTTAGTTATAATAATTATTACCATTTTTTTTAATGTACTCAACTTACTTAGCTGACGAAAGTTACGTATAAAAATATACTAGGTGAATTAATATAATGTCAATTTACGTAGGTAGATACTCATTACTCATGTATGGATATATTTAATATCACTCATTAATATTAATATTTAAGATATCCGAAGGATGCAGAAAGAAAAGAAAAGTGGTTAAGTAAATGCTACAGGAAGGGGTTCAAGCTGGTTTCCTACGAAAACTAGCACAATATGCTCGTCTGACTTTGAGCCAAGGTGCTTTCAACCATTTCATTTTTTTTAAAGTCGGTTAAAACTAATCTAATAAGTAAACGATTTTTTACATCTTATTATTTTTGGTACATAAGTAATATATCACTTTTCATAATAGGTAGTCATTTGTCAAAAACCCAAATATTAAGAAATTGAGCATCGATAGATCTATTTTAGTCAACCACTATATGACATCGACAACGTTTGACGTTTGTGTGAGTAAGATGCACGGTGATTGAAATTGAACGCTGTTCACTAAACAATAAAGTGTAATTTTGCACAGCACATTGACAACGTTTGACGTTTGTGTGAGTAAGATGCACGGTGATTGAAATTGAAAGCTGTATGCTAAACAATAAAGTGTATATTGGTTCGTGCTTCATGCACTTACCTATCGGTATCCGTGTGTTAGTGCGACTTCATCTATTATTTTTATTTAGTTGCATGTGTAGGTACTGGTAGCGAGTGGTAGAGATAAGCTGGCGACAGCAGGTTTCTATACAATTTGGTTCTTAAAACATATCTCCCTTGATTCTCTTAAATCTGTGTTCGCGAGCTTCTGGCTTCGCGCTTCATAAAAACACTCTAGGGGTAGTGCAGACAAGACTACGACGTGGAGTCGAATTTGGCCAATTCGGTTCTGTCACACTATTCGACCTAGTCTTCTGGCGTAGCCTATTTGTTATCTTGTATGTACTTGAGCAATTATAAATGCAACTTCAGCAGTTTTTTAACACTGAGTACCTAATTTAAAATATTATATACATCAAAAGCTAAAGGAGTTTGAAAGTATGGACAAATGATTTTTTTTTCAACGACTTTATTGATTTTTAATTAAATAATTTAAGGTGAGCAGTTTTAAAGGACAACGTAGTTGAATTGAGCAATTGGAAATCTATCGATTAGTATTTTTTTTATTACAAATAGGTATCATTATTTTGCAGGCTGGGGTGGAGTAACTAATAGTCCCCCCAGTCCCCGTGAAATGTGAAACGGGGATAAACTTCTCCTCTCCCCTGTTGCCGTGCTCTGAGAAGTGGATAAGTCATAGAAATAGGAAGACTAGTCCTCACCACTTCCTCACAGACTCTGTGATATAACTCCTAATTCCATGGGATAACGGCAGTCGTAATTCCTTCTTCCATGGGATAAGTTAATTTTATCTCTTGTCAGTGGATAAAATCGGGGGATAATTTTTTTATCTCCGGCCCATGCAGCCCTGCAGGATTTCTTGTCGGATGTTACTCTATTATCTTTCTATCATACTTACTAAGTCTCTATGTCCCTTCGAATAATACATATTAATCAAAGCTATGTCCTGTGAGTCCTGACTCCTGCGGGGAATTTTTCGAGGTATCCGGTGTGCTTGAGCTGTTTAAATACCTACATATTCGTATAAGGCTGTGTGCTAATTAATTATTCGGGATATATTCAATTCAAAATTGTTACAAAATCAAATATACTTTTAGGAATTAATATAGGTAACAAAATAATATGTTGATATTTCTATACATAAGTACCTATGTTCAGTCCATGATTTGGTCCTGACAGTCATTGTGGTGAGATGTGGTCATAGACACCGACCAGAAACAAAAGGTCATAGATAAGTATTGTAAGGTGGTTTCTCCATAGAATAATGAAGACTATAGAAGTAAGATTGTGTTTTTAGTTTGTCACTAGGTAGGATTTTCCTAGTGATGGGTGGCAGTCGTTTATATTATTGTCTAACATACGTAATCTGTGAAATATAAATGATGATTTTTGTATAAAACAATCTTAAAATAGAGAATGCTTTAGTATCCATAAAGAGCCTAAAACAGTATCCATACAGTTACTTTTTATTTTTGGCTGCCTGTTAGCCGATCACGTTCAAACCAGTAAATACTTACTATCAAGTTGCAATATGGATTGATTGCAACTTGACATACTTTTCTGCCCTGGGATACCTAACTTAGAGAATATTTTTATCCCAAAAATTATAGGGTTCCTTCGGGATAGGTGATGACAGATTTTAACAATAATTATAAAAATATACAAGCCATAGGTACTATAGCTTGGCAAAAAAGTCGTGAAATAAATAGGGGCGCCACTGTCGCAAAATTTTCTTGAATCTAGCAACCCGAACTAGCCCGCATAGTACGACAGATTAGTTTTAATAATTAACTACTTTACTGAAATCAAAGTAGTACATTTATTGATTACAAATTTCTTGTTATTTATTTATTTAATACTAAAAATAATAATAAATAACCTTATTTAAACCCAAATAGCAACTAAATAATTTATAAAAGAAGGTAAAATTTTAACTATATTACTAGTTACTAAATTAATTAAAACTAAAAAAAATCTTTACGTGGTTGGCACCACACTCCTTATACTAATTAGGCACGGGGTTATTGATTAAAATGCAGTTTAGTTAGTAAGTTTCAATATATTTTATTTTATTTACATACTACATGTACAAAGAATATAATTTGCCCAAAATATCGTCTTCCAAATATCCCATTTCAAAATGAAATGATGACAGTATAATACCGCAAATATCTAATGTTTTAGAAAAAAATTAGAAAAAGAATTCTAATTAGAAAAACTCGTATTATCTAAAAATTATTGCATCAGTGTAACAATCGTGATGACCTCTGATTGGCTGCACTTACGGCGTTCTTGGTGTATTAATGCATTTTAACCTTAAGCGGGAGAGTGGAAGCCATTGCGATCGTTACACCAAATCAATTTTAGAGAATACCACCAACTTTCGTAATTATTTGATTATGATTGCTTCATGAAGGTGTAACGGAGGAACATTCGTAAATAGCTAAATACCATCGACAGCTAAAATCATACTCCAGAACCCTTCCTTTGGGCTTTGTCGTAGTCGGGTAAAAATTGGTACAATATAATATCCGATCTTATATAAGTATATAAAAATCTCGTGTCACGATGTAGGTATGTTCGGGATAAACCCTGAAACTACTGAACCGATTTTGATCAAACTTCGTAACTATCTGTAATTTGGTCTAACTTAAAAGATAGGATAGTTTATTTGTTTTATTCTTATAGATAAGTTGGCGGTACGAAGTTCACCGGGTCAGCTAGTTAATTTATAAATATTAAACTTTCTTGTCGTGATAACGCCTATTTCTTGGGGTAAATTTATAGTGGGTATAGCATTTGATTTCAGTCGCCTACATTTGGTGTATTCGTTTGGCAAAAATGAGTCTTCTGTGAAATGTTTTGAGCAAATACGACTGTTATGCCGCGGTATCCTATTAGGTCTTTTTATAATTTCTATCCATTTCCTTTTTATTAGTTCATTTTTAAGGTTCATTTTAAATCTACAACATAGAGATTAGAGAGTACATAATACTCGTATGTACGTACTAGTGCAATAATTATCAATAATCTATTTCACAGCACTAGTAACCTAAAAGCGTTTTGGCGAAATATCATTATTATTATTAAATAAGTATGTAATTGAGTACTTAAACATATTTATTTACTTTTTCTTACCTTTGCTTACCTATTTACTAGTAAAATCCTTATTCTTAAACAAGAACCATTGCCAAAACTCACCGATGAAACCCGACAGATTCTGTATCATTTTATTTTCTTAAACTATTGGATTTACGTCCCTCAAAGGCACAATACATTTTTTGTGGACACTTGGCTTTGATTTTAGAGCTTTATGCACCTTAGAAATTTACTTTAATTAAAGAAATTCTTAAAAATCTTTTCTGTAACCTCGAATGTAAACAAACAAATACTAAGCAACAAAATTATGTGTACAGTTAACGACCCGTATTATTCGTACAAGAATAGGGTATTTTGAATTTGACAGTATTAAAAGATAAAAGATATAATTTGACAATCTGAACCTTGTGACCAGTTGCTAATCGAATAGACACAAACAGCGATATTTTGTTTCACTCACACTTACGTGATGGTAATAAACAGAAATTGGATAAAATATAGTATTCTTAGTTTTTATTTTAGTCCTACCTCCTTAGACGGCAGTCGTAATTCCTTCCTCCATGGGTTTCTCTATATAATCAAAGTCTTACCCTATATACCACAGACATATAGGGTAAGACTATGAAGTACATCCTACTCTATGGTTTCTTCTTCGTTTACTAAACGTCTACAATCACGCTCGGACGAGGCGCTCGGGCGCGGCACTAGGCGAGTGCTGCCGAGGCGAGAAGTATAATACCACTCCACACGCTCGGGTACCTCAGTTGCCAGGGGGGAGACACTTTCCTTTAGTATGATGATTTACAAAGATAAAACTGCCATCTGTTTTATGGGGTAACAAACTTTTCGGCAAACAGTATGTAAGAGCCTCAACAGATGGCACCTTATTTCAGAATTAAATTAAGTATTCCCATACCAAAAACTTACTACAATTTAGGTACAACTTTATGGTTCTAAAGTTTAAAAAAAACTTATTAAGTATATTTAAGTATTGTTCAATTCAATATTAGATAAAAAAAACATTATATTTTTACTTCATTAGTCAATAATTAAGATAATTTGACCATATTGTTCAAGTGTTGTTTATTTTGTCCTCTAAGTTTTAAGTAGTATTTATCAATTAAAAAGTCAAAACTGGCAACCCTAACTGGACGTACTGCCGAGCGATCGCGTAACTTCTGCATCAATCATTGATACATCGCAATCACCTCTGATTGGTTAACACTCTTCCACTATTGGACATAATCCATTGACGCAGCAAGAATGCCATAAATTCAGCCAATTACAACAATTGATACTGTAACAATGATTGATGCAGAAGTTACGCGATCGCTCGGCTGGCTACAGGCTACTGTCAAGTGTCAAATTCACTAATCAGTTGAATTTTGAATTCAATTGAAAATTTTGAATTTTTTAGAATTTTAAGATTCAGTTTTGCCTTGGTAATTTATTTTGCCATTTAATTTAAAGAAAGAAAAACTAAAAGGATGTTTTGTAGATTTCACAATTAATATTAATTTGTACAGTTGGTGCAGAAACATTAATAGAATTTTGTCCGGCAAGATCACTTAAGAAGGTGTCTTAAATTATTATTAGTATTAGTGTATGGTGAATTAAAGAAAAACGCTGCTTACGTACGGTAATAGTGTACGTATTATAATAAACGTAAGCAATATAAAAATAAAAAATAGTTTGAAAATTGAACTTTTCTTATTTTAGCTATAAATTATTCCTACCCTTCTGTGAATTCAGAGAAACCAGTTTTGTTCTAGTAAGCTAATACATTATATTTATGTGGCAAGCCCGTAATAGTAGTTTGTGATATAAGGGCGGTAAATAGGTTTTTACATACGAGTTGACTAATGTCAGCCCGATGACGCCAGTCGAGGGCTGACCATCGTCACGAGTTTGTTAAAACCTTAACGCCCGTGTATCACACGATATTTTTCAATACATTTGTGAGAAAACTTGAAAATAAAACTCGAGTAGGTAGGTACAAGGTACTCACTAGAAAATGGTTTCTCACGCCCGTACTTATTTCGAGATTTTTGGCGGCTATTAATAGCGCGATTTTTTTCTCACATCTAAAATACCTAATTGTTGATTTAATTTTATTATTCCACAACACATAAACCACTCATATTTATTTAATAATTTATAAGAAAAACTCAATGAAACTTTTAACAATAGCGCGCACAGATTAAAGATTTAGTATCTACGGCGCGTTGTTGTAATGGCTTTTTTTTAATTGGCTTCATGGCTTAACTCCCAACCTGGACTATTCAGCCTTTACTTTTTTGATTTTTAATATTTAAAACAATTTTAATTAATTATATTAAATACAATTTTTAATTTCATTAATTGATTTCATCAATCTACATCTAAATGTTATTATTTTTCAGGTTTTTTACTTACAAAGTCATATCATTATGAACCTTCTTGCAAAAAAACTTTTTAATTAGAAGTGAAATAGACTTAAAAAAACCTGCAAATTTACCGCACGAGGGCAGTAAATTCTGCAAATTTACCGCACGAGGGCAGTAAATTTAACTTACAAGCACTGTTTACTGCCTCTAAGTGCATTTTTCGAGCAAGTGTATTGAAAAGTATATATTATTTTTAGTCAGTTTATATAATGGTATAGGAAAAAAGTTCCTTTGCCACAATATTAATTAAATAGCAGACTGGAACATTATTGTGGTATATTTTTTTGATAATATCTGGAAGCTATAATAATTATTCTGTCGTGTTAGCTCTGTTCACAGGAAATCAATATTTTGGTGCCAAACTAAGTTCTTCGTTATGGAATAGTATGGATATCCTGACTTTCTGTGAATATTATCTTAATGTTTGAAAGTATACAATAATGGCAGAAAGTCTGAATAACACAAATGTGTTTCCATTATATTCCTAAACAAAGAACTTATAATTTGGCGCCAAAATATTGAATTCCTGTGAATAGCATGGTAGGTGTAGGTGTAGGTATATATATAGCAATTAGTGTTGGAACCAAAAACCAGATGGCGCTTCAAAATGAATTGGCCTAAAATGCTGCGAGAGGGCTCTCTTTTCCCTGTATATTATTATACTCTTTGTCAGTTGCCGACAAACCGTCGAAGATGCAGGTTGACACTGAAAAAGTCGCTGCTGCAACAGCTTTGTGCGCGCTTACCTTCTCATTATAATTATGTGCGTACCTATTGCACAAAAAAAAATTGAAACACATACTTCTTCATATCTAACTGAAAGCCCAAATGCTAAGTTTCATGGCTTATAACTTGAGAAATGAATGACTTTCGTACATAATTTCAACCCTTATTTTACCCCTTTGGGGGTAGAATTTTGAAAAACCGTGACACAAGTATTCTTTATTTTTTACTTTAAGCCAAAATACCAAGTTTCGTTATTATAATATCTTGAAAAATTATGGACTTTCATACTATCTTTCATCCCCTAATACACCCCTTCGGGAGTAGAATTTTCAAAAACTGTGAAACAAATATTTCTTTATTTTTAACTGGTAGCTCATATACCAAGTTTCATGGATATAACTTGAGAAATAACGGACTTTTATACAAACTTTAACCCCCTATTTCACCCCCTTAGGGGTGGAATTTTGCAAAATCCTTCCTTATTGAGCGCCTACATCACAAAAGGAACCTACTGTCATAATTTCAAGTTTCTAACCCCAGCGGTTTAGGCTGTGCGTTGATATATAAGTCAGTCAGTCAGTCAGGACTTTGAATTTAGTCCGTGCGCACTCAATCGGTTTGCTCTGAACACTGACGACACGAGCTGGAAGTGCCGCTCGCGCTCGCCACTCGTCACTTTGATCTTTCGTCGAAAAACCACCCATCAAAGCGAGCGGCGGCGAGGCGAGGCGCGAGCGCACGAGACGACCCGAGCGGGCCTTCTTCACACTCGCGCTCGCCGCCGCTCGTCTACACTCGCCCAGCGTGAAGAGCCGGCATTATAGTAGAATTATTGCAAGTGTCTGCTTGTAACACTCACGGCCCATTTATTCAACCAATTTTGACGAAACTTGGTACAGAGATAGGTTGCCTTCTGGGGAAGGAACTTTTTATCCCGGAAAATGAAAGAGTTTACACAGTACTAATCTAAAAACCTTATTCCACCCCGACAAAGTCACTGGCACCATCTTCGTAGAATAATTATAAAATTAATAGTACCTAATGAATAGAAACGTACTTACTTAAATAAATAATTATCAAAGGGTGCAAAGGAGTAACAAACATTCAAACTTTTACATCCTTACTATAATATTAGAATAGTACTAAATAGTGTGAAAGTTAGGAATTGTAAATATGTTTGTATTACTTAAAATAAATATTAAAATAAATATGTACATAGTTTTATAAATAAAAAAGAAATATATTTATCTTATGTATCTAAGCATTCAAAGTGTCCTTATACAATTTAAATTTTCCTACATATTTTTTCACTTCATCTTTAGGGTATGGTTTCAGAGCTAGGCATGTTGGTATATTCTCCGGCTGTTCTAGCCATAATTTGTGATCTACTGAATGTTCTTTTAATTTTTCTGCTACCTTCTTCAGGGACTCTTCATTGGGCACCTGCGAATAACATTAAATGTCAAATAATTATCATACTAATATTATAAATGCGAAAGTGTTTGTTTGTTGGTTTATTGGTTTGTTGGTCTGTCCTTAAATCACGCCGCAACGGAGCAACGGATCGACGTGATTTTTGGTATGGGTAGGTATAGTGTGCTGTGCCTACCTGTGTGCTTAGCATGCACACAACGAGATTATCTCGCGACGAGAGAGATGTTGTCGTTGCTGGAAAATTTTTCATTTACCCTAACATGCACAAAATGCGGTATATTACAAGAAAAAATAGTCCCACATATTGTAAAGGTTCGTAGAGAAAAATACCACAGATAATAAATATTACTTTTATCTCTACTTTTGACGTAACGAGACAAGTAACCGGGAAGCGGATATGCCCCCCCTCTAAGTAAGACGTTCCGAATTTTATTAGTTTCCGAGATATTAATTTTTTTAAATTTTGAGGTTAGGTAGGCGAAGTCACCTAAATTATCCGAGTCGGAGTGCGGCCCAGTGCCGAGCTCGCTTCGCTCGCTCTTCGCGTAAAACGATGACTCAACTAATTGAATTTGGCGCCAACGCACGCGTTCCGTTTTACGGTAATCGGTACACATATAAGTAGATGTTTTATTCGAAAGATTAAGAAAAACGTCTATTAACGTCTATGAAACGGATTTTAATACCTACGTAAAACGAAACTACTACGCCAACTAAACGTCAATGAGTCTGTAATCTATGGCAAATGTCGTAAGAAATAGGGAAAAGTGGTGTATTTTCGAATTTTTAAAAAAATATTTCTCGAAAAGTATTAGAATTCGGAGTAAAATATTTTAGTGGAAGGCTTACCACATCAAGGTCTTTCTGTAAAAAAAATATGAACATCTAACTCCGCGTCTAGTATACTATAGCTGAGCCAATTAGCGAGTTCCCGCGGAAATAAAAAAAACTTAAACCACGCGGACGAAGTCGCGGGCATCAGCTAGTTCTACTTAAGTATATTCATGTGTCAGCTGTAGGATATTCATAAGTAGGTACTTACCTCTAAAACAACCTTATGCATATTATCCAAATCATTTAAATAATTTATTGTATTTTCATCTTCTCTGTACAGGTGTAATACAGCTGTAGATGCATGACACGCTTGAGCCACCAAGGCACCTATAGACCAGCCTAATTCTTTTAATAAATCACTTCGCAGAAGAACATATTGGACTAGAGAGCTCATTGTGACTGATAGGTATAGAACAAATAAAGCTATCCGTCCGTGTTACAAATTCACCGACACTAGACTAACAAGCACATACCTACTAGTTTAATAGTTAAATAAGTAAATATTACGTCGGCGCTCTGGCTGGGTCATACGAGTAGGGTTCGTGCGGAGAGAAACAAAATATATTCACTGAATACAGTATATGTGTATATTATACAACTCATTTACATTAGTATTTGAAAAATACTGTGGAAAAATAATGACCTGACCATAGATAAGTATGTTGTGACATTTGTTACCTCCATGGAAGAAGGAATTACGACTACCGTCTGTTACCTCCATGGAGGAAGGAATTACGACTGCGTTACCTTCATGGTTGTGACATACTTATCTATGGTTGTGACTTGTGAATTGTGATGGACATTGGACTTGTGTGCTTTGCTTTGTCTACTTGTCGAATGTCGGTTGCATGGATGTAATAAGTACTTACGTACAAACAGGATTGCGCACTAAGACGCTAAAATCGAGCTCGTGCGAAATATCGCTAAACAGGACTGCGTCCTCTTCTTTTAGAGTGACAACACGTTTTAGTGTTGTAAGACATTTGACGGTATAGGCGAGTTGGAGAGGATGAATTTTTTGTGACAACTGACTAAGAAACTTTTCAGGAAATTGTATTGATCTGTCCCCATAACAAGCGGGCAATATTATAGGTAAAAACTCGATTTTACATAAAAATAAAAGGCAGAAGAAAAGTTTGTAGATTTTAATTTTATCTCTATTTTCCGGTCTACTTGTTTGTTTGGTATAAAATCAGTTATATTAAAAGTGATTTCCTAAAGAGCTGCAGACTTGAAATTTTAAACATAGATTGTAAGACGTAAGTGAATGACAATGCAATATTAATGCAATGGATTAACAAACAAACTACAATACAATATAAACAGTATAATAAAACAAACAAACTTATAACATTAATTTTAAATACAAGAAAGCGTTCTATCTCTTAGTTTGTATGGTTGTTTGTGTGTTCCTGGTTAAGAAGTTTAATTTCTTTTTGAGTGCATAATATGACTCTGTAGCAAAATCTTCTGCCTTGAAATGTAATCCGCAAACTACCGAATATTTGGTAACATATCCAGGAACAGCATTAATCCATTTTTGCTTAATCTCTTCATTTTTGGGAACTCTATAGAAAAACATAAATAACACTTCCATTAAACAAACAAATTGTGGTTACCTTACTGCCTAACAATAGCCGTACAATAATTTAATAGGTACTTACCTATGAAAAGATATACCACATCCAAGATATGATTCACTCTTACATGCTTTTACACAACATGTTAGCACCATTTTTATACTGCTATTGTAATTAAACTTAAAAAACTGTTATTTGTAATTAAATAAACAATGAATTAGAAATTTTTGACCTCCATCAGAACTCTTGATAGATTATAGATAATATTTTTTTATGCTTGCAATACGTCAGACAGAGACGCATTCCTATTTCAGAGCCTCTCGCTGGGCTCGTTTTCCCGTTTAGCAATATTGTATTAGAAATTAGACTTTAAGACTAAGCAATAGAAGTTATTTTTGCAGGGAATTAAATGTTAAGTGCACAATCCTGTTTGTACGTAAGTACTTATTACATCCATGGTCGGTTGAAATACGTAGTGGTTCGTAGACAGAGCAAGATATAATATAGACGACGCCATATCTTCTTTTCACTCCCACATGAAAGAGATGCAGTGTTGGGATGTTACACAAGATAGAATGAGACAAAAATATTTGTTTTTCTCTCCCTTTCTGCGTGTCACGGGTTTTGTATTGTGCCAGACAAAAAGACGTTTGTATGACTTTTGGGAGGTGTTTCATAGTATTACCTATCCCTTTCGGTTACAGGCTGACCCTGATTCTAGAGATTCCTTCTTCTATGTAGTGGTTATATTCTCTTTGGTCGGTTGAGTGTTGACAGTTGTACAGTGCGTGTTGTCAACTTAATCTTATTAAATCCCCAAGTCCACATTTTATAATTCGATGTGATTTACAATGCATAACCGTTTATACAGTCCTTTTTTTTAAAATCCTAAGTAGCCACCACAGTAAACCACACAAAAAACTTTTTATTTCCAAATCTTTCGCCGCTGGCGATATTAATTTTTATTCATTTACTATAAGGTGATTTAAACCTATACTATAAGTAGGTATGTTATCTACAATAACTTCCTTATATATTGTGACTCTTTCTTCGATTAGTAAGTATACTAGATGCTGGAATAATTTTCACCCAAAAACTAATTTAAAATTTAGATTTTTGGCACAAGTGCTTTTCAGGGTCTTAGATCTCCTCAAAAATCACCACTCCAAGGATGCTGGCTTCCACCCCTCAAGTGTTTTTTTGTATTAGCCACAAAAACCTGCTCCACCTCATACCTTCCAATAAAAAAAAGCATAAAATAGGTTAATTAAAAACGAGAATGTTGCGAATATAATTATTATGTACCTACATAACATCAGTGACCATTCTTCTGATTGGCGCATTTGGTACATATTGCTAGAAGTGCTAGACCAATATTTAAGAATAAAAGAGCAACGGCGAACTTCCATACATCAATATTATTGAGAAAAATTAATTATGTACACGTGTGAAAAAAATATGTTTTTATAAGCGTCGAATATGAAGCTCACAGCAGCTAGAATTTTGTTTTTATGAGCCTAGAAAAAAAAAATATTTCGTTTTAAAGTTCTGTAGGTTATGTGGTAATGTCACTTCTAAAAATGACAACCGGAAGAAAGCCACAAAAACAAAGACAGATGACAACCACAGACCAGTAAAACATTCGGCACAACCACAGACAATCAGCATCAGTGCTTCCATAATATTCTTTCAATTATTACCATTCTGTTAGAGATTATTATATAATGTATGCAAGAAAATTCACTTAAATAATATAAAATACACTAAAAAAAAGAGCATTACTATTATTTATGTAAACATTAATCAGACGAAATAATTATAATTTTTAAAACGATACAAAATAATCTACTAATTCAGATTTATTCTAGCTACTAGGTAGATTATACATAAAATGGTAACACTAAACTGAGAAACGGGAACTAAATAATAAAAAAGATTCCCTAATTATTTTATTTTTTTACCTAGGTTCAATTAATTAAGGTGAATACTTGATAAAATTTTAAAAAATAAGCAAGTTACTTTCGTCTTTACCTTACTTGTGTACAATCAAGATTTAGTAAATGTGGTCAATAATAATTTCGCCGTTGCTCTTTTTGTCACACTATTTTCGTTTAAGTAAATGAATCGTTTTTGAAGTAAAACTTCATAAGAATCGTCGTGATTTGAAAATTCGATGAAACGAAAAAGCGACAACAAAAAGAGACAAACATATTCATAATAGGATTTAGCCTGCAGGAGAATGAGATAGAATACAACGTAGTAGATTTATCTCATTTTGTCATAAGCTACTTTTTTTTCTGAAGTTAATTCAATTCTGCCGTGTGTGAATTGCACACATACTTTTTTTTTATTAAACCGGGAAATACGCAGCTATCGGCAAGCGATTTATCGTTCTGATACGATGGCATAGTAGAAACCGATAGGGATATGGGTTCAAACTGCCATACCGACAAAACAGGTTCACCCACTAGGTACCATATTAGACTGCATTAACTGGTCTCTGGACTGCATCATCACTTACCACCAGGTGAGATCGCAGTCAAGTGTTAACAGCTTGTAGACTGTAGTGCATTAAAAATACCCCTTTATTCGGTGATATATTTATTTATTTAGGTAAATGTCTTTTATTGAGACAATACTTAGTTCCATCGCCTGGTGCCAATCCAAGATTGATCACCAAGTCCAGGGAGTCGACACTGCGACTGACATCATTAACTGTATACCAGCTACGTACTTACTTGTAAAGCCCAATTCAATGAGCAAAAACTGTGAACCTAACAACGTTTAATAGGGGCTAAACTCCTTTGACCACTTTCCTGCTTCATCTACTCACAATAGATCAGTTGGACCACAGGTTTAGTAGTTAATAGAGTCATGATACAACTAAAATAATTGGACCACCGCCACTAGGTACCTAGATCCAAGGATACCCTGGTTGGACATAGTAGTAGGACCACGATCCTTGAATCAAGTTAGTTTATTTTATAAAATGTGTCTCACAAGATTAAACAAATGAACTTTTTACCACTAGTTAAATGGAAAAAATCAAAATCTCAAAAACCTACAAGCTACTGAGAGCAATAATGCCCTTAGTGTCATAACCAGAATTAGTGGAAATTCCACTTAATTGGCAACACAGGACATATCGACTTGACAGACTTGTCACTAGTGCCGGGATTTTTTTTGTATATTAATTGCCAGGATTGTTGTTATGTTACCCCACCCCAGCCTGCAAAATAATGATATTTGTAATAAAAAAAAATACTAATCGATAGATTTCCCATTGCTCAATTCAACTACCAACGTTGTCCTTTAAAACTGCTCACCTTAAATTACATATTTAATTAAAAATCAATAAAGTCGTTGAAAAAAAATTCATTTATATCCATACTTTATGAATCCTTTATCTTTTGATGTACATATACAATATTTTAAATTACTCAAAGTGTTAAAAAACTGCTCAAGTTGCATTAATAATTGCTCATTTACATAGAAGTTACCAAATAGGCTACGCCAGAAGACTAGGTCTTGTCTGCCCTATCCCTAGAGTTTTTATGAAGAGCGAAGCCAGAAGCTCGCGAAGGAGGTCCTGAATGAAGCGAGCCTACGAGGCCGAGTGGAGCGAAGAAGCGAAGCGAAACGAAGGTCGAGTAGGTGAAGCTGATTGAAGGGGCGACGGAGCGAGTCTTCTGGCGTAGCCTATTTGATATGTAACTTGTATGTAAGTACTTGAGCAATTATAAATGCAACTTGAGCAGTTTTTTAACACTGAGTAATTTAAAATATTGTATACATCAAAGGCCATAGGAGTTTGAAAATATGGACTTTATTGATTTTTAATTAAATAATTTAAGGTGAGCAATTTTAAAGGACAACGTAGTTGAATTGAGCTATTGAAAATCTATCGATTAGTATTTTTGTTATTACAAATATCAATATTTTGCAGGCTGGGGTGGGGTAGGTTTGTTGCACAGAGTTATAAAGAGAAGCAGAGTCAAGATAACGTACAAAATAGCGTGGCAATTACAAACACACGAAAACATTACGCACACATACACAAAACTCAGGGCCGAACCTTGTTGCTGCATAAAACATTATATTAATATGTAGGGTTAGGTTGCGTGAAAAAAATTGACCTAAAGACACCTATCATTTGGAAGCTATAATTTGTAAGGATTTTAAAAATAATTATTATTGGTACTTTTATAATTTCCTCATCACAAGCGATCACAACTGCAATATAGTAACACTAGTAATGGTAATCATCACCACGTGCGGGACCCTAGTCAATGTGGTGAATATAGATGTGAGCTCCGCGCTGCGTGTGATATCGTCACCGTCGCGCGCGGAGTTATAGTTCCTGTTACAACTCAAATCCTGAGGACTCCGTCAGTATCATGGCCAGTGGTTCTCGCGTCGTTCTCGCTCTGCGTCGACGCGCAGATGATGGGGATATTATTTAGAAGAACAGTACCAACGGATATCGTGTAAATACCGCCAGATTTTAGCTCAAAGTTCCTATTGACAATAATTTCTTGGCAGTAAGCCAAATAAATGTTGTTAAACAATCGAATCGAATCGTTATTCCAAAAACAGGTTAAATAGAAAATTACAGCAGGTGTTTTAAACTCACATGTTTTTTATTCAAATAAACTTTACAATTAGTGCTTTAGAATCTGTATTGAGGTTTTCAATAAAAATTAATGAAATTCATCCACCTAATGGAAGATAAGGTAAATTGGTACCTACTTAGTATAAGACCTCAACTAACTTTTCTTTGAAAATGGTCGGTATTGCACCAGGAGATAGAATTGTACGGAATATAATATTACGTTCTTAGATTATCTGTAAAATGCTTGGAGCATATAGCACTCCATGAGTTGGTCTGCCAGTCTTTTCTATTAATATTTTTATGCATAGGTCTCTCAGGTATTCATCCTTTGGAAACCTGAAATTAAAAGTCGAAGTTATATACTTAAAATAAAAGAGTCGTCGAGTCCGGCCCTGTAATTTGTTAAAGTTCTCAAATGTCAAAAAAGATTATTCAACAACTTAAAGCATGTATTTCTACAGAAAACCATAATATTATAGTTGTAATATATGCATGGCTACATATTTCGTCATAACAACTATAAAATATTAGATATCTTAGCCTTGATACGATGCGATACGAAAACATTCCAAAGCTACATGATAGCGTGAATTTTACTTACCGATGGAACGTTACTTCTGGGGTTTACCTGTACGAAGCGTTGTAACACAGGGGGACACAACACTTCACCATTTTATTTCAGTAAATATTCATATAAATCTCCAAATTTCACAAAAAACTTATGACACCCAAGACAACACAATGTAAACAAACGCCATAGGTCTCATAGATGTCTTATAATGACTGCCACGCATTGAATTTTTGTCAATGTGTGCGTTGGTGTAGCACAGTGTTGCAGCAAATTAATACATACACATTTTTGCTTGCAGGGACACGGTCACACTAAGTCACACTGATTCGCATACACTTGTCTATGTGGGTGTGAAATTTATGTTGTGTCTGCTTATATTTATATGTCTGTGGTTTGTTGATAACCCCTTTTTAAAGACAAAAACTCTGAACGCTTTTTTATTTCCTTAACTTGCTCTGGATTCTAGTATTTTTGTGTCTCTAGTTTCATAGCTTAAAATACAAGGCTGGACCCCAAACCCGTAAAGCCGGTAAATAAAAAAACCTATCATTGTCAAAATTTGTCATTTTGTCCCATTTGTTTTCAGTTTTGTCAATGTCAAATAGTAAAATATAGCTGCGCCGTGGGTCGCCGAAAATAAATAAAACAATAATAAAAAATAAGCTACAAAAGAATATTAAAATCTCCGTCAGTTTAAAAATCAGACTGACTAGTTATATTTTTGATAGCAATGGCATCAGGACTGGAGAACTACATAAATCAAACAGTGTCAGTAATAACTTCAGATGGCAGAAATTTTATTGGCACCTTGAAGGGATTTGACCAAACAATTAACGTTATTTTAGATGAATCCCACGAACGAGTGTTTTCATCATCAACAGGAGTGGCGCAAGTAGTACTAGGCCTTCATATAATTAGAGGAGATAACATAGCAATAGTGGGACAAATCGATGAATCAATAGACAGCAGACTAGATCTGGGTAACATAAGAGCTGAACCGTTAGGACCCATTGTACATTGATGTAAATATTAAATTATATTATAAAACCATTTAGTAATAAATGAATTATTTTTAAAATTTGAGTTGGTTTTTTTATCATCATATACCTACATAATGGTAATCTAGTATTTTTTATTATTTTAAAAACAAGTAGGTATATACATTCTAATACATTGCATTATGTATATTAAGGTGTATCAAAAACCTGATCAGGTTAATCCGTACACCGGTATTCCTTGTACTTGCTCATTAGATACTAATAATTGTACATACTCTTATTTTAATTCAGTAGTGTAAACGTAATATTGTAAAACTGAGATATAATATTATTGTGAGAAAAGTGCACAGAAATAAAGCAATCATCAAGAGAAGATTGCTAATGACAATATGGAACCTATGGTTTGCATTTGGAACATGCCAGCTAAAATGTATTCTAAACTTTTCCTTGACCACAACACAAAATTTGACTGACTTTAAAGCATAAAATTTCGATATTTTAGGTACTTAATTAGACGAAAAAAATATATACTTAGTTATGATATGAAAAGTTTGCTTTTGTTTTGTATTTATTTTGCAACAACATTTTAAGTTTTTCTAGACTTACAAAACACCTGATAGTTGTTTATCACTCGAGTGCCATCTAGCGGCACTATGTGAACCCCACTCTGATCACACAGTATTTTTGAATGTATTAAAATTAATTAAAATTTATAAAAAAAAATCAAAAATGAGTACCTATCATTAGGTAGGTACTATAAGTTCTATCACAAAAGCAAACTTTATACGAAAAAAGGTAAGTATTCTCTTTTCGTTTTTGTGCATAATTAGCCAAAAAATCATAAAATAAACTTTAGGACAAAGAACAAACAAAAAATTTTAGAGTTGTGTTATCATCAGATTAGGTAGGATCTTAAAAAATAATTAAGGTTAAGTATGTATTAAAACATTTTTATTTATGTTAAATGTATCTACATAATATTCAAGTAATAGTGTAATATATATAATTATTTACAAAAACCTTGATATATATACAAACAGCCATGGTGAAATCACTATTCCATTAGGTACTATACTATTTGGAAATGTTGAAATCATTAATTACCATACGAACAATAATATGTAGGTAATTAATTATTATTCCTAAGATGGTAACTTTTTCATCCAAAAAAACTGGATGTGTGTTAAAATAAAAAATACTTTAGTAAATAGGTGTTCATCAAATTATAGGTAACCGTTGAATAAACTGTTTTAAGAGTTCTGCTGTGCCAATTTGATAAAATTGTAATAATTAACATTGGTATTATATGTATGTCAGTATGCTATAGCATACTTATCTAAAGCACATCAACACATTTGCAAATTGCATTTGCAGCAAAATGCAGTAAGTACTTGTATTGTTTCATTGCTTAAGCAAATGCATCTGTGTAGTAGGTTTCAAAATTGCTAAGCCTATCAACTATTAAAAAACTCATTCATTGTTAGCTTAGCACTGCAGATGCAGACTGCTCTTATTAAAACAATTCATTTTGTGTCCACATGTGGATTATTCTGTTTTACAGTCTAAAATGCCTTGATCTCTTTGCCTTTTATAATCTGGTGCTAGCACCAGATTCTATTTTGGTTAGGTAGAAATTGTGTACATCATAATTAGCCACTTATCTAGTCAGCTTAATATTATTAAAATTTTCTAGTTCAAATTTTGCTACAAGGATATGTACTCCTTATTACTTGATGCCTGGCCCACAAGCAATATGTCTTGGTGCCTGTAACAATTAGAAATTGTATGAGATTACATACTTACATCATGATTTTACAAAAATGTTAACTAATATTTACTTTTAATACGACTTCCAACATGATTCAAAATGAAAGCACGAGTTAAAGTACATTGAAAAACAGAAAGTTATTATAATAATAAATATGCTATGCTACTTTACTTATATATATTACTTTCATCTAAGTATATTTTGAAATAAAAATAAAAAGTACCTAAGTAGATCATCATAACACCTAAAATGTCTGAAGATTAAACCGATTAATCAGGTTTAATTATTTTAATATCAATACCATCTCTGAAATCAAAATGACAAAGTACATAGCACTTAAATTAAAGAGAAAAAAAACGAAAATAAAATTGAAGCTTTAAAATTGATTTTATTAAATAGCAAAAAAGTATAATAAAGAAAATACCTTTGCATCTTTTCCTTATATTTTTGAGTGTTGTATGTCCGGAAAAATTGTTTACCATATTCAAAAGTGGCAATCATTATGGCGCATGCAGGTGCCACTTTAAATATTCGTGGTAAAAAGCCGGTGAACAAGCCTCTTATGCCATGATTACTATAAATATTTCTAGCTATATCTTTCATATTCGATGCTCTTTGATGACTTCTGCCATCTGTGAATATAAAATAATGCAGTTTTAAATTCCACCTGTGAGAATGTTGGGTTCCCCTTGCACCAACTTTTCAAGTGAAAGTGAAAAGGGAGAATTTAAGTCCTGCTTATTATTCCTTAAAAAGTTTACTTAGGTAATTTATGGTATTCAAACCTTATAGTAGTATGTAAGGGCAACTGTTAATTCATGTTATGTCATATTGTATAGTCCCACAAACTTATCTGACCCGGTGGCCAAAATTGGAACTAATTTGCCTGCCTATTAGCACCTGCCTGCCTACACAATATGCCTATTGCCTGTGTAGTTCTTGTTTTTAATTTATTTTTAATAGATACTAGCAACACTGTCACCGGGTCAGATACGTTTGTGGGACTATAGACATAAAACCAATATTTATGAACAATGATGAGCTTGATGCTTCAGATATTAGAACATTAATTTTTATACTGTTGTTTATTTTAAGTACTCGTTTTAAGTTTTACCGTATTTCATTAAGTATTACATGCACAGATTCCAAAATAGGCCTGGCGCGCGATTGTGTGCGAATGGCTAATAAGATAGATAGATAGATAGATGTTCATACTTTATTGCACACATAAAAGAATACAAAGTAAAGTTAACTAAAAACTAGGTATGCAAAGGCGGCCTTATTGCTTACTGAGCAATCTCTACCAGGCAACCTTTGGTGAGAGGATTGAACAGGATGTGTAGGGTAGTGTGGCACAATAGAATACACATTATTATTAATAGTAGGTAAGCACATTTTAGACGTGTTTATATATTTATACATTACATATAAGTAAAATAAATAAATATAGATAACAATATATATTATACATATACACACATAAATAGTACTTACATACATAATGCATACATAAATTACACATATAATTAATCCATACTTCCATACTAATATTATAAATGCGAAAGTGTGTCTGTCTGTCTGTCTGTCTGTCTGTCTGTCTGCTACGCTTTCCCGGCCCATCTTTTCAACCGATTTTGCTGAAATTTGGTATGGAGGTAGGTTATATCCCGGGGAAGGACATAGGCTACTTTTTATCCCGAAAAATTAAGGAGTTCCCGCGGGAACCAAAAAACCTTAATCCACGCGGACGAAGTCGCGGGCATCATCTAGTATTACATAAGCATATTAACAAATTACGATAGGAGATATTAGGTATTTAGTTATTAAGGCATGGCGTGGTTAAGAAAATATTCTTTGAGACTATTTTTAAAAATAGGCAAGGATTTGGAGTCTCTGATATGTTTGGGTAGAGAATTCCATAACTGCACAGCATACACCGTGTACGATTTGCTGTAAAATTTTGTACGACTGCAAGGAGTTTTGAGTTTATTATCCTTGGTAGAACGCAGCTGCATATGGCGATCGACAGCACCGAGAAAGTTGAAACGTTCTTTAAGATAGCTGGGAGTATGAGGAGCATATAGGATAGAGAATAGTAATAAGATAAGAAGATAGATAATTTAATAGATCTTACCTGTGTAAATTTCTTTTTCTCCTAATTCTATTTGTTGATGAGTTTTAACAACGTCAAAAGGTAAGGTTACAAATGCAGCAATCTAGAAAAATAGCCAATGGTTACAAAAAAAAATAACAAAAATAAATAGGTAAATAGAATTAAATTTAGGAGCTGAAAAAATTCTTTATACTCAATCGTGTTTCCTTCATAATATTGAGGTTAAGATCAAGTTATTCCAGAATAATTTAAAAAATATTAAAAGAAACTTACACTGCCTGCTACAGAACCACAGAAAAAATTAAATAAAAATGAATTCTTTTCAGAATCTGGTTTATCGAAATATCTTTTGGTGGATTCAAATGTAGTCCAATATATTCCTGTAAAATAAATATAGGTACCATTTATATTTATAAGAGTACAGTGATAGCCTAGGAATTTAATCGCCCAGCCTCGTTTCATGTTGGTCGAGGTTTCGATCCCCACACATGCACTTCTAACTCTTAGAAGGTGCGTTTTAAAGATGTTTTAAAGTAATTAAATACTTATTACTTGCTTTACCAGCGAAGAAAAACATTGTAAGAAAACCTGCATGCCTATGAGTTCTTCATAATGTTCTCAAACTAGATGTGATAATATGAAGTCTGCTAATACACAATTGGCCAGTGTGGTGGACTATGGCCGAATCCGTCTATTCTGGGAGGAGACATGTACTCAATAGTGAGCCATCATTGCGTTGAAATAATGATATTTATAGGAATTTTCTGACAGATAATATTTACAAAATTACTAAGTATATTCTCAGACAATAATATTTAACTATCTTGTTACCTGAAAATGGGACATCTCTAAGCAATGTTGATCCTAATCCTCGGAACAATCCCCTGTACCCTTCATATTTCAAAACCTGACGTAATGCGAAGTTTATTTCTGAAAAGAAAAGATTTTGGCAATGATTCTGATCATAGAACATCTGATAAACTGATTTTTACAAGGTCCAGATATGCCTCTTAGTTATTTAGAAAAGGTAGGCATTTGAGAATAATAATTACTACCTGAATATGTCAACTTCTTGGATTGCATTTTCGTTCTAATTAATTCTAAAGGACTAACAATAGTCACAGCAATAGTTCTTGCGGTAGCACCAGCTGTTAAGGGTATCCACATTGGTTGCCCCACTAGAACAAAAGAAATACTTTTCAGAATCAGAATATTCTTTATTACACTTTGTGAATAATATAAAGTATAAAATGTGAACTAAAGCTACCATGGTTACAAACGTATCCTTGTCTCAGAAGGGCCCACATTAAACTCAGTCGGGATTTTAGCACAATACAACTTCCTATAGCTGGGTGAGGGTTTTTATTACTAGGTTGTATAGTCTGATCAAAAGGCAGGGGGAGGGTGTAAAGAAAAGTAAGGTACCTAGTTTTCTTGAGTTATGCAGGTTTACTCACACTTTTTTTAAACCCCATAAGTAGTTTTCAATTCCAAAAATATGTAGGTAAGAAACCCCAGACTGTAACTATAATAGTAACCCTTATGGGGTTATTTGGGGCACCTAAACTTTGTTATTATCATTATTTATTATCAATCTTCGTAATAATAATATTTATCTTCACAAAATTAAGAGAGATAAATTGATATCTGGCTTAGTTTTCAGATCAACAACACATAATATTATAATAATAAAAAATTGACTTGATTTGATTGAGTGACTCAGCAAATGTAAATTTACTAACACAAAATTTTAACCATACCAAGTGTGTCGTCTGCTACGCTTTAACAGCTCATCTTTTCAACCTATTTTGATGAAATTTGGTAGGTTACATCTTAACATCATTATAAGAAAAAACTACAGTTTTTAATATAATAGGGGGATGATGCCTATATTAAAAATAAATTATTTCTAACTGATTATTAAATAGAGGGTCTTCCAAAAGACCTAAAATTCACATCCTTGGTTAGTTTTAAGTTTGATAACCATTTTAAAACATAGATTAAAGAAAAAAAGTGTGTTGAAATTTGATGACGACTGTGAATTTCATACAACTTCCATACTAGAAGAGCGTTTTTAAGTTTGATATAGAGTTGCTGATTTGATTGAGTTATCAACATCCCTATTAACATAGTGAGCATACTCACAGTTGCCAGTCATAGTGTTATAAGTAGTTTTCATTCTGTGCCTAAGTTGTTCATATGATACAAAGTATATAACGGTGCATGGTAGAGCCAACACAAGGGTAGGACTTAGTCCAGACCACAAAGCTGGAATTCCTTCTAATTTTGCTATTTTGTAGAATGCATCCTGTAATGTATTTACATAAGTTAAATGTTTGTGAATATATGATTCAGAACAATATTATAATTAAGTAGGTAGTAAGTACATATCAGAAAAAATGTTAAAGATTTAGTTATCTTGTATAAGCATTTTATGTATTAAAATTAATTTACTATAGTTCCATGGAAATGTACTCGTCGAGGTATCCACGCAGATTCACCACAAGGACACAGATGTTCCATTAGGCCATTGCAATATAAATAGCATTTATTTGATAGTAAGGCCTTCTGCTGTGCTTGCAATCTAATTTTCACTACATCTAGTGGTGTCACTGCAACAATAAAATACAATTCGTTCATTCCATCACTCAATCGCTTTTAAATATTAGTGCTAGTGAAGATGATCTAAATAATCTTTGTATTAATTAATAATTTAGTGTCCTTTATCTGTTTTAGTTTCCTTTACCTGTACTTGGTTATACTAGGCCTAGGTTCCAAAGAGTCACGTTTAATTGGCTTTGTTTTTGGGAGCACGATTAACTAAAATTATAGAACATGATGAGAACACCGAAAGACTTACTGAACAAAGAGGTTATCAAAGCGCCGGAACATGCCGATGCCATCTGTTGAAACGGCGTTATTCGAAATTGCGGATCGTCTTCTCGAATCATGGCATTTAAATTAAATTAAATAATGTGAATATTTACTTCACGGTTTTTAATAACATTTGGTAGGTACTATGCATTTGGTTTACGACAGCGATCTTTGTGTTCTTCTGTTTCTGTCACTGGGTTTGTTTTTGACTGCTGTCATGTTATGCTGTCAATGTGTGTGTTCCGTTATAAGCACTGCGAGCACTGGCAGTGCTCTTTACTGGGGACTTCCAGTGCTCTCAGTGTATTTCGGAACGCACCCATTTATTTGTATCGTACTGTCACTTGTGACCACAGACAGTTGAGAGTGGTGCAGTTGTGCTACAGACGTGACATAAACGTAGTCATAATTCCACCGTAATTCCATGACTGGAACCCACAGAGTTGTGCTGGAACCCTAATTTTCACACACGGGGACTATCGTTTCTTTGCTCACCAGTTGGCGCCACTATTGACTAAGGTCCAGAGGTATAGCTGTCAAAGGCGACTTTATAAGATCGGAACAAAGTTTTAAATCTTGAATCTCATTAAGTTTATTAATTTATAACTATCATCATATTATCGAGTAGCTATTTCCGCAATGTTGTGCAGTTCCGTTTTGTTCGGAAAAGTCCTCCAGAAGGATTAATAATTGGAGAACTAACCGTATTGGAAGTGAAATGTCCTTTCTCTATAAAATATGAGTTTATCAGTGTTTATAATTAGAAGCACTTAGAAATGATCAATAATGAATATTGCTTGAAAGAAAGTAGCCTCTACTATTTTCAAATTCAAACACAGTTGCTTGTTAAGTACTAAAAGAAAGTACCTACCTACATAACTATTGTGGTTTTTTTGTTTGGACAAATAAAGATGAAAAGAGAATTTATGTAAATAGAAATGATAAGCTTATTTCAGAAGTTATTATACCTAAAATAACTGCTTTTTATCTTATTTAATTAATGATATCTGTTATTGCTAGAAAATTTGATGTAGAATTTTAGTATGCTTAATCTAGTATCTAGTTACAGTGTTTAGTGTTTCAACTAACAACTCAACCATCTTTCAGTATCATATCCATTGTATGGATTTACTATATTTAATATTTATTTGTATAGCAGTGTGTTTTAAAGGGAAAGGGAAGGATAAATAGGTATACACATAATAGACTGGGAATTAGAGCTTAGACCCACCACGCTGCTCCAATGCGGGTTGGCGGGCTTTAACGACTATTATCATGTTAGTGATAATAACCGGGACCGACCGCTTAACGTGCTCTCCGAGGAACGGGGGTGGAACACCGCCAACTTCCTAACTCCAGGCAAGTACTGAGAATTTCTAGACAGAAAAACCCAGTACTTAATTATGGCCCGACCCGGGACTCGAACCCGGGACCTCGTCGGCCGCAGTTGAACATGCTAACCACTAGACCAACGAGGCAAACAAGCATACTTTTGGCAAAAAATAAGTTTGTAAACATTAAACAAACTCTCTCTCCTAAACCTCTGAATTAGCTACTCTTTGAGGCCGCTTATTTTTGCGCCTCTTTTTCTTAATTCCGCTTTAAAAGCGTTCACATTCATCGCCAAATAATCCATATTTGCGATAATTTCACGAAGGAGATCACTTTTCAACGGTTAAAATAAAGAAATCATAATTTATGTCACGAAACCCGCCAAAACCAGTGAAAAGTGAATGTTATTGGACCTCACGCGACACAAGCGCCTCTAGCGGCAAATTCACGCGCGATAGCCCGTTTGAAAGGTTTGATAAATGGAATGACAAATAATCGTAGACTATCAGCATATATTTTTTTTATATATCTTGCTCTGTCTACGTTTTTTTAACTACCGTGCCATCACTCGTCATCAATCGTGTCACTCTGGTGATCCAGCCGAGCGATCGCGTAACTTCTGCATCAATCATTGATACATCGCAATCACCTCTGATTGGTTAACACTCTTCCACTATTGGACATAATCCATTGACGCAGCAAGAATGCCATAAATTCAGCCAATTACAACAATTGATACTGTAACAATGATTGATGCAGAAGTTACGCGATCGCTTGGCAGAAGTACTGGCTAATTTTTTTGCGCAGAAATGCAGCCAGCATTCTTGCCACGATTCCACGCGGGCATGATTTTTAATGAAATTAAGTGCGCTAGTGGTGCTAGCTAATAGCTTTAAGTTCATAGACTTATTACATTACTAGCGTATTTATGTTCTATTTTATTGTTTTCAATAAATAAACAAAATAAAAATTGGCAGTCATAGGAACTGCCGATAGAAGTGAAAACCATTGAAATAGAATAAGTAATAGAATCAGGGTCACAAACAAAAATTATCGCAAAAATGTCCCAATTTGACAACACATAAACATTTGAGTATCTGACTGTTAAATGTAGAAAAAGGTATTATATTAGCAACAACTTCAGTTAATTATGCACCTTAATACTAACACATAAAGCTACATTAAGATTGGAAAACATTAATTTTTAAGACATTCTGTCATCAGAGAAAAGGTAGCAATAACCTTTCAATCCAAAAAAAAAGTCATTTTTAAAATATGTACAGAAATATTTACTAATAAAATAAAACTAAATATGTACGCAATAAGGTACGTCATTCGTTGCCAAATTGGTACCTTTAGTCTATTTTGGAACTAGAAGCAACTCTTGTCATTACATTATCAATATCAAGAACGACAATTTATTATAAACCTTAAAACTTAATACGTAAGTTTATTTATGATTTTGACATATTTCAATTTAAGACCTATTGTCTTCCTAGAAAAGCGCAAAAAATAAAAATTCAACAGTTGGAACAATGGAGACATGGAGTTGCAGAATATTTTTTTAAGATAATTATAAAAGTTGGCCAAACTTAAAGACAATATTTATTTGATCCGGCCACGATTGCTATCGTTAAGCTAAACACAAAAGTATTCAATAATCTCTGAGTCTGTCGTCTGTCGGTAACAGACTGGTTTACCAAAGCCAAAATACTCGTATTAATGTCAATAATTCCAATATGGCGATCCCGCCAATGACTGACCGAGTGAAGCACATGGAATTAGTCAAATAGCAACTTAATTAAACCTTCTTCAATAAACAAATACACAATCTTTTATTTTTTCTAAAAATTCAATTAAATTTTAAACGCAAAGCTGACACTTATGTACTACTGATTATGTGTTATACAGTATGGTTAAAAATCTATGTCTTATGAAGGTAATTACACTGATCGCAATAGTGATGATGCCTATATCAAAAATAAATTATTTCTAACTGATTATTAAATAGAGGGTCTTCCAAAAGACCTAAAATTCACATCCTCGGTTAGTTTTAAGTTTGATAACCATTTTAAAATATAGATTAAAGAAAAAAAGTGCGTTGAAATTTGATGATGTCACAACTGTGTTATCATACAACAATTTCATACAACTTCCATACTTACTAGAAGTGCGTTTTCAAGTTTTTTTTTGCTGATTTGCCCCCCGATCACGTAAGAATTGTTCATCAAACGTTAAAGATTTTCGTCAAAGTAAAATAAACAATGACAGCATTGAATTAGAGCTCAATTTGCTCAATTTCGTCTGCCCATTCTTATATGTTTAGGGTATCGTACATACCTAAACGTATAAGAATGGGCAGACGAAATTGAGCTCTAATCCAATGCATTTATGGTTTATTTTACTTTGACGAAAATCTTTAACGTTTGATGGACAATTCTTACATGATTGGGGCTCTGATTGAGTTGTCATCATCCCTGTTGTTTTGCTGATACCCAATGTGGAGTTCCGCATTTCATCTCTGAACTACTAGTCGGATCTTCATGAAATTTACATGAGACCAAGCTGACAGTGTAAAGAAAAAAGAATTGCGAAAATCGGTTGATATCTGACGGAGTTACGGAGTAAAAATGACAAATAAATTCATCCCCATTTCCCAGGGAATCCAATTGTTAAACAATAAGAACTTGTATAAATAGTACATTACTGCCCAAGGCCGTAAATAAAGCAATTACGGCTGATTAATTTTAATTTCGACAACGACAAACAACGACAACGACGACAATCATGCTTACTACAAAGCAATGAAGGTCTAGGTTGGAGCGCGTTTGCCTAGAAGATGCCTATTCACTCTTGACTTCATTGGAAGGACGAGGGGAAGCCGAGGACTTCTCAGGTTATTTTAAAAGGACGAGGCGCACGTTTATTTAAAAATGCCTCGGCCCAAATAGCATAGGCCGTGAATTGTATAGTACTTTTTTCTCATTTGTCAAAAAATATATTATATCCACGCGGACTAAGTCGCGGACTTTATATAGTTTATAATAAATACCTGAAATTTGGGAACTGCTGTTTTTAGTAATCGACGCCTTTGCGTTTTCCAGTAATATCAAATTTATCAAAATGTATTGAATATATATAAATATATTTATATAAATTTATACTAGGTATATATGTATTTTTGGATGGATGAAAAAACTCTTCTCCTCTTTCTTTCGCGACTATAGCTTTCCATTCTGCACAACTAAATGGATTGCTAGGGAATCTACAAACAACAAAACTTTTAAAGTACCAATATTATTCCATGCATCCCCTGTTTGCCGAAAAATCAATATTTGTTACAATATTTGACACATTGTCACAAACATTGGCCAAACAATAACAATAACATTGCCTAATAGTTTAATTTACTGTTTGAATGTATTAACTACATGAAAAACATTTATTGATATAAACTTACCGAAAAAAAGATATTCCCTGCGAAGTTTTAGTGTTGCGGTGGGAATTAGAACAATTTTTAGAGGAGCACTGCGGCATTTTGACGCCTCGATATGTTGGCTATGGTTGGACTATACTAATGTCAAATAACAGCACACTCGTATTATGTGCTGTTACTTCTCGGGCCCAATTTTAAGCGCTAATCGGAAATCTAGTATAGGTACTAAAATTCTACATCAATGGTGAAAACGAATACCTATTTAAAATAATTTTTGTTTTTAAATATTTTTTTAAATTTAAAAGAATTTTAAAAAAATTAAAAAAAAAATTAAAATTAAAAACCTAGTAAGTAGGTAGTATATATTTAAATAATAATAGTTATTTAAATGCTAAAAACTAAATATTAAGTAAACTAACTATAAAATAAATTATAAAAACAAATCCTTTTATAAGTAATATTACCTACTTACTAACAATAAAATTAAAATAAACCCCTAATCAAAAAGACCACAAAAGACTGGTTGCCCCTGGGCCAAAGGTACCCAGCAAACTTGCAGCATTGCCACGCAATGGATAACCTTTGAACCATTTAGGAACCAGAACGTGGGTCGCAGCCCCTTTCCCTCAAACGACGACCGATCTCTTTCATAAATTAGTTCATAACGTCTTTGAGAGGTGATGAAAGGCCCGATGAATAGCGTCAGTTTTTATACTGTTTACATAGGTACTGCGCATACTTTAATTCTGTACAAGAATCAGTCTTTCAAGTTATGGTTCATTTTTGGTAACTATAAACCGTCTTTGAGCGGCCATTTCTAGCGAAAGGCCCATCCGCATGCGGACAGACTTTCACTTTTGTCATCAGTGGAGAGCTTTACACCCACTTAATACTAAATCAGCCTTTCTGGCGATAGTTACCAAAAGTGCTGTTATCTCCTATAATACCTATAATATGGTCACACCTTATTAAAGTGTTAAGGTAAGGACAAACTGAGCCCACGTATGCAACGTATATTGTGCAACGAGGGAGAGGTTGTGTGCACACTTGTCCCGCGTACACAACGCATATTGACGTCAGACTCATATTATATTGTCATTCCTTCAGGTGCTGTAGTGTTTTTTTTTTTTTTTTAATCCACTACAAGTTAGCCCTTGACTGCGATCTCACCTGGTGGTAAGTGATGATGCAATCTAAGATGGTAGCGGGTTAACCTGTTAGGGGCATGGCAGTTATATTAAACCCATACCCCAATTTGGTTTCTACACGGCATCGTACCAGAACGCTAAATCGCTTGGCGGTACGTCTTTGCCGGTAGGGTGGTAACTAGCCACGGCCGAAGCCTCCCAGCAGGCCAGACCAGGGAAATTTCAGAAATTATAAATTTCCAAACCCTGCCGGGGATCGAACCCGGGACCTCCGCACGTTAAGCCTTTAAGGCAACAGCCCTCAACACTACGCCACGGAGGTCGTCAAACAAGTGTAATGCTTTCCGATACTGAGAGTGAATTTGAGGACGATTTATTATGTTTGTTATTTTTAAATTAATATTTAATTTAGGTAGTAGGTATCTTCCCAACGTCTATTCGTGACTGACGCGCTGCGAACGTAAGTTAAGCGTAAGATAAAGAAACACACTGGTCTTACGCGTGGGATGGCGTATGATATCCCCTCCACCTTCCCACGCCGATCTGGATTTACAGATCTAACGTTGCGTGGGACGCGTGTGATAGCGTTGCGTATGATAAGACGTATGTTTCTGATTCAACTGTTTTCATACAAATTCCAGAGTCGATGTCATAATGCGTTGCATACGTTGCATACGTGGGCTCAGTTTGTCCTTACCTTTAGAGTTGGAATGGTTTAGGAGACTTGTTATCTAATGGTATTCGCCAAGCGGCAGCATCTCCTAGTGACTAGTCTATATTATAGTGATTAGGTACAATTATTATTAATGCGAAAGTTCGTACCTATTGATGGATCGATACATGAATATATTATGTTTGTTACTCAATCACGCCAGAACGGCTGAATGGATCTGGATGAAATTTGGCACAGAGATAGATTATAATCTGGAATAACACATCTAGGCTACCTAGGTACTTTTTATCCCAGAAAATTAAAGAGTTCCCTCTGGAACCAGAAACCTTAGTCCACGCGGACGAAGTCGCGAGCATCAGTTAATAATTTATGTGTTCCTTGAGCAGTAACGGTATTGACGGTCTCGCCATCGCCACGCTCCTAACCCATCGCTAGCCCCTTGCGAGTTGCGCGTGCGTTGCGTTGTGCGTTGCGCCCATGTCGCGCAATCGGAAATGGCAACCCTACCTCTTGTGTGTCAAATGCACATTTGTCAACTCAAATCACAAATGGTGTCAACTGTCAAAATTTAACTCAACCAAGACGCAAGTGACGCGAGTGAGGGATTTGCAATTTGCATTTGAGTGAGCCAGTCAAAAAAAATCGGGCTGGTATGATCACGTAAAGTGCTTCTAAATACACATGGAGAACAATAAAAAGTTGTAAAAATAAGTTTTAGCCAGTGAATTGTGTACCTTTCGGATTGTGATTTCGTTGATGAGAAATAATTGAAATGTTTACCAGTATTCCCAGGTCATTGATGTAAGTAGCATTTCGTTTATTTTTGGAGTTTACATAACGTGTCACCTGTGTTTTATTCGATTTGAAATGTAATTCTAGGCTGTCTCTTGGATAGATTTGTAATATGCCGTATTCAGGCCTAATTCATGAATTAGGCCGGTTTATGTATTGTATCAAGTACCTATTTAGTCTTTGGGCGCTCCTTCACCATTTTTGTACCTACCTAGCATTGATGTCCCGCTCGCAAAACTGTTTTACAGTTTTCTCATGTTTTATAAATAAAAATGTGTAAAATTAACGTTTTCTGAACGATATCGCAACTATTTCAAGGTTAAGGTATCGAGGAACCATAATCTCTTTCTCAGAAAACAGTCAATTTTCAGCGTAGCGTAATATATTGATCTCGTGCGTACAAAAATGAACCATGTTTCTAGGAAAATTGACGCATTCTTACACATCAGTTTACCGTTTAAAATAAAAATTCGTAATTTTTCAATACCATAATAATATCAGTTGAATGAGTTCACTTTAAACAAAATACTTATCTCAGAAAAAGCAACGTAAAAGTAACTAAGGCACCCTCTTAGAGTGTCCTAAAGTTATTTTGTAGTAAGATCTTTATATTTACTTAATAATATTTGTGAGTAAACAAAGGGTCTGTAATGTTTGAGTCATTTATTTTGACAACTATGTCGGAATATTACTCCCTTATATCAAAGTTTTAACTTATAGTGTGTGTTCCGTTATAAGCACTGCGAGCACTGGCAGTGCTCTTTACTGGGGACTTCCAGTGCTCTCAGTGTATTTCGGAATGCACCCTAAGTAACTTGTTATTGACCTATATTTGACCTACTTACTTTTGACTGACCTAATTTTGGAATGACCCAATTTAGTTTATTTAGCAGCAAACCTTGAGGGCAAATATCAAAACAGGCCCTTTAGTGAATATGTACTTAATCAAATAACAGTAGCATATTTTTATGCTCTGCAAGTGTTAAACATGAAACAAGAGATACTTAATAAGTATTTAAAAATTGATTCAGCCTGTAAAATTTACTATTTTATTATTTGTAGTTAAGTAGTAGGTATATAAGTACATTACTTTACTTTTACATATAATCTAACTAGCTGATGCGCGCAACTTCGTGCGCGTGAAATAAGTTTTTTAAATTCCCACAGGAACTCCTCAATTTTCTGGGATAAAAAGTAGCCTATGTCACTCTCCAGGTCTTCAACTATACCCATGCAAAAAATCACGTCGATCTGTTGCTCTGTTGCAGCGTGATTGAAGGACAAACCAACAAACCAACAAAAAAACACTTTCGCATTTATAATATTAGTATGATACTTAATTACTTAAGTCATATTTACTGAAATAAATAAAGTATGTAAGTACTCAATGTACTTTGTGTAACTTCAAAATATAGGTAGGTAAGTAGTCATTGTGTTTATGTAATGCAAGCTGCATCCCAGGTTGAGTTTGTGGAATTATAAAAGGCAATTGCCCTAACTTTGACCCATAAACTTACTTTTATATACCTAGGAATATTTAATACAGAAACTATGCTATCAGTGTGCCAAGAGCCATTCAAATCCGTTCAGTCCATTTGACGTATTGCCTGAACAGACAGCCAGACATCAATTTCAAAAAAAAAATGTTTGAGCATCAATAATTTAAAAGCTTCATCTGGGGTCACGGGAGTGACCCCGCCAAAGCGAGCCAAAGGAAACGGGGCACTACCTACCTTTTCTCGAAGCGTTTCGTCGGATTTTCGAACCGTCATAGCTTAAGTCCAGATGGTGCTAGAAAGCTGAAATTTTCAGGATAAGATGTTGTTGGCGAACTTACCAAATATACCAAGTATCAATTTTCTAGCATATATAGTTTCAGATTTATTGATACCTGAAATACGTCGATTTCGTGACTGACTCACTGACCGTCATCAACATGAAAAAGGTACTTCCTGAAGTGCTAGAAGGCTGAAATTTGGTATGTAGGCTAGAATTTGCATATAAACAACAGGAAAATTAAGAAATCTGAAACGTTTCCCCTCCAACCCCTCGTATAGGGGGTGCAAATCTGACAGCATTTCCTCGTATTTTAGAACAGTCATAACTTCGGTACGGATGATGGTAGAAAGCTGTAATTTCCAGGATAACATGCCGTTGGCAGATTTATTAAACATACTAAGTTTCAATTATCTAGCATTTATGGTTTCAGATTTATCGATACCTGAAATACGTACTTTTGGGGGTTTTTTACTTTTACTAAATCACATGAAAGTCAAAACCTCTAGGGTACTTCCTAAAGTCCTGAAAAGCTGAAATTTGGTATGTAGACTAGGAATTGCATATAAACAATGGAATAATTAAGAAATCTGAAACTTTCTTTTTCCAACCCCTCTTATTGGGGGTGCATATTTGACAGCGTTTCCACGTATTTTCTAACCGTCATAGCTTCAGTCCGGATGATGCTGGAAAGCTGAAATTTTCAGGATAAGATGCTGTTGGCCGACTTATTGAACATACCAAGTATCAATTGTCTAGCATTTATAGTTTCAGATTTATCGATAACTGAAATACATCGGTTTCGTAATTTAGCCTTATAAATCGCTGATGAAAATCAAAACCTCTAGGGTAGGTACTTCCCAAAGCCCTAGAAAGCTGAAATTTGGTATGTGGGCTAGGAATTTCATATAAATAATGGGAAAATTAAGAAATTAGAAACTTTTCCTTCCAATCCCTCTTATAGGGGGTGCATAATAGCTGTACAGTCGGAAAGTCTTAAAGAAATATGTGCAAAATGCAGTATACATACATAATACCATACATAAATAATATAAATATACAATTCATGACTCAGGTACAAATGTTCTGAATACAAACATTATGCCCCTAGCAGAATTCGAACCCGCGACCTCTCCCTCAACAGTCATGGTCTGTAACCACTCGGCCAAACAGGTCGCCAATAATAATCACGTAATCTTGTCATTTTTTATTGTCATTATTTTCATTTTATTACTGAAAAATTATAAAATATACTTACAACATAAAATATTTTTCAGAGGTAAATATATCTACAGTAATCATTGGCGAAGAGTCCATGTAAGACACGATCCCATCGGCATCCCTTTAGGAATTGTTCAATAAGTAGGTAATCAACGATATTTTCGTCCAACTCTGCTCTCCGAACTAAATACTCTGTTCATTGGTTTGAATTAAATTAACGCGTGACAATTTATAGAAAACTAGATGATGCCCGCGACTTCGTCTGCGTGGATTAAGGTTTTTTGATTCCAGCGGGAACTGTTTAATTTTCCGGGATAAAAAGTAGCCCCGGGATACAAACTATCCCTGTACCAAATTTCATCAAAATCGGTTGAAAAGATGGGCCGTTAAAGCGCAGCAGACAGACAGACACTTTCGCATTTATAATATTAGTATGGATCTAAACTAATATTATAAAGAGGAAAGATTTGATCGTGAGTTTGCTGTGGATAAAATCAAAAAAATACTCAACCGATTTTAAAAATTCTTCCGACACTTCACTTTATTCATTCTTCAAGGCACTCTATCAGTGGCGATTCCTCTAAGATTGCGCAGCTTGCGCCGCAGCACCAATAATTTTGAATAAGTTACTTACCAATTATACTAGATCTATGTAATATGTACTAATATGTTATAACATGAAATAGGTACCATTCACAAAACATATAAGTTTATCAATTAAATGATTGCGTTAATCGATAATTATTTAAAATCACGCACGCTCCATGACCACCTCGCACCTTGGTTGTGACTTGTGACTGGTATATATAGGTATTATCTATGACTTGTGACGTGCGCCGCATCGCCACGTGGCTCGTACTGCGAGAATCTTCGAACTCCGTCGGCCCGCTTAACTCCCGCTCACTACGGGCCGAAGGCGTGCACTATGAGTTGAGCATAGCTCTGCATTTGCCGTGTAGTATTATTCAAAAACTACTCAACCGATTTTAAAAATTCTTTCACCTATAGAATGCTACATTATCAGCGAGTAACATAGGCTGTATTTTATTTTCAAAAACCTTAAAGATCTCTACGAATATTGCAATAATGTGAATGAAGTCGGAAAAAATTGTCTCATCTGAGAGCTTCCGTGGCGTGCGCTGCGTAAATGGTAAAAGTTACACGAAAACAATGTATGGTGGAATTGTTCCTCTCAAAAAGTTCTAAAAAAAAGTCCGCGACAGCATATAGCTATCTTTTAAGGTCGTCTCACAATAACCGTCATTATGATTTTCAAATTTGGTCTAAAACAATGCTTTACTCGCGAAGGTGTTTTTACCAACATAGTACCCAAACCTAACACATACCCTTACATAACCTACATAACCTTATCAAAATAAAATGGTTGTTCATCTCAAGTATTTAATATAGATCAAATTTGCCCTTACACCATTTAATTCAGATGAATATCTTAGAAGATATCATAGTAATAATGTAACGCGCACTATACTAATATTATAAAGAGGTAAAGTTTGTGAGGTTGTAGGGGGTAATCTCTGGATCTACTGAACCGATTTTGAAAATTCTGGTACCAACAGAAAGCCACATTATTTGTGAGTGTCATAGGCTTGGTACGAGAACCGAGATTAACCCGAAAAGTTAGGGAGGTCCCGTGGGAATAAAAAACTTATTTCACGCGGATGAAGTCGCGGGAATCTGTAGTGTGTAAGATAAATAAAAATAGTATTCTTTATTCTAGTAAGTACAAGTTAGCCCTTGACTGCAATGTCACCAGGTGGTGGGTGATGATGTAAGTAAGTACCTACTCTAAGATGGCGGGCAAACCTGTTAGGGATATATGTATAGGGATATATCAGTTATATTAAACCTATACCTACCCCTAATCAGTGATATATGAGGTAAATGTGTTTTAATGAGAAAATACGTAACCATCAGATAGCGCAAACCCAAGATTGACCACCAGGAATCGCCACTGCACTCTATATTATAAAGATTAATCATATCGCAGTGCTAATGTAAAACCTTATGTGCTGCTCAGTGCCCACTGGCTTTAGTGGGTAACAAATAATGGACTATTATCATGATTTTCATATATACCTTGCGAAGCGGGGCGGGTCGCTAATCTACATTAAGCAGATAGAAACCGGCTGGCCCATACAACCAAATATCTTTAATACTCAGCACCAGACTCGAAAATAAGAACTAACTTAAGTATGTAGGGATTTGCCGCTCATTACATACTTATAGCAAACCCACAAAGAAAAGAGGCAACGATAAAGAGTGGGCAATGAAAGGTATAACTGTAGTGCGAGAAATAGAGTCCAAAAAATTAAAAAATTTAGTGCGCCTGCCAAAAAGAAATGAAATCCCACCAAAACCATTTCATGGATAGGCTGCCAAAACTCGCATACAAGTCCAAATCATAATGCTTTCACTGTTAAAAAGTTATGAGATCTCTAGTAGAGCCAAGCCCCTAGTTGAGCTCCGATTTGTGCTGCGCATCATCATAGCCCATGGGGCCAGTTCCAAGTCCAAAGTGTACAGGTTTAAGTACTTTTGGCTGTACCACATTTACTACATACAAGTCCTGACTCTATAAACTCTACATCTTGATAAAAAGATGTGGCTTGGCTGTTTCGTGATTCTCGCACAAACTATACCTATTCCACGAACATTAAAAGATTGATTGGATCACGAAACAGCCAAGCCACATCTTTTTATCAAGATGTAGAGTTTATAGAGTCAGGACTTCTATGTAGTAAATGTGGTACAGCCAAAAGTACTTAAACCTGTACACTTTGGACTTGGAACTGGCCCCATGGGCTATGATGATGCGCAGCACAAATCGGAGCTCAACTAGGGGCTTGGCTCTACTAGAGATCTCATAACTTTTTAACAGTGAAAGCATTATGATTTGGACTTGTATGCGAGTTTTGGCAGCCTATACATGAAATGGTTTTGGTGGTTAAAATTATCAAAAAATATTCAGTGTACAGAACTCGTCCAGTTATAGTTTTATTTTAAGTATAGATGAACTAACTTACCTGTTAGGTAAGTAATTTATTTGTTGTGTTTAACAATAAGTAATTTACTGAAATAACTAGTTCATCAAAAAGTAAGTATGTCAGTAGGTATTATATAAATTACTTAACAACATTTTGCTCTGCAAATGCTTGCAATTCTAAAAGACTTGCACACTTTGGTATGCTCAGACCATGATTTCATTGAAGCTCACATAGTCACAGGTCAGGTGATTTTATACAAATTTATTACTTATGAATGATAGGACTATCTGCAATGTGCATACCCAGTTAATTTGCTACTTGCTTCTGCTGGGGTCATCATCATTTCACTCATGTGATTGATACACTCGGATTGTCATTATGGAATAATGCACCTCTTACTGCTCTGGTGGAACCTGTGCCTCATGCTTTCTATTGTAACCACCCACCTCATAGTGATCCACCCTGATTTGTTTATTATGGAAAATTCAGGAGTTTACACTGGTTTTTCAAAAACCATCCATAAATCCATGTGGACCATAAATCCATGTGGACGAAGTTAGGGGCAGATCTAGTTTTTATATGTACGTACGTAACATACGAGAATTTTTATAAAAGGAAGTTGAGTGTCTAGGAGTACTTAATAAAATATTATTTTGAGAACGGAGGGAAAAAGAGTGTAAATGAGATATATACTTAAATCGTTCTTTTAAGTAGTGAGGTGTGATCGGATTGAACAGAATGCAGTAAAGAAGGTCTTAAAGGTGCCTTAAATGTGTGTGTATATGTACTTATATTGTACTTAGCTGATTAATTAATCAGAAATAAGAGTGGCGAAAAGAGACAGATCTAACATGTGTTACAATTTAACACATACTTAATTAGTACTTAAGTATAATAGTTATTTAACCCTGTAATGGAATCACAAATAAATTACCTACTTTAAGGGCTGATTTTTCAATCGTCAGATAAAGTTTATCGGAGGAATAAATTTGACGTTTTGACAGGTTTTGTATTGAAAATCTGCCAAAACGTCAAATTTATTCCTCTGATAAAATTTATCTGACGATTGAAAAATTAGCCCTAAAAATAATATTGTCACAGTTACTTAGTACCTAATAAAAAGATTACTTACATGAATAATCACTCTTTTTTACCTGACTGCTGAACGCCCCAGGTTATTTTACCGTGTAGTAAGTTGTTAATCGGTAATTTAAAATTGTTACAGATGCCATCTATAACCATTATTGTATTCAATATGTTACAAATATGTAGTTAGTTTACTTAGTTTACCAATAATTAGACCTATGTAAGTATGCTATAATTTTAAAAGATAATTCCAAAAATCTACAAGCAAGCAGGGCTATCTCTGAATATTTATGTAAACTGTAAGTACTTAATTAATTAATATATTCTTCATTGAATTTTCATAGTTACTCTTAAATTGAGTAAATTCACATGCAATATTTGAATTACTTAACTAAGTAAGTAATTTATTAAGTAACATGTATAGTTGTAGACTGTTAAAATAAATGGAATGAAAGATATCACTTTAATTGAAATGTTACAAATTGTAATAAACTGACGCGCCATTGCAAAGCATGCTCTAATTTGTCATGAAAACGCCCTGTTACGGAAACTCTACTTTACGTAATATCGTATTAGTTATGACCGCTATAGCTTACGCGCTAGAACTAAAGTTTTTAATACCTTGTCATTGAATGGGCTAGGTATTGATTTCCATTGTCAGCTATCGTATCATTTGGTATCGATTCTGTTCTTCCTCATTCGAAAACTATAAACACAATGTGTTCACGGCTATGATGACAAGGAAATGTGCTCTCATGATTTGCGCTTATATATCACTACTAGCTAATGCCCGCGACTTCGTCCGCGTGGATTAAGGTTTTTCGGTTCCCGTTTCGGTTTTCGGTTTTCGGGAACTCTTGAATTTTCCGGGATAAAAAAGCCTATGTGTTATTCCAGACTATAATCTATCTCTGTGCCAAATTTCATCCAGATCCGTTCAGCCGTTCGGGCGTGATTGAGTAACAAACATCCATCCATACATCCATCCAAACTTTCGCATTTATAAAAATTTATTAAGTAGGTATATATTTTAATGCCATTCCAATATCTGCCATATAACATGGTTGGTAAACGAAAACTAATTAGTTGCGCTTAGGTACACTGAATTCAGTGGCAGCTTAGTTCAACAAAGAGAGATAACCTGTGGAGAAACCTCGTGCCTAGCTCGGCCGCGTGGATTAAGGTTTTTAATTCCCGCGGGGACTCCTTAATTCTACCAAAACTCTACCAAATTTCAGCCAAATCGGTTGAAAAGATGGGCCGGGAAAGCGTAGCAGACAGACAGACAGACAGACAGACAGACAGACAGACAGACAGACACACTTTCGTATTTATAATATTACTATGGATTTTCGTTTTGACGATTAGTGTCGGGAGAGAAGATTGCAGGGTAGAGATCCTCAGGACGCCGAAGACGCAAGTGAATAGCTATATTTAAAATATAATATCACCTAGTGTCCCCCCTTATATTGCAAGAAGGGAAGGACACTGGACAGGGCATAACTAGCTGTGTAAAATTCAAATTGAAGTGGCTAGACAGAAAATCTCCTTGAACAATACAATGCAGTTGCAGTGGCACATGATTATACTGTCAAGAAAACAAAATAATTATACGTAAATGATCAAAATGTAATGTAATCGTAATGTATTATTGTCTCCTCATAGCTTCTCATATTATAAACTAGCTGATGCCCGCGACTTCGTCCGCGTGGATTGAGGTTTTTCGGTTCCCGCGGGAACTCTTTAATTTTCCGGGATAAAAAGTAGCCTATGTGCTATTCCAGACTATAATCTATCTCTGTGCCAAATTTCATCCAGATCCGTTCATCCGTTGGAGCGTGATTGAGTAACAAACATACATCCATACATCCATCCATCCAAACTTTCGCATTTATAATATTTATTTGATTTGGTCTGTATCTATGAAAGTTCGTTTGGGGTTTTGCCAGTTTACGCATTTGCCAGACGCAACTGGAGGACATTGATCTCTTAATGTAAGATATTCGATTATGTGGTGTGATAACGGAATCTGCCATAAAGATTTAGAAATTCTTAAATTGAATCATAGATAGACCAAGAAGATACAATTTACTGAGGTAGATGCCATGGCCAAAATTCAATCCTAAGGAACATATTATTCTTTGTTACAGATGTTCGAACGCTATAGCACCGAATCGGGCACTAGCGTATGCATTAACGAAATGTCCCGCTCTCCTAGAGCCTTCATCACAATGCCGGAACTACCACGAGGTGACTGGGAACATCATATGCCCCAACATGGTGAGGGGTATCGACCATTTAAGAGACCCCAGACTTAACAAGGTAGGTTAAATAAATATTCGCACATAAGTTCCAGAGAGTATTATCATGCAATGAAATGTTATCAAAAGCCTTAGGTATCACGATACGATGGAGGAGAACTATGTCTGGTCTACAGAACACAGAAGCCAAACAGATTTGGTGCGAGGGACTTCAACTGAAACAATAGATATTTCAAATGAATACAGGGAATTTGGAGCTTGTTTTGAAATGGTTGCCAATTGTAGTAACTTAAGTTTGAACGATTAGCGCTCAACAGTCCTGAAATAGATCGTTAAATCTAAAAATTGTCATGGAAACATTATTCAAATTCGCGTCGTGCTATTTTTGTTGCGGATTATCAATGGAATGGAAGACGTACTGAAATTTTTGAGAATAATTTAAGAATTTGAAATGTTCACCTTCGGGTGAACTTTATGCGATTCCTATCTGCGGGCTGCTGTAAAAAAACCGGCCAAGTGCGAGTCGGACTCGCGCACCGAGGGTTCCGTACAAACCTGTAGTAAGTTTTACGATTTATGACGTATTAAAAACAAGACGAAATGAACCGCAAAACTAACTTTGTTTGTAGAGGTTTATTGTTAATATCAAAAAAACTATGCTAGTTAGAGCATTGGCTATAGTTTTCCTGTAAAATATACATAAATTCCTATTGACCATAATTATTTCAGATTTTTCGATTGGTAAACTCCGGAGATAAGGGGGGGGGGACGGTATTTTTTTGGACTTTTTCCCCGATAAATCAAAAACTATCATGGCTAAAAATAATTAAAAATCTGTTTTAGAATGTACAAAGTAAACCCTTTCATATGATACCCCACACAGTACAGTTATCTCACTTTTAAATTTCAACCCTCCGATTTTCCCCCCTTTTTAAATAAGAACAAAAATAATTTCTAATTTTTTTTAATTTCAGTGTCTTTGGGCCACTAATATACACAACTATTCCAAATTTCATGTCGATAGCTTCGGTAGTTACTGAAATAATCGAGTGTGACGGACGGACAGACAGACAGACAGACGGAGAAAGTCGCACCATAAGGGTTCCATTTTTACCATTTTGGTACGGAACCCTAAAAAAACTACATGCTTAAACCCAAGTATCTGGATCCAGTTTAAAATCACCCGAGTCCCGAACGTTCCATTGATTTTCTGGAATAAACCAAGCTTACGAATTCAATGTCATCAAGAATAAGGCCCCTGTATACCAATCTTAATAACGTGTAACATATAATTTCTATCTCTTATTTTAAAATATGACAATTCAATTGAATGATTACCTACACCAAAATTGCTTTAGGGTTTGGCATTTACATTAGAAGAACGGCAAGCGCTTGGCATTCACGGCCTATTGGCGGCCAAGTTCAAGTCACAGGAAGAGCAGCTGGATATATGCAGGATATCAATAGACAGATACGAGGACAATCTCAACAAATACCTTTACCTCGTCGAGTTACAGGTGACTAACCAGCATAAAGGTATCATTTGATTTAATGAATTTACTAAGTTTTATTCTTCGGTGCTCGCACTTCGATGAGGCAGCCGAAGTCTGGTGCATGCGGTATTATTTCTCTGTTTAGGGCGCTACAGATCAAATCCGCTGGACTGGTGGCAAAGCTCAGCACTAGAGCCCACATGCACACGGTGCACACATGGTGTCATGCACACGGGGTTTCCCGGTTCTAAAACCTGGGAACCCCGGCTCTTTTAAAGTTTATAAAGCACTGGTTTTGAACGAAGACTACCTGGTTCCCTCGGTTCTTCCGAAATAACATAATATTACATTAACAGGGTCATTTGAAAACAAGTATGCAAGCAGAATTCAACCGTGTGGCCGTTGCATGTGGATATTCGTTGCCCGGCGGCATTTGTTAGTAAATGATTTAAAAAAAATCAAAGATTCCATGTCGTGACTGCTGGGTTTGCAAAGAATTTAAACCGCCTTCACATGCCGTCGCTAGGCGGTTGCGATGTGTAACGCTCTACGCTTGGGAAAACTAATATATTGTCTTGTCCTCTAAACCACTAACTACCTGCATGATAATCCCAACCCTCCATCCGGTCATATGCGACGCATGCAGTGATATATTTATTCAATGGATTAAGGTGTTAGTTGCCTTGCACGTTACCTCAGACCAATGCGCTATCAATACGAAAAATCAAATATTTGAACAGAAATTTTCTTTGCAAGCTGCTTTTTGAAATGATAATTTATTTCATAACTATGATAGTATAGTTAATTTTATCCTAGTTTATGTAACTTATAATTTTTTATATTCTTATCAGATAATTTCCGTTCTAAATAAGTATTATAAATAATTACTTAATACATAGATTCATATTATGTGTGTCATGCGTGTTTGTGTGAACTTGTAATTGTATTGAGGAGTTTTAATCGGCCTGGAATTCGAACGAAAGTAAATCAAATGGCACATACTCATTAATTTTGTAAATATACTCGCGCTTGAACATTCTGAATTGATTTTATCAATTTATTTACTTTTTCCATAAGCGCTTATATATTTTTCATTTTGATTGGTATTTACAGATACTCGATTTTATCTATAGCTGATTCGTTTATTTGCAGGACAGAAATGAGAAGTTGTTCTTCCGTCTGTTGTCAGAGAATGTGGAGAAGTATTTGCCCATAGTTTACACACCCACCGTAGGCCTGGCCTGCCAAAGATTCGGTCTCATATACAGACGACCTAGAGGTCTCTTTATCACTATTAATGATAAGGGACATATATTTAATATCCTCAAAAACTGGTAAGTTTAAAAATGGTTGAATGCTTAAATCATAATAAGTATACAAGTTTCATAAATGCACAATTTGATATCTGCTTTAAGAAATTGGACAGTAAGAAGGGACTTTATATTTTATCAAATAGATCTAAATATATTATTAGTACTCAGATGGGACGGGAAATGATAAGCAGCACCACTATTACCTACCCGCATATTTTCATAGCTTAGATCGCTAGATGTTAGATCAAGCGCCCCTTTTGGTGAGTTTGACACAAATCTTTTGCTGAGAAACGTAGTACATCTCTGTGGTGGAAACACACCTTTAAAGTGTATGCGCGATCTTATGGCAATCTCAAATGAACTCGCGAATGGCGATATTTTGAACTAGTGGTTCGCCCCGAACTGAGACCTCGCGGTATCACAGAGCGCCATCTATTGACATCATTGTGAAGTTCTGTTAAAAATCATCAATAAAAATTAAATAATTTCGTTTCTTTATTATACGAGTATTTATCTAATTTTAGCATTTGTTGTTCAAGTACATAATATAATTCAAATTATTATTAATCAAGTTTCAGGCTCAGCCTTTCAGAAAATTGAGAGTTCTGAGGTCAACTTTGGACGTTAGAAAAGCGCCACTTTGAAAGCCCCCCATTTCGTCAATTTTAGGGGAAAAATTTAAAAAAAAATATTTTTGAACTCTATTCCTAAGTAATTATCTTTAAAATGATATACCGCAACCCTATGTAACGCTATAAAAAATATTTTACTTCGCATTCGCTTCTATGAGAGCCCCCCTGAAATAAAGATTTTTATAACTTTTTAGGCCATATTCGGCGGGAGGCCATTGGTTTACATATTATATTTAAAATTGAAGTAATTACGTTCAGTAATTCAGAAGTTATAAGGCTCTGACAGACGGACGGACGGATGGACGGACGGACAAGTGCCAATTCACTCAAGTAGACTCAGAGACCTTCGCTTCGCTCGGTCAATTAATTTGATATTACGGTACAAAAGCGACTGAGAGAGAGTGCACGGTGGTACCCGTTTTTAGTATAGAGTTAGACTATAATAGAGCCGACCTGTGTAGCGATCGTTAAATTTTTTAGGCCTGAACCAGACGTTCGTGCGATAGTCTTCACTGACGGGGAGCGAATTCTTGGTCTCGGTGACTTGGGCGCGTACGGCATGGGCATACCTGTGGGAAAGCTGTCACTGTACACCGCACTGGCGGGCATAAAACCCCATCAGTGCTTGCCTATCACTTTGGACGTTGGGACTGAGAATCAGGTATTTGTTGCAATTTTTAATGCTAAGGTTCGATTTTTAATTCTAGTTTTAGTATCAGTCGATTTCGTTAAAATGAGTCAATATCGTTAACATAACTAATGACTTATGGGAGCAGGGAATTAAAAAGGAATTTTTGTCATGCAATCAGTGGAAAAACTCATTGACTTATAATATTTAAGCGCAACACACACAGGGATCGGGCGCAGGTCGGGCGCGGGCCATTATTAACAAATAATTGTGGATTAATTATATATAGTTAGATACCAAAGATTGACACGATTGGAATGTATATTGCATTTTAAACTTGTTTGTCTTCGTTACTATAATTTACGTAACTAGATTCTGGCGATAAATCGGTATTTTGCTTTAAATTTACTTCTGGCTATTACTGACAATATTGCAATTCGTATAAAAATTATTTAGAGTTGAACAAACTCAGTACCCGCTTGGGATTGAAATAACTTCACGCGTAAAGCAAATTGGCGTGAAAATTAATCTGGAGCGACCTTTTTATATGCTGACGTGCCGTTTACGATGCCTCGAAGAATTTGGCGGATGGAATATTTCGGTTTTTGTTATCCAGTTAGTTTTATGTAATTACCGTTCCAGCGCCATTGACGGTTGCGCATGTTGCATTTCGTTTCAGAATTGTTTGATACTAAAGGATTTGAGATTGAAACTTTGAAGGAAATACTTTCATGGGTAGGAACTAGGAAGGAAAGTTAAACAGTTTAAGTGCCAACTTCGATGGCTCTGTGATTAAAGACTATCTTTTCTTCTGACTAGAAGCAGCCAATAAAGCCCTGAGTCTGGCCCCACTTCTCTCAATAAGCTCAATAGATGACAGTTTACATGCCGTTTACTATGGCTTAATGTGTCCCTTTAAAGGGATTGTTTGTGAAATCGGGCATTAAGGCTATTATGATCAAGTTTGGTCTAAGGTATTTTATACAGTATAGTGTAATACAGTGCAAAGAATTCGTCATTTTCTCTAGTTGTTATTTCGCAGGATTTGCTGGAGGACCCGCTTTATATTGGACTTCGCCAAAAACGAGTGAGAGGGAAGGAGTATGACGAGTTTATTGACGAGTTCATGGAGGCATGCGTTCAGAGATATGGACAAAATACACTTTTGCAAGTAAGTGTCTATAAGCAACATTCTGGTATAATATGCCGAGTAAAAAAAATTCGCAAAATTTAGAAAACTACCTCTTTTTGGGAAGTCGGATAAAAATTACGATATATCGGTCAAATGTGCAGTTCTAATCAAAGACATGCACTTTTCTAGTTTTGTCATAAAGCTCTTGGATAAATAAACTAAGAAAATTGAACGACTGTTTGATACCCACTCAAGTAAACACTCGTTCAGTTTTCTTCGTGTTAATTTAATGTTCCGTGCTTAGGGATAGTTAGAGGCACATGAATATAAAACGTTTTTCAGCTTAGAGGAATCACTCAGAATGCACAGATCATTTTTATGATGAAATATAAAGTCTGCTATTAATAATGATTGTTTAGTGTTAGTGAAAATTCGCTCGTTTGACTAGATAAGCAAGATTCTATTTTTATGCGTGACCGTATTTTATTATTGTAACTACTAACTAGGCTTTTAATCATGTCCCTCGTTGAATAACATTACAATTGTAGGAGTTCTATTGTTGTACCTGAACATGGAGAATTGTTATCATAGTTAAGTATTTTAAGTACCTGGAAATGATTGATGCAATCGATGCGATTGTAATCGTCGTGATTCGTCGCAACCAAATAATGAGTTTTGTATGTTCTATGTAGAGCTAACAGCTCTATGCAGTCTTTATTCTTCTTATTCTGCAGAGAACAACGCGCAAGTCGAGTCACAATAACGAATTCGTATCTTGCGTATCGGCCTACCAGCTGGCACACGAGTATATAGTGCAGTTGGGCTGATATCTTCACTAATGCGCAGACCCGCCTTAGCGCGCAATTCTCAGTCACCAAAATGATTGAATTAAACCGTGCCAACTATTTCGAATAATTCAGTTAATACAATACAAGCACATCAACGCGGCGACACTTGAGCTATTTTTTGTAAGTATATTACGTCTTTGAGAGGCGATATCTAGTAAACGCCCCGATGAATAGCGTCAGATTTTATACTGTTTAGAAAGGTAAACAGTACATACTATACAAGAATCAGCCTTCCTAGTTATTGTTCATTTTTGGTAACAATAACTCGTCTTTGAGCGGCGACAAGTAGTCAGGTCCCCAGCCGCTTGCGGGCAGACCGTCACAAATTCCACCAGAGGAGAGATCTACACGCACCAAATACTGAATCAGCCTTCATGGCGATAGTAACCAAAAGTGCAGTTATTTCTTAGTCGAATCTGAAAGCTTCCATACAGCTTATTTTGTAGGTAATTAGACCCACATTTTTTGTTTCAGTGTGAATTGCTTTCAGAAAGTACCTTTTAACACACATTGTAAACATTACATTACAGTTGTCTGATTCAGGCTTTACATAATAACCCTCAGTAGGTATATCATCTAAAAAAAGGTAATGGTACTAATGACCGAATTGCGGTCATGGCAGCCAATCTGAATGCAGGAGATAATATTGTTATAGTGCTCGCAAATACCTACTGCTGCATTCTCTTATCCCTGACTCTCAGTAGTCCATTGAAACGGCTATTTGACATGACAGAAGAGAGATAAGGCACAAGACCAACAGTTTAAAGTATTCAAATCTAAAATCCATCAGGCGTGATTGTAGGTTATAGTCAATCAAATAAAAAAAATTATGCCATAGATATTTTATCGCTATTGCTGCACGCACTCGCGTAACACTAATCAGATTAGATGCCATTGAATCGTAAGATAAGGTTTTTTCCGCGTCTTGCGAGGCTATTCTTATTTACTAGATAAGTAGATTTTGCTATCATGCTTGGTCACAAACCCCTCATTTTCACCATCATCATCCGTCATCCTCACAGAGGTCATCCTCTCAGAAAGAATGAACTTATTGGGCATATTATGTAAATTCAAGTCTCCCCAGTGCAGCAGTCTGCATCTTTAATGCTGCACCATCGCAAGTCGTCGTTGGCTCCAACTTTGCTTCACGATTTCCGCGTTTGTTTAGGACGAACAAGTTTTATCTATCGCTTTGACTTGACGATAGCCAAGTTTTCAAATAAACAATTCTATGTGGAGTAGGTCGATAAGGTTATATCTATTGGGTGCTATTTATAAAATAATAGATTACTATATTTTCAAAGAACCCGTTGAGCAAATAAAGTTTGATGCAATGATGCGGCAATTCTTCCGATGATTGCCAAATTTCAAAGTTTCTGGTTTCGCAAGACATACCTTCTGCCAAATTTATCCAATTTTAAATTTGCTAATAATGGGGATCCACAGGCAAAGCTGATCATAGAGGGCGCCACTGGCGGTCTGGTCGTGTTAATAGTAATTGAAAATATATTAGGTTTGTTACCAGTTTAATTATCAAAATACTAGTAAGATATCACCAAATATAGAAGCATCAAGGTAAAATAGGCACTAAACAGAAACAATTTTTATAAAAGTTTTTGCTTCTGTTTTAATTCTAGCCATTTGTGCGCTCAAACTTCTGAGTCCTCTCAGAGTGTCATCAAGTACGATTGTTTAAATCACTAAGTTTGGAAACACAGAGGCATTTGATATTCTAATTTACAAAATGAAAACAATTTAATTTTTGTATATTTTTAGTTTTACGTAAGAATTTATAATTCGGTTATATATAATATAGTAAATAGAAGGTGACATTGAGACAGATACGGTAAAGATAATAATCCCTTGCAAAAAGTAGCGTTACATCTTAGATATGATGTATGATTAATGATTATGAATTTATCATACAAGGCTATAATGTGCAATTTACTACCTTCTTTACTATCTTTGGCACACTTCAAATAACAAATACGTATTAGTAATAAAATCATTGTGTTAGCATATTATTGTAATTAAACACGATAATATTCGTTTCTATCCTCCTACCTATTTGTATTTCGGGCTGAAAAATATAATTGTTTGGTTCAGATTATGGATAAACAAATTAGATAAGGGTCAAGTTAGGTTTAAACATGATCTAAAAATAACTTTACTGATTTCTCTGTATTTAAATAGATTAGTCTTCGTTTTCGTGGTCGATTCACTTGACGATTCAAAAGTACTTGTAAAAGTTTATTTGAATTAAAAACATTTGAATTTTGATTTTTTTTTTTAATTTCTGGAAAATTATTTTGATTCAGAATCAGCTTATCCGAGGCGGTCTAAGGCTTCCCTGGCGCTGTGATCTTAGGTATACGAGGGAGGACAATTTTGGAATATATAATAAGTATATAATATAATTAATATAATTTCTAATTTGTCTGTGGTATGGGTTGTCTCCTACTCAAGAATAGTATCAGCTGGTCCATTCCTACCTACGTCAGAAGTTATTTCATTCGCACGTTAGGCGTGGCATAAGAAAATGACTCGTTTGAACTATATTTACATCATATTCATTATTATTATTTACAGCAGACAAAGAATCATTTTATACGTAATTCGTGCACATATCATCACTTTAATAGATTCGTGACTTGACGGTATCTGTTGAGGAAATGAAGAATGTGCAAACACTGCATAATTATTATATCAACAGTAGTGGACACGATCACAATGGTTTACTTACTCGTATCCACTTAGAATCTCGAACGCATAAAATTATGCTACCTTCTGAACTCTAATTACTTAGTTAATTGTCACCGAACAACGACAAAACGCCTAAAACAGCGCACATTGACCTTGAGCTCCACTGTTGCTATCAGAGGTCGAGATATCAAGGACGGTTGTTAGCCCCGTTAATCGAACTAGGGTCTAACTATTGTTAGTGAGTTCCGGTTGATAAAATTCACTAAACTATTACTACCCTTAACTAGTAAAGGTTACTCATACTATTCTTCACTAAATTTCTCTTTGACCATTTTAAATAATAAGGATAAAGGATTAACCGGTCGTTGCGGCACTTGTGTGCAGGAAAGCAACAGTATCTGTAGCAAATTTTGTACAGTCCCACAAACCTATCAGGCCCGGTGGCCAAAATTGGAACTAATTCTTATGCCTGTTTAGTTTTTGTTTTTATTTAATTTTTATAGATACTAGCGACGCTGTCACCGGGTCAGATAAGTTTGTCGGACTATATAAGGGCACAGCTTTAGAATACTGTCGGTTGAGTTGGACGTTAATATTTTTTTTACAGAAAGACCTTGATGTGGTTAGCCTTCCACTAAAATATTTTACTCCGAATTCTAATACTTTTCGAGAAATATTTTTTTGAAAATTCGCAATTCTTCACCACTTTTCATTAATTCGTACGACATTTGCCATAGATTACAGACTCATTGACGTTTAGTTGGCGTGATAGAGATTCGTTTTACGTAAACTAGTACCTAAAGTACCTAAATCTGTCATTAAAGTCCCTTTTTTTTGACGTTTTCGAATAAAACACAGATTTAAGTGTACCAAAAACGGAACGCGCCAAAATTTTTTGCGCTAAATTGACAAATGACATTATTGAATTCAAATTTCAAATCTTCCACCCAGAAATGCCTTGCTGACAGCATAGCGGTGGTACTCTTTCCTCTTCTGCTCCCACTATCAAGAGCGAGCGAAGCGAGCTCGGGACTTGGGGGCACTCCGACTTGGATAGGTTAGGTTAAGAAGAGGATGGCGGGGTCTGTAAGACCCCGCCATCCTCTTCTGTGGTTATTTACTTTGTTTACGTCCCAGAATAAGGAGCCCCGCGAAGCGGGGCTCCGTCGACCGGCCTTGGAGGGGGTGAGAGGGAGAGGGTGAAGTCTAAGGAGTTTTCCTAGCGTCCCCACTTTCTCCTTGCTTTGCTGACAGCATAGCGGTGGTACTTTTTCCTCCTCCGCTCCCACTATCAAGAGCGAGCGAAGCGAGCTCGGGACTTGGGGGCACTCCGACTCGGATAGGTTAGGTTAAGAAGAGGATGGCGGGGTCTGTAAGACCCCGCCATCCTCTTCTGTGGTTATTTACTTTGTTTACGTCCCAGAAAAAGGAGCCCCGCGAAGCGGGGCTCCGTCGACCGGCCTTGGAGGGGGTGAGAGGGAGAGGGTGAAGTCTAACTCCCCCTCCCCCTCTAAAGTACTTTTTCCTTTGGAGGGGGGGTTCACCCCCTCCCTTCCTACCCCTCCCCCCCTTCCCCTCCTCCATAAATGAGGTTCATGATATCAAAAAAATATACAAAAACATAACCTCAAAATGAGATTTTTAAAAATTCATAGAAAAAAAACGGTGCATTACCTTGTAATGGGAGTAGTGTCGGGGGGTAGGGGGCACCCCCCTCCTCCCCCAAAACCCCCCCACCCCCCTCCTCCTGCCAAACGATACTAAATTTTACCCAATTTGAGAACCTAACCTCAAAATTTTAAAAAATTAATATCTCGGAAACTAATAAAATTCGGAACGTCTTACTTGGAGGGGGGGTATATCCCCTCCCCTTCCTCCCCCTCCCCGCTCCACCTCCCCCTCCGTCACCGACAGTATACTAAAGCCCAACCTATATAAGTACTAAAATCTTTCAGAAATTCACATCAACATGAAAACGACAGCGTCAAAACTGGCAGTGATTGTCTTGCTGGACACTTACACCCGGTACACTTATCCGATAGCACGGACTTCACGTCTCTAAATTTAAGGGACCACCTAAACCCAACAGGTGACAGTTTTACGTTGCTGTCACCTAATTATTGGGCTTAGTCATTTCTTTAAAACTTAGGGATTGTCTATGGAAACGGGGTCTAATAGAAGTTTCTTATTACTTTGTTTTTCCCAGTTCGAGGACTTCGCGCTATTGAACGCGGGTCGTCTGCTCGCGAAGTACCGCTACAAGTATTGCACGTTCAACGATGACATTCAGGGCACGGCCAGTGTGGCCGTCGCCGGGCTTATGGCTGCCATCAGGGTCACGAAGAGGAAGCTCAGTGAAAACATCTATTTCTTCCTTGGCGCTGGATCGGTAAGAATTAACATATTAGGCACACCTTGATGTAACAATTACATGGTGTTAAATGTAAAGTGCGGGCATCAGTTTATTCAGTCAACGAATTATAGTTCATACTCTAATTCTAATAATAAAAATAATAACAAAAAGTATCCAACCCTAGTAAGCGATGGGGGTCTACGGAAAAGCATTAAATTTTGATTTATGTTTTGGTTATTTTGTTTTTTTATTTATTTTTTAAAGCTGTCAAAGTGTTCTGACAAGCTGACAAATTACAAAATTTGGTTATTGACAGATTAAATATATCTATTGAAAAGTTTGCAACGTTGATTTTAAACGCGTTCCACAGGCCGCCAACGGTATTGCCAGCCTGACAGTAGCTGCCATGGTCGCAGAAGGACTAACAGAAAAGCAGGCACAGGATCGAGTATACATGTTTGACGTTGACGGTCTACTGACCACCAGAAGAGAGGGAGGCGTTCCACCTCATGCGAAGGCCTTTGGAAAGGACGTCGAACCGGAGAAAGACTTTGAGAAGTGCATTGCGAAGATTAGACCGAGTTGTCTTATTGGTAAGTAGTTTCACGATACAAATGACTAAACCGCTAAATCCTGTTTATCTGGATGAATGGATTGAAATTAAATCTGTTTCTTTCTTTATATTGAAACTCATGAAAAGCCGTTAAAAGGATTGTATCCAAATAGAAAACATAGTAGCGATGAAAAGTTGTGTGAGCTGAGATGGAGACGATTTGTGTAAAAGTTGCAATGGCAATATATGGCCGATTGTGGATTCTATTATAATACTTGCCTTCAATCTTGGCTAAATATAGGATTTGATTTGATATAATACATGTTTATAGTTTAGCGTGGCGGCAAGAAAGTAATTTTCGGACAAACATCGTCCCAATAAACACTTCTTTATAGTATTTCATGTCTCAACGGTATAGTCCTAGTCGAATAAAAAGCCCTATCTCTGAATAAATGTTCAAAAAGTCATCGAAAATTTCGTTGTGCATAATATTTTATTGTTCATCCTAGGTTGTTCCACTGTCGGCGGTGCGTTCACCCCCACTGTTCTGCAGCAAATGGCTAAGAACATCGAGAGGCCCGTCATATTCGCGCTCTCCAATCCCACGAGCAAAGCTGAATGCACAGCGCAGGCCGCGTATGATCATACTGAGGTAATCAATCAATCAATCAACGTAAGTTTGGACGTAAAACTGATCACTGAAAATTATGTTTTAATTTCATTTACAGAATTTTCTACAAATAAGGACTTTATACATCTTACTTATTAGGCACAACGCCTACCGGTGGAGTCTTTCTTGATAACCACTCAAACTGAGCTTTGTTTACTTAGAAATAATGCCCAGCGGACCTAGCTTTGCGCTTCCCCCTTGTTTTCACAATACTAATTATCTCAACGGTTTAGTACAGAACTGAGTTTAAGTAGCTATCAAAAAGAGAGTAGCTATCAATAAAAGGGTTGCTGTTTGCGCTGATCCTTATCATACTCATGATACACAAAGTTTCAAAGTCACTTTATATTGAGGTATACTTTAAAAAGCTGGCTATCCATTGAATTTTACGAAATTATGGCTTCTTTAATCTACTGAACGCCATACATGAAAAACATCCGCTTACACGATCGTTTCGCATAAGATATGTACGCGCCAAAACCGACATCTTTCGAAACAAGGCCAGCTGATTTCTTCTTTTGCGATACGAATGCTAGTCTCGCGATCATAGTGGAAATCCAGCTTAAATAATAATTGAATGACTCAAATTTAATCTAGACATCAATCATTTAATATCTCACAAAGCATTTCAACATAGTACATTCTATTAAACTACAATCCACTAATACTATTGTATAATCCGCTAATACTGTTCGGATTAAAGATAAATAGAATCAAATCAACCCTTTCAATCACTCGAATTGCCTCTAACAACGGGAAGATAAGATTAACAATCGTTTTGAGGTTTTTTTTTAATTTATAGACTCGCGCTTGGCTGCAATCAGACTGCTGGAAGTAGTGATGCAGCCTAAGGTGGAGCGCGTTTGTTTACTGGAAACAAAGAATCGTATACAGTAAACAAACGTAGTTTTTTCATACGATCTAAAATAGTACCTACGTCTTCGCCACTTTTTTAGGTTGTGTGCACATAGTTGTATGTAACTCAAGGTCTAGGTTACCCGTATGACTTGCGCAAGACGAGATAGATGAATCCCACACGCCCCGCCGCAGATCGTGGAGCTGGGTACTAATTACTAATTCCACGCGCGGAGACGCGTTGTTTATGTGTGGTAACGGTCTCACCGACTTATCTGGTCCGGTGGCCAAAATTTCAACTTAATTTTTATGCATGTTTAGTTATTGTTTTTATTTTATTTTTAATATTTACTAGCGATGCTGTCTCCGGATCAGATAATCTTGAAAGTATTCCTTAATGATGCTAAATCGATTGTATAAAATACAATACTCAATACGATCGATGTTCTATGCTGTTGTTGCCTAAATCTATGGTATTTTTATAATTAACTAGCTGTACCCCGCAATGCGTTGCAATGCCAATTGATTTTTTGGGGTAGGAACCCTCGCGGGCGTCTCCCGAACACCCTAGCAAAGTTATCACAACGCTAACACGATCGTTCGATTGTTAGCTTCGTTTCATATGGTGTAACATTTATTCGTGCGTTATATTAATTTATTTAGGCGTAATGAATAGTGCCATCCTTTTCACAATGTTTCCTACTGACGCGTTGTCCGTATGCGGGAGCTGCTCAGTACAATTTAACTTCTATGGAGTGTCACGATGCCTTAACTCTTTTTTTTATTTTAAAAATTTTGTTACCAGGGTCGCTGTATCTTCGCGTCAGGTTCTCCCTTCCCACCAGTACAGTACGACGGCAAGGAATACCATCCGGGGCAAGGAAACAACGCCTACATTTTCCCCGGAATCGCTCTGGGAGTTATCGCGACTGCCACGCATCATATACCTGAGACTATGTTCTTGACTGCTGCCAGGGTATGTCTTACAATGCTTTCCCGAAAAATCTTTGCATAATTGAAGTTGTACTGGTCCTTACCTCTTACTACAAGAGTTATAGACCAGGGTAGAAGCCTTTAAAAATAATAAAAAGTGAAAAAAAATAATAGTAGGATGAAACCCATTAGAAAAGGAGGGGAATATTATAAAAATGAAAGGAAAAATAATTTACGGGCGATCTGAGGTCGGGAAGGGGATGGGGGGGGGGGGGGGGGGGGGATTTTAAGGGTAAAAAACGGGTTTTCTCGATTTTCGGCAAAACTAAAAGTCCTATCGAAAAAAGTCAAATGGCAAAGTTGTAGGTAATAAAAAGATCTAAAACTTTTGTATTTACACTTTTTTCACATAACCTCAAAATTTATGTGAAAAATTCAAAAACCAAGTTTTTGATTTTTTATTTTTATCTTTTACAAATAATTTTTTTTTTTAACGAAATTTGGTGAAAACTTACCTTTTTATGTCCCAAATACGCTGTAATTTATTTGAGTAAAAATATTTATTTTTTCACCTTATTTTGAATATTATACATAATATATTGATATATAATATAATACTATTAAAAACTAAATTAAATCTAAATTAAAAACTAAACATTAAAAATATCATCTATGCCGCTGTAATGAGGCAATGTGCCCAGAACGCTGGCTGCGTTACCTCGCTGAATAGCCAAACTTATATGTTGGCCGAGGTAACTGCCAGCCCTCCGGTCACCTGTGGACTCTGTGAGACGAGAAGATAGATCCTTAAAAAAGGATCTAGCATCTTCGCCCCACGACCCCAGGGTTTCAACACCAAAAGGCACAAAAATGAAATTATTTTCTATAATTTCATACTTGCGCCTCTTGGCTCTTTCTGCATTAGTCGCTGCCGCCCCCGCCGTCATGGAGGTCGCCTGCAAGTGGGACAACGCCAGCGTATCCACACATGTGGCATCCCAAACAAGCGACCTTCCTTGCTTCCACGGAACAAGAGTCATCCCGTCAGGTCTCTTACCATCACAGCGCGCCAAGCCATTAGGCTCTAAAACTGCAGGCACTTTAGCGGTGGCAAGAGACCTACGAATGATGTCATTCAGGGAAGCATGACGCGAAAGACGACCGGCACTTCTAATACAAGAAAGCCCGTGATGGCCATACGCGTCCACTGCCACACCACAGTGGCAAAGATGTGGCTGAATTAATATCGAAAAAGCACCCTAATTTTCAATCGAAAATTCACCCGTCAAAATATCAGCTTTTTTCAAAAAGTTGGTATGTTTTCTGTTCGTTGAAATCTCTACTTTCCGGTGAAAAAAAATATATATGTTACTATAGTAAATCTTCTCAGAAAATGCAAAAATTGAAAATCGAAAACTCGAATTCGAAATTTTTTTTTTAATTATTATAAATCATTTTGAGCTATTTATTAAAATTTACAATTTAATTACTCGAAAAACGTTAGATTACATGTTAAATTGATAAAAAAAAAATTGCAAATCAAAATATACTACTATAATTAACAAACAAATAAGTTAATAAAATTAATATTTATGTAATCTAACGTTTTTCGAGTAATTAAAGTGTAAATTTTAATAAATAGCTCAAAATTATTTATAATAATTTAAAAAAAAATTTCGAATTCGAGTTTTCGATTTTCGATTTTTGCATTTTCTGAGAAGATTTACTATAGTAACATATATATTTTTTTTCACCATCGGAAAGTAGAGATTTCAACGAACAGAAAACATACCAACTTTTTGAAAAAAGCTGATATTTTGACAGGTGAATTTTCGATTGAAAATTAGGGTGCTTTTTCGATATTAATTCAAAATAAGGTGAAAAAATAAATATTTTTACTCAAATAAATTACAGCGTATTTGGGACATAAAAAGGTAAGTTTTCACCAAATTTCGTAAAAAAAAAAAATTATTTGTAAAAGATAAAAATAAAAAATCAAAAACTTGGTTTTTTGAATTTTTCACATAAATTTTGAGGTTATGTGAAAAAAGTGTAAATACAAAAGTTTTAGATCTTTTTATTACCTACAACTTTGCCATTTGACTTTTTCGATAGGACTTTTAGTTTTGCCGGAAATCGAGAAAAACCATTTTTTACCCTTAAAACCGCCCCCCCCCCCATCCCCTTCCCGACCTCAGATCGCCCGTAAATTATTTTTCCTTTCATTTTTAGGGTTCCGTACCAAAATGGTAAAAATGGAACCCTTATGGTGCGACTTTCTCCGTCTGTCTGTCTGTCTGTCTGTCTGTCCGTCCGTCACACTCGATTATTTCAGTAACTACCGAAGCTATCGACATGAAATTTGGAATAGTTGTGTATATTAGTGGCCCAAAGACACTGGAATTAAAAAAAATTGGAAATTATTTTTGTTCTTATTTAAAAAGGGGGGAAAATCGGAGGGTTGAAATTTAAAAGTGAGATAACTGTACTGTGTGGGGTATCATATGAAAGGGTTTACTTTGTACATTCTAAAACAGATTTTTAATTATTTTTAGTCATGATAGTTTTTGATTTATCGGGGAAAAAGTCAAAAAAAATACCGTTCCCCCCCCCCTTATCTCCGGAGTTTACCAATCGAAAAATCTGAAATAATTATGGTCAATAGGAATTTATGTATTACAGGAAAACTATAGCCAATGCTCTAACTAGCATAGTTTTTTTGATATTAACAGAAAACCTCTACAAACAAAGTTAGTTTTGCGGTTCATTAAATTCATGAATCGTAAAACTTGCTACAGGTTTGTACGGAACCCTCGGTGCGCGAGTCCGACTCGCACTTTGCCGGTTTTTTATAATATTCCCCTCCTTTTCTAATGGGTTTCATCCTACTATTATTTTTTTTGGTTTTATAAATTATCGACCCAGCAGGGCTAGCATGGGCCGGAGATAAAAAATGTATCCCCCGATTTTATCCACTGACAAGAGATAAAATTAACTTATCCACTTCTCAGAGCACGGCAACAAGGGAGAGGAGCAGTTTATCACCGTTTGACATTTCTCGGGGACTCGGGGGACTATTTATCCACCGTTATTTAGCGTTTTTATTTATTTATTTAGGAATAAATTTTTTATCCTTTCCACGGGGAGTAAATTGTCTCGGCCCATGCTAGGGGGGCTGGTCTATTAGGGAACAAGGTGCACCTGAATAATAATGGTACGTTTTTTTGAATCCATACTAATATTATAAATGCGATAGTGTGTGTCTGTCTCTCTGCTACGCTTTCACGGACCATCTGTTCAACCGATTTTGATGAAATTTGGTATAGAGGTAGGTTACATCCCAGGGAAGGACATAGGCTACTTTCCCGAGTTCCCGCGGGAATCAAAAATTTTAATCCACTTGGACGAAGTCGCGGGCATCACCTTGTTAATTATAATTATTATTTTTAGTTAGTTATACTGTTTTTATAGTAATAGTTATAATATTCTAATATAAATAAGCTTGAAGACAATGTACGCGGGGGTTTTATTTTGGGAGCGGATACAGATTACAGACATATTTTATAGTCAATAATGTGTGTTGAATAATAGATTTAATTTCGTACACATAAAGTATACAATGTAATGCAAGCGTTTCGACGGTAAATCATTGTTTGTCTGGTCTAATTTTTTAATTTCTTTGGCAATGACATAATGTTTTGTTGCCAAATTATGACCACATTGTATTAGTAGGCGTGTTTGTAGGTACACAAAACATTCTCAATGAATGTACGTAGGTATACAGTTGAAGTTAATCGCTATGCCTACATTGTTATCTCCAACTAGACGATGCCCGCGACTTCGTCCGCGTGGATTAAGGTTTTTGATTCCCGCGGGAACTCCTTAATTTTCCGGTATAAAAAGCCTATGTCCTTCCCCGGGATATAACCTACCTCTATACCAAATTTCAGCAAAATCGGTTGAAAAGATGGACCGGGAAAGCGTAGCAGACAGACAGACACACAGACAGACAGACAGACAGACACACTTTCGCATTTATAATATTAGTATGGATTTCCCCTCCCCGCCCCCCTCCCCGAAAAAATTTGCTCCCCGAAAAGCTACGATTATATAGGGCGGTTGATAAAGAACTGGTAATAATATTCTGAATCTGATAAGTTATTGACGTTCAGAAAGTGTACAGTGCTTCCCACTGTAGATGAATGACTATACGTATAATAGTATATAGACTTTACGTATGAAGAAGACTTTACGAAGAATGTTAGGTTAGGTTAGCGCTTGATTGAAGCCACGATAAAAAATGCGTTTTCGTATTCATTAACCTAGTATGTTGTTGCGTTTTAAGCAATTAAAGATATGTTGCTTAAACTGTGAAGGGAAACATCGTGATGAAAATGTTCTCAAAGGTGTGTAAAGTCTGCCAATACACACCTGGCCCGCGCGGTAGTCTATGGCCAAACCCTTCTCATTCTGAGAGATGATTCGTGCTCATTGGTTGGCTGGCGATGGTTTAAAATTAAAAGATAATGTGGCCCATTCCGTATAACACAATCTCTAAACTAAACTAAAATGGCAGCTTTAAATCTAGTTCTGCCCCTTTCCGTAGGGAGTATTATGAAAGGGTTAGTAATATTTGTAATGCTCTAATTTTAGTTTAGTTTAGAGATTGTGCACTGCAGAATCAGCCTCATTGTGGCCAATTCTGTATAACACAATCTCTAAACTAAACTAAAATGGCAGCTTTAAATCTAGTTCTGTCCCTTTCCGTAGGGAGTATTATGAAAGGGTTAGCAATATTTGTAATGCTCTAATTTTAGTTTAGTTTAGAGAACGACTGCCTCGTTGGTCTAGTGGTTGGCATGTTCGACTGCAGCCGACGAGGTCCCGGGTTCTAGTCTCGGGTCGGGCCATAACAAGTATTGGGATTTTCTGACTAGAAATTCTCAGTACTAGCCCGGAGTTAGGAAGTTGGCGGTGTTTCACCCCCGTGCCTCGGAGAGCACGTTAAGCAGTCGGTCCCGGTTATTATCACTAACATGATAATAGTCGTTAAAGCCCGCCAACCCGCATTGGAGCAGCGTGGTGGGTCTAAGCTCTAATTCCCTCTCTCCTATGAGAGTGGAGGCCTGTGCCCAGCAGCGGGACGTTAGTGGGCTGTAGTGGTGGTGGTGGTGGTGGTTAGAGATTGTGCACTACAGAATCAGCCCCAATGACCTTCAAAGCAATGTTTCAGGGGTAAAAAAGGGATTGTATACTGTGTCACGAAAAAGTTCCCTAGAGGCTGCGCCAGTAGTCGAATGTTTATGCAATTAGTGTATGGAAAATGTATTAGTATTAGTTTAGTTAGTAAAGTAGCAACTTTATCAAACTTAACAACGCGCTTCTAGTATGGAAGCAGTGGCGTGCACAGGGCTTGAAGCTAGGGTAGGCATTAGTTATACAGAATACTTATTTACTGACTATTTTAACGAAAATGAACATTGACGTATTTCCATTTGGGTAAGCAGTGCTTTTATGCCTCTATGAGCTGTACGCCAATGTATGGAAGTTTGTGTTAAATACATAGTGGTGACGTCATCAAATTTCAACACACGTTTTTTCTTTAATCGATAGTTTAAAATGATTATCACACTTAAGATGAGAACTTTAGGTCTTTTTGAAGACCCTCTATTTCATTATCAGTAAGAAATAATTTATTTTTGACTAGCTGATGCGCGCGACTTCGTACACGTGGATTGAGGTTCTTTGGTTCCCGCGGGAAGTCTTTTATTTCCCGGGATAAAAAGTAGCCTATGTGTTATTACAGAATATAATCTATTTCTGTGCCATATTTCATCCAGATCCGTTCAGCCATTCCAGCGTGATTGAGTAACAAACATCCATCCATACATCCATCCATCCATCCAGACTTTCGCATTAATAATATAAGTATAGATATAGGCGTCATCCCTATTGCTGCGGGACTTCTCACGTGAAATGGACTATACTGTGCTGTATTGATATAATTAAATGCATCGACCATACAACTAATAGACTCCTCATATAGGGCGAACACTTTCAGACAACACATCAGACTTAATAGGTCTTATATAATTCCACGCCCTTGTAACAAAACCTACCGAGTTATTTAAATATTAATTAGAGTATATCGATAATTAATTATCGATAAATAATTATTAGGAGTTAGGACCCCATCCCATTTGATTTATGATTTTTTTGACCTTGAGTAGAGCAATCAGCGTTTAGTACCCCGCGCCCGCTTACTTGAGTCATTTGACTGAATTGTTTGCATTACGAAAGCATAGTAATTAGGCGTCTATTGGTTGTGTGGTCGATGATTAAATGTTTCCTTGCAGACTCTCGCTAACTTCGTGAGCGAGGATGATCTGAGAACCGGCCGCATTTACCCCCCACTAGCCGACGTTAGGGAGGCATCGCTAGCCATCGCCATCGAGGTCGCCAAGATGGCTTATGATGAAGGTATGTTGCTATTTATTTTTCTTAGTCTTGTCTTGATCGTCAACTGTACCACTCGTTAACAATTATCAAACTTACATTATGAATTATGAAAATAGTTCATACACTGTAATAAATTAGCGGTTTAGAAATGACTACGAATATTACCGAATAGTTATGTGAAAAATATTGTCTTTGAAGCTATTTCTTAAGAGTTTTATTGTCTTTCAAGCATCGATCGCTAAGAATTGATTGTGGATAGTAGATAATGTTATAGAGCCATTATGATATTTAAATCAACTTTTGACAGGCGCAAAGAAGACATATTACATTATGCAGCTTAGTTTCTTGAAAATATAAAGCTCATAATTATTTGACTTGAAATGGAAATCTCATTTTGTTATGAAAATAACACTTCTATGAAATATAGTGATTTGTCACATAATAAATTCAATAAATTATGTTATGGCTTAGTTTCTGGACGACCTTTCTCAGTAAAACCTGGTTTCGTAATCAATGGCAGAGATGTAGACACGCAGAAGCCCTGGTCCAAGTTGGCCTCTATCAAATACATATTTAGAAGTTATGGAATCGTGAAATGTTTAGGGCGTTCATATTAGAGTGGCTGTTCTCTGATAACGTAATTTTATATTTTTCTCGATAGGTTGTGGTTCTGTGTACCCGAAGCCAAAAAATTTCGAAAAACACGTTAAAATGTGTCAATACAATTTCTGTTACGAATCCCAGTTGCCAGACAGCTACACTTGGCCGGAATATCCACCAGTTAATTACAAAGATCTAGAAGGGAGATCTTCGCCTGTTTTACTTTAACTTTTTTGATGACGTACTGAAGAAGGTTTTGGTTTAATAGAAGAATTAATTGATTTAAACGGCTTGTAAGTTAATGGTGTAAAATCTGTATTGTGCTAGAAAGTAATCAAAAGATAGAAAAGTATTTTGGAAAAAATATGGAAGTAGACCAAGTTGTTTGTTTGAACACATACAATGCACATTGTTTGTAGCATTGAAGTAGCTTTTTGGTTAGATATTTGACGATACATACTCGTAAGAAGCAATCTAATATGTAGTTCACACTTCACATAGCCAGTATAACGTGCTCTTAAATTTCATCCTTTATACCTACATATAATTATTATCTCGTTCGTAAATTAGCTGTCATGGTAAATATTAATATGGTTTACTATTAGAGTATACCTCCTATAGAGCAGGACGGCAATTTTTTTAAAGTTTTTATGATTTCTGAACTGAAATTATTCCTGATTCAGATGTATTTGTTCTAAATACGGACAATTCTCATAAGTTTCAATGATATACTTGTATCTTAGCGTCTACAAGTTTTATATTACAATTGAATTTTTGGGCCAGGAAACCTCGCGGGCGGTCCGAGAACACCCTAGCAAAGTTTCATCACAATCTGATCAATGGTTTCAGAACGCATAGAGGACAAACATACAAACATGGATTTTTATTTATATAGATAGATTTTAGAAAAACATAATGTAATAAATAAAGTTTACGATGACAATGTTCTGAATTTTTTCTTGTTTAGTTCTGGACCGCAAAGTACCCCCAGTTTTTTCATCATGCCAAAAAAAAAAGTATGACGTACTGTCTAGCTTATGTTTAAATTTATTAAATTCCAGGTCTCGCGTCAGTTTATCCCGAGCCTAAGGATCTACCGAAGCACATCATGAATCAAATGTACAACTTCCACTACGAGAGCTCTATGCCCGTAGTATGGGACTGGAAGCCCGAAGAGAAGTTCAATGTCCGGCCCATCCAGCCTGTTCCTAAGAACATTTAAAGTATTGTCTTTTCTATTATTTATTTATTTTATTACAGTAATGCCAACCGTTTTAGATATACAAGACGTACAATAAATGGCGCTATTTCTATTTTTATCGAAATGAACTTCTAACAAAGTATGACGAAATGCGCTTTCAATAATTTAATGGTTATTACCAAACATTGCATGAATCGTGAATTTTAATTTATCATTATGATTGTCATTGATTATTCTTTTTAATATTAAATTATCGACTGAATGACTAATGATTTTCGTGGTATTAATTACTGATATTTATTTTTATAGAACATCATTAGGTATTATTCAATTTATTCAATTACTTATCAATGTCAATAATAATTGTTTATAATTGTCTCGGTAATAACAATAAATTATTTAATTTTGACTCTCAAATTAAAGACTACATAATATGAAAGCCAGCGTATTGTACGTTTATTGAAACAGTATGGAAATCATTGGAAATTATTATATGAAATGTCTTGCCGAACAACGTATTTATATTTACACGCCGGAAGGATACCGAAAAGTTCAAAACATTTAAATAATTATAAAAAGTTAATATTAATTATTATTCTAGAGTAAGTATATTTCAAAAACCTGGATCTGTTAAGGCTGTTAATATACAGGCAAGTGTATACTGCATAATTTTAAATGAGTGATATATTTATTCTTAAAGCATTTAAAATATACATGTGTTTTGCAGCAAGATTTTCTTAATTACATTAATTTAGACGATTTTTTCTGGTTAAAATTCTATGCCTTCCATTTATTTACCAGAAGTTCAATGTCTTGAAAACGCACTCATAAATTTATTATAAATCATTTTTATGAGTAACTAGCTGATGCCCGCGACTTCGTCCGCGTGGATTTAGGTTTTTCGGTTCCCGCGGGAACTCTTTCATTTTCCGGGATAAAAAGTAGCCTATGTGCTATTCCAGACTATAATCTATCTCTGTGCCAAATTTCATCCAGATCCGTTCAGCCGTTGGAGCGTGATTGAGTAACAAACATACATCCATACATACATCCATCCATCCAAACTTTCGCATTTATAATATTTATGAGTAATTAAATGGTAAATTCGCCATGGAAATAAATTTAAAGTTATAAATTATTTTAATAAATAAATAGTGACCATGAGTTTATATTCTAAAAATCTTTAATACAAGTAATATTAATAATATGTATCTTTTTAATATTATATCATTATAAATATTATTTTAATGTTTTGATCTTGACTTCTTCCGATATCAAAATATCGTGGTAAATCTAATAATTTTGAAGTGTTTATTCATAAATTATGGTCACATATAAAAAGTCAGTCGAATTGACTACATACGAGTTAGTATAATATAGTAGCTGTTAGTTATAATATTATTATGTAATATTTATTATATTATGTATGTGTCGGTAGATGTAGTAGCTAATTGTTTGAAATTGAGGTCTTTTATAAACCCTGAGCCCAAGTCCGTGTGTTGAAATAAAATGAAGTATTAGAGATGTGTAATGTGAAAACCATTATTATTAATTTTAACAAAAAGTTGCACTTATTTATTACAAAATTTTATGTAAATATGTGTACGAAGTTTTGAAAGTAAGTATTGTATATCAGTATCTTTTTTTTAGTTAGGAAATTACCGAAATCAAAAAGTATTATTGCAATTTTATGTATATTTTTTAATTTTAACGTCTAGTCACCGCAGCATTAAAAATCAACAGCAAATAACCATTATACGTAATGATTTAAAATGTTCATACAAGACAAATGTAAGAAAATGTATTTTAAAGAAAACAACCGGAATCGTTCGAAAATTTTGCGCATCTATTGGTTATAGTCAAATTTTAATGGCCACGGCAGCACTGACTGAAAATAGTATGCAAGAACTGTAAAAATCGCGTAATTTATCCGGACAGTTAGTAATTTTCCGACTTTATTAGTCGTATGTTAGAGTAATAGCATATGAATAGCTAGGCCCACTTGCGTAACGTTTGATTTAAATATCTCCTAAATAAAATTAGTTAAATGTATTAAGTCGTGGCCTAAAGGCGTTATTATAATTTATAATTGTGTATATGTGTATTGATAATTATTTCTTCAAATGTTAGCCCTAATCGCTTATAAAATGCTTCTAGTACAATTCGATTCGCGAGATGCGCTATTAATAAACGAGACAACTTAATAAAAATCTGAGTCATTTCTAATCTCATACTTAAAATATATTAATGTTTCATAGAAACTATATTTTGACTCGGTATTAAGAATAGGTTTCGCGTTCAGTATTTTTAAGATAGTGAGACATTATTTTCGCTGAGCGAAAAAATTACCTACGTTTTATAATGAGGTGTGTCTTTGTTTATGTTATACAAGTGTGTATCTATTGATACGATGTGATTATGTTGCTGTGACATATAGAGATTATGGTTTTGAACTAACTGCCCTTAGGGTGAGCGATTTCAATCATTTGCGTGAGTTGCACTTTGAGTGTACTCGTTAATTCAGTAACAATGCGTGCGTAAATCAATGTGCGCATATCATAATTCCGCATGCGTACGCATACATGATTGTGAAATTTCTATACCCGTATTTAAATGCTATTTTGTTTGTCAGGTTTGTTTATTATTTTATCAACTAATATATTTATTTAAACGCGACTATCTACTTGTAAATTTTGAATCAAAGCTTTGCTTATTTATTGTGTGAATGATGTTTTGTATGACGCATACGTTACTGCAGGTTTTTGTTATAAAGTTTATAAACGTAAAGAGCATTTAATGGATGCCTCCTGATATATAAAATCAATATTAACCGTTATAAAATTGTTAGTCTACTTGTAGTGCCAATGTACTAATTATTCGGCATTGTACTTTTATCATCCATTATACAGTATTTATTGGCTGGATTATCATCTAAAGCCATTTTACTGTCATTAAGGCTATTTAAAGTTAAAAATATAGCTTCGCAGTCTAGTCGCAGCCTTACAAATGTATTGCACTGCACTTTATTAATTGAATAATTCAAAAGTCACCTTAATTTTACTATTCTTGAGTTGGCAGTACGTTCTATTATTTTTAATAACCTTACATTACGTGTTACAGTAATATAAGCTATAACGTAACACTTATAAACGAGTGTTTATTAATATATTTTATGTACGTTAAAAGTGGCTGCCGTTCTAGGTTCAATTTTTTTCAGTATTGATCTTCTGGGTAGATTGTTTATTTTCATACGCAGTTTGTTAAGAAATTGGTCTGCTTTGTTCTGTCGTATGAAAAATGTTAATGGAATGCAAGAAATTGCGTTTGTCTCTTAGGATATACATTGTTCAATTATAATAATTATAATGAATGTATGTTATTAATTAAACTTGTTCAAACCTATCGATGTTTGTTTTATTTGTATCAAGTCCAATTAAGGACCATACACTAAGATTTTGTTCTGCATAAAAAGGCTATAAAGTAGGTAGTAGAAGTTATGTGCAAGCCCCATATTCTTCTGTAATCCAGTATTTTCATACGCTGATGTCGGTTGTGCGTACGACTACACACCGAGGAAGTCGGCTCTCGTATGAGCAAGGGCATAGAAACAATCTTGAACTTTGCGCCATATTGAATTTGTGATGACGTATTATATAAACAACGCAACGCTAGATTTTCAGGAGTTACGAAAAGGAGGATACCAGTTATTCCCTGTTCTCTGTAATGGTTCGGAATTAAACAACATTTATTCAATATAAATCTTCTTTGATTAAAATATTACGACAAGTAGAGTATATGTCTTTATGACACAAAAGCAGAGTATTTGTCAAATGTCAAATTCTAAGAAAGATTTAACTTCAAACGGAAATAGCAATGAGCAATTTACAAATGTAGTTTTTAAATTGTTGACGCAGTGCCATGTTTTCCATATTACAAAAAGAAATTCTGTAAGTATATAGCAAATAGCAATGTTTTGCTCTTGTGTGGATTCGTTAAATTTGTATCCAGCATAGAAGCAGTTTCAAAGAACAAGATCGTAAAAGTGTGCTTTTTCTTTATCTAACAATCTTTTACAGTTGTAGAAATGCACTAGGGCAAAACCGCAAAGTAGGTTTTGTCCTAAAAAAATACTTGGTTCTCCTGCGTAGAGTTTCATCATTCGATGTTAGCCCGAACATGATGAGAGGAATAGACTATTTACGAGATCCTCGTCTGAACAAGGTACGTGATTTTCAGGTGGCCCACTAAAATTTCCGATGGTTGTAACAATGCAAATCCAGTAAATAAGTAATAAATTATTTTTATATTCAGGGCTTAGGATTCACCCTAGAGGAGAGACAAGCACTCTGCATACAAGGTCTGATACCAGCCGATTATAAAAGTCAAGAGGAACAGTTAAACATTTGTAGAGTATCCGTGGAGAGATACAGGGATCCTTTGAATAAATACATCTATTTGGTGGAATTGCAGGTATTTATCTTAGTAACTAATTACCTGAACTACTTTGTTGATGTAGGGTAGGGGCAAGATTAATCGGTATAGGATCATGACTATCCTGGGTTCGAGTAGGATAAAAAAATACGAGCCGAGAACCTTCTCCTTTTTGGGAGTCGGTTAAAAAGTATTTGGGGTTTTCGTCAGGAAATTGTCGTTTGCATTCTGGGGGTCTACTCTCTTTCTCTCAAACGAAACTTCGCAAACGAACGTAATTAGTCTGTTATTAGACCCACTCAAAATCGTTCAATCCAATCGGTCACGAAAATTTTCTATGGATCCGTACTTCGTCTGCGTGTACGAAAACGAAATAGAGAGGAGCTTAAAGATAATATTATGTAGGAGAGGAGTTTTGTTTTAGAGAAAGAGAGTAGACCCCCCGGAGTTGGGAAGTTGGCGGTGTTACACCCCCATGTAATAGACTAAGAGATAACTGCATTTTTGGTAACTATCGCTAGAAAGGCTGATTCAGTATTAGGTGGATGCTACGCTCTTCACTGATGACGATAGTGAAGGTCTGCCCGTATGCCGATGGACCTTTCACTAGATATGGCCACTCAAAGACGTTTTATAGTTACCAAAAATGAACAATAACTAGAAAGGCTGATTCTTGTATAGTATTAAAGTATGCGCAGTACCTATATGAACAGCATAAAAACTGACGCTATTCATTGGCCCTTTCACTAGATATGGCCGCTCAAAGACGTGTTATGGTAACCAAAAATGAACGATCACAAGAAATGATTCTTGTTTAGTATTAAAGTATGCGTAGTACCTATGTGAACAGTATAAAAAGTAACGATATTCGACGGCTGGTTCGGGAGTTATAGTCAATTTAACATGTAAAAATACTAAGAAATAAATGATACATTTTGTGATTTACTTCCATCGTAATACTTTTCCATCATTCTTATCATGTCTGGTACCGACATAAGGTATATTATATATTATGACATTACATTAGGTACGTATATATTATGGGAACATTAAAACTGAGATATACATATCTACTGTGTTGGCTTTTAATGGACATATTATAAGAAAACACCACTAGTTTTATTTATCATTTAATCATTAATCATCATAAATCATTTAATCATTTTATTAATTGCGTGGCATAATGCAACATAGGAACTTCTGTATTGCCTTTGGTACAAAGATAGACAAAGATATTATAATCAAAGATCTATGGTAATAATATTAATCTACGGGTAATGGTAACGTTTCTTATTAGGAATTATTAAAGAGTTAGAATACGTCTTACTGACGATTGAAATACACGAAATATATAATTATTAATAAATCTAATATAAAATCAACAATATATAAAATAATTGGAAACATGAATGCACTTATAAACATTCAAAATAACATATTATATGGCCTTTTAGATTGCCTGCGATAATTCTTAAATTTTCTTAATTTTTTTCTTTGAGCGGCCATATCTAGTGAAAGGCCCAATGAATAGCGTCAGTTTTTATACTGTTCACATAGGTACTGCGCATACTTTAATACTATACAAGAATTTCTAATTATTGTTCATTTTTGGTAACCATAACACGTCTTTGAGCGGCCATATCTAGTGAAAGGGCCAATGAATAGCGTCAGTTTTTATGCTGTTCATATAGGTACTGCGCATACTTTAATACTATACAAGAATCAGCCTTTCTAGTTATTGTTCATTTTTGGTAACTATAAAACGTCTTTGAGTGACCATATCTAGTGAAAGGTCCATCGGCATGCGGGCAGACCTTCACTATCGTCATCAGTGAAGAGCGTAGCATCCACCTAATACTGAATCAGCCTTTCTAACGATAGTTACCAAAAATGCAGCCATCTCCTATAATATAAAGCCATGTGAAGTTTTTGCGCCGGATGTGTCCGGTCGGGTCGAATTTCTGTTCCGGTTCGTTCCCTCGGACTGTACGTGCACACACTTGTGCACTATAATATTTCTTGCGTTGTTGGCTAGTCTTCGATGAGATTACCCACCGTGGTAAAAAATCATCATCATAATAATGACATCTTTGTTTTAGGAAAGGAATGAAAGGCTCTACTATCAACTACTTTCAACGGATATCGAGCGATATTTGCCTATAGTTTACACTCCTACTGTGGGTCTGGCTTGTCAAAGGTTTGGTCTCATTTATAGAAGACCACGAGGTCTCTTTGTGACCATTTGTGATAAAGGGCATGTTCATGAAATTCTTCGGAACTGGTGCGTATAGTTTTTAAGAAATAATAAGTGCGCTATAAATGTGCCATGAAATTTGAAATGGGGCCGCAGGATAGCTTTATCTTCCTCCATTCATGCACATTTAAATTACATTATGGCTCACGTATTCTGTAGCAACCCCGAAATAATTCTATAAGCTAGACTTGAAAGTAATTCAGAGCTTTTTCGAACTCGAGTAACGTTTACGTCACATCGCGGGTAACAGACTTGTCATTGCGTGCCGGGTTTCAAGGAATTTGTTTACCCGCCGCGCCCTTTTTATAAGATTACCATAGTCTTTAAAGCAACATCGTAAGCGGGACGATTCGACGCGTATATACTATGATAACAAATTATTTTTGTGCAACTGGTTCCCTTTTACAGTGCTTACACTCCGCTTTGATTTGGGTTATTCAATAGGCTAATACCACAGAATAGGTAATAGTCTAATACCTAATAATAAACAAATTTCATACAAGTCTGCACGGCATTGGTGTTTTTTCTAGTGCTGTAAATCATCATTGGCGGCAATAATTACACTTGACATAAAATATCTGTCCAGAATTGATCCAGTATTTTTTTGTTTCAGGCCAGAACAAGATGTAAGAGCAATAGTGTTCACAGATGGTGAACGAATCCTCGGTTTAGGGGACTTAGGAGCTTATGGAATGGGAATACCAGTGGGCAAACTTGCGTTGTACACCGCGCTAGCACATATTCAACCACATCAATGCCTGCCTATCACATTGGATTGTGGAACTGATAACCAGGTTAAGTTTCAGATTGCGACGTTATGTTATTTTTTCATAGAGGAAATGCATGGGCTTCCACGAATTATTGTAATTGCAAAATGTATCTATATGAAACCAAATCCTCGTAGAAAGACAGCCTTCTCTGTTTTGACGACCTCCTTAGCGCAAATTCGATTCCCGGCAGGGTCAATTTGGAATTTTCTCTGATCTGGTCTGGTGGGAGGCTTCGACCGTGGCTAGTTATCACCCTACCGGTAAATACGTACCGCCAAACTTGATTAGGAGTTCTGGTACGATGCCGTCTAGAAAACGATTAGTGGTATGGGTTATAACTACCGTACCCCAAAAAGGTTATTTCGCTACCATCTTAGACTGCATAATCTCTCACCATCAAGTGAGATCGTAGTCAAGGGCTAACTTGTAGTGAAATCAAAAAAAAACTTTATCTAGGTTTGGATTTTTTTTTAAATGGTTGTGCACTTTTAACGCAAACAAAGTATCTCTAATAGAGATTTTCTATTTGTAATCATAACTTGAAGTGATGAATAACTTTGAGTGATAGATGTGCTAGGCGTGTAGATATATTACATAACTAGTATGGCGCGTGGCTGCGCGGCCCGCTAAAGCGGACCGCGTAGTGGAGCGCGTGGTCCACTGTCTACTTACTCGCTGTCCTACTATCCTGCCCCCCGTTTATGTAAGAATGGCCGATCAAATCGTCAAAGTTCGACGTCAAAGTAAAATAAACCATAACAGCATTAAATTAGAGCTCAATTTCGAAAAACGAAATTGAGCTCTAATTCAATGCTGTTATGGTTTATTTTACTTTGACGCCGAACTTTGACGATTTGATCGACAATTCTTACATAATCGGGCAGCTGGAATACTGTCTACGTGTTCTGATCTGAACAACACACTGCTATGCTAGTGAGCACAGTGGAAGCGCCAGCACGCCAAGCGTCCGACGTAAAAGAAAATTCTCATAAAGGAAAAACATAAAACAAAGACCATCAACCCCCCGCCCCTCCCTTTTTGTTTGAGCAGCCCCTAAGTAGGTACCTATCTTTAATACCCTGACCGTGCTCCTCACCCATTATCCGAACCTTCGATCATCATCTCTCTCCATATTTTTTTCTCCGAACCATTCGTCAAAATGAGATTTCTTCCACAAAAACAAATCTTGAAAAGGAACCGTAGTCTTGCATAGTTCTACACTTGTAGCCTCTTCAATATTCGCCATATATTTTCTATGGAAAAATAAATTCCGCCATCTTGAATTTTTTTCCTGTTCATCAAGTAGACCTTCATGTTCTGATCATCTTTTGCCTTGCTTGGTTTCTTGAAACCACTCTTCCATCTTTTATGCTCTCCGAGATAGACACCGACGGAATTTGTATGGCGGCCATCTTAAATCCGCCATTTTGAAATTTTTTTTCAGCTCACTGTCAATTGGATGAAGTTTCGAGTGACATTTGGTCGAGCACCCCCCACCTATATTCAATACCCTTTTCTATGGAAAAATAAATTCCGCCATCTTGAATTTTTTTCCTGTTCACCAGGTAGACCTTCATGTCCTGATCATCTTTTTCCACGAAACCACTCTTCCATCTATTATACTCTCCGAGATAGACACCGGTGAAATTTGTATGGCGGCCATCTTAAATCCGCCATTTTGAATTTTTTTTCAGCTCACTGACAATTGGATGAAGTTTCGAGTGACATTTGGTCGAGCACCCCCCACCTATCTTCGATACCCTGGCTGTGCTCTTCATGCGTCTTTGAAATCCTCAATCATCAGCTCTCTCCGTATTTTTCCTCTGAATGAATTTTTGTCTTCTATACGAAACGATAGGTAAAAAAAAAATTTTTCATACAAAATTTTACAGGAGAGGTGATCAATGAGTCAGCACGAGCAGCTATATATATATTAATATCTTAGTAGATTATTAACCAAGGGGATAAAGCAGTGTCTTCTGTCGCGGGTGACGATTTAAATCGCGAGCGTAACGAAGGACTCGAGATTTACTCCCGAGCGTAGCGAGGGTGTTAAAAACTTAAATCACGAGCGAAGCGAGGGATTTAAGACGAGTCCTGAGTGTAGCGAGGGATTTAAGTTCACCCAAGACTAAGACAGCTTTATCACCGAGGAAAATACTCTACTTTTCGTACCATTTGCGAAAAAATTAACACAATAATAATATGAGATAAGCATTTAATTAAAATAATGTCAATTTTTTTTTTTATCCACTACAAGTTAGCCCTTGACTGCGATCTCACCTGATGGTAAGTGATGATGCAGTCTAAGATGGTAGCGGGCTAACCTGTTAGGGTCATGGCAGTTATATTAAACCCATCCCCCTATTCGGTTTCTACACGGCATCGTACCGGAACGCTAAATCGCTTGGCGGCACGTTTTTGCCGGTAGGGTGGTAACTAGCCACGGCCGAATCCTCCCACCAGGCCAGACCAGGGAAAATTCAGAAATTATAAATTCCCAAATTGACCCTGCCGGGGATCGAACCCGGGACCTCCGCACGTTAAGACAACAGCGCTACACACTGCGCCACGGAGGTCGTCAAAAAGTCAAAAGTCAAAAGCAAATTAAAAGTAAAAGTTAACATTCGAAACATTGGTCCAATTATTGATAGAGAGAGTTACAAATAACGTTTATGTATTTGAAGAAAACAAAAACGCGGCAAATTCCTAGACTAATATTTTTTTGTCGGAAAAGCAAAGCCATCAATCAAGCTCATACGGCCTCGTCGGTTTTCGTCATTTTATTTAATAATCATAACTGCATAATAAATGCGTATTCCTTTTTCAAAAAGATGTATAATCTATATATATAAAATTCAAAGTCCTGACTGACTGACTTATATATCAACGCACAGCCTAAACCGCTGGGGCTAGAATCTTGAAATTTTGACAGTAGGTTCCTTTTGTGACGTAGGCGCTCACTAAGGAAGGATTTTTCAAAATTGTACCCCTAAGGGGGTGAAATAGGGGGTTAAAGTTTGTATGAAAGTCCGTCATTTCTCAAGTTATATCCATGAAACTTGGTATATGAGCTACCGGTTAAAAACGAATAAATACGTATGTCACAGTTTTTCAAAATTGCACCCCAAAAGGGATAAAATAGGGGTTGAAAGTTTGTATGAAAGCTCTTCATTTTTCAAGTTATAGCCATGAAACTTAGCACTTGGACTTTCGGTTTGAAATGAAGAAATACGTGATTCCCAGTTTTTGAAAATTTTATCCCCAAGGATGTTAAATAGAGAGTTTGTCCTTCAATCACAACAGAGCAACGGATCAACGTGATTTTTTGTATGGGTATAGTTGAGGTCCTGGAGAGTGACATAGGCTACTTTTTATCCCGGAAAATTAAGGAGTTCCTGCGGGAATTAAAAAAAACTTATGCCACGCGAACGAAGTCGCGAGCATCCTCTAGTGCTTTATATACAAACTCAATGGTATAAACACAGATGTAGTTTAGTATACGGTACGTACGAGTATTCCAAATTTAAATCACATTCTCCCCCTAGAGGATGAATGAAATTCAGTACAATTTTCTTTCCCTGTTTTTAACAGATTAAAAATGACTATTGTTAAGTTCGCTTTTTGTGGCATAGAATGTCACTTTTTTGAGCAAGTGGTACGAAAATAATTATATCTACCTATTTTCTTAAAATTCTTCTTAGTTTTAATTTCTTATTATTTCACAGACCCTTTTAGAGGATCCTCTGTATTTAGGACTACGGCAAAAAAGGGTTCGCGGACAAGAGTATGACGACTTCATCGACGAATTTATGAAAGCTTGTATTAAACGCTTTGGACCTAATACACTATTGCAGGTTTGATAAAATTTTACGTTGATTTCTGTAGCATTTGACCTCTCTCTTTCTGGGTTTGTACTCTGTAGACGGCATATTATGACCATTGACAGAAATCTATGTGTAACATTATTACAATTACCTACAGAGGGACGTTAATTAAGAGCAAAGAGCTAAAATAACTTTTAAACAATAAGAAAACTTAGTCATGTGTTGGACTTTTTTTTTTAAATCCACTAGGTACATGTTAGCCCTTGATTGCGACCTCACCTGATGGTAAGTGATGATGTCTAAGATGGTAGCGGGCTAACCTGTTAGGGGCATGGCTGGCAGTTATAATTAACCCATACCCCTAATCGGTTTCTACACGGCATCGTACCGGAACGCTAATTCGCTTGGCGGCAAGTCCTTGCCGGTAGGGTGGTATGTGGTAACTAACCACGGTCGAAGCCTCCCGCCAGGAAAACTTTGTCAAACCAGTCAATTAAATCATTATATCTAAGTAACTAGCTGATGCCCGCGACTTCGTCCGCGTGGATTGAGGTTTTTCGGTTCCCGCGGGAACTCTTTAGTTTTCCGGGATAAAAAGTATCCTATGTGCTATTCCAGACTATAATCTATCTCTGTGCCAAATTTCATCCAGATCCGTTCAGCCGTTGGAGCGTGATTGAGTAACAAACATCCATCCATACATCCATCCAAACTTTCGCATTTATAATATTTATTTGATTTGATTATAAATGCCAAAATGTGTTTTGTGGATTGTCCTCTACTAAGCATCGTATTTTTATCATATTCTAAGACTTATCCCGGAAAATTCGGGAATTAAAAACCCCTAAATTCATGCAGATGAAGTCGCAGGCTTGCTGATAAGGTAAGGTCTTATCATGATTACAGTTTGAAGACTTTGCCTTAGTGAACGCTACTCGACTTCTCAGTAAGTACATCGACGAGTATTGCACGTTCAACGACGACATTCAGGGTACGGCCAGCGTGGCCGTGGCTGGGCTTTTCGCCGCCACGAGAATCACTAAAAAGAAGATCAAGGATAACGTATTTATGTTCCTCGGCGCTGGATCAGTAAGCGGAATATTTTATTGCTTTATGTAAATACATTTGATCCTATTTCGGTGTTTGAAAGGCTATGGATCATCCTGGACCATGCCTATCAATATCTATTTTCTGCTGGAAATAAGTCTGACTATACATATAAATTTTAATGGCAAAATATTAACCTAGAGGACATCTAATCTAAAAATGAACGCGCATTAGATATTAAATGCTACCGTAGAAATTTAATAATAACCAACCGTAGAATTTTGTCTAAATAGCTGCTGACTGACCAATGGCGACGTCCGATTGCATAACATAACTTGCAAACATTTTGGCGACGCGTATCTTTTCAGATTACGCTACCTTTACAGCTTATACCGCTGGGTTAACAAACTTGAGGGTTGCATGTATTCTTCTTTATAGCGCACTTAACGAATACGGCTTGGATGAGCTAATTACCCACCACCACCACTACAGCCCATTAAGGTCCCACTGCTCATAGGAGAAGGGAATTGGAGCTTAGACCCACCACGCTGCTCCAATGCGGGTTGGCGGGCTTTAACGACTACCTATTATCATGTTAGTGATAATAACCGGGACCGACGGCTTTATGTGCTCTCCGAGGCACGGGGGTGACACACCGCCAACTTCCTAACTCCAGGAGAATACTGAGAATTTCTAGTCAGAAAACCCAATACTTAATTATGCCCCTACCCGGGATTCAAACCCGCGGGACCTCGTCGGCCGCAGTCTAACATGCTAACCACTTGACCAACGAGGCAGTCCAAAGTAGGCAGCTAGTCAATCAAATAAATATTATAAATACGAAAGTTTGGATGGATGTATGGATGGATGTTTGTTACTCAATCACGCCCCAACGGCTGAACGGATCTGGATGAAATTTCGCACAGAGATAGATTATAGTCTGGAATAACACATAAGCTACTTTTTATCCCGGAAAATTAAGGAGTTCCCGCGGGAAACGAAAAACCTCGATCCACGCGGACGAAGTCGCGGGCATCAGCTAGTTACCAATAAATATAATCATTTCCTATATATGGATATACTCTAATTCTATATCTATAATCTACTCTTCAAACCTAGGTAGTCGTACTAGAGCAACTTAATAAAATGTTAAAAGTTTTTCTTTACCAGGCGGCGACAGGTATTGCTAATTTGATAGTAGCGCATTTGGTTGACAAAGGGATGAAGAAAGAAGATGCTCAAAAGTTAATATACTTGTTCGATGTGGATGGTCTATTGACAAACACACGCCAGGGCGGCGTACCGGCACATGCTAAGGATTATGCAAAAGACTTAGAGCCTGAGAAGAATTTTGAGAAGTGCGTGGCCACATACAAACCTACTTGTCTAATAGGTTATTGTTTTAATGTTTTTTTTTAGAATACTAGCTAATATATCCGTTTTGGTAAAGTAACCGGTGGCGGCTAACCTAAACTTTTAGGTACTAAAATTCTACATCAATGCTTTTGATAGTTAAAGACCGAGTGATTTTACGCAGTCACAATTTTGATATGGAACTTGTAGACAGCTGATGACGTTAGCAATTAAAACTGGGGGTCTACTCTCTTTCTCTAAAACGAAACTTCGCAAACGAACGTAATTAGTCGGTTATTAGACCCACACAAAATCGTTCAATCCAATTGGTCACGAATATTGTATATGGATCCGTACTTCGTCTGCGTGTACGATAACGAAATAGAGAGGAGCATAGAGATAATATTATGTAGGAGAGGAGTTAACGAAATTTCGTTCGTTCGTTTGCGAAGTTTCGTTTGAGAGAAAGAGAGTCTGAATTGTTTTCGAAACGTCCCACTGATACAGCTGCATGGTTGAACTAATAATTATCCGTTACGAGTAATGATCCATACTAATATTATAAATGCGAAAGTGTGTCTGTTTGTCTGCTACGCTTTCACGACCCATCTGTTCAACCGATTTTGATGAAATATATAGTACAGGTATATTTCTTATCCCGGGAAAGGACATAGGCTACTTTTTACCCTGGAAAATTCAAGAGTTCCCGCGGGAATAAAAAAAACTTAATCCACGCGGACGAAGTCGCGGGAATTATCTAGTACTAGATGATGCTCGCGACTTCGTCCGCGTGGATCGAGGTTTTTTGATTACCGCGGGAACTCCTTAATTTTCCGGGATAAAAAGCCTTGTCCTTCCCCGGGATATAACCTACTTACCTCTATACCAAATTTCAGCAAAATCGGTTGAAAAGATGGGCCGGGAAAGCGTAGCAGACATACAGACAGACAGACGCACTTTCGCATTTACAATATTAGTAGGTATGGATTCTAACTTTTCTTGAACGACGCAACTTTTTTGCACTTCAATTTAAATCTTTTCAGCCATATTGGCGCGATAGAGTAACATCGTCGCAAATCTTCTACAGCTCTTGTCAATCTTTGACAAGAACTGTAGAAGACAAATCTCAGGATTTTCACGACTTGCCAGAGCCTAAAAAGATTTGCGATTAATGTTACGGAATTCAATTAATTTTCCATGTATAAGTAGGTACAAATACTTTAATTGTTCAAGGTTGTTCGACGGTAGGCGGAGCTTTTAACGAAAATATTCTAAAGCAAATGGCCCAGAATACGGAGAGACCTGTAATTTTCGCGCTCTCAAATCCAACTAGCAAAGCGGAGTGTACGGCTCAGGCTGCGTATGACCATACGGGGGTAATTTACACTCGTTAATGTTAAAAAATGGCGATAATTAATAATCTAAATTATCTATCTTACAAGTTTAGGTTAAAATAAATTTACTCATTAGCCAATTAGTTAGGCTAGATCGTAGTTACATGAGGACCTCGCTAAAAAGATAATCTTAAGGTGGACTACACGGGTCTGCCCGCGAAATTCAAATTTAATTTGGTTTTTCGCAATTTATAAACTAATACGACAAAGTAGGCTTATGGCATTCTAATTCCGCCAATGGCAGTATCATCTTCACAGGGTTATATAAAAATCTTTACTTGAAAGTGTCCAGTTTAAGAAATTAGTTAGACTATCGAGTTGGATGTGAGTTACTCACAAATTAGTCGATAATCTGATTAATTACTTAAACTGGACACTTTCAAATAAAGATTTTTATATAACCCTGTGAAGATGATACTGCCATTGGCGGAATTAGAATGCCATAAGCCTACTTTGTCGTATTAGTTTATAAATTGCGAAAAACCAAATTAAATTTGAATTTCGCGGGCAGACCTGTGTAGTCCACCTTAATGCATTGAGCTTGGTGGTACACAAAATTATAGTAAGCAATTAAAAATGGTTGAAATAAAACTTTGCTCTACTACAAAAACCTTGACGCCGAAAAGAAAGGAAAGGGAAATGTCCACGATTTTATTAAATCTTCGAGTGAGAATGCTTGATCCTTTTTAACCCTAGAGTGGGCGCGCTATGAGCATTTTGCCGCCCTCGTCAAAAAAACGTTAATAATTCGTAAAATAGTTGTTCTCGGAGAATGCGCTTTTGAGTAGCTGCCCCGACTATTGTTCACCACCCGTGCTGAAAGGAGGGATGCAATCAGTGCGCGGGGAGCCGCTAGAAGAGGTTGTTGTCACCATCGGTCGTCGCGAGGCGGCATTTTGCTCAGCGCGCGCCCACTCATGTAAGTAAAAATTGTGTCAAATATTTTTTTGTTACATTGAAATTCACTTTATATTTTATTATTTATTTCCTTAAAAAAATGTTTATTGTTTCAGGATTTATGTGCCACGTAATATAAAATATGGATGATCGTATAATATCTTGTTTATAGGAAGAGTCCGATTTTGAAGATGTTAGTGCACATTTTTTAGAAGAGAAAAAAGGGTGTTGCAGATGCTCTAAATTACTGTGCAATGAACATTGCACATACTTATGTGCAGACTGTTTTGCTCAAGAATATCAAGTAGATGAAGATAATTTATAAGTTTGTTATTTTTTATATATATTTATTAGTTTTTCGTAAGATTGGTAAGAAGAAGTCAAAAAAGTCAATTAAAATGTAACTTGTTGCTTAAACCTCAATTAACCAAAGTTCTTAAAATATAAGTTAATAAATATGTTGATTTTTGATTACCTATTTGTGTTTTATTTAGATTCTGACAATAATTTGTAAAATCAAATGCAGTATTTCTACTTAAAATAGTCAATGATGAGGAGCGGCAAAATGCTCCACACGCGCCCACTGACGTTACGCGGGGAGGCGCGCCCACTCTAGGGTTAAGGACCTGAGTCACGCCATCTTATAGAGTCCACGTGCGACTGGAGTTACCTTGATCATATAAGTTGATCATTCGGTAGGATAATACCAGCATTCTGAGCAAATTCTCTCGAGCCAAAATTTGTCAAAATTTGGAAGCTTTGCATCCCGAAAACGAGCAAAGGGTACATACATAAAATCAAACGCGTGATTTGAAAATCCACGTGTTAAAACCATTTTTTGGTTCCCGCGGGAACTCTTTAATTTTCCGGTGTAAAAAGTATAATCTATGTTATTGCAGACATTATAATCTATCTTTGTGCCAAATTTCATCTAGATCCGTTCAGCCGTTGGGGCGTGATTGCAAGTAACAAACATCCATCCATCCATCCATACATCCATCCATCCAAACTTTCGCATTTATATTAATAGTATGGATAAGTACTTTACTAGTTTTCTATTATTTTATGCGAATCAAACTATACTATATTGCCGCAGGGTAAATGCGTGTTCGCGTCTGGATCTCCATTCCCGCCAGTCAAGTATAACGGCAAGGAGTACCACACCGGGCAGGGCAACAATGCCTACATCTTCCCAGGAGTCGCTCTCGGCGTGATTGAGTCCCGAGCTCGACGGATCCCGGACATGATGTTTTTAGTGGCTGCTAGAGTAAGTTATGGATTTAACATGATAAAAGTTAGCTTGAGCCTTAAAGAAGGCTTGAATTTTAAGTTCGAGGTTCCAGGTAGCTGTCACCTAAGTAATATCCATACTTAATATTATAAATGCGAAAGTGTGTCTGTCTGTCTGCTACGCTTTCACGGCCCATCTGTTCAACCGATTTTGATGAAATTTGGTACATAGGTTGGGATAGGTTGTATCCCGGGGAAGGACATAGGCTACTTTTTATCCCGGAAAATTAAAGAGTTTCCGCGGGAATAAAAAATCATTAATCCACGCGAATGAAGTTGCGGACATTATCTAGTATTTGTTATATACTAAGATAAGAATACTTCGGTGATAGCTACTAGTAGCGGTAATAGCCTAGTGGTTTAGACGGCCGGCTTATGGTTAGGATTTTCCCGGTCATGCATCTCTAAATATTTGGAGCTTGTATGTGCGTTTTAAGAAATTAAATCATACTACATACCAACTAATATTATGAATGCGAAAGTGTGTTTGTTTGTTTGTTGGTTTATCCTTCAATCGCGCCGCAACAGAACAAATCAATCGTCAAACCGTTTGACGATTGATTTGCATGGGTATAGACTATAGTTGAGGGCCTAGAGAGTGACATACATTACAAAAAACTTCTTTCAAGCGGAGGAAGTCGCGGGCATCAGCTAGTATTACATATTTGCTGGAAAAAATTGGGAGGTGACCCACATTGCCTGATAGTTCTGCATTATGTATTCAGAGATCTGTGAAATCTGCCAATCCGCATTTAGCTAGCGTGGTGGATTATGACCAAACCTTTGTTTGTGAAAAACCAAACTCCAACAGTGAGCCTTTACTTGTTTGAATATGAGTTCTAAAGATGCGACTATTTGTAGTAGGTAAAGCTTCAAAACGGATGTTTTGGATAGCTTAGATAAAAACAGGCGTTACTTTGCCGACGTCGATGAAAACCAAGGAACAAGGAGCTTACTAATTTACGTACGCACACAACACAACTCAAACCACAAATCTTCTAAAAATCTGTAAAAGTGTTTTATAAGATTCGTGTGATGGTGATGGCGCATTGCTCAGTTGCTTGCTTTTCCTGCACGTTTAGTGGCGGTAAGGTAGGTAAGGTAAAGGGTGACGACCTCCGTGACGCATGGTTGAGCGCTGTTGTCTTAACGTGCGGAGGACGCTGGTTCCATCCCCGGCAGGGTCAATTTGGGAATTTATAATTTCTGAATTTTCCCTGGTCTGGCCTGGCCGTGCTGCCAAGCGATTTACCGTTCCAGTACGATGCCGTGTAGAAACCGAATAGGGGTATGGGTTTAATATAACTGCCATGCCCCTAACAGGTTAACCCGCTACCATCTTAGATTGCACCATCACTTACCATCAGGTGAAATAGCAATCAAGGTCCAACTTGTAGTGGATTAAAAAAAGGTACCTACATTAAAAATTGGTCTTTTTCAGCAGTTTAGTATACCGAATTAAGCTTCTTGCATTTTGGTAATTGCAAGAAGCTTAATTCTTACTAGCTGATGCCCGCGACTTCGTCCGCGTGGATTGAGGTTTTTCGGTTCCCGCGGGAACTCATTAATTTTCCGGGATAAAAAGTAGCCTATGTGCTATTCCAGACTATAATCTATCTCTGTGCCAAATTTCATCCAGATCCGTTCATCCGTTGGAGCGTGATTGAGTAACAAACATACATCCATACATCCATCCATCCAAACGTTCGCATTTATAATATTTACTAGCTATTACCCGCGGCTTCGCTCGCGTGGCTCAAGGGAACAATAACTGAGTTTTATGTGAAAGATTGTCAATTGTCAACTTAACTGTGACTGCCTGTTTGAGACATATCACTCAGCGCTCTGAACTCTGAACTCTGCACTCTGAACTCTGAACCCTGCACTCCGAACTCTGAACTCTGAACTCTATACTCTGAACTCTGCACTCTGAACTCTAAACTCTGCACTCTGAACTCTGCACTCTGAACTCTGCACTCTGAACTATGCACTCTGAACTCTGCACTCTGAACTCTAAACTCTGCACTCTGAACTCTGACCTCTGCACTCTGAACTCTGCACTCTGAAGTCTGAACTCTCCATTCTGAACTCTGAACTCTGCACTCTGAACTCTGCACTCTGAACTCTGAACTCTGCACTCTGAATTCTTAACTCTGCACTTTGAACTCTGAACTCTGCACTCTGAACTCTGAACTTTGAACTCTGAACTCTATACTCTGAACTCTGCACTCCGAACTCTTAACTCTGCACTCTGAACTCTTCACTCTGAACTCTGCACTCTGTACTCTGAACTCTGAACTATGCACTCTGAACTCTGACCTCTGCACTCTGAACTCTGCAATCTGAAGTCTGAACTCTGCACTCTTAACTATGGACTCTGAACTCTGCACTCTGAACCCTGAACTCTGCACTCTGAACTATGACCTCTGCACTCTGAACTCTGCACTCTGCACTCTGAACTCTGCACTCTGAATTCTGCACTCTGAACTCTGCACTCTGAACTTTGCACTCTGAAGTCTGAACTCTGCACTCTGAACTCTGAACTCTGCACTCTGAATTCTGAACCCGAATATCTCTTCTATTCTATTTCTATTTTTTAGTCATTCTTATACTTACTATTTAACCCCCAAAAAGAAAATTTTTGTTTTTTTTCGTCTGCAAACTAAAGGGTTAATGCCTTTGTTTTAAGGTTTATATTTAAAAGTGATGTGTAATCGTGACTGACACCACGTGTTGTTACGAAGACAAAAGGTCTTAAATATAAATATAGTACATTCGTAATTAAACTATAATGCCTTAGTTTTACGGTTTATATTTTAATATTAGTTTTCACTTCTATCGGCAGTCCTGACTGCCAATTTTTTTTACTTACTGAAAGCGTAGCAGACACAGACAGACAGACAGACACACTTTCGCATTTATAATATTAGTATGGATATGGATTAGTATGATACGATGTTACTAACACACAGACACTTACAGACAGATGTTACTGACAGACAGACAGACAGACAGACAGACAAACAGACACACTTTCGCATTTATAATATTAGTATGGATTAGTATGGATAAGTATGGATTAGTATTTAGTATGATACGATGTTACTAAGGTAGCACATGTTACTTTCCTTGTCCTAAAATAAATCTTAACGTCGGCTAACCTGAATGTGGGCTAACCTGAACGTGGGCTAACTTGAATATCAGGTAACGTGGACGTCGGCTAACTTGAACGTCGGCTAAATTGAACGACAGCTAACCTGACCGACAACTAACCTGAACTTCTGCTAACCTGAACGTCGGCTAACATGAACGTGGGCTAACCGGACGGGTATGATAACCTGAACGTGGGCTAACCTAAACGTCGGCTGACCTGAACGTGGGCTAACCGGAAGGTTATGATAACCTGAACGTGGTCTAATCTGAACGTGTGAACGTGGTAACGGTGAAAAAAATGCGAGAAAAATGAGCATACTATCCCACAGGATCTGTTAGTCTTTCCAGGATGAAAAGTGGCCTGTGTCACTCTCCAGGTTCTCAAATATACCCATGCAAAAAATCACGTCGATCCGTTGCGCCGTTGCCACCTAATTGAAGAAAAATGCGAGAAAAAGAGTATGTTATCCCACAGGAACTGTTTGTTTTTCCGGGATAAAAAGTGGCCTATGTCACTCTCCAGGTCCTCAAATATACCCATGCAAAAAATCACGTCGATCCGTTGCGCCGTTGAAGCGTGATTGAAGAAAAATGCGAGAAAAAGAGCCTGTTATCCCACAGGAACTGTTTGTTTTTCCGGGATAAAAAGTAGCCTATGTCCTTCCCCGGGATGCAACCTATCCCTGTACCAAATTTCATCAAAATCGGTTAAACGGTTGGGCCGTGAAAGCGTAGCAGACAGACAGACAGACAGACAGACAGACAGACACACTTTCGCATTTATAATATTAGTATGGATTTTAATTCTTATTCATAGTTTGGCTTATTTCAGAAGCTGGCAGAATTTGTAAGCGAATCGGATTTGAGCATAGGCCGAATATATCCCCCGCTCAGTGACACGACGAAAGTCTCGTTGACCATTGCAGAAGAGATAGCTAATTACGCTTATGAGAAAGGTAAAAAATTATTATTAATTATTTTCAAAAATCAGAGGCCCAATTTTCTAACCAAATCGTACCTAATAATTTGACAGCTTAAAACGTATTACTCAAAGTTCATGCAGGCATCTTACGATTACGATTACGATTACGATTTTCTTACACAATCCGGGAGCTGAATCCATTGCGGAAGAAGTTCATCTATCTAGATTCAAGATTCAATTCATTTATTCAATATAGGTACACTGTACACTTATTGACGTTAAAAATTACTTACTTATAAAATATGATGGTGATAATCAGTTACGGTATCTTAAAACTAAAGCTACGAGGGTTCCAAACGCGCCCTGGTCTGAGAAGAGCCCACAACAAACTCCGGCTGAGTTGGTGGTTTTTTTTTTTTATTATCACCATCTCACAAATCATAACTAAGGAACTATAATCTATTATCTAGTAATATGTATGAAATAAGGCACTGACTGACTCATATCAACGTGCTATAGGATGATGATATGTGCCAGTCAGTGCTTCTGGAACTGGACTCTTTTAATGTTGAACTCGAAAAGGATTTTCAGAAATATCACACGAATGAAGCGAAGACTGGCCAGCTAATACTCATATTTTTATTTGCCAAGGTTACCAAATTTATTAGTTAGACATGTTCAAAAATTTAGGGTCTGTTTCACAATCGCGAAGTAAACCTTAACTGACAAATAAATTTGATATTTTGACAGGATTCCTTTACAAAATCTGTCAAAACATCAATATACGAAAAAAACCCGGCTGAGTTTGATGTGATCTCTTCTCAGATCAGGGCGCGCTATGAACCCTCGTAGCTTTAGTTTTTAGATACCGCAATTGATTATCACCATCATGTTTTAGAAGTTATTGGACGTCAATAAGAGTACAGTGTACCTAATTTGAATGAATAAATATTGAATTTGAATTTGAATTGAATTCGTCGGAAAAGGTTTACTTGGCGATTGTGAATTAGTGTCATACTCCAGCTTCCTAGGATTCAATCAATTCATGATTACGTCTTGTCAAGTCAGGTTTAAAATCAGGTGCCTACTGCAACGACCTAAATTTACATAGACGGGCTCAAACAAAGAATGTGGATTTATTTTACTAACGCCATCTAGTCTGCAAAGCGGGACAGCGCTATGGCGAGGACAAGGACAGGCTTATACAGTTGTGGAGCGCGCTCTACAGGCCGGACGCCCAATTTTTTTCTATGAAAGGGCCCATCTAGTAGGTACCTACATATATATCGATGCTCACAGTGCTTGTTGTCATCCCAAACAACCCTCAAACGCTTTTATGTTCTTCATTCACCCCCAATGAACCGGTATAAGGCGAGCTTGCCAGTGTGCTTAGCATGCGCACAACGAGATTATCTCGCGACGAGAGAGAGAGATGTTGTCGTTGCCGGCAAATTTTTCATTTACCCTAACATGCACGAAATGCGGTAAGTATATTACATGAAAAAAATAGTCGACATGTAAAGGTTTGTAGAGAAAAATACCACAGATAAGAAATATTAGGTACTTTTATCCCTACTTTTACGTAACGAGACAAGTAACCATGTTAGCTTCGGTAGACAGAGAGAGATAACGGGTAGACCTAATTTTACTCGTAGTGCGCATGCTAACCATACAGGTCAATTAACATAAGGTGGACTACACAGGTCTGCCCGCGAAATTCAAATTTAAATTGGTTTTTTGCAATTTATTAACTAATACGACAAAGTAGGCTTATGGCATTCTAATTGCGCCAATGTCAGTATCATCTTCACAGGGTTATATAAAAATCTTTATTTGAAAGTGTCCAGTTTAAGTAATTAATCAGATTATCGACTAATTTGTGAGTAACTCACATCCAACTCGATAGTCTAACTTTTTTTTTCTCGATAGTTAAACTTTCGAAAATATTGTACCTATCTCCCACTTTGTTTCCAGGAATCGCAACAATGTATCCCAAGCCGAAGGACATAAAAAGTTACATCCAGTCCCGTTTGTACAAACTGGAGTACACTTCGTATTTGCCGCAATTTTACAAATATCCCAAACTACCCGATATTAAAGTTAAATCTGTGGAGGAAGCCTACAAAGGCATTATGTTAGTACTTTTTATTTATTTGAGTTTTTCTAATAAAATTTATGAAATAATAATATCCCCCCGACCGTATTTCGGCCAATCTCTATGGATCGATATGGATCTAATATCTATGGAGATTTACATAGAGATTAGCCATCTGCGTGAGGGATATTATGGTGTACATGTGTGTGCGCAAATACAGACGCACTCTGTGTTCCCTTACCTTCATAGCCCGATGGGACGAAACTGATCTGTGGGACGAAACATCCGACACGACCGGAGAGAGATCAGGCACTGGACTGACGGCTTTACATGCTCTATTAAATACGAATTGGGGCGCGTGGCCGTGTATTGGTTCGTCAGTCAACCTTTCGCTTCACGTGTTGTAGGAGAGGACAGTACCTCCAATCGTGTACCCATACGCAGAAATACCCTGCATCTTTCCGAGTATTTTCATGTGAGAAAGCATAGTATTATTTATTGATTGTTTTCTTTTTCAGGAAACCTTCAGGTACCTCGGGCTCATAGTTGTACAGTTACGTTATCTATTTACAAGAAGGTTGTGTTTTTTGGTGCAGTTTACATTTTTGAAGTGAATATTTATAGTGGTTTTGTAATACAGTTTTTAATTTTAATCGAGTTTTTTTTATTCAGAAGTAGTTAATTAAGACGATACACAATTGCCTTACTACTGATACTAGCTATAGTCCCAAAAACTTAAATCTGACCCGGTGGCCAAAATTGGAATTTGAGATCTTCTTTAGCCGCGTTGAACACTTTTTGGTAGGGGGTAAACTTGTGGATTCGCGTCACCGACATGTTCGTGTTGTTACGAAGACAAAAGGTCTTAAATGTAAATATACTCCATTCGTAATTAAACTTGAATGCCTTAGTTTTAAGGTTTATATTTTAATTAAGTGTTCACTTTTATCGGCAGTCCCTATGACTGCCAATTTTTTTTTTGTTTTATTTTTAATAGATACTAGCTACGCTGGCACGGGGTCAGATAAGCTGTTTGTCGGACTATATTAGTTATTTGTGCTATATGGGGCCAAAGAAAATTTTTGTTCCCCGAGGGCGCTATTTTTTTAGCGTAGCGAGGGATTCTAAAGTAGAATCCTGAGCGTAGCGAGGAATTCAATATACGCCGTCCGAGAACAAAAATTTGGCCCCGAGTGACACACACTATTTTTCATCATTACGTATGAGAAAAAGCTAGGAGTATCAACCTACTATGTATGGACATTACCTATAAATCAGAAGCACGAACGCGGACCAACCAGAAGATACCTACTCCTATCAACCTTCTATGTATAGACATATTTAGACGTAGGTATATTTAAAGTTTAAATAAAACACAAATAAACTATTATTTCCTCTTTGGACTAGCAGCCATAATTCCGTTCGAAATTCAAAAAATGTAAAGACGTATAACCGATCAACAAATTGATCACGTGACTTATCGAAGACAACAGCCATTCAAACATTTTTGGATTTCGAACGGAACGAGCGATCGACAGGTTTCTGCGACGAACGCAGTATTCTAAAGCACGAACGCGGACCAATCAGAACAGAGAAATGAAAAGTCCTATGGGCCTAAAAATTACATTTTGCTCCCGCTATCCTCTGAAGCCAATATTCGTTTTTCGAATAGGTATGATGAAAAACCTATTCCAGTTCAGCGCATGACGTTTAGGAACAGAATAGGTACTTAATAGTAGGTACCTACCTATCAGGTTTCCCCATATTTATCGAATCGGAATCTGAATCGGGTAAAACTCGCGCCACGTCTAATCCCATACGATCTTTCGAAAGGAGAAATGTGTTTACGCCACTTCTCCACGACTCACCCCTTTATATACTAGATATTATAAGAATAACATTATGGTCAAAAGCGAACTACGTTAAAACACAAAAATATCCGATACTTCCTACTGGTCGATAAGTAAAGTAAGTGGTAGGTAGTAAGACTGGTATGTATGTAGGTATGTATATTCTTTATTGTACACCACAAAAGAAACAGATAACAAATATGAAAATTTAAAACGTTCTGTACAATAAGGCGGTCTTATCGCTAAGTAGCGATCTCTTCCATTCAATTCCAGACAACCTTATCGATAAGGAGAAAATGAACAAGTGGACAGGAGGTGGTGCATAAAAATAAATTTAAATAGGTACTACTTAATAAATACATAAAATTTACTAACCAATATCATAAAATAATAACGTAATAATACACTAATATATCTTATATATATATAAATCTCGTGTCACAATGTTTGTCCTCAATGGACTTCTAAACCACTTAACCGATTATAATAAAATTCGCACACCATGTGCAGTTCGATCTAACTTGAGAGATAGGATAGTTTATATTATATAGATTAGGATTATTAGTGCTACCCGTGCGAAGCCGGGGCGGATCGCTAGTACAAAATAAATACAATAGACACACGTAAGATTAAATACATATAAATAATGGACAAATTAAACATGTCGCTATTGATGATAACGGAGAGACATGTAATGATTTTCTACGTCAATTTTAAACTTATTAAGAGTTAAAGCTCGATGTATTTACGTTGTAAAAGAGTAGAATTCTTTCCAGCGAACGTGTTATGATATAGGTCACTGAGTATCACACATCTACAAAGTACAAACTGGAAAATTGCCACGGGAAATGGTTGCAGCGTTGCAACGCGTAATGCAACCGTGACGACGCATGTAGACTCCAATTCGAAAATTGGCTTCCATGTCGACGCTATGGGAACACAGATTAAAAAGTTTGGATGAGAAGCGTTCACAGTCCTTTAAATAAATTGTATTGTATTGATGGCACTCTCGTACAAACTACACATAGATTACTCTTTTAAATGTTTTGTTTTTACTTTCTAACGGCTTATTCATGTTACAGATGATCTAAAGCAGATTCCTTTTTCTGTGTCTGAATATTATATGGATATACCTACAGTCTACACAACTAACTAAGTAAACCAAACTTTTAAATCTGTCTCGTAGTCTTCGATTTAAAAGCACAAACTCTTTAAATCTTCTTATTAATATTGAATAATCTTAGGTAGTTAGTCTACGTCTCCCGCCGTGAAAATGACTCCATCGAGCGCCTCGTCGTGCAGGGCAAGGTAGAGGGCACCAGAGGGCGAGGAAGGTCGCCCATGCGATGAACCGGTCAAATTAAGTCGGCTGTTGGCGGTTCATTGCACGAGTGCACCAGGCTGCCGGCCAGCAGGGGGAGATGTGGCGGATGCTCGTGAGGCGCATTACATACTTAATATTATAAATGCGAAAGTGTGTCTGCCTGTCTGTTTGTCTGCTACGCTTTCCCGGCCCATCTTTTCAACCAATTTTGCTGAAATTTCGTATAGATGTAGGTTATATCCCGGGGAAGGACATAGGGGCATACTTTTTATCCAGGAAAATGAAGGAGTTCCCGCGGGAATCAAAAAAGCTAAATCCACGCGGACGAAGTCGCGGGCATTATCTAGTCTGCCACTAAAGCCGTTACTTCGTGATGACCACGACCACTCTGTCAAGAGTGTAACGACGAAGAAGAAGAAGTTATATTTAAAAACTTCGGTTCATTTTTCGAATGAAAAATCTACGCGTTCCTATAGTTGATCTATGAGATTTATCAAAGTTATCATTTTAAAATATTCAGATAAGTACCCTGTAAAGCTATTCAGGTAAATTTACCGACCATGTTCTATTTTTGTTTTCTATTACACAGGCAGGCTCCGGGATACAGGGGTGAAATTAAGATATACGGCACTTGGAGCTTCGAACTTGTGCTCTGCACGGCTTAAGGCGGCTCATGACAAAACTTCTTAATCATGTTTATAACAGAATTTTCCTGCAAAGCGCTAAATCCTTTGTTTCGTTGTTTGATATTAAGATTCATTCAAAGCTTCGCCTTAATATGATAATAAGCTAATAAACAAATATTTATCATACAAGGCTTAAATACAAAATTATTTATTCGCTCAAGCTGTAGGTACCTAGGTATACATTTATAGAAATCGAATATTGATCCATAGCTACATTAAAATGTTTTCGCTTTTATTTCTTAGCCGCGAGCGTCCGCCATATTTATATTTTATGACGTCACTCATCCTGTGTCACTGCACGTCACAGCTACAACCGAGATGAATTAGCGAGATCGACACCTAATTTATTAAAATCTGCTTGTCATTGTGGCTGCAGGCGACGCCATTATATACATTTTGATACTCTCGAAGGACAATCCCTGCTTCTTCTTTGTTTTTTTCTTCTGGTGCAATTACCAAAGCAAGCGGGGGAGCTATAATAAATTATAATGTTAATAGTCGTTAAAGCCCGCCAACCCGCATTGGAGCAGCGTGGTGGGTCTAAGCTCTAATTCCCTCTCCTATGAGAGTGGAGGCCTGTGCCCAGCAGTAAGACGTTAATGGGCTGTAGTGGTGGTGGTAGGTATAATAAAAGTGGGACTTACCAAAAAGCCTCAAAACTTACTTCAACGGTTTCTGAGATGTATACTAACTAAATTCCAAAAGGCAATGGTCAAAATATGTCACCCATTAGGGCCACAGAAATATTTCTGTGAACAGTGAACCCATGGGTGATATAATGGGCGGGTGGAAATTAATACTTAATCTATATTTTCATTCCAACAAAATACTTAAGTCCAAATATAATATGAATTAAAAAGCAAATTATGTTTCCATAAAATGCTCAGCCAATTAGCATTTGAATATTATGCAAATGCCCGATGGGAATAAAATTGCAACGAAGGCGGTTTCCTAATTGTTGCCCCGAGTTTCCAACTCTAAATTAATTAATGGAACAACTTTCATTATGCGCAGTTGCAATTCGATTGTTAAATAACTTGCCAGTTTGCTTGTTATTACTTGTTACTAATTTTAGGATTCCATTGTTTAACATTGTTTTAAAAAAGTATGTCCACACAGGTGCGCTATTTCGTTCATTTTGCGCTTTCCTTGCGAAAGCGCACCGATATACTTAGGCAATGAGCTCCAATCACGCGTCTTTAGCATTCACAGACGCAAGATGTATTGAAAATAATTGAAAGTGCAGGATGAACGAAATACCGAACGAGTGTGGAAACCTAAATATCTCTGAGTAACTAGGTACATGATTTTCTTAAATACGGCCTTTTAAGCCATAACAATCTATAAGTAGGTACTATTAATCTCGCAGCCTGCAGAGACGGTGCATTCGATGGGTTTTTAATTTCCAATTTTTCACTTGTTATTTGTTCTATGGTTCTATACAAAAACAATAGAATGGAGTCATCGACGCGACGTTCGGTCCAATACAGTTTGTATTGCTTGTGTTTGCTGTAACGTGCAATAAGTGTCACGGGCGGCGACACATGTGCCGGCGGTAGTTAATCTCCTTAATGAATTCCCATAGACAGTTCTGGGGCACACTGTATCTGTGATATCATACTACGTTTACGAAGATATTTAGAAATAGGTAGGACGATTTTATATATTTGCATATTATAAACGGTGAAACTGATTGACCAGTGATCTGACAAACATCAATGTACAACTTTTTGAACCGCTGTTAGTCCTGAAACAACCCAAATAGACATGTTTGATTATTATTTATAGTTACCTTTCTACGTCTAAGCTGAAACTTGGAACGGAGCTTCCTAATAGCAAAAACCCTTCCTCCCACTATAGAATTGTGAAGAATATTACCTATTTGTTTTCTCTATTTTATTTCTAAGTAAGTTATCAGTTACACTGAGAGATTTTCTTAACATAAATGATTTGGATCAGACTTTGTTTATAAAACTTCTGATTTTGCTAACAGAAATATTTTGCATATTAGATAGGACAGCTTTTATTTTTCAGATTTTGGTAGGGATTTAGGTAGGTAGGAGTTCGGGAAAGGAAATTTCCTCCCTTTTGAAAGGATAGGTAGGTACCTGCGTATGCTTTTGGAAAATACAGTCTGCAAGAATGTCAAAAAAAGGTCCAGATATTATGATGGTTCTACTCGTACAAATACACACACTGGACTGAAATGAATTATTCGAATCCCCAGTGACGACAATTATGCGGTAACTAATCCAAAAGCCGCAATATTAATCGTCCACGGACAACCCAAAACCACTATTAACATGGAAATAATTCATTTTGTGAATTTAATTGCTTTGTTATTGCTTTGTAGCCACATATTTCATAGAGGCCCGGCGACCATGATTGCGACTAGATTAAATTTATTACTATAGAGGAAAAAATGTCCCATTGTTAGAGGTCCGTACTGTAGAGCCTACTGCATTTCGGTGCGATGAGTAGGATTTTCCTTCCTTGTTAGCGTTTCCATACAATAATATTATAGATACCTACATGTGCATGATATCCTACTTCATACAAACATCCTCATGCCTTCCTGCACAGATCCTTCTGAAAAAAAATGTTTTCAGGAAAATTCAACTTTGACCTACTCGTACATATCGTACGTAGGAGGGTTCTTTCCGAACATGCACGTTTTTATTGACGTTTCAAAATGACATTTCACCTAAGTATAAAGGTTAGAAACCTTTGTAACAAACAATGATTTGTATGTTATGTATATTTTATGCTATTTTCTAAATATTGCGCGGGAAATGAACGGTTCTGAGTTCTGAAAAACCAAATTGTGGCAGCCATTACAGGTTCAATGAAATCTTATGCGCCTATCCCAAGGCCAATCCCCATAGCTTTAAGTTTACATGCTGCCCACCTATGGCGGATTTATACGAAAATTTGAAATTTCTTGGCTTGCACTTGTATGGGCAATGTGAACTGCAAGAAAAGAATAAAGGAACTACTTAAGGAAATATAATTAAGTATTAATTAGTTGAATAAGTTGAGTATTAAGTGAATCGACATTTACTTCAAAAAAAGGGAAAAATGAAGATTTATTTATGAGCAAAAGTTAAAGCTTCGTAACTTTTGCCCTGCGTTGGCTCGGCTTTATATTGTGGCTCATGTCAGAACTTCCTAATCATGTTAAAATGATAGAATTTTCGTACAATCTTTTGTTCTGGTTAAAGGCAACATGCCTTAAAGGGTAAGTATAATGTATTTTTTCTATTATCCACGGAATTGTTTATTGAACTAGATTATACCTACATGCGTGAAATTTGGTTCCATAAATTTTGATTAAGACTTTTGAATCGCCAAATGAACTTTAACTGACGATAAAGAATGAAAAAAAATTGACAAAACGTTGAATTCAATCATCAGGTTTGGCGATTGAAATATCTGCCTTGTAAATGCAGTAGGTAATTGTATTAAGCATAGATGACTACCGTGTAAGCGATCCGGAATTCATTGGAAATGCAATGGAAAAATGTTGGCTTAAACTTAACGAAAATCATAACATAACCTTTACACCTTATTTGTAACATTGTGCACCTTATTTCGGATTTTTAACATTTTTTTCAAGAGGATGAACTTTGGAAATAAGTTGTACAATGTCAAAAGACAGATAGTGTAAAAGATCAAAGATTTTCGTTTAGCTTACGCCAACATTTTTCCACCGCATTTCCAATTTCCGGATATCTTGGGCCTTGTACAAACACAAGTCCTTGTGTTTGCTTATTCGGGAACCTAGAGTGATTTAATCTAACTGTGGTATAGTTACGTTCTTTGTTTGTCTTTTTAATATTTTGTAGAGTAGGTAGTTGAGGTACATCTATCTGTACTAGGTATAGATATACCTAGGTATCTGTGTTTAATATTTATGATAGAAAAAACTGGCTGACTGGCTTATCAATATACCTACTTACCAACAGTTTAAACCACTGGGTGTGGAATCATGAGATGATGATACTTTATCAAAATAAATTAATAAAAAAGTGTGTGTGTGCAATTCACACACGGCAGAAGCGGAACTTCAGAAAAGTAGCCTACGAGAGAATGAAATAAATACCTACTTATAACTTGTAGGTATTCATTCTCATTCTCTCGCAGGCTAAATTCTATTTATGAATGTCTTTTAGATGTTTGTCTCTTTTTGGTGTCGCTTTTTCGTTTAATTTTTTCGTTTCGTTGAAGTTTCAAATCACAACGATTCTAAAGAAGTTTCTCTTCAAAAATTCTATTTCAGTAGGTAAGTAGTTAATTTTTAAATAATCAAGGGCCATTGTCGAAGGGTAAACAAAGTGTATTTTAATTTTTTTTATTAGTTTAATATTCAGTATATAATGTATCACTTGTAAAAATAATATTATTTTTAATAAAATTAAATTCAATTCATTTATTTCAATTCATTTATTTAAAACATGTAGGACATACAGGTGTCTCTCATGTTCCGTCATGTTTTGACTCTACCACCGGTTTGGAAAACAGATTCTGCTGAGAAGAGCCGGCAAGAAACTCAGCAGTTGCTCTTTTTTTCTTTTTAAACAATATATTACATTACGTAGGTAAGTATGTAAATTAAATACAATAGTGTTAGTATACTGTCCTGTGGGGAGCTTGACCCAGAGTCGGTTGCTTCCATACAACTTTGTCATTAAGAAATTCGTCAATTGTATAATAGCCCCGACTCAACAAGTGTTCTTCTACGGTTTTTTAAATTTGTGTAACGGCAAGTCCAAAAGTTCTTTTGGAACCATATTATAAAAGGTAATACTCCACCCCACAAAGGATTTCTGCACCTTACGTAGACGACATTGCGGCATTACTAGTTTATGCCGGTTTCTAGTAAGTCGATTTTGTGTATCCCCTCTTTGTCTATAAAGATGAATATTTTGTTTCACAAACATTATGTTAACGTATATGTACTGCGATGCAACCGTAAGGAAGCCAATTTCTTTAAATTCACGAAGGGACTCGCGTGATCCGAGTTTATATATTGATCGAATCGCCCTCTTTTGCAAAACAAAAATTGTTTGTATATCAGCAGCTCTGCCCCACAATAAGATACTGTACGACATAACATTATGAAAATGTGAATAAAGGATATACTATTAGGTACCTAGGTATTCAGATTAGCTAGCAGCTATCTGTGATAATAATATGTCCCTACATAAAAACTCCACAGTAAAAAATTGATCGATTCCCATCACAAATAGTTTGGCTTTGGCATACTTTCTAGCTATACCTTCCCTGCATGAGTTCGAATTCTAGAGATTAAAGCCTTGGATATGTGTAATAGATGTCTTCATGTCTGTAAGCACTTCGTCTTAAGTATAAAGCGATCCGAGTTCAAAGCGCTCTAGAATGTACTATGTGCGAACTGAGAATTCATTAGGCATAGTAATCTAGCAACAGTTAGATTGGTAGGTACAGTAGATATCTTCCTAAAGTCTAAACCTTAACTTCCTAGTTGCTCCAGTGGTTAACATGTTCAACTAATGTTTTTATTGTTCTGCTAAGCACATCTCTGCTCTACCTAATGGATACCGGGCCTAAGATTTCTCTACCTCGTAATTTGAAAAGAAAGGAAAAGAAGCTTGCTAGGTATACCATATCTACTTAATATCAAGGTGGAAGGATGATAATCGCATTCAAATTCACAGGTTTACATTCAAAACCTTTCAATCAACGACCTTTCGTATAATTGGGGGTGTAGTAGGTACCTATATAGTTACTCGCTGAAGACACGCTCGACTTTATATACGAAATTGAATGAGCGTATTCAAAGGTTTACTCTTCGAGATACGGGAAAAATTTACGAATATGCTAGTTTGACGATCCCTAATGCCTTTGATCATATTATGCGATGGCTTATGTTAAAAGACGAGGGATGTGGGAGTGAGATAATATCATCAATCATAGGACAATGCTAGAGAGAATAAGTGACGGGAATTGGGTGCCGATAAATCATGTATTTAGTATAGATATATATTCGTGAGCTGTAGATGATGTCCGTGACTTCGTCTGCGTGATATCTCAGAACGAAACGAATAGGCACGAAAATTCCAGACAAACTCATTGATTTTCCGGGATAAGAATCATCGCATCATTTATGACCAGGTAAGATCGCAGCTAAGGGTTAACTGGTTGAATAATTTGAAAAAAATTCTTTGCAAAAGACGTTTGACCTGGTTTGCATAACTGCATCCAATTTACAGCAATTAAAATAAACCGGTCCGAATATCACAGGGCGGGTTCGTAGCGTGCATAATATTTTGTGCCTTCACAAACAGGGTCCTGAATTCTAAAAGGGGCTTCCGTGTCGCATAAGCGTTATTAGCGCATTTGGCTTCTAACCAGGGAACAAACGACGCAACTGGGAAATTTGCTTACTGCTGAAATCCGAAGCGAAGTAGGTACCTATTATTTTCTCCAAAAATCTGAATAGCTAATTTATTTTATTTAATTAAAGAAAAATTGTTTCGTATTTTTTTACTATAATTGTTCCAGAGAAATCCTAAATCATCTTAACATCACGACTGTTTTTCTAACGTATATCTATACTTAGGTACTAATTCGGTTTTGTCCGCGAATTTAATTTTTTTAAAATCCAGTTTTTCTCCCATCATATCAGCATGGATCAAGACTGAAAATCAGGACTTAGTAAGTATAGATGAAGTCGATAGTTCAAGCTGAGACAGAGCCCTATTATGCCAGGTCGAAAATAACTAAGTAAGTACTTGGTACCAATATTTAGTATTTAATCTTTAATCTTTATTTTGATTTGACATAAAATTTATTATTAGAACAAATTAATTTAACAAAATAATATTATGAAAGATTAAATCTAAACTAAAAACTAAACATTAAAAATATCAACAATAACAACATTAATTATTATTTAATCTTGTTTTCAATTATTATTATTCTTATGATTCAAGATTCAATTCATTTATTCAATATAGGTACACTGTACACTTATTGACGTAAAAAAATTACTTACTTATAAAACATGATGGTGATAATCAGTTACGGTATCTTAAAACTAAAGCTACGAGGGTTCCAAACGCGCCCTGGTCTGAGAAGAGCCCACAACAAACTCAGCCGGGTTTTTTTTATTTTTTTATTATCATTTTTTTATTATGTGTCCCTAACATTGGAGGAATGGTTTTTATTTATTTTATTTACCTACTCGTTTTTTACGATTTTCCGTGACACAATAATATAATATCGAAATAAGATAATAAATTTATGTTCTCGGGTTGATATTCTTGCACGTGTTATTTTACTGTTTTAATAAATAATGAGTCTCCCTGTGTACAAATTCTCTGCTACGGATGTTTAAAAGACGACTGCTTTACTACATCCGAAGCTGCGAATTACCTACTGATGTAAAAAAAAAATGAATGTTAGGTAAATCCAAGCGCACAATATTTTTTTGGAAATTCTAAGTCATATACTTACCCTTGACTGCGGTCACCTGGTGGTAAGTGATTATGCAGTCTAAAATATAAAAGTCTAATCTGGTAGGGGTATACCTAAGTATAAAATACTTAATTATTAATTTCATCCAAATCATGGTCTTCTTTCTTTCATTCCACCCATAGACTTGTTATATTAACTAACATCATTCCACCCACTTCCCGGTCAGTTTGGTACTGAGGTAAGAGAAATTGTCTAATCTTCGACCGTTTGACAGTGGGGCTGATTCTGTTGTACACAATCTATAAACTAAACTAAGTACTGACAGCATTAAAAATATTGCTAACCCTTTGATAATACTCTGCAAAAAGGGACAGAACTAGGTTTAGAGGTGCATTTTAGTTTAGTTTAGAGATTGTGTTATACGGAATTGGCCACAGTGTATGATGCATAGACAGTAGAATAAGTCTTCTGACGTTGGTCTGATGTCTGTGATACTCTGGTACTCACTTTAATGAATTTCCTGCTATAAATGAATGTTTTAATGTCACGCCCTTTGGAAATCTAACTCTCGACTAGAGATGTGATTAAATGTTAAAAAAGATTAATTGTTAAAACGTTATTGTTATAAAACATTAACGTGTTAAATTAAAAGTTATAATTATAACTGTTTAAATGGATAACAATTATTAATATTCAAAAGTTGTCAAATTTTAAAATGTTATAATTAATTCGTTTCGTTAAAAGTTCAATGGAATGAATGTTATATTTTTTCAATAATAACTGAATTCTTAAAACTTTTATTTTTAGTGTTTATTTTAGAATTTTATAAAACTTCAACTCATGTTAAACTAAGGTTACACTTTACAACTTTAAGCTTAAAAACTAAATATTTTACTTCCATTAAATGAATAGGTATTTTACATTCACAACACATTTCAATAATAACTGAAGTTTGTTAATGGTTTACGTTTACTTGAAATCATTAAACGTTAAAAAGTTATTTTTACGTAAATTCAATAATAAAAGCTATTTCTATTTAGATAAGGCTCACAAGTCCTTGTATTAAAAAAATAACAAATAGGTAAAGCAGTACATAAGTGGCTGCTGGCTGAATGTTGTAACAGCGCCATCGTCCGGCAGCCAACTAAACTTCTATGCAATTTACTGTAAAAGACTCAACGATCGTTGTCAATAAATCTATACGCGATATAGTTATAACTTTTAACGAACATCTAAATATTTATTAACAAAATTAAAAGTTAAAAAAAAATATTGTGTTATATTAAATGTTATAACTTTTAATGCTCACCTCTACTCTCGACACGAGGCCTTGTCACGTTACTTAATTCATTAAAATGAAAGCTGATTTTCTCGTAAAAGCTTCGCAATAGAGTAATGTTTCTGAGGTATGTACGTTTCACATGACGCAATAGTGCCTTATCTAGGCACTATTGCTAGCAAACTCAAACTCATATTTTTTTATTCAAATGAACTTATTAAAAGTGCTTTTGAATCGTCGAGTGAATCTACCATTCCTACCGAGAAGAACCAGCAACATTAGTCGATGACCAGCAATAAACTCGGTAGCTGTAATAATATTATGATCACTGAGCAAATTATGATAGAGTTTCGACGACCTCTCTGGCGCAATGGTGAGCGCTGTTGTCTTATAAGTGGGAGGCGCCAGGTTCGATTTTCGGCAGGCTCAATTCAGGAATTTATAATTTCTGAATTTTCTCTGATCTGGCCTGATGGGATACTTCGGCCGTGGCTAGTTACCACCCTACCTGCAACGTACCGCCAAGCAATAAAGCGTTCCGGTACGATGTCGTGTAGAAACCGATTGGGTTATTAGCCCGCTACTATCTTAGACCGCATCATCACTTACGATCATTTGATTGCAGTTATGGGCTACAAAAAAAGTAAAAAAAAAAAGTATAACAGAGATCGCATGAATAGTGCAACTTTCGTCTGGTGGGACCCTAATCTTTTTCAATAGGTATACTTATATCTTCGGATGTGATGATGGTCATAATTAATAACGGTGTCTTAAATTAAAACTATATCTACCTGCGAGAATTCCAAATTCAAACGCGCCCTGTCAAGATGGAATTAGAATAGAATAATTATACAGAATGAACGGTACCCAACCTTATTAAAAACAGCAGTCGGAACCCAAAGGTTTTCACGATTCCAATAATTCCATCCAACTTTTTTAATATTCGTAACCATTCTGCCGAGATAAGTAAAAGAAAGTCTGAATTTAGTCCAATAGAACTCCGAATGGTCTAAGAACTTTAATATAGAGCCTTCGCATTTAAATCCCCATTTAACTTTGGTTTAAGTCCGTGGATTAATGGAAGAATGGATATCTTCTAGTGGTAGTGCGATACTTTTAATCTTTTTACTTGGTCGAATATATAATATCTAGTGCAAATCCGTGCAAATAATCTCAACAGTCAATTTAAAAAAAAAAACTGCTTTAGCGCCAGTATTTTGGGCACCATGCCCATTAACGATCACTTGAACTGCTTAATTTATATAATAAAACTTATTATTAAAAGTTTACCATAGAAATACTGAACGACCTGTAGCAAAGAGAATATATCCACTACCTGGTAGGTGGCTCAACTAGTGATGTTTGGTATCTAATTATGCGGTAACCCCAAATGTTACACTCCCAAAATGGACGATACATTTTACTCGTCCATAACCCCTAATTGATAGGAGCTGTTTTTGTATGATATAATATGGTTATTTCGCATTTTGTCTTGTCACTTGATCGGATCTTGGCAAAAACCCTCCTGATAATCGGCTAGTTTTTTCAGGATTTTCGGTAAAACGTATCTAATAGTACTAGACTAGTAGTAGAGTAGTAGAGAAGTAGTAGACTATTACTGACTTATTATATCACACACAGATGTGAATTTGAATTAGAACCAACGACTTTGGATAATACTTATATCAGTTCCACTTTCTAGACTAAAAGAAAAATTGACACTTTAAAACAGTAGATAATAATGTACCTATGTAGGTTGGTATGGTATCTAAAATAGTGAGAATATTTCAGCTTTGATCTCTATTTTGTAGTCGCCATGACCACAATAATATCTACCTAGTTACTTAGGTACCTACCGCGTTGCGAGTTGCCACCTCAGTTGCGACAAATGTGAGATCGAGGCTGAGTTTTTAGTAAATAGCAAAGAAAGAAAACTCAGGGCCGCGCCGCGCGCGGGTTAAGAAAGAAAATGTTATGAGTATTAAAAAGCAATTTTAATCTCATGGGCAAAAATAAAAGCCTTTTTGATTGTTCTAGAAAAAAAAACAAAAATATTAAGTAATAAGTATCTTTTCTTTCCAATTGAATAGAACGCCGTTCAAGGAAATTAATACTTCTCGCGAGTCCGATTAAAAAAAACTTGCAGTTTTTAATAATACAAGCGGCTACTTGTTCCTAATGTTTTCTTTTTTTTCGTGAAATAAGCAATTATGCCTGTACTGGGAGGCATTTAGAAAATGTGGAGGGCTTCTGGGTATTGAACAACATTTTTGTTCCGATAAAAGGCAATGTAAAAGGGGATTTAATTAGGTAAGCATTTTGTACAATATCAGTGGTTTCAGTAATAATATTAATAGGCTCCATTCGCTACAACCACACGCGATTTTCTCACTAACATAGAAATGAAAGTTGAAAAATTATTAGAGCTTACTGTTTACGTAATAGAGTCTAAATTAGCATAGAAAAGAAAATTTTGTGGGTCACTATGTAGTGCGTGATTACTGCATGAAGTGGGCGCGGAAAGGTGAATTTTCACGTATCCTGGTATAATGAAACCTTGCACGCAACTATTCATCGTTATTGGCTAGCGGTAGGCTACCTACTTTATAAGACGTGTTCCATTGATCATCATTAATTTATTTATGCCTAGATGAGAGCTATAGTACCTACCTAGTGACTAACTTATTTTTTCAAAATTATGGGTTAGAATTTTCAAAATCTCTTAAAACTAACTAAGTAAATGCGTAGTTAGTTTTAAGTGTAGGTAATGATAAAAAAAAGTGTTTTGTTTTTTTTATCCACTACAAGTTACTTAGCCATTAAAAGCAATCTAACCTGATGGTAAGTGATGATGCAGTCTAAGTTGGTAGCGGGAAAACCTATTAGGGGTAGGTGTGGCAGATATAAAAACCCTAATCGGTTTACCCACCTCATTACCTATAAGCCGATTTCATCTAGGTACGATGGTACCTTCAGCATTTGCTAGCACTTTGTATTCAGACTTCAGAATGATAGCGGAAGGTATGGGGAGAGGGTAGATAACAGGTGCGCGATGATATATGACTGATACGATCTCTGTTCTTGAATCGTGGAATTCACTATTCAATTTCCTTCATTGCCAAGGTTTAGTATCCTGCGGCTGGTACTTACCTATGAATTTATTATTACGTTAAGGTTCATCTGAGATGGTTCTCAAAGGCTCCGAAGAGGCCAAATTCGGACCTCCAAAGTCGGTCAAATGGACTTTTTTATTTATTATATAGGCTCACGCTTGATCACTCACACCTGCACTGATGGAAAGTGATAAAGTGTACGTGTAAATGAAACGCCAATGGTGTTGGGGGGAAAAGCCACTCAGCGCGGCGTGTTGCGTTTTGTATGGAGTTACGGACTGAGTAGAAAAAAAAACAGGTCGGTGGTCTCGGAGCCATTAAGTATTTTGTCTTAGTAACCGACTTAGCTACGTCGGTCAATCGATCGGTGCAATCACTAAAAGATGATACTTAATAATATGTCTACCGACTAGCTTTCCTGAGAACGGCACGTGACTTCGCAGGCGTGAACTTAAAGGACCATTTTTAATTTAAGTTGGCTGCGTAAGTTTCGATACAAATGTTGGTACAAACGATTTATTCAAACACGCAAACAAAAAACAAACAAATGTAAAAAACAGAAAGATTGATTTCTAAATAGATTCAACCGAGAATCATAGAACTCATGATATCTCCTTGCTAGTTGTTCCTTGCGCTAGATAGGTTCGGCAAAATGTATAACGTATTTATATACGCAAAGTTCCCGAACTTCCAAAACGCACATACAGGATTATGGGCTACAAATGGATTTCCTGTCGTAAATCTGCACGCTTTTCATACAGTATAAATCAAGTCACCGACGAGAGTATTAATAACCGTGGCCCGTGGGCGCTCTCGTCGTGTTGACTTGCCTCCTACCACACAACAAAATGAGACACATTCGTACAAATTTAGACTTTATTTTTACCACTTCAGGTTTCAATTCAGTTAAAAGCAGGCTGATTTATCTCAGAGAAGCCTTATAGGACTTTAGACCCTCTTGCTATAAATATATGAGTTAAAGTGAATGCGTAACAAATCTTTCTAGATTTAAGTTATCATGCAATTTTAAAGTGGGATAAACTTTTTACAGCAAATATTATCCGATAAACAAGTAGTATGAAAGGTGAATTTCACTGCATGTAGAATACTAAAATGTGAATGGTTTAAGTACAATTACTTTTCAAGTGCTGAAAATAAACTCCAAAATTCGTTATGGTCTGAAGTTCGAAAGTCTTCGAACAGCGTATTTAGGCTCCGAATCATTGCTGTTTCATAATATTACTAGATAATTCCCGCGACATCGTCCGCGTGGATTTTCTTTTAATTCTCGCGAGAGCTCCTTCATTTTTCGGGATAAATGTCTATGTCCTTCCCCAGGATACAACGCCTATGTCCTTCCCCAGGATACACCCTATCCCTGTACCAAATTACATCAAAATCGGTTAAACAGATGAGCCGCGAAAGCGTAGCAGACACAGAGACAGGCAGACAGACACACTTTCGCATTTATAATAAGTATAATATAGTATGGATTATGGGTCAGGGTCATTTGAAAATAAGGTCAGGGTCATGATTGGAGTTGTTCCTATGTCTATGCGTAGTAAAATCAGAAATGATTCCTCAGGACTCATTTCGGATCCTGAAGGAAAACAAGAGTTAACATAGCTCGATAAGTTGCGAAGCTAAAATGGCAATGGGCGGAGGCGCTGGGGTCAGAAAACGGTGACTGTGCGCTTGGAAATACTGCTTTGAAAGACCCCCACTGAGGACGGACGATTTTATGCGAGAAGCTGGGTGTTTCTGGACGCAAGCGGCACAAGACCGTATTAGGTAGATCCTAGCAGGAGAACTTCGTCCAGCAGTAGACGTTTATCGGTTGAGGCAACGACGATGATGGCGAAAATCTATACCTGCCTACTAATGCGAAAGTTTGGATGGATGTTTGTTACTCAATCACGCCAGAACGGCTGAACGGAACTGGATGAAATTTGAATTTGGTATAGAGATAGATTATAGTCTGGAATAACTCATAATCTTCTTTTTATCCTGGAAAATTAAAAAGTTCCCGTTGGAACCAAAAAACCTCAATCCACACGAACGAAGTCGCAGTCATCAGCTAGTAAGTTAAGTAAGTACCTAAATACAAAATTAAGAAGGTAGGTATGGTGCTTCCGTCGATTTCAAGAATAAATTCTACCTCAAGTTCACTTTGATCTCTCGCAAATTGGGATCGCTTTATAAGACGAAGTGCTCCTACGAATGGAGAGGATCTATTTGTACCATTCAGTATTTATTTGTACGAGGAAAACTTTAAGTGAACTTCAAGATTTTTTTTTTTTTTTCGAAAATACTTTACACTTCCATGGACTATTTACTACCGAAATCCTTGGGCACTACCACTGTAATATATCTACGTCAAGGTGGTGCGATGAAAGGAGCGTCGAGCGGGCTGGGCATAGATATCAATGGAGAGTGCATGGATTCCACAAACGTATGACGTGTTTATATTCTCTTTGCTAGAGCAGCATAGCAACGCAACTGCTCTAGCAAAGCAGCAGCAACCTTTGCTAGAGCAGTTTCAACAACGGCAGCGGTGCGGTCACGTCATGCTTCTTCTGACTTCTGAGGTCCCACAAAAATGGTACTGATTTGGCTAACGTGATAATATATTCCGTACTATGTGTAGATAGATTAACTATGTATTGTCAGTAAAACTCTTATCTTTGAATAATCAAATATAAATATTATAAAGGCGAAAGTTTGGAAAAAAGTTTGGCTGAACGGATCTGGATGAAATTTGGCACAGAGATAGATTATAGTCTGGAATAACACATAGGCTTCTTTTTTTTAAAGTACGGTTTAATATATCCGTACGGATTAACAAAACTCTGGTGTCACGATAATAGAAAGTTCTTTCTTGGGTAGGCCATCAAAATAATAACTTTTTATAAAATCCACCGCATGAATAAGGCTCACATTTTTAATTAGTAAATGCGGTCGTAATCAGGGAATATTTTAATTAAGTAAAAACATGGTTTTTGTTCAACTGTTGTCTGAATGAGGTCGAAAAGTTAATAAAAAGGGACCCTCAGCCTCAAGTCAAGCCTGACTGAGTGGCACCATTCTCAAATTAGCTATTACACTAATGGAGTTAATTTGAAGAAAGTAGATTTATATTTGTGAACAATAATTACTCAGCGAGATTTTTCCTAACTTTCCACGAAAAGTTTTATAAAGCAGTTTTTATGTAAAGTATAGGCAAAGGACTTTGATTATATACTCCGGATATGCCTAGTTTACTTTGTATTTCATTCGTCGAGAAATTGGCCCAGATTGACTATTTCTGGTGACAATAATAATATGCAGCCTGCAGGTATGTGACCAGGGACGCCAATACCGGTGTGCGTACGGGCTCGAGCACTCATCTATACTAATATTATAAATGCGAAAGTTTGTATGGATGGATGGATGGGTGGATGGATGGATGTCTGTAACTCAATCACGCTAGAATGGCTGAACGGATCTGGATGAAATTTGGCATAAAGATAGATTATAGCCTGGAATAACACATAGGCTACTTTGTATTTCGGAAAATTAAAGAGTTCCCGCGGGAGCCAAAAACCTCAATTCACGCAGACGAAGTCGCGGGCATCAGCTAGTGAAGATTATAAGTCGATTCATAATATTAATATTCCTATTATACTATATTTCCAATATCTCTCAACATTGTTCTCGACATGTATAGATAATATTTTAATATGAGTATGTATGAGTATAGGTAGATAAGGATACCAATTTCACACAGAAATATAAAAGCTCCGCAGGAGTATAAAACCGGATTAAACCACAATAACAAGACCGGATAACCCCAGTATAAGCAAATATCAGGATTTGTTTATATACTCCCCATTCTATTTCAACAAATTGGTACTGCGCTGGAAAAATGTTGGCCATTTGTTGTGTTAAACTAACCGAGAAGCCTCGTTCCGTCTACAGAAGAACAGAAGTGTGTCTGTATAATTTCTATGTTACGTACTCTTTTATATGATTACTTGTATGGCCGCCTTTGCACGGGTGTGTGGATATATTATATTGTAGCGAGGAATGTGCGTCAAAGCCCACCAGTAACCATCCTCCATGACAGTCCGTCTCTAGATGATGCCCACGGCTTCTTACGCTTGGAAGAACTATATGAACCTATTATTTTTTTATTCTATGATAATTAAAATGCTTTTGTATACCCGGAATTAAACCTATCTCTGTAACAAATTGCGTCAAAATTAATCAAACAGATGTGCAGACCTGCTACGCTTCGCTACGCTTTAACACATTCGCTGCGGCAGCATTGGATCCTAAACCTACGCCTCGTGCGGTACGAGACAAATACTGCCCGTATCTATATTTCCTGATATGCGTTACGACCTCTATTTTGCCGTACCGGAACCTGACTTTCAAAGTCCATGGAGACGTGGAAACTCACCATATCAATGGTTTTTTTGAACAAATCGATAGGCTACATCCTCGTGTATACCTAGCTGCGGTAGCCCCGGGTTCTCTATGATATTTCGAAAGATACAGAGATTTTTCAAAATCAGTCATTTACGGCAACATATATGCCGTATAGCATAGAAGTTAAAAAATTGCTAGGGATGGGTTTACTTCTGAAATGACAATCGATATTTTAAAGATATTCTTTATTAAAGACACAACAAATTTAACAGTGTATAAATCAACATAATTCTTCATAATTAAGTCAACATAATAATTACTCTTACAAGTACCTATCGCCAATTTTAAAAAATATATTTAAATATAAAAAAAATAAAAATAAAAAGCAGTCACTCACGTACTTCGTACAAATACACTAATTAATAAATAAATAATAATAAATACAAATAGGTTTTTTAAATTTTGATTCATATTAGGGTACCAAATTATAATAATTACTTTTTATTTTTAATCTATGATGAGATAATATTAAGAACTTTAACGAAATAAAATAAATTTTAAAAACTAGGTAATTCCCTTACTCATATCATGTTTTTTACGTGAAAGTCTCGTCGCGTAGTTTTTTGCATAAAAAATATCGAGCACTTACGGCCAACACTAATGCAAACTGAGAGGCTGCGCGGACGCATGCAGTGAGGCGCGGGGTTGGGGGGGTACGGCAAGATAGTCGCCGTACCGCACTGAATAAAAATACTTACCTTACTGTGCGTTACGGCAACTATTTTGCCGTACATTATTATTCAAAATTCAAAATTCAAAAGTCATCACTGTCTCTTTCCTACACGTACGGGAACACAGTTAGATCACCCCCGCACCGTGCGCAAAACAAGGAAAACGAGCTGCCGCACTGGCTGACCGTCAAATACGGCAAAATACTTGCCGTAACGCAGCGAAAGTGTTAAGCGTAGCATGTCTGCACATCTGGCAAACACAGTTTCGCATTTATAATATTAGGTAGTAGATGATGCCCTCGACTTTAATTAAAAAAAAATCTTTAATTTTCCGATACCAAATTTCATCAAAAACGGTTGAACTGTGAAAGCATAGGAGACAGACAACCACTCTTTTGAATTTAAAATATTATAATGGGTATGAATGTTAATCCCTATAAATTTTTTATGTGTCTAAAATAGGCGGCTTCAGGATCCTAGTTAATTAATTAATTGATCTTAATTAGTCTTCACTTTTAACCCAAAATGACTGTGTTATCACAGTTTAGCGAAACAAAAGACAAGCAAGCCTTTCATTCAATTAATATTAAATGAAAATTACGAAACAAGATAGTGTCACTAAGCAACAATCTCGACACATTCATGTCACCAAGTTTCTATTATGAACATTTTGTTCAGTCCCAGTCAAGTGGAAATAAGTGGAAATTGGAACAAGGATACTTCTATCATTTTGTATTTAAGGTGCCTTATACGGATTTCATGATGTGTCATCCTTTTCCAGGTACACTTTAAAGAATCGGGAGTCACAGCTGTGGGGATGTCATGGTATCAAATTAAAGGTCATTTCTTCATCTCTCGTTTGACCTTACAAAAATGCACACTCCAATACAAATTTTCTGCATAAATACGTTTCTCCGAACGCAAGATCTGCTGAAAATGACGAAAAATGGGGTCCGGATAGGTACCCATAAAGCTAGATCCGCTGCATATTTTAACTTGAATATTAACAATAAAGTGGGGCTTATATAGTCCTCTATCCATGGTGCAAAGCATTAAGCATACAAATAAATATGTTTATAGTTTATGTGGCAAAAAAAAAATGTTTCATACATTTTTCTATGAAAAGAAGCCGAGCGCTAGGCGTTTGGCGCTCAGTACGCGCTGAGACGCGCTCGTGGACGGGTGGGTGTATCGCTTTTTTGCACGGAATTTATTACGACAAAATGAACACCGTGTTGTGTACTGCCATAGAGATATAATATTCTCTATGTGTACTGCGCTTAGAAAAACTTGATACCGACATACACAAAGAAGGAAGTTCTCAAGTGTAGGCGTATTTTTTTTACCCGATTACGGAAAAGCCACAAGGAAAGGGTATGTTAGGAATATATATGTATGTATACATGTATGTATGTATGTATTAAAAAAAAGTGAGCGCCATTTTGAAATTCTTTGTTATCGTACCGATTTCGTTCAAAATCGATATCTGGGGTTCCCTGGGATCACAAAACAGGAAACTGTTACCAAAATTTTAAAAAAGTCAGCGCCATTTTGAATTTTTTTGTTATCGTACCGATTTCGTTCAAAATCGATATCCGGGGTTCCCTGGGATCACAAAACAGGAAACTGTTACCAAAATTTTAAAAAAGTCAGCGCAATTTTGAAATTTTTTGTTATCGTACCGATTTCGTTCAAAATCGATATCTGGGGTTCCCTGGGATCACAAAACAGGAAACGGTTACCAAAATTTTAAAAAAGTCAGCGCCATTTTGAAATTTTTTGTTATCGTCCCGATTTCGTTCAAACTCGATATCTGGGGTTCCCTGGGATCACAAAACAGGAAACTGTTGCCAAAATTTTAAAAAAGTCAGCGCCATTTTGAATTTTTTTGTTATCGTTCCGATTTCGTTCAAAATCGATATCCGGGGTTCCCTGGGATCATAAAACAGGAAACTGTTACCAAAATTTTAAAAAAGTCAGCGCCATTTTGAAATTTTTTGTTATCGTACCGATTTCGTTCAAAATCGATATCTGGGGTTCCCTGGGATCACAAAACAGGAAACTGTTACCAAAATTTTAAAAAAGTCAGCGCCATTTTGTAATTTTTTGTTATCGTACCGATTTCGTTCAAAATCGATATCCAGGGTTCCCTGGGATCACAAAACAGGAAACTGTTACCAAAATTTTAAAAAAGTCAGCGCCATTTTGAATTTTTTTGTTATCGTACCGATTTCGTTCAAAATCGATATCCGGGGTTCCCTGGGATCACAAAACAGGAAACTGTTACCAAAATTTTAAAAAAGTCAGCGCCATTTTGAAATTTTTTGTTATCGTACCGATTTCGTTCAAAATCGATATCTGGGGTTCCCTGGGATCACAAAACAGGAAACGGTTACCAAAATTTTAAAAAAGTCAGCGCCATTTTGAAATTCTTTGTTATCGTACCGATTTCGTTCAAAATCGATATCTGGGGTTCCCTGGGATCACAAAACAGGAAACTGTTACCAAAATTTTAAAAAAGTCAGCGCCATTTTGTAATTTTTTGTTATCGTACCGATTTCGTTCAAAATCGATATCTGGGGTTCCCTGGGATCACAAAACAGCAGTCAATCAAAAAAAAGTCAGCAGTGAACTTTTTAAAATTTTGGTAACAGTTTCCTGTTTTGTGATCCCAGAGAACCCCAGATATCGATTTTGAACGAAATCGGTATGATAACAAAGAATTTCAAAATGGCGCTGCCGTTTTTTAAATTTTGGTAACAGTTTCCTGTTTTGTGATCCCAGGGAACCCCCGATATCGATTTTGAACGAAATCGGTACGATAACAAAGAATTTCAAAATGGCGCTGACTTTTTTAAAATGTTGGTAACAGTTTCCTGTTTTGTGATCCCAGGGAACCCCAGATATCGATTTTGAACGAAATTTGTACGATAACAAAGAATTTCAAAATGGCGCTGACTTTTTTAAAATTTTGTTCATAGTTTCCTGTTTTGTGATCCCAGGGAACCCCAGATATCGATTTTGAACGAAATCGGTACGATAACAAAGAATTTCAAAATGGCGCTGACTTTTTTAAAATTTTGGTAACAGTTTCCTGTTTTGTGATCCTACGGAACCCCAGATATCGATTTTGAACGAAATCGGTAAGATAATCTTTTATACATTATTTTACAATCTCAAAAACTGAGTATTATTGTAGCCGCGAGTATTGTTTCGGCGCATAAATAGGTACATAATATTTACCGCGGCCAACAGCGTAAACAAGTACCTAGTAAATAAATAATCGTCTAATATTTTCAAGTAACAAAATTGGTTAGTTGGCTATAAAATCGAGCGTCTCTACGCTCTATAGCTCTACGCTCTCGTAAAGCGTGCATATATATATGCTGTAGTGTGACGAGTTTTATACCTATAGTTGAGTTTTTTACCTATAGTTGGTCGCGGGGTAAATGTTTAAAGGGCCTTAAGTTTTGTAAAAATCATAATAAACACCTTCTGCATAACGACATTGATGTTATAATCTAGGAGCTTGCGGTGAGGTCGAGCATGTTGACTGAATGTCCACCTTCTTCACCTTTGTCAACACATTTTATAAATTATAATAGTAAAATTAGTAATACGTATTTACGTTATACGTAATTTTACGTATTACGTACAAAAATCCTATTATTAATATTACAAATGGGATAGTGTGTTTATTTGTTGATTGGTCCTTCAATCACGCCGCAACAGAGCTATGGATTGCAATGATTTTTTGCATGGGTATATTTGAGAGTGACATAAACTATTTTTTATCCCGGAAAATCCACACTAGATAAAAAAAACCTACCTTTACCTTCCACGTGGAAGAAGTCGCGGGCATCATCCATTAATATAAAAATGCTTTCCCTTGAAATCGTACTACAGTTTATAGAAGCGTAGGTTTATCTCAGCGCCTTTGTCAATCAACATTTGACGACCTCCGCGGAGGTCCAGGGTTCGATCCCCGGCAGGGTAAATTTGGGAATTCATAATTTCTGAATTTTCCCTGGGCTGGCCTGGTGGGAGGCCTCGCCCGTGGCTAGTTACCACCCTACCGGCAAAGACGTGCCGCCAAACGATTTACCGTTCCGGTACGATGCCGTGTAGAAGTAGGGGAATGGCTTAAATATAACTGCCATACCTCTAACAGGTTAGCCCGCTACCATCTGACTGCATCATCACTTTCCATCAGGTGAGATCGCAGTCAAGGGCTTGTAGTGGATACAAAAAAGCATGGGTTCTCTGGGTGAGCCGTGAAAAACTACATAACAAAAAAACAGACACTCGTTAATCACAGACACAATATAACAAAGACATTAATTTTGGTATAATCATATGAGAAGAGACAAAGCGATCCACGCATTTGGAGGTCTAGGTTAACTAGCATTACTGCTTTTAATGGCCGCAAACGATTTTACGACGTGCATAGAGAATAACCCGTTGTTTCTCTGATAGGCATTATTATGCTCTCGCCAATGTGGGCACTGGGCAGGGCTTTTAAAATAATGGAGGCAGTATTGTGCTTACTAGGTTAGCTAGCTTTTACTCGCTCTTTGTCGAGTGTTTAGTATATCATACTGATGTTGAATAATTAGCATAGATATCATAAGTAATTTGAGGCGTAATCGATATACATATGCTATTAGAAATGATTTATGAAGTCTTTTCAGCAAAACATTATCCAGAATTATATATTACGTAGGAAAGTCCCCACTAGGTGGATGGTCAAAACGTTCTCCAAGTCCTACAGACAAAGCAAGCCTCTGCATTTAACGCTCTTTTCATGGGAGGTTATATTTGTTCAGGTACTCATCAGTATCATTTAATATTAAATCGTTAGTATCATTTATATTAATACCTTTTGCCCGAAGCTTCGCTCACGTAAAGTTCCCTTTTCATAAAAATTTCAAACCCCCATTTTACCCCTTAAAGGGTTGAATTTTTAAAAATCCTTTCTTAGCGGATGCTCATAAACGTCATAAATGTTAACTGTATGCCAAATTTCAGATCGATCCGTCCAGTGGTATGAGTTGTACGTTGATAGATCAGTCAGTAAGTCAGACTGATCTATCAACACACAGATCATATTTAGATAGGCAATAGTGTTGTTATATCACAGACCAGTGGTTACCATAATATTAAGCACATTAAGCGGTACGTCTTTGCCGGTAGGGTGGTAAGTGGTAACCAGCTACGTCCACCTGCCAGGCCATTCAGAGATAATTATTAGAAATAATAAAATTTCCAATTCGCCCAAATTCCCAAGTTTTGCCAGGAATTAAAACCCACATTCGCTTACCACTACGACAGAGAGGTTGTCAAAAAGTCTTCCAATTTCCACAAAAAACCTCCGTATCTCTCTTATTTCATGGAGAATATATTATGTACCTATTCAGAAACCTATCAGTATCATTTATATCCTATCACAATATGACGCGATACTGACGTCACGTCACCGAGCGGAGGTTATATTCAGATGTATTCGGCCGAGTGCCAAGTCCCCTTCGCTTACAAAGTTTGCAGGGTCTGAAATGATCCGTGCTCTTATCTGGTTATAGTCGAAACTTTAAAGTCGTCGTTCCCAGGAATGCCTAGACCTTAAGGTCTCTTCCCGAAGTATAGTATCTACTATACTTCGGCCAGTTATTGAACGACAGAAAATCTATTCATGCAGGTAAAATTTAGGCGTACCTACCTACTTAATACAAGCCTCAGAGAAATGGTATTTAATGGTATGGTAAAGAATTTAGACAAGATTATTACTTATATATTACTAAACCTAGGGGTTTAGTCGGGATTTACAAGAAAAACCTAGAAGCACCCGACTTACAGCTGTAACTGTAACATTCACATTCTACTTCTATCCATTTAAATTTGCACGGCTGTCGTCGAGATTCCTTAGTGCTACAACTTTAAGACAAACACTCGTAGATAGAACAACGCCAAATTGAATTTATTTCGGGAAAAGGAAAGGATTTGTCGTATTCAACGACAAATATCTAGTTATTTTGTTACCAGCTGATATAGATACGGACTACGGTACGATAAGTTAGTTATAAATCTAGGATGATAATATTTTGACGTCCCTGGGTCTCATCATCATCATTTCATTTAATTTCAATCATTTCATTTCAAATAATTTCATTTCATTTCATTTGTTCGCCATTTTCTACGAAAACAATTTTGATGATTTTTACATTCAATTCAAACTTCTATAAAGCGAACTTGTGTTTACACCATGGATTTACATCAGAAGTCACCAAAATATAATGTTTAAAAAAAACCGCACCTAATCTAGATACTTTTTTGCTGTTTTTATTTTTATTTTTTTATTAAATAATATTTCCAAAAAAACATTTTATTTAACTTTTCGCCCTAACTCAAAGAACGCTATGCAGGGAGTAGCTAAATTCTTCATTCCGAAAGTCCAAAGTTAGCGTGACGTAAACTTGAGGAAATCTTTGAGAAAACCAGCACAGTTTCGAGGTGTAGTACTTTTCGAGCGCTCATTATAAAACTTAGCATTTTTAACGAAACAAGCGTCGTTAAGAACATTATTCCCAGTTTCCAGCGAGGATTGTTCCAAAGAAAAAATTTAAATGTATAAAAGAAATGCATTTTCTCAGTTCCCGGTGTGTTTGACAAAGTGCAAAACTTTGTGCGAACAGTTTTCACTATTTCGTATCGGAAAAATGAAATAAAATGAAGAGGTATCTACTACCTACTGTGATTTATTTATTGGTCTTGTTTTATAGTTTCAAATTCGCTTTTTAAAAATACAATTGTTCAGAAGTATTTTCATTTCGTGAAAAAGGGCGTAAACACACTAGGTATAACAAACAAAATATCAATCAATGTGGTCAATGACGCACGGACAGGACGACCGATGTCATTAACTTTTATATTAAACGATACTAATGATATCTACAGCTGATGATAATAAGATATGCCTAATTATTATGTAGTCTTTTAATAAAAGCAAAATAATATTTATTTTTTGAAACTCTTCCGTTTCGGAAGTAGGTGCTCAAATTCTTGGTACAAAACTAACAGCCATAATATAAGAACTCTCAGGCATGCATCTCATGATGTTCACATAATACCCAAAAATTTGCTCCTGGATCAAGCCCCGGATGACCCAAGTAGCCTACTACCGCTGACCCTCTCTTTTTCTGTTACGATATTTTAACGGTATTAGATTAGGGGTATACTGCTTTCAGCGAAAAGCATCAAAAAGTCCAGACATATTCTACGGAAGATTATCCCTAGCTTATTTCTTACCAAGAGGCCCTGTCACGTAGAGCGCTGACGTGTAGCTGCTCTAATTCGATAACTTATGTTCGTTTATAAGAGTTACCCTTACCCTCAGCCATTGATGTAGAATTTTAGTACCTATACTCTATTTCAATGCCCTCAGGCACAAGATTTTCAAACAATTCGACGTCAGAGTAAAATTGAGCCAAATGCCTTTTAGTTTAGGTCACAATTCAGGTCCACCATTTTTAACTTCGCAACGTATCCGCTTAGAACGTTGACTGTCGGTCGGGACGAACTTGAGTTCTAAAATAAGGCAGTTATGGTTTATTTTAATTTAACGCCAACGTATTTCGATACGCTCAACGTACGCGTCGGTGTGATTTAAAATCTTGTGGTAAGGGTACGTGTGGCTATTTTTGTTTTCATTACACGGTCAAGCCGCAGATAGACGAGAAGGGAGAAAATTAAGATGTATGAGCGGAGTTTATACGACCGTTTCGACGGCTTTTCTGGCGTAGTGGGTAGTGGTGCGCTTAGTAAACAAGTAAATAGGTCGATTCTGATTCGATACCAGTGGGCTAACTACCATCGCTTCCATTCGTTCCATCAGCCTGTGTGCATCCACTGCTGGACATCATAGGCCTTTTCTAGAGCGCTCCAACAAACACCGACCTCCGCCTTCCTCGTCCACCCGCTTCCCGCCACCTTCTTGGACTTCGTGGACACTACTTGACTCCAACAAAAATTAGGACTTTAAAGCTTTATATTTCGCAAACGAATCCCTGAATCGAGAAAATGTTTTCGCACACCCGCAATATTTTTGAACGACGTATGTAACGATACCCCACACCATGGGATAGACCACCAAAAAAAATTATCCCTACTTTACGTGTAGGGGAGTTACCTTAATTTTTTTTTCAAAATTTATTTGACTCCTATGTCGGCTTGATGAATAACTATGTATACCCATGCCAAATTATAGCTTTCTAGTACTAAAAGTCTCTGAGCTAAGCCACGGAAGGACATGGCGAATATATTAAGGGTTCCTTGTTGACTACGGAACGCTAAAAAACAACAAGACTCTAGGATGAGATCTATAAAGCGTACTTTGACTTGGCTCAGACTTTATTTACTTAGAGTTAAAATGAGATGGACTTATGTGAGTAACATAAATCTATCTCGTTTTAACAATGTCTAAGGTCTAAGCAAAGTCTCACCCTAAGTGTGAGATCTATAGAGCATGCTTTGACTTAGCTCTAACTTAAGACTGAGTTAAAATGAGACAGATTTATGATACGCACATAAGTCCATCCCGTTTTAACTCCCAAGTAAAGCCTGAGCAAAGTCAAAGTTCGTTCTACAGATCTCAGCATAAGTCACGAGTGGGAGCAAATTAAGATATACGGCACAAAGCCTGGGAACATCTGCCCTGCTCGACTTCGGACGGCTCATGTCAAAACTTCTTAATTATGTTGATAATAGAATTATCCTGTGATAACCCCCTTGTTTTCACGTTCAGTCTCGTAATTAAATTTGTATAAGTCGACGCTAAATCTATGGTGTAATGTTTTTAAAATAAGATCAAAATTCTAATTAGGTAATATTTTATTGAAAAGTTGATGCACGCGAATTCGTTAATATGTTTTAGGCTTTTTTTATTGCAATACTTGTTAGCAACCTGCGACCCCACCGATACCATTTGTAAGTGATGATGTAGTCTAAGATTGTATTGGGCTAACGTGGGATAGAGGCACAGAGAACTGAACAGAGAGGAAGCTTCATACAAACTGCTCGCGGCGACTTCACCCATACATAGCGCAACGATGTGTGCGTGAGCTCTCACCGACACATTCACCGACACGATCGTCCGGGTTAGCGAGACACTGTCTGGGTTAGAACGCAAGGGCTGACTGTGGCTGTCTGACGGTCGTGCGTTTAATGAAAATAAATAGAGGAACAATTTCGTGTTCAATCACGAAATTGTTCCTCAATTTATTTTCATTACTATAAGTTTACTGATTTTGTATTAAAAAAAATAAAACTATTTAGATTTATTTATGTAAATATAGTGTTCTGTTTCAACAAATATGCCGAATACTTGCACAGTTTGCTTGAAAAGCTCTAAAGACAATAAGGATGTTTCCTATTTTTCATACCCGAGAGATAAAGAGAAGTAAGTACCTTTTTACACGTACCTAGCGCACCTGTACAGTAAATCTAGGTAATAACATTGATCGTCAAGTGAGAATGACGTGCTAGACAGGTAGGTATGTACTATGTAGCCTAAGTCGGTCTCACCTACTTGAACACAGTGCTCAGATAGTAGAATACCCGAAGTACCTAATATGGCTAAAATGTGTGACTTTGTCCACCCCCCAAATTATAAATGCGAAAATGTGTCAGTCTGTCTGTCTGTTACGCTTTAACGGCCCAGTTTTTCAACCGATTTTGAAGAGACTTTGTATAGAGGTAGGAGGAACTTTTTGCTAGTTGCGAGTTGCGACCCCAGGGATAAATAGGGTAAACGTGGGGCAGGTGTTTCCTATTTACCCCTGGCTCCACCAACATTTTTAACCGACTTCAAAATGATTTGACCCGTATGTAGGTATGTATGTAGGTTTGTTAACGATTTTCTCGGAAACCAATGAACCTATTTTTATGATTTTTTCACTTGTGTAATTAACGTACCTACCTACTTTCGGGAAGGTTTAGGTTAGGTTGGGTTCGGGAAGAATATATTTAAATACACCAATAAATCAAAAGAATTTGATATGTCTTACCATTAAGGATATAATGTTAGAAGCAGCTTCACCATATTTGACATAGAAAAGTCAAATAATATGGTGAATGTCGATTGTCGATATCGATATTAATGCCGATTTTGATGGTCGATATCGATGTCGATTGTTGATATCGATTTTGATACTCATATCGATTGACGATATCGATGTCGATGTCGTTTGTCGATATCGATTATGATTGTCGATGTCGTTTGTCGATATCGATGTCGACTGTTGATATCGATGTTGATACTCATATCAATTGACGATATCGATGTCGATTGTTGATATCGATGTTGATACTCATATCGATTGACGATATCGATGTCGATGGTCGATACAAATGTCGATATCGATGTCGATTGTCGATATCGATGTCGATGTCAATTGTCGATATCGATGTCGATTGTCTATATCGATGTCGTTGTAGATGTCGATATCGATGTCGATTGTCGATATCGATGTCGATTGTCGATATCGATGTCGATTGTCGATTGTAGATGTCTAAGTCGATGTATAATATTTTTATTTTTCCTTAAATTGTTGACATGCATCAGGTGACAACCCTAGCAGAATAGGTATACATTTTCGACTTTATTAGGAAGCTTCCCCTCTGATCGGATATATACTCGTGTGATAGAGGTGTGGCGGTTAAATAAAACCCATACCTACCTACCCCTAATCAGTTTCTACTCGGCATCGTACCGAAACGCTAAAATTGCTTGTCGGCACATTTCTCGCTAGAGTAGTAAACCTAACCTACCTGTAACTCCTACCAGGGCCCCAATCATGTAAGAATGTCCGATCAAACGTTTAAGATTTTCGTCAAAGTAAAATAAACCATAACAACATTGACTTAGAGCTCAATTTCGCGTATCCATTCTTATAAGTACGTTTGAGTATCGTACATACCTAAACGTATAAGAATGGGTACACGAAATTGAGCTCTAATTTAATGCTGTTATGGCTTATTTACTTTGCCGCAGATTTTTAACGATTTCATCGGTCATCCTTACATGATTGGGGGGCTGATCCGAAACTATTTCGAAATTCTTAATTCTTACCTAAATTTCCTCTGCCAGGGACCTCCCATTAATAAATCTAAGCACTTACCATTGTGCCAGAGAAGTTGTCAAAAGCCTTATAACAAGCTTGACTTTCCTGGAATAAAATTAACAAACCTAAAGGTATCACTGTAATTTCATGAACAATAAGGCGAATCCCGCAAACAAGCATGGTTTGGGCACGTTTGGGGTCAGCAATCGGAACGTGTTGGCAAACGAATGGAGTCAACAGGAGCGGCTGAGCATTGAGCACGTCTGCCCGCGTGCCACAGATGCATATTAATAAGCTCTCTATACAAACCCTATTGAGATTTGAGATAGCCCATATCCATAATATATCTTACAGATTAGGTATGTTGTCAATTGAGCCCTTTATACAGTACTAGATGATGCCCGCGACTGCGTCCACGTGGGTTAAGGTTTTTAGATTCCCGCGGGAACTCTTTAATTTTCCAGCGTAAAAAGTAGCCTATGTCCGGGGATACCACCTATCCCTGTACCAAATTTAACGCAATATAACTGTAGTATTAGGACATTAACGAATGAGGAAAACATAATCCCGATTCTGAAAAAGCTGCAATGATTGTTTAATCAACGCCAATCTCAAGGTTTTCTTGCGGCTATCTATGGATTTAGGCCAAAAGTTACCCCTTTGATATGCAAATAAATACAGAGGTGATTGCTACACTGTATAGCTATCATTCTAGCGTACATAATACTGAGGCTTCAAGTGATCACAATCACACTATAGAGGCACGTCACAGTAATTAAACATTGTTTTACCAAATAGTAAAGCCATGGGACGTGCAGTTCAGCATGTGGATTTTACCTAAGTACATGTAGATTCAAGTTTAAACATGCGAGTGTTGATTGTTGGTTTATTAGTGTAGCATTTTAAAAAGTGTCAACATTTACTAGTGCCGATATAGCCATATATTATAGTAAAAGACCTGAAGAGAACCGACGAAATATTATAATATATGCCACTTACTATCTTTTTAATTTTTATGAATAAAATGGAAAAATTAATATATTGACTAGTTTTACATCAAAAACTTATCGACTGTTAGGAATTTATTTATAGAATGTAAGTAGGTACATAAATCAATTGAAATTACGATCCGTCGACGTTATTTTCTTACCTTCAAAATTATTGAGAGAATTTATGGACGAAACAATGAAGATTTTCAATTTGTGATCCTCTTATAGAGAGCGCACGAGTTAGGAATTATAATAAAAGGGTTACAAATTGCTTCCTATTTATTAAATTGTTATGACCAAAGGTACTTACTTAATTAACTATTCTTTGTTTTTGTTTATTAAACGCGTCGATATTATTAAACAGGAACAGGAAAGAATTTCATACGAATTTTATCTTTTTCTTATTATCAACATAAATTTTTTTACAGTTTTGGTAGGTGAGCATTTGGCTTGGTTAAAAAAATAAAGGTACGTACTCCATTCATGAGACTCTTTTAATCCTGTATTAACATACAGGATTAAAAGAGTCTCATGGACATTGGACATGGTCCAATTATAAGCTAAATAATTAATATAAGCTAAAAAAAAACCTAACACTATCGCTACAGCCCATTAGTACGTCCCACAGGCATAGGCCTCCACTCTCATAGGAGAGAGGGTAGACCTGCCATAAATGTAAAGTTGGACGATTGTAAATCTATGGTAACCTCCAATATAATTTTTCCAAGGTCGGCACCAGGTGACATTTATTTTATTACCGTACCTTCTACGCCATTTTTTCACGCATCTTTACGAGCACTGTCCGTAAAATTTTACGAGTATGGTCATGTAGTGACACACGGTTGCCCTTCTCATTAATAAATTATTTAGCCTTTGAGCCAACGAAATGGACTAGCTAGTATATTATTCCTACTGTACACTCAAAATACGCTGTATAAGTTCTGCGATAAGGCATTAATAATTATCATCAACTAAGTAGCTGATGCTCGCGACTTCGTCCGCGTGGTTTAAGTTTTTTTTTTCAGGATAAAAAGTAGCCTTTGTCACTCTCCAGGTCCTCAACTATATCTATGCCAAAAATCACGTCGATCCGTTGCTCCGTTGTGGCGTCATTGAAGGACAAACCAACAAACAAACACACTTTCGCATTTATAATATTAGTAAGTAACTAAGTATGATACTATAGAATGATTAGGTATACGCACAATTATCTATAGCACAAGTTGTACTGGCCTAGTTTATACTCCAAGACCTTTGGCTCAACACGTTGGACCAACAAGAGCTACTAGGTACCTGAGCGTATTTCTGATACATTGTTTTTTTTACATTCTTGAATCGCCTTTACATGTACCTGTGTATATAAGTGAGAGTGGATCAAAGAAATATGAATGTTAAGTAAGGTAAGTGCAGACATGAGACACGTTACACGACCGTTTATTGATATCAACCCGACCGAATTTAAACCACGGCGGCCATCCCTGCAGTGCACAAGTGAGTGTGCAAACACAAATGCTCTCTATAATCCTTCCTTTAATTTCACAGCCCGATAGGTCGGAAAATCCGACACTACCTGAGAGAGATCAGCCGTGGATAGGGCGAAACACCGCCAAATACTTAGCTCAGTGCTAATAATGACCATCGAGATATGATAGACCAAAGAGCCAGTTATTCTGTGTCTTTGTTTTAAAGGCTCATCCACTACAACAGTTCTAACTTCTTTTACATTTTAGAGGCTACTTTTTAACCGACTTCAAAAAAAGGAGGAGGTTCTCAATTCATTGGAATCTTTTTTTATTTCGCTAAATCTAAATGTAAAAAGTTGCGGGCAAGTTACATCTAGAATAAGCAAGTTGTTACGGCTAACATGATGAATGAATGAAGAAGTATAGTCCCACATACTTATCTGATCCGGTGACAGCGTCGTTAGTGAATAGGAAAAATACGTGGAAAATAGAATAAAAACAGCAGGGGTCTTCTCCGTTTGGCCTTGGCAAAAACGGGAGTAAAAAAAAGAAACAAACACAGCATAAAATAAGTTCCAACTAGCTGATGCCCGCAACTTCGTCCGCGTGGTTTAAGTTTTTTTGATTCCCGCGGGAACTCCATAATTTTCCGGGATAAAAGTAGCCTATGTCACTCTCCAGGTCTTAAACTACCTATATTCATGCCAAAAATCACTTCGATCCGTTTCTCCGTTGCAGCGTGATGGAAGGACAAACCAATAAACCAACAAATAAACACACTTTCGCATTTATAATATTAGTATGATTTTGGTCACTGGGTCAGATAAGTTGGTGGGACTATAACAGCCCCCCGATTACGTAAGAATTGTCGATCAAATGGTAAAGGTTCGGCGTCAAAGTAAAATAAACCATGATACCATTGAATTAGAGCTCAATTTCGTCTGCCCATTCTTATACGTTTAGGGTATCGTACATACCTAAACGTATAAGAATGGGCAGACGAAATTGAGCTCTAATTCAATGCTTTTATGGTTTATTTTACTTTGACGAAAATCTTTAACGTTCGATCGACCAATCTTACATGATTGGGGGGCAGATTTGGTTTTGATTATAATAAGTATCTGATGTCTACGTCTGACCGTCTGACGTGATGTTTTCCTGCGTATCTAATGTAAAGGTTTTAAGGTAATAAGGTATTTAGAGTCACGCGTCGTGGGAAATCGTGTTAAAGCAACGCCTCGTAACGTTACTTAGCACATTAAATATACACTTACGTAATAATATTATGAGATGATAATTCTAGGAATATTAGTGCAAACTGGTAAAAACTCGCATGTTTTAAAATACACTTAAAATACTCAGACTCAAAGTAAGTAACTACGATGAGATTTGACAACCTTCCGCAAGGTTGTTCCGGATTCATCCAGTGGTGAGTGAGCGTGAGCGTCTTAAAGTGGAAGATCGCTGCTTCGATTCCCGGCAGGGTCAAATTTGAAAATTTATAATTTGAAACCGCTAAGGTTCGGTAAGTAGATTCTAACAATTTATAGTAGCCTAGTTGGTCTGCCAATCCGAACTTGACCAGCGTGGTAGACTATCAAGTTTCCCTTCGACGCTAACGTTACGCGCATACGTTTTGTCCTGTCCGGTCCCGAGTGTTTTCGCTCTTATTTAACTCGGTCGCTGTCGTGTTGTTAGCTACCTAGTACCGATGTTTGTGTACTAGTATTATAAAGCTACCTTTCCACCAGAGATGTGCTACGTTGTTAAACTACGGATGTGGTACACAATACACATCCATAGCTTATAACATAGCATTTTTGGTGGAAACCCGCCCTAACCTCTGCTCTAACTTTTGGTAATATACTCGTGAAAACTTAAGGGTCGTTGCACCATGGATGGTAATAGATATCATGACCATCTAAAAATAACCACTTTGGATTACAAAAGTTAGGGTTCATCCACATTTTACCAAAATTTCAAACGCACAAATAACGGCTTGTTTCGGTTATCTGTGGATATAAGTATACCTACTCACTTGTGCTACTCACTTTACGAGATATTTGGTGGGCAATTTTAACGATAAACATCGATGGTGCAATTGAATGATAAATTCATCGTTTCGAAGTTCGTTTAAAATATAATAGATCCTGCTAAGTTTGAACGCAATTTAACTTAAAGCTAGTAAACAATCTCACAAGTTATAAACAGGGAAGTTGTTGGACGGCGTTAACGAGCCCCGACCAGTTGTTGTGACGTGTTAACTAACGTGTTATCATTTAACTGAATTAACTCGTAGACATTTGGATACCTACTTCAAAACTCTACCTACCCTTGAGGTATTGTTTTACTAGAGCGTGCAATGTCTCACAAATTAAATTAAAACCAATGTCAAGAGATAGGCACTTCAGTCGCGCTTATAAAATAAATTAAATTCCCCTGTTTTTGAAGTGAAAACTTCTTTAGCCGCATTGAGCACTTTTTGGTAGGAGGTAAGCTTGTGGATTCGTGACACTGACATGCTCCGCGTCACCGACATGCTCGCGTTGTTACGAAGACAAAAGGTCTTAAATATAAATATACTACATTCGTAATTTAACTTTAATGCCTTAGTTTTAAGATTTTAAATATTTTAATTTTTTTTTAAATTATTTTTAATATTCGTTTTCACTTTTTTTTTTATTCCACTAATAAGTTAGACTTTGACTGCGTTCTCACCTGATGGTAAGTGATGATGCAGTCTACCATGGTAGCTGGCTAATCTGTTAGGGGTGTCGCATCTATATTAAACCTATACCCCTGATGGGTTTCTAGTTTCTACACGGCCTCGTATCGGAACGATCTGTCGCGCTTCGCTAGGCGGGTTTGTAACAAGTCACAGCCGAAGCCTCCCACCAGGGCCAGGCCAGAAAAAAATCAGACATTATTAATTCCCAAATTGGCCCTGCCGGGTATCGAACCCGGGAACTCTAATTTGTAAGACCATATAACGCTTTCCACTGCGCCAGGATAAAAAAAATTCAAAACTGTTACTGAACGATTTCTGTACATTTGACCTAGGAAAACGTAGAAAGACAGAGACAATATTCTTTCGCATTTATAATATTGTTCATATAAAAGTAAAAAAAATATAAAGCAGGTATATTAATGTAACGGTCCGGTGTTCATGGCCCATTGCGAGAATACTAAATGGCACTGGCACCGAGTTATCACGAGTAAAACGTTTTGTATGTAAATGTGAATCAGCTTTTTTTGTGCTAACAAGCCGTGGTGTGCCGTTAGACATTCCATTAGAACATAGTTACTTTTGCTTAAAAAAAAAAAAAAAAATTGCGATTTTCCGACCGATTTTCATCGAAAAGGGCCCGATTTCAAGGAGACACTTAAATAATATATCGCGGAGGAACGAGCGCGATTTTTTCGAATTAAGTATACGGAACACATATTATTTATTATATACCTCTATGATACAGTAACTATACACGGTGAAAGAACACAGGAAATCGGTAGAAACCTTGGTTCAATCGAAATATATAATTATACTAGCAGATGCCCGCGACTTCGTCCGCGTGAAATAAGTTTTCTTAATTCCCACGGGAACTCCCTAACTTTTCGGGTTATAGTATGACACTCACAAATAATGTGGCTTTCTATTGGTACCAGAATTTTCAAAATCGGTTCAGTAGATCCAGAGATTACCCCCTACAACCTCACAAACTCACAAACTTTATCTCTTTATAATATTAGTATAGAAGAACAGCGTATTTTTAATATTGCAGAACTGATTCTTGAGGCCTTTAACTGCAAATATGATTTGGGATTTATTAATGAGGAGTATGCAAGGACCCTAGACCCCAAGCCCCAGGGCGGACCGTCCTCTCCGCCCCATCCTTAGTCCGCCACAACAGAAACGGACTACTTCCGTCACACTTTGTGCCTGTCGGAAGAGGCCTTGAATACAAAATCACTAAATCTAAATCAACAGTATTTTATATTTTAGGCAACTAAGCTAAACCAACAACCACAAATCCTCTCATCTAGTAATTGAATCAACCAAAAGCCATAAATCACGAATCAAACGTAACTAGAGGTACTAAATTCTCCCGAGTCATACCCACATGAATAAACAACGCTTGTTGCGCTGAGTTGCGCTTAGGAATTTAATCATGTAAAAGCAGCGCTGATAATGCTTTATCCGGTCATCGTCTAGACGTCACAATGCTGAAAAATAGGTCAAATGGAGCGTCGCAGCTTAGGAACCAAACAGAAGGGTAACGAATTTGATCTCGGTTAAGTACTTCTTACCATACTTACCACACTTGCTTACTACTGGCATAGTGACCGAAAGTAGCTCTTGGCCTCCGACACTTGAATCTCCTACTCTGAATAACGTTTATTAACCTACGAATACATTTGAAATTTTGACAGAATTTCTGAGAATCTGTCTGAACGTCAAAATAATTCGTAGGTGAAACGCTGCGGTTAAACGTTACTCGGAGTTGTAAAAATTGACGTTTGCATTTGCCTCAATAATAAAAAATCTTAGATAGACAGAGAATGTCAATGATGATAATATAATAATATGTAATTTCCCAGCAACACCTTCAACATACTCTTTATTTGAACAAAGGCGCTCGTTTTCCTCTAGGATCTAAGGCCTAGACGTTGTTTATCTTAAGTAAAGAGGTTAAACAACTGTATGTTTTCTAATCTATGTAAGCGTACCCAGTCATGTATTTCATACACTCCAGCGACTTTTGTGCTTTAATTTTTTATTATACAGATGAGGGCGTGTTCAAAGTTAAAATAGTTTGCGGCCGCCTGGTAGCACAGTTCTGGTGTTTGCAGCTGACCCGGTTCTAGTTGATGTTATACTCGTACCTACAATATTAATTGCATCTCTAAAAGCTATGAACTACTGTAATATAAAGCTTGTTTTTACGCGTGGGAACTTGCATATGCTTTTACTGCATAAAAGAGCTATAAGAGTCTAAAATCTGTTAATTTATTGTCCTGATTCGTGATAACATTAAATTACTGTACGAAAACAAGTGTGAAAATTGGAAATGCATTTAAACATTGCGTTTTCAAACAATATCCTGTAACTAAAATGAAACGAAATTAAAAATGTTCTTTTATACTGTACACCGCGGTTCGTAGGTACCTACATGCAGATTTTATTTAAAAGAGCAAGCAAGTTACCTAAGGGTCTTTCCAGAAGCTCAAAGGTAATGGAGAACACCTGTGTTTTTAAATACGAGTATGTTACATCAAAGAGACATACGCGCCGAATTGAGAACCTCCTCGTTTTTGAGAATCGGTTAAAAATAGGCCTAATTCAGCATAGATCACATCACAGAACAATTAATGGATACTAGCAATAAGCGTTATAAATATCCTGATCGTGAGCGTGATCAATACATCCAGTAAATTACAGACTGTTAAAGGCTTTGCAACTATCACACCTATTAAAATATTATGTATGGAAAAGTGAACTTTGATCATCATTATTTCAATAATTTTAAAAGAAATAAGAAATGCAGATTTCTAGATATATGTAGATAATTATTTTGATACCTTTAACTATTGATGCCCATAATAGTTCTTAGTTTAAGACCTTTAATTCTACTACATTCGAACTTTAGGAGTAAGTCCAGATCTCTCTATTAGATAGGTTGAGAAGTGGTAGAGTTCAGTCTGCAATGCATTCCGATCTAAATCTGCGCGAGCTTTAATAGACCATCCAATCCAAGTCGTTACTACTAACAGGGTGACTCGTTAGCAACTTGGGGACGATTAATGCAATCAAACTCGCTTTAATGACTGAAGAGACGGATTCCTGCAGATGTCCATTAACCTTAGCTATTTGCAACGTCGTCACCGTCATCGAACGATAGATGACCACAGCTGGACTTGGGACTCTCTAAGGCTCTAAGGGACTTCTACACACCGGCTGCGGTCATGCCGCACCGCCTGGATCCAGTATCATCTGGTGGGGGTCTGCCAATTACAGCTCCTTCAGGGCTCCAACGTCTATCGGTTTTTAGCATTATGTGCCCTGTATGCATTACCACATTAACTTCGTAACTATGTCGGTTACTTTTGTACTTCTACCGTGCTCCTCATTTATGATTTGATAACGGTAAGAAACCCTACGTATAGTTTCGCTATCTTCACTGCCCGCTGAGTGCTGATTGCTTTATGTTAGCAACTGGCGGCCAGTCAATCTGGATCGCGATCTGCGACAAATAATTGTGATCCAGAGTGATACAGAGTGGATTGACGGTGGATTGACGGTCAATCCAGTCTGTACACGTAGGAGTAAAATGGAGCCCATGCCATTTGCCAGGTAGTTAACTACAATGGACAGCAAATAAACCGGGCTACCTTGGAACTCTGATTCGATTTTCTCAAAAAGTATAAGACTTTCAACTATCAAAGTTATACCAACAGAAAGTGCGTTTCATGATGATTAAAATGAATGAAACTCATTGGGATTAATCAATTTACTAAGTGTTTATTAAGGACTAGCTGGTGCCCGCAACTTCGTCCGCGTGGATTGAGGTATTTTTGGTTCCCACGGGAACTCTTTCATTTTCATAAAAAGTAGCCTATGTGTTATTCCAGACTATAATCCCTGACGTTCTGGCGTGTTGAAGCGCCTGCAGCACTTCACGCAGTAAAAATTTTTTAGTTCAAACGATTGATACAAAAATAACTTAAAACCTTTTTAATGAAAATCATTAAAAAATAATAATTTTTATAACATTACAAAATCATAATTATAGTTTAAATAAATAATTTAATATGTTTTTATCAAAGGTCTTGTCCAAAATTGGGCCTTGAATGTGGTGTGTGTGCACACACTCAGAATACAGATTTGTTCTGTATTCTGAGTGCACACATTAGCTCAATACACAAGGAGTATAACATGGCTCTGACTTGCTTCATACTCAGAGAGTTGACAGGTTCGATTCATGCTGCTCCTATTAATTTACAAGGTTATAACATACCCAATAATTTGAAACTTGCAGACCCCAATTTTGATATTCCTTCGTCCATCGATGTACTCATCGGCCCATTAACCTCACTTTTAATTTAAGTATTTACACAGTACATAGGTAGTAGGTACTAGGTATAGTAGTAGGTACCTACTGCATGTAATTAATTTGTTGCAATGTAAACTGTTGGTCAATAAACATTTATATGTAATAATATTTATTTACATATATTAAGTCGGGGAATAAGTCTTTTCGTATTTTGTATGTATAATATAAAATTGAAGAAAAATATCTTTGGTTGTACTGTTTGTATCTGGTTGGTTTTAATATCAATAAATAAAGGACATTAAGAAAAAGAAAAAGTAAAAAACACTTTCCCACTGTGTCGACACGAGTCAGACGTAAGCTTTATTCCCGTGACGTCACGTCTGTGTTCGGAATCGAATAGGGTGGATTTCCGTCGTTGTAAAATCTAAAGGTTTTACTCGTTCAAAAGTTTGGCTTGGACACAAAAAACAGGTACTTACGGGATATCGGATCAGCGAAGTTATCCAAGCCAACGAGTGAAGTTATGATTGACCAGCAGTCCCAGGCGTATTTCGATAATGTGGATTGCCACGTGATACGTGGCGAGAAGATTGAAAATATAGCTAGTAAATGGTCTAATACACTTAACACAACACACAGAGTATCACTTTCTTTATTGTTCACCGCGGTGATGAATATTTTGAAGTAAAGGGTCCAAAATTGATCGTTTTAAATATAACAACGTGCAGCCAGGTTTTTGGCATATCGGTAGTCGGTGGCCAACTCGCAAGTTCGGCAGGATCGGATGATCTTTCGATAGTTACCGTATGCACACCAGTAAGTGTGCCCTGTTATTGGTCCAAACCAAAGGAACGAGTATATACGAATGAAAGCGAATGGTTTGGATTGACCTCGTTACAGATTATAAAATATGATATTAGATTAAGCGAAGAGCGTACACCCACCATTTTTAAATTGTTTTATACTACACCCGCTCGGAAAGTACCCTCTTGCTTTTGTCAAAACGAGGTAGAAAGTACGTCATTGCTACAAACCAATTAAGCGGGAGGAAAAGATGTATGAAATTTCATTTCTAACGTGCTAAGCGGGGAGAAAACTGTATGAAAATCCATTTCTAACGCGCTGTTGTTTTTTAATTTTAAGTAAATATGGTATGGACGTTGAGAATTTGGATGTCTTACCTTATGGAAATATAATATTAGAAGCAGCTTCACCATATTTGACATAGAAAAGTCAAATAATATGGTGAATGTCGATTGTCGACATCGACGTCGATTATCGATATCGATAGTTGATATCGATATCCGATATTGATAGTCGATATCGATATCGATGTCGATTGTCGGTATCGATGTCGATTGTCGGTATCGATGTCGATTGTCGATATCGAAATCTATATTGAAATAATCCTCAAAATGTAGTCTAGTTGTGATAGTGAAGCTTCGAATGAAGCGACTCATATAGTTATGATAGAACGTCATTTTTTTTTTTAATTTTTTTTTTAATTTTTTGAAAACAATACATTAGAAATTAAAGCTAGCCTAGCCTAACCTAATTAAGGACTATTAACTATTATTAACTATTAACCTAAACCTTTTTTTTTTGTTTTTTTTGGTTTTTTTTTTTTTTTTTTTTTTGTTTTTTTTTTTTTTTTTTTTGTTTTTTTTGTTTTTTTTTTTTTAATGTTTCTGTATTTTGAATATGGGTTTGTAAAATTGCCTGAAATAAAAAATATTTATTTTATTTATTATTTTAAACCTTTGTAAGTTCGTTTAATCACTAATTATCGCTTATTTTCCTCGCAGGTGTAGTATAAAGCACTATGTATCACTCGGTAGAAAGTACGATTCCTACCTCGCGTGTATTGCGGCCCTTCGGCTACGCCTCGGGCCTCAAACTACACCCTCGATAGTAATCGGTCACTTTCTCCCCTCGGTGAACAATGTACTATTTCTGTCCGACTTTATGATTGAATCACGAAGAAATTCGATACACTCTGAAGCTTTATTACAAAAAAGGGAAAAATGCGACTCAAGCCGCCAAAAAATTTGTGACGTTTATGGACCTAATGCAGTACTGGCCAGTAAATGTAGCACAAAGTTGGTTCAAGCTTTTTCAGTCCGGAAATTTTAATGTCAAAGATGCAGCTTGCTCTGGTCGCCCTCATACGGATAAATTCAATGCCATTTTTGAAAAAGTGGAGCAAGATCGGCATATTAGTAGTTACGAAATAGCCGAGGAACTGAGGATTGACCACAAAACAGTTTTGACCCATTTGAAACTTAAACTTAAACTGTCTATATTAATTGGGAATTTATAATTTCTGAATTTTCTCTGGTCTGGCCTGGTGGGAAGCTTCGGCCGTGGTTAGTTACCACCCTACCGGCAAAGACGTGCCGCCAAGCGATTTAGCGTTCCGGTACGATGGCGTGTAGTAACCGAATAGGGGTATGGGTTTAATATAACTGCCATGCCCCTAACAGGTTAGCCCGCTACTATCTCAGACTGCATCATCACTTACCATCAGGTGAGATCGCAGTCAAGGGCTAACTTGTAGTGGATAAAAAATCCAAACATTCGCATTTATAATATTAGCACATTAGATGTGGTAGTGCAATTTCGAATTGGGTTGTGTTTCGCAAATTGGCCAAGCTACAACGAAGCGCTGTTCCAATGGACAAAATCGCCCCCGGTCGTGTATTTTCTAGCTCTAGCAAGACCGCATGGTGTGGTCTTGTTGATTGGTCTCAGGCGGCTGTGATCGCAAAGCCGAACCTTATTGGCAAACATTTTCGAACAAAGCTTTGTTGACTGCATAAATTAGCATAACCCACTGGCTGTAAAGTGCAAACTGACGTGAATACCTACCTGAAGGTGCAACTTGCTTATGTTTGGATCTGTTGTGTTAGTTACTTTGGTAAGTTTGTTACATTTGTTATAGGAGACTCGTATACTTGAGAATTTATGTACTGCACTATGTTTTCTGCACAAAAGTTATCATATTGTATAGGAATCAAGCCACCTACTGTATCTACCTGTTTTATTGTGAGTTAATGTATCGTTTAATTGATAAATGAAAAATTAATGGTTTGTTTATAAGCTATTATATATATGTTTATTATATATTGTTTAACTTTTTTACATTTTACTATAGTTACTCATGTGGTGCTCAATTTCCGAGCAAGTAGGATAAGTTATGAATTACTAGATGACGCCCGCGACTTAATCCTCATGAATTAAGTGTTTTTTATTCCCGCGGGAACTCTTTAATTTTCCGGGATAAAAAGTAACCTATGTCCTTCCTCGATAAACAACCTAACCCTGTACCAAATTTCATCAAAATCGGTTAAACAGGTGAGCCGTGAAAGCGTAGCAGACAGACAGATAGACAGATACACTTTCGCATTTATAATGGATGGATGGATGGATGGATGGATGGATGGATTAGTATGGATGCACGGTAGGTAATACATAAACCACCGTACCTCTCGATGAACAGGATACCGCCGCGCATTGTGTGTAAAACAAACAAATTTGGCTACGGAACCCTAAAAAAATGGGTTGCATATTAAAACTTTTGATCATTTGGGACGTGAGAAAACACTCCATTAAGCTTCAAGCTGCGGCATATATTTCACCCGCCTGGTCTGTTCGCTGTTAGTTCTCAACAAACTTCTAAAATGTTTGGCCGGACTTCGGTTAAAACTCAACGCAGCTGCCGACCGAAACTCTACTTTTATTTTGTTGTAAACAATATTTCGACAAAGTTTGCACTTTAAAGTGAAATCATTTTTGTTGCTGTGAAATGTTTAAATTAAAATTTTATTATAGTTTTCTTTGGTTTAGTCGGAGAATACAAACTATTTAAGTAGTATTTAAGACGTTGGCCTCCTCTTTGAGGGATCTGAAACTCATAATACTTTTTTGAGTGAGTTAAGTGAAGTTAAGCACTTAAATATTACATGCTTTAATGGTAAACCATCAGGAGGTACAAGCAGGGTTCCTCGCGATGGTTTTCGAAGAAAAGTTCTCAAAGTTGTGTGAAGTCTGCAAATTCTGAATTGGCCAGCGTTGTTGACAATGAATTAAACTCTTCTCGTTATCTCCTTACTTCACTATTTATTACTTAAGTAAAGGATGCAGCGCCAGTCTTTAAAAAAAAATATGAAGAGACCCGTGCTTTGTAGTGATGATGATTATAATGATGTACCTATGATGGTTATTAGACAATGATGATGATTATAATAATAATGATTTTTTAGCAGACTTATGAAATCATAATTTAGTTTAATATCAAATCATATTGATCTTAATGATGTTGTGCTTATGCTATTTACGTAGAAATGGATTTTCAGTCACTGATTTTCGGTCTTAATAAAATTAAAATGAAAAAGAAAGCAAAAAGTTTCCTAATGAAGAATCAAAAGTAAATCCGTGCTTTCCCGTTAATCTTCGAGGGTAAAAGTTCTTAAGCCGACGTGAAGAGTAACTAAAACGACTTAACTACGGACCAACTTCATTACACCACACAATAACGGCAACTAAGGCTTAACTACTCCATAGTTCGTACTTAAACCTCTTGGTAGATATATATGAAACTCATTGGACTGCATTTCGAACAATCAATTTTAGAAGACTTTGCATAGCTGGCTATTACTAGCAACTATTTATAATATTTAAATATCGAAGAATTTTTTTCAGCGCAGTCGCAACTACCCGCTGTGTGTTCTGGCCAATGTCTTGTGTTCAAAGATAGAACGTGTTCTAATTGTATTTGGTTTTGTATGTAGGGCAGGTGACTATAGGATTTTGTAAAAGCTTTTGTGGCATTGTCAGCAGCGCAGCGTCTTCTGTATAAAGGTGTTTGTATTACACATTTTTAAAGACGCGTTCTTGTATTTTTTTTACGCGTCAAGCCGGTTAGGCCTTACACTAGACGCACCCGGATTGGGTCGATCCGTTGGTAACACGTTCGTTGGTCACCAGTCGAAAGTACATATTGTTTAGTTTTAAAAAACCTTTTTAATTGCAAGATAGTTTCGAATTTGTAAAAATGTAGTCACACATTCCTTTATAAGACTTGTAGTTTTATTGTTGCCATAAACTAGACTGCGAAACTGATTTACGAACCAAGTTGGGTGTCGCTCGTATCCCCAACTTGAAGGAGCGATATAGCATTGTCTTTTAAGTACGCCGCGGTGGAATATAGCTTAACAATGTTGTCTAGACAATATGCACCCGACGAAATTCGCGAGAGATAAAAAGTTTTCAACTAAAATCTGCTTACCTGCTTCTCTGGTCTACACTTTTTACACATTAAGAGGAATTCTCCCGGCGATTTCTCCATACAAAAACATTTGTCTGTTTCCTCCGCGGATAATTACAATAGAGAAAATATTCTTGCTCCATAAAATCCATATGTGTCCGTTCCATGCCCCTATGTTTTGCTTTTTTCAATAAATTAATAATTTTAAGAACAAGGCACCTTCAAAAATTGCAAAAAATGGCCCAGTTTTCACGCCATCATCAGACATCCTGCAAATAAGTTTGACGGATATAATCAAAAAAAGAAAAACATACCGGCATAGCCTGAATCCTTCTTAAATTATTCGTAAAAAAAGAATTAAAATCGGGTCTGTTTTGGAGGAGGAAACAGAAAAATACGAGAGTAAGAATTCGACTGTTTTTCATAGGTATTATCGGTCCAAGCTGCAGTTGTCCCTATCAGGTGTTATGGAATTATATTCGAGGAGCAGCGCGACGGCAATATACCTACCTGAATACCTACTCTCAACTTTGCCCGTTCATTCGCATTGGTCTTAAGTAGGTACAATGTATTTATCCACTAGCTGATGCCTGCGATTTCGTCCGCGTGGATTGAGATTTTTTTGGTTCCCGCGGGAACTCTTTCATTTTCCGGGATAAAAAGTAGCCTATGTGCTATTCCGGACTTTAATCTATCTCTGTGCCAAATTTCATCCAGATCCGTTCAGCCGTTCTGGCGTGATTGAGTAACAAGCATCCATCCATACATCCAAATTTTCGCATTTATAATATTAGTATAGATTAGGATATCGTATAAGCTAAAACTATTCTGGGTAGATACTCTTCTTGGATCACGGCAGGCTTAGGGTGAAAACACACTACGGAGTACGGACACTAAAAATTGTTTGAATAAAAAAATACGCGCGCGCTCTTTTATATGGGTCTGCGTAGACTATCTCGACACGACAAAACGTGCTTGACGCGAGCGTTTTGGGCTGACATTTTGTCCTGTCCTGATGTAGTGTGTTTTCGCCATTAGTTGCATGGTCCAGGATAAATTAAAAAAGTGAGGCTCCCTGTAAAAGTTTCTGCAGATGATCGTTGAAGGCAAGAAAAAGGGGCACTTGGAAGGAATAGATAGTAGTGTTTCGATTTAAGGGAGTCAACCCAACTAAGCTACTTGAAGATTGTAAGGAGAATTTTTTTTTGTCTTTGGTTAATTCTCCGTTTTTGCGCTTCATTCTCACATCAAAGTAAGCTCAACTTTCAATAACTTTATTATAATATTATATAAGCTATCTATTGAAATGAAATGATTTATTTATTCCACGTAGGACAACTTGTATCACTTATGAATTTTCATGATTCTACCACCGGTTCGGAAAGGAGTTCCACTGAAAAAAACCAGCAAGAAACTCAGCAGATGCTCTTTTTTTTAAATGAAAAAAGAATGTTACAATATGTAGCTATTTCTCCCCGTTATTCTTTTAATTTTAGTAAGTTAGTCACGACTGCCTCCACTTACCAACTCTACCGCTTACTCTTCCATAAAAGGCCGTCAAAGCTTAGTCCCAGGGGTCCTGAAGACATGAGTAAAAGTTCGCTATTTACCTCCTGACATAGAACTCTGTGCTCATAACAGAAACTATGCTGAAATAAAACCACGTCAACAAACTAGGTCAGAGTAGTTTATCAATGAAGTTGTTCGTGCATGCGGCATTCGTAGCTCCGAACCGCTCAGGATTACCAAGTTACCACTTATTACAGGTGAGCACTCTCAGGAAACGGGTATAATTCCGTTTAGGAATTGCTATTTCCCTGTTTAACTATAATAGGGATGTTGACAACTTAATCAAATCAGCAACTCTTTATCAAACTGAAAAACCGGCCAAGTGCGAGTCGGACTCGCGCACCGAGGGTTCCGTACAAACCTGTAGTAAGTTTTACGATTTATGACGTATTAAAAATAAAAATTACGTTTGTTGTATGGGAGCCCCCCTTTAATATTTACTTTATTGATATTTAATTATTTATTTTGAAAGGTAATATAAGTACAAGTTAATATTCTGTGAAAATTTGAACCGTCTACCTGTTACCGTTTTTAATAATGAGCAAAAAAATACGAAAAAAACACGTTTATTGTATGGGGACCCCCCTTAATATATATATATTTTTAATTTTTAGTATTTGTTGTTATAGCGGCAACGGAAATACATCATTTGTGAAAATTTCAGCTTTCTAGCTATCACGGCTTATGAGATACAGCCTGGAGACAGACAGACAGCGGAGTCTTAGTAATAGGGTCCCGTTTTTACCCTTTGGGTACGGAACCCTAAAAACGCACTTCTAGTATGGAAGTTGTATGAAATTCAGTTGTGACGTAATCCAACGCTTTTTAATCTATATTTTAAAATGGTTATCAAACTTAAAACTAACAGCTAGGATGTGAATTTTAGGTCTTCTGGAAGTCCCTCTATTTAATAATCAGTTAGAAATAATTTATTTTTGATATAGGCATCATTCCTATTTCTGACCACTGATTCGTTAGTCTAGGCCCCTAGGGACTACTTATTACTGTTAGACTACAGATCATGAGGTCCAGGCTTATACGAGGTTAAATTTGAAATACTAATACCTTCTTAAGGGCTCTTCTTTAATTATTCTAAATTCTTTCAGAGAAAAAAAAGGAAAAAAATGGAAAAAATGTAAAAAATAATAATAATGTAAGTGATGTAAAAAGGTTTTCGTAATTTCACGTTAGTAATGCAATTTTTTATTACTTACCTAGACACTGAACCCTAGACACTTTTGTTCCGGTTTTGTAGTAGGCAGTGTTCGATCGATGACTCAACCGACGACCGCGCGTCTCGAGTAATGCCGTAAGAGCAGACAATTTAATTATCGTTTATTTTTGTGAGAAACAGGATTTCTTATAAATGATAACAATAAAATAAGTCGTTGAATAAAAGTGGTCCAGATTTATGTGCTAAAATTACTTACGTTCTTATTTGTATTTATAAATAAATTAACCTTGTAGATCATAACAGATTTTCAATGTCATCGACGGCATAGTTCAGTTGAAGACATGAGAAGCGAAATACGCATAAATTAAGTTGTCAAATTATAAAGCGAATCATAATGACAAATCATAGCAGATGCAAATTAAAATTTCTATACCATTCTATAATATACATCTCTATTTTCCAAGTAATCGAACCACAGAAGTCATGCTGAAGTAGAGTAAATCAACGACGGTTAACTACGAGTACGTCCAATTAAAGATACGTTATTATAAAGCCATTAACACTAACCCCAGCTCTGAGTTCACTAAAGTCAATGTTGTTAATCGCCGCAAACGATTTTACTGCTTCATAGAAACCCTCCATTTCTTTGATAGGCACTATTATGCTCTCGCCTGTATGGGCTTTTAAAGTAATGGTGGCAGTATTGTGCTAACTAGGTTAGCAGCTTTTACTCGCTCTTTGTTGAGTGTTTAGTATACTTTGACGCTACATTATTACTGTGTGTATACTTACTACAACGGTTGAAGTATTTTGGTTCATTATAACTCCATCCAACGTTCTTTGCACGTTTAGGTTTACTATAGTAATTTTATTATATGTGAGATAGTGTGGGGCGGTACATATCGTAATCGAGCGTTTGGTGAGCTTCAAAGTAAAGTTGACCCAAAAGTTCTCGATTTAAAGTCACAAATTCAGTTCAACCAATTTTAATTTCGAATCGTATCGTTTGGATTACCGCGCCGCCTGTGATTGCATACATGAAATTGAGCATTTAAGGTTCATTTTACTTTGATGCTAATGCGATCGAACGCTAACGATAACGATCAACTGAACTTGCAACGTGATAACTTAGACAAAGTTGGTTGTAACCCCGCTGAGTTTGTTGTGGGCTCTTCTCAGACCAAGGCGCGTTTGGAACCCTCGTAGCTTTAGTCTTCAGATACCGTAGTTAATTATCACCATCAAGTCTTATTCTTTGTAAACATGACGTTCAGAAGGTGTACTTTGTAGGTACCTATTTTGAATAAAGATGTTTTGAGTTTGAGTTGAGTTTGAGTAAGCGCACTGTTCAGGTAGCCTTAATCCGGTACACACTTGTACTTTCTTTGGGGGAAAGGAAGTTGAAGGAAAACATCGTGAGGAAACCTGGATGCCTAAGAGTTCTTTATAATGATCTCGAAGGTGCGAGAAGTCTGTCAATCAACACTTAGTCAGCGTGGTGGATTATGGCCAAGCCCTTCTCATTCTGGGAACACACTCGTGCTTCGTAGTAGGCCGGTGATGGGTTGATAATATGTTGATGATGAGATAATATAGTCATCTGTGCGATGTTAGGTAGAGAATGCAGTGTTCACACGTTCCTGAAAAGCGACTTAAAAACAGCGTTTATAAAACTGCGGTTCGTTGTCCTTTAAAGTTTGTCTATATTGCATTCACGAAATTTTTTTTAGTACTTAAGATGGTTTCAGGATACCCTTTGAATAAAAATCATACTCAATAATTAATTATATTTTAACGTTTAAACTATCGTGAGTGATATATTCATTATAACTATACATAATATCCGGATAAACTCACGTGTTCTGTCGGAAAAAACTCACTCACTCAGAAACTCACGTGTTCTGTGGTGTTTGAATAAGGGCCCGAACGGGTTCGAAACTAGTCGGGCATATTTCCGACAGAACACGTGAGTTTATCCGAATATTATGTATAGTTATAATTAATTATATTATGCGAATGTGAGTTTGTTTGTTTGTTACGCTTTCACGCCCCTCTATCCTTTCAAGCGATTTTGGTGGCGATACAAACTTAGGATGTGTCCCGGGGAAGGACATACCGATGCTACTTTCTATCCTGGAGAATTAAGGAGTTTGCCCGGGAATTAAAAAAGACTTAAACTACGCGGTTGAAGTCGCGAGTATCAACATAGTCTATACTAATATTATAAATGCGAAAGTTTGGATGGATGGATGTATGGATGAATGGATGGATGTTTGTTACTCAATCAAGCCCCAACGCCTGAACGGATCTGGATGAAATTTGGCACAGAGATAGCCTGGAATAACACATCGGCTACTTTTTATCCCGGAAAATACTTTTATACTTTTTATCCCAAAAAAACCTCTTTTCACGCGGACGAAGTCGGGGGCATCAGCTAGTATAAAATTATGGGTGATTTATTTTTATACTACTGCTCCACTCGGAACAATAAACGAATCGGTTTAAAACATTGGTAGTTATAAAACCATACAAACCGCGCTCGCTGATTTACGGCCAAATAAAACCAAATAAAATAACAAAAGCCCAACAGCGAGATAAAAATATTAATGCGCAAAATTTAATACACTAGATAAAGTTAATTTGATTCATTGCGGTTTTAAATTATTGCTCTTAAGGTTCTTTTATGTTGATTATGAAAAGGAAACTTGTATTGAAATGTTTTAAAGTTTATTTAGACACAAGTAACTTCAACTACTAAGTTCTTTAAATTAAGAGAAGTCATTGAACTATAATATGATGCCCGCGACTTCATTCGCGTGTATTAAGGATTTTTTATTCCTGCAGGAAGTCTTTGATTTTCCGAGATAAATATGTCCAACCCCAGGATGCAATCCATCTCTGTACCACATTTAATCTGGAAAGTGAAGGAGTTCCCGAGGGAATTAAAAGAACTTATTCCACATGGACGCGAGCATCAGCTAGTTCTTTTTAAAGCTTTAACATAATTGAATCATCGTTGAAATTCCAAAAAGCGTTCCAAGTGTGATTACATTAATTTGGCAGGAAACAACGACTTTTGTCTCTACTTTTTAATCTGTCACAGAGCAAACAAATTTTCCAATAGAAGTTTGCACGAGTTATACAAGCTGTATCCTCCGAGTATACACGAGAGCGTGGCAAACATATTCTGTGGCAATGTTCCAGATTGTAGATATGTGATAGTAGATACTGAACATCTGCCGCGTAACGTGATAACATTGGGATATTGCGCTAATATTACGAACTAAGGTCGCACTTGTACTAGCTCAATGGACTCCAGCATCAATATTTGCAGAACTATATTGCTGTTTATTTTGAAAAAAAAAATTCACAGATTTCACAGTCTCCGCAAGAATCAGAGCATTGAAATGAATACAAAAATTTACGAAAAAAAAATCTGATATAAAAATCTCTTCTTCCTTCCTTTTTAATTCCAAAAAAAGTTACCAGCCGATTTTCAAAATTCAAACGCTCACACGTGTCTCGATAAAGTCCTCAACTCTTGGTTCTATTTCCATCTCGATCCTCTTAAAATCCTCGGAGCTATGGCCAAAAATACGTCTCAGGCGATTTGCATCTGATAACCATTTTCAATGGTAGAAGTTATAACACATCACACATACACACATATACGTTCAACATATTCTAGTTTTCTGTAAGGAGCGGTACGAGAATACGTAGCGGGCTTTTTTGACTGAAAACTTTAAAAGATACCGTTACTGTGCCACTGTGTGAGGAAGCGTTTGTTTCATAAATGAAAAGTATCTGAATAGTAGACCTATTTCCAGTGAGTTCAGTAAGATTATTATATTTTAGCCCAATTTTTAATATAAAAAATTTCTTTATTGGTTTGGAGAATATTTCAACTATTAAAGACACATTGGGAATCCGTTTACACTAAGATTGAAACCAAGAAGTTTTTAATATAAATATCTTAAAAACTAAATCAAATGATAGATCCATGAAAAAATAATGACTAATAAGTACCAAATAGATGATATAGAGGGTGGAAAAACGAACGAGATAAGAAGGAAAGGAAGTCCAAGAAACATTCATTTATTAATCTGAATTGAATATCTGAATTCAAACACTTAGAAAAAATCGCTTTACTTCCAGTATGCCAAAAGCTGATGCCAAAATGTGAAGGTCAGAGACATCAGACAAGAAATATTTTCGTTGATGTAATCTCAAAGCGTAATTTTATTACACTATAATAACAATTAAATTAGAAGTAGTAAAATTTCAGTGAAAATTTAATTAGATCTGCGAAAGTGCGAATATTTCAACTATAATGTAACCACGTAGCACCGTAACATCATAGAGGGGAATTTTCAGGCACTTTGTATTCAGCGTGATGGAGGCGTAGGACGAGACAGGTGCGCAGTGATGTACGACTATTACATGTTCTTTGTTCTCGGGTCGTTTTGAAATTCTCTATTCAGTTTTTTATTGTGAAAGCAAGGCAAACCTAGGTGTTGGTACCTGTTACGTAACATCCACTCCATCTACCAATAGACGTCCATTGCTGGATAAAGGCCTCTTGTAAGGACTTCCATATGCCGTGGTCTTGCGCCGCCTGGATCCAGCGGCTCCCCACGACTAGAGAGACTAGAATAGATATACTTAAAAGTCTATAAAAATAAAATTAAATATACATGATATTTATTGCCAACAAGGTTTACAGTCATTTTTAAACTTTGGTCTCCACACTAGGGAACCTGTATCGCGGAGACCATAATATTATGATTACCTAAGTTTAGACTTAACCGAGGACTAGGTGAGACCAGTTTGCATTATGAGTGCCAACAAGTATAATATAAGAAATAATAATGATAAAAAGGTAAAATAACGTAAGTATATTTAATTATGATAGTTTCTAGCGATTACTAATTAATGAATTTTTCTACATAGACCGCAATATAGGGCAGTACAGTAGTTTTATGAAGCTTTTGGATTCCGATAATCATATTGTCTCGAGATGTCGTCGCCTTTACAACCTCATATTATGTTAAAATCTCGTAATTAATATGAGTGATATGAGATTTTTAACCATCATCAATTGTACAGTTATTTCTAAACTGTATGAAACCTAACCTGGGATAAAGTCAACCCTCATCATTTGTATGACGTTATATACGACGTGCGATATGGCAAAGAGAAGTTTCTGAAGATATATCTATGCAACACAAACTAATAGAGATCTTATATCAGTAACTGTAAGGTCTTAAATAATTTAACAGGAGTACACAGTATACACTCTGCAAGTTACCCAGGCTAAATGTTTCAAGTAGTTTGTCATGTTTGGTGGTGAAGGTTCTAAATAGACTACAATTATACCCTGAGCATTGTAAGTCAATGCTCAGGGCTGGCGTATGTATGTATACTGTGGTAAGGACTGAATAGCTTTATCCAAACGTAGGTACTTGAATACAAACAATTTATTTACGGATTAGTGCTTTGATGTATACCAAGTCATTAAACAGGTAGTACTTAGGTTAGCCTATCCAAATAAAAATATGTAGTTTTATTTATATTCCTTTATTTCTTATTAAAACTTGATTATTAAGAAAAGTGTATTTTTTTGAATTTACAAGTGGTTATTCTAATTATAGCTATCCTTAATAACCGACTCCCAAAAAAGGAAGACCTCTCGATTCGGAGCGTTTTTTCCATTTTTGCGTTTTCTAATTTGGAAACTGAATTAAAAACTGTTTAATAAAATAATTTACATCGGACATGAATGCTGGTATTTCAATAATTAACTATAGTACACACAAACACACACACACACACACACACACACACACAAACACACACACACACACACAAACACACACATTTTACAGTCAACCAATACATTAACTTAAATTCGATGTGCGCTTAAAAACATGTCGTTTAATTTTGCCAATTTAATTATTGTTTGACAGCAATTATTTCAATTATTTCGTCGGAATTAGTGTCTTTGCAGGATTTAATTAACGTTGCAGCATATTCAAAACTTTACAGTTGTGAATATAATATTTTATCAAATGAGACATGAAATATTAATAATGATAAAAATAAATAATTGGTGTAATTTGTTGTAGGCAAGGACCCAAGTTTCGGCTCGCAGATCCTTTCATATTCCTTTCCTAGGTTAAGTTTGCTTCATAACTTTTATCTTTACAAGATTTTCATCTAATAAAAGATAAACAAATGGAAGAAAACTTCGTGACTGAAATGCACTCGGCGTATGAAGATAAAATAAAGTTAAGTTTTTCTGTTGTTCTTTCATAGTTTAATTGATAGGTACTCCGCGTATGAAAGTTCTGTGCGGTGGTAGTGCAGAGCGCGTCGCATAAGAGTTTCTTCTAGAAGTGACTCGGTTACCTACCTTTTGAGTCAGCTAAGGAAAAATGTACAGATGTCTCAGAATTGATTGCCTGCGTTACATCATACTAATATTATAAATGCGAAAGTGTTTGATTAATGGTTTGTTGGTTTGTCCTTCAATCACGCCGCAACGGAGCAACGGATCGACGTGATTTTTGACAAGTGTATAGTTGAGGGCCTGGAGAGTGATATAGGTTACTTTTTATCCCGGAAAATTAAGGAGTTCCCGCGGGAATCAAAAAAGTTAAACCACGCGGACGAAGTCGCGGGCATCAGCTAGTATTTTATAATGGTTGGCATTAAAATACTTTGATATTTACTTGAGTTTGAGCAAAGTTAAGCCTTGCACACATACTCAAATAGTGATACACAGTTGTAGATGAAAAGCAGAGTACTAATTTAAAATGTTGTGACGCTGTGGAAATTGCTAGTTATCAACTAAAATATGATGAAGTTCCAGTAAAACACCTGTGCACTAAGTCAACTCAATGCAAGTTTTCACGACGCACAACAAAGTGATACAGTACACTATAGCTGTCTGTCTACACATTTTAACTACGCCGCCCGCCCGCCGAAAATGCATTGTAGAGAATTCCAAAGAACAAAGAGAGAAGAATAATAGTTTCAAGCGGTCTCAAAGGATTTTCGGAATGAGTGTAAATACACTACATTGTCTGTTCGTCTACACTTGCACAACATTTAATTTCTTTTGTAGTTGCTAGGTATTATGAAATGTGAAGCACGTATAGCTTCGTTTTAATAACTGCTTCTGTTGATACGACTTTGCCGGTTGGATGGTAATAATTGTGCTTAACAAAGTTATTAAATTTTGCAGAAAACCGTATTACGTAGTTTTATATGTAAATCCATATTATTTAATACTAATCGATCTTTCTCCGTGATCAAAGATAAATTGTGCGCAATGGCTACCGCATTTAAAGCACGATTATTATGAGAGGACGGCAGGGGTACGGACGTCGGACGCTGCATGGTCTGTCACGAATTTTTTGTCTTTACAATTCCTATATATTATTATGTCCGCTTCGAGCACAGGTCTAGGCCTGGTCTGTAATAAATAAATCCACTCCCTTATTACACTCCAAATTATTAATTGGAAAGTGGCTACTTTCACAAGCCCAAGAGCACTTATATTCCTATACCAAAATATTTCTATGGAACTTTAAAAATAACTCTAAAATACCTCTAAAATACTTATAAAATAATATGTGAAGTTGGTAGGTATGGCAGTGTGATGGTACCGGCGTGATCGTCTCGTCTAATTAAATATGGTGACTATTATGTGAGAAAATCTATAACCTAAATAAAATGGAAAGATAACACTGTGCAAGCTAGTGGCAATTTCGGTATTCGGTTGTTGTATTTATTGTTCGTTAATTACCAGCAACTGGTACTTTGGCACATTACGCTGGGTGAACACGTAAGGCAAACCAAACAATCTACCTGAGCCATGGTAATCTAATCAGTACCTTAACGCGAAGTTTACCCTTTTAAGATATTGAAATCACAACAAAGTAACATTAATGTCGAGTTTAGCAAGTCAGGGCCGGATTGAGTGGTTGCTGATTTACATGTATTTCCTTTATAAAAGCATCTTAACCGACCAATGCTCCCGGACACGGGGGATACTTCCCTACGCCTTAACAGGCCATTAATCACTGTTATTCGGGGCTGCAGACCGAACTCTTTATTTCGCTACGAAGCGTATCTATTCTTAAATCCGATTAATCGGCTGGTACTCTCATTTAATGGGTATTATAACCCGCCCCTGGTCCATGGACTTTGAGTTATTTATCATATCAAATAGTTTGGTTTATGGATTGGCCAATCCATGTTCGAGCCGGTCTGCTGAGAGGAGGTTGTGTTTGGGTGTCGGAGCATTGCCGCCGGCTTGTCACCATGCAGCCATGTGAGGTACGTTTTGGACTATAGCGTCCCTCAAACAAATCAAGTCAAATTAGACTGATTTTAATTCCCAATCAACCAAATATTGCCACGTGCTTACAGTACGTCCCTGGATTATTACGGTGAAATAGTAGTATAACCTACCCTTTGTTCGAGTGAGCTCCGCTTGCCCCGCTATCTCTCTCGCTCTCGTAGCTGCTACCGTCGTCTCGCTCCAATGCTTTATAATTACTCTAGGAAAAAGCCTATTGGCCGAATGCTCGCTAGTACTTAGATATACAGATCAGACCAACTTAGCTCTTATCCCCAACTCAGTTAAGTTGAAAGTTCCATAGACTGCACTAGGTTTGTATTATCCTTAGACAAGTTTCTATTAATCCGGTACTAGCTCTATTGTATAAAAGTAGAGAATGAATGTTGCTAATAGCAAGATCTATTGCTAGGGATTAATTAAGATGATTGTTCATGTAGATATAGTTTCTGAGATACCTGTAAATTCTACCTAAATTCAATACTTCTAGGATAGAAATCGTGACTGTAACTAAATATGTGGATGAAATTTATTACTGGAATATTCAAGTGATCTCTAACACAAACATTTAATGTTCATTATTATAAGACAGAAAGACAATTAGTTTCTCAGACCATTAGTAAACTTCCAATAATAAATCCGTAAGGTTACTTAACTGTAATAATAAAAGAGAGATTGTGAATATAATTTACTTTTATTTTCTGAGTTTTATTTGCATCGCTCCACAATGAGCGTTATTAAGAAAAGACTCTGGTTTTGATTTATTTACACCGAATTCGATTGTTGAGGCAATCGTATCAATTCGGTGGGAAAATCTCGTTCCTAGGCTTTCTAATTGTAAGAGAAAAGAGACTTCCAAGATAAAAACTCTTACAAGCCCTTAAGACTATATACACCTTATTTTATAGAAAAATACACACAAGCACACAATTATAATTCATGATTTGTAATAAAGAAGAGATTTAAGACACAGGTTTTATAACTCTAGACAAAGAATATACTTTTAGGTATGTTATCAAGGTTCACAGCATAGATAATCATGTCGTTTTAGTTTAATAAATCATACCCAGCTCAATGTTTGTTGAGGGCGTATCTCCAATACAACAGTACTCAATTAATGAACGTAACACGCCTCTTACCCAATCTCTTTTGTACAACATTATAAGCAGAAAGATAATGGTCACTATTTGCATTATCAATGTAACAATATCAATTGTGGACCAGCTTCTATCCCCATTTTTCATCATCAACTCATACATAAAATCTAGGTTAGCGTCGGGACCCATTTTTCACAGACGTCCGACAATTGGATGTCTTTAGCAATTAACCTCGACCTGCTAAAATCTCTATGAACCTTGCTTACAGTACCTTATAATTCGAATGGTGTACTTTACCAATATTTCAGCAACCAGCTCCTTTCACTAAATCACTTATAATAGCCTATTCCCCGAAAGAACTTAGCTATAAATTTGCTCCGAATCTATGCAACGTTATACCGAATTAATACAAATACAATAACACTTATTTACTTTGCAACAACCTTTTAAGACCCAATTTTACTCTAGACTCTATACTCGATAAGATATAATATTCGCGGAGTTAAGAACTTGTTCTATGACTTGTGCTCTGGATTGGACTGTCCAGACTTCCGCTCTAGCTTGACTGCCCAGACTCGCCTCCTTCACACCTATTTGCCCGCCAACTTTTCCCCCAGCGAGTGCAACTGCAAAAAAAACTACACACAGAATTCCGTTCTACTATTGGACACATAATTTTCATGCATTTGTATTAACCAATGATTGCGAAGTCGCCCGGACCCCGCCTCTTTCTCTGGAATTTTTGTCTAAAATTTTCTACAACATTGACCCCTTTTTTATAGTTAGGAATCTGTCAACATCTGGTTTCGATATACGTCGACGCCGCATTCACTTATACACTGTAGCTAGCTAGAATTTATTGCCTTCTTTAGTTTTAAAATGTCTAGCCAAATTGAGTTTTTGGTGTTTTATGACCGTGTGTAAAAACATTCCTATTTAAGCGCATAAGCCCTGTTGAATTTTTGAGTAATAAATAACACAGTATCGCATTTCAATGACCCTTAGTTTTCGCTAAATCTTTCCATAATAATTTACGACCTCTTTTCACTTTAAATTCCTATTTAAGTATGGTGCCTGTCTCGCGTTGAGATTTCTCTTTTAAACAATAAAAAATTTTGTATAGGTATGTGTTAGGTATCATATTGGCCACCTCATTCTCCCCCAAATAGATTTTTAATACACCTAGTCTAAACCATTGCCTATGCATCCCTACTAGTCGTTTGAAAATCTATTTCTCTCCTATAGAATACCGCTAATCCTTGCGATAACCTATTAACTCAAATCCCTCTTTGTTCGTTTAAACTGGTCTCCACTCTCCATGAACATACCGGTAAGTTTGCTCGCTTCCTTTTGTTAACTCTAATCCCTAGTTAAATTTATTCTTTTAAATATCCCCATAATAACGAAACAGGTGGATAGCATTGTAATTTCCCTTAATCTCATTCGTACGAACGTCAATTAAAGTGTATACATTATTGTAAGGAACGGCCCCAATTCTGTAGGGTCCCTCATAAAGTCGCATGAACTTCTTCGTTATTTTTTTGTCAGCGTCCGATTTTGAAAAAGTTTTGAGCTTAACTAAGTCCCCTATCTCAAACTGTACTAACTTGTGATTTTTGTTATAGTGGAGCTCCCTATTTTCTGCCACCTTTATTAAGTTCCGTCTTGCCTGTTCTCTAATCTGTTCTAACGACTCTCGTTGTAAATCGGTCTTGTCTGCTTCACCTTTATCAAAATCGGTCGATAGCAGAACTCGTTTTCCACATACTATTTCGTTAGGTGCATAACCAGTTGTAGTATGTATAACCTGATTATAGCAGTCTTCTATGTCCGGTAATAAATCTACCCAAGATCGGTGTGACTTATCACAGTACGTTCTAAATAGCCTGCCTAACTCTTTATTTACTCTCTCCGTTGAATTTGGTCGTGGGTTCCTAACAGATGTGTGCGTTAACACAATACCTAACTGATGAATACCTGCCTCGAAAACCTTTGAAGTAAAATTCGTGCCTCTGTCTGAACATAACGTCCTAATCTCTACCTGTTTGTGAAACTTTCTCACACATGTTAACGTAGCTTTTCCGCTCGCTTGTCGTAATGGATATAGTCTAATTAGTTTACTATAAGAGTCCTGTATCACGAATACATATTTGTACCCGAACCGTCCTGCTGGTAAAGGTCCATATATGTCACAGAAAACTCGCTCTCCTATCTCTTTTGCTATTACTGTTTTGATGGGTCCCGTATGTGTTTCTAATGCGTGCTTTGCCTTCTGACATATATCGCAAGCTCTTACAATTCGTCCTATAACACGAGACATATTTGAGAAATAATAACGACGCTTCATCGTAGCAAGTACCTTATAACGTCCGAAATGTCCTAACTCTTCATGTATGCTAATAATCAAATCTCTTTGTAATACCTCGGGGACATACAATCTCAACGTATCCCCATTTTTATCCATCCTATATAAAATCCCTTCTTTGAGCACATAATACCTCGATTCAGGTGTACCTGTTGTTTTCATACGCCTAATTATTTCGCTAACACTCTTATCACGCTCTTGATAACTACTTATCCTTCCCCATCTCTCCTGTACTACTCGTCCTAATGTCGTTTTGAATAGATTCATTTCTGGCCCCGCTGTCTTATTTGTTAATACGTCGGTGGTCCCTTTTATGTGCCGTGATAATACATCCGCAACTGTATTCAATTTACCCTTCACGTGTTCTACTGTATAGTCGAATTGACCCATGTAATGGACCCAACGTATCATACGTGCGCTCAATAATTTACATGATTGCAAAAACGTCAAGCTTTTATGGTCTGTTCTAATCACTAACCGCGCCCCTCTCAAATACGTTTCAAACTTTGATAAACTAAAGATGATTGCCCACAGCTCCTGTTCGGTAACTGTCCATTTACGTTCCGCCTCTGACAATGACTTACTACAAAATCCTATTATACATTCTTCCCCTACTTCGTTTAACTGATAAACATATCCCGAAACTCCAAGATTACTACTGTCTGTTTGCAGATAATAAATCTCCTTCGGATTTGGATGTACGAGAAGTATTGTATCCACAAATAACTTCTTTACTCTCTCGAAACAATCGTTTATTTCCCTTGTCCACGCCCACTTGCTATTTTGTTTTAACAGATCGCAGAGCGGCCTAACCTCTTCGCTATATTTCGAAATAAATCTTCTGAAATAATTTATTAACCCCAAGAATCCACGTAATTGTTTTACTGTTCGAGGTATGGGAAAATCAAGTATAGCCTTTACTCGTTCAGGATCCATACGTACCCCGTTCGTATTCACTATATGCCCTAACAGTTTCACTTCTACGCATAAAAACCGACACTTTCCTAGCCTACCTGTCAATCCCGCGTTCTCTAACCTGTCAAGTACCTGGTCTAATTGTGCCAAATGTAGTGCTATGTCTCCTGTAGTGAATATGACAATGTCATCTAAATAATTTACGCAAAACTCACGCACATCCCTTAGTATAATATCCATTGCCCTCGAAAACCCTGCCACAGATGTTTTTGATCCCTGAGGTAACACACAATAGGTATAAGTCCTTCCCATAAATGAGAACCCTGTATATTTCCTAGAGTCCTGATGTAAAGGTATTTGAAAATAAGCATTATTCAAATCAATCAGGCTAATATAATTTACTCCATGAAAAGATTGTAAAATCTCAGATGTGAGTGGTGGTGTACCCGCATCGCCTATCATTTTCTTATTAAGTTCGCGCGCGTCTAATAAGAGCCTTATTGATCCATCTCGCTTCTTAGTAAACGTAAGTGGACTACAATACGGAGTTGCCTCCTGTTTAATCACGCCTAATCTCTCTAGCTCCTCCAATTCCTTTTTAACCTGTTCCCTATACGCTAACGGTACTGGATAACTATGTTTCACAAAAGGAGTTTCATCTACCAACTCAATAATGTGCTCGTACCTACTTGTTAGTCCTAATTTGTCGATAAATACCTTACGATGTTTGTACAACACAGGTTGTAACAGTTGCTTTTGTTCACTACTTAAGCACGAGTCATCTAAGTGAAAGTCTGTTTGAACTTCACCGTCCGTTTCCTTTCTCGTCACGCCTAACTCCACTGGCCTACTATTTTGATTTAACAATAAATTAATTTTGGCGGCGTTTGTCACTCCCCCAAGCCTTTCTATCTTGCATTCCGAATTTAGTTTTACGCAAGACCTAACTCCTAGGTGCTCGATCGTCAAAGTCCGTTCGCTATCGCAGTTAACCACTCCTTTTACTCGTTCTAGCCAATCATACCCTAGTATCAATGATCTAGGTAAACGTCGCATAATCAATACAGGTGCCTCAACTAATGTACTACCTAACTGAAATTCTATCAGTACTAACCTATTAGTGTTCTCACTTCGTGAACCGAATGCTCCTTGTATCTGAATCGTTGGGATCGCGATCTCAGGTAAAATTATGTTTTCCTCTAAGATCGAGTCGTACAACTCCCTAGTCATTCCGCTAATCTGACTTCCCGTATCGATAAGCGCATTCATGCTTCTGCCGTACAACTTTACACATACTTCTGGTAATTTAGGTAAGGAATAATCAATTCCTACATCGATCGTCTCATCGAGTTCGTGAAACATTGTACACACGTCTAAACCTCGCCTCAAACATTTCTTACAAGCCTCGTCTATCTCGTCGCATTCCAGTATGTTACCAAACTGGTTTTCCAATAAGATTCCTATGCTACCAATTTCTAACTGACAACTATAACCCTCGTCGCACGCTCTGCCCTTCAACGTTCGAGTAATACCATTTCCGCCGACCCCTAGAGCTTGTCCCGGCTTCCACCCATTGTTTGTTAGGATTTTATAAGCCAGATCTATTCTTTTATGCTCCGATATACCTTTATCCCCCGTTTTACTCAACACTAAGCTATCAGATCTTACTCGTGTGGGGAAATTTAGTTTTTTGAATTTGAATTTCCCTCCCCCACATGTTCAGATGAACTAGAGCTTTCGCCCTCCTTCACAAAAGTAATTGCCGGTCGGACTCGTTCATTTCCAGACAAGGTAGGTCTATTAAAATTCGTTCTATAGCCTAAACGACCTCGGCGATAGACTCGTCCCCTTGTCGAATTACCTCTACTAGCCCAATTATTAGCTGAAATTGTCGCAACAATGGGACGCGCCATCCGCGACTCATTGTACCTACGTCCCCTAAATCCGCTACCTACCATGCCTCTCGCGGCTCCCTTTTGTTTGTCGACAATGTTTTGTTCTAAGCTCCTAAGGAATTTTGCCCCATTCATGATGTTAACTTCCTCAGTTCGGGTAAACCATAATCGTTGAATATCTATTGCATAATGTCGCATTATAGAATTTACTAAATCCCGTTCGCTAAATGCAATAGTCAAAGACTGCATTGACTCAGCTTGTTCCGCAAAGTGCTCAGACATAGTCATCCCTGAGTCGCTTGCATAAACCGCATTTATTAACCTATATCTTACTGATTCTTGAATCTGTTCGGTCCAATAATTTCGTCTAAAGTCTGTCTCGAAATCGGCGAACGTAACCCAATCCTTTGAGTACAACTCCATAACCTTTCGCGCGTGCCCCGATATACAACCTAGCGCTATATCAATCTCGCGGTCCATTCCATTTACAGCCCTTATATACTTCTTTAACCGTTTTAAAAATGCAATAGGGTTGGTGAATGGTTTTCCATCGAAATTCGGTTTGCTAACCGACGGTTGCACCACATACAAGTTCCGAGTCTCGGAGAGTGCCGCACTAGAACTCGTAGACTCTACGCTAGTTCCCTGTCTTTCACTTTCTTCGCCTTCACTACGTACTACGCTAACTGCATCGTGTGACGTAACACTTGCCCTTTCGTTCAATGTAGTATTGGGACTCGAACCCAAATTTTGCAATTTCTTCTCGAAATCATTGATCTTTTGTAAAATCAACTCTAAAGTTGCTTTCTCTACGGTCTCTGTTTGCTTGCTCGTGCCTACAACGCTCGCCTCCGATCGGTCCTCAACTACCTGCTTCGCACTACGACCCTTCCTACCTGCTGGCATCGTTACCAGTTCGACTTAAAACTCGCCTATTCACTATTTTCCGTTCTAATTCCGCTAATTTCTAAATTACTCGCTCTGCTTGTGCGCCCCTTTTAAACCCCGACAGACAGATTATTATTGTAATAACGTATAGTCAACGTAATATCGACACCAGATGTTTCAGAAACCTAGGGATATACACAGATTTTATGAATGTTTTTTAAGTTCAAGGGAATAAGTCTAAAATATAAGACAGAATTAGTATCTCGATCACTGCAATCAATCTCCCGACGATCCCTGTAAGTTGTACATTTATAAAATTATACTGCTCATCACGGCTATTCCTATATAAAAAAATACAACATACTCTTATATAATAACATGCACAGTGTGTCTTAAACCTTTCTTTGTTTATTCTATGTATATATATATATATATATATATATTCTCTCCTTTTTTTTTTTTTATTATTACCCCACATACAAGTCACGATTCCTACGTTGTGTTTTTTTTTTTTTTTTTTTTTTTTTTTTTTTTTTTTTTTTTTTTTTTTTTTTGTTTTTTTTGTTAATTATTAATATAGATCTAGTCATATCGTCATTTTCGAATACATACATAGACCTCTGGTCTCTCGGCAACAAAATTCTGTGACCTACGCGGTCACAGACTCGTGACACAGGACATAATCACTGATCCTATATTTCAACCTCCGTGAACTAACTCGATCACAGTCGCGACAAAGGATCTAAAGAACTGATCTCCTGACGAATCAATCCTGATAAACATATACCCTAGTAAACATATATCCTATTTAACATACATCCTGCTCAACATGTATCTTGTTTAAACATGTATCCTGGTCACGGCACCAAAATTCTGTGATGGTACCGGCGTGATCGTCTCGTCTAATTAAATATGGTGACTATTATGTGAGAAAATCTATAACCTAAATAAAATGGAAAGATAACACTGTGCAAGCTAGTGGCAATTTCGGTATTCGGTTGTTGTATTTATTGTTCGTTAATTACCAGCAACTGGTACTTTGGCACATTACGCTGGGTGAACACGTAAGGCAAACCAAACAATCTACCTGAGCCATGGTAATCTAATCAGTACCTTAACGCGAAGTTTACCCTTTTAAGATATTGAAATCACAACAAAGTAACATTAATGTCGAGTTTAGCAAGTCAGGGCCGGATTGAGTGGTTGCTGATTTACATGTATTTCCTTTATAAAGGCATCTTAACCGACCAATGCTCCCGGACACGGGGGATACTTCCCTACGCCTTAACAGGCCATTAATCACTGTTATTCGGGGCTGCAGACCGAACTCTTTATTTCGCTACGAAGCGTATCTATTCTTAAATCCGATTAATCGGCTGGTACTCTCATTTAATGGGTATTATAACCCGCCCCTGGTCCATGGACTTTGAGTTATTTATCATATCAAATAGTTTGGTTTATGGATTGGCCAATCCATGTTCGAGCCGGTCTGCTGAGAGGAGGTTGTGTTTGGGTGTCGGAGCATTGCCGCCGGCTTGTCACCATGCAGCCATGTGAGGTACGTTTTGGACTATAGCGTCCCTCAAACAAATCAAGTCAAATTAGACTGATTTTAATTCCCAATCAACCAAATATTGCCACGTGCTTACAGTACGTCCCTGGATTATTACGGTGAAATAGTAGTATAACCTACCCTTTGTTCGAGTGAGCTCCGCTTGCCCCGCTATCTCTCTCGCTCTCGTAGCTGCTACCGTCGTCTCGCTCCAATGCTTTATAATTACTCTAGGAAAAAGCCTATTGGCCGAATGCTCGCTAGTACTTAGATATACAGATCAGACCAACTTAGCTCTTATCCCCAACTCAGTTAAGTTGAAAGTTCCATAGACTGCACTAGGTTTGTATTATCCTTAGACAAGTTTCTATTAATCCGGTACTAGCTCTATTGTATAAAAGTAGAGAATGAATGTTGCTAATAGCAAGATCTATTGCTAGGGATTAATTAAGATGATTGTTCATGTAGATATAGTTTCTGAGATACCTGTAAATTCTACCTAAATTCAATACTTCTAGGATAGAAATCGTGACTGTAACTAAATATGTGGATGAAATTTATTACTGGAATATTCAAGTGATCTCTAACACAAACATTTAATGTTCATTATTATAAGACAGAAAGACAATTAGTTTCTCAGACCATTAGTAAACTTCCAATAATAAATCCGTAAGGTTACTTAACTGTAATAATAAAAGAGAGATTGTGAATATAATTTACTTTTATTTTCTGAGTTTTATTTGCATCGCTCCACAATGAGCGTTATTAAGAAAAGACTCTGGTTTTGATTTATTTACACCGAATTCGATTGTTGAGGCAATCGTATCAATTCGGTGGGAAAATCTCGTTCCTAGGCTTTCTAATTGTAAGAGAAAAGAGACTTCCAAGATAAAAACTCTTACAAGCCCTTAAGACTATATACACCTTATTTTATAGAAAAATACACACAAGCACACAATTATAATTCATGATTTGTAATAAAGAAGAGATTTAAGACACAGGTTTTATAACTCTAGACAAAGAATATACTTTTAGGTATGTTATCAAGGTTCACAGCATAGATAATCATGTCGTTTTAGTTTAATAAATCATACCCAGCTCAATGTTTGTTGAGGGCGTATCTCCAATACAACAGTACTCAATTAATGAACGTAACACGCCTCTTACCCAATCTCTTTTGTACAACATTATAAGCAGAAAGATAATGGTCACTATTTGCATTATCAATATCAATTGTGGACCAGCTTCTATCCCCATTTTTCATCATCAACTCATACATAAAATCTAGGTTAGCGTCGGGACCCATTTTTCACAGACGTCCGACAATTGGATGTCTTTAGCAATTAACCTCGACCTGCTAAAATCTCTATGAACCTTGCTTACAGTACCTTATAATTCGAATGGTGTACTTTACCAATATTTCAGCAACCAGCTCCTTTCACTAAATCACTTATAATAGCCTATTCCCTGAAAGAACTTAGCTATAAATTTGCTCCGAATCTATGCAACGTTATACCGAATTAATACAAATACAATAACACTTATTTACTTTGCAACAACCTTTTAAGACCCAATTTTACTCTAGACTCTATACTCGATAAGATATAATATTCGCGGAGTTAAGAACTTGTTCTATGACTTGTGCTCTGGATTGGACTGTCCAGACTTCCGCTCTAGCTTGACTGCCCAGACTCGCCTCCTTCACACCTATTTGCCCGCCAACTTTTCCCCCAGCGAGTGCAACTGCAAAAAAAACTACACACAGAATTCCGTTCTACTATTGGACACATAATTTTCATGCATTTGTATTAACCAATGATTGCGAAGTCGCCCGGACCCCGCCTCTTTCTCTGGAATTTTTGTCTAAAATTTTCTACAACATTGACCCCTTTTTTATAGTTAGGAATCTGTCAACATCTGGTTTCGATATACGTCGACGCCGCATTCACTTATACACTGTAGCTAGCTAGAATTTATTGCCTTCTTTAGTTTTAAAATGTCTAGCCAAATTGAGTTTTTGGTGTTTTATGACCGTGTGTAAAAACATTCCTATTTAAGCGCATAAGCCCTGTTGAATTTTTGAGTAATAAATAACACAGTATCGCATTTCAATGACCCTTAGTTTTCGCTAAATCTTTCCATAATAATTTACGACCTCTTTTCACTTTAAATTCCTATTTAAGTATGGTGCCTGTCTCGCGTTGAGATTTCTCTTTTAAACAATAAAAAATTTTGTATAGGTATGTGTTAGGTATCATATTGGCCACCTCAGCAGACATGATCACATCATTAGCATTGTGAAGAAGATATGGAGAGAAAATGTAAAAAAAAATATAGTTTATAACCGACTTTCAAAAAAGGAGGAGGTTTCCAATTCAGCGCATATATTTTGTTTTTAGTAACAAGATGATGTCCGCGACTAGTCGCGACCAAGGCGCGGGACCAAGGGCCCCGCGTGAACTTTTATTTTCGTTCCCCAGAATGCCAGCTACCTCTGTATCAAATTTCGTAAGAATTGGTTGAATAGATAGGCAGTGAAAGCGTAGCAGACAGACACACATAGATTATTATTAAAATTTGTAATTGCCTTACCTAACTACTTCGGCTACAACTAACTAGTTAGTAATCAGATTGCGGTTGCATTCGAACCAAGTGTGAAGTTATTTTTTTTTTTATCCACTACAAGTTAGCCCTTGACTGCGATCTCACCTGATGGTAAGTGATGATGCAGTCTAAGATGGTAGCGGGCTAACCTGTTAGGGGCATGGCAGTTGTATTAAACCCATACCCCTATTCGGTTTCTACACGGCATCGTACCGGAACGCTAAATCGCTTGGCGGTACGTCTTTGCCGGTAGGGTGGTAACTAGCCACGGCCGAAGCCTCCCACCAGGCCAGACCAGGGAAAATTCAGAAATTATAAATTCCCAAATTGACCCTGCCGGGGATCGAACCCGGGACCTCCGTACGTTAAGACAACAGCGCTACACACTGCGCCACGGAGGTCGTCAAAACTAGCAATATTGACAGAGTTATTCCGATGTTTCGAACCAGCGCGTTCGAGAAACGTCAGGAGAATTTATGTGCGCAGCGCTGGATATCGACAGAGATGTAGCAAATCGTTCCGTGCAAATAGGCGGCGAGTCAACAACGTTGGGGCGGGATTCCGTGCGTGTCATATCGTGACACTGAATAACTACACAATCAGTTCAACCACGGCTTGTTTTCTAGAATTGAATATGTTTGCGTTAGCATAGTGAACGTGATGTTTATCTTTTATTTATTATAGTCTCCCTGTTTTTTTATTAAAGTGAAACTTCTTTAGAATCGTTGTGATTTGAAAATTCGATGAAACAAAGAAGCGACACTAAAAAGAGATAAACATATTCATAATAGGATTAAGCCTGCGAGAAAATGAGATAGAATACAAGTAATATTTAAGTATCTCATTCTCTACTCATTCGTTGGCTACTTTTCTGAAATTTCATTTCTGCCGTGTGTGAATTGCACTCACACACTTTTTTATTCCACTACAAGTTAGACTGTGATCTCACTTGGTGGTAGGTAAGTGATGATGTCTTCTAAGATAGTATCATTGAGATATCGGCCAGTAGATAATTATCTGTAATATGTATGCTAAACCTTAGTGTAGCATAAATGTATCAGACAATTATCTACTCATGCGGTATCGAGATAATTTGAGAAGAACTGAACTTGAGCAGAATTTCACCCGAAAAAGCAAGTTAGGATTTTCTATTAACTTAAACTAGCGCCATTACAAGTACATTCCTACCACAACTATCATGTTCCGTTTACGACTTCTTTATGACGAGGGTAGGTCAAATAAAAACAAGTGGCTCGCTAGTTCACCCATACAAAATTTATGATACTTACCTTGCTCTTTTATTGTTAGAATCTCGGGGCTAATTTTCGCAGCGCAGAAACTTGTACCAACGAAAATTGGCCGTAAAGTAGTAGAATTCTTTCCTCAGCTTGATTGGATTCTTGTTTGTTTGCAACCACAGTTATCTTTGGAGTAGTTTGTGGAAAATAAAGAGCATTCAGAAATCAAATGATAGTATGTCAGTAAATTTTGAAAATTGTAGCCCTACCAAATTACTCGCTTCTAATGCAGCAAGTGTTTTTCTTGATAATATTAACATTATTAAGTATTTAACTTTGGCATAAAATCGTGTCCATGCAACGTCCATGTCACATCAATGGGTCTGCTCCATGTTATGATTTCAGTTCGTCAATTTAAACTTTATGGCGATTGTATGCATAAAAATTGCTTTAATAGTAGTTGGTATATAAGAGCGGTAAGTAGGTTTTTACATACGAGTTGACTAAAGTCAGCCCGATGACGCCAGTAGAGGGCTGATCATCGTCACGAGTATGTAGAAACCTTAACGCCCGTGTATCACACGATATTTTTCAATACATTTGTGAGAATGAAACTCACTAGAAAATGGTTTCTCACGCCCATACTTATTTCGAGATTTTTGGCGGCTATTAATAGCGCGATTCTTTTCTCACATCTAAAAATATTTAATACCCAATTGTTGATTTAATTTTATTATTCCACATCAAATAAACCATATATAAATACTCATATTTATTAATAATTTTCAAGAAAAACTCAATGAAACTTTTAAAAATAGCACGCACAGATTCATGGCTTTAGTATCTAGGTATGGCGCGTTGTTGTAATTGCGTTTTTTTAATTGGCCTCATGGCTCTAGGTTCTAGCTCTTAACTCTCAGCCTGGACTATTCAGCCTTTACTTTATTGATTTGTAAAACTTAAAACAATTTTAATTAACTAAATTAAATACAATTTATAATTTCATGAATTAATTTCATCAATCCACATCTAAATGTTATTATTTTTTAAGTTTTCTACATACAAAGTCAATATCATTAGCAAATCTTCTTGTACGAAAACTTTTTATTTACTTATAATCAAAGTGGACTTACAAAAATTAAAATAAAACTACAAATTTACTGTACGAGGGCAGTAAATTCTGCAAAAAAAAAAGCACGAGGGCAGTAAATTTAACTTACAAGCCCTGTTTACTGCCTCTGTAAGTGCATTTTTCGAGCAAGTGTATTGAAAATGATTATTACATAGACTCGATTCTACTTGTTTCCGTCTGTATGCGATGGAGCAAATTTTTACTTCGGATCGGGTGGTAAGATGCGGTATTATTTTATGTGTCCAGCCTATTTAATTCAAAGCAAGTAACGCAAATATACGCGTGTATTTTTTAACTAGCTTATGCCCGCGACTTCGTAAATTTTTTTAATTCCCGCGGGAGCTCCCTACTATTTCTGTATAATAAGTAGCCTATGTAACTCTCCAATTATCCTCAATTATGCCCAGGTCAAAAATCACCTCGATCCATAGCTCAGGTGCGGCGTGATTGAAGGACAAACCAACAAACAAACACACTTCCGCATTTATAATATTTGTATGATAGACAGTTGGAATATATGAAAATAAGTATTCCTTGAACCAGTAGTAGTAATATCCATTGGTTTTTTAAGTTTTTTATAACCAAGGCCTCTCACATAATTCATCTAATGGCTATTCGAAAATGGAAAAGTGTGTATCCATGTCAAGACCTACCACTACCACTACAGCCCATTAACGTCCCACTGCTGGGCACAGGCCTCTACTCTCATAGGAGAGAGGGAATTAGAGCTTAGACCCACCACGCTGCTCCAATGCGGGTTGGCGGGCTTTAACGACTATTATCATGTTAGTGATAATAACCGGGACCGACGGCTTAACGTGCTCTCCGAGGCACGGGGGTGACACACCGCCAATTTCCTAACTCCGGGCTAGTACTGAGAATTTCTAATCAGAAAAACCCAACACTTAATTATGGCCCGACCCGGGACTCGAACCCGGGACCTCGTCAGCCGCAGTCGATCATGATAACCACTAGACCAACGAGGCAGTCAAGACCTAACTTTTGGATAATTGTGTAAATAATATTAAGCTAATAGTACTCAATCAAAATCAATTATAATAAATTATAAGTAGACACATGGTAACGTTAGTGTAAACCCTGACGTGTCAGGATAAAAGCTGCGTCGAACCTTTTACCCCAAAGGGACTAAGTAAACTTTGTATTATAAACCTTGTTTTCAGGTTTGCTTAATTAATTTGCTTTTTAGGCTTGCCGGCTTTGTGGCAAACTTTTTTCAGGTTTACCTATATAATTTTATTCCTACGTCCCAACTCACTACTTAGTAGAAATAAAGAAAAGTGTAGTGTATGTCATTTTTTGGTACAGTACTTAAAAAAGAACTAAAATACAAAATAGTTATTTGTGTTACATGGGGCCAAAGAAAATTTTTGTTCCCCGAGGGCGCTATTTTGAATTCAGAGCGAAGTGAAGGATTCTACAGTAGAATCCCGAGCGTAGCGAGGGGTTCTAAAGTAGAATCCTGAACGTAGCGAGGAATTCAATATACGCCGCCCGAGAACAAAAAATTTGGCCCCGAGTGACACACACTATTTTTCATCATTACGTACGAGAAAAAGCTAGGAGTATCAACCTACTATGTATGGACATTACCTATACGTTTAAGCACCAATCAGAAGATACTCCTATCAACCTTCTATGTAATTGTATAGACATTATTTAGACGTATATTTAAAGTTTAAATAAAATGTAAAGACGTATATCCGATCAACAAATTGATCACGTGACTTCGGACCAATCAGAACAGAGAAATGCAAAGTCGTATATTCGATCAACAAATTGATGACGTGACTTCGGACCAATCAGAAGAGAGAAATGAAAAGTCCCATGGGCCTACAAGTTACACTTTGCTCCCGCTATCCTCTGAAGGCAATATGCGTTTTTCGAATAGGTATGATGAAAAATAAATATCATATGATATTATAATGTTTATAAATGTGTTAATGTCCTATGTCCCCCCAGTGGGGCAGAGGGCGTCTTCAGTGTTGCGCCATCTCCAGCGGTTAGAAGCTACACCCTTGAACTCGGGAACGCCATCCCTATCCTCGCGACCTCCACCAGAACCGTACGTCGCCAAGTTTGTTTGGGTCGACCACGCTTTCTTTTTCCCTAAGGATTCCAGTCAAGAGCTTGCCTCGCGATATTGCCTGGCTCTCTACGTAGAGTGTGGCCGATCCAGTTCCATTTGCGTCGTTTAATCTGTTCGTCTATTGGATATTCCTTGCATCGTAGTAAGAGATCGATGTTACTGATCTTCTCAGGCCAGTGGACACCTAACGTTTAATTTAATTTAGCTGATATATAAATACGAGTATACTATAAATAAATTTTATCATAATAGAGACAGATAAAAGAGCGCTTTACAATGGTTGGAGTGAAGTGAAAATTGAATTAGAACCTTCACTAATTGGGTGGTAAAGTAAATATTTAAAGACGAGCGTAAACGTAAAGGCCTTACATTTTTATAAACCCACTCAGGATGCTTAGTGAAGTATTTTAAGTGAATTATTTTAAAATGTTATTCTAAAAAACCGGAACGGTGAAAGTCTAGCTACGAGTAGGTACTTATTTGGTGAGCATCCATAGAGGTGGCCGAGAATCCATACTATCCATACTAATATTATAAATGCGAAAGTGTGTCTGTCTGTCTGCCTGTCTGCTACGCTTTCCCGGCCCATCTTTTCGACCGATTTTGCTGGAAAATTAAAGAGTTCCCGCGGGAATAAAAAAATCTTAATCCACGCGGACGAAGTCGCGGGCATCATCTAGTTCTTCATAATGTTTTCAAAGGAAGGTTGATTTTGGCCAAACCCTTCTCATTCTGAGAGGAGACTGGTGCTCAGTAGTGGACCATTAAAGGATTGAAATGATGATAATGATGGTGAAATTAAGTTATGACATGTGTCGGAAGAATGATAACTAGGGATCGAAGCAAAAGGCCATGTTTTTAAACTATTCCAAAAATCAACCGAATGGACCTTGAACTACTAGGGACCTTGGTGATCAAATGAGAACAAGCATTATTTATCCCACCTCTATCGTAAATATAATATCTTCCATCTTCTGAAATGATTTAGTGAATACCTGAGATTTATAGCAAGTCTAGGTATGATTAACCTTTGTAATACAATACTGTAGCCCCTCCAGGGACAGGTACGCTGAAACATAAATCAAGATTTTAACAAGCTAAAACTTATAAATATGTGGCTTTATAAAATTAATCTACTTTAGAACTCCTAGCACCTATAAGAATCCCAAGTTTCCGTTGAAATTTTCCTAGCTTGTATTGTATGTTAAAAATTAAAAAAATCCGAGTTTAGAATGCGTAATTTTTGTTTTCCTTGAGGTCTGCCAATTGTTATCACAATACTCAATCAATCAATAGGTTGGGCCGTGATCGACTTTGTTGGAGCTCGGCGCACACTCAAATGTTTTTCAGCAATGGAAAAGCTTGCTTTTCCAAATCAAACATTTCTAATATCGGCCGAGCTTGGCTTGACTTTTATGAGCGATTAGATTTATTGAGTTAAAAAGCTTATTTGGCAAATAGACTTATTTTCCAGATGAGCTTTAGTTTTTGTCTAAGGTTTTAGTTAATGAATAGTGCTCGTTGGATTCAATTATAAGGAAAACTACATTAAAACTTTAGCTCAGTGCAGTTTCACAACTCGTCTGGAGGATACACCGACTACGTCGCTTGCAATGTTTCTTTGTTTTGCCGAATTTTGGAGCAATTCACTTCTTGCTAAAATGTTGAAGTCTTTAATAATTTTATGCACATATTTCGTTGTTTCGTTTAGTTGGAAATTAAATGAAATATTAACGAGCTCCTGCTTCTACCTATGTCCGTAAATTTAATAGCAATATAATGTTCTCCCGACCGAATTTTGGCCACGGCGCGGCGACTAATCTCCACAGAGATTAGCCATCTGCACGGGCGACATTATAGTATATATAAGTGTCTGCGCTAAAACAAGTGCTCTCTGTATTCCTTAATTCTCATGGTCTAATGGGACGGTAAATCCAACACGACCAGAGAGAGATTGGGCACAGAATCGACGGCTTTGCGAGCTTTTCGAGGGTCGGGGGTAAACCACCGCCAACTTCCTAACTTCGGGGGGGTTCGGGCTACTACTGTGAATTTCTTGTCAGAAAAAAACTTATGGTAGGTACCTACTATGAAACAAAATAAGAAGCTGTTGTTATAAATTCGTCAATATGAAATCGATTAAAAACAAGAGCAATAAGTATGTACAAGTATTATTTAATTTAAACAATTTAGAGTACATAGGTAACGTAGTTTAATATACCTAAAACATATGTAATATCCCAAAGCTTTAATAAAACCAGTTCGACTTTTCACTAGAGCCGTAGTTTCCCTTATTGCAGGAAATAAAATATATCCTGTGGGAACGTTGAATCGCGAAGCCTTTGGGTAATTTAAAAGGCTTCTTTTTAAACTTATACTACCATTTTCGTGATGTTAGGTTATTTTTGTAGGTTCTTATTTGGTAGATTCGCTCGACTATTCAAATTAGCACTTGTCAAACTCAATTTGAATAAAAAAGATTTGAATTTGTTCACAAAGGAACAAGTGTGCGTCATTTGATTAATAGATTGTCCAAATAATTAATAATTATTACATGCCCGCGTCTTTGTCTGCGTGAATGTAGGTTTTTAAGAAATCCTGTCGGAACTCTAATATTTTCCGGGCTAAAAAGTAGCCAATGTCCTTTCCCAGGATTCAACCTTTCTTTGTCATCAAAATCGGTTGAACAGACGGGTCGTGAAAGCGTACGAGATAGACTGACGGACAAACAGACAGACACACTTTCGCATTTATAGTATTAGTATGGGCTTATAAATCATTAGTTATTTAAAATTTCAAGTTAGATAAAGTGTATTTATAAGATTTAGAACAGATAGGAAGCACTATAATGTTCACTCTTATTATTAGTATGATTAATAGCCAAAATAACGTGATGTTTTTTAAACATTATATGAAACACATCAGGTGTACAATAAAAGGGATTTGAGAAAGTACATTATAGGGTTACTAAAGGGGACACTGGCGGTCCCTGTTTGACCGTTTTCCGTAACAATGCCCCGAATCTTAATTAACTTACACAAAGATGATAATGCATAATTTTAGAAATCTCACTTGCTTACCTACCTGCGACTTCATCGGCGTAGATTTGGGTTTTAGAACATTTTTATATTTAATATTATTATTATAAATGCAAAAATGTGTTGTTTGTTGGTTTGTCCTCCAATCACGCCGCAACAGAGCAACGGACCAACGTGTTTGCACGGGTATAGTTGAGGACCTAATGAGTCACTAATGCTATTTTTTATCCCGGAACATTAGGGAGTTCCCGCGGGAATTTAAAAAAGGTAGCACGCAGACGAAGGAAATATATGGTTATACTTTCGCGATGTGTATAAAACGTAGATTATCTCCAAGTCTTCAAATATTATCTGTGGCTACAATAGATATACAACAAAAATATAACAAAAATAGACAAAGATATTTTCTGGATTTGTATATTGCTGCCTGTAATATTTTTAGTGCTAGCTCACGGTAACTCGCGGCTGCGATAGCGGGCGCAGTCACTAAATATCAAACACTAGCTGATGCCCGCGACTTCGTCCGCGTGGTTTAAGTTTTTTTTATTCCCGAGGGAACTCCTTAATTTTCCGGGATAAAATATAGCCTATGTCCTTCCCCGGAATACAACCTACCCCTGTACCAAATTTCACCAAAATTGGTTGAACAGATGGGCCGTGAAAGCGTAGCAGACAGACAGACACACTTTCGCATTTATAATATTAGTAAGTATGGATAATAGGTCGTCGTTCACAATGGTGAGAATAAAATATAGATTTTCTTTCTTTTCTTTCTTTCTTTCTTTCATCCGCTCCCGCCAGCCCGCCCGCACTTGCCGCCGCCGCGTTGTAAGTGAACAAGCACTTAGACAGAGCAAGTTACAAATCCGGAGAATCTCCGGAGAGTGGAATATTTTACGATGAGGTAAAGCGTTATTAATACCTGCGATGTTATCCTTGGATTTATGTTAGGCTAACTCTGCGCTTGATTTAGAAAGGAAAATCCATTTGCTCGCTCGTGAATAGTTAAAATTTCGAATTTGATAGCGCCATTTGACTCAATGCTAAAGTATGAGCTGTTTTGTTGTTGAACCAGGATTTTGGAAAAGTATATTATTATATACTAGCTGATGCCCGCGACTTTGTCAGCGTGGAATGAGGTATTTTGGTTCCCGCGGGAACGCTTTATTTTTCCAGGACACGTGGCCTATGTGTTATTCCAGACTATAATCTACCTCTATGCCAAATTTCACCCATATCTGTTCAGCCGTTGGGCGTGATTGAGTAACAAACATCCATCCATCCATACATACATCCATCCATCCTAACTATCGCATTTATAATAATAGTATAGATAGTATATTATATAAGCTACTATACTTAGCCATTGACTGCGATCTCAACCGAAGGTAAGTAATGATGTAGTCGAAGATGGTAGCAGGAAAACCTGGTAGAGATATATCAGTAATATTACCTATATTATCCCTGATGGGTCTCTGCGCAGCATCTGCATTGTTTCATGTCTTTGCCGATCAAACCGTGACCTTCAATTTATACTGAGTTATCTGTTTTGTCTAAATAATTCGATTGTTCAAATTAAAGAAGTAATATTTTTAAATAGCAAACATTGTTGTATTAGAAAAAACAAGTTGTGTTTTAGAACTCGATGATGCCCGCGACTTCGTCAGCGTCGACTAAGTTTTTTCAATTCCCGCGGGAAACCCTTTAATTTTCCGGGATAAAAAGTATCCCGGAAAGGCTTAAGTCCTTCCCCCGGATATAACCTATCCCTGTAGCAAATTTCATCAAAATCGGTTGAATACGTGCAGACAGACAGACATACACACTTTCGCATTTTAATATTAGTATGGATGTTGTTATAAAATGTTCTTTTAAATTTTCGGGATTATTAACAGAACTTGGCACCCACTAAGATATCAATTCTTGTGACGGCGAACTACTTATATTCTTAATATTGAACTTGGCTCCTATTTTCGCATATATGTTTTTGATGGGATATAGATACCTACCTACTTACGCTGTTGTAGTATAGAGTAAAGTACCTACAGTTCGCGCACGAGTTGAATGTAGAGTAAAAGTATGTGTCACCATACATTTGCTCTGCATTCAACTCATGCGCGAACTATACAACATTCATTAACGTGTTTCAAATCAGTAAACTTTAAGGAATAAAAATCGCGCGCCATTCGTTTGTTTAATCTCGTAGCATTAACTATACATCAACCACAGCGCTCCGAGTGGATTAAAAAACCACTTTTCACGTTCCTGAATGTGTTTACTGCATGCTGAGATCGGATAGCTGAGTGTATGTAATCTCACTGATCTATTTCATACTGAGTGAGTTCATTGGGACATTCATATCCATTTAATTTAAGTCCAGATGTTTATGAAAATTTTATTTTTAAAACTACCATACTGTAAAATCTGTTTTTTTCATGCTGGAATTTGGTGGGTAGGTACAAGTTTTGCTTGTATTTTTGTACATTAGCTACAGGTGCTGCTAGTGCTAATGTGCAATCATTTATAGACCATGCTGTATTTGTATAGATATTAAATTCAAAAAGTCATTGTAGAATTTCACAATTTTTCAAAGAAATTTATATAAGTCACAGAAAGCTGATCTGTGCAAGAAGTCGTTAATCGTGTTTTGTTTTGTAAAGTTAAGTGTTATGGAATATGACCCCTCGCAAACCGTAAAACTACCATAGATTTAGGATTCTAAATCTATGAAAAACTACCTCAGGAACAGATAATAAAACCATCAATTTTTATCATCAATCAATGTCAATTTTTAGGGCAGGTGTAAAATGGACGATAGTTTTTGCTCTGCTCAACTATTACTCAATTATATCTATTATGAAACACTAGATGATGCCCGCGACTAAAGCCCGCCCTCAGTAATGAGGAATACGACGCAGAGAGAAACAGAGAGTTTTCTCCTAAAGGTCACTACAAAGAGTAAAGCAGACGAGCGGTTTTAAACTACTGAGTAGATGAAGTAAATGGAATATTGGGCATCTAAAAGCAGCTTTGACCGTATTTCATCTCTCAATCGTCTGTCTAGACAGTCGTTATGTTAGGAAATAGGTCGAGCGATCGTTTCAGGTCAAGATTTCGTACACCTATACGACCTATGCTGTTTAAATATTTGGTCAACTTGACAATACATTAATATGTGTGTTGTGAACTTAATTCGGGTCTAAAAAAAATTTACTCTGTGTAGATCCTACTAAAATTCTACATCAATGGTTGATCCTAAAATGACGAAAATGTTGATTTTTATAAGCTTTTGACGACAATAATAGTAAAAAAAATATTTTTTCATAATGACCACAAGACGAAATGGCGATGATGTTTCAAATATATTACTGTACTTAAACTTTGAGAAATTCTTGAAAATGTTGCTCATTTAGAAACAACGACAGGAAAAAAGTACCTAACACTGCGCCATTTTGCACCTGGATTATTACGGTAAATATCAAAGAACAAATATTCTTATCCCGTAACGTTCTTTGTGGCGCAGTCATTTCAGATAATCTTGTATTTTCCTTTGAAATGGCCGCCACTTTTCTAGCGCCGCGTGAAATTATTTAATGAACTCCGCTTTATGGGACGCTGCAGGCTTTTGCGGTACATTTTTAGCCTCTAGGGAATATCTGCAACGCTTTTTTTGATTATGACACGTCTTTACCGGTATGGTGGTAACTAGCCACGGCCGAAGCCTCCCACCAGGCATACAAATGTATACAGATAGGACTTTAACACAACAATCTCTCCAACAGCGCCTCTGGAATTGCAAGAACTAGGTAGGTACATTTATGACTAAATTCTTTAATCACTTCGAAAGTCTACATGCATTAGGTTTATACAAGATGCGTTTTAAGCAATTTAAAAGGAAACCATCGCGAAGAAACCTGCATACCTGAGAGTTCTCCATAATGATCTCAAAGGTAAGGTAATGGTTGTAAAGACTGTCAATCAGCACGTGGTAGACTACGGCCAAAACCCTTCTTATTCTGAGAGGAGACTCGTGTTCATTAATGGAACGCTGATAAGGATCGGTTGATAAGGATGATACCGGAGAACTTCATTAGGTAGGTACTCTATATAGCCACGTAATATAGCTGATAATACTATGAGCAGTAACTATGAAGTTATTGAACAATTAACTCGTGTTACATAACGGTCTGTCAATTAAGATCCCTACTCACTGGAGATTAGTATTTCACTATTATCCTAAATCCAGCAATAACATTATTGACTGGCCACAATATGGCACTCCATATACTATACTACTAATACTATAGAGTAAATAGGCGATTTTATCTGAATAACATAATTAAATACGAACACACAAATCAATAGATCAGCGCGTTCTAGCGATTTATTTTTCATGTAAGTATGATTTATTTGTCATTGTACTGGCGCGGCCTTGGTAAACGCTGTAGTCTTATAGGTGGGAGAGCCAGGGTTAAATCCCCAATTTAATTCAATAAATTGAAATTGTTTATTTCTCAATTATCTCTGGTCACATCTGGAGAGGCTTCGGCCGTAGCTCAAGCTCAGGCGATTTAGCGTTCCGGTAAGTTCCGGAATAGGAATGGGTTTATTATAACTACCATGTCCTTAACAGCTAGCTCGCTACTATCTCGAGATCGCAGTCAAGGGCGTAAAAAATACCATTTTTTTAAATAAAAGTCTGTCATTTTTATCCGACGGTGGAACGCACAGGGTTAAGTGTTCATCAGTCTATAATATATTATGTTTGTTTGTTACTTGCAGGACGGCTACAGCTTAGGCTGTAAAATCTGTAGTGTAATATGTGTACCGATTTTGATGATTCTTGCACTAGTAGGTGCCGAATATATTTTCCAAGTATCACTATGGAGCCGAATTAATAAAAAACATTGTTCAATTCATCGGGCTTTTGGTGAATAATGTAGAAGTACTAATTAATGTATTTAGGGATTTTTGTAAACACCATCCTCTCACCGATTTTTAAGAATTGTACTCGAATCTGGGACGTGATGCCTGGGCTCATATAATTTTAAAAGGCTACCTTTATTATTATTATACGAGATGAAGCAAGGTTCTAAAAATCAGACCGGCTGCTGTAGAAAAGTTCTTATAAATTAGTAAATATGCGCTAAAAGCATACCTGCTTAACTTTCGCTTTATACACTAGTCATATTGAGGCTATTCAGGGACATCACTGACTTCGATTGTATTGTTACTCCCTGCTTCAAAACAAAACAAATGACGCGTGACCCAAATCTACGTCACATGAGCACCAAATCGAGCGGGTGGTTTAATGTTTGGTGGTAGAACTAAGCACTATGTGAGTTGTGACCCCACTCTATTGAGTTTGAAAGAAAAATCTTTTACCCCAATTTTCATTCTTACCTGAAAAATATGTGATGTTAAATATAGCGACAAAACACACTTATTTGCTTTTCGGGGTAACAATAGGGCTGGTCACCGATTCGTAAACCACCTTTTCCTCGTAGATTTTGAACAGAAAGAAAATTGTTTGACCGACCACAACTCCGCGTAATCTCGTCCGTCGTTTGTCTACCTGCTACGCTATCACAGTCAATCTGGCCAACTGATTTTCAAAATTAGCTACGGATAGATTGTATCCAAGGACAACGTCTAGTTTTTATGTCGAAAAATTAAAGTTCCCATGGAAATTAAAAAACCTTAATTCACGCGAACGAAGTAGCCTGTGTCAACTAGTTATTTTATATGGAATGCGCACTAGGCGACAGTCCTAGTCGGTTCGTGAAATGCTCCAGTGTATTTACAAGTAGATCCATACTAATATATTATATCAATATATTTTAACAGTATATCTGTCTGTCTGCGACGTTTTTCCGGCCCATCTGTTCAACCGATTTTGACAAAATTGAGCATATATAACTAGTCCGCATTGCGCGGAAGGACATATTCCTATCTATCTTTTCTATCTAGATATCTTTCCCGGAAAATCAAAGAGTTCCTGAGGGATTTTTCAAAAACCTATTTCTATATGGATGAAGTCACGGGCATCATATTATAGTATATAATAAAGTTCACTCCTCTTTGAGTACCTACACCACGGAGGTTTATCTACCCTGTGCCTACACTTTGTACAGGATTTCCCTGTCATATAATCTAACTCCACATAAAAGAGCGTCACAGTTTTTAGGGTTCCGTACCCAAAGGGTAAAAACGGGACCCTATTACTAAGACTCCGCTGTCTGTCTGTCTGTCTGTCTGTCTGTCTCCAGGCTGTATCTCATAAACCGTGATAGCTAGAAAGCTGAAATTTTCACAAATGATGTATTTCCGTTGCCGCTATAACAAAAAATACTAAAAATTAAAAAAATATATATATTAAGGGGGGTCCCCATACAATAAACGTGTTTTTTTCGTATTTTTTTGCTCAATATTAAAAACGGTAACAGGTAGACGGTTCAAATTTTCACAGAATTTAACTTGTATATTACCTTTCAAAATAAATAATTAAATGTCAATAAAGTAAATATTAAAGGGGGGCTCCCATACAACAAACGTAATTTTTATTTTTAATACGTCATAAATCGTAAAACTTACTACAGGTTTGTACGGAACTCTCGGTGCGCGAGTCCGACTCGCACTTGGCCGGTTTTTATATTCCATTTTGTAGCGAGCTCTCTCAAAGTGAGAAATATCTTTTAGGAAATATCTTTTAAATTACCTCTTCTGTTGTGGCACGTTTTATACGACAGGCGCCGTGTCCAGACAAAACAGTAAGCTAGATGCTCTTAAGAAGTTGCCACTACTAAATTACTTTGAAACCACATGAAAGGTTTTATAAAAGGCTTAAAACATATCCATGCAATTTATTTTCTTAACATCACATAATATAAGGTACCTTTAGTTTTAACTATCAAGTTTTTATTATCAATGGTGTAAAATCACCTCGAAACTGAAGTTTTTTTATTTTTCTTATTATGGGTATGTCTGTCTGTCGGTCCATTAACTTCACACCAATCATCCGTTTAACCGATTTGGAATAAAAGTAAAGCGATAGCATGTACCATAAGTCATAAGTCATAAATCCTGGAGACTCTACTAGGCAGCTTTTTATCCCGGAAAATTTAAAAGTTCCCTCAGGATATTTAAAACACCTATATGTCCACTCAGACGAAGTTGCGGGCGTCATCTAGTAATGCCAACATAATTTGCAAAAACACGAAATTGTAACTTATCTATTAATTTTCCTGGTGGGAGGCTTCGGCCGTGGCTAGTTACCACCCTACCGGCAAAGACGTGCCGCCAAGCGATTTAGCGTTCCGGTACGATGCCATGTAGAAACCGAATAGGGGTATGGGTTTAGGATGGATGGTGATCGATGGATGTTTGTTACGCAATCCTGTCATTCAGTCAGTACACAGTTCGTTCCAAAAGCGGCGAAAAATCGTTGCATCGCACCGCACATATTTTTTTATTTTTTTATTTTGGCAACAAATATTGTATACTTCGAAAGCTGGTAGTTTAAAACCTGCGATATTTGGTTTCCACTGCCGCCTAGCTTACGACTTTTCCACGGTGCCTATCAAATACCATAATAATCTGTCCTTGGTAGTTAATTGGAAGTCCTTAATTCTTAAGGATATAGCCTAGGTCCTTCCGGGGATGCAACCTATACCTCTGTGCAAAATTTCATTAAAATCGGAAGAAAAGTTATTTGAATGTGAAAGTCTGTGCAAGTGTCTATATATTTATTCCAAAACGAAAATAGTCTTGTTGACGTCTAATTAGACAACTTCCTTGAAAAGATTTAATTCCAGACTACTTTAAAGCTAATTAAAAAGATTAAAAGAGTCGCGACTACCGACAGTGTCTCTCCATTAATCCAGGGATTTATGCCGTGACAAAGTTAATTGGGGGATCTAAATGCGAAGGCTGTCTTCGCTTTACTTCCTAGAACAGTCTGCCCGTCGCTCTAATTGTAATAGAGTTGTTACCGACTTCTTGAACACAATTATCGGAAATGGTGTCGTGTTCTGGAGAATTCTTCTTCGATAAGCATGTTTGACCTACTGCTTTTACAAAATAATATAAAATTTTCTGGAAAAAAAAGCGCACGTCCTGTTGTTAGGTTTAAAACAAATAAAATGATTAACAGACACATTACAAACGCACTTAAAGCTTAAACCATAATATAATTTCGAAACTACAAAAAATCGCATGTTAGTTTTCTCTATACGATAATGTACTTTCGGCCAAATTTCGGCCACGGCTGCCTATCGCCATTACATCTAGCGCGGGTGATATTATAGAGCAAAAGGTAGTCTTACTTTCGAACTCCAGGCTATTACAGATATTTTTTTGACAGAAAAGCTCAATACTTAATTATCCCGGAAGGAACTCGTCATCCGCAGTCGAACACGTTAATCACTTTTTTAAGTGAAAACTTCTTTAGCCGCCTTGAGCACTTTTTGGTAGCCTGGCGTGTCAGCTTTGTAAGTGCAAAAGTTAACCAATTAATTTTACACTGAAACATTTGTTTGTAATAACAAAATTTCAATATTGTCTATCGTATTATTAATTTTGTATTATCAGTTATCAATATTATGTTTACCGAAAGCCTGGACCGGTCCAAACCACACACCGCGCCGTGACGGACTTAACGTAGATTACCGACTTACAGAGGCTCATTCTATTACTATGTTCGTTTGGTATACAATATCTGTATCGTGGGGATATTTACTCTGTAAATTAGGAATAGTGAGCTGTAGTCTCAAGCATAATTGATGATTAAACGAACTTACCTGTAAGTGAAGTTCTATCCCAATTATATGAGTACGTTTCATTCGAAGATATAAACCACAAAGGTAGTCGATTTATCGATCTGCAGCTTTTCGCACTCTTTTTTAATGTCGGTAGATTAAAAAATTCCCCAGTATTCGTGTACTCCGGGCCCCGCACGCCGCCATTCCTCATTCTTTAGAGTCGGTACCTATTACCAAATTTTCGTAATGATATGGGCTATGGGATGGGAGGGACCTTATAATATCTTCGAATGAAACGTACTCATATAATTGGGATAGAACTTCACTTACAGGTAAGTTCGTTTAATCATCAATTATATTTCGTACGTTTCATTCTTCAGATATAAACCACAAAGGTAGATGTTCAGAGATGAAAATTTGTAATTAGGGAAATGAATTGAATAGTACAATTACTTAGTGTTCTAATATAAAAGTACATTCATACAGTCATTTCGTTACTTGGGTTAGTAAACAAATTATTATTTATTTGTTAACCATCATTGAAAACTACAATCATTTTGATAATTATTATTTATAATAATAAGTATACTATAATATGGATGTAATGAAAATCAAGTATAATTTGGATAATTTTCATTAAACTCTGGTTAAGCAAAACAATCGTTCCTCGCTCGCTTAGGAAGGTTATAAAATTTAGCCAGCGTCCGTGACGATTGTGACCAACCAACGCGACGGTCTTCTTGACGACGTCAAGCGAGCTGCAAGACGCACAGCTCGTGTACCGTGTTGGTGGCGACGTGTCGTTGGCACGCGCCGAACTTAGACACATCCACGCCGCTATGTGGGCTGTGGCAGCACCTAGGCTGATGGTTTGTCTTTGTTTGGTCTTTAAACGAATTTGGCAGATGATGTTTTTAAGCTGTTGCTATTATATATTTTACATTACTATTTATACTATGGTTGAACTGTATCATGTTGACTGGTACCTACAGACTGCCGATGATATAATGATATCGAGGTATAAAATACTGTTTCCGTTTGTATATTAATATTTCGATAGGTATTAATATTACTGTATATAAGACTAACAGAATAAAACTTTTCTGAAATTCTTTTGTAAGTAAAGATAATTATCTCTGTATCAGAGCATTGAGCGATGTGTTGTATAACACTATCTGAGAATCCTGTGTAGATACTTTGGGATGTTTGGCCTTAATTTATATAATATTTCCTTTAAGGACAACCTTCTAGTCTGTTTATATGCTTACAAACTCATCACCAGGTAAACTTAAAAAACCGAACAATAACTACATACGCTAAACTGCACTTATAACAAATAATTTTATTAGAAATGAATTTCTATCATTGTTTAGGCAGTAATGCCACCATTTAAGTTCCAAAGAGGCCATAAAGGTACAGGGTATGTAGGTACTCCTCATTTTATGAACGCGTTCGATACGTTGCATCCAGGTTTACAAAATCCTTTAATTTATTGTGAGTTCCTTGAGAAAAATCATAATATTATATTATTTTTGGAATGTATAACTATTAAAAACATAATTATGCGGAGGCTTTTAAAAGTATTTAAAATTGTAACAGTTCCACTTTTATATTGAATAAAGAAGAATAAAAATAAAAAATAAAAATAAATCTGAAGTAAGCATTTTTTGTTATAGAGGAAACCAAGGCTGTTAAGGCCACTATTATATTATTATCTTTTCTAAACATTCACATATTAGAAGAACAGCACAAAATAAGATGCTATTTCATGAAATTGGGTTTGATCTTTATATTAATTACGTTTTAATTACGTTTGGCATTGGCGTGTAATGCTAATAGAACCATAACTGGCCTAACTTGTCTATAATCTTATTGACAGATAATTTAATATAATTTATCAGACTATTTTATTTCTACATCTTTGTTAAATTTCTCATTCTTCATCAGCTTCTTAAATTTCTTTACTTTTAATATAAGAAGCAGTGAACCATAATATTACATTTTACAACCATTGCCGAATTTCTGACGTCAAATCATTGGGTATTGAATGCCACCCATTCGATTTATCTATCTTACCTAAGCTTAATTCTTCTTAGTATTAATAATTATTACTTTAATAATAACCAGTATTATAGATGTATATGATTATAAAATATAGATGTAGGTATATGATGAAATATTTTATATGCATACTTATATTATATAAAATACCACCATCAGGTCTAAGTAGTTAGTATGAAATTAAAACTCAGTAATTAATTTCATTTTACAGTTATTCATTTATCACAAAATGACCCGAGCCAGACACAGGCGTCTGTAAAAAGCTCTAGTTGAAACTTATTAGTTTATTACTTATAGTGACCAACCTTCAAGATCCGATAAAATTAAAAACGAAAGCCGAAATTTAGCTCCATATGATTTATACTTATATGTATCTTGAATGCTTAGGTAGGTATGCTATTGGTAGGTATTTCTGACCATCGAAATATTTGATTTTGGTATAAACTCAATGGTACAAGTCCAACCTTCCAACTTCGTAACTATTTTTAAAATTGTAATAATATTATATTATACTTCTAAGCAAGGATGAAGACATAATATATTCACCGTAAGTTGCTCTGAGCAAAAGATGGTACCGCCGTGTCGATATAGTTTTAATTTGCTCGACTAGGCGCCGGCACCCGCGTGGGATTTAGGCTAATGCTATAATAATAATAATAATGTAAAACTTGAACTTGGGTTGTTGCAAAGATAGTAGAAAGTTATTTTCAAAATTTATTTCAATACTGCAACAGTTTGACGTAAATATTCGCGGTTACGTTACGTAAACCTTCAGTACAAAGTACAACCATTATGAACAATATCGTTGTATGCACAACGATAAATATAAGATAATATATTACATTATTATATATTAACATAAGTAGATACCTATGTTATAATTTTTGTGAAAGTTCTCGGAGCCCGTAATAAGCCGTAAAGGCATTGGTATAAATTCATTAAATTAAATTTTCACCATAAGTAAGTATCTAATTACAATTTCGTAATTTTCTTTGAGATGGGTTGATCGGTATCAATAAATAAATTAGACTTTTTCAAATATAGCGTAGACATAAAACCGCTATAAAGTATTGATTTGCAAGCTGTCATATAATTCTTAACACTTATAATGATTTTGAGTAACGAATTTATTTAATGATTGCAATTAATGCAAATTTAAAATAAATCTTTGAGTCATCATTAGATTTTGGTTCTTAGATTGATTAGAATATTCTAAAAATCAATTGATCTAGCTGTGGCTCAAACTCACAAATCGAGTTAAATATAAAATTAAATGCTCGATGTTAATGTAAGATGTATTGACGGTAGGTACATAAAGTTGATAACTTTAAATGGTATCGCCTCATGGTGATTAGGATTTATAAATCCAATCCGAGACTTCTTATCTAGCGGACACTCAGCCCAAGATTTTTTGCTTTATTAAAATATTGTATACGACCAGCATTTAGATTGTAGGTACCTTAATCTCTCGCTGTGTGTATGCAAGATACTTGCTCTGGCTGGAGGTCGCGTGGTCATCGCCGCTGGCCGCCGATGTACGCCGTCGCTGCTCGCGGATGTCCTCTTCGCCCCTCTCTGCTCCCCGAGGCGAGACGAGGAGGGCCTGTCTCGTTTCCCGAATATAGTATCATATTCCGCGTTGTCGATGTAGCAGCTATGGGAAGGTCGCCCTAGGACGGGATTTCCGATTTGCAATCCGTGACGGTCAATAGTCTTCGAAGCTTTTATAGTATTTGAGAGTTTTTCTCCGAAAAGCGTCTCTTCTCTTTCGAGATCTTTTAGCAGTGGTATAAACGATTCACTAAGACCGGGAGCTAGGAGTTTTATGCTCACATGATTTTCAGTGTAATGTAGGAACCAGTCCGGATCCTACAGGGATTAGAAAGTATCTTGGTAGTCTGAACTTTGTCATCTCCCAAGGAGGCAGGGTTTTGTTGATGGTATTTATTCCAAGACCTATAGTTGGTTTTGTTTTAACTGTATGTTTTAGCCAATTGATCCAACGTTGTCGTAAGGTGTGGCGAATATCATCGCCGCCAACCGTCACCCAGCGCTGAAAGTCCTGGACGTCATCACGAAATTTGTATAACCCTGTGTGGTTTCGTCGTCTAAAATGATAATTTTAACGTTTCTAATCCAACAAACTTTAACGTTTTGTTTTGAACCCTCGTGTTAACCCGCAGTTAACCTCCAGGCTATTTTGAACATCATGCTATACCTTCGTGATATCCTCAACGTGATACCCTCCAGGCTAGCTTAGAGATGCTATTGATTCTCATATGTATCCTTTAAAAGTTGATATAAGTATAAAGAAGTACCCGCAGTCAACCTCCAGACTTATTTCAAGCATCATGCTATACCTTCGAGATACCCTCGACGTAATACCCTGCAGGCTAGCTTAGAGATGCCATTGATTCACATATTTATCCTTTTTAAAAGTTGATATATAAAAGAGTACCCGTTCAAGTCCATTTCTAGGTTATTTGATTGAATTCCGTACACAAATAAAATATATTTATGTAAACTTACCCTGAGTTTCTTCCGATTCCTTCAAAGATGAATATGATTTCGTCATTTTAACTTTTCTTTTCCTACTTTACCGAACTTACCAGTGGTACCGAACCAGTGGTAGATTCACTTAATGATTCAAAAACACTTGTAAAAGTTTATTTGAATAAAAACATTTGAATTTTACTTTAAGCGATACGTTTAGTTACGCAAGGTATACTTAATAAGTTATTCCAATTGAATTTCTTTAAATATTGATAAGTGAGTGCTCGTTGCTGCGCACAATAAAAGAATGAGGAATGGCGGCGTGCGGGGCCCGGAGTACACGAATACTGGGGAATTTTTTAATCTACCGACATTAAAAAAGAGTGCGAAAAGCTGCAGATCGATAAATCGACTACCTTTGTGGTTTATATCTGAAGAATGAAACGTACGAAATATAATCAAACCGAAAATGCTTTCTCGTAGCTTATCCAACGCTTTGTTGAAGCAAAAACTGTGAGAAAGTGTCGCCGCGTGTCTCTCCAATCGTGCTGTTTGATACAGTTGCTTAGGTTAAGTAATAAGTAGACTAGGGAGACTCGTTGACAGTTAGTCGATTTTGCAAAGATTAGGGCATTTACAAGGTGAGAAAAATCTAATTTAGAAAAGCATAATAGTACATTATGGTACAAGTGTGTAATGTTGGTGATTACCGCTGAGACGCCATTGAAACCCGAGCCGTTAGGTGAGGGTCTTAAGATAGCCGAGGACGGTAATTATCAATACACACGTGTATCATACGACGTTTTTCAACACACATGTGAAGAAAATAATACTAAAAAATAATTTTTCTTTGGAGTTTTCAGGTAGTAAACTTTCCATAACGTTAAGGGCTTCACATCTTATATCGGGTGGTGTACAACATAAATCATTTTCTTCATAATTAGTACTTACATAGCAGTGGCGATTCCTCTAAGATTGCGCAGCTTGCGCCGCAATACCAATAATTATGAATAAGTTACTTACCAATTATTCTAGATCTATATTTAAGTAATATACTAATACTTATTTTATAACATTTAATAGGTACCTACCATTTACAAATCATATAAGTTTATCAATTAAATGATTGCGATAATTTTTTTTTTTTTTTTATATATCATAGAGTACTAACAACAGTTAATACCCTATTAAAGTTACGATCTAGCCTATGAGTAAATAAAGCTAATGAGTAACATTATTTTAACCTAAACTTATACTGTAAAATTATATCTAAGAATTGGTCCATTGACTTATCTTAGTTTACGCTAAATTTTATTATGAGACACTGTGTTCTTGTGTTCTTTGCCAATTAAATGATTGCGATAATTGATAATTATTTAAAATCACGCACGCTCCATGACCACCTCGCACCTGTGTTGTGAGTTGTGACTTGTGACGTGCGCCGAATCGCCACGTGGCTCGTACTGCGAGAATCTTCGAACTCCGTCGGCCCGCTCACTACGGGCCGAAGGCGTCCACTATGAGTTGCGCATGTGCTGTGTAGTATTATTTTTGAAACTCAAAAACTACTCAACCGATTTTAAAAATTCTTTCACGTATAGAAAGCTACATTCTCGGCGAGTAACATAGGCTGTATTTTATTTTCAAAAACATTAAAGATCCCTACGAATATTGCAATAATGTGAATGAAGTCGGAATAAATTGTCTCATCTGAGAGCTTCCGTGGCGTGCGCTGCGTAAATGGTAAAAGTTACACGAAAACAATGTATGTTGGAATTGTTCCTCTCAAAAAGTTCTAAAAAAAGTCCGCGACAGCATATAGCTATGTTTTAAGGTCGTCTCACAATAACCGTCATTATGATTTTCAAATTGGGTCTAAAACAATGCTTTACTCGCGAAGGTGTTTTTACCAACATAGTATATCAAAATAAAATGGTTGTTCATCTCAAGTATTTAATATAGATCAAATTCGCCCTTACACCATTTAATTCAGATGAATATCTTAGAAGATATCATAGTGATAATGTAACGCGCACTATACTAATATTTTATAGAGGTAAAGTTTGTGAGGTTGTAGGGGGTAATCTCTGGATCTACTGAACCGATTTTGAAAATTCTGGTACCAACAGAAAGCCACATTATTTGTGAGTGTCATAGGCTTGGTACGAGAACCGAGATTAACCCGAAAAATTAGGGACGTCCCGTGGGAATTTAAAAAAATTATTTTACGCGGACGAAGTCGCGGGAATCTGCTAGTGTAAGATAAATAAAAATAGTATTCTTTATTTTAGTAAGTACAAGTTAGCCCTTAACTGCAATTTCACAAACCTATACCCCTAATCAGTGATATATGAGGTAAATGTTGTGATGGTACCGGCGTGATCGTCTCGTCTAATTAAATATGGTGACTATTATGTGAGAAACTCTATAACCTAAATAAAATGGAAAGATAACACTGTGCAAACTAGTGGCAATTTCGGTATTCGGTTGTTGTATTTATTGTTCGTTAATTACCAGCAACTGGTACTTTGGCACATTACGCTGGGTGAACACGTAAGGCAAGCCAAACAATCTACCTGAGCCATGGTAATCTAATCAGTACCTTAACGCGAAGTTTACCCTTTTAAGATATTGAAATCACAACAAAGTAACATTAATGTCGAGTTTAGCAAGTCAGGGCCGGATTGAGTGGTTGCTGATTTACATGTATTTCCTTTATAAAGGCATCTTAACCGACCAATGCTCCCGGACACGGGGGATACTTCCCTACGCCTTAACAGGCCATTAATCACTGTTATTCGGGGCTGCAGACCGAACTCTTTATTTCGCTACGAAGCGTATCTATTCTTAAATCCGATTAATCGGATTTGGTACTCTCATTTAATGGGTATTATAACCCGCCCCTGGTCCATGGACTTTGAGTTATTTATCATATCAAATAGTTTGGTTTATGGATTGGCCAATCCATGTTCGAGCCGGTCTGCTGAGAGGAGGTTGTGTTTGGGTGTCGGAGCATTGCCGCCGGCTTGTCACCATGCAGCCATGTGAGGTACGTTTTGGACTATAGCGTCCCTCAAACAAATCAAGTCAAATTAGACTGATTTTAATTCCCAATCAACCAAATATTGCCACGTGCTTACAGTACGTCCCTGGATTATTACGGTGAAATAGTAGTATAACCTACCCTTTGTTCGAGTGAGCTCCGCTTGCCCCGCTATCTCTCTCGCTCTCGTAGCTGCTACCGTCGTCTCGCTCCAATGCTTTATAATTACTCTAGGAAAAGGCCTATTGGCCGAATGCTCGCTAGTAACTTAGATATACAGATCAGACCAACTTAGCTCTTATCCCCAACTCAGTTAAGTTGAAAGTTCCATAGACTGCACTAGGTTTGTATTATCCTTAGACAAGTTTCTATTAATCCGGTACTAGCTCTATTGTATAAAAGTAGAGAATGAATGTTGCTAATAGCAAGATCTATTGCTAGGGATTAATTAAGATGATTGTTCATGTAGATATAGTTTCTGAGATACCTATAAATTCTACCTAAATTCAATACTTCTAGGATAGAAATCGTGACTGTAACTAAATATGTGGATGAAATTTATTACTGGAATATTCAAGTGATCTCTAACACAACCATTTAATGTTCATTATTATAAGACAGAAAGACAATTAGTTTCTCAGACCATTAGTAAACTTCCAATAATAAATCCGTAAGGTTACTTAACTGTAATAATAAAAGAGAGATTGTGAATATAACTTACTTTTATTTTCTGAGTTTTATTTGCGTCGCTCCACAATGAGCGTTATTAAGAAAAGACTCTGGTTTTGATTTATTTACACCGAATTCGATTGTTGAGGCAATCGTATCAATTCGGTGGGAAAATCTCGTTCCTAGGCTTTCTAATTGTAAGAGAAAAGAGACTTCCAAGATAAAAACTCTTACAAGACCTTAAGACTAAATACACCTTATTTTATAGAAAAATACACACAAGCACACAATTATAATTCATGATTTGTAATAAAGAAGAGATTTAAGACACAGGTTTTATAACTCTAGACAAAGAATATACTTTTAGGTATGTTATCAAGGTTCACAGCATAGATAATCATGTCGTTTTAGTTTAATAAATCATACCCAGCTCAATGTTTGTTGAGGGCGTATCTCCAATACAACAGTACTCAATTAATGAACGTAACACGCCTCTTACCCAATCTCTTTTGTACAACATTATCAGCAGAAAGATAATGGTCACTATTTGCATTATCAATGTAACAATATCAATTGTGGACCAGCTTCTATCCCCATTTTTCATCATCAACTCATACATAAAATCTAGGTTAGCGTCGGGACCCATTTTTCACAGACGTCCGACAATTGGATGTCTTTAGCAATTTACCTCGACCTGCTAAAATCTCTATGAACCTTGCTTACAGTACCTTATAATTCGAATGGTGTACTTTACCAATATTTCAGCAACCAGCTCCTTTCACTAAATCACTTATAATAGCCTATTCCCCGAAAGAACTTAGCTATAAATTTGCTCCGAATCTATGCAACGTTATACCGAATTAATACAAATACAATAACACTTATTTACTTTGCAACAACCTTTTAAGACCCAATTTTACTCTAGACTCTATACTCGATAAGATATAATATTCGCGGAGTTAAGAACTTGTTCTATGACTTGTGCTCTGGATTGGACTGTCCAGACTTCCGCTCTAGCTTGACTGCCCAGACTCGCCTCCTTCACACCTATTTGCCCGCCAACTTTTCCCCCAGCGAGTGCAACTGCAAAAAAAACTACACACAGAATTCCGTTCTACTATTGGACACATAATTTTCATGCATTTGTATTAACCAATGATTGCGAAGTCGCCCGGACCCCGCCTCTTTCTCTGGAATTTTTGTCTAAAATTTTCTACAACATTGACCCCTTTTTTATAGTTAGGAATCTGTCAACATCTGGTTTCGATATACGTCGACGCCGCATTCACTTATACACTGTAGCTAGCTAGAATTGATTGCCTTCTTTAGTCTTAAAATGTCTAGCCAAATTGAGTTTTTGGTGTTTTATGACCGTGTGTAAAAACATTCCTATTTAAGCGCATAAGCCCTGTTGAATTTTTGAGTAATAAATAACACAGTATCGCATTTCAATGACCCTTAGTTTTCGCTAAATCTTTCCATAATAATTTACGACCTCTTTTCACTTTAAATTCCTATTTAAGTATGGTGCCTGTCTCGCGTTGAGATTTCTCTTTTAAACAATAAAAAATTTTGTATAGGTATGTGTTAGGTATCATATTGGCCACCTCATTGTGTTTTATTGAGAAAATACCTAACCATCAGCTAGCGCAAACCCCAGATTGACCACAAGGAATCGCCACTGTTACATAGACATTTTAATTAATAAATAACTGTAATTTCAACAGTGAAAACGAGTTGTGAAAATTTTTTCGCAATGGCGGGAAAAATTAACCAGTTTTCCTATGCGCGCGCATCTTACAATGGCGATCTGCCATAGACTAAAAGAATGAGGTTTCTTTTTTCTGGCTTTTCGCGGATAGCGTTTTAGCCACGTACAAAATGGGGAATTTCAAGTTTTCTTTATTACAGAAAAAACAAAAGTTATATTTGAGAAGTTTTATTTATTAAACATGTACAAGTTGAGATTATCTATTGAAATACGAAGTTGCATGAAATGAGTAAGCAATAGGTCTGTACATTAATTTATTTGTACTATTGAACACGATATTTTTTGTATCGAAACTTTTTTAGGAACAAAGCAACTCAACCAATAAAATAAAAAAAAAACTCTATAACTCACTTGTGAATAATAGCTATGAAAAAGTCACAGTTTGATTATAGGTGTCATTATGTGCTTAATTGCGGTGAACTTAGAGCCACTTTATGAGCAAGTGTGTTGAAAAATATACAGAAATCCCGTGGCAACTCAAGGATTTTCCGGGATTTATCGGGACCTAGAAGTAACCAGGACGCATGCTATATTTGTATTAATTTTATACAAATTTTCGAAACAAATTGATTGTTATTAATATTATTTTATAATATAAATATTATATAATATACTTATTAATTCGGATCGAGGAGGCATAGTGAAGTTCATCAAATGTTTTGTTCTTAGCTACAAACAAGTAGAAGTACCTAACTACGTTTCCTACAATATATTATATACTTATAATGTACTGTTTATCTAAAATTTCCATAATAGTGTTAAAATGTAAAACTTTATAGTGCCTACTTGGTTCAGAAAATGAATATTCCTAAAAGCAAGAGTTAAATTTCCTAAATACATTCGAGAAAGAGGCGAGAAAGAGCGTTTTAAATTTTGGTTAAAACGCTGAAAAAGTTCCGCGAATAAAAGAGTCAGTTAAATCAAGCTTAGATTGCACTAGTGGAAATAGAGATCGTTTTACTCCAGTTGTAGCTGGTCAAACACTACGCGTCAATAAGTAAGGATCATTTTTAATTTATTATGCCTTCTCTAAGTTTTTTCGGGCTGCATAACTAGACAGTCTGGGAGCATATAATATAAACAATGGCAGAGAGTGACGGTGATGGCACGCGACTGCGGTACCTACGCACCCGCTGCAGTGATATTCGTTTTTTTATCCATTACAAGTTAGAACTTGACTGCGATCTCACCTGATGGTAAGTGATGGTGCAGTCTAAGATGGCAGCAGACTAACCTTAGGGGCTTGGCAGTTATATTAAACCCATACCCCTTTTCGGTTTCTACACGGCATCGTACCGGAACGCTAAATCGCTTGGCGGCGCGTCTTTGCCGGTAGGGTGGTAACTAGCCACGGCCGAAGCCTCCCACCAAGCCAGACCAGGGAAAATTCAGAAATTATAAATTCCCAAATTAATCCTGTCGGGGATCGAACCCGGGACCTCCGCACGTTAAGACAACAGCGCTACACACTGAGCCACGGACGTCATCAAAAATTCTTTCAATGGTCGTTTTTTTATCGATTGTTTTAAAAATCCCTCGATCGTCCGTCAATTCAATTCATAATATTATTATAATTATTTATATAACAATCGTTCATCGCTTGTGAAATTGCCTTCATAGAGCAGCTTATAAGAACACGTAGTCGTTGCTTGCTGTGTCTATCCAAGCCTTTAATTCGATTGCATGCCCGGTAGTACACAAACCGCCGTAGCGTTGAGTTGATTAAAAATCACTTTTCTCGCCTCGAATGGTATATTAAGATCGGGTAGCTGTATTTAATCTTGGATCTAATGCATTGAATCTCAGTCCTTTTTATAATTAGTTGTCGAGATTCCGCTTCCTGTATGATTTTGGAAACACAAACAAGTGAGAACATTATAAATCGGAGTAAAAAGTCTATGAATTATTTTAAAACATACTAAGCTCCTTATAGGTATATCTAAAAAGTAGCTACCTTATTTTGGAAAACACTTGAATCTGTAAATATTGACTTGTTTTGTGTTTTTTAGGCCGAGTCTAGTGAAACTGCCAGTAAGTTCTTACGTGTTAACGTAACGGAACGCTAGTTATCTTAGAGACACGTCTTTATCGATACGTGGGTTGTATAAGCTTCAACAAAAGTGACTGTGATTGTACCTTTACTCGAAATACAGTAATAACAAAATAGTTAATTTTAATTAAAGTTATTTAGTTTTATTGAGAAAATTCCAGCTTTATAGAATAGGTACACTGGAATTTGAGGAGCGTCAAGAAAGGAGTTAACGCTAATAGCCCGAGATCCCGCTGCATGATTGTCACATGAATCGAGTACGTGATCAAAAACTAATTTTTATGTATAATTATAAACTCGTACTCGATGGCACCACTTGTACTCTGTCGCGCGTTAAACGCGAGACAGAGTACAAGTGGTGCCATTTAGGTGGCACAAAGTAAACTAAATTACTTAGACGCAAACAATTATTTTAATTAAAAATACTAGCGGTCACTTTTTGATTGGCAACCTGGCAAATATATATTCCCCCATTTATAATTATACATACAAAATAGTTTTTGATCACGTACTCCTCGATTCATGTAACAATCATGCAGCGGGATCTCGGGCTATAAGTAATTTATCGTTTTTAGGGTTCCGTACCCAAAGGGTAAAAACGGGACCCTATTACTTAGACTCCGCTGTCTGTCTGTCTGTCTGTCTGTCTGTCTGTCTGTCTGTCTGTCTCCAGGCTGTATCTCATAAACCGTGATAGCTAGAAAGCTGAAATTTTCACAAATGATGTATTTCCGTTGCCGCTATAACAACAAATACTAACAATTAAAAAAATATATATATTAAGGGGGGTCCCCATACAATAAACGTGTTTTTTTCGTATTTTTTTGCTCAATATTAAAAACGGTAACAGGTAGACGGTTCAAATTTTCACAGAATATTAACTTGTATATTACCTTTCAAAATAAATAATTAAATATCAATAAAGTAAATATTAAAGGGGGGCTCCCATACAACAAACGTAATTTTTTGATATTAACAATAAACCTCTACAAACAAAGTTAGTTTTGCGGTTCATTTCGTCTTGTTTTTAATACGTCATAAATCGTAAAACTCACTACAGGTTTGTACGGAACCCTCGGTGCGCGAGTCCGACTCGCACTTGGCCGGTTTTTTACAATCACTGAGCATCAGACTTTAAAATATTTTTAAACCCTAGCAAGTTTCAGAAATAAGTTTAATAGCTATTTTTGAGTATAAGTAGGTAATTACTTAGTGCCAGCGACCATTTAGGATTTTAAAGTTCCGTAAGTACCTTTTGTTATCACGCCACGAAAATCTGAACCAAATTTTGTCTAGATGGTTTCAGCGATTGAGACATGAAAAGGTAGACAAAACAGACACTCTGTCGCAATTATACTAGGTACTAATAAAAAAAATATCCATTAATATACTTACTATTAAGTAAAAGTTTCAAATATAAGTTGTTTTACGTGTACGTGTTAATTTATTAATGCTGTACGTCATGACAGGGTTCACAAAATGATTTTAACATGAAAAATAATACCATTGCGTGCAAACATAAGACGTGTGAGTGCAAACAAGTTTCGGTAGTCTAAGCATTATCAGCTGCATTTTTTTCTAATGCATTTTGTTGCTTCTTAAAATATTTGGATGTTAGTTTTCCGCCGACTTCAATAAGGAGGTTTTACGTGTTTTGTAGCAGGGTGGTAGATATCTACACTATAATATGCTATAGTATACTAGCTGATGCCCGCGACTTCGTCCGCGTGGATTGAGGTTTTTGGTTCCCCTGGGAACTTTTCGATTTTCCGGGGTAAAAAGTAGCCAAATTTCATCCAGATCCGGTCAGACGTTCTGTCGTGATTGAGTAACAAACATCCATCCAAACTTTCCTATTTATAATATTATAGTATATAGTATATAGTATAGTATATAGTATAGTATATAGTATAGTATATAGTATGTTATAGATTGGTAAGTACGATTTTTTCGTTGTGCTACAACATTAGCTACTTTTAAAGCCCCGGGCAAAACCTTAGGCTGTTATGGCTTTGACTCTATGTAGGAACAGCACACACAAAAACCGTGACTAGAGTCTGCGCTTCTTTCTAACACATTCATATTTTAGGTTTGATACACTCTCGCTTATTACCTCGGGAATATAAAAAAGTCACCGTGAGCCGCAAGCGCGTATGATAATAATTTATTAATACCTACGGAACATACGAGGTCATTTACTTGGGTCACATACGCGTACACATAATATGACCCACTTCATGAATGTTTTCTCCTTGGTACCTACTATGACTAGTTGGGCTTAAATTTTAAGGGCGTACAGTACTTAGTACTTACTTCTTACCAACTGTAATAATCACTAAACCTTAGGAGTTGAAATCCCGTACTCTTAGTTGAAGTTAAGCTTAAGGGGAGCCCGTCCGATAGTTCCTAAGTATTAATGTGATTAACTGATAGGGTTACGACTTTCAGCCTGCAGACGCTTTTCACAGTGATGGGATTAAACACGCAAATACGACGGTACTTGGGTCACTCCGTGGTTTAAAGAAAGGATCATTATAGAACCCATGTTTTGTCAATATCTGACGGAATGTTTTTTTTTTTAATCCACTACAAGATAGCCCTTGACTGCGATCTCACTTGATGGTAAGTGATGATGCAGTCTAAGATGGTAGCGGGCTAACCTGTTAGGGCTTTATATTAAACCCATACCCCTAGTCGGTTTCTACACGGCATCGTACCGGAACGCTAAATCGCTTGGCACGTCATCGTACGTCTTTGCCGGAAGGGTGGTAACTAGCCACGGCCGAAGCCAATTCAGAAGTTATTAATTCCTTAATTTTCCCTGCCGGGAATCGAACCCGGGGCCTCCGCACGTTAAGGCAACAGCGCTCCACACTGCGCCAGGGAGGTCGTCAAAGGTGTTTTTAGCTAAGTATTAATATTCGCTCCGGCTGACAATTCTTGGTGCCGTCTAATAGAATTTTTCTATAGAACTGTACAATACTTATACTTATATGATACTGTTTCTGCTTAGCCAATATCCCAATACTATCTACATGTGCGCTTGGCTCACGTTTCAAAAAGACGATAGCAATATATGGAATTACACGCTTCACTTAGCCCACTATAAGATTTATTGTCGGAGTGCTCAGCAACTTCGTGATTGGATTCATTCAAAACATACTATTACTTCCAAGATTTTTTTTTAAAACAAAATATCCTCATTCACTTTTTGGTAAGTATGAATATTTTTTGAAGAAAAAAGAACGGAAATTTTTGTTGATGATAATGATATTATCTTAATCATGTAGACGTAGTGCGATTTTTAAAAGATACCCTTTGTTTGAAACAGTTCTACGTAAACGTAGGTAATTATAATATTTCTAATAGTTTTGACCTAAAGACCATTCAATCTTATTTAGATGAGAAGTATAACACAAATCTAATAATTCTGATCGCGTCTAACAGTCACACTCACGTACTAAACAAATAATAATAATATCCTAAACTAAATTAACTCAAGCGGGAATGGAACTAGGACCCTTTGTTAACGATGTGGCTATTGGTGTGCGAAACGTTTAGGTACATTTTCCATTTTCAATGCGGCCAAAAAACTCGTGTTCAACAACATACATTAGCCTTGAACGGCTCTTGTACCGATTTTCGGGATTTTATTCCGCTCTCTTTGTTTCCAGTTTAGTATTAGTTTGCTCTATTTCACTAGTTTTGTGTGTTTCAAGTGCTTGTAAGAGTTTGTTGTTTTCAACTAGTTCAAATCAAATAAAATCAAGTGTTATTAGATTTCTGCAATTGCACTTTAATTTGAAACAAACCTTACAGGACCTACTTGCTTGCTACTTGGACATTTCTGTACGGAAGTATACAAAATACAAATAAATAAAAAAATAAACAAATAAAATATTATCATATTAATCTCATCGCCAGCCTTCAGCATTCGTCTCATCTCAGAATAAAAATGGTTTCAGCCGTAATTCACCATGCTGCCCAATCGTGGATTGGCAGGCAACGCCAACAGTCGAAAATCCGTACATGGGATATTGTAACATTATGGGAACAACGCGTCGTTTCCCTTTGAAACTACCTGAATATGCCTTAAAAGCCTTGAGCCAAGGATAAAGTTGGAAAAACAAATACCTTAGTACTTACCAAAGTTCATAATAGCATTCGCTAAAACAGCGCTCTAGAGTCTTGAACAATTCAGATTTGTGTGGCGTAAGATTCTTACGTTTGCATTCGAATTTCAGTAGTAAGCAGATTTCCCAATTGCATTGTTCATCCTCTGGTTAGCAGCCAAATGCTCTCATAACATTTACGGGACACTGCATCAACCCCCCTTTTACAATTCAGAACCCTTTTGGGCGTGGACTTAATATTTTATGTACACGGGACTTCGCTCGTAATTTGTCTCCGTTTGTTTTGACAGCAGAAAATTTAAATTTCCTCCCGTGCAGTACTATATTTTCATGAGAATGCAAATTGAAATATAATATAATAAAGTTTACAAGTTAAACGTCCATTATTGTGCAAGCGGTGATGAAATTGCGAAAATAAATATTTAGACGAAGGATTACTTGAAACAACGACCTCAATTTACATAGACGGGCCCAGTCAAACAAAGAATGTGGACTTATTTTAGTAACGCCATCTAGTCTGAAAAGCGGGACAGCGCTATGGCGGGGACAAGGACAGGCTTGTATAGGTGAGGGGCATGCCCTTCAAGTCGGACGTTCAACTTTTTTCTATGAAAGGGTCCATCTAGTACCTACATATATATATCGATGATTTGGAAACACACCCAAACGCATAGTCTGATAAGTTTTATCTTCACTTTTGATCTGAGGTTCACTTACCTCTATGTAAAAATGTCAATGTCTTCTCCTTTGTGAAGCCACGCGGTTCTTCATATTATAATGAAATAAAAAAATTTGGGCTCAAGATCATACGATATTAAGTTACGGGTGAGATATTACATCCCAATCGGATAATCCTCATCTAAATTCTGATCCTAAACTAAATTCAAACGGGATCACTTTTGATCTGCGGGTAAGTGTAGGTGCACACTTGGGATACACTTGTGTGGTTTTGTCCTGCACCGGGCCGTGGACGTAGTGGTGATATGAACTAGTAGCACAGAATAGGTACGTTGTACTAGTAGTACTTATGGTGTGTATCACACGTGCCGGGTATATCCATCCGGCGCTGGTCGACCGGTGGTGAACGGGATGACTCAGGCCGCGCCCTTCGGACCACGTGTTGTGTTTGGGGTTGACAAAGTCTCTAGTCAAAAATATTATTTTTTAATGATAATTAAATAGAGGATTTCCCAAAAGTCGCAATATCCAGTCCCGGCGTTTTTAGTTTTGTTTGGAAATAATTTAAAATTATCGATTTAAGTAAAAAAGTGCGTTGAATTTTGATTACGAGAATGACAAGGTCACAATTAAGTATTTCACACAACATCCCATACTAAGCGCGCGTTTTGACATTTGAAAAAGGGTTGCTGATTTGACTGATTGTCAAATACCCAATTGAATTGATAGGTTCTATCGTGTCGGCCCGGTGGTTGCCCGGAGAAAGGGTCCTGTTTTTTAAACGTGGTGTTTAGCCGGTTTCTGTCCAACCTAGCAGTACACTGCCAGATGTCAGGCTACCTGTAGGTATTTCCTTCGGTAGCCTACGTGGCCTAGCCCAGCTCAGCCCGGCAACAGACGAATCTATACGGCACGTGTGTGCTTTATGACGGCAGTCTTCAAATTGCAGTGCTAGGGCACATGCTAAGCGCGCACAATAATAGCAGTCCGAATAATGCAGACATCCAAGGTTTTAAAAAACAACCGATATAAATTTTCAAGTCGATCCAGTTTTACAAATGAGTCCCAGCGGGTGCAGTTCATTTTCTCTAACCTACATAATATTGATCTTTCTTATTATCACCAGTAAGTAAAGTCTGTCTCTATAATGACTCCCTTGCGCGTCGTGGTATACAGTGTAAAACCGGAAACGGACAGTGTGTTCGGAAAATACTGCACTTCGTTAAATTATACAACTTTACTATTAAATTTAAAGTGTTTCTATATGCATTTTTCTTGTTACTCAATCATAATTATTCATACTTATATTCTAAATTTGCGAAAGTGTATTTGTTTGTTGATTTGTCTTTCAATCACGCCGCAACGGAGCAACGGATCGACGTGATTTTTGCTATAAGTATAGTTGAGGACCTGGAGAGTGACAAAGGCTACTTTTTAGGAAACAAGGAATTAAGGAGTTCCCGTGGGAATCAAAAGAAATTAAACCACGCGGACGAACTCGCGGGCATCAGCTGGTAGTATAATATTTTGTGTGTAAAAAGAGTTAAATAAATAAGTGACCTCAGTTTGACAAAAATAGGTATCATACTTCATACTAATATTATAAAAGCTAAAGTGTGTTTGTTTGTTGGATTAATTATTGGTTTGGTTGGTTCGTTGGTTTGTCCTTCAATCACGCCGCAACGGAGCAACGGATCGACGTGATTCTTGGTATGGGTATAGTTGAGGACTGGAGAGTGACATAGGCTACTTTTTATTTCGGAAAATTAAGGAGTTCCCGCGGGAACTAAATTACCCACCACCACCACTACAGCCCATTAACATTGACTAAATTAAATTAATTTAAAGTGGATGTAAACACAAAATGGAGCAAAACCTGAAAAAGCTTTAAAAAATAGCGTTTAGTGTTTATTCTCGGAAATAATGTTAGCACTTTCGCACGGTAGTTGTCTCCAAGGGGCTATTCAGAAGTCCCTCGACATAATTAAATTTCCGCACTCTAAAATATGGCCGCCAACGAACGCCCGCTTGCAAAATAAACGAAAGTGAATGTATTAAAAGGTGTTACTTTTAAACGTTTTCTGCCATTTCTAACTTTTCAATAACAGTGAAAAAATAATTGATTGAAGCAAAAGCAAACTGTAGCGCAATTGTGTAAATAAAATTGGCAGTCTTATGGACTGCCAATAGAAGTGAAAACGAATATTTAAATTATTAAAAAGAAAATTAAATATATACCTTAAAACTAAGGCATTAAAGTTAAATTACGAATGTAGCATATTTATATTAAGACCTTTTGTCTTCGTAACAACGCGAGCATGTCGGTGACGGTGTCGATGACGCGAATCCACAAGTTTACTCTCTACCAAAAAGCTGCTCAACGCGGCGAAAGAAGTTTTCACTTCAAAATTATATTTGTAAAACGCCTAATTTGAACTTTTTAGGGGGTCCATAGATTCATTAGCGAAAGGAATGTATGAACTTTCTAAGCACTTCGAGTAATACGTTTTTAATGTATTTAAGCTCTCAAACAACTACGATTTTACAGACAATCGGGCTTCTGAAGTAGCAGTGGACTGCTGGTCATGTCTGTCATAAGAGATGAGAATCTCATCAATTTTTGAAACTGGTGATTTTTCTTGGCCGGAAAGTGAAAAATTGTTTTTTATTTTTTAATAAATTAATTATTAACTTGATTAAACTTTTAAAGCCATTTAAGGATTATCTAGCCAATACGACATGTGTATTAAACTTTTTGTTTTTTTTTTCTCTGAAGCCAAGGCGTAGTAAGACCCAGTATTTTCATAACAGTCACTCACAATATATTAATGCTCATTGCTCACATCTAGCGACATTTCATTCATCGCGCTGCACTGCACAAAGTAAATGATCGCTCAGGCTATAGTTTTCAATCTTATTTACTTAATAAAAGTAATATTTTGTGGCTTATTTTTTCTAGCTGATGCCCGCGACCGCGTGGAATAAATTTTTTGAATTCCCACCGAAACTCCTTATTTTTCTGATGAAGAGTAGCCTATGTCACTTTCCAGGTCCTCAACAGCTATATTCATGCAAAAAATCCCGTCGATCCGTTGCTCCGTTGCAACGTAATTGAAGGACAAACCAACAAACCAACAAACAAACACACTTTCGCATTTATAATATTAGTATAAAGTATGATAGTACAGAACGAAAAAAAGCAAGTTAATATATTCCAGATGCTGAAAGCCAATAAGGCAATCTGTTTGTAACCGTTGTCCGGTTGCCAAGTTTCAATGCACAATTGCGCTGCACGTTTACAAATCCAGCGAAACTGTAGGTATTTGTGTGTTCCGCGGTACCTACTGACTATCGCTGCAGCAGATGGAATTGTTTATTTAGCCTCCGAGTATTAGTATTAGTTTCCTTCGACATCAAATGAGCCCTTTCTTAATATTTTCCTTTTCAATATTTTGGTCTACCAACCGTTCCGCCATTTTGATTTTATTTCGAAATAGTCGCCACGCATATTACAATAGCTGGCATTAACACAAGCAAGTAAGTAAGTAGGTATTATGCGTAAACATAATTCCAGAAGTGGGAAATAATAATTAAATTTGCTTCTAAATATGTTTTGTTCTCTCTATAAAACTTGCACGAATAAATGGATAAACGTGTAGCGGTTCCACGAGAGATTTAATATTCATTTGATCCGGCCACGATTGCTATCGTTAAGCTCTAAATCAAATTGTTATCTAAACACAAAAGTATTCAATAATCGCTGAGTCTGCCGGCAGGAGACTAACATTCAATCGTCAAAAATCGAATATTTATGTTAATAATTCCAATATAGCGATCCCGCCAACATACCGACCGAGTGAAATACCTAAAATAAATAAATAAAAAAAAAAAAAAAAAAAAAAATGTAAAGCTGACATATGTGAGACAAAATCTTATAAATAAATAATCTATCGAAAAAATAAGCTATCAAAGTTATAAATCTACTCGGTGATGGCACCACCAGTAAGTACTGCGGGCCAGGCTTCATACAAAAATATTATAACCCCTTTTAGATAGACCTGATCGACTCGACCCGGCTTTGCTCCCGAATAGGAGGCCGAATATAGAAGGATAATCGCTGATTTTAAACGCCAGTTTTGTCTTTTTTCTTTTAAGATATACATAAGTAATGATGTAGGTAAGAATACAAGCTAAATGGCCTCCGTAGTTATCACAACTCCAAAACTATTTAATGAGGAACTTTCCAGCCTACGTTCCATAGAAACATCATAGGTGGCGCTGTCTAACACACTAAGGAAATAAGAGTGCAATGAGGTGATACTTGTACCATAGTCTAATGGCCTGATGCTTGAAAAAGTTTTTACGAAGAAAACTAAGGCCAGTCACTTTCGTTTTGCGATACAGTTGCGTGATTTGATTGAATTCATTTAATTTTTTCGTCGTTGCATCGAATTTGGACTCCAATTACCACTGTACCTATATGAAGACCAGCTGCCTACGACATTTGGATACCGATTCTCCTGCATATTGAAGACCAAGGAAGTTTCCAATTTTTCAAAGTAGCACACTTCATAGCAAGCTAAAAAAAAAATTTTCGGAAAAAAATACTAAATAAAAAGAAAAAAAACTTAACACTCATTCCTTCAGAAATCTCACGAAAAAACTCTAAAAAATGATATAACTCGAAAACTACCAAAAATCTCTGAACATACATGGGGTATTCTCTGATAGGGTAGGTACGAGGAATCTAAATTTTTTCTTTGGGCGTTACTATTTGGGCCACCCCTGTATAGGAAGTATGGATTTAGTTTCACATGATCTATACATAATAATAAAACTGTAACTAGAATGGAGTCCCCCTGCCGCGTCTGTCTGTCTGAACGCGATAAACTCAAAAACTACCGAACCGATTTTAAAGTTTAAACTGCCCGCTATCGCCCGCGTCGGCTAGTGGAATCGACTGCGTGACGTCACGGCAGTGACGACCGGCCACGTGCCGGACAATTTGGAAACGCAAGGGAAAATATATCGAAGTTATGATTCATAACTTTGTCATTTGTGAAGATAATTAAAAAACTCACCAGGTTTCATTGCAAGCTTAGCTAACTAAGCTTATCTTAATAAAAAATTGGAAACTTCCTTGGTCTTCAATATGAGTAGGAGAACCGGTATCCAAATGTCGCAACCAGGTCTTCAATACACAACAGAATCTGTATCCAAAATATGTCGTAGGCAAGTCTTCATAATATATCGGAGTCCAAATTCGAGGCAAAGACGAAAAAATTAAATGATTTCAACCAAATCACGCAACCGTATCGCAAAACGAAATAGTGAGTGACTGGCCTTAGTTTTCTTCGTAAAAACTTTTTCAGGCATCAGGCCATAGAGCAATTGCACTCTTATATCCTTAGTGCTTTCCTTAGTGTGTTAGACAGCGCCACCTATTATGTTTCTAAGGAACGTAGGCTGGAAAGATCCTCATTTCAATTTATTTATTTAAAACATGTAGGACATACTGGTAACATAAATAATTTAATATCGTACCTTTAACCTACCACAGTTCATAAGCCCGGCTTAAATGGAAATTGACACGAGTTTCCACTCTAATGTAAGAGCTACCTATTTAGTTGTTATAACCCTTATTGAGTAAACTAAGATGGTTCGTTAATTAACGCTAATATCTAAATACCACACCACAAACATTGTATCGAACATGTGAACTTAATTAAATTAGGTTCTGGATTTAATCGCATACAATATCAAAACTTTTTCTGGGCTTTCTACATTAAAAAAAAATCTAATATTGCAATATAGATACATAACCACAATCGTTCCTGGAGAAAGTAATAAAACAATGAAGTAAAAGGTCTAGCTTATATATACCTAACTAGGGTCTTGGTATTGGAATGCCCAAGTCGCCTAAAAACACAACATTGTAGATCTGCTACACGACATTTTACTCTTCTTCATCTACTTAATTTTACATACGAGTAGATTACGAGGAAAACCAACAATTTTAACTGATACCGAGTAATTTAAGGATACTTAATATACTGGGTGACTTTTTTTGGCGTGTCACATAAACGTGGTGTAGGTTGACAACTATTGATTTACAATAAACTAGATGATGCCCGCGACTTCGTCCGCGTGGATTAAGGTTTTTTGATTCCCGCGGGAACTCCTTAATTTTCCGGGATAAATTAGCCTATGTCCTTCCCCGGGATATAACCTACCTCTATACCAAATTTCAGCAAAATCGGTTGAAAAGATGGGCCGGGAAAGCGTAGCAGACAGACAGACAGACAGACAGACACACTTTCGCATTTATAATATTAGTATGGATTTTAATAATTTTCTTTTTATTTGTTGAATTCCTGATTTTAATGTTTTATTATGAAAAAAATACTCTAACTGGGTAGAATTTATAGATAGAATAAAATATTAAAAAGTAATAAAAGATAAAAAAAATAAAGTTACGATGCCATGGGCTTTCTGTTCCATTTACCTATCACCTCTATATTTTTCGAGACGACAAAAAAGTCACCCAGTATGGTACTTATTATGAACTAATTGAAGGTGAGATTATTGGTTATGATTTTAAATACATTGTTATTGTATTTTAATAAACATAATATAATTGTTTCTGTTATTATTAATTACTAGCTGGTGTCCGCGACTTCGTCCGCGTGGTTTAAGTGTTTTTTTATTCCCGCGAGAACTCCTTAATATTCCGGTATAAAAAGTAGCCTATGTCACTCTCCAGGTCTTCAACTATACCCATGCCAACGTCATCACGTCGATCCGTTGCTTCGTTGCGCCGTGATTGAAGGACAAACCAACAAACCAACAAAGCAATAAACCAACAAACAAACACACTTTCGCATATATAATATTAGTATAAAATGATAGTATGAAGTATGATGATTTCAAACTACGCTCATTTATATAGATGTATAGGTATCTACCTCATCTAAATGTTCTTGTATTAATTAATGCGGTTAGCGAAACTAGGTGATCTAACCACTGCATTGACGCAAAATACGGACTGCTACACTAATTTCAAATGACTGACTGTAAATTGATAGCGTCTATAATAGTAGTTTATGCAACTGTCATATAATACCCGTGTTATATGCAGTTGCATACACTACTTTATCTTCACTAATGCAATTTATCAAACAACAAGAGTAAAAGCTGACAATAGTTTATGTATATACGTGTATTGTCACAGTGAACTTGCCGCCATTAAAATCTAACCAATGAGAGCGCAGCTGCGCGCGCAGGGCCAATCAGGAGCGAGCGCGCGCTGTTCGTTTTTTATTTAATTGACACAAGATCTTACCAAAGAGTTTTGTGTATGTAAGTTTAGTAGTTTCGACGAAGTTTTCACGTATAACCCAACTGTTTTCAAAAGCCAGCCTCATCAAAATTTTATACAACTTGTATGAGGATTTTGACATAAGGCTCGCCAGGTTAATTGGTCGCGTTTTATTGATGTTATAATGAGATTTTACGATATCGATGTGGATATTATACCATCATGTGAAATTGCTTAAATTGAGTGTTTTGTTATCTGCGCTATAACAGTAGTAATTATAAGTCAAGTATTGGAAACATAAGTAGAATGTTATAACATTAGTGTAGATAAACATAATTATCATATAATATACCCACATAATTCTGTATGCATGCATAATGCAAATGTTTCATGTTATGTTATCACGTAGATCCATTGCTATGTTGCAGCATGATTGAAGGAAAAACCCAAGAAATAAATCCATACTTCCATATACTAATATTATAAATGCGAAAGTGTGTCTGTCTGTCTGGCCCATCTTTTCAACCGATTTTGACGAAATTTGGTACAGAATTAGGTTTCATCCCGGACAAGGACATCATAGGCTATTTTTTATCCCGAAAATTCAAAGAGTTCCGGCGGGAATCAAAAAAACTTTAATATACGTGGACGAAGTGGCGGGCATCATCTAGTAATTTAAATCTTTTTATTTATTATTAATTATATTTGCATGTTGAGTCAAAGCTCTACACTTTTTGTTTTTATTAAAAAGGATTTTTCCTAATTGTATGATATTTAAGTATACTGGTGACACGAATGTTAGGGGCCTCGGAATGGTAATGGTCGGAATGGTAATGGTGTATTAATTAGTAATCGGGCTCATATCTCGCGTGACACCTAACTAGACCAAGGCACCAGACATTTACCACCCTTTTACTGCCTTATTACTAGGTAGGCAGGGTTGTAACGGTCATAATAATTATACTGGCACTTCTATTGTGAGCCGATAATAAAAGACATCAGGGGGCCTAGAGGGAGTTATTTTACACGTTCACTACTCGATCACGTTAAAGTTAACTACGATTTGTATGGAATTGTCAAGCGCTTGATGACAGATAATAGCTGGCGCTCTATCAATTTCACACACATGGTAGATACGAGTAACTTTAAGGCGATGGAATTGATAAAAAAACTCCCACTCGGCCTGCATGAAAACTTCTTGTAGCAGAAGAGCAAAATACACGAGAAACTACACATTATAGTCTGGCGGACAAAGGTTCGCGTCACTCACTTTTACATAGAGTGTGCACACAAGCGACAGTACAAAACGTTGTTCCTCTCCGATGCGGACGTTTTATGCTGATGTTTTGTCCTGTGCGGTGCCTAGTATGTGTTTGCTCTTTGGTATGGTCTCATAGTAGCAGTATGGTTTGAGAAGCATGTATGGTTAGCAGGTTAAACATCTCACCAACGTTGAAATATATCAAAAGTCGTCGAAGATTTTTTGTTTCTAGTGTATTTGCACGTAAAAGCGTGAGACCAAATGCCTGGGATACGCACATAATATGTCATTGTGATAAGGATTCACGACCGCCTATAATTTTGCCGCACTCCAATGTCCTCAAAAATATTATACGGTCCCTTAAGTTATAAATACGAGTATATCTCGAGAAAGCCTGAAATAATATTTATTTTTGACGTTACTCACTCCCGCATAATGTTTGTTATGAATAATATATTACGTAAGGTTTGAGGGTTGACAGTGGGTAATGATAGCGACCTTTTGGTTGCAGTAAGGTAAAGGCCAAAGCACAGACGATACTTTTAGCATTGATTTTTGAAGTGAAAACTTCTTTAGCCGCGTTGAGCACTTTTTGGAAGGGGGTAAACTTGTGGATTCGCGTCACCGACATGCGACATGCTCCGCGCCGACATGCTTGCGTTGTTACGAAGACAAAAGGTCTTAAATATAAATATAATACATTCGTAATTAAACTTTGATGCCTTAGCTTTAAGGTTTATATTTTAATTATTTTAAATATTAAAAAAAAAATTTAGAAAAAAAAGAATTAAATATTCGTTTTCACTTCAGTCGGCAGTCCCTATGACTGCCAATTTTTTTAAATTTATTAATGTAAGCGTAGCAAACGCTCCCTATGGTTTTAATACTAAACTGCGTTCAAGATAACACACACGCCCACTTAAAAGATTTCGCCACCATAACCTCAGGTATAAGTACACGATTTGGCGAAGTTAACGATTACCTGGAGTTAGAAATAAAAACCAGGCCCAACAGCTTCAAAAGAAAGGATGATACGAAAAGACTAACTTCCTAATTCAGTGTCCCATCCACTTACCGGCTTGTGTCAGCAAAGCTTTTCCAGCGAAATCGGCAATATGCGCTGTCACATCTAGGCCACACGTTCTTCTACAGTAGGTATTTAGAATCTTACTAAACCAAAGTGTACCTATAAAGGGAAGTAGTCTAGGTTTTGAATAATCTATGCTTTGAGCTTTCTAGTAGCGTTGAAGTTGCCAATTACCGATGCTTAGAGTATCGTGTAGGCTAAAGGCGAAAACACACTACGGACAAAAAAAATTGTCTTGCGGCCAGAAAGTTCGCGCGCTCACTTTTATGCTTAGCTTAGCTTGGCTTAGCTTCAGAGACTGCAGTTTGGACCCATGTTTCCCATATAACGTGGGCGTTATGCGCGGGCAAAATCCTCTCTCCAGTCCGGCCGTAAAGCACATTATAGATAAAAAAATTGGCAGTCATAGGGACTGCCGATAGAAGTGAAAATGAATATTTAAAATAATTAAAATATAAACCTTAAAACTAAGGCATTCAAGTTTAATTTCGAATGTAGTATATTTATATTTTAGACCTTTAGTCTGTGTAACAACGCGAGGTGTCGGTGACGGTGTCGGTGACGCGAATCCACAAGTTTCCCCCTACCAAAAAGCGCTCAACGCGGCTAAAGAAGTTTTCACTTTAAAAATTGTTTGGTTGAAAAATAATCCGAGTACGCACTTTTAAACGAAGCTGGACAGACGCGAGAGGACGATGTCTATCACACGACGCCAATATTTCGCGTGGATTTTTGTCTTGACCTGTCCGTAATGTGTTTTCGCCCTAAGAACTGACCGTAGACTTCAGTGCCACGCGCTCTACGAAACCGAGCGATCGTCTACGCCGTAGCTATGCGCCGCTACGATGCGCTACGGGATAACTTTGTTTCGTAGTAGTAGAAAAATATAAAACCGTGAGTCCTTCAAATAAATAATTCAAAGGTAGTCCGAACGAATTTGTGGGGATATTAAATACTCATTGTATCGATTTAGTGTGTACGTTCGAATTGTGTCGTGGTTAAGGAAATTTGTTTGTAGAAATTAGTGTGTCCTTTGAGGCTATTTTATGAATTCAATCCATGGTGAGTATGAAACATTTTTCAACTAATCGTAATAATAATTTATATTGATTTAGTGTTAAGTATTATATTGGTATTTGTTCCATACGAATTACAAGATTCTCTCTAGAATATTTTCAAAATTCAATTTGTTCGAATATGGTAGGACGCACACCGGGATAATGTACAATCCCTACTATGCCTTCATTATAACACTACCACCACCACAGCCCATTATCGTCCCACTGCTGGGCACAGGCCTCCACTCTCATAGGAGAGAGGGAATTAGAGTTTAGACCCACCACGCTGCTCCAATGCGGGTTGGCGGGCTTTAACGTCTATTCACTATATTATCATGTTTAGTGATATTACTATCACTGGGACCGACGGCTTAGCGTGCTCTCCGAGGCACGGGGGTGAAACACTGCCAACTTTCTAACTCCGGGTTAGTACTGAGAATTTCTAGTCAGAAAAAAATGAAATTTATGAAAATGAAATTTATTGGTAAACATATTCGTCGTTTTACAATTTGGTCGGGAACCCTGAAGTAAGTTTGAAAAACCCTGTATCTCGGGGTCCCCTCTCAGACCGTCAGAAAAACCTAACACTTAATAATGGCCCGACTCGGAATTTGAACCCGGGACCTCGTCGGCCGCAGTTGAACTTGCTAACCACTAGACCAACGAGGCAATTCATTATACGTTTCTTGTTGACCGAGCGAAGCGAAGGTCTCTGAGTCTACTTGGGTGAATTGGCACTTGTCCGTCCGTCCGTCCGTCCGTCCGTCCGTCTGTCAGAGCCTTATAACTTCTGAACTGCTGAACGTAATTACTTCAAATTTAAATATAATATTATGTAAATCGATGGTTTCCCGCCGAATATGGCTTAAAAAGTTATAAAAATCTTCATTTCAGGGGGGTTCTCATAGAAGCGAATGAGAAGTAAAATATTTTTTATAGCGTTACATAGGGTTGCAGTATATCATTTTAAAGATAATTAGGAATAGAGTCCAAAAATATTTTTTTTTGAATTTTTCCCCTAAAATTGACGAAATGGGGGGCTTTCAAAGTGGCGATTTTCTAACGTCCAAAGTTGACCTCAGAACTCTCAATTTTCTGAACTCTCAAGCCTGAAACTTGATCAATTATTTGAATTATATCCTGTACTTGAACAACAAATACTAAAATTAGATAAATATTATAAGGAAACGAAATTATTTAATTTTTAATGATGATGATATTTTTAACAGAACTTCACACTGATGTCAATAGATGGCGCTCTGTGAAACCGCGAGGTCTCAGTTCGGGGCGAACCACTAGTTATTTTGTTTTGACGACCTCCCTGGCATAGTAGAGAACGCTGTGGTCTTATAAAGTGGGTTCGGTCCACGGCAGAGTCAATACAGGAATGTATAATATCTGAATTTTCTCTGGTCAGGCCTGGTGGGAGGCTTGAGCCGTGGCTAGTTACCACCCTACGGGCAAAGACGTGCCGCCAAGCGATTCAGCGTTTCCGTTAGGACTTACGATGACACGTAGAAACCGATTAGCATTTGGGTTTAATATAACTTCCATGCCCCTTACAGGATAGCCCGATCTTAGACTGCGTCGTCACATTACCGTCAAATGAAAAGGCAGTCAAGGGCTAACTTGTAGTGGATAAAAAAAGGGTTTTCCGGTTTCATTTATGACTGCATCTTCACTAATCGTAGTTAACTGGTCTAGAAATTTTGCAATTATAAGCGCGAAAACACACTACGCTACCTAGCATAAAAAAGAACGCACGCGCACTTTTATATGGATCTGCACAGACTACAGTGACAGGACGAAACGTGTTTACCTTCGAAGCGAGCTTGTGCGCGGAAGTTTGTCCTTTCTTGTCCTTAGTGTGTCGCCTTTATATTATGTATGAAATACTTCAGGCATTCAAGTAATCACTTAAGGCGACGTAACTTTGTTGCAGTCTGCCTGAACTTACAATTTTCTTAAGTGCTGAAATACAGATTTTATGAACTGCATTAAGCACTCTTTAATAATTCCACTAAAAGGCTCAAAGTACTTAAGACAGCATTTTAAAAAAAGGGTTTTCCGGTTTCATTTATGACTGCATCTTCACTAATCGTAGTTAACTGGTCTAGAAATTTTGCAATTATAAGCGCGAAAACACACTACGCTACCTAGCATAAAAAAGACCGCACGCGCACTTTTATATGGATCTGCACAGACTACAGTGACAGGACGAAACGTGTTTACCTTCGAAGCGAGCTTGTGCGCGGAAGTTTGTCCTTTCTTGTCCTTAGTGTGTCGCCTTTATATTATGTATGAAATACTTCAGGCATTCAAGTAATCACTTAAGGCGACGTAACTTTGTTGCAGTCTGCCTGAACTTACAATTTTCTTAAGTGCTGAAATACAGATTTTATGAACTGCATTAAGCACTCTTTAATAATTCCACTAAAAGGCTCAAAGTACTTAAGACAGCATTTTAAGTTCTTAAGTGATTATATAGTAATAATTAAGTTGAGTGTTATGAAAGCATTTTTTTTATCCACTATATAAATCTGGTGGTAAGTGATGATGCAGTCTAAGATGGTAGCGGGCTAATCTGTAAGGCGCATGGCAGTCATACTTTACCCATATTCTAATCGGTTTCTACACGGCATCGTACCGGAACGCTAAATCATTAGTAACTAGCCACGGCCGAAGCCACCCATCAGACAAAGTCTTATTAAAACTGCAGTAGATGATGCTTCGTCCGGTTTAATACTTTCTGTCCATTGAAGTGGAGCAGAGACGTGTTGAAAATGAAATTGAAATTGATTTATTTTCTGTAAGCTATAACAAAATTTGATCTTATTTCTAAGAACGATGACGATTAAAAAGTATAAACTTCGTTTCAGCCGTCAAACGCCCACCTCTGAAACAGCTATACAGATATCTATAACTATTATCTAAAATTATAGTTTATAGTTATAAGAATAATTATTTACTTAAATAAGATAAAACTAAAAACGTGAAGCATGCAAGACCTTCATACTAAGTTTTATATTGTTGGGGTAAGTATGAGTGTGTGTGTGTGTGTTGATAGATAACGCGATAATTTTTTAGAGTCACCTATCAGGAATACGATTGGTCTGTTTAGCTCATCTTCGCTCCACTCCAGTTCACCCAAGAAGGAGAAAAACCGGTGTCAGGAATAGACAACAGACAGACACAGCTTCCAAGTTTGTAATGTCACTATGGATAAAGGTCTGATGACAGCTTACAGATTACTTTCTGTGCTCACGCTATCGCCATCACCTCTTCTGTATAAACCGCGCCTTAAGTTTATATCTCATTTTGACAGTTCCAAGTTGCGGCACAATTCACTACCCATATCGTTTACTGTACTTGTACGCAGCACAGTAAATATTCAGCACGTATCGTGTTACTAAGCGATAACATCTAAGCCAAGTAAGCTATTACGTGACTGCATATAACCCTGAAACTTATAACGTAATGGACTTGATATTATGCTTTGTGCACATGTTATGATCCTTGTAGCTGTGGAAAAAAGTCTGGTTTCGAGTAACAGTGTAATTTTAAATTTGAATGTGCATTTTAATTTATCAGTGTCCTAATAGTATGTTTATTGTTTAACATATTCTCTCTGTACCTAAAAGTGCGATCTTTACATTACTTACGCGGCGAAAGTTGTCTCATTTGCATGATGTTACTTACCTAATACAATGGCATTAATGGAACATCTTTAAAAGTACATAAGCAGTCCACAAGTCAGTGTAATACTTATTACATTACATTATACCATATATATATATATACCACATATACATATACATTATACATTATATATATACATTATATATACCACATAGTAACATTTATTTTCTTTAAAATACAGAGCAACTGCTGAGATTTTGCAGGTTCTTCTCAGGAGAAACTGCTTTCTGAACCGGTGGTATAGTCCCGACATTTCATTTAAAAAAAATGGAGCATTCTTGATACCCCACTAAGGGGACAGACGACATCGAGCGAATTCCATGAAACCGCTGGATGCATCTACAAGCAGCACAATACCCCTACTTATATGAGATCTATGAAATCAAATCAAATCAAATTTATTTATTTGTGAATACTGATATTATGTACTTAGATGTTAGTTTTACATAAGGAACGTCTATGTTCAGTTCCTGTGGTTGTGTATTGGTTGTCAACGACCACAAATCTCTCTCTCTATTAACGGTAACGTAGCATTTCTCATAGAAAACTTACGTGTGAATCTGAATAGCGAAATCGATTCTTCCAAGCGACGCTCGCGTGTCTGGAGAGGATATTAATGGATTTTAAATTGCCCTTTTATAATACTTCCGTTGCCGCCCTGTGTGATATGTCAACGCTATTCCTATACAACTTTTATTCTAATTCTTATATAACTTTTAGTTTGTGTTAAGTTTGATATTAACTCCCACTACACTACAATCTCGTAACACTATAAACACTTTCTTGATATTATATCGACTTCCATATGAGTAAAATCACATATCTCATATAATTTATTATTTGTACTCGTAAATTGTGAGTTTGGGTGCATACTTACGTAGTGCGATTTGTTTTGAATGTTTGGATTTTCATCAGGTACCTAAACATCACAGCCCTAAGTGCAACTGAGAATAAAGTCTGTCACTTAGGGTGAAAACATACTACCTATGGACAAGAAAAATGTCATGACTTATTAAAAAGTCTGCGTCATTCACTTTTATATGGAGCGCGTACACTAGGCGACAGGATAAAACCCCTTCAACGTGTACGTTTTGCTCTGTGGAAACAATCAAAGACACACTAATCTGAATAAGTGAAAACCAATTCTTCATTAAGGTCGCATCACAGGAGAGGTTAGCGAAATGCTCCCACAAGCCCTTTTGCCACTATTACTATGACACCTTTAGCCGTTTTATTATTCTTTTCCAAGTGAGTTTATAACTGTACTTGTACTTAATCCATACTTAATATTATAAATGCGAAAGTGTGTCTGTCTGTCTGTCTGTCTGTCTGTCTGTCTGTCTGCTACGCTTTCCCGGCCCATCTTTTCAACCGATTTTGCTGAAATTTGGTATTTAGGTAGGTTATATCCCGGGGAAGGACATAGGCTACTTTTTATCCCGGAAAATTAAGGAGTTCCCGCAGGAATCAAAAAACCTTAATCCACGCGGACGAAGTCGCGGGAATCATCTAGTTTATAATAATTATCATACACGTATCGTAGTTTCAAATAATTATGTCTGCGAATATGTAAGAGATTCGGACTAGAAAATGAGAGTTAATTTTGTCTCGGGTTTTGTTTGTCAGTTTTGTAGTTATTACTTTAAAATAGTCCGTTCGTATATTTTTGCAAAATACAAAATAGGTAATGTTCAAATATCGGCTCGTGTAAAATTTAGTTATTGCTGACTTTAATTACATATTCCAGCGGTAGCATATAGGTACTAAACTCAAGATAAATGACTACAAAAATAAAATACAGTCACGAGCAGTGTAGAGTAGAAAATACCCTGACTAGTGACTACTAAAAACTTATTTATAATGTACGTCCAGATAATGTTTAAACCATAAATTAAATATTCATTCAATCGTACCGCGTGTTCCCACTAAAACACGAATTATTCAATTATTTGAAATGGCTTTGTTCTCTATTTAATTAAATAGATAATTGGAGTATAAATTTGTCCACAAAATATCATTTATCATGAAATTAATCTGAAATAAATCTATTTATTCACCCGTTAGTTTGTACTAATGGTTTCAATATAACTTATTATGTAGATAGAAGGCGATTTTAAATTTAAATAACTAATAAGAAAAGAACTTAATCTCACATTAATTTGTATACTGAACCTCCTCACAATTCGCGCCGCTTCAAGGATAACCGCCTTTTGTATCCGACCCTTAATCCAACAACCAAGTGAAAGCTTATAATAAAATAATATTATTAATATGATTAATTTCTTTGTTTAGTGCGTATTTCACCAAATGTAACTTTTTTTTTATCCACTACAAGTTACTGCGATCTCACTTGATGGTAAGTGACGATGCAGTTTAAGATGGTAGCGGGCTAACCTATTAGGGGCATGGCAGTATTAAACCCACACCCCTATTCGGTTTCTACACGGCATCGTACCGGAACGCTAAATCGCTTGGCGGGACATCTTTGCCGGCAGGGTGGTAACTAGCTACGGCCGAAGCCTCCAACCAGGCCAGACCAGGGAAAATTCAGAAATTATAAATTCCCAAATTGACCCTGCTGGGGATTGAACCCGGAACCTCCGCACGTTAAGACAACAGCGGACTCTGCGCCACGGAGGTCGTCAAAAATGAGATAACTCAATAAATGAGTTGGTGCAACCAGCATTTATTGAGCCTTTTTTTCACAAAGATAGATTGACGTCAACTGCTGCAGTCTGAATTTAATTCGCCTAAACACATTCACTTCAAGCTCAGTTACTGATAAACATCCACAACTTGACCCTCGTTTTAAGGAGGTACCCATTTATAATACCAACGCGGGGATACAAAAAATATTATACCAGTGCAACGCTATGAGAGGCGGAAAGTTGAAGCAAGTCCATAAAATACCATACAAGTTATCCAGTTATGTTGTCAGTGAACAAGAGAAAATGTGCGCCATGGATTGTGATATAAAAAAATTGAGAAAATATATCAATTATTACGGCTTATATTATTTTGCTATACTTATACCACAGAATACTAAGTATTAGTAAGCTTATATTATGATAGTAATATTATAATAGCTAATTTAGAATTTTGAGTACCTATTGAAATAAATAAAATAAGTTTGCCCCTCACTTTTCATTTTTATCTCAACTTTTGTCTAACCAAATATTACTAATTGGTCGTGTCATTTGTCAAATCTTTTGTAGCCAGCGGGATCATAATTGTTTTAAATTTGATTAATTACATTACAAAAGATACGCTGAAATTATTCATTCATTCCAATAGAAATTTGACGAAAGATCACCGCAATGCTACCGCATCGTTATGTGACTATAAATATTTGGAGACTTTGTTTTATGTTTTATTTAAGTAATAGAATTTTATGATTAACTTTTGTCTTGTGATAGCCTAGTGTTTCTGGCGATGGCCTCCTATCCGAGGATAGTGGGTTCGAGCAGACACTTCGAACTTTTTGGCGTTATATTGTGTGTAGCAATTAAATGTCGCTTGCTGCAACTAAAAAGCAAAGATAAGCATTTAAACAAGACTGTCCTTACCAAGTTTTTCTTGTTAAAATTCTTGATATCTAAAGAGTTCTCCAGATTCATGTCTTGTCATGTTATTTCTATAAGAATTTGTGGTTTTTGAATAAAATGTAAAAATAAAAGTCGTATTTTTTGGATCTAAAAAGATTTTAATGTACCTAACTTTTTTCACCTCATTAATTCGCGATTCCTTTGACAAACAGCGGTCAAAGAATGGCTCAGGTTTTAACTTTATAATTTGTTTCTTAAAGTAAATGAAGGTTACGTAAGACAACATTTTTTTAGACCTTTCGAAGGGCTAAAGCATACAATGGACTGGATAAAAAAACGTCCAACCGAACCGTCCGCGTAAAAGGTTCGACGTTTTGTCCTGTCGCCATAAAAAAATGACTAAGGTGGAATATTTACCCGCGAGGGAATTATTTTTGTCAGTAGTCTTTTCGCTCTCCGGTTGAGGAGCCAGAATTAAACTAGAATTCTAGACATTTAAATATTCAATTTGAAAAGTGGATGTCGAGAGTCGAGACCAACTTCAAATTGATTTATAACATTGCATCGCGGGACCGTTGCAATCAAATTAGGGTGTCTACGTGACTACCGGTGACGGCAAACTCAATTTTGTAATCAATACCTCTTGACTAGCTAAGCTATGAATGATCTTTCTTAGGGCTCCGTAGCCGAACGGTGCCAAACGGATCGCTTTAACTAAGCCTTCTGTCACCCCGTTCTTCTATCCCAGGGGTTTACAGCTTCAGCTGTAGTAGTTAGCACGTTGAAATGTTCACAATATAAGTACCTATTATAATTATCGCGACAGGTTATTAAAACTACAATAAACAATTAAAATCTAAGAAGGTAGGAGTCCCCTCGGGGCTTACACAAAAATATCTTGGATAAATATTACCTACTAGATAATGCCCGCGACTTCGTCCGCGTGGATTGATGTTTTTTGATTCCCGCGGGAACTTTTCGATTTTCCGGGATAAAAACCTATGTAATATGTCCTTCCCCGGGATGTAACCTATATCTGTACCAAATTTCATCAAAATCGGTTGAGTAGTTGGGCCTTGAAAGCGTAGCAGACAGACAGACACACTTTCGCATTTATAATATTAAGTAGGTATGTAAGTATGGATTTAAATTAATTTATTTGGAGTAATTAGTTTCAGCCCTTACTTAAAACTTTTAATGCATACAATTACAGTGACGTACCTATAATATGAATCATAATATAATAATTTAAAATTGCTCCTTATTTAAACAACAGGGATACCGAATGACCTCAATACTTGAGAATTGAGATCCACTGTCTACGAGTACGTACTCCTAGTAGTTTGGAGACCACTTCACTTGAATGGATCTAATAAAGTTTAGAGTTTGATCTATCTAGCCTTTTTCACTTTGTCTGTAGTGCAGTGAGTAGAAGAAGTTGATCTAACCTTCACACTAGAAGCGCGTTTTTAAATTTGATAAAAAGTTGCGGAGTTGCAGCCGTAGTATTATTTGTGTGAGGGGTTGTACACTAGAACTGGATTTTCGGATTCGGATTCGGAAAACACCATTCGATTTTCAGCGCCTTTGGCTCCGCGTGGATTGTAGGATTTATGTGTTATTCCAGACTATAATCTATCTCTTTGCCAAATTTCATCCACATCCGTTCAGTTGTCTGGCGTAATTGAGTAAAAAACATCCATCCATCCAAAGTTTCGCATTTATAATATTAGTATAGATATTAAATAATAACTATGAATTAAAGCTTCTTTAAAATGAATGAACGAGTGCAAAAATACAAGTAATAAGACAAAAGAGAAAATTTCCAGTCAGTGAAAAAGCTCAATTGGAAACCCAACTAAATAGCGAAAGGGGGCATTGAGCACGAGCGCAGCACGATATCCTATAACAAAACGCCCAACAGCATTGTATTGCAATCAAAGGAACGGCCCATTAAGATACAATAGAATTCAAATGCAAATCGAGAGTTTCAATTAAAAAAGTACAACAATCAATGATTTTCCAATGAAATTATTATTAAAATTAAGTACGTTTATTGCAATGGTACTAATAATTGAAATGTTGCTTATGTCAAGAATTATTATTATTGTATTGTTTTGTTATTTTAACAAAATGATGAGGATCTCAAAAAAGTTAGAAGGGTATATCCACGTTCCCTGTTAGTTTTTTTTGCTATTTAAAACTATTGATTAGAGAAAAAAGTGCGTCGGATTATGTTAGTCGTGCCCTAGAGGCAAGAATTACCTACGAGAAGAAGAAGTGTTGGGTTAATACTTTACAGTTTTGATTTAGTTACAGTTTATTTCTTTAATTTAGTCTCGGGTTCGATTAAGCAATTAGGACAATTATCATTACCAATTAATAATCAAGTATTGATTTACGAAAGAAATAATACTGCTAGATATAGAATTGGTTATTTCCACATCATTATAGATTATTTTCCAGGGAATAATAAAAAATATCAGACTGCTGACTTCTTGACAAAAAGGCTAATCGTGATGCTCGAAAAGATTGTAATACAAAATAATCTATAAAACGGAAAAAACAGTGAATGAACGAGCAGTTTACTGACTGACTTATATATCAACGCACAGCCTAAACCGCTGGGGTTAGAAACTTGAAATTTTGACAGTAGGTTCCTTTTGTGACGTAGGCGCTCACTAAGGAAGGAATTTTCAAAATTCCACCCCTAAGGGAGTGAAATTTCTCAAGTTATATCCATGAAACTTGGTATTTGAGCTTCTGGTTTAAAATAAAGAAATTCGTGTTTCAAAGTTTTTGAAAATTCTACCCCCAAAGGGGTTAAATAGGGGTTGAAAGTTTGTATGAAAGTCCTTCATTTTTCAAGTTATAACCATGATAGTTGGTATTTGGGCTTCTGGTTTAAAATAAAAAAATATGTGTTTCACAGTTTTTGAAAATTTTATCCCCAAGGACGTTAAATAGAGAGTTTGTCCTTCAATCACGCCGCTTCAGAGCAACGGATCAACGTGATTTTTTGCATGGGTATAGTTGAGGACCTGGAGAGTGATATATATAGGATTTATCCCGGAAAATTAAGGAGTGCCTGTGGGAATTAAAAAAACTTATGCCACGCGAACGAAGTCGCGAGCATCCTCTAGTTCGCTATAAACCGCGACAGTAGACAAATCTATGTGGTACAGTGCGTGTCCTTCACCAATAGCATGCGAACACCCACCACCCAACAATTCGCACTGGCACAGCACCACACCACACAAATCTTCCAAATCACTCTCAACGTACGTTTCACTCCGAAACCGAAGCATCTTCTGGAGATGTTTACTCGACAATGCACGATTGTAAAGTGACGAACGTGTCGAAAGTTCCGGCTTTTATACCTGACTTTTATACATAGACTTCCGCAAAGTAACGCCTGCTTCGATTCAATATTTGGACAAAACAGTGGTATTTTATAAGAAATATCCCTAATATGTGGTATCATGCTGAAATTTCAAACCACGTAAATACTTGTTATATTATTTACTAGAGGATGCTCGCGACTTCGTTCGCGTGGCATAAGTTTTTTTAAATTCCCACAGGCACTCCTTAATTTTCCGGGATAAAAAGAAGCCTATGTCACTCTCCAAGTCCTCAACTATACCCATGCAAAAAATCACGTTGATCCGTTGCTCTATTTCGGCGTCATTGAAGGATAAACTCTCTATTTGACGTCCTTGGGGAGAGAATTTTCAAAAACTGTGAATCACGTATTTTTTCATTTCAAACCGAAATCCCAAACACCAAGTTTCATGGCTACAGCTTGAAAAATGACGGACTTTCCTACAAATTTCAACCCCTATTTAAAGCCTTTGGGGGTGGAATTTTCAAAAACTGTGAAGCACCTATTTCTTTATTTTAAACCAGAAGCTCAAATACCAAGTTTCATAGATATAACTTGAGAAATGACGGACTTTCATACAAACTTTAAACCCCTATTTCACCCCCTTAAGGGTGGAATTTTGAAAAATCCTTCCTTAGTGAGCGCCTACGTCACAAAAGAAACCTACTGTCAAAATTTCAAGTTTCTAGCCACAGCGGTTTAGGCTGTGCGTTGATATATAAGTCAGTCAGTCAGGACTTTGAATTTTATATATATAGATAGATAAGATAATTATCACTAAACAATACTTCAGCAAGAAATTGTTTAAATTGACCTAACCGAAAATCGTATAACAAAGTTGCCGTTTGAAGAAATGTTAAAGTAGCAAAAATCTGAGTAGCTCTTTGTTCAGAGGTAGATATGGTAACTAAATTCCTTGATTTTGAGACACCGCTATCTAAAGAATGTGGGATTAATTAATTCTAGGGTCCTTAACGCTTCTCTTAAGAAATGTGAAGTTAAAGTGCGACTGAATTCTTACATTCATTTGCATTTCCTTTGGCTTCAGCTTAATTAGTATGATTTAAGAATAAAGATTTCGTTTCTACGAACATTTTAATAAGAAAAACTTGGTATAAAATCGCTTCTTTCTTTGATTGAGGGGCTGTATATTAAATTACAAAAATAAGAAGGAAGAAAATTGTATTATGAATTTAAAGTTTATCTTACGTTGATATTTATCATCTAGATTCCTGTTGTAACCTATTAATTTATCAACTAATTTTAGAAACACAGCTATTTGAAAATGGTGAACAAATAGCTGTGTTATTTGTTGATAATTTTCCACCCTTTCTGGGTGGTGTCACAGACTAAAGTGTTACATTAATTGTATCTAGTTTTGTCTGTGACACCACTGTTGAATAAACTGTTTTTCTTTCTTTCTTTTTCTTATAATTAAAAAAAATTATAGAAGAATGCGTAGGTCAAAGTATGTACGTATACCTACTATAAAAGTCTTCGTTATCCTCGTCCCCTTATACCCCTAAAGATACGTTGCGCTCTTGTGTCAACCGGATCCAGTGGTTCCCTGCGTGAATAGCGAGCCTCCCTTGAGGCTCGGTATTCACCAGAGTGAAGATAGGCGGAGATATGTTTAGCTGCCCAATCAGATTATTGATAAATGACGTGATGAGCTTATAAGGTCATCTATTAATAATCTGATTGGTTCACTAAACACATCTTTCTTCATCTCCACTTTTCTCCGTTCTCGTGCTGTATTCTACTTAATCTGCCGCGGTCATTCCTGCTTTAGGTAACATTTCTTGCTTTTAATTATAACAGTAAATCGGCGTTATAAATGGATCACAAACACAAATAAGGCTCTGCTTTTATTTTTATCCTATTGATATCATATAAATACGTCATATAAATTCGAGAATGTATAACTTTTTGTAATTAATTTCGATGTTATTCGGTTACAGCTCTATTTATTACATTACCCCCCACAAATAGGATCGGAGGGTTAAATTATTCAACGAAATTACTTTATTTTCCCGTTCAGTAGGTAGACGCGATAGTCATTACAAGGAAACTCAATTTGTTTTGTTTGTTTCATTTAACACCACGGCGTTGCGTATTGACATCGTGAGTGATCGAATTTCTTGTATAAAATACTAGATTTTTGCCCGTAAATCCAACAGAGTAGAAGGGAGGGAGGGAGGGTGAGGTTTATTGCTTATCGGTGGTGACTCTTGTGAATAACATTTTAGTGAGAGGTTGTTGACCAAGAAATATTATCTTATTTCTTTTATTTCTGGCTTCTAATGAACGATAAAAAGAGTAGTAATACTTATGAGGACACATACATGCCAGTCCGTCTGTCACATCAGTTTTTTATGAGCATACCAAACCATACTTTTTATCTGACACCTACGCATTTGACCATGAACCTATAATATTGTCACAGTAAAATATCACGATAATCAAATTTTTTGTTTTAATTTCAACCAAGTTGAATATAGTAAGTACCTGTGTCATAGTCAAAATGACCTACGGTCCATGTTTAGGTATGGATATAAAATTAAGGCCCACTCTCACAAGGACTCTTAAATTGATTTAGTATAATTATTAATGCTGTCACTTGTTAACCGCTATTCTCGCCAAAATTTAGAGCACTACAAAATGTAACTAAATCAGTTAAAATGTCCATGTGCAAGCGGCCCTGTTTTAAACAAAAGTTTGAAATCCATACAATACCTGATCAAACTTTTATACTCACTTCTAGCTCGTACCAACACATCTCTTCACCGGGCCTGGCCTTGATCAATGTTGTTCAGCTTCCAATCACTTGATACTCTCACGTAACTAGGTCACACTACTGTCTCACATTTTTCAACCAACCATAGGAGTGATAAGTGTTTTTCAGCCAATGTGTCTACAATTCTGTTGTACACAATCTTTAATCTAGTCTATATATTATAATAGTACAAGTAAACAATATATTATAATTTATTTGAACACAACAACACGTAATGATGAACGTAAAAAAGACCAAAAAGGATGTAGAATTCAAAAAGCTCAATAGCGATTTCAAACAGGCAACCGTATGATTCTAAGTTAAGGAGATAAATCGCTTTTTTGCTGCTTCTTCTCGGTTAAAAGTACATTCAAAATCAAAGCACTTGTAAAAGTTTTTGAATGAAAAATATTTCCAATTTAATTTGAATTTGTATGCAAAATTTAGAGCTTGGATTGGACATAACAATAATATTATATATATACGGTACGGCTCAGACCTGTAGCTTATCATATACCTACACATGGGATAAATTTACATAATATCCGTCCAGGAAGGTATAATACACCGGATTAATCTATCCGAACAACACTTACACCCACGTATGTTGTCAGTAATTCGATTAGCATATTGAGTACTGTTATGGTAATGGGAATTATAATATCGCATTTAATTAATATATAATCAGTGATGTTATATCGTTATTATATATCAAACGTTCTGTGTAAAAAGTATTTTACTCGTTCATTTATTATGTCACCGGAAATTTATGAATACTGAAAATGGATTCGTAACAATTCCTAGGAAATATGCACAGTGGAGGGCCAGTTTCGAATACTATTTTTTTTCAGTCTATAGAATTGTACCCAGAGATCCCTACAGTTGGGTTAGGTTTATAGAAGACTACATTTCCTTCTATTTTGGATAATTACGGATTATATCTGTATTACTTATAACACCAGATACCTACGGACCTACAACGAATCACAAACAATTATAATAAAATCAGTACGGTACCTGGGTGCGACTCAGCTTAGTTTTTTGTTTTTTATGTTATTTCGGGAAGATCGTCAAATTGTTACCAAAGCCGCGAGAAATAATTAGGATGTAAACGTACCGCGTACAAAAATAGCCAGACTGACAAAAAAGTCCTCACGCGCACTTTTTTATGGAGCAGCACAGACTTGCATGACACGACGAAACTTGTTTCCCATACAACACCGACGTTTCTCCTGTCGTTTTCGTAGTGTGTTTTCGTCCTCATGGTTGGTTTTTGTCATTTTGGACACGTTACACACGTTATAACAGTTTCTCAACACACCGAGATATTCAGAATGTATGGTCTCGCTATTCTCACACGCGTTCGTTAAAAGCATCTGTGAAACGTGCTCATTCCTTTCTAGTGATATCTGGGGAGTACCTACTCCGAGTTAAGTGTAAAGCCAGTAAAGGTAACTGAAATCCCTCCCACCGTGCTCTCACCATTGCTCGTACTGTTGAGACACACGAAACTAAATTATTTTATACGTAATGAATGTACGTCTCATAAAACACGGCATAACATTCCTTGATCCCACCACATAAGAACCAACTTTCTTGAATATTATTAGTGTTTCTTACGCTCTTTCAAAGTTGAAAATTGTTGCGGAGTGCTAAGTTTGTGAATCGAACTTTTACCGAGGCTTCTGCAACACTTCTGTGGATATTTACATTTTATTGGTTGGAAACTCCTTCGGATCGAGAATATCTGTTTATAATACTGGAAAATAGATATAGGTTTGGACTGGTATACATGGAAATTGGCTCAGGGTAAAAGTTGGTAGTGAAAGGTAACTTTGCGCTGTGCAGTGCTAAGTTCTAGAGCAGAGTAAGCGCAACGTAGAGTTAAAGAGTATATAACAGCCCAGAGGCCATAGTCATAGTCATAGTCATAGTCATAGTCATAGTTATTTTTTAGTGATTATTAAATAGAGGATCTCCCAAAAGTCGTAATAACAATGTCCCTTGATAGTTTTATGTTAAATAACAATCAATTATAGTATAAAAGTGCGTCGAACTTTAATGACGTCTCATTTTAGAATTTCATATAAATGCCATACTTAAGACGCGTTTTGAAGTTTGAAAATAAGTTGCTGATTTGACTATTTGTCAAATACCCAATTCTAAAACACGAAAGTCAACAATATGGCCTTAAGCGTTGGCAGTATGGCTCAGGTACAATCAGTGCGATAGGGGTGAAAACACATTACGACAAGCACATGACAAACCGTCCGCATAAAACGTCGGCGTTGTATGGGAAACACGTTTCGACTTTCGTCGCGTCTTCGGGTCGCGCAGGACTGTGCAGTTCCATTTAAAAGTGTGCTCGTTGACGTATTTTTCCTGTCCTTTTAGTAGTGTGTTCTCCCACTTAGGAATAGAAGAAGAAAATTAGAGATTTTATTTATCACAATGTTTGGTAAGAGCAAAAAAGTTCATCACTTAATTTGGCGCTTGAGTAGCATTTATCCCTGATAGAATGTTAATGTTTATCCGTTAGCGTAGGTTTATAATATTTAATATAACGTGATTTAATTTTAAATTAGTATAAAATTCGCTGAAAATACTTATTAAGTTTATTATCATAATTACACATAATATGTACAACCGCGGATTATGATTATGTTTTCTAATAGTTTAGAGTATAATTTTGTACTTCAACTGGAAAAATACTTACTAGTACACTAAACAGAGGAAAGCGTTAAGATATTATGAATAAGTATTTAAATTATCTTTGCAGTGATGTTTAGACGTGACGCCTTATTCACACAATAGCGTAAAGAAAATAAAGAGAAACGTGAGCGTATTGAAGATTATTCTTTCGTTTGTCAATTTCTCGGTACGTGTCGAGACGAGAAATGGGAGAATTAACAAGAGCTTACTGTCAATACTGTAGAGATTAGAAGCTATATTTTTGAGATTGACAGTATGTGATTCTTGCTCTCTACATTGCGTTTTGTTTTTATTTTGTACAGTTCGGTATTAAAATTCGCCATGTAGGCAACATACTTTTAATGCATAGGCAGTTTAAATAAAAAAATGTGTTTTATTATGTTTACGTAATTTTGTGACCACTTTGATGCAGTAAGCAATCCTATAAAAGATTTGTTGCGGTTTCAGCACAATATTTACTGACATTCGAATGTTTGAGTTATTTGAGTTCGATTTCAAGAGTAAACACTCTGGACACGTTGTCTAGCTTCCTAAAGGCATTTAAATCGCTTTAAGTAAGTTGTCGATATTTTTATCGTTTTAAACAAACAAACAAACTTCAAACAAACTTTGTTGTACCTCACTAAGTGCAGAATATCAAAGTTTTTCTCAGTAATCCCATTTTGTAAAGACCGTTAAATAACCTTTTTTTCAAACTTTCCACAGCGCTGACTCTAATCAGGCAAACTGCAATGCAATTCAAATGGAAATCGGGAGTTTAAATTGAAAAAAATCTACGAAAATGTGAAAAATTTACAGTTTATGCTTATTCATTTATAGCAGCTGTTTGGTGCTCTATGAATTCATTTTTATATTCACAGTGGATACTTGGACGTTTTCCATGTATTTCGTTCTGAATTTCAACAGTAGTTGTTATGAAAATTTGAGTAACAGCCTTAAAAAATAAAAGAATTATACTTAATTTAAATACCGAACGCATTTAACGTTGCTTACTTAATTGCAACTAATAGTTATTTGTGTTACATGGGGCCAAAGAAAATTTTTGTTCCCCGAGGGCGCTATTTTGAATTCAGAGCGAAGTGAAGGATTCTATAGTAGAATCCCGAGCGTAGCGAGGGGTTCTAAAGTAGAATCCTGAGCGTAGCGAGGAATTCAATATACGCCGCCCGAGAACAAAAAATTGGGCCCCGAGTGACACACACTATTTTTCATCATTACGTATGAGAAAAAGCTAGGAGTATCAACCTACTATGTATGGACATTACCTATACGTTTAAGCACCAATCAGAAGATATTCCTATCAACCTTCTATGTAATTGTATAGACATTATTTAGACGTATATTTAAAGTTTAAATAAAATGTAAAGACGTATATCCGATCAACAAATTGATCACGTGACTTCGGACCAATCAGAACAGAGAAATGCAAAGTCGTATATTTGATCAACAAATTGATGACGTGACTTCGGACCAATCAGAAGAGAGAAATGAAAAGTCCTATGGGCCTACAAGTTACACTTTGCTCCCGCTATCCTCTGAAGGCAATATGCATTTTTCGAATAGGTATGATGAAAATTAATTATCGCTGTGATTAATACAAAGTCTTGCAGTAAATTTTTCATTTTTTACTGTCATTTCTTTGTACCCTTTTAACTGCAATTAGGTTAAACTTTTGCATGAATTTCTTGACTAGAGATTTTTATTAAAAATTATAAATAGCTTTATTTCATGTTGGTTAATATGCAAAGTCAAAATTCGATAGGTCTTGGTATCCCAACTAATCAAAGAGTAATTCTCCCGGGGTTTTTAAAACTTTTAAATCCACCTAGACGGACTCACGGGACCTAGTGTACATTATTATAAATAAATCCATATAATAATACTTATTATAAATGTGAAAGTTCTATCTGTAAACTAATTATGGCTCATTAGAAGAAATTTGATACAGAGTTGTTTTTTTCCGGAAAATTACCCAAATCGACCAGTAATTTCTAGTCATCATCTAGTCTAGTTATTTATATTTCACATATTTTATACATCTAAGTATAAGAACCTAATATTATTATGGCAGATAATATGCAAGTACATAATACTTATTCCGTACACCTCCAAAACTTGGAAAGCCGCCATATTTAATATTCTCAGTATGTGAGGAGTTGGCAACAGCAAGATTGGCACGATTCTGTTCATTGGCCAATGAATAGAATCTTGTATGTTAGACTCAAGCACAATGTTTGGAATCCTTTCATGAATATGTTCATATACTTATTCTTGATCGAATTCGTTTGTGCAGTAGAATAGAGCTTGATTAAAATCTATTTAATGATGGAATCTTATTATTAGATTTTCATCTTGAGCTTCAAAAGACGTGGGACTTCTCAAAATTGAAGAGGTAGGTACGCACATGTATTGAACCTGAACCTCGTACTATAGCGGAGGTATAAGCAATTCAGTGTTTCTTATAGCCTGTTTAATCAAGCCTGCCATCATGAGACGAGAAAAATTGCCATCATGAGATGAGAAAAATGCATGGATGCCTCAGGCAGACTATGCGAAATAGATGCTTGTTTACGTCGCGCTTGTGTACGTAGTTGTACATAACGAACGTATATGTATAATGTTAGTGGAGGTAGCGGGTTAGAGGAGGTTCTTCTGTTAGGCTCATTTTTTCAACAGCAGAATTTCGCGCGCGTATTCCTCACGTCGTTCATAGACGTATTTTAAAACCTTTTTTTCGCTAACGCTTGGCTGCAGTCAATATTGCTGACCTAATCGTGAAGCAGCCTAAGGATCTCCCCAAATTTATCGACGCGCAACCAGCTTGAGCCGGTCAGAAAAAACTTTACATGTATACGGTATTAAGAGTGAAAACGACGTCCAGCCGTCGGTAAACGACACGTCGAGTCGACTGGGGCGGGCGACGTCTTTTTCACTCTTATTACCATATACATAAACTTTTCTGATATACTTTTTCTGACCGGCTGAAGCCGGTTCCACGTCGATAGATGTGAGGAGACTCTAAGGCGGAAACGCACTATCAATTTTTTTAAATAAAGTCTCTCTCTCTGCGTCTTATTCCTCATTACTGAGGGTTGTAACGCCTTTCCATTAATCAAATAACGGTAGGAGTTTTCATGGAATAATAATGCAGTGGGGTTCCCACGTCCTTCCGCATACGACTCGACTAAGCGTTAACTCAGGTTTTTGTAAGGATTATTAGCAGATGTTGGTGATAATAACCGAGACCGACGGCTTAACGTGCTCTCCGACTACGAGGCACGGAGGAAACGAAAAGGCCAAAGTTGAACCACCAAATTCGGTCACCCATCTTGTTACCGACTTGGGTCAACGTTGCTTAACATTCGCAATCGACTGATATGCGTTGTCGCAACTGGGCCACTCGTCCCCAAAAGTAATAAAGTAGGTACCTACAAATTATTGCCGTTAATTTCCATTGTAGTATATTATGTATTAAATTACTACTATGTAGTAAATTAGATTTTCTGTTTTTTATCAAGTTTACCCTATAGGGGAATTTGGATTGCAATTAGTTTGAATTGACGACCTCCGTGGCGCAGTGTTGAGCGCTGTTGCCTTTACGTGCGGAGGTCTCGGGTTCGATCCCCGGCAGGGTCAATTTGGGAATTTATAATTTCTGGTCTGGCCTGGAGGCTTCGGCCGTGGCTAGTTACCACCCTACCGGGAAAGACGTGTCGCCAAGCGATTTAGCGTTCCGGTACGATTCCGCGCAGAAACCTAATTGGGGTTTGGGTTAAATATAACTGCCATGCCCCTAACAGGTTAGCCCGCTACCATCTTAGACTGCATCTTCACTTACCATCAGGTGAGATCGCAGTCAAGGGCTAACTTGTAGTGGATAAAAAAAAATAAAAAAAAATAAAGCTTGTGCTATTGAGATTAACATCAAACGCCCTGGGACATTACAACAATGTAAGAATTTATGAAGTTCCCGCACGCGATCATTGTAAGTGCGTGTTAATTACCAAGTTAGGCACAAAGAAGCAAATTATTTACCCTCATGAAAATAGGTAAGGTTACGTTTTAAAAATTACAAGCTTAAGTGATTTTCTTTCCTACAATTTCTCTCATTGATATTATCTTTACTAAATAATAAAACTGTAGCTAATAAATAATACAATTTGTTGCTGGTAAATAATTAGGCCTGTAAAAATACGTTTTATCGTCCCAAAAGAACTAAGTAGGTATGTTGCAATAAAACTGTAACTGGACGTTTTCTGTACATTCAATATTATTAGGTATTAATATATATCCTAGTTTGGGGGTCAAGGGTAATTTAAGAAAAAAATGTGCCATTTATTTTGGAACAAATAAAGGTTTTATGTATTTATTTTTATAAACCTATTGAGAATCATAACTTTGGGCAAAGTATAGGTAATATTTCCATAATGTTTCCGTTCGATAGTTGAATTTTTCAAATTCCTTTAGGTAGGTATGCGAGGAAAAATGTATTCAATGCATCTCGCATCATTTGATACCGTTTGACAACGTAGTCGAAAGGCAGGTGTATGGGAAATTGGGTCAGACAACACATCTCAGCCAGCCGAGTTTAAAATCGACTTACTCTCCTTACAATGTATGAAATGAAAATGAAATTTTCACGGGATTTTATTCAAACCTTAACAGGCAACGTATTTGATTTATATCATACTAGAGGACGCCCGCGACTTCGTTCGCGTGGCATAAGTTTTTTAATTCCCACAGGCACTCCTTCATTTCCGGGATAAAAAGATGCCTATGTCCCTCTCCAGATCCTCACCTATACCTACCCATGCAAAAAATCACATCGATCCGTAGCTCTGTTGCGGCGTGATTGAAGGACAAACTCTCTATTTAACGTCCTTGGGGATAGAAATTTCCAAACTGTGGAATACGTATTTCATAATTTTAAATCGGAAGCCCAAATACCAAGTTTCAGGGCTATAACTTGTGAAATGAAAGACTTTTACACCAATTTTCATCCCCTATTTCACCCCTTTGGGGGTCGAATTTTCAAAAACTGTGAAACACGTATTTCTTCATTTTTAACCCGCAGCTCATATACCAAGTTTCATGGCTTTAGCTTGAGAATTGAAGGACTTTCATATAAACTTTAAACCCCTATTTTACCCCTTTGGGGATGGAATTTTGAAAAACTGTGAAATACGTATTTCTTTATTTTTAACTGGTAGCCCATTTACCAAGTTTCATGGATATAACTTGAGAAATGACGGACTTTCATACAAACTTGAACCCCTTATTTCACCCCCGTAGGGGTGGAATTTTGAGAAATCCTTTCTTAGTGAGCGCCTACGTCACAAAAGGAACCTACTGTCAAAATTTCGAGTTTCTAGCCCCAGCGGTTTAGGCTGTGCGTTGATATATAAGTCAGTCAGTCAGTCAGTCAGTCAGTCAGGACTTTGAATTTTATATATATAGATTTTTATATCAGTAGTACTAATTGAACTTGCATTACAAAAGGACAAAAGTAAACTTAAATCTTTTTCATCTGACTAGCTCATAAAGGGGGCTTTTGCTACTTAAAATCAGTGAGCAAAGGTCGTGTTTGCTCACTCAACGAGAAAAGAATATTCGTGACATCACTAAAGTTAACACATCTAGAGGAATAACAAAAAATACATTATCCCACCTCAAGCTCAACCTTAATTGCTCAAAAAGGTTATTTTAACAAACCTCCGCCTTCCGCTCCTAATTGCAGTAATTTGGAACACAAAGCTCTACGTTTTCCTTGCCTTTTAAAATATTTACCTTTGCATCCAATTAGTGCGGAGCTAATATAATTTTATTCGCTCTACTCGTAAAATTATAACGCCACCCCTCCTTTACTGTGGTTGAAGAATATTCTCACTATAATTAACAAAAATTAATGTCATTAAATTTTTTGTATCTTAATTAATATTAAAATTATATTTACCACTATACTCGTAAAATTATAACATTATATCTTATAACTGTGATTGTAGATTATTATCACTATAATTAATTACAAAAAAATTGTATTCAATTATTTTCATTGTGATAAAACCACACGCGCGCACTTATGCACCTACCTACGCATAAACAAAAGTAGTAATGTTTTTGTCATTAAAAATACAACTTACAATAATACTTAACCTCGATCCTAAGTGAATAAAATATTAAGTCCACGTCGAATGGTCGTTCTATGCCCAAAAACTGAGAAAGCTTAGGCGACACATAACACGTTAAAATCTATACTAATATTATAAATGCGAAAGTTTGGATGGATGGATGGATGTATGTATGTATGTATGTATGGATGGATGGATGGATGTATGGATGGATGTTTGTTACTCAATCACACCCCAACGGTTGAACGGATCTGGATGAAATTTGGCACAGAGATAGATTGGAATAACACATAGGCTACTTTTTATCCCGGAAAATTAAAGATTTTCCGCGGGAACCGGGAAAAACTTCAATCCATGCGGACGAAGTCGCGGGCATTAGATAGTCACACTAGATAGATAGACTCATAACATTTATTATGCATTGTAACCTTAAATGCTACTCTTGATACGGGAGATTTGTCATGTTCTTCCAAAAGAAATTCCGAGTAAAATTTAATGAGACTTGTCATCACATTTTTACCTATTTATTATAATATACTAGCTGATGAGGAACACTTTAATTTCCCGGGATAAAAAAGCCTATGCGCTATTCCAGACTATAATCTATCTTTGTGCTAAATTTCATCCGGATCCGTTCAGCCGTTCTGGAGTGATTGAGTAACAAACATCCACCCATCCATCCAAACATTCGCATTTATAATATTAGTATAGATACGAGTACACCTAGTTATTTAATCTCATTAAAACTTAAGTATACCTGTCCTCTTAAGTCAAGGCAACGAAGCATTTCCTTTCATCGTAATTCTTTTATTATGGGCAAAACTGTGCCCTCGTAGAGTCCACTTAATTACATTCCCATCCATAAAATGGTATAACGATGAAATTGCTTGCCGTTGTTTCATTGAACTGAATTATTGCTTTCATTATTACAATCAAGTTGGGATATTAGCCTTCGTGATTGCTGCGACAATTGTTTGTAAGTGTGACACAACATTAATGAGGTTGAAAATTCATTGTCGCCTGCTAACTAGGAATCCAATCTGGCTTTATTAAAAACTAGCTTATGCCTGCGGCTTCGTTCACGTTGTCTTCAATTTTCATCAAAAAAAATTTATTACTTCACCCCCTTATGGGTTTGATTTTCAAAAACCCTTTCTTAGCGGAAGCCTACGTCATAATAGCTATTTGTATGCCAAATTTCAGCCCGAACCGTCCAGAGGTTAGAGCTGTGCGTTGAAAGATCATTCAGTCAGTCAGTCACTTTTTCCTTTTATATATTTAAAAAAAATGGCTGACGATGACGTCCGCGACTTCATCCGCGTGGAATAAGTTTTTTAATTCCCACGGGATCTCCTAAACTTTAGGAGATCCCGTGGGAATTAAAAACTAGGCCCTAGGCTTTAGGACCTAAAGCCTAGGGCACTCTCCAGGTCCTCAACTATTTCCATGCAAAAATCACATTGATCCGTTGCCCTGTTGCGGTGTTATTGAAGGACAAAACAGCAAACTAACAAACAAACACACTTTTGCATTTATTATGCATAGCTTCATAATTTTTTCTTTTCAGAGGCAGTTATTCCGGGGAAGCTATATTAAATCTGAGACTCTTTGACGCTACCATTTAAAGTTACGCCTGAAATACTTCATTTAACTCTCGCCTTGACATAAACGAGAACACACATATACAAGAACCGGAGGCGTAAGCGTAAAAAGCGCTATTAGAGCCACAATAGATGCTAAAGTCTCATTTTTCTGTACCTATTGGATAATGCGAGTGACGGCAGCATCGGACTCGCAGTAAAATGCGTGAATAGAGGTCATGTTAGTGTTTATACGTCCGCTTTCGTCAACCCTCCAACCCGCATTGGAGCAGCGTGGTGGGTCTAAGCTCTATCTCTCTCTCCTATGAGAGTGGAGGCTTGTGCCCAGCAATGGGACGTTAATAGGCTGTAGTGGGGTTTCGTCACAGCATTTTTCAGTACGAACGAATCTTGCTGTCGACTTTACATGCTTTGAGGTACTAAGTATATGATGCCTTCGATTTCGCATGATTTCAGGTTTCTTTCAAATTCTCGTGAGAACTCTTTGGTTTCTGGGATACAAGTAGGTACCCTTATTACATCCTCCAGGTTTTCTCTCAGGTCAGGTTTTAACTATTAGATTACTCATTACTTATGCAAAAATTACGTCGATTTTTCACGGCGGATCTTTGACGATCCACTGTGGCGTGATTGATGGACAAACAAATACACACTTTCGCATTTATAAATGGGTAGTGACCAAATAATCCGTTGCGTGTATTGCAGCCGGCGTCATGTTACGTTCAACTTAATTTAAGACTGCAGAATTGAAAAAAATAGCCGTACCTATTAATTACACTGTTCACAAAAACGTACAGAAAGAAACCTTCATTTAAGGCTGGCCTAAGTAGCGTAACTCGAAAACGGTTGTTTTGTCCACAATTTTCTTTCCCCAATAATTTGTTGACCCTTTGATCTTACGCTCACCTAAGCAGGCATCCAATTTTCGTAGAGGTAGCCCAGTATTTAATCGAATAGAGATTTAACAGGCCGGTAACCTACGGTCAAAGGTTTTTCAACGTACCTTTGGCAGTGAACTTGCCTGTCACTTGAATTAAGAACCTATTTGCTCGACTAAGATTGCTCGATAATTTAACCTCACGGCGCAAAAAAGCAGGTTTTTTGAAAGAGCGAGAAGCTAGCTATAGTGACAAGCTGTAGCGGTTACCGTACATTTTCAATAGTAATGGTTAAGGTATTGAGTATATTTGGATCTAAGAAAACTGGTATATTTTGGGTGTCTTTGAGCTATGTTTTGCGTGAATCTGATTATGGAGTCAGGCTTTAAGACGTACTGTGAACGTAAGTATATTAATTTGTTTTACGTTCTTTGTTACGATGTCGATGTAACGATAGGCTGTGGGACCATTATCACAAAATGGCTTTTCCGTTGAACCATTAAATGTGTACCTAAATGCAAATTGAAAACAGTTTAAGGTGGGCGAAATTGCAGACATTTTATTTATTAGTTTATCGGTATCATTACTGATTATTATGTATCCACAGTTCCAAAACAATTTTAAGAAAATATCAAGTTTTTCGTCGCAACAGAACAACGTATCGACGTGATTTTTTCATGGGTATAATTGGGGACCTGGAGATTGACATAGACTACATTTTACCCCGGAAAATTAAGGATTTCATATAGGAATAAAAATAGCTTAATCCACGTGGATGAAGCTGCGGGACATGGTCTAGTTATTAATAAATATGTTGAGCATAGAATGGGGAAAAAAATTAAAAATAATTATGTTGTCTTCATCGCTGTTACTGAAGAATAACAATTACATCGTTCGTTACAGAAATTAAAATGAAATACGAAAGTTCTCGCTAAGTGTATCAAGTTTCAATTATGTAAATTACAAACAAATAAAAAATAAGTTTTAATTATATTATTGATGGAAAACGATTAAAATGATTTAATCGAACCAATCAGCGATCAGGCTACAGTTTTGGTGAATTAAATATCACTTGTTTTAAAAGGGTGAAGGAAAACATCGTGAGGAAACGTGCACAGCCCAGAGTTCTTCATATTTTTTTAATTCCACTACAAGTTAGCCCTTGACTGCGATTTCACCTGATGGTGAGTGATGATGCAGTCTAAGATGGTAGCTGGCTAACCGGTTAGGGGCATGGCAGTTGTTATGTTTAAATAATATCAGTAGTTTTAATGTTAATGCAGCGTGGTGGATCTAAGCTCTAACTCCCTCTCTACTATGAGCGTGGAGGCCTCTGTCCAGCAGTGGGACGTTAATGGGCTGTAGTGGTGGATTAGTTTTACTTACGCCTGGTGGGAGGCTTCGGCCGTGGCTAGTTACCACTCTACCGGCACAGACGTGCCGCCAAGCGATTTAGTGTTCCGGTACGATGCCGTGTAGAAACCGATTAGGGGTATGGGTTTAATATAAATGCCACGCCCCTAACAGGTTTGCAAAAAAAAAACATCGTAAGGAAACCAGCAGCAGCCCGAGAGTTCATCTCAAATAATAAGTTATGTCCTCAAAGTTTTGCAAATTCTGCCAATCCTTACTAAGCGTGTATGGTGGTCCCATTCACTAGCCAATTTACACATGGCTAGCAGATTGGACACTTTTTTAAGTGAGAATGACACCGGCAATGGACCGTCGATGGGTTGATGATGATGATGATAACGAAAAGCTACTAGAGACTAGCAGAGAATATTGCAGCTACTGCAAATAACCAGTGTGTGAACAAAGAATAAGTCAAGTTTAGAATTTGCCTGACTGGGTACAACGCGTCGCTTGACCCATTTTTCTACATAATGCTCGCCGACGGCAGTCGAACACTAGAAAATAGTGCTCAATGCATTCTCTATGATGTGTCATTTGTGTCAACTCGAAACTCGAAGTGAATAAATCTCAGGTGAATAAAATTAACTTGCTCGCTGGCTGATTTTCACATTTTGATAAACTCTTTATAATGCAAAATTTATGCAAAAAAGCAGGTTTTTTGAAAGAGCGAGAAGCTAGCTATAGTGACAAGCTGTAGCGGTTACCGTACATTTTCAATAGTAATGGTTAAGGTATTGAGTATATTTGGATCTAAGAAAACTGGTATATTTTGGGTGTCTTTGAGCTATGTTTTGCGTGAATCTGATTATGGAGTCAGGCTTTAAGACGTACTGTGAACGTAAGTATATTAATTTGTTTTACGTTCTTTGTTACGATGTCGATGTAACGATAGGCTGTGGGACCATTATCACAAAATGGCTTTTCCGTTGAACCATTAAATGTGTACCTAAATGCAAATTGAAAACAGTTTAAGGTGGGCGAAATTGCAGACATTTTATTTATTAGTTTATCGGTATCATTACTGATTATTATGTATCCACAGTTCCAAAACAATTTTAAGAAAATATCAAGTTTTTCGTCGCAACAGAACAACGTATCGACGTGATTTTTTCATGGGTATAATTGGGGACCTGGAGATTGACATAGACTACATTTTACCCCGGAAAATTAAGGATTTCATATAGGAATAAAAATAGCTTAATCCACGTGGATGAAGCTGCGGGACATGGTCTAGTTATTAATAAATATGTTGAGCATAGAATGGGGAAAAAAATTAAAAATAATTATGTTGTCTTAATCGCTGTTACTGAAGAATAACAATTACATCGTTCGTTACAGAAATTAAAATGAAATACGAAAGTTCTCGCTAAGTGTATCAAGTTTCAATTATGTAAATTACAAACAAATAAAAAATAAGTTTTAATTATATTATTGATGGAAAACGATTAAAATGATTTAATCGAACCAATCAGCGATCAGGCTACAGTTTTGGTGAATTAAATATCACTTGTTTTAAAAGGGTGAAGGAAAACATCGTGAGGAAACGTGCACAGCCCAGAGTTCTTCATATTTTTTTAATTCCACTACAAGTTAGCCCTTGACTGCGATTTCACCTGATGGTGAGTGATGATGCAGTCTAAGATGGTAGCTGGCTAACCGGTTAGGGGCATGGCAGTTGTTATGTTTAAATAATATCAGTAGTTTTAATGTTAATGCAGCGTGGTGGATCTAAGCTCTAACTCCCTCTCTACTATGAGCGTGGAGGCCTCTGTCCAGCAGTGGGACGTTAATGGGCTGTAGTGGTGGATTAGTTTTACTTACGCCTGGTGGGAGGCTTCGGCCGTGGCTAGTTACCACTCTACCGGCACAGACGTGCCGCCAAGCGATTTAGTGTTCCGGTACGATGCCGTGTAGAAACCGATTAGGGGTATGGGTTTAATATAAATGCCACGCCCCTAACAGGTTTGCAAAAAAAAAACATCGTAAGGAAACCAGCAGCAGCCCGAGAGTTCATCTCAAATAATAAGTTATGTCCTCAAAGTTTTGCAAATTCTGCCAATCCTTACTAAGCGTGTATGGTGGTCCCATTCACTAGCCAATTTACACATGGCTAGCAGATTGGACACTTTTTTAAGTGAGAATGACACCGGCAATGGACCGTCGATGGGTTGATGATGATGATGATAACGAAAAGCTACTAGAGACTAGCAGAGAATATTGCAGCTACTGCAAATAACCAGTGTGTGAACAAAGAATAAGTCAAGTTTAGAATTTGCCTGACTGGGTACAACGCGTCGCTTGACCCATTTTTCTACATAATGCTCGCCGACGGCAGTCGAACACTAGAAAATAGTGCTCAATGCATTCTCTATGATGTGTCATTTGTGTCAACTCGAAACTCGAAGTGAATAAATCTCAGGTGAATAAAATTAACTTGCTCGCTGGCTGATTTTCACATTTTGATAAACTCTTTATAATGCAAAATTTATGAGATAAAAATAATATGAAGAAAGCGTTGTCCTGTATTTTCTCTTGCTAGACCCGGTAAATACCGAGCCGGTATCTATCACCCTTAAAACATCATAGGCCGGTATGGTTGAAACTGTACGTTGCTATATCAGTCAGTTAATTTCTCGTTTTAGATTCACATCACTGTTCATATTATACTCAAAAGTTCTCTATTATAATAAATAATAATTTATTTTAATTAATTCAACTATAAACAAAAGTTTAATAGATTAAAGAGAGAAAAGTCAGCAAGAAAATATCATAATGTAGATCATATTATTGTATGTCCGTCAATCAAGCCGTAATAGAGCGATCAATGGATCGATCTGATCACTCGGACATAGTTATAAAGACCTGGAGAGATCTGGAAGCTAATGAATAAGTTATCATGGGACTTAAAGCCTAAATCCAACAGACGATGTCATGGGCATCATCTAGTCCAACAATTTTTTGTCATCATCATGCGATCAGCTGCGAGAGCTATGAGCAGATTTTATTGAGTTTCCATGGCGTGTGTGGCTGTCCTTCCATTGAAGGCTCTACCTCTTATAACAAGGTTTAATAACTAAAGATTTAGCTTTGTATAATCATCATAAACAATAAAATATCCTTACTTATTATTTAACCGTAACCCGTAGCCGTAACTACTGAACGGATCTGGATGAAATTTGGCACAGAGATAGATTATAGTCTGGAATAACACATAGGCTACTTTTTATCCCGGAAAATTAAGGAGTTCCCGCGGGAAACGAAAAACCTCGATCCACGCGGACGAAGTCGCGGGCATCAGCTAGTACATTATAAAAATACAAATAGTAGTCACTCTGCGATAAAAAATTGTGTAAATATAGGTTTATTGGGTTTAATCAACCTGAACAAAATTGTATTAAAACAGTATGTATCCAGTAATTTGATTTGCATATTAAACACAAGCTATAGCAATCGAAATTACCGTCCACCATTACCTAGCTGATATAATCAGTTGTTTTTAAATGTTATCTACTGTAATTATTTTGATTTTCAAAATGGATAATTTTTTATACAGATATGATTATTATCTTATTATATTGTGTATAAAAAACTAGCTGATGCCCGCGACTTCGCCCACGTGGAATAAGTTTTTTGAATTCAATAAAAAGTACCTAGCCTATGTGTAATTCCTGACTATAATCTATTTCTGTGCCAAATTTCATCCAGATCCGTTAAGCTATTCTGACGTGATTGAGTAACAAATATCCATCCATCCATCCATACATCCATCCGTCCATACATCCATTCATCCATTAATTTTGCATTTATAATATTAGTATATTTTGACTAGCTTGCCCTCCCTGACTTAGCTCTGGTGGAATTTGAAATTGAATTTTGAAAATCCCTTTTAGTAGCGGTCTTCGTCATGGAGGAAACCTTCAACGGTCAACAAATCACGGGTTTACGTTGGTTATAGTGATTTTACATTGTTTTTAATACGACAAAAATGTTCTATGATGCTCCTTATATTATTTGTAAATGGTATGGCAGTTGCAATATCGCAATCCTTTCCACAAGTCCCAACAACTGTCAAAAATTTCGACTAATAAAAGAATGAACGATGCATTTGTAATAAATAGACATTCATACAAACATTGTTTTTTTGTAGGTACCGAAAAATTATAAAATACGTACAAAACCAGAAACATAGTGGACAAGGAATTTTTTGATAACCAATAAATAAAAATGTTTTTGTTTCAGATATTTTGAGAGCATGGCGATGACTACTCGCTATGGCACAAAGTGGTAGTGAAATGCAGGTGTGTGTTAAATATCTTACATTATAAACTTATGACAGTTATATTAGCCTTTAACTTAGATAAATATAGTAATCAAATAAATATTATAAATGCGAAAGTTTGGATGTATGGATGTATGTTTGTTACTCAATCACGCTCCAACGGATGAACGGATCTGGATGAAATTTGGCACAGAGATAGATTATAGTCTGGAATAGCACATAGGCTACTTTTTATCCCGGAAAATTAAAGAGTTCCCGCGGGAACCGAAAAACCTCAATCCACGCGGACGAAGTCGCGGGCATCAGCTAGTTGATCATAAGTAGAACTTGAAATAGACAAGCGCTAATTCATGTTGGAAATAAACACAATATAATATTTTTTTTTATCCACTACAAGTTAGCCCTTGACTGCGATCTCACCTGATGGTAGGGGCATGGCAGTTATATTAAACCCATACCCCTATTCGGTTTCTGCACGGCATCGTACCAGAACGCTAAATCGCTTGGCGGCACGTCTTTGCCGGTAGGATGGTAACTAGCCACGGCCGAAAAATATAACTAACTGAATATAAGTTTTATATAAAGTAAAACTTTTATTCAGGATGTAAAAAGGAGGTTAATAAATTATTAATAAAATTAATAACAAAATTAGCTTCTTCCCAAGTAGGTAATATCGGTGAGCAGTAACAAGTAAAAAAAATTTTTTTTTCATATTATTTTTGATTAAAGTGATTAAAGAATAACCAACGCGATACAAGAAGTTATTTACTGTGGTGAATATTATAATTTACTAACGGAAAGTACTGCGCGTTCGAATAAACAGTTCGTTACGTATGATTTGTCTATTTTTCTCATTTGAGACCGCAATAAAAAGTACAAGCAAAATGAACTCGCCACTACGTAGATTACTTCATAAAATAAAAGAAAAATAACGTCGTAACAGGAAATCCCGACTTCCTCATTAAAGTTCCAATTCCGTCACGGTATTTAAGTTAACTACTAACTGGCACTTTTCCAGAAAATACAAAAGTGAAATGTATTCTATTATTTCATTTATCCAAACTGTAATATTATAGGACTAACAATACCACAGCTATATTATGGTAATCCGGTTAAATGCACGCCAAGAATAAAATATGTATTGCCGTGTTTCCTTGTGGAATAGAGATTTCCATAAAATAAGGATGAGTACTCATTGGTTTCCGTCGCACACAAAAATACTATCTACGTAATAATTAATTAATCTAAGTATAAGTATATTATGACATGTTTTATTAGCTTAATAATCATAAATACGAATGACAAATTGTTTAATTTACTTTTAAATAGACGTATCGTAATACAAGAACGAAGAAATGCAAACATTTGTGTACGTATAATACCATAAGCCACCACATAACGTGCCTCAATTTAAGGTTACCATAAGCCTATATAGTTTAATAAATTGCCCCTATAGTTTTATTAGTGTTAAGATGTAGCTGTGCTTAATGTGTAGAACGCAGTAACATTTATAGGTACTTGTCGGTAATTTAAGTTTTAAAAAAATGTGTGTGTCAGCACCGACGCACGACTGGAGTTTACTCTTTACGAACGATTATTAAATAATATATAGATTATTAAATGAACGCATTTTTATATTACTGAAAACATGCTTGATACATTTACTTATTTATTTTAATTATATAATTGATATTCATCAAAATACATTACATAGTCATGGAAACATAAACAAGTGTTACCATAATAACGTAACGGAGAAAATTTGATTTTACTCCCCATAATTTTTCATACCCCGGGCTTAAATATGCAAATCGATTCTAAAGGAGGTAAACTCCAAAAACATAGTATGTCACTGCTTAGCAAAATCAAAATGTGCATGTATGCTATGTAGACGCGCTGCATTTTTAATATTAATAAAGTCGCATATCACTGTACGTGCTTGCGACTGGACTATTTAATTTTTATATAGCATTTGCCTCATAAAATTGAAATATTTTTCAACATTCTTAGTACATTGCTTTATTAATAACATGGAATCTGACTCTACTGAGACATGCACGTTGCATTGCTTGTGACTATTAAATAATCCATACAACTCTAGTACAACAACCAGTATCCATACTAATCGTATGAATGAGAAAGTGTGTCTTCTTGTCTGTCTGCTAAGCTTTCTCGACCCATCTGTTCAACCGATATTGTCAAAATTTGATTTTGATAAATAATTTTTATACAGAGCATCAGCTAGTTAGTTATAAGCGATATCACAGAAAACTATAATTCTGACTTAGTTTAATATTTCAGAAAAGAAGATTCTACAGAAAAATTACACACACTAATCCTTACTATCCATAACCTTACTAATATTATAAACGCGAAAGTTTGTATGTATGGATGTATGGATGTTTGTAACTCTTTCACGCCAGAACGGCTGAACGGATCTGAATGAAATTTGGCACAGAGAAAGATTATCTGCAATAAATAATAGGCTACTTTTATCCCGGAAAATTACAGTGTTCCCTCGGGAACCAAAAAACCTAAATTCACGCGGACGAAGTCGCGGGCATAAGCTAGTATCTAAGTAAAAACATTCAGTAATATACAGATTTTTGTCACAAAACCAATAGACAAGTTCAGAGTTCTATTAACTAAAATAAATATTTATATTTCAAAACGCGTCCATGCAAAAATGCAATCATTGTTAACATACCCTTGCCGCCAAAAAATAGTTGTTACAAAACCGACTTGCATGCCACGCGCCCGGCGGGGCTTTAAAAAATAAATTAATCCCATTGCACTGTTTTTCCCGACATATCCACGAGTAACATTTTATGAACAGTTCAGAACTGAAATTGTTATGCTTTTAGTCAGTCGTTTTTATATAGAGTCAATTTGGAGTTATCATTAAGGAGGTTACATCTTTACATCTATAGATGGGTGGTTACATAGATGGATGTTTCCTAAGCAACGAGTTTCTTGCTGGTTCTTCTCGATAGGAATGTCATTCCGAACCAGTGGTAGATTCACTCGACGATTCAAAAGCACTTGTAATAAGTTTATTTGAATAAAAAAATATGTGAGTTTGAGTTTTAAGCACTTTAAAAACTATACTAAAGATCGTAGCACAGTAGAGGCGTCGTAGAGATTTCGTAGATAAATAGTAGTAGTAGTTTCTAGAATGTCAGATGAAGTAAAACTCTTTATTAAAGAGACAAAAATCTATCTAGACTTTTGACAAAAAAGAACTCAGTATACATAAGCATTTGAATATTTTAAAGCAGTTGTTTGCTTGTGTTAAAAAAAGGTAAATAAACCAAATACTTGTAATCTTTATCTCCTGCAGAATCACGTGCTTGGTAAAAAGGGTTTCATAACAAAATTAAAAGGGCCACAAATTATTTTCGCAGATATAACAAACTAGATTATGCCCGCGACTTCGTCCGCGTGGAATTAAGTTTTTTTCGATTCCCACAGGAACACCTTAATTTTCCGGGATAAAAGTAGCCTATATCCTTCCCCGAGATACAACCTATCCCTGTACCAAATTTCATCAAAATCGGTTGAACAGATGGGCCGTGAAACCCTAGCAGACAGACAGACAGACGGACACACTTTCGTATTTATAATATAAGCATGGATATGGATAGTATGATTCGATGGCAGTGGAATAAAAATGTCTTACTTTCAATAGAATACGTTTGCTATCTACATAGGTTGTAATAAAACTGCAATCACGTGAAGGCAAGTTATGTTAGTCAACAAATAAAAGCAGCAATTTCGCAAGCCCCAATGTTCACATATAAAATTTATAGAACGCGTTAAGGATTCCTTTAACACATTCTGCTTGCTTTTACGAGAAACATTTTGTGAGAACAGTTTCCTTAATCAAAGGATCAATAAAGAATACACAACAATCTCTTTGCTTCGTAATCCTAATTGGAAATCCCATGTATTTGTAATCAAAATTAACTAGAATTGGATAAAAATCTATACTTCTATACTATATACTAATATTATAAATGCAAGAGTTTGGATAGATGGATGGATGGATGAAGAATGGATGGATGGATGGATGTTTGATACTCAATCACGCCAGAACGGCTGAATGGATCTGGATGAAATTTAGCAGAGAGATAGATTATTGCCTGGAATAACACATAGGCTACTTTTATCCGGGAAAATTTAAAAAATCCCGCGGGAACCAATAAACCTCTATCCACGCGGATGAAGTCGCGGGTATCAGTTAGTTAATTATATATTAAAGCATCTGCCACTTTGTTTTATAAACGACTGCCTGAAAAAAGGAGTACATTGTTTTCAGGGTTCACGTACGAGTATGTATGTATGTATGTGAGTTTGTATATTCCACCATAACTTCTATACGCCTGAACGGATTTTGATGAATGAGGTATCGTTAGAATCCTAAGCTTATTCCGGGTGACATAGGCTAGTTAAATTTAAAAAAAAATTGATAGGGTGACCATGGTCCCGCATCAAAGGCTAAAGTTGAATTTTTTTTTTCCAAAATGAGATTAACTATATTGTAATCATCAAGAAAATGATGAGTAGATTCCAAAAATATATAAAACTATATGTCAATATCCAGTGATTTACAAAAAATATAATTTAACTATGGCAGTCGTATTTTTTAATTCTTTGTGTTATATTCACTTGTTATTTGCGTGTGTTGGTCCCAACTTTCAACGCACTGTTTGACTAAATATATTTGACTGTGATAAATAAAGGAAGATATATTGGATCATAATGAATAAAAGTAGATATATTCTGCGATGAATACAGGTAGGTATAATGATGAATAAAACATAGTATTTAAGAATTATAATTAATTAATAATAATTAATAGCTTAGAAATTTCCCTCAGTGTAGGTAAGCACTATAATAAAAATTCCAAAAAATGAATGGAACAGATTAAACTCCTACCCTTTAGGGGCATGGTTGTGGGCGTGAACTGTGACATGGTTTTAATATAATAGTCATAACAACTATCAGGTTAGCCTGGTTAGGCTACCATCTTAGATTGCAACATCACTTACCACCAGGAAAGATCGCAGTCAAGCTTATCAAAGATTACTTATCTATTCTAGTTGAACTAAAAAAACTTACTTTGGACCAAAGTAAGTATAGCACTGTGACGTGTAAAATAGCGCCCAGTGGCATATAATAAGACGAAAGACATTAGAGAATGTCACCAATCAAATGAATATTTTAAAACATAACTGACACTCGGTCCCAGCTGTTTCAAATTAGATAATGTTATGTAATGCTATCATTAACCCTTATTGGGAATTATATTCCATCTTATAATGAATATTAGTATGGTTAAGTTAAATGGATCAAATCAAGAAAAAGATTAATGCTGGATCGTTGGTATAGTGAGATGTGTAAAGGCTCGAACAGATAAGACGGTCAGTAGCGACGTTTGTCGGAAACGTGTGTAGCACTGCCCCAAATTTTTTAATAAAAATATCAATAATCAAATCTTTCTCGCAGCTTTCTTACGATAATTTTATCGTGGGTATCGTTATATGAATGAAAATATTTCATTGGTAGACACTGTAAAATTTTCGAATGTCTATATCATAGCCAGTTTTATTAATACTTTAGCGTTGCAAAACCCACAATATATCGAACCATAGTCTTAGATAATTATTTAGTAAAGTTATCGCACTGATAGTGTTTAGACGACAACATTGCTTTAATTTATGTAAGTACGTCTGCTTACTAACGTCTCGCTGTGTGTCTTTCCACACTAGGCTAGAAATAGAATAATATCGTATTCGTGGAGAGCCAAAAACAAGAGCAATGATGATCTTATATTAATCCTGAATGGGTTACACAGGTGTCCGCTATTTGGGTCTAACTACTGATATTACGTAATTTTATTCTACAATTACGAGTATTTACATCATTGCATTATAACAGCTTTAAATAATATCCGGATAAACTCACGTGTTCTGTCGGAAAAATGCCCGACTAGTTATATCACTCACGATAGTTTAAACATTAAAATCATTGCATCAATTTGTTTTCATGACAGATTTATCATGAATAGGCAAGAAGGTTACAGCGAATTTTTGGTTAATTCCACGCGCCAGAAATAAAATACACAAAACTGGAAATTAGGAGCACTGCGAGTTCCATAATTTTTTAACTCAACTTGGAAAAGGGTCAATGGTCATGTAGGTAGGCCTTCTACCACCTTCTACTATGTAACGCGGAAGACGTCTCGTCTCATAGTAAATTTCGTTTCAAATATAAACGGCCTACAACGTTATCGCGTTGTAAACCGGAAATTTAACGACGTCTTCTGAAGGTATTGCCGAAAATTCCAGCCATTAGGACGGTTTTAGGGTTGTTTCACGGGGACGCTTCCATTTCTGGCTGTTATTCGTGTCTTTCCTTTTATCGTTAACCTTTTTTATCTGAATAACAATTTTACTCTCGGCTAACTGTCTTGCCCCGACTTGGCACGGTTGGTCTTCTTTTTTCTTTCATTTTTCTATCATAGATTCGAGGGGTGTTTTAATCAGCTACCAAACAAAGGAAATGCGTGTTACGCATACGAATTCATATAATTAACAGCAAGAATAATATAATAATAATATAATTTACTAGTTTCCCTTTTTGCAGTAGAAAATTTTAGACCATCATGTTTTCAAATTACTTGTTGGTAATAAAGTTTTATACCCGTGGGAGGCTTCAATTCACTAAATCAACTACGCAAATATAAAGTTTGGAATTAATATTTGTTGCATATTTATTAAATGTTTGAGTTAGTTTGTTAGTTAAGTACGGTTCACCGTAAGTTTTACACAATGAAACAAAAGGAAAGTTATTTGTTTTTTTGGAACACTACGTAACTTTGCCATAACTGTGGTCCGCTATACGAATACTCTCTCAAAAATCGTCCAATGAAATTATTCTGTTTTTTAAAAACTTTGTTGGCGTACCCTTCGTCAACTGGTTTTTCACTGGTATTTTTGCCACCAACTATTTTATATGCACCTTGTTGGAGTTTATCTCCTTTAGAATCAATTTTCATAAGCCCGGGGTATGACAATTTATGGGGAGTAAAATCAAACTTTCCCCATTACGTTATTGACTTTGTTTCCATGGTAACACTTGTTTATGTTTCCATGACTATGTAATGTATTTTGATGAATATAAATTATATAATTATTATTAATAAATGTATCAAGCATGCTTTCAGTAATTTAATATAAAAAAATGCGTTCATTTACCCTCATTTATTAATCTTTATATTTTATAATCGTTCGTAAAGAGTAAACTCCAGTCGTGCGTTGGAGCTGACGGACACAATTTTTTAAAAAAAATTTAATCGATAAATCTAAATTAACCTTTTCTACTTCTTCTTCTTCAACTTACCCTTTTACACATTTGCAACTGGCGAGGGACTTCGCGACGCTAACCATTGATGTTATCGACATGTTTCACCATTGCGCGGTTACAAGACAAGACCTGAGAGAATGTGAACCAGTAGTTTGCATCCCGGCTCGCTACTCGCCACACCTTATTTGTCAAATCTTCTTATATTATATATATATATATATATATATATATATATATAGGGATATATATAGGGATATATTTATATATATATATATATAGGGATTCATTTATATATATATATATATATATATATATATAAATGAATCCCTATTTCCCTTGGTCACGGCATCACGCGTGAACGGCTGGACCAATTTCGCTAATTCTTTTTAGTTGTGTTTGTTATTGTAAGGAGAAGGTTCTTAAGAAAAAAAAGCTAAGAAAGTTGCGCGGAACATTAGAAAATTTAAGAAAACTTATTGATCATATTAACTTTTCTAACCTTAATATAATCTTTTTTTAACCTTTTCAATATTCATAGTTAAGACAGGACAGCGTCTGTCGGGTCAGCTAGTATGTGAATAAACATTTATGTTGTTTCTGGTAATATAGTAAATTAATATGTGCAAATACAATAACAGAACAGAAATGTGTAACTACATGGTGACTACTTAAATCACACTCAATATAATTAAAACGTAAAGATATACTAGATTTAGACTTTCTAGAATAATTGGCAATTCTCCAGTACATGCTCGTAAGAGGAATTCATTCTATTAGGTAGTAGTTATTTAAACTCAACAATGAGACTAACTATGCCAGAGCTATATTATGGTAATTCGATTAAACGCATGCCAAGAATAATTTTATTGTACTTCCTTTGTGAATTAAGTTTTCTTTGATGCGCTTCTTAAATGGAATTTTTTGACTTTCTGATTTTAGATTTCTATAGATATTATTATCATTATTTTTAACATGATTTAGGGATCGTTAAATCACAGTCGCAGCTTTATAGGCCGATTGTAGGGCAGGTGTATGGGGCTACTATTATGTTCCATTTCATTAGAAAAATTTAGATATCATAGTGCAAATTTGAAGACAAATGTTGTAGAGATTAGAATTTATAAAAACTTAGATCCTTACAAGTTTGTAGAAATCTCGAAAAAAGACGAACTAATATATAAATCAATCGTCAGTTTTTACATCTGCTCTAGAAACGGAGCTAAAACTAATAATAAATAAATTATTGTAGAGTAACGTATTCTGGTCCGAGAGCCGAATATACCACGACCTTCACGAACTTCACTTTTATTTAATAATAGATAAATACGCCTAAAATAGCTTGCCTATCAAACTCCTGACCAGGCTATTTTTAAATTAATTAATTAAAATTAAATTTCTTTTAGACAGGTTTATTGTAGGCAATACTTTGTTATAAAAATATATTTTGATATATATATCAAAATATAGAGTTGAGTTATAACTCAAGAGGTTCCGTTCCGTGAAGTTACCATACCACCATATCATTATATGGTAGGTACTTACCATAGTCCATAGGTAACTTTACGGATCTGATAACAGCTTGAGTTACCTATCTAAATCTCTCAGTTCTCAGAACTCAGTTCGGTACTTTTTGACTTAACAAGAAGTAACAGTCGTTATTTTGCTACTACAAGACAAGACATTCCTACCGATCGTAAACACGTTTATGGTGGCCGTAAAGGAACCGTTTATCTCATACCGTTCATATGAGAAGCATTTGTTAGAACAATTTCCCCAGGCGCACAAGAGATATTATACATTTACACGGAGTGAATTTAATATGTGGCAGTTCAGTTGGATTTAGTTTAGAAGTTAGATACTTCTCCGTCTTGTTGCGAATTGCGGTATTTCCGTCTTCTTGGGTGGTTATTGATAGCTAACTTGTGAATACGTAAAAATAGTTTTGCCAAGTAATGCAAATAAATCTTGTCTATAACAAAATTCTTACATTTGGCATAAATTAGAATGTTCTAACCTACCTATGTAGTTGACATGAAACCCGGGGACCTGGACTGGAAAAATGGTACGTGATGAAAAAGCGTTAAACTGGGCCCTTCTGCCCATAGTTTAAAAGGAAAGAGATAGGTTATCTGTATGTAATATTATTTTAGTTAGTGATAAACACTTTGAACATTTCCAACTAGGTCGTAGTAATTTAGCTGAAAACGAGCTGCGTTGAAAGGATCTGATCCCCAGGTTCTGATCTCTATTTTTTTTTTAAATATTTAAAATATTTGTTTAAGTAAAAACTTAAACAAGCTAGCTTACTGTCCTCACACATCATCGATGGATCAGCAACTTTAAAACCAGAAACACGTATCAAAAAGTGATATACCTACGATTTTCCATCCATACTTCGGCTTTTACGAAACACTTAACGAAATGAGCCGTATATTCCTTCAAATCCTGTTACATAAGATCGCGGATGGACGTTAAGTAAAGTTGAATGGAGATGGAAACGATGGACCGTGCTATTTCTGAGCCGAGAACTATTTCTGTTATTACCGCAGTTCGCATTAATTGAACCTTCTTTCTACTTCTTCGTAATCATTTCAACCGATAGACGTTCAATGCTGGACTCATTTATAGTATGCAAAAAGAACACGTTCTTTTCACACACACTGAAGTCCAAAACCAAATTACAACAAACCAACAAACCTATTAGTATGTTTTTTTTGTCTATTTAGACCAAAGCCGCCGGCTTTCCACCGTCGTAGGCTCGGTTTAGGCGGCTGGTTCATACATATATTGTGTATATGCCTTAGTATAGTCTTCTAGAGAGTCTACCTAACATAAAAGTCCGTAAAATATTATTTACAACTAGCTGATGCCCGCGACTTCATCCGCGTGGATTGTGGTTTTTTGGTTCCCGTCGGAACTCTTTTATTTTCCGGTGCCTATGTGTTATTCCAGATTATAATCGCGGTACCAAATTCATCCAGATCCGTTCAGCCGTTATGGCGTGATTGAGTAACAAACATCCATCCAAACTTTTGCATAAATAGTATAGATCATCAAAGGTCAAAGGTTGATCAGTCCTCTGTCAATATTCTATGAACAGTGCATATTAATCGAGGAAAAGCCATCAAAAATTCAACTCTTTCACTATAGAGGTTTATGCTTTCCAGCAATTTATTTGTTTGGAGTATTAATTTTTCGATTGAAATCCGCTTCCTAAAGCCGTACGATGAAAGGATTATTGACAGGTCATATGACAATTTCAAATTGTTAATTAAAATTTTATAGATGGCATTTTTAGGGTTCCGTACCCAAAGGGTAAAAACGGGACCCTATTACTAAGACTCCGCTGTCTGTCTGTCGCCAGGCTGTATCTCATAAACCGTGATAGCTAGAAAGCTGAAATTTTCACAAATGATGTATTTCCGTTGCCGCTATAACAACAAATACTAAAAATTAAAAAAATATATATATTAAGGGGGGTCCCCATACAATAAACGTGTTTTTTTCGTATTTTTTTGCTCAATATTAAAAACGGTAACAGGCAGACGGTTCAAATTTTCACAGAATATTAACTTGTATATTACCTTTCAAAATAAATACTTAAATATCAATAAAGTAAATATTAAAGGGGGGCTCCCATACAACAAACGTAATTTTTATTTTTAATACGTCATAAATCGTAAAACTTACTACAGGTTTGTACGGAACCCTCGGTGCGCGAGTCCGACTCGCACTTGGCCGGTTTTTTTTTCAATACACACGTATGTAAAAGTACCCAAAGCACGACGACGGCGTTTTTTATCGACAAAGCGTTTCAATAGCCGCAAAAGAGTCGAGTCGCACTGATTGCGCTTGAAACGCACAGCCTAAACCGCTCGCACTGGAGACATGAAATTTGGAAAGTGTATTCTTTGTGGAGAGTAGGTATCCACTAAGAAAGGGTTTTTCGAAATTCCACCCCCAAAGGGGTAAAATAAGGGTTGAAAGTTTGTATGAAAGTCCTTCATTTTTCAACTTATATCCATGAAACTTGGTATTTGAGCTATCGGTTTAAGGGACCGGCGACCACCGCTCGCAACTTCTACTCGAACCGCAAATATAAATTTGCCGGTATATTGCTATCCCTATTTGGCTGAAGACACATGATCGCGTGCAAGCGCGATAGCAATATGAGCGTACAGAATTTGTTATACATTTAGTCATGTTCCGTGAATACCAAAAATGATGAATGAAAAATTGTTGTGTTTTTAACTTCGTGTTGTTATTCTGTAACTTGACAATATAGGCTATGTTCCTGATCAATTAGTACGTGAGATATCGTTGGTTTTAATATGAAACAAATAAGGAGAAAACATGTCGTTTATGTCGCAAAAACATGCAAAACGCAATGTGCTTACATTTAATTTTGGGATAGTATTTTGGAAAAATAATTATCCAGGGACCTAGATAAATACAAGTTCAATCTTAATAATCGCATAATATAGAGGAAATATGCTCGAATTACTAATTATTTTGGTATTACGTTTGTATGAGCAATTCACCCTCCGCTGGCGCCACGAAGAAGTACGTGTTTCGCTATTTTTGAAAATTCTACCCCCAAAGGGCTGAAATAGGGGATGTAAGTTTGTATCAAAGTCATTTATTTTACAAGATATTTTTCAAGTTATATCTACGAAACTTGGTATTTTGGCTTTCGATAAAAAATAAAAAAGCACGTGTGTCATGATTTTTAAAAATTCCACCCCTAAACGAGGTAAATAGGGGTTGAAATTTTGTGTGAAAGGCTGTAATTTTTACAAGTTGTAGCCATGAAACTTGGTGTTTGGGATTTCGGTTTGAAATGAAGAAATAGTGATTCACAGTTTTTGAAAATTCTATCCCCAAGGACGTCAAATAGAGAGTTTGTCCTTCAATCACGCCGCAACAGGGCAACGGATCGACGTGATTTTTTGCATGGGTATAGTTGAAGGCCTAGAAAGTGACATCTAAGGCTTTTTATCACGGAAAATTAACGAGTGCCTGTGGAATTTAAAAAAACTTATGCCACGCGAACGAAGTCGCGAGCATCCGCTAGTCCGCTATAAGTTCTAGCCCTTGACTGCGATATAAACTGTAGCCTAATTATTAAAAACCTGCATCAATCAATGGTAAAGTCTCAATTGTTGTGGTTGGCAGAATTTTTGCTATTCTTGTTGCGACAATGGATTTTGGCCAATAGCGGAAGAGCATGTTAACCAATCACAGGTGATTGCGATCGTTACACTGTAGCTGTCATCATTATATAATAAGACCCCTGGTGGTAAGTGATGATGAATTATATTGTCTGAGATGGTATCGGGCATTTATATTAAAACGTATGAGTTTAAGCCCTAATCGGTTTCTACACGACATGTTACTGGAACGCTATATCGCTTGGCGGAACGTCTTTGCCGGTAGGGTGGTAACTAGCCACGGCCGTAGCCTCATACCAGACAACATGGTATATATGATCCCTATGAATCGATAATGAAGGCCGTATCAACACACAATCCATAGGGATTGTAGGTTTTACAAGAGCGAGGTTTAGGTGAGACCGCGTTCTTATATGCGTACCCCTTCAGAACTGACGATATAAACAGGGCGACAGTAACTATCTGGATTAAGGAGGCTGAGCACCGCGTGCAGTGGTGCTTAGTACTAGAGTACACCTATATCCACCAATAGACTTCCACAGGCTGAATATAAACTGTAATAGCTGAAAAAAAGTTTTACGTAGGGGGTAAACTTGTGGATTCGCGTCACCGACACCGACACCTCGCAACCCCCAGGCTCGCGTTGTTACAAAGACAAAAGGTTTCAAATATAACTATACTACATTCGTAATTAAACTTTAATATCTTAGTTTTAAGGTTTATATTTTAATTTTTTTTTTTCGTATTCACTTTTATCGGCAGTCCCTATGACTGCCATTTCTTATTTATTTTTCAGTCTTTTCAGGTCAGTGACGACGAATGCAATCCATACTTCTATACCTACTGTAATATTATAAGATGGATAGAAAGTAGATCACGCCAGAACGGCTGAACGGATCTGGACGAAATTTGGCACAGAGATAGACCATAGTCTGGAATAGCACATAGGCTACTTTTATCTCAGAAAATTAAAGGAACCAAAAAACAATCCATGCGGACGAAGTCGCGGGCATCAGCTAGTGTTTAATACATCCACTCAAGAAAAAGCCCAAATGTGGCGATGTCACGAGATCAAAACAAACGAGATACCATCGGGTATGAGTTAATGAGCGAAATCGCGAACTCTCAGCGAAGGGTGACTGCGTAAACAATTATCACGCACTGCCAGACAAAGAGACTGTTGGCTTCGTTTACATTTAGAAGAGAATGATGAAGCTTTTATAAAATTACTCAAAGATTAAGTTGTCACTGATTTTTAAATGTGGACTTGAAAGTAATGATTTAAGACTTATTTCGTGGTGTACCGACATAATAATTTTGTGTATTTAAAACGGGTACATACCACGCCACGATCCTATTTAACTTTGACGCTAATGTGATCGAACGCTCAATAGGTACGATCAATCAAATTCGCAATGTAAAAACTGTAAACTAAGCGTAATTTCATAATTATGTAATTGATATAAACAAACAACCATTTGACTACCAATTTAGATACAATTTAATTTCTGTAAGGGCTTTTATCATTAAAATGTCAGCCCCATTATAATCTAACTATATGATTCCCGCGACTTCATCCGCGTAAATTAAGTATTTTTATTTACGGGGAACTCCTTAATTTTCCAGGGTAGCCTATGTCCTTCCCCGGTATGTAACCTGTATATCAAATCTCATCAAAATCAGTTGAAAAGATGGCGTTGAAGGCAGACACACTTTCGAATTTATAATATTAGTATGGATACATAAAACTAAAACAAAATGGTTAATATTTATATACTGAACTACTTTAACAATTTGTAAGCATAGATTGAATAGAGCAGTACAAATTGAATGAACTAACTCAACTAATCAATTAACTAGCGTTGCCTTATTGAAACAGCTACCGCATTCAGACTAAAGACGTCTTCGAGGGCTTTGTACAACATGAATGTGCGCTGTTAATTAGAAATGATTTCATACAATGTGGTGCCCCATAGCAATGTTGGGTAAATTGTATGATTATCTTTCTATGTTCTACGTATCACAGATGGGCAAAGCCAAAGTAAAAAGAATATAAATAAATAAATAAATAAACAAATAAATAAATCTTTATTTGGAACTATCAAGGACACAGTTACAGTACAATAGTTTACAGTTGAATAGTTTAAATGAATAATTCCCTACATTAATAAGAACGTGAAAGTTCGTGCTATCTTGACCAAATATATAAAAACTTATTATTATCTCAAAGCTGATGTGAAACTGTAGTACCATCTATTATACTACTAACACTATTTGGTTTAGTGTTTTCCCAAATGTTTTTTTTTGTTATTTGATCCGTCTTTTCAAAATCGATATTTGGGGCCATACTGCAAACGCTTAAAGCCATGTCGTTTCATTAGTGTTGACTTTCGTGGTTTAGAATTATAATCCTTATTTTAGGAACGTCAGGGTACGTGACATCAAACTGTCATTTTGAGTAGTATTGCTTTAAGCGTTGGCAGTATGGCCCCTGGGGTTTGATTTGAAACTGTTGTCAATATTGTATGGATTCCTTCCTATTAACAACAAAAATTCATGTTACGTATAAAGCACTCGAAGACGTATTATAAATCCAAAACTCTCTACTGCCTCGTTGGTCTAGTGGTTAGCGTTTCAACTGATGCCGACGAGGCCCCGGGATCGAGTCCCGGGTCGGGCTATTAACAAGCACCGGGTTTTTCTGACAAGAAATTCTCAGTACTAGCCCGGAAATAGGAAGTTGGCGGTGTTTCATCCCCGTGCCTCGGAGAGCACGTAAAGCCGTCGGTCTTGCGCCTGAGCTCTCTCCGGTTGTGTCGGATGTTCCGTCCCATCGGGTTATGAGAGTAAAGGAACAGATAGTGTATCCGTTTTTGCGCACACACTTGTGCACTATAATATCTCACGCGCAGATGGCTAATCTCTCTGTAGATAGGCTGCCGTGGCCGAAATTCGGTCGGGAGGACATTATTATTATAAATCCAAAAAGAAGCAAACCTGAATGATCTATCACCTGATCTTCAGTGATCTGTCTATACCACACTACATAGTAATGACAGCGGCATTATGTAAGTTATCACGGGTAGCCCGCATTACCCAGTCACTAAATCTTCGTTAAGCTCGGCCCGGCATATGGTTCCGACCCACGTCCTGCGGCCGTTCGCTAGATTCATAATACATGTGTGATGGGAACATATTGCATTAATAGCCGTAGATCTGTTACATGAAATGAAATTTTATCAGTTATTTGTTTTCGTCGTAAATATGAGCGTTATTAAATTTTCCGTGATTCATATTGCGTGTTATTTACGTTTGCATCGCAATTTGGCTGTTTGTTATGTTTATTGAGGTTTCTCTGAAGTCATAAAACATGTTTAACAGACCCTTTTCAAAAGTAAGTTTTTTTTTACTTGAATATTATTCTTGGAATTGTGGCATATCATTTTGTTGAACATGTTTTTAACATGAAATAAGTTAGTTTTGTTCACTTTCTTTATAACTCAAATTATAATTAATCAATTTAGGTACACTGCACAGTGTACACATATTGACGTCCAATTACATATATTATAACATTGGTGATAATCAGTTACGGTATCTTAAAACTAAAGCTATGAGGGTTCCAAACGCGCCCTGGTCTGAGAAGAGCCCACAACATAACAAACTCAGCCAGCTTTATCTACTACAAGTTAGCCCTTGGCTACTATCTCACCTGGGGGTAAGTGATGATGCAGTCTAAGAGGGTTGCCGACTAACCTGGGTCAAGTTAGTTAAATTTTAAAACCCTAGCCGGTTCCTTCACGGCATCGAACTGGAACGCTAAATCGCTTGGCAATATGTCTTTGTCGGTAGAGTTCAAGCGAAAATCGTTAAATCAAATCAGAATGGACTTTCCTTTTATTAGATCTGAGGACCACAGCCAAGCTCGTTTACGTGCCATCATTTGGCTATTAAAGGAATGCCATATTGCCCTATTTTATTGCCGAACTTGGCTGACTGGCTGCGTCTAATGATTTGTGCGAATTCGCGATACAAAGATTATTGCTCTTTTGACGACCGAATATTTCGGTATGGCATGGCAGCTGGACCCACCGTACAAAAAAAAATTATGAATGTTAGGAATTCGAAATTGGTACAAATGGTGCCGATAAATCAAAACATAAATAGTCCAGGGTAAGTATTTTATAAATATAAATAATAACATTAAAGTTGTCATTTTGTATGAGAGCTGCGCAAACAAGCACTCGCACCTCAGCTCGTAAAGAGCTTATTGAACTTGGTGAACTATACCACCAGGTGAGATCGTAGTCAAAGCCTTTGTAGGGGATAAAAAACAGATTGAAATCTTTACCGTTTCGAGGCTTTTAAAGGTTCCCATTGGTGCTCAGATGGGCAAACAGATGGCATTTCCAGCGTGCTATCAATTTGCGGAAATAGTGCGGTTGTTTGAGCAAACAAGCCTTGATGTCGGTCCATTGCTAGATATCCGATCTCGTTACTGCAATTCAAGAAAATTCCGCTTCTTTGGAGAGGCACGCCTTTACGGAAACAACTTATATATACCTATTTACTTTACTAAAAGGTAGGTTTGCACCTCCTATGGTGCGACTACGAGTCGGTGGATGCCTAACACAAGCGTTTCCATCGCTTGTATTAGGCATCCACCGAATTTTAATTAACTATTTTCAGAGTAAGTATAAAAAAAGATAAAATTAACTTACCTAAGTCTACGTACCGACCTAGAAACAGTCTTCAACCCCCATGTCAAAGGCAAAAAGGGAGGGAATACATAAAAAAGAGGCGAAGCTTCTACAAACTTTTTGGTATTGAGGTCCTTCAAAATATTTTTACGAGACAAGACTATATCCATACTAATATTATAAATGCGAAAGTGTGTCTGTCATCTGTTCAACCGATTTTGATGAAATTTTTTACAGGAGTAGGTTGTATCCCGGGGAAGGACATAGGCCACTTTTTATCCCGGAAAATTAAAGAGTTCCCGCGGAATCAAAAACCTCACCCACGCGTACGAAGTCGCAGGAATCATCTAGTTTTTTAATAAAATTTGTTGTGTATATTAACAAAAAATTATGATTCCTGTAAGGAATAGCGATGTTCATGCTAAATAAGTAGGTTTGTTCTGTTAAATATTCTCAGCCAAAACAAAAACGTAGACAGTCTTAAGTCAGTTAATCTTTGTATCATACTAATATTATAAATGCGAAAGTATGTTTGTTTGTTGGTTTGTCCTTCAATTACGCCGCAACAGAGCAACGACTCCGACGATCGACTTGATTTTTGGCATGGGAATAGTTGAGGACCTGGAGAGGCTACTTTTTATCCCGGAAAATAAAGGAGTTCCCGCGGGAATAAAAAAAAACTTTAATCTACGCGCGGACGAAGTCGCGGGCATCAGCTAGTTTTGAAAAAAATAACATATCACATTATTTTGGTACACTACAAGTGGATGAGGTATTACTATTTACAAAGAGGTTTGGGTTTTGCCATTTATTAAATAAATCCTTAAAATCATAACTAGACTCGCAGTGCAAAATAACTGACGTAGATTTTTCAACCGCTGACGAACGCAAATAAAACAAGCTCTCGGATTGTTTACTGACAAAAATAAAAACTTCTATCGAAGCGATGTTGAGTTTGCAAGCCTGGTCATAATTTTCATTTGTTTGTCTGAAATTAGTTTCAACGCACAGAAATAATAGTACATTGCTGCAGCGGCCATCAAAACAGGCATTGAAGGACGAACGTGTAAATGTGGGCCGAGGCGAAGCCGAGGCACACATACGTAAGTCCATCAATGCCTAGTTGTGGCCAAGGCTTGTATAGTGCTTTTCTCAAATAATGCGCGGAAATTAAAACTAAGTGTTCATCACACTCATTGTCTTCACTTGAACTCATTTTGTCAAAAACATTTCAAAATCAATGGCGAACAACGAACAACAATAATTTTTCCCGCGTCAAAGTGTTCATTTGTTTGTTTTTTCAATTAACAGCTTTCTATTTGCAAGCTAGTTCGAAATTTAAATAAAACCTTTGATAAGTTACCTCCTTGGTTGCCATGTTTCGGAGTAAAAGATCGTTCCACTTTTAAACTACACGACAGATATGAATTTAGTATGTAATTTATTTGGCCGCTAAACCACGACAGATATGGATTTTCATACAACTTTAGAAGGCCGCTGCTCGCATGTATTTGGCTAGTACAGCAATTTCGATTTATCTCGAAGAAGGTTGTCAAAATAATGCTCAAATTTTTTAAGCATGTTTGAGAAAAGATAATTAACTAGATTTCTTCTTCTTTTTTATAATATTGTAAGGGAAGGCGGTCATATTCATCGTGCCACCTGGTGGCGCCCCCTATACCCGTTCTGCTCTCGAGCCTTTATAGGCAAGCGAGGGCCCGCACCGAGCCTCTTTCTACGCTTCGTCGTCGCGTCGATAACACCTCTCTGAGTAGTGTCCTAATAATTATCGTTTGTTAGATATTTGTTCAATTATTTGTTACTTTGTTTGGAATAATACTTTCCTTTTGTGATAAATGTGTTTCTTTTTATTAAAAATAGTAAGAATCCGCTTATATCAGAAGTGGGATTAGGCTCCATTGCCTAGTCCTAGCTCTGGTCATAGCAAAAGTAATTTTTGAAGTTAGTTTGCCATTCCAATTACCACTCTTGCTTATAACCCTGGCCAGCTGTTCCACCTCTCAAAATAGAGGCAGGAACAGGTGTGGACCTAATACGGATGCAATAGGCATCCAGAATCAGCTAACGCCATCCTACCGCGACACAACGCGTTAGAAAATGTCATCTAGCAGGCAGCTTGCGCCGAGGTACCCTCATCGGCGTTGCGCGCTGTCTCGGCGCCCGATGTCGATCTACCAATTCCGACACTAGCGAGGTGAGACCGTCCACGTCACTGTTGCCGGTGCCACCTGAGTCCGTGGCGAGTGCTTTTACGTCACAGAGCGCTTTATTGGGGCCCTACAGGCATTAATTAAGGTATGATCCATCCATTATTACATTGCAAAGTGTACCCTAGTTTGCATGATATCGATTCTTGGTGGGAGTTGAGAAAGCTCGCGATATTATCAAATACGACTACAATAATTATCGTTGTCCAGTCCGCCAACCCGCATTGGAGTAGCGTGGTGGGTCTAAGACTTATTTCCCTCTCTCCTATGAGATTGCAGGCCTGTGCCCAGCAGTGGGACGTTAATGGGCTGCAGTGAACTCGCGAACTGTCTCGACGGCGATACGAGTAGTATTTAAACGATTGAGTCACTAATGACCGCCCCTAGTCAAAATTTAAAGTCGAAGTTAAAACCCCTTTACGCACAAAGAATCGATGTTGCAAAAATATGGTTTGATGTAATTCGAATAGCTATTCCACGAATCTATTCTGAATACGCTAGACGCTCCATTCTGCGACTAAACATCCTTAAAAAGTTAAACGATAAACAGCAGCTAACCCATGTCGTGACAATAATAGATCTTGTACAACTTGTGTCGATTTATGCAAAACCTATATCGTCTAAACGTTTCAATGAAGTCCTTTCGAATCTGTAATACCTAATAGGATGGTAATCGTTACACACGAAAGGTAGTTTCAGGCAACAATAAAACTGCCAGTGAAGTTAAGTGGTTTGCACGTTAAAATATGTAGCTCACAGTATTTCCAAATACCATAAATGAGATCCTATGTTTTAGTACTCTAGTAAAGTGGGTAGCTAGTTTCACGTGTATTTTTGTTAAAAACGCCGTGTTGAACGATTGTCAATGTTTCATAGAAATACCGATCGGGAAACTGCAATAACCTAAATGTTAACTTGTCGTAACCTGCAAGGCGCTCTCATAAAAACAACGTTACTACCCTCTTGTCATACAAGGTGTAAAATTGTAAATACCGACGTATTGATAGTCAGTGAATTACGCGTATTGTTTATCAGCGAATCAGTTCTAAAACACTTTTGATGTTCGCGATTAATCGATTGTTAATGTGTTTTGTGTGCTTTTGTTGTTACACTGTTTCAGTACGACATGGACCGGCTGTCCCAGTCTAGCGGGACGCCATAGTCGTCCTCACGTGACAAGCGCAGGTTGCGATCGTGGTGACGATCACTGTGCCGCCTCGTCGCGGTGTCCGTGGGCACGCCTCTGCGCCGGCTCCAGGCTGTAGCTGGCATGTACCTAGCGTGCTGGTGCTATGATGCCGCCGTTGAGATATGAAACGCTGGTGAGATCTATCCTTAACTTATTCCTAATGTCAATTACGTACACCCTCAGTACACCAACATCTAGTCGTTGAAAAGTTAAGCAGTCTAATCGTAGTGTGTTGTTATGCAATTTTGAATCACATAGAAATAATTTGCCAAGAAAGATAGCTGTACACATAACTGCGCTATTGTCTTTGTTGATACCTACAACAAAAGTTATTTATAACTGTGATTAGTTACAATCCTCATGTAAATCATCAATTGCTTATGATGAGCTTATGTTTTCCAAATGATTTTGTCATATTACGAAATCGGTTAAGCCCAGCTAAATCAGTGACTTTATACGCATTGTAGTCAGGAGGATGTTTTGTTTTGAAATAGCACTAAGATCGTGATGATTATAATTTATTTTTATTATTATTATTATTTATTAATACATCACAATATTACAATAATAGTGTTACTAATAAAATGGTGTGATCATAAACTTTGCAAGTTTTACCGCACACCATGCGTCGCCGCCACCGTCTACAATCAGTACATAAAACTCAAGTAGTAAACAAACAATAGAACTATACCTACATACAATAAGTTAATATAGGTACTTGTACATTTTTTATAAACTATAAGTAAACTAATATCTCCATAAGTGGGTAGGTCTACAAAAACATTATACTTATTAGAACGCCAAGTACGATGAATGCACAAATCATATGAATGCACTTTGGCTAAACCAGACTTCGTGAATTCGTGATACAGGGTGATTCTTGAGTAACATACTCTTTGGTAATAAACAATATTGGTTTAACAATGTTGTGTAATGTATGTTGTATATTATAATCATCCTTTTAAGATGTATTATAGTATAGAATTGTTATGTAATAGAATATTGAATTAAGGTATTAGAATATTGTATGTTGTAATTAAGGTAATATAATATTATTTAATTATTAAATTAGTTACATATTAAGGTTAATTAGGTTAGAATAATGGTGGATTTTAAAAGTTCAATTGTATTTTGCAATTATTATTTGGTGATAAAATTCTTTTAGCTTAGATTTTATATTTTTACGTGTTATTATATTTTTTAACGAATCAGGTAATTGATTAATAAGGTTCGGTATAGCGTAATTTAGCCTTCTTTTCCCATACAAGTTATTATATTTAGGTAATTGAAGTCTTCGGTTGTCGATCCTACGGCTACGGGTTGGATTTGCATTATGTTTTTTTCTTAAGTTTTCATTAAAATAATTCTCTATTAATAATGTCAGTTCTGTTTTTTCATGTATAGGTATGATTTTACAAAAACTGAACAGTTTACGGTAATCGTCTTTGTAGTCTATTTTTATTTTCTTAGGAACTATAACCTTTAAAATGCGTAGTTGGAGCGTAAAAATGCGATCTAAATGTGATTTATAAGTTCTTCCGTAGCTTGACAGTCCATAGGATATTACGGATTCAGCCAATGATGTATATAACATTAAAAGAGTCTTGTAGGGTATTTTGTGTTTAATTAATGTAAACTTAGCCAGCATTCCTCTAAGTCTGTTACACACAAAATTAATGTGCTCTTTCCAATTCAACCGATCATCGATCACAAGCCCGAGATATATATGTTTGTCTACTATTTCGATGGCATCACAGTCACAAGGCATCGGGTTATTAGAATTATTAACGTGAAGGCAATTATGGTCATGAGCTATTAATTTTGGATTAAAAAAGCAAATAAGATTTCGCTATCTACCTTACAAGTTAATAATTCTCTGGTTCTTGATAAAAAAATAATGTCGCATAGAACAGGTATCCGATATGTGAGCTTTGTGTTTCCATGTGATTCAACGCATTAGTGCGTTCGCAAAAAAAAAGTATTTAAGTGGATTGATTAAGGTGTTTGAGAATACCTGATAGTACTGAAAACGTCCTTCACTATCCCTGTGTATTGTTGAAGTTTCGGCTATATAATTATTCTGGTTGTTTGTTTACATACATCTGACTTACTATTACTGACTGGTACGATTGTATACCGATCTCATTAGAATTATTTAAGTCAGATAGGCCGAACTATTAAGTTTTAATACAGTCTGCAATTTACGTAAAGCATACCTACTTTGAGTTTAGCAGGTTAGTTTTCTTAATGTTCCATACCTACCTGTGGTTACGTAATTTCGGTGGCAAGATAATTATTGCATTCCAATTTAATTAGAGAAGTGTTGTTCTTCTACCCTCCTGGATAGAAAGTTTATTTTAATTTGAACTTTGGTCAAGTATTGGCTAAATTGATTATAACGTGACAGAACTTTATCTTTATGCTTGTTGTGATTTTACATACGAGACTTTAATTGACAACGGTTGTTTCGTGACGTATTTATTACTTGAGTCGTTAATGCATTGGGCATAGTTGGGCTCGGACACTTGATATGGAACCGTTGATGTTTTGAATAAAGTTCAATGACAGATTTGGCTTGTAAAGTTTTATGATCATCAGGCGAATGTGAACACTCATTTAATGACACAACTATGTAAACGTTTTGTATAAGTGAGTAAAACTGCGAGTTGTAAGTTGGGGTTTTTGTAATGAAGTAACCCGTACCCCTTGCCTTAGTACCTAGACAACAAAAAGTGGCTTAGGGCTTGTGTATCATTTGATAGCAGGTGCCTTTGTTAATTATTTAATTATCCGTCCCGTTGAGGGAGTAATTAATTCAAATACGTGTTGATCACAGTTTTTGTGCTACAAAATAATAGTTTGCTGAATGTGACGACTGACTACCGACGTACTTAGTTAACGTGTTACAACTCTGATTTATTTACCTTTTAACTGTACCCTGACTACTGTGTTATCATAGTCGAATGTTCATTATTTGATATCTGTGTTTGCACTATTCGTAAACGATTCTTTATTGAGGACTCTATTGTCTATTGGGTCTCTACGAGCTCTACTGTCTATTGGTGCTCTACGAGCTCTACCGCCTATTGGTGCTCTACTACCTATTGGTGCTCTACGAGCTCTACCGCCTATTGGTGCTCTACTACCTATTGGTGCTCTACGAGCTCTACTATCTATTGGTGCTCTATCAGCGCTACTTACTGTCCATTGCTAATCTACCAGCGCTACGGTATTTTTGTGCTCTACCAGCTCTACTGTCTATTGGTACTCTACCAGCGCTACTGTTTCTGGGAGCTTTACCAGCTTTTCTGACTCTAGGAGCTCTATTGGCCTTAGGTGTTAGGTATTTAGTGTGATTTTCTTCCACGACTGCTATCTCTCTTTTCGTTAATCGTGCGCTGCGTATTTCAGTGCGCATTAACTTAACTTGCTAGTGAACAAGTAAATTTGATGCATGCTAGTGACTTCACCTAGCTTGCTCGTACGCGTGTAGAGCGACCGCTCCGCTGGGATAAGCGAACTTGGTGCCTCTGTCCTTCACAAGTCGCAAGCTATGTGTCCAAATATTCTCCAGTGGATTACGCGAACTTGGTGCCTCTGTCCCTTAGTTATTCTCCACTGGGTTATGCGAACTTGGTGCCTCTGTCCCTTAGTTATTCTCCACTGGGTTATGCGAACTTGGTGCCTCTGTCCCTTAGTTATTCTTCAGTGGGTTACGCGAACTTTGTGCCTATGTCCCGTAGTTATGTTCCAGTGGGTTACGCGAACTTTGTGCCTATGTCCCGTAGTTATGTTCCAGTGGGCTATGCGAACTTTGTGCCTATGTCCCGTAGTTATGTTCCAATGGGTTACGCGAACTTGGTGCCTCTGTCCTGTAGTTATGTTCCAGTGGGTTATGCGAACTTGGTGCCTCTGTCCTGTAGTTACCTATGTTCCAGTGGGTTACGCGAACTTGGTGCCTATGTCCCGTAGTTACTGTGTTGAGCTGATGCTCCACATGGCTAATGCATATTGTGCGTTGAGCTATCGCTCCGCTAACCGCGCGTTGAGCTGTAAGCTCCGCTATTTTGAATGCTAAAAGGATGTGTTTTATTAACTTTGTTGTTTTTCGTGTGTTTTAGCCGCAGACTCCTCGAAGTTGCAGCGACCGCAATGCCATGTGGTCGGGACGACCACGTGTCAGGAGAGGCCGTGTAAGGGAAGGCGGTCATATTCATCGTGCCACCTGGTGGCGCCCCCTATACCCGTTCTGCTCTCGAGCCTTTATAGGCAAGCGAGGGCCCGCACCGAGCCTCTTTCTACGCTTCGTCGTCGCGTCGATAACACCTCTCTGAGTAGTGTCCTAATAATTATCGTTTGTTAGATATTTGTTCAATTATTTGTTACTTTGTTTGGAATAATACTTTCCTTTTGTGATAAATGTGTTTCTTTTTATTAAAAATAGTAAGAATCCGCTTATAATATCTTATTTTTCAACAGATGGGTATACTTATAAGTGGCGTGCCACACAGATAAAGACCCTATGTACTATTTTGAATTTAAACTTCGTGTACTCGCCGTTGGTATACCGAAATACAATAATTAAATATCCAATCTTTATGTCAAACGTACTTGAACATCATCATAAAATTTAAGTCTCTCTGCGTCGTATTCATCTTTGCTGAAGGTCATAACTGCTTTCTATTAATCGCACAGTAAATTTTCTTGAGATGATAGCATCTAGAAATTCGGTTAGATAAGACCACGCTTACTTAATCAGGACTATTTATAAAAAAAGAAGGAATCTACACAATACAAATGTAGGTGGACATGATTTTAAGTCTGTTACATAACCCAGAATAGATAATAATATACTTCAGCATATACTTGCGTTATACGTACTTTACCGGTTTGTTCAAGAACGTTTTACTCTCTTGGCAATATTAAATATCTTATTCTAAACTAGCGTCAGTAATAACCACAGATATTCAAAGTGAGCCACTCGTAAACACCGAGAAATACCTTATTGAGATAAACGAAGAGATTCTCAGGGAATCGTGGCAGATTTATCTCAAACGCAATAACAAGATCGGATATTCCACAAAGACCGGACATCAAGTCTTGTTTATCCAAACCGCTACACTATTGGCGCGAATTGACAGCGAGACAAAAACACCACCTATTTGCTCATCCGCTATCCGAGCTCCAATGGAAACCTTTTAGAGACTTGGAATGAAAAATAAAGTAATTTACTTTTCATCTCTTTTCATTGCACACTTTGGCGGTTTCGTATTTTATTTAATTGGCTTTTGTTCAGTGATTACTTTGACTTTAGTTTTAAATAGTCGGACTTTTTTTGTGTTTTTGTGGTAATTTAATGTATCTATTGTGTACATTGTTAGACTTTTAGCCTTTAATTTTACTGTCTTATGCATATTGAAGAGTATAGCTATATTACAAAATCATTGAAGATATAAATGAATTAACTTTTAATATTTAAAAAAGTGTTATAACCCACTTATATAACGCAAGGTCCTTACGAGTATGATGTAAAATTATTTCCTACAAAATATTAATAGGGCTTCATTTTAATCACGTTCTTTACTGTCTTAAGCACGACAATTAATTAAAAGTATATTTTGCACTTTATATGTAAGAAATATGGTGATCGAGGAACGCATACCACGAGATTCCCCGCAAAAACCGAATGAGCTGCAAGAACTTTTTTGACTCGGGGGAAAGAGCAGCAACACGCAGAGCATTTTTCAACTGAAAATGTACGTGATGCTAGACGGACAGGTGGATGAAACTAAAAGTGCGGAAAGACTTCGTTTTATTATGTCTTTGCAGGGCAGTCTCGCTTTTAGGGTTTTCCTACAGAATCCTTAAATTGCATCTCTTGCGTCTTGCGGGTCCTTGTGAGTTTCGCAGCTGTATGAGATCTTCTTTAGATGCCTACCATAAAAATTGAGAGAGTAAAATAATGGCCAGTAGCGGTGCGAACTAAAGACCGCATTAAGTATCTAGAAACGGGATACAATTTATCTTGCTCGTTTTCCTTCCTCTTAATTCTACTTCAAGTACTTAAATAAAATGTGTGTTGTAACTGCGTCAGCAAAATCGGTGTGCATTATGTGTTCATAATCATAATCATAATCATAATATTTATTTGCTGATTGTTTAGAAGTTCTTTTTGTATATTTCGAAGTTCTGTTTGTAAATTCAGGCGTAAAGTCACAGTACAGATTACCAGTCCTCGCGATTATTACCTTCACTATGCCTTCACTACACATTTTAATTCTACCTATTATTCTAATATATCCATTTTTGGTTTCAATGTTCAACGTTAGCTACGCTACGTTTATAAACGCGCTTTTTTTCCTTTAACCATAAAGCACCATTTTAACATGGCAGCTTTATTTTCTACTACGATCTAGCCTATGGGCTAAAAGTAATATTACGTTAACTTAAACTTCTACTAATGGTTAGTTTCTACACCTAACTTAAACGCAATTAACGCAGTAAAGTAAAAGTTAAAAGCCCACGGTTAAAATCCGTGACCACCCCGTAGGAGGCTAAATGTCTGAACTACAAGGCTGTCACTGCTTATTATTACAAAATTAGTTACTTCTTAATAGTCCTAGGTTATAAGACGTTATTGTACATGGTCTATCTCGGATGAACTGTAAAAATATGAGAACAAAATTTGGTTTCTACAAAAAAAAAGCAGAATTTTCTGAGTACTTACATATATTTTATAGTGATTGCCTCACAAACTTACAGAGGCCTAAGCTTCTTATTCTTAATTTTAAAAGCCATACATACATATTATACCTACGTGTTTTTCTTAGTAAATCCACTTTCAAAAATAATAATTAAACGGATGATCGTGCACAAATCTTGAAAAAAAATCTCGTGCTCAAAAAAAAGTAATCAACAAATCGTGAACTTTCATTTAGCCGAAAAACAACAACAATTTTCAACGTATTTCTTTGTACGGATTTTGCCAGTAGTATCAATAGTAATTTGTGTGAAGTCACGGTATTATGATTTTCACGATTTATTGCGAAAGTTGTGTACTTTTTATCCCAAGCGCAAACCTTTCATATATTGATGAAAAAATGTATTCGAAATGTAATTTTTTTAAATGAAAAGTTAATGCATGACTGCCGTCTCCTCACCTCACCTGGCAGTTTTTTAGCCGCCTTCCAGACTAGACCTGAAAACTAACCTAGTTCCGCTTACAAAAAATCTATAGTTTCATTCTAGTCTATTTGCGAAACCCTGTTATACTTTATGAGTGGTCAAGTATATATATAACAAAAACACACTAAGTACCTATCTATACTAATATTATAAATGCAAAAGTTTGGATGGATGGATCGATGTATGGATGGATGGATGGATGGATGTTTGTTACTCAATCACGCTAGAACGGCTGAACGGATCTGGATGAAATGTGGCACAGAGACAGATTATAGTCTGGAATAACACATAGGCTACTTTTTATCCCGGGAAATTAAGGAGTTCCCGCGGGAACCAAAAAACCTCAACCCACGCGGATGAAGTCGCGGACATCAGCTAGTACCTAGATATACGAAAGCTAAAAATTAATTATCACTTGCTTTAACCACGGTGAAGGAAAACATTGTTTTCAAATGTGTGTGAAATCTGCCAATTCGCATTTGGCAGGCGTGGTAGACTGTGGACAAACCCATCTCATTCTGAGAGTCGGCACGAGCTCAGTAGTGAGCTGGCAATGGGTTGAAATGATCATTATGACCTAGTTATAATAGGCCTTTTTGCTAATTTGGAAATTATCTCTATCTTTGTGACGAACCCCTCACTACCAAGGGTCGTCACTTCTTCCTCTGAGCTATTTCTTGAGCCATTTGCCTCGGTTACTGCGATCTGTATAGTATCATACACTTTGACATTAAGAACGGTGCAGATTTGATCAGACCCTTCTATAGCTAGACTAGACGACGCGACGCTTCTAGCTATCTCTTATCTCCCACTTAGCTAGCAATCACCAAATGTGTTATTCGAAGTTACAAAACGTATTATTTCAGTGAATTTCAGCCCCTAAAACAATATGCCCCTATCACAATGTGTAATGAATACAGCGGTCGCTAGGGGTCGACACCAGATGTCGTCCCGTGCTTAAGGAAGATTTAGTGACTTGGTAATGTCGCATGACCACACCACTACGTTCATACCAAATGCCTTATTGCACGAGAATAGAATATAAGCACTTTAGGGCTGGGACAGACGAGAAAAGTCCCGTCTACTAAAATATAACAGCTGTTTTTCATATTCAACTACTAATCCTTGACTACGATGACACCTTGTGGGCAATGCAGACGATTGCGGGCTACCCTGTTATATTGAACCTTAGGCCATACACCTAAGTATGGATATGGCTCACCATACCACCAGGAATGTAACATATTTTGTACAAAACTAATAAAAATAAATAAATAGATGTGTAAAATGTCACCGTAGCATAAGGGTTGCTAACCTCCCTTTTAGGTACGCAATCCTAAAAAGAGCGGCGGATATGGTGGGTCCGCAGCGGGATATAGTACTATGGTGTTCTCAGTTAGTTAAAAGAAAGATTTGTCCTAAAGCTAATGTATCAAAAGGTACAAAAAGTTAGGGAAAATAGAAAATCCCTTCCCATTGTTCTGTAAATGTATATTCTTCGGCGTCTTTATACCCCGCTTTGTCTTGGAGACATTTTTTCATCTGCCTTTGTTTTGTAAGTAATGCGTCTCGAGGATGCCGGATATTGGTTGTCAAGATATTGGGAACATCATACATAAGCATGAAAATTATTTTCTTTTTAATTAAAGCAGAGTATAGGTTCTCTTCCATACTAATTAAACGTTATCATATTTTCATTATCTTTAATTAAAAGCTTCAAAAAGCGTCTACACACTACCTACCTATATCAAGCTTTGAAGGCTTCAAATAATTAATTAAATTTCCTTTAATAGTAGCCAACTAAGAATAATAATTGATCAAAGCGTTGATTTGCAAACTCACTTCTTTCTCATAAAAGCCATAGAAAACTGTTTGAGCATGATTTTACTTAGTTTTCGTAGTCAATTTTCATCAATGTGCAAAACAGAACAAAACTTCTCTGGGGCAATTTTCCAGGCCAATGGCTTTTTTTAGAAATAATTAAATGCAATTGGGATTTGAATAAGTCAAAACAGTTTTCCGATTTAACTTCGAAATCACGGATTTAGTGCTCGACCCAGAAATGAGGCGAGCCATCGTTTTCATCTCCATTAAACTTTGGTAACGTCCATCGAAGGCTGTAGATAGCAGCCCGAGGAGGAATACCGTTAGTTTTCAAGAGTGCTACGTAAAATTCGCTTCATAAACTAAATATTTAACTTCAGTTTGCCCCATATTCATTACTTTCGGAAACTTCAGTACAGTCTCCAAAATAATGAAAGAACTAGAAGTTTAATTCGCTATAACCCGCCACAGTAGGTAAATCTATGTAGAACAGTGTGTAGGTATCTTGCACTTGTAGCGTGCGATATTCACCACACCTACAAGCTACAAGTGCAAGATACACACTGTACCACAAAGATATACCTACTGTGGCGGATTAAAGCGAATTAAACTTCTAGTTCTTTCCTTATCATATAGGTACTAAAATTCTACATCAATGATTATCATGGACTTCTAATGACATTTTGGTGAACGATGAAACCCTGGGGTTGTGGGTCGAAGATAGGTGTGGGGGTGTGGGTAAATAGATATTTAATTAGGATCACAATGGACAAATAAAATTACAATAATTAAGTATTATGAACTTAACAACATAGTCTAATACTTAATGAAAAAGTTACCATAATTTAAAACAAAACCCTTAGGGCTTAGGTATACCTAAAGCTTGGTCACTTCCCAAGCACAGAATAGTTACTAACCTTTTACCGCCAGTATCTCAGTCAGAATTCTTAAATGCAGTTGAAAGGACCTTTTGACCGGTTTAAAGTTCTTAATGTACTCTTAGGCCCACTTGCACAAGGACTCTTAAATTGATTTAGTTAAATATATTATTGCTGTCCCTTTTTGGCAACTACAATACGCATTTGCCAAAAAGGAACAGCATTACAAAGTTTAACTAAATCAGTTTAAATGTCCTTGTGCAAAGCTGCCCTTAAACATTTAATAAACATAAATAATGTTAATTACTTTGTTTCAGTTGTCTGCGACATTGCTGGTGTTGCTGCACTTAACAATGCACGTTGTGGATGAAGGACAGGCAGTAAATCCTAGTAAGTATTCTACCCTTAATAATTATTAATTTACTAGATGATGCTCGCGACTTTGTTCGCATAGATTAAGTTTTTTTGATCTCCCCAAATTTCATCAAAATCGGCCAAAAAGATGGGCCGTAAAACCTTAACAGACAGACAGAAAGACTCACTTCCGTATTTATATTATACCTAATGTTAAGTATGGAAAGTGTTCCCGGACCTACGTGGTATCTATTAGTACAAAAACCGATCTACACACTATATATTTCTACCCTTCTTCCTCGTTGGTCTAGTGGTTAGCATGTTTGACTGCGGTCGACGAGGTCCCGGGTTCGAGTTCCGGGTCGGGCTATAACAAGTATTGAGTTTTTTGACAAGAAATTCTCAGTACTAGCCCGGAGTTATGAAGTTGGCGGGGCTTCACCCCCGTGGCTCGGAGAGCAAATAAAAAAATAGTTTAAAAAAAATGGTAAGCAGATTTGGTAAATAAATCGAAATTAAAAGAGTTATAGGGACATTATAAACTAGCAATTAAAGAGTCTGGTTTTATAACTGCGGTTTTCCATAGTTTTTAAGTCTTTGGGGAGCTAAAATGAATTCTTTATAACGCTGCGCCAACCGCATTTTAGAGTTTTTGCCGTTTGCGTGCAGTGGAAGTACCTAAAACATTTTAACGATCACCTCAGTGCACGAAGAACAAGGAAATGGCGTGGCTTATTATTTATTCCTGTGGATTAATTACGTTACACGAAAAGTTACATTCAAACGGAAACGAATTGAAATCTATAGCTCTATAAAACTGTGTTTTCATGAACACTTAAATAAGAAGTTACAAGCAAAACCCTTGAATTGAAGTATTGAAAATTGAAATCTTTAAACATAAATGAGAAAGTCCTAACTATTTCACTCTCTGACTCACTCATCAACTCTCAGCCAAAACGCTTGGACCTAGAAAGCTGAAATTTTGTTAAGTTGTAGTGGATAAAAAAATAAAGTTACTAGCGTTCTAACATGATCGATACTCTATCCATAGAGTATCGATCATGTTAGAACGCTAGTAACTTTAAAAATGCAAAAGTGTGTGTGTGTGTGTGTCCGTCCTTCCATCTCTCTGTCTGCTACGTTTTCATGGTCCATCTGTTTACCCGACGCCATAATGCACCACGCTGGCCACATTATGAAGAATTCTCGGAATTCTTACGATGCTTTCCTTCACGGTTAATATTAAATAATAAATAAATAAATAAAATTTTTCTTTATTTAGGCAACCAACAGGCCCATTTGTTAGTAGAACATAAGCTTAAAACTATGTTAGTAGGTAAACAAATAAATAAACAGGTAAATATTGTCGCGTAACTATGTAAATATTTATGCGTAACTAAGAAAACAACCTCGATGTCAAGCTCTGTTTTTAAGATTTTTGAAAAGCTAAATGTGATTTTAATGAATTGATTTCGTGAATTTGTAGTAGAAAGTAGAAGAAGTTCGACGACGGAAGCGAGGAGAAGTGCCATTTGACCTCTTTTGTGGAATCTTATTAAATTATTGTGAATCGACCTGCGTCTCTCTCAATTTACGAAACCCAGTTGTAACAATATAAAGTAATAAAAGTAGGTATAAAGCAAGTGATATTTAATTTTTACGCAATTTGAGATATTATTACAGAAGGCTGCATTTCGGGAAATTCACAGTATTAACATAGGATTTTCGAAAAATCTAAATCCACGTGGACATCTAGTGAAAATCTGGTGGCAGTATTATCAATTAGTTGATAATCGTAATGGACTGCCTCGTTGGTCTAGTGGTTAGCATGTTTGACTGCGGCAGACGAGGTCCCGGGTTCGAGTCCAGGGTCGGGCCATTATTAAGTATTGAGTTATTACGACTAGAAATTCTCAGTACCTACTCGCCCGGAGTTAGGAAGTTGGCGGTGTTTTATCCCCGTGCCTCAGAGAGCACGTTAAGCCGTCGGTCCCGGTTATTATCACTAACATGATAATAGTCGTTAAAGCCCGCCAACCCGCATTGGAGCAGCGTGGTGGGTCTAAGCTCTAATTCCCTCTCTCCTATGAGAGTGGAGGCCTGTGCCCAGCAGTGGGACGTTAATAGTCTGTAGTGGTGATAATGGTAGATCATCTTTAGTACTTATTCTAGCGTACAAAAATATAAAACGGAATCGGAATAGAATGGAAGTTCGCTAAATATGAACGGTGAATTAATTATTATCTAAACCAGTCTAAAGTTCAAAATCACTGTTTAATGTCATAAATTGTAGCCCTTGTAACCGTTGTAACCGTGATAGGAGAAAATTAGCGAGTGACGAAAGTTTCAAACTAAATCAACGCGGCGGTACCTTGCTCCAGAGTTTTTCCATTAAAAAGCTTCAACTTCAGCTCTTACCTAATTAACACTTTATCACGTGTTCGGAAATGAAAGAAAATATAGTTCACAGTTCACACCAAGTTATGGGATAACTTTAGACTCTAATTATTTTTATTTTTATTACAAATTACACTGAAAAACTTCTGGTTTTGCTTGAGATTCGAGTTAGAGTTACTAACGTTTTTATTTAGAATTTATTTTTAATTGAATTTAATGTTTACTAGCTGATGCCCGCGACTCTTTAATTTTCCTGGATTAAAATTAGCCTATGTGTTATTCCAGACTATAATCTATCTCTGTGTTAAATTTCATCCAGATCCGTTCAGCCTTTCTGGCGTGATTGAGTAACAAACGTCCATTCATCCATCCATCCAAACTTTCGCATTTATAATATTACTAGCTGATGCCCGCGACTTCGTCCGCGTGGATTAAGGGTTTATGGTTCCAGCGGCAACTGTTTTTTCCTGAATAAAAAAGCCTATGTGTTAATCTAGACTATAATCTATCTCTGTACCAAATTTCATCCAGATCCGTTCAGCCGTTCTGGCGTGATTGAGTATCGAACATTAATTTGAGGTTTTTTGGTTCCCGCGGGATCTATTTAATTTTCCGGGATAATAAGTAGCCTATGTATTATTCCAGACTATAATCTATACTCTTTGCCAAAGTTCATCAAAATCCGTTCAACCGTTCTGGTGTGATTGAGCGTCATTCATTCGCGTGGCATAAGTTTTTTTCAATTAACACAGGCACTCCTTTATTTTCCGGGATAAAAAGTAGCCTATATTACTATCCCACGGTATAATCCCCCTATAATGGTGAAACACGTACTTCTCCATATTTTACCGAAAGCCCAAATGCTAAGTTTCATGGCTATAACTTGAGAAATGAAGGATTTTCATACAAATTTTCAACCCCTATTTTATCCCTTTGGGGGTGAAATTTTGAAAAACTTTGACACACATACTTCTTTATTTTTTACCGAAAGCCTAAGTAGGTACCAAGTTTATCTTGAGAAATGAAGGACTTTCATACAAATTTTCAAACCCTATTTTACCGCTTAATGGGTGGAATTTTAAAAATTTGTGAAACACGGACTTCTTTATTTTTTACTAAAATAAAGAACCTATTTCACCCGTTTGGGGTCGAATTTTCAAATACTGTTAAACACGTATTTTTCATTTTCAACCGGTAGCTCATGTACCAAGTTTTTCATGGATATAACTTGAGAAATGAAGGACTTTCATACAAACTTTCAAACCCTATTTTGCCGCTTTGGGGGTGGAATTTTGAAAAACTGTGAAACACGGACTTCTTTATTTTTTACTAAAAGCCTAAATACCAAGTTTCGTTGATATAACTTGTAAAATACCTTGAGAAATGAAGGACTTTCATACAAACTTTCATCTCCCATTACACCCCTTTGGGGGTCGAATTTTTAAAAATGGTAAAATACGTAGGTACTTCTTCATATTTCACTGAAAGCTCAAATACTAAGTTTCAAATGAAGGACTTCCATACAAACTTTCAGCCCCTGTTTTACCCCTTTGGGGGTCGAATTTTCAAAAATGGTGAAATACATACTTCTTTATATTTAACTGAAAGCCCAAATGCTAAATTTCAAATTAAGGACTATCATACAAATTTTCAACCCCTATTTTACCATTTTGGGGGTAGAGATCTGAACAATTGTGAAAAACGGACTTCTTTATTTTTATCGAAAGCCAAAACACCAAGTTTCGTTTTTATATCATGCCCTATTTGAGCCTTTTGGAGGTCGAATTTTCAAAAACTGTGAAACACGTATACGTCTTTATTTTCAACCCGCAGCTCATATACCAAGTTTCATGGCTATAACTTGAGAAATGAAGGACTTTCATACAAACTTTCAACCACTATTTCACCCCTTTGGGGGTAGAATTATGAAAAACTGTGAAACACGTATTTCTTTATTTTCAACCGGTAGCTTCTATACCAAGTTTCATAGATATAACTTGAGCAATGAAGGACTTTCATACAAACTTTCAACCCCTACCCCTTTGGGGGTGGAATTTTGAAAAACTGTGAAACACATATGTCTTCATTTTCATCCCGCAGCTCATATACCAAGTTTCATGGCTATAACTTGAGAAATGAAGGACTTTCATACAAATTTTCAACCCCTATTTCACCCCTTTGGAGGTGGAATTTTGAAAAACTGTGAGACACGTACATGTCTTCATTTTTAACTTGCAGCTCATATACCAAATTTCATCGCTATAACTTGAGAAATGAAGGACTTTCATACAAATTTTCAACCCCTATTTCACCCCTTGGGGGTATGATTTACAAAAACGGTGAAACCCGTATTTCTTCATTTTTAACCCACAGCGCATATACCAAGTTTTATGGCTATTACTTGAGCAATGAAGCACTTTCATACAAACTTTCAACCCCTACTTCACCCCTTTGGGGGTGGAATTTTGAAATACTGTGAAACACATATGTCTTCATTTTCATCCCGCAGCTCATATACCAAGTTTCATGGCTATAACTTGAGAAATGAAGGACTTTCATATAAATTTTCAACCCCCTTTTCACCCCTTCAGGGGTATAATTTGCTAAAACTGTGAAACACGTATTTCTTCATATTTAACCGGTAGCTTGTATACCAAGTTTCATCGATATAACTTGAGAAATGACGGACTTTCATACCAACTTTCAACCTCTATTTCACCCCTTTGGGGGTCGAATTTTCAAAAATGGTGAAATACGTACTTCTTTATATTTAACTGAAAGCCCAAATGCTAAGTTTCAAATTAAGGACTATCATACGATTTTTCAACCCCTATTTTACCCCTTTAGGGGTGGAATTTTGAAAAACTGTGAAACACGTACTTGAAAGCCAAAATACCAAGTTTCGTTGATATTACTTGAGAATATCTTGAGCAATGAAGGACTTTCATAAAATCTTTCATCCCCTATTTCACTCCTTCGGGGGTAGAATTTTCAAAAACTGTGAAATACGTATTCCTTCATTTTCAATCGGTAGCTCGTATACCAAGTTTCATGGATATAACTTGAGAAATGACGGACTTTCATACAAACTTTCACCCCCTATTTCACCCCCTTAGGGGTGGAATTTTGAAAAACTGTGACACACATACTTCTTTATTTTTTACCTTAAGCCAAAATACCAAGTTTCGTTGATATAACTTGTAAAACATCTTGAGAAATGAAGGACTTTCATACCAACTTTCATCCCCTATTTCACCCCTTTGGGGGTCGAATTTTCAAAAATGGTGAAATACGTACTTCTTTATATTTAACTGAAAACCCAAATGCTAAGTTTCAAATTAAGGACTATCATACAATTTTTCAACCCCTATTTTACCCCTTTGGGGGTGGAATTTTGAAAAACTGTGAAAGACGTACTTCTTTATTTCTTACCGAAAGCCAAAATACCAAGTTTCGTTGATATTACTTGAGAATATCTTGAGCAATGAAGGACTTTCATAAAATCTTTTATCCCCTATTTCACTACTTCGGGGGTAGAATTTTCAAAAACTGTGAAACACGTATTCCTTCATTTTCAATCGGTAGGTCGTATACCAAGTTTCATGGATATAACTTGAGAAATGACAGACTTTCATACAAACTTTCACCCCCTATTTCACCCCCTTAGGGGTGGAATTTTGAAAAATCCTTCCTTAGTGTGCGCCTACGTCACAAAAGGAACCTACTGTCAAAATTTCAAGTTTGTAACCCTCGCAGTTTAGGCTGTGCGTTGATCCCGTAACGATTTTATATATATATAGATAGATAGATAGATAGATAGATAAGTATAGATAGTATAGAAGTATAGATTTATAATCCTACATCATTAATTATTTCGATACCATCTATAAATAATTTCACTGTTTTTAAAACATCGTAGACTAAATAACTCTGATCTTTTCTGTTATGTAAGTATACACTTTTAACTTTACAATTATTTTTTTGTAGCAATGGAACTTCATACGTGTATTTTATGTCACTTTAACTTTCAATAAAGGTTGTTATATAACTATAGCTATAATTAATCTAGGTCAAATTAGTTTGTAACGATTGTAACACTGTCTGACATTTTGTATTTACTTATACCGTACCGTATTATACCGTAATCTTAAAATTTGTTCCAAAAGGTTTAACTTAAAAGACAGTCCAGTTTGTAAGCCCCTATTTAACTTACGGGTGTACGACTACACCGTACGTTACGGTTAAAGTTTCGTAGTTTCCCCACACAGCGTCATACAACCGTCGTTAAGGTCCAATCTTAACAATAACACCGCCTATACAAGAACAACATTGTCTTCCAAATTAATTGCAAACGTGCTCAATTTAAGATTATACCTAATCGTATTACTAAACCGCGCAGTGAGGGAGGTCGCCTTAATTAAGTATAACCGTATCATGAGATACATGAGACGTGGGCATTAATAAATTAATCCAATTAAAATGTATGTAAATTCCCTTTGGTGTTTCAAGTCATGTCGGAATGTTGTCTCTGTTATGGATTATCTCGTATCCAATTTACGATTCTCGCAGATGCATGAATCGTAAAACAAATTAAAGACTGTCAGGCCTGCGAATTTAGTGTTCCTAACTTTAAGGTTTTGTTAAGCTTCGATTAGATAATAAATGATACAGGTTAGGTACAACCTATCTAAGGTAAGACACAGGGCCGTTAATTGTGCATAAGTTAAATTTTCTATTGCTGCCCTTTTCATGTCTAACCGGAATAAACCTATTAAAAATGACAGCATCACAAAATTTAATTAAATCAGTTAAAGCAATGACTGTGCAAGACGGACTGTGGATATCGTAACACTTCTAATAAAAAAAAAAATTATTTTAAGATGTTCTACAAAATATTTTATCAGCGTCAACATGATATTATACCGTACCTGTTTAAGCACTGTTTTGATATGAGCAAAGGCCAGTGTAATACTCGTTTTTTACAATGTGCATTTTTCCGGTTGAAAAAAGTTAATTAGACATCCCCTTTAGAATAAATAATTTAGAACCGTAGGTCGACAAACTAAAAACTCGAAAGCATTTTTCCGTCGCTGTACAAAATGTGCACGACAATAAATAATAATATTTTTCAGACCTTTCAAAGTTGCTGCAAAAGCAAAATTGCAAAATTATGTAACTTTAATATGAAAATGCAAGAAGCAAGTCTTTCATGAGGTGGAATTCGTACACATTATGAATTCCTACGTAATAAGTATTCGAAAATTCTTCATTTGCGAAAATGTTTTACACTTTAAATTGCTCTGTCGGTGTCTCTCTGTGCATAAATTTTTAAAAAACTCAATTAATTACAAGTTGGCGAGGTTCTTGTCGTATTAGGTTTTTCTTGTCTTTCTCTCTGATATCTGATGTGAAGCTTTGGCCGTGACTATTATTACTCCATTAATAGTTACCACCCTACCGCAAAGAGGTGTCGCCAAAAGATGCGTTCCGTTACTCTGCTGCTTAGGAACTTAAGTCTTAACCTGTACCTAATACTTACTTTTAATACGTATAGCTCTCTTTTTATGAAACTGGACGAGGCAAAATCCTCCCTCGCTGAGTGTTTGGTGACTAAACCCAAAGTACCTAACTGTGACGCTAGCCCACGGGGGTGGGAAATATTATGATGTTCTAAGAATCAAGTGCCAAAGGTCTGTGATACCCATTGTCCACAGTTAACGGTGTTTGTGGATTGAACCTTCAAAGCTAGACCGCCTCCATCTTAAACTGCATCGTCATTCCTCACAATTACTCTTTATCTTATTAATCTTTTTACTCTTTTAGGCTCTTTAGACACACAGACAGATAGACAGACACACTTACGCATTTATAATATTAGTATCTATGGTTTTAAATAAATTTCAGATCAAATAATAAACATTATTCATTGTATATTTATTGTTATGCTTTCATAATGACCTGAATGACTAACAAGGGACAGCCTTGTGGCTGATAAAAAATATCGGAATATGTTTTTACAGCCACATCCTTATCTGATTTATTCCATGAAATCCATTACACATTTATATCCGATATTTTTTCAGCTTAACGACATGTATTTGAAACGGACACGCGGATATTTTTATAATTTAACGATTTTACCTATAATAAATTTGTCCAAAAAATTCACGTAATATTTAGACATTTTTCTCTCTCTCTTTTTTTATGCTCTACAAGTTAGCCCTTTACTGCGATCTCACCTGGTGGTAAGTGCCGGGATCCTGACCAAAAGACCCTGCCGGGGATCAAACCCGGCACCTCCGCACGTTAGGACAACAGCACTCAACACTGCGCCACGGAGGTCGTCAAAAGTATGTCCTTCCCCGGGATGCAATTTATCACTATCACCTATTTCATCAAAATCGGTTGAAAAGATGGGCCGTTAAAGCGTAGATAGACAGAAACACAGACACACAGACAGACAGACCTCCCATCACATTACATGCCCCTGCCCATAGCATTCACATTCGACAGGTTTAGATGGTATTGACTACATGCGGTTCTATAAAAAGTTCCTAGAGTTTGTTTGTAGCGTCATACGTACTTATAAAATACGACGATAAAATTTGACGACCTCCGTGGCGCAGTGTGTAGCGCTGTTGTCTTAACGTGCGGAGGTCCCGGGTTCGATCCCCGGCAGCGTAAATTTGGAAATTTATAATTTCTGAATTTTCCCTGGTCTGGCCTGGTGGGAGGCTTCGGCCGTGGCTAGTTACCACCCTACCGGCAAAGACGTGCCGCCAAGCGGTTAAGCGTTACGGTACGATGCCGTGTAGAAACCGAATAGGGTTATGGGTTTATGGTCGATGGGTTTAATGTTACTGCCATGCCCCTAACAGGTTAGCCCGCTACCATCTTAGACTGCATCATCACTTACCATCAGGTGAGATCGCAATCAAGGGCTAACTTGTAGTGGATAAAAAAAAAAACACAGACACACACAGACAGACCCCCCATCACATTGCATGCCCCTGCCCATAGCATTCACATTCGACAGGTTTAGATGGTATCGATTACATGCGGTTCTATAAAAAGTTCCTAGAGTTTGTTTGTAGCGTCATACGTACTTATTAAATACTAGCTGATGCCCGCGACTTCGTCCGCGTGGATTGAGGTTTTTCGTTTCCCGCGGGAACTCCGGGATAAAAAGTAGCCTACGTGTTATTCCATACTATAATCTATCTCTGTGCCAAATTTAATCCAGATCCGTTCAGCCGTTCTGGCTTGATTGAGTAACAAACATCCATCCATCCATCCATTCAAACTTTCGCATTTATAATATTAGTATAGATAGATCGGAGTCACTCATGTATAAAGGCAATCGATTAGTGACTGAGGGTTTCAAATTGTCATCAATTTAACCCATGATAAGTCAAGTGTGTGCTTTTGATTGGGCTCAGCCATTGATGTAGAATTTTGGTACCTGGCTCAGCCAAGTGAAGGTTATAAATGGCATTAAACTCTTTGCTCTACTAGGGAAGTTTTCGGTTCACTGTATCTGCATTCTGTATGTTTTGTATATCTTTTTTACTATACTAGTTTTTCACTCACATTTTTAGTTTTTCCCACCTATCAATTTACTATACTATAGATGATGTGGATTTAGCTTTTTGTATTCCCTATATTATATATTTGATACGACCTATCTCTGTATCAAATTTCATCAAAATCGGTTGAAAAAATGGTCCGTTAAAGTAAAGCAGACAGACAGACAGACACACTTTCGCATTTATAATTTTAGTATGGATTCATATAATTTTGTAAGTCGATTCTATCGATTTTTTTTCAGAATTATCCCTGCTGCTATTCAGATTTATATTAGTCACTAGCTGATGCCCGCGACTTCGTCTGCGTGGATATACCAAGTTTCATCGAAATAACTTGAGAAATGACGGACTTTTATACAAACTTTCAACCCCTATTTCACCCCTTTGGGGGTGGAATTTTAAAAAACTGTGAAACACGTATGTTTTCATTTTTAACCCGCAGCTCATATACCAAGTTTCATGGATATAACTTGAGAAATGAAGGACTTTCATACAAACTTTCAACCCTATTTCACCCCTTCGGGGGTAAAATTTACGAAAACTGTGAAACACGTATTTCTTCATTTTTAACCGGTAGCTTGTGTACCAAGTTTCATCGATATAACTTGAGAAATGAAGGACTTTCATACAAACTTTCAACCCCTATGTCACCCCTTTGAGGGTGAAATTTTGAAAAACTGTGAAACACGTATGTCTTTATTTTTAACCCGCAACTCATATACCAAGTTTCATGGCTATAACTTGAGAAATGAAGGACTTTCATACAAACTTTCAACCCCTATGTCACCCCTTCGGGGGTAAAATTTGCAAAAACTGTGAAACACTTGTTTCTTCATTTTTAACCGGTAGCTTGTATACCAAGTTTAATCGATATAACTTGAGAAATAACGGACTTTCATACAAACTTTCACCCCCTATTTCACCCCCTTAGGGGTGGAATTTTGAAAAACTGTGACACACGTACTTCTTTATTTTTTACCGTAAGCCAAAATAAAAAGTTTCGTTGATATAACTTGTAAAACATCTTGAGAAACGAAGGACTTTCATACCAACTTTCATCACCTATTTCACCCTTTTGGGGGTCGAATTTTCAAAAACTGTGAAACACATGTCTCCATTTTGAACCCGCAGCTCATAATATATCAAGTTTCATGGCTATAACTTGAGAAATTAAGGACTTTCATACAAACTTTCAACCCCTATTTCACCCCTTCGGGGGTAGAATTTTGGGATAAAAAGTATCCTATGTCCTACCTCGTAGTATGGGCTCAAATCGTGCCAAGTTTCGTTTGAATTCATTCAGTAGTTTCGGCGTGATGCGCGGCCAAGATACAGACAGACAGACAGACAGACAGACAGACAGACAGACAGACAGACAAAAATGAAAAAAATTACAGATTTGGCTTCAGTATCGAATAATGAGTGCCCTCCAAAAAAAATTTTCAAAATATCTTCAATGTACAGAATTGGACCTGTTACAGTTTTATTATAAGTATAGATAGACTAGTATTTCCAATTGGCGCTTTTCCATTAGCTGGCACCAAGGAGTCGGCTCGGTATGATAATTCTCTGAATCACGCATTTTGTCAATTTTTTTTTTAATCCACTACAAGTTAGCCCTTGACTGCGATCTCACCTGATGGTAAGTGAAGATGGTAGCGGGCTAACCTGTTAGAGGCATGAACGAATAATAAATAATGAGGTAATGAATGAATTTCATTAGAACTCAAAAAAACTTCTCACCCCCTAAAATGAATGAAATAACTCAGGACCATGAACATCACAAGGCTGTCCTTTAATCGTGTCTCAAGCCTTTGCCCCGAATTCCACGAGAGATCAAAGCAGATCCAGAGATCGTTCGTGAAATAGTTTCAATTAACCGTTTGTGCGTCACAGAAGTGTAAGATTAAAATCTAAACGCTTGCCCCGAGATCAGGTCGGTTGATAAAACTAACTGGAATTTAGATAAAACTGATCTCAGATCAAATAATTTGTACTTAATTTAAATTTGAGTCGAGCTTTATTAACATCAACAGAGCAGGTTATTGAAAAAATAAGTTTCATGAAAAGTGATTTAAATTTTAAAAGAATGTAAAAGACATAAAAGTGCAACTAAGTCTCAAGCGACCCATTTAATTCAATTGAAGTAGCTCTCTTACTTTAGTGCTATTTTAATTTATACAATGAACTTTGTTGGCAGCTAACGTAAAAACCCTTAAGATGCTGCTCAGAGCCAAACGACTACTTAAGAGCTGAAAAAAATCATTAAAAATATGCAATCGTTATAGCAAAAATCATTTACGATTGGCAGACTCTTGTGAAATATACAACATGTTAGAATTTATTTCTTCTTAATATTATAAAAGCGAAAGTGCGTCTGTCTGTCTGCTACGCTTTCACGGCCTAATTTTGATGAAATTTGGTATAGGGATAGTTTGAATCCCGGGCTACCCCGGAAAAGTAAGGAGTTCCCCGGAATTAAAAATACTTAATTTACGCGGATGAAGTCGCTGGAATCATATAGTTAGATTATAATGAGGCTGACATTTTAATTATAAAATCCGCTACACAAATAAAGAAAAAGAAACCTATAGTATCTAAATCAAAGGAATCAAAAAAAATCCTAAACCACGCGGACGAAGTCGCGGGCATCAGCTAGTAGTAACAATATTAATATGCTAATATTTCACCGATATATCGTAGTATTATTATTGATATTCTATGAGAAATATTTTCACAAGAATTCTGCCAGTTTGCTCATAAGTGTGCTCTATTGGGGACTTTAACCGCTAACGCCGTAACCCACTAAAATATTTCAAAGTTTAACGCTTAGTTAATTTTACAAGGTTAATCAAGTTGTGTAATATTTTGCGTTCGCTGTCTAGGAATTCCGAATTGTGCGGTTAGTTTCAGTTAATTTTGCGAAAGTTTACCAAACCTTTTGCCAAACATTTTAGGTTGGTGAATTATTTACAGAATGAACCATAATTGACAATATAAAAATAGTTCACTTAAGAGTGACACGTAATGAAAATATGTGTGATGAAATGTACTTTGACATTGTTCCAAACGACACTTTATGACATGGATTTCATCAACTGACTGGTCAGAGCCATAACTCTGTCCAGTTATGACCCTGATAGCTAGAGTTATTAGCGTTATAACTGGAATGGAGTCATAATGTAAAGTCTTTGCAAAGAAAAACTATAATTAACAGGCAAAAAACATGAAAAATGACGCGATTGGTTGCGAATAGTGGAGAGAATTAGTTGATCCATCAGCTCGTATGCACGGGATTGGTTGAAAGAGTCGGCCCCTTGCTTGCTTTATTGCCATTATTTCTAAACTACACGGCTTTTATTCTCAGGAATACATTTGTCGGGTATTGTACCTTTTAGGTTATGTTAGGTTAGCCCATAAATGCGATCACACCTGATGCAGGTAAGATGGTGGCGGGCTAACCTGGTATAATGATAGTTATAGTAAACCCCAGCGCACAAGTTTCCTGCCACACATAACGTATGTACCTTCAAGGCAAGAGTGAATAGGCATCTTCTAGGCAAGCGTGTTCCAACTTAGACCTCATCATTGCTTTGCACTAAGCATGATTGTCGTCAAGCGCAAGCCTATCTCGCAATAAAAAGAAACCCCACACCTCTAATTAGTTTTCACGCGGCATCGTACAGGAATGCTTAGGTAATTGCTTGGTGGCACAGCTTTCCCGGTACCTACCTAAAATCCAATAGGCTCACCAATCTGGTGGCGTAGTCGCTCCCACAAAACCACCGAGTAACTTGGCATCTAATTGTAAGAAAAAGAAAAGGTGACTGACTGATCTATCCACATACAGCTCAAATCAGTGAACGAACCAGGCTATGTTTTATGACGTAGGCATCCGCTAAGAAAAGAAAATAGGGATTTGTAGTTTGTCGAAAAGCGACATTTGGAAGGTTTATATCGAAACTACGAAACCCAGCAACTAGATCAGTAATTTTGGTTTAGTGTTAGTGTACAACTATTGTTTGATGAACAAGGCTAATTTCAGAAGACAATTATGGTCTATCAAGTATAATTATCACATACGTAGACAGTGCAGTTTATGTCCATAATTGCTAAGGTGAATATTTTGCTTATCCACACATTCAAAGTTGCAGCTGACAGATCACGAATACCGGAATTTGAGGTCGCGCCTCAATTTGAGAGCTATTACCAAATTTTAGGCTCAATAAATACGAAGCTGAATTTAGATGGATGGTGTAATAAATTTGCTCTAAATTTATTGCGGATAAACCCAACCATAAAATAACGGTTAGTAAAGGCAAAAGAGCTAAGTGAAAGTTAAAAGTTAGCATCCAAAAGTCACTCGTTCAAGCATTGACTGCGATGCTTAACTTCAATAATCGCAAGAGATGAATGGAAATTAGACCGGAGGGGCGTAGATTTACGATTCCGGAGACCAATCCTTGATATAGATTAACTTAACTCCGGGACCAATAGGCAGGGGGTTACTTCCAAATGTCAGTTTTATGTCACGTATCTTGACGTCCCTAAAAATATTATTAGGATTATAATTATTCTAAAACACGAAAGTCAACAATATTAAAACAATATGGCTTTAAGCGATAGCAGTATGCCCCCAGTCATTTCAGCTTATAATATTATATTGCAGGTGATCGGCTAAGTAAAAAATATCCAAAATGGATTAAGTTACAAGCCTTACATAACGATAGATAAGAAGATAACTCGGATTCTGCACCGATTTGTGTACTAGTACGAGATAGTACATGCTATATCCACGGTCTATAACTTTCAATATTATATTCAACCTCAATGCCGTATCTGTCCGCTTGGCTCCGGATGGTGTGGTCAAGCCGGTTCAATTTCCGGATTCTGCTCCAAGCGCCGATTATACAACACTTCTGCACGAATAATCATCCACGACCCTAATTTTCAACCAGTACCCTAGCATGAGTTTGAGGTTTTCGTGAGTTTGGCTACCATAACAGCAGAGTAAAATGGACCTCCATTCAAACGAATCCTAATAAATATCATAAATTGGTTTGTTGGTTAGTCCTTCAATCAAGCCTCAACAAAGCCAGGATCGAATATTTTGCTATCCTGCTAATATTTTGGTATATTTGAGGACCTCCAGGTCCAATATCACCACGGGTAAACAGTTTTTGCGCGTTAGCATGCTATTTCACACGCATTTGTCCTTTAATCATAATATCGTTAGTATATTATTATAGTACAATATAAAAATATCCTGTTAGGTGTATAAAGTCGCTCTTTCCTTGTACGCGAGCTAAGTCGCCAGTAATACTCTGGCGTTACACCTATATGAGTAGCAATCTGACGCAAACCATTCAATACGGCATACCTTTACGCCACTGGCATAAATGCATGGTAGTCCGAAATTCACGAAAACCATCGGAGTTTTCGAAATGTGCCCACTCATACTAAGGGTACAGACATCAGTCCTCGGGCGTTACTCAAATATTTAATAGTAGGCTAAAATTCAGTTCCCTTTTGTTTCAAGCTTTTAAAAACAGGAATGGCCTCTGAAAAGAAATAAAATTGCAGGCTCTCGAAAATTCGTAACCTCCTTTAATAATTAATGCCCTAGTAATTCCGTTTGGGATAATAAATAATTTTGTATTGAACAGATTTTAAGGGTGAATTTCCCAACAGCAAAATTTATGCGGCATGGATGAAATCGGTAGTGCAGAACGTTACTATACAGTTCTAATATTTTTTTCTAGGTAGAAGAGGTAGTTACCTATGTACGAGGCTGTAAATATTTCTGGATTAGGATTACAGTTTCAAAAAAAAAAAATGGTAAAGCTCCGAATTTTTCATTTCAGTGGCTGTCACTGCAACATGTTTCTGTGTAGTTTTCCTCATAAAACAAAAAATATTGGTTACTGAGGTTTATGGCTACCTTTATTTTAATCATGAATAGTGATAGTATAATCCCAAAGTATTTTTTTAATAATATCTACCCAGTTTAATAGCAGGAAAGTAAAAATGAATATGTCACTGAAAGTTCTTTAATTTCGGTGACAAAAAGTTTATCAGGCATATTTTTGCTTAAAACAACTCTAGCTCCCCCCGCGTGCGCTTAAAACTTTCGCAACTGTGGCCTCTATAAGTTGATCGTGGGAGGACGTGCGCCGCTTTCCTGCGTGTTCCCGCCAAACACATAAGTATGTCATATCGGTGACATGGAACACATTTCTTTTCATTTCCGTGTATAGGTATAACTTGTCTTGCAATAAGCTAGTAAATTTATTTAAGTATTCATGAATGGGCTAATGGTACTACGTTTATTTGTGTAGTATTCCTTACATCCTATAATAAATAGTTTTCTCGTAATGTTAATTCTTTTCCTTGATTTTAATTTCGGTGTTTTCATTTCGGTTGATTCGGTGGCCTAAACTGACCACCGAAATGACAAAATACTCACCGAAATGATAAAAATTCTCATTTCGGTGAGTTTTTATCATTTCGGTGTATAATTGTTTCATTTCGGTGGATGTTTTTATCATTTCGGTTGATTATTATTTCATTTCGGTGAAAATCCAAGCTAGGAGGTGAATATTTCACAATCTTTGAATACATTTTGCTAATGTGTTTCCAATACCTGTACTTTTGTGCGATTTATTGTCGATCCGTTTTTCCGTTGCAGCGTGATTGAAGGACAAACCATAATCATAATCATAGCCTTTATTGCTGAATAAATATTTTACAATGTTATGTTGTTTTATTTTTAAAAAAAATTATTTCTGAACATCAGCTTGTCCTGCGACATAGGCCTCCTCCAGAGCCTTCCAGATCTTCCTCTCCTGTGTTGTTCGGCGCCATGTAGCACCAGCCACCACTCTTAAATCATCTTCCCATCTTTTCCTTTGCCTTCCTTTACACCTTTTCCCATCCCTCGGATAACACTCGGTCACTTCCTTAGTCCATTTTCCACCACTGTCTCTCATCATCTTCTTCTGTCGGACCGGCAGTACGTTTTTCGGAAATATCTCGCCGTATCTCTGGACATATCTAAGGCATTTGACCGGGTCTGGCACGGCAGTCTTCTCAGTAAGCTCCCAGCGTACGGGATACCTACTGGTTTCTGTAACTGGATATCTGACTTTCTGAGGGAAAGGTCATTTCGGGTTGTCGTTGACGGCAGCTCATCTGACCTAATGGCTATTAATGCCGGTGTCCTGCTGCACATCAACGATCTCCTCAAACCCGGTATCTTTGGGTACGCTGATGACAGCACTATTACGGAGAGATACATGTCCAGTTCTAGAGCCAGTGCTACTGAGATACTTGAGCAAAGAGAGGCGTTGGTGAATCGCGTTAGCTTGACTCTTGAGGAGGTCTCCGATTGGGGTGACGCCAATTTAGTCAAGTTTAATGCCACCGAAACACAGGCGTGTTTATTCACCGCGAAAAAGAGCCCCTTCACCTTGGCTCCAACTTTCCAAAGTATATCCGTCCCGAACTGCCAAAAAACTTGGCATCTTGAACAAGGTGAGGCGGTACTTCACACCGGAATAACGCCTCGCTCTTTATCAGGCCCAAGTTTGTTCTGGCATGGAGTACTGCTACCACCTTTGGGATGGATCCGCCAAGTACCAACTCGATGCATTAGACTCGATCGCCGGGCCCGAAAAATCATTGGCGATCAATCACTCACGCAGGCGAAACTGCATTGCTTACAGCACCAACGCAATGTCGTTGCTGTAAGTGACCAAGTTTGGCATCCGTAAGTTATACACGGTATTATGCAAGTATCAAATACTTTTTGCTTTGCATTTACTGGAAGTTCTTTACTTTTCATAATTTCCTTTAAAGACCAGCATCGTTTCCATGCGTTAATTATTCTTTGGTTAACTTCTTTAGTCATCTGATTGTGTGGAGAGATAACTTGTCCCAGATACACATAATCTTCAACATATTCTATTGGTTTGTTATTAACTTTTATAGTAATTTGGTCTCCATTTGTCATCAATTAAGTTTTCTCTGTATTCATAGTTAGACCTACCACAGCACTCTCTTTTTCCAGTTGTTGTAACATTATTTCTAGTGTGTTAGGATTGTTGGATATTAGAATAAGGTTATCTGCAAACCTGAGATGATTTTTTCCCATTTATATTATTAAGTCCATAGTTATCCCAATCTAGATTTTGAAAAACCTTCTCTAAAATGGCTGAGAACAGTTTAGGGGATAGAGGGTCTCCCTGTCTGACTCCCTTTTTTATTTGTAAATCTTCTCCTTCTTTCTCTAGTCTGACTCGTGCTGAACATTTTCTATTTATCTCTTTTATTAATCTAATGAACATAGTTGGTACTCCCTGTTCTTCGAGTGCCTGCCATAGGTGGTAGTGTTTTATTGAGTCAAAGGCTTTGTTATAGTCGACAAAGCCTAGGTAGTATTCTTTGTTATATTCATTGCATTTTTCAATGTATATGATCAGTTGTGGAGTAATTAACATATTTTTTTAGAATCCCGAGGCTAGCATTGACTGCAGATGAAAGAAAGGAAAGAAGAAGATTATGTGAGCAGAGAAGAAAAGAAAGAATGCTTATATTCGTTTTCGGTGAATTTTAATTTCGGTGGATAGGTTTTTTCATTTCGGTGGCTAGTTACTTCATATCGGTGAACGAATTTTTCATTTCAGTGGCATCACAAATTTAAACACGATTTTTCATTAGTTTATTATGATATATTTTGATGGCATTAAATAAGAGCATGAAGAATATCAAGAAGTACAATAAACTACTGTTTAAATTTGAGAAAACTTGATAATACGAAAGTTCACCGAAATGAAACAAAAAAACGCCTTTGTTGAAATTGACCCTTAAAGACTTTATTTTTATTTACGTTTTTATTTTTGTTTAATGATGAACGGCAACTCTATTTAAAAACGGTATATCATTGAAAAAATAGAGCAATATTATTTTCAATTAAAAAGAGGTTTCTTATTTTAAATAATTATTCTAGGGCTTTTAATTAGCAACAGCATCACACTGCCACCCTAGCACAACCAGTGTGATAAAGCTTTTTCGCGGCTCCTTTGTCAATGAAAGACTAGAGGGAAAACGTTGTTGTCACTTTGGCGATGCGAATACAGTGGGAAAGATTTAACAGCAATATAATATATACTAAATAATTATAATATTAACTCAATCACGAGAAGTTCAACCTAACCGAGACATCAATTTAATAATGAAATATCGATTTTGAAATTATATCGTGTTAGAAATATGTACCGTAGTCGTGGAGATAATCTTATTTAAATGACATCATTTTCTATGTGGAAATTTTATGGCGCATGCAAAAATCAGCGTTATTTTGATACTTGAACTTTGAACCAAAAATACATAAGACCGATCATAACAAAACGTTGGCGTCATCAGGTGTGAAAAGGTCTCTAGTGTGTTTTCACCCTAATACAGGCCAAACATACTCGTACATGTATCTTTTTTCCTAAGTTCATATACTACGTACTTCACACTTCTCCTCTTAGAATGTGAATTGGTCATAGTCCACCACGCTGGCCAAGTGCAGATTGGTAGACTTCATACACCTTTGAAAACATTGTAAAAGACTCTCGACATACAGATTTGTTAGCAATGTCTTCCTTTACTAGCTTAGAAGACACACTACTTCTAAGAAAAGTTAAGTAAGTGCGTGCTCCAGGATGATAATAACCCTAATTTTGTCCCGCCAGGTTGTTCCTGTATACGCTTCACATCAACGCACGGTAAAGAGCGGGGAACATTCAGTAGCCCCGACTACCCACTACCATATCCGCGGGACATCTGCCTGTTGTACACCTTCGTAGCTGCTCCCCATCAGATTGTGGAGCTCATGTTCACCGACTTCGACGTGTTTAAGGACGATCTCGAGTAAGCATTTAACTTCCTTATCTTTAGTTTATATCTAGAACTCGTAAGGTAACATTGAAAGTACAGAACAATCTCTAACTTATTTTTCGAGCCCGTCATGGTCATCGTATTTAACTATAGCAATAATTATAGAAGATTTTCTATGACTGACTGTAAAATTTTACAGTAAAACAAATTAACTCCGCCAATTTTATGATAGTCTGTGCCTACTGCCTGCCATATTTTTGAAGGGAAAATTCTTTAGAATCGTTGTGATTCGAAAATTCGATGAAACGAAAAAGCGACACCAAAAAGAGACAAACATAATATTTGTAATATGATTTAGCCTGCGAGAGAATGAGATAGAAAGTTCGGAAAGTGCGAGATACATCAATAACTACTTTATGTTTGGAGTAAATAAATGTAATTTTTGAGGTACTAAAATTCTACATCAATGAATTTTTGTAATAAAAATAGCTTATGATGTGACGGTGTTTCTGAACGTTTCGCGAGAAAAAGTCTGTGCCTCTGCCTACCATTATTTTATTGACGTTTTATTGCTTTTTTAAGCAGGGAGAAGGTACGTTCAGAAAGTGCTAGATGAATAATTTGAATTTTTAATAAATTTTTAAAAATAATGTAATTTTTGTTAGGTTAGTTAAAAGACACATTAATCTAAATAAATTAATACTCAAAAGTGTAATATTAAAATTAAATACTTTTTAAAATAAGATTTTATAAGAATAATAAATAATTATTGATGTGACGGAGTTTCTGAACGTTTTGCGAGAAAATGAAAAAAAATGCCCAAACAATAGTTCTAAATTCAAACAACTTTTTTGTTTTTATACAGCAAAGGAGTGCTTTTTGAGCTAGAGAGGTGATAACGTTTTATTAAAAATATCTCAGACTTCAAGGGCTTTCTTATTAGGCTTCCTCAGACCTGAGAGGGTGGCACAAAACTGTTTGTAGTCTATGAAGTTGTACCCGTTCTTCTTTATCACGGGTGCTTCGTCCAAGGCGTAGTCGGCTTCCTTTTCCGTGAAACGATCACCCCATGTCATTAGGTCGTGGCGGATCCTGTGAAGAAATTCTATTTTGACTAACGTGTTTTAGAGCACTGCGTGACCTACATCCATTACTTAAGTATAATTTATCCGTCCATATTTACACCGAGTAAAACATTTAGGCATGTTAGTCATTTAACAATAAGACATAAAAAAGTAGAGTAAGAATAAAGTCTTCACTTTGACGCCTTGCAAAAATATATTACTACACGACTTTACGGACTCTATGTAACTATTAGGTTCTTTGTTTCATACGGAACCCAAGTAATGTGTAGGTTTGTCCCTCGGGCGTTTTAAAAAGCAGTCACTCTCTTAGTTTCAACATACACAAATATTACTGACAGTTTTATAGACTCCCTGAAGTGCTTGAATGACTCTGACACGAAAAATCCCTTAGCAAGACAAATGGACTTTCTTACTTAACCTAAGAAATACAATAACAATAAATCGTTCGTTGCTCTGCCAATACAGTTAAGCTAAGGAAATACTAGTTTCACACAAAAAAAACACAAAAATGCTTTCATTATGAGGACTTGTTTAAAAACGGCGAAGTCTTTTTCATATTCGTTAAAATCCATGCGATTTTAAATACGCGCGGCTGACGCTACTTGACCGCTGAAAAACAGCACGTTTGGTATCTTCGTAGTACTGTTATTATAACCTTGACGGCTGTTTGACGCCCTCCCTGGCGCAGTGGCGAGTTGTGTCTTACAAGCAGCATGTCCGGGCAAGGGAAATTTTGGTATCTATAATTTACTAGATGATGCCCGCGACTTCGTCCTCGTGGATCAAGGTTTTTTTTAATTCCCGCGGGAAATCCTTAATTTTCCGGGATAAAAAGTAGCCTACAACCTATCCCTGTACTAAATTTCATCGGAAGCATAGCAGACAGACAGACACACTTGGTATGGATATCTGGTGTGATCTGATGGGAGGCTCTAATCGTGGCTAGTTATCGCCCTATAGGCAAAGCCCATTTACCACCAGGGAAGATCGCAGCCAAAGGCTAAAGATATAGAACGCGCGGTATCCACGCAGTAAGATATTTTATTGTGACCAAGTATTATTTTGGACTTGAAATGGCATGTAGGTAAGTAACCTCGCCTCTATCCTGTATTTCTATATGCTCACCGCAACTAACAGAGCAAGGTACATTTAGGCGCGGTTGAAAATCTTACAGTTTACGTAGGTACGTCCGTTTTCCACGTGTTCATACTGGCCCTTAAAACTCGTAGCAAATTGGATGGCGGATATAATTTTTTTCAGTTTGCTCAAAATACAATTATCGATTTCAGATGAGGGAAACCATCGAAATAATTTATAAATGGAACATTTTTACATTTTTACCGAAGCCTTTGTTTACCGAGTTAAATTAATATAAAAATTATTATAAAAGTACTTACATCGAATAAATTGACCGAAAATCCATAGTAAATAATAGAGATAGAAGGCTTGGTGAAAACCATAAATTTATTTTTTACCATCCCCTTTCAGAATTATTGTTTCCGTTCAAGTAACCAATAAATTCTTCACCAAGGTATAGTGATGTCCTACGAAGCATGGGATTATAAGCTATCATTATTACACAATATGCAACTGTTTGGGCTCTTGTACTTTTCCTATCCATTCGATACAACCCAAGCCAGCCACTTTCTTGGTGTCTTTGCTAGTCGGGGAGCACCCTACATTCTGTTGGCCTAGATGTGGTCTATTACTACTATTACCTATTCTGTGTCTATATTCAGGATTTTTTTCACCGATCATTCTCTAACCAATGTGACAAGCACATTTTCATTTCAACATACTAGCCTTATGAACTATGTTGAACACTTTAGTTCTTTGGACAGCTACTTTATTTCGCACTTTAGCTATAAATACTAAGCTTTCCGTCCGATCATAAAATAATGTATGAGTCCTGTCACTTGAAATAAATAAATAATTATAATTATTATAATATAAATCATAACAAAAAGCAAATCAAAGTAAGCTTGAATAGCATACCTAATATCCAAGGGTGGACTTGTAACCTTTGTGAAATCTGGTTACAAGGATTTATTTATCATCGTCATCTGGTACCCACAAAAGTTTTTTCGTATAAAAATACCCTTGGTGCGCACCTCTCCCAGTGGCTTTCACCAACACATATTTCATAAAACGAGCATGAAAAAGTTTTCTCTGAATATGTTATCCTATTTGTCATCTTCATTTGTGACAAAACACTACTCCCCGAGGAATGATCACGCCGGCATGGTCCCACGAGGCAAGCTTATCGCTAGGTACATACTCGTACGAGGAAAATGACAATGTATCTAGACATTTGATAAATTGCGTCTGTATTGTATTGTACAATTTATATGGCACTAAAAAATCTGACTTATTGTGGAGACTTGACAGACGAAAAATTATGATGATGCAGGCAAAAGTCCTGATGGATCTTCGCTGGTTCTCTAGGAATGGGGTCGGGTCCTTTAAGGAAACCGCAACGTGGTTTGACAAAATATTACCACAGTTCGCATGTCATATTATGTAGACAGAATCAAAATCAGTGGTGCTGGGCATCTGACATGGTAAATATCCAGTATTCAATTTTGTTCCAATCGCCGTTGAGTGTGTGTTCCAAATATTCTCACAAAACTTTTAATTCTGTAAAGTTTTTATTCTGGTGACAATTTAGGCTTGTTATTTTTGCGCAAAGAGTTATGAGCAGATTTTAGGATAGCTTTAAATTTAACTATAGTATTTCAATAAAATAATGATAGCTAGAGAACTTTTTGCTTGCCGAAATGCTCATGCGTCACATTTTGTTATTCCACAAAGTTATTTTTATTACTCAATATATGGAATACCCCAAAGGCAAAGAAAAAGCAAAGTTGCGAGATTAATAAATTGTTATTAATATGACCTCAGCGCGTTAGTAATAAGCAAGTTAGCGAGAACTATGCGCTTGTCGCTAAGTTATCCAATCTCTAGCGTATTGAGGCTACCGAACTTTGGCTAGACGAAGATATATAGGTACATTTAATACTACGACATTACTAGTGCAAAGTTGTAATAAACTCGCCTGAAAAGCAAAAACAAGTTCTGATTTTATTTTATTACTAGCTGATACCCGCGACTTCGTCCGCGTGGATTGAGGTTTTTTTGGTTCCCGCGGGAACTCTTTAATTTTCCGGGATAAAAAGTAGCCAATGTGCTATTCCAGACTATAATCTATCTCTGTGCCAAATTTCATCCAGATCCATTCAGCCATTCTGGCGTCAGTGAGTAACAAATTTATCCATACATCCAACATCCATCCAAACTTTCGCATTTACAGTATTAGTATATACGCCAACTGCACAGTATAGGAGCTCTACGATGCTGATTAGAGTAGCAATAATTCCATAGTCGTTGGCCAAATTGTCATCGTTGCTATCGCTGTCAGCGCTTGGGATGGTACGTCTTTTTATTTAGTAGCGAATCTCTCCACGCTGCGCTTTCCAGTGAGTTCTTCCTTCAAGCACCTTAGGATTCCAATATCTATAAGTTCTTCGAACAAATCGCCAATTAAGCTTTACATCTCGTGGAGCTATGTTGGCCATACCTATTCTTCTATTCTCATTTCATGCTTAAAATAACGTATCAAATAGTATGTAACCTTACCTTTCTTCAGAAATGTAGCCTGTGTTGTCTGTATCCCAGCGGGAGAGGGCAGCAATAAGTGTTTCCTCTGAGTCAAGTTCCAGAGTCTTGTAACCCAGCAAGTTAACAAACGAGTCAAAGTCTAGCGGATTTGCAGCCTGCAATCAATTTTACATCTTTATAAAACTACTAGATAGTGCCTGCCTGTAATTTTTAAGTACCGGGGGAACTCCTTAATTTACCGGGATAAAAAGTAGCCTATGTCATCAAAATCGGTTGAATAGATGGGCCGTGAAAGCGTAGCAGACACCGACACACTTTCGCATTTATAATATTAGTATGGAATTATAATATTAGTATGAATAGGCAAACAATCGAAAACCTCCTCCTTTTTGGGACATTGACCGACTGATATAATCGTACAGCACAAACAGCATTCTGTCTACATACAAATATGAGATTTTGCATGTAGGTCCTCTCTTTAACGTAGACCATTACGAAACTATTTACATGATTTTAACACCTAAATTTACCCAAGTGTTTATTGTTAAATGTCTGTTTTTATGTTTTTCTGTTTAAGAGTTATTATCAATAACCCAATCATCTAGCTTTCATATTAACAAATAAACAAACCTACCTATTCGCTACTGTATTACTAGGTTTACGTAAAGTAAAGAGTAGCTGTTATGAGTAGTATGCGCAATGTTAGGCACAGTTTGTTATTCATTCAATAACTATAAACACTTAATAGGTTCTAACTTATAGCATAAACAATAACGATCTATAACCTTAACCCGTATTTCTCAAAATATTTACATTATGAAGACGTCCCATCCTATGATTTAAGAATAACCGAATTTCTGTATTTACAGATTAATAATAGATAATCGACGAGAAGATTATCGAGCTGGAAGAAGCAGTAAGCAAGTTGCGTTGGGATGTTATAGGATTGTCTGAAGTCCGAAGAGAGGGGGAGGACTCGATAATCCTCAAATCCGGTAACTTGTTTTACTACCGGGAGGGCGACCAGCAGTCCCAGGGTGGTGTCGGATTCATCGTCCACAAGTCTCTCGTCAACAATGTTGTTCAAGTCGAGAGTGTGTCGAGCAGGGTAGCGTACCTTATACTCAGAATAACCAAACGGTATTCACTGAAGGTTATACAGGTCTACGCACCGACATCTGCACAACCCGACGAGGAGGTAGAGGTATTGTATGAGGATATCTCAAGAGCCATGCATACCTCTAGATCCTACTACAATGTTGTGATGGGGGATTTCAACGCAAGGCTGGGTGAACGAAGCGGTGCAGAGGTGAGAGTGGGGCAATTTGGATATGGGCGGAGGAACCACAGAGGCCAAATGCTGGCCGACTTCATGGAGAAGGAGGGCCTCTTTATGATGAACTCCTTCTTCAGGAAGCGTCCACACAGAAAGTGGACTTGGATAAGCCCTGATGGTTTCACGAGAAATGAGATTGACTTCATCATGTCCACCAGGCGGCAAATATTCAATGATGTCTCTGTGATCAACAGGGTTAAAACCGGAAGTGATCACCGCATGGTAAGAGGCACATTGAATCTTAACATCAAGCTGGAAAGGGCCAGACTGGTGAAGTCTACTCTCCGGCCTTCTCGTGCTCATATTCAAAACCCCGAGAGCTTTCAACTGGAACTGCAGAACCGGTTCGATTGCCTAGCAGATTGCGAGTCTGTGGACGATCTGAATAACAGGCTGATGGAAACTGTCCAGACGGTAGGGTCCAAGTTCTTTAAGACCCACCGTCCAAAAAGAACTAAAAAGTTTTCAGACCACACTCTCAAACTCATGGATGAGAGAGCAGAGATGGAACTACAGTCGTCAGCAGACGCGTCTGCTTACCGGCAGATTAATAGGCAGATCTCTAAAGCGCAAACGCGCGACTTGCGAAATTTCAATACCGAATACATTAAAGGTACCATCGAGCGTAACAAGGGCTCCAAAGTATTCGCAAGAGATCTGTCTATCGGACAGAGCCAGCTGACGCGACTGAAAACTGATGATGGTAGTCTCATCTCATCCAAACCTGAGATCTTGGGAGAGGTGGAGAAGTTCTATGGACAGTTATACACCACAACACAAAAGCCTGTTGAGGATTTGGCTAGAGATCCCAGAGCCAAATTGACCCGACACTATACCGAAGATATCCCGGACGTCAGCCTTTACGAGATTAGTATGGCTCTCAAGCAACTAAAGAACAACAAGGCGCCAGGTGAGGACGGAATTACAGCAGAACTCCTGAAAGCGGGTGGAAAACCGATACTTAAGGTCCTTCAGCGATTGTTCAATTCCGTCATTCACGAGGGCTTAACGCCACAGGCATGGCACAGGGGCGTGGTGGTTCTGTTCTTCAAGAAGGGAGACAATACCTTGTTGAAGAATTATAGACCCATCTCGCTGCTCAGCCATGTCTATAAGTTGTTCTCGAGAGTCATAACGAATCGTCTCGCTCGTAGGTTCAACGACTTCCAGCCTCCCGAACAAGCCGGATTCCGAAAAGGCTTTAGTACCATAGACCACATTCATACGCTGCGGCAGATTATACAGAAGACTGAAGAGTATAACCGGCCACTATGCTTGGCGTTTGTGGACTATGAGAAAGCCTTCGATTCGGTGGAAACTTGGGCTGTGTTGAGGTCGCTGCAGAGATGCCGGATAGACTACCGGTATATCCAAGTGTTGAAGTGTTTGTACGAAAACGCCACAATGTCAGTTCGGATACAGGACCAGACTACGAGGCCAATCCAACTGCAGCGGGGGGTGCGGCAGGGAGATGTAATCTCCCCAAAGCTCTTTACCGCTGCGTTGGAAGACGTCTTTAAGCTTCTGGAATGGAACGGATTTGGCATCAACGTCAATGGCGAGTACATCACTCACCTTCGGTTTGCCGATGATATAGTCATCATGGCAGAGACTCTGGGTGACCTTAATGCAATGCTCAATGACCTCAGCAGAGTTTCCCAACAGGTGGGCCTTAAAATGAACATGAGTAAGACGAAAATCATGTCTAATGCTCATGTTCCGCTCCACCCAATAATCGTTGGGAGCTCTGCACTCGAAATTGTAGACGAGTATATATACCTGGGACACATGGTCCAGCTAGGTAGGTCCAATTTCGAGAAAGAGGTGAGCCGCCGAATCCAACTCGGCTGGGCAGCGTTCGGGAAGCTTCGAGATGTCTTCTCGTCCAAGATTCCTCAGTGCCTGAAGACCAAAGTCTTCGAACAGTGCGTGTTGCCAGTGATGACATACGGTTGCGAGACTTGGTCGCTAACTATGGGCCTCATAAGAAAGCTCAGGGTCACTCAGCGGGCGATGGAGAGAGCAATGCTCGGGGTTTCTTTGCGCGATCAAATCAGAAATGAGGAGATCCGCAGAAGAACTAAAGTAACCGACATTGCTCGACGTGTTGCGAAGCTGAAGTGGCAATGGGCGGGGCACATAGTTAGAAGAACCGATAGACGTTGGGGTCCCAAAGTGCTGGAGTGGCGACCACGCACTGGAAAGCGCAGCGTTGGCAGACCCCCTACTCGCTGGACGGACGACATCAGGAGAGTCGCAGGGAGCCGCTGGATCCAGGCGGCGCAAGACCGCGGCGTGTGGAAATCCCTGCAAGAGACCTATGTCCAGCAGTGGACGTCTATCGGTTGAGGATGATGATGATGATGATGAATAGATAATGGTTAGACTAAAGATCGAAAACGAAACGGCAGCAGCTGGTATCCTGAACATAGCCATATCATTATGAATATTATTTTAATCTTTTTTTGTCGAAGTTAGGTTGGGCGTTACCTTAGGGTCTGTAATACTTGCTCTGGAGAATTAATTATTGATGCAGAGGCTGTCGTTGGCCATCCAACGCCGCAAGCGTTAGGGCACTTTTTTACTAGTCAACGTCCCAGGGTGGGCTTATTGAGCAAAGAAAGAAAGAAAAGAAAGAAAAAACATTTATTCACAGCATTGTGCCACACAAAACAATACCTTAAGGTAAATGTTACCATGGCGCTTCCAGTACCTGAGCATTAGACTCATGATCAAGTCATAGAAGCACCATGATAACACTTGTGGTGTGTGGCACAACCTGAAAAAAGGCATCAGCTCAGCATAATGCTGAAACCCTTGCAATGAATTACAAGGGCATTCAGCGCTGATTTTCAGCTGAAGCCCTCCTCCAGGTGACACCACGGCTACGTAACTATACTAATTAAAACTAAACAATCTCTAATTAAGGCTTTAGGTACTAAATAAATAAATAATAGCAATAGCAATAAATAAATAAATAATAATAATAGCAATAATAGTTTATATTTGAAAAATAGTAATGTTAGTTTTAATTTAAACTAGCTGATGCCCGCGAGTTCGTCCTCGTGATTTGAGGATTTTTGGTTGTCGCGGGAACTTTTTAAATTTCCGGAATAAAAAGTAGCATATGTGTTATTCCAGACTATAATTTATCTCTGTGCCAAATTTCATCCAGATCCGTTCAGCCGTTCAAGCGTGATTGAGTAACAAACATCCATCCATCCATATATCCATCCATCCAATTTTATAATATTAGTATAGATTTAATAAACCTAGATAATGAATTACGATAAAAATACTTTTTCCATTTTAATCAATATAAGCTCGCAACAAAATATATAACAATAACATAATAAGACTCGAAAGCATATTTTCTTTTACTTGATCTTGACTGAGTTGCGGAATCATTAATATTAGTGATCATTTTAAAAGGATTTAAAGTAGAGGACGGTGAAAGAACGAGGATTTGGAGCATCAAGACAGTAATCAGAAATTAACTTACCTCGGAAAGCATGTTTTTGATCATTTCCTCATCAATATTGTCTCCGAGACTAACAAGAGTTCCCCGTAGATCGTTGTGATCGATACAACCGTCACCATCCAAGTCAAATAGAAGGAATGCCTGTTAAATAAATTAAACAATCAATTAATCATTGATAAATTCAAATTCTATTACAGAAGAAATTCTACTATAGGTAGAACGAGAGGGGAGCCAGTTAACTATTTAAAGTTTAAGATTTTCACCGTAATAATATTATAGTTGTGCCACAGAATATTAGCTACTTATTTCTAGTAATATTTGGTAGTAGCTCCACAACTAGTCTCAAATTCTGAAGAATTTTATCATAAGCTGTACTTAAATAAGTAAACATGAGTATTATTAGCAAACATAGGTACAAAACTTTTACCTCGCATAGTATTTTGAACTTGAAATAACAACAAAGAGGCAACGTTTGTGAAACAATTTACACGGGCAAAAGCAATAGAACTCGTATTTGAACAAAAGTGTAAAATGTACAGCATTGGTGAACGTAAAAGTCAACATACCTCTTTTAGCTCGAATATTTTACTTTCGTCGAGCTCGGCTAATACATTAGCGGGTACGGAGAGAGATTCCCGAGCTTTGGATAGGGAGTAAGACCTCGGCTTTTCAAGCAAAATATCGCTGCTTTCGGATAGAATTGATCTGGAAATTAAGTTACAGGTATCGCAGGACCTCAGCGTGTTTGGAAATCTCGTAGCTTTAGTTATAAGTTTATAATAGTGACCATACCTTAATTCCTTAAAATCGGTATATAGCCAAAAATAAAACTTTGGAAAAATGTTTTGTCTTCAACTGCACTGAGAGTCACTAATCTGGACTGCAGTTAAACTTTTAAGTATTTCGTTAAGTATAGTAAAAAGGTAAAATAATGTATCGGAAAGCACAGTATAAAAATGAAAGTGACTAAAATAGATATATTTTCAATTAAGAATTACTTAAATAAATTGAAATCATGAATAATAAAGTAGATATAAGAAAATGTAGCCCTTCTTTTCTACGCTAAGAATACTTTACAGTTTATTTATTGAATAAATTAAATTACTACTCACTCTCCTGCAGGAGCAGACTGCAAAAGATTTTCCTTAAATTTCTTTATTTCGTCTTGTGCTGGATCCGATTCCTTTCTTTTAGTTTTCTCGCTTTTGCTTTTCTATAAGATAAAAGGAACTGCGAATATCGTTTGCATAGTTTTTAGTTCACTTTATTGCACTATTTAATAAAGAAATCGCACAAAGGCGGTTTTAATAACGTTCACTAGCTTTTCCAGTCACTTAGAAAATGGTTCAATAGTTATTTATAAAAACTAAGTATTTTCTTAGCTTAAATCCGTTCTTACTAAGATTGCATCAGGTGAGGTATAAAACTTCTCCTCGGTCGGTCCAACGGTCCTCAACTAGAACTTTATCCATGCAAAAAATCTCGTCAATCCGTTGCGTCATGAAGGACAAACAAACAAAAAAGAACACACTTTCGCATTCCGGAAGTAAGGATTACTGTGATAAAAAAGCATCCCAGTAAATTGTATCAAAAACTTTTATGGTTTTACTTTTTATCAACTATGTATATCTAGATTTATTAGCATTCAAAAATGAAAATAAGAAAGATGCGGGTTCAAATCCAATTGGATCTGCTGTTTGCAACTTTATAACATAACTAAATACTCCAAAATATATAATCAAAACTCACTTTAGACTTAGTTTTAGCGGATTCGTCCTCCATCTTCAATTTATACCCTGGTACGTGTGAACGGCTATCAGCAGAATTCTAAACTGAACTGCCCAAGTGTCCAAAACAAATTCGCACAGCTGAAATTTTCATTGCGCTTCCAGAGGTTGAGATAATCATTTATTACGCTTGGCTACACGTAGATTTGCGATAAGTGTTTGCGTCCACTAATTAATCTTTGGGCGGAAACTGCTCTTAAATTTTTAGGTCGCCGCATTTTCGTTTTATGATGTAGGTAGATGGATTATGCAGGCGGATTGCTTCGTGCGTGATAATTACGACCATAATTATTTTATTTGAACAATTATAATACTTACCTGCCAAATTTTTGATCGAATGCCAGAACGGCTGAACGGATCTGCATGAAATTTGGCACAGAGATAGATTATAGTGTGGAATAACAAAGGATACTTTCTATCCCGGAAAATCAAAGAGTTCCGCGGGAACCAAAAAACCTAAATCCACGCGGACGAAGTCGCGGGCATCAGCTAGTAATTAATATAATTTATATGAAGGATCCTAATCCTATTTGAAACTAATTGACCGAGCGAAGCGAAGCTCTCTGAGTCTACTTGAGTGAATTGGCACTTGTCCGTCCGTCTGTCCGTCCGTCTGTCAGAGCCTTATAACTTCTGAATTACTAAACGTAATAACTTCAAACTTAAAAATAATATGTAAACCGATGGCCTCCCGCCGAATATGGCGTAAAAAGTTATAAAAATCTTTATTTCAGGGGGGCTCTCATAGAAGCGAATGCGAAGTAAAATATTTTTTATAGCGTTACATAGGGTTGCGGTATATCATTTTAAAGATAATTAGGAATAGAGTCAAAAAATATATATATTTTTAATTTTTCCCCTAAAATTGACGAAATGGGGGGCTTTCAAAGTGGAGAGTTTCTAACGTCCAAAGTTGACCTCAGAACTCTCAATTTTCTGAAAGGCTGAGCCTGAAACTTGATCAATTATTTGAATTATATCCTGTACTTGAACAACAAATACTAAAATTAGATAAATGTAATAAGGAAACGAAATTGTTCAATTTTTAATGAGCTTCAGTACTTTTAACAGAACTTCACAATGATGTCAATAGATGGCGCTCTGTGATACCGCGAGGTCTCAGTTCGGGGCGAACCACTAGTATATATAGAATATCATTGCTACTATTTTTTATCTGATTATATTCTCCAGATGCTCATTGCCTTGTGCATTACATTGATTGCGTACCCGTAAAGTTCAAAATTAGGATCTTCCCTGTATAAACTGAGCTGTAATGACAGGCCAATCCCTTCGACAATGTTTCACTGCCGAAAGAATAGCAGTTGGTATAGTTTGCAAACATTCTCTAACTAGCTAAATTGCCAGACCGAATGTTTCATGTTAGTTTACCTTAAAGTTACACAGGTCTCCGTGTGTACATTACTGCCCAGGCCGGAATAAAGCGATTTACGGCCGAGTAATATTGGAAGGATGAGGCGAAGCTGAGAACTTCCCAAGTGATTTTAAAAGGACTTGCCAGAAATGAACCGTATTATTGACATATTGTTTTTTTTTTAAAATGAGGCAAATATTAGCACAAAAATTACCTACTTATTTACAGAATTGGAAATCATCAACCCTGACATAATATCAGTCCCGGTCGTTGTCAGAAAGCAGGGAGTTCCAATAACATAATGTATTCACATTTAATCGTTAATGTTAAATTCATATTATAATTTATTCGTTTGAAATACAAAATTAATTATTAAAGCGATGTGTCATATCATACCGGACGCTATCTGTTCCAGTTGAGAGATCTTGTTTATTAATTACCGCAGAGATACACATCATATTACTAGGATTTACCTACTTTTAAGTAAAATAATACTGTTTTTTTGAATAATACTTGAAACAAGTAAATCTTTAGGAATAACGAGTTTTATTATCTCAATGTTTTTTTAAAAATCTATTTGATAATACTATTAAACTGACTAACAGACTGCTCAAAGTTTTAATCATCGGGTCTAGAAGCATAATATTTTTCACAGGAACCAAAGAAAATTAATGCCCATTTGCGGTACTTTATGATACCAAAGTGCCAAAGTTCAGCAGAAGGAAAATTGAATCCAGCTCAATCGATTAACAAAGCTAAAGCTAGACGAGTAAAAACAGATAAACTACTTACACAGGTTAAAATATTTACATTAAAATATGTAATATTCAGAAAAGGTAATTTGAAGTTTCTTAAAGCTGAGATGAGACAGATGTTATAATTAAGCTCATTAGTCCTAAGTAATGTCTACGAATGGCTTTCAAGATGCTGTGGCCGGGGCAAGTAAATCTAGACTTTCTTGTAACAAAACACTAAGTACGTCTCAGTGTCAGGAACTACAATTTCCTATAAAGAACTTCTAATATTTACATTAAAATATGTAATATTCAGAAAAGGTAATTTGAAGTTTCTTAAAGCTGAGATGAGACAGATGTTATAATTAAGCTCATTAGTCCTAAGTAATGTCTACGAATGGCTTTCAAGATGCTGTGGCCGGGGCAAGTAAATCTAGACTTTCTTGTAACAAAACACTAAGTAGGTACGTCTCAGTGTCAGGAACTAGAATTTCCTATAAAGAACTTCTGTTAAGGATAAACTAGAAGTAGAGTAAAAGGAAAATAAAAAAAATCTTTAAACTATATCTTGTACCATGTACACAACTACAACATTTTATTTAATAATGTATATATGTGTATCGGAAAACATGCATAATTCGACGAGTTCCGGGCTATTTGTATTAACCGACATTTTTGAAACTTTACACCAGAGCAGTTTAAAGTTTCGTTTTTTAGAAAAAAAATAATAACTTTAGCAAATCGCATTATTTCTTTAAAAAGAAGGATATTACTGTTTTTATAACATATTCTGCCTGGTATTTGGTAGTCAGCTTAAGTACACAGTTCCTAAATTTGTCAATATTTTGTGTCGCTTCATATATTGCAGTCCAAAATGGGCCCAAAAATGCGGTTGTATTAAGCGACAAAAAAGTGCTCCGATCGTCACCAAACCCAGCTCACATGACGCAGAAAAATTCGCTGATTCCAAATATGTATAAAAGTCTATATCGCTCAGAGTGTCGCTTAATACAATTAGCCCGGAACCCGTCGAATTATTATTATGGTCAAATAAGGTTATCTAATACATATACAAAGTATACTTTTTTTCCGTTGCATTCCAATTTACCAACAGCCGTTGTATAGATTAATCGTTTATACAGCCCATTTTGTAGAACTGTTAATAAAAAAAAAAGAATGAAATAAATAAACATATTTGACGTTTTAGAAAACTTATTGAACTGGATTCTTTAATAATATGATTCAGAATATTTTCATAACATTTTGGTTTTATCTACAGCACACTACATCCGTACTAATATTATAAATGCGAAAGTGTGTACATGTGATTTTGGTTTTGTTTTTTTTTGTTTGAAAGATTCTTTGCTATGATTCAATAAAATCGGTTCAACCTTTCGATCTTCAGCTCTTTTCTAGTTTTGAAATTAGTATCACTTCAATATGTGTGTTATTTTAAATTTATAACTATTTTTATCATTGCACAAAAGGTAGTTATCATTCGTTACCCGTGTTACTATAGTTCCGCCGCACAAATATACTTAGCTTGATTAACACTAATATGACTAAAGCTGAGAAAGAAGGAGGAAAAAGCACTAGTCACAGCTTTAATTCTGAGCAAGCTATATTTTAAGGCCTGTACAAGTCTTATGTACAAAGCAAATGTGATTCAGAAATAAGAGATAAAGTAAATATTCCAATTAATTGGTAAAAAATATTAAGCAGAGCTTGATCACTTACCGTACGTCAATTAAACGACTCGTGAAATCGTTTTAAATAAAAGAAAATACAACGAAGAATTTTAATCAAAAGAGGCATAAAAACTGAAGGCACGTGCAGTTTTAACATTTCCCATTGCCGTACAATTAAATGTACGAATCAGGGATAATAACAATTGGGAGTAACAAGCTGGATATATGATACGAGTTCCAGCGGAATTTACCAATTTATGCAAACCACCCCTTTTGCCGATTGAACTCTCTGCAATCGTACGGTATGGTCAGAGTGATCAGTAATTTTTTATTACTTAATAATCAAATGAATTATTAATTATTAATTAATTACTTTTAGTTCTATTTATGAAAATAAATTAGATACAATTGTAGAAAAATTAAAAAATAATCGCCGCATGTCCTAGACATTTTAATTTCCTTTAGCGTATATAAAATGCGCCGCGGTGCGATTCGATGCGGTGCGTTCGATGTGAATCGTCCATTAGTTCAACTGATTTCGGCTAGGCTGCTGGCTATGCTAGACATTCCCTTCAGCTAGACTTAAGCTAGTGGTTTGCCCCGAACTGAGAACTCGCGGTATCCATAAACTTGTACAGAGCGCCATCTATTGACATCATTGTGAAGTTCTGTTAAAAATTCTGAAGCTGATTAAAAATTAAATAATTTTGTTTCCTTATAATATTTATCTAATTTTAGTATTTGTTGTTCAAGTACAGGATATAATTCAAATAATTTATCAAGTTTCAGCCTTTCAGAAAATTGAGAGTTCTGAGGTTCTTTCCTTTTTTTTTAACTTCTATAAAAACAACTGACAGATCGACAGACAACTGAATAAACTGTGTAATTTGAACATCATTTACTTATAATAAATGCGAAAATATATCTAAGTATTCGTTTGTAACATTTTCACGGCCCATTAGTTTATAACTAGGTAATTTTGATGAAATGTATTGAGACTGCTTGCATTCCGGAGATGTATTCGTACATTATAATATTATGGTACTCTCCTTCGTAAAACAAACGAGTTCCCATGGCAGAATTATTAAATAAACCAAATCCACGTGGACGACGACGATGTTGCAGGCATCATCTAGTTAAAATCAAATTCGAAAAATCGTATCTTTTTCATAAGCGTTTAAGCTTTTTTAATGCTTTTGTTGGCAGCAGCTAAATGAAAATCCCTTTGTTTAGAGGTATGAGAAATAAAAAAGGTGTTTGTGAAAACATGGAAAAAAAACTCTCTTTTAAATACCTCGCTTTTATAAAAGCCATGGGTTACTTCCTTTATGATAAGGGCAAAATTCTGCCCGGGTTGGTGTTTTGTTATGCCATGACTGCTATGTGTGGAACAAGCTTTAGTCTGATGACTGTTGACCCAAATTCATCTCTGGTTTTGATCTTATCCAGTAGTTGTAACTTAAATGAACTTGTGCTAATAATAATCCAGTCAAAATATTTGTCTCCGAGATACCTAATAAGACGGTTTATGGTTTCGAAAGATATATCCGAAAGATTCCAATATCCTAAGCTAATTTATAATTTTATTGTGAAATTTCGTTTTAAGTTTCTAATTATTTTTAATTTTATACTATATTAGTTAGTTTAATTACTAATTATTTTAGTTTAGTTTATATAAGTTTTATTTTAGAGCCTGTTTTTGTCGTTGTAGATATATCCATTGTTGTTTATCCATAGTCCTCCTTTTTCCTTCCTGTAGGAACATTTACCAGCGTACCTTTATAATTGCCCCATAAAATCATAAACGTGTTTTCCTCTTCAATAAATATTTCCTTTATAATGTTTCAGTTTTAGTTATGCTCTATTTTTTAATCAATATTCTCACACAAGAGATGATTGCATTTTCTTCTATGCCATGTACGGGAGATATAATTAGACACAAACCATAGCCTGCTCTACTTCAGTGAGTAATCAAAAAGTCAATATGTATTCCTAGCAAAGAAAACGGCATGATAAAGGAAAATTATACCACGTACAAATGTCGTTTACGCAGTTTCCTATTCATTATTGCTTAATCTTATAACCGAGATATGATGCCACATTCTGTTATTATCTACAAAGCTTTTACCCAATTTCATTTCGGCCTTTTGTTTTTGTTACAGAATTCATTACATTATCGTCCACTTATTAAGTTACCTCGTCTTTGCACGGAGCTTTACCTAGATTCAGGAAGAACTTATAAAGACCTTAGTGCTGTGGCCTATAAGTGGGAGATCCCGGGTTCGAGCCCTTGTAGGGTTAATTTGAAAATTATTTCTGAATTTTTACTGGTATAATCTGGCAAGAGGCTTTGGCCGTGGCTAGTTACCTGCACCCTACCGACAAAGATTTGCCGCCACGCAATTTAGCGTTCCGGTAACATGACATGTAAAAACACATAAAGCATACGGGTTTTTTATTTCGTTTTATTCCTTTTATAAATCTTAAGACATAATATTTTATTATTTTAAATAGTCTGCAGCTGAAGTCAAGCGAATAAAACATTAAAAAGTATTCTCGGTGACTCTTGAAAGGAACAGAAGTTCCTTTGAACGGCTATGTTAGCTTTACAGCAGTTCCGTTTTGCACATCTATGGCGATGTTCATTTGATCTTTATTTATCTTTAAAACTGTCTGAATGTGGCTTTATAAGAACTCAAGAGCTATTTTATGGAGTAATATATTTTTATGGTTAGAGCAGACATATTATATTAGGTACATAGTAACAGTTGAAATATAAAATATTGAAATTATATTCACCGAAAAAAAAGACGGACTCTCCTTTAAGCTTTATTACTCCTAGGGTAGGTATGTAATGAAAAATGACACCGGTAGCAATAAGTTGTTGTTTATGAATTAATTTAATTTAAACATTACTTATATTTTTTTTTATATCAATGAGTTACTTTTAATAATAAATTAAAAAAAAAATTGTACATAGTGTACACGATTACGATGTAGCAACGGTAGTTGTGAAAACTAAATTAATTTTCCCTTTATTCCTTTGCTCAGTGGTTTGGAAAATAAAAGGGCGTTTGTGAAAACATTAGAAAAATTCTCCCTTGTTAAACAAGTTGTGTGATTAAATAGCCTTGCCTATTTAATATTTTATTAATTTATTGACTCAATATGACTCAAGCCTAACTAGTCAAAATTTATTCTTAGTTCTATGCATGCATTTTGCAGTAATTAATAATTTCCTCTCGTCTAAATTTAGGTCGCCAACTTCCTAACTCCAGGGTACTATTACCTATTCTGTGCTCCGGGCACTGAGAATTTATTGTCAGAAAACCCCAGTACTTATTAGCCTAACCCGGGAATCGAACCAAGGACCTCGTCATCCGCAGCCGAACATGCTAACCACTAGAAAAACACCAACCTGTGGATTCTGGAGTGAGCTCGGCTGGTTGGAGTAGTTTGGCGGGAGTCGCATCAGAGGTCTCACGCACAGCGTGTGGCTAAGCTAAGTGCGAAAAAGGTATAAGAAGAAGAAGAAGAACAAGAGGTTCTACTAAAGGTACGATTCAAACCGAGGCTCTTCAGAAAACTAACAAAATATGACCCGGCGACATTTTCACATGGTACGCCATCGACATCCTCCAGAAAAAAATGTGTGCAGATGATAACAGAATATGGAATAAGTACTTTAGTAGAATTTTAGACGTGGGAAGTCTTGTGATATCTGTATCAGAGACGCACTCTCTACGTTATTGAGGGTCATGAACTTCCTACCAACTACACAATGCGTATTTGTACGGATATGACATCAAAGCCAAGATGTGGAATCGAAAATAATGTAGGTTATTGTTCCCTTTGTATTTTTCTCCCGCTTATTTTTGGGGAACAAATGTCAGAATAAAATGTTCGTGTTCCCAATTCATTTGAGGATATTGCCAAAAATTTTTTTTATTTTTCGATCGATTCGTTAATCTGTCTTAAGTACAAGCACATAATATGTTCGTACAAATGATCACATATTATGACACGTGATAATCTGTACATTTTTTTTACAATCCATATCATCCATACTAATATTATAAATGCGAAAGTGTGTCTTTCTGTATGCTACGCATTAACCGCCTATCTTTTCAAACGATTTTGATGAAATTTGGTAATTAGAGGTAGGTTACAGCCCGGGGAAGGACATAAGGCTACTTTTAAGCCTGGAAAATTAAGGATACAAGAAGAATTAAAAAACGTAATCTTCGCGAACGAAGTCACGGGTATCATCTAGTGGCATAATAAAATCAAATAAATATTTTTATAATTAATTAAGGAATACGAAAAGCGAGAGCCAAAATAGATTTTGGTTTACCCCCTAGAGTTGAATAAATATAATTTGAAATCATTATGTTTCTTGTGAGCTTACTATCATCGCAGCAGTATTAATTCAAAATTGCAGTTTAATATGACGTACCTACCTTGAGTTGTATAAATTAAGGTTTCAGATACAAGAGCATTTACAATGTTTAAATAAGCCTCCTATTAGATTATAGTAAGCCCCCTGATCAGTTTTTAAGAAAAGAATGTCGTTTACAAAATAATGACTAGGATCAAAATTTTTGGAAAAATCATGGCTACGGAGTACCTTACCTAGGGCGTGTTCTGACACGCCATTGAGCAGGTTTCAAAGTGTATAAACTCAATTAAAATTGAATAACGTGAACCGTGGCCTCAATATTGCGCATGTCATTAATTAAAATCTTAGCTTTGATCATAAATTAGAATTTAATATGACATGCAGGATATTATGAGTGGGATCTAATGCCGTGAATATGCGCAAACGCAATAGATGATCGTATTAAACTATTTTTATCTATTTTCGTGGATACATAGAAAATACAAGACCATTTTCATGATCTACTTAATAAAAAATATCAACAACGGTCTACGAGTCAAAACTAGCCGATTTCGCACGATTGTTCTTACTTATTTACTAATTGTTCATGTGCACAATTTATCTGAGAAACATTCAACAGGGAAAATTTTAATAATTTCAAGGTGTTTAAGAATTTTACAAATCCCGTTGGTGCCTTCGATCGTCCGTCGCCGCTATAGCGACCTTTGTACCAAATTTCGGATTGGCCATCAAAAGGTAAATGACATGAGTTCCGAGAGTGAGAAAGGTTCTACAGTCAACAACCCTCATAGTTCTTGTAGCTATCCTAGTCCGTCCGTGTCTGTGCGTCCGCGATTTAACTCAGAACCTGTTAGTACTAGAAAGCTGTAATTTGGCATAGATTATTTGGCAAGATTTAGGTTTAAAGTAATTCATGGCAGTAGTATATAATAACGAAGTTAAAAGGAAAACTATCACAACTATGTAGGCTTTACAAGTTAACGAGTCAATTTCTCAACCAACATATAAAATGTTCGCATATTACGGAACCCTACACTACGCGTGGCTGGAATCTGGACACGTGCTTGGCCGGGTTTTTTTTACATTTGATCTTATGCGTGCTTGATTTTTATTAAAAATAAATAATTATACCCAGCCTTTTAAAATTCGTACCGGCATATTTTAACAAGAAAATCGGCGAATCGTTGAGAATGTATGAATGAACGACTTTATTTCCCATTCAAACAAGAATCTCAGCTGAATTGTTCAGTTTTATAGGACTATAAAAGAGGCACTGGACCTCGAATGCAGTCATGCATTAAACAGTTTATATACCTTGTTAAGAGACGATTTATTTAATCGAATAAATTGAAATAATTGTATTACTTACCTACTGGACTAGCTGAAGATTTTTCTTATTTATTGTACAGAATTAGCCTTTTTGATCTGTCTACGTTTTAACTATTTTGTAATCAATTTAATTGGAAACTAAAATTCAACTGCAGCTAACCGGGTTACGACTGTTTACTATCAAGGTATAATAGTGAAATATTACTATTTATTTTCAGTGTAAACAGCTTCAAGCTGTCCCTGCATAGAAGCATTTTGTCTTCAAGTAGTAGTAGTAGTTCTTCACAAAATTATGGCCCCATCAATCCCGGAAGAGAAACGTGCAAAAAATCAAAAGCCAATTCTTTAAGAAGAAAGAAAGAAGATAAATTTATTAAGTGATGGTGTCACAAACAAACAATCATATTATAATATATCATACTATAACGGAGCGGGGACGGGGCCGGAAGTAATACGCCTTGTAGCAAGAAGATAGAGTTTATTTTCGTATGTACAATACTTGGTAGCTTAACTAGGGTTGAGTACGCTAATACCGGCAGCCGAAAACGAAGGGCCGTCTGTGAAAGTCGTCCGATATCGTTTGGGAGCCTAGGTATGTAGCTTGGTATAGGAGAGCCGTCTGTGGTAGCCGTCTGCTCCTATACTGGCCTAACCGAAGGAATCCTTCATTTTGGATTCTGGATTGACAAACATTTTCCACCTCCGGTACTTAAGTTATGGAAAACACGAACCGGTAGCGCGAGTCAGGCAACTAGTGGCGCCACCTGTTGTCACAATACTACACTAAAATATCCATTTTGTTACACACTCCCCCTCTGTTCCCGAAGGCGACCCGACGAGGAGAACAGTACGAAACTAAGTACGTTTCTAAGGGCAACCATGGTGTTTTCCAGCTCGGTGGGTTCTTCCTCTGGCTCCCCCTGCACCAATACCCTTTCTAAGGTGCTCGTCAAAGGTAGGAGGAGACAGACGGATAGAACTCATACCTATGTCATCCCCTGTGTATCCGGGGTACAGCGCCGTTGACAGAGGAGAAAGATCAACTCTGGTTTCGTTGATGGCTCTCACTGCATCTGCATACAGGTATTCGGTATAGTCTGGTGGAGTACCATCGAAACCCACACGAGGCCGCTTGGATGTGGGTAGGCTGCACTCGTTCGTGCGGGATCCCTCCATCGGGTAGCTCGCATCTCTTGTTGTAGCCGGTCCTATGTCAGTGACTGCGTTTGCTACCGGTATCATGGTAACCTCCTCCAAGTCCTCTGGTGCCATCGCAATAGCAGTGCTGGACGCCATTTTCTTCTTGCTCGACGACTGGGCGATGTGGTGGCACCGTACGTGATCGTCTTGGCTCGTGATTTGTAATTAATTATACTGAAGGAATTTTTAGGAAATATAGAGTCGGAAATAGAGACACTTAGGCATCCGGAGACATCTGTTATCATATGAGTTGCCAAGTAAATGGCTGGTACATTTCGTTGGGTGGACATGCAGACATCTCAATCAATCTACCAGATTTCCGCGGTTTTACTTGTGAGTTTTACATCAATAAGTTACGTTATTTACTTATTCACTCTCTCGGTAAGGTTCCAAGGAGGAAAGCTAGATAGAATGAAGGATTAAACTTAACGTTCTGGCTAGAGTGAAAGGTCAGTTGATGCATGTATTTACCTCTTTTAAGGTCATCGTAACCGACCAATGTCTCATTAAGCACGGGGACTCCCTACGCTGGTATTCCAGCCTTTTAGCATTGTTATTGGGGCTGCTTTTCAACCCCCTTTTGCGCTGAGGAGCGATATTATTCCCGATCACCAAATGGCATTAAATGGCTGGTACTTTAATTGAGCCGAAGCTCGCCCCGTAACCATGGATTTATAATTATATTTGTTTAAATTTGTTAGGTATTTGATTTGGCCAAATCAAAGGTCGGGGGTTGATTTGCAAAGACATGGCGTGTATAGGTGTGCTGAGTCATTGCCGCCGATACGCCACCAGGCAACCGTGTACCATTCAAGGAGCTTAGTCTAGCTTATAAGCTATGAGCTCTAAAAAAATCTTAATTCCCAATCAACCTTTGTTGTCTCATTTTCCAACAATATACTTCATTGCTCCTTAAGACTCAAATCTATTTCCTACGTAAAATAAAGGACACATAATTGCCTACCTGCGTCTCGGCGGTCTCCCGTTCTGCAAAGGCCTTTGTTAGGCTCCGTCGGCTCGAACAATACAATAGAAGTATGGCGATAGTTTGTGATCTTACTCACTTAATTCAAAACTGTATTGATATAATTTTATTCTAATCAATTCATTAGCTAGTCAACCTTAAGTCAAATCTATTTAGATTGCGGTGCATTTGACTTCTCTATATTCTGGCTCTAATCGGTTCATTAACTAATCAACCTTAAGTCAATTCTATTTAGACTGCAATGCATTTGACTTTTCTATATTCTAGGCTCTAATCGAAAGAACCTAGGTGCTCCAGTAAAACTATTATTACCTAATTTTACTATCAAACTTGTGCTATTAATATGAATTAATGCTGTAATAAATAACCTGCCTATTTTATCTTTTGATGAGAGAATCGTGATCTAAATAAGGTGATATGAGAGGGTTTAATAGCGGAGGATTTCAAGTTGAAATAACACAATAGTTATCTTGAAACAATAGACATTGTGAGGTTGTATTAAGACTGATGAGGTGCAATTTAACTCGTATCTCCATTATTAAAAGCTCTAGGAAATATATTTAATGATAGGAATGAAAGAGTATAGTTATGGTTCAAAGTAATTCTTTTATTCAAGTAAACCATTAATTCTATTACTCCGACAGATAGAGTGAAATTAAAAAAAGAAACTGTTCGATTAATTAAACTGAGCTTCTAATGGGATGACATTTAGAAGCCCAGCTGGATATCCCGTTCCTAAAGCCATGCTAACGACGGGAAAAACGGTATATCCAAGCTAAAAAACCCGTCGGCTGTCTATTCTAGATAGTTCTTAATGATTAACACACATGTTTATGTTATTATTATTTTCATATTTATAACGGTGATGAAATACAAAAAACATAGGATAAGACACACGCTATAAGGAAAAGACACACACTCGTTATCAGGTTAAGTTATACAAGTGAGTGGATCGAAACGATTTCACAGTCATACAATATCTATTACTTTATTAAACAAATTCTATTTGAGATAGGATCGAGTATGGTTGTATTTGACACTCGTGGCTCTAGTCGCCTCTGGGTTGTGACTACGATTCCATTATTTGCGGAACTTACAAATGAGTCTATATGTCAGGAGAAACGGACATATGGTAATTGATATAATGAAGAGACTCGTGTATACCCACTTCGTACTTGTCCTGGAGTCTCCCCTTTCAACTCCATTCATATAATAAAAGGTATCTAATGCTGTGTCTGGATGCACCTTATCTCGTTTTAGCCAATTTATATCCTAGATTTATCTGTATGATATTATGTAGGACCGTGAAATTGTTCTAAATATAATTAAATCAAATAGAGTACGTTACCAAATTTATCGAAGACTCTCCTCACTGTACACTTTATTTCTTAGAATGGTATTTAATCGGAGACAGGTCATTTGACTCTACAAATTACATATACGCATTCACTCTTTAGTACAATTTTTAGTAACAGACCCGGAAAATACTTATATTAAACGACTTCTCGAAAGCCCGAATCGAGGAATTATTGGATATTTAGTGAAGACTGCGCGTGATTGAAACCCCTGCGATTGGATGTCCGCGATTTAATCCGCGATTGACCTCCGCGTTTGAAGGCTTGTGCTTGACTGTCCGTCTCCATGCTCCGTTGCGCTCGGGTCCCCCTCTCCCCGCCATAATTCTGAAATTTAAATTGCACGCCCAAGTAAACCATTCGACGTAATTCATTGGCCCTAAAATAGACCTTATTCGGGTTTGTCCAATCAGGCATCAAAATAAAACTGCCACACCTCTTTCCCACAGTTTTGCGTTGCATCTTAATATTTTTCTCAAGACGTGATTTTTTTTTGTTTTGGTACTTTAACATCTGCTATCATTGTTTCTCGACACTTTGGTGATTTGGTGTAGAAAAAGGTCTCGACTTTATGATCGCATTTCAAAGTGCTTGTCAGATTGTAGAGCTTTGTTTTAACGTAATAATTTAGAAAGCTTTACGAGTTCCGCTGCGTGAAATTCTATAGTTTATTGCCTTACTTTCGAAGAATTTTACCCTTAGCTTATCTTTTACGAATTTCTTAAGCTCTCGTATTTCTAGTAAAAAATTAAAAGCATCGCTTTAAATCCTGACGAAATTTTATGAGTGTTGTAATATTTATTTTAAAAGTTTTGTTAGGGCGCCCATGGCAAAATAGGGTGACCACCTCACACTCCCCCAAATAGATTTTTAATACACCTAGTCCCATAAATATCTACATATTTTTACTAGTCGTTTGAAAATCTATTTCCCCTCTGTACTTTACCGCTAGCTCTAAGTCCTTCCCGCTCATCTATTATATTCCAAACATCGTAATAACCTATTTAACTCAAATTCCTCTTTACTCGTTTAAACTGACCTCTCTATTGTTCATGAAGATATCGGTAACTTCATTCATTTCCCTTTGTTTACACTAATCCCTAGTGGAAACCTACTCTCTTAAATATCTCCATAATAACGAAACAGATGGATCGCATTGTAATTACCCTTAGCTTTGTTAGTACGAGCGTCAATCAATGTATATACGTTATTATACGGAACCGCTCCTATTACGTAAGGTCCCTCATATAAACGCATGAATTTCCTTGTTAACTTCTTGTCGGCATCTGATTTCGAAAAAGTCTTGAGCTTTACTAAATTTCCTATCTCGAACTGCACTAACTTATGATTCTTATTATAATAAGACTCTCTACTTTCCGCTGCCTTAATTATGTTTTGCTGTGCCCGCTGTCTAATTTGATCTAACGTCTCCTGTTGTAAACCGTTTCCGTTCACTACGCTCTTGTCGAAATCAGTCGATAGCAAGGTCCGCTTTCCACATACTATCTCATTTGAAGTATAGCCTGTCGTAGTATGTACTACCTGATTGTAACAATCCTCTATGTCCGGTAATAAATCCACCCAAGATCGATGAGATTTGTCGCAATATGTTCTGAATAACCTCCCTAATTCCTTATTAACTCTCTCTGTTGAATTTGGTCGCGGATTCCTAACAGATGTGTGTGTCAACTCGATACCTAATCGATGTACACCCGACTCGAAAATCTTTGACGTGAAGTTCGCACCTCTATCCGAACATAAGGTCTTAACTACAATTTGACTATGAAACTTTTTTATACATGTTAACGAGGCTTTTCCACTTGCTTCGCGTAGTGGATATAACCTGATTAGCTTACTGTAAGCGTCCTGTATCACAAATATATATCTGTATCCAAATCGTCCCGCAGGTAAAGGTCCATAAATATCACAAAAAACCCGTTCTCCTATTTCTTTCGCTATCACGGTTTTAATTGGCCCTGTGTGTGTTTCTAACGCGTGCTTTGATTTTTGACATATTTCGCAAGCTCTTACAATACGATTTATCACGCGAGACATATTCGAGAAATAGTACCGACGTTTCATCATAGCATATACCTTGTAACGTCCGAAATGACCTATTTCCTCATGAATGCTAACAATCAAATCTCTTTGTAAGTCCTCGGGGACATATAATCTCAAAGTATCCTTCCTCCCGTCTGTCTTGTAAAGAACACCCTCCTTAAGTATATAATATCTTGATTCAGACGTGCCTGTTATTTTCATACGTCTAATTATCTCACTAGCGACCCTGTCACGCTCTTGGTAGCTACCTATCTCCTTCCATCTCGCCTGTACTACCCGTCCTAACGATGCTTTGAATAAATTCATCTCAGGCCCCGTAGTCTTATTAGTCAATACATCAGTTGTACCTTTTATATGTCTGGATAATACATCCGCTACTGTATTTAATTTCCCTTTTACATGCTCGACTGTATAGTCGAACCGACCTATGTAATGCACCCAACGTATCATTCGTGCGCTCAACAATTTACATGTTTGTAAAAATATCAAACTCTTATGATCGGTCCTAATCACTAAACGTGCTCCCCTCAAATACGTTTCAAACTTCGACAAACTAAAAATGATAGCCCACAATTCTTGTTCTGTGACCGTCCATTTACGCTCCGTTTCTGTCAACGCCTTACTACAAAATCCTATTATCTGTTCTTCACCTACATCGTCCAATTGATAAACATACCCAGAAACTCCTAGATTACTGCTATCGGTTTGTAAGTAATAGGTCTCCTTTGGGTTAGGATGCATAAGCAGTATTGTGTCTAGAAATAATTTCTTGACCCTCTCAAAACAATCGTTTACTACCTGAGTCCATGACCATTTGGTATTTTGTTTTAATAGGTCGCAGAGTGGCCTAACTTCTTCGCTATACTTCGAAACAAACCTTCTGAAATAATTTATTAATCCCAGAAATCCTCGTAATTGTTTTATTGTTCGAGGTATGGGAAAATCTAATATGGCTTTTACCCGCTCAGGGTCCATACGCACCCCGCTTGTATTTACTATGTGTCCTAGCAATTTCACCTCTACGCATAAAAACCGACACTTTCCTATTCTACCTGTTAAACCTGCGGTCTCCAGACTGTCAAGTACTCGATCTAAATGTTCTAGATGTAACTTTATATCCCCTGTGGTAAATATGACAATGTCGTCTAAATAGTTCACGCAAAACTCACGCACTCCTTTTAATATTGAATCCATTGCTCTAGAGAAACCTGCCACAGATGTCTTTAAACCTTGAGGCAATACACGGTAAGTATAGGTTCTTCCCATAAAAGAGAACCCTGTACACTTCCTAGAATCCCGATGCAAAGGTATTTGAAAATATGCATTATTCAAATCAATTAAACTGATATAATTCACTCCATGAAAGGATTGTAAAATTTCAGACGTGAGTGGTGGTGACCCTGCATCTCCTACAATTTTCTTATTAAGTTCGCGCGCGTCTAATAAGAGTCTTATTGATCCATCTCGTTTCTTAGTGAACGTGAGAGGGCTGCAATACGGAGTCGCCTCCTGTTTTATTACGCCTAACCTCTCTAGCTCCTCTAATTCCTCCTTAACCTGTTCTCTATATGCTAAGGGTACTGGATAGCTATGCTTCACAAAAGGAACTTCGTCTATTAATTCAATAACGTGCTCGTAACTGCTAGTCAAACCTAACTCGTCCGTAAATACCTTACAATGCTTCTCTAACACAGGCAGTAACAGCTCCCTTTGTTCACTACTTAAGTTTGAATCGCCTAAGTGAAATCCTTTAGAATTTTTCCCGTTCGATTCTTCTATTGATACGCTATGCCCTTCTGACCTAGTATTTTGATTTAATATCAAATTAATCGTGGCAGCATTCGCCTCTCCTCCTAACCTTTCGATATTACAATCTGAATTGAGTCTAACGCAAGACTTGACTCCCAAATGTTCGATTGTTAATGTCCGTTCACTTCCACAATTTACTACTCCTTTTACTCGTTCTAACCAATCATATCCTAATATTAATGACCTAGGTAAACGTCGCATAATTAATACAGGTGCTTCAATTAACGTACTGCCTAATTGGAACTCTATTAACACCAACCGATTCGTGCTTTCGCTTCGCGATCCGAATGCACCCTGTATTTGAATAGCTGGAATAGCGATTTCAGGTAGAGATATGTTTCCACTTAGAATAGAATCGTACAATTCTTTAGTTATCCCGCTAATCTGACTTCCCGTATCGATAAGTGCATTCATACTTCTCCCGTACAACCATACACATACTTCAGGTAACTTAGGTAGAGAATAATCAATACCTTCGTCAATCGACCCATCCAGTTCATGGACCATCGTATATACGCTTAAACCTCTTTTCGTACAAGATTCACACTCAATTTCCATCTCATTACATTCCACTACGTTGCTAAACTGGTTTTCCAATAAGATTCCTATGCCACTGATTTCTGCTTGACAGCTATAATCGTCACTATCTACGCTACCTTTCAATGTTCGTTTTAGCCCCTTTCCGTTGACCCCTAGACTTTGTCCTGGTTTCCATCCGTTTCTAATTAGGATGTTATAAGCTACGCCTGCCCGTTCGCCCTCTGAGATCTCTACATTCCCCGTTCTACACAAAATTAACTTATTTGACCTCGTTTGTGTGGGGACCTCTAGTTTTTTGATGGTCCCTCCCCCACATTTTTCGACAATTTAGAGCTTTCGCCCTCCTTTACAAACGTAATAGCCGGTCTGACTCGTTCAGTTTCAGATAATGTAGACCTGTTAAAACTAGCCTTATAACCTGACCTATTCTGACGATAACCTCTTCCTCTAGTCGTATTTCCTCTAGTACTCCACCTATTTTTGAAAATCGTTGCAACCATAGGTCGTTCCAACGGTGACCCGTTATACCGTCTACCTCTGAAATTACCCCCTACTACCTCTCTCGCAACTCCCTTCGGTTTTTCAACAATATTTTGCTCTATACTTCTCAAGAACCTCGCCCCGCTCATGATACTAACTTCCTCAGTCCTAGTAAACCATAGACGCTGTATATCTACCGCATAGTGTCGCATAATAGCATTTACTAAATCTCGCTCGCTAAACGCAATAGTCAGTGACTGCATTGATTCTACCTGTTCGGCAAAATGTTCAGACATAGTCATTCCCGAATTGTTCGTATATACCGCATTAATCAATCTATATCGCACAGACTCCTGGATCTGTTCAGTCCAATAAGTGCGCCTAAAATCGACTTCAAAATCGGCGAAAGTAGTCCAATCTTTCGAATACAACTCCATAACCTGACGAGCATGTCCCGTAATGCACCCTAGTGCTATGTCAATCTCGCGATCAAACCCATTTACTGCCCTAATATACTTCTTTAACCGTTTTAAAAATGAAATTGGATTTGTGAATGGTTTTCCATCAAAATTTGGTTTGCTAACCGATGGCTGCACCACATAAATGTTCCGAGTCTCGGAAGATGCTACACTAGAACTCGTGGATACAAGACTAGCTTCCTGCCTACCACTGTTACTTTCATTACTCACTAACCCAACTGACTCGTGTGACGTAACACTCGCGCTTTCATTCGGTACTGGGTTCACTTTCGAACTCAATTGCTGTAACTTCCCCTCGAATTCGCTGATTTTTTGTAAAATCAACTCTAACGCCGGGTTACTTAAGGTTCCCGTTTGCTCACTCGCTTCTACTACGCTAACGCCCGACCGGTCCGCTACTACCTGCTTTGTCTTACGTCCCTTTTTACCCGTCGGCATCTTATCTAAATCTCCTTATCGTCGTTTAACTATTCACCGCCCAAATTACGCTAAAACGCTAATTTACTTATTTATTACACCTTCGTAAAACGTCGAGAAAATTTTATGAAACAATGCAATAATGATAGCAGATGTTATCTATACTTGGAAATGCGCTCCGATTATATAAAATTTTAGGATTTAGGGTAAATATTTTCAAGAAATAAGCACAGTGATATCTCGTTCTCTGCAAAACTCCTCCTTGGGATCCCTGTAAATTGTACATTTATAAAACATACTGCTTATTTCTGCTCGGCTTCTCCTATACATAAAATAAATGTACAACATAATAATAACATGCACAGTGTGTGTCTTAACCTTTTCTTTATCCTGTTTTATTATTTATTATTATATAAATATATATTTTTTTTTTTTTGTTAAACTCCGTCTCATATACCTAATCACGATTCCTTCACATACACTTAATTACTATTCCTACGTTGTGTTATAATTTGTTTTTTTTTTTTTTTTTTGTTAATATAGATCTAGTCATATCGTTATTTTCGAATACGTACATAGACCTCTGGTCACTCCGGCATCAAAATTCCCAGGTTCTCTAAATTTTTCGGGATTATATCCTAGTCCTATGGTACCAAACAAGCTTCTCGTAGTGATCCAGGATTTAATCCTGGTCACGGCACCAAAATTCTGTGGTGGCACCGTACGTGATCGTCTTGGCTCGTGATTTGTAATTAATTATACTGAAGGAATTTTTAGGAAATATAGAGTCGGAAATAGAGACACTTAGGCATCCGGAGACATCTGTTATCATATGAGTTGCCAAGTAAATGGCTGGTACATTTCGTTGGGTGGACATGCAGACATCTCAATCAATCTACCAGATTTCCGCGGTTTTACTTGTGAGTTTTACATCAATAAGTTACGTTATTTACTTATTCACTCTCTCGGTAAGGTTCCAAGGAGGAAAGCTAGATAGAATGAAGGATTAAACTTAACGTTCTGGCTAGAGTGAAAGGTCAGTTGATGCATGTATTTACCTCTTTTAAGGTCATCGTAACCGACCAATGTCTCATTAAGCACGGGGACTCCCTACGCTGGTATTCCAGCCTTTTAGCATTGTTATTGGGGCTGCTTTTCAACCCCCTTTTGCGCTGAGGAGCGATATTATTCCCGATCACCAAATGGCATTAAATGGCTGGTACTTTAATTGAGCCGAAGCTCGCCCCGTAACCATGGATTTATAATTATATTTGTTTAAATTTGTTAGGTATTTGATTTGGCCAAATCAAAGGTCGGGGGTTGATTTGCAAAGACATGGCGTGTATAGGTGTGCTGAGTCATTGCCGCCGATACGCCACCAGGCAACCGTGTACCATTCAAGGAGCTTAGTCTAGCTTATAAGCTATGAGCTCTAAAAAAATCTTAATTCCCAATCAACCTTTGTTGTCTCATTTTCCAACAATATACTTCATTGCTCCTTAAGACTCAAATCTATTTCCTACGTAAAATAAAGGACACATAATTGCCTACCTGCGTCTCGGCGGTCTCCCGTTCTGCAAAGGCCTTTGTTAGGCTCCGTCGGCTCGAACAATACAATAGAAGTATGGCGATAGTTTGTGATCTTACTCACTTAATTCAAAACTGTATTGATATAATTTTATTCTAATCAATTCATTAGCTAGTCAACCTTAAGTCAAATCTATTTAGATTGCGGTGCATTTGACTTCTCTATATTCTGGCTCTAATCGGTTCATTAACTAATCAACCTTAAGTCAATTCTATTTAGACTGCAATGCATTTGACTTTTCTATATTCTAGGCTCTAATCGAAAGAACCTAGGTGCTCCAGTAAAACTATTATTACCTAATTTTACTATCAAACTTGTGCTATTAATATGAATTAATGCTGTAATAAATAACCTGCCTATTTTATCTTTTGATGAGAGAATCGTGATCTAAATAAGGTGATATGAGAGGGTTTAATAGCGGAGGATTTCAAGTTGAAATAACACAATAGTTATCTTGAAACAATAGACATTGTGAGGTTGTATTAAGACTGATGAGGTGCAATTTAACTCGTATCTCCATTATTAAAAGCTCTAGGAAATATATTTAATGATAGGAATGAAAGAGTATAGTTATGGTTCAAAGTAATTCTTTTATTCAAGTAAACCATTAATTCTATTACTCCGACAGATAGAGTGAAATTAAAAAAAGAAACTGTTCGATTAATTAAACTGAGCTTCTAATGGGATGACATTTAGAAGCCCAGCTGGATATCCCGTTCCTAAAGCCATGCTAACGACGGGAAAAACGGTATATCCAAGCTAAAAAACCCGTCGGCTGTCTATTCTAGATAGTTCTTAATGATTAACACACATGTTTATGTTATTATTATTTTCATATTTATAACGGTGATGAAATACAAAAAACATAGGATAAGACACACGCTATAAGGAAAAGACACACACTCGTTATCAGGTTAAGTTATACAAGTGAGTGGATCGAAACGATTTCACAGTCATACAATATCTATTACTTTATTAAACAAATTCTATTTGAGATAGGATCGAGTATGGTTGTATTTGACACTCGTGGCTCTAGTCGCCTCTGGGTTGTGACTACGATTCCATTATTTGCGGAACTTACAAATGAGTCTATATGTCAGGAGAAACGGACATATGGTAATTGATATAATGAAGAGACTCGTGTATACCCACTTCGTACTTGTCCTGGAGTCTCCCCTTTCAACTCCATTCATATAATAAAAGGTATCTAATGCTGTGTCTGGATGCACCTTATCTCGTTTTAGCCAATTTATATCCTAGATTTATCTGTATGATATTATGTAGGACCGTGAAATTGTTCTAAATATAATTAAATCAAATAGAGTACGTTACCAAATTTATCGAAGACTCTCCTCACTGTACACTTTATTTCTTAGAATGGTATTTAATCGGAGACAGGTCATTTGACTCTACAAATTACATATACGCATTCACTCTTTAGTACAATTTTTAGTAACAGACCCGGAAAATACTTATATTAAACGACTTCTCGAAAGCCCGAATCGAGGAATTATTGGATATTTAGTGAAGACTGCGCGTGATTGAAACCCCTGCGATTGGATGTCCGCGATTTAATCCGCGATTGACCTCCGCGTTTGAAGGCTTGTGCTTGACTGTCCGTCTCCATGCTCCGTTGCGCTCGGGTCCCCCTCTCCCCGCCATAATTCTGAAATTTAAATTGCACGCCCAAGTAAACCATTCGACGTAATTCATTGGCCCTAAAATAGACCTTATTCGGGTTTGTCCAATCAGGCATCAAAATAAAACTGCCACACCTCTTTCCCACAGTTTTGCGTTGCATCTTAATATTTTTCTCAAGACGTGATTTTTTTTTGTTTTGGTACTTTAACATCTGCTATCATTGTTTCTCGACACTTTGGTGATTTGGTGTAGAAAAAGGTCTCGACTTTATGATCGCATTTCAAAGTGCTTGTCAGATTGTAGAGCTTTGTTTTAACGTAATAATTTAGAAAGCTTTACGAGTTCCGCTGCGTGAAATTCTATAGTTTATTGCCTTACTTTCGAAGAATTTTACCCTTAGCTTATCTTTTACGAATTTCTTAAGCTCTCGTATTTCTAGTAAAAAATTAAAAGCATCGCTTTAAATCCTGACGAAATTTTATGAGTGTTGTAATATTTATTTTAAAAGTTTTGTTAGGGCGCCCATGGCAAAATAGGGTGACCACCTCAGCGATTATCTTCCTGGGTCTCGTCCGCAGGGTAGGTCCGCCTCTAGGGGGTTCCGCGTTGCCGTCCGTACCGGAACTCGCCAGCTTGGATGACGCAGCTCGGGTAGTCGGGCACCACGTTGGGCGCCAGTTGTAACGGAGCTGGGACGGGGCCGGAAGTAATACGCCGTGTAGCAAAGAAGATAGAGAAGTTTATTTATGAATTGTACAATACTTGGTAGCTTAACTAGGGTTGAGTACGCTAATACCGGCAGCCGAAAACGAAGGGCCGTCTGTGAAAGTCGTCCGATATCGTTTGGGAGCCTAGGTATGTAGCTTGGTATAGGAGAGCCGTCTGTGGTAGCCGTCTGCTCCTATACTGGCCTAACCGAAGGAATCCTTCATTTTGGATTCTGGATTGACAAACATTTTCCACCTCCGGTACTTAAGTTATGGAAAACACGAACCGGTAGCGCGAGTCAGGCAACTAGTGGCGCCACCTGTTGTCACAATACTACACTAAAATATCCATTTTGTTACAATACTATTTATTGTACCTAATAATATGCCCAGAATGAGTGTATACAGCTCGGCCTTTTGCCCCACATCAAAACTTGCATTTGCATTTGATTCGAGTATCAACTATGAAGCATAGTATTGCCAATTATATTCTTATAATCAAATATAATCTTTTTCATAAAGTTTATTTTTGGTTACAATAAAAAATTTACACCAAGTACCCCATATCAATTTTAAGTTGGCACTCTCAAATAATATAACGAATTCGCTTCACTTACCTACATCAATTGAAATTTGATGTGCCTATACATTTCAAAGTTACAATAAGTACTCGCTCGGAATTGATGGAAGAACAATACGGAGGGAAAAGTTCGTAATACCAGGCCTGGCTCACTTGTCACGTGACCTGAGATATTTAACTACTGCTGCGTGGACGCTCGACGGCACTCGTATCAGTCGAGTGTTGCGCGCGGACCGTAGTTATACGTTTGACTTTTACTCAAGTTCTCGTTATGGATAAACAAAGAAAGATCAGTAAACGATATCGTATCACATTAGGTCGTTTAAACTCTAATTATTAAGACCTAACTTATCGCTCTTTGCACTTCCTAAGGACCCTGAAAGGTAAGTTTGTATTATTTGCCTATCTAGGTACATAGTACATACGTACCTACTTAGAGTTCTCTACAAAACTAATATTAATACATAATGTGGGTAGTTTTATTTTTATATCCACACAAGATACAGTTTTAAACAAAAGTAAATATAAACCATAGGTAGTATCCAATATTATAGTGATAGCCTAATGGGTAGACTTCAGCCTCCAAGTCTGGGGTTCGATCCTGGGAACGCACCTCCAACTTAATTAATAAAAATATATCATTTACGGTGAACAAAAATCGTGTGTAAAGCTGAAAACATGCCTGAAGTTCTATAATCATTATAAAAACCCCTAATATGTCTGCCAACAAGAAATTGGCCAGTGTGGAGGAATATATGGCTTAAACCCTTCTCATTCTGAGAAGAGCCTCGTGAGTCGTGCTTAGTAGTGGGACTAGTGGGTCGCCGATGAGTCGATGATGATTAATCCATAATGTGGGTATATTATTTTGTCTCGTAAACTCTGGCATGGCCCCCCTTCCACCCCATATAAGTGTAAAATATTCATTGATATTTCACTACTTGTGGAATATATAACGACTTTTTTTATCCACTACAAGTTAGCCCTTGACTGCAATCTCACCTGATGGTAAGTGATGATGCAGTGTAAGATGGTAGCGGGCTAACCAGTTAGGGGCATGGCAGCATGTTAAACCCATATCCCTATTTGGTTTCTACAAAATCTATGAATAATAATAATATATCTTTTATCTATTTTTAAAGTAATTGTCGTCATCATTGCAACCGATTACCGACCCATAGTAATGATACCGATAGTAAGAATTTAGAAGTAGTCAACCCTAAGGCTACACGCGCCGCGTCTGAAGGGATAAGAGTTACGCGATAGAAAGAGATATATAGAGGTAGGTATTTAATTATTTTCACTCGCAGCGCTGTGCGAGCTGAATTGCACTTTATTACGACGTAACCTGAGTCGCTGATGGTTAAAAGGTCTTCGCGGAGTAACTCTTCTGTTACTACTATTACCTATTCTGTGGTAATACGGCGAATATACACGTAATGTCTTATTCAGATATGAATTATTATTGAGTGAGCGCGATGAAAAGATATTCATGAGTCAAGTCTCGCTTAACTTACAGCTCGATACCAAATTATTCTGCTTATTTCCACATTTGGAGAATGTACCCATGTAAAAATTCTTATGATCATTTATTGAAATTGTACGAGTTGAATAAGTTCCTTTTGTATATTTTTTTCTTTGAAAATCAAAGGCTTTTACAAAAATATTGGACGACAGGTTCTGCTTCAAACAATGTATTCAATCATGTCAATAATGAACTGAGTCAAATATTAACAAGATATAGTACTCGTTCTAAATTCATCACCTAATTCTAATGGAAGCCTTTGGTTATGCCCAACGCAAAGAGACGGTCGTCGATGTCTGCTTTTGAGGCTCTGTCTTACGGTTAAATCTTTAAAAACGTTTAACTATAAACGGTGGCATATTTGTGCAGCCATTATATCATCCCAAAACACAATTTAAACAACTTCGCTGCATAAAAAAAATTAAAACATACCTCATAAGTCTTAAATAAACCTTTCAAAGCAGTTTTTCTCCCCATTGAAACGTATAATTTACTGTAAAAATTTGCAGTTTTTCTCCCCATTGAAACGTATAATTTACTGTAAAAATGTGCATACTTAAAAGCTTGAGCTTGAACGAAATTGATCTGAGTTAGTCCATTTTCGGGAGTTTTATACCATAAATCGGTAGTAATAATCCAAGTCTTTGTATGATTGACTTTGGTTAAGTACTACCACAGAATAGGTAATTAATAGTTAGTACTACTCTCTAACGATCAAGGAAGCATATATATTATCGCTTCAGCCAACTTTTCATCTGTGTCTAGAGACTGATGGGTCTACAGCTTTGTATTCCAGTCAAACGCAGGTAAAGCTTTAAGAAAAATCGATAAGGATTCGGTGTGCAATAAAGTAACCCTAGGTCTTAGCTTGCCACGTAGGTAAGCTATCAATCTCCGTACCACAGCGGATAAAACCTCGCGCGGATACGTGACGTTTAACTAACGTCAACGCGGAATATCGATATGTTCTTGCGAACTTGTTACATTGTCAAATATTTTAAGTTTCTTTTTTTTTTAAATTAAATTAAGCCTAGGTATTCGTAAAGTATAGTAGCGTCCCTCTGTTAATGATTTTAAGGATCTTCATAATATTGCAAGATCACAATATAACTTACTGATTTCTAAATAAATAAAGCCTTTATTTCTGATTAAATTACAATTTACCCTAAATAAATTAATTTTAATTTAATTTACCGCCAGGATATAGAATGCCCTTCCAGCGCATACTATTCCCTGCCACGTATAACTTAAGTACCTTCAAGGCAAGAGTGAATAGGCATATTCTAGGCAAGCGCGCTCCAACCTAGTCAACTCATCATCGCTTTGTATTAAGCATGATTGTCGTCAAAAAAAAAAAATTACAATACAAATTACAATTAGTTAAAAACTTCGCCCTTTGGCTTCTGTTGCAATCAGCGCGCTGCTGGTTTCTGTTTTGTATCAAATCTTTCTGTAAGTAATCGACATAGTTCCAGGCTTTAGGCATCAATTGGGTATTTGACTACTATTCAAATAAATTATTTTTTTGTGATTATTAAATAGAGGATTTCCCAAAAGTCGTAATATCAACGTCCCCTGATAGTTTTATGTTTAATAACGATTTTAAACAATCGATTAAAGTTAAAAAGTGCGTCGTACTTTAATGACGTCACATTTTAAAATTTCATATAATTCCCATACTTATGACGCGTTTTGATGTTTGAAAAAAAGTTGCTGATTTGACTATTTGTCAAATACCCAATTATGGCCGATGGGACAAAAATAGGTATTCGATATCGGCTTTGCGTTCACTGCTGAACATAGGCCTTTTCGAGATCGTGCCACAAAACCCGGCCCTTCGCCTTTCTCATCTTTAAAGAACTGCTATAGTATTTTCTATTAATTGTTATTTCTATTGCTAATTTATTTGTAATTGCTATTTCCTTTTCAGATCTAGACTCCATAAGCAATGTTGGTTACTCCGGTTCCTATATAAACTGCTAGTAGGTAGAAAATTAGTTAAGAGAAACGTACATAAGAAAACACGATCGATCACAATTCACAGCTGCTGACAGTTTGCTTACAATCAATTTTAACTTTAGCTATAAGAGCAAAAACACACTATGGGCTGGTCGGGACCAAACGTCTGCCCGAACTGTTTACGTTGGAGGAGAAGAACGTATTGTCACGCTGGTGTGTGCTCCATATAAAAGTCAGTCACGCGGACTTTTTGTATGCCAAGCAATTATTTTTGGATCTAGTGTGTTTGCACTCTAAAGCTAAGTGACGGTAAGTCAGTTGACTTAAAATATGTTATGCATGTAATTTCCGTGTTCAAGGATCTTATTTTTTGTCCTATCTGGCGCGTAGTGTGTTTTCGCTTTACTATAAGCCGGCAACTACTCAGTACTATGTAGGTACTCGTACCTATGAAATGAGACGTAGATAAGTTTGTTTTAGCGATCTTGTTAGCAGCCCCAGATGCGTCGTGTTTGCTCATTCGTGGTTTTCAGCCAAATAATAGTTTGAACTAACAATGAGGCTCTCCTTCAGAATTCCTACAATTTACTATTTTGCAACCGTTTAAATTATTACACGATGATGCCCGTGAGTTTTTTTGATTTAAGTTTTTTGATTCCCGTGGTATCTCTTGGATTTTCCGGTTCTTCCCCGGGATAAAACCTATCCCTGTATCTGTTCAACCCATCGGTTGAACAGATAGACCGTGAAAGCGTAGCAGACAGACAGACACACTTTCGCATTTATAAAATTAGTATGGATGATGCCGGCGGCTTCTTTCGCGTGGATTAGGGTTTTTGAAAAATCCTTTAGGATCTGCTTGATTTCCAATTTTATATTGTACTACTACTACTAAATGCTACTAGTATATCGTATTATTATTTATTAAAAAATATAAAGATTTTGGAAAGCTCTACAAATCTGACGAAGTCTTTTAAATAACAAATTGCATTGTACAGTAAGCAACTACGGTAAGTACCTATGTACTTACAAAACCTCGCTTATTACCACAAGAAAGAGTAATTTCGTTTATGATTTAAAATGTATTCAAAAGCGAATCTAGAAAATGTTATCCAGTTTTATGCTTTGTATGAAATATCTCTAGTTTACTATAAAATGAATGTAGTTAGTTGAAAAAAAGTAGACCTACTGTTAGAAAACCTTGAGAACCTCTGAGGAGCATCCATACTAATTATTTTGAACGTACCGACCTCCGTGGCGCAGTGTTGAGCGCTGTTGTCTTAGCGTGCAGAGGTCCCGGGTTCGATCCCCGGGCAGGATCAATTTGGAAATTTATAATTTCTGAATTTTGCCTTGTCTGACCTGGTGGGAGGCTTCGGCCGATTTAGCGTTCCGGTACGATGCCGTGTACAAGTGCACTGCAGTGATGCAAGTGGTGACACGTACCATCAGGTGAGATCGTAGTCAAGGTCTAACTTTTTTTCTGTATGTTTATTTGTAACCTTTTCACGGTCAACGCAATAAACTGATTTTGATTCCGGAGTCGGATCTCGAAATTTTAATCGAGTTCCCACACATAATTAAAAAAACCTAAATCAACGATTTTTTTTAAATTGTATTTATCAAAAAATACATAACTTACCACACATATTTACTTACACACATGTAAGACACAGTGAATATTGTAGGGAAGGATCAACATTACATCATGTTTAAGAAATGAGCATTAAAACATTCGTTACGAGTATATTCTTGGGCAAGGAAATGAAACTTGCAGAAACTTCATTCCAGCAAAACTCCAGAAGTTTATAAGAGTGCGTGTACGTTAATATCCCTACGGTATCATATGTGGAGTCATAAAACTTGATATCACGCACAGAGAGCGAAGTTAACTATGATAGAAGTTACAATTTGATTTATGACTCGAGTTATGACGACCTCTCTGGCACTGTGGTGAGGTCTTATGAGAGAGAGGTTCATATTCATATTCATTTATTTTGCATTTGAAGCCCTGTTAGGGCAAAGCAAGTACATAAATTAAATAAATTACGCTTGGGTATTGGGCATTATCATTGTCATCATTGGGGCTGATTCTGTATAACACAATCTCTAAACTAAACTAAAATGGCAGCCTTAAATCTAGCTCTGTCCCTTTCCGTAGGGAGTATTATGAAAGGGTTAGCAATATTTGTAATGCTCTAATTTTAGTTTAGTTTAGAGATTGTTGCACTACAGAATCAGCCCCATTATCTCTGATTGGTTAACTCCTTCCGCTACTGGCTAAAATCCACTGTCGCTGCAAGATACCATACATTCAGCCTATCACAACAATTGAGATTTTAACAAGGATTGATGCAGGGGTTTTATTTAACAGTGACTGGTCTGAATTAATCGTCTACTTTCACTAAATGCTGAGCCATTCTATGTATACGTAATAATCCCTAGCAGTAAAATAGCAGCCATGCCGTATACAGTCGAAAGGCTAACTTCAGAGCTAATACGGGGTACTCGAAACTTCTGTACTAGTTGAAATTTCTGTTTGGTTCTAGCTTAATAATAGTGGATTAATAGTTGTGCATATAAAGCGAGTTTTGAAGTTGGGTCCGCACTTTATATAGATTAACAAGTTTCGTTGTGTTCGGAATTCCGTTAGAATATAAATCGGTGGTTGTAAGGAATCCATAATGTATGACGAAGCTCAGAATTTTTCTATTGATTACGTTTTTCATTCAATTCAAATTTGATTAGCCTAAATGTACGTACGCTCTACAAAAAGAAAGTTACTGGCTTTTTGCTGTATACAAAAAAGTCGAAGTGTAACAAAATTTTATTTTACAGTGAAGAGCCCGCATGGAGGTGGGAGATGGAGATGGGAGTTTGTAAGCCCCCATTTGCAACCCTATATTACGAAAGCGAAAGTGTCTCTTTTTGTTTGTTTGTTTGGATTGTCTTTGACTTACGCTACAATGGAGCATCCGATTTACGTGATTTTTTGCACTGATATAGTTTACATGATAATAGTCGTTAAAGCCCGCCAACCCGCATTGGAGCAGCGTGGTTGAGCAGCTCTAATTACCTCTCTCCTATGAGAGTGGCGGCCTGTGCCCAGCAGTGGGACGTTAATGGGCTGTAGTGGTGGTGGTGGTGTATAGTTGAAGACCTGGGAGTGACCCAAGCAAGCTTATCTTCTCGAAAAATCAAAGAATTCCGAAGAGTTTTAAATCCACGCGAACGAAATTGCGAGTGGCAGCAAGTAAAATAAAATTATATCTCGCATCGTTATATAGACGTTGTGTCAAAGACGCACCTGCTTCTATAAATTATGTAAATACAGAAATCTCGACAGGACTCACGGGCCACGGCAATTATTCAGCCATGTTGAATGTGCGGCAATTCGGAGCGGAACTGAGTTTATGATTTGCACACATTTCCAGCGTCATTGCCGATTCCAATGTGCTGATCCGGTTATTACGTAGTTGTGTATTGAGTAGGACCACTGAATCCGTACTCCTGTACTTAAATTATAAATGCAAAAGTGTGTCTGAAGAGATGTGTCTGACACATTTTCATGGTCCATCTTTTTGACAGACTTTGACAAATATTGGTACAGAGATAGGTCGGATTCTCTATACAAAACTCAAAAACTTTTGCTCTACAAATATTTAAATAACTTAATAATATTTATATTCACTCAAACAATTTTTAACTTTTCGCTTTACACTCTAAATACTCTTCAGCTCAGCGTTTTTAGTAGGCAGTGGTATATCGATGTCCGCCGACCTTTCCAGTCACTGGACTGGATTGATCACTGGAATGGGTACATTCCAGTGCAGGTTCACATTATTCCAGTAGCATTCCAGCACTGGACTGGAATGCTGGACTGGAATGCTACTGGAATAATGTGAACCGACCTTAATATTGAATTGGCATTTTCAATTGACCCTGTATAAATAGGCAGAAAACACATATTTTCTAGCTTCCAAAGTAATATTAATGAAACTGTTAACGCTGAGTGTTGCTACAATAACTTGCCCATACCTCGACAGGCGCGAGTCTGAAGACATCACAACTATTTTGTGGGATATATCACACAGCTTCTCTAGTTACAGCAACTCTATGTAGTCGCGTAGTTGAGTAACCACAATCATGTGTGTACGTTGCTAACGATCTAATATATTTAAGTTATTATCGTCTTCAGTGTCGCTAGAGCCAATTTATAATAATTAATTGGCTTTATAAGCCAGCTAACAAGCTTTGCCACTCAAAATATTAAGAGAAGGTAATAAAAGGATGACAAGGAAATGATTTCTTGGGAACAAGTTTACAGTCGTGTCAAAATAATCTATTAGGAAGGTTAGATGGCTGGCACTGGAAAGCCAAGCGTTTAAATACCCCCACTAAGTGGAAGGGTGGTCTAAAGCTTGTACCTATATGGAAGCCGCTGGAAACAAGCGGCGCAATACTGTCTTCTGCCGAGATATATGCGGAAGACCTTCGTCCAATGGAAAACAGGACGATGACCATTATAAAGGGTGGAGACTAAAACTAATTGTGAATAATGAATCAATGCCAAGGACAGCGGTTACCTATGAATTTACACAATGAAATTGTAATTATTTTTTTTTCAAAAGAGCAAGCACCGAGTTTCTTGCTCGTAGGAATGGCATTCCCAACCAGTGGTAGATTCACTTAACGATTCAAAAGCACTTGTAAAAGTTTATTTGAATAAAAACATTTGAATTTTGAATTTCACTATGTAGGCACATCATCATCTCCTAACCGATAGCCAGCACACATTTGCATGGATCTCCTCCCACATTGATAATGGTTTAGGCCATTCCCAGTGCACCACGCTAGTCAAGTGTGGATTGGCATATCTCAGATACACTCAGTACACAGTACACTCAGGCATGCCGGTTTCCTTGTGAAAGCAAGTGATGTTTAACATTCAAACAATATTAAAATACACATAACCGAAAGTTACTGCCTAGGAAGTCTGACTAGACTGGGATTCATACCCCGGATCTCTTCCTCTAGTAGGAAGCTGTAGTCCTAACAAATAGCTAAACCCTTAACAATGCTGCTCTTCTGTAGGCACTAGGCAATTATGGGCTAATATCTAATTTCCCCACCTATTTCAGGAATGTCCTCAATATGCAAAGTCAGGATTTAAAAGCGCCCTTTTATAATATAAAAAGGCTACGTCTCTCATAATCTCAAAATTGAATAAAAATCGACCTTGCGTCTCTCGCCTCGCATTTCCTACGCTCATAAAAGTCGCATAATATTTCGTAATTTACGCTCTTTTTAACAATATGGCACCATAACATGAATGCGAATACCAGCTAATATTGTATGGAATGAATTCTATTAACATGTGTGATGGTGAAGATAAAAACTGCATTAATATATATATAGCTGCTCGTGCTGACTGACTGACTCATTGATCACCTCTCCTGTAAAATTTTGTATGAAAATATTTTTTTTCACTCATCGTTTCGTATAAAAGACAAAAATTCATTAGGAGGAAAAATACGGAGAGAGCTGATGATTGAGGATTTCGAAGACGGATGAAGAGCACCAGCCAGGGTATCGAAGATAGGTGGGGGTGCTCGACCAAATGTCACTCGAAACTTCATCCGATTGACAGTGAGCTGAAAAAAAATTCAAAATGGCGGATTTAAGATGGCCGCCATACAAATTTCGTCGGTGTCTATCTCGGAGAGTATAAAAGATGGAAGAGTGGTTTCTCGGCAAAAGATGATCAGGACCTGAAGGTCTACTTGATGAACAGGAAAAAAATTCAAGATGGCGGAATTTATTTTTCCATAGAAAAGGGTATTGAAGATAGGTGGGGGGTGCTCGACCAAATGTCACTCGAAACTTCATCCAATTGACAGTGAGCTGAAAAAAAATTCAAAATGGCGGATTTAAGATGGCCGCCATACAAATTTCGTCGATGTCTATCACGGAGAGTATAAAAGATGGAAGAGTGGTTTCTTGGCAAAAGATGATCAGAACATGAAGGTCTACTTGATGAACAGGAAAAAAATTCAAGATGGCGGAATTTATTTTCCATAGAAAAGGGTATTGAAGATAGGTGGGGGGTGCTCGACCAAATGTCACTCGAAACTTCATCCAATTGACAGTGAGCTGAAAAAAAATTCAAAATGGCGGATTTAAGATGGTCGCCATACAAATTCCGTCGGTGTCTATCTCGGAGAGTATAAAAGATGGAAGAGTGGTTTCAAGAAACCAAGCAAGGCAAAAGATGATCAGAACATGAAGGTCTACTTGATGAACAGGAAAAAAATTCAAGATGGCGGAATTTATTTTTCTATAGAAAATACATATAAGTATGGCGAATATTGAAGAGGCTACAAGTGTAGAACTATGCAAGACTACGGTTCCTTTTCAAGATTTGTTTTTGTGGAAGAAATCTCATTTTGACGAATGGTTCGGAGAAAAAAATATGGAGAGAGATGATGATCGAAGGTTCGGATGATGGGTGAGGAGCACGGTCAGGGTATTAAAGATAGGTACCTACTTAGGGGCTGCTCAAACAAAAAGGGAGGGGCGGGGGGTTGGTGGTCTTTGTTTTATGTTTTTCCTTTATGAGAATTTTCTTTCACGTCGGACGCTTGGCGTGCTGGCGCTTCCACTGTGCTCACTAGCATAGCAGTGTGTTGTTCAGATCAGAACACGTAGACAGTAAACCAGCTGCCCGATTATGTAAGAATTGTCGATCAAATCGTAAAAGTTCGGCGTCAAAGTAAAATAAACCATAACTGCATTGAATTAGAGCTCAATTTCGTGTTTCGAAATTGAGCTCTAATTTAATGCTGTTATGGTTTATTTTACTTTGACGCCGAACTTTGACGATTTGATCGGCCATTCTTACATAATCGGGGGGCAGGATAGTAGGACAGCGAGTAAGTAGACAGTGGACCACGCGGTCCACTACGCGGTCCGCTGTAGCGGGCCGCGCAACCACGCACCATACTAGTTTATATATATATAGCTGCTCGTGCTGACTGACTGACTCATTGATCACCTCTCCTGTAAAATTTTGTATGAAAATATTTTTTTTCACTCATCGTTTCGTATAGAAGACAAAAATTCATTCGGAGGAAAAATACGGAGAGAGCTGATGATTGAGGATTTCGAAGACGGATGAAGAGCACCAGCCAGGGTATCGAAGATAGGTGGGGGGTGCTCGACCAAATGTCACTCGAAACTTCATCCAATTGACAGTTAGCTGAAAAAAATTTCAAAATGGCGGATTTAAGATGGCCGCCATACAAATTTCGACGGTGTCTATCTCGGAGAGTATAAAAGATGGAATAGTAGTTTCTTGGCAAAAGATGATCAGGACATGAGGGTCTACTTGATGAACAGGAAAAAAATTCAAGATGGCGGAATTTATTTTTCCATAGAAAAGGGTATTGAAGATAGGTGGGGGGTGCTCGACCAAATGTCACTCGAAACTTCATCCAATTGACAGTGAGCTGAAAAAAAATTCAAAATGGCGGATTTAAGATGGCCGCCATACAAATTTCGTCGGTGTCTATCTCGGAGAGTATAAAAGATGGAAGAGTGGTTTCTTGGCAAAAGATGATCAGAACATGAGGGTCTACTTGATGAACAGGAAAAAAATTCAAGATGGCGGAATTTATTTTTCCATAGAAAACATATGGCAGATATTATATCCTTTTCAAAGTTTGTTTTAATAGAAGAATTCTCATTTTGACGAATGGTTCGGAGAAAAAAATATGGAGAGAGATGATGGTCGAAGGTTCGGATGATGTGTGAGGAGCACGGTCAGGGTATTAAAGATAGGTAGGGGCTGCTCAAACAAAAAATACTCAAAACTTCATACAATTGGCAGTGAGCTGAAAAAAAAATCCAAAATGGCGGATTCAAGATAGCGGCTATCTCAGACATTATTTAAAAGATGGAAGAGAGGTTTTTGGGTAGAAAATTATCAGGGCCAGAAAGTCTACTTGATGAGCAGAAAAAATTAAGATGGCAGAATCTACGAACATTGAAGAGAGTACAAAAAGTTAGGAAATATGCATGATTTTGATATGGTTTTTTTACAAGATTTGTTCTTTATTTCTTTATGGAAGAATTATTGTCGGTTTGCCATTAGGAAAGCCAGCTTTGTTTTATGTTTTTTCCTCTATGAGAATTTTCTTTTACGTCGGACGTTTGGCGTGCTGACGTTTCCACTGTGCTCACTAGCATAGCAGTGTTGTTCAGTTTTTTTTTATCCACTACAAGTTAGCCCTTGACTGCGATCTTACCTGATGGTAAGTGATGATGCAGTCTAAGATGGTAGCGGGCTAACCTGTTAGGGGCATGGCAGTTTTATTAAACCCATACCCCTATTCGGTTTCTACACGGCATCGTACCGGAACGCTAAATCGCTTAGCAGCACGTCTTTGCCGGTAGGGTGGTAACTAGCCATGGCTGAAGCCTCCCACCAGGCCAGACCAGGGAAATTCAGAAATTATAAATTTTCCAAACCCTGCCGGGGATCGAACCCGGGACCTCCGCACGTTAATTAAACTGCGCTCAACACTGCGCCACGGATGTCGTCAAACACGTAGCCAGTAAACCAGGATATTAGGACAGCGAGTAAGTAGACAGTGGATCACAGTGGGCCACGCGGTCCACCACGCGGTCCGCTAGCGGGCCGCGCACCCACGCGCCATACTAGTTTAAATATATTTATGTTCGTTTTAAGAAATTAAATATCACTAGCGAATGCCCGCGACTTCGTCTGGGTGGTTTGAGGTTTTTTGGTTCCCGCGGGAACTGTTTATCTGCCTATATGCTATTCCAGACTATCTATCTCTGTGCCAAATTTCAGCCAGATCCGTTCAGTTGATAAGGCGTGATTGAGTAACAAACATCCATCCATACATCCATCCAAACTTTCGCATTTATAATATTAGTACAGATTAGTGTAGATAGTATAGATTTGCTTCTAGTGATATTTTTGATCGTGAATCCGAAAGTATCGTGAGGAAACCTCCATACCCAGGAGTTCTTCATAGTGTTTGGGCAGCGTGGTGGACCCTGGTTAGACCCATCTCATTCTAAGAGCAGACTCGTTCTTAGTAGTGAGCAAGCAATGGGTTGAAGTTTTAATAAAACCTATTAGGTACCCTTTAGCCAACATGGCTTATTTTGAACTAGCTGATGCCCGCGACTTCGTCCGCGTGTTTTAAATTATTTTGATTCCCGCGGGAACTACGTAATTTTCCGGGATAAAGGTCCTCAACTATACCCATGCCAAAAATCACGTTGATCCGTTGCTCCGTTGCGGCGTGATTGAAGGACAAACCAACAAACAAACACACTTTCGCATTTATAATATTAGTATGATAGAATTAGTTACATAATTAATTCTATTCCAATTTATCTATACTACTTATTATAAATGCGAAAGTTTGGATGGATGGATGGATGTTTGTTACTCAATCACGCCAGAACGGCTGAACGGATCTGCATGAAATTTGGCACAGAGATAGATTATAGTGTGGAATAACACATAGGATACTTTTTATCCCGGAAAATCAAAGAGTTCCCGCGGGAACCAAAAAATCTAAATCCACGCGGACGAAGTCGCGGGCATCAGCTAGTAATTAATATAATTTATATGAAAGATCCTAAGTTATTTGAAACTAATTAAAATGTTTCTAATTTTCTTTACCAATTGACTCAAATCCGCTGCACATTAGAACCTTGAGTACAAGTTAAAGAAAAAAATCAAAACAGGTCAATGGTCATAAACTTGTGCCCATGAATTGTAATTTACCGTCTGCCTCAGGGAAGTAATCCGTATTTATTTTCCACTAAGTCCTTTAAAGTCTGATAGAGCGTCCCGAGGTTTAGACGTTATCCCTACTCACTGACAGGATTTACTTTGATTTACTAACGTGTGACAATTTGTACTTAGCGCAGATCTTTTGGATTAAGCGCTCACTGCGAATGGCGTGCAACTGAAAAATGAAAAATACTAAAAGGATTTATGTCAAAACTAGATGACGTCCGCGATTTTATCCGCGTGGATATTTAGATTTTGGAAAAATCCCGTTGGTATTGTTTGATTTACCGGGGTAAATCCTTCTCCGAGATGAATGCTATCTCTATACCAAATATTATCGAAATTGGTTATAAAATTATCCGTGTAAGCATAATAGATAGACAGATCATGTATTATTAGCAAAAAAAAATATTTTACTCGATTAGTTAGTACCTACTTAAACTTAATTAAGTACGTTAACTCGTATATATTATTTCATTCTGTTTCTATTTTAAAATCGTTAATTATAATGGCATCAACACAAAAACTATTATTTATTGAGATGTAAAATTTCATTGTTCAAAAACGTACTACAATATTTGATTAAAATGGGTCCACTAGAAATTGAGTTTACGGCTTGACCCGCTTTTTTGTTTTTTGTTTAGTTATGACAAAGCTTTGTTTAGAGCTCAAACACACAGCGGGACAAAGAGTTAGCGTAACTCGTTTCAAAGAAGCCTCATACTCTTGAGTGACGAAGACAGAACGTCCTTCCCCTCTACCGTGTTGTCCAGTCCAGTACCCTTACTCTGAGATTGATCGAATTTAAAATACGGTCTCACTAAGTGAGGTGAATTACATATGCATCAAACTAAAATGAATCTTAAATTTATTAATTTAGAGCTCAATTTCGTGTATGCATTCACAGCTAGCGCTCCTAACGATACGTTTCGAAATTTGAATCGGCTGCACTGAATTTGTTTCTTTAAATCAAGAGTTTTTGGGTCCATTTTAGTTTGACTCAAATGTGATTCACCTCACCTAGTGAGACCGTATTTTAAATTCGATCTATCTCAGAGTAAGGGTACGGTCCTAGACTAGTCTTGAATCAGCCGGACGAATTAGTAGCTACCTTAGTACAGGTGCCACTTTTATAAGTCACATCGGCAAAATTCGTTTGCGCAGAAACGCATCCTAACGCCAACTAAAACCGAATGTGAACACCAATGTAAAACATACAATAATGCTTGACGTTTAAACACAAGAACAACAGAGACTCGTGCAGAACAACAGACGTGCGTAGGAAACAACCAATAGCGGACGGACGCGCGCTATGATTGGCTGAGATATTTTCGCGCGATTCAAAAATTAGATTTCTGGGCAGGTACTTACATTGGCGTGACTTTGGTATAACTGTTTAATAACCACCAAGGTAATCTTGGCCAAATTTCCCAATCGACTCCATAAATTACGCTACAAAGTTTCGGAAAATCACAAATCATGATCGTGATTCGATATCGATCCGGGGAACGTCTCAATATTTTCACTCGGGTCGTTCTAATCACGATGATTAATCGGAAAACGTCCCGCTCTCGCCCTTTTAATTGGTTGGTCGGGATAAGAATTACTTTTTTTTCGAATCTCCTATTATCCACTCAAATTAGTTCCCTGGGGAAGTCATTAATATCAATCAATGTTCAAAAGACGGGAAAAGTAACAAATTGCAAATGAAATCGTTTGTACTTTTTGTTTTAGCACTTTACCATTGTTATTGGATTTGTAGTCATTTTAATTATTATTTCATTTTAATTTAATATTATTAATAGTTCTCAGTTACAGTCGTATGATTACAATGTGAAAAAATGTTTTTCCTAATTGTCTGCGCTTATTAAATACACCGCATGCATATGCTCTTAGAACATAATGTAATTATATTGTAAGTGTATTTATTCTACGGAGATTGCTTGCGTTCCGAAGACGGGACATTAGCTACCTTGTTATTTTGGAAAATCAAAGAAAACTCACGGGATTTAAAAAAAAACTTAATTTAAATATGACTGTTATAAAATTGCGGCCATTATTTAGTTAGTATACGTAATAGTGAAGAATTTTTTTTTTCTGGTAGTCCAAAAACAGTTGTCCTAATTTTGGGAAGAATTATTATCTACATGATAAAGAATTATCTAAAAGTCTAGATTTTTTAATGAGATCAGAAATTAAAATTGAAATCGAGATAAAAAAATAAAATTAAGTATAGATGATCATTCATTACGCGGCACAAAATCCTTGATTTTCTACTCCATTGAAAGATCTGGCAAATCGCCTTAATTCAAAAAGTGTCTACAAAGCATTTGAAGAATTCCCTTTGTTCCTTAACTTGGCTGTCCGATCCCATTTTCAATAAGTATCTTGAGGCACATTTCAAAAGTGATTGCCTCCCTTGGAAGATATTTTGTTCCCTTTTAATATGTGATGTCAATATCAAAATTCTTTATTCGAAGGATTATTTTAATGTCGTATAAAGGTTCAATAGTCATAAAGTCGCATATTGAATAATGGCTGCAAAAACACAGTAACAACACAATCTTACAAAATTTATTTTTATGAATGACTTATTTTTGAATACTGGCCTTGATTTTTGAAAATGACGAAGGTTTTTACTCATGAAATAATATACTATTTAATGCCAGTATACAAAGAGCTTAAGATCCTGCCGAGACTTATGCCATAATATAACATCACGGTTGAGACGACAACGACTATAACAAATAACGTTGACGACCTCCGTGGCGCAGTGTTGAGTTGTGTGTTGTTGTCTTAACGTGAGGAGGTCCCGGGTTCGATCCCTGGTAGGGTCAATTTAGGAATTTATAATTTCTGAATTTTCCCTGGTGGGAGGCGTCGGCCGTGGCTAGTTACCACCCTACCGGCAAAGACGTGCCGCCAAGCGATTTAGCGTTCCGGTACGATGCTGTGTAGAAACCGAATAGGGGTATGGGTTTAATATAACTGCCATGCCCCTAACAGGTTAGTCCGCTACCATCTTAGACTGCATCATCACTTACCATCAGGTGAGATGGCAGTCAAGGGTTAACTTGTAGTGGATAAAAAAAAACATCATGCATAATAAGCAAGTGTGGCGGAGAAAATTATCATGAAAGTGTACATTTACGAATAACCAAGCTAGGTATCTAAATCCAAACTCCAAATCACTATCCTTTGATAAAACTAGTTTAATAGCTCAGTGTTATAAAACCGTACTCTACATCTAGGTTGTTATATGCGCAAGTGTAACGTTGTATAAATGTACGAAAGTAAATCGTTGAGCACTTCCTTGAACACATAAGAACTAAAGTCTTGACGTTGCGGATTGCGCTAAAGTGCCGGCACGTACATTACTGCACATCTTAGCACTCATATTTCATGTTGTACATCACATGCTAGTGCAGGTAGCAAGCGCGGGTGGAATGTTGGTGTATCTAAATTCACAAGACGCTCCGAATATTCCAATTGGTTGCACCCATTGACGCGAGTGGCGTATCTCCATACCTGTACTGTCGTAGGCGAAATCGTTTAAGAAATTCTTAATTGAAGTGAAAACTTCTTTAGCGGCGTTGAGCATTTTTGGTAAACTTGTGGATTCGCGTGACCGACATGCTCGCGAACACCGACATGCTCGCGTTGTTACGAAGACAAAAGGTCTTAAATATAAATGGTTTACTACATTCGTAATTAAACTTTAATGCTTTAGTGTTAAGGCTTATATTTTTTTTTATTAAAGAAAAAAAAAATAATTTAAATATTCGTTTTCACTTCTATATGCAATCCCTATGACTGCCAATTTTTTAAAATTTATTTACTCGTAATTCTTACACCGTATCTGTGATCCAATATTGAATCAGGAGTGAACATAACTTTTTAGACTGAACCCAACATTCCATGATCTTTCTAAATGCGCACGACATCCGAAGGGTCAATGACATAGACCGAGCTAAAGAAAGATAGACCATGCTTAGTAGTAAGAGCGAAAGGCATTGGGCCACAAAGAGTCCGTGAGTGGGAATTGGACATCTTCTGCAGACGCGGTAAACTGATAATAATTAGAGAGAAACGAGGAGCTGCTGCATAAAGAAGTTTGAGAGCAGGGTGAAGTGGCCTGTGGCATTCATTTGACAACGCCTATGTTTAATATTGTAGATTCTTAGGCTTATGCCATGATGGCGATGATTTCTTCACCAAAAAATTGCATATGAATGCGTAGACTCAATTGTGTTCTACAACAGGTTGCCCCTAACAGGTTAGCCCGCTACCATCTTAGACTGCATCATCACTTACCATCAGGTGAGATCACAGTCAAGGGCTTACTTGTAGTGGATAAGTATATAAAAAAACATATTTTTATATGAATGGCTCATTTTCTTAAATTTTTTAACTTTTCCAACGCAACCGTCAGAAAATGTGATATGATAAGCACAGTGATCAGTGTAAAGCGGAAAGCCTCTTTTCGTATCAGTTTTGGTTCTATGAATGACGATTTTGTTTTTGTATATTTAAATATTTTTTGGGTATTTAACAAAAATGTAGATATAATAACCGCGACTGTACGTACAGTACTCATACATTCCCACGGAGAGATCAAGGTATAATCGGATATTGCAGTCAAATGTTACAATGTCATGTTAAATCACTGTATTTATGATATTATTTGAATATTCATATTAATTGCTTTAAAACATGTTTTCTTGGAACCATTAGGAAAATATTATTCAAAGAAAAAGACATTCATTTTAAATAATAATCCAAAGATAAAGTGTTGTAATAAAGTGATATTTCCTTTCTTTTTTATTCTTATTTATTTTGCTTACACTTCATTGCATTTTTTAAATCTACGAAAAATATAAATCTTACTATAGAGTAGGTACTTATATTTTGTATATAGAGTATAATATAGACATAGCAAAAAGGATTTAGACATTAAATTGTTGGTAGGTTTTAATAAATTCGGAATAGGGGCACACCGAATTCGATATCTGAATTCATACAAATCAGGGTCTACCGTAATCAAGACTATCCTCTCAAAATTAACCCTATTTCTTTGAAACCAATAATATATGAACATAACTGCCCGAAGCCGCCAAAGGCACACCATAAATTGGGGAAAATATTCGATAGACCCTTGATAAAGTCACATTGTCATGGATGAATATTATGGCTATTCATACCATTGGTGGATATTTATTGAAAGTTGGCGCAATTGTGGAGCCTTATTGGGTCTCTTGATAGATGGTAAGGGTTGATAAGGATTCCGGTGTAATTTTCTCCCAGTATAAATGGGGGGCTTGGCATATTTATGTTCTTTTTGATGTACGCACCAATTGGGTGCGTGGTCTTAAATTGGTTTCATACACACTGACTAAGAAAAGGCATTGCAACTGCATGGCCTTATCTTATTTTAGACTTCGTTGTTCATTAAATATAACTATAGTATATCCTTACTAATATTATAAATGGGAAAGTGAGTTTGTTTGTATGTTTGTCCCGCTTTCACGCCGTAACTACTGAACCGATCTGGATGAAATTTGGCACAGAGATAGATTATAGTCTGGAATAGTACATAGGCTACTTTTTATCCCGGAAAATTAAAGAGTTCCCGCGGGAACCGAAAAACCTCAATCCACGCGGACGAAGTCGCGGGCATCAGCTAGTTTAGTATAATGATAACTATTGATCAACTGATAATTTTTCGAGTAGGTAGATACAATTCGGAATGGATGAAAAAACTATCTATGATATGTATGATGACTGATGATACACATGTAATCTATTAATTACTATCAAAAGACATTGATTAAAAGGCGTTAATTATCCTCACACGATTCGAAATTAATGATTTTCGTATTATTTGGTTTAATCGTGTCACAAGATTCCTCTTCGTGCCTCATTTCACGAAAGTTCAACAGGAAGGTGTTTGTGATGTTGAAATTTGTATGTAGGTATTTTGAAAAGTTTGAAACTTATTATTAAGTTAAACAAGAACCTTGAATTTTTTAGAGAAATAAGAAATAAAATGCCTTTGAAAATTGTTAAATTTAAAATTGATGTTTTTGAGAAAAAGGGCTTTAAAACACGGACATGACTGACGGCCAAAAAAGTAAGTTTTTCCATTATGTGGCACGGAAAAATTATTAGGTATGTATAACATGTCAATACACTTTTTAATGAAAATTATGAGGCAAATTCGATTTAATCAACCTTCTTCTTTCTTCTTCTTCTTGATAGAGGCAGCCTGCCTCTATTAAGAGGCAGGCTGCGCGAATTTTCTTTGGAACACAAAGAGAGCAAGCACTCTAATAAGGGGGTATAGTATTTTAATGAAGCCTTAGACCAGTGGCGATTCCTCTAAGATTGCGCAGCTTGCGCCGCAATACCGATAATTATGAATAAGTTACTTACCAATTATACTAGATCTATTTAAGTAATATACTAATATTTTATACTTAACATGAAATAGATACTATTAACAAAACATATAAGTTGATCAAATAAATGATTGCGTTAATCGATAATTTTTTAAAATCACGCACGCTCCATGACACCTCGCACCTTGGTTGTGAGTTGTGACTTGTGACGTGCACCGCATCGCCACTTGGCTCGCACTGCGAGAATCTTCGAACTCCGTCGGCCCGCTTTCTCCCCGCTCACTACGGGCCGAAGGCGTGCACTATGAGTTGCGCATTGCGAGCTACTCGCTTTTGCCGAAACTCAAAAACTACTCAACCGATTTAAAAAAAAATATCACCTATAGAAAGCTACATTATCAGCGAGTAACATAGGCTGTATTTTATTTTCAAAAACATTAAAGATCCCTACGAAGATTGCAATAATGCGAATGAAGTCGGAAAAAATTGTCTCATCTGACAGCTTCCGTGGCGTGCGCTGCGTAAATGGTAAAAGGTACACGAAAACAATGTATGGTGGAATTGTTCCTCTCAAAAAGTACGCGACAGCATATAGCTATCTTTTAAGGTCGTCTCACAATAACAGTCATTATGATTTTCAAATTTGGTCTAAAACAATGCTATACTCGCGAAGGTGTTTTTACCAACATAGTATTAATCCCAAAATAACATGGTTGTTAATCTCAAGTATTTAATGATAGATCAAATTCGCCCTTACACCACTTAATTCAGATGAATATTTTAGAAGATATCATAGTAATAATGTAACACGCACTATACTAATATTATAAAGAGGTTAAGTTTGTGAGTTTGTGAGGTTGTAGGGGGTAATCTCTGGATCTACTGAACCGATTTTGAAAATTCTGGTACCAGTAGAAAGTCACATTATTTGTGAGTGTCATAGGCTTGGTACGAGAACCGAGGTCCCGTGGGAATTTAAAAAACTTATTTCACGCGGATGAAGTCGCGGGAATCTGCTAGTGTAAAATAAATAAATAGTATTCTTTATTCTAGTAAGTACAAGTTAGCCCTTGACTGCAATGTCACCAGGTGGTGGGTGATGATGTAAGTACCTACTCTAAGATGGTAGCGGGCAAACCTGTTAGGGATATACCTATCAGTTATATTTAACCTATACTTACCCCTAATCAGTGATATATGAGGTAAATGTATTTTATTGAGAAAATACCTAAGTAACCATCAACTAGCGCAAACCCAAGATTGACCACCAGGAATCGCCACTGCCTTAGACATGTTACAAAGATTACATTTTATTAATAGTCCAGTCATCTTAGTCAAAATTAGGTAAGAATCTCGGAATTTGAGATACCCAGCTGATTTTTTGTATTTATTGTATTTTGGTATTCTTAAAGTTGTCTCAAAACCTACATAATATGGTAGGGTGTCCGCGTCTATTAAAAATTGAGGTCAAAGGTCACAAAAATCGATTTTTTGCATATTTTTTGCAAATATCTCATTTCCTATGGGTTTTTCGCTATTTGTATTTATTATCAATATTGTAGAGAACTGAATTTCCTACAACTTTTGTATAAAAATTTTTTTTATGCGTTGAATCGTTTTCGAGATAGAGGGCGGAGAGCGCGCGGTTCGAGCATAATGTAAGGTCAAACGGTATAGTCTTGTCAAAACACTCTAGATAAAGTTCTTTAAGTAATTATTGATAAATAAAAATTAATAATAGTTTTCATTTGTTATCAACTCATCATCATCATCATCATCATCAGCCAATATGCATCCACTGTTGGACATAGGCCTCTTTAAGATTGCGCCAACTTTGCCTATCCTTGGCTGTTAGCAATTAGCATCCATTTGATGCCAGCCACTCTCCGGATGTCGTCGCTCCACCTAGCCGGGGGGCGACCCACACTCCGTTTGCCGAGACGCGGTCTCCACTCTAGGACCTTGCGACTCCAGCGGCCGTCAGTCCTACGGCAAACGTGACCAGCCCACTGCCACTTCAACGTGCTAGCCTTGAGAGCTATGTCAATTACTTTGGTTCTTTGGCGAATTACTTCGTTTCGGATTTTATCCCTCAAAGAAATTCCGAGCATAGCTCTTTCCATAGCGCGTTGAGCGACTTGAAGTCTGTGGACTAGCCTCGATGTCAGTGTCCACGTTTCGGCACCGTAAGTCATAACCGGCAGGACGCACTGAGACTTTTTGGTCTTCAGGCATTGCGGTATAGGCGACGAAAAGACTCGACGGAGTTTGCCATATGCCCAGCCCAGCTGTATTCTCCGTTCTATCTCTTTCTCGAAACTGTTACTTCCTACTTGCAAAATTTGCCCAAGGTATGTGTATTCTTGGACAGTTTCGAGAATAGATCCGTTGACAGTAATCGGCCCCGGAATGACCAATTCATTGAACATGACCTTGGTCTTGTCAAAGTTCATCCGGAGACCGACACGTCGGGAGGCAGCGTGAAGGCTATTGAGCATCTTCTGCAGCTCTTGCAGCGAACTTGCGATGATGACGATATCATCAGCGAAGCGGAGGTGTGAAATGTGCTCTCCGTTCACGTTGATGCCTTGTTCGTTCCAGTCAAGCGTTTTAAAGACATCTTCCAAAGCATTAGAAAACTGTTTCGGGGACAGAACATCCCCCTGTCTTACCCCGCGATGCCATTGGATAGGTCTTGTAGACGCACCCTGTACTTGGACAGACATAAATGCCGAGCTATATAGGCATTTCAAAACTTCGATGTATCGCCAATCAACTTGGGATCGCTGCAAGGATTCCAGAACAGCCCAGGTCTCGATGGAGTCAAAGGCCTTCTCATAGTCCACGAAAGCGAGACACAGAGGCTGTTTGTACTCATAGGACTTCTGCACAATCTGCCTCAATGTGTGTATGTGGTCTATGGTGTGGTCTCTATAATGCACGAATGTAAAGACTTTACAATCGTGCATTGTCGAGTCAACATCTCCTGAAGATGCTACTCCTGAAGATACTACTCCTGAAGATGCTACTCCAATCTGTACTTCATTATTGTCTACTTAAATTATAATTAGTGGAAATGAGAATATAATTATAATGTAATTAAAGTTTGTCCCTTAATATTTTTTTAATTTTAGGAATGGGTTGTAAGTATTATTGAATAGATAGATTCAATTGATGAAAAAAATGATTAAATATGTATAATGTAATAGTTGATAACAAATGAAAATTATTATTAATTATATATTTATCAATAATTACTTAATAAACTTTATATAGCGTGTTTTGACCAAGACTATACCGGTTGACCTTACATTATGCTCTAACCGCGCGCTCTCCGCCCTCTATCTCGAAAACGATTCAACGTATAAAATTTTTTTTTAAACAAAAGTTGTAGGGAATTTAATTCTCTACAATATTGATAATAAATACAAATAGCGAAAACCCCATAGGAAATGAGATATTTGCAAAAAATAAGCAAAAAATCGATTTTTGTGACCTTTGACCTCAAATTTTAATAGACGCGGACACCCTACCATATGTAGGTTTTGAGACAACTTTTAGAATGCCAAAATACAAGTTTATACAAAAAATCAGCTGGGTATCTCAAATTCCGAGGTGAACTACTAAGATGACTGGACTATAAGGGTAAAAAGTCAAACCAAAGTCACAGATAACAATATAAGATCAAGAGTTGGGAAATAAAAGGGCTTCATATAACGGCTCTAATAAAAATGGCCTAGCCAGCTGACGTGAGTTAGATCCATGCAATAAAAACAATGCCGAAAGCGAAAGAAATTATTTAGCTCTATTGAAATTGGTTTCAGCTACAAAACCACTTTGAATCTTATTGCTTTTGAAATAAAGGTCGCTATAAAATGAACTTTTCGTACTAATATAAAATTGTGGTTTTGTAATCTTTAATGAATTCAGAAATTGATTGACTTTAAGATTAAATAGCTTAATGCAGTGGAATTAATACCGAATTCAAGCGATGTTTCTACTACGATTGATACGTTTTACGATTTCAAAATTCAGATGGTCCAGTTACAATTTTATACAAGTATCTAATACTCAAATAGCAAAATATAAATTTCAAGAATACTGAACAAAGTTCATCCCTAAATCTCACTGCATAATTATTATTTTTTAATTCAACTACAAGTTAGCCCTTGACTGCGATCTCACCTGATAGTAAGTGACGAAGCAGTCTAAGATGGTAGCGGGCTAACCTGTTAGGGGTATGGCAGTTATATTAAACCCACAGCCCTAGTCGGTTTCTACACGGCATCGTACCGAAAGGCTAAATCGCTTGGCAGTACGTTTTTTCCGGTAGGGTGGTAACTAGCCACGGCCAAAGCCTCCCACAAGAGCAGACCAGAGAAAATCCAAAAATTATAAATTCCCAAAATGACCCTGCCGGGAATCGAACCCTGGACCTCCTACGTTAAGACAACAGCGCTCAACACTGTGCTAGGGAGATCGTCTAAATAATATTGTTACATATTGATAACATCGACCATTTTTATCTTATCAAAATCTAGCGAATTTCAAACCAAACGTAGCAACTACCAAGTATCCTCATGTCCGTATGTCAACCCCAATGTGTGAACAAGCGAATGTAAGCTAGCGAAACACTTGTTTGCACAGCTCGGTAAACTTGTATCAGTGTTGACACCAGTGTTCGGTACCTAAACGAAATTAGGTTGAACAATCTATTCCCAATACTCTTCTTCGTTCTAGTATGTTACCAGGGTCTGCGTATAATCTTCTCCCTCGTCGTCGACGTCATCAACCGGAAGACGTCCACTGCTGGACATAGGATTTTTGTCGGGACTTCCACACGCCGCGCGGCCGGATTTGGATGGGATATCACCTGCTTCTCGCTTGATGTCGTCCTAGCTTGTGGGGTCCTGCCAACTGCCTATTTTAACAACAACATCAAATCATGGCCAGCCTGTCTGGGCACGGAGCTCCTCCTGGTTAAGCTAGAAGTGCAAACTTTACACACCTTTTAGATCATTACGGAGAACTCTCAGGCATTCCGGTTTCCTTACAAGGTTTTCCCTCATTGTTATGTAATATTTGATTTTTTAAGAAAGCACACAGTAGGGACCTATACATAAGAGATGTCTGCCCTGGATTCGATCGATGGATATCACCGAAATTTTTTTATGTTTTAATGTCCTATGTTTTTTTTTTAATCTTCTATAAGTTAGCCCTTGACTGCAATCTCACCTGATGGTAAGTGATGGTGCAGTCTAAGATGGTAGCGGGCTGACCTGTTAGAGGCATGGCAGTTATATAGTTATATTAAACCCATACTCCTATTCGGTTTCTACACTGCATCGTACCGGAACGCTAAATCGCTTGGCGGTACGTCTTTGCCGGTAGGGTGGTAACTAGCCACGGCCGAAGCCTCCCACCAGGCAAATGAATAATAAGGCACAATGTCTCCGTTATTTTAATACAAGTCAATTATTCTTAGACTTTTCAGAAGCTAAGTAACTTTTTTATGACCTCGGGAATTTCGAATTTCTGAATTTCTGAAGCCTCCCGATTGTGTAAGGAAATCGTAATCGTAATCGTTTGACAAACGTATAATTCGAGCTGTGGAGTTCATAGATGCCTGCACGTCAAAAAGCATGTATGAATTCTTTAAACAGTTTGCATAATACGTTTGAAGCTGTCAAATGATTATGATTTGTTTAAACAATTGGGCCTCTGTTTGGAGTTCATAGATGTCTGCACAAAAAAAAGCATGTACGAATTCTTTGAACAGTTCGAGTTATACGTTTCAAGCTGTCAAATGATTATGATTTGCTTAGACAATTGGGCCTCTGTTTAAGGAGTTCATAGATGCCTGCACGTAAGAATGCGTTTATGAATTCTTTAAACAGTTCGAGTATTACGTTTTAAGCTGACAAATGATTACGATTTGCTTAGACAAATTTGGGCCTCTGGTCTGGTGGATAATAACAGCCTCAACTTCGCCTACAGTGGTTGAATGTATAGTGTAATTATACATCAGTTTTATAACCACTAGACTCAACTTCAAGTGTTGCGAACAATTTAACTCTAGATAATACCTACAGCACGTGTTCAAGTACAAACACAATATAGGTACACAGTTCGCGCTAAATTTGGAATTCAGAGAGTATTGCGCGCTTAAGTAACCTAAAGAACAAACAGACGTGAGGCAACATTTGTGTTGATTACGTGCTAAAGTACCCTTTGTAGCGTACGCTTTAACATTTCTAGTGTACGGAAATAAAAGAATTATTCTATCACATTACGTTGGATGTAGACTAACTGATTCCTCTAATTGTTAACTCAACATGTTTTAAACAAAATACAATAACCATACTTCATACTAATATTATAAATGCGAAAGTGTGTTTGTTTGTTGGTTTGTCCTTCAATCAACAACAGCAACGGATTGACGTGATTTTATGGTTATGGTTGAGGACCTGGAGAGTGACATAGGCTAGGTGACTTTTTATCCCGGAAAATTAAGGAGTTCCCGCGGGAATCATAAAAACTTAAACTACGCGGACGAAGTCGCGGGCATCAGCTAATAGTAAATAATGAAACACAACTTTATTAACAAGAATTTACTTATTAACTAAAACAACATTTGCATGTTAACCCATTATGTAAAGCTATGGCGTGTAGTGAAGCTTTAAGGGTTACATAAGCGGTGATAGCTTAGTAGTTAAGAAACCCGGCCTCCTATTTGGGTGGTAGGGGGTTCGATCCCCGGGCACACACCTCTAACTTTTCGGAACTAGATATGTGCGTTTAAACAAATTAAATATCACTTGCTGTAAACGGTGAAGGAAACCCGTATGCCTGAACCCTCTTCATAATGTTCTCGAAGGTGTGTGAAGTCTGCCGATCCGCAATTGGCCAGCATGGTGGACAATTGCCTAACCCTTCACTTTCTGAGAGAAGACACATGCTCAGTATTGACTATTGAGCCAGCAATGGGTCGAAATGATGATGATGATGATGATGAATCTTACTAATATGAATTACATTTAAACAAAACAGTTAAGAGCCCTTATCTAATTAATTATCTATAGAAATAAACATAAAGTTGTGTAAGAATTGCTTCCAGAATTTTTGTTGTAGGTACCAACCTAACTTCCTAAGTTAAACCAGTTAAACCACAGAATAGGTAATAGTAGTGTTAAACTAATATATTATAACAGCTTACAAACAGTGAAAGTTAGCATAAATCTGTTTACCGACACTGAGTTATTTTAGTATACATATTATGTATATCATTTTATTAATACGGATGTAGACTTAAATAGGACATCAACAAGCTTAACAAAGCTAGAAAGGCCTTACATTCGAGTGTATTTCAAGATCAAAACCGTTTATTTTGGACACGCACAAATTTTAACATCCTAATTATAATGTACGTACATTAATCAGATGCAATCTCAGAATTTCATGATCTCACGACATAATTTGTGTTTATTTTTGAGTTATCTGAGCGAGTGTTACAAAGTTGCTTAAATAACTTAGGGTTAAAACACACTACGAACAGAACAGGACAAACTGACAGCAGGAAACGTCCGCTTTGGAACGCGTCGAATGGGAAATACGTTTTGTCCTAGTCTGTGTAGCTCCATATAAAACAGAGGACGTGAACGCGGACTACATTTACTTGTCATTTTGTCCGCTAGACAAAAATTGCCCGCAGTGTGTATTTGTCCTAGACCACTCGGCTTGGGCCAATGACATTACTAAGCGTGCGAGAAAAACTTGAAGGAAAAACCGGGAATAAGATCTACCTGGGAAGGCCAAAAGGATTATTATATATCCAAGGAATTAAAGCCTTTATTATATCCAAGAAATATTGGTTAAGAAAGAAGAAGAAGATTGGATATCCATCGTCAGGACATTTGGCTCTGATTGTTCGAATCACAATGAATAATTTAAAATGGTTTTCCCGTCTTTTAATTAATCGTTGGGCATCTCAAGGTAAAAAAAAAACAGTTTTCAAACTCCAATAATACACACAAATTAGATCCCCACGGAAGTCATTATTATTTCAATCAATGTTCGGCTGACCCTGTTATGAAAAACTGAAATTATATTTCACGAGTCCCAACTCGTTTCCGCCTCTATTCAAATTACTATTATTTTATTGCATACCTAATATTTTTAAAAAATATTGGTGTACGTACGTAGAGAGATCGTTGTATACAACGTACTCGTATAGGGCTATGCAAGGCGCAGCTCGGCTCGTAGCGGCAAATATTCGTTGTATGAGTTTGTATGGAGCTGGGCCCATTTGCGACGCGGCACGGAGATGCACTGCTACATAATAGGGATGATGCATATATCAAAAATAAATTATTTCTAACTGATTAATAAATAGAGGGTCTTCCAAAAGACCTAAAATTCACATCCTCGGTTAGTTTTAAGTTTGTTAACCATTTTAAAATATAGATTAAAGTAAAAAGAGCGTTGAAATTTTATGACGTCACAACTGTGACATACAACTTCCATACTAGAAGTGTGTTTTTAAGTTTGATAAAGGGTTGCTGATTTGATTGAGTTGTCATCATCCCTATTGTGCAAAGAATACGCGCGCTCGCCGCGCCTCTGTAGTGGGACTAGACCTTTACAAAGGGTACATTGTTGCTTGGAGTTAAAATACACTAGGAACCAGACAGAAGAAAACGTATGTGTCATTCTCGTCGAGGGGGAGCCGCCGTAGTCCTGTCGCACTATAATGCGCGCTCCATTGTAAAAATAACGACGTACGCGAACTTTTGCACTATTTGCGTTCATACACATAAAAAACCTCCTACTCGTAGCTTGAAAATAAGGACTAAGTACTAATTATTCTTCAGTAGAAACTATTTTCACTAAAATTAATTTTATACGAGTTTCGAAACTGCAGCAGCTATTAAAAGCTCGTTTTTAGTCTGTAGCAGATTATTTCGCGGTAAAGTATTAGGCGAAAGATAATGGCCATAGTTTCGAACTTATCTGGACTCCAGTATGGATAATGCATTATGCATTGTGCTTGATTTATGTTGTTTTATGAGATTTAATAAGAAAAAAAGTTACGTCTTATTATTATGGTGGTAATGAAAAAAAAAACCAGGCTGAGTTTGTTGTGGGCTCAGACCAGGGCGCGTTTGGAACCCTCGTAGGTCGAACTATTTTGAATAAAAAATGTAATTTATTCAAAATAGGTACGTACACATATACCTATTATACATTTACATTTATTGGTTTCCTTCGGGCATTCAGGTCGTTTTCCAATTCCCTACAATTTGATCTTGAAGTAAATTCGTACAAATAGGTACTCATGGTCCCTACTAATTATTCTGATAGTGTCAATTCGGCTTATTTGAGGGTCATAAGTAAAGAAATAAATTGACTCGAACTTTTGTAATCTAATCTAGACACCAGGAAAACGGTGAAAACCCGCAACAAAACCTTTTCACTGTAAACACAAAAGAGTGTCAGTAGGACTTGCCTTGACCTTTGTACACACGTTCACGAAATCTCCTTACTTTACTTACCCAAATTAAATAAAAGGTTTGTATGTCTGTATTTTTGATTTTATAAATTTTTTACCAGATAATGCCCGCGATTTCGTCCATGTTTAGCTTTTTTATAATAAATTCCATGGGAACCCCATGACATGGGTATCATTTATGAGGGATTGCTGAGAAGCATACGAAAAATAAAATGACATCACACTAAATTCAATATGGTGGACGATATAAGCTTGTTTTAAAAAAAAAAAAAAAAGATACTGGCAGCAAGGGCCATTTATATATTTTAATTATTATAATTATTTTTTTTTAATTTTAGACACTAAAATTATTCTAAGTTATAAGTTTTCACTTCTATCGGCAGTCCCTATGACTGACAATTTTTTTTTTTTTTTTTTTTTTTTTTTTTTTTTTTTTTTTTTTTCTAGTACCTGGGCTGGTGATGAGTGATGACGCAGTCAAAGATAGTAGCGGGCTAACCTGTTAGAAGTACAGTAGTTATGTAATAATGGTAAGAAAATCTCCCACTACACTCAGCACAGAGTGATGATCTGACTACCGTCATTCTATCTCCGGGGGCATACTACCATCTCTTAAAGCATGTCAGTTTTATATGACGTACCTTTAATTCTGAAACAAGAGCGTCATCAATATTAAAATAATACTGCTTTATGCGATGGTAAGAGCAGCAGCAGCTAAATGCAAATGCGATAACATCACAAACTTATCTGACCCGGTGTCAGCGTCGCTAGTATTTATATCATACTAATATTATAAATGCGAAAGTGTGTTTGTTTGTTGGTTTATTGGTTTGTTGGTTTGTTGGTTAGTTGGTTTGTTGGTTTGTCCTACAATCACGCCGCAACGGAGAAACGGATAGACGTGATTTTTGGCATGGGTATACCTAGTTGAGGACCTGGAGAGTGACATGGGCTACTTTTTATCCCGGAAAATTAAGGAGTTCCCACGGGAATCAAAAAAAAAACTTAAACCACGCGGACAAAATCGCGGGCTGATGCCCGCGATTTTGCCAGCGATTATTTTATTTTTTGCCAGCTAGCAAAAAATAAAATAAAAACAAAAACATAAAAATTCGTTAAAATTTTGGCCACCGGGTCAGTTAAGTTTGTGGAACTGTACGCATCTTTTCAATTCATTCAATACTTTCCAGTATAATATGAAAACGTCTTTATTTTCATCGAGCTGTAAAAAAAATTTATCTAGTATTAAGTTTTATTACAATGTAAGCCAGGACAGGTACAGTAAAAACAAAGTTATTTTATCATGACATTAAGGTTCGTTCTATTCTCGGAGCAGGCTATTTACGGCGGTACTCGGTCTGGCTCACCGTTATTTATTCTACTGTAAAACTAAGCAGGGATTCTATAACTGTAGTGAAACGAGGCTTACCTTAATAGGTAGAGTAGGGATGTTCTGAATTAAAGCTGTATACTCTGGAATGGAAAATTATATGGAAATAGGACGTATAATTTTGAATATACTCGTACGTCCAATGACAGCATTAAGCATAATTATTAATCCATGTTTTAAAAGCTTTTTTACTTTTGACGTACCCCTGGCTGAGTGGAGAGCGTTGTGATCTTATAAGTGGGAGGTCTCGGGTTCGAGCCTCGGTAGGGTAAAGGGGGTGTAGGAATCCATAAGGGGTACGCGTTCAATATAACTGCCATACCCCTAACAGGTTATGCCTGCTATCATATTAGACTGCATCATCACTTACAATCGCATTCAAAGGCTAACTTGCAGTGGATTTAAATAACCAATTTTGATGAAAGTCGATTCAGAAATAAGTTGAGTCGGAAATAATATACGACCCTCAGTAATCTGGAAGTCGCCGCGTATGCGGACGGAGAGTTTGAACGAAAGAAGAGACAAATGAAAATTTAAATATTTCTACTTTCGTTTTGCAGAAGCATTATTTGGTTTATTCGGTCACTGCGTTATCCTCTTCAGTTTTTAGGTCAAATAATTATGTCTCACGAAGTCATGACTGTCATACTTTTAATTGGAAATATCATTATACCTATCATAGTATCTACTGACGTAGAGTTCTTATGATTTCCATCTATAATCACAAGACTAGTAAATATAATATATTTTTTTTAAGGGAAAACTTCTTTAGGCGTTGAACACTTGTGGATTCGCGTCACCGACACCTCGCTCCGACATGCTCGCGAACACCGACATGCTCGCGTTCCAATTTAGAGCATCTTCACCTATGAATAAAGTACATACTTATCATGCTTATCTGCGGTTTTGTAATATAATTTTTCTCTTCACTTTTAACCGTAAGCATAGAATTTTATATAGAAATATTTTAGTAGCGATGAATTATATTTTGCTAAATGTGAATAGCTATTACAAGGTTTGATGGATACATACTGCGTTAAAAAACTCCGTTTTGCTGATTTTACGCTATGACATAGCCTTAATCATATTAAAACGCTGCTATAACTATTGAATAGAAGCAGGTGTTACTTTGCGGAAGTTCATGTTAATGAAGGAACTAGAAGTTTAATTCGTTATAATCCTCCACAGTAGACACATCAATTTGGTACAGTGTATATCTTGCACTTGCAGATTGCGATATTCACCACCCAATAAGCCAGCAATTCGGACTGGCACAACACCACACCACACAAATCTTCCAAATTATTCTCAACATACGTTTCACTCCGACACCGAAGCATCTTCAGGAGATGTTGACTCGACAATGCACGATAGTAAGACTTTACAATCTGCAAGTGCAAGATACACACTGTATCACATATAGATTGGTCTACTGTGGCGGATTATAGCGAATTAAACTTCTAGTTCCTTCATTAACATGAACTTCCGCAAAGTAACGCCTGCTTCTATTCAATAGCTATAGCAGCGTTTTAATATGATTAAGGCTATGTCATAGCGTAAAATCAGCAAAACGGAGTTTTTTAACGCAGTATGTATCCATCAAACCTTGTAATAGCTACTCACATTTAGCAAAATAAAATTCATTTCAATTCATTTCATCTCATTTCAAACGGTGACATGAATGCTTGTAAAAATAATATGCTGTTTTCAAAACCGTTAAGCAGCCATTGACACATCTCAACATACAATTTAAAAAAAATCTCTGCATTGAAATTTTTTTTAAACATACCTCTTAGTTTACATTTTAAGGCAATTTTTCTGTTCATTGAAACTAAAAATTTGCTCTAGAAATATAAGATAAAATTTATATTTCTAAATCAAACACATTGTCGGATTAATTTGTATTGAACAGTAAATATTTATTTTTTTACAAATTATTTCTTCCATTTTTCGCGACATGCGCTTGCTCGATTTCACCCCCGCGCGCCTATATTTTGATATCGTGAGCTCACAGACCTAATTTTCCGGGATAAAAAGTAGCCTATGTCACTCTCCAGGACCTCAAACTATACCCATGCCAAAAATCACGTCAATCCGTTGCTCCGTTGCGGCTTGATTAAAGGACAAACCAACAAACTAACAAACCGATAAATACACACACTTTCGTATTAATAATATTAGTATGAGTATGATAAAGCTAGCGCAGTCCATTTTACGGGATAGGTACCCATGACAATCTCTATTTTCGGCCGCTAGTAAGTTACAGGTTAGGTCGTACCTACTCAGTACCTAGTGGCGTCATTTATGCTGGAGGAAGGAAAGGCAATCCTATTAGGACTGCGGTGTTTCTCTGACCTAATTACTCTGTACAGAAATTTGCAAAGGAGATACTTAAATTACACGTTTCCAATTTAATACTTGAATAGATGTAGATTGAGTAGATTGTTTCTAGTTCATTTGACGTCGCAACACGAGCGAGCTGATCTGTTTATGTGTCTGTCTGTCTGTCTGCTACACTTTAATAGTCCATCTTTTCATTTTGATGAAATTTGAATTAGTGATAGATTTTATCTCGGAGAAAGACATAAGACTTTTCTTCCTGGAAAATTAAGGATGTCTTCTTTATTTCCATGTACTTGTGTGCAATAAAGATTTAAATAAATAAATAAATAAGGAGTTCTCACAGGAATCAAAAATCTTAATTCCTTCGTCTGCGGGCATCATCTAGTAAGTATATAACAGCTACCTACTGCTGAATCTCAGGTAGGTAGGTACATATAAGCAACCTATATTTCTATAATCTCATCCAGCCATTTTTCTCGTTGGTGATGACAGGCCATTATTAAAAGCACCGACCCAACTCAATCGGACAGAAATGACATGTCCGTGCGATGTGCGATTTCATGTAGTGACCACTGAGCTCGTTTTATCTCCATTATACCTAGCTACAGATATATATTATGAATTGCTAGATGATGCCCGCGACTTCATTTGCGTTGAATAAGTTTTCTCTTATTCCCGCGAGAACTCCTCAATTTTCGGAGATAAAAGTAACCTTTGTCCTTACCCGGGATGCAACCTATCTCAATACCAAATTTCATTAAAATCAGTTGAAAAGATGGGCCGTTAATAAAGCGTAGAAGACAGACAGACACACTTTCGCATTTATCATATTACTAGCTGATGCCCGCGACTTCGTCCGCGTGGATTGAGGTTTTTCGGTTCCCGCGGGAACTCTTTAATTTTCCGGGATAAAAAGTAGCCTATGTGCTATTCCAGACTATAATCTATCTCTGTGCCAAATTTCATCCAGATCCGTTCATCCGTTGGAGCGTGATTGAGTAACAAACATACATCCATACATCCATCTATCCAAACTTTCGCATTTATAATATTTATTTGCATGGAGAATTAATTATTTAACTCGGAGTTGATGTGAACTTTTCAAACTGTACATTATGCTGTATTGTGTGTGTCTGTACTTACTATAACAATGTACTAATATCATAGTAACACTTGGTCATTTGACAAAAGCTAAGACGACTTTACTTGAATTTGGGCACCCGACACCAAAGAAAATAATCGCTTGCAACTGAATCTGGCTCGACCAATAATGATGGTTCGTGAGCTGCTTGTCGAAAATGAAAATAAACACATCCGATCCATATTCATCCATATTCCTGGCTAGATTTATCTATGACATTTTCCCCCGAGATTATTCAAGATCGTGTTGAAATTACTCTCAAAAGTCCTTTCTTAGTAGATGACTAAATAATACCTACACTGAGAAAAAAGACCTTCCGAAATACGGAAGGTATTACCGTCCCTTTTGACTCAGTAGGAAATTTACCTTTCAACTTGGAAGGATATTATTACCGTCCAAATATTCCTTCCAAACAATATCTGCCTTCTATTTTGGTGGGTAATACGTACCTTCCAAATTTCGGTCGGAATTTCCTACTGAGTCAAAAAGGAAGGTAATTTTTGGAAGGAAAATAATTAATTTCCTTCTAAATTTGGACGACATATTTGGTCGGTAAATATAAATAACCTTCCAAATCTATAAGGTAAAGGCATAATATTACCTACCTAGGGCGAAGGAAAACGGAGCGGGCTTTTGCATTTCTCCCCCATTTCAGCAGGTAAATACCGAAGGTAATATTAAAACCTACCTACGACGCGACGAAGGAAAAAGCGGTGGGTATTTTAGCATTATCCTTCCAATTTAGAAGTATTTACCTTCTGCGAATCTCAGTAATCCCCCCAATCTAGAAAGTAAATACCGAAGGTAATCGGATATAATGGGAAGGTAATTTCAAAATGTTCCTTCTCATTTAGCGAAGTTGTCGTATATTATAAATTATAGGCTTTCAAAACGCCCTGTTCCAGCAAGGAGTGGAAGGCTGGAAGCAGGGGTCCGTATACCACCTATGAATTATGCTCTGCTATGTGCTTTCAATGAATGTCCCAACTCGGTGGAAGCACTATTTGCCACGATGCAGGTATGGAATACCGATACAAGCGGACATGGCGATATATATGTGTTTGACCGGCGCCACCCTATACCGCGAGCCAATATACGCGTAGCGACATCTAGTGGTCGGGTCGGGTACCAATTTCTATTTAATAAAACTTAGGAAGATTAATATTCGTTTTCCTTCCGATACCGAAATATTCCAATTTGTTTGGAGAGATATTATCATCTAATTTTAAGTTCTATTTAATTTAAATCTTAATGTTCCTTGTGTTATTTTCTCCAAATGTGATCCATCTAATTTGGATTCTATAATATTCTATAATTCTATAATCTAATATGGTAATTCCTTCCAGCGAGCCTTTCTAATCCCTTCGTTTTTGATAGAATAGTAATGTCACTTCATTTCCCACTAAATAAGAGGGGAAATAACCTTCAAATTCGGAGGGTAAATATGAGTTTTCCTTCCGACGCTGTTCCTACCGAAAAATTATAATTGATTTAGAAGGATATTATCATCTAATTTAGAAGGATATTCCTTGTGTTATTTCCACCAAGTGTGATCCATCTAATTTGGATGGCAATTCCTTCCAGCGAGCCTATCTAATCCTTTCGGTTTTGATGGAATAGTAATTTCACTTTATTTCCCACTAGATAAGAGGGTAAATATCCTTCAATTTCGAAGGGTAAATACGCGTTTTCCTTCTGACACTGTTCCTACTGAAAAATTATAATTGATTAAGAAGGATATTATCATCTAATTTAGAATGATGTTCCTTGTGTTATTCCCTCCAAGTGTGATCCATCTAATTTGGATGGTAATTCCTTCCAGCGAGTCTTTCTAATCCTTTCGTTTTTGATGGAATAGTAATGTCACTTTATTTCCCACTAGATAAGAGGGTAAATATCCTTCAATATCAGAAGGTTAGCTGCGTTTTCCTTCCAACAACTTTGGATTTGAATTCAGAAGGACATTAACATCTAATTTGGAAGGATAAATTTGGGAGGAATTATTATAATGCATCCTTATTTAGTAGGAATATTTAGCTGGAAGGAAATTCCCTCTTGGTTAATTCCTTCCAACAAATTTCCTTCCTTTATGTTCTTCCGTATTAGACGGATAAAATTCATTTCCTTCTAAATATCGGTAGGAATTTGGCAGTTCCCCGATTCAGAAGGTAATCGGTGGAAGGAAAAGACCCAATTTTGGAAGGAATCAGTTTTAGAAGGTAAAAATCGGAAGGTAAACAAGGAAATTTTTCTCAGTGTAGAGGGAGAATCTACATTGCAAAATTTTAAGATTTTACTCAGCAGTTCGAGCTGGTCGTTGAGTATTCTTTCAATATCTCCTTTTATACCTACATAAAAAAGATTAATTCGTATCGATTAGATATAACATAATATTATATATTATATAGAGGATATTATTTAATAAATCAATAAATCAATAACCTTAACATCTTTTGAACGTTCGGACGAAAGACTGACTTCCCATACTGGCTATCCTAGTTTGGGGGCCAGAAACTTGGCTATTGTTTTTCCTGGTATTTTACAGCTAAGTTAGTAATTCCTTGTTATATGTTCTTATTTATGAAACCAGTGTAATTGTTGGTACGAATAAATACTTTAATATTAAATTTTTCTTTATCTTTTTGTTACAGCTGCATCCGTGGTGACTACGTTAAGGTCTACTGGGAGGTCCAAGGTCCAGGTCCTCCTGGGGCCATCAACGAACGCTCAGCATGGGCGAAAGCGCTATGCGGAAGCAGGGCAGATGTTCCTCCAGCTTTGTACTCCCCTGGACCATCCATGGTGTTAGAATTCCATACAAACTCCAAGCCGAACAACGCTACGGGGTTCCTTGGCACATACAGCTTTATTGATAGACGTAAGTCCCATTTACTTTTAATTTTTATTTGACTGCATTATCATAATTTATATCATAAAATGCGAAAGTGTATTTGTTTATTGGTTAGTTCTTTAATCATGCCGCAACTGATTGATAGAGATAAGCCGCGCTTTATTCCAGGAAATGGCTTAGCCACTACACAGGATAGTTAAAACTTAAATCGACGAAAACGCAGGCATTGTCGTGTCCTATACTCGTGTATATTAGGTACTCATATTAAGTTTCTTTGATCTCACATTCCAGCGCTTCTGGTATAGGTACAACTCTTAAAGAGATAAGCTGTTGTTCTTGTGCATGTCTTTTTTATGATTCGTTCAGTACTTACTTAATAAATTAATGGAAACGGATAGCACGGTAATAGAACTTTGAAGATGTTCTCATAATGGTAGAGCCTGCCTTATTTTCTGAGTCTGAGTAGTTTCTGCCTCTATTGTTTTGCAGTTGCTCCCACACAGATTGGCTGAATAATAAATAAATCTTTATTTAGGATTTCAAATAACACAGAAAAAAAAAACAAAACAAAACAAATAACAAAAATAGTGATAAAAAGAAAATAAAACTTAAAGACTAACAATCTGTGTTGTAGAAAATCCCAAAAAGGGCATCAAACTCAGCGTAATGCTGACATGGTGTAGATGCACCATATCAGCGCTGATTTTCAGTTGACCCCTATAAAATACAATAATCAAATCAAGTAATCTCATTTGAAATTGTGATTAAACGTCAAACATGACTTATTAACTGAGAAAAGTATATCATCAGGTGGAGCTATGCATTTCCTCTGAAGAAAAATAGGATAGATGCCAAGTCAAATTGACTCAAGGCATCTGGAGTTAACCCATTTGGCTCCAATATGCGTCGCTTTTATAGCCAAAGCTTTTGAATGACTAAGAAATTCTAGAATAGGGTGTATTATTTCACTTTATAGAGGCAGGCCTGTGTTATATGTATTCAAATGTGCCGGCAATAAAGGATTATGTTTATTGTATTTGGAAAAAGTACGTTCCTAGAGCTTTAAGACACCGTGGCCCATATTTCTTTGGTCCAATTATCCAATGTTTTGTTTGTATGAAAATCAACAATAGCATAATTATTAATCTATGACAATAGCTGTTAGCCTGCGAACCAGCTAGCCACACGCAACTAATGTACGCCAAATTACACTTTCGCTGAATGAACTACAGCCCTATTCTCTAAATCCACCACTACAGCCCATTAACGTCCCACTGCTGGGCACAGTCCTCCACTGTTATAGGAGTGAGGGAATTAGAGCTTAATCCCACCACGTTGCTCCAATGCTGGTTGGCGGGCTTTAACGACTATTATCATGTTAGTGCATTGATGTAGAATTTTAGTACCTATGTTAGTGATAATAACCCGTGCTCTCCGAGGCACGGGGGTGAAATACCGGGCTTCCTAGCTCCGGGCTAGTACTGAGAATTTCTAGTCAGAGAAACCCAATACATACCTACTTAATATTATTCTCTAACTCAGTGGCTATCAAAATATATATTGTTATTTTCATTTCATAGCAAACCTTCAATGGATAAAAATGAGAGAATAGGGGGGCCGGTCGATTGCGTTGCGATAATAATGTGTACTAGAACTAGACTCTTTAGATAAACATAACTACTTAGCGATGACTAGATAAAAGTACACAAAGCCTTCTCAAATAAGAGCGAAAGCACACCATGGACCGGGCAAGACAAAACGTCTGCGTCAAAAGGAACTGATGTTCTATCCGGTCGTCTAGTGTGCGGTCCATATAAAACTAAATGGTTTTTGTTCGCCAGACAAACCATTTTGTCCTTAGTCTGACTACGCCCTAAGTGTGAGCGTAATCTGAAGGCAGAGAATTGAACAAGCACCCAAGTACCTACTATTACTTCTCTCGCCACTTATTACTACAGTTGGGTAAACACACAAAATATATTGCCTGGATGTATAAATCTTTACTATACTCCGTAAGCTATCTGGCCGCAGAGGCGTTGCGTCTTATTGCGCCATAAATTTTATTGATCAACTTTACACATGAAACCAGCTCTATATATCCGTTGGTAAAAGTTTCTAAGTCTCTATGTGCTGGAATTTTGAAACAAAGCTTTACGGACTTGGGGTTGTGACCTAAATAGCAAAAAAGTGAAAAGAACGAATGAACGCATTGGCTGGTGTATTTATTACCCAAGAAAGCAAGCAAGTGAGCAAGATGGAGTATAGCTTCGCTTTTGACGACTGTGGCAGCTCTTTTTTAGGGTTCCGTACCCAAAGGGTAAAAACGGGACCCTATTACTAAGACTCCGCTGTCTGTCTGTCTGTCTGTCTGTCTGTCTGTCTGTCTGTCTGTCTGTCTCCAGGCTGTATCTCATAAACCTTGATAGCTAGAAAGCTGAAATTTTCACAAATTATGTATTTCCGTTGCCGCTATAACAACAAATACTAAAAATTAAAAAAATATATATATTAAGGGGGGTCCCCATACAATAAACGTGTTTTTTTCGTATTTTTTTGCTCAATATTAAAAACGGTAACAGGTAGACTCAAATTTTCACAGAATATTAACTTGTATATTACCTTTCAAAATAAATAATTAAATATCAATAAAGTAAATATTAAAGGGGGGCTCCCATACGAAAAACGTAATTTTTATTTTTAATACGTCATAAATCGTAAAACTTACTAAAGGTTTGTACGGAACCCTCGGTGCGCGAGTCCGACTCGCACTTGGCCGGTTTTTTTTTATATGAACATCATGTAAACGTAATTACCGCCACCCATGCATCACCGATCGTCCAATGTATTGCTAACTTTTAAAGAACTTGTTTAATGCACCTTGGAGTTGAATAGCCCCAAATCGCACTTTTGCGGTAAAACCCTGGATGAAGATGTCTATGCTATGTTTATTTGGTGTAAGATAACAGTTTGAATCGATACTTATTCTCAGCTCAAACCAGATACCAGATCGTTAATTTTAATTAAATTAATTAAATTTGTAAATATAAATGGTATAGATTGTATGTAGTAGGTTATTTATTTTTAATATTTTAAATATTATTATTATTGTTAATATTCATGTTGAAGCGATATGTTAACATTTAATTAGTCTTCAATTATAAAATGCTCTGCATATCTTGATGGATAAAATACTTAATTTAAACATGCCAGAGACAGGCATGTCTCGCTAGACCTATGAGCAAAGACATTAAAGTATTCGCGTGGGTTAAGTGCGCTTTTAAACTTCGATTGATGAGCAGATTCTCTCTGCAAGCTATGATCAACATTTCACGTGTCGTTGCAAGCTTCATATTATCCCAATACCCTTTGTTCCGAACGCCAAAGCCGATAAAACGTGGATCAAAAACCATCAAAGTCTAGAGTATATTCTAAAACCACCTAACAATGCGCTTGGTTTACACAAACTAAAACATACTCTAATGAATGAGAATAAAGTGTAATTTGGGATAACTAAAATTCAATTGGACGTCTGATCATTAAAATCGCGGTAAAGCGATCAATGGTCGAAGTTGGCAATTAAAATCTGAGCTTAGTTCTGCAACATAGTGCATTATAAATCGCTATAGGAGCATTTAGTAAATCGAATTTAGGTTTAAATTTTATAGGGAAATAATATTAGAATTAAAATAGTTTATCATAGATTGAAATTAATGTAGGTAAATTTATTTTGTTCATGACGTATTAAAAATACGAAACATGACGTAAATAAAAAGAAAATCCTGACTCAATCACTGATTCACTCATCAAAGCACAGGCCTAGACCTAGAAAACTGTGCACACAGATTCCATTTAAAAATATGTAGACAAGTCATAAGGCTGCAATGATAATGCTGCATTTTTTTAATATTATTCCCAATGGAGTGAAACCGTGGGCAGTCGTAGAGTATGAGTATGAATATATAAAATGTAAAATATCGAAACAAAATATGTTCAATTTAAATATTGTTTCAACCAACTGCCTCGTTGGTCTAGTGGTTGGCATGTTCGACTGCGGCCGACGAGGTCCCGGGTTCGAGTCGGGCCGTAATTAAGTATTGGGTTTTTCTGACTAGAAATTCTCAGTACTAGCCCGGAGTTAGAAAGTTGGCGGTGTTTCACCCATCAGAACACATAATAAGAGGTTTCACCCCCGTGCCTCGGAGATCACGTTAAGCCGTCGGTCCCGGTATTATCACTACTTAGCATGATAATTGGAGCAGCGTGGTGGGTCTAAGCTCTAAATCTCTCTTTCCTATGAGAGTGGAGGCCTGTGCCCAGCAGTGGGACGTTATTGGGCTGTAGTGGATTAGTGGATATTGTTTCAATAGATATATTCTCATGCAAAGTGACGTGTCTAAATAGGGTTCTATCTACATCATTGAATAACACATTACCTAGATAATACGCAGGCAAATAGCTTGTATATTAATTATTCATCCATTAATACGCTCATCTGTCACTGTCCATATGGCATACTCTGTGGAGTCGAAAATGCCGAAAATTACCACATTATGCAGTGATCAATCTTACAGAGGCAAATTGCTATAGTAACTGATATAACATTGAAACTGAGTATCAGTAAATAAACTTTGGGGGAACGATAGTAAACCGGAGTCTGTAGTCAACCAAAAGTCACAGATGGAGAAGAAGAACAGAGAGTTTTAGTCAGCTAATATTATTGTAGTGCTTGATTCAAAAGTTAAGGAATAAGAACAAAATTAACTACAGTTCGCGCGCGAGTTGAATGCAGAGTTAATGTGTCACGATACATTTGCTCTGCTTTCAACTCGTGCGCGAACTATACATAGGTATATTTAATTTATAACGATACACAGTTCTATTACCTAATTTAAAATTTAGAATCACACTTCAATACTCAATCTACTTATTACACGTAGGACATACAGGCACATGAGTAGATAAAGATACAGTACGCTTACTCCCAGTTTTAACATTGCAAATACGATTGATCGACGTGAGCGTTCGATCGCATTTGCGTCAAACTAAAATGAACCTTAATAGCATTGATTTAGAGCTCAATTTCGTGTATGCATTCACAGTCAGCGCTCCAAACGATACGTTTCGAAATTTAAATTGGTTGCACTGAATTTGTGGCTCTAAATCTATGCAATTAAGGTTCATTTTAGTTTGACGCAAATGTGATCGAACGCTCACGTCGATCAATCGTATCTGCAATGTTAAAACTGGGAGTAAGCGTGCTGGTGTCTCTTATGTTACGTCACGTTTTGACTCTACCACTTCAACTTACTATGAACTGTATGATTTTTTTAACTGATTTAAAAAATCGTTAAAATTAAAAGGCATTGACTATCTTAGCGCTCACTTTCAAGTGAAAAGCTATTTTTTGGTTCTTTAATATTCTTTTCCATTATGCAGTTTCTCCTTTCTAGATTCAATAAAGAGAATAATTTATTGCAGCGAAAAAATATTTTAAGAATTTCCACAAATAAAATATTAAAAGGATCTCTCCATATTTTTAGAGGGCAATGGGCCATTAAACATTCCTTATCAAGATACCTTAGAGATAAATTACGTTTACAGAATTTTAAATCTTGTAAGTTTTGACAATAATTAATTTCTAACCCCCGACGCAAACAAAGGGTAACGTAATACATTTTTTTGTATCTGACTGTGGCATCGTAGCTCCCAAACGAATGAACCGATTTTGATTAGTTTTTGTTTGAAAGATGACTTTGATCGAGAGTGTTATTAGTTACTTACTTTGAAGATCATCAATCAACTCTGAACTACTTAGTTGTTGAAATTGCGAAATTTGGTATCTTGTTACTTCAATGTGCCGTTTTTTTTAAATAACAAAATCGTTATTCGTCTTACTTTACGCGAATGAATTATTGAAAAAATAATCGTCTCTTAGAAAATTGTTCGATCAATCGTCGTTCGTTGAAAATTAGAAAATTTTCTTTCTTAAAGTCTGAATTTTTAAAAGTGTTAATGCTATTTTTTTAAAGACTTATTTTTAACACTAATGAAAAAGAAATTGTGGGCAACTGATGAACAAAAGTTACAACGATCTTTCCAACGAATAGACAAATTCTTCAGGGTCGTTACTCCTTAACATTTCTCCGTTTCGCATAGCGCAGACGGTTCATGAATAACAATCGCTAACCTGAAATTCGTAACTTTCTTTGTATAAAAGATAAAACGGTATCTAATGAAATTAAATTTATCTGAATAAGAATCCGGCTCCGTGACTTCGTCCGCGTGAATTTATGTTAAAAAATCTAATGAGACCTCTTTGACTTTCCAAAATAAAAGCCTGTCACTCTCCAGGTCCTCAATTATACCTATGCAAAAAATCACGTCGATCCATTGCTCTGTTGCAGCGTGATCAAAGGACAAACAAAACCAACAAACAAACAGTATTTCCCATAAATAATATTATTAGTATGATAATTATCGCTTCTGCAATGCGACCAACATCGACCATACAACTAATAGACTCCTCATATAGGGCGAACACTTTCAGACAACACATCAGACTTAATAGGTCTTATATAATTCCACGCCCTTGTAACAAAACCTACCGAGTTATTTAAATATTAATTAGAGTATATCGATAATTAATTATCGATAAATAATTATTAGGAGTTAGGACCCCATCCCATTTGATTTATGATTTTTTTGACCTTGAGTATACCAATCAGCGTTTAGTACCCCGCGCCCGCTTACTTGAGTCATTTGACTGAATTGTTTGCATTACGAAAGCATAGTAATTAGGCGTCTATTGGTTCTGTGGTCGATGGCGACCAAAAATGATATCATATTACTTATAAGGCATCGTGCGTAGAGTATAATATAAACTTGAAAGTATTATAAACTAGATGATGCCCGCGACTTTGTCCGCGTTGATTAAGGTTTATGATTACCGTTGAAACTCTTAATTTTTCTGGGATAAAAAGAGGCCTATGCCCTTCCCCGGGATATAAGCTGACCCTGTATCAAATGTCATCAAAATCGGTTGACTGGATGAGCCGTGAAAGCGTAGCAGACAGACAGATACACTTTCGCATTTATAATATTAGTATCGATTAGTATCGATAAAAAATAGCAACAAAGTAAAAGACAGCATGATTAAAAGTTACACATTTCCAATGAAAATAAGTAAAACGAGGAAATTGTACCTACAAATCCCGTTCAACCGAGGCAGGTAGGACGCAAATGTAGAATGTAAACTATATTTCCGGGGCAATTCGAATGCATTGCAGTGACGGTCTCCTGAAAATTTTCATACAAATGGCTCAAAGTGATTGTTCGATTATCATATAGATAGATAGCTCCTTTGGCGAACTGCTCCATTTGCTCTGTAAAAATAAAACGTGTTGAATAAAAGTCATACATACTTATTATAGTTAGTATTCAGTGTCTTAGTACGAGTAGCATGGCATCATCCCGACAATCATACAATAATATTATAAATGCGAAAGTGTGTTTGTTGCTTTGTTGGTTTGTCCTTCAATCACGCCGCAACGGAGCAACGGATCGACGTAATTTTTGGCATGGCTATAGTTAAGGATCTGGAGAGTGACATAGGCTACTTTTTATCCCGGAAAATTAAGGAGTTCCCGCGGGAATCAAAAAAGCTTAAACCACGCGGACGGAGTCGCGGGCATCAACTAGTACTAAATAATATCGAAAGCGAAAGCTTCTTTAGCTTTCACATCATTCAAATTTTTTTGTTCAAGTAAACTTTTACACTTTTACTTGTGCTTTTATCGTCTTTTCTACGCTGATACGCGGTCGCATACGTCCGTCACGCGTATACCTGCACTAAATTATAAATTAATAATTATTAAAATTCAAAGAATTAAAAATTACACAATTGAAAATCGACGTTTTATATGGCGTAGGTACCTTTAAGTTCTTAAAATAAGAATTATAATTCTGAAACAAGAGCGTCAACAAGATTAAAATAATACTGCTTTAAGCGATGGCAGTAAGCCGTCCGGTTCAAAGATTCAATTTCAATTTCAATTTTCAATTTATTTATTAGTATCAAAGAAATTTTTACATTTACATGGTTCCTTAGCACCCCATAAGCCTTGCCATAAATATAGCGTCGTAGTACAACAGTCAAACATTAGTAAAAGAGTCTCATGGATAGTAACGACGTGGTCCTTAGAATAGTTATTAATTCATTATCAGACACTGAAGCACTTATTAGTAATTAGATAATAATTAGGTATTTCTTAACTGACCTAGCAATTAAATGAAAATCCCCTGTGTTCATAATTCTTCTAAAATAGCGCATTTAGCGTTTCGCTAAAATATATAAAACTTTTCAAAGAATATTTTTTAGTTCCATAATCGTTTAGAGACGTAAGCTTGTTAACGTTAGTTAATATTAGTTTATGATAACGCACAAGTTCAACTTTACAAAGGCAGAACTAACTTCCCAAAGCAATTTCTGTGCACAAGAACTTATACGAAACAAGGAAAGGATAAAGCGTAAGTCATTAAAGTCGAAATTGAAGAGATCAAGTAAGTTACAAACCGGTACCACTGTTTTATTCCTATAAATCAGAACTTTTGTGTTCACCTGCCAAGTTGAATTCTTTAACTTAATACGTCCTGAATAAAATGTTACTATGAACAGCTATATTGAAAAAACGGCTGAAAATAATTTTCGTGTTCAGTGGCTCCCAACAACTAGCCAGATTGTCCGAAAACCTTGCATTTTCCCATGCGGGGTCGCCAACTTTCGTCATCTATACCAACCGATTATCGTCTTCTGGTTGACATAAATCTCCTGAAAGGATTTCTCAACTATGTATTTTCAACTCACTTATTGTCTTGTACTGCTCGATTCCAGCGGCTTCCCGCCACTTGTTTGATGGCGTCTATCTACCTAGTAATTCTGCCAGCATTACTTTTTCTGGTACGAGATTTCTTTGCAAACGCCATGGGATCCAAATTTTTAAACCTTTATGCCCCCACTAATGAATAGTATTTCATACTAGCTGATGCCCGCGACTTCGTCAGCGTGGTTTTAGTTTTTTTGATTCCCGCGGGAACTCCTTAATTATCCGGGATAAAAAGTAGCCTATATCACTCTCCAGGTCCTCAACTATACCCATGCCAAAAATCACGTCGATCCGTTGCTCCGTTGCGGCGTGATTGAAGGACAAACCAACAAACAAACACATAATATTAGTATGATTCTGTTTGAAATACTTGTATTCCTCGTACTGTATTCCTCGCCCGCTCAGGATCATTTGTATTCACTGAGTCGCAAAAATACCGATACACCGATATTATTATATAGAAAATTTTCATGTAGGTAGGTATGTGAATTTCTTGAGCTACTACACGTCTACTAGGATAAAGTTCAATAAGTAAGCGACTCATACTTTTACGAGGCGAACCAGACCGGTCTTGACTCTTGCTCGGGTGAAATTTCTAAAAAACCTTTCTTAGTTGAGGTCTACCCGTCTATGTGAAATAGATAAGCAGAATATTTCTAGTCTTGGTCTGATAGGAGGCTTTGGCTGTGGCTAGTTACTTACTACCGTACCAGCATAGACGTGCTGCCAACCGACCTATAGCGTTCTGGTACGACACCATGTAGGAAGAAACCGATTAGGGGTTTGGACGTAGGTAGGTATAATGTAAATGTCTTACTCCTAACAGGTTAGCCCACGACAATCTTAGAATGCATCATCACTTACCATTTTGACGACCTCCGTGGCGCAGTGTGTAGCGCTGTTGTCTTAACGTGCGGAGGTCCCGGGTTCGATCCCCGGTAGAGTCAATTTGGGAATTTATAATTTCTGAATTTTCCTTAGTCTGGCCTGGTGGGAGACTTCGGCCGTGGCTAGTTACCACCCTACCGGCAAAGACGGGCCGCCAAGCGATTTAGCGTTCCGGTACGATGCCGTGTAGAAACCGAATAGGGGTATGGGTTTAATATAACTGTCATGCCCCTAATAGGTTAGCCCGCTACCATCTTAGACAGCATCATCACTTACCATCGGGTGAGATTGCATTCAAGGGCTAACTTGTAGTGGATAAAAAATTTAAAAAAACCATCAGACGTGATTGCAGTCAAGAGCTGACTCGTAGTGAAATAAATGAATTTTAAAAATTGAAGTTTCAAGACCCAGCCGATTTATCAACCATTCAGTCTTAGATAAATAATATCAACAATGATCTTTTATCTAAATATCAACGGTAGTCTACGACTTGGCATCCATTGTATTTGTGTACTTTTGTTCTATTTTCATTCCTTCCTCTTATTTTTTTTAATTATATCATGGTTGATGGTAAAAACTGCATTAAATATCAGTTATTTTACAGTTACCAGAAATTTTAATAAACTTACAGAGACAATGGGGCTGATTCTGTAGTGTACAATCTCTAAACTAAAATGACAGCATTAAAAAATATTGCTAACCCTTTCATAATGCTCCCTGCGGAAAGAAACAGAACTAGATTTATAGCTGTCATTTTAGTTTAGTTTAGAGATTGTGTTATACAGAATTGGTCACTGACTGAAATATTGAACCTCTTTTGCTATTACCGCAGTCGGTAATACTTGAGGTACAAAATTTTCATGTATTCGGGTTTCCGGTGCGATTTTATTATCTAATAAAATATTCTCGCCGGTCGCCGAAGTGTGCAGGTGGCTTTAATATGCAAGAAGGGTGTCGATAAGCCGGCCTTACAAAGCCAGGTCTGAGCCACTTTGAGCCTCGGGGTCCGCCTCTAGCTTTTCGCAGATTTACACTTTACGTCACACCTTGTGACTATTACAACTATACGCAGACCAAACTATAGGTTTTTTTTTTATCCACTACAAGTTAGCCCTTGACTGCTATCTCACCTGATGGTAAGTGATGATGCAGTCTAAGATGGTAGCGGGCTAACCTGTTAGGGGCATGGCAGTTATATTAAACCCATACCTCTATTCGGTTTCTACACGGCATCGTACCGGAACGCTAAATCGCTTGGCGGCACGTCTTTGCCGGTAGGGTGGTAACTAGCCACGGCCGAAGCCTCCCACCAAAGAAAAAATGCCCGCTATTTCGTCCTCATGACGAAGCTTCTTTTTAATCCGAGTGGAACTCCTTATTTTCCGGGATAAAAAGCCCTGTGTCCTTGCCCGGGATGTAACCTACCACTATACGAAATTTCATCAATATCGGTTGAAAATATGGGCCGTTAAAGCGTAGTAGACAGACAAACAAACACATTTTCGTATTTAATATTAGTTCGGATGGATGTGTGTAGATAATAGTATGTACAAAATCGTCTTGTATGTGTTTAATCAATTACCTACCTACATCTAACCTACCTAGGGATTCTTTACTAATGCTACTCATATTCTTGAAACGTATAGAGTACAATCAATATCATCGCATTACATTGCCCTTTGCTGTTTGACCTTACCAAGTTATCACAAATTCATGTTAACATCCATTTGTATAAAATATAACACTGATTATTAATTATACCTAGTTAAGTAGGTACATAACTTGATAAGTGATATCACAAGTTCAAGAGTTGTGATGAGTAATTAATAAGAATAAGTATTTCGGTCTAACTTTTAGGTAAAGTAGGTATTACTTTAATAGGAAGATCGTTTAAAAAAGATTCTAATCTTCAGTTCGTGTAACTATTTTGTTCAATATGTATATTATAAAATTCTGTACCACCTGTTCGGAAAACTGTCCTATTATGAAGAACCGGCAAAAAACTCAGCGGTTGCTCATACTTGTAGGTGCAGGACAATTTCTAGTCCTTTATCTATTATGTTGGCAAGTTTACTTTTGGCATAAAGTTTTATAAAGCTCCTCATTGTATGAGGAAATAGTATATTTATATACAAATAAAACCGGCCAAGTGCGAGTCGGACTCGCGCACCGAGGGTTCCGTACAAACCTGTAGTAAGCTTTACGATTAATGAATTTAATGAACCGCAAAACTAACTTTGTTTGTAGAGGTTTATTGTTAATATAAAAAAAACTATGCTAGTTAGAGCGTTGGTTTTATTTTTCCTGTAAGATATACATAAGTTTCTATTGACCATAATTATTTCAGATTTTTCAATTGGTAAACTTCGGAGATAAGGGGGGGGGGGGAACGGTATTTTTTTCGACATTTTGCCCGATAAATCAAAAACTATTATGCATAAAAATAAATAAAAATCTGTTTTAGAATGTAGAAGTATAGCCCTTTCATATGATATCCCACTCAGTATAGTTATCATACTTTGAAATTTCAAACCCCCGATTTTCCCCCTTTTTTAATTAAACTAAAAATAATTTTCGATTTTTTTTTATTTTAATGATGTAAGGCCACTATTAAACACAACTATTCCAAATTTCATGTCGATAGCTTTAATAGTTACCGAAATAATCGACTGTGACGGACGGACGGACGGACGGACGGAGAAAGTCGCACCACAAGGGTTCCATTTTTACCATTTTGGTACGGAACCCTAAAAATAATCATGTTATATAAATATAATAGAGTATGCCTGCGACTTCGTCCGCATGGATGTAGGTTTTTGAAAAATCGCGTGGGAATTCTTTGATTTTCCGGGATAAAAAGTAGCCTATGTCCTTTCCCAGGATACAGCTTAGCTATCATATTGCAGCTAGCTATCGCAATCAATAAGCTAGTAATAGCTACATAATATCATATTGTACCAAATTACGTTATTTTGTCGGTTGAACAAAATGGATATCGAAAGCGTAGCTGGCAGATACATAAACACACAAGCATTTATAATATTAGTATGTATAATGAAAGATTTTTTTTAAAATAAATAACGTTTAATTTTATATCTTCTAATTAAAACTTCATATTACATATTTCAATCAATTAGCATTTAAAGTAGTCAGCCCAATTATTACGGGGCCGGCTTGTAGCTAGGAACAATTTTTTAAATGCTTACTGAACGTTTTAAAATTTAGGCCTTAGGTGCTTCTGCTTTCGGTGAAACGGATTTAACCTGAAAAATAAATAATTGAATTAAACATTTTACGCATTTAAATATTCAGGAATAAAAGCTAACGCAGACGACTTCTAGAGCACGGGTTAGATCACGGGGCATACACCTCTAACTTGTCGGAGTTATGTGCCTTTTAAGTAATTAATTATCACTTTCTTTAACGGTGAAGGAAAAGCGCGTGAGAAAACCTGCATGATTATTATTATTATTATTATTAAACTCTTTATTTGCACCACACAAGAAAAATACAAAAACAATGACAAAGGACAAATAATGAAAAAGGACAGGTACAAAAGGCGGCCTTATCGCTAAATAGCGATTTCTTCCAGGCAACCTTAAGATTAGGAAAACGCTAGGAAAATAGAAAGCAGGTGGCTCAAAATTATGCTACATAACAATACATAAACACCAATACACACAAATACATACACATACTATAATACATACATATACTACACATAATATAATACATAAATATTATACTCAAACTTAAATATATATATATATATATAAATATCTAAATAAGTACAAATAAATAATATATACATACGCATACATACGATAGAATTATATAAAATAACCTCTGCCACGTACCTGCAAATTGTGGAACCAACTTCCATCTTCTGTGTTCCCTAATGATTATAATATGGGGCTCTTCAAAGGGCGGATAAACAAATTTCTCAAAAGCCAGCAACGCATTGGCGGTTCCTCTGGTGCTGCAAATGTTCATGGGCGGCGGTAATCACTTACCATCAGGTGACCCGCCTGCTCGTTTGCTCGCTATATATATAAAAAAAAAAAAAAAAAAAAAAAAAAAAAAAAAAAAAAAAAAAAAAAAATAAAGTCGTCTTCAATTTGAAAGGAAATATGTCTTTAGAGCATTTTTGAATGCGCCCAGCGATTTCGACTGTCTAATACTCAGAGGAAGTGCATTCCACAGTTCAATTGCCTGTACAGTAAAAGAATTTCTGTAAAATTTTGTTTTGTGTGTAGGCATTTTCAAGGTAAGAGTTCGACAAGGCCTTATGTCTGATTGCACCCCAAGAAATTGAAACTTCTCCTTAAGGTAAGAAGGAGTTTTTAGGTGAAATAAAACACAGTACAGAAGAGAAAGAACATGCATATCCCGGCGACGGCGAATAGGGAGCCACTTGAGCTTTTGACGGAATTCGGAAACATGGTCATATTTGCGCAAGCCGAATATGAACCGAATAGCAATATTTTGAAGTCGCTCAAGCTTATTAAGTTGGTCCTGGGTCAAGTTAAGAAAGCTTGCATCCGCATAATCGAGAATAGAGAGAAGGAGAGATTGTGCCAACATAATCTTGGTAGGAATGGGCAAAAGGTTGCGTAATCGACGTAACGAGCTCATAACAGCAAACGTTTTCCTGCTCATTTCCTTAACCTGCACAGACCAGGACAGTTCCGAATCCAAATGTACACCAAGATCTTTAACGGAGGCGCAGTATGGTATAGAAACGCCATCAAACATAATCGGAGAAATGCTTTGCCAGTCAACTCTAGAAATAAACCCAGGACTGCCAATAATAATTGTCTGGGATTTAGCAGGATTTACGCGAAGTCCATATTGTCTGCTCCACTCAGAAATTGCAGCTAGGTCGTTATTAATGGCGGAAATGGCTGAACTAAGATCTTCCAGAGTTGCAGACCGATAAATCTGGATATCGTCTGCATACATATGGTAGAGAGAAGAGATATACGGAGTGATAGAGTTAATGAAAATAGCAAATAGTAAAGGAGACAACACGCCACCCTGAGGTACCCCGGCCGTCACATCACACCACGACGAAAAGACCTCGTCGATTCGAATGCGCTGTCGACGACCATTGAGGTAACTCCGAAACCAATCAATCACCGACGGAGCTATGTTAAAAGAAGAACGCAACATACTCAGCAAAACGTCATAATCCACGGTATTAAATGCATTGCTAAAATCGAGCAACGTTAAAATTGTGAGCTGTTTATTGTCCATTGCCCATCGAATGTCGTCGGTAACCTTGACCAGCGCTGTAACCGTACTATGACCAGGACGAAATCCAGATTGCAATGGATTGAGAAGGCAATGTTTATTAAGGAACAGATTTAATTGTTGATAGACATGATGTGTTGAAATGATGATGATGCTCAACCAAATTGCGCATACAACTGACGGTACAGTTATATGAATACTAAAAAAAACTTACCGCTTCATTTAATTTATCGATCATGGAGTTCAAGTCACTCTTTATTTTGTCAGGGTTGAGATATTTTGACATTTCGTTCTTGATATTATCTCCGAGTGCCGTTAGGTCTTTCGCGATTGTTTCCATGGCAGTGGGCAGTGAAGCCGCCTCCGGGGCAGCGGCGGCGGCAGCGGTGTCACGTTTCACAAAGCCATGGACCTGTTAACAAAATGCAGGGACAGATGTTAAAAGAACGGTGACTGACTAATGAAATGCATTTTGTTGTATAGACTAGACTAGAGTTCTAGTCGACTAGATTTAGTTAGCTAGTGATGAGCTAGTTATTCTGCGACATTGTCTAGCTGGTTAGCCAGTTTGCCCGCGACTTTGTCGGTTACTTGTAGTTATGTTTATTTAACATCCCAATGGATTTTTTTTCTTTTCGAGTCAAGGTCGGAGGTCAACGCCATAGAAAGAACTTACTCGCAAAATCTCAAGTATCTAGACCTAGCAGTTCGAGCTATCGGTACTTTGTGTGACAATCAGTCAGTTTATCGTTTTATATAAAATATATATAATATTAAAGACTTGGTTAAGCAACGATGACCTAAGATGGTTACCGAATAGGCGGTCTTGGAGGACCGAAATCCCTTTTGACCCGGTTATTAGGGTTCCGTACCCAAAGGGTAAAAACGGGACCCTATTACTAAGACTCCGCTGTCTGTCTGTCTCCAGGCTGTATCTCATAAACCGTGATAGCTAGAAAGCTGAAATTTTCACAAATGATGTATTTCCGTTGCCGCTATAACAACAAATACTAAAAATTAAAAAAATATATATATTAAGGGGGGTCCCCATACAATAAACGTGTTTTTTTCGTATTTTTTTGCTCAATATTAAAAACGGTAACAGGTAGACGGTTCAAATTTTCACAGAATATTAACTTGTATATTACCTTTCAAAATAAATAATTAAATATCAATAAAGTAAATATTAAAGGGGGGCTCCCATACAACAAACGTAATTTTTATTTTTAATACGTCATAAATCGTAAAACTTACTACAGGTTTGTACGGAACCCTCGGTGCGCGAGTCCAACTCGCACTTGGCCGGTTTTTATCTATCAAATGGTTAAACCCAAGAGTTACAACCGTAATCTTAGGTTAGCTCAATGTCGTTCTCCGTACTCGTAAAAATATCGAATATTATTGATTAATGGAACGCGAAAATTCCTTCCATTACGCGAGAATATTAGGAATGGAAGGGTCATGACCCTTAGCTACGAGGAATAAGTCGCAGAGAATGACGTTAACTAGGTTTCCCCACTTTTGATCCGTTGCAGTGAGAATGAAAGACAAACCAACAAGGGTACAAACACGCTTTCATATCTTTTTTGGATGGATGTATGGATGGATGGATGGATGGATGTCTGTTACTCAATCACGCCAGAACGGCTGACCGGATCTGGATGAAATTTGGCACAGAGATAGATTATAGTCTGGAATAACACATAGGCTACATTTTATCTTTTTACTTTAAAAAAAAACTTAATCCACGTCAGCATCAGCTAGTTAAGTAATAATAAAATATATAGGATTAGGTATAAGTCGTACACGAAAGTATAATAAAATAAAAATATGTACTTACACTGACAAGGCATACTGCCAAAAGTACTACAAGGAGTTTGTTCATCTTGATTTTAGAATAGTACAAATTGTAGAATGATACAACACCGCACTGCCCTGGGTCACACACAGAAGTGTTCTAAACACAGTCATTGCACTCTTTATCTAGAGGGACGGCTGTTTTCCTGCCTTATCTCTGACCAGAGGTCACTTTTTATCATAGACTAGTTGAAAAAATAGGAAGAGAATGGGCAGACAGTGTAATTTTATCATCAGCTAGGTATAAGCTTATTTCTTATAGCCAACATTATTTTTACGACCTCCGTGGCGCAGTGTTTAGCGTTCTTGTCTTAACGTGCGGAGGCCCCGGGTACGATTCCCGGCAGGGTCAATTTGGGAATTTATAATTTCTGAATTTTCCGTGGTCTGGCCTGGTGCGAGGCTTCGGCCGTGGCTATAGTTACCACCCTACCGGCAAAGACGTGCCGCCTAGCGATTTAGCGTTCCGGTACGATGCCGTGTAGAAACAGAATAGGGGTATGAGGTTAATATAACTGCCATGCCCCCAACAGATTAGCCCGCTACCATCTTAGACTGCATCATCAATTACCATCAGGTGAGATCGCAGTCAAGGGCTAACTTGTAGTAGATAAAAAATAAAAATAAATTTAAGCAAGTACCTAGTCTTAAATAAAGTAACGGAATTATTTTACAACTGTTTTGAGGTCGCGCAGCATAGCGTGAAGATTTTTTACTAGACCGTGTCTTGTCACCTTGTAGACGTAGACCTCGTCACCGCGTGGTATAATTTTTTTTTTGAAGTATATGACTAGTCTGTCTATCCTTTTACATTTTCTTTAGTCTGTGTTATATAAGCGCAAACAACCAATTAATAAATAGGTTTGCGATTATCTCTAATTACAGAGTGTACCTAAGTTCCCGCTATTATCCAGTTTAGGTACAATTTAGGTATTTGCATCTATTAAACGAAAATTAGTTAGATATTCTCTTATTATTTCTTCGAACTTCACCGTATCTAGGAATAGAAACACCAAAGACTTAAATTATATTTAAAATCACTGTCACTTTTCAGGTTGAATTAAGAGACAGCAAAGTTCGTCACGCACTTACATATTATTACTGTCTTATACAATACTAGATGATGTCCGCGACTTCGTCCGCGTGGATTAAGGTTTATGATTCCCGCGACAACTCTTCCGGGATTAAAAGAGGCCTATGCCCTTCCGGCTTCCCCGGGATACAACCTATCCCTGTACCAAATTTCATCAAAATCGGTTGAACAGGCTGGCCGTGAAAGCGTAGCAGACCGACAGATTAATCCGCACTTGGCCAGCTTGGTGGACTAGGGCCATAACCTTCTCATTCTGAAAGGAGAGACATGCTCAGTAGTAGACATGGAATGGCATGAAATAATGAGATATACCAGAAGTAACGTACAATCTTTAAGCACCAAAATATTCGTATCGTGGGTGCAACACATGGGTAATGGCCACTGGCAACCCTAGGAGCAAGGCAATGGAAGTGGTTCGTTTCCACAATAAACATATAAATCTCCTTCGGCCGTTTCAGCCTTCAATGGCAGAAAAACGTTCGTGAAATATGTGTTCGGTGGCTTCCCTATTATTTTTTTGGTGAATTCGATTCGTCTTCTTACTAATTTATAATCTACCAGCTGATGCCAGCGGCTTCGTTCGCGTGGTTTAAGTTTTTTATTTACCACGGGAACTCCTTAATTTCCTGGGATTAAAATTAGCCAAGTCGATCCGTTGCTCTGTTAAGGCGTGATTTAAAGTCAAACCAACAAACCAATAAACAACCAACAAATCAATAAACCTACAAACAAAACATTCATGCATAAATATTATGTTTATGACAAAGAGAGATAAAACAAAAGATAAGCACAAACATGAACAAAAGAAGAAAATAAAATAAATATTTTTTTTGATAATAATTATTATTCACAAAAGACAGAGCAACGCAGCGTATAGTATCGAGACAAGGCAGGGTAGCATATCACCAAGCTCGCAGAATTTTCAATACAAAATTCAGTCATTCTAGTACCTACAAAATTAGTTTCCACCTACTACACCTATCTACAAATATGTAGGTAGGTGTAGTAGGTGAAGCTAATGTCTGCAATTAGTTTATGCGTTAATCCACTGTAAGGATAAGATTTTATAATAATTATGCTGTGACATGAAAATCATTGCTATTGATGTAGACGAAAGACCTAAACCTTTTGAAAACATAATTGTTGCCCTTAATCTGACCTAATCGCGAATCAAATATCTACAAGTGCTTCTTACTTAGAGGCAAGATCATCTCTATACAAATAGGTCGTGAACAAGGACCTTATCTGATTTTAATATAACTCCTCGCCTTCAGACAAAACATCTTGTCAATGTACTTGTACCCTTTGCCTTTTGCCTCTATCCTTTGTCACTGCGTCTGTCACCAACAGAGCGAATATTTGTTGTAGATAGTATCATCAATCATCCTTAATAGATGCCCTTTGTAAGCCTTCTGATAAGAGTAGGTACTCAGTAGCCTTGATAGCCCAACAGTCAACGGTCAAACAGAACGGACAGAGAGACTGGCTGACTTACTTATTAATCACTACATGATGCCTGCGACTTCGTCCGCGTTGGTTAAGTTTTTTGATTCCCGGGGGAAATCTTTAATTTTCTTGGATACAATGTCCTTTTCGGGATATAAGCTACCTATACCAAATTTCACTAAAATCAGTTTAAAATATGGGCCGTGAAACCCTGGCAGAAAGACAGACAGTCAGATACACTTTCGCATTTATAATATTAGTATGGATTGACCCGCCCCGGCTTCGCACCTCGGGTGGGATTACTTTATTTAATAAAGCATTTACCTACGTCTTATACAGTAAGGTTAAAATTCTTCCTTTTATTAGGCTATTACACTTATCGTTATAGAATTGCTGTTAGATGTGCTGTAACCTACCCGTTGAGGAGTTCCGCCCGCCTTCTCCGATCTTCTTAATCCTTCTACTGGTGGCCACCAACATGAGACGGTAATAGCTATAAGCTTTGTAGATAAAAAAATTGACAAAATCGGTTCCAATTTGACAGAGTTGTGGAGTAAAATCGACTAAAACTTACATCACCTATCCCGAAGGAACGGTATTGATTTTCAGAATATAAATATAGACCAAGAATCTTAGTTTAAGTGTGCCAAGTAACGTAAAGGTAACGTAATCTCTTAAAGTCTAGCCCCACTTGAGACGCATGGTGCGGCGCGGCACGTAGCGGCATTTATTATTCGTATGAGTTTGTACAGGACCGCGTCGCGCAGTGCATCTCCGTGCTGCATCGTTTAAGTGGGCCTAGCTCCATACAACCATCGCATACAACCTAATGGTGGCACCAGACATGGCTATTTGTAGTTGTGATTTGATGTTGGCGTAGTTGCCAAAATTTTTGACATATGGGCAAATAGGCGATACAACCGTCCACACATGGAGCCAAATACAACAAAAACACTTCGCGCAACGACAATTCGCGCGCTTATGAAGCCGACCATGTGTGGCCAGTGTATTTGCGTGTTTGCCTATTTGCCTCCTTTGATGTGTCTTCAAAAAACCGACAGCCGTTCGGTAAACCGTATTTGTTATTGGCTGTATTTGCCAAATAGGCAAAAATGGCAATAATTTTGGCAAATATACTCTCCACACATGGAAGTTATTTGACAAATATAACAAATACGCAAACACAAAATATAGCCATGTGTGGTGCCACCATTATACAAATAATACTGCCGCGCGTGCCGCGCCGCGTCGCGTCTCTGTAGTGGGGCTTGGCTTAGAATAACTACCTATAGAAGGTATGTTTCCAAACACAGTTTCCAAACAACGCCTTCTCAAAACGCAAGCTACAAATTCGCTATGTGTGCTGTATTTACTTGCCTCGTAAACGCAAACATAATGTTGCCAGTTTAAATGTTTTCCACCTAAAAGTTAGGTAAGTAATTGGTTAGTTTGTTTGTAGCATTGTAGCTTCTAAAACTAAGATAACCAGTTTTTTTTTGGACTGCGCGGGCGTCGTACGATGCCATTTATGGCACCAATTGAACGGCTTACATTTCGCGAGTGTACTAGGTTTCTATATTATGTAGTTATTGATTGATTATATATTGTATTATATGAACGCTGCGTCTTGAAACATGAGATCCCGCACCCGCTTTTATTTTTAGAAATTCTACCTAAGCAAATCTGAAGCGAGTCAGCTATTCAATTGTTTTGCGTTGTTGCTATAACAATCTCACAACCCTCCAGTCTTGCCAATAACAATAATACGCCACGATAAATATCAAAATCAATGCGAATAGAGTATTGGTATTCTCTTCGCTGTTATTCGGTCGAACGGCAGCAAAATCCATCACATTAAAAGTTAACTATCTCCACAAAACAATTCCATTCATTTGGACGGAAGAATTCACACAGAGATCCATTGTCTCTGCTAAAATCGAGGTCAGATAAAATTTGCTATAGAACTATTCTTTTTTCGTGTTATAAAAAAAGTTCCTTATTCTTGTAATAGCTGCTGTCGTCTGTAACCTTGCAAGTAAGACTAAAGTAAAACAAATATCTCTGGTTGATTGCCTCGTACTTCTATTGAAATCTTCTTCTTATTAGAAACTATAGCTGATGCCCGCGACTTCGTCCGCGTGAATTTAGGTTTTTCGGTTCCCGCGGGAACTCTTTAATTTTCCGGGATAAAAAGTAGCCTATGTGCTATTCCAGACTATAATCTATCTCTGTGCCAAATTTCATCCAGATCCGTTCAGCCGTTGGAGCGTGATTGAGTAACAAACATCCATCCATACATCCATACATCCATCCAAACTTTCGCATTTATAATATTTATTTGATTGATTTCAGCACATTTTGTGAAATATTTATCCATACTAATATTATAAATGTGAAAGTGTGTCTGTCTGTCTGTCTGTCTGTCTGCTACGCTTTCCCGGCCCATCTTTTCAACCGATTTTGCTGAAATTTGGTATAGAGGTAGGTTATATCCCGGGGAAGGACATAGGCTTATCCCGGAAAATTAAGGAGTTCCCGCGGGAATCAAAAAACCTTAATCCACGCGGACGAAGTCGCGGGAATCATCTAGTTTTTAATAAACGTTTGGGATGAAACTGGCTCCTATGATACGGGTCCTTCTAGTTTAGGGACCAGGAATTCACTGTATTTTTGTACTTTACCTAGTTAATTTGACTAATAAAGATTTCTATTTCTATTGGTCAGAACTCTGCAGTTTGAGAGCAAAAAACAGTGGCTTAATTGGTCAATAGTATGTTGGTTAATTTAATGTTCGAAATGCACGTTACTGCAAACCATTATAATATTATTATTTACGAGTACCTACTTTAGAAGTTAAAAAAAACCTACATTTAAAAACGTTTTGTAGTTTCGCGATAGTTTTCGTAATCGTAAACTATGTGATGTTTAACCGACTTCAAAAAAAGGAGGAGGTTCTCAATTCGAAGCGGTTTTTTTTTTGTTATTGCAGATACGAAGCAGTCGTGCCTTGTGCCTACCAGTTTTCAATATAATAATATTGTCTTTTAATCATTAGGTAATTGCGCATAATTAGAAGAATAACTATTATTTGTATGCTCAGACATCAACGACTTAGTAAACAAGTTAAACGTACTTTTATTTCATTTGCATATAGGTTTAGGTAGTTTATACATATTATATGTTTGTTTTTAATAATATCAATTCTGATTTCTATAATATTAAGTATATTATTAGATCGTTCCCCGGCAGAGCCAATTTGCTAATTTACAATTTCTGAATTTTCTCTGGTCAAGTCGTATCAAGTCTGGCAAAGACGTGCCGCTAAGCAATTTAGCGTTCCGGTACGATGCCGTGTAGAAACTGATTATGGGCTTATAATATGATTATGACCATACCCCAAACTGGACACCCAAACTGGTTAGCCCGCTACCATCTTAGACAGCATCTTCACTTACCATCAGGAGTCAAGGGCTAACTTGTATTATTATCGCAGATATAGTCGTACCAGATAATAGATCGTTTTTAATTTTACATAATATATTTATTTATTTACATTTCATTTCATGATAACTTTATTTTAATGGTAGGGTTCTTGGCGGCGGCGATGTGAGAATCTCGACCTGAAATTAAAACTACTCTTTACAACTTTTCAGAACAAAATTCCTCTGTTGTAAAATAAGGTACCTATGTATTTAAAAAAATGCGAATTACTGTTCTACGCATAAGTTTATAAAGCTTACTGAGTTAAAGTTAAAAATGTGAAAGTTTGGATGTTTGTTATTTCTTCATGCCACGATGACTGAACTGGCTGGAGATGGAGATACGCTAAATTAATACATAGGCTACATTGGGACGGCTACGGCTAGGAAATCAAAACACCTCCACGTTGATGAATCATTTAGTAATTTCATCATAAACATCATCATCATTTGCGCTACAGTAATTTGATTACGCTAAACAACACCAAAATCACAGTTCATGAAAAGCTTACAACTTATAAAATTTATTAAGTCGGTCCTCCACGGCAAAGAGGACCGTCTGTAGCTGTTTTACGTTGACTAGATCAATAATTAATGTTGCTATAATTATCTACTGGACAAGGTATGCCCGGTAATGAGTTATGTCCGCTTCGAACGTTCTAATATATCTAGCTGGATTCTACAAAACATTCTTAGCAATTTTACTAAGAAATTGCTCACCACTTTAGAAAACCGATTAAGTCGATCCTACAGGATATTAAAGAATTACTGTAGTTGTTACACGTTAACTAGCTACCGCTGCTAGTGACTGAACAAGGAATGCCGCTCAAATGAAACTCTCTAAACGTTCTACCTCTATGTATACCTAGCCAATATTTACAGTATATATACTTAACACCAATCTAGGAATAACTTGCTTACCACTTTAGTAAATCGATAAAGTCGATCCTACAGGATATCAAAGAAATACTATAGTTGTTTCACGTTAACTAGGCTAGCAGCCGCTGCTAGTGACTGAACAAAGAATTCCGCTCAAAACGTTCTACCGCTACGTATACCTAGCCAATGTGATTTTACAATATATTCTTAATAACAATTTAGGAAGAACTTGCTCACCACTTTAGAAAACCGATTAAGTTGGTCCCCCAGAGTATCGAAGACAGGCTGTAGTTGTTTCACGTTGACTTGGCCAGCTACCGCTGCTAGCGTCTGGTCAAGGCATGTCCGGAATTGATTTAAGTTACTCTCCACCGACTCTAGTATATTGGGTTTCGGTGTTTGTAGCACGTCTCTTTTGACAAACCCGTAAACCTGGGAACATCATAGAGAAAAGCCAAACCCATTTTAAATAAATAAGTAATGGCATTACTATAGACATGTACCCAAACCCCTAAAAACTTAAAATGGTAAGATCTTAAAACTTATAAGCACAAAGATCGTTATAAATAGACTAAGATTCCAAATGTGGATTAAATATTATGTTTAATTTAAATAATTTGAATCTTTACTGCCTGCTATACTTACATTGCTGAAGAACATGACAACACAAAATAATGGTAATATGAAATTTCTCGAGTCCATGCTTGCAGTGTCCTTTCAAGGAAAATATTAACTGATAATGTTTATTGTGATTTTACCTTATGTACCTTCTTAGACGTGTTTACATAATATTGTTTGTAAATCAATAAACGTAAGTAGCTAGAGACCACCGAGCAACATTTATTGCCTCTACATAGAAACAAATGTATTATGATATTATTATATTACAACTAAAACAAACATTGGCCATTTACTTAGAGTATTTACCTTTAAAAACATAAACCTTTATTACAAAGTGCTAGCGAATAGTGTATCTATCAGTGCTTTCCGCGGTAACAGCAAGTAGGTTTCCACCAGCCATTTCCGATTAATTATTCATCAGGTCCTCATGAATTTACCCTATAGAATTTACCCTATATACCTGGAGACATACCTGTATAACATTTTTTTTTTTAAAATATATTCAAATTATTACGGTACAGAAATTTTCATCCCCTATCGCCAAAGATACCCATTGATTTTCGGGATAAAACATATTAACTCGTTAACTCAAAATGTTCGGCTCTATTCAAATCCGTCTAGCCGTGATGCCGTTACAGACAGATAGACAAACAGGCAAAAAATTAATTTTCTTTTAATGTTTCGGGCTCTGGAAAATAAGGCACTGGTACAATTTCTTGTTTTGATTGAAGTCAATCCCGCATACCTAACTCTAGGTAATTCGGGCTTGTATAAATCGAAAATAAACGAAGATATTTTGTTCAGCTTCAGAGATAGTTCTTTTTCCAGTGCTTAGATACTTGTAGAGCTTTGTGAAAACGTAAAAATAGTTCAAGTATTGGCCTTTGTTGACTTTTGTACAGGAATTGTGATTGGTCTTTTTCTTATGAAATGTAAGGATAGGTATGTACTTACAACAAATACGATTTAAGTTTTGTTTGCTGTTTTGTAAGTTTGTGTCTATAGATGAAAAAATTATAGTTATATCTTGTGGTTACAGTTATACATTATTTCAAAATATCAGCTTTCTATAACGTACCTTGATATCCCTAAAATACCTAAGGTTTATAATTCAAGAAGAGCATCAACAATACTGTGCTTAAAAAGATGAGAAGATCTCTGTTTGACTTTCTGAAAATCAAATAGAAAAAGAACGTTAGAGTCGTGTTGCAATTTCGGGCTCTAAACGTAAAACAGAATGCATCAGAAATTACGCAACTCACAACTCAAAAAATTCTGGCTTTCATGCTAAAAAAGGATTTTGAAGAGAAGACCTACCTACATCAAAAGACTCAAGTTTCTTGACCCACTAATATGTCGCTCAATCTATTTATATATAAAAGATCATCAAATCTAGTCTAGTCTAGTATAATCAATTTGTTGTATAAATAAATAGGTTCGTAAGACTTCTCTGACGTAATAATAATAATTATGGTGCGATGTTCCGAGTAGATAAAAATGTAGGTATAGTAGTTGCTAACATTGATAACCTATGTATTTAATTCATATGATAAGTGTTGTTTTGGCAATTTTTCTCATTCATGAACATTACAATTTTTACGCTATCAACTTATATTTGGAATACATAAATTACAAAAAAACTATATAGAAGAGATGGGCCGTCGTTTGAGGGAAAGGGGCTGCGACCCACGTTCTGGTTCCTACCTGGTTCAAAGGTTATCCATCGCCATACAGCGTGGCAATGCTGCAAGCTTGATGGGTACCTTTGGCGCAGGAGAAACCAGGGGTGGTCTTTTTGATTAGGGTTTTATTTTTATTTTTTGTTAGTAGGTATATAAGGATTTGTTATAAATATAGTTAGTTTAGTATTTAGAATTTAGATTTTCGATAATTACAACAATTAATTTTGTTTCATCCCAATAAGGTACCAGCTTATCTTTCAGAATTTCGTAGGTACAGTTCGATTTCCATATTTTATGGCTTGTTAAAATTGCTGAAATCATGAAATCGTATGTGGTAGTCATTGACAAATACCAATTATACCTATCCATGGAAATAACCATTGTCAGTATATGATTTCTATTTCTTTGGAAAAATCAATATTTTTTTGTAGGTAGAGCTAGATATCTCTCAAAGAATTAATATTAAACTTACAATTTAGTGACTACCACAATCTTAGTAATATTTCTTTCTAAAGTAGCTGATGCCTGCTATACGTTAATGGTACTGTTACTGGTAAAAATCTTTCCCGCAAGTCCCAACAACAACTTTAACAAAGTACAAACTCCAATGATTCAACTTTATCAGATGAATTTGGCGCGAATGTAAAGGTGATGTGCAGACTGACAGAAAAACTAAATCTTAATATCACGATCTTTATATAAAAGATTGTTCTCTCATTTGACTATATTAAGAGAGAACAATCCTAACGACTAATAAAATACAAAATATATTTTATATTGAGTCGATTTTACATTACCTAATACAACTAAGTACATTATTTGTTATTGAAACTATTATCTCAAGCTGTATACCTACCTACAGTTTTTTACGTTATAGTTTAACTTAAAATGTACGATATTGATTTTAAATACTATCCTAACATGAGGTAATGCTCACCTAAAGGAGGCTCAGTTTAATTACTTTTTACCTATCAGTGCATAGATATTAACAAATATTGCCTAGGGCATAACTATATCTAAGAAACTAAACGAAACTATCTAAGAAATTAAACCCTGCACGGCTTATGCGGAGGCTATTACGAATAAAACTGTAACAATTCCCCTTTTATTTTGAATAAAGAAAAAAAAAAGGTAACTAAATAGGAATAGGAAAAATAAAACATCTAGTAAATAAATAATAGAGGTGTTTGATTTCTGATTTAAATACAATTAATTGAATTATTCTTTATAAATACATAAGGGAAAAAAATAATATTGATATTTGTATTACGAAATTGATAGTGTCAGAAAATTACACTATATTCAGAAGAAATTACAAACTAATAAACTTTGCTGTATTATCAACAGGTTTCTCTGCAGTTGACGCGACATCATGCTTTTATACAGGCTTGTCATTGGATTTGTCATCTTTCTTATCTGCTTTCTCGTTTGATTTGGGAGGCATTGCAGTTTCGTCCGGTACCAGCTCAATCACCATTTCGTTGATACAATCATCATCAGCAGCAGAATTTGTTCCGAGCAAAGAATCGAACTGTAATAATAACAACAATGAACTACCAACAAACCCATTAACTTATAAGGTCGTCGTCGTTTCAACCACTAGCCATTCCTTGTTGGACGAAGGTCTCCTGCATGGATCGCTACTTATCGCATTCAATTCGTCCCCCAAGGCGGGACGAGGTAGGTACACTTTTCTAAGGACCTAAACAACTGAAATATCGTACATTGTATGTGGGGACATAATAAAATGTACGATATTTCAGTTGTTTAGGTTCAAGCGATGAATTAAATATGCTTTTTCAGCTACTGCAATGATAAAGTTACCAGAATTCTTGTGTCGCTTGCTACCAGCGGATCCCAGTTACTCGCTTGAGATCGTCCATCCACCGCCCTTCAAGGCGAGAGTGAATAGACATCTTCTAGGCAAGTGCGTTAGAGAAGAGATGTGCGTTAGAAAAGACTTGTGCGCTAGGGTAGGTATCTTCCGCGCTGTTGGCTAATCTTTGTGTAGATTGGCCGCTATGATCGAAATTATTAATATTATGAAGGCATTATTAACATTATGCACTTGTAGGTATATTGTACACTAATACTGTATATTAAACATCATTAAGTTTTTGCGTGCCTTGTTGATCTAACTAGCAGAAAAAATATAATACAAGAACCAGTTTAGCGCACGGTTTTATACTCACGTAAGTTCGATAGAAAAATTAAACCCTTGTTTTACCCACTTAGGGACCCCCTAAGTGAGTTATCCCTCTTCAGGGGATGCCTACGTCATAAAAGTTATCTGTATGTATGCCGGACCGCCCAGTTTTTTGAGCTGTGCATTGAAAGATCAGTCAGTCAGTCACCCTATCCTTATAATATAATATATTCAGAACACTTACGAAGAAGTTGAGGTATGGTAGGATGGATTTAAGCTGGTCATCTATGTATTGGTCCAAGTTCTCCAGCTCACTCATCACCGGCGTGAGATGGTAGCTGGTGGATTCGGTCTTATTGTTCACGAGCAGATGAAGCTGGCTTGACGAGGAAGACTCGCTATGTGTCGCGTTGAGTGGTATACTTTGTGCCTGAATAAGGAAAAAAGTATACATAATATATCTATTTATTCGTTAGCTGGCAAAAGTGATTTTTACAACCGACCTCAGTCAACTACTGTTCTGACTGACTGTTCTTCGCAGTGGTTTTGATCGGTTATGAGTTTTGACTGTAACATTTATACTAATTAAACTAATAGGTATTATAATTTTTGCGAAAGTTTGGATGGATGGATGTAGGGATAGATGGATGGATGTTTGTTGGTTACTCAATCACGCCAGAATGCCAGAACGGATCTGGATGAAGTTTGGCACAGAGATGATTATAGTCTGAAATAATACTTAGGCTACTTTTTATGAGTTCCTGCGTGAAAGAAAAACCTCCATCCACGCGGACGAAGTACTAATTAAATTAGTAGTCAGACAGGCTGGTATTATCGGATAGTACAAACTTTAAAAAATTATAAATGTATTTTACACGTTTGGAAAGTAGAGTTGCAAAATACTCGTATTATGTATTATGATGCAATTAAAATTTAATTGCCTAGTATTTAATGACTAGCATCATTTTATTCAATTCTTATATTATATTTAACTGAATCCTGGTATTTTAATCTTAACGTATGTTATTGTAAAAGTCCTAAAAGCAAAATATGATAGTAACTTAAATGCTTACGCAACAAAAAATGGCGGACACAAACAATACGGAGTATATTTTGTACATTTCGTCTAAACAAATATAACTTGCACAAATAACAAAACACTAAACCCTTTTGTTAGGTGTAACTGTTTAAATACATGATCTTTTTATTCATTTTTTTAAATACGAAAATTGTCACGTTCGTGCAGGATTATCAATTCCAAAATGGACGCAAATGGTCATATTCTAGTAAATCATTTCAGTTTATGATAACATGAATTGTATTTGTTGTCTGAGGGTAAAAGTTAATGATTTTACATTGAGAATTATTAGTTTCTTAGAAATGTATCATTTATGGAAGTATATATTATTTATTATATAATCAAAAATACAAATCCATACTATTATTATAAATGCGAAAGTATGTCTGTCTGTCTGTTACGCTTTCATGGCCCACCTGGTGAACCCACCATTTTGTACAGGGATAGTTTGTATCCCCGGGAAGGACATAGGCTACATTTTATCCCGGAATCAAAAAAACTTAATCCACGCGGACGATGTCGCGGGCATCATCTAGTTTTAGCATAATTACTCTCATTGCTCATTCATTTTCATCTTACAAAGCGTACGTTATCTTAGACGTTTACCTATATTTTATATTAGGACTAGCTGATGCCCGCGACTTCGTCCACTCGGAATAAGGTTTTAATTTCCACGGGAACTTCTTAATTTTCCGGTATAAAAAGTATCCTATGTCACTCTCCAGGTCTTCAACTATACTACGATCTGTTAGGTTAGGTTAGGTTAGGTTAGGTTAGGTTGGACTCTGTTGCGGCGTAGTAAATTAAAATTATATAATTGTACGTTTTAGTTAGCAAGTAGGTATATATTATTATATTTTATATTTTATTAAACTATAATATTTTATATAGATTTCTTGAAACGAAGTTCTTAACCAGAAAATTTTAATTGAAGAAACGAGAGTTACCTAACAAAATCAGGACTATCTTAATTAGGTACTTGTTTATTCCAGGTTCGGTACTAACTAGGGACTCCCATAATTTGAATCCACGGCTCGGCGACTGCAGCGTCAGCTTTGAGCCTTTGCATCCCTTTGAGATAAAAATCTGCGTACATATTACGCTAGTCTACTGTATACATCAATATCTTTACATCAATAAAACTGTTATTACTATCCAACCAAAAAAAAATTGAAGCAACGTGAAGTCTGTTTTGACGTATGGGTGCGAGACATGGAAGGTCACAAAAGCCATCTCACACCAAATCCAAGTTTTTGTCAATCGATGCCTTCACCGCATTCTGGGTGTCCACTGGCCTGAGAAGATCAGTAACATCGATCTCTTACTACGATGCAAGGAAGCTCCAATAGACGAACAGATTAAACGACGCAAACGGAACTGGATCGGCCACACTCTACGTAGAGAGCCAGGCAATATCGCGAGGCAAGCTCTTGCAGACTGGAATCCTCAGGGAAAAAGAAAGCGTGGTCCACCCAAACAAACTTGGCGGCGTACGGTTCTGGCGGAGGCCGCGAGGATAGGGATGACGTGGGATGAGGTCAAGGGTGTAGCTTCTAACCGCTCGAGATGGCGCAACACTGTAAACGTCCTCTGCCCCACTGGGGGGACATAGGACATTAACACACACTAGCCAATCAGTATTGTTTAATAATGAGAAAAGTAATTTGTAGTATTCAGCCAAATATTTTTTTAACTTTGTAGGTTTTAATCTCATATATCTTCATGCCTTTGCCTCGTTATCTGAATATCTGAAAGATTGGTTTGAATTTGACTATGAGTTATAATTAACTAATTAGTATTAATTTATGTAGTCTTCGTCCAAGTGATATTAAGTTTTCAAAAAATCCCGTGGCAACTCTTTGGTTTTCCAGGAGTATTAAAGTAGCCTTTGTCCCCGGAATGTAACCTATGTTTGTAAGCTGCGATTTTTAGTCAACTTTAACGCACCATAGCTTGTAAACTATAACTCCTATCACCATAAATGTTATGAACTTGTTTGTAGGTAATTTATTAAGGAACAATGTTCTCTTTGACAGTTTTGTCCTAGCTTGTATAGTTTTCTTGAAAATCTAGGAAATCTGCAAAATGGCACACTTTTCAAGGCGGGGAGGGGGGAAGCCACCACCGGAGGGGGGGGGGAGAGTTGTGTTTTTTAATGTACTCACTCATAGGTATAAAACAACAGTAGTTTCAAACAATTATTAATTTTGCCGTTTTCCCCATACATTGAAATCTAGAATGAATGGACTAATAAGCGTGTTTTCTATTATGAACAAATGCCATACGATTAAATAAATAATCAGAATTGGTCAAACTAAAGTGCATCCTAAAAAGGGAGCAGGCAATCGATACACAGACTGACACATTTCGGATTTCTAATCTTAAGTGTGCATACATTAAGTAGTAAACGATTTTTAAAAATAAATAGAATCCAATTGAAAATACATACATAAATATTAAAAAGTAAAAGCTTTAATACCTTAATGTACTCGAAGATTGCAAATTTTGGGCAGATATTTCGTGTTTTAGGGGGTATTTATTGCACAAAACGAAGAGCGTACACGGCGACTTCCGACCCGGAAACTGGGGCGTATCAAGCACGGACGGTAATGTGAGTGCGGCCGCTCCAACCTAGCTTTTTTTTCTATTTTTCTATAGCCAAACAGTCCTATTCTACTTATTTGATATAATATTTATGCTGAAAAAGTGAAAACATACTTTTTTACTATTGGAAGGTAAATCTCCTTAAGATTTATCGGTGGATAGATCGAGTTATGTGAGATTTCTACATTAGATTTCTACTTACAAAACTCTCGTGCCATCCTTATTGCATAATGAACGTTCGAGCCTTTGCCTTTCTGCGCTGTATCGAACAATGCCTTTTCATGGTTTACACTCTTTTCCTACTTTCGTGTACAAACGATCTTCTTCTTCTTCGTCGCAATCTTCAAGTCCGCTTCGAATTGCAGCCGTAAAAGGGAGACTAGAAAACGACTTTACTTGATCAGACTAACAGTAAGATGATCGGGCGACTGATCTTTTATACCCTCTACCTTGGCCACAACTAAGTACCATCACAGAATAGGTAATAGTAGTAAGTACCATTAAGTTCATCGTTATCGACTATGCGCCAGACAATGCGCCCAACATGAAATACCTTTTAGAAAAATAAATTAAACAAAGGATACGCATCCAACAAACGTTCAAACGATATTATTTCAGATACATCAAATCTCCAAACTATATAATCACGATTCAACACAGAGCGAAGAGCGTACAGTGACTTCCGACCCGGAAACTGGGGCGTATCAAGCACTGGCGCTAATGTGAGTGCCGCTCCAACCTTTTCACCCTTTTTCTATTGTCGTGTATGCGCCTTAGGAAAGTAATGAGTGTCTGTGTTTTCAATTGTCAGGATTTACATCCTAGGCTCCCTTATTTTTAAAGTGTTCGCGAGCTGTCTCAAAAGTTTCTCCAACTTTTCTCAGTCCACGATCTATCGTTTGCATTGATACGTGTATAATAAATTAATTATTGACTCGAGCTTTTTTTAACAGAAGAATGAATAATTGTTCCAACTAATCAAACTCAAACTCAAACTCAAATCATCTTTATTCAAAACACTATAACACTTTCACTTTTCACTTTTTCAGTGACTTTTCAGTTAACGTTTACAAAAACTTTGAACTTGTTGAGAGACATCTCCAATATGACGTCTTCTGGGAGTTTATTATAAAAACGTATACTGCTACCTATTATATAACGTATACTGAATTACTAATTTTACAAAGTCTAGAAGAGGGCACACCAATTTAATCATTGTTACTAGCCGAAGTCGTATTTTTTATACCGTGATACTTGGAGTATCAAGGTCTAGAAGCGAATTACTTCAGATAAAGGTAATATCTAGATAGTCTAGATACCTCTATTATATTCCTGAAGAAATGATGTTACGCAAACTCGGTTATCTAAATTTATGATGGGATGAGATATAAATTCCACGAGTAAGTTTTCCTTAAGAAAATTGAATATTCATGGTGAAGAATTTTCCTTCTAATTTAGATAGCATATAGGAAACTGATAGGTAGGAAAGTATTTTGTCTGTCTTATTGAAATGTGTAGGTTTGACTAACTTGCTGTCGCAATATTTGTTCTATTTATTGCTTTAAAATCCTATCCCGTCCTATGGGCGTCGGCATAAGTACCTGTGTAACATCCAGTCTAGTGAAACCTAGTGAAACACAAAATTGCTTGGCGGCACGTATTAAGCTGGTAAGGTGATAACTAGCCACGCCCAAAGCTACCAACCTAACCAGACCTGAGCCAATTTTAGAAATCACATATTTTTTTAATTGCCCCATCTGTAAAATCAGACCCAGAACCTATTTAGAGGACTTAGTCTTCGGCTACGACTACACTAGTAAGTTATACTTACGTAAGTTGCGTATATGAGTAACTTACGAAATGTAAACAATCTTGTAAGTCGCATATCGTATGCAAATTTTGTAAGTATAATTGACCGAGCGAAGCGAAGGTCTCTGAGTCTACTTGAGTGAATTGGCTCTTGTTCGTCCGTCCGTCTGTCCGTCCGTCTGTCAGAGCCTCATAACTTCTGAATTACTGAACGTAATTACTTCAAATTTAAATATAATATTATGTAAACCGATGGGCTCCCGCCGAATATGGCATAAAATGTTATACAAATCTTTATTTCAGGGGGGCTCTCATAGAAGCGAATGCGAAGTAAAATATTTTTTATAGCGTTACATAGGGTTGCGGTATATCATTTTAAAGATAATTAGGAATAGAGTCCAAAAATATATTTTTTTTAATTTTTCCCCTAAAATTGACGAAATGGGGGGCTTTCAAAGTGGAGATTTTCTAACGTCCAAAGTTGACCTCAGAACTCTCAATTTTCTGAAAGGCTGAGCCTGAAACATCAATTATTTGAATTATATCCTGTACGTGAACAACAAATACTAAAATTAGATAAATATTATAAGGAAACGAAATTTTTAATGAGCTTCAGGATTTTTAACAGAACTTCACAATGATGTCAATAGATGCCGCTCTGTGATACCGCGAGGTCTCAGTTCGGGCGAACCACTATATTATGTTTCTTACGTGCTCTACTTTCGTAAAAACCTAGAAGCGTAATCGTGGCCTCCAATTGTGCCAAAATGCTCGTCATAACATCTAACTAAGAAACCCGCGTTTTCACCTGTAGCTTACTGAGTCTAATGAGTATCTGAGTCCCTCATGGAACCAAAAAAATATATATTATTATATATATATATATATTACCTGTATGCGAAACCCTCGTATTGTCTCATAATACCTCAATATTTCATACTCATACATTCAATTCATATGTCAGATCTAGGAATTCCCAGGAGTCAACATAAAGATATGATTTGAAATCACTATGGTAGGTATATCAGATATATGTACATATAAGTCTCATGGGGTGTACATCTTGTTTGATGCTGGCTTTAGGTCAGAAAATATTCCTTTGACGAATAAACTTGAAGTACGGAAATACGTCAACGTTCATACGGAAGTGTGCCACCGTTTCTGTTTCCCAGCTGGATTTTTTCCGTGATCGTACTATACGTACTATCTGACTGACACTGGTTTTACCGTTAGATACTGATGGTTGTATGTGCTTAAACATTTAAAAAACAAACTTACTACCTACAAGAAAAACTACCATTACAATTAGTCCGGTTTTTTTTTTTTAATAATTGCATTGGTAATATACGAATGGATATGAAATCTACTCCTTCTTCACGATCATAAATCGACGAACCGAAAAACATGGACTCAAGATGCTTAAAATATGCCGTTGCTCGATATGCCACACAGCGTGCATTTTGAATAGCATTTTCAAAAAGATGGCCAAGTGTGGGTTGCCAGACTTTACACACCTTTGGAAACATGAAATAATCTCAGACATGTAAGTTTCCTAACGTTATTCTCTTCATTCGTACGTTCATGCTTAAACTAATCGTTTTTATGGAAAACCGTTTTTAACCGACTTCCAAAAAAGGAGGAGGTTCTCAATTCGGCGCGTATGCTTTTTTAAGATAAATTATTGTTTTCAACTTGACTAAGCTTCAGACACGCTGTCTTCGATACACGTCGGCGATCATTTTTCTAGCAAAAGTTTTATGTACGTTGTTAGACTGAGTTGAAGATTTAATAAGATATCTTTAGGACTTCTCTGGCACGTGCCCGAAGAATTTACACAAGGCTCTAACAATGTTGTTCACAAGTTTGAAACTTGCTTGAATCTGTCTCTCTTTATGTTTCGCATAAAGTGCTTAAAGTGCAAATGGACCTTGCTTTTGAAAAAAATGGCAAAGAATAAAGTAACTATTACGTAACTATGTTGTTTATGGTTTATCATAACCTTTTATACGTACCTACTTCGGTCCGGTTATATTCTAGAGTTTGAAGATTTCCCCCTCTAACTTTTCGAAGTAAGGTATGTACCAATAAAGACGTACCACCAAGAGATTCAGCGTTCCGGTACGATGCCGTGTAAAAATCGATTAGGGGTATATTAATGGGTTTATTATATAACTCCTAAACGGGATCCTCCAATCGAAGTCACAGTCAAGGCCTAACAAATAGAAAAAAAATGTCCGTCTTGGGCAATTAACCCTGGAATTCATAATCGTTGGGTAACCAGTCTCTGGCAAAATGCCGTTCACGATTCGCGTAGGCATTGAATGTTGAATCAACCTTTGTTGCAATTCATAAACGTTCGCCAGACAATCGCCTAGCTGAATGGAGAAGAAATGGAGATGTACAGAATATTGTCTATTGATTGACATGTTATCTGTGGAAATTCTCTATGGATGTCACTTTGACGCACTGAGTCACTCAAGTGAACGTCAATGTTTGTTTACAAACAAACATTGACGCGGTTTTCAATTTTCAATGGTTTCCAATTTTAGGGAATAATAGAAAGCAAAGACCGAAGCGAATTCGAAATTAACGTGGTAAAACGCTGACGAATGATACCACCTTGATAGCGGTGATGCGCAACTTCATGATTTGTATATCCCGCATACAGTCAGAGACGGCCAAGGCTGACGGTACATCCTGGACACGTATACTTAAGAATCGCCCTGGAGCACCTCTGCAAAAATATCGCGAAGATATGTTTGTTCGCAGATAACAAAAGTGCAGCTTACTCTCCATAAACTGAAGTCCAGTAGAACTACTTACTTCAGCTGTTACGTTCTAACTGTTCCGGCATGGTGCAAAGATGTGTTCATCAGTGCAGACTTTTGGCCTGAGGGCATAGTATACCGTCGTTACAGGGAAGCGAGAACAAGAATTCCTTCTGTTTTATAAGACTATAATATACTTACTTTTAGAATAATATTGTATTTATAGTATTTGAAGAATTATATTGTATTGTGTTATAATAATTTATGTTTAAATATTGTTGTCTGATTCAAATAAATAATTCAATGGAGACCATACTTATGAGACCAAACATGATACCACTGCTGTAAATTGGTATTTGGTAAGGAGTTGAATATCCTGTAGATTCCTGCTCATTGGAACTGCTAATTGCGGCAGTCATGTTATTGCTTAGTCACTGTATTGGAAGTTGCTCTCATACTATCTTTAACAGATGATAATCTGCAAATAGCTGAAGAGATTTTCTTGAATCATTGCTAAGAACACTTTCGATCAAGTCCTCTTAACCAAAAAAATAAATCAAAATCGGTTCATCCGTTTGGGAGCTACGCTGCCGCAGACAGATACACAGATGCACAAACACACACACCCTCTTTTAACGTCGGTAGCGTCAAGACAGAAAGACCATGAAGGTACTTATAGAGCTAATTTTATGGCATTTATACATGGCTTTATACAAAAATTCTATTTTTACTTATGAATGAATTAGTAAAGAAAACTACAAAATATTATAATCCATTTAATAGTGTTTTAACAATTAAATAGATATACCAGGCTGAAGAAGGAATTATTCAAAATATTGACTGCTATTATGATTCTTGTATTGCTAGCCACTTCCTTTTCGCCTCAAGCAATGCACATAATATCATATGAGGCCATCCAACTAAAATGAATTAATCCACGACCTTTATTCTAACTTCTTCAAACCAGAGATACAAGATCTTTGCTCAAACTGAAGATAGTAGAACAGCGTATGTTCAGGAACCGCCAATAGGTACTGTGTAGTACATACATTAACTGTAGTTCCTTTATTTTGCGCTCGATATGTAGACCGTATTATTCATCAACATCCTGTGTCCTATGAGATACTGAGTCATTATAAAAATTTGCTTGTTTCTTGTTTACCTAGTTCTGTATACCATCAATTAGCCTTTGCGTCTACTAGCCTTGCATCTTTATGTAGGCTGGCCGATTGTGGTGTCTTTCAAGAGTCTGTCCTCATGCGGCACTTCTTTCTTCTGGCAATAGTTCATTGCCATCGTTTCAATCCCTCCCCGGCCCACTACTAAATACTGAGCACGTGCCTCTTCTTAGAACGAGAAGGGTAACTTCCGGAAATACCCGTCTGTATCAGGACAGCATAAATCGTCGTAGTTTTTAAATATGCACTGGCTGTAATTAGCGATTTCATCATCAATGTAAAGCCAACATTCGCTTTACACTACACTTTGGATAATTGGTGGATTTATAGGTTTTACCACAAGTACAAACTTAGAAGAACATGTTGTATATGACTCAAATCACATTTTTCTTCGATTTTTTATTAAAAATCAAGATTTATTACGCACAAATAGCCCACAAAATACAAAAATAAAGCTGTGTCAAACTCATGTCATAGCAAAAACCTCGTTTGATTGTGTCTGACTCGCGGAAATCGGCGAATCAGTATTCAGTCGCTGTTAGTGACCGAATGGAGAGTCTCTTTCGACTATGAAATGCAAAAAGCTTGAATTCGACACATAGCGCTTGAAACGTCTCGGAAAAGAGCCGTTCAGTCGATTATGAATTCCACCGTAAATTATGTCACTTGTTTTAGCGGTGAAGGAAAACACGGTGAGGAAATCTGACATTCCGAACAGAGACTGTAGGTATGTCTGATTGACATAGAACTCAATAAACAGAAAACAGAAAACAACACGTGCGCAAGGGAGGTCTTATATCACTAAAAGTATGTCAGGTCTAGAAACTTAAGGATTTTAAGTCATCAATCCTTCACCGGCCCACCACTGAGCATGAGTCTCCTCTCAGAGATGGATTTTGGCCATAGTCTGCCAAGCTGGCCAAGTACGGATTGGCAAGCTTCACACACCTAACCTTTAAAAACATGTTTTTCGATTTAAAACTAAGAATTTTCAGAAATCCCGCCGAACGTCGAGATGGATTAGCTGGTATTACAAAAACATATTAACTTTGAAATTGAATTTCTTATCCTCTAATAAATCCACTCGCTTACAATAATTGAGTGCCTATTCAATTAAATTGCAGTCTGTACTCGGTACTCAGTTGCAGGTGTGTGGATAAGGCACGTACTCTCTCATAAGGTTTACTCTATATTATAGTTAGTTGTGAGTACTCGATGAAGTCATTACGTGACACGGTTGATTTATACATGGTCTTTTTGTGTTAGCTATCTAGGTACGTTAATACTTCGTGATACCCGCGACTTCGTCCGCGTGGATTTGGAGGTTTTAAAAACCCCGTGTATTCTTTGATTTTCCGGTACAAAAATTAGCCTGGCTAGATACCTACTCAAGTCAGTCAATGCACAAGTCAGGTCGTTGCAATGCTCTGTTTAGTTGTGATCAAATGACAAACAAACACTCTTTCGCATTTATTATATAATATGCCTGCCATATACCTATGTATAATATAACTGCCATACCCCTAACAGGTAAGTTAGTCCGCTGCCATCGTAGACTGCATCATCACTTACCACTAGGTGAGATCGCAGTCAAGGGGTAACTTGTAGTGGAATATATGCTAATATTATAAATCCAAAAGTTTGGATGGATGGATGGGTGTTTGTTACGACTCAATCACGCCAGAACGGCTGAATGGATCTGGATTATATTTGGGACAGAGATAGATTATAGCCTAGAATAACACATAAGCTACTTTTAATCCCGGAAAATTGGAGAGTTCCCACGGGAACTAAACAATTTCAATCCACGCGGACGAAGTCACGGGCATCAGCTGGTAAAAAAAATACTTTTAAATTTTAGCCGCCTGAGCTGAGATAGTTCAATAGCGCGAGTTTTGTAGAGTGGTCGAGATTTTCATTACTTTTTCAATATGGCCGCCGGGTGCGGGAAATAAAACAGAGTTATTGCGGCCTGGATTGTATCAGAAACAAAGATCAACTTTGTTTCAAACACTCGTCAAGATGTAATCGAGATAGAACTTTTTCGTGTAACATTTTTTTATTTTCATTTTTGCCATCTATTTCCATTCACAGATTTTATGAATTGAAATTACTTACATTGAAACAAAAACATTAATGAAAAGAAAAATTTGATATTTCTCAATATTTTAACTCTTTTAATTTTAATATGTGAAATTGTACGATGGTGATAGCAAAAAGAAAACCCGATAGAGTTGTTTATATGCTTCTTCTCAAAGCAGGGCACGTTCCAAATCACGCGCCAACAAAAAAAAACCGGCAAAGTGCGAGTCGGACTCGCGCACCGAGGGTTCCGTACAAACCTGTAGCAAGTTTTACGATTAATGAATTTAATGAACCGCAAAACTAACTTTGTTTGTAGAGGTTTTCTGTTAATATCAAAAAAACTATGCTAGTTAGAGCATTGGCTATAGTTTTCCTGTAAAATATACATAAATTCCTATTGACCATAATTATTTCAGATTTTTCGATTGGTAAACTCCGGAGATAAGGGGGGGGGAACGGTATTTTTTTTGACTTTTTCCCCGATAAATCAAAAACTATCATGACTAAAAATAATTAAAAATCTGTTTTAGAATGTACAAAGTAAACCCTTTCATATACATTGTATAAAGTAAACCCCACACAGTACAGTTATCTCACTTTTAAATTTCAACCCTCCGATTTTCCCCCCTTTTTAAATAAGAACAAAAATAATTTCCAATTTTTTTTAATTCCAGTGTCTTTGGGCCACTAATATACACAACTATTCCAAATTTCATGTCGATAGCTTCGGTAGTTACTGAAATAATCGAGTGTGACGGACGGACAGACAGACAGACAGACAGACAGACGGAGAAAGTCGCACCATAAGGGTTCCATTTTTACCATTTTGGTACGGAACCCTAAAAAGATACAATTTTACATCAGCGTATACAACTATCTACTTCTATCCAACTATGTTGACATACGAAGTGTGCAAGGCACCCGCAAATAATGTACCCCCTTTAAATTTAAAGATTTCGATTTGTCTTTGACTTTGGCTCGCATCTAGAACCAACTTGAAAGTCCAAACAACAAACTTGAGTGTCTAAAGGTTAGGATACAGGATGAAATGCGCAAATGTGCACAAACTACAGAACAAATGAAGACTTTCATCACAGTCTTTGCTACTAGCTCTGTTAGGATTATACTCCTAGCACAATCCGTCTTCTACCTTACAAAAAAAAGAAGTGTAATGTTTTCAGGGTTCCAGTATGTATGTGAGTTTCTTTATTCCAATGAATAGATTTGGATGGGATGGCCATGGGATACAGTTAGAATTCTTACATTCTTCCGAGTGACACTGGCTATAATTTTTTTTATTCGATATGGATGACTTGATTTTATTTTGGGCTATGCGGGTCCATACATTTCAATATAAGCCCATAAACTTTACCTAGCGGCCTCCTTAGAAGAAAATGAAAGCCTCTATTTCTCATTCAAGTTATAAATTTAGTGTTATTCTAACAATTCATAATACACTTTGCAAATTAACTTCGCATTCAAAAAATAATTCTCGTTTTTTATTTCAACTAACAAAGCCTCCGCCCGCTAAAAGAATTTGAGAGAAAATAATTTGGAAATTCTTTCACGTGTAATTAATTTATAGCCCGTGTATTTAAGAGAGTTTTCTTTTAAAAATACTTATTTTTAAACGACTTGAGAAAGGTTTTGAGTACCTACTTGGGTTTTATATGTAAGTAACTTAATTAATTATTTTCTTATTAAATACAGGAACTTCACAAATCACAACACAGTCCCGTTAATTCATAGATTACTAATGATATTATAAAAGATACGAAAATATGCCTGTCAGTTTGATTTTTACTCAATTTCTTGTAAGAAGGAGGTTACATCCCGGAGTAGTTTGTAAGTTACATAATAAACTACTTTTTAACATCGAAAATCGAAGTATACAAAAAGGAATTTTAAACGCATCGATACTATCCATAAGTTTATATTATAAATGCGAAAGTAAGTCTGTGTGTGTGTCTCGTGTGTGTCTGGCTGGTGTTCACGTCCCATCTGTTCACCGACTTTGATGAAATTGAATGCAGAAATAGGTTGTATCCCGAAAAGGAAATAAGCTACTTTGTATCCCGGATGAGCAAGAAGTTTTCACAGGATTTTCAGGAAACCTAAATCCACGCGGACGATATATCGAGCCCCATTGATTACTTAGAAGCAATCCACTTACTTTTTAGTCCGACCCAGAAGTTGAACTCGCAAGCCACTAATAGAATATAATAGGCATTAACAACTCAATCAAATCAGCAACTCTTTATCAAACTTAAAAACGCGCTTCTAGTATGGAAGTTTGTATGAAATACATATTTGTGACATCATAAAATTTCAACGCAATTTTGTTTTAATGTGTAGTTTAAAATGGTTATTGAACTTGAAACTAACTGAAGATGTGAATTTTAGGTCTTTTGGAAGACCCTCTATTTAATAATCAGTAAGAAATAATTTATTTTTGACATAGGCATCATCCCTATTACCAACTCTGAGCCTGATAAAATGCGAAACACCTGTACAATAAATCAGTACTGTAAATTTTGCCGGCCAAACATAATTTAGATCTGACTCAACAGGGTCTGTTTATCGGCCTTATCTACGGCACCGGGCCAATTAACCTAGAAACCGTGGGATCCTCATAATTTAATACACTAAAGGGCAGTTTATACACTGCAGCGTAAAAGCAACGCTGAAACGAAAAGGTTACCTACCTTTTCGTTTCAGCGTTGCTTTTACGTACGGTAGGTATTTCTCCTCTCACGGTTGTTGTTTTGGTAGAGGGAAGATAAAATTGTGATGCCCTAAAAATACATGACGTAACTTAATTAGTGTTGAAAAAACCAGAAGTTTAATTCGCTATGATTCACCACAGAAGGTAAATCTATGTGGTACAGTGCGTATCTTGAACTTGCGGCCGGCGATATTCTCCACACCACATAAATCTGCCAAAATACGTGCCAACGTACGTTTCACTCCGACACCGGAGCATCCTTAGGAGACGTTGACTCTACAATACACAACTTCATAATCATAATATTATAATCACGTGAATTATTCTCAGAGGAAGCTGACGTCGAATGCTCCTTGTGGATTAAACTGAAATGACATAGTATGAAGCCATTGGAGTGTAACTGAAATCTGATTTTGTTTTACGATAATTGAGTCATTCGCTCGCCCTGGATTTTCGCGAATGGGTTCCAAAAGACACTCAATTAGCTCTTTCGCATTCTCTACGTATTGGAATCCATTTGAAAGTTGTAAGTATTGATAGGATTCGTATACGTATCCAGAAGTCTACTTCTGGATACGTATACGAATCGACTAAGTATAAGACTATCGACTAATCGCAAACAGACGGATTAGATGCGAATCTTTGCTTGTGTGACTTACGCCTAAGAACACAATAATTATTAGGTTATAGGTACGGTTTGTCACTAAAAACTTGAAAATGTGCACATTCCGAAACTGAGTTAATAAAATAAGTTTTATAATAATTTAGTCAATCAATCAATTGAGACAGGCTCAGAGCTTGGTGTAAAAATTGACACAGTTAAAATACTCGTAGCAGCAAGAACAGAAAAACTCACTTTCAAAAGGATTTCAAAAAAATTAACCACCCACGATGAAATAGTTTTTCAATAACGCGAGTTTTGCGAGTTTTTTCATTACTTTTTCAATATGGCCGCCGGGTGCTGGAAATAAAACAGAGTTATTGTGCCCTAGATTGTTTAAGAAAAAGTACGAATTTCCTTTTCAAGGCAAAACTCTCGCTACATTAAGAGGATCGTCTAGTGACGAAACGCGACGCGAGTAGGAATTTTCAATAATGCTATCTCTTTCACAACGCTTCGCTGCCTTCTCTGTATCGTGCGATAGAGAGAGTTGCAAGTCCAGTAGGCATATGCCTACATTTTATTCTTGAAATATTGTTTCGGGTGATAACGTTTTTACCCCCCCAAACGTTTACGAAATTAGACAATTTTGGTCTCATTAGATTCAGTACACCTTAATCTAGGCTCGTACGTTTTATTTTTTTAGTATTTTAGTTTAGTTAAATTTAAAAAAATTAAAATACTTGAGGAAGTTTTTAGGTCAAAAATTAGGATATTTAGACGCTAATAACTTTTAACATAAGCAATATTTCTTTAAAATTAAAACGTACGAGCATAGTTCTTCATTGTATCTGCAACATTTCTAAAAATTATGAAAATTGGACAATATTTACGGGAAGAAAAACTTTATCGCTTTTTGTATGAAAATTTACAACTAGACGATCCTCTTAAAGCCTGAAACATATGCCATACTTAAAATATAAATATGAAAGTATGCCTGTCTGTCTATTTATCTGTCTGTCTGCCAGTCTACGATAGTATAGTGTATGAACGGCTCTCTACGTTTCAAAATTAAAACGAGGGAAACAAAATAATTGAAATCATAAAGTTGCTTACTCCACTGCAGCAGTCCAAGCAAAAATCCAATCTACTTTTATTGAAGTTTTGCTTGTTTACATACAATATTATTAAATTAAAAAATATGAAAAATTATTAAGTAATATTGTTTCTCTTTTGAATTATTTACATTAAATTCAGGTGAGAAATGGAAAGTAGGTCGCGAGTGCAGTGTTTCATAGAGATAATTGCTTAAGGAACAGCAGATCATAATCTGAGGCGACAAATAACGCCCCGAACGATTTTTTTTGTAAACATTCTATTTTACTCGTGTCATATTATTACCGTTTGAACTGTACCATATTATAGTGAAAAAGATAAACTGCTTGAACTCCAGTCAGTTTAAAATTATTACTTTCCGAGTATGCAATTATTGTACTAAGCAGTATGAACCAGATTAGTTATTACAAACAAGATTATTTTAATACGAGTTGTTACTAGCTACGAGTTAACTTATAGGCAAGATGAGGGTCAAAGTCATGTTTAGTTTGGCAGCTTTAGGGAACATGACTTTGGTTCGACATAGCCTCTATTTTTTTTATTATGTACTAGCTGATGCCCGCGCGACTTCGTCCGCGTGGATTGAGGTTTTTTGGTTCCCGCGGGAACTCTTTAATTTTCCGGGATAAAAAGTAGCCTATGTGCTATTCCAGACTATAATCTATCTCTGTGCCAAATTTCATGCAGATCCGTTCAGCCGTTCTGAAGTAATTGAGTAACAAACATCCATCCATACATCCATACATCCAACCAAACTTTCCCATTTATGATATTAGTCTAGATTATTTTTCATTTGCTAGCTAGCTAGTTTGTTATAATTGATTGAATGCTTTTTTTTTTTTTTATCCACTACAAGTTAGCCCTTGACTGCGATCTCACCTGATGGTAAGTGATGATGCAGTCTAAGATGGTAACGGGCTAACCTGTTAGGGGCATGCTTGAATGGTTTGAGAACCTAAGGACATTTTGCGGAACATAGCATGCTCTAGCAACATGACATCTCAGGCCTCACTGCAATGAGTAATATCAGCCAACAATAAAGTGCATTATGATGGTCGGCAATGAAACGCAAACACACCTGACCCCTAACAATTCAAAAGAATTTCAACCTTAATATGAATGGTATTGAAGATATTTATGCGTGAATTTAGTAGGTATTATTATTCATTCGACTTTTACAATATTATAATTCGTGTTTTAAATCTACATAAAATGTGTGAAGTTGCCTTTAAATGCAGAGGTTAAAATACAGAACATCCTTTTTGATTTCTGTTAAAAAAGTGTATTGCATAAAGTCTATCTCAGATAATTTTATACGTGTCACTGTCACACATACTAAATACGCCAGTTGGTCTATGTATTATTTAACGGATGATATTGAGCTATATTTTATGTAACTAAAATAAATAATATTGAACATTAATAAACTAAAATCTAAATACTAAACTAACTATAAAATAAATTAAAACTAAATTCCTTTAATACTAACAAATTATTCTAATCAAAAAGACATCAAGCTTGCAGCGTTGCCACGCTGAATGGCGATGGATAACCTTTGGACTGGTCCAAAGGTTATCCATCTGGAGCCTACCTGGCAGGCTCCAGAGCGTGGGTCGCAGCCCAATGTATAATTTATTTACAGACAACAGAGACATTTTGGAGACTGACATAGCCTTCTTAGTATCCTGAAAAATAAAGTGATTCTACGGGATTTAAAAAAATAACCCACGCAGAAAAAATCGCGGACTTCATATAGTTAACTATTATCCTATCTAAAATTTATCAGCAAGTAATAAAACATACCGGAACGCTTTGAATTATAAACCCAACTTTTTAGGGGTCGTACGTTTACTTTTTATCGGTGCTAGATCGCTGTCGTCCATATCATGAATATTCTATGCCCCTGAACAAAGCCTTAGTGAAATTTTATGTCTATACCCATGTCAAGTGTAAATGAATTCATCCAACTTCCTTTGTTCCCGAATATACCTAGTATCAAGATATCAAGATCAAATATATTTCACAAAAGGAGCACCTATAATAGCATCCCTACTAAATTATAAATCCATACTAATATTATAAATGCGAAAGTGTGCCTGTCTGTCTGTCTGCTACGCTTTAAAGGGCCATCTTTTGAAAACGATTTTGATAAAATTTGGTATAGAGATAGGTTGTACCCCGGGGAAGGACATAGGCGTAGCATATTTATAATTAAGACCTTTTTTCTTCGTAACAACGCGAGCATGTCGGTGACGGTGTCGGTGACGCGAATCCACAAGTTTCCCCCAACCAAAAAGTGCACAACTCGGCTAAAGAAGTTTTCACTTCAAAAATAAATATAGACATTCATTATTTTGTACCGAAATTGTATGATTTTTACCAGTGTTAACCAACCAACTATTTCTATTTCAATGGTGTACCTGCCCCCCAATCATGTAAGAATGGCCGATCAAACGTTAAAGATCGTCGTCAAAGTAAAATAAACCATAACTGCATTGAATTAGAGCTCAATTCCGTGTATCCATTCTTATACGTAAGAGTATCGTACATACCTAAACGTATAAGAATGGGTACACGAAATTGAGCTCTAATTTAATGCTGTTATGGTTTATTTTACTTTGACGACGATCTTTAACGTTTGATCGGCCATTCTTACATGATCGGGGGGCTGAACCCCATATAATAGAAATATAGTACCTTTCACCTTGAACAAAGATACATGATTTGTATTCTTTAATTTCTGGCACAGATTATATCAAGCTTCGTTTTTGTTTTCAGGTTTATTCGAGACCGAAGGCGTCCAGATACCGGGAACAGAGTGTGACTACCAGTTCAGCCGGTCCGGTAGCCGACCGACTCACGGGCGGCTATACAGCCCGCTATACCCGTCCATTTACCCCAACAACGTGCGCTGCTCTTATCATTTTCATGCCAGGTACTTTACATCTTATATTATTTACTTTACATTTCACACACACACATACACACTACTCACCAGTTCCCATTGCCTAAGTTAAATCAAATCAAATCAAATCAAATCATCTTTATTCAAAATTGGTACCTACAAAAGTACACCTTCTGAACGTCATGTTTATAAAGAATAAGAATTGATGGTGATAATTAACAACGGTATCTTAAGACTAAAGCTACGAGGGTTCCAAACGCGCCCTGATCTGAGAAGAGCCCACAACAAACTCAGCCGGGGTTTTTTTTTTTTTATTATCACCATCTCACAAATATAGTAAATTACTAAATTATATTTTTAATATAACATAATTAGCCGCTGGAACAATTCATACCCATGGTTGCCTATCATTCAAATAATCCTTTACACTATAATATGACTTTTCAATTAGTTTCCGTTTTACAAAAACTTTGAACTTGTTGAGAGACATCTCCAATATGTCTTCTGGGAGTTTATTATAAAAACGTATACTGCTACCGACAAATGAATTACTAATTTTACAAAGTCTAGAAGAGGGCACAACAACTAACTATTAACTAATAATTTTTAGTGTATAATATAGTACTTTACAGTATTTTTAGTGAATGCATAAATAACTACTGAATAAACATTTGCTCGTGCACACATTTGGTTAACGAGTGAGAGGACTGGTTATCCTTAACACAGATCTAAAAAATCTAGCTAGGATAGCCAGTTCTTGATCTTGCAACATTCTATCTACATTTTGTGATGTACCTAAGCACAATAATATTGTTAACTTCAAATAGTTCCAAGATCAATATTACAATGTAACACAAAATGATTGAAAATAAGCGATTTATTTATTTATTATTTATATTCAATCACAGATCAGGTTATCTGTGTATTCAATATTCCATGACAAGTTAGGCCCTTTACACACACGTTTTTCGTATAAACGGCGACCGTTTATACTGTTGTTGTAAACGTAGACCTTTTCACTCATACATGATTGCAGCTGCACTACGACACAACGCAATCAGCACTACAATAATAACCCATTATAAGAATGGAAAAAAATCGGCGATTAGCGCAAGTTGAAGCTTTAATAATGAAGCTTTTTTATGTTCAAACGATTAAAGCTACCACCACTACAGCCCATTAACGTCCCACTGCTGGGCACAGGCCTCCACTCTCATAGGAGAGAGGGAATTAGAGCTTAGACCCAACACGCTGCTCCAATTCGGGTTGGCGAGCTTTAACGACTATTATCATGTTAGTGATAATAACCGGGACCGACGGCTTAACGTGCTCTCCGAGGCACGGGGGTGAAACACCGCCAACTTCCTAACTCCGGGCTAGTACTAAGAATTTTTTATCAGAAAACCCCAATACTTGTTATGGCCCGACCGGGACTCGAACCCGGAACCTCGTCGGCCGCAGTCGAAAATGCCAACCACTAGACCAACGAGGCAGTCACAAACTACCACATTAATGGTATACAAGTAGGTATTCATTTTGAAAAGTCAGCGATGTGAGGTAGTTTCGACCTCATAATTCCCTTAAGGCCGCTCTCGAGTAGCAATTCATCATATTATTATGCTTTGAGGTATAAGAAATGTCGCAGCGGAATTTATTCTCATAAATATATCTAAAGCTACCCGTGAAAGATACTCAAGAAAGAAAGATTGCTTGCTCTGTATTTGTGTATAATTCAAGCACAATGAGTACACGCACATGAGCAATAGATAAGCGATTTACGAGATATTTTAAGATAATAAACTAGCTGATGCCCAGGAATTCGTTTCTTTTGAAAGTCCAATGGGAATCCTCTGATTTTCAGGATGCGACCTGTGTCTCTATGCTCAGCATAAGGATGATTGTACACCAAGTCAAATAAAAATAGCTGCGTAAAAGGTCCTGAGCCCCAATCATGTAAGAATGTCCGATCAAACGTTTAAGATTTTCGTCAAAGTAAAATAAACCATAACTGCATTGAATTAGAGCTCAATTTCGTCTGCCCATTCTTATACGTTAAGGGTATCGTACATACCTAAACGTATAAGAATGGGCAGACGAAATTGAGCTCTAATTCAATGTAGTTATGGTTTATTTTACTTTGACAAAAATCTTAAACGTTTGATCGAACATTCTTACATGATTGGGGGGCTGGTTTCACAAATATCTCACTAAACATCTGCACGGTTCCAAAACCATACTCCTATTACCATCTGAAATACCCTAAAAGAATTATGTGGAATAGTAATATTAAAGAAAAATTCATTAAATTGACTCCTTTTTTTCCACTAAAAATAAAGTGGTATTCAAACGTATCAGATATCAGAACCAGTCAATTATATTAAAAGTAGGTAGTAAGTACCCCTAAAATGCGATGATGATGCTTCATTTAACCTAATGTAGCTGGGTTAGGTAGGTAGTTTACCTCGATCGAGGTAGGAACCTCCCCTTTATATCGTAAAATGAAATGTAATATAGGTTTATTGTCATTTTCAGGCCAAAGGATCGCGTGAAGGTAGTCTTTGAAGAAGTCTCCCTACAGAAAGGGGATATAAGGTGCGTAGCGAAATTCTATTTTTCTGCGATGCTTCATTTATCCTACAGTATGAATATTGAAATTGATATTGAGAACATCTTATCTTGAAACTTTTCTTAAAATTTATTTAATTTAATCATTTCAATAAATTAAAATAAATACTACCGGATGATAATAGTGGTTGCGGTAAGCTCGATTTGTCGTTTTCATTATTTAATTAATTTCGTTGACAATAGAAATTCTGAATTAACTTTGATATAGGTATTCAATCAAATTATAGCAGCTTTTCATATTTTTTATTTGAAAATATATTATTATTTAATAATATATTTCTTACCGTGTTTGTCAGACTACGTACTAATAAATTAGCACGAAGAACAATATTGAGTTCAGGATATCTCGTTATATAACCATATTATACTGTACACAGATGGCTGCAATACAAGTAATAAGCATAATATATCTCAGATTTTAACGAAATTGTTTAAGTATAGCTACGTGCGAAAGTATTGATAGATACTGTGAAATAAATTGTATAATTAGCAGGACAAAAAACTTCATATTGTTGAATGAATACACTAAATAAGTAATGAATTTTCACTGTAAATCCCAATCCAATCAAAATTTATCATACTAATATTATAAATGCGAAAGTGTGTTTGTTTGTTGGCTTGTTGGTTTGTTGGTTTATTGGTTTCACAGAACACATAATAATATGTGTTCTGTGATTGGTTTGTTGGTTTGTCCTTCAATTACGCCACAATGGGGCAACGGATCAACGTGATTTTTGGCATGGGTATAGTTGGGGACCTGGATAGAGGACCTGGACATAGGCTACTTTTTATCCCGGAAAATTAAGGAGTTCCCGCGGGAATCAAAAAACTTAAACCACGCGGACGAAGTCGCTAGTTTTTAATATTTTGTTTTTCCAGTAACTGTATAGTACAAAATTTAAAACGACGGCATGGCTAAAAGTTGTCTGGCAGTTTCAAAACAAAGTTTAACGGGGAAATAATGATTTCAATTGCGCAAGCTTGGAGTGTTTCAACTTGATCATAAAACACATTTTTTATAATTGAGATCAGTTCAAAAGGCGAAAATTCTAGCATCGTTTTAACAATATAGGTAAAATAAGAATTGAAAAATAGCAGCATATCAAATATTATATGCATTGATAGATATTATATCATATTATATATCGAGCCATATATAATATGGGACCAAGAGAGTCACTAAGAGATAAATTCAAAAAAATCAATATTATGACAGTGCACAACCAATATATATTTGAAAATTTAGTATACGTGCATAAACACATTGATAAATTCAAGAAGAAAAGTGATTGTCATAATGTCAATACTAGAAATAAAAATAAACTTGTAATGCCTGCTTCTAGGCTTAGTAAAACTAGCAATTCATTTGTTGGAAAGAGTGTCCGCTTCTACAATAAGCTCCCAGAAGACATGTTGAAGATGTCTCTGAATAAGTTCAAAGTTAATGTTAAACGTAAACTCATTGGAAAATCCTATTACCATGTGAAGGATTACTTAAATGACAAGGAAGCTTGGCAATAATTTGCTCTAATGGCTCTGATAGTTAAGATGATTTGTGAGATGGTGATAATGAAAAAAAAAAAAACCCCCCAGCTGAGTTTGTTGTGGGCTCTTCTCAGACCTGGGCGCGTTTGGAACCCTCGTAGCTTTAGTTTTAAGATACCGTAACAGATTATCACCATCATATTTTTATGTAACTGGACGTCAATAAGTGTAGTGCATCTACCTAAATTGAATAAATATTTATGACTTATGACTTATGACTTATTATAATATCTATTAGTCTACTTCACTTTTGCATTGCAAAGCAACTCTTGAGTGTCTCTTGAGACCCTTAAGTATAAGTTTTTTATAGTCATATTGAGCTTATAATCAATTTAAAAATGAGTAAAAATATATATAATTTTTATAAAAATTGTATAATATTTAATTTATAAATACTACTTACTATTAAATTAAACTTAATATTAAATTAAATCTATCTTTTTCTGTACAAACTTCAAAATTTTTTACTTATTCATACACAAAAATTATATACTCAATTGAAATTGTATACTTAATATTATCAGCTGCTTCAAACAATGCTTTTAACACTTTGCAGTTGCACAATAGTACCAACGTACTATTATTACCTATTCTGTGATAGTACTACGAATGCTCACTTGCTTTAATAAGCTCAACTATTCCACATACCTATACTTGGTTAATTAAATGCATAACCCATCGCTACGTTATATAATTGAATTTACATTCTAATGTATTCTCATTTGAATCGTATTCTGACATCGTATGTTACTTGGAGCATTGATAATTTAGTGCTCAAACATGGTAGGTAATTACTAGGTAAGTAGGACCTATTGGTTTGCATAATTAATTTATTTATTTATATGTTAACACTTTATCCAACCAAACTTAATTACATAATGAAAAGCTATGAAAAGCTATGATAAAGGATACCTATTCACTGTTTTTATAGCAAAAAAATATTTGTGAAGGTTAATTCTACTTATTTACTACCAGAGTAGCAAAAAACTCGATTACACAAACCATTCGATGTCTCTTGTGATACATAAAATTGTTTTTTTTAATGTTTGTTAGAGGTTATTCATAATTGCTTGTAAAATGATTGTTGGATAAAAAAATATCGTTTTTCTTCCGAATTGTGAAAGGCATAAATTTAAATGTAAATGTTCAATTTGAGTACACATATAAAAGTCACACTGGCAAATTATGTATAATTTTAACGAGATGTATTTCCCATGGTATCCATTTATTTAAAGCGTACTAACCACAGATAGTGCTGACCGCAACCACTACAGTACCGCGTTCTGCGTGGACCTCTCTTATTTTGAATATAATATTTAGAACATAGTATTTAGTATATGCTATTGTATACCACATGATGCCCGCGAATTCATCCGCGTGGATTAATTTTTATGATTCCTTATTTTTCCGGTATAAAAACCGGTAGCCTTCCCCGGGATACAATCTATCTCTGTACCAAATTTCATGAAAATCGGTTGAAAATATGGGCCGGTGAAGCGTAGCAGAAAGACAGATAGACAGACAGACACGCTTACGCATTTATAATATAAGTTTAGTTCTTTTTATATTATTGTTATCAAATTACTAACATCTAAAGTAAATTCTACTGTTTAAAATTACTATGTTTAAATTAAAGTACATTACAGTAATTTATTTAAAAACTATTGATTTAAAAGAATTAAAATGGCTTAGACATCTTATTGTTACTCTGTTCTCTAACTAATTGTAAGATACATAAAAACATGAGGTTTTACCAATAAATCCGACTTCGCCGGAATATTCATATTCTCACGTTACTTTTTAGGATTTTAAACACATCTTCCCGCTCATACTTACGTGAGCGTTTTCACGAGGCCTCTCCTCGTGTGATGCCCGTGCGTTCATGTGTCAAGTTAAAATCACTTGCAGTGCCAGCTTACAACACAATTTATTATGGTAAATCTTTTACGGTAGCTGCGACGCGCCTCTGGAACTCACTACCTGATAGCATTTTGATGAATAACCCATCTATTCACACCTTTAAACTTCGACTGAAACAGCACTATCTATCTTCTCCATCATAATTATAAATTAATAATATGTATCTGTTAAATCATTAAGTAATATATGTTGGTATGTATATTGGTATTGTTTATATATTTTATATGTATGTTGGTATGTACTTATATATTTATGTATATATGTATGTCATTAGTATGTATATTTGTGTAAGTTTATGATATAATATCTCGTTTCATTCCATCTCATATCTTGTTGTACCCATTCTTCCTTCACAACCTTTCTCACTGCCAAGGGTCACTGGTAGAGATCTCTTATAGAGATAAGTGTTTCCTTGTCCACTATGTTTCTGTTTTTCTACATATTGTATAACTTTTTGGTACAAAAAATAATATTTCGTATTTTATGTGTTTTGGATCGATTTACCAAAAATTATGTCGTTAAACATTAACTCTGTATTGATACAGATCATTCAATTGTTTGACAATGATTGAATATTATCAGAGTGAGCGATATTATATTGGTGTATCAATTCCACAATTTTGATTAATTTAATATATTTTCAGGCATGACGAATTATGGATTCAAAAGTTGATATAAGCCATCGACTTGCTACTTTGTAAAAAATATTTTGCTTTGCATCGTTATCACCATGAAAAGTAAATATTCAACTTTTCAATACGGAAATGTTGCTTTAGGAATTAATTGGATAGCTTTCATTACGCTGCAAATTTTGCAGCAACGATGGCGTCCCTTCGTCGTCTTTCATCGATATGATGTTGTATTTAAACTAGCTGATGCTCGGAACTACGCGCGCGAATTTAAGTTTCCAAAAAAAAAACCATTGGATCTCTTTGATATTCCGGGATAAAAATTAGTTTGACTCACCGGTTTTTAACTATACTGCCGTAGCTCTATTGCGAAGGGACAGAAAGATACACAAACAAACATTCGCACTTAGGTATAATATTGATTGGGGAAGGATAAACATCAGACGTTTTAGTATCAAACACGTTCTAGATTTTAGCAAAATAAAACTGAAATGCCGTCCAAATTCCACTCTACTGGTACTTTCATTCATTAGTCGTTATCAAACGAGATCCAAAAGAAATCAAGTTGATTAGATTACATTGCTACGAAATCTACAGAAGTAGGTACCTAAATACGATACAGCGGCAAATGTACGAAATTCAAATCTGCAATTTTATGTTGATCATCGCCGGGCCTATTCTGCAGATATACCTACCTTAAAGTTTGAACCTTTTAAAAAACTAACCGTTTCTTTAGTTTTCTGTTCAGACTAGAGCATAAAAAAAGTTAAACAAATCGTAGAATCCTTTATAGCCAAACACGTAAGCGACGCGCTTTTCCTGTCGTTTTAGACGTTCTCCTACGACGGCAACCTACCATACAAATTGCGCCGCCTTGTTTACCTTTTTTCTGGCTATAAACGCGAAAGTGTGTCTGTCTTCTGGTAGTAAGTACAGATAGATTGCATCCCAGAGACGGACATTATTACTATTTATTCGGAAAATCATAGCGGTCCCCTTGGGGTTTTAAAAACCTAAATCCAAGCGGATGAAATCACGAGCTTTTCAATGCCATTGATGAGGTGTTTGACATACCTACATGTAAGTAGTCAAATAAGGACCTTTTTTCAAACTTCAAAAGGCGCGCTTAGTACCTACAGGATTTTGTACGAAATGAAATATTCACTTGTGGTGTCACCAAAAGCCCCCAATCCACTAGGATCCACTTAGTCATCGCACTTTTTTTTACTTTAAACGATAATTTGGTTATCAAACATAAAATTAACAGGAAACGTGGATATTACGTCTTTTGGCAGGTCCTCTATTTAATAATTACCTACTCCAAAATATTTTTGACATAGGCAACCTCCCAATTATTCTGTGTCCTTCCTCCAACGTTCGCCCGGTCAGAATTTAACTAACCTTCCACATTATTTGCAGTTGCCTTCGTCGGGCGGACATCATCAAAGTGTTCGATGGCAGAGACACCAACTCACCGGCAATCGCCATGCTGTGTAACGAGCTTACAGGTACACTAAATCAATTTATGTCAAGGACTTCGATAGTTATTTAGTAGTAGTATAGTATTTATTGTATCTTAACACTTAAGTACAAAATAATGCATACAAAACAGAAGACAGGAATCTGTGGTAATGCGCAAAGGAGGGCTTATCATGGCGGCGAGCATACAAAGCTGATGATTATGATGATGATGATTTGATAGTTATTTTAAACTAATTTATCGTAATAGAGACTATCTTTACTAACAGCAAGTGTCGATAAAAATTATGATTCTAAGTTGTAGTTACAACAATCTTATGTGGCGAATAAAGTATTCTGCGTCAAAAAACTATCGTGATAAGACAAAACGTCCGTTCCCTCCAACGTGGACATTTCGTGGAGACATTTTGCTCTGTCCGGTCCTAGTCTATGCTAGCATTTAGAGCATAGAATGTAGATTAATGTAATTTCTATCTTCACTTTCGCTTAAAACATCAGAACACACACAAAAACCAAGATTGGAGCGGGAGCGAACTCGGGCGAGACAATGTTCTGTCATTATTCTGTGTGGCAGACTATACCTATACTAAATCAAACTTTCAAAAGTTTAATGGGCAGCATTATAGCAGCCCCTACTTAGTGCTTTTAATTTGTTCCCCAAATGGACAACCACCTAAACAAAAGAAAAAGTTCCTGTCCATTACCAAGGCAAAAGTTCTGCATTAGAACTCCAAGCTATAACTGTTTCCGAATTAAATGGAACAAAATACTTTCGTGTCCAAAACTAATGACATTACTAAATTTCCACCTAACCAAGAAGATAATTCCCTGCTAAACTCCCTTCACGTCTGCAATCTTCACGTGACTGCCTCTTAGGTCTAGTGGTTATCATGTTCGACTGCGGCTGACGAGGTCCCGGGTTCGAGTCCCGGGTCGGGCCATAATTAAGTGTTAAGTTTTTCTGATTAGGAATTCTCAGTACTAGCCCGGAGTTAGGAAGTTGGCAGTGTTGTAACCCTGTGCCTCGGAGAGCACGTTAAGCCGTCGGTCCCGGTTATTATTACTAATATGATAATAGTCGTTAAGGCACGCCAACCCGCATTGAAGCAGAGTGGTGGGTCTAAGCTTTAATTCCCTCTCTCCTATGAGAGTGGAGGCCTGTGCACAGCAGTGGGACGTTAATGGGCTTTAGTAGTGGGCCCGTGACTTCATCCGCGTGGTTTAAGTTTTTTTGATTCCTCTTTAATTTTCCGGGATAAATAGAAGCCTATGTCACTCTCCAGATCCTGAACTATACCCATGCCAAAAACTATGTCGATCCTTTGCTTCGTTGCGGCGTGATTGAAGGACAAACCAACAAAATAACACACTTTTGCATTTATAATATTATTATAGAATGATGTATTCCTCAGTAACATTGAACACTATATATTATAGGACCTATACCTAGCAATTAGCATGGAATGTGGGATACGCTCTCAGTATATTATACTCACTAATTATTAATATCATTAGTTATTACTAAGGGATTGAGTGAACTAGAAAAGCTAATCTGGCATCAAATTGGCATACACAGTGGGGCTGATTCTGTATAACACAATCTCTAAACTAAACTAAAATGGCAGCTTTAAATCTAGTTCCGTCCCTTTCCGTAGGGAGTATTATGAAAGGGTTAGCAATATTTGTAATGCTCTAATTTTAGTTTAGTTTAGAGATTGTGCACTACAGAATCAGTCCCAATATATAATGTTCTTACGTGCTTACTCAAGGCTATTTCTCTGCTCCATGTGGTAAAGAGTGTAGATAGATACAGGCTTACAGCAGGCCCACCACAATCAGTGCGAACCATCTCTCTCGCAGATATTGTACTACTAGCTGATGCCCGCGACTTCGTCCGCGTGAATTGAGGTTTTTTAGTTCCCGCGGGAACCCTTTAATTTTCCGGGATAAAAAGTAGCGTATGTACCTAATATTCCAAACTATAATCTATCTCTGTGCCAAATTTCATCCAGATCCGTTCAGCCGTTGGGGCGTGATTGAGTACCAAACATCCATCCATCCACACTTTCGCATTTATAATATTAGTATAGGTAGATAACTAGGGACATTCCGACAGCGCGGGCTGATGTGGAATTCTAACCGAATTTTTCTTTGTCAGGAAAAATATAACGAAGTGTCGAACCTAGCACAGTTTTAACAAAATAGCTACAAACATTTACAAACTTAAACGTGACGGTCCCAATTAAAAGTGATTTGTCTTTGGGACGGTAGATTTACTTTACCAGCTATTTCAAATATATTATACAAGCCTACGGAAATTACCAGCTAAAACTACGCCGTCAATAATTGTCTATTGTTTTTCTACCAGGCAGAATGCGTAGCGTCTCTGGCTACGCATGTAGATTTGAAACTAACCAATAGGATTGTATTTTTATTTGAACTAACAAGTCATCGTACTAATATTATAAATGCGAAAGTGTGTTTGTTTGTTGGTTTTTTGGTTTGTTGGTTTGTCCTTCAACCACGCCGAAACTAAGCAACGGATCGACGTGATTTTTGGCATGGATATAGTTGAGGACCTGGATAGTGGCATAGGCTACTTTTTATCCCGGAAAATTAAGGAGTTCCCGCTGGAATCAAAAAACTTAAACCACGCGGACGTAGTCGTGGGCATCAGCTAGTTAGTCCATAAATGCGATCTCACGTGGTTATCTTTGAAACGGATAAATCCAGCTTCTTATGGCAAATCGCTACGGGAGCGTTTTTAGCCGAAACGGTGTGGCTGTTTCCACCAAATCTGGATGAGGAAGTTGGTGCATGGATGAAACGCACCCCAATGGTCATGAAACGCTAGTCACGAAAAAAGAAAAGTAGGTGATGAATTACCATTAAAACTAGTCCTAAAACACAAACTATATCAGATCCACTGAAAATCAAAATAGTCTGAAAATCACCTTAAACAGGTATACCATTACCGTTAGCTCCTGTAAAGGAAATTGCAAAGTAAGAATAAATGTAGCGTGAAGATTAAAGATACGCTAGGGTTACCATACAGAACACTTTGTAGAAGCGCTGAAACAATTTTTCACGGTGACATATATTGAGTACCTTAAGTAGGTACTTTTGCCTTATAAGTGCCTTTGCACAAAACGACTAAAATAATGATTTGTGTGCTTTGACTTTGTAAATAGCCTGAATTAGATTCTTGACTGGATGCGAGTTATTGATAAAGCAGTAAGTACCGCCAAGCGATTAAAAGCGTTCTGGCACGTTCTGGTAAGAATTATGCTGAATAATTAGATAGGTAGGTATATATATTTTTTTTATTTTAAATGTACCTATAGGCCAGCGCTTGGCTGCAATCAGACTTGCTTGCAAGTAGTGATGCAGCCTAAGGTGGAGCGCGCTTGCCTAGAAGATGCCTATTCACTCTTGATTTGAAGGTACCTATATTAAAAGAGGAGGGGAAAACGGAAGCCGGAAGGGCATTTCATATCCTAGCGGTTCGAATTAGAAACGAGGAAGCAAATCGCAATTATTATTAAAACCATTAATGGTATTAATTCATTATACTAGTAGGTTGATGTGATTCTATATTAAGCATCATCATCGTGATAGTAACAACTAACGTCACACCAGGTTGCTAATTCATCGAATACGTAAAAGTAAAAACTAAAGGGTGAAAACAGAAAACACACCACAGGCCAGATAGGAATTTGAAAAATTAAAAAACACGACAGCATTACCATTGTAAGGTGCCTTTTTGAAAATGGCGCCGCCGCCATACTTAATTTGTTTCAAAAAAATTATATCCAGTGTCACTCGTAATGATGTAAGAACTCTTACGCTACCCCATACATGTCCAAATCTGTTCAGGCATTTAAAAGTTATGATGGAATAAAAAAAACTCACATAGTAGGTACATACATACATTACTTATACATTGTATACATGAACCCTGAAAACATTACTTTTTTTGAGTAGGTAGGCGTGAAAATAACGCGTCATCCACTTTAACGTGGAGAGCGCATACTTGGCAACTGCAGACCGAGTGGGACTGAGTGTTGTTTCGTTTTCGATCGTGACAACGTAAACTACCATGAGAGTGTGATTTCATTCTAACTAAGCAGATTGCATCGTGTTCGCGTTTGTCGCGCGCGTCTTTCGAACTAAAAACTGGGCGTTAAAAATATCGTCGAGTGTAAAGGCAACTAACTGATGGCACTCGCGGGAGCGTAATATTTTATATTGTAACACCTGTATAAACAAAGTACGCTTTAACAATCCATCACATCACACTTTTATCCCGGAAAATTAAGGAGTTCCCGCGGGAATTAAAAAACTTAATCCACGCGTAATGAAGTCGCGGTGTGCTCGTGCGCCTAAATATCTCGGGCTGCAATTGATGCCTTACAGCCCTTGGCTACTAATCTACTATTACATCTCTCATATTCGGTAAGTAGGTCCTTATTACCCCCAAATGGAGCTTGTAGGTGACCAATTAGCGCTCTAGGGTAAATATAATGTAGCTAGAAAAGCCCTAGGGCGGTAAGTAATTAAAAAAAGTATGATGGTTAGATGTACGCGAACTTTTTGAATATTAAAATATATAATCGTCGAGACTCTATTAGGCTAAAATAAAAACGTCGCATTATCAATACGAAATTATTATTTCCTCTAATCTTAATAATTTTAAGAAGAATCTGACAAAATAATATACGAGTAAAAATCACCTTATATAATATAAGTACAAACGAAAAAACATATTAAGCATAATATTATTATCGCAATAATATTTTATTATAATTGATTGTCTTTAGAATCGCTGAATAACAATAAAAACTTATAGACGTTAACACGCTGTTTCCATAAGCTTTATTGAAATTATAATGTTCCCATTCCGTGCCATTCAATTTTATCGAGCCACTATTTCCTTTCATACATATGAAATGAATTATTCCTCAGCAATATACTTAGGAGTCGCGATTTCATTGTAACTAGTCGATCGATGCCTGTGGAATGGTTAGATATATTTGTATGGGTACCTACCCGTCAGTCTTTGGTCGTAGTCACTATAGTCAGCTTCTGAATGAATAATGTGGAGTCAAGGTGAAATCGAATTTTGTAAGGGTTTAGATAGCTCTATTTTCTCGATAGAATTGAATGGTGAAAATTTTGAGCAGACTATCAGAGTAGCATTTTTTATTCTAATTCATCACTGGCGCGGCGCTACAGCCGTATAAGGGCCTGCGATTAGCCAGGAAATTCCTCCGAAAGTTTCTGTAGCGCTCGTTGTCACTTTATATTTTATTACTAACTGATGCCGGCGACTTCGTCCGCGTGGATTAAGGTTTTTTGCATCCCGCGGAAACTTTTGAATTTTCCGGGACAAAAAGTCCTAAGGGGTCAAAAAGGGCCATGTCCTTCCCCGAATACAGCCAATAGGCTACTTTTTATCCCGAAAAACTGAGGAGTTCCCGTGGGAATTTAAAAAAAACTTATTCCACGCGGACGAAGTCGTGGGCATCAGCTAGTACGTTATAGACAGACATTGTTATAGACAAAGCCTAGAATTACAAGTAGGGGCCTATTGAAGTGCGGTTAGCAATCACGTCTTGGCCGAGGGGTGTACCGCAAACAATCGGGATAGATTCCAATCTATTATTTCTTTCCTACAATAAGAGTCCCTGTCCTACTCCTACCTATAGGTGTAGAAAAACATTATTTCTTCCATTTCTTACTATAAAAATCAATTATCGCAATCCAGATTGATCATGTTCTTGATTGAGTTGATTGACCGTCCATTCGACTCTGTACACGATCAATCGATCATTAATTTTTGATCGCGGATCCAGATTGATCGTGTACCGGACCGGACACCTTTGCAAATTTATGTAATCGGACATGCTAGTAGCCTACTCTACGAAAAGAAGTATAGGATAGAAGCAGGCGTTATTTTGCGGAAGTCCGTGTTAAACTTCTTTCATTGAAAAGAAAGTCCATGAGAAAGTTCTTTTACTGAAAAGAAGTGTCCTTGTCCGATTACTTAAATTTTTTACCTCTGCCCACTACAACGTTACACTATAACCACAGTACACGATCAATCGATCATTAATTTTTGATCGCGGATCCAGATTGATCGTGTACCGGACCGGACACCTTTGCAAATTTATGTAATCGGACATGCTAGTAGCCTACTCTATGAAAAGAAGTATAGGATAGCAGCAGGCGTTATTTTGCGGAAGTCCGTGTTAAACTTCTTTCATTGAAAAGAAAGTCCATGAGAAAGTTATTTTACTGAAAAGAAGTGTCCTTGTCCGATTACTTAAATTTTTTACCTCTGCCCACTACAACGTTACACTATAACCACAGAATAGGTTATAGTTATTTATGCAACAGTTGTGTAATAAGGGGTAAATTAAAACACGAATGTGGGTGATGGGTGTGGTGGAATAGTATCTTATGAGTGTTTTAATACCTAATTATCAACTGTTGCACACAAGACTTTATCTACACTCATAATATGAATCCTATGAAATAAATGAAGCTAACTATTTCAGAACCTGTTAAAGATAACAGATTCTGAAATAGTTAGCTTACCTACTGCTAACATTAAAACATCCAGTCCTAGTAACCTAATATCATCAAAACTCAAAACTTGAATCGCTCATTTTTTTTTTTTTTTTTTTTTTTTTTTTTTTTTTTTTTTATTATTATTTTTTTTTGTTTTTTTTTTTTTTTTTTTGTTAACAAAACAATAAAAAAAACGAAGAAAAATGGCGGGGAAAATTCTAATAACCTACTTTTTTTTACAGCGCGCGGCGTTCTGGTAGTGAAACGCGCGTGTATGACAATGTTCTTTTTTTGAAATTCATACAGATGTTCTTTTTTTGTAATTCATACAGATACCACGCATCGAGCAGATGTGGCTGTCTGTTGAGTAAACCCTTTGCGCAGAGGGGATCGAAAAAAAAAGGGGTGTTGTAATGAAATTCAGTACAACATTACATCACCCGTTTGGATGATGTAATGGTTATTAGGACATTGGGTGTTTTAATGTTGGCAATTTGCTAACTGTTTCAGAACCTGTTAAAGAGGATTTATAGCATGGGAGTAGATAATAGTAGATTAGTAGCCAAGGGCTGTAAGGCATCAATTGCAGCCCTCGTTGTGCTCGTGCGCCTATAGTTCGAGGGTGCAATTGATGCTTACACCCGAGCTAACTACTCTGCTTTACATCTCGATTGTGAGGTAAGTAGGTCCTTATTACCCCCAAATGGAGCTTGAAGGTGACCAATTAGCGCTCTAGGGTAATAATGTAGCTAGAAAAGCCCTAGGGCGGTAAGTAATTTAAGAAAAAACTCTTCACTCTTTCAAAAAGTTCGCGTACATCTAACCATCATACTTTTTTTTATTACTTACCGCCCTAGGGCTTTTCTAGCTACATTATTACCCTAGAGCGCTAATTGGTCACCTACAAGCTCCATTTGGGGGTAATAAGGACCTACTTACCGAATATGAGAGATGTAAAAGTATGTTATATAACCACAGTTTTACGAAAACCGTAGCTTTAACGGCACATGCAGTAAAACTAGACCGTTCCGTCAACCAACACCGTGCTATACGAGTACATAACCGGACCGGCAGCGAATTTACGTATGATGCGTTGTTGATATTCTTGTATTACAATACAAGAATATCAACAACGCATCATATATATCCTATAAAGTAAAAGTAAAGTAGGTACACCATAAAAAATACAACAAAAATTACAATCTAATGGACATGGCACAACAGACGGCCTTATCGCTTAAATAGCGATCTCTTCCAGGCAACCTTAGGGAAAAGAACAATTAAAATATAAAGAGGAAAGGGCACGATATTCGTGCCGTGTGGTTTTGATGCCTGATACATTCACAACACGTTCATTGCATGGACTGGTGTAAAGAATCGAGAGCTTTACTATACATAACTTATCATTCGACATGGTATAGCTGCAAATCTTCACATTGATTGTACACTCGATCATACGGAGTGACATTACCTACATACCATTGCAGCATTTTCATTTCCGTCCGAGTGCCCATGCTATGATATTGCATTTTACTCTAGAGCCATTAATGTGGCTTGTATTTTTCACTTGGTGATGCCAACGACTCCGTCCGCGTGGTTTTAGATTTTCGAAAAATCTAATGGGAGTTTGAAAAACCTAAACTTATAACCCGGATAAAAAAAATCCCTGGGTTCAACTTTTAATCGGCGAAATATATAGGCCGTCAAAACGTACCTATTAGACATACAAAGTCACTCATTTTCACATTTAAAATATTGGCAAGGTTTTGCCTGGTGAGAGGCTGTGGTCGTGGCTAGTTACCATCCTAGCGGCAAATACGTGCCGACAAGCGCTTTAGCGTTCCAGTACGATGCCCTGTAGAAAGCAATTAGGGGTATGGGTTTAGCAGAACTGCTATACCCCTAATAGGGTACCCCACTAACCAGCTTAGACTGCATCATCACTTACCATCAGGTGAGATCGCAGTAAAGGGCTATCTATAAAAAGGTACATGAAGCCTAAGGGTGAATTGCACCATCCATAGTTGTGATTATCATTATTTTCCCAAAAAAAAGTGAGTGGCACAAGTCAGTATATTCTTACATTAATAAATAATTAAGATTGTAAGTCAAATTTTTGTGGAAACTAGAAGAACCCTGACGTTTGCAGCCCAAAAGTTTGTTTTTAAGTGGCCTTTAACGATAACCAACCATTGATGATGCACTTACTCATATCAAAGATGTTCCATGTGCACTAAGTATGGATTCAACAACTGTTTCGGTACGATGTCATGTAGAAACCGTAAGAGGTATGGGTTTGGCATAACTGCCATACCCCTAACTGCAGGTTAGTCCGCTACCATCTTAGACTGCATCATCACTTACCATCAGGTGAGATCGCAGTCAAGGGCTTACTAGTAGTTGAAAAAAACTGAGAGATTACGATTCCCTTCTATATCTGCCACCTAGCACTAAACCAATGGTTAACTCAGGTTAACTATCTACCCTTCGACACCTCACAATCTTTTTTTGTTCCGCAGGTTATGAGGTGCTCTCAACGGGCCCGGCTCTACTGCTGCAGTTCACCGCCAACTCCGCCTCACCGGGACAGGGGTTTGCTGCCACGTACCATTTTCAGCCACCTCCCGATTCAACAGCGGCAGGTGATTGTTGGGAAACATCGATATATATGTAGGTACTAGACGGGCCCTTTCATAGAAAAAAGTTGGGCGTCCGACTTGTAGCGCGTACCCCTCACCTGTATAAGCCTGTCCTTGTCCCCGCCATAGCGCTGTCTCGCTTTACAGACTAGATGGCGTTAGTAAAATAAGTCCACATTCTTTGTTTGACAGGGCCCGTCTATGTAAATTGACGTCGTTGTTGGGAAACGATTTATTTTTAAGTCCATGTAAAAAAGTAAAACTGCTTTATTGTGCCCCCGGAATTGGTAGCATAAACCGTGGTAAGTAGGTACTTACACCAAGATAAAATCATCGGGTAATTTGGTAACTTGTGCCTAACCGATTTTTACTGATGAAAATGTATCACGTCACTACTCACTACTACATCTGTGCACGTCACGATACTAGAGGTATTTGAAGTCACGTTTTAGAACCAACCCAACCACGCGTGAATAAACTTGAACACTGGCTAGAATCTATATTACCTATATCTCTATATATATGATGGTCTGTTAGAACGTCTGTCTCGTCGCTACAAAATCGCCAATGAATACACTAACTGAACTATGCACTCCTATGGCGTTTGAACCAGTTTTAGGTATCTACATATAATATCCGAGCGTTTGTAAATTAGGTAGGCATACCTACTTATTGCAAATGCGACTAACAGGGTATGAATAACGTTGGCGAACTTCCAGGCAGCTTAGAGAGTTACCTACGTGCCGTAAAACAATTTTAGGTAGATACCTATACCTCAAACAGGTATTTACTGCACTCTACATTAAAATTGATAAATATTATATTAAAGTGGCACTTATTAAACATTTACCTACGAAATGTTACTAATCATTACCCGTTGTCCTAAATGAGCGATGAAAACGACGCGACGCAACGCAAATCGATACCATAGAAATTATGTGACAACCGGGCCACAGGGTTAGCTTCTGTTGGTAAGATAACGCGTCACGTCGTATCGAGTCACGTTGTCGCATTTGTCGCTTATATGTACCTACCTGCGCTTAAGTAGTAGGACCTACTTTTGCAACTTTATATTATTATCGTAGGTATCCAAGATGTTATTATTAGGATATCCTTTTCCCTAGAGTGACTGTAATCATAAACCTATTTTTATTTTTCTAATAGCATCTGGATGATAGTATAATAAGTTTACCAAAAGTCCTACCAGACTGCAGTGAACGAGGCTCTCTGCCTATTAATAGTAGATTAGTAGCCAAGGGCTGTAAGGCATCAATTGCAGCCCGAGATATTTAGGCGCACGAGCACAGCGAGGGCGCCTATAGTTCGAGGGTGCAATTGATGCTTACACCCGAGCTAACTACTCTGCTTTACATCTCGATTGTGAGGTAAGTAGGTCCTTATTACCCCCAAATGGAGCTTGAAGGTGACCAATTAGCGCTCTAGGGTAATAATGTAGCTAGAAAAGCCCTAGGGCGGTAAGTAATTTTAAAAAAAAACTGTTCACTCTTTCAAAAAGTTCGCGTACATCTAAGTCTAACCATCATACTTTTTTTAATTACTTACCGCCCTAGGGCTTTTCTAGCTACATTATTACCCTAGAGCGCTAATTGGTCACCTACAAGCTCCATTTGGGGGTAATAAGGACCTACTTACCGAATATGAGAGATGTAAAATACTAAAGTACAACTATGATTTTATCATTTTAAACGAATCATTACAGCGCCACCTATGTTTACTACGCCGAACTACGTCGTCACGTAGCAAAGCTGGCGAAGTTGTTCGGCACATCTGCAGGGCTAGCATGGGCCGGAGATAAAAATTTTATCCCCCGATTTTATCCACTGACAAGAAATAAAATTAACTTATCCACTTCTCAGATCACGGCAACAGGGGAGAGGAGAAGTTTATCCCCGTTTGACATTTCACGGGGACTCGGGGGACTATTTATCCACCGTCATTTAGCTTTTTTATTTATTTATTTAGGAATAAAATTTTTATCCTTTCCTCGGGGAGAAAATTGTCTCGGCCCATGCTAGGGGGGCTGAGCGCAAGATAGAGCTGAAAATTACAACTGAAAATTCTACCAGAGTGAACGAGTGTGGAACAAGGCTGACAACAGCTAAAAATGAATCTTTACAGCGCCATCTATGATTACTATGCCAAACTACGTCGTCAAGTAGCAAAGTAAGCGAAGTTGCTTGGCACACTTTCGTAACAATATGGAGCTGAAAAGTACAAAAAAATTCACGATACGCTTGCTAGACAGCGCTTTTTGTTCATTATTTTATTCTTTACAGATTCTGATCGGCTGCTGAAACTAAGCTTTGGGAAGGCGTTCGAGTCTCTTGGGCCTGAAGTTAGCGCAACAAGTAAGTGGTTAGTTAATTACAATTTCAGACTAGATTTTGGATCATGATTCATAGTGAAAGAATGTTAAACTATGTCGCTAGGTACCTACATAACCAAGTAATGAAATAGGACGTAATAGATAGGTACCTAAGTACTTACCTCTAAGTTTAGAGTTTGTCTAGTGAAAGCTGAGAGAACCTTATTTTCTTCAATTTCTGTGTATTTAGATAGGTAGGTACCACAGAGCAGATTTCTGCTCTGTGGTAGGTACTTACTGTCAACATCCGGTGTGTCCGGGCCACACAAAACTCAAGGCAAACCAAAAAAAGTACCTTACGTAGGTATACCTAAGTAAGTAGGTAGGTATAAGTATCTCTAGTATGTACTGTGTAGGTACCTAGTAGGTACCTACATTGTACATTCGGGGATATCCAACTATTTTTTAATAATTTCCTGCCATTTTGCACTCAGCTTTCACTAGACAAATCTAGGTACTTTATAAAGTTATTTTCTTTATAAAAATTAAAACATCTGCTACTAAAACCCATACTAGTACACTACTAAATTCAATAAAACAAAATAAGAAGAAGAAGGACCAAAAAATAGATTTTTCATACAAAAATAAATTAGCGATAAGATCGCGGCTTTACGCTACGAGACGCGCGTACGGCGGACTGCTTTCGATCGACTACCTACTCGTACCTACTGCCTTCTGTCTAACCACGTCTAACTAAGGACTTAAATATGGAGTCTTGAGTGTACAGCAAACAATTAAAAAAAAAGTTTTACAAAAAGTCGTAGATTCTAGCTGTACGACTTTTTGTGTGTGTTCCGTTATAAGCACTGCGAGCACTGGCAGTGCTCTTTACTGGGGACTTCCAGTGCTCTCAGTGTATTTCGGAACGCACCCTATATCTCAAAAAAAAGTGAAAGTATTTTACCGAAAAACTTTCAAATTCAAATTTCAAACCCTGTATAAGTACCTATTTAAAAAGATTTAAATAAACATTTTAAATTAATATTGTATATCTTATAATAATCAAGTATTTGACTTTGGTTCCTTTTTCTAGATTTATGTATTACAGGAAACATTTACATTTTCGCAATAGGTAATTTAAACCCGGGAAAATGAAAATCGAACACATTTCGTTCAATTTAATATTAATTATTATTATTAAATCTCTTATAACTTACGCATTGCTGACACGGCTTAAACATTTATATGTACTCCAATGTAATTGAAATAAACATAATAATTGTTTTGGATGAATAGGGTAGCCATATTTTGTGTTTTCCTAATAGTAATAGGTAGATAATAAGTATTGTGTTAAGTATGAATATTAATTAACCAAGAAGGGACACCACAGAACATATAGAGGGACACAATGAGAAAACCAGCAAGAACTCCAAAAGCTGTCAGAGATTTTTGAATAAATTATGCGTTTTATATTATCAGCTGTAAGAATGACGTGCATCAAAATCACGTCAGTTGCAGAAGTCGAGGCAGCAAAATATTCGTTTATCGATTAGTACATATACTGAAGCTCAAGTTAATCCTAGTACCTATATCACTGTTTTTATATATAATACCTATGTATAGGTATATTATTAAGATTGGGATGCATTTCTACACGCATCGTACCTACTTATTCGAATTCATAGTAGGTACCCATCGAAAGACTGCGGTCTCCCTTGACGGACTCAGGACTTACTGTCATAATTACAAGTTAGATGAGACTTATTTACCATCTTTAGCTTAGCTGTTGCCCGCGACTTCATCCGCGTGAAATAAGTTTTTTTTTATTCCCACAGGAACTCCTTCATTTTCCGGGATAAAAAGTAGCCTATGACACGGTCTTCAACTATACCCATGCAAAAAATCACGTCGATCCGTTGCTCTGTTCCGACGTGATTGAAGGACTAACCAATAAACCAACAAACAAACACACTTTCGCATTTATAATTATATTAGTATGATGCCTAACTATCTCTATCAACGTCCTCTCTGTACTACTTACTCGATTCAAACAATTTTTTTTTTTGGCTGTAACTCGCTTTTTTTTAATAGCTTGATTGCTAGTCTATAGTTCTATGATGCTGTCTAATTAGCACTAGTTTATAAACTGATATTTTTCAGAATTTTCGTTCTATCTATACTTATAATAAAACTGTAACAGGTCCAATTCTGTACATTGAAGATATTTTGAAAATTTTTTTTGGAGGGCACTCATTGTTCGATACTGAAGCCAAATCTGTAATTTTTTTCATTTTTGTCTGTCTGTCTGTCTGTCTGTCTGTCTGTCTGTCTGTCTGTCTGTCTGTCTGTCTGTCTGTCTGTCTGTATCTTAGCCGCGCATCACGCCGAAACTACTGAATGAATTCAAACGAAACTTGGCACGATTTGAGCCCATACTACGAGGTACACATGATATAGGACATAGGATACTTTTTATCCCAAAATTCTACCCCCGAAGGGGTGAAATAGGGGTTGAAAGTTTTTACGAAAGTCCTTAATTTCTCAAGTTATAGCTATTACCTATTCTGTGGTTATAGCCATGAAATTTGATATATGAGCTGCGGGTTGAAAATGGAAACATAATATGTGTTTCACAGTCTTTCAAAATTCCACCCCCGAAGGGGTGAAATAGGGGTTGAGAGTTTGTATGAAAATCCTTAATTTCTCAAGTTAAGTATAGCCATGAAACAGCATTTGGGCTTTCGTTAAAATATGAAGAAGTACGTGTTTCACCATTATAGGGGGATTATACCGTGGGATAGTAATATAGGCTACTTTTTATCCTGGAAAATTAACTGAAAAACTTATTCCACGCGGACGAAGTCGCGGGCATCAGCTATAAAGAATATACATACATACATACATACATAGGCTACTTTTTATCCCGGAAAATTAATGAGTTCCCGCGGGAATCAAAAAAACTTAGTCCACGCGGACGAAGTCGCGGGCATCAGCTAGTATACAATAAATTCCATCATCTCTGTGGAGTGTGGACCTAGTAGAGTTATACCTATTTTAATCGCCATTGGTTTTTGTTACAACTTCAACCAAAATGTGCTGAAAATTACATTTCGTATTTCATTTATTTCAGGTACCGTATAACCAATTAATATGTAGGTTGGATGTTAAATGAAATAAAAAATATAAATTGCGGTGATATGAGTATAACATGTAGATACCTACGGTTATGACAATGTAAAAGTTTACCGCAATACGATTTTATTTTAAAAGCTCAAAAGGCTTTATGAAATGGATTATTTGGATTGAAACTTTCCGAAGATAGATTCCGATGATAAATTGCGTTTGCATGCATACAAATGCAAATGACAGTTGGAAATATGCATTTTTGATGAATGTTTTGAGACATAACTATCCATCGACACCGGGACTCGGGGAAAAAGAAGTAGGTACGAGTATGTTAGTATAGCAAATAAACCACCATTAAAACACTACTTATTTTTCATTAGTCTGTAGAAAACGCATTCGGTTGGTACCATAGGGGCTGATTCTGTATAACACAATCTCTAAACTAAACTAAAATGGCAGCTTTAAATCTAGTTCTGTCTCTTTCCGTAGGGAGTATTATGAAAGGGTTAGCAATAATTGTAATGCTCTAATTTTAGTTTAGTTTAGAGATTGTGCACTGCAGAATCAGCCAATTTTCCACCTATAATCTGACTGTGTCTAAGCTGCATCTTACTCAGGTTTATCGGGAACTCCTCGTTTATTTTATCGGAAATACTCCGAGTTCTTATTTATGTAGTACCTTAACATATCATACTAATATTATAAATGCGAAAGTGTGTTTGTTTGTTGGTTTATTGGTTTGTTGGTTTGTCCTTTAATCACGCTGCAACGGAGCAACGGATCGACGTGATTTTTGGCATGGGTATAGTTGAGGACCTGGAAGGTGACATGGGATACTTTTATCCCGGAAAACTAAGGATTTCCCGCGGGAATAACAAAAAACTTAAACCACGCGGACGAAGTCGCGGGCATCAGTTAATCTCAAATATTTTTTTAATGCTCCGTCAATTGAATATCTGAATACATAATTGAAAATCCCTAGATGGCAAATTCATGAAATCGCAATTTTCCTTTACCTACTGAAAAAGTCCACGTCGCTCCCTGATGGCGACGGGGCTACCTCTCAATTAAGCCGGCAGAAGCGTCAATAAACGACAAGCATAAAATAAAAGAAAAAAGATTTACCCAGGTACTTCTTGTAAATCCGGCATTCGCCCTTGACATCGTTCCGGGTTTGCTTCAAGTTCCATCTCGACTCTACTATAGCAGCTTTCAGCGTTAAATATTGACTCTGTGCATTTCAATGCCAGTAAAGTTGCTCAAGGATTTCTCTCAAGAAACACCTGACTCTAAATTTTGTTTCTAAATTTTTTTTTTTAAACCAGTACAAGTTAGCCCTTGACTGCGATCTCACCTGATGGTAAGTGATGATGCAGTCTAAGATGGTACGGGGCTAACCTGTTAGGGGCATGGCACTTGGCAGTTATTTTACCCATACCCCTATTCGGTTTCTACACGGCATCGTACCGGAACGCTAAATCGCTTGGCGGTACGTCTTTGCCGGTAGGGTGGTAACTAGCCACGGCCGAAGCCTACCAGGCCAGACCAGGGAAAATTCAGAAATTATAAATTCCAAAATTGATCGAAATCGATCGATCGAACGTTCGATCCCCGGCAGGGTCAATTCAACCTATAGCGCTCAACACAGCGCCACGGAGGTCGTCAATTAAAATTAAAAAATTAAGAAATTAGTTATATTATTTCAATAAAATAGAGGGTTTGCAGTGAATAGCTGAAATAGGTTTCTAGTTCGCGCTAGTAAGTAGTTTCAACATCGTCGTCATCGTTCACGTCTGTGTAAGATTAATAAACTAATGAAACCTGCATCAAATACCAACTCGAATTACTTATAAAACAATTATTATGAAATAATATTCTCGTGATAAAAGAATTTAAAAAAATACCTATAACGAAAATTTTGAAAGTCTACTAAATAAATCTGATTCACTTAATAAAATTGCTCTCACAAATTTCCATACAACTAGCAGATTTGGCAAACATCAACACAGATTGTACATCAAAAATATGTAAAATATCCTGCTCCATAAATTATTTTTGTACTTTCTAGAAATGCATTCCCGGAAAACAGTGGCGGAATAAAACATCTGACGCGCACCTAAATAAATAATAAGGCTCGCTGCAACACTGAATTAAACATGTCAGAGAAAGCTCAAGACATCAGGTTACCGAGAGAATTTTACCTGTTCTGAGTTGAAGTGATAGAAGAAGGATAAATATTATTTTCTCAAACATGCTTGGAAATTTGAGCATTATTTTGACAACCTTCTTCGAGATAAATCGAAATTGCTGTACTGGCCAAATACATGCGAGCAGCGGCCGGCAAAAGTTGTATGAAAATCCATGTCTGTCGTGGTTTAGCGGCCAAATAAATTACCTACATAGTAAATTCATATCTGTCGTGTAATTTAAAAATGGAACGATCTTTTACTCCGAAACATGGCAACCAAGGAGGTATCTTATCAGAGGTTTTATTTAAATTTTGAACTAGCTTGCAAATAGAAAGCTGCTTATTGAAAAAAAAACAAATGAACACTTTAACGCGGAAAAAAATATTGTTGTTCATTGTTCGTCATTGATTTTGAAATGTATTTGACAAAATGAGTTTTAAATAAAAAGTTCTGTCTAGGTACTACTTAGTTTTAATTTCCGTGCATTATTTGAGAAAAGTACTATACAAGCCTTGGCCACAACTAGGCATTGATGGACTTACGTATGTGTGCCTCGGCTTTGCCTCGGCCCACATTTACACGTTCGTCCTTCAATGCCTGTTTTGCTGGCCGCTGCAGTAATGTACTATATCTGTTCTTGCTGGTTCTTCTCGGTAATCTATTCAAAAGCACTTGTAATATTTGAATAAATAGTACATTATTGCAAAGTGTTTATTTGAATAAATAGTACATTATTGCAAAGGCTGGGAAATAGGCAATTGCAGGTCGAGTATGAGTTTGAAGGCCGAGCCGTAGGCGAGGACTTCACTAATACGAGACAGGCAATTGCCATTTCCGCCGAGGCATATATAGTGCTTTTCTCAAAAGAATGCAGGGAAATAAAACATACTTTTTATATTATCATAAAATTTTCATATACTTTCATGTATTTTTTTTTGACTTCGCTGGAAGCAGGTTTTCCATTGCCAATTTGGCTTCTTATCTTAAATCTGGTGGAGTACAATCAATCTCCATTTCACTCTCTGAACCGTTGGAAACCATTTTAATTATTATTAAATTTATATTTATTATGTATGTAAATAACAAATCAAGACGAATTTTCAGCTTTGCCGCCAATTTTTTTTTTATCATCTGTGCCGACAGGCAAACGCATTTATGGCTATATAGCCACGTAAACGCAATTTGTACTAAGCAAACAGACTATGGTATGCAAAGAATGACAAAAGAGATCCGATCAAATAGTATCTAATAACCCCAGCACGCCTTTTCATACAACATTGCAGGAGCGTTGTAATGTTCCATATTCAAAAAAACGCTCCTGCAATGGATTTGATTTTCTTTGTCCGAAAATTCGATACTTCACGTGTTCTTTTTTCAAAATAATGACAATATTTCCATGCATGTTTGAGAAAAAACATTTGAATTTTCTTCAGAGTTGTGGGATAGTGATAGAAGAATGATAAACATGACAGCTTGAACTCACGGTTTTGGGGTCTGCGTGTTATATTGTTACTAGATGATGAACGTGATTTCGTCCGCGTATATTAAGCTTTTTTTGATTCCCGCGGGAACTCTTTAATTTTTCGGGATAAATAGTATGTTATAATGAAGGAACTAGAAGTTTAATTCGCTCTAATCCGCGACAATAGGTAAATCTATGTTTTGCAGTGTATATCTTGCACTTATACTGTACCACATAGATTTACCTATTGTTACGGATTATAGCGAATTAAACTTCTAGTTCCTTCATTACCACGGACTTCCGCAAAATAACGCCTGCTTCTATCCAATAGTATGTTATAAGCCTATGGCCTTCTTTAAGTTGCATCATGAGTGAAGTCTGTCAATCCGCACTTGGACTATGGTATGAACCCTATTCTGAGAGGAGACCCGTGAAGTGAGACTCAGAAGTGACCGGCGATGAAAGTCCATGCTAATCAACAGTACACTGTTTGTAACTTCGTTTATCCTCAGTCATTCACTTTGAAACTGTCTTCCTTTAGAACCAACTTGCCGCAACTAGGTCGCATCACAGAAACTTTCATAAACTATAGCCAATTGATAAACGGAGCCTCCCAACTTGGCAAAGATCCCGCTACCCGTAGCTGCCGTTTGGACTTCTTTTGATCTGTCCCAATTTCTTTAACGACTATTTTCTGAATATTGGACAATATTTATTAGATTTGAAGCCAACTTTATTTTTAATCGGGGCGGGAAATTCTATTATTTTTTACAAAATGATGCGCTCACTGCGTCGCGTCGTACGAATTCGCGGGCATCATCAAGTTCATAATATTATTAGTGTGAATGAAATGTTTTCTTTCATGACGGACAACTTGTCTTTAAAAATTCCCGTGCAACTCTTTGAATTTCTGGAATAAATAGGCTATCTCTCTCTCTCCAGTCGTTCTTTCATTGCTGAAGATTGTGGTCCTGGGGATTTTGCAAACTTACGGATTAAATTTTTCCATCGGGTTCTATCGGAGGCCAGTCTTGCAATGGTGTGAAAATTGCACGTGCAGACTGCAGGAGTCCCTCAGCTGGTCTGTCCATCTGGTTGGTGAGCGGCCTCTCGATCTTTTGCCCTCGGTGTTGCCCGTCAGTCGTCACTATATAAGCTTTTCAGTTTTCTAAAGCTTTTCTAAGTAGCCTATATCCGTCCCCAAAACACGTCTACTAGGTACAAACGTAAATATCAACGATCGATCAAACCCGATGAACCGCGACAATGTCCTTCTCCGCGATACGACCTATCTCTGTACCAATTTTCATCAAAATCGGTTGAAAAGATGGGCCGTTAAAGCATAGCACATAGACACATATAAACAGAAAAACAGTCAGACACACTTTCGTATTTATAATATTAGTATGGTTATGGATATTGGATAAAGTATGGATTCAACCAGCGGCAGTATGTGTCGTTTATATTGGTGTCGGTATTCGTTTATCTCTAGTTTATCCGGTGAACCGTAGCCTGGGCACAAAGCCCGGGTAAAACCTCTACGAGTTTGCAATTTCACGAATGATTACGTCGCAGCGAGTGTTTGTCCACCGTTCGGCTGGATAGAGGTCGGGAATGTTTGCTTCGTATTGTGTTTCGACGTAACGGGAAGCGAATGTTAGTCCGTTACTATATGTTGGTAGGTACAGAGATAATCTGAAAGGGTGCACGGTATAGGAAAATGCTAAGCCGAGCAAGCATTCAGTAATCTTTTTTAAATAACTATAGGTACGTAAGAGCCACCACCACCACTACAGCCCATTAACGTACCACTGCTGGGCACAGGCCTCTACTCTCATAGGAGAGAGCCGAGAGGGAATCAGAGCTTAGACCCACCACGCTGCTCCAATGCGGGTTGGCGGGCTATTCGTCCAATAACTAAGATTGCGACTGCGTCTATAAAACTTGTAATAATTACAACATTATTTTTAAGGGAAAAATATTATTATATAAAACGTAAGGTGTGAGAATACTTAATTGCTATATTTTGTTTACTATTTCACTAAAAGTATTATAATGTAAATTGATAATAATGAAATTATATCTTGTTTTATACGTTTTGGTATCCAAGCAGTCGGGTTTTTTGTTTTTTTAATTACTTTTTTACGTAATTTGTGATTGCTACAGTGTAACGATTACAATCACCTCCCAATAGTTAAAACAATTCCACAATAAACAATTTGATTTGATTTTCGATTTTCCACAATAAACCATTCGGCTATTGACCAGTTCCTACTGTCGCAGAAAGAATTGATTGTGCTTAGAATATTTACATAATCAAAGATCATTTAAAATTCAGCCAATCGCACAACAAATGAGACTCTAAAAATGACTGATACAGATTTTTCACAATAGGGCTATTATTCATAGCCGTGAACGCCGTAAGTATTACCTTATTATTCATGGAAAAAAATTACGTCGATCAATTGAAGGACTAACCAAAGAACTACAAACAAACACACATTCGATATAGGAAATGCTATTGGTTTATTTTCAATCCGCTCAGTGGTCTGCTAGTAACAGCTTCGAAATTTCAGCAATAATAATCAATTTGTATTCATCATTGGATAATGGCTACGGAAGGAAAATCGAATACTAGTACTAGGAATGATGGCTATAATATTTCCGTTATAGACGGATATTCAATATTTTCCTAAAGGCTATATTATTAAACAAGCTGATGCCCGCGACTTCGTCCGAGTGGAATAAGTTTTTTAATACCCACAGGATCTCCTCTGTTTTCCGGGATAAAAGTTAGTCTATGTCACTCTCCAGGTCCTCGACTATACAATGCGAAAAATCACATCGATCCGTTGCTCTGTTGCGGCGTTACTGAAGACAGACCAACAAACCAACAAACAATTAATACACTTCCCGGAAAATTAAAGAGTTCCCGCGGGAATCAAAACAAACATAAACCACGCGGACGAAGCCGCGGACATCAGCTATAGTTTTAATATAATCTGCAAAACAATGTAGGTACTTTACCATGATTTTACCTACATGTGACCCAATGGATCCAATAATGTTTTATTGGGCATGAATTTTATGGCCACATACATATTTTGCTGTGTCTAGCGGTTTTTAATTACCACAGCCAGCAAAGCGAAAATATTAACCTTTTAAAATGTAAAATTTTTCCCCATGACACGTCCATCCCAGCCGATGATACACGGAGCGGGTACGCCGCAATCACTGTCCTTCTGTAAGGGTGGAAAGTGGAAATACACTATAGACAAATATTTTTTGTCTGGTGGACAAAATTTCGGCACACTATAGGTGACCGGAAAATTAAAAAATTAAAACTCACTTTTTTTTCAAATTTTTCCTGAGTTAATCTATTTGATACTTACCTCTATAACCCACATTACTTTGACTAATAAAGCGATGGGATGCTCGCTGAAAACTGAATCAAGCCTCTTGTCGTCTTCTTATATTACTAGCTGATGCCCGCGACTTCGTCCGCGTGGATCGTGGTTTTTTGGTTCCGACTACCACGAAAAAGTCTTTTCATCTTTTTGTGACTTAAATATGAAAGTTAGACATAATATGCTGTCGCCGACTTTTTGTAGGCATTATGAAGCTCTACAATTTTTCTCTAGAACTCAATCATATATCTCTCTTCGGTAAGTAAGCGTTCGTAAAAAACGTTTTCGTTCGACCTACTTGCAAATCCGACTACCACGAAAAAGTCTTTTCGTTTTTCGGGTTAATATCCACTATGACACTCACAAAATATAATGTGGCTTTCTATTGGTAACAGAATCTTCAAAATCGGTTCAGTACTTAGATCCAGAGATTACCCCTACAACCTCACAAACTCACAAACTTAACCTCTGTATAATATTAGTAAAGATTTGTTATGTTTAATAATTTTAAACTTAAAATTAGGACTGACCCTTTCTAGCCAAAACGAATATTCGCATGCCCGAATTCGATTTGCTGAATAAACACGTGTTTAGTTGACTAAGCAAAAGCAAAACCACGCCACGTTAACGTGTGGTTTTCTTGTGTAGTCATCAAATACTCAAGTTTCACAAAAATATTCTATTTCGATTAAACCCTTGTTAGTCAGCACAATTATAATAATTAATATGGCTGGACCGAATTCTATTTGTAAGGGCAAATTTCGATTATCTAGTAATTGCGTTGTGGTTGAGATTTGAACTGGTAATAGCTATTGTGCCTATTCATCCCAGGCAGTATGACTTGAGATATTCAAAATAGCAGTTAGTAGGTATCTGTAGTACTTAATTACAATAAGTATGTATCTGTGGTGGATTAATTTTTATCAATAGGTAATACACTATTTATTATTAATAACTCTGCATCTACGTATCGACTTATGCGATAAATTATTGTTTTAACTGTCAGTACCTACCTTATAATAACGGTATATAGGTAATAGGTATGAATCGACGGATAACACTGAATAACACAGTTATTCAGTGTTATCCGTCGTATAGTACAGTAATTATGCCTATCTAAGGTCCTCCGTCCTTGTTACAGAGGGAAGGTATGACCAGCCATGGGTGATAACATAGTCAAATCATAACAAAACTTATGATTACGCTTGGAATTTCCCACCAATTACAGTCCGGGTGTATTTAAATCAATAGTGAATAGGCATCTTCTAGGCAAGCGCGTCCCATCTTAGGCCGCATCATCACTTCCCATCTGGTGTGATTGTGGTCAAGCGTAAACCTATAATGAATCAAATTTTGAATTTTAAAATAAAAACTGTTCCAAATAATCTCGTTAAAATCTCGAATCGAAAATCGTATTGTAGTAAAATCACCAAAGCATGATAATTATTCAAGGAACTGGACAAATTGTCAGGGTTGGTGAACATTTTGCTTTCAAATATCAAAGCAGTAGATATACTTAGTGAACAGTTTAATTTGCAAAGTAAACTCAGTATAAGCAATCACGCCGCTCGTTAGGCTTCTTCAGCTAATGATTCGCTTAATTGTATCGACTCGGTCGCACTTGTTCTCTTATTTGCGAATTTACGACTGTTATAGCGATTTATTTGATACTTTGAGACGATTTGATCTATACTTATACTTATCAGATGATGCCCGCGACTTCATATTCCGCGTCGAATAAGTTTTTTCAATTCCCGCGGGAACTCTTTAATTATTCGGAAAATCGAACACTAGTCTTGGAATGATGGCTATAATATTGTATTATTAAACTGAAAATGAAAATGAAAATGAAAATGATTTATTTCATGTAGGACCACTAGTGTCACTTATGATAAGTCGTAAGAATCTACCACCGGTTCGGAAAGATGATTCTACTGAGAAGAACCGGCAAGAAACTCAGCAGTTGCTCTTTTCAAAATCAGAAAAATGTAACAATTTGTATATACATACTTAATATAAAATGCATACGCTACGTTACAAGTAGGTATTACACTGACTTGTGTGGGTTGCTGGATGCGAAGCCGGTTGCTTCCATGCAACTTTGTCATCGAGAAAATCATCTATACTATAATACCCTCGACTTAACAGATGCTGTTTAACACAGTCTTTAAATTTATGTAATGGCAACTCCAGAAACTCTTTTGGTACCATGTTATAAAAGCGTATACTCGACCCCACAAAGGATTTCTGCACCTTGCGCACGCGATATGACGCTGTTACAAGCTTATGGCGGTTTCTAGTACATCGATTGTGAGTATCTGTATTGTATTATTAAACTAGCTGATGCCCGCGACTTCGTCCGAGTGAAATAAGTTTTTTAATACCAACTGGAACTCCTCCGTTTTCCGGGATAAAAGGTGGCTTATGTCGCTCTCAAAAGTCACGTCGACCCGTTGATCTGTTGCGGCGTAACAAACCAACAAACAAACACACTTTCGCATTTATAAAATTAGTATGATTATAAATGTGAAAGTCTGTGTCTACTATGCTTTCACGGCCCATCTGTTCAATAGGTTTTGACGTTTGATACAAAAATAGGTTTTATCAGGGATCCTAAATCCACGCAGGCGGAGTAACGGACATCATCTAGCCTAGTCCAGTTAAGAATAATTTGATGATCTACCAGGGGCCCTACTCCCTATACACTTACCTATAGGTAAGTGTTGGGATTCAGGCCCAGGATTTGATTCCCGGTAGGTGTAGTTTGAGAATTCATAATTTTCTTATCTTCTCTCTAATATTATAGAGCTTTTTTTCCTGAATGTTTAACAATCAAGTGGCCTTACTGAATGCCTCTAATCTCTTTTAGCACCGCCCATAAAATATGTTTAGATTATTCTAAAATCTCTCTCTATATTTATATAGATCATTTATTAATTCATATTAATTGTCCATATATCTTCATTGGCTATACTTAAAGTTCGAAGACTTTGGTCTAACTTCAGCTAATTAGATGAAAAAGGTGTCTGTTACCAAATAACCGTTGTTACTAATAATATTAGGTTAACATGCAGATACACATTGGAGTTAAACTAATATTGCCAATAATAGTATGAATTTACTTTTTGAATTCCGAGAAACGACTTGCTATAAATTTACGTAACTATCCCGCTTTTACTCAAGCTTTGCAAGTTTAAATTGTCACAAAACTGAATATTGGATCCACGCTGAATAATGAAGTAGCAACGTCGGCTTTTAAGGAATTTACTCTATAGAAAGCGATGCTACAATGATAAGATGCGATGCGTTACAAAGTATTAAGGAATGCCCCTAACAGGTTAGCCCGCTACCATCTTAGACTGCATCATCACTTAGGTACCATCAGGTGAGATCGCAGTCAAGGGCTAACTTGTAGTGGATAAAAAAAAAAGAAATTACCAAACTTTCACGTACCTAAGTTATACGCGAACTCCGAAAGGGCATTCCAAAAGAGCCCTATATTGAAAAGCTATAAAGCATTTTTTTCAGCTATAAAACTATTTAGATTGGTTTGTAAGTCAAACATTCACTTCGCGTAAGAGAATGCCACACTTCCCTTTCCCATCGTTCTCTTTAATGGTGTCGAGAACTGATGTATTTTTTACAACTGGTACTCGATTAGCGAAACGGAAAAACAAAACAATGCGCTCTATTCGATTGGATGCCGTACCTTATTGAAGACCGCCTCTTTAACTTTTCCCAAACGAAAACGAGGTTGTGTAGCAGACATAGAAATTGGAAGCAAATACTTTTATTTGTCTTTTTCCATGCCTTTGTGAACTTTCTCGAGTCACCGTATAATACACATGTGAAGCGACTCCTTGGAAGTTATAATTGGCCGTTGAAAGTTCAGTACAGGCGCATCTGTTTCCAGTTCAAGAATACGAGGCATTGTTAGCGAGTTAAAGTAATATTCTTGGCTTGGCGGACCAACTATTGTCATATGCAAATAGTTATAGTAGCAATATCCCTGTATAGTAATTACACGGAGTATGCTTACATAAAATTTGAAAGGACACCGAGCATAAAGTGTTTTTAAAAGCTTGAAATATGACACCGTAGTACGTTAACCAGCTCTTCAGTTAGCAGTTCTTGATGCGAAGGATTATAAGCTTAAGGATCCTTGAAGGCATCATCTTGGCATCATATTCTCTTGCACAGTGTTTCGCCGCTTTGATATTTCTGCAGAACTATGGAGAGAACATCGGGCCTTTTTTGTGAACTTTACTTTGGTTACGGGCACTGTAAGGCCTAACATTGAGGTATAATGTACTAACGTAGTACATATTGGTTGGCCTCTGACTTCGCTCAGGTGAAGAGGTCGGCAGTTGTATGTTTTTTGTGATGTTTTTTAAACAGGTATTATAACTTTTTCATTTCTAGAAACACGATAAAGGCTAATTTTCGTGTGGAGAGGTGTTATACACTGTGGCCTAGATTCTTATGATTAATGCTTGTTTGTTTGTTGGTTTATTCGTATGTTGGTTTGTCTTTCAATCACACTGCAACAGAGCAATGGTTAGATGAGATTTTTTGCATGGATAGAATTGAAGACCTGGAGAGTTATTAATAAAGCTTTAAGATAACTTTTTATCCCAGAAAATCAAAGAGTTCTTCCGGGAATTAAAAAAACATAAACCACGCGGACGAAGTCGCGGGTATCCGCTAGTAGTCTCAATATATTGCTATTTGTAAATAAACCAGAATTAATAGCAAATGGCACTAAAATCTACGCCTGTGACTACGCTCAAAGCCATAAATTAATGACATAAATATGACATAAATAATTAAAATCACCTGCAAAAACGTGGCAAAAACAGGTTTATTTTTTAGCGAAACGTGAATGCATCGTTATTATAATGTTCTCGTTGGTCTAGTGGTTGACATGTTCGACTGCGGTCGACGAGGTCCCGGGTTCGAGTCCCGGGTCGGGCCACAAGTATTGGGTTTTTCTGACTAGAAATTCGCAGTACTAGCCCGGAGTTAGGAAGTTGGCGGTGTTTCACCCCCGTGCCTCGGAGAACACGTTAAGCCGTCGGTCCCGGTTATCGTCACTAACATGATAATAGTCGTTATAGCCCGCCAACCCGCATTGGTGCAGAGTGGTGGGTCTAAGCTCTAATTCCCTCTCTTCTATGAGAGTAGGAGGAGGCCTGTGCCCAGTAGTGGGTCGTTAATGGGCTGTAGTGGTACTACATATTACTTCAATGAGGCCTAAACAAAATAGTTGTGTTGATTTGGACTAGTAAACATTTTTGTCTGTGTGTAGTGTGATTGGTTTATGAATATTTCGACCCAACTAATCAGTACCTACAACAACATAAGTACATAATGTTTATGCACTACAAGAGCAAACTATTCCATACTAAACGGGTGTAATTAATTAGTTGCATGGTTGCAGATAATTATCTATTATTAAGATTAATCTGCATGCTCTATTCTACCGCTTTATTATCAGCTTTATTTGGAAATTGTATAAATGATATAGTACTTGTATGCACTAAGTATCTAGTTATAATCTATACTTCTATACTAATGTTATAAATGCGAAAGTTTGGATGGATGGATGTATGGATGGATGGATGTTTGTTACTCAATCACGCCAAAACGGCTGAACGGATCTGGGCACAGAGAAAGATTGTAGGCTGGAATAGCACATAGGCTACTTTTTATTCCGGAAAATTAAAGAGTTCCCACGGGAACCAAAAAACCTCAATCCACGCAGACGAAGTCGCGGGCATCAGCTAGTATTAATAATAGTATCTTCTACCTGTATTTCTTCCACGATTTTGTTGGTCGAGGATACTATGGGTACCAACCTACTTCGTGAGTTCGTAGTCATAGTTTGAAGAAAAAAGATCCCATGGCGCTGGTTTGGCGACCCTGCATTGGTAAGCGTAGCGTTGGCCGACCCCCCACTAGTTAGTCACACGACATCAAGCGAGTCGCAGGGAGCCGCTGGATCCAGGCGGCGCAAAACCGTGGCCTGTGGAAGACCTTACAAGAGACCTATGTTTTTTTTATAAAATAGGCTCACCACTGCGTGTCACAGGCGAAAGGTAGTTTTGACTATGTAAAGCAAACAATTTCACATACTGTTTATACAAAGCGATAGGCTTCAGTGAGATTACTCTGAATAAATAATCGCGTATCTATAATTAGTAGTGTGGGTAAGCTACGGTTATGAGCGAGCTAACAGCATGTTTCTGTATGTGAACATACATTACCAATGTTTTAGGAGTCATCCAATTAATTTCATCTATTTGAAATCGACTGCGCTTTGAAGCGCAAATAGGTAAACAGTTTAATTAAAATTATTTAAAAACAAAAAATACTTGTAGAGCAAATTGTATATTAGATCGTGGGTTTATTTTTATTTTTTTGGTAAACAGTATGCAATATACAGGTACCCGTGAGGCTTATAAGTTATGTGGTTATAGCAGTACTAGATGATGCCCGTGACGTCGTCCGCGTGAATTAAGCTTTGTTATTCCAGCGGGGCCTCCTTATTTTCCGGGATAAAAAGCCTATTTATTACCTTCCCTGGGACAAAAACTATGTCTGTACCAAATAGGTTGAAAAGAAAATTCCGTCAAAATCGGTTGAAAAGATGAGCCGTTAAAGCGTAGCAGGCAGACAGACTGACACACTTTCGCTTTTATAATATTAGTATGGATTACACGGGTATTGTATCAGAGTAGCAGTAACCGAGTCTGTGCACCGCGACTCTCTATTCATATAGACATCCTAGAAATCCTCTTTTTTCCGATGAAACAACTCCAGTCGTTCAGGGTAACGTTCAGTTACATTCTATATTAGCCCTGAGCCCTGACTGACATAGACTAGGAGGCCGGCATCCGAAGGTATCTATGGAGTCACGAATCAATTATATGGAATCCGAAGATTGGCGTACTCGACATAGTTCAGTTACATCTGGTATTTGCTCAAATTCCATAGGCATCCGGTGTTTATCATCATGATAATAATAGTTATATTATCACCAATACCATAATTTTAGCCAAATTGCATCTACTGTTCGATTATGGCTCGTTTACATTAGATCGGTGACCGAATGGGTCAGTCGCGTTCTGTTTTTGGCCAATACATATTTCCCAAAGTCGGTATTGACCGAATACCGCCAACCGTAACAAACTTTAATACCAGTGATACCAGGTCGGTCACGGAGAATGAGCGGCGATCGAAAGCGGCTGACCGAATTACAAGTTTGCATAACTGGGTACTCGGTGACCGAAAACGGATGCAGGCGAATACGACCAAACCGAACTTATGTAGACGCGCCAAAGCCCAAGGATAGGAAACGTTGCATTGGCTCAAACATTGGTGTGGCGTCGGCCTTTGCTATCACATCTACTTATACTTATTAGATTTTCGGAAAAATATATGAAACATTAAAAAAATGTAGAGTATAGAGGATGCTCGCGACGTCGTTCGCGTGACATAAGTTTTTAATTCCCACAGGCACTCCTTAATTTTCCGGGATAAAAAGAAGCCTATGTCACTCTCCAAGTCCTCAACTAAGTATACCCATGCAAAAAATCACGTTGATCCATTGCTGTATTTCGGCGTGATTAAAGGATAAACTCTCTATTTGACGTCCTTGGGGATAGAATTTTCAAAAACTGTGAATCACATATTTTTTCATTTCAGACCGAAATCCCAAACTCCAAGTTTCATGGCTACAGCTTGAAAAATGACGGACTTTCCTACAAACTTTCAACCCCTGTTTCAGCCCTATGGGGGTAGAATTTTCAAAAATGGCGATACACAGATTTCTTCATTTTGAACCGATAGCTCATATACCAAGTTTCATGGATATAACTTGAAAAATGACGGACTTTCATACAAACTTTCAACCCCTATTTTACTCCTTTGGGGGTGAAATTTCGAAAAATCCTTTCTTAGTGGATACCTACTCTTCACAAAGAACACACCCTCCAAATTTCATGTCTCTAGAACCAGCGGTTTGGGCTGTGCGTTGATATATAAGTCAGTCAGTCAGGACTTTGAATTTTATATATATAGATTAGTACTCCTATTCTAAGGCCCACTTGCGTAACGTTTGATTTAAATATCTCCTAAATGAAATTAGTTAAATGTATTTAATTGTGTAAACATGTTTATCCTAATCGCATTTATGATCGTCTTGCACGAGGCTCTTTTGGATGTCATTTAACTAAATCGGTTTAGCGAGTCGGTAAAGCAGTAATTGCGTTCCATTTCATACCATTTGTGATGGATTGACAGGAAATTGTGTTTGCATTACAACTGCGCATGAAATGAAACGTAATTTTTTTCAAAACGCAATTCAAACTGAAAAAGTCCAAAACATCCCAATGACTTTGGAACAGTGGGAACAGCCATAATAAAATTAATTTAGTAAATATTGGGTTAAAATAATCTGAATTGGATTTAACGCAACAAAGCAGGTGTCGGGGGACCCAATTTTAGTAAAGCGAGGAACAAATAAAGTAATGTTTAGGACGATAGAACTAATTCTTCCATCATAGAATGTAAAAAAGCTGATGCAATAAAACAAGCAGACGAACAAAAAAGAAATATTATTATTTATTTTGTTTTCAATTAACTTCAATCTCTCTTTCTTTTTTAACCCTTTAATTTTCTTGGATATCAAGTGTCCTATGTTTATGCCTAGGATGTAAGTTATCTCTGCAAATTTTTATCAAGATCGGTACATAGGTTTATTGTAGGACATCCACACGCCGCAGTCTTGTGTCACGGATGCAGTGGCTCCCTGCGACTCGGCCCATCAACCTAGGGGGGTCGTGTCTAGCGCTACACTTTCCCGTGCTTTCTTCAAACTCAAACTTTTATGATGCGTTTTATTTTACAGTTGTCCCATATATTTGAATCATGTGCTGATCCGTGCTATCTAGCCACAACAATTAGAACTGATAGGTAGGTTAGCAGCAGCTACACACTGAGTATTATAGAAAAGTAGCCTTTTCTATTTCTACCGATCTCTGCATCCAGGCGAAAATATTCTCACAGTCTTTTGGAAAACTGTTAAACAGATCAGTTCGTGCTAGGAGTTGTCGAGGTCTACTTATAAAATTATTCTATGATTTCTTCGTTGTCGTCAGAATGTAGTTCGAAAAAATCCATTGTGTGCTCAATAATATTCGTCAAATTGGTCCACTCTTTACGTTTTACAGAGAAATACATTTTTTTATTTGTTCTTCTTCTTCTTCTTAGTTTGCTTTTTGGCTTTTATTTATGCCAAGACAGCACAATTTACTTCGCCAATGACACGTTGCTTGGAGAAATTAAATTCATAACACAACTGACAGCAATGACAACAGCCACAGAGTACATTATATATACTGACAACAGCTTAAATACGTTTAGCGCCGTTAAATAGCCATTCTGGGATGTTTAAATTTGACAGTTCGCTAATTGTATTTAGCAGAAAAATTTACGTTGTGCAAGACGCTAATTGTATTTAACCGTATAAATGCGTTTAGGACGATTTTAAATACGATTTAAGGATGTTACGCAAGCGGGCCTAAGAAACGGAAAGGTTAAAACCTAATTTAAGTATACAATTTACATAACTAGTGGATACCCAGCGTGTGCTACTTACAAGTTACAACGCAAAAAAAAAAGAAATTTAAAAATAATTTTAGTGGTCTAAAACCATCTTCGCATTATAGTAGAAACATTTCTTGTGTTTTATATATTAGGATAGGAGCCTATTGTATACCTTTTTTTGTAAATATAAGCAGATAAAGGTTAAATATCGAGACATTTCACATAAAAAGATGAAACGAGGTTAACGAGTGCTCCAGTTTAGCTCTTTTAAGGGCGCCTTCAAATTTGCCGCTAAGCGTAGCGCGGCCGCAGCGCGGCTGCAGCGCTGAGGCCGCGCTGCTGTCGCGAGGTTCGAACATCATAGGGTTGTACCTATATTTATTTTCACGATGGACTCTGACGAAGAAACACTGCTCTGTGTTACTATTAATACGAAACAACGAAAATATAAAGTAGTTGTGTTAATAATACATAATATTATACTTACATGCTTCATTTTTTTCACTTGGAGTCTTGTTTGTGAAATTGTCAATAAATTTAATGCATATTTCTTCCCAAGCTTTTTTCTTTTCGATTTTATTGCTGTACTTGTCGGACTTCGAATCGCCTATTGCTGGACGACTCTCAACCTCATCGATAAATTCTTCTACCTGATTTTCGTTCATGTTTAGACTTGAGCAAAAATACGTGCGCAGTCCCGTCACTAGTCGATCGATGAACTGATGCGCGGCCGCAGCGCGGGTGCAGCGCTGCAGTCGCGTGTTTTTTATTTATATGGATTTACAAAGCAGCGCGACCGCAGCGCTGCAGCCGCGCTGCTTCCGCGCGGCACTTTGCGGCAAATTTGAAGGCGCCCTTAATGCTGCTTTGAATATTATGATCGATACCAATTGGTAAAACGTTAATAACTTTACTAAATCACAAACTTTCAGGGTTGGTAGTGCATACATTATGTTACTGCCCGCGGCATAATAAGTATTCTGTGCCGCAACGTCGTATTGGTTGGATTTAGGTTTTTGGAAAACCCCGTGGGCACTCTTTGATTAGGTATCTCGGATAAAAAGTAAACTTTGTTGTACCTCGGGATGCAACCTATGTCGCTGTACCAAACGGCCGTTAAAACGTAGCAGACAAACGGACAGACATATTTCGCATTCAATATTGAGTAGGGTTTCATGTCCGACTATTTAGATACTCCGATGCGTAACTTTACGTAGCCTTGGCGCCTAAAGCTAATAAAGTTATGTACTAACTAACTAGTTGAGCCACCATTTGTTTTTCCATAGTTTTTATAACTCTTAATAATAAAAGATATTTTCAACCCTATTTTTGTATTTATGGAACGAATATGAGATTTCGTTCACTGGATATAATGGTCAAATAACACAACTTTTAATAGTATTTTTGTAATAACACAGGCTGATTGGATCCGGCGCTGTAGTCACGAGCCAGCGGGTTTCCAATATATCCCTTGCTGATGATACCTATATAATTGAATCCCTAACGATTATCACAGGTGTACGATTTATAAAATAATCAAACATAATATTTTGAGAGTCTATTTAGTGTCTATAGAATATTTTTTTAAATTTCAATCAGATTTTGCTTCTTCTTTTTTTATTTCTATCCGAGATTCTGCTTGGAGCAACAAAACAAAAAAAAGGTCCGGTGGACAAAAACTCCGTCAGCGACAAAACAAAACATCGTTCTCTTCGTGCGGTCATTTCGCGAAGATGTTTTGATAAAATTCACTTCTTAATAAGTTTTTATACAACTGTACCATCTGACGAAATTCGTGTACCTACCTACGCGGATTTATATACAAAATATATGATTATTTCTTTTACGAATGGTAGCAGATGTAGTATGTAGTAACAACGCCTTACCTTATTCCCAGAGATATGAAGCAATGCCAAAGGCCATGGTAAAAGCCAGAGTCTGACACATCCTAATATTGTGGAAATAGCTGTGCTTTGGTAAAAATAAATGCTGAAAAACGTGAGGTTATTTTGCTCGCTTTATTTGACGTCAAATTGAAGTATTGCTCAAGCCAAGCTAAGCTTGCATGGCCGCCCCAAGCGAGCTTACGTAAGAGCATAACACAATTTGAAGGCATTTTCAGTTTTTGCTTAAAAACTCCAACTCGGAACTTCGTATCGGAACTTTCCTATTTGAATCACAATAAAATATGTCCACTAGAATGGAATATTCTGGACATAATACTGAGTTCGGTAATGTAGATTATTTCTGATTTAGTATTTATATCCTAATATCGTCTGGCTTGTGTTATACTTAAAGCCATAAAGCAAAATTAGGAGAATAGCCTAGAAGAGGGGGATTCGACGTTGCATGTTGTACTTCAATTTCTCCAAATCGCTCCAATTTCTGCAAATTCCATCGAGTAAAATGATACTAGTAATTCTCCCTCAATGCAGAACTACTTTATTTCAGAGACAATGCATCCTACTACGAGTTACGCATCTTACAATACATTTCATTAATCGACTTGTTAATTATTTCGTTAAATAAACGCTGTAGTCTACCAGTCTCCCTTTGTCTTCTCTTTGTAATAATTTCTCAAATAGCAGCGTTTTCCACTAATTGCTTTAAAATCTCCCTCGCTCCGCTTAGCGCATCATAATTGTTCTGCATTCTTAACGCAATTTTCACGGTCTAAAATTAATTATTTTTAAAAGCTTTGTAAATTAAAAATTACCTAAGATGTAATTTATGTTTGTGAAAGTGATTGCATACGGATCCGAGACATAGTGGCTAACAAAATGCAGGGCCTCATAAGAAAGCTCGGGCCTCAGCGTAACTCAACGAGTGTTGGACAGAGCTATGCTCGGAGTTCTTACTTCGAGATCAAAAAAACAAATGTGGAGTTGCATTGAAGAACTAAAGCTAAAATATAAAGAAGAACTGATAGACGCTGGCGTCTCAAGGTGATGTAATTGATCCCCGCTTGTGACCTTGCCTTGTTAAACGCAGGTTTGGCAGACTATCACTAGATGAGAGTACCTACATCCAGGCTACGCAAGACCGCGGACCGTGGTAGTTATTCCCTACAATAGGCCAGTAATTTCCTCTCCACTAAATTTCGGCCACGGCTGCCTATCTCCATAGAGAGTATGCCATCTGCGCGGGTGATATTATGGTGCACAAGTGTGTGCGCATACACAGGTGCACTCTCTGTTCCTTTACTCTCATAGCCCGATGGGACGGAAAATCCGCCACGACCGGAGAGAGTAAAGGTGCAAGACCGACGGCTTTACGTGTTAAATTACGGGCCGAAGTCTGTAAGTAGTCTACGTCTATCAGTTGACGATAAACATGTACCTAATTTTACATGTCCTGTAACTTACATCAAACAAATACATATTATTATCAATAACATAGCTTTACGTCGAATTTTTCACTAGTAAATAAAAAACCTGTGAACAAATAGGTCAAGAGTCTTCGGCGCAAAAACTCGAGGTAGCTGTTACGTTTCATGCACTGTAGCTTATTATTGCATTACTTTGTTTACGTTACATATGTTGCACATGTTACAATCAACATTATATTATTAACAATTACTTTATACTGTTGTCAGTCCAATGTAAATTGCATGAAAGCTCTGGGCCAACATTTTCCGGGTCTTATTTTTGCTGTTGCAGAATTGGCAGAGTATATAGTTATACTACTATGTAAATAGTAGTATATACTTACAACTTAGTATATACTTATAACTTTTGTTGTATGTAAATAGAGTATATAACTTACCCACAAAGTTCTTTTGGCCTTATTTATGCAGAGGATTTTAAGCTGGGCCTAAATGACTAAACAGTCAAAGCTACAGCTTATTCAGTTGCTCAAAGCAATTAATGTCTAGGTTATAAATTTTAACTTGTCAGAATTCAAAAGCTCTAACATTATTGTTCTATTTATTGAAGTGAAACTTCTTAAGAATCGTGTGATTCGAAAGTTCAACGAAACAAAAAAATTCAACGAAAAAGCGACACCTAAAAGAAACAAATATAATATATAGGATTAAGCCTGCGAGAGAATGAGATAGAATACAAGTTATATTTATCCCATTCTCTTGTAGGCTACTTTTCTGAAGTTTTAATCTGCCGTGTGTGAATTGCACACAAACACATTTTTTTAATAAAGTAAATTACTTGCATTTATACAATACATAATATAATTATTATTATAAGGTAGGTACATTTACCGCCATATACTTCCAATTTTTAGCTTAAAAAGCAGTTCTAATTTGGGTGCAAAAATTTACAAGCTACACCTATCCTTTGCCAACAAACTGGTGTCTAAAAATTCCACGAGCATTCATTATTTATCAGGCCAAGTTCAGTGTGGAAGAGTGGGTTTTTTTCTAGCATCGTATATTCAAAGTTAGGGGCATACATAAATTTATCGGGCGAGTGACTTGAAGATAAAGGTCTGGACAGACAAATGGCAGGCAGCAAAACTACACACTGTAAGGATTCTTTGGTGCCCATATGTGATCAGCATTGAAGATTGTGTAACAGAAATCGCACAATATTGAACTACTAGATGATACTCGTGGTTTCGTCCACGTGGATTAAGTATTTTTGACTCCCACGGAAAATCTTTAATTTCCCGGGATGCAACCTATCTCTATACCAAATGTCATCAAAATTGGTTGAAAAGATGGGCCGTTAAGACGCGTAGAGGACAGACATACAGATTTATACCACCAAGGAACCATTACAACTACGAGTATTATACGAGGCGTTGGACACGTTTTCGTAGCGCGTTTTATCTGTCTAAGCCTTAACAAGTAGCGAGAGTGGATTCAAAATCAAATTCCCAATGCCATTGCGGAGACGTAGAAGTTCAGTGAAGTAATTTCCAGTAAATTGGAATGTCCATCGGTAAATCTCGGAAACTCGGATTGATACTCGAAAAATTGTTTTGATTCTGAATCTAGGCCAAACCCAACCCCTTTACCGCACTATAAATCTATTATTTGTTATCTTCAACAAATAAACAAGTTGCTGGGGACTTACACCATGAATAAGCTGATAAAAAAAAAGTTACACCATGAAAATAATATACAATGCATACGTTATCTAACACTGACTTGTGGGTTGCTGGATGCAATTTATTAATTATCAGCATTAAAAATCTGATATTAGTGATAATAACCGCGGCTACGACGTGACGGCGGCACGGAGGAAACAAAACGGCCTTCGAACTTTTAAATTCGGTCACACATTTACCAACTTTGGTCGACAATAGCAATCGAATGATTTGCAGTGTCACAAAAAACTAAAATTCAAAAAAATACTCTAGAAATTTAAGATCACAGGTCCCTCTACACATTATTAAACAATGTCAAGGGTGTATTAACATAATATAGGTATTTTACATAGCTCGTAGCACAGTCTCCAGCCATACGTGAATTCACCGGCGAACACAACTCGACTGTTACGACTACGAGAACCGGCAGAGTGGAGCCTTAAATCAAATTTCCACACCAATTTTAGAACATGAGCGAAAAATTCTAGCTTTTACTACAAAAGCTTTAAATCCACGTTTGGTAGGTACCTTTTCCACTCTCTATTTAGAGATAGATAGAATAAAATAAGGACATAATCCGCGTTTCTCTATGATTTGGCGTTCTGGATTTCGCTGCGACGAATCAAACCTTACCCTTCCAGCCTTAATCGTTCATCTTAGATCGTCCGACGTTTTTTCCTGTCATGTTAGTTTGCCCATATTAAAGTGAGGTACGCGGACATTTAAACCACCATAACTTTTGTTGTACATTGTGGGTTTTGCTCTTACAACCAGGTTTTGGAAAAAACAAACTTTCTAAGCTCGCAGTGGATTTCAATGCGCCTTTCACCATCATTCGAACTAATATTCGAATGCTTACGCTATAATGCTCCAATGATAAGCCAATTCAATGCTGGAAAAGCATGCATTGAAAGATGCAAAGCCAAATTATTTTTAATTTGTTGGCATTTTAAATGCATCCCGCCCAAAGTACCTGTGTAGGTATGTATGTGAGGGATTCACTCATACTGCATACAACTGAGTCCCGACGTTAAACCGCCATAGGGTCATTACTCATTAGTACCTAGATGCCGGGAGATGGCGAGTATAGCGTCGCCTTATTTCCCTCTATTTTCTTCTGCGGGTTAATATTGGAGTGTCAGCGTGTAGCTCCTTCAGTATATCTAACTTTTTAAAGGGGATCGCAGTAGCCAGACTAATGAATGAATGAATAAACTTTATTGCACACCAAATAGTTACAGAGAAGAAAAAAATAAGGTAGATAATATCTAAAACTAGCATACGTAGTATGCAAATGCGGCCTTATTGCTGTTTTAACTGTTATTGTTATCTCTACCAGGCAACCCTTGGCTAGAGAGGAGAGATGTAGGTTCAAATTCTGCCGGTTCCGCAATATGGTAATCATATTGTTTATCTTCATAAGCATTCCAAAAAAGAGATAGCAAAAATGTAATTTACTTCCATTCCTTCCTAAAAAAACCCTCGAAAACGTACTCAAGAGTATGGAATTTAGAATGAATGGAAGTAAGAGTACAATTTCATGCAGTTTTAAATGCCTGTTTAAATAAAGGAGTTTATCAACTTGCACGCTGAATGCTTTTAATTAACATGCCAAGTGGCTCATTAATATCAACTACTATATTAGTCTTAAAAGTTCAACAATTAAATGAGAGCTAACTTACTGCAAAATGCAAAATAGGTATACACATCTAAAAGCTTTGTTTCGAGAGAAACTGAAACTTTGCTTCTAACCGAGCTGACTAACTATATCGGCTAGTTACTAAACTCTAATGGATTTACGATTTTTTATTTTAAGATGGAAGTGAAACTAACATCTACTTCAGGTCTATTAGTGGTTTGCCCCGAACTTAAGACCTCCCATCCGATTTACGATTTGGGTATACTCGTAGCTCGCACCAATCATTTAGTCACATCTGAAGTTGACCGCGAGACACGTCGCAATAGCATATTTTCGCGCGTAGTATGGAACGGACTTCGACAGCTGTTGTAAGAGCTGCGCAACAAACACTCACACCTCAGCTTAGAGACGACTATTTGATTGGCGCTAACTGTAACTTTACCTAAATTATGTAATTTGCTTTTATAAGCAACCCTCTCAAATAAAGTTTTTTATTACTGACTTGTTCATGTTCGGCGTTGGGCCATTGATTTACATATTATTTGTGAATTTAAAGTGTGTTACTGTTGTTTTATACCTGACTGCCCGCGACTTCGTCTGCGTGATTTAAGTTTTTTTGATTCCCACGGGAACTCCTTAACTTTCCGGGATAAAAAGTAGCCTATGTCACTCTCCCAGGGTCCTCGACTATACCCATGCCAAAAATCACGTCGATCCGTGACTCCGTTGCGGCGTGATTGAAGGACAAACCAAGAAATCAATAAACCCACAAACCAACAAACCAATAAACCCACAAACCAACAAACCAACAAACAAACACACTTTCGCATTTATAATATTAGTATGATATAATATATTCGCTTATTACTTGTATCTACGATTTTAGAGGAATGTCCAGCTCCCAGACAAGTTGACAAGGGTGCTAGGAAACCATATGACAAAATTTAAATTGAAATTGAAATAAAGCCTCGCATTGCGATAACACACGAGATATCCGAATAAGCAATACTTTCGATGGCCTCTCAGGCCACTAAAAGTAAACGAAACAACACGGACCACGGTACTCTAGTTCGAGTCTGCAGTGCGCCGGTACGATTTCACCCGTCCGTGATAACATTTCAGTCGGTGCTAGGGTGCCGAGAGCACTCGACCTTGCAAAACATTCTAACCCATACTACTAAAGTGACTTCGTATTCCGAATTTACTATATTAAACAACCCTAATTTAAAAAAAAAACCTTAACATGTGACCTGTCTTATCACGCGAGCTTTCAAAGTTTAAAAAATAATATCATACCTAATTTGAATATTAGCTTTTAGTAGTTCTACGTAGTAATGGTTGCACTTCGGAAAGTTTAGATATAAGTGAAGCGATGATCAGAGAAACTTATCAAGGATTGTTCCTGAGTTTCGTTTCCCTTTCCTTTTGCTGTCAACTGACGGAAACTATGGCGAAGAGTGCGAGCAGATATATAGGTAAGTTCTGATTGTGTACTATACCTGAAACTATTTTTGAGTGTGCATTACTTAGTGACTACTTTCCATAATGTTAAACATCAAATGTGAGAAGAAATAAGCTATTTAAAACTTTATCTACTTCCATACCTATAACCAAAAGTATCAATGCCAGCATTTGATTTGTTTTTTAATTACTGTACGACGACTTTGTCCATGTAGATAAAGGTATTTTAAAAATCCTTGACATCTTTACTTTCCGGAATAAAAGTAGCATGAGTAAATCTCCTCGATCCATACTATCTCTGTCACAAATTTCATCAAAATCGGATGAATATAGTAAGGACTGTGAAAGCGTAGCAGTAAGACACACTGTGTATAGTATGAATATCAAACTGGCCTTTACATCCAAGGCATATGAAGTATAATATTTTTTTTTAACTCTAAATTATTATAGAGATCTTATACCTACCCAAGTTTAACCGGTTTTATAGTTATAAAGACTTTCAAAGTTAACGTGAAACTGAAGCAATGATACTGCTACGACGTAGGAGAAACTTTTTATGGAAAATTCATAAGTCATAAGCTTTATGATGTCTTCATTAAAACTATAAATTGAATGCAGTTTTATAATATATTAATCATATTAATATAATTAAAATTAAAGTTGACTCGGCTTACAAAGATATTAAAACGAGGCTACGATGGATGAGCATTATCAAATTCTTTTTTAGCTATTCGAGGTGCCAGCCGGCACTGACACCCTCGAACCTACAATTTATATCAAACTGTTCAAAATAAGTTTACCTACAATTAATAATTTATATCAAACTGTGTCGAACCCTAGTAGTAGGTATAAAATAAGATATTTCGACCTTATACACATACTTAAAATAAAAGTAAACTCTTTACCACAAACCGGTCTTTAGGTACTATAATATCCAGACCTGTTAATTAACCCGTTGCGGCTTTCCACGGCTTATCCATACTAATCCATACTAATATTATAAATGTGAAAGTGTGTCTGTCTGTCTGTCCGTCCGTCTGTCTGTCTGTCTGTCTGTCTGTCTACTACGCTTTCACAGCCCATCTGTTCAACTGATTTTGATGAAGTTTGGTACAGGGATAGGTGGTATCCCGGGAAAGGGCATAGGCTACTTTTTATCCCGGAAAATTAAAGAGTTCCCGCGGGAATAAAAAAACTTTAATCCACTCGAACGGAGTCGCGGGCGTCATCTAGTCTTATATAACTTCTATAGATCTACCTTACCTACCTTTGCTTATGTATTACTAGCTAATGCCCGTGACTTCATCCGCGTACTTTAATTTCCGCGGGAACTCCTAAATTTTCCAGGATAAAACTTTTTGCACCGGTGCGGCGGTAGTCTTGTTGTAAGATACATTTTTTTCATTTTATTTAATAGATTTTCATCAAGTTCAAACATCTTTGAAACGTTTACGCCCAAGTGAAGCAATGACGAAAGTCTTATCTGGGATTGTTCCCGGGAACGTTTCCCCTTCATTGTTCATCCGACTGACGTGTTACCTTGAAAAACCGTACGGCAGTATACACCACAGAATCCAGAATCGGTATAGAAATATTGAAGAAGCATGAGCGTAGAATCTCAATGAATCATCAATGGCATTCTAAGATAGGACCTTTATATTTTATTAATTATCACCATAAATAACGTCCCTACTATTAGCTGTTGTTAAATTCAATAATTAAAAATAAAATGTACAGGGCCACCCACTTTGAATAACTTTTGAGTTCTGTTTTACTAAGCGTTAATTTCAGAATCCATATTAGCGGATATGAGCGGTACTGTGTTTAGGAAACTCATTGATGTATAATTTTAGCACATGAGGAAACTAATCTAATTGATGTCTTAATTTTAGAACTTCATCGCTGTGTCACCTGATTGGTCTTGTAATAACATCTCCACTCCTTTTTTTGTGGATACCGGGTTTTGCTTACGTTGCTTTGAATAATTCTAGAGATAAAAATATTATGTGCTTACGCATTATTTCTATATCGGCGTGACGCTTCCCCGGTTCCAAAAACAGCAGAAACCGGTTCTATTACCTAGCTTAAGATTCCGTGGCATATACCGACTCTATTTACGTATTCTGCTACACTTCATTGTTTATTAATGAATACATGTACAAGTTTACGGTATGGCCTAGTTAAGATGGTGAATTATCAAATCCTCACCTTGTCTAAGTAATGTTGACCCAATTTTGTAATGGGACCATACAAGGCGAAAACACTACGAACAGAAAAATCGTCCCCATGAAACTCCCGCGTCGTATGGAGAACTCGTAATGTCTTGTCACTATAGTCTGCGCAGCTCCATATAAAAGTGCGTGAGTTTTGACCTCTAGCCAATTTTTTCCCATAGCTGGATAGTTAAACTGGGAATTTTAGTGACTCAGACCTAATTTTCAACAAGCAGGTCACATGGGAACTTAAATTAATATTCGCTGTCGTAACTAGGTGTGAACGTGAAATAGTTTTTTGTATTATAAGTAAATAGTACAGGTTTAGTTTCTTGAATTTGGCAGGCCTCTAAATTTTCTACAGTTAGGTCTTGCTAGGTCACGGTCAGACTAAACTTCTATCTTAACTGACCTATAATACGAGGTTGAACTGTAAAGAGTTGTTGTTTGCATTTTTTTACCACAAGTGGACCATTCATCATCGTTATCATCATCACTAACCCGTCCATAACCGGCTCACGCACGAGTCCAGGCACCTAAATCCTTCTCAGGATGAGAGGGATTTAGTTTCAGTGGCCAAGTGTGGAGTGTGGATTGACACCTTTCAGAAAATTTTGAAGAACTTTCACGATATTTTCCTTAACCGTTAAATGAAGCGGTATTTGATTGCCATAAATGCACGTAACTCAATGCAATGTAATATGAATTGCATTCATATAAATAAAAGCCAAGGGTCAGAGATCTCTGGTAGAGATCTCCAGTAGAGATATTATGTGCTTTTTCGTCCACTATTTTTGTGTTCAAGACGTCTTTACGGTACAAAACCTATGCTAATAATATTATAAATGCGAATGTTTGGACGGATGCATACTTAGATGTCTGTTACTCAATCACGCCAGAACAGCTGAACGGATCTGGATGAAATTTGGCACAGAGATAGATTATAGTCTGGAGTAACACATATTAACACAATATAGGCTACTTTTTATCCCAGAAAATTAAAGAGTTCCCGCGGGAGCCCACCGTCGCCCACTGCATCGAGTCTTTTCTCAGAATAAAAAGGCCATAGGAAAAGGTCAGAAAGGAAGAATAAAAGTAAGGGATAAGCTGGATACATAAGGAAATTAAAATTATGAGAGCTTAGAACTACCAACCCGTCATATTGTATCGTACAAATCTTACAAATAAATAACTGGAATATTCTGATCCCAAGAGAGATTTGTATTCATCACAATTTCGAATTACATAATATCCATTCCGTACCGAATGAATAGATTCTCTACTACTGAAAATATAATACTTACTACAAATTGTGCGATATTTCCGGCATTAGGGGCAGTTTCAATAAATCATCTCAATCGATGTTCGGAACTTACGAATACCTACCGTGAGTAATTACAAAAGTTTTGTAATTTAAATACACTTTGAATTTCGGCTCAATAATACTCAATATCAGTGAAAGGAGTTCGGGTATAAAAAGTTTTGAATACCGTCGTTAATATAATGGTAGTTTATTGATGGACTGGACAAGCTATATTTCAATAGACTAGTGGTTTCATGACCTGTATACAGATTGGTACCATTATTTTTATGTACTACCTGCGACATAGCTTATCCATACTAATATTATAAATGCGAAAGTATGTCTGTCTGCTACGCTTTTACGGCCCATCTATTCAACCGATTTTGATGAAATTTGGTTTATGGATAGTTTGTATTCGGAGGAATTCCTACTTTTTAACCCGGAAAATTAAAGAGTTCCCGCGGGAATCAAAAAACAGTAATCCACGCGGACGAAGCCACGGGCATCTTCGCTTTATAACACCTTGAAATCTTCAGAATGATTTATCAATGTAGGCTGAAGCCTGAATGTAACATTGCAAATTCAAGAGCGATTTCGTTGAAATATTCATCGTTTGTATTCGCATTTCAAACATTTAGCCTATGAAACAGTTGATAGATTAATGACTCAAACGTACGTACGAGTACATTACGTATCTATGTATTGTGTATCAACTACATACTGTAACATTCTTTAAAAAAAAAAGAGCAACTTAGCTAGCTAGAGCTTAGTTTTTCCGAACCGGTGGTAGAGTCATGACTCATGACATTTAATAAGTGGCACAAGTTGTACTTCGTGAAACAAATCATTTCACTTCAATCATTTCAATGTTCAAACGTACCTTTAACTTACTTTGGTATTAGGTTCAAAAGAGAATTGACTTGCTTGTAAAATCTCGCTGCAGGAAAGGTCATAAATAAAATTTTCATCATACCTATTCGAAAAACGCATATTGCCTTCAGAGGATAGCGGGAGCAAAGTGTAACTTGTAGGCCCATGGGACTTTTCATTTCTCTCTTCTGATTGGTCCGAAGTCACGTCATCAATTTGTTGATCGAATATACGACTTTGCATTTCTCTGTTCTGATTGGTCCGAAGTCACGTGATCAATTTGTTGATCGGATATACGTCTTTACATTTTATTTAAACTTTAAATATACGTCTTAATAATGTCTATACAATTACATAGAAGGTTGATAGGAGTATCTTCTGATTGGTGCTTAAACGTATAGGTAATGTCCATACATAGTAGGTTGATACTCCTAGCTTTTTCTCATACGTAATGATGAAAAATAGTGTGTGTCACTCGGGGCCAAATTTTTTGTTCTCGGGCGGCGTATATTGAATTCCTCGCTACGTTCAGGATTCTACTTTAGAACCCCTCGCTACGCTCGGGATTATACTATTGAATCCTTCACTTCGCTCTGAATTCAAAATAGCGCCCTCGGGGAACAAAAATTTTCTTTGGCCCCATGTAACACAAATAACTATTTTGTATTTATTTCAGGGACATTTTTGGGTAGGTATACGAAAAACCCATAAAGCTTAGCTAGTTACCGGAATTGAATCGCATCGGATTTGAATTCGGTGAATAAAAACTCGATTTGCTAGATATTGGTATAACATCGGTATGAAAAACTGTAGAGATTATGAAGCTGTATTTAACGCATCTCTATGTCGGGTTTTTAATAAAACTTTAGTCCTCTTTAAAGATATTTGATATCCTGCGGTTATGCCCTACGAATTTGGATCCGAGCCAATATTATAATTGAAAACTGTGGGTTATTATTCATTGTAGAGTTTAAATAAAACTTAATGGTTTAAAAATATAGCTATATGTACCTTAAGTTAATAAAAGAAACCGCGCCCTTTTATTAAATGAATAAACCCCAATAACATGATCTAATAAATAAAATATAAAAATATGTAAATTATTAACACAAATTTTGTTTTACTATATATATTCTTACTAGATGATTCCCGCGACTTCGTCCGCGTGGATTAAGTTTTTTTTATTCCCGCGGGAACTCCTTAATTTTCCGGGATAAAAAGCCTATGTCCTTCCCCGGGACATAACCTACCTCTATACCAAATTTCAGCAAAATCGGTTGAAAAGATAGGCCGGGAAAGCGTAGCAGACAGACAGACAGACAGACAGACAGACACACTTTCGCATTTATAATATTAGTATGGAAGTATGGATGTATTAAATTGTATATAACATCTATTATGTGCTAATTATATCATGTAATTTACTGTATTAATAAGTAAGACATGAATGCTATCAATAAATAAATGACTAAGCAAAAGTAATGGGCTACTTGCACATCACTACCTAAACTGATTTGGTGCTGTTACTTTTTGATAAGTTTATTCCAGGTTTGACATGTTAAGGACCAGTATAACAAATTTAACTTAAACATATTTATTAAAGTTAAAGCCCGCCAACCCGCATTGGAGCAGCGTGGTGGGTCTAAGCTCTAATTCCCTCTCTCCTATGCGAGTGAAGGCTTGTGCCCAACAGTGGGACGTTAATGGGCTGTAGTGGATTTTTATTAACGACCTTGTGCAAATATCCCTAAGTCGATATTATAAATAATAGAAGCTCGCTCGCTCTGTAGGCTTGAGGCACAGAGAACTCTTGAGGCCTCAAAGTTTAATTAAGTTAAACGTTGGAAACGGTTCAATCATACAGAAAGTTTGTCTGTTATGCACACATTCATAATCTAATCCTTTGCCTGTTGGTTGCCAAGTTTGAATAAAGCTTTGTTCACACGAAGAATATTTGGAATAGTATTGTAATATGATGCGACTTCGCCCACTTTTATGAAATATCCGCAGAAAAGTAGAAAATTAACAGTCTGTCTTTAAGATTTTGTCAAGGTTAGTTTCAGCAGTGGGCGGTAGAGTCATGACGGACAAACACATTTTCTTATCTGTATTCAGTTTCAGTATTAGGAGGCTTACTAAATATATCTTTATACTGTTTTAAACTTTATGTTGTTTTATTGGCTAAGTAAAGCCTTAAATAAACTAGGCACTAGGTAGATACTTATTTAGAAGCAGTGGGTCCTCAGATTTTCTGTTTAGTTCTCATTATCTCTTCGATATTTCTGGACAAAAAAAGCTTAATATGTCGCTTTTCAGGTTTTTTGACTATACCTATGCAAACAATCACGTCGATCTATTTTACCTTTGCGGCGTGTTTCAAGGGCAATCTAATAAACCAACCCAACAAAAAAATACACTTTCAAGTTTCAAGCCAACAAAAACTTACACCAATAAATAAATAATTACTCGTAGATAATAAATATGTACCTGAAAACGCTGAATTACACGTGCCTAGATGAAGCTTTATATTAGACCTGTAAAAGGTAGATGAATCTGTTCAGAAGTGAAGTCATTCCCACAACCGCACGAGGGTCACAAATCCACCTCTTGTCTAACGCAGAGATCTCCCTGAGTACTCGCTAGACACGACATAAAATCGTTTTATAACCCACTTGAATATAAATCCGCCTGTGGTGTGGCGTTATATTGGATATTTTATTTTGGATTTGTTCGTTTTTTAATAAAGTTTACGTTTGTGAAAGCTCGAAACGACCAACGTTTCAGTCATAAAATTTTTACAGCAGCTGTTGCTACGAAAATTCCAAATCCGCTGTCGATTTGAAAGTACGCATGGTAAGGCATCTATACTAATATTATAAATGCGAAAGTTTCGATGGATGGATGTATGGATGGATGGATGTTTGTTACTCAATCACGCCATAACTGCTGAACGGATAAGGATAAAATTTGGAGATAGATTATCGTCTGGAATAACACATGGCTAGTTTTCATCCCGGAAAATTAAAGAGTTCCCGCGGGAACATGAAAACCTCAATCCACGCGGACGAAGTCGCGGGCATCAGCTAGTTAGCTATATTATAGAGCAATAGGCCAACATCTCTGCGTAATAGTGGCTATAAAACAACATATTATCCTGAATCAACTATATTATTTCAGTGGTAGTAAATCGAAGTGTAAAATTTTGAAATTTCCCAGTCCGTGGTTTACGGAGGGTCACTTGAGGCCCGAGTGCTTTATTATGCATGGACTTGTCGCAGGCCCTTGTTTGTTTATTATAAGGCTGACTGACAATGTGTACCTACTTCTGAATTTAGTATCATTATATTTAATCCATACCTGTCCATACTGCATCAAATTCAGCAATGAGGATAAAGATTATTCCGTCAAATTTGAGAGCTCATTAGGCTGTTTTTAAATTGCATGGAATATCGAGCTTATTCTTGTCACTCGTGGAAAATATTGACATTTACATTAGGGTGCGTACACATCTGGCTAATGCGCTGCAATTGCGCCTCACGCGCTCTTATACTTCAACTGTTGGTGCGCCTCTCCCTCAAGCTTCGCATATTGCGTACGATCGTGGCGCGCAAACCGCGTGCAATTCGCCTTTAGTTTAGCTTTTTCTCTTTATAAGTTTATACCCCTCAGGTAAGGTAGCTTTTTGACTACATACAGGCAGCACTAACGTGGTTCACTTGCGGCGCAGGAACAGTGCGTGAACAGGGGCCTTACTGCCAACGCTCAAAGCAATACTTAAGCAATATTACTCAAGATGAAGTTCCTAAAATAAGGATTATAATTCTAAAACACGAAAGTCAACAATAATGAAACAATATGGCTTTAAGCGTTAGCAGTATGGACCCAGATCTACAAGTAAACAAGCGCATTCGCCAAATGTGTACGCACCCCTAAATTAATAATATTTTTATCTAAATAATATTTTTAATTCATATTTTTCATCCAAGTAAATTAGATACAGAATAAAGATATCAAGATGATCAATATTTGTAAATTGGAATTTGGTTCAATAGTTATAAAATCTAATCTTCTAAAATTCCAGCTGTAATATTTGATACCAACATAAAATTTCACGGCCTCTGTGACGCAATGTCTGCCTAGGGAGCTTCTAATGGCTGAGGCAGGATATCCTGTATTCGATTACTGATAGAGTAAACTTGTTTGGGATATTTGTTAAAATAGGCTCACATCTGTGTTCTGATATTATTTTCTTCTATAGGTATTGCTAAAAACTAAAACCAAATTATTATTGGCTTCTACTGTAATAAAAGACGGTATGCTGCCAAATCCATATCCATACTAATATTATAAATGCGATTATCTGTCTGCTATACGCTTTGACGGTTCGGCCCATCTTTTCAACCGATTTTGTTGGAATTTGGTATAGAGAGAGGTTACATTATTTCTATGAGTTTGTATGGGGCCCCGACGCGCAGTGCATCTGCATGCCGCGTCGCTTAAGTTACCCCATACAAACTCACACAAAGAATATGTGCCGCTACGTAGAATAGCTTTAGTTTTAAGATACCGTAACTGATTTTTATGTATTTGGACGTCAATTTAAGTGTACAGTGTACCTAATTTGAATAAATGAATATTGATTGATTGATAAGTGCCGCGCCGCTCCTTACATCTGTAGTGGGGCTAGACCTTCATAATTATGGAGCAGCACAGAGCTGTTAGACACGACGCAACGTGTTTTCCTTATGATGCGGGTGTTCCGCGCGGTCGCTTTTTCATGTGTTTTCATCCTAACTTTACTCGCCTAAAAATTTGTGTAACTGAGCCATAGAGGTTCTTCGGGCAAATAATATTATGAATAAACCTTTTTGACGCTCTCCTCAGAGCATGACCAATTTTATCTTGTAAGTGAAAAGTTCCGGATTATCCAGTCCGATCTCGGAGCCTATGGCTGCTACCCTATATTCCAAGAATTCTACTTTTTAGTCGACGTTGGAAAACTGAGATGCATTTACGGGAATTTAACTTTAAGAAGTCCTGAATGAAATACAATCTGCCACGTGATTCAGCATTCCGTTAAGTTCTGGTATGGGCTTAATACAACTGCCATACCCCATTTAGGCTAGCCCACTGCCATCTTAGCATCACCATTTAACTCCATGTAATATCGCAGATAATCTAACTGGACATCGGATTTAAAAAAACATACCAAAACAAAGCACACCAATAGTTCCAAAGCAATATAAATATGACGTCGTCCATCACACGAACTCAGCGGTTAGGTGAAGTCCGCTTGAGTCCTCCATTATGCAGGGGCCGCTCCCAGGCCCTCGTTAATTATGATGTTCCTCTTAATTTACTGGAAAATTTCATGCTTAGCGCTTAGTTTGGCAAAGTTGTACGAATTTGATAATGGCAACGACCGCCCCTGTCAAACAAAGAATGTGGACCTATTGTACTAACGTCATCTAGTCTGAAAAGCTGGACAGCGCTATGACGGGGACAAGGATAGGCTTATACAGGTGTGGACCGCGCTCCACAGGTCGGATGCCCAATTGTTTTTTATGAAAGGGCCCATCTAGGGCCACCTACATCTAAATCGATGGGTAATGGGGCTGATTCTGTAGTGCACAATCTCTAATCTAAACTAAAAAAACAGCATTATAAATCTTGCTAACCATTTCATAATACTCCCTGACCCTTTGGTCAGAACTAGATTTAAAGCTGTCATTTTAGTTTAGTTTAGAGATTGTGTGATACAGAATTGCCCACATTATTTTCTTACTGCTAATTACTTGTTCACTTACAAACACATTTTGTATTGTAAGTGTTGTATGGTTGAAGAAAAGATTAACTACCTGGACCTGATAGGTTTTTGTCTTATTGTGACTAGTTATGCTGTCGGCTACTCTTATTCTTCAACGGACCTCCTCATTTAGTGTCTGGTAGGGGTCTACTTCGTGTCCTTGGTTTCGACTTCCTATCCACACTTAGACGTAGTCGTCCGTCTGGTTTAGGATATGTCAGGCCCCAAGTATAGGTTTATATCACTAACTTTGAGACTTTGAGTTTTTTTATTAGTGCTACTGAGAACTTTAAAATAAATATAGAAAGTACCATGTTTTCGAGCCGTAAGGTTAATTATCACTCACATGCACTGACGACTGTGTTAGCAACTGACTGCTATTTGTTCTTCTGCAATATGCTTTAGAGGGCCCAAGTTGAACTAAGCAGGAAGCATTACAGTACAATGCCATTGAAATTGGTAACCAATTAAAAATACCCATAGACTTTGAATTACTGGTATAGCTCTTCCGGGTTAGATCACTAAAATCAGTGTTGAACTGTAATTTTTTTATAGAAAATTATTTTGTTTATCTGTTAAGAAATTGAATCCCCAACCCATTGATTTTAGTCCGCGACTCTAATTGCTTGCGATCAAGAATCTCATTGAACATTATTACACATAACCAAAACAGCAAACACATCCAAATTACGTCCGCTTTAATAATAAATGCCGTATGCTCATCAGTCATCACCATGAATAACTAATTACTTGATAATTAGTACTGTACACACAGTAAGTAGGTTTACCGTATAATGGACTAACTTAGGTAAGTTTGCTTGGTCTAGTTGCTACTATTGTTTCCTATATAATATATATATAAAATCGGATTTTACTAATCGGCTTCGCTCCCGCAGAAATTGCAAAAAATCCCATAGACTTATTTTATTCATAGACTTTTTACATTACTTTCATTTACATCGATGAAAAATCCACACTAAACTTATCCCTTGTATTCGTTAAAGACTCTCTACTAGCAAATCTCAACTTTTCTGAAAATACCAACTCGACAAAAGGTTTAACATGCATTTTATTGCTCAAAGACTAAAATTATGGCTACGAATAAAATAATAATAATCAAAATATTTACAACAAATAACCTACTAAAGAATATCTAAGTATAACATTTATATTTACAAAAATTCTGGTTAAAATTTACGTTAGAAGTTTACTCTATGATGGCTGGTAGATTTTCATATTATTATAGTACCAAACTCTTAACTGGTCTCAATTTTGAATGAGACTAGAGAGAAAGTTTATCTTATTCTCAAAATCCTACCATTTCTGTTTGGTAAACGAGCAAAAATCTAAATTGGGTTAAAAATAATAGGCAGACCATTTGTAGCTACTTTTTAAAACCTCTTCATTATTAATTTATGCCGAGAAATTGCAACGGCGAAGAAGAGCTACCTAAGCATACTTAACTCTTCATTATTAAGTAATTTGTGCCGGGAACTTGCAACGGCGAAATAGACTACCTAAACATAGGTACTTAACTAAAACGTTCGACTACTTCATCACTTCCCGAAGAGCACAACACAATTTATCTCGAAACTAATTTCTTCGAGATTGCAAAAGATCGCCACACTGCTGTTGTGGGCTCAAAGATACGTGACTCCGCAAGTTTTAGGGCAATTTGGTAATAAAATAGCTGTCGGCTTACATTTCTTGTTGGTTTAGCTGTGGAGCTATTTTCATGCGTGATATTATTAACGTGATTTTGACTGTGTGACAAAATTTTCTTTGACTCTTTTATTAATCGATATTGGTTTGCTTCTATTGCTTTCTCGTTCCGTACCCAAATGGTGTCATCGGGACCCGGTTACTAAGCCTCCGCTGTCCGTCCTTTCGTCCGTCTGTCTGTCAGCGGCTTCGATTACAGACTTTTTTTTCTGTGATCGAAGGTCAGCGGGCGGTATCTCATAAACCGTAATAGGTCCGGACCACTGCTGGACGAAGGTCTCCTGCATGGATCGCCACAAAGCACGGTCTTGGGCCGCATGCTTCCAGCGGCTCCCAGCTGCACGCTTGAGATCGTCCGTCCACCTAGTGGGGGTCGTCCACCTCTGCGCTTCCCGGTGCGAGGCCGCCACTCTGGTTCGGTACGGATCTCCTCATTCCTCATTTGATCACGCAGGGATACTCCGAGCATAGCTCTCTCCATCGCCCGCTGAGTGACCCTGAGCCATCTTAACAGGCCCATGGGTAGACAGTTGTCACAGATAATATTTCTATTGCCGCTATAACATCAAATAATAAAAATTAAAATTAAATTAAAAATAAAGGGGAGCCCCCATGCAAGAAACATGTTTACATAATGGGCGCTGCTTTGTATTTTAAAAGTACATACATAGTACAGCACACATGTAGTTTAATAGTATACATACATAAACCTTGTACGAGTCCGACTCGCACATTGCCGATTTTTTTTTAAGTGGCTTTTTAATTTTTCCATCTGATGTTGTCCATTGGATTTGATTTCGAAGTTAATACTGTCATAAAAGTTTGCAGTGTATTATGAACATGAAGAAAGGCCGCTACTCAGTGCAAATAATGGATGTTCCAACAGCTAAGTAAGTAAGTAAGTAAACACAAATCTCAGAGTCGATAAGTTACTGTCGAGGCATTTGGCATCGTTCCTCACATTAACAGTAGGTATTTACATAATGAGACGCAATTAGCGAAATCAGGTCATTATCCAGTCTCTATTTAAACATTTATCTTCAACCGTGTTGATTGCAGCGTGAACCGAGCGATCTCCGGATAATTTGACCTATATTCTTGTGAAAATCTTAAATTTTAAACTGCTCCCTATCCAGAGCTTTTTGAATAGAAGTAAAATTTAAGGATATAGTGTGCATTCAGCAAAACTGAGATTCAATTTACTATTGAAAAGTGAAATCAAATGGAGTACTTAAATTAAAAAAAATATATTTATCTTATATAGTTAACTAACATTTTTTTTACTTTCATAGTAAACTATTGTTATTTACACCACATTCCGCCCTTCTGCAAATTTAAAATTAGTTAGCCCTTAATATCAAGGTCTACTTACCTAGATAATCTTTTGTCTGTTTAGAAAGTGTTATTTTTGAGTTATTTCCATTAGAGTTGAGAAAAGTGGTTAAGATAAAGTAATGAGTTTAGCTCGAAGTATTGAAATTTAGAGTTTATTTATGCTCTAATAAATCTGGCTTCTACAAGATAATTTGTAGGTACCTACGGATCCGCAATTTATCGACACATTGTCTACCAAAATCGGTCAATGTCGCCCTTGTCGCCATAGAATCCTGGCAGTAGCCAAGCAGTGCCAAGTAATTTATCTTTTCTATACGTATATGTCTTAGTAGGTACATCACAAGAAAAGCAACTGCCATGCCGATTTTCACGATGGTGTGATCGCATTTTTTTAAACTATAACGGTTATAACCACATATAACGAACTATACAACTATAACGATTACGCGCAACGACCTCAATTTACATAGACGGGTCCTGTCAAACAAAGAAGTTGGACCTATTTTACTAACGCCATCTAGTCTCAAAAGCGGGACAGCGCTATGGAGAGGACAAGGGCAGGGTTATACAGGTGCGGAGCGCGCTCTACAGGTGGGACGCCTAATTTTTTTCTATGAAAGGGCCCATCTATTGCTTATATATATAGGTATCGATGATGAGGCGTAACGATACGAGATAAGAACGACCTACACCCATCTGATAACCAGACGAGAGGTGTTTTATATGAATCAGAGTACATGAAACAACATGCCTCCATGTATAATATTCGAGGATGGTTAATAGGCCCCATTTGCCAGAATATTCGATATCCACCTATTTGCAAACGCCTGTATTAATATCTGCTTTAACACGTATAATCACAGTTTGCCAGTATAAAGTTTACATAATAAAAGCCTACTCAAAATTTACCTATCTGCTATCCTGAAATTTTCACACGAAAATAAATAAACACGCCATATTATAATATATAGAATATACACGCTTACATGAACTGACATTATGTAAACGAGATTAATAAGGCTTATTCTATAACGCCTATGTACCTACAAACAAACAACAATGTATGTATGTGTGTGTGGTACCTATATGGAGCGGAGAAATAAGAATAATTGTTTAAATGTTGGCTTCTAAATCCATACTTCCATACTAATATAATAAATGCGAAAGTGTGTCTGTCTGTCTGTCTGTCTGCTATGCTTTCACGGCCCAGCTTTTCAACCGATTTTAATAAAATTTGGTATAGGGATAGTTTGCAACCCGGGGAAGGACATAGACTTTTTATCCCAGAAAATTAAGAAGTTCCCGCGAGAATCAAAAAACTTAATCAACGCGGACGAAGTTGCGGGCATCATCTTGTTTAAAATAAGTAGGTAGGTCTTATTTCTTTTAGGGTTTTTCGAGACTTTAATCAGCGAAAGTGCTTCTTTTTGATAAAAAAGCTATTGCAGTTTTGTAAGATCAAGTGATTCTCTAGGGTTCATTTTTAAGTTTTGTATAAGAAGAGCGCAAACACAGTACCTAGAAATCAAAACATATCTCTGGCGACTGGCAGATCCGCATAACTCCGTTGTTGTAAAGCCGCACATACTATCGCGATAGAACAAAATGTTCATCCATATACGCGAATATTTCTTGGAGACATTTTATCCTGTTCTGTTCTTAGTATGTTTGCACTCTAAAGAGAAGAAAATAGGGACAAAAGAAAAACCACGTCCAACTTTGCTAGCCTAAAACCTTGTGTTGTTCTATCATGTTTTTGTATAAAATAAAATATATATTTGTGTTTGTTATCATCACGTAGATTTAGGTATTTTATTGAATCTCGACTTATAGAAAAAAATGAATGAATGAATTTGATGTAAATTATTTTTGGAAATCGGCGTACATAGTTACTTACCTCACCTACCTGTTAGCTAAAGGATATTATGTGTGCTGGAGTACGTGGTGTGTTGTTGGTTTTCCTGCATTTGCACCTAAATACGGGAGACCAGACTAGTGAGTAATGTATGACTAATTTTGAACTAACCTTACCTGGATTGGTTTAGTTTACCTGTGGCTAGTATGCAAAGATGAAACTACAATGATAAATGATAAATGATTTATTTATTTCACGTAGGACAACTTGTGTCACTAATGATTATGATACATCAAGGGCTCTACCACCGGTTCGGAAAGCCGATACTAATATGAAGAGCCGGCATGAAACTCATATTATAGGTATAATATATAACTTTTTTGACGACCTCCGTGGCGCAGTGTTGACCGCTGTTGTCTTAACGTGCGGAGGACCCGGGTTCGATTCCCGGCAGTGTCAATTTGGGAATTTATAATTTCTGAATTTTACCTGGTCTGGCCTGGTGGGAGGCTTCGGCCGTGGCTAGTTACCACCCTACCGGCAAAGACGTGCCACCAAGCGATTTAGCGTTCCGGTACGATGCCGTGTAGAAACCGAATAGGGATATGGGTTAAATATAACTGCCATGCCTCTAACAGGTTAGCCCGCTACCATCTTAGACTGCATCATCACTTACCATCAGGTGAGATCGCAGTCAAAGGCTAACTTGTAGAAGATAAAAAAAACCTCACGTTGCCGTCACGTATATATAACTATAGCTATGAAGCTTCATTTCCCCACCCGATTCACAATTTTATTACTTAAAAGATTTATTATTCGCCATTTTAAAATTCGGATCATACGTCTTTCTCACTGACAAATCCCTTTATCTTGGCTTAGCTCGTAGACAGAATACTTTATGGTATTACTAAAGAGTTATTATCTATTTCATTTAAAAGAAATCCTGAAGTCTTTCTGATATTTATTTACTAGTTACATTCCTTACCTTACCATATAACCATCTCTAATAAGGTTTATGTAACAAAATAATAAAAATTCATACTTTACTTTTAGGACAAGAGTCCACTAGCAATAAAACTTGCAGAAATCCCCTTCCTTCCTTGAAATCCTTGGGTCTCTCCTGAAAATCAGCATTGCAGTATGTCAGGTAGGTACATACTACATACCTACCTATCATGCCGTGGCACAGGCTGAGGAAGTGGTCCCATAGACCACATTTACTTTAGGTACTTTTTAAGCATGTAGGTACACAGTACATAGGTAGTGCATGTAATTCATTTGTTGTACTACTGATTAATTTGTTGTAAACTGTTGGTCAGTAAAAATTTATTTATTTGTTTAAATCATCTTTAACAAGTAATTTTATTCACTCGCAGAAATTCAATTTCTCCAAGAAAAGATTAATTGATGTTGACCTAACTATCTGACTTCGGCACGTTTTTTATGGCGCTATTTCAATAGTGTACGGCACTCCGCTGCAGTGTGCGGTAAAATTTAGTCTGTACAAACTACAAATGTTTCTCTCGCTGGACATCTCGCATGCAAGTAAACATACAGTTCTCAGTGTTTTTCTGCCCATCAACTCGAGATTAAAACGTTAGTTTGCACAATTAATGCGCTGCACACGATTTTGGTGGAGTCCCACCTTTAAACCTTTAAACATTATTAATTTATTCATTTTTTATATAAAAATATCCTTCCGTTAGAGCCGACAAAATAAATCAAACAATCAAGTAAAAGCTAAGGCTAAAATGTCAACGAAAACACATGTTCCACTTTGAAACGTTGGTAGGTACTGAAACAAGCACTTTCACGAAAATAACGCTTGCCTTGCAATATTTGATTACAGCTGTACCTTTCAGGACTTCCTAGCTCCTACACATATTAGACTTAATAGCAGCTTACGGCATGCTTGAAATTGAAATAAGGAATCTTATAACAGTGGTAGGTATTTTCGTTATGAACCTTCGAGCGTTTGCTTCAAGACAACGTTACCATATCAGTGCTGCGTGCTGACGTGATCTTTGCAAACGCATAATACGATGCTGGTCACTACTTTCTCAGAACCAAAAACTTTTTTTTCGATACAGCGTTAGCCCTTGACTGCGATCTCACCTGATCAACCCAAACCCACAAATAAGAGACCAAACCCATACCCTTATTAGGTTTCTACGTGACATCGTAAATTCGTATAACTAAACGCATCGCTTCGCCTCATTTCTTTGCTCGTAGATTGATAACTAGCCGCGCCCGTAGCTACGTAGCCACTAGAACTGGGCCCCATTACGGTTTTTTTTAATTGTAGATTTTTTAAATCGAACCTGGAATCTCCCACTTTTATACCACAACGCTCATGATTAGTTGAGGGAGGACATCAAATTTGCGTCCATTGCGGCTTTTCCACCTCAGGTTTTAGGACCATATCTGTGATCTCTTTCGATCTCAAGGTCGCCGTACAAATTGAAGTTTACCCTTCCCTACAAAACGAGTTTTCGGCATACTTGATGCATTTTTAAACTGTGAATCTACATGTTGCGTAAGATAAACAAAATAAATGGGCGTGCTCGAAAACCCAGGTGGGACTGAAAAACTGGTCTTGGATAAAGTCTGGATCTTTTCCAGATTTCTAGATATTTTCTTTAAGGCTAACATGCTACTGCATTGCGTTAAGAAATTCATGACTGGGACCACTGAACATACTATAGGTACTTGATAACATCGTACTAAGAAATTTTATTTAGGAAAGTCCACATAGGTACTTGTAGATATATTCATACCTCCCCACTTCTCCCTGGCGCAGTGTTGAGCGATGTTGTCTTAACGTGCGGAGGTCCCGTGTTCGATTCCCTACAGGGTCACATTAGGAATTTATAATTTTTGAATTTTCCCTGGTCTGGCCTCATGAGACTAGGCTGCGGCCGTGGCTAGTTACCACCCTAGAGGCAAAGACGTGCCGCCTAGTGATTTAGCGTTCCGGTACGATGCCGTGTAGAAACTGATTATGGGTATGGGTTTAATATAACTGACATGTCCCTAACAGGTTAGCCCGCTACCATCATAGACTGCATCATCACTTACCATCGGGTGAGATCAAGGGCTAACTTTTAGTGAATAAAAAAACCAAGGTCATGCTGGGAGGGTAGTTATTAACAACAAACGAAATCTCCCGCAGGTCAGGCCTGAATCAGTTTAGAAATTATTATTATCTTTTATATTAAATTCCCAAATTCACCAGAACCACTGCGCAAGGAACGTCATTATGTTTCAATGTTATGCTACGTACCTTGTCGTTCTGTAGATGATGAGGTCATGGGGTTGATTCCGGAGACAGGCCAAAAATAGTTACTTACTGGGGTTTTTCGTCTTGTTTTTTAAATATAAGGGCTTGGCTACAATCAAACTTGCTTGCAAGTGGTGATGCAGCCTAAGGTGGAGCGCGCTTGCCTAGAAGATGCCTATTCTCTCTTGATTTTTCAGAACTATCCCTGAGATAGGATGTGGGAGTTCCAAATGTGACTCGGAGAGCAAGACCCGGTCCTAAGCCAGACCTATCTCCTCGTATCCCATATTATTATGAGAGTGGGAATGGAGAGTATAAAATTATACACGAGTAATTCGAGTTAGACAATGTTAAAAGCTGATACAATCAAAACGCTTAATTTGTCTTTATGGTACCCTAGGCACAATTATCAGCTAACTTATATGAGTTATAACTCACTAACGGAATGAGGCAGTTAAAGAGAATAACATAATATATAAAATTAAATGAGCTGAACTTTTGCCAAGGAATTACGCATTTGTTTAACACCCATGTGCTAGAATGAAGAAACTTGTTTCTTTTGTCATTTATATTGGAAACGTGTATTGAAACATGCAGCAATGTGGATATTATGCACGTGCCAATTTACCGTCAGAACTTTTATGCAGTCACTAGTAGTTTTCGCTACAGAGCTTTGTCAAAAGTAGTTTTAACTGGTATTCCGATCAAAACTCTCAATCATAATAAAAGTTTTTTTTTAAAGTGAACAGACTTCAAAAGCACTGAAAATCATAAAATAAAATTTTAATTACTTTGATCCAATTAATTTCATCCAATTAATTAGCCAATGAACAAAAAATCAAAGCTTATATTGTAGGTAGTTTTTGAAGGCGGCGCCAATTTAATGGTTCTTGTCCAAATAGATGTATTAAGGTAAGTAATGGTATTAATTTGCCTTATATTTCGTTAATCTTATTAGTATATTTCCGTATGGATTGGCGCCGCCTTCAAAAACTACCTACAATATAAGTTCTGACTTGACCCGACTCCTCTCCCAAGTAAGATCCAGGCCTCTTATGAAGAAGTACATACCTGATTCTGTTCTGTTTCTTGTTGATTGGGGAAACCCCTATCAACAAAAAAGGTACACATTTAGAAAACACGTAAAATATACAATCAGGTCAACGAGATCAAAAATTCTACGTTGCTGAAAAATTACGGTTGTTAAGCTGTAAACAAGCTTGTTAATTTTCAACACAAAATGCTCGCTATGTTCTAAAGTTTCTTCAGGCACTGTATTATGTACGTACCTGTTTATGTAGTACCATGTGCATGGGAAAATACTTATAAAATGGTGTGACCAATAACTGACCAACCTGTTTCTGACCAACCGCCTAACGTTGAAATATCCATACCAATATTATGAATGCGAAATTGTATCCATCTGTCCGTGACTATCTATCTATATTTGTCTATCTGTGTCGCTTTCACAGCAAATCTTTTCAACCGATTTTGATGCAAATCCTAAACCCACGTCGACGAAATTGCGGGCATCTATACTTATAATAAAACTGTAACAGGTCCAATTCTGTACATTGAAGATATTTTGAAAATTTTTTTTGGAGGGCACTCATTATTCGATACTGAAGCCAAATCTATAATTTTTTTCATTTTTGTCTGTCTGTCTGTCTGTCTGTCTGTCTGTCTGTCTGTCTGTATCTTGGCCGCGCATCACGCCGAAACTACTGAATGAATTCAAACGAAACTTTGCACGATTTGAGCCTATACTACGAGGTAGGACATAGGATACTTTTTATCCCGAAATTCTACCCCCGAAGGGGTGAAATAGGGGTTGAAAGTTTGTATGAAAGTCCTTAATTTCTCAAGTTATAGCCATGAAACTTGATATATGAGCTGCGGGTTGAAAGTGGAGACATACGTGTTTCACAGTTTTTGAAAATTCGAGCCCCAAAAGGGTGAAATAGGGGATGAAAGTTGGTATGAAAGTCCTTCGTTTCTCAAGATGTTTTACAAGTTATATCAACGAAACTTTTTATTTTGGCTTACGGTAAAAAATAAAGAAGTACGTTTGTCACAGTTTTTCAAAATTCCACCCCTAATGGGGTGAAATAGGGGGTGAAAGTTTGTATGAAAGTCCGTCATTTCTCAAGTTATATCGATTAAACTTGGTATACAAGCTACTGGTTGAAAATGAAGAAATAAAGTGTTTTACAGTTTTTGTAAATTTTACCCCCGAAGGGGTGAAATAGGGGTTGAAAGTTTGTTTGAAAGTCCTTCATTTCTCAAGTTATAGCCATGAAACTTGGTATATGAGCTGCGGGTTAAAAATGAAGACATACGTGTTTCTCAGTTTTTCAAAATTTCACCCTCAAAGGGGTGAAATAGGGGTTGAAAGTTTGTATGAAAGTCCTTCATTTCTCAAGTTATATCGATGAAACTTGGTATACAACCTACCGGTTAAAAATGAAGAAATACGTGTTTCACAGTTTTCGTAAATTTTACCCCCGAAGGGGTGAAATAGGGGTTGAAAGTTTGTATGAAAGTCCTTCATTTCTCAAGTTATATCCGTGAAACTTGGTATATGAGCAGCGGGTTAGAAATGAAAACATACGTGTTTCACAATTTTTCAAAATTCCACCCCCAAAGGGGTGAAATAGAGGTTGAAAGTTTGTATAAAAGTCCGTCATTTCTCAAGTTATTTCGATGAAACTTGGTATATCCACGCGGACGAAGTCGCGGGCATCAGCTAGTCAAAAATACGAATCGAGTTCAGAACTTCTTCCTCATTGGAAGTCTTTTAAAAATAGATTGTACCTATCATATAAAGTTTATATCATACAATAACAATAATTTATACAAACTCCATAAAGATTGTACCTACTTATAATACGAAGTTTACATGATACAATCCTAATGATTCCTATTTAGTTAAGTAGAGTATGCATACTGCGCCTCACGAGAGGCTTGTGGATTTCAAAGCGGAAACGTTCAATTTCTCTGATTTCTGCGATAAAGCAAACGGAAAATACGAGTACCTAGCCATTCAATTGCTTCAGCCCGATCCAAATTGATTGACTTGCATTGCACCGGTACAAGAATGTTTCCATTACCGATATGAAATCGATATTGATGCGAATCTGATATCGGCGTAAAAATAATAATTACGTAGCTCTATACATCTATGTGCGTCATATTCCCTATAACTGTACTATTACGTATTCTTTACGTATTCTGTGCTATTACTGTCGTGACCCCTTCCATCAATCATACAAGCCGTATGGTGTCTGACACCCTGTGAGAACAAAGCTATATTTTATCAAAAACAAATATTGAAAAAGAAATAACATTATACGAATGTGCGTGTTTAGTGAGTGGGATTCGAACCTGCATATTTTAGCTTACGATGCGGCTCTTTTCCCGCTGAACCATAAAGAGCTACGAAGAAGTGTTTATTATTATTAATTAAAGCGTATTGATCTTTCTGTCAGTCTGATGAATTGAAAGAGTTCATCCACTGAAATGATCTTGACGTAATTTGACACAGATTTTAAATAGCTTGCACCCTGGGGGGTTACTATCAACATTTAGAAAACCATTATGATACAGGAACATCTTGTTTCAATCTCATTGTAATATTACTGAGAAAGCTACCATGACAGCTCAAAAGTAATATGGTTTTACTGTTCTAAACATGATGGCAAGAACGAATGATACTCTACAATTGTCTTTTCATTGCTTTCAGAGTAAGCGAGATGTAGCTATATTTTTTATATAGCGCTATCTCAATTGCATCGCGTTTCATTTCATGCATATATAACGCAGTGTTGATACATTTTTAATTAAATATTATAACTTAACAAAGTTATTACACCTTTATAAAATGCAATAATTAACAAAAAGTTTTATAATGTTATCTAATAATTTAAATAATGTAATAATTGTTTGTTTGCTCTTTTTTTAACAGGTTAAAAATTAACTCGAACGTGTTTCCTTACCGTTGTGTAAAACGAAACGGTTATTTTATATATCAATTGTCAAATTGAAATTGACAAATGACAAGCAAATATTTTTTAAATTAAATTAAATATTTTTATTATAATTATTAGACTTATTATACCTATATTTACATAGAAATTTACACTAACGACACTATCAAACACTCAACATTTATTGGGCGAGGGATTTGAGATGGAAAGACATCATAGAGGGGATGAAGAAGTTTGGGACAAGAAAAAAGAATATGGGACTGGGAGACAGTACCAGTACATTCACACAGGGAGTGATCAGTGATCTCTAACTCTGATCTTGTGCAGGTGGACAGACGTAGAGGTTACCCACCTATCTGCATATTTGTAAAAGGAAAACCATGGACGCCTTGGTATATAAGGTTGAATTGAGTCATAGAATTTACCTAAGTGTTTTTGATTCGTGCCAGAATGTGTTTTTCAAGGACTTGTCCAGATAAGTTTTAGATGCTTAGATCTTGGGTGCTATTCTTAAAATGCTCATGGGAACCCATTTGTATAGCAGCCTTAGCACATGAATCAACTGTTTCATTGCTTGCAATGCCAGACTGACTTGGGATCCATACCAAGGTTAAGGCTAAACCATTTTGATGACAGGAGAACAGGAGCCTCCCTAATCTCTAGAATGATGGGAAATCTTGACTTACTCCGGAATGGGTTATCTTTGATGGATAGTAAGCAGCTAAGGGAGTCAGTAAAAATAACAGTTTGTTTTAAGTTATAGGACCCGGTAAACAGGACTGCTTCTAAAGGCAATGGCCTCCCCTGTAAACACCGAAGACTCAGGAGGGCAATTAAATTGTAGGATAATTTTAAACCTGGGAACTCAGCAGGTTGCACCAACACAACTGTCTCGTGACAACTTTGAGGCGTCAGTGTAAATAAGAAGGTCATTTGACCAATTTTGAAGAACTAAGTTTTGAAATTTAGAATGATTATCAGGAGCTCCCTTGACCAGACCAAGATCAGTGACTACGGGAGGATTGTAAACCAGAGCATCATATTATGATGTGGAGAATAGTGGGTTAATTGGAAAAGATAGCAAGGGATTAAGGATTTGGATAAAACAAAAAATTCTGGTGAAATTGTGGCTGTGGATGTCGAAGAAAAATAAACAATAATATAATATTCAAAATACAAATGTTTTTATTCAAATAAACTATTACAAGTGCTTTTGAATCCTTACTTGAATCTCCCACTGGCTCTAAATGCATATCCATATTAGTATGGAATCCATACTAATATTATAAATGCGAAAGTGTGTCTGTCTGTCTGTCTGCTATGCTTTCCCGGCCCATCTTTTTAACCGATTTTGGTGAAATTTGGTATGGACGTAGGTTATATCCCGGGCAAGGACATAGGCTACTTTTTATCCCTAAAAATTAAAGAGTCCCCGCGGGAATAAAAAAATCTTAATCCACGCGGACTGAGTCGCGGGAATCATCTAGTATGTTATAAATGCGAAAGTGTGTCTGTCTGCTACGCTTTCACGGCTTATCCGTTCAACCGATTTTCATAAAATTTGGTACAAGGGTAGGTTGTATCCCGGAGAAGGACATAAGCTACTTTTTATCCCGGAAAGTTGAAGAGTTCCCGCGGGAATCAAAACTCTTAATCCACGCGGACATCTAGTTAATAATAAATATAAAATAATAAGCTTTTTTTATTTTCTTACTTTTATTTTTATGAAAACAAGTTTGATATGAATTATACAATCTATAATATTACCTAAATGTTTATGTTATTAAATTGAATTGAGTATTGTTTATTTCCAGAACTATGAATGCCGTTGTCTTGGCCAGAGTTGTTGAATAAGGGCATATTTTGAGTGCAAATATGCAAATTCCTATACTAATGTGCCTCAGCCCTCAGCTGAGTCTGGTGCTGCATCCAATATTGGAATCATCATTGTTTTCTCAATGGATATACTGAGTCATCTGAAATTTTAAATTATATCTTAATTAAATCAGTTTAGTTATGTTCGCTTTCTAGTGTGAGGCCGCCATTCAAGGCACCTTGCGACCCAAACGTCTGTCGGTTCTTCGAAATTGGTACCTATTAAATTAGGTATCTACGGATCTCCTCATTTCTGAATCTGATTTGAGCACGTAGGAATACTCCAAGCATTCTCCCGTCCACCGCCCTGGGTGCCTGATTCTTCAATTTAATACTTTTGGAAAATTAAATACCTCACTTTTATAAAGTTATATCTCATTAACTTAGTTCAATCCAGTAGAATAATCACTTGAAAAACCTCACAATTTCCTATTTCTTTGTTTACAAAGTCAATCCGTCGTTGATCCGTCGCAAGAAAGTAACTTTTTTATGATTGCTAAATATGACGTAAATCCTTCGTAAAACAATAATGCTAGCGCTCAAAAAACACTTGATGGTACGAATTGAGTGAATGATTTGCATACTGACGTCACAAAATTGCTTAGGAAACAATGTTCTAATAAGCTTACTTTTGGGGACGTCATAGTAAGATTTGTGGAAACAATATCAAAATAAGCTTAGATCAGTTTTCTTTTAGCAGTGGCAGTAACCCCCGACACGATAATGATTGAATGAAGGGATAATGTTTATAATTAAAGAGTTTTGACATGATTTATAATATATTAGTTAATTAATAAATGGATCTGTCATACCGTGCTCACCGAGGCACTAGAAAAAGTAATATAAAACGCGTTCTTCAATAATGCAGCTATCCAATAAAGTTATTTTTCTAAAATGATTGGTTGTCTGCTCTCAATGGCTATTGAAGTAAACTTAATATTTATGTTGATCGATGAACTATCAATTTTCTCAAATAACCACCAGTAAAAAATGGCCTTTATCGTAGACTTTATCTTGCGATAGTAAACCAGTTTTCATTCGATATTCTCCGCTAGGGCCTGGTAAATTTGATTATTAGTTTGATTATTATAGAACCTACACAAGTTACCTGTTGCTACGCGGCAAACGTATTTAATTGCTTTGTATGTGTTTCTATATAGATATCGTTACCACTGAATGAAATATATTGTATTATTATAATACTACCTACTGCATTAGATAAGAGGTACTAGGTACACCACTAGTAGTGTGACAAGTTTCAAACAAAAATTGCGTTCAGTTTTTTGCCATGCGTCTTGTACAGCCCATGCCTTATAGCACGGAATAAAAAGAGTTGGCTAAACATAGATTCTACGACATCTATTTGAACTTGCAATATTGTACTGATGGCTCGAAATAAAATATACAGAACAAAAGATGCTTTTTACAGCTGCAAAAGAAAGAGCACAAAAAATGCTTTTTACCTGATTAAAAAGTAAGGGTTACCTACTGTTCAAAAATACAAGACGTAAATAACGTTAAAATATTTTCTGCTCATATTTTACTCTCCGTAAACAGTACAAAATAGGTAAGATAACACTTTAATTAAACAGCACCCGTTTCACGCAATATGGTGTTGAAATTCTGACACAGTTGTCTGTTCGCAAAGTTGTGAGAAAGTTTCGACAAGTTGTCAACTCAGTTAATTTTGCTTGCTTCGCATCAATTGTTCAGAACATTGCATTAAGCGTACCGAAGTTTATAACTTCGGGACGTGATAACTATTTTACTAGATCTCGAAATTATAGAGACTCTCTATGTGTGGTCTCTCTGAGTAGAGAGACCTATATTTGTAAAGATATAATCACAACATTCCCTAGGTGCATAATGTTTACCCACGATGGATAGAAAACGCTATGTATAAACTTAAGAGTTTGGGGTTAGAGGTTGTTTGTTTATTTATTACCATTAAACAAGGTTCACAATCTTTATTAGATTTTTAGAGCTCTCTGAACTACCTATGCGGTTCGACTATATACAATTTTATAACCCGGTCTTAGAAAAACTGGTTGTTTATTCAACCACCCAAAGGAAATGAAATAATGTGTACCTACACAAAATTGTTGATAATTGCATTAGGTACTTTTATTTCTATACGATCAGAACACAAGCAATTAATATAAATCCATAGAGACTCATGTAGAGACTTCAACATTTCTCTCGAGTCAATTCCTCACGACTGAATAAATTATTCTTGGGATAAATTTATCGGAAATTCCTCACACGGAATTCTGCTCCAAACACAACACAACGAATATGAGCGAAAATGTCGCTTCGATTTTGTGACGTATATAGGTACAGCCTACAGGAGTAACAGTTGCACTATGTTAAAGTTGCCTCGTTGGTCTAGCGGTTAGCATGTTCGACTGCGGCCGACGAGGTTCCGGGTTCGAGTCCCAGGTCGGGCTATAATAAGTATTGGGTTTTTATGGCAAGAAATTCTCAGTACTAGCCCGGAGTTAGGAAGTGTTGGCGGTGTTTCACTCCCGTGCCTCAGAGAGCACGTAAAGCCGTCGGTCCTGCACCTGACCTCTCACCGGTTGTGTCGGATTTTCCGTCCCATCGGGCTATAAAAGTAAAGGACCAGAGAGTGCACCTGTGTATGCGCACACAGTTGTGCACTAAGTATAATATCTCCCGCGCAGATGGCTTATCTCTCTGGAGATAAGTAGGTAGGCCGCCGTGCCCGAAATCGGATCGAATCGGTCGGGAGGACATTATTATTATGTTAAAGTTGGCAAATTTCCGCGCAAACTATGCAGTGCCACCGAGGGAGGAAAAACGACACTCGAGCGGAATTCCCCGCGCGTTTGTGCGATTGTTTCCTACCCTACATTAATTTGTCCCTCGTCCTCGCTTCTTGTGCAGGAACTTTATGTATATTGTACAAACAAGATTTTTTTTTTCTTCAGTTAGTATTTAGTCAGATCGCCATGATTCACCTCTTGTTTGCCCTCTCGTTTAACAAATCTTTACATTGCCGTGACAAAAATCCAGATTTATTAGCAACTCACTCTGAATACAAAAATAGTCTGAAGTATTCACTAGCATCCAAAGTAACGGAAACTAATTTCTTACACTCTGCAAATATGTCTCTATTTACAATAACTGATGTTCCATTTCACATACCTATACGTATATAGGTAATTTTCGCCACCAAGATATTATGCTTCCGCTTAAACTTGAAAACTAGAATTGTTTATTTTTCAGTGGTATTTTCAGCATTCAAATTCCACAATCAGCATTCATAAAACGAGAATAGAAAATCTGATTGTAGTCCGGCACGTAGAGACTCCATCATCGAGTAAAAAATAGTACCTACGTACATAATATACCTTCCTACATTTTGAAGTGCGGAATATAAATTGACATGATTGCAATTTCAAAGTAACGAACTGTATATATTCGGGACACAGAAATGAAAACTATTCAATTTATAAAATCGTGGTTTTTAAATAAAAATGTAACTGTTTTATGAAACTAACAAGTTCACCGCGTTATAGATAACTAGATGATGCCCGCGACTTTGTCCGCATGGATTAAGTTTTTTGATTCCCGCGGGAATTCCTTGATTTTCCGGGATAAAAAGTAGCCTATGTCCCCGGGATACAACCTCTCCCTGTACCAAATTTCATCAAAATCGGTTGAATGGTTGGGCCGTGAAAGCGTAGCAGACAGACAGACTGACAGACAGACGGACAGACAGTCTGACAGACACACTTTCGCATCTATCTATACTTATAATAAAACTGTAACATGTCCAATTCTGTACATTGAAGATATTTTGAAATTTTTTTTTGGAGGGCACTCATTATTCGATACTGAAACCAAATCTGTAATTTTTTTTATTTTTGTCTGTCTGTCTGTCTGTCTGTCTGTCTGTCTGTCTGTCTGTCTGTATCTTGGCCGCGCATCACGCCGAAACTACTGAATGAATTCAAACGAAACTTGGCACGATTTGAGCCCATACTACGAGGTAGGACATGGGATACTTTTTATCCCGAAATTCTACCCCCGAAGGGGTGAAATAGGGGTTGAAAGTTTGTATGAAAGTCCTTAATTTCTCAAGCTATAGCCATGAAACTTGATATATGAGCTGCGGGTAGAAAATGAAAACATATGTGTCTCACAGTTTTTCAAAATTCCACCCCCGAAGGGGTGAAATAGGGGTATAATATAAAAATGAATCCCTATTTCCCTTGGTCACGGCATCACGCGTGAACGGCTGGACCAATTTCGCTAATTCTTTTTTGTTGGGTTTGTCTGGACGCCGGGATGGTTTATATTCACAATTGGACCCGGTAGGGGGCACTGCAATCGGGTTCGAGGTTCAGAGCGGGACACAGCTGGACCAATTTCGCTAATTCTTTTTTTGTTGGGGTTGTCTGGACCCCGGGATGGTTTATATTTACAATTGGACCCGGTAGGGGGCGCTGCAATCGGGTTCGAGGGTCCCGCCAAACCACGCGGACGAAGTCGCGGGCATCAGCTAGTTTATAATATTAGTATGGATCACAGATCTGTGGTATGGATACTAAAACCAATGTGAATATGAAATGGAATTATGCGGACAAGTGGTTAGTTTATCGATAAAAACTTACCTAACGATCTTATCTATACTAATAATATTATAAATTCGAAAGTTTGGATGGATGCATGGATGGATGTACGGATGGATGTTTATTACTCAATCACGCCGTAACGGCTGAACGGATCTGGGTGAAATTTGGCACAGAGATAGATTATAGTCTGGAATACTACATAGGCTACTTTTATCCCGGAAAATTAGTTCCCGCGGGAACCGAAAAACCTCAATCCACGCGGGCGAAGTCGCGGCCATCAGTTAGTTTCTCAATATGTATTGAGAAACTAGCCGTAACTCACTCACTGACTAACTGATCAAAGCCCAGCCCCTCTTGCACCATGGAAATCTGATATTTTACACAGAGCTTCCCTTAATAATGCAGATAAAGAATAAGGCTGGATTTTTCAAAATTCCCGTGAGACAGAAGCCACGGGCGACCGCTCTAGTGCTCCAATAAATCTACGGATAAATTCCACCGTGGCTTTCAATCGCACCAATCAAATTACGTGATTCGTCCGACGCTGTAATATGTTCCTAATTTAAAAGTTCCTGTGCTATTGAAGCGGAATCCCCTCTACTTACCATTACCCTAAAACTACAAAATAAATGAGAAATTGGGAAAAAATATAGATTTATATTTCTGAGCGGCATCGTGCTCGAAGTCGCTAAAGCGCTATCGCGTTACATCTCAAAATTAAAAAAAAAATGTTTTTATTCAAATAAACTTTTACAAGTACTTTTGAATTGTCGAGTGAATCTACCACTGGTTCGGAATGCCATTCCTAACAGCTGCAGCTGAATCCTCCTGAGTTGAATGTTGTCAACGCTTAAAGCAATATTACCTACTCAAAATCAGAGTTTGATGTCACGTTAGCGTTCCTAAAATAAGGATTACAATAATTCTAAAACACTAAAGTCAACAATAATGAACAATATGGCTTTAAGCATTAGTAGCATGGCCCTTGAACAGAGATAATTAGGAAATTATAAAATCCAAAAATTGCCGGAAATAGAACCCGGGGCATTAAGAAGAAGACAGCACTTTACCACTGCGTCAGGAAGGTAGTTTATTACTGAAGGTCGGAGATTTAAGGTCAAAACACACAGGGAGCGGGTTGAATTACTTGTATTTATATGGACGACATCACACGCCCGCATTCTGTGTGATGTCGTCCATGTAAACACAAAGAATTCAAACCGCCGCGCACCCGACCCGGCCCGCGCCCGCTCCCTGTGTGTTTTGGCCTTTAGTTCTTGAGCAGTAGTAAGAACATGTACCTTGATCCTTGGCAAGTTTGAAGAAGAGATACCTAGGCCTACAGGATACCTACAGGATATAATATAAATTAGTTCTGCTGTACATAAAAGCTTTGAACATATTATTACGTTCTAGTTTTTATTATTCAGTTTAGGCATTAAGCTAAAAGCTCGCTACTTTTAGCTTAGTACTTACTTATTGCATAAAACCTGCACAAAACGGTAGATTGTGCTAATAGATTCCATTCACTTCAAAGTTCTGAAAACCATCGTATCGGAAATCGGTCGTAGTAACTTCCTATATTTATTAATTTAGTATGGCAATAAACATTTTATTATGTTTAAGTGAATTTGGTAATAGTTGGGCTAGCGTAACAAGATGCATATACCTACTTACTCATGACTTGGTGATACCCGCGACTTTTTCTGCGTGGATTTCGATTCTTATGATTTTTTAATTTTCCGGAGTAAAAAATCTATGTCATGAAATAGACTGCACTAAACGCCAAAATCGATTAAGTAGACTAGCAGTGAAAAAGGTAACAGACAAACAGCGAAACCAAAATAATGATAACCGGTAAAAACTTGCAGCTTTTAATAGGAAGAATTCACTACGAAAAGCTCTAAAGAATGTCAAGTGGGATAACGTAGGATACCATAGGTAGAAAGCCAATAAAAAGCTAACACACAAAGCAAGTCGGCGGGTTAATAAAGATGAGTTATTCGTCCTGAAAAGGCTCTAGCGTATTTTTGCCTTTGCAAAAAAGATAGGCAATACTTATAAGCTAGGGTTTTTTACACTCTACAAGTTAAGATTGTCCAAGATTGTAGCGGTCTAATTTTTAGGGGTATGGCAGTTATATTAAACTCATACCTACCCCTAATCGGTTTCAACACGGCATCGTGCCAGAAAGCCTAATCGCTTGGTGGCACGTCTTCGCCGGTAGGGTAAGTGAGAACTACCCACGGCCGAAGCCTGACAAAAAGTACTTATAGCTTTTACTCAAATTATTCTCTGACAAAAAAAAACAAAATTATGGAATTCAATATGAATTTCCACTTAAAAGCTCTACAGAAATGTCATCTTAAAAGTAGGATGCCAATAGGTAGAAACTAGAAATCCAATAAAAAGCCTCATACACGGCAAGCAAGATGAGTTATTCACCCTGAAAAGGCTCTAGTGTAGTAGCGTATATAAAGCGTAAGAGGTGTTATGTAGAACGAGCACTCGTGGCTTCGTGCCGTATTTTTACCTTTGAAAGTAGGATAGGCATATAAATGTGCTGAGGTGGAGGATGCGCTTAAATACTTGTATCACCAGCGCCGTTAAAATTTTAGTGAGTACGTACCAAAGCTACAATATCACACACAGTTTGTTACTCAGAAAATAAGTAAGGTCTAACAGTCCTGGAATCTTGCTTTAGTAGGACTGACGTTTTTAATTATAATCTAAGTGATGCCCGTCTTCGTCCGCGTGGATCAAGTTTATTTGAATTCCCGGGGAACTTATTATTTTTCCTTCATATGTCCTTCCCCGGGACGCAACCTATCTCTATGCCAAATTTCATCAAAAGCCATTGCAATTTTAGTAAGGATCTCTAATTTTTTTAAAAACAAAATATTATAGCCTATGTTACTCGCTGATTATTTGTAGCTTTCTATAAGTGAAAGAATTTTTAAAATCGGTTGAGTAGTTTTTGAGTTTATCCATTACAAACAAACAAACAAAATCTTTCCTCTTTATAATATTAGTTTTTTATAATAGATAGCTAGATAGATACCTAGATAAATTCTTTATTGCCACACATACCTTAGAAATATTAGTATGGATTAAATTATATCTGATTCTGTAGTGGTAGTTTAGAGTTTAGACTCATCAAATTTTCTAAAGATGTTTGTTAAAATTACTTACGAAATCTTAAAGAAATAGGATCATAAACGTTTTGATAACAGAACTTTTAGCATACAATATTCACTGTAACAATGGGTTTTTCTTTTCACTCAGACTCCTAGATAACATTTTCTCTGTTATGTACGGAGAAAATATTTACGAGATCCTATTCTATTCTACCTAGTTCATACTTGCGAAATAATACCTATTACGGTGAGATGATATTTCGTGCCCATATGGCGTAGCTGTGCGGTTTTACAGGTACTTATTGGTTTGCTACGACGCGACGGTACTCTAAACTTATATACCTACTTACTGCGTTTTCTTTGTTGAGGGAAGGAAATCTGCGACTTCCAGCAGGGCTAGCATGGGCCGGAGATAAAAATTTTATCCCCCGATTTTATCCACTGAAAAGAGATAAAATTAACTTATCCACTTCTCAGAGCACAGCAACAGGGGAGAGGAGAAGTTTATCCCCGTTTGACATTTCACGGGGACTCGGAGGACTATTTATCCACCGTTATTTAGCGTTTTTATTTATTTATTTGGGAATAAATTTTTTATCCTTTCCTCGGGGAGAAAATCGTCTCGGCCCATGCTAGGGGGGCTGGGTAAGAAATCAGGTTATGTAGGATAACTAGCTTCTAAAACCCCCTCGGTGGTCAACCTCAGTGCATATTACTATTAGGAGGCTCCATTGACTTACCAATACAACGATGGGAGGCTCAGATATTTCTTAGGAATGCATCGGTGCCCCCCCTACTTATATACCTACACCTACCTGCTATTTAACAAATGTAATATTACAAAATATGTAATATTTAACAATGTATTTCGACACCAACAGTACTCAAAAAAAACTATAGGTAGGTACTTAAAAGTTTATTTGCTAGGCAAAATAGTACATAGACTGGAAGAATTTTAATCTCGTGAGCGTGACCCATTTTTCTCTTATTAGTTGCCTCGAACGTAATATTTCCCGGAAGATAATCCTCCGTACAACACACAAATGCCAGCAGATGAAGCATAAATCATGCTATGCGATATAAAAGAAAAATTTATACCGCGGGCTTGCATTCGAAACTAGCAAATTCGCTATGCTCCCCGAGCTGATGAAAAATTTTAAGGAAGTGCTTATTAATTATTAAAGACTGAAAAGTGTTAAATCATTTGTTTTACTTGAGTATGGCAAATCGAATCTGCCAGATAGTCCGTAGCAGTTTTAGTGTACGGGCACGAAATGAGCGGTAGCGGGGCGACGGCGGCAGCGGGGCGATGCGATTAGTCGGAGAGCTGGCGACGAATTTCAGGAAAAATTTGAAAGAGGTCTGGTAATACTTTATAACCGACAAAAACGTCTGGGATTTATTTTTTCGAATTCTATACTTAAGTATAAAATTTTATGATAAAAAAATCAAGTTGCCAAAAAAATGATTTTTCGGATTTTTTTAGCAAATGTTATATGCTGCGCAGTAGCGAAATAACCACAACGCTCTACCAGACTGGCAGAACTGGATTCGCCAATGAACGAAATTATATTTTTCCACAATTTCAGATTGCCTAAAAACACCTTCCCGAAATTCGTCGCCAGCTCTCGAATTCCATCGCCCCGCTGTCGCCATCGCCCTGCTACCGCTCATTTCGTGCCCGTACACTTAGTGTCAAATGCCACAACAATGTTTATTCACCGCAAAAGGACCTCTTCACCTTGGCTCCTACTATCCAAAATATATTCGCCCCAATTACTGACCACATTGAGCTCTTGAGTATGTATCAACATATCAGAAGATTTATCGAGTCGAAGTCCAAAACAAGTCAAATTCGTTACGATAAATCATATGGTCTCAGTAAAGGGTATAAGTATATCAAATAACATCCTTTATCCTTTCATCTTTCCATTTATATTCTGTATTTGCGGGGAGGTAACCGTTTTACACTAGAATAAGTGCTATCCCTGAATATTCAGGGATCAGCTAAGATTTTATTTTTTGAAGTTTTTATTCAAGTTTTAAGAGTTGTGGAAAAGTAAGAAGTTTTAAGTAACAAACTTGCTCAAACTGTGCATACAGTGACACTCTAGATTCACACAGATATGACTGTAGCACTTTAAACTCATATTTCCTGAATGCAAACCAAACTAAAATGACATTTAGTAGGTATAGTATCTGCCGATCAATATAGGTAAGTAGATACTTACCTACCTGCAAAGTTCTGACAGTCGTTCGTATAGAATATATTATGCTTGAAACGCCCGAAAATAATATAAATCAATCTCAATATCTACATATAATATAGTACATAAGTAAGTGATTAAATCAGTTCGCTTAGTATGGAGTATCGGGGGTATGTATAGAAAGATTGTACTTGTTCTAATCAGCATAATATTATAATAATCAGAGTGAAAAAACTTTTGTCGGGGTTAGGTACTTAAGAGGATCGTCTAGTTGTAAATTTTCATACAAAAAGCGATAACGTTTTTCTTCCCGTAAATGTTGTCCAATTTTCATAATTTTTAGAAAAGTTGCAGATACATGAATAACTATGCTCGTACGTTTTAATTTTAAAGAAATATTGCTTATGTTAGAAGTTATTAGCGTCTAAATATCCATATTTTTGACCTAAAAACTTCCTCGAGTATTTTTTTTTTTTTAATTTAACTAAACAAAAATACTAAAAAAATAAAACGTACGAGCCTAGATTAAGGTGTACTGAATCTAATGAGACCAAAATTGTCTAATTTCATAACCGTTTGGGGAGGTAAAAACGTTATCACCCGAAACAATATTTCAAGAATAAAATGTAGGCATATGCCTACTGGACTTGCAACTCTCTCTATCGCACGATACGGAGAAGGCAGCGAAGCGTTGTGAAACAGATAGCATTATTGAAAATACCTACTCGCGTCGCGTTTCGTCACTAGACGATCCTCTTAAAGTCTTCGCTCGCACTTTTATATGAAGCTGCACAGACTACCGCGACATGACAACACATGTTTGCCAGCCGTTTTGTACTGTCCTGACCACAGATCAGAGAATCATCTCTGATCTGTGGTCCTGACCATAGTGTGATTTCACTTTTATTATGAGGACCAGAGAGAGGTACAGTCGACGTCAAAAGTCCATATAGAATAAGCAAACAAGATGGCTTGTTAGTCACAAAGTCACCCTCAAACTTACTTTTAAGTATATAATATTCATCTTGCAGATTGACATTGGTGACAATTTACGGCAATAATCTATATGTATATATTATGTAGTAGTATTAAATGGTATTGAGTGTGTTTGTGTGGATGAGTGATTCAGATTGCTTGCACACAGTTTTAGCAATTAAGCTATGTCATGGACTTTTGATGTCGACCGCACCTTTCCAAATGCACCTAGTAACAAAAGTTCGCTGGCAAAAAAGTTAACAAACCGAGCGGTTTCCCTAAAAGGCAATAAAGAAAAAAGTCGCACGGTTGCGGGAGGCCGCTTGTAAATAAAGATGAGTTATTCAGGCTGCAGGAGTAGTGAGAACCGCGTAAGGGCTGTAGAAATATAGGTCATGCACTAAAGCATTCCTGTAGCATTTGAATATAAAAGTGGGAAACATTGGCGTACACTGGTAGGCGATCTGAAATTTTGATGTGGTGCTGGATGCATGTTAATTTTTTTTCAAACTACGTACCAGTTATGAATTCAAACGCTTTTTGTAAGTCAAAGTTGTTGAAATACTAGATGATGCTTCTGCGTCCATTAAAGTTTTTTTAATTCCCGCGGAAACTCTTTAATTTTCCGAGATAAATAGTAGCCTTCCTTACTAACCTGTCCCGGGATAAAAACTATCCCTATACCAAATTTCATCAAAATCTTTTGAACATATGGGCCGTGAAAGTGTAGCAGACAGACACACTTTCGCATAATATAATAGTACGGATTAGTACCTAATGATATTTAGATAATATAAAATTATTAAGTGATATTCGCTCTTTAACTGAATAAAGGATAGGTACTTTATTTATTTATTAACTACTAAATTTTACAAAAGAAGCACAATTTATTGATTCCAGTGACTTGATAAAATGCTTTCAAGGCGCCTACGCCATTGATCTTAATTAACAACGCCAACAAAAGGAATATTCAATTCAACCTTTCGTAGCAGATTTTTTCACTTAATTAAGATGCCTGTGAAAGCGTAGCAAACAGACAGACATACTTTCGTATTAATAATAGTATGGACATTCAATCTTCAATTCAAGTTCAGTTTCAAGTTCAGATTCAATTTTTTTAAGTAAATAAGTATTATAGAATTTTATAATTTCAATTAAATATATTATTTTTGTACCTATTCCACATAACAATTTCACCTTACTCACTTTCAAGGAGACTTTCACTGCAAGAGATTTCTTTTTAGAGATAAGCTTTACCTTTGTCCACTTTTTTATCTATTACTTTTAAAAAGCTGTACAAAAAAAATAAAAATAAAATAAAATAAATCTTGAGCTTATATTTATATTACACCTCCGCTGTAAATTCCGTCGCGTAGCAGCGAAAGTGCTCGTAGCTGCTAATTTCTCAATTCATGTCTCAGCTACAGCCTACAGGAGGTGTAGTTACTTTCACACATACTGTTAGATTGACTCAAAAACAATAATTGAAGGGTTAATCTCACGTTAACATAAGTCTCCAGACCCTTTTTCGGCAACTTTCAACCAACCTCACGTTGCTCTTTCGGTCACGTTTAACCAATTTGCACAATTATTGTGATTCATCGCTTAAATTGATCAATTGCATCTTTTCCTGCTGAAAAATCCACTCCATGCTGCTCCTTGTGCTGATAATCCTGGCGGGTAGCTTTACAAGTTTTTTTCGGGTCCTATTGTATCTATCTCATATGAATGAATGAACGAAAGTGGCCTAGTCTATTTTACAGCGCTTGTAGGTATCTCTCACAAGCAACTCAGCTTCATTGGGTACAGAATTGCCTGTCCCGCATTTTATTGCACCAATAGAGTTAGCCGATTTATTCTTGCGGCATTGTTTGGTACCTTAAGGCTTCAGCGCAAGCAATTTTTTTTAAGGTTTTAAAATTACTTTAGGAAAGAGCATCGGCCACCATACGCTATAAATACGCTCATCATGACCGCTATTGGTCATGACAGACGAAAATATGAAGGAAAAAAATACAAAATGTATCGAGCTACATAACAAACGAAAGGTTTCACAGAATTAGGAATTACGAGTAATATTAACTGTGGTCTAATTTTATAGATTCCACGAAATATGAAACAACTAATGATTAATCAATTATTATTTTCCATTCTGCTGATTTTAAAATAGTACTCGTACTTAGTTGAGTTTTAGTTTATTAACTTTATCTTGTTCCTCCACTATCCAATTGGCTTTACGGACTTGGTTATAAATTTTGTAGAGCATTTACGGAATAACAAGCTAGGTATCCGATTTATTGTGGTGCTGTATTTGATGCTTTCCGATAAATTGGTTCATTTAAGCCGTGCTCTATTTTACTTGGATTAAACAAAATATTGCACTTTTTATGTATTGATCTGATCACCTTACAGGTTCAGCGGTACGCGCTATCCCAGGAGTTCCCCGTTGAGTGAAACGAAAGAGTTTTTCTTTTTTCAATATAATAACTGGTGGAAAACTTCGGAAACGGCACTTGCCACAGTTGAAATAGAAACAGAGAGTTATCTAGGGCCATAATTCCCTTTCTTATTTTGATTATTTATCTTCTTCACAGGTGACATCATTGCAGCCAAGTCAAATTATAATATTTTAGGTACATTTATTGTTTAATATTTTAGGTACATTTATGCGTTTGAAAATTTTAAATTGGCAAAAATCTCCTTGTACTAAATATACTGCAAGACCTTAATTTAATTCTCTACTATGGTTTGAATCAAAAAAGACGTATTGCATTGTACCTATTGTACTTAAATTCCGTGCAACATTTTCGTGAATAAATAAAATTAGCATATTTGTTCGTTTGACATTTACAAATTATTTTAATTGGAGCGATATGTCTGTGTGCTTGGATTTCGTTTGTTTGTAGTTTATTGCTAACTTTTATTGGTCGTATAATTTAAAGTCTATGTGGACTTTATTGGACAAGGGGAATCATCCACCATTATTCCGTCCGGCATCCGTCTATAAGCCTGTATTTATCCACTGCTGTATATTTATATAGGCATTTTGGAGAGCGTGCCACCCAACACGGTCCTCCGCTTTGCTCATCCACCCACTTTCCTATACTGTTTTTTTGGGCATCCATTGAGGAATTGTTTTCCATAATACTATCGCGTAAATTCCAGGCACGCTCCAGCAGGTTTCTGTTATGAAGGCTTGCATCAAGATTTTCATAAAATATGGGACTTATGATAAATTGCAGCAAAAATATATCTTTTAAGTTTTCTTTACATAAAATAAGATAATTAAATTAATTAATTAGGATACTGTTGAAAGTTGAATAAATTTCTACTTGCCCGTCAAGCGTGAAGATAGTCAGGAATGGCTTGACACAAGTTTGACAGTGTATAAGTTTGTTCATAAATTGCAAGCAAAACCCCTACTAAAATTTCACGATTTTGTCATTCATCTGATATTAGATAAGTTTCTTAGGTTATCCTACGGGTGTCAAGAGCTTCTTTTTATTTCTTACGGTCTCAAAATAGCACCCTCTAAGTGTATACTTATTACTTACCTATATTATAATAATATTATAGATTCCGTAGATTCCTATTCGACCATATTTTTGCTCTAGAAATATCGAAAATGATCGAATATAATGGTCCTTGTCCTTTGTTAGCGGCGGCGTTGAAAATGCTAAAATCGCAATTCTGAATCGCGTATGGCCGTCATGTTTGCTCGCGGCAAAGTTAACATGACATTTGATTTCGCTGCCTTTGCGAGCCTTTACGGTGACTGTCAAAAAGAACAGGATACCTATTGGGAATCAGTTGGGAATGCTTTTTTTAATTCATTCTTTTATTTTATTGGTAAGAATACGCAATGATGTTTATATTAGGAATCTACGTCATACCCACAAACAACCCTTGACCCGAAATCCCTTGTTGTAGGCAAATAGATAGATAATGAAAAGATTTATGTATTTATTTAAAAACTAGCTGATGCCCGCGACTTCGTCCGCGTGGATATACCAAGTTTTATCGAAATAACTTGAGAAATGGCGGACTTTTATACAAACTTTCAACCCCTATTTCACCCCTTTGGGGGTGGAATTTTGAAAAACTGTGAAACACGTATGTTTTCATTTTTAACCCGCAGCACATATACCAAGTTTCATGGATATAACTTGAGAAATGAAGGACTTTCATACAAACTTTCAACCCTATTTCACCCCTTCGGGGGTAAAATTTACGAAAACTGTGAAATACGTATTTCTTCATTTTTAACCGGTAGCTTGTATACCAAGTTTAATCGATATAACTTGAGAAATGACGGACTTTCATACAAACTTTCACCCCCTATTTCACCCCCTTAGGGGTAGAATTTTGAAAAACTGTGACACACGTACTTCTTTATTTTTTACCGTATGCCAAAATAAAAAGTTTCGTTGATATAACTTGTAAAACATCTTGAGAAACGAAGGACTTTCATACCTTCTTTCATCCCCTATTTCACCCTTTTGGGGGTCGAATTTTCAAAAACTGTGAAACACATATCTCTCCATTTTCAACCCGCAGCTCATATATCAAGTTTCATGGCTATAACTTGAGAAATTAAGGACTTTCATACAAACTTTCAACACCTATTTCACCCCTTCGGGGGTAGAATTTTGGGATAAAAAGTATTCTATGTCCTACCTCGTAGTATGGGCTCAAATCGTGCCAAGTTTCGTTTGAATTCATTCAGTAGTTTCGGCGTGATGCGCGGCCAAGATACAGACAGACAGACAGACGGACAGACAGACAGACAGACAGACAGACAGACAGACAGACAAAAATGAAAAAAATTACAGATTTGGCTTTAGTATCGAATAATGAGTGCCCTCCAAAAAAAATTTTCAATATATCTTCAATGTACAGAATTGGACATGTTACAGTTTTATTATAAGTATAGAAGATAGATACCATACAAAGATAATATTAGACCTGATCAACATTTTGAAGGAAAGTAAGTACGATACAGAACAACTCTAAACATCAAAACACTTTAAGGTTCGCAATTTTCTCCGAATCACCTCACACGTTTAACATCAGACCATGCAAATTCCCAGGAAGGCCGTCTAAACAAAGGTGAAACGAGGCAAGTAGGTAGTAGGTACCTAGGAGAAAATCAACCAAAATGTCAACTTTGGAGTCGTAACTTTTGCCGTAGTAGCGAGAACTGCAGTGCTTGCTATTCTAAATTTGGATATAAACTGTGGTAGTAACTTTGCTTTACAGCATATTTCAGAGACATTTTATGCATGACCTTTCATACGGTATCGTTTTACGACCAACTAACTAATTTATATTCCACTGAAAAGAAAAGCCACCTAATCTATCCCACTTGCACGTAGTTTATAAAGAGCACAGAAACATCTGTTCTCTTTGTATTCCATCGATTCTCATATTCTGAGATATTCTGTTTTAACCTTTCCTTTCCTTTTCTCTAATCGTATATTTGATCATTTCATCCTAACCACCAGGATTCCTAGTATTAAGGCGTAAATTTTGGAACCAGCTATCACCCAGGCTATTTTGCTCAAAAGTGTAATATAGGACTATTCAAATTTCACAGAACCCGGATGGAAACCGGCAACGCAGCAGTTCCTTTGGTGGTCAAGAGCGATTATTACTTGGCTTCAGATGATCTTATAGCTCGCTAGCCCTTCTTTATCATGTGCCTCTCAATTATGCTGTAGTAATTTTTCTTTAGATTCTGCTTGTCCTTTAATAAAGGCGGCGTTTGCTTGTACTATTTAATATTGAAAAGTAGGGATTCCTATAAAACAACTCATAGAAAACTGATTCGAATTGCCAACTGCTCTTATAAATGCATAAAATTATACATCAAGATGATGCCCGCGACTCCGTCCGCTTCGATTAAGTTTTTTCAACTCCCGCGGGAACTCCTTAATTTTCCGGGATAAAAAGTAGTTTGTGTCCTACCCCGGGATACCAACTATCCCTGTACCAAATATTATCAAAATCGGTTGACCCAGGTGGGCCGTAAAAGCGTAGCAGACAGACAGGCAGACACACTTTCGCATTTATAATATTAGTATGGATGTATAAATGTCAGGTTTACCGTTTACCCTTGACCGTAGCAAGTACATAGGTAGGTAATTGTTAGCATTCTGTGCCTTGACCATGAACTCACCTGATTTCAAACGATGATGCAGCAAAAAAGTAGGTCGCGTTAGATACTTACAAGTAGGTATTGTGAAGGAGGATGACAGTTTCCAACCAACTCTTATCGATTTATACCTACACTAGATGGTCCGGCGACTTCGTCCGCGTGGATTAAGCTTTATTGATTCCCGTAGGAACTCTTTAATTTTCCGGGATAAAAAGTAACATAAGTTTATTCCCGGCTATATTCTATCTCTCTATCAAATTTGATCCAAATCCATTCAGCCGTTCTGGCGTGATTGAGTTACAAACATCCATCCATCCATCCATCCAAGATTAATGTGTAAATACATAATTACAATTATTAAAATACTACATTTTAATAATAAATAATTGTAATTTACTTACTTATTAATTTTTTCTAAAGAGCAACCACCGAGTTTCTTGCTGGTTCTTCTCGGTAGGAATGGCATTCCGAACCAATGGAAGATTCACTCGACGATTCAAAAGCAATTGTAAAAGTTTATGTGAATAAAAAACATTTGACTTTGACTTTGATATTTTTAATATGCGTTTTGGCCTGTAAGACCCATCGTAATCTTTTAAGACGGATATACTGCCTTCAGTGTAGCAAACATTATATTTAACGACACTTCCGTTCTCTTGGGTCACGACTCACAAATTCACGTCGAATTGTGATTCATGATCTCACACCAATATTTTTTCGTGGCCGAATTTCGCGTTCGCTAAATTCTTCCACTCCACCGGCTGGTCTAGCTCTTGAGTTTCCACAAAAGCTTCGTTTACAAGAGAATAATTTTTTTTTTTATATAGGTAAAATAGGCTTGCGCTTGACGACAATACTAAGCGATGATGGGGTCTAGGTTGGAGCGCGCTTGCCCAGAAAATGTCTATTCACTCTTGCCTTGAAAGTACTTTTTTAAAAGTTATACTGTAATACTGGTAAAGACGGGCGCCCAAATGATTTGGCGTTCCGGTAAGATGCCATATATAATAAGCCCGCAAGCATATCTTCTGCATCGTCACTTACCACCATGTAAGATTGGCAGCAAGGATTACAGTCAATGGCTAACTTTTCAGAATAATAAATTTAAATACTGACGGGAATCAATCCTGGTTGTTCCCACTTATAAGACCACCAGCTGATGCCCGCGACTTCGTCTGCGTGAATTAAGTTTTTTTAATTCCCACGGGAACTCCTTAATTTTCCGGGATAAAAAGTAGCCTGTGTCACTTTCCAGGTCCCTAACTATATCCATCACGTCGATCCGTTGCTCTGTTGCGGCGTGATTGCAGGACAAACCAACAAACAAACATACTTTCGCATTTATAATATTAGTATGATAAGTACAATAGCGATCAATACTGCGCTCAGTGAGATCTTCAAAGAATATGATGCAAATGATACGACACTAAAATACCTGCCTGGGTACGACAAATAGTATTGCAAAACTAGGTACATTTAAATTAGCCTCTGCATGTACTGAAAGATTCTGCCCTAGGGAGGTGAACGTAACGTCATGCCCGGCGGCCGTGTTTGCACTGTGAAGTATCAAGTATGGTACTACTCGCGAAATGTTGTTAAAAATATTTGATAACAGAGCTATTCGGTCTTCAATGATATTAAAACGTTATGCACTGGTTAAACTGTTATTTGAGGAAAGTTAAAAGTAAAACTATATTTTAAAAGTTGCTTGGTCTAAGCATATGTTTTACATTGAACATATTCATTCATTCCATTCACACACATTCATTCCAGTACGCTAATTAAAATCTGTTGTACTGGATTTGTGACTATAAATTAAGAGCGTTTGATTCCATTTTACTTTGACGCCAATGTGATCGAACGCTCGATTACTTATGACCAATTGAATTTGCAATGTTAAAACTTACACTAAGCATACCTACAGGAACCCGTAAAGATGGTACTCATAGATGAGAGAAGATTCGAGAATGTAGTGATACAGGTGGGGTTTGTTGCTAGTCGTCCCATCAATCTCCCAGATTGAAGTCCGTATCTTGACCGATGAGCAAATCATTTTTACTGTGGGCTCGTGGCAGCTACTCGTACACAAAGCTTCCATCGTCTTAGTTCTAAGCGTCAAATCTCTCTTCCTCTTGCAGTCCTATTTCATACCATAGTCTATGAAAAGCTACACCTACGAGGCACGAGCGTCCGAGATGTCGTGTCTTTTTGCCAAAATTTATTTCAAGTTATGAAAAAAAATAGATTTGTATCTATGCAGAGCAGAAATAGAGTAGGTACTATAGGTAGGTAGCCTGTAGGCATTGATGTAGAATTTTAGTACCTTGTAGGTGACAAAGCTAAGAGGGCCCTAGGTTTGATTCGTGCTTGCCTAATTATACTTACATAAATGTACCTAGGCCAATTATGATAGTCATGAAAGCATCGTGGAATGAGTTACGAGTTTTTTACAACCCTTAAATTAATAAAAACAGTGGGTATTAGGTATCTTGAATTTTTAAGTAACAAATTGCCGCTATCTAGAATTTTAAAACCGCAGCAAAGCTTTGAGTACTTAGACCTAGTCATCAGGAATCGATTATGATGTTGGTAGGTACCTACTGACCAGATTTTTCAAGGACTAGCATTCTGTCGTATTGAAAAAATAGCGCCATCAACAGTATCTCAAGGCGTAGTGCCTTGGTACTATTTTTTTTTTACCGACATCCAAAAATGAGGGATTTCTGAATAAGGCGTGTAGTTACCCTAAGTATTTGTTTTCTGTTTATTAACTATACCGATTTTTCCGAAAATTCTAGTTTGTATATCTACTTACACTATAGAGTTTACGAAATAAGCCCATAACTGACTCCAACTCCGAACTCCTCAATACTGATGTTGCAGGGCAGGTACGGCATTCCTTAATTTAGGAACTGTTGATGGTGAATTGATAATATTGTAGCTACCAAGCATGGCTGTCATCGCGGAAAGGATTAATAATCTATACTAATAATATTATAAAGAGGTAAAGTTTGTGAGTTTGTGAGGTTGTAGGGGGTAATCTCTGGATTTCAACCGATTTTGAAAATTCTGGTACCAATAGAAAGCCACGTTATTTGTGAGTGTCATGGGATTAGGGAGTTCCCGTGGCAATTTAAAAAACTTATTTCACGCGCACGAAGTCGCGGGCATCTGCTAGTAAGTTTAATAGCACTGGCGGTTTTGCAAATCAGTCTATTTGTTCAATAAAAAATTTCGAATCTTTAACGACCTTACGTGTTAAAGCAACCCAGCCCTCAAGAGGTTGATTGTGCAGCGTGCCGTCAATATCGCGCCGAACCGATATCGCGCGATATAGGTATTGCCGGCACATTGTACGAGCCCTCAGAGTTATAAAATCAACATGTTTTATTATACCTAATTAACATTTTTTTTTTCAGTTAAATTGCATTAATGTAAAACAATACAATAGAACTTAAAGCTAGATTTAGAAAGACTTAAATAACAAATATTTAAAATCATGCCCGCGTGGAATGGTGGCAAGAATGCTGGCTGCATTTCCGCGCTGGACAGCCAGGCTGATCCTTTGCGCAAAAAATTAGCCAGCCCTTCTGTCACCTTAAGACACACAATAAATAATTAATGCCGCATTAGCATTATACCATCTCGCCAAATGCAAGTCACTAATTCTGTTGAATTTGAAAAGGTCTGTATTTAAAAGCAGGCAAAATGAAATAAAATTATCATACGACCCGACGGCACACGAGTGCCGACGGAGCGTGTATCAAACGCTTGAATTTGAATTCGGGCTATTTTCAAAGGCCGGATGTGTATTTACATAACGAACATAATCCCAATTTCAAGTTTCACAAAGTTGGTCACATAAGTCGTGTACGATGTTGGGTTGTGTGTACGTGTTAATAATTAATTTGTTTTTACTCGCACAAGAGAGTCCAGGGTTGGCAGATTATCAAAGGGGTTCGAATATTTTTCGTGTGGACTATAGAGCCTGGTTGGTAACTGCCTCGTTGGTCTAGTGGTTATCATGTTCGACTGCGGCTGACGAGGTCCCGGGTTCGAGTCCCGGGTCGGGCCATAATTATTAAGTGTTGGGTTTTTCTGATTAGAAATTCTCAGTAGATACTAGCCCGAAGTTAGGAAGTTGGCGGTGTTTCACCCCCGTGCCTTGGAGAGCACGTTAAGCCGTCGGTCTCGGTTATTGTCACTAGCATGAGCCCGCCAACCGGCATTGGAGCAGCGTGGTGGATCTTATATCTAATTCCCTCTCTCCTCTGAGAGTGGAGGCCTGTGCCCAGCAGTGGGGCGTTAATGGGCTGTAGTGGTGGTGGTGATAGAGCCTGGTCTGCCTACCGTCCCGCCATTTTATTTTATTTCCAAATAACGGCCACGTAAACTGAACCTAACCTCTAAGCTGTGCTGACAGGTTGACAAGCATTGAGTAGACAACTTTGATAGCTAAAAATCTCGGAAACCAGACGCTTTAGGAGATTTTGTCTCATATACTTACTTAATACCTACTTGCTTGTATTAGTTCCAGCTATCATATCTTACTAATATTATAAATGCGAAAGTGTGTTTGTTTGTTGGTTTGTTGGTTTGTCCTTCAATCACGCCGCAACAGCGTATAACTACCCATTTTACTTCAACATGTAGGTAAGTATAATAATGTGCTTGCACATAGTATACATATAGATATAAGTCAATGCTTGTACATGCTAAAGTCTGTAGAAAGCCGAAACTCTATTATAATTATACAAAGCCGAAACTGCATTATACTTATCAATTTGGCTTTGGAAAAGGGATTTAGGCACTTCTGGATTCGCTTGAAACCTCCTCAGTCAAAGCCGAAGTTTTGACTTTGACCTTGGACAAAGCGCTAAGGGTTACCTGGGTAGGTTACTGGGACTAAGCGCTGATTGAAGGAACGGATCGACGTGATTTTTGATATGGGTATAGTTGAGGTCCTGGAGAGTGACATAGGCTACTTTTTATCCCGGAAAATTTAGGAGTTCCCGCGGGAATAAAAAAACTGAAACCACGTGGACGGAGTAGCGGTCATCAGCTAGTTGATTAATACGAGTTTTACGTTCGGTACCTACCTACTTTACGTTTTTTTTCTAGCTAAGTAGGATATTAAAAAAAAATATTTTTATATTTTTAACTTTTATAAGTATTTTAACCAATGATCTTTTTAGGGTTCCGTAGCCAAATTTGGCAAAAACGGAACCCTTATAGATTCGTCATGTCTGTCTGTCTGTCTGTCTGTCTGTCTGTCTGTCTGTCCGTCCGTATGTCACAGCCACTTTTTTCCGAAACTATAAGAGCTATACTGTTGAAACTTGGTATGTAGATGTATTCTGTGAACCGCATTAAGATTTTCACGTAAAACTAGAAAAAAAAAACAATAAATTTTGGGGGTCCCCATACTTAGAACTGAAACTCAAAAATTTTTTTTCATCAAACCCATACGTGTGAGGTATCTATGGATAGGTCTTCAAAAATGATATTGAGGTTTCTAATATCATTTTTTTCTAAACTGAATAGTTTGCACGAGAGACCCTTCCAAAGTGGTAAAATGTGTGTCCCCCCCCCCCCTGTAACTTCTAAAATAAGAGAATGATAAAACTAAAAAAAATATATGATGTACATTATCATGCAAACTTCTACCGAAAATTGGTTTGAACGAGATCTAGTAAGTAGTTTTTTTTTAATAATTTAAAACTTACTACAGGTTTGTACGGAACCCTCGGTGCGCGAGTCCGACTCGCACTTGGCCGGTTTTTTATATAAACTACTATTATAAATTGTTTAATCGTCGAGTGTATTTTATCTACCTATCAAAAACAACAAAATCCAGAACTGTCAGGGCAAATCTAAAGAAATCAACTCTTTTCAAACAAATCTTTCTACCAACCCTAAGCAGAACCCTGAGTTTGAAAGCCGTAAAGCAGCCGTACACTGCCTTAAGGTGTTTCCACTTCCAGCGGTTTTACCGTATTTACTGACTGTTTGTTCCTCCCCGAGGACGAAATGTTTCTGTTAAAGAAAAGTTTCTACATTTCTGCTTGTATTTAACTTCGAATGTCACTTAAAGTAGGTACAAAGTACCTAGGCATAATATTACGCTGCCAACTTATCTAAGTACAAAAGCTGCAAAAAATTGTTTTGCCGTACTTAATATAAAATATATTTTTAATGTAGCCAAGGGTCAACTTCTATGCCTACCCTACAAGAGTTCCTTCGTAAGTAGATACTTATAGTAACAATGCGGGAACGAATTTCAGCCGAAATTGGCTATTGAGATTTCAGATTTGTTCTCGGCAGTAACGTCACGATTCCGAACCAATGATAATAATTGAAAAAACCAGTTTCTATTGTCGGTTAGATAACTAGCCTTCAACATGTATAATAATGTCCTCCCGACCGAATTTCGGCCACGGCGGCCAGTCTCCAGAGAGATTAGCCATCTGCGCGAGAGATATTAGGTATAGTGCACAAGTATGTGCGCATACACAGGTGCAATCTCTGTTCCTTAATCCTTTACTCTCATAGCCCGACGGAAAATCCGACACGACCGGAGAGAGATCAGGCGCAGGACCGACGTCTTAACGTGCTCTCCGAGGCACGGGGGTGAAACACCGCCAACTTCCTAACTCCGGGCTAGTAGGTACCTACTGAGAATTTCTTGTCAGAAAAACCCAATACTTATTATGGCCCGACCCGGGACTCGAACCCGGGACCTCGTCGGCCGCAGTCGAACATACTTACCACTAGACCAACGAGGCAGTTCAATCAACATGTATATTATGTGCTTGTACATGCTATATAGTTTGTACTTACAAAGCCGAAACTCTATTATAACTACACAAAGCCGAAACTGCATTATAATACTCGTACCATGATTATATTTGGCTTTTGAAAAGGGATTTAGGCACTTCTAGATTCGCTTGAAACCTCCTCAGTCAAAGCCGAAGTTTTGACTTTGACCTTGGACTAAGCGCTCCAGCCCCCCTAGCATGGGCCGAGACAATTTTCTCCCCGAGGAAAGGATAAATTTTTTATTCTTATTTAAATAAATAAAAACGCTAAATAACGGTGGATAAATAGTCCCCCAAGTCCCCGTGAAATGTCAAACGGGGATAAACGTCTCCTCGCCCCTGTTGCCGTGCTCTGTGAAGTGGATAAGTTAATTTTATCTCTTGTCAGTGGATAAAATCGGGGGATAAAATTTTTATCTCCGGCCCATGCTAGCCCTGCTGGGTTACCTGGGTTGGTTAGTGGGACTAAGCGCTCCTGGCATAAAAATTTGTTCCAATTTTGGCCACCGGGCCAGATAAGTTGGTAAGTTAAATAATGGATTGCATTGCATGTTTTAGATAATAAGTATTGCATGCACACCAGCACATTGTATTTGTTAGCCAGTTTTAAATTCAAAACCGCGCCGTATCTACGTTGCCTGAAGGCATTTCCAGCGGTTTTATTACAACATAGCTTTTCTAGATTGTTTCCACTTGGTCCGTACAACGACGAAATGTATACTTCAGATTCGAGAAAACTTTCTAGAGTTGTGCAATTCGTGTTTCTTTTAAAATGTTTGCTACTTGCAGTTTCATTGTTGCAAGGCAAGCGATAGAAATCTTCCTGTAAATAAAATAGGCAAGCTTTTAATTATACCTACTAGGTACCAACTTATTTAGTTTATAAAATTTTAATTCAATGTACATTACCTTTCTACAACTAATTACAATCAACAATTTCAAACTTGTGGACTAATAGGTATAATAAGAAAATACGCCATCTGAATGTATGTACTTAAAACTACTTAGTAGGGCCGAGACGCAACGTCTTATTTCATAACAAGTAAAACTAAGCTTCATTAACTTTATCAAAAGGTCGGTTTATCATTGGTACAAACGATAACTAGGTATATATATTAGTAATATCGGCGCCGATATACAAAGGACACATACATTATCATCGACGATAATATAACGGTGTCGTGTCGATCAGTGAAAAAGCATCATTTGGTAGGTCCATTACATTTCAGACTTCAGTGCCACAATAATTAATCTACAGTCCCACTATTCGCAGTTCTATTATATCGGTCACATGGCTGTAGGGAGATCGGTGACGATAATATTATCGGCCAATAAACTAAAGTCGCCCTTACGGTGACAGCATATACATACCTACTCTCTCCCGTGTTCCATGGAATAACTAATTCTATGATCACTGATAAACGAGACCCACAGGACTAAGAAATTGTGCACCTACAACTGCATTTACATCTAAGTATCTAATGGACATTAGGTAGGTACTTACCTAGCTACCCTAATTATTTTTTTTCGTATAGGTAGACAAGTACAAAATCGTGAATTTCGCTAAAAGATACACAAAAACGCTAAAGTCAAGGTTTTCGCGTCGACATTTTCCGTTGTTTTCGCACCCAGTTTTCACAGGCATCGCGCATGCAGTTATTTATTCACGGCAGTTGTCCGCGCCCGTGCCGCAGTTAATTATGACGCGGACGCGGCACGCCGAGCCCAACTTTCAAATTGGATTATTCGCGCCATCGGCAATGGCCGCCGACTTGTTAATAATGGATAGAAAATCCCTCGGCGCGGCGGCAACGTTTTTATCGATAGTGTGGCCGATTCTGTATAACACAATCTCTAAACTAAACTAAAATGGCATCTTTAAATCTAGTTCTGTCCCTTTCCGTAGGGAGTATTATGAAAGGGTTAGCAATATTTGTAATGCTCTAATTTTAGTTTAGTTTAGAGATTGTGCACTACAGAATCAGCCCTGTATAGTGTAACTATAGCTAAATCAGTGATAGCTAACCTTTTTTTGGTAGGTAATCAGAGGGAAATGTTCTTAACCAGTTGTCCTAGGCGAGCGACAGAAGCGATGCGACGCCATAGAAAATGACGTTACGCCTACGTTGTCGCGTAGAATACGTCTGACATTTTCTATGGCGTCGCATCGCGTCGCTTCTGTCGCTCACCTAGGACAACGGGTGAGATACGCGACTTCTTTGAGGAATCGGGTTATGTGAGATTTTTAACCACTAAAACTTCCTTGGTGACCACACTCACCGCATATTGGGAAGCTCCGAGATCACAGCTCAAGCTGCAACTCATTCTCTTGCTTTTATCTTGATGAGCAGTAGCTTATTTCGAGCAAAGTTAGGCCGCTAATTGCAATTACCTATAGTCCCACACAGTTATCTGACCCGGTAGCTAAAATTGGAACTAACTTTATGCCTGTTTTGAATAACAGTTTGTTTTTTTTATTTTTCATATAAACTAGCGACCTACCAGTAGCCATATTAATAGTAGTACCTATCCCATTAGAAAAATGCAATAAATAATTATTTATTACGCTATTTTACCCCACCAGTGTGACAATTTATTGGAGTAAAGTGTAAATACCGGTAATAATCAGAAAACAATTATTTAAGCAACAATTTCATTTATTCATAAATAAAATAATAACAATTAATTATTAGTAAAATATTTTGCTGAATTTTAAATTTATTCAACCAACAGAATTATTATAAGTAATTTAAACATAGGGTATTTTATTTATTATTACATGATATTAAAATTATATCTATTCATAGTAGGTATTACACAATAATATTATCACACGATATTCATTGTACTTAATTTAAAAAAATATAATATATTTGAATCTGTAATATAAATCATTTATAAGCGTTAGGATCCTTAAGTTATTAATAATCATTGTGATGCAGAATTATACAAAAACTAAAGATTTTAGTACTTTCCAAAACATGTGAAAACCATTTCATGTTATCTTCATATAAAAATTCACAGTTTACCACTACAGTGACGATTGTTTACTATTTACACAAGACATCTTAAATATTAATTGGTTGTTTTCTCACATAGACTTGTTCCTACAGTTTATGTGAGAAAACAACCAACTACCAAAAACATAATATAAAAAAGAAGATCCTCAAGTTTGAGAATGTTTTTCAGCAATTATGAGACGCATGATCTTTCAACAAATTCAAGGTTCTAAAAAAACAGCAAAATCTTTAGTATCACACAACTCAACGCGATTTATACATTTGATCAACCAACCCTTGGTAACATGCCTTACGTCTTCAGGTAACTTTTTCCTTAATTTTTTCATTTTCTTAAACTCTATAACATCTTTATTATGTACAACAAAATCTACGTCCAAAGATTTCATTGATTTAACTATACTACCTCCATAAGCGATCCAGTGTCTTTCGAAAGTGTTCCTTAACTTTTCAGGAATGCTTATAAAATCTGGATAGAAACCTAACCTTTTATCTTTAAATGCATCGGGTAAAGGATTTTCGGGATAATCAATATTTTCATCTTCAAAAGAACTATTTGTATAACTCACTGTTTCAGATGAACTACTTTCATCATTTTTCCTTTCAAATTTTTCAGTTGAACTACTTTCATCCAATTTCTTTCTTTTCTTTTCAAATTTTTCTGATGAACTACTTTCAGTGAATTTCTTTCTTTTCTTTTCTATATTTTCAGACGAAGAAGTTTCATCAAATTTTTCTCTTTTCAGTTCTATTATTTCTGATGAACTACTTTCATCGTCATGCTTTCTTTTCTTTCCTTTTATATCTGTTTCTTTTTTAGGTGATTTTATATCTTCAATTTCTTGTTTTGGCGATTTAGTTTCTTTGACAAGAAATCTGTCTAAAAGTCCATTTTTAACTGGACTTGTGGCTGCTTTCTTTGCCTTAGGGCTCTGTTTAGTTTTCTTTTCAGGTGGTTCATAGTTATTATCGGCTGTAGCTGCCAATTTATTCAGAAGAGTAACATCAGTTTTTTCTTTCGAGGTTTTATATAGATGTTTCAATTCATCCAAATTGGTAGCTGTTTCCCAGTCCTTGTCGTCTCGTATTCGAGTTACTCTTGGAAATCTTACTGATATGCCGTCGGCTGTGTGTAAATTGGCTTTCGTTAGTTCAGTGCCTGCAAAATCCAATATTATAAATAGGTAACTATCCTTGAAAGCCTTACTTCTATACTAATATTATAAGTGCGAAAGTTTGGATGGATGGATGTTTGCCACTCAATCATGCCAGATCGGCTGAACAGATCTGAATCAAATTTGACACAGAGTTAGAATATAGTCTACAAAATTAAAGAGTTCCCGCGGGAACAAAAAACCTCAATCCATGCGGACGAAGTTGCGGGCATCAGCTAGTAATATTATAAATGCGAATCTGTCCTGTAACCTTTTCAAGATTCAATCACTGAACTGATCCAGATTAGTGAGATTGGATATACTCCAGGGCAGAACAAAGATTTTTAATACGCCTTTTTCGTCCACATAGAGTTCGGTGTTTAAAAACCTTTGATATTCCGGGATAAAAAAAATTATTTATTGCCTAGGTCCGTGACCAAATATCTCCATACCTTTAGTCAAAATTGGTTAAGCAGATGGGCCATGAAAATGTAACAGACAGAAGGACAGACAGACAGACGCTTTATAATCTGTGCATTAATATTATGAATGCAAAACTTTATTCCTTAGTATGTTGCTTTGTCCTTCAATCACATAGCAAACGGAACAATGGGTCAAGGTGATTTTTGCACGGGTATAGATGAGCACAGGGAGAGTCACATACCCTAGTTTTATCCTGGAAAATCAAAGACATGGGTTTTAAATATCCTGGGATATTTTGAAACCTATGCCTTTAATTTTTTATGTCTTTGAACCTGGTTTTAAATATCCTGGGATATTATGTCGCGCTCATCATGTAGTCATTTCATGTTACGAGGATACAAAAATAGAGTATCAGAAAACATACCAGTTATTTCCCACACAGGTTGTTTCTTGGGGTCTTTCGCAACAAAATCTGGCACCATTCCCTTATTACAGTCTAACCATGGCGGTATTTTTGTGTAATCCTGTGATATTTTCACCATTAGCGGGCCCAATTCCTTCTGTAGCCTTTCTAATGTACTGTCATCGTGTCCTGTGTGAACTTTGGTCACTGTGACCCAGTAGTTTCTGCGAGTGTCGAGACAACCCATTAGAAATACTGACATCATGCCACCTTTTTTGCCAGTACCTGAAATGTTAAATTTTTATAGAATTTTAATAAAATTGTAAGTGAAGCTTAAAAATTTTAGAGTAAAGGTGGTTTCAGATAGGCGAGGCGAGGCGTGGCGGGCCGAGACGTGCTAAGCGAAAGCAAAAATTGAAATATTTGTTGATACAACATTAAACCATATTGCTGCATGAATGTTGCGCGCCGTGTCTTTCCGTCGCGCGCGTTTTAATTATCTCAATACCATTCACTTCACGCCTCGCATCATCGGTCTGTAATCACCTCGATAGGGGTTTATAATTTAAAAATTAAAGATACAATCCTAAATCATGAATGAGCAAGTAACAAGGAGAAAAAACATTCAACTTTTTGTTTCTTTATATGTTTCAGTCACAGTGACTCAATAACGAAACCTATCACTCCCTAGAACATTAAACATACAAATTGCTAATAAGAACAAAAATCTTGCTCTACGTGGCTGTAAAATTGTGGCTGGTATAGTTCATAGGGAATATAGGGATTGTTGTCCAAAACTGATCCACTTAGATATGACGCACTTTCCAAGTTTTACAATAATGTAATGTCTACTACGAATTTTTTTAAATGGTCGAAACAGCATTCCTTGCCAGGTTACTAGTTGTCTAGCACTTTTGAATTATAAGTACACCCTGAATGACCATAAATTGAGACATTGCTAGGTCAACAAAGTTTGAATTAATTTGACATTAAATACATACCAAACCATGATCCCAAAACAACAAGATCAGCGGTGTCGGCCATTGCACCATCAAATAGGTAGTCCTTCTTCACTTTCAACCAATGCCTCTTGCCTGGCTCATATGTTGATTCCAAATCTTTTAATACTAGCCCTTCCAGACCATGTTGTAAAACCTGGAATAGATATATAGTAGGTTATAAAATACCAATAAAAATCTATGTAAATGTTTTAACAAAGACCCATACTAATATTATAAATGCAAAAGTGTGTCTGTCTGTCTGTCTGCTACGCTTTCACGGCCCATCTGTTCAACTAATTTTGATGAAATTTGGTACAGGTGTAGATTGTATCTCGGGGAAGGACATACGCTTCTTTTTATCCCGGAAAATTAAAAAGTTCCCGTGGGAATTCAAAAATCTTAATCAAAGCAGACGAAGTCGCGGGAATCATCTAGTAGTTCAATAAAAAAGAGAAGTCCTGACTTATGCTGACAGAATCTCTCTTAGTAAGATATTCCTCATTGCTGCGGGTTGTGACCACTGTAAATTAATCAAGTGGTAACTTTTTTGTGCTAATGTGGTGGACTTAACTAAGATTATCAATCCAGCTCTTAAGTTTTTTTAACCGATATTAGTGACAACAACCATCAATGGCTAAATGTGCTCTTCAGGGTATGGAAAATATACAATAACAACAATAAGCTGTTGGTTTTCCTTAACAAATAAAATAAAATAAAATAAAATAAAATAAACAGGCCAATAAAAGATTTGGGAATCTGGAATCCCAGTAGCCCTATTATGTAAAACCTGCATCAATCATTGTTAGTCTCAATTGTTCTGATTGGCTGAATTTATGGAATTCGTGCTGTGACATTCGATTTTGGCCAATAGTGGACAAGTGGTAACCAATAAAATTTGATTGTGATTGTTACACTGTAGCAATCATATTTTGTGTGTAATAATGCGACAAGTTTCCCATTAATCAGGTTACCCATCCAGTTAAAGAAAGATCACACTGAAAGAAAACATTGCCAAACTGTTCAAGGAAAAACCAAAATATAAAAAATCATATTACATAAAAATTTCAAAAAAAAAGTTACCTCTGCAATCATATTAGCCAAGTCAGCAGGTTTGTATATAAGCTGCTGCTCCGAAAACATGACCCGATTCTTCACTTCAATCATGTTATCATATAATATTTGACGCCTCTTCCTTATAGGCATATCTATTAATATATCTCCATTATAATAAAGGCAATCGAAAATATACAAACAAACTTGTGCATCTTTAAACTCAGAGCCCTTATGTTTACCCAAAGTACCAAACGGTAATGGCTTCCCCGTATTAACATCCACCATTAATACTTCAGCATCCAAAATCAAATCATTACCTTTTGGAAATGCTTTAGGCAAGTAATCTTTAAAATGATTGACTTTATGTGCCATAACAGGTTTTAATGCTCGTGAAAAATATTTGAATTCATTAGCCTTTTTATGGACTTGAACTCTCTCTCCGTCATACTTGATTTCAGAGAACATTCCATTAGGACATTTCTTCATAGCCATTTCAACGGATTTACATGCTTCAGCTAACATAGGTAATACTGGGGTCATAAGACTCAATTTTGCTTGGACGTTATTCTGTATAGCATCTTTATGTTTTACAGCACTGCTCTGAGGTAAAACTCGACTTAACACCATATCAAGGTCACGTGAAGTTTGAAAGACGCTGTATGCATCAGGGTGCACACCTTCTAATATATGTTTAGGACCAGCATTAATTCTTAAATCTCCTTTAATAAGCCTTATAAGCATTTTCAGGTCATCTAATGTACATTGCTTCACAATTTTCTTAAAATGGTAAATCTGCTCTTCTTCTTTTGTTAATTTTGAGAGGTCTTCCAGAAATTCTTCAACTTCATGAATACTCAAAGAGCTTTCAGTAGCAGGTTTAAAGGTCTGGGACTTAGTGAAGAAATGCTGTATAGTATCAGCTACATCACCTTGTTCTAAGTGTGTTAACATGTCATCATGATCCATTCTAAATATTCTGGAGAAAAGTTTAACCAACTGCTTACTTTTAAGGTTGTACACCCTCTTTGATACTTGAGGAAGTAATAATTTACACCACAGTGCAAGCTCTCCTTGAAATGTTTTACCATCACTACCTTTTGTAAAGAAATTGTTTACCACTGCCGTCTTGTCTGTATATGCATCAACCCTTGATATTTTATTGCATAATGAAAAAAACTTGCTAAACTTATTATCATCTATAACCACTGCAGGTTTTTTATCATCATTAGCACTATTTTTGTCATTGGTAGTTTTAGAGATGCTTGCATTGAGGGTTTTCTTTGTTGCTTCATTTTTAATCACCTTAGCAGTATATTTTCCGTTATTTTTACCCGCATAAACCTTTTCCATGTCATTGATTTTCGTCAATATGAATTCCTGATCATCCTTACTTATGTTCTCCCAGTTACCGATATCGTCGATCGAGTCTATACGCTTTGTTGTGGGGCGTTGCTTCAAAAGGGCATTCATGAGGCAATCTATGTGGTGCCATGATTTCATCTGTTGGTTTTCACCGTAAGGACTATAAACTAGTTTAGCAATACGTAGTTCTCCACTGGGGCAGTTCCCTTTACAACCTTTGCATGATGCCCGGCCTGCTTTGGCACGGTCAACGAAAAAGGGCGCTGTATCGGACATTACTGGTATAAGTTATTCCCAGGCATGAAATATTTATGTTAACCAAGTAATAAGATATTGTGAGGGTTACCTGCTACCAATACGCACTCACTGTTTCATAATAAACTCATAAACTACGTCGTGTCGTGTTGAGAATAATTGTGATGAGCATATTATTATTACGCAACAATTAATTAAATAATAATATTTGATGTACCCTATTGCGATCTCAGATAAATCTTGTAAAGTATCCTTTGTTAAATAAATCCTGTTTCTTGTTTGATTTTATCCAAATTGTTGAAAAAATTTTGATTTTACGTGAAATGCTTGCTTGTTTACGTATTTGTGACACTGACAATTGTCATTATTGACAACGAAATGAAATAGTGATGGGCATTCAGTTGTATAATGTAATTAATAGAACGTTTACTTGCCACAGGTGTCTATGGCATACTTATTTTATTTACTTCTAAAAGCAATTTTTATACTAAGTACAAAATACTGCTATCCTAGCAGGTCAATCATAATATCAAAATACACTACGAATGAATCAGGGAGTCAGCCTAGAATGAACGGTCGGGTAGCAGTAGCACAACAACGGCATCGACCATGTTCAGGGCATGACGCATGCGCTGCCCCTTCGTACCTATTTCGAGTTTCGACCGCACCGCGATATAAGGGTTAGCGAATATTTAGCTAGGCTGAATATTTTGTATGCAAATATGACATGTAGGTATTGGGGAAGCCGATATTTGGTGAACAATAATAATTATTCCACTACGTAACAGTTTTTCTTCCAGACTTCAGGGATGAGAGCTTTACTCCCAAAACGTAAAACAAATGTACCTAAAGAACGAACATATTATTATGTATTATGAAACTGCCGTTGAAACACACTTTCATGGCAGAGCAGCTTCATTGCTGTCCTCACTCCCGAGTCCCAATATTACTTATACCTACCAATAATGAATGATTGAATTAATTAGGCACATTATCTGCAATACTTATTAGGTATCTTTAAAAAAACTCCTTTTTCATTTTGAATTCCAATCCATTTTAGATAAGTAATTAATAAATATAAATTCTCTTTATTCCAGCTTCATCCTGTCACCAGGAATTTAACAGCGACGGTTCAAAGCACGGCACCTTCACGTCGCCTCACTTCCCTGCTGCCTATCCCCCAAACACGCACTGCCATTACGAGTTCTTCGGAAGAGGAAAGGAGAGGATTAGATTAATATTTCAAGACTTCTTTTTGTACAAATCTACGGATGGATCTACAGCGTAAGTTAGCAGTATCATAATACACTTTAATTTTAATAATGCATTAACTTAAATAATGCATAACGAACATGCTTCTTATACATAGAACTGAAAATTTAAATATCATAGGTTTCACACTGTCGCGTGAGGTGTGTCACCACGATTCGCAAGGGAGCAATGCTGCTCTGTCGTGAACTTTTTTCGACATGCTCTGCTATGTGTGCTATTCCATCGCAAATGTCTTGTGAGATGTGTCTGAGCCTTTAAATCAACACATACATAATGAATAAATAAAACATTGTATAGCAACAGAATCGAGTAGGCAATTCTTATATATGTACATTACATTACAATATGCATCTAGTATTTTAATGTGCAAGCTGACCTTTCTTTGTATCAAATATATTGAACTTTTTATCATAATTTATATTTTCCTATTTCAGATGTACTAACGTAGACTCACTCCAGGCCTTCGTTAACGTAGATGGACGGCTAGAAAATGTTGCGACGTTTTGCGGAATCGACCTCCCTAAGCCAATTATGTCGAATGGACCCAAGTTAATGCTCGAATTCCGAGGTACTCACTCGTCAAGGCACTCAAGAGGATTCAAAATATCATATTCCTTCGTTGAAAGTAAGGATACATTTTTTAAAAAGATTAAGAACGAAAAATCCTTGATCCCCTCTGGCTAATAAGCTGCTAAGCATACAACAGCTATTCATGGCAAATGTTAAAATCAACAGCTATCAATATACACAACAATATTAATACTGTGTGTTCGGCATTATTAAACGATAATAGATTTACATATTACTGTATCAACAAGCAAATAGTCTGTTTACAGAGCAGTCGATTGATTGCGAATTACCATTAGATATGCATTGATAGAAATTGCTAACACTTCCTGAATACAAACAAACAATGAAAATAAACAAACATAGCTTACAGTTATTGTACATTGTATTCGATAGATACCTAGCCTACATACTTGAAATAATCTTTTTGAGTTAAGAAGCCTGTACAAGCAAGAATTTTACATAGAGAAATAAAACCACTGCACGATGAGGGTTTCTATTTTCTACAAAAAGAATTAATTATTGCACTCGTACCGAACTGCCTACAGAAATCTTGTGCGTCTTTAAATACATAATATTATAAACTACAGTTAATTTATATTTCAGATTTCGGTATATCAACCGGACGACAGTTAAAAGAATTCCCCTGCGCATTTGTGTATAATAGTAGTGAATCGCGCAACGGAACCTTCGCTTCGCCGAACTCACCTGGGCCATATCCAAGGGACACAGAGTGTTCTTACTTCTTTTATGGTGGGCAGACTGAGAAAGTTCATTTACACTTTACGCACTTCGACGTGGAAGGAGTACTACCGTAAGTTGACGTCTTTTCGTTTTATAAGCTTTTATACTTGCAATGTTGTTTAGGTCAAATCTTGCATCAAAATTTTAAAACAATTGAGCTATAATTTTGCAAGTAAGTACACGTTTAGTCTGGATGACGTCATTCTTAATCTAATATGGTGGACTCCATGGATGGCGGACTAATTATTTTTTATGCACCCCCATTGTACGGCCCACAGTCCAACCATACAATTTGCTCCGTCAGCAGTCAGCACTTACCTACTTTTCGTAATACATTTCATTAGGTAATAAATCATAACAGTGTACATAACATCATCGCGTCCATCATGCGTGCCACTCATTAAATATAATTAGCATTTATCATTTAATTCACCAATTAATCAATAATTAATCTTCTATCACGCATTCCCATCATTTAACGGTGATATACCGAACACCCATGATATTATATGGGTATCATTTATATGGGTTTGCTGAGAAGATGTACCTACGTCCTACACTAAATTCAATATGGTTTATTGTTCGCCAAGCTAGTTTAAAAAAATATTTTTTAATTATTTAAGACTTATTAAAACTAATTTTTAACTAACAGCCTTAAGATCGTACCCTAAAAGTGAATTGTGTTACTTTTACTTTAGTTTACAAATATATTTTTTCTTATAACTGCTTAGACCGGCTCATGTAAACGAAGAGTGCACTGTGCACTAAAGAGATTAATGAATTACATTTTCCTATTTCAGATGTGAAGCGGTGTCAGCGAGTGATTACGTAGAATTTTCAAATTACATGACTGAAGACAATAAATACGGCAGATACTGCGGGCAGATGAAGGAGTTTCATGTAGAATCTGAAAGAACTTTTTTCAAAGTTACTTTTCGATCTAATGATAGGCTGGATGGAACTGGCTTCAAGGCGATGTACCAATTCCTTGAGGCTACAGACGAATACCAAGCACCAATTTATGATAAGGCTTCCAAAACATTGCGTAAGTGCATCGCCTTGTTGTGAAACCATTATTATCTAAATTCTAAAGCACCTTATTAGCACAATCCTTCATGCTGCGCGCCAGATTGACTTCGTTGTATGATCGGCGGGACGGATTATGAATGATCATATTATATCAAATCAATTTTGACTTTGGCATACCTATCCAGAACAAAACAATTATACCAACACTTACACCACGCCGCGTGTTGGTTCAAACGAAATCCTTATAGCAAAATATTTTGTAGTTCAAGAATACCAGAGGACTATAAATTATTATTTCCGTCATAAATCGTAATTTAGTCATTGTTGACTGATTATAATCCTTTAAAAAACATCTGAACTGAATAAAATAAGTATATATTTTTCTTTCTAGGTTTCTTTGGAGAGCTGTTGCTGATAACTCTGGCCGCGACAATCCTGCATCTATATCATTTATGAAGTGATATTAGAATTATAAATACTGATAGTTTAATCCTGTACATTTTGTACCATAGTCTGTGCCATACACTGTAATTAATTAAGCGTTTATGTGTAGGCGTGCAATATTTTCTATAAAAATTACTATATTTAAGTTTCATCTACTATTACTAACTAAAGCAATATAACACGATAAAGTTTTATTCACGCAGGCACATTATTAATAAATGAAATAAAAAAATATGTAAAAATTGGTTTTGTAGTTTAATTCCTCAATTTATAAAAAAAACAATATTACTTCACTTTGAGTATTTTAAACGCTGAATCCATTGTCAAATAATATAAATATTATAAATGCGAAAGTTTGGATGGATGTTTGTTACTCAATCACGCCCCAACGGCTGAACGGATCTGGATGAAATTTGGCACAGAGATAGATTATAGTCTGGAATAACACATAGGCTACTTTTTATCCCGCAAAATTAAGGAGTTTCCGCGGGTAACGAAAAACCTCGATCCACGCGGACGAAGTCGCGGGCATCAGCTAGTTGACTTATATGTAAGTATACACATAAGTCAACGGCTGAATCCAATAACCACATATCAAGTAGACAAGGCTTGTTAGGAGCTATAAAGTATATATTCACAAGGACAGTTAATTTATTACTAAGTTTAACCACATTCTTCTTACCGATGCCATTCAAACTACAAAAACAACAAAAAATAACAGAACGAATAGAATAGACAGAATATTTTATGTTGCAATATCTGTACATCACTATTTTGCTAAATTATAATAATAAGAACAGATGGCGGTGCCATCGCATCTATCTCACTTGCTCCCTCAAGCCGTAGACAGAGAAGGAAACATACTCGGTCCACGGACCAACGGGGTGATGAGTCCAGTGTTTACAACTTAGGGTATTTTCCCCTAAATTTAGGGGAATATTGCATGTTTATGATTTTTTTTTATCCACTACAAGTTAGCCCTTGACTGCGATCTCACATGATGGTAAGTGATAATGCAGTCTAAGATGGTAGCTGGCTAACCTGTTTTATTTGGGGTTATAGTTATTTGGGGGAATTTAAGGGTACAAAATACTATATAGATAGATTTGAACGCTATGGTGAAAAGAGCTTTTTTCATTATTCAATCATGAAATATAAGCTGAGGAACCGATTATCTATTGAGTTGTTACATTTGATGCTGGTAAAAACCGCTACGCTCACTCGGCCCGTGCATTGAGGTCAGTGGCGTGCAGTTCATAGAGGCATAAAAGCACTGCTTACACTAATGGAAATAGGTCAATATCCATTTTTAATTATAAGTCAGTAAATAGGTATTCAGCCGAGCGATCGCGTAACTTCTGCATCAATCATTGATACATCGCAATCACCTCTGATTGGTTAACACTCTTCCACTATTGGACATAATCCATTGACGCAGCAAGAATGCCATAAATTCAGCCAATTACAACAATTGATACTGTAACAATGATTGATGCAGAAGTTACGCGATCGCTCTGCTGACTAACTGATGCCTACCCTAGCTTCAAGCCCTGTGCACGCCGCTGATTGTGGTTAGGTACGGTTCTAACCTAATCAGTAAGCTAGCTCAATGGTAAGGATCTGGATGCTCAAGTTTTTCTGGGCGGTGTAGAAAATAACCATGAAGTCTAACGCCTACAATTTGGTTCGCACGCTGGCTGCGTGTTTATAAAAATGTGGATGTAAAAAGATGCACTACGTTAGAAGACTCGCTTCGTCGCCCCTTCATTCAACTTCACCTACTCGACCTTCGTTTCGCTGCGGAAGTCGCCGGCTCGTTTCGCTCGCCACCTCCTCCCTTCGCTCCACACGGCATCGTAGGCTTATTTTTTTTTTTCACACTTCTGACAAAAGCAAATTATATTGGGGGTTTCATCTTACCCCCTAGACCCCTCCAGAGACATGACAACTCCCGAACGGGTAGCACGTTTCTTTCTAAACCAAGTGCTTGATTTAATGAAAATTTTACGAGGAGTCCGGGGAAAATCAAAATTTGAGGGTGGCAACACTGGGGCACCGGCGGGCAGTCGCCTTTTCATTTTTGTGACGTCAGTTCGCGTTTGGTCGCCGTTCACTTTGACAGGCGGTTACTTGGGAACTCTGACTTGGAACTTTCGTCCTCGTGAATTGCGAACTTTTATCGAACTTTTTTATTTGTGTTCTGACAAGAGGATTTTGTAGGAATAATATTACTGTGTGAAAAGACGTGTTATAGTTTGAAAAAGACGTGTGGGGTGTGTTGGCACAGTGTTTTGTGGTCACAGGTGTCGCATTCCAGCGGGGACGCCGACGCAGCCTCCTTGGTCCGTACTCGTTCGTATCTACTCAATAGTTCGTAAATCGTCACCTACTTTGCAGAGTACCCGAGAGCAGCCGCAGGTGGATTAAAATTTACCTATAGGTACCAACTACCACGTAAGTAAACATTTCATTCTTACTTATAATAATTGAATACCTACTACCTACTTACTAAGTACTACTAATTGCTAGTAGGTAACGTAACTAGGTTTTTGCACAACAATACGTCATGTAAAAAACTAGCACTTTACCTTTACAAAAACTTTACCTGTAGAAAAACTAAGATTTTTGTAATTTGGTTTATAATTTAGAAATAAATTACGTCTTACTACCTTTTAGGTACCATCCCCCTTATCATGTAAGAATGTCCGATCAAAACGTTAAAGTTCGTCGTCAAAGTTTATAAACCATAACAGCATTAAATTAGAGCTCATTTTCGTGTATCCATTCTTATACGTTCGAGTATCGTTCATACCTAAACGTATAAGAATGGGCAGACGAAATTGAGCTCTAATTCAATGCTGTTATGGTTTATTTTACTTTGACCAAAATCTTTAACGTTTGATGAACAATTCTTACGTAATCGGGGGGCAGGAGCTTACCAATTACCATGTACCTACTTCAATGATTTTATACCTGTAGGTACAGACCTGACAACTGTACTTAAGAGGATCGTCTAGTTGTAAATTTTCATACAAAAAGCGATAACGTTTTTCTTCCCGTAAATGTTGTCCAATTTTCTTAATTTTTAGAAATGTTGCAGATAGGTACAATGAAGAACTATGCTCGTACGTTTTAATTTTAAAGAAATGCCTATTGCTTATGTTAAAAGTTATTAGCGTCTAAATATCCGTATTTTTGACCTAAAAACTTCCTCGAGTACTTATATTAATTTTTTTAAATTAATTAAACTAAAATACTAAAATAATAAAACGTACGAGCCTAGATTAAGGTGTACTGAATCTAATGAGACCAAAATTGTCTAATTTCGTAAACGTTTGGGGGGGTAAAAACGTTATCACCTGAAAAAATATTTCAAGAATAAAATGTAGGCATAGATGCCTACTGGACTTGCAACTCTCTCTACCGCACGATACGGAGAAGACAGCGAAGCGTTGTGAAACAGATAGCATTATTGAAAATACCTACTCGCGTCGCGTTTGGTCACTAGACGATCCTCTTATAGTCCATTCATTTTAGATTTTTTCGCGGCAAAATTTATAATTTTTTGAAACTACTGTGGTTTTATACCTATGAGTGAGTACATTAAAAAACACAACTCTCCCCCCCCCTCCGGTGGTGGCTTCCCCCCTCCCCACCTTGAAAAGTGTGCCATTTTGCAGATTTCCTAGATTTTCAAGAAAACTATACAAGCTAGGACAAAATCGTCAAAGAGAACATTGTTCCTTAATAAATTACCTACAAATAAGTTTATAACACTTATTATGATAGGAGTTATAGTTTACAAGCTATGGTGCGTTAAAGTTGACTAAAAATCGCAGCTCAGTAAAATTAGCCAATTTTCAACATTTTATATGTATTCTGTAATTTCTAGAAAACTATTAGAGTTAGGCAAAAACTGTCAAAAGTAAAAATAAACACCATTTAATGACCTACAAAAAAAATATTTAGTTCATAAAGATAGGACTAATAATTTCGCATATATATCCACGTATTGTATACGAAGAAAAATAAAAAAATTGTTAAAATCCTGTGTTATTTGCAATTTGCACAAAAACTATTAGAGCTAGGAAAAATCCTTCGAAGACCAATTAATTTCATTAAATTACCTACAGAAAAATGTTATGGTTTATTTAGATAGGACCAATAGTTCGAAAAATATGACTACCTTTATTACATGAAAAATTTTTTTTTTCAAAAACCTTGTATATATTTTGTAATTTTCACAGAAACTATTAGAACTAGGAAAAAAAATATCAGAAGCAAAAATGAACTTCATTAAATTACCTCCAAAATAGTTTTTAGTTTATTTTGACAGAACTAATAGTTTCGGAAATATTGCTGTCTAACTTGCATAAAAAAAGAAACCCTTGTAAAATCCGTAAATGTTTTTTGTAATTTCAAGAAGAAGTATTAGAGCTAGGAAAAAAGCTGTCAGGACTTAGGACAAAGATAATTAATTTACCTATAAAATAGTGTTTAGTTTATTTTGATAGGACAAATAGTTTTTGAAATATACCTTGCTATTTTGTAAGAACCAGTGGTAGTCATGTTGACTTAGCATAATAGTATGGAATGAATAGAAATTAACCCCTAAATAAATAAAGTTTTTTTTTATTTTAGGCCCAAATGATGCCATCCTTCCTCCCCACTCCCCCAACCCCCCTCCCCCCTCCCCTCTCTCAAACATCTCGCCGATTATGCTTTGATTTTAACTTTGAATAAATTATAATAAACACATATTACCTAATGCCCCCTTTTTAGGGTTCCGTAGCCAAATGGCAAAAAACGGAACCCTTATGGATTCGTCATGTCTGTCTGTCTGTCCGTCCGTATGTCACAGCCACTTTTTTCCGAAACTATGAGAACTATACTGTTGAAACTTGGTAAATAGATGTATTCTGTGAACCGCATTAAGATTTTCACACAAAAATAGAAAAAAAAAAACAATAAATTTTGGGGGTACCCACACTTAGAACTGAAACTCAAAAATTTTTTTTCATCAAACCCATACGTGTGGCGTATCTATGGATAGGTCTTCAAAAATGATATTGAGGTTTCTAATATAATTTTTTTCTAAACTGAATAGTTTGCGCGAGAGACACTTCCAAAGTGGTAAAATGTGTGTCCCCCCCCTGTAACTTCTAAAATAAGAGAATGATAAAACTAAAAAAAATATATGATGTACATTACCATGCAAACTTCCACCGAAAATTTGTTTGAACGAGATCTAGTATGTAGTTTTTTTTTAATAATTTAAAACTTACTACAGGTTTGTACGAAACCCTCGGCGCGCGAGTCCGACTCGCACTTGGCCGGTTTTTTTATGCTAAAATGACTGGACTACAAGTGCAACAATGGCGAGGAAACTATACAGTACACTGTAACAGTACACTGTTGAGTCTAGAAAACTGGGACTGGAAAAAAACAACTTTTTTCGCCCATACATACTACAAAGTCACCAGCTCCAGCATAGAGCTGATCTGATGATGGAACCAGGAGGTGTATAGGGGAACTCTTCAATTATTATCAGTAAGCCCCTCGAGTATGGGCTCAATTGGTTTGTTTTAAAGATTCCAAGCGTGTTTTTGAACTAATTTAAGGCTTATTTTACTGAGCTGCGAATTTTAGTCAACTTTAACGCACCATAGCTTGTAAACTATAACTCCTATCATAATAAATGTCATGAACTTATTTGTAGGTAATTTATTAAGGAACAATACTCTCTTTGACAGTTTTGTCCTAGCTTGTATAGTTTTCTTGAAAATCTAGGAAATCTGCAAAATGGCACACTTTTCAAGGCGGGGAGGGGGGAAGCCACCACCGGAGGGGGGGGGAGAGTTGTGTTTTTTAATGTACTCACTCATAGGTATAAAACAACAGTAGTTTCAATTAATTATTAATTTTGCCGTTTTCCCCATACATTGAAATCTAGAATGAATGGACTATTAAGTAAATACCTAAGTAGGTATGTATGTACTTTCTTACTACCCTAGAGTCTAGACTACAGTTCTAAATAAAAATTTACCTAGGTAGGGAAGTACTTACTTACTTCCATGCGTAGGTAAGTGGGTTGGTACTTGGTAGTTAAGGAGTCCATTCACAAGATAGGTATTACTTAGGCAAGATCATGGTAGGTAAATAGGATTTACTTTCAAGCGTTACACGCGCGCATAATGCGCGACAGGACAAAACGCGACATTTCGCGCGACCGAATTGGCAAGTCCAGCCCGTTGTGTGTTTTCGCTCTTACTACTTAGGTACTTTAGGTACAACGTGGTACAACGGAGTTCGGATCAAAAACTGACCTTTTTGGTAGGGTTGCCACCCATCCGGGTTTCCCCGGATTTATTCTAGTTTAAACGGCGCGGCATTCGGGCGGGTTTGTGACGACCTCCATGGCGCAGTGTTAAGCGCTGAGGTCCTGGGTTCGATCCCCGGCAGGTTTAATTTGGGAATTTATAATTTCTGAATTTTCCCTGTTCTGGCCTGGTGGGAGGCGTAGTTACCTACCACCCTACCGGCAAGGACGTGCCGCCAAGCGATTAAGCGTTCCGGTACGATGCCGTGTAGAAACCGATTAGGGGTACGGGTTTAATATACCTACCTAACTGCCATACCCCTAACAGTTAGCCCGCTACCATCTTAGACTGCATATCACTTACCATCAGGTGAGATCGCGGTCAAGGGCTAACTTGTAGTGGACAAAAAAAAAGGTAATTCGGTAGTTAGGGTGGCGCAAGTAAGGGCGCAACTCGCAAGTAACTTGTGATGGCCGTGGCGCCCTCAGTGGCGTGCAAAGCAAAAGCTTTGTCGCCAGGAGCCAGTCCCTAGGCATTACTGAGAAACCTATGACCTAGATAAGGTAACGTACTAAAGGGTAAATTGAACCAATGGTCATCTGCAGTGCTGTAGTAACTAGTACGTATAATAAATACCTAGGTGCTTATGGTCCACGTTAAAGACCACATAAAAAGCAACTTTGTTGCAAAAGTCCGAGTCCATAATACCAAAATTTGGCTTATGAACTTACTAGCTAATGCCCGCGACATCGTCCGCGTGGATTGAGGTTTTTTGGTTCTCGCGGGAACTCCTTAGTTTTCTGGAATGCCAAGCCAATGCTTAGTGCCAAATTTTCGCATTTATAATATTTATATTTGATTTGATTTGATAACAGGTATAACGCCTGCTTTTGCCACTTTGTAAGCTAACGTTAACTGAGTGTAGTGTGTAACTAATCAAAAATACGTGGCTCCGCCGCGCCGGGCAGGCTCGACTCCACTCCGCCTGTGTGCGTTGGTCCTAAGGTTTTTTATTATTAACATGACCAGTGATAGTCGGATGCTATTGGCCTAACTAAAACAAAACTTAAAACTAATCTACTAGGCGCTCTAAGCCGATCAGAGTTATTAAAGTTTTATTTTAGAAAACTAACTGCAGCAGGGCTAGCATGGACCGGAGATAAAAATTTTATCCTCCGATTTTATCCACTGACAAGTGATAAAATTAACTTATCCACTTCTCAGAGCACGGCAACAGGGGAGAGGAGAAGTTTATCCCCGTTTGTCATTTCATGGGGACTCGGGGGACTATTTATCCACGGTTATTTAGCGTTTTTATTTATTTATTTAGGAATAAAATTTTTATCCTTTCCTCGGGGAGAAAATTGTCTCGGCCCATGCTATCATGGGCCGGAGATAAAAATTTTATTCCCCGATTTATCCACTGACAAGAGATAAAATTAACTTATCCACTTCTCAGAGCACGGCAACAGGGGATAGGAGAAGTTTATCCCCGTTTGACATTTCACGGGGGGCTATTTATCCACCGTTATTTAGCGTTTTTTATTTATTTATTTAGGAATAAATTTTTTATCCTTTCCTCGGGGAGAAAATTGTCTCTGCCCATGCTAGGGGGGCTGACAGGAAATACCTATACGAGACTAGGTAACTAATGCCCGCGACTTCATCCGCATACCTAATCAGTTTTTTAAATTCCCTCGGAAACCCCTTAATTTTTCGGGATAAAATGTAACCTAGGTATGTCACTCTACAGGTCCTCAACTATACTCATATTATGTAAAAACATGTCGATCCGTTGCTCTGGTGCGACGTGATTGGAGGACAAGCCAACAAACAGACACACTTTCGCATTTATAATATTAGTAGTTGTGATAGGTAACGGTAGTTATGCTAACTGCTACACTGAAAAAAACGTAACCTAATAAAATAGAGACATCAAATAAGTAGGTCGTAATACCATGTCAAGACAATCAACTCGTATTAATTTAATATCACAATTGCATTAAGTACGCCCTTGCTCTATATACCTATTGAGTATTGAATACATTTGCAACTCAAACAATTGGTTGTTAATAATAGTGATGGTTATTAATAATTCGATACTTGATCATGGATCTATCACTTACGAATTCGATCCGGATCGTTTGATGGAGATTTAAGTAACAACGTTTTCGCTTCGAATAACATTTTTTTTATGACTGTTGAATTGCCTCGTTGGTCTAGTGGTTAGCATGTTAGACTGCGGCCGACGAGGTCCCGGGTTCGAGTCCCGGGTCGGGCCATAATTAAGTTTAGGAACTCAGAGAAAAGATAGCAATATTTTTAGACTGCTGGACTTTATACCTACCTAGGTAAGTAACTATGTAGGCCTTCTCCAGGGAGAGCATACCAAACATAGTCCTCCACCTTTCTCATCCACCCGCTTCGCGCCAAACATCTTGATCGTAGGTACCTAGTAACTGTTCTTCTTAGTCGTTCAGCGGCTTCAAATCATCAAAGACTTGGAGGATCTTCAAATCAAATCTTATTTGTGAATACAGTTAAGTAATTACTCGTAGATGTTAGTTTGGCAGCTAAGGTATCATGTATGTAACCACAGTGTGGTGTACAAATCTATCACTTAACTTAAGTACATAATTACAAATTCTATAACTTAATAACTACATTGCACTTAGTTAAGTATCTTACCGGTGCTTAATACGATTTACTCTCCAGATTCTGGGACATGTCTGCCTGTCATAAACTACCCTCGCCGACACTGGCGAGGGTAGTTTATGACAGGCACTTCAGCTTGCATGTTGTGAAAGATTGGTACGAAATACGAATTACGTGACTGCTTCAATAAACTCGAATAAATATCATTTTACACCGTAGTCGGAAACATAATCTAAACAGCACGCAATTCGCCAAGGGTTTAAATACAGGAAGCTGCGGGGTAAGCAGATATCGCGCAGCACTAAATCTGTCCAAACGACAACGCCTGCAGGTCTAGATTTCTTGCACCATGTCCAATGATAGAAATGATTTATACTGTTCTAATACATTTAACTAATAAATCGACAGGCGAATCAACAAATGTAAATATATATAAGTACTTAATAGAATTATTAAATTACTTAAACCTTACTTAAGTACTTACCTTCCCACTTAAGTACTTAAATATTTAAAAACTAGATGATGCCCGCGACTTCGTGCGCATTGATTATGTTTGTGTATTCCTGTGGGAACTCCTTAATTTTCCGGGATAAAAAGTAGCTTATGTCCTTCCCCGGGGTGTAACCTACTCTGTTCCGAATTTCGTCAAAATCGGTTGAAATCATGGCTTGGGAAAGCTTAGCAGACAGATGGACAGACAGACAAACGCACTTTCGCATTTATAATATTAGTATATTATGGATGGATCTTAATACTATTGTAAGTAAGTACTTAATTGAATGAAATTGAAATTTTTGAAATGAAATTTATTTTATTTCTGTACACTAACAAAAATTTTGCATCTTATTCTAAAGAACGATGACGGCTAAAAAAGTATAAACTGCGTTTCAGCCGTCAACGCCCGCCTCCGAAACAGTTAAACAGTAATCCCATTCTATTATCTTAAATTAATAGTAAAGTAAAACAGACAGTTAAAAAATTTGATTAATTAGTATTCAGTACCATGTTTAAAAGGGTTTTAGGCGAATAAAAATCAGCCCAGCTATTTGAAAAGACGACATTTAAACGATAGGATTACGATAAATGAAATTGGCCATTATTATAAAATTGATATAGGTGAAGTACCTAAGTAGGTTGGTATACCTATTCTAATTTTAACAAGGAATTTAAAGGCCTTGCCCAAATACCTGCCAAGGAATCTAAAATATGCTAACGACTGGTTATAAGAAGAGGTGGACATAAACGTTTAAGTTAAATTCCAATTTAAGCTCCGTGTAACTTGTTTACAAGTGAGTAAGTACTTATGTATGTTAAAGTTAACAAGTAGAGACGTAACTAATTTGCAGAATTAGCTGTTAAGCATGCATGTTTAAATATTTTAGGGTACGCCGTACGATTTCAAGTAAGTTATTAGTTAGTAACTACTTACTTACTTAACGAGAACTTATTCTATAGGAATATAAGTATAAGTCCAATAGGTAGGTACTTAACCTATGTACTTACATAAAGAAAGTAATTTTTCAACAATAGTGACTTAAACTACGAGTAGTTACGAGTAGTAAGTAGTACATCATCGAGATGATGCTCGCGACTATGTCCGCATGGATTTTTTAGTTCTGTGCTGCGGGAAACAACTCCTTAATTTTCCGGCATGTACCTAATAAGCTACCTCCGTGATTCCAGCCAAATCGGTTCAGTCATTGTGGCCTTAAGGAGCAACAAACATCTACCTTTCACATTTATAATATTAGTACATAAGAGTTAAGACTTACTTACCAAATTATGTATTTGTAAAAGAATGTGTGAGCAAATAATGCTTTTTAGCTTTGTCTTCTAAGCACAAGAATTAGATTTTACACAAATGCCTAATTTGTATGACGTGACAGCTCTGAGAACGGCTTGGGAGTTGGGGCCACTTGAGGCATGTAAGTTGGACATGAATGCAACAGTTTGTTTGCGTTCCACGAACGGGCGGGATGACAAATTAGGTAATTAGCTTTAAATCACGACTATTGTACCCGCAAGCTACTATTGCACCCTTATTGCGACACGTTAAAGGTCATTTTGGATTGCTATCGGTCCATTCTCTGGAGTCTAAGGTTAAAATTGTTATATATGCAGATAATTATTATTTGGGTGTAGTTTTTCTCATACATGTATAGAAACCAGACTAAAACTCACAATATATCTAGATACTTATTACTAAAACTGTAACTTGACGATTCCTGTACATTAAGCAGTTAATATTTCTAGCACTTCAATATTTTTAGAAAATTTCAAGTTCAAGGGTTACTGGAGGAGTTATTTAACTCTTTTAAAAGTTTATGCTGTAAAGCGAAAAATCTCAGCAGAAAAAGGTTCAAAGACAGAGCTACATAGATACACTACACATTCTCGCACATCCCTGGTGAAGGCAGCCTTAGATTTAGATCTCCCCTATAGTTACGCAGCAGAGGTTACCTAACATTAAAATAATATTTGAGCTTAAAGACAGTAGAACAAGGTATAGATTGTACTGTAGATCCCAAAGTGAAGATAAATGTTCTGACGTCTCAATTAACGTGGCTCTACTTTTACTTGCCAAGGTTAATGCAGATGTCAGATTGTCACCTGTTACACAAGCTTCAGTTATTTAAAAGGCGGCTATGTGAATGTGTTACATTTTTAAGGCTTCTCATTAAGGAACTTGTATGGTTTCAAAGGAAGTTGTTCTAGTCTTGATTTGTAAAATCCCTCCTGATGCAATGTGATAGCTGTAAGTAATTTTGTATCGTGTAGTGGTTGACTGAAGTTCCAATAACAATTTATAATAATCTTACATATTAATTATTTTTTTTTAATCTGATTTATTTGGGGGCTTTTCTTCACAAAACAAAGAACGTCAGCCCCATCTTTCCCTGTGACAAACTTATACCTAACTAGGTATAACTAACTATTTAGTTCTATTTACTTAATTATCTTAATTTAAAATCAAAAAACATTCTGGCTGCCTCTGAATTAAAATAATTGAGAACGATACTTTTATTTTCCAAACTATTGACATCACAGCATTAATAAGAAAATGTATAGATATGTATAGGTATAACTTACATACAATTTACTTACTTAAATATCTGTCATGTATTTAAGTAAAGCATTTTCAAAAATTGTATTAGCGTTAGCCTAAGTTACTTAAGTATTTAATATGAAACCAAAGCACGGAAATGACTTTTTGCATTAACCAAGCCTAGCTGCAACTAACGAAGCTTTCAATGAAACGCGATTGCATAGTGTTTCAAGTAACTTTGTACGCTTTCGTGACTCGAAAATTTAGTATCTGGTACGAGTGACGTAAGAATCAAATTATCTAAGTATATCGTTTATATAGTTATCCCTCGATATCGATAATTTTACTTGTACTGTTTTGGTATTTTACGTGGGCGTGTTAAACGTTATAATGATATGAAATGTAAAGGCCTTAAAATTGGGTGGTCGGTGAATATCGGACGCTTGCGTTGCTCCTATTATGGACCCAAGCTTTAATGGCGTATTTTTAATGATGACAGGACAGTGTCGTGAAACTAGTTTAAGAAGTTATATTGAAATGTTGCGGGAGAATATTTCCAACCATTAAAAGCATGTTTGGCTTTGTTGCATGCGTTTTACTAAAAATATCTTAATTATGGAAATAACACAAAATTTTCTCTTTACATCGGATGCCTAGCAACTACAATATTTTTTGAAAATCCATCTACCAGCTTCCCTAACTCCATGTAGAGCAGATATTTACGTAAATTACTGAATCTAGAGCAAATAGTTACGTAAATTCCTGACTAAGATATAACTGTGACTTATAGTTAGGACGGAAAAAATTGCAGTAAGAACTACCTAACTCAAAGGATGACAAAACATACAGGTAATAAATATCATGGTATTAAAAACCGCAAAGAGTTCATAACAAAACGACATTTAGTTGCTATCAAAAAAACAAGTTGTTATTCTTATAGCTAGTTATACTATTTTATGTTTTACTACACCAATTTTTAAGCCGACAATACAATACCATGAACGATTGATGTGGAATGCGTACAGGCTGTGATAGTTGTTGGCCTTAACATCAGGTAAGGGCAGGTGGCATGAGGACGGACTTTTACTGGGAGCTTTATGCACAACTTATTGTTTTAATTAACTACAACTCCCATGTATAGCAAGGAGATAAATATTGAAAATTTTAAAAACCTCACATGACATTAAAGTGCCCTTGCCTACACTTCGGGGAATTTTCAATTCATATCAAAAATTGCGGAACCGGCAGGATTCGAACCTTGTGTCTCTGTGGGAGTTTTAGTATGTCAGAGACAATATTTATTTATATGTAGACTTAACTATAAGATCCCAGAAAAACTTTAAAAAATAAGAATTGATTGATAGTTATTAAGTAGTACCTATTTAAGTAAGTATTTAGATTATCTGTGCTAAATCAGTAAAACGTATAGACTATTCTCTCGCTTCATTCTGTAGCCACTTATGAACTTAGTTCTTGCATAAAAATATTAAGGTTTTCTGTCTGAAAAAAAAAGCTAAGCAGCTCCGAGTGGTGGTGGTGTTACACCCAGTGTTTCAGAAAGCACGTACCCAAAGCCGTAGTTGCCGAAGTTCCTCCGTCTGATGTCTCTCCAGCCTTACAGGTCGATAAGTTTTTCGGGATTTTTGGGCTCAGTTGGTATCAAATCGGTCACCATACATTGCTATCTCACCCTATGTGAAGGCGCCGCTATCCTAGGAAATCAAAGCTACTCAGATCTAAAATATTAATGAATAGATTTATAGATTTATTTATTTTCTCATAAACATAGATATACTTAGAACTACGGAACGGAAACAACTGCGTTAGTATAAAACGGTGTTGCAGCTGTTTACGCCCACCTCCAGGTTTACAAATCAGAAGAAAACAAATGACAAACAGAAGATTAAGTAATGTTAGTGACAAATAAAAAAAAAAATTACTTAAAGTTAAGTAAATTAAAAAATTAGTTAAAATTAATTCTTAGTATAGATTAGGATTACGTCCTGTATGGGTGGGTGTGAGTTGTGTGTTGTAACTTTGAAGTTTAATATCTAAGGAGATTTTCAGTCTCATCATAATTTAGGGTAAGAAGCCAACTTGTCAAATGTCGTAAATGTCCACTGTAATATAACCTACCTATTTAAAGATTTAATATTATTGTACCCAACGTTTATTTGTTCTCGTAAATAAACTAGTCGAAGGTAATGTGAAATGTGATAGATTCAGTAAACTGCTCAGTAAAATAAGTACTTACTATGTAAATATTTTATTACAGGTTAAATTAGTAAAGGACCTTATAATTCAGGCTAAGAGGCAGTAAGTCGTGTGTTCGTGATTGTCTTGTCCTTGCCTCGTCGCTTTAATGCTGGCAGAGTGAGTTATCTCAGTTAGACAAATGGACTGATTGGACTTTGTTTGGAGAGAGCCGTACCACTCTTATCAAAAGTGGTTTATAAAAATCAAGTTGTTCACTTTAATTTGTAAGATCAAGTGGTTTCAGAAATTGACGGTGCTGATTAAAATTATTGTTAAAATTTAAATATATCAGACGTAATCGATAAAAGAGTCTCGTAAAAATACTAAAATTATGCTTGGAACCTGCAGGACCTACCGACAGCGAGAAAGAAAATTATAAGCCTGAAATTCTATTAAGTAACTGGGCAGTTAATATAATATGATAATCTAGAAAGGTATCACACCCTATAATTGCCGGCCTACTGTTGAGCATAGGTTAGCTACTTGATGCTAGCAAAATAATATCTATACTTAAACGAAATACGTCTTATTTAATTTAGCAAAAGTTAAGCCAGCAATCTCGCCGCAATTCCACGCGGGCATGATTTGTATAGTAATTAGGTTAGGCTAGCTAGCTTTTTAAAAAAAAAAAAAAGTTAAGTATTTATGATGTAAATACAGTTTTACCTCACTGAACATGATTAAATTAACTATACATCTTGACTGCAGTTGGTTTTAAAATATTTAAAACCTATATTAAAATCGTCATTCGTCCCCAACTGTCTGAAGGCTTCATTGTCCAATCATTCTATCTTCTTATCTCTTTCCGTCTTCCATTCCAACCGTTGATTTGTATTTCCTGTCCCTTTCGTCCCCGAAGTGCACGTCCCTTTGATTGGTACATCAACCTGTCTTTTCCAATCAAAGCACGATTCACTGGAATGCCAATTCTAAAATCGTGTGTTACTTGACCTTAGTCATCTTCAAAGCGGTTCTTTGGAACGTTTCCCTCGCTTTAAATTGTAATGGAATAGTAGATTGTATTATAAGGGAGCAAAATAATATTTTTACGGCGAGGGCGCTTTTTTGAATCCAGATCGAAGTGAGGGATTCTAGAGTAGAATCCTGAGCGTAGCGAGGGATTCTTTAGTAGAATCCTGAACGTAGCGAGGGATTCAAAGTACGTCGCCCGAGCCAAAAATATATTTGCGCCCGAATGATACACTCTACTTTTCATCACCCTGTATGAGAAAATTTGGTTCCCGCGCGAACTCTTTAATTTCCCGGGATAAAAAGCATAATATGTGCTATTTCCAGACTATTTTTTTTTTTTTTTTAATCTATCTCTGTGCCAAATTTTATCCAGATCCGTTCAGCCGTTCGGGCGTAATTGAGTAACACACATCCATACCACCATACATCCACACATCCATCCAAACTTTCGCCTTTATAATAATATTTATTTAATTATAATTTTTTTTTTTTTTTTATTTTTTTATTTATTTTTTTTTTTTTTAATATGTATATCCATATAGCCCTTTCGTTAGTTAAAATTCAGAAATTATAAATTCCTAAATTGACCCTGCCGGGGATCGAACCCTGGACCTCCGCACGTTAAGACAGCAGCGCTCAACACTGCGCCACGGAGGTCGTCAATTTGCGTTGGCGCTGAACACTAAGATGTTCCAAATTCAATAAGTGCGCGGCAAAGATAATTGCGGCGCACTTACGAGTATAAAGAGGATTAAAAACTCATTACTGCCCGCTAAAAGTTTCTTATAGAAAACACCACCTTTGGGCGCACATAAAGGCGAACCAAGTCGTCCTTTTCGAATACATGGGATGAAAACTTCTTTTACCTACTATTGATTGATGATCTAACACATTGAATTTTATTACTTACAGTTTTTGCCATTAGCATTGAACATGAAAAGGCGTTAATAGTTATATTGAAATATCAAGGACTTAGTTCTCGTTTTTAACATACTCTATACTAGTTTTACTGCTACAATATTCCACTTCGTAACATAACATTATACTAGGTACGGAAAGACCATTACAACAGACATTCTCGACATAGTTGAGCCTTACCTATAAGTGCGAAGTGAAATCTGTCATGGCTGTTTTTAATCCCGCAGGGATATCACATAGTCTAATGAACTAATGAGCAAGTACTTAATTGATTTACTTAAGCATGGTTGAATATTATTTTCATACACATATTCAAGATTGTAAAGAGTTTTTAGGATTTACTTACTTATAAAAATGATTTACTTACTAAACGGTTTCAAAATACCAATCTTTGCTGAGGTTTTATTTATTTTTCTACACCATATTACTTGCTTATTTGCGGCTACGTTGTCTTGAAGTCTTTATTGGATTAGAATGTAGCGTATTCAAATTAAGTTTTAGGCTGTATGCAATATAATGCGAATCTATCTACTTATATTATATTTTTATAAAGAGAAAATAACTAAACACTGAACTTGGGAGTAACAAAAGGGTGGTCTTAGTCAGATTACCAGTTGAAACATCTAGATTGTATCTCACGTTTTGTTCCTATTGGTATGTCCATTCTTTTCAATGCGATGTCCTCATTAATGCTACTTATCTATGTATCTAACTGATTGCGACCGTCTCGGGAACTTGATGCATTGCTTTTTCATTTCTTAATGACTTCTATACTTAACATACCTACAATTATTTTCAGTCTCGCCTGACAATTTATGTTAACGTTGAGTTACTCCGAGGAAGGAATAAATCTTGTGAAGAAAACACATTTCTTTAATTCATTTATAGACGTTCGAACGTAGTTATAGTGTCTCACCTCTCAATTAGAGCAATTTATTGACGCTAGACTTACCTACGCATTTCTGAAGAAAAAGTTTATTGCATATCTGCTGTATACTTCGATGAATCGATTCAGATCGAAATCGTATGTAAAATAAGCATATGAATGGTACAAAAAATAACACAATAGCTTTAGCTACCAATGGTGTTTCCAAAATATCAGATTGGATCATTTGGGTACGATGTTTGGTAGTGCTTTGAGATGCATAATCAGGTTTTAGAGGTCATTCGCTAAAGGTGTTCCTACGCTACTTACTAAATAATAGAAATATCATATTCCATTACTTACTATGCGAAACAGTCTGAATACGAATAAAAAAAGCAAATTCAACATCAAATTATTTCAAACGATAAAGTTAAAATCTCGCAATAATTAAACATTAAGTAGTTACTTACTTACTTGGTTCAATTGAAAAATATGAGATTCAAACCGATGCACGTCTAACTAGATATTTATAAGGGCCAACGAATTGAACCTGATCTTCGACGTTGCTAAGGACTGTCCTGTAGATAATGAAACATAAATCAAAGAAAATAAAGATATTGCTATTACATCTCACGATACTGCTGTATCAATTACCATTGATGATTGTGCGATCAAGTGGCCAAACTCGATAATCGATATGCGATACCATTCATGTAGTACCTAGCTCCCTAACATATTACTTAGTAACTTATTCAGTGGGTGTCGTCTTTTGACATTATGCGCTATATTAGACATCAACGAGTTTTGGCGATAGTACTTAAATGACTACTTTTATAGAGGTTGAATTAAAAATACGGGGCTTTATAAAAATAACCTCGTTATTTTGTTTGTATGAAGTATAACTACACAGATATGTAATGTATGATACTCATACTCAATTTGTTTATTTCATGTAGGACATAAAGGTGTCTCTTACGTCTTGTTGACTCTACCATTATACATTTTCAAGTTATTAACGCAGCATACATAATAGTGCAGGGTATTGCTTAATGCATAACTATTCCTATAAAATTTTTTTCTGCATATTAGGTACTTACATACTTTCTTACTGTTCTCTTTTTATACTTAACTAGCTGATGCCCGCGACTTTGTCCGCGTGGAATAAGTTTTTTAATTCCCACGGGAACTCCTTAATTTTCCGGGATAAAAAGCCTATGTCACTCTCCAGGTCCTCAACTATGCCCATGCCAAAAATCACGTCGATCCGTTGCTTCGTTGCGGCGTGATTGAAGGACAAACCAACAAACAAACACACTTTCGCATTTTAAATAATAATATTAGTATGATGTACTTAATAGATTACTCATAGTCGCCGGACATGCTTAAGATAATACTCAGAAAAACTATAATTCGTAAGTCACGGGTTCATGACTAATGAAAAGTCCTACCAAATTTCACGGTTGATCTAATGCTAGCTTAAGTTCAATGTTACCTACTTAATATAGATGTTTAAAAGGTAATGAAGCCATTCAGCTATTTGTGCTTAGCAATAGAATATTTGGATCTTCTATATTTTAGTATGATAGAAGTTTCAATTACTTAAGTAAATTTATATTTTTAATATCTAAAATAAAAGTCAATAGATGGAATCCTTAACCGATAACGGAATCGTTCACTGATGACCAATGACGTTTTATAGATCATCGATTAGGATTCAATACGAAATGAAGGTAACAATATGTGCATGTGATTGAGTTTAAGTATTGCTTGCTTTTACTTGCAACAAGTCTTCTTTAGCGATAAATGATAATAGTTGATGAAATGTCGTCAGAATTCCTCAGAATCCTTCCTTAATAGAGTCTACGTTATCAATAAAACTTGTTAAAAATTTACTTCTATTACTTCAGTAAGTTAGTATATTATATGTATTTAAATAGACAGAACCTCATATTCTTACCTAAATATTGCTATAATATGCTCTTTTTATAATCACGTCTTGATTAAGTAAATCAAAAAGTACTGCCATTTTATTACCGACAAACAATACTAAACCAATTATTATTGCGGTTTGAAGAAAACAAATAAAATATCTGCTTCTTTGTTTCCATAAACATCAAAAGTAACTGGCATTTCTTAACCACCGCCATTTCACCACAATTTACACGAACAAACAAACATAATTCCGGTAACATTAGCGCCGCAAGATATTTCTAAAGTAGAAGTAAGTTTGTAAGCAATTTCCTTATCCCAACACGTAATGCGGAAATTATTCCGTGATTTCGACGTTCCACTATCTTTATTGTTATACAAGAAGCATTATTTCTCGATATTCTCAGCTATCTACATGAAGCTCGTGTTGAATGCAGTTCGAAGGCAAACGCGTTGCTAAAAGGGTAAACATTAAACAAGCTACGGTTATTATAAATTCAATATCAAACTATTAAACTCCTTTATGATATTTATAAACAAAAATAAAAATCGAACAACTTTATCAATCTCATATAGCAAACATTTTATATTTTCTGTTCAGGTGACTCATTTTACATTGTACTACTGAATAAGTACCTAGTAACTTACAATAAAATAATTTAAATCTTCTAAAACATACATGAACCAAGACACGTGGTATGTTTAAATTTAGGAGGTAATTAAGTTACCCTGAATCTAAAACTGCTTACCAAACTGAAAATAAAAGGGAAAAACTGTATTAGAAATAAAGTCAAGGTCAAATATCTAGTTGCAATAGCTACCTAGTAACTGAAATCGATATCGCTTTTAAAAGTAAAATCTGTCACTTCAAAAACATGGCTGGCTACAAAATCCTAACTTGTTCAAAACAAATATTGGTTTTATGGAACTTGTACCTGCAGGAAAAGTAGGTAAAGTGTACGCAGCTGGTGTCGCGTCCAACGGTCATGTCGGGCAAATACCTAATATTATACACAAAACTTGAGTCATAACAAAAGTACTATTACTAAAGAATGGAGTGTATAAGTAATAGTGAACTAACCACGGCTATACAATAACTATATATAACAATACAAAATTTACTAATACATAATTAGGAATATTGATTTGATTAACTGTCATGTATTTGTATTATCAATAGCGGCATTAGCGATCAATTATTTAATTTGTATTGTGTAATATATGTACTTTAAGTAAATCCGTTTAAGGAAGATACATCTCTATTCGCCTTCAGATGATCTCTTAAGATACTCTAAATAACAAACATATTAAAAAACTAGTCTGTCTAGTTTTTCTGAATCTCGGTTCTGACTTCTGATCATAAACGATTTAAAGTACGTAACATAATCTAGGAAACGATTAAATATTATCAACAAAATATCGCTAAAATTTTTCTTGCCTAAGTGTTGTAGAATAAATTAAGTAATAATTGGCATTCAAAGCAAAACAAATCAATTAAAGCCCACATTTTCATTTCTTTACTCAGTCTGCTTGCCTCATTATAAAATGTTTTGGCTATCAAAGATAAGTTCCGTTGTCGCTTCCTGCCCTCAAAAGGCTCGGGTTGCGGCTCTTTTGAATGCGTGCACGCACCGTGTCGTATCCCCTTTCCACCTTGTATCTCCGAACCTAGTCGGCCAATCGCTTTTTGTTTGTTAAAGGCACTACAAAACCGACACGTACACGGAATCGGCCATGGTCGTGTTTTTACTTTTTTTTCTCTTTTAAAACAGGCTTGTAATGCCTGGAGAGAATTTTGGTGGTGACTGGTAAGTTGGGGCGTCAGTAAGTTATGGGAAATTCCTTGTGTTTGTTTAATAGAACTGTAGCAGTTTCACTTTTCGTATTGAATAACCATGGATCTAGGATCTCCGCTGCGCTCCGACAGCGCAGCGGTGACCAATCCTAAATCTATGTGAATAACTTACAGTTTAAAGTCTTAGAGAAGTTATAGGAAATTGATACTAGCAAAGTAGCAACAGAAATGTCGAACTTGCTTATTTCAATAAAAGTCTGAATATGTAATTTAGATGAATTTAAAGTGTTGAAACACGTTGAAAATTATTAAGAAAGTATTCTTTTAAAATTTAGTTTGACCCAATCACGATTCTGTTATTTTATGCTTTTGCTTTCCATTATTAAGTAATGGAAAATAGACAGATACATTAAAGTAAGTAATTCTTATCGCTAGACATTTAATCAGATCTATAGATGTCTGGAATTAATTTTTAGTACTTTAATCATTGAACTCTATTTGAATAGAACCGCTATGGCCTCAAAATCGAGCCTCATCAAGGGAAGTGTCAGAGCGAGTAATCGCTCTGTCCGATAAAACTACTTTAATTCCATTACAGCTCAATACTTCAAATGATTAAAGTTCTTTTGGGAAACACCGATTTGTTTTCATTTAAAGTACAATACTCTTCTGGAACATCTTTTCAAAAGCCAAAAACTTATGTTGAATTGAAATTAGAAACCAACTGTTCAATACTTCAAATATCATAGATAACTAGCGGAATTTAAAGTCTTATTTGCGTGATGTACAACAGCTACGTGCCAATTTACCTTGAATACTTCGCGTCTTAGGACATAGACTTTACGCTTACTTTACGCCATTAGGTAATATGTATTTATCTGTGACTTTAGGCTTTAGATTTTCTCCAAGCAGTGATAATTTATTCAGGAAGAATCGTGTCAATCGTTACAAGACTTTCGCTTTTGCTAACGAAGAACCCAATTTGGGACTGTCGGTTTCATTTGCATTAATCAACTAAGGTTTTAGTTCCTTGCATATATACGATTGCGAATAATATTTATATTTCCTATGAATACATCAACTTCATTTAGTTAATGTTGACTTTCATTTAAAAGCTTTACATAGTACATATCTAAAATTTAACAAAGATATTTTTCCCCCACTCATTTGACCGATTCGACTAATTTTAAAATAATTTTTATCTTCCCATTTTCTAAGTTAACTGCCGGCTATGGAACATTTGATTCGTTAAAATTCGACCACAAAAATTTAGTCTTGCTTTTAGGTAGGCGTGGGAAACTTATAAATCCGTTTTTGATGATTTTTCCATCTTTATCATTACCGATATTTAATTTGTATTAAGTAATTATGTACAGAGATGCTGAATTTAGGCTTTGCCAAACTGTCGCTTCTTGCTGACTTTGCATGGAGATGTTTGTAAAAGCAAAAAAAGTGGATTCTCAAAGTCGTGGGGCTTTGAACCATATTTTTTATATATTATTGCAAGGCTTTTAAACACAAGCACTGAACTGCAGCTGTCATGCGATACGCATGCGTCACTGACTCCCGGATGTGGGCTGGCATCTCCGTAACATCATACGGCTGACTCCGACCGGTTTTGAAAGTTTTTGTTCCCGACTTACGACGTCCTATTTGTTTGCGATATCTGACCATTAGAAGGACTTCTTGGATCGGAATATAAGTTTCTAAATTAAGTATTATTTATTAGTTTGGTTATACACGAGGCAAGACTTTTTATTTTTGTTCGTTTAAGTCTGACGATAATCTTTTCTTGTTTTACATATTGTTTTACTTACTTTTTGGTAACCATGAGCTGAGCAAAGTTTTGTCGCATCACTTAAAAGGAATTAATTAATGAAACTTTTTGTAGTTTTCTTTTACAGTTTACACGCAACACTGTCACATATATGCTCTAAATCTTCTTGTTTTCAGTTAGGTTCAATAGCTCTATTAGATCCTAAATCTATGTTAGTACCATAACAAATAAGGACAGTTTCAGGTATTGTAAATTAAACCTTTAGTAAGTCAATCTTCTGTTACCTACTTATTTAGCTGGATCCTCGACAGTCATGGTCGATGTTGCATCTACGTAATTACTTAAAATTGCTCAAAATGATCTTAAAAATTTCGGTCATACATGCAACTCGAGGCAGACTTAAATGCTTTATTCTCCGTCAAACAATCAAAACTAGATCTTCGTAAACGGCCCTAACTAGTTCTTTACCTTTGATTGCGGACATGGTTCACATGATCTACATTCTTAGTTCTCCCACGTCTATGCACGCTATCCCTCGCTCAATCAATCTTACCAGCGCCAGAACAATGGACTTCTTGATGCGTTCCGTTGCAGATTTCTTAAATTAAGCGGGTGTGTCAATGGCAAAGATGTTTAAATTCGGTTGCATAATGATCAGTAGACCTACATATAAAAAGTTACATGACTAACTAGTTTATCGTTCGCTTTTGTTAAGTTGACCAAAGCATTGAATTCTTTGGCCAAAAGTAAAACTGCCAAGTATCTTTTTTAAATCTTTGCTAGGTTTCCGGTTTTGCCATTGTATTCAAGATGATGCAGTTTGAGATAAATTGTCTGAGGATATGGCGGGTGTTAGATACTCTACTATTTGGCTTCTTCACATCGACAGCTTGGTTTGTCAGCCTTCTGTAATTCAACAAAATTAGGATTATGTATATGTAGGTTACATACTTATATTTGATTCAGGCTAGACATATTTTCAGCATTAACAGAAAATAATAAGAATAAAGATCATTTTGTGGTTCTTGGTTTTTGATAATTATTCATTAGCTTGGTTTACAATTCTAGTGTTCCAGTTAAAAGGGCTACTTCCAGTACACCTTAATAAAGAAATTTACACATGCAAATCTAACTGTTCGTTTGTTTGTGCATTTGAATAATAGGTAGCTTTGTTGCAATCTCCCACGCCATCGTCTAACGGGCCTCCGAGTTAATAAGAACCTTTGACGTGCGAAAACGCGTTGACGGGACAATATACTCGTATATGCACGTGAGAAACACTAGACTAACTATAGACAAATTTATGAAATGTCAATCTTGTAGTAAAAGTCCGTATGTCCTAGATGTAACGGTGTATAGTCCTGGAAGTGGTTATAAACTTCCACTTTCACCCAATGAGTGATATGTAAATCAGCAAATGTCATAACCTAAAATGTACCATCCTGCCTCATTGTAGGTTGGTCGGATCACAAAACTTTTCCTTATTCCCTTATATGTCCGAAATTTGCCACTTGTACAGTAAAAAATTTGGCCTCTAGGCTCTAGTCTAACTAGTTAAGTACTTACACTTAAGATACCTTCCTAGGTATCTGCGAAATGCATCCCCGATGCATTCTGCAGATCATGCACATTCACCAGAATCGAATGTTAATTATATACCAAGTAGGTACTCATTCTCTAAAATAACAAGTAAACCAAGATAAAAAATCTATAGAACCAACATAATTATGATATTTTTTCCTTCACCTAAGTGCAGTGTAACAAATAACTTAAGTAATCCATTCAAATTAGATCACCCGCTCGATGCTCAAGACAGTAACTCATTCTCATTTCTAACTAACATACAATAAACATATCTCAAAGAACATTAATAAATGATTCATGTACTTAATTAGAAACAAAGTATATAACCAACCCACTACAATTAAATTTAAAAAGTGGAACCGTTTATTATCTAATTCCAACTGAAGATACATAGATAACAATCGTTGAATCTCCCCTAGAATCTTAGATTGAAAAATTGAATAAAATTAGGCAATATTCAGAAGTGAAACTATAGAGAAAGTTAATCGTTACTTATCGCAACTATGATTGATTATATCATGTTCAAATATTCGACTACAGCGAAGAAGTGATATTCTTTAAAACATTTTTGACAGGTTTACGTTTAAAATGACCTCACCTGACGGTAAATGATCGTCTTATCATGTTGACCACAAGGAAAAAGAGTAAAAGCAACTGATACAGAAAATGTACACAAGTAATATCAGTAACTTCATATTCACAAAATATCTTGTACGAATTTTTCAGAAATGTGGTTTAAATGAGCATTGGTTGGCGAATCCGACAAATTCCCATTACTCAAATGTTGCTGCATGTTCTTGAGCCACCTTTGATATTAAGGTTCCTAACTAATAACATTCATTTTATTTTGCCTTACACCGTAAGTAATATCTGAGATATTGTGCTATATCTATGTTGTATAATCTGAGTTCCTGTGAATTATTTGACTTGGGTTACAAAATGCAGTATCAACCTTTTAACCTCGTTGCATCGCCGTTAATTATTTAAAATACATCACGTAGATGATTCACATCTCCAGGTCGTGACTTTCACGCCAAAGTTTCATAGATAGGCATTACAAACGACGCACAGGTATGCAATAATGTACGCTGTAAAATGATTTAGGATTTTAGATCAATGAAATTGCACGTTCTCTTAATTCCAGTGTTAATTATTCATGGGGTTTATTCATTCTTGTACTAAGCAGTTAGTTACTCAGTTACAAAGGAAACCGGCAAAATGGTACCGGACAAGATGCTTATTTGTTTTACTTTAAAAGTAATTGGACTGGCTCTTGTTATAGGGTTAATCTATACTTCTATACGATAAAATTATAAACGCGAAAGTTTGGATGGATGGATGTATGGATGGATGTTTGTTACTAATCACGCCAGAACGGCTGAACGGATATGAGTGAAATTTTATCACAGAGATAGATTATAGTCTGGAATAACACATAGGCTACTTTTTATCCCGGAAAATTAAAGAGTTCCCGCGGGAAACGGGAAACCCTCAATCCACGCGGACGAAGTCGCGGGCATCAGCTAGTAAGGCATATATAAAAAGCGGCAAATATATGATATTCATTATAACTATACATAACTCCCGGATAAACTCACGTGTTATGTCGGAAAAATGCCCGACTAGTTTCGAACCCGTTCGGGGCCCTTATTCATAATATTTTTTTTCATAAAAACAAATATAGTTTTTTACTAAAAACTGCGATAATTTTGTAGATCGAACTTTCTGTCATACCATAATCTCTAAAATTGCTTAACTAACTAAAATTACAAGACTAATATTTATTATTATTGTATTGCTATCCCTTTTATAATGCTCCCTGCAGAAAAAGGACCACTAAATTCAATGAATTACTTTAATTTAGAAATTGTGTTAACAGAATATCCTTCGTTGGGGTTAAAAGGAACTAAAGGTTCTCGGGAACCTCACTAGCGCAACAATTTCGTTGCTCAGAAACTTGCTTTGTACTCTATAGAAAGTGGCGGTTGTCTTTTGTGAACAACATTAAACTCCTTTAAATTTAGAAATCTCCTAACTTCCTAACTCTTTTAATTCGCAATCCTATATTAAGTTGGTATATTGGTCAAAAAAAGATCCACGATTGCTTATTTATAAATTTTAGCAACATTATTTAAGTAAATTCAGCCAGTGGCAATAATTGCGACAATCCCATCGCAATATGCGATCAATCACAATAATTTTCTCAATACCACTGACTCTATTACATCGGCAACACATTGACTGTTTGCATTACCATGCAACAAGCTTCATACAGTAAAATTTCTATAGCATCAGTTAGCCCTTTTTGCAGAGCTCGTACCGTAATCAGTAAAGCCAATCAAAATCTAACCTACTTTAATATCTTTGCCGTAAAAGGAGAGGGTTCGTCATGGTCTAAATGGACTTTGTGAGATGGATGCGGTATACTATAAATATTTAGAAAATAAAGTAAACAACTACCTTACTGGAACTATTTAACTAACTGCAGTCTACATATAACGAAAGTTTTCCGCTAACTATTTAAAAAATCTAAAATAACCTTGTATGAGTATATCTAATGGAACTCCTCACATAAAAACTTCTAACAGCTTGTGCTAGAAATTTAGGTACCTACGTCCTAATAATCCGAAGGGTGGAAATAGACATACCGTTGGCCCCCTAAAGTGGTGAGCTATTGAGGCCGCAGAAACTTCCTCTTCCAGCAGGTTTTGCATAATACACGTGTTCAATGACGAGCATTATATAACGTCGTATCCTCCTGTATAACTTTCTATATAATCCGATTATTACTTGGTCTTAGGATATTCATGGGTTCAGATTATATTAGCCCTTACAATCTACTGATTCAAGATTAAGCTTTTCCGTATTGCTATACTCAGTCCTATGGAGCGAGTTTATGTTGACGCCAATAAACATTAACTATGGGCGTTTATGATTGCTTAATGATTGGAGTTTTAGAAACGACGTACTGTTATTCATTGAGGTTTACTGCTTATAGTTTCTCAATGTATAACTTACTAACAAAATAACTCCATTATGATTAAACTTGATTATCGAATATCAAAACTAAGAAATAATAGTAGCAGTAAGCAATAAATCCTAATTCCAAAAAAATCTTAAGTAATATTATCCTAAAAGTCTTTAAGTTTTTGCGTTATTAGAAACAGGTCTTTCAATTTTCACGGAATTCAAAGGTTATTTTTGACGTCTCTATATTATATCATCTATCCAGATTCCAGATCCAAATTCCATATGAACAAAGTCCGGTTAGCTTAGGCCCAGAAAATAGTACTCATATCTTTGGTAAACTTGTTGATCAATTAGGCTTTAGAATAATTTAAGTACAATTTTGTTAGACTTAGTTGAAATTTGTTTTACAGTTAAAGGATATAACTTTCAAAAACATAGTAATTTCTTTGCAAACTTCTTTAAGTGCAGTAAACTGTTGTAAATCACAATCTTAGTGATCGTAAGATTATGCCACATTGCTATTTTAGCCCCATTCCGACTGGCGTGGTTGAGGTTGACGCCAATAATCAGATCCCCTTCGGGCTGCCAACTTGCTTCCGCGTCCATAGCGTCGTTTATATGTAAGTAGGACCCGCTTCAGACCTAGACGAACTAAATCTATAAACGCTCTTGTTCAATCTTTATCCCTTATTGCTGTTTATTTGAATTTAATATCCTTGCTTAGAGCACTTGCTTGCACAGAGCTTGCTTAATATTGGCTGACCCGACGCTTATTTAGGTAAATTGAACATGTTCTACAGTAAAAATTTTCCTCGAAGGAATTTATTATTCCGTGGCAAACCTTTTAAATCTTGTTTTTAAATATAGTAAACATCGTTAGTACGCGAAAGAAGCATAAATTAAGGCTTGGGTACCGGTAGCACCTATAATGACTCATGTGTCTTTAAGGTCATCTGTGATGATCTTACGAGTAGCTAAAGTTATAAAAAGATTACGTATGTAAATAGAATCATTACACTTTGTAGGAATAAGTATAATGTTGCAGAACAAAAGTTTATAAATGTTTCTTTGCTTCGTATTTGTCAGATAAGCATTGCTATTCGTAGTCATTTTATTCTTATCTTAAACATAATGCTTTAAGTTAAGCTAGCTTTTAGAATTAGGTCTGGACATTATCCTACCAAGAAATTTGCATATTTGATGAAAAAGACGGATTCACCGAATTGTGAAGTTTGTGGACAGCTGGAAGATGTGCAACATCTAATGGAATGCATCCGGAACAGTGGGGAAAGGGATTCGCTGATGAGCCGTTACAATTTAAGTTTTGGTGATGTGGGTACTGCACAAAGTACAATAAGTAGTCCCACATCCGAAATTGCGATTGCATTCTATGATTTGGTTGCTGCGGCTCATCAGTGATGCACTTTTGATGTACAAACAATTGTTGAGTCCGTCTTTAATATTAGGTATGGAATTTACGTAATGTTTTCTTTTGTTTGTTTTGTTTTTTTGTTTTGTACGATGAGGCTGACATGTCCAAAAGGACAAAAGCCTCCAAAAAAAAAGAAAGATTAAAAAAAAAAAAGTTTGTGGTAAGTTTTTATTAAACCAGAATTTGGTAAAGTCTATTGTAAGTGGAGACGCTGCTATAATAGTGAGACTGGACTAATTACGCGTAGGTTTTGATTTGGCAACTGCTTAAATAGATCGTTTTGGTTACTTAATGTCTTTGTATAAAAAGTAGAGTAACTGCTCTAACTACGTAAGGACTTGAATTAAAAAGGTATCTTTTAAATGAAGTACAATGTATTACACTGTATCCCTCAATTAATACAGTGTATCATCTAGCGAATTTACTGCGCAGAACTTTATGGGAGCTAATCGTTATGGTAGGTAATGTTAAGCTTTTCAAGCTGCTTAGGTCTAGGGAGTGCTAATGTCTATATTTCTCACTAGTGGTTGTTATATCTTAATGGTCTGTTTTTAGACATCAGCAACGCAAGGTGCTAACTTTACACTTATTTATAGCCCCATCCAACTGTCTATACGTCCGATTGTCTGAGGCTTCTTTGAATAACTATTGAATACGTATTGCAATACTCTAACTTGGTACTTTTTTTTGTTTATGATTATAATATAATATACGAGTATTTTTATTTGCTTTCAGGTAAGTCACTACAGCAATTTTTATTTCTGCATGAATGGATTGGATATGATCCGGACTTCTATGGTTACAGGTATATATGTTCTATTATGTAGTAAGGGTTTAAGATCGTTATGCAACATTTGTATTGTCCAATTTAAATTGCATTTAAGGAAATTGTTTTAGTTACTCGTACTTTCAAAGATCGCGTGTAGTTTATTTTTTATTGTGCAATCTTGGCCTTAATTTACAAACAGACAAAGTTCAAAATATCGGCTTCATTTGTATATGTCACAATTTAGTGGATAAGCTGTATTTCGAACAGAATCTGTTCGCAATTTCTCTCGCGGCTTTTGCAACACTTGATCGACGAAAAAGTAGTGAGCAAGCGTTGTTGTAGGTACTGATTGTGCTCGGCCTGTTAATATCAATATTATCAATGCTTTTATAGGCTTTAAATATATTTGTGTTAAAAATAGGATCAAAGTAATCCTAGGAATCGTTTTATTATTCCTTAACCTTGATTTGCCCGGTAAGATATAAAGCGACTTCTCCCTTTGCTAAAATATATTAAAATTGGCTAACTATTTTTGTCGATTATCCTCAACGACACGTAAATCGAGTAAATCAAACATACCTGTTACCTTGTTAAGTATTCGTCACAACGTGTGGTTTGTTCAATTTATAGGTTTTCGTGACTTGTCAATGGATTTTAACTGTTCCTACTGCCTTGTAGAACTACAGGTACAGTGTGCTGAGTAACTTAACAAAAGCAAATGTAATAGTTTTGAATGTATATTTTTCCTCATCCATTTCTTTATTATAAAGACAAGCACAACAACAATCCATAGATGAATGATAAGTTTCTATAAATTACTGTCAATTTAGTCCAATTTACGTAAAACGTTTCATATTAGCTGTATAATATTTCTAAAATCTGCACCTAATTGTGTGCAGATTACTAAAATCTGAAATTGCGCTTAGATTTCACATTGTTTCATAATTAGCAATTAGTTATGATATCTTTAAGTTAATTTAAAGCATTGCGACCAGATTCAGATAAGTTATCGAATTATTTAACGAACAATGCTGCCAACGAGCAAAATCACGCGTTTCATAACATTTGCAGCTAATATTGGGCCATTCAGATAACAATCTTAATAATATAATGGTAATTGCATTACGATCACCCCGTGAACATGGTAAATAAAGTACCGTCACATCATGGTACTTTATTTACATATTGGTACGGCTAATAAAATAATGAGACTAACATTTCAAATATCTGTCACAAGTTTCACATAAAATATTTGTCGGGGTCTCGTAATTGGCACATGATTGGCACTTTTGCCTGGGATTTTGCGACTAATAGCACCAGTCTCTATGCAAAAGGTATTTTCCGTGAAGATTTCACGAACTTATAAATTTGCAGAAATCTTTTCACAGAATCGATACTTCGACATCTGTTAAACATTTTAGGTTGATCAATCTATACTAATACTAGCAGATGCCCGCGACTTCGTCCGCGTGGATTGAGGTTTTTCGGTTCCCGCGGGATCTCTTTAATTTTCCGGGATAAAAAGTAGCCTATGTGCTATTCCAGACTATAATCTATCTCTGTGCCAAATTTCATCCAGATCCGTTCAGTCGTTGAAGCGTGATTGAGTAACAAACATCCATACATCCATACATCCATACATCCATACATCCATACATCCATCCAAACTTACAATATAATATTTATTTGATTATAAATGCGAAAGTTTGGATGGATGGGTGGATGGATGGATGGATGGATGGATGGATAGATGGATGGATGTTTGTTACTTAATCACGCCCCAAAAGCTGAACGGATCTAGATGAAATTTGGCATAGAGATAGATTATACTCTGGAATAACACATAGGCTACTTTTTATCCCGGAAAATTAAAAAGTTCCCGCGGGAACCAAAAAACCTCAATTCACGCGGATCGGAGTCGCGGGCATTACCTAGTAATTTACTAAATTCTAGCTTATTTTGAATACGTCCATGACTTTTATAGTGTACACCTAAGAGTATTCTCTTTTTTAAATAACTACTCTGAGAAAATTTTTTTTTTCTTATAGTTGTTCACACTTTACTAGTACCAAGTATAGAATGAAATAAATTGAGTGAAGATATTGGAATTAGCATTGCACGTTCGTCTAGTATAACATAATCTATCTATTAGCATGCGATGTGTGTACCTACGTCATCATCATGCATGCCATGCTTGCCCCTGATAACATCGCTATGACACTTGTAGCTAGTCTTTTTCCTTTACTGGGATTTTTAAAGTACTTTTTTTTAGTCTTATGGTTTTCGTGTAAATATATTATTACGTTTTTTGTTTCTGCTTTACGTCTTTTTTTATTGAGTCTCTATTCCATTTTCCTAAAATTTGTAAAACAGGTAGCTACACCATCTGCCATTTATCGGTCAAAGTCTTGGGGTAAATAAACTTTTGATAGTCACATATATATAGTAATTCGAATTTAAGCAGACGACAGCTGTCTGCATGATTATTATCGCTGTTAAAAATGACTTAGCAACTGAATACATTAGCCCCAGGCTAGATCTCAAAGTAATCATACATCTCAAGAATAAATTTACTTGCACTACACTGTCGGTTCATTTTATATGATCACATAAATTCTAATTATCAATTTATTGTTTGAGGCTTCGCCCCAACGTTTTCAAAAAGTGGATTTTTTAATGATGACATCTCAAGTAAGGTCAATCTTGCAACTTTACCGATAAGTACATACTTAATACATAATCAAAACGACCGGATTTATTTAAGTCTTATAAATTATAGATATCCATGTCCTAAAGAGTGAGAATTGGTTTTAGCGCTTGTTCTGTTTGTATCAATCGAGGTTATAAAAATCAAAAATTTAACAATGATGGTACGTAGGTACAATGCTGTGTTGTATTATTGAAAAGACTGCGTCTTTTGTCGGGTTTAAACGGTTTTATTAGATGCCATGTAACTTACCATTAAGTGCGAATTTGAAAGCAATGATACTATCTTTGGTCTGTTTAAAGATAAAATAAGCATTGTCTTTATCACTTTTAGGACCATTTGGTTTAAATTATGTAAACGCTTTATGATGAACATTTACTAGATAATAAATATACATCAATGCTATATGTTATCCTGGTATTTCTCAGGTTTTAGCCGTATCTAGCCAGAGTATACTTATATTGAATCTACCACGATAAATCATACCTGAAAACCAAATTTTACTTAATTTTATCCAAGCAACTAATAACAAGACAAGATCAAGTCATGTTTTTCATATCAAAACTTTAAAGGTAGAGTAACCAACTAAAATTTCCAATTTTCAAGATTTCTATCTAATATAAAAAGCCTTTATCCCACGCAACGTCCATAACTCCATAATTAACACGGTCATCAGCATTGTGCGATATTGGAGTTGCGTTACGCTCTGAAGTTTTGCCGGGTCACCGCCCGTGAACTCCATTTCCCTTATACACTGTATTACTGTGGTACTCGTATGTTGGTATATTTAGGGCGTGACAATGTATGTCCTTTATTAAATTACTGTCAATCTTGCTTCACAGACTTTGCTTAGATTTACATAAATAGGTTGTGTATTTTTCAGTAAGGTTTCTATTCCTTTTTTTTGTACTTTTTTCCTAATTTCTTACTGTTCTTGAGATGGAGACTAATTACCTACTTACCTCTATTTAATTATTATTTATCATGGTTTTTGGTATCGGCAAAGTATAAAGCCCACACTTCAATGATTCTCGTATATATATCATAATTTCATAATTTAACGAATTCATAATTTCGTTTTGGAAACTTCAAATAATTTATAGAGCATTCGCGATAGAAATAGTGATAAAACGCTCGAGTGGAGTAACATGGTTTAATATAGTAGATACACTTTGCCTTCAATCGGTCTTGTGAACTTTATGTTAAACTCGACCCGACTGACAGACAGCTGTTGTATCATAATTACTCATACGGACTCGCAGATAAATTAGAAGATTCAACTGATAACATTCGGAAAGGTTTCAGCGGCTATCACAAACATTATCCTATAAGAGCTATTAAGTAAGCTCAAGTAGAAAGCAAGTCCTACTTCCCCTTAGTGCGGAACACAACACAACAAGAGTTAATCTTGAATGTCTTGTAGATATAGACACGCCTTATTGCTTATAAAGTTCGAAACAAGATAAAGTGATGTTTTGTTATTACGAAGAAACGATTGCTTAGATAGAGTTAATTATTTATAAAAGATAGATAACGTATAGTGGACAAACGAAAAGATTGGATAACGCTAAATGGTACTTAGAATGGATTTTGTCTCTTTGAATTGCACTTTCGCTTAGTTCTAATTAGCTTTATAAATGAGGTCTAGATAAGAGTATTTATGAGGTTAAAAAAGCTATTGTTGTTTTAAAATGAACCCTACCGAGAAAACTGCCCGGAAGTCCAAATAAACTTTAGTGATTGATTATACCTTTTAACTTAATTTTGTGTCTTTTCCTGTTTTATTACTTTTTTCTCCGACCCATAGTGAGATTTACCTAATATTATATTGTAAGCTGTGGCAATCTCTAAGTGGGTTTACAATATTGCATATTACTCTATTAACTATATTTTTTCTGTCATTGTATTGTTACCTGTTGGATGTCCTAAAATAAATAAATTAAATACCTATTTTTATGATTTACGCGACGCGGTCGGTGGTAGACATCCGTGACAGGCCGTGCTAATAATATAGCCTCAAACTGATTTGCATGTTTTTAAGCTTTCCCGTAGTAAAGGTTAGCCGTTGGACCACGTACCTACTTAGCTAATATTTATTAATATTTATAGAGGCACAAAGTTCATCTCTTACGAGTAGGTACATGGCGAGATGCAACCCGTTGTGCTTGCAATATTTCCGCGTGTTGACGCAACAGTACATTACGGTGTAATTTCCACACATTGTCCGCTAAAGATCGAAAGTGATTGTTGATTTGTTCCGCTACTTAACGTTTATGATCTAAAATAACACGCTTCATCGGTATTTAAATTGCTTGCTGTTCTCATTGTCGTTAACATATTGGTGTGTCTAGCAAAACCTTAGCTAGTTGCAAAGGAAATAAAACAAGTTAGTCTGGCGGTAGGAAATAGTGGAATTGATTTCGATCTTTTTATAACATCCGATAGTTTGAGAAATAATAAGATACTTTAGTTAAACTTTCGTTCATTGATTGATTGCTTTGATAAAACTACTTATTAGGTACTTCGTGGGATTTTATTCGTGGGATCTTCGTGGATTCAACTAGAAAACACTATTTGAATAAAGTATTTTGTAGGCGTGTTAAACAGTTTAAACTTACAAAGACTCAGAAATTCTTCAAAAAAATATTATTAATTACTTACTTACTTATCTTCTACAAAAATTTTAATGTTGTAAATCCATACGTTTCTTGCACAATGTAGAAATAAAAAATTTCAGCTCATTACGTTTTCAATTATAATAATACTTACCAGTTTGTTCATCAAATGATTTGACGTTTGCGTGCAAAGACTGCTTCATCGTCTTATGAAACACGACCTTTGACACCAACTAAATTGGCCATCTCGGTGTCAAAGTGTTTTAAATTGATAATATAATATGAAATGCTGAAATCCTATAGGTGCCGTATATGATGATTAACCATATCGTTCAATCAATCAATTCGCATATGTAAAACTTTTCATATACCAATTGAATGGCATAATTTTATGTAATGCTTTACATGACTTGGCTTTTTTTATCTAACAAATAACACAAATAATCTCATTTGGATGTATTGTACATGGCTTCACAGATGTAATCAGTGCCTTTCATAAGTATTAAATTTTTGTAATCAACTACTTGGCAGGTAGTTTGACCTTTCCGAGATCAAAGTGAACCAAAGGCACCGATTTATTGATCGAATTTGAATGTTGACGTCGTTTCTTACGAGGTGTGTATCATTTGATAGGATTATCGATTTGATAAAGTTTATTGAATAAATCCAGATGGGTGGTGTAAGGAGATTTTAACGGATAAATCTCGTAAATATGTCACAAGGAACTGCTCATAGCTTACCTATTATATACATATTTTAATCACTAAAAATACTGATACTTGGTAATGAGGAAATCTACAATATGCTTTATTTAATTTTATACTTTTTTGTTATTATTTGTTTAAGTAAATCTATTACTAAGAACATCAGCATTTAATAAAGATAAAATCCACTTAAATTCATAGCAAGTATTGAGTGTTCAATTTCCCAAGACCTTCATATCTGTCGCATTCACCTGTTTAACGTCGCAATACAATGGCTTCTTAGTAACTATTGATCTTGATTCTTGAATTATTACAAAACACAAGTTACTTAAATGGAATACGCAAGTACTATTGACAAATGTAAGCATGGGTTTCTTTCAACTGTCGTTAGGTTAACATTTTGTTATTCAAATCTATGCTTATATTATAAATGCGAAAGTTTGGATGGGTGGATGTTTGTTATTCAATCATGCAAGAACGGCCGAACGGATCTGGATAAAATTTGGCACAGGATAGATTATAGTCTGGAATAACACATAGACTACTTTTTGTCCCGGAAAATTAAAGAGTTACCGCGGGAACAAAAAAACCGCTTTTCACGCGGACGAAGTCGCGGGCATCGACTAGTTCATCATAAGGTAGATAGTAGGTACCGATTTCGGTGTTACTCACGTAGTAGCATATTAAGAAACAGGCTTTGATTTTTCATAGTTTGGTTTATTCCTTTTGTTCTTTTCCACTAAAGATCAGTTAAGTAATTCACCTAGTTTTAACTATACATAAATAACTACCGGACAAACTCACGTGTTATCACGTGTCACGTGTCACCTAGTTTTAATTCGTGTATTGTACGAGTATCATGCCTAAATACATAGTACCTACAGAGTGGTTTAAACGTCGTCGAAGAATCTTAATCCATGGATGAACATTGAACATAATGACCAAAAAAAGGGTTTTTAGTTCTGATAGTTTTATAGACATTAATCTTCCTATTACTCTGTCAAATTCTTATAGCATTAACGGACCTAATTCGATTTAAAGTGTGATTTTACAAAACAGTATGCCGCCCAAAGCGACTGTTTCACTGAAGATCGCTGAGATTAGCTTCTTGCATTAGCCATTAAACTTGCTTAATCCCATTTACTTACCTAATAAGTATAACATGAGAACTTATTTTGTAACCATTGTTTATGTGCGCATTTAGAAGTATTTTCCTATTATTTGCCATGTATTTGTAATTGACGTTAATAGTCAATTTGACGAGATGATTTGAATACATTTTAGTCGTGCTTTACGACTGTGGTTAGCCGCATGCAAGAATACATTTTAATTTTACGTAACTATACTGTTATATATAAACTGTTAGTAGCTCAGAAGTTACGAACCACTCGAAAAAAGAGGTAACAGACATGTAAACAGAACAAAAATCTAAAATTGGAAGATATATTGAAAGAATAATAAGCTACATGAGGAAATAGGTACTAGACGTTTCTCACATCTATAAGTATCTATAAGCTTCTTTGGCGTCTGTCATAAGATCTCAACTTGTTATTTATCGCAGTAGGTATCGTAAAACCTATTATAATTTACGTCTGGGAGGCTGGAGCAAAACCTAGAGATGAAAAGATACATGTAATTTGACAGTGATGTGACTGCAACGATCATCGATGCAATGAGAAAATCACAGTGTTCAATCATGTCAACCATAGTTCGTTATTTTAAGCTTATCTAAATACTAGATGATTCCCGCGACTTCGTCCGCGTGGATTAAGGTTTTTTGATTCCCGCGGGAACCTTAATTTTCCGGGATAAAAGTAGCCTATGTCCTTCCCCGGGATATAACCTACCTCTATACCAAATTTCAGCAAAATCGGTTGAAAAGATGGGCCGGGAAAGCGTAGCAGACAGACAGACAGACAGACAGACAGACAGACAGACAGACAGACAGACAGACACACTTTCGCATTTATAATATTAGTATGGATATAAAAGGCAAAGGTGACTGACTGACTGACTGACTGACTGACTGACTGATCTATCAACGCACAGCTCTAACCACTGGTCGGATCAGGCTGAAATTTTGCACTCAGATAGCTATTATAACGTAGGCATCCGCTAAGAAAGCATTTTTGAAAATTCCTCCCCTAAGAGGGTGAAATAGGGGTTGAAAGTTTGTATGAAACTCCGTCATTTCTCAAGTTATATCCATGAAACTTGGTTTACAAGCTACGGGTAATAAATAAAGAAGTACGTGTGTCACAGTTTTTCAAAAATCCACCCCCACGGGGTAAAATAGGGGTTGAAAATTTGTATGAAAGTCCTTCATTTCTCAAGATATAGCCATGAAACTTAGCATTTGGGCTTTCAGTTAGATATGGTACGTGTATCACAATTTTTGGAAACTCGACCCCCAAAGGGGTGAAATATAGAGTTTTTCCTTCAATCACGCCGCAACAGAGCAACGGATCAACGTGATTGCATGTGTATAGTTGAGGACCTGGAGAGTGACAGAATACTTTTTGAACCAGAAAATTAAGGAGTGCCTGTGGGGAAAAACTTGAACCACGCAGACGAAGTCGCGGGCATTAGCTAGTTAGTTTATAAAAGCTAATGGGTGACGTTAGGCATCCGGAGGAAATTGTAGACGGCCTACAAAACTTTTTCAAGCTCGATGAACACAGCTAATTAATTTGGATTGACAAGCAAGATGCTATCAAATCAGATCGTAAAATGTAACTTTAATGAATAATACGTATAAACTGGCTTTAAAACACTTTAAGAGATTAGCAATTTAGTACTTAATTATTAACGAAGTAAATTAACATAATAACGTATTATGGAAATATGATATACCTATGTTATTTTCTCATTCATCTCATTATCATGTTTTTAATCTTCTACTAATTATGCTACGATTTCATAACCAAATCTTCTTATTCGTCGATAGAATGAATGAATGTTAATGAACAAATCTTTCCTTCCTTAAGTAATTGTAATTTTTATTTAATACTAGCTGATGCCCGCGACTTCGTCCGCGTGGTTGAGGTTTTTTTGATTCCCGCGGGAACTTCTTAATTTTCCGGGATAAAAAGTAGCCTATGTGCTATTCCAGACTATAATCTATCTCTGTGCCAAATTTCATCCAGATCCGTTCATCCGTTGGAGCGTGATTGAGTAACAAACATACATCCATACATACATACATCCATCCATCCAAACTTTCGCATTTATAATATTTATATGGATTAGTTAACACCATTACTTAAGTATTAAAACAGTTACGTAGCAGTCTACGTTACGATACAGAATTATAAACTGACGATACACAACCATTGAATAGAAAATAGGGTATTGTAAAGGTTACAGTTATTATAAAGTTATTGCACATAAATACCAAGGAAGGCATTACGATGGGATGCACCACAAAGGTTTCTTAGGATAAGGCTCAATTGTAAAGAGTCATGTAAGTATAATAAATTTTCTTCTATCGTCTTCTACTATTAGTTCGAATTATATTTGTATTTGCTTTAAGTATATCCTAGGAGGTATGTGTCACTAATATTATGTCTGTTCATCAATCGTATTAAGTACTAAGCACCTAACTAATATCTATTTATAAGTTATATTTAAAAGTTAATTCTGTTCGGTTTGATTATAATTAACGCCTATTTTGTAAAACTGGTTGTAACTAGTAACGACCGTTTTTTTTCTTCATTTAGCACATTTAGGAACATCAAAATCATGTTTTTAGGTTTTTGTACCATTGTGTAGAGCTTCTGGCATTTGCAACATGGTTTCACTTTCGCAAGGTTCAACGATCTTTTGTTGAGTTCATACTTAGTTTTTGCACGAATATTTCTAAAGCGAGACTATTATTGTTGTTAGTTAGTAGCTACTGTGGCGGGGTTAAAACCTTCTTTGCCGCCGAGACTTATGGAAACGAAGAAGTCTTGCAAATTTCGAAGGCTAATAATTAATGTTCTTATGTTACCGAATACCGATGTGTATTTTGGTTTCTCCAGCCTCTTTAATTCAGTCTGGACTCTGGACGTGATGAGTAAACATTGTCTGGTGGTTCATAGATATTTTGGAGTGGATATGGTACCTACTTAACTCAATTTACAATAATCACTGAGCAACTAACCAAATAAGTATATTAAAAAAAGCTTTATTCTTATTATAACAAAGACCAAATACAAAAACAAAAATCTTTAGGTATATATCCACAGAATTTAGATAACCAAACCAGCTTAAAATAACCAGGATAAAAAGTATAGTAAAGCTTACTGTACTTGTAATTATTTAAGGAGGAGGATTTATTCGAAGAGAGTATATCCCTAGCATTTCAGAAAGATTAACCTTATAACCGACTTATAAGTAGGTTTTCACACCTTTCGCCAAGCTTAAACTTGCACGCCAGTCGCCACTTATTTGAAACCAGTGAAAGATTTTAAAACAAAGATTTCACAGTTTAGAAATGCTTGATTATTTAGAAAAAATTGCTGGAATAAACCATTGATTTAGTCACTGTTTAATTTAGCCAGGATACGTCGAAGCGAAGAACGATTGACATTGAATAGGCTCTATATTAATGTCTATACTCTATAGCGTATGTTACCCCGGATGCTGTCCGATCTTAGATGATAGAGGAGCTTGTTTTGGCATATACACGGAGGGAATACGTGATTGTTTCATTGATAGTGAAGACATTATGTCTTATGCTATATTATGTATTATATTCTGCAGATAATCACTATCGATCGCCGACTTGATAACTGGAAGGTCAAAGTACGCATTCAATGCCTTAATAAATTTTCAGCTAATACTGGATAATAAAATTGACATAAAAGATAATTGTATGTGTATAATAATATACATATAGAGAAAATCATTATATTAAAGGTAGCTAGATAATCAGCGATAGAGTGCCTTTGCCCAGACTTTTTAAAATTAATTTATAAACAAAGTCGTCATGGTGAGAATCTACAACGGTGGTTTTATGTGGTTTTATCTTAAAGCCGCCCCATTGCATTTATATTTGATACTTATAGTATAATTCATGTACGTAATAGATATAATATTTTGGTTTGATAGTCCAATCAAGTACCTATAACTGATGATGAATCTAGAGGAAATACCTACTGTTATATTGTAATGGTTATATAAATCTACTTGAGACATCATCGTAGCCAAATATACTTTAAAATAATAAGTTTTTAAAATAAGTGCTTCAATATATTGGCACATTGTAACTTTGATTTCATTGAAGTCAAGTGCTGATCTAAAACATGTTATCGATTGCATAAAAAGATATATAAAGCAGTTAACTGGCAAATATACATTTATTTGCTGACTTCCGTTATCGTTGTTAAATTCCTTGAATTTAGTTATGCGAGTATCTATCTAAGCCAGTGACAGCACAAGAACTTGTGATCACATCATTGGAGAATTATTTGAGCTAGACGGGCGATTCGTCACATTTGATTTTGTGTGGCAAACTAATCGTGCTTTTGTACGAGTATTGTCCCTAAGTCACGTCATGCGGTACACGACAGAGTATGATTATCATGTAGCTTAGCAAGAAATAGAATGTCAGTCTCTGAATAATTATATTGGTTTAACGTGTCATATCAGTGATGGTGAATGAGAACGTAGTAAATCTGTTTTCGAATTACGAAAAGATCCTTCGATAATGGTATGAAAAAGACCGACCCAACGATGTTCAGCTTGCCGACTTTTACGGGCTTTACTATAAACATCAAACAATCTTAGCGTAAACCAGGGCCCCAATCATGTAAGAATGTCCGATCAATCGTTTAAGATTTTTGTCAAAGTAAAATAAACCATAACTGCATTGAATTACAGCTCAATTTCGTCTGCCCATTCTTATACGTTTAGGTATGTACGATACCCTAAACGTATAAGAATGGGCAGACGAAATTGAGCTCTAATTTAATGATGTTATGGTTTATTTACTTCGCCGCAGATTTTTAACGATTTCATCGGTCATCCTTACATGATTGGGGGGCAGGGTACCAATCATGTAAGAATGTCCGATCAAAACGTTAAAGTTCGTCGTCAAAGTTTATAAACCATAACGGCATTAAATTAGAGCTCAATTTCGTGTATCCATTCTTATACGTTCGAGTATCGTTCATACCTAAACGTATAAGAATTGGCAGACGAAATTGAGCTCTAATTCAATGCAGTTATGGTTTATTTTACTTTGACAAAAATCTTAAACGTTTGATGAACAATTCTTACGTAATAGGGGGGCAGACCCTGTTAACCCAGTATGGATTCTATGTGATTGACGAATTCTTTTCCGATTAGCCGATTAATTCCCAAACAACATGTTGAGATTAGCCGGCAGTCGGAACTTACCATTGTATACTGGGAGCCTTTTAATGCTTGTGATAGGAAGTAAATGTCGTGAAAGGAATTATTGGTATAAAAATGCCAAATTGCGTACTCGTATTCTACATTTCAATTTAGGAGTTTAGGTTTTTAGTCCATAGATTCAAATGACGGTTTTCTTATAATACGTTTCCGCCATTTAAGCCTTTCTAAATCTATACAATTGGGACATCTACCTATTACTTCTATACTACTTAATCAAATATAAATATTATAAATGCGAAAGTTTGGATGGATGTATGGATGGATGTTTGTTACTCAATCACGCCCCAACGGCTGAACGGATCTGGATGAAATTTGGCACAGAGATAGATTATAGTCTGGAATAGCACATAGGCTAATTTTTACCCCGGAAAATTAAAGAGTTCCCGCGGGAACCAAGTAACCTCAATCCACGCGGACGAAGTCGCGGGCATCAGTTAGTAACTTATATAGCTGGATGGTTTCTACAATAACAAATATAACTTATTTTGCGTATTCGTGGATTCTTTATTTTACAAGTGTATTATCCCCCCGCAAAATAGATAATGTTGGAGAAATTGTGTGTATAATGTATTTTTAGGGTTCCGTACCCAAAGGGTAAAAACGTCTGTCTGTCTGTCTGTCTGTCTGTCTGTCTGTCTGTCTGTCTGTCTGTCTGTCTGTCTGTCTGTCTGTCTGTCTGTCTGTCTGTCTGTCTGTCTCCAGGCTGTATCTCATAAACCGTGATAGCTAGAAAGCTGAAATTTTCACAAATGATGTATTTCCGTTGCCGCTATAACAACAAATACTAAAAATTAAAAAAATATATATATTAAGGGGGGTCCCCATACAATAAACGTGTTTTTTTCGTATTTTTTTGCTCAATATTAAAAACGGTAACAGGTAGACGGTTCAAATTTTCACAGAATATTAACTTGTATATTACCTTTCAAAATAAATAATTAAATATCAATAAAGCAAATATTAAAGGGGGGCTCCCATACAACAAACGTAATTTTTATTTTTAATACGTCATAAATCGTAAAACTTACTACAGGTTTGTACGGAACCCTCGGTGCGCGAGTCCGACTCGCACTTTTTTTTACTTTTGAATTCAACTTATCGCAATAAAATAAATCATAATGAACCGATCTAACGTGTTTTACCGTTTTCGAACTTTTCATGTGGAAGTTAATTACGTACAGGTTGTCAAAATTCTTAGCCATCGAAGCCGTGGGAAATTTTCAAGCTCTGTTTTCCACTAACGAACTTGAACTATTCAATTTCGTAGTAATAGTACGAGTAGTCCTATAGTTTTCAAGTATTGTAGCTTAGCTTATAGGTACAAATTGCCTACCCTTACAAACATGTTGTACTCATGTAAGTACACGCCTTATCGTTGTCAAGAGCTATTGTGAATATGGCAGCGTGGTAGGGCCGAACTATTCTTTATGCAGAAGCATACAGCCTTGCTTTCAACGATGAGGCAGTGTCGAGAGGAGAAAGAGACAGTTTTAATATATATTTTGATACATGTGGGCAAGAATATAAAGACACTAAACAAAAAGTTATGACCAGCATGTTTAATTTATTGTTGTTCACCTATGTAAGAATGGCGTTCTCAATAATAATTGAATGTATTGTCAAAGTAACCTGCAACTGTGAGTGTACTTCGTTTCAAATTATATTATGAAGTCACGATGTACATATTTACTTAGTAAGTAAATATGTACATCGTGACTTCATTTCTTTGAAACGCGAAACTTTCAGTTTTCGCATTCTGACATACCCAAAACTGAGGAGTATTCAGAGCCAAAATAAAAGTGTGCCTGAAATAATAAGCAAGCTGGTTGACGTGAAAGCCGAATAAGAGGCGAAAATATTACAAAACTAGCTGATGCCTGCGACTACGTCCGCGTGGATTGAGGTTTTTTGGTTCTCGCTGGAACTCTTTAATTTTCCGGGATAAAGCCTATATGTTATTGCAGACTATAATCTTACTCTGTACCAAATTTCACCCATATGCGTTCAGCCGTTCTGGCGTGATTGAGTAACAAACATCCATGCATCCAAACTTTTGCATTTAGAATATTAGTATAAATAGTATAAATTAGTATAAACTATATAAGAAACCTGTGTCAAATATTGTTGTGCCGATGAACTCGACGACGAACACAACATATCATAGAATACAGCAGTATACTCAGTGCGAGTTCACGCAAAGCTTTAAGTCGAAGTAGTTTCTTTGTTTGACTTTCAGTCAAGATATTAATGAGACGGCAAAACTGTGAAAGGTGCTTTCTTTGTTGCCAATACACAATACACCGCCAATGTTAAGGTACGTGTAACTAGATGGGTGGTTTCGCGCCTGATTACTATTGTTTCAAAGATGTCACAAGGACCCAAGAGCTGCCTACGTTTCATTGTTTTCAAAAGGCGCATCTCTTGTTTGCCTTTGCTATTGTGGCAGGGAATCAGCATCAAAACCGTGTTCGTATACTGAACTGACTGCATACACAACCAGTAGAGTGCACTAGAAGAAAATCGCATTATGTAATAGCACTGTTCTAGTGAGCATCCTACATCTTGACAATTGAGTATTTGACCATTAGTCTAAACAGCAACTTTTTTTTCAAACGTCAAAAGTTCAAAACGCGTGCTTAGTATGGATTTTGTATGAAATTTTAAGTTGTGACGTCATCAAAGTTCGACGCACTTTTTTTACTTTAATCGATAGGTAGTTTAAAATGGTTATTCTAAATAAAACTAGCACGGGACGTGGATATTACGATTTTTGGCAGATCCTTCATTTAATAGTCACTAAAAAATAATTTATTTCACTAGTAGTCAAATACCCAATTGTTTCTTATTTTAATCCTCGAATAAGGATGTTTGACATGGGAAAATCCATACTAATTTTATAAATGCGAAAGTGTCTGTCTGTCTGTCGGCTACGCTTTCACGGCCCAACTACTCAACCGATTTTGATGTAATTTTGTACAGAGATAGTTTACTTCTCATGGAAGGACAGGCTACTTTTTATCCCGGAAAATTGAAGAGTACCCGCGGAAATTAAAAAAACATCAATCGACGCGGACGAAGTAGCGGGCATCATCTAGTCTTTAATAAAGTTGATCAATAATTGTGATTTAAAATTCAAATAAGACAACGCAATGCTCTATATAAGGTAGAGGCTCTAGGTCTTTAATGTCACGAGACAAGAATTTTATCGTCTGGACTTAAAATTTTTGTCGCTTAGTTAGAAATATGGGCTGCGTTGTGGTTGCGTTTAAAAACAGTCTATTCTTGACATGAGCTCGATAGCGTTGTTAAACCGTGTAATGAATTGACACGATGTTGTAGAAAACTAGAAACTTCAAGGTAACAATAAATGGGGGAAAAAACCAACCGACTTTAACGTGAAAAAAGTTATGGTAACAAGATTTTTTTTTATCAACTACAAGTTTGCCCTTGACTGCGATCTCACCTGATGGTAAGTGATGATGCAGTCTAAGATGGTAGCGGGCTAACCTGTTAGTGGTATGGCAGTTATATTAAACCCACACCCCTAATCACACACACACACTTCTCACGGTTTCTACACGGCATCGTACCGGTACGCTAAATCGCTTGGCGGCACGTCTTTGCCGGGGTGGTAACTAGCCACGGCCGAAACCTCTCACCAGGCAAATAAGGAAGCATGCTGTTTGCATGAATAAGGATTTACATATGCCGACTCTTTCGCGTTGCTTTTATACTGGTGGATACAGGAAGCAGTTACAATAGTAAAACCGGCCAAGTGCGAGTCGGACTCGCGCATCGAGGGTTCCGTACAAACCTGTAGTAAGTTTTACGATTTATGACGTATTATAAACAAGACGAAATGAACCGCAAAACTAACTTTGTTTGTAGAGGTTTATTGTTAATATCAAAAAAACTATATGCTAGTTAGAGCGTTGGTTTTATTTTTCCTGTAAAATATACATAAGCTTCTATTGACCATAATTATTTCAGATTTTTCAATTGGTAAACTTCGGAGATAAGGGGGGGGGGGGGGGGGGGGGGGGACGGTATTTTATAATAGTATAGCCCTTTCATATGATATCCCACTCAGTATAGTTATCATACTTTGAAATTTCAAACCCCCGATTTTCCCCCTTTTTTAATTAAACTATGTATTTAAATTTTAATTTAAATTTTCTAATTATTTTTTTTTATTTTAATGATGTTAGGACACTATTATACACAACTATTTCAAATTTCATGTCGATAGCTTTAATAGTTACTGAAATAATCGACTGTGACAGACGGACGGAGAAAGTCGCACCTAAGGGTTCCATTTTTACCATTTTGGTTCGGAACCCTAAAAATGAAGTAAATAAAAAACTGAGAAGATTAGGTACTGTTTATTATAAAATACCATTACAATTACTAGTGCTAAATTGTAAGTTAACTGTTATTCTTGAGAAACCTTACCTGCATGACACTTAAATAACATACACGCAACAGTCTTGTCATCATATTGATTAAGTACTAATAATAAGGGGCAGTAGACCGTTTAATAGCATTTATAGACCGATTAGGTACGGTAAGAACTAAGAATCATCGATCGAGTTGAAAAAACCGGCCAAGTGCGAGTCGGACTCGCGCACCGAGGGTTCCGTACAAACCTGTAGTAAGTTTTAAATTATTAAAAAAAACTACTTACTAGATCTCGTTCAAACCAATTTTCGGTGGAAGTTTGCATGGTAATGTACATCATATATTTTTTTTAGTTTTACCATTCTCTTATTTTAGAAGTTACAGGGGGGGGGGGACACACATTTTACCACTTTGGAAGTGTCTCTCGCGCAAACTATTCAGTTTAGAAAAAAATTATATTAGAAACCTCAATATCATTTTTGAAGACCTATCCATAGATACCCCACACGTATGGGTTTGATGAAAAAAAAATTTTTGAGTTTCAGTTCTAAGTATGGGGACCCCCAAAATTTATTGTTTTTTTTTCTATTTTTGTGTGAAAATCTTAATGCGGTTCACAGAATACATCTACTTACCAAGTTTCAACAGTATAGTTCTTATAGTTTCGGAAAAAAGTGGCTGTGACATACGGACGGACACACAGACAGACAGACAGACAGACAGACAGACAGACAGACAGACAGACAGACATGACGAATGTATAAGGGTTCCGTTTTTGCCAAATTTGGCTACGAAACCCTAAAAATATTGGTGGTGTTAGGAATTGTATCACTAATTTATCTATATATATAAAATTCAAAGTCCTGACTGACTGACTGACTGACTGACTGACTTATATATCAACGCACAGCCTAAACCGCTGGGGTTAGAAACTTGAAATTTTGACAGTAGGTTCTTTTTGTGACGTAGGCGCTCACTAAGGAAGGAATTTGCAAAATTCCACCCCTAAAGGGGTGAAATAGGGGGTTAAAGTTTGTATGAAAGTCCGTCATTTCTCAAGTTATATCCATGAAACTTGGTATTTGAGCTTCTGGTTTAAAATAAAGAAATACGTGTTTCAAAGTTTTTGAAAATTCTACCCCCAAAGGCGTTAAATAGGGGTTGAAAGTTTGTATGAAAGTCGTTCATTTTTCAAGTTATAACCATGAAAGTTGGTATTTGGGCTTCTGGTTTAAAATAAAAAAATAAGTGTTTCACAGTTTTTGAAAATTTTATCCCCAAGGACGTTAAATAGAGAGTTTGTCCTTCAATCACGCCGCTTCAGAGCAACGGATCAACGTGATTTTTTGCATGGGTATAGTTGAGGACCTGGAGAGTGATATATATATAGGATTTATCCCGGAAAATTAAGGAGTGCCTGTGGGAATTAAAAAAAACTTATGCCACGCGAACGAAGTCGCGAGCATCCTCTAGTTGTGAAATAAAGCTGAGTAGAGTATGTCTAATTCCTAAAAAAAGGTTGTTTGGCACTGGCAGTCATACTGGCTTAGATCTCTGATCTCAGATCTCAGCTAATTTGTCACGGATAGCAAGGTCAATCTTTATTTAACACGCACAATCAATAATTATTCATGTCGTTGAATTGAATAATAACGTATCAAGTGTGAGTCGCAAATTAGTTCCGCTACATAATACATTTATAGTTCAAATTCACTTTCAAGATCGCCAATTTTGCTTTCAGATTTGTTCGCATTTTTTTATCATTGTTATTTCCATTGATCATAAATAATATAAGAAAACTTTATCAATTATTTTTGGAGCGTCTGTTGTTTATAAATTTAGTTTTTTTAAGATTCGGAAAATTTTATGTAACGCTCGATATGGTCTATAAATAATTTAATTTGAATACTGGTTCTCGCAATTTCCATTAGGATCGTTTGACATTTTATAAATTCTTAGTTTAATAAATTGTATAATAATTAAAAGCTCTATTTCATTGGTACCTGCTATAGAGCCTCGAGTGTTGGTTTCTATCTATAGAAAAATTCATATATTTATTTTCGAAATCTGCCACCCGATTATGTAAGAATTGTCGACGTATGAGAATGGATACACGAAATTGAGCTCTAATTTAATGCTGTTATGGTTTATTTTACTTTGACGCCGAACTTTGACGATTTGATCGGCCATTCATACATAATCGGGGGGCTGAATAGCAAAGCGTTTAAGGAACGCTAACGTCTCGCATATATTTGACTTTGAAATTTACAGGATGTATGAAAATCAATAAATATAAAGTTATTTTGACAGGTCAATCTGACAAACAGCGGCACGCTGTCTCTTGTGTTTGCGAAGTAACTTTTAGAATATATTATTAAAACAAATTGCTTGGTATTAACCAAAAATGGATTTTAAATTGATGTTGATAGAGGTGAATTTGAAACGGATTGGCAATAAGATGCGTCATCGATATGCGGTCCCGTTAGTCGCTCACCTGCGCCCGCGCTTCTCTAGTTATGCTAATAGCCGAGACGGGCTAACTTTGTAACCAAATCGTTGATTTGACCACACTAGATATTTTTTTTATTCATTCATTTCTTCAATTATAGTCCGTGTCACGGCAGAAGTCCCCTGGAGGCGGCGCTATTATTCGCATGTTTACGCAATTATTGTATGGAGAAAGTATTTGTTCCACTTATTGCCGCGGGACTTCTTTCGCGACACGGGCTATACCTACAGACTCCATTACTTAATTCTGATTTAAATACTGTTGTAGGTACACTCAGTGTTTGGTTCAGGCTCTTAAAGCTTTTTTTTTACATGGATTTTACATGGATTTTAAACGCTGTCACTTTATTTTGGGTGACACTTTGCATTAATTTATTTAAGCGATATAAAATATGAACATTGTCAAGATAAGATCTTGGTGAATTAATTTTAATAAAGTTACACAAACGAGTACTTTCACAAATTCACTTTTTGACAACTTTGCTTACAAATAATTATTATTGCAATTAATTATGCGTAGCCGTGTCGTTGTCAAGTTAATTAATGATCTCTTACCAGTTTCATTTGCGTGGGTCGTCGCAAACATCAATGAAAGAGTGGTGGTCAGTTACGTAAGTGGGCGTATTTTCTCCAATAACTTGATTTATTTTACATCCGTAGCCTGATGCATGGTAAAACTCGGAAATACCACAGAATAGGTAATAGTACGGTAATACTCCAGACGTTGCGAACGGGCCGTGGGTGGACACGGGACTTTCAGGGAAATCGATTCGAACTGCACGCTCGCATACTCGACACTGGGGTTATGCGTTCGTATATTGAATAGTTTAATAAGATGTTTCGGTAGTTTAGTACCAATAGTAATATCGATTCACACTTATATGTTAATTTACCTGTTACTGTCTAGTTCCTCTAATTCGAATTAATTAAACATCGATTTTATTGCTTCTTCATTTGTTCGATCTGTTATGTTAAGAAATGTGGGAACCTAATGTGATTACGTAAATTAAGTTACCGTAACGCCATAAACTTACCGGTTGTCGAATGTATAGACAGTTAAATGAGCGTTAATGAACTGGAAGCAAATGAAATACTATAATAAGTCCTTGGGTTTTGAAAAAGATAAATCGATGTACAATCTAAGTAGTGCCTAATAACCTGAACAATAAATTATTATAAGCGGCTGCTTGAATTTTGTATGATATAAAGCCAGGATGACTGATGACCAAGTCTTTCAAATATGAATTACAACGTTGATTGAGGCCTTTGAATTTAGGCAGCAAATTCCATTAAGCTACACAAAGAGCGCTTTTCAAGATTACGATTAGTGTTGCTACTGATATTGGGGCTGATTCTGTAGTGCACAATCTCTAAACTAAACTAAAATTAGAGCATTACAAATATTGCTAACCCTTTCATAATACTCCCTACGGAAAGGGACTGAAATAGATTTAAAGCTGCCATTTTAGTTTAGTTTAGAGATTGTGTTACACAGAATCAGCCCCATTGGCGATAGATCTCGATTGTTCATCTACATCTTTGGATCGTACATTATATGAACTAGCTGGCTTGTGTAAAATAAAGTCTTGTCTCTAGTCTAAGATGCTATTTTTGAGCTATTGATATTTTTAACAAACCGTTGAGGACTTATCGAATGCTTAACTTTCATATGTGTAAATAACAGTGATACCTACTGATGACAACAAACATATCCATAGATAGATCTGACAAACAGTACAATTAAATCTGATATTTACAAAAAGCTTGAATGTTTCATATCTGTCCGTAACATTATGTATCACAAGCATATTCATCCCGTATTGGACAAAGTATGTGCTGCACTTCAAACAGTTATCGTTTAGGTACCATTGCATTTGGTCTGATACTAATCAATCAATTAATTGTCAATTGCTTATCGTGTTCTATAAAACTCGACGGCATCCTCTCTGAAGTATGTGTAATTCGGAAGATCAAAACATCAATCTTTCTGAACTAACAGATTTATTAATGATTTTATTATGTCGCAACTTTTAACAGGACCTATTTCACCTAGACTCTATCCATATTATTAGAATGTCTTAAGTATCACATTCTATCATATTTTGATTAATATAAACGAATGTCTTTAAAGAAGCAATATCGATACTTCACCAAATTGATCACAATTCACAACCGCATAATAACAGTTATAAATCCGTTTTGAAACTTTTTGCGCCTAAAATATAGTTACAGATTTGCAACGTCGCGTCGATTCGACATTGTTACAGTTGCAGTTATTAAGATGTCCTAATAGTGTATTGAATCTTGCTTTGTTATTCTTAATTTATTTTATCTTCTATTTCGTAACCTTAAATGCAGGGAGATTGAGCTTTTGTATAACAGTTTTACGGTTATTGTCAGTCTTTATCATCACAGCTTTTGATTGTTAAATGTTTGGTTCTTTTTGGGATTTTTGATTTGTAGAGTTTCGTAGACGTCTCCAAGACTTCTTTTTCACTTTAATTGCTTTCGTCTTGACTTGATTACCGTCGCTTTTGTTGGAAGGTAACGGTTTTTAAAGTGACGGGCTTGTTAACTATAATTACTATAAAAACTATAAAAGTTTGACTTAATTTTATACTTCACTTAAGAATTGCAAATTCAACTGAGACTCTTGGTTGAATTTGCAATGTGAGTAGAAGTATTTCGGAGAACATTATTGCACAACTAGCTGATGCCCGCGACTTCGTCCGCGTGTTTTAAGTTTATTTTATTCCCGCGGGAACTCCTTTATTTTCTGGGATAAAAAGTAGCCCATGTCACATTTCAGCTCCTCAACAATACCCATGCTAAAAATCACGTCAATCCGTTGCTCCGTTGCGACTTGCGGCGTGGATGAAGGACAAACCAACAAACAAACACTTTCACATTTATAATATAGTAACTATGATTTCATTTGGAAAACATTCTAGTAGGTACTTAATAAGTCAAAATCTTCATTATAAACATGTTATCAAAAGATCTGTAATAGTAATTGTAGCTACTAAACTAAGCTCTGCTATCCCTTTGTGTGAACAAGGAAATAGCAAAGCTCAGTTTTTACTCCCATTTATTATCTATGAAGGCTACGAGACGGGCGTGGTTGCTTTTTACTAACATTGACTGTTGAGAATGCAACTTATTAAATAACTTATGAAATATTGTAGCGGTAATAGCAACTGTGTCCCTTTTTGCTGCGAGATGTGTGATGTGATGATGAGAGTGATGTTAAATTCAAGGTCTATTCAGAGGCAATTTTCTTTCTGTACTCGTAATTGCCTATTGAAGGCATTCTGAAAACTGATTATAAATAATAAAATCAAGAAACTAATCAATATTGTAATGCCGCACGTTATATTGTTATTGCTTGGAATTTCTTGTTTTTACGATATCTTAGAGAGACGATCAAATCCGTTATAACTGCAGGGCTTCTTTCTGGAACCTAGGCAATAGTTGCCCATATCATAAATACGTAAGTATGTTGATTTGTCCTTCAACGCTGCAACGGAGCAATGCATCGACGTGATTTTTTGGATGGAGACCTGTATAGTGACAGGCTACTTTTTAAACCAGAAAATCAAGGAATTCCCGGGGTATTTTTAAAAATCTAAATCCACATGACTAAGTCTACGACTCTCAAGACTCGAGTCTAAGACTATTTCTACAAGTTACAGTGTTCCCAGTTGACTAGGAGCAATCTATACTTACTATTATATTATAAATGCGAAAGTTTGGATGGATGTATGGATGGATGTTTGTTACTCAATCACGTCCGAACGGCTGAACGGATATGTTACAGAGATAAATTAAAGAGTTCCCGCGGGGACAAATAAACCTCAAACCACGCGGACGAAGTCGCGGGCATCAGCTAGTGTTATATGTTACTAAATGTTGCTGAAAACAGAAAATAACACAGCGTACAAAAACTTTGTTATCACGTCAAGTATCATATTATTCAATTAAAAAACTTTTTGATACGGAGACTCACGTCGGTCGCATCCGCCAGACAGTCTTCCATTTTTCGTGACTCGTTGCTCGTTGTTGCACTTAGATGTCGTGAGTGCGGCCCACCCAGCCGGCTCGCGTCTAACAGTAACATGGATTCCATCCCTTCAGACTTGTGCCGTTATTACTCGAGTGCCAATTAAGTTGAATGTAATTTTTATGGCTATCAATAATTAATTATTCTTGTCTCTAACATTGAGTTACAGTGACCTCATTTGTATGGATTATAATATCTTCTTCTTCTTATTTTGTTTTATGGCGTTTAGCACAATGCACTTTGCCAATGTCAGGTGGAGTGGAAGATCCACATTATAATATCTATTGTAACTTTTAAAACAGTTCCAGTATCGACTTCCATCCCTCCGACTCGTCTCGTTATTAAGTGCCAATTAAACTGAATTAGATCTTTATGATTATCAGTAATCAAATAATAGCCCATTTATAGTGTATTTTTCTGAAAATGTCATGGTACTCATGAAACATAATCCATACTAATATTATAAATGCGAAAGTGTGTCTGTCTGTCTGTCCGTCTGTCTGTCTGTCTGTTTGTCTGTCTGTCTGTCTGTCTGCTACGCTTTCACGGCCCATCTGTTTAACCGATTTTGATGAAATTTGGTATGGGGATAGTTTGTGTGGGAAGGACATAGGCTACTTTTTATCCTGGAAAATTAGAGAGTTCCCGCTGGAATCAAAACTCACGCGGACGAAGTCGCGGGCATCATCTAGTAATCTAGTAATATTATATGTATTGAATTTATACCCTCCGACCTGTAGGTACCGCTAGTATTGAGAGTAACTGAATGTTATGATAAGGACTATCAATTTATCTGTATGGTTTGTAATTAATAAGAATACGTTACTTAGGTCTTAAGTCTTTACAAAGTATCCATGCAGAACAATGTAGACACGTTAGCTATCTAGAAGTATGAGCTTGGTTAAAGTGTCCAGTTCATTGTCACAGCTTCAATAAATTTTAATTACTACATGCAGGGACTTGACAACTTAAACTTAAAAGTCTTGACCAGCGCAACTATGGGAGCTTGCCTAGATATCAAAAACTAATGTGCAGCAATGAACTCTTTATTACAGTAATTTTTATATTTTATAGTTTTCAGATAAAAAAGCTTCAGGAGTCTGAAGGCTCTGAAAACTGAGAAAATAAATAAAAGAAGTTTCACCAAAAAACTGCTTTCCCATACTAGATGGCACTAGTTGTTGTGGTGAGCGAGTCTAAAAAAATATTTTAAGTATTGCTTACCACGTTTCTCAGGAAAATAATTAAGCTTTGCATTATTTGGGCATGGATGTGGATAATACTGGAATAATAAAACTATGTTTGCAAGAATTATGTAATTCCTGTTGTGGTTTCTTCACGATTGTCGCCGGACTCTCGTGGTGCGGGCCTCGAGGCTGCGCCTCCTTACCCGGGCATATCCTCTCAGGTGGCGTTTTGCCGCCTGGCTCGTCGTTTGAGGCCTAAAAGGCCAAGGCCAATGCCATTCATGGCTTTCAGCCTAATGGAAATCTTTTCTGTACTTTAATTTGCGTCGTCCTCGTCACCTTCAGTGCCTGCGTTGGGGCCAGGCTGTGGTGAGGGAGATCGTAGAAGCTCGCGAGGTTGAGGCCGCCCTTCCGGTGGTCTTGTATGAAGAGGTGCTATACCGTGGAGGTGCGTGCACTTACTGGTGTCTGCACGGGCAAACATTTTACGTGCAAGATGGCGTATGTATTCCTCCACGGTTTGTGTCCTGGTGTTTCTGTGGATGACATCGTTCCTGACGTACCTTGGAGCTTTCACGATCAATCGCAGGCAACGGTTCTGCTGGATCTGCAGTCTTTGTTTCTGGTGCGCTGAGCAGAGAGCATACCAGGCCGGGGCCGCATACGTCAGACGTGATCGGACGTAGGCACCGTATACCCTCAGTTTGGTTTTCAACGATAGCCGGGATGTAAACAGGGATGTAATTCCTTTAAATATCACGCTACATTGCACTGCTGCCAAACTAGATGGCGCTAGCGAGTCTTTTCAACTATTCGACAACAGATGGCGCTAAACGTTTTGGTTAGCGAGTTTGTTCAACTATTCGACCACAGATGGCAGACAGATGCAATGCCAGAAGGCGTTACGTTCCTTTAAACGCAGTGGTTATTTGAAAATGCTTTGTTCGTTTGAGGCCTGTCAACTAACAAAAATAATAAAAACAAAACATACATTTCCTTTTCATTAATATTTAATTGATCAAAAATAAATCACTCATAATATAGTGACTAAGGTACTTATATGGTATTCATGTAGGGTAACAAGATTATTATTAGGCATGGATAAAACGGAACGTCAAAATGGAGTAGGGTTTTTTTTAACAATAAACGTATTGTTTTTATAGACATTTTAACCTTGACCTTATTCGGAATAATAAATCCATAGTAATTTCGGTTTAATTTTTAAACCTTACTGTAAAAACGGAAATCCTGCACATTGTCCCGAATCGGAGGGCAGTTACTGGTCATGTCCTTTATTTATTGAGGCAATCAAAAGGCAAAAATAAAGTAAAATTTGAAATATTTACACTTCCTTTCGAATTCCCCACGCAAACAATTTGGTAAGAGAAGGCAATTTGCGCAATCACGTCATCAGCTGAGACGGACCTGCGTGTTCAACCTATCCCGTTTATTCATTACACCTATAGATGCAGACCTAATAAGTTTCCATTGCGATGTAGTTTTTAAGCCAAGTGGCTAAGAGTACACATCGGATTAACAATTTTACGAAGTACTCGGTTGACGCTGAACCTAACCGGTTTCCTCGACCCCTTTCGATGGAACACGTGAGCAGCAGAGAATAATATGACGGATTTGTTGCAAGTAAATGCGACATTGATGTCAAAAGACATACGTCTGCTTGTTTAAGGGTCAAGTTGGCGACCGCTGAGTTGCTTGTGGTAATAACGCCGTTACTCTCTTGATGCGTTGATGTTTTCAGTTATACCAGCTAATCTTGCGCCCTACACTTAACTTCCGTTATAAATGCGAAAGTGTGTCCGTCTGTCTGTCTGTTCGTCCGTCTGTCTGTCTGTCTGCTACGCTTTCACGGCCCATCCGTTCAACTGATTTTGATGAAATTTGATACAGGGGAAGGACATAGGCTACTTTTTATCCCGGAAAATTAAAGAGTTCCCGCATGAATCAACGGGCATCATCTAGTACTTAATAATCGAATGATTATATTTACTGAAATTAGGTATAAAGTTCTAAGGTTTTTTAGCAAAAACCACCTACCACCATTTCATAAGTAGGTATAGTCCGTCGCGCAAACTTTTCTGACCCGGTGGCCAAAATTGGAACTAATTTTTATGCCTATTAGATTTTGGTTTAATTTTATCAAATATAAATATTATAAATGCGAAAGTTTGGATGGATGGATGTATGGATGTATGTTTGTTACTCAATCACGCTCCAACGGATGAACGGATCTGCATGGATGAAATTTGGCACAGAGATAGATTATAGTCTGGAATAGCACATAGGCTACTTTTTATCCCGGAAAATTAAAGAGTTCCCGCGGGAACCGAGAAACCTCAATCCACGCGGACGAAGTCGCGGGCATCAGCTAGTTTTTCATATAAACTATTTGACCCGGTGACACCGGGTCAGATAAGTTTGTGGGACTAGTTAATGACTGGAGAATATTTATCTAAAATAACAACTAAGTACTAATATAAGAACACACAATAACTGATATAAAACATACTATTTCGAAGATTAGCTTGCATAAGAATGCAAGCTAATCTTTTCTCACATAATAAGGACATCTAATACAAAATACTTAACCTTCTTTTTAACAAGTGCCTCTATATCGGTATGTTAATTTTCTTTATTGTACTGAGTTCATTTGCCTCTAATTTAAATACTATTTGTATTAGAATTGGCAAACAGTTGGATCATCCGCGTTAGGCATTCCACACCGGTACCAAATGGCTTAGCATTTACTGTTTCTTGAAAATTCCTTCTATGTAGTTTAGTTAATATGCAGTTTGTTTGGTTACTACTTAGTGTAATGTAGTGATCTGCCTCGTTGGTCTTGTGGTTGGCATGTTCGACTGCGGCCGACGAGGTTCCGGGTTCGATTCCCGGGTCGGGCCATAATTGAGTATTGGGTGTTTCTGACTTGTAATTTTCAGTACCTACTAGCCCGGAGTTAGGAAGTTAGCGGTGTTTCACCCCCGTGCCTCGGAGAGCACGTTAAGCCGTCGGTCCCGGTTATTATCACTAACATAATAATAGTCGTTAAAGCCCGCCAACCCGCATTGTAGCAGCGTGGTGGGTCTAAGCTCTAATTCCCTCTGTCCTATAAGAGTGGAGGCCTGTGCCCAGCAGTGGGACGTTAATGGGCTGTAGTGGTGGTAATGTAACTTGAATTACATTACTTATTGGTAAAATCTTTATGACCTAAATAAACTTCAGAGACTTTTTTAAGAAGACTTTAGAGGTATTTTCTTTGCGAAATAGCTGAACCCACAAACTCACTCAAATTTCTGAACACAAAACCTTAACCGATGGCAGCTATTATCATTACCATTAATATGCTAAGCGATAGTAATTTAGCATCTCTTTTAATAAACGTAACTAGTATTATATTATGGAATTAATGAAACTGAATTACCAGTCACTGAAGCTACGAGATTGATTCAAACCGTATCGAATTCAATTAAAAAAAAGTTAACGCGCGCTTTATGCGAATGCGGGAGACGAGCATCTCGCTGTGCCATTGACCCACAACAGCTTTTTGTGCGTGTAACGGGACGGCACACTCGATTTCTTATTGACATTTAGGTTTAATGGCTTCGCAGTATGGCTATAGACCTAGTCGACAGGCATGGAAACCTTGTAGTTGCCGGAAGTATGGGGTAATAAATCATATGTCATGTTATGGCAGCCAAAATACATCTTATCACGTCGATTAATATGACAAAAAAGAACTTACGAGTATAAAACATTAAGTCTGTTCTCTGTACCTTAATTTACATGTGCTGTTTTGTTTTTAATCAACAAGCGACATTACTAAATTAAACTTTTCAATTCGTACTTCAGAATGATCTTATGAATCTTTTATTCGTTATATATGTAATAACTTCTGTAATTTGGTCATGACTCATTGAGTCCATTTGAGCTTTGCTCAGCGTGTTTTAGATTTAAGATACCGTAGTTACCTAATTATATTTTATCACCGTCATGTTTTATATTTACTTGATCGAAGTTCAAAAAGTGTACAGTGTACCTAAGTACCAATTTTGAATAAACATCTTTTTACTTAGGCTTTACATTTCATTTGTTTGTTGGTTTAAATTCTAGAATCTAGATCATCTGACACAACTTTTTAGTGAGAAAGTAATATAAAGCGAATTTATGCTTTAATTGAATTGGATTTGAATTTTGAATTGAATTTAATTAGCACTAATTAAATTTCCCACTAATAAAATTAGTCTTTTCTACATCAACTGGCAAATCCTAATTATAAATATTAAAAAAAAACATACGCGCCGAATTGAGAACCTCCTCCTTTTTTGGAAGTCGGTTAATAAGTCAAGTGATATTATTTCTTATAAAGCTTTAAACTAAGCGATGTAATAGTTTCCATCTCAGCTATTCCATCTTCACTTTGATGTTTCCACACCATCAATTGCTTATTGGATACCAGTTTCCACTTTTTAAGTGGTCAGCTGTCAATTTGGATATTAATTATAGACCGTTAGAGTCATCAAGATGATTTCTTATAATTTGTGTGCTTCGGAATTTTTTTTGAAGCTATAATTATGATGTTTACTAATTTTTTTAGAGTCCCGTTGTTCGGAGTTGGCATAACAATAATTTATTCGATTATTGGAAAAACAGGTTGCATTGGCACAGCTTTCTTTATGTTTAGTTCATTCATCTGTCTTCATATGTATTTCATTATTCTTTGTCTTTTTATTATATTTTACAATAAGTTTAATTTTTCACTACCTTGACTCTGATTTCTATAAGACCAACGTCGACAATCTTCAAATAACATGCATTAGAAACAGATTACCATCTGCTTTTGCTTTGAAATCAACAAAGTGCACTGTTAATATTGGATCTGAAGTATCATTATGTAAATCTCTAATGCTCCACTTAAGATTTCAGATTAGAATAAATCTTATACGTGGAAGCTTGATCATGGATACAAACAATTAGCTTCCCGCAGTTTGCAATTGTTCTATAATCACCAAAGGTACCTACCGATTTATTACTATTAATTTACTTCTAACATCGTGATGATGTGACTACTAAATTTGATAGATAATTAATTGTTATTTATATTGTGTTGACTTTTAAATTTAATCATACCTTGTTTTATTTTTAGCTTAGGTACCTACTTTTATGTAGGTACCTCTTGATGCTTTAATATTCTAGACGGAGCAACCGACGAATTTCTTGCTACTCCTGTAATTCAAAATCAGTTATAAATTATTTGACTACCTTAAACCACTTTAATTTACTTAGTTTTATTAAAAAAAAGTTTATAAATGTGTTTTATCGTTCATAGAAAAACTTTGTTAATAATAAATTAAACTGTAACTTCAAAGTCCCATGTAAAATGTGCCCTGAAGTAGATAATATACTCAGCCAGCTCTAATTTAAGTAACAAGTACACTCCATTCTCCTGACACTATCTTCGTACTCAACGCCTTTTATCTCTAATCGTTTACACGGTGATAGCATACCGGTAATGCACTAAGCACTAACTAAATCGCCATGCGTTAATTCCTACTTGAAATTGGTTTCAGTTTTTATAACAGTTCGAATTTTGATTGGATTGGTTTATTTTAATACTAGCTGATGCCCGCGACTACGTCCGCGTGGATTGAGGTTTTTTGGTTCCCGCGGGAACTCCTTAGTTTTCCGGTATAAAAAGTAGCCTATGTGTTATGCCAGACTATAATCTATCTCTGCGCCAAATTTCATCTAGATCCATTCAGCCGTTGGGGCGTGATTGAGTAACAAACATCCATACATCCATCCAATCTTTCGCATTTATAATATTTATATACATATTTGATTTTCCAAGTCCTGTATTATCGGATTTGTTTTCTAATAGCCGCTTTCCTTTTCTCTCGTCTCCGACCTCATGTTATTCGCATAAGTATTCCAAATAAGTAACGTGTAGTCAATTATTATTGTTTAGATTCAATGTAAGATAGCTTATGTTTATTGACAAGATTCCATTGAATACATTGCGTGTCAAATTCTACTGAAGTACGCGTGTGATAGATTATTGCAAAATAAAAGAACTCTATTTTGTGATTCATGAGGAATAATTAAATATTTCAGTAGGTGAACACTGAATTTTGTATTAGGTAAACATTATTTGTTATTAAAGTGTGTCAACACTTGTATTCTCACTTGATATGTTGGTAATGTTCCTAAGGTTATATTTTTGGAACTAAATATTAATTAAGTTTATTCAAGAAAAAAAGTGTAGGCATTATTAAAATAAATAATTACTAATTTAGCAACACAAAGTGTTGATAGATATGCTTCACATAAATAATGTAATTTGAAAATAGGTCAATTGACTATCATAGAGTTTCAAGAGATATTGTAAAATAGTTACTTAATTAAATTATAATTCTGTTTTAAATGTAGAGAACTATTTGATAATTATTATTGTAATAAATTATTAGTTTTGTGAGTATTTTGAGTAATTATTCACTGTAATAACGAATTTATGTATATCAATTGATAAGTACTTCCTTTTGATTCTTAGATTAGACTTCGGTGTATTTTTCTACAACTAGCTTAAACTAAATGTTCTATTAACTTGAAAATAGTTTAAATGATTAAGAATTAGGTATATTAATTAGTGTCTGGAAATAATTAATATTCGTTGTTAATTCAGTTAACAATTTGTTGTAAACAAAATAGTGTTATGTTGTCAAACTTGGAATAGGAAAATGGTGTGGGTATATGGCGGGGAATTGTAACCTATAAAACCCACTGTTATTATGAGATAAGACAGTTTTTGTCTAGGAGCCACCCAGTATAAAGATAAGTATTCTTTCTGTAACTCTATGTCTGATTGTTGTCTCTATTTGTATATTATGTGTACTAATTTCTGTGTGAAAATATAATCTAAATTGTGTACATATTTTATACTCATTTTGTTGAACCGTTGCTTTGAATCTTTCAATAATATAAATGGTAAATTCTGTATTTCGTTTCATTTCTTTTCCGTTACTAGTTTTGCTTTGAAATAGGTAAATTATTATTTACTCTTAAATATCATTCCATAATGCTCTATTTCTAGTATAGGGTTTTATTATTTTGCCTTAAAAGTTGTGCTTTACAATAGGAAAGGACTCTATAAAATTAGTTACCTACCTACATACTTACTTACACTTTTGGTAAAAATCGTGTAAAGGTATATACAACCAAGTACATAGTACAATAGTTTTTGCATAGTAACAGATAGCTACTTGTTAAATTCAAGCCCTATAATGTCAATACTTTAAAACGTGCGTTGCGACTATTTAGTTACGAGATTAATTAATAGATTTTTATAGCATTCATTGCAGTTATCACTAGCGTAGTTGCCATTTCGAAGACAGCTACTTGTCGATCCAGTTGTGATTTAGGGATCTGGTTTCAATGAAACACAACTATTTCTTGAGCTAGACTCTGCGGGAATTCGATAAGTTGGATAGTATAAAGAACAAAATTCTTCATCCCCAATAACAACTACAAATCTGCAAGTTCTTTGGTTATATTACAAGTTTGAGGTAAAGTCCTAACTCAGCTACTGCATAAATACGACATACAGCTGCTGGGTCCAGTATAATTAGTATTCTCTGCCAAATGACTTTATAGGAGCTGCAGTAAAAGATCGTTATTCATTACCCAAAACCACAACTACACCGTCAAAAGTGAACTAATGAAGAATTTCTTTAGTTGTTGTTGTTAGTGCTGTGTAATTTATGATTGTATGAATTTGGTGTCAAGTCGTGACCAACAAGTGGATGCGCTAGAAAAACAATAGCTGATAATAACCATTCAGATTATACAATCATCAAATAAATTGCACCGTCTTGCGCGTGTCATGACAATTAATCATGAAATGAGCATTAACATATCATCCTCCACCATAATGGCATGTCATTACCATTTACTTTTACGTAAGCGATATTTCGCTGACTTGAAGAAATTTCAACCAGCTTAACATTACGGCCGCAAAAACGATTTGCAAGCCTTATCTCTATGAGCCTAAATACAATTTTGCGTGAAGCGGGGTTTTCTAAACGCTTTAACTTTTGTTCATAGGTTATTTCGAGGTCATCGGTTCCATATAGACTCAAGAACAAAATATGTATTTACAGTTAAATAATGATGATTGCAACGATGATAATATCCTAGTGACATTAGCGATAAGTTACTTGTACCTAATACCTATTTGCGATTTATTTTTGGTTTGAAAAGTACTTGTACCGAAAGTCAGCGATCAATAACGTGTTTAAAATAAGCTTCTTTAAGAAATTTACTTCGGTAAATATTAGACTTGTATTGCTCTCTTCTTAACAAATACATATTACATTAACTTGAAGTGCTTTTTGATTTAACAGATTATTTAAGTTAGATAGCAATTATTTTATCATAACATCGACTAGCTACTGGCTGGTAGCAACCTGCTGGTGGCAGCAACAATCTTATTAGAGACCGCGAAGATACTCATAACTCTTACATGTGTATGTTTCATTACAATTTGTTCCGATTATATTTTCTTATAGACTCTCTTTATCATGAAGAGTTGGTATTCTTCTATACTAATATTATAAATGCGAAAGTTTGGATGGATGGATGTATGTATGGATGGATGGATGGATGGATGTATAGATGGATGGATGGATGTTTGTTACTCAATCACGCCGCAACGGCTGAACGGATCTGGATAAAATTTGGCACAGAGATAAATTACAGTCTGGAATAACACATAGAACCAAAAAAAAACAAGGAAACCAAACACCTACAAAACGCGGACAAAGTCGCGGGCATCCGCTATGCCCGCATTTATAAAAATGAAACACTAAAACGTTTGTGGCAGAAGTAATTTTATTAAACTTTTTAAAGACACGTTATAAAATTATATTATTTTCTATCCAAAGAGTTTTTTACAGAGTCCAAACGTCACAGACTTAAACTACATAGTGCATACATAGGTAAAAATACCACAGAAAATATACGACAACCTCATTGATGTAGAATTTTAGTACCTATTATATCAATGGACAACCTAGTATTTTATAATGTAGTGACTAGTAACTCACAGCCTACAGGTCCAATCAACAGAACAGTTTCAACTATGTAAAACTGCAAATAGAATAGAATGCTTATAATTTTAATGATAAAATCACGATCGTGGGACTACATTTAAGCATTTAGAGTTCGTAACTCTAGCGGTCACGTTATACATTCGTCAAGCACCAAGCCTCATTTTCTTCCTGCTTGTTATGAGGCTGTTTGTTGAGGAAGTTGCTCAAACGTTTCGAATATCTCGCTTCACGCATGAATGTGAACGTGTTGGGAACAAAAACGTACGTTAAAATGTATGACAGCTTTTTTAGCGTTGGATTTATAGTTATTTTTTACTTGCGTACTTTAGTTATAATTGCAATTGGACATGCTCTTAAGTAACTTTTATAAAAAAAAGAATTAAATCTATTCTAGTTTGTTTGATAAACAAATTATCAAACAAACTAGAATAGATTTAATTCGCTTCTATTAAATTATTTATTTATTACTAGCTGATACCCGCGACTTCGTCCGCGTGGATTGAGGTTTTTTGGTTCCCGCGGAACTCTTTTGAGTTCCGCGGGAACCAAAAAACTTTCCGGGATAAAAAGTAGCCTATGTGTTATTCCAGACTATAATCTATCTCTGGGCCAAATTTCATCCATCCATCCAAACTTTCGCATTTATAATATTATTTATTTATTATTTTTAAACTTTTAGTAGAGCAACCGCAGAGTTTTTTTGCTGTTTTTTCTCGGTGGGAATGGAATTGTGAGAGGTGAAGAATTGCTAAGCATCTACATTCTAGGTGGTTCCTGCGTGAATTAGAAAGGAAAGTAGGTAGATCATTTCTGAAAATGTGGTAAATTTTAATGTATGGACATTGACTATTATTAAACAGCGAAATCTTAGTATAACTAGCATTTTAGACTGACTACTAAATTATATTTACTTACTTCGTTAAAATATTTCAATTAACTATATGTCTTTGCTTGTTTTGCCTATTACAGCGGTTGACATCGCATTGCCTATTCCACTGAATTCTGATAGGAATTCGAATTTGAATAATTGAAACAGTTTTATACCTGCTGGTAGTACCAAATTCCTAACATAAATCTTACATTTGAGTTGATAAACCGAACCAATCTATCTCTCTATCAAGAGGCAGCGATCGCGTAATCTAATCTGAATATTGTGATATTTAGATTTTCACTATTAGAAACTAGGACATAATATTATTTAGGTTACAGACAGACTGTCTTTATCCATGATTTATAAGGCGTCTTTATCCATGTCTTTATCCATGATTTATTAACTCTATGAGGCGTCAAAATTACTTTGCTCTCCGTGAAACCCGTGAAAAAAAGGATATTTTCCACCAGTTCAACTAACTAGTGACTAGTTCAACCGTTGAAATAGAGGGATTTTTTTCCCTCTTAGTTCTCCGTGATACCTGGAGCACTCCCCACTAGTTCAACTCCAGAGTCCAGATACATAATTTCAAGTAAGGAATAAATTGAACATAACAGGATATTTGAGAATATGAAGGCAGAAGCGAGATATGAGTACGAGTAAATGCAATTGAAGTATATAAATCAAATAGCGTTTGCTCTCAAGCGCATTGGATCACGTTGAAGACGAATTACTTTTTGCTCCTCACCATTTCCTTTCACGGTGGTTTGAAATAATTGAATACTGAATGCATAATGACAGATACGATCTGCGGCGACGCAAAACACTTTTGTCGGTGTACCTCTTGGTCTTGTAGCTCAACCTTCATAAATTGCATGACGTTCGAGTACATCACAAAAAGACTTGTCAAAGACATCCCTAGATATGCCGTGGAACTTTTTGTTGAGGCTGGTCACGTAGGTATCTTGAAATGTACTATAAATTAAAAACCCCTTTGTAGAGGTATAATAGACCTGAGTCATTCAGTTTTATGTATTGTATTTTATAGAAATGAGCCTTTTTATTAAATAGAAGTTCAGAGCGCAGTTTATTTTTTACATTTATCCAGATACCATGGTTAGATGTTAAGCACAGTATCTTACGATGAATTTTTACGATGATCATCAACATATAAAGATAGGTATTTGTAATTAAACCCAAGAAGATCGAAAATCTAAGACTGAAGTCTTATTAGAGAAGTGTTACCTTGGGGGGATGCCCCATCGCTCACGTCCGCAGGAATTACCTTTTACCTCCCTGCACGTGTCCCCCAGGTGGTGCTAAGCGAACGACGAACCAGGCGACATATCAATAAGCGTGTTTTCGTTAATACGCCTATTATGAATCAAATGCCATACGATTAAAAAAAAAAGAGAAGTGTTACACTTATTCAACAGAAATAATCAAAGATACCCATTAACAATCATTAGAATAATTCAGAAACAATAAGATTATTTGAATAAAATTGTACCAAAGTTCAATTGAATGTCATTAAAATAGTTAAAAAGGGTAAACTCGGACACACCTAGTTGCAAAATTATACGGGAATCTTGATCGCGGTTTCGTGATCGCAAGTACGTGACTAACACAAGCAAATGTAAACAATCGTATGCAAAATGACTTAAACGAAATATGTTAAACAACCTTTTAGTGTAATATCGTAAAATTAAAAGGCTGGGTGCGCCGTAAATGTGTGTTCTTCCTCGTAATTAGATTTGATCTTTCCGAGTTCTCATCCTTCGCAGTAATTTAACTCTATATAAATATCTTAATAGACACAACTGACAGTATTTAAATCTGTTATCTGTGCAGAAAGACGAAGAAAATGTTCAAAGTTTTAAAGGTACCTATGTAAAACTTTGAACATTTTCTTCGTCTTTCTGCATTTTATTACGAATCAAGGGTATGCCTAACGAATTATTTGATTGTATATAATAAATGGGTTTTAGATTTAGTTTAAATAATAAATCATGGATAAAGACAGTCTGTCTGTAACCTAAATAATATTATGTCCTAGTTTCTAATAGTGAAAATCTAAATATCACAATATTCAGATTAGATTACGCGATCGCTGCCTCTTGATAGAGAGATAGATTGGTTCGGTTTATCAACTCAAATGTAAGATTTATGTTAGGAATTTGGTACTACCAGCAGGTATAAAACTGTTTCAATTATTCAAATTCGAATTCCTATCAGAATTCAGTGGAATAGGCAATGCGATGTCAACCGCTGTAATAGGCAAAACAAGCAAAGACATATAGTTAATTGAAATATTTTAACGAAGTAAGTAAATATAATTTAGTAGTCAGTCTAAAATGCTAGTTATACTAAGATTTCGCTGTTTAATAATAGTCAATGTCCATACATTAAAATTTACCACATTTTCAGAAATGATCTACCTACTTTCCTTTCTAATTCACGCAGGAACCACCTAGAATGTAGATGCTTAGCAATTCTTCACCTCTCACAATTCCATTCCCACCGAGAAAAAACAGCAAAAAAACTCTGCGGTTGCTCTACTAAAAGTTTAAAAATAATAAATAAATAATATTATAAATGCGAAAGTTTGGATGGATGGATGAAATTTGGCCCAGAGATAGATTATAGTCTGGAATAACACATAGGCTACTTTTTATCCCGGAAAGTTTTTTGGTTCCCGCGGAACTCTTTTGAGTTCCGCGGGAACCAAAAAACTTTCCGGGATAAAAAGTAGCCTATGTGTTATTCCAGACTATAATCTATCTCTGGGCCAAATTTCATCCATCCATCCAAACTTTCGCATTTATAATATTATTTATTTATTATTTTTAAACTTTTAGTAGAGCAACCGCAGAGTTTTTTTGCTGTTTTTTCTCGGTGGGAATGGAATTGTGAGAGGTGAAGAATTGCTAAGCATCTACATTCTAGGTGGTTCCTGCGTGAATTAGAAAGGAAAGTAGGTAGATCATTTCTGAAAATGTGGTAAATTTTAATGTATGGACATTGACTATTATTAAACAGCGAAATCTTAGTATAACTAGCATTTTAGACTGACTACTAAATTATATTTACTTACTTCGTTAAAATATTTCAATTAACTATATGTCTTTGCTTGTTTTGCCTATTACAGCGGTTGACATCGCATTGCCTATTCCACTGAATTCTGATAGGAATTCGAATTTGAATAATTGAAACAGTTTTATACCTGCTGGTAGTACCAAATTCCTAACATAAATCTTACATTTGAGTTGATAAACCGAACCAATCTATCTCTCTATCAAGAGGCAGCGATCGCGTAATCTAATCTGAATATTGTGATATTTAGATTTTCACTATTAGAAACTAGGACATAATATTATTTAGGTTACAGACAGACTGTCTTTATCCATGATTTATTATTTAAACTAAATCTAAAACCCATTTATTATATACAATCAAATAATTCGTTAGGCATACCCTTGATTCGTAATAAAATGCAGAAAGACGAAGAAAATGTTCAAAGTTTTACATAGGTACCTTTAAAACTTTGAACATTTTCTTCGTCTTTCTGCACAGATAACAGATTTAAATACTGTCAGTTGTGTCTATTAAGATATTTATATAGAGTTAAATTACTGCGAAGGATGAGAACTCGGAAAGATCAAATCTAATTACGAGGAAGAACACACATTTACGGCGCACCCAGCCTTTTAATTTTACGATATTACACTAAAAGGTTGTTTAACATATTTCGTTTAAGTCATTTTGCATACGATTGTTTACATTTGCTTGTGTTAGTCACGTACTTGCGATCACGAAACCGCGATCAAGATTCCCGTATAATTTTGCAACTAGGTGTGTCCGAGTTTACCCTTTTTAACTATTTTAATGACATTCAATTGAACTTTGGTACAATTTTATTCAAATAATCTTATTGTTTCTGAATTATTCTAATGATTGTTAATGGGTATCTTTGATTATTTCTGTTGAATAAGTGTAACACTTCTCTTTTTTTTTTAATCGTATGGCATTTGATTCATAATAGGCGTATTAACGAAAACACGCTTATTGATATGTCGCCTGGTTCGTCGTTCGCTTAGCACCACCTGGGGGACACGTGCAGGGAGGTAAAAGGTAATTCCTGCGGACGTGAGCGATGGGGCATCCCCCCAAGGTAACACTTCTCTAATAAGACTTCAGTCTTAGATTTTCGATCTTCTTGGGTTTAATTACAAATACCTATCTTTATATGTTGATGATCATCGTAAAAATTCATCGTAAGATACTGTGCTTAACATCTAACCATGGTATCTGGATAAATGTAAAAAATAAACTGCGCTCTGAACTTCTATTTAATAAAAAGGCTCATTTCTATAAAATACAATACATAAAACTGAATGACTCAGGTCTATTATACCTCTACAAAGGGGTTTTTAATTTATAGTACATTTCAAGATACCTACGTGACCAGCCTCAACAAAAAGTTCCACGGCATATCTAGGGATGTCTTTGACAAGTCTTTTTGTGATGTACTCGAACGTCATGCAATTTATGAAGGTTGAGCTACAAGACCAAGAGGTACACCGACAAAAGTGTTTTGCGTCGCCGCAGATCGTATCTGTCATTATGCATTCAGTATTCAATTATTTCAAACCACCGTGAAAGGAAATGGTGAGGAGCAAAAAGTAATTCGTCTTCAACGTGATCCAATGCGCTTGAGAGCAAACGCTATTTGATTTATATACTTCAATTGCATTTACTCGTACTCATATCTCGCTTCTGCCTTCATATTCTCAAATATCCTGTTATGTTCAATTTATTCCTTACTTGAAATTATGTATCTGGACTCTGGAGTTGAACTAGTGGGGAGTGCTCCAGGTATCACGGAGAACTAAGAGGGAAAAAAATCCCTCTATTTCAACGGTTGAACTAGTCACTAGTTAGTTGAACTGGTGGAAAATATCCTTTTTTTCACGGGTTTCACGGAGAGCAAAGTAATTTTGACGCCTCATAGAGTTCTCGTTATTTAACTATAGAGTTGTTCCCTTCCGAACAATCCTGAAAGGGGTAAATTTTTGATAACATGTAGCGTATTTTCATGCATAACAGCTATCCTATTGTATGCTTATTTTGTTTATATATTTTAGTATATTATGCAATCTGAAGTCCTTCTATTGCTGTGGCTGTATTATTTTTGTGAATAGTTAACTAACCATTAGAGGCATTTTGTCACAGAGATCAGGAGGCTTACTTCCATTGCCAATCAGTATTATTTTAGTCTTGTTGACGCTCTTGTTTCCGAATTATAATTTAGGGACGGCAAGGTACGTCATATAAAACAACAATTTTAAAATAATACTCCTTTAAGTGACGGTAGTAAACCGTTAGACAGATTACAAATCGCGCTAGTTCTGCATTTAAAAAAAAACATTTATTTGAAGTGCACTTCGTTTGTCTATTTGTAACGCAACAGATTTACATTATCAGATTGCGTTCATGTAAGAAATTGCAGAATTTATCGATATTGAAGCAATGAATTTGTAGTGTGTGGGATAACGCATTTTACTCGCATGTTGGAAGTTGGAACTTGAAGGCTAATAATTTACGTGAGGGAATTCGACAGATAAGATCCAATGATAGCTTTTATAAAGAGCTTAGACAGCTTTACGTATATAACTCTAGGATCCGAGTCATGTAAGTTCATACGAGTAATGTTGGTCGCTCATCTAATCGCCATTATTTAGGCGTTATGCTCTTGGCAGAGCGATCGTACTACTACTCTCTAACATTGTTCATTGATGTTTAAAATAATAGTATAATCCAATGTAGATGGAATAGTGATAAGAAGCCACAATATTGTCCATACCTACTATCTAAGTAGTCTCACAAAAACACAAAAGACGGGCTACACGGGCTACAGAAAGTAGCCCGTCTTTTGTGTTTTTGTGATGTGAATAAATTTGTTACTCACATGTTTATTCTCCATTTTTATTGCCTTTTTCGTGATCGCATCTAAGCGAAATTCTACCAAAGAAACTCCTCATTCGAGAAATCTATGCCGTGAAATGAAATGAAAATATACTTATGTAATTGTACTTAGGTACACCATATTTACATACAAATTATAAACAAATCTGTAACTGAGTGCATTCGACTCTTTCTTAAAAAACTAAACATAACAAGGAAATCAAGTGCCCTACCGAATTCACCGTTTTCCCCTCCACTTTTAATATTGGTATCTTCAAAGTCCAAAATCAAATCAAGTGTGAATAGGCATTCTCTAGGCAAGCGCGCTCCACCTTAGGCGGCATCGCCACTTGCCAGCAAGTCTCATTGCAGCCAAGCGCTAGACTATAAATTTAAAAAAGTTAGAGATACTACCAACATTATCACGTCATGACACGTGACCATCAACAAGGAGATCAGATTTCAGATTTTCTTTTGTGTGTTCATTGCACTTGACCGATACAGGATTACAGGCGTTTTTCAGCATCCAGTAATTTGGAAAAGATCTGATTCATGAACAGCGGAATCTAAAAGATGTGCCACTGGATTTAAATAAATCGCGAGCTATAAACAAATTTCCTTATTAAGTATTGGATGTCAGAAGGGCTTGTCTACCGCAAACCGACATTCGTGTGATTTTGATCCGGATTAAGTAGATAGAAGTAAATAACTATGTGACTTGGTGTCAATTCATAGAGGTGTCTGGATTAAATATTTTTATCACTTATACTCTGCTTAACATTTCAATTTACTTATCCGTCTACTTTCAGTTTATTTTATTTCCCTTCATTTATATTCCATAATGTTTAACTTTGTTGTTGTACATAAATATTTAAATCTTTTATCCTTGTTTTGTTAAGAGTTAAAACCTATAATAGTTCATCTTTCCTTGGTTGCAGGTTAAAAATGGCGTTTCGGTTATGAAGAACAAATCAAATTCAGGTAAGTCTTTAGTGACTGGACTGGAGCTATTACCCAATATTATGATGACATAATTACTTAATTTTGTCTTAAATCGTTGACTTTTATAGATGAATACTCTGATAGGTGTGGCTCAAGAATCAGTCCGCCGCCTACGCATAGTTTTGTATGGAGTTGAAACTATTAACTTACTCGTAAACTGACATGTTATTTGATTTACAGAAGTGTTATTTTGTAAAAAAGTTGAAGAAATTTTAATTACACGGACGAGCCGAAAGTTTTCATACAAATAGATAAAAGAAAAGAAAAATTAACTAGCTGATGCCCGCGACTTCGTCCGCGTGATTTAAGTTTTTTTGATTCCCGCGGGAACTCCTCAATTTTCCGGGATAAGAAGTAGCCTATGTCCTCTCCAGGTCCTCAACTATACTCATGCCAAAAATCACGCTCCGTTGCGGCGAGATTGAAGGACTAACCAACAAACCAATAAAGTATAAACCAACAAACCCACAAACAAACACACTTTCGCATTTATAATATTAGTATGATATATGTTGCGAAATTTTAAATAATACTCTGCTATGAGGAAATATTGCCATTTCCGAAATTATCACACTCGATTGAAACTCTAAGTCTAAGAGTCTAGACGAAGTACATTAGTGCACTACATATAATTGATTACAAATTGAGCTCGATCTTTTTAAACCATACGGAAAATTAATTTACCGTAAGTAATAACACAAATAATAAACAATAACACGACGTTACACGGCGTCGAAGTGCTTATGAAACCGAAAGCTATAAGCTATCTAGCTATAGCTATTAAACGATAAGCTATGGGGTTTAAGTAATTGTTCTTTTTGTGAACAAATTATTAATAAGTAGTTAATGTTTAACATAAAATTTGCGTAGAATGGCCATATAATAAACCCTTTAACAATGAAGCTTGGGAAAACTAGATAACGATTATAGTTATTATAAGAGGAGTAAAACTAGATAAGCGAGTACTTTAAAATAATTTCGGCCATTATTTTCTATACTGTTCAATAAGATTCATGTGACATTAATGCTGTATAGTTGCGGCGCGCATACTGAGGTCGGGCAATATTGCAAATCCGCCCAGTTTCGACACACTTGCTCCAAATCACAATGTAGACGCACTTTACCGTGTACGTCGGGAACAAAACCTTTACGGTTAACTTAATATCATTAATCATAAGGCACTGAAAATAATGCGCTGACTAAACTTTTGTAGTTAAAACACGAAATAAATTTTAATAGCTTGAATTAATTTATGTGGACGTTATAACTTCACTACACCCTGTAGCATTAAAATAATATATTTACAGAAAATAATAAGGTGGTAATATAGAGTTTAGACTCTCAGAATTCTGACTCTTGGACTCGGTATCGGTCTTCTACATTGTAGTATTTTACGAAGATTATAATATTATTCTTACTATCTATATTATTGGAAAAAAAGTTAGGCGACAACGCGTAAAGCTTCTGTATTGAATATCATGTCTTTTCAATTTCTTACTCTACATCTGTTTATAAGCTTACACTTTTTTACGCTTTTGTTTTAAATTTTCTGTCAACACCATCTAACTTTTTCTAGTCTTCTTTTGTTTTTCACTTACCTTAATAGGTGTATATTTACCAATCTGATCGTCTCCACTCTCCAATGATCTGTGCACCTACGATGATTTCATAGGTCAAAGCGAAATTCGTGCCAGACAATATGTTTAAAGTGCAATGTAAAGTACAAATTGCTGTTGGCACTAGGACGGTATCTAACAGGTCATTTGTGGGTGGTGTTACAAATACTGCCCGTAGGCTCTATGCTAACAACACATATTTCACAATCTATCATACTCAGCTTGTGACAAAAGCAGACCGCTTCGGTTGCATTCATAATGTTTACAATAGATCATCAACATATAATTCTCTTTAGAACTAAAAATCATAAACCACACTTGATATAAAATAACCTTTTTTTTATTCCACTACAAGTTAGCTCTTGACTGCAATCTCACCTGGTGGTAAGTGACGATGCAGTCTAAGATGGTAGCGGGCTAACCTGTTACCTATTAAAAAACTGCCTATGTGAAATGAGACCCTGCTTCGAGGCCCACCACCGCCCGGCTACCATTTCATTCAAGGTAGAGCAATATTATTGAGCATTACATTTTTCTTAAAATCTCATTGTGGTGCTAGTTAAGAAATGTGATGATTTAAATGTTCCTTAATGTCAAGAAACAAGAAGCTTAATTCGCTATAATCTGCCAAATCTATGTGGTACAACGTGTAGCTTGCGATATGCACCGCCTAATAAGCCAGCAATTCGCACCGCCACCACACCACAAAACAAATCTTCCAAATTGCTCTCAACGTACGTTTCGTTCCCGGAGCATCCTCAGGAAATGTTGACTCGAAAATGCACGATTTTAAAGATCCCTATTATATATCCTATATCTCAACCTATAGATCGTCCAGCAGTGGACGTCTATAGGTTGAGACGACGACGACGAAAGATCCCTTAATGTATTCGAATTTAATTTTGTGAGATTGTTTCAGTTAAATTTCCTCATTGACTAACAAATCACTACGGGCCACACGGAACTCTGCACGCTACTCTGAAATCTCATTTAGTAAATCTTGTGTAAAACACGAACTCAATGGCAAATACATACTTTCTTTCACAATTAGGACAAAAAGGGCCACAAGGGCTTTACATGGTTACGTAAAATATTTACCTTTAAACACTTTATAATTCGCTTATAGTTTCGTACTTAAGAATATTCAAAACCATACTAATATTATAAATGCGAAAGTGTGTCTGTCTGTCCGTCTGTCTGTCTGTCTGCTACGTTTTCACGGCCCACCTGCTCAACCGATTTTGATGAAATTTGGTACCTACATGTATAATTTGTATCCCGGGGAAGGACATAGGCTACTTTTTATCCCGGAAAATTAAGGAGTTCCCGCGGGAATTGAAAAAACATAGTCCACGCGGACGAAGTCGCGGGCATCATCTAGTTTTCTGTAAAGCGTATACGGAAGATAATTGCGAAAGTAATCGCTGTAATAAAAGCTTTCAACTTTTTGAAGTTTGACCATTCACTTGCGTCGATTGGTTAACATATTACATGAATATTTAATTTTGGAAATATTTTTACTTAATCCCTTGTGGAGTAATCGTAAGATCATGTCACCTCAATTGTTCCAAACCGTAATAGGACTTCGGATAACTCGCGCAATAGACTCAATAATAATATCGCTATGATGAATTATAGAGCCTGTCGAAATAGATAAACACGACATTTAGTAAAACGTCGTTTTAAATAAACACTACTTTTAAGTAGCGGCTGTCTAGAGAGCATGTTTGAAGTGTTTGCCCGTATGTTTCGTATTTCAGGTTTGAGTTTGAGTAACGGTAAATGTTGGCCTCGTTAGAAGTGATAATGCTTCTCTAACCTTATTCTAGGTTAGCGCAAGGAGCTACGGGAATTCATAATGTCTTCTATACTATATTGTATGCTCTTTCAATTCTTAAAAAAAATCGGATCTAGTCTGATCGTTCCACCAAAATCTGTTGTGTATAAAACGCGCATGCGCTCCTGAAAACTATTTTGTTTTCGCATAAAATGCCTAAGAAATTAGAATCTTACATTATGTTCCAAAGGTAAGCGAATTGCTTTTTTTTAAGTCTTCCGTACGAATACAGATACAATGGATAGATAAAGGTATACAATTAAATCTTATTCATGTCTGACAATTCTGAAATCAACTTCATAGGATACCTACGAACTCTCATGTGGCTGTAACATGTAATTTAGCGTTACAATCATGGTTACATTTAATACAATGCTCGGCATTGTATAAGTCATGTCGTTTGTTACCACCATACATTTCATCTTTGTCTGTGGTCACCATCATCAATTCTATTGTCGCTCTACGTGAACAATTTAATGTATATGACTAAACAATTTGTTTATATACAACTTGATTAAACAACTTGATATCGATTATCTTGTTTTCAATTAAGATCGTGCATCGTGGACCGTGGTAATTGGCATGTTGAAAAAATGCGTCTGCCGTGACTATAGAAGCGCTGTAATAAACGTTCACCTGATTCTCTATATCGCGTTTAAATGTTTCGCATAGCTCTAAGTACGTGGAAAGGATTTTGATGCACGCATAAGAACAAATTTTTGTTAGGACAAATTAGATGACGGTAGGCCGGTGGCCGGTGGCCACTGTTTGATGTAGAGGCAGATAGCTGATGCCCGCGACTTCGTCCGTGTGGGTTGAGGTATTTGGTTCCCGCGGGAACCCTTTAATTTTCCGGGATGAGAAGTAGCCTATGTGTTATTGCATATAATCTATCTCTGTGCCAAATTTCATCCAGATCCGTTCAGCTGTTCTGGCGTGATTGAGTAACAAACATCTATCCATCCATACATCCATCCAAACTTTCGCAATTTTATTATATTAAGTAGTAGGTATACGTATTACGTAGTAATTCTAGTGTGCAGCAACGTTTGAGTTAAGTTAGTTTAGTTTTTTGCCAAGTTTATGAATAAGTAATTTCAATAAACCTTTTTAATGAAGACATTACTATTTATAGCCGCAGATTTTTATCTATGACTTAATTTGTTTGCAACCGACGGAATTATAAAAACTTGTCTTGCGACAACACCATTTCAGACTTTTTCTGTCTTAGGTAAGACGTTTTTGTTATAAGATATTATTTTACATGCAATCGATCTATAAAGGCAGGGCGGGGCTCTTGACAGCCATCACTTTTTTGTTAACTTTGATGATTGAACCGTTATGTTTGCATAAGTGAGACTATATTCCGATTCGACTTTTTTAATCATCAACAACCTGTTTAATAGCTTTGATAAACAAAGTGTGAGAATATGATCGCTATCAGGATATATTAGTTTAAGTGCGAGTGTTAGATATATTTTATTAATTAGCCTTCCATTAGATTTTGAATAGTGATTCATTAAGAGTTTTAAGACTAGTAGATATGATCGAAAATACGCTTTGCATTTTCTTTTTATAAATGACCGCCTTCTTAGTCTGACCTCATAGATTGAAGGTTCCAAGGCCTGTGTACACTCAAACACTTTCGACTTGGGAGCTTATTATAAATCTTAATACTAATTTTAATATGCATTTTTTCTTTGCAACGAAATTCAACATTATTTTGTAGGATCACAATATTAAATTGAGGATAAAATATTACCTACATTTTTTTTAGAAAGAATGTGTCCTACACCGCGAAAGTGATCTTTAAATATTTTTTATATCATACTTGCTCAGTAACTAGGGATTACTATGGTGGAAAGTCTCCTTGTAAGTTGGTGTTTGCAATTCAAGGCAACATTACGTCGCACTATGCTTGAATTGTAATGTTCACATTACAGTTCAAGCTATGCAAAACTCCTTGGTAAACAATCTATTTTCTTATAAAATGGTAAGAAAACTTTTTACTGAAAAAAAAAACACTGAACATGGCGGCATTTAATTTCCATACATTTCAAACTATGCAAAACTCCTTGGAACTCAGAGCCGTAAAAAAAAAATTGAAAACTATTTACGAAAAAAAAATGGAAAATAAGTAACCATTTTTAGGGTTCCGTACCCAAAGGGTAAAAACGGGACCCTATTACTAAGACTCCGCTGTCTGTCTGTCTGTCTGTCTGTCTGTCTGTCTGTCTGTCTCCAGGCTGTATCTCATAAACCGTGATAGCTAGAAAGCTGAAATTTTAACAAATGATGTATTTCCGTTGCCGCTATAACAACAAATACTAAAAATTAAAAAAATATATATATTAAGGGGGGTCCCCATACAATAAACGTGTTTTTTTCGTATTTTTTTTCTCAATATTAAAAACGGTAACAGGTAGACGGTTCAAATTTTCACAGAATATTAACTTGTATATTACCTTTCAAAATAAATAATTAAATATCAATAAAGTAAATATTAAAGGGGGGCTCCCATACAACAAACGTAATTTTTATTTTTAATACGTCATAAATCGTAAAACTTACTACAGGTTTGTACGGAACCCTCGGTGCGCGAGTCCGACTCGCACTTGGCCGGATTTTTTTTCTATTTTTTCTCTAAATTTGCTTATTATTCTAATTAAAATTTCATTTTGCATTACCAATGTTTTATTTACCTCGCAAGAATGATATAAAGTAGAATGCTTACCTCGGTTGCAAGTAGCTATTACACCCTCGAACTATATTCACCCTCGCTCGCTGCGCTCGCTCGTGTGACTAAATATCTCGGGTGCACGCGATCCATTAGCGCCCTATGCGAGCTGCGCTCGCACTGGCGCCAAATTGGATCTTGTTCTGTAATAGCTTACTTACGTCCCTTGTGTAACAATCTACTATTCTCAAACATGCATGGTAATATTGTCATTATTAACCGACTTCAAAAAAATTGTTACCTCAGAACTTTTGACTGGGTGGACCGATTTGGATGATTCTTTTTTTATTTGAAAGCTGGTGCTTCCCGTGTGGTCCCAATTCAATTTGGTGAAGATCTGATGAATATTCTGATGAATCTCCGGAGATGGAGAACGGAACTACTCATGGATAAGAGTAAATTGCTCGCGATCAGTGTGATAGTCTTTTAACCATGCATAGCATATCTCGTTCTGGTTACATCCTGTATTTTAAAACAGTGGGGCCACTAAAAATTGTGAAATAAAAAAATTTCAAAAAAAAAATAAAAACCGACTTCAAAAACCACAAACACTAAAAAGTAAAAAATAATTTAATTTATTATGTATACAAGAGTTAATTTAGTTCTATAATAACATTCTTTGGAGTCGGTGCCAATGTGGAGTCACGGTAGACGGTTCATGCGGCTAATTGGTACCGACTCCAAAAAATCTATCTCGTATATATATAAATCTCGTGTCACAATGTTTGTCCTCAATGGACTTCTAAACCACTTAACCGATTATAATAAAATTCGCACACCATGTGCAGTTCGATCTAACTTGAGAGATAGGATAGTTTATATTATATAGATTAGGATTATTAGTGCTACCCGTGCGAAGCCGGGGCGGATCGCTAGTGTTATTATAGAACTAAATTAACTCTTGTATACATAATAAATTAAATTATTTTTTACTTTTTAGTGTTTGTGGTTTTTGAAGTCGGTTTTTATTTTTTTTTTGAAAATTTTTTTTTTGAAAAAAGAACACGCGAAGTATCGAATTTTCGGACAAAGAAAATCAAATCCATTGCAGGAGCGTTTTTTGAATTTGGAACATTACAACGCTCCTGCAATGTTGTATGAAAAGGCGTGCTGGGGTTATTAGATACTATTTGATCGGATCTCTTTTGTCATTCTTGGCATACCATAGTCTCTTTGCTTAGTACAAATTGCGTTTACGTGTCTGTATAGCCATAAATGCGTTTGCCTGTCGGCACAGATGATAAAAAAAAAATTGGCGGAAAAGCTGAAAATTCGTCTTGATTTCTTATTTACATACTTAATAAATATAAATTTAATAATAATTAAAATGGTTTCCAACGGTTCAGAGAGTGAAATGGAGATTGATTGTACTCCACCAGATTTAAGATAAGAAGCCAAATTGGCAATGGAAAACCTGCTTCCAGTGAAGTCAAAAAAAATACATGAAAGTATACAAACGTAAGACAAAGCCTCAATCACTCTCCATTTCATAGTTGCCTTTGCAACACATTTATAGCGTTGCAAAAGCCACGAGAAAATAATTTCACTGAGTGTTTTCAGGCTGCAGACATAAATAGGAAATCTTTTTGACAAATCTGTTTTATTAGTGACTGTGTAGTAACTTAAGTTCGATTGTTTAAAACAAGGGAAGCCTTCTCCTCCTACTTGGTGTCTTCTCAGGTCGCTTCACTGCATCATAACTTTCCATCAGCTCAGCGCTTGTCTAGTTACTAGTTACTACAGAACAAAAAAACATCTTATTACACTTGTTTATTATAGATTATCTCTTGATACCGGTTCTTGTTATAGGCGTGGTGTTAGGAAAGCGGTTATTTGAACGTCTATCAACTTGCACGAGAGGTAGTGAGGCTGTGTAATTAATTTACCTTCCAAAGTAGAGGTCTGCCGAGCCGTCAATGCTACCATCAACTATAACCATCTGAAGTAATTCAATTATGTAACACTGCATAGAAAATGTATGAAACCAGTTGTCTTCTTCGATCTTAGGTAAAGTGATTAGATCTCTTTCGAAGCAAAACTATCCAGGTGATACTTAGTCGTCTTTAATTTTTTAAAGAACAAAAATAAAGCTGTTTCAAGAAATAATTCAAAAAAATCATAGGATTGGTTCATGGTGTACGATCCTGTCTTATGTGTTATAAATGTTAAACTATGCCAGCGTGACAGACACAAAACATTTGTCTAGTCAAGAGCTTTTTGTGGGCCGGCCAGGGTACAAAAAATGTCTTTGCCTATAGCTTGCCTGTGAGCTGTGTGGGCTGTGTGTGCATGGGTTAAGGTACTGACTTTGATTACGGAATCTTATACAAATAAAAGAGGCGTTTCACACTTCACCTATCACATTATACAATTACATCTCTCATCAATCACATTTTTTTTAAAGAATCATCGCTAATTGTTACACAGAGAATCTTACATCAATTGAACTCTTAGATAATAATGACAGGCAATTGCAATCTTTGGAAAACGCTACGTTATCGTATTGTATTAATTTATGATAAGAAAATTATCTCGACGGAGAAGCGGAAGTTGAACTTAATGAATTATTTGTTTCTGCCAAGTCACCATTAGTTATCAATCACTATGAATAGTTTCTCATGAAAAGTCAATATGTAGAGATGTCAATATGTAGAGATGAGCAAATAATTCAAGTGATAGATATAATATGAAGACGTTAGTAAGTGTAAGTAATTAAGTATTTCAATAATCTTGGAGTACATGCCGTCGCAGGAAATTCCCAGACCACGAGAGTAAGTAAAATAGTTCGGCCAAAATTAATGACAAGTTGCCGACAGCTCAGTTCCTTTTGCAAATGAAGCATGTAAGAAGGAATTTGCGAAAGAATACCTCTATTAGCAGTGGAGTCACTAAGATAGCTCGCTTCGGTATCTCAACTTTAAATTCCAATCGTGTTGATTCTAGATAAGGAATTGCTATACCGATCTTTCTTCTGGTACCGTTGCGGTATCGCTAAATTATCGCTCACGTTTCGCTACCGCTGGCGCCCTTTTACTGCGGCTTGCTGGAATAACATTCTTAAAGTTGTTAACATACATTTGAATATACAGGTATGAGGTATCTGTTTTTTTAAGTTGCTCCCTTTTATTTTAGATTGCTCCAGCTACTGCTTTGACCAGGTTTTCTACGGCTTTCTGGAATAACATTCTTAAAGTTGTTGACATAGATTTGAATATACAGCTATGAGGTGTGTTTTTTTTAGTTGCACCCTTTTATTATGTATATTTTTATTATGTATATTTTGTTTTCGACATTTTTATGTCGCGTACCTTGACGTTCCTAAAATAAGGAGTATAATTCTAAGAGACGAACTTCAACAATAATAAAACAATACGGCTTTAAACGATGGTAGTATGGCTCCAGAACATTTGAAATAACTGTCCTTCGATTCCGGTTAACCTCAGTCGTGTCTGCACCTGCTGACACTTTATTCACTTTTATAGTGCGAAAGCTTGATACATTTTCCGACATTACAGACCTCGCCAATTATCTGTTAGTCTTCCTTTCCGCCATTATTGCGGTTGCACTGCGGCCGGTTGATAGGTTTTCAGTGCTCGTTAAAATTGGTCTATGCCAACACCGTTATAGGAACGGTGAAATCCGCTCAGTATTGTTTATCGATAAAAGTAATAAATCTAAAGTAATAACGCCATTATTCTATTGTTGCGCCGAGTAACGTTGACGTTAATTTTGTTCAGTGGATATCGTGTAAAACACGCTGTATCTGATCGTTTGTTACTGGGACTGACTTTCAGGAGACAGCAATAATAGTTCTGTTTACTTTGAAAGTTTGACGGTTGTATAGCTTTTAAGTAAATAAATTTAAATTCTGAGTGTTTTTGATTTTCTATATCCATTTACTTATAGCCGCATTTAACATTTCCCTGATCTAAAAGGTTTAAGATTTGTGCAATAAATTATTTAAATATCAAAAACTGTGGCAAATATAGAACTCTAGAAATGAAATGTCCGAGAACTTTATCTTTATACAAATATTCGTTGATATTACCTATCTAATTATGTAATTCAGTTATTTGCTTACAACACCTTGTGGACAGATTGTGTCTCAGCTGCGTTTTGAAACGAAATCCTAGACCTAACTGTAATAAATGTGTTGCGTAATTTAATAAAAACTTTCGCTCGGTCAGCACACAAAGGTTTGTCTCAATATAAATTGCTGATATTGAAAAAAGAAACGATTGATAAGAAGATATTGATACATGCTTTCAAAGTTGCATGGAATAATGGATTACAGTTAAAATGTTTTTGTTACCAAAAAACTCAAAAGAAAGCTCTAGTTGGCAGTCGCTCTTTAAATCTTCGATGTTTTGTTTTAATATTGTGTTAGAAAATGTAAACTTTAATTTAAATGAAGATCGAACAATCATAAAAGACGTAAGAAGAATCTAAAAGAGCTTTGGTGGTAAATTACAAACCACGAACCTTTAATAACTACCTACTGATTAAATTTGACGAGTGTGATGTGAGGACTTTGGAAAGAAACTGTTCACAAATATACGATGATACCAATTTGTTTTACCAGGAATCCAAGACTAGATAGAAGTGTAAAAATGTTGCAATTTAATAATTAGGTAACGTTTATCAAAAATCGGTATTATTTAGCAAACAAGCGCAATTGCGTTAAAGGTTAGATGGTGGAAAATCAAATTAAAACGCAATTTTCACCTATTCAAATTAAATTAACACGATGTCATTGTTTCATAACTACCTAGTACGAACTACGAAGTCTGATTCAATTGTCCGGGAATCGGACAAATTAGTGGCTATGCACCGTTAAATTTGCATAATAAAAAGCCTTTAATATCGAAAGTCGATTACAAAACTTGTATTGCAATTTGCAACTAACTGATCCATTAAAACAAATGTTTGCATTAATTCTAAATTCAATATACAGAGGTTTAGTTTAATTGCTTATCTTTTGTGCTATCATTTCTATTTCTAAAATATGTATTACGTTCGGTCATTCATTGTATTTGTGCTGAAACTTTAGAAATTGAATATTTCTTGATTTTATTTAGTTTCCATGTGCTCTTTAGGTTTGCCTTGTTCAGCTACAGCTAGATTTAGGACTTTGTCATTGTAATAATACTTATATTTTATTATTTTTTCAAAATGTTATAATTTGGAAGAAGTAACCTTGCATAATTCTTTCGCGCGTTTTTCTTCACCTTGAACTCTTGAGAATACGTTTGAGGCAGTTTGTATGTATAACATCATTTAGAAAATAAAATGTAACTTAAAGTTCAAATATAAAGGCGTTGTAACCACCATTTGTTATAGTTTTATTATCTCAAATGACAATTACAGCGTCTTGCATTACATATTAACTGTCAAAATCACGTTTAAACGGTGGAACGTGTCTCACCGAGGCATCACGTTCGTTTCACACATTTGTTATTTAGATGCGTGTTCCACAAGATGCGTCTCAGCTATTTACACAATTGTTATTGTCACGCTTATTTTACTTAACGTTCATAAGAGCTTCTGTCTAAAAGGATATTTAAGGAAGATGCACTTAGTTAAAATAATTGTATTAATAAGCGCGCTCCATACAAAACTTTGATCCTCATTTCAATATTATGAATTGTTCCATACAAAACTTTGATTCTAATTTAAATATAATATTAACCAATTAAAATCAAACAGATCTACATACAAATCTTTGAGACCGTAAACTGCGAAACAACGGAAGTTCAATATTTTTACCGAAATCTAGTAAACCACAGAAACAGGTATTTCATTTCTAGAACGTTTGGTTAATTTTTAAATGAGAATGAAACTTACTTTGTATAGGGCGCGCTCGAGGTAGACTCCTCAAGCGTTTTAAATGGTACACAAATTATATGTACCTGATGGCAGGAATTACGGGCGGTGGTCATTAAAACTGCCCACCCTGAAAAAGAGTCGAGTTCTCCCACTTTTCTGCAACTTTTAGTAGGAGTGGTAGTAGAGTAGAGGTTTGTTTTTGTAAACCAGTAATAAAAATAAAAGATGGGTTTTCTTTTACTATTACGCGTTTCAAATTTTAAACAATACGATTATAAAATCCAACAATGCAATCGGCATTGAAACAACTTGACATTTTCTGTTTCCACTATTTCGTCAATTGTCACGTGCGAATACCTCGGTTCATTGATCTCGAAAACTTGGAACCGGTGTTTGGTTACAGTAAACATTTCTAAGTATAGGTTTTAAAGTTTGAGGGTTTTTTTATCAACTACAAGTTAGCCCTTGACTGCGATCTCACCTGGTGTTAAGTGATGATGCACTCTAAGATGGTAGCGGGCTTAGCGGTTAGGGTTATAACAGGTATATTAAACCCATACCCCGAAATCGGTTTCTACACGGCATAGTCCCGGAACGCTAAATCGCTTGGCGGCACGTCTTTTTGCCCGTAGGGTGGTTACTAGCCAGTAGCCACGGCCGAAGCCTCCCACCAGGCCAGACCAGAGAAAATTCAGAAATTATAAGTTCCCAAATTGACTCTGCCGGGGATCGAACCCGGAACCTCCCACGTTAACACAACAGTAACATAATATTATATCATTAAGGATTGGTCTCCGCTGCGCTGAGACGGAGCGGAGACCAATCCTAAATCTATTTTTTAAGTAGACACACCGTCTATAACTTAATTAAAAAAATAAAGTACAAACAGAGTTGACCCTTGTGCGAGACTTGCGGGGTTGTCATTTTACCATAAAAAAGAGCATCGGGGTGCACACTCACACTTAAATCTAACTTTCCAGTAGACAATAATTACGTTTTGTACTCGTATTTAGCCGCATATCGCGGAATTGTTGTCGAAAAATTGGATTCCGTTTTAGTCTCATGACGGTCAATAGTCCACCTGATGATCCTTAAACATATTATCAGTAGCCAGTAAGTACTCAGAAGGTGTTGCGTGACTCCAAGCAGTGAAATGATAAAGAAAATGGTCTTGGACGGTAAGTATTCCGTAATTTACATGCCATTACAATGAGGATATTAAGTTATTTCAAAACACGTAATAACTAATTTTCCTTCAAAGAAGACGAGTGTAAAGCTATTATTATTGCAGCAAAATAATTGTATGCAAAGTTTGCTCATATTACTTACTGGTTTCGTTAACATATTTTTTAAAAAACTTTGTTTTGACGCAAACGAAATCTGCCATAACACTTATTGCTATCGTGATCAAAAAAAAAGTAATAAATAAGTGACATACCTAATACAATTAGAATTTGGCCAGTTCCTTTACTGTTCTGAATAGGTAACATGAATACTTGGAAGTTGGAGCCCAACTGCCCGAGAAGATTCAATATACTCGATACTCAAGTTATTTATTAAAAAATATACAGGTGTCTCTTATGTTACGTCCTAATTTGACTCTACCACCGGTTCAGAAAGAAAATTCTGCTGTCAAGAGCAAGCAAGAAACTCAGCAGTTGTTGCTCTTTTTTAAAAACTATTTGACTATTTACTCACCATGATATTATGAAAATTACAAGATGCTCATATCACGATGTTACATTACATATTACGGTGATCCCATAATACTTACTATGTAACTTGCGTCGTTAGCAGTTAATGTTTAGCGTTTACTGATGCGCGTGAGTGTCGCGTCGTGGATCGTGGACCGACCTAAGAGTCGTGTGACGTCATCTGGGTTGCATTCAAGTGTGGTATCACTGCAATTTCAACATACTTGAAGATGCACGCTCTGTGAATTATGTTATTTATTGACTTTTGTGTTAATAAGACGGCTATTAGTAATATTTTCCTGTGGGACAAAGCCTTTGTCCTTATCTAGAATTGCTAAGGACTATCGACTAGAGACAAAGTACCTAAATCAGAATTTTACTTTCGAAAAAAATAACTTTTGGTAGAAACCTAATGAAGATATTTATCACTAGATGATGCCCGCGTGAATTAAGTTTTTTTTTAATTCCCGCGGGAACTCTTTAATTTTTAGGGATAAAATGTAGCCTACGTCCTTCCCCGGCCTCTACCAATCTAATCTCTGTACCAAATTTCATCAAAATCGGATGAATAGATAGGCCGTGAAACGTAGCACAGACAGACAGACACACTTTCGAATTTATACCATTAGTATGGATTCGCGAAGTGTAGTGTTTAGTATGCGAATTTTCTTTTCATATACTGATCACTAAACTAAGTAGCTGATAGAGACATGTGGATTATTCCACAGCTGCACATAACTCTCCTCGCACGGCGGATAGCAATGTGGTAACGGCCGTTATGATTGTGCGTTATCTCACAACTTTGCATATCGAGCGCGCATATCGGCGGGATTAATCAAATATCTAATGAATCAATTCGGAATGTTCCCGGTGGCCTTTTGCGTCGAGATAACTTGCATTTATATCTGAGACAATTGAATTAATTACCTATAGAGAGTTTGGCTTGGCTTGCTTTGTAGTACAGGTTGTTATCGAGGATTATGTGAGAAGGTTACTAGTTTTAAGATTGATTGTTGTCGTATAGGTTCTTTAATACATTTTCAGTTATAATAGTTAGCGTTGTATTTTTATCTTTAGTAGCGAAATTCAATTATTTTTATATTTTGGACTGAATATTTATTTATTTATTTCGATTTCTTTATTAAATAATAGTAGTCATATTTACACTCAAAACCGAAATATCAAAAGAAATAATTAAGCAGAACATCGGTATTTATACCGATCATGTTATCAAACCTAACTGCGTTTAAGCGTTAATGTACCTTCTAACAGTTGGGTAATAATATAAAAATACCTAACTTCCTGTCTAATTGCTTTTTTGGATATTTATAAAATACATTCAACTCTGAAACTTTACCATACTCTAAAGTTCCTTCGCCTGAGAAGTTACTGTTGTGCTCGACTAGCTTCTTTCCCAACTGGCCTCAATCGCTTACTTTTCTTTGTTGAAAATATCGGTAGCCCATTCTAATTATTGATAACCGTACAAATCATGCCCGCCAGATTCCCTATACGAAATGCTTGATTTGTATAGGGAATGTACACGATGTACGATGACCTAGACTAAGGTATAGAAAAGTAATATAAGTTACCTTCCACGTCACCTAATCGAAAATCACACCTCATATTATTGCGTAGATGATAAATGAGTAAAGGCGAGCGCGTTGAAATCCTTTGTATGCAACGCCTGTATGCTTCGTCGTTGGTCGTCAAAACTTCTTGCGTCAACTTACACAGCTTTCGATGTTATGTCCGGAATTACTTATGAGATGGTTTTACTTTTTGTACGACTGTTCACTTGAATGATTTAGTTTTTTTTCTATGAAATTATATTCTTAGTACTAATAAGTACGTTGGTACGGTATGAAATTACTGTGCAAACTCTTAAGAGGATCGTCTAGTGACGAAACGCGACGCGAGTAGGTATTTTCAATAATGCTATCTGTTTCACAACGCTTCGCAGCCTTCTCCGTATCGTATGATAGAGAGAGTTGCAGGTCCAGTAGGCATATGCTTACATTTTATTCTTGAAATATTATTTCGGGTGATAACGTTTTTACCCCCCCAAACGTTTACGAAATGAGACAATTTTGGTCTCATTAGATTCAGTACACCTCAATCTAGGCTCTTTATTTTTTTAGTATTTTAGTTTAGTTAAATTTAAAAAAATTTAAATACTCGAGGAAGTTTTTAGGTCAAACATATGGATATTTAGACGCTAATAACTTTTAACATTAAGCAATATTTCTTTAAAATTAAAACGTACGAGCATAGTTCTTCATTGTATCTGCAACATTTCTAAAAATTATGAAAATTGGACAACATTTACGGGAAGAAAAACGTTATCGCTTTTTGTATGAAAATTTACAACTAGACGATCCTCTTCAGACTCTGGATATTGTGGTCAATTCTGGATTTTGTGGCCAAAAAACAATCTCTAAACTAAAATAAAATGATCTAATCTAGTGCTGCGCCTTTCCTCAAAGAGTATTATAAAAGGGATAGCAATATAAATAGAGCTGGTATTTTAGTTTAGTTTAAAGATGGTGTGCAACAGAATATTCCATTTCCAAAAACCTTGTCTTTAAAAAAATAACTACTTAGGTGGCCCAATGTATAACACTTAATCTCAAATTAATTAGTTACTTAGTATTAAGAAAGTTGGAAATCGCGGAAGAGTCAGAAACTAACAATTGTGAATCAGACCTGTTCCACTATTCCCTACCAACGTATCCCCCCTGGGGGTAACAGTGGAATTTTTTTCCACTTATAAATGGTTGACAGGCATCATAAATACGTCCCTCGGAATCCTAATACTCTAATACGACGGAATGAAAAAGAAGCAAAACGGGGACCTTATCCAAAGCTTAGCTAAACTGTCAAATGAATCACGCGCTAAATGCGCAATCAACCGCAATCCTTGCCTTCTACGGTTGACTCCAGTCTGTAACTAGTACAATACTCAACGTTTCTAGTGAGGTGACAGAGTGGACACCTGGCTTGCTATTGGGGGCGTGCTATACAAAATGAGTTTATATTGAGTGGTGTTCTCTACGTTTCGCGGGAAAAGTCACGTCGCGTTGAAGGCCTATGAAAATGAGAAGTCCACGTCTCTCCCAATGGATTTTATTGATACTTGTATTGATTTATATATAGAAGACCTTTACTGGGGTGGATTTACCTATATAATAATATGCTGTATGCGATCTTTTCCTGACGTTATCTATTGTTAAAAACTTAACGAAATCGTGCAGTAATTTTTCAGGAGCGCTGTATAAAGTGGTACTTAGTACGTTGAATTAACCAAGTAATTTATATAGGCGTATTAAAAAACCAATCATTGCTTTGCACTAAGCATGATTGTCGTCAAGCGCAAGCCTATCACCAATAAAAAAAAAACAATTAATGGTAAACTAACCATTAGAATATAGAGTACAAAATGAAATATACCTGCTTAATAAGTATTTTTATACATATGATTCGATTCTCTCCAAGGGTTCTCACAGATCCCGCATTTAAATCAAGATAAAAATTATTTACCCATACCACAATATCTTTACCTGTCCATGTTATAGAGCCACCTGCCGGTTGCCGTCGCAGTTCTGCATAACGAATCGCAGTTTATACAAGCCAAGCGGTGGGTACGTAGGCGGACTGTATATAGCTAAACATAACTTGCGAGGGGAATAAAGACTAGTGTTAACCAATTTACTGTTCTCCTGAGGATATGTCCTTGTTTGTGAGAAAATGTGCAGTGCTGTACTTGTCTACATTTCTAAGACTGTGCAGAGGCCATTGTAGGGTGTGTATTTGTAACGCTATCTTCTTCGTCTTCTGATAGAGACTACGTACGGAGTGAAACGTACGTAGAGAGTGATTTGGAGGATTTGTGTGGTGTTGTGCCGTGCCGGTGCGAATTGCTGGGTGGTGGGTGTTCGCATGCTGTCGTTGGAAGACACGCACTGCGCCGCATGGATTTGTCTGCTGTGGCGGATTATAGCGAATTAAGCTTCTGGATCATTCATTAGAGACTGCGTCTTCAATATGCTATACTTCTATATAGGCAAATCGCGCCAAAATTTTCCTAAAATTCTTTCATATAGACTAGCCATTCAGACCATCCATATTATGTATTGTAGACCTAAATATTGCTCTATAAAAGACAAAATACGCGAATATTGTTCCACATAAATTAATAACTTCTGGATGTAATAAAATTACATCCAGTAGTTATTAATTGTTCTGTTGTACTTTTTGAAGCCGTAGATACAATGAGAGATTTTACTGGCGTTTCTTCCTTCTGTTTTTCTTCTTCCAAAAGCATTACCTTTCACGTGGAAAAACTATTCCTTTGCCTACTCAATCGGCATACTGTCACTTTCTTTTCATAAAATGCTTTTCAGTGAAGAAATTCAGAAAAAAATATCTAAATGCTATTATTTAAACTCAACTGTCCTAGCTTTTCAATTGCAAATGGAGATCCTAAATGATTGCCTCTCTTGCGGTCTTCACCGTTTTAATAGCAGTGAAAATTAAAATGAATGTAAGAGATAGCAGGAAATATGCTCTAATTAGAGATCATTATCCTGACTCCACAGTCCTGTAGACATTATAACAGAAAAATAAGTAAAATGTTAGCTATCACTCATGCCTAGTTAGGTTTGCGTAATACGGTATCATCGAGTCTCATTAAACTAGTAGGTAAATATGCAGTTAATTATATATTTCCTCTGAGTTAAGTACTTTAAACTTTGTTTCAAAATCCTTACTAGGTATCTCAAGATGTTGTCATCTTGTGCTTGACTGCGATCTCAACTAATGATAAGTAGGTTCTGAATTGGTGATTAAATACAAATTGAGTTCAAATACAATTTTTTCTTAAACTTAGATGTCGGTAAACTTTAAGTGTTGTCAGAGAGTTTATTGAATAAGGTCACAGCCATACAATAGGAATTAGAAAGAAAGAAAGAAAGAAAGAAATTTATTTGCTGAATATGAGTATGTACAGATGTTTACAATATTAAGGCGTCCTTCACATTCTACTACTTAGCATGCAAATATTTAATGTAATTACTCATTAGGAATAATATTGTATTTAAAAATTATTCCAATGAAATTATGAGATCTGAACATTAAAAAAAAAAAAAAAAAAAAAAAATAATAATAATAATAATGTCCAGATTAAAATAAAATTCAAATATAAAATCACATTAATCAATTTAAATAAATAATATGTCAATTAATTGTTAAAAAAGTCAGCTAAAGAATAAAAAGACTTGTCACACAACCAACGAAAGAGTGTTCTTTTAAAGCTACTTGTAGTTTGATTTTTTAGGTTGTTATCTAACTTGTTATAAATTCTTACACACATAGCATGCGGAGATTTAGACGTTTGTTGTAAATTATAGTTTGTAGTGCATAGTCGATTTTTGTTTCTTGTTATATTATAATTATTTAGTTGCGAGAAGGTCTTGAAATACTCCATGTGCCGATGTACAAAAACTGCTATTTCATAGATATATAGACATGGCAGTGTGAGAAGCTTGTGCGTTTTAAATAACGGCCTGCATGAATCAATTGGTCCCTTTAAATATATGCTCCTTATGCACTTTTTTTGAATCACAAAAAGTTTTTGTAAGTCAGTAGAGTTTCCCCATATTACAATTCCGTAGCGCATAACAGACATGACGTAGCCATGGTATGCTACTAGTGCTGCTTCTAGAGATACTGTTCGTCTTAAGCGACGCAAGGGGTACACAAATTTATTTAGTTTATTACAAATGTCCTCTATATGTTTTTTCCAGTCACAGTGTTCGTCAAAGTTAATACCTAAAAATTTTGCATTATGTACAATGTCAATTGATTCATTATTATAGTTTATATCCAATGTAATATTATGACCTCTTTTGGTTTTAAATTGCATACATTTAGTTTTACTTATGTTTACGCTTAAATTATTATTCCCTAACCAATTAATCGTTTCTGACAATGATTTGTTCACGTCATACTCATGTGTCTGCGTGTTTTCACATGGAACAATTATAGTGGTATCATCAGCAAAGAGTATAGATGGGTGTGATATATTTCTTGAGAGGTCGTTGATATATAATAAAAATAAAAGTGGACCCAAAATGCTACCCTGAGGCACACCGTATTTATTATTTTCATACTCAGACGCATACACAGTGATATTTTTACCATTCTGATTCTGAATTATTGTTTTTTGTCTTCTATTATAGTCTAGATATGATTTAATCCATTGGTGTATTTGTCCGCGAATTCCGTAATGTTCTAACTTGTTTAATAACTTTTCATGATTAACAAGATCAAATGCCTTGGACATATCTAGAAATAGAACAGTTACGGGTCTTCCTTTATCTACTGACTCTAACACAATCTTGACTAGCTCAAACATAGCCGTTATGGTAGATCTCTTTTGTCTAAACCCATGCTGTGCGTTAGTAAATATGTTAAAATGTTCAGCATAATAATAAACTCTTTTGTATATAACTTTTTCAAAGATTTTTGATAGCACCGGGATTAAGGCGATTGGTCTATAGTTATTTGCGTCGTCTTTCTTTCCTTTTTTATACAAAGGTTTTATGATTGATAGCTTTAGTCTGTCTGGGAATATACCTTGTTCTATGGAAAGATTTACAATATGAGCTATTGGTCTAGCCAAAGATATACATGAGCGTTTTAGTAAGTTAGTATTTAGTTCGTCATATCCGGTGGAGTTGGTATTTTTAAGGTTCATAATTATTTTCCTTATTTCATAGGGATCAGTAGGACTGCAATACATGTTATTTGAACTACAAGTTATGTTTTTTACTCTATTGTCGAAGTTTTTATGCTGTATATTTGATGTGGCTATATAATGTTTATTTAATATGTCACAAATTTCCTTGGGATTAGTTATTTTCGCACCTTTGTCAGTGAGGAATTTAATATTTTGTTTTCGATAGTCTTGTCCCAGATTTTTTTTAATGATATTCCAGGTTGCGCTACATACATTTTTTGCGTTATTGATGTATCTTTTGTTACATTCCCGTTGTCTGAAGTAAATACACTGGCGTAAAACTGCGGAGTATTTCTTATAGGTGTTCTTATTTTTATCACGCTTAATGCAAGCTTCATAATATAGCAAGCGTTTACGTTTTGTACTAACTTTAAGACCTTTAGTCATCCACTTAATACTATTTTTCTTGTGCCTAATTGTTACTTTAATAAATGGAAAGCAAAGTCCGTGGAAAAGTAGTAGAGTATCATGTAGCAAATTAAATGCTTTATTTGTATCTTGCTCTTCCAAAACATCCTTAAAAGATAGGCTTTGCATGCAATTGACGAATATATCAATATTGTCCTTTGAGTAGTCTCTTTTGTATGTGTATGTTTTTGGTACGTTTATTATTTTATCTTTGCTATAGTTGAAGTGTAGAGTTTGCGCAGTGTTATGGTCAGACAAGCATAAGTTGTGTAGCTGTCCTGTCGATTTATTTATATTTGTAAGGATATGATCGATACAAGTTTCGCTCCGCGACGTAGTTCTAGTAGCTTTTCTTATTTTATTGACAATGTTATAGTTAGCCAGTATATCGTTGTAGAGTTTTGAGATTGAGTTATCAATTAATGTATTTATATTCATATCTCCGCATATAACTAATTTGCATTCTTTAAATTTATTCGTTAAATCATATAACAGTCTATCGAGTTTGTTGAGAAATATTTTTATATTTGATTGGGGAGTCCTATATACACACACTATTATAATTTCCAAATCTTTTATAAATATACCGCAGCATTCAAAATGTTCCTCCTGGGCGTATTCATATAGGCTTTTTAAATTTTCAGTATCAATTCCATTTCGTGTTAAAATACAAACTCCCCCACGTTTGGTTTTTTTTCTAGAGAAACTAGACGCTATATTAAAATCGTCTATGCAGAGGTTAGTTTCATGCCCTGGTAGCATAAAGGTTTCAGACATGCAAACAACATCAATATTAATGAATTTATCTTGGAGATCGGAAAGGGCAAGGTTAATACTGTCTGATTTATTCAGTGCACCGGCTATGTTTTGATGGAGGATTCCGAATTTATTTGAAAATTTGATGTAGTCGTGTTTGGGTTGGTATTATTGTTGGTACTAGTATGAGTAGTTGGTTTTGAGAATCTACTGTTCATTTTAGTGAAGTAATAAGGAATCGTACCTTTAAGCGCATTAGGAAATTTAGTAGTACTATGGTTTTCTTTATTTTTGGCAATTCGCATAAAAAAGTAAGGTATTGTCCCTTTCTTTGGTTGTGTAGCAATTTGGTGATCCTTATGATAGGTTTTAGTTGCTTCAATAATAGACGTTAGATACAAACGTTCATATTCTTTGCAATTTATTTCATGATATAAGGATTTGCAAAACTGACGATTGAAGTTATTTGAAGGCAAATTGACATATTTTACATGTTTAAAGTTATGCACAATTGTTCTTAGAGAATGATTCAATTTATATTCGTTTAGGTAATTATTCTTGTGAACACCAAACAAAATCACGTTGGTGTTTTTTAGTGCACGTATCGCAGAGTATACATTATTGATTATGATATTACAATTACTATCATTATGTCCAACCAGTAAGATAACATAGTCTTTTGAAGTCATTTTCGAAGATAATGTAATACAATTTTCAAGAATATTGTCTGTGGATGCATTTTGCCTGGTGAAGCAAGTCACGGAAAAGTTAGTTTTGTTGAGGGAGTCGAGATAGTCCGTCATTTTCTCTCCTAAACCAACGCTAATTTCACTATCACTTAGTACTATAATATTTTGCTTTATAATTTTCTCTTTGTTTGCCTTGATATTTGTCCTTTTTCTATTTTCCAGGTTTTTTGTTTCGGGTAGTGAGTGGTTTATTATATGTTTTTCCTGCGATTCTTGTATTTGTTTAGCATTTTCAGATTGATTCAATTCATGTATGGCGGTTTCATGTGCCGTTATAAGTTCTACAGGTGTAGAGAAACATCTATCATCTATGTTAGAGGACGGTGTGGAGAAACTTTCCTTATCCATGCTAGAGGGTTTTGTTTTTGATTGTGGAGTTTTCGTAGTGGATGTGAGTTTGGTTTTCCTTTTCTTCGACCTCGTGGGTGTTGAATTGCTAGAGGTTAGACCGTCGTTTAGTAATGTCTTGTAAATTTTTATTTGTTTTTCATTTTCTTCGATTAGTTTCTGTAAGTTTGAGTTTTCCATATTTAATTTGGCTATTTCTTCGTGCGCACTTTCTAATTGACAGGAAAGTGTCGTAATTTCTTGTTTTAAGTCTATAACTTGTGAGTTTTCGGTCGTAGACAGATCCGGGAGGCTGCAAGTGCTGACGTCTTTTAAGGTTGAATAGTGTAAATCTTCCATTGAACTGCACGTTACATTTTCCAGAGATGCATTAAGTTTTGTAGACTTCAATCTGCTTAAAGCGCTATTATCTAATTTGGTGGAAGAAGTTTCTTGTGAACCTAAGTTTTTTACTGGTTGTTTGTTTTGGCTTTTCCTACAGTTATGGCATTTCCACTTCATTCTGTTATTTGTTGACATTGTATTGAATCGTTTTAAGGTAATGCTAGCACATTTTAAGTCGAGTAAGTTTTCACAGCCAGCACATTGTAGATATTCTGTAGTTTTTATTGCGTGTGTGCATATCGAGCATGTGACAAGTCGTTTTGATCTGGCCGACATTTTTTTTTTTTTTTTTTTAGTTATTAAATATTTGTCTCAAAATATAAATTTATGTAATAGATCCGAGGTCCTGTTTCCGACTGAGAATTGAACTCGGTTACTTTATGTAAATACACTGTTTGATACCGCTACACCAACGTCTCCTTAAATTGAACGGCGAAAATTGTGGTTCGGTTCTTCTTTGGAATATTTGTAGTGGAGTTTTAAAATTTTTTTTAAAGGTTTTTTTTGTTATTCCAATAGCTTGCTCGTGTATCTGTATTCTGTATATACCTATATTTATTTAATTAATAGTATTATATCGAACATAATTTAATTTTGATTCCGGAATTGGGTCCAATATTCAATATAGTTCAACTGTCGGTTCCATCTATCGGTATTCTTTTGAACTATGTGATCATTTGGGAAGTTTGACAGGTTTGATGATCCAGTATATCGGTTCAGCTCTCGTTCAGTAGATGGCGATAGCGACATATGGAAACTTTCACGTCTTGTCAAAGTTTTGAATAACAACGTTCACTTTTAAAATTTATTTAGCAAATGTTGTGTTATAGTCCGTATTTAGCATGTATTTTGTTGGGAACTTGTATTTAATTGCACTTTGTACACCATACAATAAAGTTAGAACACAATGTTTTTGATCTGCTTAATCAATATAGTTTTTCACCATAGTAAACATTCACTTTTTTCAGACACGGTTTATTGCCTTTTATCAATTATTTTTATAGTACTTTCACTTCACTGCAAGTATTTAGACATAATTATGAGAACATGATAATTCATTCATCATAATTGCGAGAACATAAAGCTAATCTACGCTGGGGTACCTCTAATTTGAATTTTTGTCGGCGGTTCCTATTATCAGGCTTCATCTCGAATAAGTAGTTATGTTTTTTTACAAAAAGGCAAGTTTCGAAAATGTATAAACATGGTAACGGCAATATCTTTTTCTTTCAAATAAAAAATCTAAAAAATCTACGATGGAAGCGGGATAACCTTTGAGAGGTATAAAAATAATTTTTTTTTACCGTAATTGGTTTCATACAGGAATTATGAATCACTTATCGGTCACGGCAAGTTTACACCAGTGACCAGACAAGCCCAGAGATAATTTAGTATTTAAAAATCACTTTTTTACTTAGTCGTGAATCGAACCCGCTACGTCCTCAAAGAGGGTTAACTTATTCAATACAGCGATTGAAAGGCTTGTGATTGAATCTTAATGGAGGTTTTGTGTCGTAAACCTGTCTATACTCTACATAATACATGTACCTTGAGTAGTAATAAAAATCTATTGCTACAAACAACAGGGATAACATGGAAAGAACACATGACGGTAAGTAATAACTGACACTTCAATACACGGTGCTTTGGCCATAAGCTTTCGACTGGCTTTCAACAAAAACCAGTCCACACTGTGTTGTCAAGTTGTCAGCCGACCTCATAGTGCTTCATAACAGAGTATTGTTACACTGTACGATTCGATATATCGGTATACGACTCTTATAAACCTGTCTATACTCTACAGTCTACATGTTCTTTGAGTAGTAATAAAAATCTATTACTACAAACAACAGGGATAACATGGAAAGAACACATGACGGTAAGTAATAACTGACACTTCAATACACGGTGCTTTGGCCATAAGCTTTCGACTGGCTTTCAACAAAAACCAGTCCACACTGTGTTGTCAAGTTGTCAGCCGACCTCATAGTGCTTCATAACAGAGTATTGTTACACTGTACGATTCGATATATATCGGTATACGACTCTTATACGATAAGAGAGTATGAAGGAAACATGTAAAAGGAAGAGACTCTCTCTCCCTTATAGATACTTCAAAATGAAGATCCTACTCCTAAGTTTTGTCAGTCAGACTATGTGCGCCATGTACTAATGTGCGCCAATTCCTTAATTTTTGCACTAATATAGGCTATTTTTTAATATTCACATTGAAACGCGCTTAGCGATCGGTCGTAAAGCTATGTATGTAGCTACATATTATATTACATCAGATATATCGGGTCGGATAGTATGAAACAGATCTTATTGATGTTTCCAAAGCGACCGATATAAATTTATTGGATAGTTTGTCTTCGGCCAATTGAAACAGGTTCAGATCTGTGCTCAACGTACAACTAAATAATCTAGCTTATTTATTGGTTATTTATTCGTCTATCGGTGGAGGGACGTGGGCGTGGCTCATTGGCGAAGTACAGAAAAGGTACCATTTTAGTAATGCCAATGCCTGCCAATAGCCACTTTACTGCCTCCTACCTGTTTCTGCAATATATTTGTACCCACTCTTTCTACTGAAACTTTAGCAATTTATTACACAAAATCTTTCTATAGAAAACCTCAAAATTGCCGTATAGGTCCAAATTTTATCTGTTGGAGTACTACTATCTACTACTACCTACTATTACCTATTCTGTGCTATAGTCCAGTCATCTTAGTCAAAATTAGGTAAGAATCTCGGAATTTGAGATACCCAGCTGATTTTTTGTATAAACTTGTATTTTGGTATTCTAAAAGTTGTCTCAAAACCTACATATGGTAGGGTGTCCGCGTCTATTAAAAATTGAGGTCAAAGGTCACAAAAATCGATTTTTTGCATATTTTTTGCAAATATCTCATTTCCTATGGGTTTTTCGCTATTTGTATTTAGTATCAATATTGTAGAGAACTGAATTTCCTACAACTTTTGTATAAAAAATTTTTTTATACGTTGAATCGTTTTCGAGATAGAGGGCGGAGAGCGCGCGGTTCGAGCATAATGTAAGGTCAAACGGTATAGTCTTGTCAAAACACTCTAGATAAAGTTTATTAAGTAATTATTGATAAATAAATAATTAATAATAATTTTCATTTGTTATCAACTCATCATCATCATCATCATCATCAGCCAATATGCACCCACTGTTGGACATAGGCCTCTTTAAGATTGCGCCAACTTTGCCTATCCTTGGCTGTTAGCATCCATTTGATGCCAGCCACTCTCCGGATGTCGTCGCTCCACCTAGCCGGGGGGCGCCCCACACTCCGTTTGCCGAGACGCGGTCTCCACTCTAGGACCTTGCGACTCCAGCGGCCGTCAGTCCTACGGCAAACGTGACCAGCCCACTGCCACTTCAACGTGCTAGCCTTGAGAGCTATGTCAGTTACTTTGGTTCTTTGGCGAATTACTTCGTTTCGGATTTTATCCCTCAAAGAAATTCCGAGCATAGCTCTTTCCATAGCGCGTTGAGCGACTTGAAGTCTGTGGACTAGCCTCGATGTCAGTGTCCACGTTTCGGCACCGTAAGTCATAACCGGCAGGACGCACTGATTGAAGACTTTGGTCTTCAGGCGTTGCGGTATAGGCGACGAAAAGACTCGACGGAGTTTGCCATATGCTGCCCAGCCCAGCTGTATTCTCCGTTCTATCTCTTTCTCGAAATTGTTACTTCCTACTTGCAAAATTTGCCCAAGGTATGTGTATTCTTGGACAGTTTCGAGAATAGATCCGTTGACAGTAATCGGCCCCGGAATGACCAATTCATTGAACATGACCTTGGTCTTGTCAAAGTTCATCCGGAGACCGACACGTCGGGAGGCAGCGTGAAGGCTATCGAGCATCTTCTGCAGCTCTTGCAGCGAACTTGCGATGATGACGATATCATCAGCGAAGCGGAGGTGTGAAATGTGCTCTCCGTTCACGTTGATGCCTTGTTCGTTCCAGTCAAGCGTTTTAAAGAAATCTTCCAAAGCATTAGAAAACAGTTTCGAGGACAGAACATCCCCCTGTCTCACCCCGCGATGCAATTGGATAGGTCTTGTAGACGCACCCTGTACTTGGACAGACATAAATGCCGAGCTATATAGGCATTTCAAAACTTCGATGTATCGCCAATCAACTTGGGATCGCTGCAAGGATTCCAGAACAGCCCAGGTCTCGATGGAGTCAAAGGCCTTCTCATAGTCCACGAAAGCGAGACACAGAGGCTGTTTGTACTCATAGGACTTCTGCACAATCTGCCTCAATGTGTGTATGTGGTCTATGGTGTGGTCTCTACAATGCACGAATGTAAAGACTTTACAATCGTGCATTGTCGAGTCAACATGTCCTGAAGATGCTACTCCTGAAGATACTACTCCTGAAGATGCTACTCCAATCTGTACTTCATTATTGTCTACTTAAATTATAATTAGTGGAAATGAGAATATAATTATAATGTAATTAAAGTTTGTCCCTTAATATTTTTTTAATTTTAGGAATGGGTTGTAAGTATTATTGAATAGATATTATTGAATTGATGAAAAAAATGATTAAATATGTATAATGTAATAGTTGATAACAAATGAAAATTATTATTAATTATATATTTATCAATAATTACTTAATAAACTTTATATAGCGTGTTTTGACCAAGACTATACCGGTTGACCTTACATTATGATCTAACCGCGCGCTCTCCGCCCTCTATCTTGAAAACGATTCAACGTATAAAAATTTTTTTTAAACAAAAGTTGTAGGGAATTTAATTTTCTACAATATTGATACTAAATACAAATAGCGAAACCCCCATAGGAAATGAGATATTTGCAAAAAATAAGCATAAAATCGATTTTTGTGACCTTTGACCTCAAATTTTAATAGACGCGGACACCCTACCATATGTAGGTTTTGAGACAACTTTTAGAATGCCAAAATACAAGTTTATACAAAAAATCAGCTGGGTATCTCAAATTCCGAGGTGAACTACTAAGATGACTGGACTACTACTACGACGAGCTTCACATTAATTAGCAGGGAAAATACAAAAAATGTATATTTAATTGCAATGCAACAAAGTTATTGTCTTTTTACACATACACTTCTTTCAATAGGTACATTTCATATTCAGAATCGTGATATTTAAAGCTTTTGACCTCAGCAAACGGAAGCCACCTGACTTTTGATCCCGTTCTACGAAAACGTATGCTGCAGAGATGTTCTCTGATATTTAGTTACTACTTATGTTGCGATATTATTCTAACGTATCGAGTTTTTTTATTCCACTAAAAGTTAGCCCTTGACTGCGATCTCACGTGATGGTAAGTTATGATGCAGTCTAAGATGGTAACGGGCTAACCCGTTTTTACAAAAAATACACGCCGCCGCCGTCTAGGTGATCGTTAATGGGCATGGTGCCCAAAACACTGGCGCGATTACCTCGTCGAATGGCAAGACCGTTGATTCTGGATGAAATTTGGCACGGAGATAGATTATAGTCTGGAATATCACAAAAGCTATTTTTTATACCGGAAAATTAAAGAGTTCCCGTGGGACCCAAAAACCTCAATCCACGCGGACGAAGTCGCGGGTATCAACTAGTGTGACAATATACAACCAAGCCATCTCAATAATGGCTTATTTAATCGGTCCAAACTTATCAAAGAAAATGGAAGAAACATTTCAACGGCATTTTAGTTGCTCAGAGTACTTATGATTTATATAGTGTTACTCGACTTGTTTGGTTTCGTTCCGGATTCACTTGTTGATTTAATGCTATTGTTTGTTTCCAACTATTAACATAAACTCTTAAACAATGCAGTGCTCTCCTGGGATTGTTAATAAATATTGTAATTGATTCACTATTGAAACCGTTTTAAAATAATGACGCTCAGACATCTTCACAGTTTACATGACCTAAGGACCTTTCGTCATTAAGAAATAGTTTACTGTGAGAAGGTTGCTACTTATACCAAGTCAAGCTAAGGGCACAATTTATGAATTTCCTGATAATATTCATCTTCACTCAAATCAAATCGTGGGTTACCTATCTCTTTTCCAGCATTGGTTAATTTTATAAATGCTCTTTATGTTCAACTATTAACTGTCATGTCTCTGACGTACCATTTTACACAGTCTGTACTAGGGCATGCTCCCGGGAAATATCAGTATCAAATATTTGAATATATTCAGTCCCGGTTCTCCACGAGAGAGGTCCGGTACTTTTGATACTTTCGAGACTATTCGAAAACCTTGAGTAAATTAAAATATTCGCATTGTATATGCTTACTACATTAAGTTTTTGTAATATAATACGTACCAAAACGTTTGTTTATGTTGAAATTGGTCGAATCACTTGTTTTGTTTGAATATATTGGTCTCGTCTCTCGTTACTTGCTATTGAACTGTGAAGTGACTGGATATCACGTCATTAAAAGCACAAACGGCGACTTTGAGCGATGATTTCGAAAAATCATTGCAAGATCGGTAAGTTCATAATTTTTAAATGACCAATACTTTTTACCATACTTTGAAAAGCAATATTTAAGTAAACCCTTATCACAATAGGAAATAGTTATTGAAAGAGAAAATCTAACTATATTGGAAATATCCAATTTAGTTAGATTACTTACTTAATTAAATTCTCGTTTTAATAGCGACAGGATATTAAGCACATCATATTAATAAATAACTTTTGCAGAAAAATTAAAAATCCTTCCCCTATGAGTTTTGAAGATTTTACAAATCCGGCGATAAGTCGTCTGTTTGGCATTACTTCCTGCGAGGTCAAAATGAAGCAAAATGCAAGCTCTGTCAAAAAACGTTAAAAAGTGCTAGCCTCCGCAAACAAAAATAAAAATTGTCAGGATGTTTTTTTTGGTACGCTAGTATTGTTATTAAATGTTATGCTGTATTGTTATTAATAAGAGAAGGTTCTGAATGTTGTTTGGCTTGAAATTTTCATAATTTACACAAAAAGAATGATGGAAGGAAACTGGCAGTGCTAGTGAGGCTAAAGTTAATGATATTATAAGAGGTTTTATATACTTAATAAGCACGAGAATGAAGGCTTACTTTCGATTTAGATTAGTAATTTGTTGACTTTTTGTTTAAAGGCTAAACTTTTACTTTTGATTTGTCTTTGAGGTTCATAATATTTTATTAGTTTGAATGCCTACCTACTTAAAGTGATTTATTTATGTTAGAAATTAAAAACTAGTTTTGAGTAGTAAGGTTTTTATTTCACATTTTATGCCCTTTCCTGTTTCCGTAATTTCATATAGCAGTATCGAAAGTATCGAAAGTCTCGGTAAGTCCCGGTTCCGTGCCAGTATCGGACAAAAAATTCCCGGTTCTTGGAATGGTATCGATACTGCAAGCCCTAGTCTGTACCTATATTGTCTGTGTCTATATTGTACTATGGTCTAAGATCCGAATCTAAATCGAAACGTACCGGTTTGATAAGAGAATCAAATTTATTTTATAATAAATTTCATATATTAGAAAATAAATTAAAAATGGGTAGACAACAGAAATCCTGGACAGAATATTTTTAATTATTTTTTGAAAAATGATTTTTCATAAAATGTTGCAAAATGAAGATAATAATAAAATTTTATACTGGACTTAAAGTATAGAGCATATAGAATGTGCAATCGTAGGGTAGACTATTATTTACCTGGATAAATAATGGAAATAATAGTCTACCCTACGATTGCACATTCTATATGCTCTATACTTTAAGTCCAGTATAAAATTTTATTATTATCTTCATTTTGCAACATTTTATGAAAAATCATTTTTCGAAAAGTAATTAAAAATATTCTGTCCAGGATTTCTGTTGTCAACCCATTTTTAATTTATTTTCTAATATATGAAATTTATTATAAAATAAATTTGATTCTCTTATCAAACCGGTACGTCTCGATTTAGATTCGGATCTTCTACTACTACTTTTCGTCGGATTAGCTGCAGAGAACTTAAACGAGGTACCTACTTAGACGAGTAGTTCTCTTTAGCATAGTCGCTTACTGAATTGCTATTCTTCGCCGCTTAAAATATTAGAGCACTTGTCATATTGTAGCGTAGGCACAAATCCTAGTTACGGAATATTAGTAACAAACAAGACATTGTAACGTCCGAACGCTTAACTGTAAATGATTACGCCAGGCTACTCTACAGCCCTATTCTCTAACCACACAGCCTTATTTTCAATGGATGAAATGAAAATAATTTGACTAGCAATTTCTGGAATATAAAATATATGCATCGAATTGAAAACTTCGTAGTCTGTTGCGCTATGTTTACAAGTCGAAGGAAAAAGCGAAGGATAGAGTTTTGGCGGCGATGACAAAACGTGTTGGTTCCAGTGATCATCTGTGACCGTTTAAGCAGTTTTTAGTTACGTTACCTTTATTTAATAGGTACATTATATCATAAACTTTACCTTAATATCTTAACTCGATTAATTTACCAGGCATTTTTACACAAAGTCTTTTAATGTGCATTATACGGCGACATTTACGATTCGGAAATCAAAAATTCAAATATATTTAAAATCACTAAACAAGTTGCACCGAACGACGGTGACCTCAACGATGAAATGAATCTTTTAGAATAACACAGCTTTATGCTGAATGGGAAGCCTAAATACATATATTTATTTGTCTATTACCTACTTCAACGAAACATGCCTTTTGCCTAATCACTCCTCAGATTAACTGTAACATTGTTCTTGTATTGAAATCTTTACTTGCAATTCAGGCTAGCCTGCTATTTCAAAATCAGTTCCGACGAAGTAGAAATCAAAATTCATGTAAGAAGTTTTCTTTTCAGAAACAAGTTAACCGCCAAATACTAGGCTAGGATTACGCTTTATTAAACAAGACATATCTTCTAGGTTTACTATTTCAATTGTCTATATCAAATTATTTTTACAATCATTGTAATTAAAGCACACACTATGATCAATGTTCCACAAGAATCCATGATATCAGCTTGAGTGACTCAAAAAGGCCTCCGACACTAGAAGCTGTCCTGCGTCGCTTCACGTCAATCGAGTCTTCGGAGAGCTTGTACGCCTTTGTTCTCTTCGTCAAACTAGCGATAACTAGGACGTTCAACAGGGTAACGTTTTCCTGTTAGGCAATCTAATTATTCACCACAAGATCCTCTCCCAACCTTTCTAAGTGTCCAAGCCAGCGGAGTCTAGTCAATTTGGTCTCTCCAATTAAGTATTGGGTTCGGTCCTCACAACTTCGACCTCTTGGTTCAAGCTGATATTGACAAAAACTGATAAAATTACAGTTAGCGAAGCCCCACCAGAAAAAGGTCAAAGATACGCTGAATAAGCTTATGAAAATCTCTTAAAGCAAAATTGACAGTCTGCAAGGATTGTTTATGAGGCCTTTGTTTTACGATTTTATGCATGCACTCGCATTATGAAGACGTATTGTAAACACGGGGAACAATAACAGAACGTGCGGGGCTTTCTTAAGCGGGCAGATGCTAAGTAACGGCTTTATCCTGGCGTATTCATAAGTGAAATAAAGGAGATCGCACATGACTGCAAGATACACTTGAAGCACAACGGCCATTTGAGTCAAGACGCATGCGCTAACCATCTAGATGTCCTCCCTGAAGCTGTGATCTTATAAGCGGGTAGGTCCTTAGATACTCTTCAGGGAAAATTTGGGGAATTATAGTTTCTAAATGGTCCCTAGTCTGGTCTGGTGGTTTACGGATTTCCACCGTCAAAAGGAAGCGATTTAGCTTTCCGGTACTAGACATAAACGAATTAGGGATATAAACTGCTATACCGCTTCCACAGGCTAGCGCGCTACCTATGTTTGAACAAAAAAATAGCGGCATTGGTTTCTCCACAAAATTCTTAAGCAGAATTTTCATGTCAGCGCTGAACTCTTTGATCATCAAAACATCTTGAATGCTCCATATGTAATAATACGTCATACGTCACCGAATTTTCAGTAAGTATTAAAAATGCGGCTTTTGCGGCTCGTCTTGCGGCTTGCGATCAGCATTATAAATAGGTAAGTACATAACTACTTTGGTCATACTTAGGTACATTTCTATGGGAATCTAATACAATGGGAAGTTAGATCGACAAGAATCCAGGTCCATGTAGTCCAATAAGGTTAGGTTACATGAGTTTGGTTTATGCTCTTGTTGTGAATTCAGATAATTGAATTAGAAAATGTGCATCGATACTTTCATAGTTACCTACTACTAATATAATTAATGCGAAAGACTAAACAAGACTCAAAGACTAAACAACTATAGATCCTTCTGTATTTTGATTGCCTTATAATTTTTACCCATCTACATTCGACAAACTAATTAGCGATAGGCAAAACTTAAAAAATATGAACTACATTAAAAAAATTGAAAAAAAAAACCTACATAGTCTAACCACTTTATTTCTTCGATGTATTTTACACCAAATTACTTAGTTTTCATTATTACGAGTATTGCATCGAAAACTTAAAAGTTGTTAAGTAATATACATAGTACAAAACTTGTTTTAATGTACCTACTTACAGAATTACATTACAGACTATAGTACATTTTATAACCACCACGTAATAACTATTAGACTCAATTGTTATAAACCTAATTAGTATTACCTATTTTAATGAAATATAACTAAAAATGGTTAACTGCTGCTGCACAACTTACATTCAAACATGCTATAAATAATACTACCTACTGATAATACTAGAATATATTACTAGATGAAGCCCGCGACTTTGTTCGCATGGATTTAGGTTTTTAAAATATACCGAGAGAACTCTTTGATTTTTCAGAATAAAAAGTAGCTTATGAAACCTTATGGGAGCCACCAAACCTACCTATGGGAGCAACCAAACTTCGTCAAAATCGACTGAACAGATGGTCTGTGAAAAAGTATCAAACAGGCAGACAGGCAGACATACACATTTTCGCATTTATAATATTAGGTATAAAGATACACTTGGACAACAAAATTAAAAGAAAACTATTGTAATAGATGGACCTACAATTATGTTAAAACTGTCAGGGAAAATAAAACTCACTAAACTGTCCTCTAAACGACCTCATTGCAACGGTCCTCAAAACTTCTCGAAGTGTTAAAAATAAAAAACCAGAGCCTTAAACTCACCGAAGTGATTGGACCAAATGACTCGGCTTAAAGTTTCTATATTTTTTGTTCGCAAATCTGATTTTGTACAAGGCGCGTGACTTTTGTAACCGCGACAATGTCGTGCCGGGCCAAATGTTCCGACCTCGCCTTTAAACTAAGGAGACACGACAATTTTGTATTGGAAGGAAACGAAATCGAAACCAGTGAATGCAGCTTACTTAGCCAAATTAAGTGTTAACAACAATAATTTCAAAATACAATTTAATTTATAAGTATGTTTGCAAAAAGAGAATCGTCATCAATTTGAATTGCATTAATTCCAAATTTGTGCAAATTTCAAATCTGTTTTTTTTTTTTATCCACTACAAATTAGCCCTTGACTGCGATCTCACCTGATGGTAAGTGATGATGCAGTCTAAGATGGTAGCGGGCTAACCTGTTAGGGGCATGGCAGTTATATTAAACCCATACCCCTATTCGGTTTCTACACGGCATCGTACCGGATCGCTAAATCCGATGCCTCCCACCAGGCCAGAGCAGCAGAGGGCATTATAAATTCCCAAATTGACCCTGCCGGGGATCGAACCCCGGACCTCCGCACGTCAAGACAACAGCGCTACACACTGCGCCACGGAGGTCGTCAAAAATAATAGAAGCAAGTGTGAAAGCGCCGTAGTAGCGACGACGACGTAACTAATTATTGTAATTTGAACTAATCAAGGTTTGCAAAATTGGAATTGTAATAGGTAGTACTTGAAATTATAAAAGTTATTGAAAATACTCGTAGGTATGTCTCAAATGTATCTGTAAGTTTTGCAATAAAAATAATAATACATATTCAGATAATGATCTTTTAAAGCTGCTTTATCACATTATCAGAGCCGGTTCCATTAATTAAAGAACTGGTAATTGGTATGCACATTCTAAGTAAATAACGAATAACCATCTATTACTTAATTAGCTATTACCTACAAGTAACCAATGCAATCGTATTTTTTTTACCTTTCACTTTCAGTTAAAATGAGAACAAGAAAAACTTGCACCCAATATCAATACTTATGAATGCAGTCAGGCTCGAAATAGTTTTAAAATTCATTTGATTGCCATTTGGCCTGTTTTTAATGATTCATAAAATCATAACACTGCTGAAGATGGTGATAAAATATGTACAATGTTTATTTTGTGCCTAACATGTATATAAAGCACCTAACCTGTTATTTTTGGGGGGAATAGTACATTGTTCACCGAGGGGAGAAAGTGACCGATTACTAACGAGGGTGTAGTTTGAGGCCCGAGGCGTAGCCGAAGGGCCGCAATACACGCGAGGTAGGAATCTTACTTTCTCCCGAGTGATACATAGTGCTTTATACTACACCTGCGAGGAAAATAAGCGATAATTAGTGATTAAAAACGAACTTACAAAGGTTTAGGTTAATAGTTAATAATATTTAATAGTCCTTAATTAGGTTAGGCTAGCTAGCTTTAATTTCTATTGTATTGTTTTCAATAAATTAAAAAAAAAAAATTTAAAAAAAAAAGTGAAGTTCTATCATAACTATATGAGTCGCTTCATTCGAAGCTTCACTATCACAACTAGACTACATTTTGAGTATTATTTCGATCGACATCGATATCGACAATCTTACGATTTCAACGACATAAGGTAGGAGAATAGCTTGTATCCTGGAAAAGGAGATGCGCATATTACTGTGGTGGTACGCTGGCTACTTTGGAGGTAGGCCGACTACTTCAGAGGTACGCCGACTACTTTAGAGGTACGCAGGCTACTTTTAAGGTACGCCAGCTACTTTAGCGGTACGCAGACTACTTTGGTGTTACGTAGGCTACTTTTAAGTTACGCCAGCTACTTTAGAGGTACGCAGGCTACTTTGGAGGTACGTAGGCTACTTTGGTGGTACGCAGGCTACTTTTAAGGTACGCCAGCTACTTTAGAGGTACGCCGGCTACTTTGGAGGTACGTAGGCTACTTTGGAGGTACGTAGGCTACTTTGGTGGTACGCAGGCTACTTTTATGTTACGCCAGCTACTTTAAAGGTACGTACGTACCTCGTACAGCTCTGCGTACCTCGAAAGTAGCTGGCGTACCTTAAAAGTAGCCTACGTACCTTAAAAGTAGCCTGCGTACCTCTAAAGTAGCCGGCGTACCTCTAAAGTAGCTGGCGTACCTTAAAAGTAGCCTGCGTACCACCAAAGTACCCTACGTACCTCCAAAGTAGCCTACGTACCTCCAAAGTAGCCGGCGTACCTCTAAAGTAGCTGGCGTACCTTAAAAGTAGCCTGCGTACCACCAAAGTAGCCTACGTACCTCCAAAGTAGCCTGCGTACCTCTAAAGTAGCTGGCGTACCTTAAAAGTACCCTACGTACCACCAAAGTAGCCTGCGTACCTCGAAAGTAGCTGGCGTACCTTAAAAGTAGCCTGCGTACCACCAAAGTACCCTACGTACCACCAAAGTAGCCTGCGTACCTCGAAAGTAGCTGGCGTACCTTAAAAGTAGCCTACGTACCTTAAAAGTAGCCTGCGTACCTCTAAAGTAGCCGGCGTACCTCTAAAGTAGCTGGCGTACCTTAAAAGTAGCCTGCGTACCACCAAAGTAGCCTACGTACCTCCAAAGTAGCCTGCGTACCTCTAAAGTAGCTGGCGTACCTTAAAAGTACCCTACGTACCACCAAAGTAGCCTGCGTACCTCGAAAGTAGCTGGCGTACCTTAAAAGTAGCCTGCGTACCACCAAAGTACCGCACGTACCTCCAAAGTAGCTGGCGTACCTTAAAAGTACCCTACGTACCACCAAAGTAGCCTGCGTACCTCGAAAGTAGCTGGCGTACCTTAAAAGTAGCCTGCGTACCACCAAAGTACCCTACGTACCACCAAAGTAGCCTGCGTACCTCGAAAGTAGCTGGCGTACCTTAAAAGTAGCCTACGTACCACCAAAGTAACCTGCGTACATCTGTGGTCCATACCATATTTACTTAAAATTAAAAAACAACAGCGCGTTAGAAATGGATTTTCATACAGTTTTCTCCCCGCTTAGCACGTTAGAAATGAAATTTCATACATCTTTTCCTCCCGCATATTTGGTTTGTAGCAATGACGTACTTTCTACCTCGTTTTGACACAAGCAAGAGGGTACTTTCCGAGCGGGTGTAGTATAAAAACATTTTATAATATAACAAACAAACAAATCTTTCCTCTTTATAATATTAGTTAAGACAAATAAGTTTGGCTATTCAGCGGGGTAACGCAGCCAGCGTTCTGGGCACATTGCCTCATTGCAGCGGCTTAAATGATATTTTTAATGTTTAGTTTTTAATTTAGATTTTAATGTATTCCATAGTTTTAATTTGAATAAAGTTACTTAAAATAGAATAGATTGATTCCGAGTTTCCAAAAGTAAACCTTTTAGCTAATAAAACTTTCCGATCACATTTGCGCAGATAACAGTTTCATGGTCCGTAATACAATAATAGTCATAGGAAATTAAATTGAATTCCAGTAAATAACAAAATTACTACTCCAATAACGTTAAATGTATACGATTACGTTCTACATGGATAATGAAATTAGAAATTCTGTAAAATAGCTCGGAGCTATTCCTACCGAGCTTTTAACATGAGAAGCCAATTAATTGCCCCAGCTTACCGACTGTTTTAATATTAATGCACATGTTATTAGCATTATTTATTGGACATGGATACGTCGCAAGTTAATGTAATCCACTTGTTCATGGTACTATACTTTACCTTTATACGTTGGTCGGGTTTATTCTTATTAGAATCTTCATGCATAGGTATCTTCTTACTTTACTGCTGTATTCTTAGAAGTGCATTTTATTTAAATCAAGTTTTTAATTGGTATTACAATATAGATCTCGTATAGCATTGTGAGTATTTCAAGGTTCAATAGACAACTAAAACAGTCAATCACAGTTGACGCTTCTCTAGTCTTCAAGCATTTATGATTAAAGGCTCAAGTGTATTATATAGGTGGGTAGGAATAGGATATCTATAAAATTCTTTCGAGGTTTGGTTTCCTTCGTTGAAGAGCGAGATCTAAATTTAAAGTATGTGACATAAATACATAGCAACGTTCAAACCTTTAGCATCCACGCGCTCTAACCTCAATAGTTCTTGGACCGTGGCTTCAGAAGTCGTAAATTAAGTGATTGATCAAAAACAGCACGAAGATGACCCATTGAACGATGTCTTGAAATAAGCATACGTATAGCCAAGGGTTCACGTTGTAAAGGGTTCGTGACGACGTTGTCCCGATAACGGGTCCTTCGAACCTTGGTAGATTCAACTTGTCTATAGGTATATCAAGTACATAACTGCATACTCTTGTTCTGTTTTTGAAATTTTGGATCCTTGAGACATTATGCTTCTGAAGAATGCGTTTTGGGCACATTGCCTCGTTCCGGTAGTATCATACTTAATATTATCATACTTAATATTATACTTGCGCACTTTTTTTTGTTTTGTTTTATTTTTAATGTGTTTTTTATGTCTTGTGTAGCAATAAAGAGTTTATCTATCTATCTATCTAATATTATAAGTGCGAAAGTGTGTTTGTTTGTTGGTTTGTCCTTCAATCACGCCGCAACGGAGCAACGGATCGACGTGATTTTTGGCATGGGTATAGTTGAGGACCTGGAGAGTGACATAGACTACTTTTTATTCCCGCGGGAATAAACAAAAACTTAAACCACGCGGACGAAGTCGCGGGCATCAGCTAGTAGATGATATTTTTAGGGCTCCGTAGATACTAGGTACTCAAAGGGTGCCAACGTCTGTCCGTCCGTCCGTCCGTCTGTCAGCGGGATGTGTCTCATGAACCGTAATTGCTAGACAGTTGAAATTTTGACAAAGAATGTATTTCTATTGCCGCTATAACAAACTCCCTTCCTTCTTGTGCGGAACCCTTTGTGTGCGAGTACGACTCGCACTTGGCTGGGTTTTAGTTTCCATGTCCGTCCGTCTGTCTGTCCGCGGCTTAGCTCAGTGGCCCTTAGTACTAGAAACATAGAGGTATAATATTATAATAATACCTCTATGACTAGAAAGCTATAATTTCGCGTGGGTATATATGTACATAATAATATTCACGCCGACAAAGTGCGGAAAATATTGCGGGTGTGGGATAACCATTTTTCTAATCAGGGATCCGTTTGCAAATTTTGTTACAGTCAAGTTAGGTTCCGGGCAAAACTTCTTATTTAGTTACTTTATAAAATCACGTACTTTATGTTATCTTTTACTTGATCTTATAATAATTTATGTATTTATGAATGTGAATACCTAAATAGATCCTGAATATAGCTACGATGTTTCTTGTATTGTAAATTAAATTGATTACGGGTTTACGACTAAAGATGAGGAATTTTAACAATGAATAGATTTATAAGCTAGATTTATTGAACTTGGATCGTCGTGGTTTTCCTACACGGATGCCTCCAATACTTCGTTGAATTTCTAAAGATTTTAAATGTCACTGGGATCCGGTCGTCGTGTTAACCTGCAAACGATGAGAAAGGTCTCCCTTTATCAGGAATGACATTTTGATCAGTTTTATTGGTATTTACTATGAAAAATAATAACATTATAGTAGAAAATAAAGCATTTACCCTGTGATTACAAGATTCATTTGACGATTCGAAAGCACTTGTAAAAGTTTATTTGAATAAATAACGTTTGAATTTTGAATTTTTACATTTCCCCCTCCATTTTTTACACATCCCCTCAGGAACAGTTCATGAAGTCGCACCAAAGAAAAAAGAAGAAATGATTCAATACTTACCATGAGGTAAATTGGTAAGCAAGCGAGAATGTGTCAGAATCTATAGAGATTAGAACTGGGAGTGTATGGGTTGATCTGATCTGAGCTATTAAATGTAAGAGTAACTAAGTAAATAGTTTTGCGTAAAAGCTACATAGGGAATTTACAATCTGCGGTTGACTCAGCAGATGACTTGCGATAATCTCAGCCCGCAATCGTACAATCATTGTTAGTTGAGTTAGGAGCAGTATGCGCATCGTGCACGTAATCTCTTTTATAGGCGCAACTTTGTATGGAATGTGTGTAAACTAGACACGAAATATGAATAACCTTAGCCTCGTAACGATATTCATAATTTTATCGATTTTAGTGGTCATAAAACCGGATACCTTGTAACCAATATTGATGAAGAACAAATTAAAAATCCGAAAGCAGGTCAAATTATATTGGACACAAATGTATAATTATTTTAAAGTATAAACGAGTGACTTAATTGTTACATAATCAAAATCGTCAATTACTTTGAGTTAATTACGTCAGGTAATTTTTCAATCAATGTTCGATGTCAGTCAGTCAGTGTAAGGGCCGCGCTTGTGTACGTAACACGTGTTGTAGCAAAAAGTGAGCGGCCGAGTTGATCGGACTTCGAACCGATATAATATGAACTTTTTTTTGATCAAGCTTAACGTGTTTTATGCAATAAGGCAATAACTGGATTCGATTACGAACGGCTTTTAGTGATTGAATGTACGGTTTCGCGAATCTTAATTGCTGTTATTGGTACTGAAATCTCGGTTAATGTGTTATGGATATATTTTAAAGTGTTTTAGTGCGGTTGCACGGTGGCATAGTTAGTTTTAAGTGAAGTGGGATTTTACTGACATTTTCTGGATTTTATTGTCATTTTTATGGGCGTTTATGTGAGTACTTCTTAAAAAGGTTCAGATATACCTACAATTGAGATCGAACAAGAAAACTTTTTTAATTGAACACCCTTTTTATTTCAAGACTTTAAAGTGAACAACAATCATCACAATTGTAGACTAAAAACACTACTATAAAAATTGAGGCTGATGTTTGGAATTTACATCCTAAAAGAACTTAGCCAAAAATTACATAGAATAAATAAATTAAGATAACTAACCTTCAATTATTTTTGCTTTCACGTTAGCTAACATAAGCTTTTTAGTAACATTGATCATTTCTTCTTCTACTTTATTACAGTGTACGTATATTCAAGATGTATTCTCTAGTGTTGAGCTCTAAACTGCAGGGTGTCCGTTTATCAGATTTAATTAATACCTGGTACGAGTAGTCCAGCACGCAATGTTAATAATGTTTTATTATTGGTTGGAGGCTTAGATAAACGATAGGCCTAATAAAAACCTTCCGACGTCCGAATACAAGTACACGTTCAGCAGGTGTTTGCTGTTGATAATTCTTAATTTTTTTATAACAACATATTAACAAAATTTTATTATTTTTATTGTATGCTATGCCAAGTAAAAGCTTAGGTAGCATACTAATCATATTGCTATTACTTTCATAATGCTCCCTGCAGCACATCGACAGGACGAGATTGAACACTACAGAATTGACCACATTATTTGATTACTGGAGGATGCCCGCGACTTCGTCTTTTTAATTTTCCGGGATAAAAAGTAGCCTATGCCCTTCCCCGGAATACAATGTGTCTGTACCAAATTTTATCAAAATCTTACTTAATATAAATAATTTTTGCTACTTTCCAAAAATTTATATTAGCGTTACTGTCATCAACAGCCTTTACCTATTTTAAAGGGGTATAAAAATATTTAATCCAAAAAGCTTGAGTTATTTTAAACTGCCTTTCGACAAACTAAGGTATATATTTCAACATTCTTTTGCTATATTATTAAAGAAATGGAATCTTTATTATAATTAAGAAGGTTGCGTGGCCAACTGCAGGCCTACCTGTTTCTTATTATCACATTATAGCTATTACCTAATGATGATGGCACAGGCCCATGTTTAGTTGGCTTCCCTCCTGTGTAATTTAAATAGTTCGATGGCATTGGTATGCGTGTTTCCTTGACTTTGCTGACTAGTGGCTAGCAAGTAGCAGGTTATATGTAACCTTTAATGATGACAATGACTCGAATTTGCACTATTATTATTATGTTTATGATGGATAATTTTTAGTTTACCATCGTCTTCCTCGATGATTCGCATAACTGCATTATTTAATAGTCGTCGCGTGTCTGTTTTAAATATAAAGTTCATAAGTACTGTATCTTTAGTAATTTGCTGGTATATTATCCGTTAAACATGTACTCCGGAGTAGTTACCTGGAACACTATCTACTAGTAGTAAGTAATATTATTTTGATGTCGCTGCCTAAAAAACCAGTAGAATTGGCTTTAATAAGAAATTTTTGTTTCTATATAATAATTATATGTAATTTCCATCCAATAGCCCTCAAGAGGTTTTGAACACTTCATCGTATACTGGAGTAGCTCCAATGTTTTTTGTTCTAACCGAATCATTAAATTATTTTCACTAAGACAGTGATCACCATTATTTTCAACTTAGAGCTTATTTGTTCCCGCGTGAATCTATTAGTCCTCAAACCTTGCCCTGATCTGCTACTTCAATTCTACTTCAACATAGGATAAAGTTGCCTGGTAGAGATCGAATAGCGAAGGAATTTTGTTTCTATTTTTTCTTATACCTGTATGGTTGACTGTGGAATAAGAAATAAAATCATATTCTAAGTCACTATAAACCGGGTTTAACTAGGTCTATATTCCTTTATAGATTCAGTTTTTACATTAATAACATTTTGTTATATTAGCATTTCTAGAAAGAAATTATCTAGACATTATCTAACCCCAGACGATAGTGATTTTCTATTGTTCAATCCACAATTTGTCATCCTGTCTCAATTTGCAGATTAACAGCATTTCAAGTGTCTCGACAAACTTCAGTGTTGCTTGCGATTATGCAAGTGCAGTTCTAGATCGGAGTGAGATCACACTGAAGACATTTTATTCTAAGACTTTCTGTCTTAAAAGATACAATACATTTTCCGCAAACGCAAAGTAAGAGTCATCATTTAATTGTCAATATCAACGGCATACTTTAATATTATGTTTGAGTGAGATGTGATCAAAGTAAATATATAATAAATCTATGGATGTGATCATGTGTGTGATAGCATATTGTGTCAATATAATTTTATATTAACGCTCCGATTAGTTTGCCTAAAATTAAATTAGTTAAAAATATATCTTAGAATATCTTCTTGCATATAAAATGGCGTGGGAAACAAAACAAAAGTAATTTTAAAATGGTTAAAACAGTCAACCAATGAAAATATTAATATGGTAATATTTTTTTCTGTCAACGCTCTTACCTTTTTGCCTTTCCGATATGTTAATATTCCTTACGTAATAATTTTTTAAAAAGCTACTTTTAGATTTTGACGACGTGTCGCTAAGGTGATTTGTCGATTAATATGTCCCGTACAATGATTTCAATGTAGTTGTAGTTTATTTAACAACCTGTTCATATTTATACAACTGATTTCGTTTCTTGTCACTGCCATCCGCCCACGTATAGATACTAATACAAGTTTTGAGCAGTGCATTAGGTAGTCTTTTTTTTGTCTCCCCATTATGTATTGTCAACATCGGTTACGTTATTTATTACAACGAAAAAAATATACCTACCAATATTAGAAGTAATGTATAAATGTATAAAAGTTAAATGCAATTTTTAGCTTTCGTTACATTAAAATCAGTAAGGTTGAAGTTCTATTCTGTGGTTGTAATGGATTTTTCTGCTAATCTATGTTAAATTTACACATTTTACTTCTACTGCATTAAAATTAGGTATACAAGAATTACCGGTCGAATATAGTATCTGAAAAGCTTATATTTCATCTTTGGATATTCAAAATAAGAGTTACCAATTCGCTGCTTCTCTATTTCACAATCGGTGGCGATAAAAGGCAAGATTACCAAAAATTACGCACCAAATGAGTAAGCGAGTCAGTCAGATAAAACCAGTTCCCACGCCCCCAATTCGGCCTACACTTTCAGGCCTTTCTTTTGATTTAATTATGCAAGGGTTAGCTGTTTATTTATTTGTATCCTCTTTTTGTACAAATGTTTTATGCTCTTCTGCTTCTTATTCGTTCACTGTGCGATTGTGTTCTTGCGATTGAGTGATAAAAGTTGCAAATATTCCTACAATGAAAGTTAACGTGAAAGTGTTGCAGTTGCAGTGTTAAAATCTTTTTCGCTCTTACTGAGCAAATGAGAATTTGAACTTTCAAAATTTTTCTGTCTTCATTAGCTTGCTTGTGAGGTTTATTTGCGGTGGGCTTAGATTTTTTTTTTAAATGGTGAAGTTTTGAAAATTTTTGTAGCTATCTTAAGAGAAGCCAGAAGCAGGAATTTGCTTGACTTTCAACTGACTGTTTATATATCACTTATCCGTAGATATAAAGCTGCAGCATTTCATAGAGACCATGCTAACAAACTTGTCGAAGCCTAAAAATAACTATGACCCCGATCAGCGACGTACAGTCACCCTTGTTTATTTATTCAGCAAATAAATAGGATGCGTGTAACAATACCGTTGCTGTTGTGTTTAAATAAATATTTAATTGGTTGCTAATTGCTAAGTTGGCTATTGTCTTGGCGATTCTTCTCACAATTGGCCATTGTGGGCAGACAATGTTGGGAGCTGACCTCAGTTTGCTGCAATGCCTTTTAATCCGGCTACTAAGAAAGCGATTTGATCTTTAGTGCAAGCAGTGCTGTGTTTTTGATATCAAATCACCAATGTACTTGTGTAAAATATTGGTTAAGGTCTCCTATAGTGTATTGTTTTGGTTAATATCTTGTGTGAACATTTTTACACATTTAATACAATTGAAATCTTTACTAAAATGTAGTACAGGCAGGCCTGGCTCACTTGTCACGTGACCTGAGATATTTAACTACTGCTGCGTGGACGCTCGACGGCACTCGTATCAGTCGAGTGTTGCGCGCGGACCGTAGTTATACGTTTGACTTTTACTCAAGTTCTCGTTATGGATAAACAAAGAAAGATCAGTAAACGATATCGTATCACATTAGGTCGTTTAAACTCTAATTATTAAGACCTAACTTATCGCTCTTTGCACTTCCTAAGGACCCTGAAAGGTAAGTTTGTATAATTTGCCTATCTAGGTACATAGTACATACGTACCTACTTAGAGTTCTAAACAAAACTAATATTAATACATAATGTGGGTAGTTTTATATTTATATCCACACAAGATACAGTTTTAAACAAAAGTAAATATAAACCATAGGTAGTATCCAATATTATAGTGATAGCCTAATGGGTAGACTTCAGCCTCCAAGTCTGGGGTTCGATCCTGGGAACGCACCTCCAACTTAATTAATTAAAATATATCGGTCATTTACGGTGAACAAAAATCGTGTGTAAAGCTGAAAACATGCCTGAAGTTCTATAATCATTATAAAAAACTCTAATATGTCTGCCAACAAGAAATTGGCCAGTGTCGAGGAATATATGGCTTAAAGTTTAAGCCATATATTCCTCGACAATAACTAATAGGCTCTTCTCATAATGAGAAGGGTTTAAGCCTTAAACCCTTCTCATTATGAGAAGAGCCTCGTAAGTCGTGCTTAGTAGTGGGACTAGTGGGCCGCCGATGAGTCGATGATGATTAATCCATAATGTGGGTATATTATTTTGTCTCGTAAACTCTGGCATGGGCCCCCTTCCACCCCATATAAGTGTAAAATATTCATTGATATTTCACTACTTGTGGAATATATAACGACTTTTTTTTATCCACTACAAGTTAGCCCTTGACTGCAATCTCACCTGATGGTAGGTGATGACGCAGTCTAAGATGGTAGCGGGCTAACCAGTTAGGGGCATGGCAGCATGTTAAACCCATCACCCTATTTGGTTTCTACAAAATCTATGAATAATAATAATATATCTTTTATCTATTTTTAAAGTAATTGTCGTCATCATTGCAACCGATTACCGACCCATAGTAATTATACCGATAGTAAGAATTTAGAAGTAGTCAACCCTAAGGCTACACGCGCCGCGTCTGAAGGGATAAGAGTTACGCGATAGAAAGAGATATATAGTGTAGGTATTTAATTATTTTCACTCGCAGCGCTGTGCGAGCTGAATTGCACTTTATTACGACGTAACCTGAGTCGCTGATGGTTAAAAGGTCTTCGCGGAGTAACTCTTCTGTTACTACTATTACCTATTCTGTGGTTCTTTATCTTCTTATATTGTGACTTGTGAGTTAATTATTTAAAGGTTATCCACCACCACCACCACCACTACAACCCATTAACGACCCACTGCTGGGCACAGGCCTCCACTCTCATATAGGAGAGAGGGAATAGAGCTTAGACCCACCACGCTGCTCCAATGCGGGTTGGCGGGCTTTAAAGGTTATTAATATTTAAATCGTCATCAGTAGATAATATTTCTTTTTTCATCTTTACCAACCTTTGACTGTTTTCCATGCCCAATTTTTTTATCTTTGATTGCCATTGATTCATCGACATAATATTATCTTCTTGTTCTTAACCTATACAAGTTAGCAACTTTTCTTCTGTTTTAGGTTACAGTTTACTGCATTATTTATTACGACTAATACAATTTATTTTCTTTTTTTGCAGATGGCGCACTGGAACGGATGATTTAAGGAATGCGAACACTTCGGAGTAACTATTGCTGCGTAAGTATTTACATATATTTTTAAATAAACTAATATTGCTTACAAAACAGTCTCGTTATTCAGACTGGTACCTTTCTAGCTTTCTATTAGTGAATGTCCAATCAAATCATTGTCTCAAATCAGTCAGGCAGGACACTGAGCACTATTCTGTCCTCCAATTTGCATTTTTGGCGTACTACATACAAAGTTCAAATCTCTTAATGTAAATAACATTAAGAGATTAATTTTCTTTGGAAGGCATTCCCCATTTTCTTCAAAATTGACATTATTTGAATTGAATGTTCATTGTTAAGTATTTATCTAAGTACTTAACGGAACATTTTATGTGTCATTTTTTGCGTGTTTATTTCGCCCCCGATTATAATATACAAGTTTCATAGAGCGACGCAATGTTAAGAAGAAAGCCGAAAGGAAAAATAATGCGTATCGTCCACTATGCGTTTCTATTTATATGAATTGTTATTATTTATATGAATTTATTATTATTGATATGAATCAATCGTCTATACCTATTCGATTTAATTACGTATTTTTAACACCAATAAGAATGGTAAAGAAAATACTTCTATTCATAAAAATAAAGTAGATATTCTGGAATTATATTGTAAAATAAGAACTAGTTAAAGTTAAGTCTTTAGTTTACGCTCACTCTTAGTATGAACGGTATGAATGTAGAGTCCATGTTGCAACTAACGAGACGACCAGTTTAGGCCATAGAATGCGGATTTAATTTGTCATAAACTACGCCTATTTTAGCAAGTTTTTACATCTATCTGCAAACGAGATTATACTTGCGACATGCTAAATGTGGGGACAGCTAAATAAATGAGAATTATGTTAAACTGTTTGATGTATGTTTGGGATGCAAAGATGGCATTTTTGTTAAATTGCTCTATGACTTTACTTAAGTTAGTTTTGTTTTTGTCGGCTACTGAATTATGTTTTCTTACTATGGTATCTGCAATCCCCATAAAGTCATGGTTTCTTTTTAATTCACAACCTAGACGTAATACAAGTTTTTTGTAGCTATTCTGGCGGCAAGGGTAATGATTTAAAGGTATATAGAATCATTCGATTAATGGGCTTACGATAATGTTCTTATGCTACAGTGTTGAGCTTTCAAATACTCTACTCGTACAAAATGTTAATCTTACTCATGTGCTCTAAGATTTTATGATTTTACCCCAAAAAAATCCATATTGATGGGTTAGGAAAAAACCATAACAGTGGAACCTGTTTTGAAGCAGTTATTAACAAAGATTTTATAATATTTTATAAAAAAAAGCGTCTAGACCACACTTATCTCATCGTGATCGTCTTATGCAAATTATTTTTGCTCTCTACCATAGCAATAATTTTTATGAAACAAAATAGGAATAAAATATTGCTTTTTAGAGAATCTGCTCTTCCATACTGTCCTACCAAGGAACTATTTTTTTTCAATAATACTACACATATAGCTGGTCTCCCTACTAGCACTAGAACTTCCCAAAAACAAGAAGCATTATATAAATGAACCTAGTATGTGGTGTTCGGTGTTCGGAAATAAATTTAAAACCAAAGTTTATGGTTAACTTTCGTTTATGGTTAACTTTCACTTCCACACGATGAAAATGTTCTTGTAACTTGTGGTGGAATCATAATGTTACAATAATGACGTATAACATTACTTACTGGATACTGCTTGTGAAAAAGTTTACCTGCTCAGTTAAAGTTTATACTTTCCCCTCAATTCATTTGTTTATCACGGTTTTTTTTTCAGTTTGAGTCTATTTCGTGTTATATACTTTAATCGTAATATATTGCATAAACATTTGAACTATTTAAATCAAGCTCACTATCAAATTAAAACCACTTAGGCAGGTTGTTATAACTAGGAAATAAATTAAGTTTAAACTATATGAAAACCATTGCAACATCGTTGAATACACTTGTTTACTATCTTGAATATATTTTATATGTATTTCGATCCATATAGTTGACAGTTTATTGTGCAAGTTTTTATAGACAAAATTAGTTCTGGCCGAAAATTCATAGCACCTGTCCCATAAACGAACATCAACTCAACGGGTGGTACCTAAATTATTTCCAGTTTTTAATGTAAACATATATCTTACACTCGTTGTCCCTTTTAAATTATATTGGTTGTTGAGATGCCTTTCTATTCAAAGCTTTAAAAAGATTATCATAGCTTAACATTAATACGGGGTCATCTCGAGGTAAAGCCAAACAGGGGCTGGCTTCCGGAGTAAGTATACAAATGACACAGGGATTGGAGTAGAGCATCTGTTTAACAAAAACTTGAACTAAGCTTTTTGAACGTTGACATACGGGTGAATTTAGTATACTGGAAAGAAGACTCGGTAGATGCTCGCCGCACTTGAATGAGCCTCCATGTCAAAGTAAAAAAGGCTAGTTTGAGTTACGTGTGGTTGTTAAATAGTCGCCACGCTTCTGCTTCATTTCACTTTGCCCGTTTAATGTTTCGTAGTGCAAAAAATTTACAGAATTTCACACGGACATGTATTAATAACTAGATGATGCCCGCGACTTCGTCCGCGTGGATCAGGGTTTTTGATTCCCGCGGGAACTCCTTAAATTAAATAATATTTTCCGGGATAAAAAGTAGCCTATGTCCTTCCCCGGGATATAACCTACCTCTATACCAAATTTCAGCCAAATCGGTTGAATAGATGGGCCGGGAAAGCGTAGCAGACAGACACACTTTCGCATTTATAATATTAGTATGGAAGTATGGAAGTATGGATATAATCAGCTTAGGACTTAGTAAAATAATAAATAACGATAAAGATTTTCCTAGAAACACGTTAGGTACAAGAAAGCGTATGATAGGTGCGATATCGTGAGAAGGGTACAAGAAATCGATTAATACGGAAATTTGAGGAGATAACAAATAACGGTACAACAGTAACTTTTGAAACTTAAAAATCAAACACCTGTCTCATAAACAGTCTCACACGACGGGCGGTAGAATGCACTGCAGTTATATTATACGTGTATTTAATATAATATCAATGCTATTGGATGCATAATATCAATCATACGCGAGCTCCAATGGCTCATTCATTAAATGTAGTTATGGCTTCCATTAGTTAAAACTTGAACCGAACGGTAATGGTTCCGTTAATGACTGCGTATTTCACATCTTGCGATTACTTGATGAAATAATTACATGAATTAAATCGTTTATTGAAAGTCAAACCAACACAAGCTGTGTAAGCCACTCAGCATGTATTGGCTTCGTTTTTTTAAAAAAAAAATATTTAATTGTGCAGGCCATCTACAAATTATTAATTAATCACATCTATACTAATATTATAAATGCGAAAGTTTGGATGGATGGATGGATGTATGGATGGATGCATGTATGGAGGGATGGAGGTTTGTTACTCAATCACGCCCCGACGGCTGAACTGATCTGGATGAAATTTGGCACAGAGATAGATTATAGTCTGGATTAACACATAGGCTACTTTTTATCCCGAGAAATTAAAGAGTTCCCGCGGGATCCGAAAAACAGCTCAATCCACGAGGACGAAGTCGCAGGCATTAGCTAGTTGTCAAAATTAATTAAAATCTATCTTTTTTTGATAAAATAATAATTGACGTTCGTCAATGCTAGATAATTTACTAGGACATACCGATCGTGGCCTTGCGTTTGCGACACACCTCTACATTCCTGCGCCAGCGCAGCGCCGAATTTAGCGAGTTGTCGCACTCCTTATTGCCCGCGTTTGACAAAGCAAAAAATTATAAATAATACACAACCATATTGTGATTTGGGCCTATATCATACTCATACTTATATTATAAATGCGAAAGTATGTTTGTTTGTTGGTTTGTTGGTATGTCCTTCAATCACGCTTCAACGGAGCAAAGGATCGAACTGATTTTTGGCATGGGTATAGTTGAGGACCTGGAGAGTGACATAGGCTACTTTTTATCCCGGAAAATTAAGGAGTTCCCGCAGGAATAAAAAAAACTTAAACCACACGGATGAAGTCGCGGGAATCAGCTAGTGCGATATACGTAGTTACAAGTAAATTGTGTGAACGACGAAATTACTAGTTAGCTTAGCTGTACTATCACCACTGAATATAGTTGCTATCACTACGATTAATTATTATTATGTTCAGATGCGAATTTTGTTGCAAATTACTTTTTCATCATACCTATTCGAAAAACGCATATTGCCTTCAGAGGATAGCGGGAGCAAAGTGTCACTTGTAGGCCCATGGGACTTTTCATTTCTCTCTTCTGATTGGTCCGAAGGCACGTCATCAATTTGTTGATCGAATATACGACATTGCATTTCTCTGTTCTGATTGGTCCGAAGTCACGTGATCAATTTGTTGATCGGATATACGTCTTTACATTTTATTTAAACTTTAAATATACGTCTAAATAATGTCTTTACAATTACATAGAAGGTTGATAGGAGTATCTTCTGATTGGTGCTTAAACGTATAGGTAATGTCCATACATAGTAGGTTGATACTCCTAGCTTTTTCTCATACGTAATGATGAAAACTAGTGTGTGTCACTCGGGGCCAAATTTTTTGTTCTCGGGCGGCGTATATTGAATTCCTCGCTACGCTCAGGATTCTACTTTAGAACCCCTCGCTACGCTCGGGATTCTACTATAGAATCCTTCACTTCGCTCTGAATTCAAAATAGCGCCCTCGGGGAACAAAAATTTTCTTTGGCCGCATGTAACACAAATAACTATTTCATCATACCTATTCGAAAAACGCATATTGCCTTCAGAGGATAGCGGGAGCAAAGTGTAACTTGTAGGCCCATGGGACTTTTCATTTCTCTCTTCTGATTGGTCCGAAGTCACGTCATCAATTTGTTGATCGAATATACGACTTTGCATTTCTCTGTTCTGATTGGTCCGAAGTCACGTGATCAATTTGTTGATCGGATATACGTCTTTACATTTTATTTAAACTTTAAATATACGTCTAAATAATGTCTATACAATTACATAGAAGGTTGATAGGAGTATCTTCTGATTGGTGCTTAAACGTATAGGTAATGTCCATACATAGTAGGTTGATACTCCTAGCTTTTTCTCATACGTAATGATGAAAAATAGTGTGTGTCACTCGGGGCCAAATTTTTTGTTCTCGGGCGGCGTATATTGAATTCCTCGCTACGTTCAGGATTCTACTTTAGAACCCCTCGCTACGCTCGGGATTCTACTATAGAATCCTTCACTTCGCTCTGAATTCAAAATAGCGCCCTCGGGGAACAAAAATTTTCTTTGGCCCCATGTAACACAAATAACTATTTCATCATACCTATTCGAAATACGCATATTGCCTTCAGAGGATAGCGGGAGAAAAGTGTAACTTGTTGGCCCATGGGACTTTTCATTTCTCTCTTCTGATTGGTCCGAAGTCACGTCATCAATTTGTTGATCGAATATACGACGTTGCAGTTCTCTGTTCTGATTGGTCCGAAGTCACGTGATCAATTTGTTGATCGGATATACGTCTTTACATTTTATTTAAACTTTAAATATACGTCTAAATAATGTCTATACAATTACATAGAAGGTTGATAGGAGTATCTTCTGATTGGTGCTTAAACGTATAGGTAATGTCCATACATAGTAGGTTGATACTCCTAGCTTTTTCTCATACGTAATGATGAAAAATAGTGTGTGTCACTCGGGGCCAAATTTTTTGTTCTCGGGCGGCGTATATTGAATTCCTCGCTACGTTCAGGATTCTACTTTAGAACCCCTCGCTACGCTCGGGATTCTACTATAGAATCCTTCACTTCGCTCTGAATTCAAAATAGCGCCCTCGGGGAACAAAAATTTTCTTTGGCCCCATGTAACACAAATAACTATTTATTATCTACCAAATCCATGCTTTAAATGCGAAAGTGTCTCTGTCTGTCTGCTACGCTTTCACGGCCCGTCTTTTCAACCGATTTTGATGAAATTTTGTATTGAGATAAGTTGCTACCCGGAGAAGGACATAGACTTAACTTTATCCCCGAAAATTAAGGAGTTCCCGCGGGAATTTAAAAAACTTAATCCACGCTGATGAAATTAAACGTTATAACTTTGTCGATTATATGGTCCAAACCAAAATAAATTGAGTTGTCTGTAACTCCGCCGTATGGTAAATACATTGTACCTAAGTACTTACAGTTCCAATTTCCTTAATATGTTCTGGTTCGCTTACGAAATTGCGCTTTGGGATTTAGATTATGGGACCACTTGAGTCGGTCCCATAATCTAAATTGATTGTACATTTCATCCATGCATGTCGCTTGTAATATTCAGAAGCACACAGATTTCTTTAAATTAGGTATTCAGAACCGTGGAAAGTGCTAGTGTAGTTTAAAAACATAGAATACTAGCTAATGCCCGTGACTTCGTCGGTGTGGATTGAAGTTTTTTGGTTCCCGTGGGAAATCTTTAATTTTTCGGGATAAAAGTAGACTATGTCACTCTCCAGAGGTGCGATTGTGTAAGAATTGCCGATCAAAGTAAAATAAACCATAACAGCATTAAATTAGAGCTCAATTTCGTGTATCCGTTCTCATACGTTTAGGTATCTACGATACCCTAAACGGATGTGAATGGATACACGAAAATGAGCTCTAATTCAATGAAATTATGGTTTATTTTACTTTGACGCCGAACTTTGACGATTTGATTGGCAACTTTTAGACAATCGGGGGGCAGGTCCTCAACTATACCCATTGCAAAATCACGTCGATCCGTTGCTCGTTTGCTTCGTCATTGAAGGACAAACTAACAACACTTTCGCATTTATAATATTAGTATGATTATCATACGTATATTTAATAACTTCCTACTAGTTTTCTACATAATATCTTGAACAGCGTTGCTATCAATATAGGTGATACATGAAGAGGGTGCTTAAATCAAACGCTCCTGCTATTTCTCTAACATACGCCGCGAGCCGGTGGCATCCGTTTGTTTGTGCGATCGTAACTCTACCAGCGCAGCAGGTTATGAACAAACCGGGCCCCTTCTTAAATCGACCGTAATGGCTTGCGCTTATCTTTAAAATCTTTAAAGCAAATGTAGTCGTGTTATGAAATAAATATATATCAAATAAATATTATAAATGTGAAAGTTTGGATGGATGTATGGATGTATGGATGTATGGATGTATGGATGTGTGGATGTATGGATGTTTGTTACTCAATCACGCTCCAAGGGCTGAACGGATCTGGATGAAATTTGGCACAGAGATAGATTATAGTCTGGAATAGCACATAAGCTACTTTCTATCCCGGAAAATTAAAGAGTTCCCGCGGAAACCGAAAAACCTCAATCCACGCGTACGAAGTCGCGGGCATCAGCTAGTTTATACTTAATATAAATGCGAAAGTTTGGATGGATGTATGGATGTATGGATGGATGTTTGTTACTCAATCACGCCCGAACGGCTGAACGGATCTGGATGAAATTTGGCACAGAGATAGATTATAGTCTGGAATAACACATAGGCTACTTTTTATCCCGTAAAACTAAGGAGTTCCCGCGGGAACCAAAAAACCTCAAGCCGCGGGCATCAGCTAGTCTTACATATTTCATACTAGCTGATGCCCGCGACTTCGTCCGCGTGGATTGAGGTTTTTCGGTTCCCGCGGGAACTCTTTAATTTTCCGGGATAAAAAGTGGCCTATGTGCTATTCCAGACTATAATCTATCTCTGTGCCAAATTTCATCCAGATCCGTTCATCCGTTGGAGCGTGATTGAGTAACAAACATACATCCATACATACATCCATCCATCCAAACTTTCGCATTTATAATATTTATTATATGGACTAGCTGATGCCCGCGACTTCGTCCGCGTGGATCGAGGTTTTTCGGTTTCCGCGGGAACTCTTTAATTTGCCGGGATAAAAAGTAGCCTATGTGCTATTCCAGACTATAATCTATCTCTGTTCCAAATTTCATCCAGATCCGTTCAGCCGTTGGGGCGTGATTGAGTAACAAACATCCATCCATACATCAATCCAAACTTTCGCATTTATAATATTTATTTGAAGAAATACCTAAAAAGATTGTCAGGACTTTGTTCTTAGGTTACTTTAAATTGATCACCGTAGATCTGGTATGGAAATGAAATTTTGGTGAAACATAATATGTAAATGAGGTTTGAACTCAGGAATAAATTTGATGTTTTGACAATAATTATTATAGTTGTATACAAATTCTGTCAAAATATCAAATTTAATCCTAGGTTAAACGTTATTCGGAGTTAGAGTTGTTTTTGTTTCCATTCGCAAAGTTATCTTAAGAGGATATGGCATGAACGGGAAACTTTGAGAATAGGTATTGAACAGTTATATTGCCGTCGCGCTGCTCCTCGAATAGAATTCCATAACACCCGATAGGGACAACTGCAGCTTGGACCGATAATACCTATGAAAAACAGTCGAATTCTTACTCTCGTATTTTTCTGTTTCCTCCTCCAAAACAGAACCGATTTTAATTATTTTTTTACGAATAATTTAAGAAGGACTCGGGCTATGCCGGTATGTTTTTCTTTTTTTGATTATATCCGTCAAATTTATTTGCAGGATCTCTGATGATGGCACGAAAACTGGGACATTTTTTGCCATTTTTGAAGGTTCCTTGTTCTTAAAATAATTAATTTATTGAAAAAAGCAAAACATAGGAGCATGGCACGGACACATATGGATTTTATGGAGCAAGAATATTTTCTCTATTGTAATTATCCACGGAGGAAACAGACAAATGTTTTTGTATGGAGAAATCGCCGGGAGAATTCCTCTTAATTAATAGATTCGGAATTCGGATGACATAGCAAATTCAAACTAGTACTTTCGCATTTAAGTAATGCCTTGAATCCATTACATATATAAAGAACGATATTATTTATCTGCATCATTAAGTACAACCACAACTTGGACTTGTTATGTCCTACGATACGCTGGTAGAGGTGTTTAATCAAAGGCAATCATTTCTCTAACTTACGATACAAGTCCTAAGTGCAGCTGGTTCGTTGGCCGTTATTTAAAACCTTGCCAGCCCCTATTTAAGAATCGTAGCGCCCAGACGTTTACGAGCTACAGTTAAAAAAATTAGCAGTCGTAGGAACTGCTGATAGAAGTGAAAACGAATATTAAAAAAAATTCAAATATAAAACTTAAAACTAAGATATTATTAAAGTTGAATTACGAATGTAGTTTACTTATATTTAAGGGCTTTTGTCTTCGTAACAACGCGAGCATGTCGGTGACGCGAATCTGATAACGCGAATCCACAAGTTTACCCCCTACCAAAAAGTGATCAACGCTAAAGAAGTTTTCACTTAAAAAAATCTTAACCTAAACAATGGTTGACGAATCACTATAATCGTTCTGTTACAAGAATACACTACGTACACTAGTACAGAAAAATAAATTATAATTATTACCTACTGTTTTATCATAATTCTCGGAACCGAAATGATGACGAATCTGCCTTTAGAAACGGGGAACAAAGAGCTTATTTTGCTTCTGCTCAAACCATGTACCACCTGGGGCAATACTGCCAACGCTTAAAACAATACTTAAGGAATATTAATCAAAAGGACAGTTTTATGTCTCGTACTTTGACGTTCCTAAAATAAGTATTATATTTCTAAAACACGAAAGTCAACAATAATGAAAAAGTATTGTTCTAAGGGTTGGCAGTATGGCCCCTGCCCACCTTCGTATTACTACCAGCTAGAAAAGCTAGCGATTCGCACCAATACCACGCACCAACACACAGATCTTCCAAGTCACTCTAAGTTTCAACACTTGTGGCGCCTATTTTTTGCATGCATTTACGCTGCTTACCGCCACTTAATCATCCTATTCTCATATCTTTTATTGGAACTCGATTTATTAAGAGATTGGATCCAATTTTAACTCCTTCTTTTTCTGATTTTACGTCCACTTTCTATTTCTACATCTTGATACAAATTAAATATTTAATTTATTTCACAATGTACTTGGGCGCTATTTGTTGATCCAATTTTCGATGACTGATAATATTTAATGCGTTTCCCATTGAATTTAGATCAAACTAAAACGACAATCGATTCATCTGATTAGGTACGACTTGATTGAAAATACTGTTCTAAGTAGCCTAAAGTATTATACAAAAAGCGAAATTAATTCACTATCGATCACGTTTGACCTCATAAGCACTTTGCGGTGTTGTCTATTTAGGTCTTAGTGGGATTACAAACAAAGTATCCATAGTAAAGGAACAAAACCTGTAAAAAGCTTCAACTATGTATTTTATTGCCTTGTCTTTGATCTTATTTGAATAAGAATAATATAATTTATTGTTCAATACTAAACAAGACAATGTGGAATAAAACGCATTGTGATCATTGCTTTTATTTTTTTGGATCATAATTTAAAAAAAGTTAAAATAAGACTAAATATACCTGTATTAGTCAATTTAAATACTTTGTAAAGTAGGAACTTCTTAGATTAAAGTTTACCTTACAGTTGCAATATTAATTTTGTATGGTAATAAGAAAATAACTAACCCGCTATAGACTTACTACGTGGCGCAAAATGATAAAAATGCAACTTCATTCTTATACATAACCAAAACAATTAAATATATAATAAAAAAAGTCTGCATTATTATTTGTTTTGTGTATTTTAATATCCTTTTCTTAGACAAGTTCCGCGAATGCTCTAAGCAATTACGCGTGGTCACGACCCCTTCGCGGTTTTCTATTGGTTATGAAACTACAACAGCAGTTATATCTTCAACTACCAATTTATTCGTGTGACACTTCAAATGCACTGACGCCTACTACCTTTGAAGATTATGGCTTACGGAGTTAAATTCGACGTAACATTATTATAAATTACTTTAAGGACTCCTTACCACGAAGATATGTCGAGGCCATTGCTTAACGATATTAGTTGAAGATCTGAGAATATGTGCTTACCAAAGCTGGTATTAATGCCTTTTTTTCTCACCAAAGCAAACCTAATGCCTTTTTTAAAACTGCATTAAGTTTGAAATGTTAAACTAATTATATCAGTCGCTAAAAATGATAATTTTAACTTTAAAATACATAATTTTAGTTGAAGAGAATATAATATGTGCTCACCAAAGCAAATCTTTATGCCTTTTTTTAAAACGATATTAAGTTTGAAGTGTTAAACTAATTATCAGTCGCTAGAAATGATAATTTTAACTTTAAAAGACATAATTTTCGAAAAAGAAAACTCTGTAAATCATGATCGGACCAAGCTCTAGAACCTAATAAAGAACCGAAAAAACCTGTGCTAAGTCAACGATGAGGCATTATCGCAAATAATATAACCAGTAGCCACTTTTCAACTAACTATTCATTCATGTTCAAGAAATAGTAGCCATGTACATAGTTAGTTACTGTAAAGTAATAAATATCAAAGTTAGTTCCTCCTCATTAAGTTTAATTCAAATATCCTGAGCGTTTGAGACGTCATCACGTACCTCGTTAGTGTTTGCGTGTTCAGAGGCAGCTTGTCTTTCTCACGGGCTAAGACACTGTTGCTAGCTTCCAGTCCTTGCTTTGCCTGGGGCTGTACTGATAATACCTTAAGTTGAACTAAGAATGCAGTAAATGGTTAAGCTTTTAGGCTGTCTTTAACTTTACATAGGATTTGAGTATATTTAAATTTTTGAATATCTTATATCTAAAAACCTACAAAATTATTAATAACTAGACGATGTGGGAATTCTTTGATTTCCGTGAACAAAATATTATATATGCTAAGTCGCATACAACGAAGCTTTTTTCCGTTCTCTAATATACTCGTATATGTATATCTGGGATCTGTTAGCATTTAATAATAATGCGTCTTCTATTTTATTATTTCTTTGTTTGCGCATGTGTTATTATTTATTTATCACCTTATTTTGTTAATTTCAATAAACCATTGACTTAGCCCGCTTACACTTAAACTGATTTAGTTATTTTTTTTGATGCTGCCACTTTTTGATAATTTTATTACGAGGTTGACATGGTATATAAATAGGAATGGATTTAACTTAAACAAGGTTTAACGGATTTGCGCAAGAGTATTATTTACTACCGTAATAAACACGCCGAAAGATCGTCATACTTATTCCGTCGTATGGATTCCTATGGTAATCACCGGTATAAGAATTTCCCATGCGCAGGGACCAGATATTAATTGGAAACACTGAAATTATAAAATGCATAAGCTGGGATTAAATCAAAGACTGCACTGACTTCCTGTCAGATGCTATCGGTTTTATCGCCTTGTTGAATTTTAATGACGACACTTCATTCGCTGATATTAATAGGTTATTATAATGTTTTAATTTATCATCCATATAAATATTATAAATGCGAAAGTTTGGATGGATGGATGTATGTATGTATGGATGTATGTTTGTTACTCAATCACGCTCCAACGGATGAACGGATCTGGATGAAATTTGGCACAGAGATAGATTATAGTCTGGAATAGCACATAGGCTACTTTTTATCCCGGAAAATTAAGAAGTTCCCGCGGGAATCAAAAAAACCTCAACCACGCGGACGAAGTCGCGGGCATCAGCTAGTGCATAATATAAACCTTGTAACGGTAGACAATTTTAATTGCTAGAGAAACACAAGTATATCGAGAAAATATATATTATCTTTTATATGTAAGTACTTAAGTACTTGTACCTAGTTTTGTGAAAATAAATGGCTATTATAATGAGTTTTCTATTTATTATTCAGTAGCTAAATTGATTTTCCGAAACAATTTAAATCATAGAGAGAGAGACAAACTTTATTTTACCTATTCCTAAATCTTATTCTTATAATATATGGGTATGAATATGTTTGATTTCCGTTTCCCATTTCTTACTCAGTACATCTGGGTCAGAGTTATTAGCATTATTACAACGGCACACCTTTCTTGTGAAAGCTAAGACAAACATGTTTTCGGTAAACAATACGCACCGTGCTAATGAAGTCATCTACGTATATTGAAAAAGTTCCGTAATATCTAAACTGTTTCTGGAAATAATATCATGGTGTGTGGTAGTAACTGGTAAAAGTATTTGAAAACCTACACACAAAAAATAATCGTAACCTGGTAATCATAGATAGATACAATAACAAACAATAATTAATACAGCACAAAATATGCTATGTCAACTCAAGTCATGTAACTGCAAAATGCGGTCGGTAATTTAAGTTGTACCTACCTACTTTGGTAAAATCAATACACACAAATATTTGCGTAAGTGTATCTTTCTTCACATTTAAACTGCTGAATGATTATTGATTTAAATTGGCATTACATGCTTTAAGGTTATTTCTACCCATAGTAATTCAATGTGGACGAAGCTACGACCGAAGTCCTGATAAGGAGCCACAGGTGAAAAAAAACTATGTACTTTGTAATCATAAGTCATACCCATTTATTTGCTCTATTTTAGTCATCTAGAAGATTTTTGTTAAATATTTTACTTTCTTATTCATAATTAATAACTTCTACTTTAGTGCTGTGCTTTATAGGACTCGGGTAATCGCAAATGTCGTCACTTTGCAATTTGCATAGTTAAAGTTTTCATATCACTTCACTTCTTATATGAATGGCTTTACTCGTGCACACGGCACAAATATTTCGCCAATGTCGCGTTAAAGGAGAGTACACACTACCTACTGGAGAAACCGGTGAACTTGCCTCGTTTTCATATCATTAGATATTAAATTATTTTAGATAGGCTTGACATCGTGGTTTGACAGTTCAATATACTTATTTAGATAAGGTATTCAATATGGGAAGGCTTGACAAATTAAATGTCTTATAATGATAAGGTTGTGTAATAGGAAACGATTGCGATGTTATTGTCTAGTTGCGTACTATGCACTCAATTATTTCTTTATACTTTTTAATGAGGTAGCCAATATAACAAATAAATATCTTAATAATTGCTCGATTCCCATTTACTTTTAGTAACGTCCACTGATTTTGTTTATAGATAGGCGGTAGCTAGTTGCTGTTAATTTATTTACTTTTGTTTTATTCGCATGTCTCATTTGGTACATTGATGAAATCATTAACAGATTCTAATTTAGATAAACTTTCATATTAATACCTACTAGTTGGTTACCAAGATTAATTGGCATGCTAAATGCTTTCAAAGATATCCATTCAAAATCATGTTACGTACGAGTAAGTCGTAACGTAAGGGCAATCGAGAACATCATTTCAGTACCTACACACCTCAACATTCATTACAAAATATTATAAATCAAACCAGCTTTTCATAAAATCTTAGTTCGCAATGGGATTTATACTGTATTGCTTTATATTTCCGCCTCTAAAGGTAATGCGTACAAAGATCAAACGCTCTTAGCGGATAATACATTGACCATGTCCTTTCGAGGATGCTTAATCGATAGCACAGTTGGGTTTCAAATAGTCGGCGTAGGTGCATCGTTGAAACAATAAATTGTGCTGTCGGCCTAAGATTGTCGATAATTTTGACATACAACAGTGCATAAATTCCAAATGTTTGATGAACGTGCTTGTTTTGGCATCGTCTTTAATGTATTGCTGCTTCAGAAGATAAGATCTGAGCATTTTGTCGTAGTTGTTGCAGGATATTCGTTTCGAGAATTATTACTTGTATAAGTTCTTGTTTGATTGATGTTATTGGATATTTTCTACGCTGCGGCCGTCGTCTTTCGCTTATTTTTGTTATTGACTGGCCCGGCCCACCCGAAGATTTTTCTGATAAATACGATCTTGTGTTATTTTTCGGAGATGGGCTTATTTTTTTAGTTTTTATTCATAATTTGATCGGTAAGTTTATTTTAGGAGTTATCACATCCCGTGAATCTTTTATAGCAAGTCGCTGTAGCTGATAAAACGGTGTCATCTTTTGAATTGAATGAATGAAGTTTAAAGGCAAGTCAATTTAAGGTAAACATTTATCAATTCATAGATGTCGCGATTACATAGTACGCACATCAGTCGCAGAAGATTAATTATTTCTACTTTCTACGTAATGGACGCAGAAAATACATGCTATAAACTACAATAGTTATTTCAATAGTGTATGAATTTCTGATAAACTTCCTAGAGATGCCTATAAACAACCAAAAAACATCACTTATAAGTTATAACCATTTTTATGAAACATTTATGACATCAAACTTAATAGTGTCGATCGTCATGCTAAAAAAATAATGTGATTCTGACAAAACCAATAAATCTAAAATATGTTGTGAACATGATCGTTAAAAATATTTTACGGTGGTCGCATAGTTATGGGTGCATTTGAATTTATTATGCCGATCTCGCCTACCATCTGGCTTCGAGATGCGTTTTACAACGGGGTAGCATCAATCAAGACTCAATACCGGTATCCTTGTATGTAAATCGGGATTCTCTGTTTGCTCATTCCGATGTTTAAAACATTCAACTTCCCACATTGGTATTCCAGTGTCAATCACCTGATGTATTTAAAATATCATTGTTATTTTACATATTTACGATGCCCCAGCTTTGTTATTTGGCTTTGAGGGTCTTCAATAATGGCTAACAATAGGTTTGAGTGAACTGTTTTCTATCGTATATAACTTATCTATGCATTTTTTTTCAATTACATATCGATAAATATAAGTTATATTCAAAAACTAGCTGATGCCCACGACTTCGTCCGCGTGCTTTAAGTTTTTTTTATTCCCGCGGGATATCCTTAATTTTCCGGGATAAATAGTAGGCTATGTCACTCTCCAGATCTTCAACTATTCCCATGCCAAAAATCACGTCCATCCCGATTTGGTCGTTGACTTCTATACAAACTTTCAACCCCCATTTAACCCTTTTGGGGTTGGAAGTCAAAAATCCTTTCTTAGCGGATGCCTACGTAATAATAGCTCTCTGAGTGCAAAATTTCAGCCCGATCCGACCAGTGGTTAGAGCTGTGCGTTGATAGATCACTCAGTCAGTCAGTCACCTTTGCCTTTTATATATTTATATAAGAAGGAAAGATCCGCTTTTTTCAGCATTATGCTAAGCTTCATCACTGCGCGGCTATTAGTAAAACGCGAAAAAATAAAACACAAGAAATCCTTGTAGCAGTATGATACCATTTTATATTGCGCGGTGTCAAATTCTTTAGGTGTCGGGTATAATGTTTCTAGGTTGTGAGTATGCAACTTATTCAATGTCATATGAATGGCGAGTGTAAAACTTGCATTTGCAATAATTGTAAATTTTTAACCTAAATTAATATTAATAAGTGTTGGAGGGACGGAATAAGAATATTCATTCATAAAGGAAACCAACCAATCAACCGCCGTCGTATCCACCTATCTACCCTTTCACATCTTTTCTTTAGCTTCCACACCTGCCTGTCTTATACCACGACTATATTTAATTCGCCATAAGCCCTAAGAATATCAACGTTCTCTATTATTGTTTCCTATACATATCTACATATGATTCAGAAAGTAGCACAAAATACACCAGAAACAGGTTCCATTGAATTCACTATTTGGTATATAATATCTTTGTTCAAAACCTGTGTTTCTTCTTCCAATAAATCGTTTGCTGCTTTCTAATACCGAGCAGTGCTTATTGGTGCACCGCCTTATATGGATGCTAATCGATGGTCATTTCACTTTAATAGATTTATGCGGGTGTAAATGCTATGTTAATAAGGTAATAAAATTTGTCTCACGCTATTTGAATGAAGATGACACTTCTCGAAATTGATCGCTGGCAGATGTTGCAATGGTGGTAAATTGCATAACTTCAGCATAATATTATATTAAAGCGACGATGCACGATGTAAATATTCGAACTATTTATGATACTAACATGTTCGACATTAAGATACGTGCAACTGAAAAATGAACTCACAACTACTCACAAGTCAAACCCTTGGCATTTTTATGATGCAGATTTAGAAAAACGCAACAATACAATTGACTTTGTTTAGTTTTAGAAACAGAAGAAATAGATAATTTAATTTTCCTACTTAAATTCTTAGCATAAGTTTGCGTAAGTTATGTATCCCATTGTTGACAGACTCGAAGATTTAAGTACCGTGTTCGCAATCTAACCTTTACGGTCTAGCCATTAAGGTCTCTTAGTACTTCCTGTAGGCTGTACCGGCGACTGGTCCTACGTAGTTACCAGTTTCTAGCTATAATGAGCGTGCTAACTGGAGCTTTGTGCTAAGGAATGCATTAAATACTTCCCTTGTGAAGACAATCTATTGGCAATTTAATAGAATAGTGTGAACAGCTTATCTGTCTACACATCTCCTCGGTGGCGATGGCGTGGAGGGAATAATAAACGGTTGAGCCTATTTGTAGGGTATAATATAATGTGTTTTCACACATACTCGTACTAGATTATATCTGGGAATGTATGAATATAACATGTGCGAATGAAAAAAAATAGTTTAGTCATTTTCATAAAGACTACTTGGACTTGAGGACTGGGCCCTGGGGCAGCTTTTTAACAGAAATGGATGAATAAGTTTATTTATTTTGTTCCAATTGTTGTTTATTCTACAATGCACGATTGTAATGCAATTCACAATCATGCATTTGTAGAGTCAACATCTCCTGAGGATGCTCCGGTGTCGGAGTGAAACGTACGTTGAGGGTATTTTGGAAGATTTATGTGGTGTGGAGAATATCGCGGGCCGCAAGTTCAAGATACGCAATGTACCACATAGATTTACCTTCTGTGGCGGATTATAGCGAATTAAACTTCTAGTTTTTTCGATGTTTTTTCAGTCCATGAGGACTTCCGCAAAGTAACGCCTGCTTCTATCCAATGTTTATTCACGTGTTTTATTTAGTATAACAAAATACTCTTACGCCAGCCAGATTGTTAATTATTCTGCTTTTTTAACAGAAGCCTTACAGAGTTTCTGTAGAATCGTCTATTTTGTACATTAATCGATCCCTGACGTCGAGAATGCTAGTGTAAGAAGTTTTCCCTAGGTTTTTAATCGTAGTATATCTCCGCATTGTCCGATTATACGTTGAGTGTGTAGTTACCGGTAAAATGTTAATGGATTACTTCCTTATGAGGTATTTCTTGTTTATACAGTGCCAAGCAATATTAGCGGTTGGATATACTTGGCAGGACAATTGCAGTTGCTAAATATTCATAGGATCTTTCAATTATATGTCCAACTGATCATAATCTTGACCGAATATATAAAAGTATATACTTATCTAATAGATACCATTATATATTCACGATAATGTATTAAATTTGAGGCTTCTACTTTGTTTAAATTAGTAAAATCTAAAAGCAACAACTGTACAATGCAATAAAGAAAAGAAGAAAAAAGATTCATAAAAGTTAATAAAGAAAACATGAATACACTCGGATGCAGCAGATAATTCAAATAACTTCATCATTGCTGGCACGCAAAATAATCATAGACATATTATGACAAAAGTAATTAATCTTTGTAAGGATAAGAAAAAGAAGCATACAACACTGCCATTTCAGTGGCCGCCGCAACTGGTATGAATTTTAATGGAGTTACACCAGAGTCCCGTGATTATGCAATTAAAATCATCATAAAGATATTATAGAAATGCATAGGATTAACACCTACGAGCAACCAAGATATTAAATAACGAAGACGATACTCGTAACAAGGTAATAATATATTTACAAGGATTTATATTACCAACTTCCTATTGTAATATGAATTGAAGTTATGAGTTCTCTGTTATGGAGTTAATAATATCAGTCTTATGTTATGAAGTTGTTATAGATTGAGCTTTTATAGTTTAATTTAAAACTAATTGTCATGTAACGGTTTAGTAAGGCTACGTTCGTACTGCGAAAAATATTCGCGCGAATTTTTTGTCGCAGTTCTGTATCACTAGAAAATTCGCGCAAAAAAAAAAACGCTTGTTCGGTGTGGTGCGAGGCGCATATCTTCGCCTTCTATTCTCTTCTTCTCTTGAGATTTTTTAAGAAACGCTAACAGAAAAAATCTTTTTATTGTAAGTAAAACATTAAGCAGTAGATAATCGATTCATTAAAGCTGTACTCTGTATAGCAAATAGCAATAGATAATTTTAAGATGAGCAAAATAAATGTTCAGCAAAACAAATAAAAAAAGGGAAAACAAGCAATGCTCGTATTGACAATCAAAGCAATATATAACTTCGTTAACCCTGCACTCAGTAGTGTAATAGAATCAGAACGGTGGATACAAAGAAACATCAAACAAAATAAATCGAGAGCTAGAGTAAAATGAAGAAAAGATGGTGACAGGAGCCGGGTGCGAGGCCTCAGTGGCGACTCGATGGTTGATAGCATCTAGATCGCATCTTTCTCGCGTGCCGATCCCATCTTCCAACTACTAGTATAATGATGTGCTGTGTTGCCAAGTGATTCACTATCGGGATATGTTTGTTAGCAGATACACATATTTTGCACTAGCAGATACAGAAAGTAATAGCTTTTAGAGCTGTTAACTGTTAACTGTTAAGCTTTATAAATCAAGGCAGGAAATGATTTTGCTTTACTACCTATAGGATGCGCTTTTGATTATGATTATTGATAACGGCAAAGCAAGTTTAATTGTAAATATTATATGTATAGATTTAAGTTAGTATCCATATCAAGGAGTGAAATAAAATAATTAAATAAAATATAATTAACTAATAATTTACATAATTCAATTATTATTTAATTCTCTATTTTCTGCGACGCAATGGTTTTAGCAGTTAAACTATCGTGAGTGATATTCATTATAACTATACATAATATCCGGATAAACTCACGTGTTGTGTCGGAAAAATGCCCGACTAGTTTCGAACCCGTTCGGGGCCCTTATTCATGAGCCTGTTCGCGCGACGCGGCCGCTACTCGACTGCTGCGTTTCGCATGTCGAGCAGCTCGGTGCGATGGTTGAGGTGGGGGGGGAGGTGGTAATGTGTCTTCTCCCGACGACTCCTGCTGATCGTCTTCACTGGCGTCGTCATCGTGCTGTAGGCAAGCCGAGCTGACCGTGTCCGGTTCCAAATTTGTGGAATGTACCGTACTAGTGTTAAAGAGCGGTTTCCACGCTGGGGGCAGCATCCAACCACCATCACGGTTAAAATTAGGGTGACGACTAATCTCTATAGCTTCCCGTATTTTCCGAGGTACTAGCAACTTTTCCCTGGCCAACACAGATGTCTTGTCGAAGCGTATATAGTGAGTCGTACCCGAACTAAGCAGATGGCTCACCTGGCGTCTGTGCCAAGAAGCCTCATAAACCGAGCCCTGAGGATATGTGACCCACCGTACATAGAGGAAGAACTTGATCGTGTCAAAAACACCCTGGAACGTAATGGGTATAACTGGCGTCAGAGTTCCCGGTTGGGACTTAATACTCAGAAGCAGAAACCTTTGAGCGCAGAACGTTGTCCAGCCTTTTTGCCTTACATCAAAGGAGTGACGGACAAGATAGGTCACTTTCTACGAAGGAAATGTGATATCAAGACCAGGTTCCGTCCTCCAGGTAGCATACGAAGTATGCTGCGCTCACCGAAAGACCGGGACCCATTAAATGTGCCGGGAGTGTACATGATCCCGTGTGACTGTGGTAAAAACTATATAGGTGAGACGTGTCGGAACATCCGGACAAGGGTGATGGAGCACATACGTAGTGTTAAAAATGTGGACACCAATGGGTCGGCCATAGCGGAACATCTGCTTAGTTCGGGTACGACTCACTATATACGCTTCGACAAGACATCTGTGTTGGCCAGGGAAAAGTTGCTAGTACCTCGGAAAATACGGGAAGCTATAGAGATTAGTCGTCACCCTAATTTTAACCGTGATGGTGGTTGGATGCTGCCCCCAGCGTGGAAACCGCTCTTTAACACTAGTACGGTACATTCCACAAATTTGGAACCGGACACGGTCAGCTCGGCTTGCCTACAGCACGATGACGACGCCAGTGAAGACGATCAGCAGGAGTCGTCGGGAGAAGACACATTACCACCTCCCCCCCCACCTCAACCATCGCACCGAGCTGCTCGACATGCGAAACGCAGCAGTCGAGTAGCGGCCGCGTCGCGCGAACAGGCTCATGAATAAGGGCCCCGAACGGGTTCGAAACTAGTCGGGCATTTTTCCGACAGAACACGTGAGTTTAGCCGGATATTATGTATAGTTACAATGGTTTTAGCTTATTGTCGAAATTCAGTCAAATAATTTCTCCTTCAATTATATTTTGATTTCTATTATGTAAATCATCATCATCATTTCAACCCATTGAGCCCCACTCACTACTAACGAGTCTCCTCTCGGAATGAGAAGGGTTTGGCTATAGTCCACCACGCTGGCCAAATACGAATTGGCTGACTTCACACACTTTCGAAAACATTATGAAGAACTCTCTTTTTTGATGAAGATGTTTTCCTTTACCATCGGTTGAAGCAAAGGATATTTAATTACTTAAAACGTAAAGTAACTCCGAAAAAAGAGGTATGTGCCCGGGTTTCGACCCCGCATAGAAGGTGGGGTCTAAAGTCTAAACTAGGCTTTTCCCGCTATTATGTAAATACATTTATTTTATTATTCTCATAAATCTATGCAACCAGTTGAGTAAAACAGTTCCCAACCTCAAAGTTCTAATGCTCAAGTCTTTAATTTGAAGGCTTTACAATTAAAACACCTATTCGCCTCACGATCGCATCATCTAAACTTCTAAAGAGTTGACCTGTTGATCTTTGCCAGATGGAGATGTTATGCAAGTACGCAAATATCGAGGATTCACCGCCGTCTTTGCATAAACACTTTCACGTCACTCATGTACAACGCTGTTAATTGGATTGAATGATTGTTTGATTAGTTAATGTAATGCACTCCGAACATTTGTTATTAACAAGTCTTTTAACTGATATGTACGTTGGTATTAAGTATTATATTATTAAAAACATGTTTATGTTTATGTTTTGCAACTACAACTGTTATAATGCTGTTATTTAAATTTTAAACAATCCATAGATTCTGGGTGGTTATGCTAATAATTATGGAAATCAAATTTAAGTATCTTTATTTATTTGCTTGTGAATTTTAGAATCATGTCAGTCAATAAACCCATGAAAAAATCATAAAATTATTCAACAAGCCATTTAGATTTAAAATTTGCAACTTTCCTGGTTACAAAGTTAAAAAGTTTAGCAATTGCATTGCAAGAACATTTAAGCACGCTTAACTTATATCTTTGTCTACATCAGCTATTGGGAAGATCCATTCGTGCTGTGTGGCCCTTTCTATCTTAAGCCATTATCACTGCAAATAGTTTCCATGTAAATTGTTGCCACTTTTTGTTCAGCAATTTAACATCGTGTCGAGAACATGGCAAACATCTGTGACGAAACCGACCAACATTTGCTAATAAGGGAACCGTAATTCCCTTACATTAAGTGTAATTTGAAACCACCTTTACCCTAAGTCATTAAAGTGCAAATTGCATTGCAGCAACTCCATAATTCTATACACCTGTCTCACGCGGGATCAAGAAACTTTAATCTCGTTCATGATTTTACACTTGATGCCAAAAGGGCCCAAGTTCCCATAGAAAACGACTAGTCTGAGGCGTTGTGCAGAAAATTTAATGAGATTGTCGAGATAAACATAAATGCCGCGTTATTTGGAACCGATCGACATTTCTAAAGATATCACGACTCTGTCCAATCTCGAATCAGACTTTTAACTACTTTTAAATTGACTGCTGTATTTATAAATGTAGGAACACATAGACTAGAAGGAGTTAGAGGAAATAAAATCAAACGCATTTTAGAGGCAAGTACTCGTATGTATTGTATTTATTTCTAATGCAACCATGTTAACAGTAGGAGGGTGGGAAAGCAGTGTATTGTTCAGTATTTAATTGCCATGCGAATGCTGTTACCTTTACATTTAATTCCCTAACAAAGAAACCATTCTTTAAGAACTTAGCAGTTAGCCTTTGAGTTTACTCTACCAATTGCGATTTTGTAAAGGTCATTTCTTGAACTCCCGAGCCTTTGTCAATCCGCGTCGTAAATATGGACGCCCGTTTATATCTACTTATTTACATATTCAATCCAAGCAAACTGTTTTATCCGTAGGTTTAGTTAAGATTTTCTTTGAAAATAATCTCGGATATCACCAGTAGTACAATGGTAAGCCCTGAAACAATGATGATCTGGCTACAAGCTAATTTGAGCCTATGGACGTAATGTCTGGCATTGATATGCAAGAAACTTGCTCATTGAGCAAGTTTCTTGCTCAATGAGCAAGTTACTCTTCTTCACAAAATTGCATAATGTACAACAATAAGATTCGCCTTTGTCTTTATAAATTAAAGGGGCGGGCGCGGAAGCAGATGGAATATAACGGTGCGAGCTGGCGGTTGAAGAAAATATGCTCTATTTTCTAAAATGCTAGAACCTTTGATGTGGATATTGATAATAGCCGTTCAAACATGGAGTACCAATTAGTTAGAGACTTTTAGAGTCCCGGAGATATTATGTGACGCTTTGTGTTCTATTTCGGGATAACTTGTAGGCACTAATATCACCTTCATCGTGCGCTACATAGAAATATACTTCGTTGTCTTGTGATCACATCCTATTCTGGGTTCCTTCAAAACTATATTTAAGGACAACTCAAGGGGCGACTAAGCAAACTCTTTATCTGCCGGCCGGCGTCCGACACCGCTTCGCCTGTTTTGTGGTGCTTCAGTTCTAGGGCGGTGGTAATATTTCTAAACTAATATTATAAATGCGAAAGTTTGGATTGATGGATAGATGGATGGATGGATGTTTGTTCCTCAATCCCGGCAGAACGGCTGAACGGATCTGGATGAAATTTAACTACACATACGAGTAACTATCGGATAAACTCACTTGTTATGTCGGAAAATGCCCGACTAGTTTAAACGTTAAAATTGATTAAATTTGGCACAGAAATAGATTATAGACTGGAGTAACATACCTATAGGCTACTTTTTATCCCGGAATATTTCCCGCGCGAACCAAAAAACCTCGGGCATCAGCTATTTAGGTAATTAATTTGAGGAAACGCTTCTCTAATGCTCCTAATATATTAAAAACATACTGAAAACGTGAGACACGAAGAAGACCAGATAAAAAATCATAACGTCCGTGAAGTCCGCCATCTTTAGAAGCATTATCTGACTCGAGATGAAGACAAATACGTGTTTATTGATCTTCCATTACGAAGGAACGTGCTCGAGTAACCGCTAGTTCTTCAGACAATGGTAACGGTCACGGTTCGTGGTAGGTACCAATAATACAAATTCCAAACCGAATTATTGTTTTACGCCTCTATGTTTCACATTTTCATTATCGTTTCGAAATTGATCGATCTACCGTTACTATTCTTTAGTATGAGATGTTGTCTTGGATTTTCGACTGTCCTGCAAATGTTAGGTGGTAACGACGACACTTAATTCGTCCAAATCCATAATTTAAATAGGTAAGTACACCTGTTTAAACTACTCCTATTTAAGACATCTTTAAGAGTTGATAATACTTATTTGAAAAATCCTCTAAGTATTTTTTTTCCACTACAAGTTAGGCCTTGACTGCGATGGCACCTGATGGTAAGTGACGATCCTGTCTAAGATGGTAGCGAGCTAACCTGTTAGGGGTATGGCAGTTCTATTGAACCCATATCCCTAGTCGGTTTCTACACGGCATCGTACCGGAACGCTAAATCGCTTGGCGGTACGTCATTGCCGGTAGGGTGGTAACTAGCCACGGCTATAGCCTACCTCCAGATCAGACCAGAGAAAATTCAGAATTTATAAATTTCCAAATTGACCCTGCCGGGAATCGAACCCAGGACCTCCCACTTTAATACAACAGCGCTCAACACTGCGTCAGGGAGGTCTTCAAAATATAAATTAAGATTAACTTTAATAAAAATTACGCAAGAATATCAAAGTTTAAAATGATAGCACATTCGGTGAAGCTAATATTATGGTCTATACTCTATGTAATGAAATTTAATAATTTTGATAGTCATTTTGATCAAGAGCGAGTTATAGTACGTAGTTACAATCTACTAGCGGCTTTTGCATACAAATAGGACATGAGTAATATTAAAGCTTCCCGCAACATCCATTATTTTGAATCGCATGGAGCCTAATCGATATGGATAGTATGATCTTCCCATTACTACACTTTGTTATAGACTCGCCGGGTTCTTGCTCGTTCGTTCAATTAGTTTACGACATTATAGTTTTCGACATTTTTTCCCCTTGAGAGCTGTAGAATTTGCTATTAAGTAGAGTGGTGGTTTTAGTTATTATAATTATTTTCATTGTGAGCGTTGAATTTGTATGACATATCCAAGGATTATGCAAAAATTATGCGCTAATTTGTTAAGAATAAAATTAAATGTAACTTTTAATGTACTAAATTCGCATAGCTAATAATTTTTGCTTTAAAAAAAATATTTTTTAAAATAATATACTTAATTGGTTTGCAGAAAAAGTCTCTGACTCTAACAAACAGTTTTTATCTGCAAGTCGACCCATGAGAAAAGGTTGCTTTATTAAATTACTAGCTGATACCCGCGACTTCGTCCGCGTGGTTTAAGTTTTTTTATTCCCGCGGGAACTCCTTAATTTACGGGATAAAAAGTAGCCTATTTCCTTCCCCGGGATATATACTACCTCTATACCAAATCCTATGTCCGTCTCCTGGTTCTAAGCAACTTCCCCACAAATTTTCAGCCAAAACAGTTCAGCTGTTCTTGAGTTATAAATAGTGTAACTAACACGACTTTCTTTTATATATATATAGATTACTAGTATATATAGATTATTTAATTACTTGCAGTACTCTTATTAGATACCACCTTTTTACAAATGTTTGGAAATTGTAACAATAAATACATTTAAACGAAACTATTCACGACATTTAAATTTATGACGAAGGCAATTTAGATAAAAAACGGATAAAGAAAATTCTTATTCCAAAGCACAAGAACCTAAAAGCACTGAAGGAAAATTACCACGTTAGGTATTACCTATGAAGTGCGATCATACTATTCTTTATTACCAACCCCGCCCATTTTTATTCGCAAGATATCGAACCGGCGTTTAATTTGAGCGTTTTCTTATGATTTACCGAACGAGATAATGTCTATAGGTAAAACGAGGGCTACTTTTTGCTATGACCAGTAACTCGGTGCTTCTAACCGGTCAGAAGAGCTCGATTAACGACTTAGACAAGAAATTAACGTAATTCCATTAATTCTGTATCTTCCTTAACCATAGCTTTTAAGTCTTATTGCACTTAGATTATGTGCAGTACTTTACGTTAGCACGTCTTTTTAAAACTATTTTATATGATGACTTGTACTAATGGTCTGTCGAGGGCAGATGCTTCTGCTGTATTGAATTTTTCTGTATCATCGTAATGCAAGAAGAATTCGCTGACATGGAGGTGTCGAAATTGCTTGGTATTTATGTCATTGCGATCATCGCAATAATTATTATTGACTGAATTATTGGCGATCATGCTAAAACTGAGAATTTATGCCAGAAAAAAAAGACATACCGAATTCTAATTGATTAATTTACATAGTAATTGTAACCATCGAGTTGTTTAGATAAATAAAAGAAACAAATCTAATATTTAAAATGTATCTAGTTAGTGTATTAGATTACCTAGATATATTAAATCATCGAGTATAGGTACGGTTTGTTAATGTAATGTACTCGACTAATCCTAGTAGATGGGAAACCTTAGGATAGTTTGTAGACCTGTGGTCTGAAATTAATGTTAGGATATCTGTAATTCTGTAGACGCCTCGTAAGCGCTGCGGGATTTCAACATACGACTACGTAAATTGCATTAAAATAAACGCGATTTATACATCATAATACGATATGAAGGTTGAATTTATTCATTTATATTATATTATTATGTGATAGGTTTCATACTTTATTCTGATAATTATGTAATTAGAGTTACTTTTATCATAACTGAAGCTTGGAAGTCCTCTAATTTTGATCTATCACTGACGTTGATCACATTTTCATTGTCACCATCATTATTAAGTGTGATTCTATTAACTAAATGGTGCATGATTTCCGCTTTGATTTACCTTTTCCAAATCCCGGGGGAAATCTTTGATATTTCGGGATAAAAAGTACAGTAAGTAGAGTCACTCTCCAACTCCAGGTCATTAACTAGAACTACCTAGTTAGGCAGTGCAAAAATGACGTCGATAAGTTATGGCGTGATTGATTGAAAAACTAAGAAACAGACACTTTTGCGCATTCGTAATATTGGTTGGATTATCTCCTTCCATTTATTTGTAGAGTCATTTGGTAAGATTCTTATTAAGTTTACTATTGCTATCTTATTACCGGGGTACGAAAAGCTGGAAATTGTGAGACGACAGTTCATATATTATTTTAATTTTAAATTGGATACCAACGAAAGAATTTGTTATAAAATGATTACTGCGAAAGTATGATTAACTTTTAAAATGTCTATACTAATATTTCCAAGTATCTGCTGTTACAAGATTTTTATTTTCTTGAACGAGTATCATAAATCGCATTGTGTACTGCGGTTTCATTTTTGTTCTCATATTCAGCTTACACCACAGAATGTATCGCCGGTTGGCATCCAGACAGTTTCCCTTGTGATTTGTACTGTTACGAGTGTATTCAAATGTTATTATTAGTTGAATTTAAAATATTGCTCTAATATTATTATCTTTGCAGGTGTTATCCGAAGAGGTACCTATTGCCTAATTGTTTAAATGTTTTCGTATCTTTCATCGTGATGCTGATTGACAATAGTCGTAAATTTTGACTGTTTTTGGGTCCTACTAGATAGGATCTGTTACATGTTCAAATATTTTGCTCTTTCATTAGCGTCCGACTAAGGTCCGACTCTAATTTATTGATGTCTATGATCTGACTGTATTTATTGTACTCCGACTTTATTTAGCTTTTTTTTCCGTTTGCTGTATTTGTAAACGTAGTTTGTTTTTGTTGCAGTGAGATGGCGCGGTGGGGCGCGCTTATCCAGCACACAACGATTTGGCTTCTCGTGTCCCTATTGCCGATAGCATGGGCGACTCCAGGTTAGTATAGAACGACAGCTTTCGTGTAAAAATGATATTATAATGTGATGTGTGTGATAAACTCCTCTGCTCAAGCACATTCATTACAAATATCGCGGATTTTACATCGAGTGCCGCAAAAATCTTGAGAAAGCATTGTCGCAGTCATTGTGTAAAAACAATACCGATAATAAAATGTATAGAGTTCACCAACGTTGTATCCATCATTTCCTAACTAGCTACAACTTGTACCAACCTACTTACTTATTTAGCTACCGTACTTACTGAATCTTGTTTAAAGAAGCCATAGAAAGCTTAGTACCTCGCTTACCATTATCTAAAAGCTGATCCTAACATTCCTGTTACCAGCTATCTGACTAATTAACTGTCGAATAGCCCGGCTAATGATCGTAAACACGCAATTTGCTATCGAGCTCGACACAATGTCCAAAACAAGGAGGTTTACTTCTTAATTGGTGCCGAAACCCTTTAGATTACGTGTAATTATTCCGAAGCATGATCATAACTACGACACGACCCGCAGCTAGTGGTGTAAGCAACGCATTTTTGGATACTGAAAATGCTTGTGACATACGAGTAAGTTGAGCAGTAACATTCGGTCGCATCAAAAAATTCTATGTCTATGGTCGCATCGGACACATGAAGAAATGCTGATGTTGTCATCTGAGGTTGTCGATTACGTGACCTCTGGTACGAACTCTTACTAAGCGATGTCGCTGATGTTAATCGCATTGTCAGTATTAAAGTAACATTTCTGTTACCAGCTACTTGACTAATTAATGGCCAATTGCAATTTCCTATCTACCTCTTATACAGCCTCCAAAACAAGTTGCTTGGTATACTGAAGCTGTTTAGGTTATGAGTCATGACTAATGAAGTTATGAGCTATAATGCCAAAAGGGGAAAAATTGCGATCTGCGGTTATGGAAAAAATAATGATCATTTTTTGTTGGGTGTAAGTGAGGGCCATATTGCAAGCAGCAATGTTGCGACATGGCACTCACTTGAAATTAATTTGTAGAGATATATAAAATCGTTCAACAATCAACGCACAGCCAAAACCGCTAAGGTTAGAAACTTGAAATTTTGACAGTAGGTTCCTTTTGTGACGTAGGCACTCACTAAGGAAGGGTGAAAGTTTGTATGAAAGTCCGTCATTTCTCAAGTTATATCCATGAAACTTGGTATACGAGCTACCGGTTGAATATGAAGAAGTACCTACGTATTTCACCATTTACGGAACAGCGTGATTTTTTGGATGGGTATAGTGAAAACCTGGAAAATGACATAGGCTACTTTTTATTCCGGAAAATTAAGGAGTGCCTGTGAGAATTAAAAAAACTTATGCCACGCGAACGAAGTCGCGAGCATCCGCTAGTGTTAGACAAAACTGCATCACCTCTAAATATGACGAAGTCAAGGTTAACTGGTTCTACCTTATAGTAATTACTAAATTCAAATCAATACAACTTTGGCGATCTTCATTATTAGTTAAGTACCATCGAGATTTCCTTAATGCATTTGGTTGTTTTGCCTAGACGTTTAGTTATAATCCAAAATAAAACACCTTTTGATCATCAATCAAGTTTATTAATCAAAGCCACTGTGTAAATCCATCTATCCATTTTTTCACTCCATATAAAGACATGAGTCCTCTTTTGAAATAGGTTTAGTGCAGATATAATTTTAATTAAAAGTTTCCCAGGCGCGCCTTTACCGCATTCTACATCTGTGTGTATAGTAAGAACCCACTAGATTTATGTTGTCACTTATGTAACAAATTTAACACAGTAGTCGTAATAAAACAACGGTATACGAGCACAACTAAGGTGCCGGCAAGTAAATATATGACCATTATGTTTTCTTTTAATTGGCTCATTTGTGCAACACCTTCTGCTATTCAACATTCAATACTTTACCGTATGTTGCCAAATCAAGCAAATTCAGGAGAATAAAATCAGAGTTAAGTCTATCAAACTCACAATTTCTTACTGGCTAACTTCTGTGACCAACCAACCACCAACCAACCACCAACTGTGTGTTCTGTGTTCATAGAAATTGAATCTCGGTTTTACTCGTTATTAGGCATATAAAGGTGAAATATCTCGGAGATTAGATAAAAGTGATGGTATGTAATTAACATACATTAGGTCTTAGTTATTTATTTATTTGACATTGGCTTTTAGTTGAGCTTTTTTGGTAGGATAATATTAAGATTATTCTAATGAATAGTAGTATCCGCTATCCATATTTTGGTCATCTTATATTATAATCTTTTAGTTACGAGCTTTTTGAACGCACAATATCACCCGATATGATTGCCCTAAAGGTACCTTACCGAGATCGTTTTATTTATCCTTTAATAATACCAACTTACTGCTCTTTTTATTCCTCTTAAGAGGGCTTACAGCACTTCCTATATCTAGATTTATCACTCAGCATTCTATATGTATACTATTATCTCTTAAGTTGTTGAAAGCTCTTTATTTATTAGCTGTAACAAATCCTTCGATTAGAAGTTTCCTTTAACTTAGAATAATCCTGGTGTATTTATTGTACGCGGGACAATAAATACACCAGGATTATTCTAAGTTAACAATTTATTATTATCATTCATATTATCTATATCACATTGTTTATTGTCTTTAATATTATATCGATCTTTTTACGCAATAGTAGCTGGAATCTTGTTATCTAACCATTTGACAGGAATAACGTATAACATATAAACTTATACAGCAGTTTAAGCACAGTCAGAGCGACAAGGCTTTCTTGCAGGTTCTGCATCAATAAAGCGTTGCGAAATCCGCGATAGAGTGTTTCCGCGGTGAGTGTGCTTGGATTGCAGGCATTTATATTGCTATTGATTTGTCCTATCTTATCCTACACCGGTTGCGGAGGTCAGATGGCAATCTTTATCTGTAGTTTATCTTTTTTTTTTTTAAATGAGTTACTATAAAAAACAATTCATATCATGGACTTTATTTACGAATTAGTGAAGGCTAATGCTAAGGCTAAAAAATCTAATGCTTTGAATTCTATCGTTTTCGACTCTACTAGAGTGAAGTGAGTTACTATTACAGATTTCGGTTAGTAATAATCACTGGCTTAATGGCCATGGAAAGGTAAAAGCTAACGTCGGTCTACCGACTTACAATAACCCCTAAAATTGGCTGATATAAGACGTAAATAGAGATGTTAAAGTAATTTAAATTAGACCTTGCAAATATATCTCACAAAAACATAAAGAAAAGTCCTGACTAACTCTATCACTGACTGACTCACGCTCAGCCTAAAACCCTAATTTTATTGGACGTAGAAAGCTGAATTTTGCACTGAGTATGCCTCAAAGCGTTGGCTGACCCCCTACTCGGTGGACGGACGATGCGTCGCAGGGAGCCGCTGGATCCAGGTGGCGCAAGACCGTGGCATGTGGAAATCCTTGCAAGAGACCTATGTTGATAATAATGATGATGATGCTTCAAAGATGCAGGCGAGGAATATGTGCGGATTTATTGGTATTATGGCGGCAGCGAATCCGCGGGCGGTCGCCATTAGTACATAGAATGATACAATCAGTTTACGTGCATTCGCAAAAAATGCACATTTGACAGAACTCCTTATTTGGTAATCCTTAAAAGATCCCATAAAAACACGGAAATGTAATTAACTTAGGTATTTATGGAACAAAATCCGATTGCAAGTTGCGGTTCTGTGTAATTAAAATAAATTGTGCCGATAAAAGCAAAGTAAAGCCTCAATTAGCGAGTACTAACGAAGCCAGGGAAAATATCGTAGAAATCAAATGCGTTTACTTGCTATATGGCACTATTAACAAAATCGTTGTTGAATATCACTTTATGTGGTGGTTATTACAGCTTACTAGCTACTACCTAGTTGGTCGAAGCGGTGAAAGGGTAGTGGTTTAGTCACCCAGCCTCTATTCGGGTGGTCGAGGGTCCGATGCTTGGGCAAAAAATATCAGCAAAGCGCGCACCATTATTCTAAAACGTTCTACTTAGTTTTTAAAGTTATGGTGCACTTGCTTATAACGGTGAAGGAAAATATCGTGAGAAAACCTTCATGCCTAAGAGTTCTTGATAATGTTCTCGAAAGTGAAGCCAATCCGCACTTTGCCAGCGTGGCAAAGTGCGGATTGGCTACGGCTAAACCATTCTCATTCTGAGAGGGGACTCGTGGACAGTAGTGAGCCGGCAATGAGTTGAAATGATGATGATGACGACCAAGTTGGTCTAGTGGCTAGCTTGTTTGGTTATGGATTATTAGAATGTAAAAAAAAAATGGTTTTATCTGTCAGAAATTCTTTCTCCGAAGTATACTGGAGTTGAGAAGTTGAAGAAGAAAATATTACACCCCCGTGTCACGAAGAACACATATTAACTTACTGCTGTTACTAGCTTACTACGGTGTAGCTATAATCACATTATACGCCTAGCATTGAATAAGGTAATTCAAGATTATTCTATTTACGTTACAGGTCCGTGCGAAGTGGAGACTGGACAGTCCAGCATCATAGTTGACATAGAAGAGAGTCGAGGGGACCGTAAGTAAAAATATTTAAATCTTTCTGTGTTATATTTTCAAGTTACATAAAAAGTAGCTTTTTCGAAGATATTTTTTTTTAATTTCTCCATACTTGATACTCTTTTTTAATTTTATACTTTTTCACGCTCATTCGATTGATAAAATTAATCAATCAATCAGAAGACATTGTGAAATATTTTGATACTTACGTTTATGCTACCTTGATTGCTTACTAGAGTTGCTTCATGATGTAACGTTAGGTATAATTTACAGAAGTCAACCAAACAACAGTACCGGCAGTGCTGCCGATTGTCGGTGAACCAGATGTGGACGTAGTGCTGTCGACTGTTTTTCCAAAAGGCCCTACCTTATTCCAACTAGATGGAAAGCGATTGCAATTACTTCAGCCTCTAGACAGGGACGCGGACAACTTATCGCATATGGTATTCCAAGTAAGTGACTTCAAATCTTAAACCTTATATATTATGCTATTATACCTTATAGGTTACTAGCTGATGCCCGCGACTTCGTCCGCTTGGATTGAGGTTTTTGGTTCCCGCGGGAACTCTTTAATTTTCCGGGATAAAAATATCCTATGTGTTATTCCAGACTATAATTTATCTCTGTGCCAAATTTAATCCAGATCCGTTCTGGCGTGATGGAGTAACAAACCAACAAACAAACACACTTTCGCATTTATAATATTATTATCTAAGATATTTATCTTTCCTTGTATATATGTGACTTCATATCATTGATTATCTCAATCAACGACCCCTCAGTATTAGAAAGGTTAATTAAGTTAATCAGGTGAAGGTCATAGTCATTATCAAGTGCGAATTGGCATACTTCACACACTTCGCGATGTTTTAATTAACGATAAAGCTTAGAATACATAAACATAAATTATTATCATTGACACCAACACCACAGATCTAAGTTACTATAATTTAATTTTGTAGTTTACTACGTTTCATAGCTCTTTTATAATAATACCTGAGGACGTCCGACGTATCCCTTATTAGGAAACAAAAAAATTGTGGTATCTATTTCGATTTTATCTATTTTGTAATTAGCTATAATTCAATTAACAGCTATTAGAAATTTTACACTACATAATATTTCAATAGGAGTTGAAGCTTTATTTTTTATTGAATTGAAATTAACTGCAACATTTTACTTTAGTATACGTAGTCTGTACTGTAACACGAAAAGTACCATGCTTCAATTAATATTTTAAAAGTGTAATTTGTCATACAACTTCCATTATCTCTTCAACGTACCTATACAACAGAGTAGCTGAATAGCCAATCAAAATTTGTAAGCGAATCACGTCGTATTAATACGAAAACCGCCTGAAGCTATTGCCTGTAATACGAGATATTAATGAGTTGATTCGCCCGCAGCTGGTCTGTCAAGTGAAAGCGACGAAAAAGCGCCGGACGATACCCGTGATTGTGAGAGTTTCGGATATTAACGATAATGCTCCCGTGTTCCAAGGCACGCCCTATGAAGCTGATATATCTGAGGTAAGGAGTAGCCCTTCTAAGAATAGCAGCACAAGTATAGGAGTCTGTCCATGAAGTGAAGCCGGGTTTAGATCTGTTAAGCGGAGTTGATCGGTGATGCTTTTTGGAGTCACCTGTAAGAATTCTGATTGGCCTGTTTGGCACATCTCCGCTCTGCTTCAACGGACAGGGACCGTAAGGCCCGTATTAAAATAGACGTCAGCTAAGAACAAGTTCTCAAATAGGTATCTTTCGCATAGATTGACCGATACTAGAGAACGTTTCTTAGCCTTAGGATTGCACTTTATTGATGTCCCTTCTGCCTTGTAAATTGTAAAGATCAGTTATCTAAGAAGAATGACATTTAAATTCCTGCTTTTTATGTTAAAATATGTTTAAATTTTGTTTTTTTTTCTATTCAAACTATTATATTATTGTTTATTCATTCATTTACGGTTTCTGAGAATAATACGTTTAAAAACTTTGACTAATCTGGATATGACATTTTTAGAGATTTGTGTCTATTGTAACTTTGAATAAATCGTTTATTAGAATGGCCGTAATAAAAATAATAAATTGAAAACGTTACCTCCTTCAGCTGGTCCCACTCGGCACTACAATATTCGATGGAGTTCGAGCGGTGGATATCGATGCTGGAGTCAACGGTCTTGCGGAATATTACGTGATACCAGGGGATAATAGCACGTTAGATCAAGCCAAAGCGGTGGACGGCTACGGCTCCTTCACAATACCCGTACCTCACCAGGGACAAGTTACGGTCAACAGGAGTTTGGATTACGAGCGCACGCAGAAATATCTAGTCACTATTGTTGCTTCTGTAAGTATTCCTTGTATTTCATAATTGCCTGGTACTTTTACAGCTATTGAAGGTCTCGCGGAGTCTTCTATAGTGATAGGAGCATTATCTCAAGCACACGTCACCTTTATTAGAGTTTAGGCCAAAGTTCACCAAGGTGGCCAAGTGCGGATTTGTAGACTTTACGTACACACCCACACACAGAGAGCATGCATCTTTCCTCACGACCAAGATAGCAAAAATATCTAAATCTAGATCTCTATCTATCTAGATAATCTATCTAGATGGTTAAAATATCAGTCATGAATCAGTTATTTCTTTCCACCCACCACCACTACAGCACATTAACGTCCCACTGCTGGGCACATGCCTCCACTCTCATAGGAGAGAGAAAAATAGAGCTTACACCCACTACGCTGCTTCAATGCGGGTTCCTGGGCTTTAACGACTATTATCATGTTAGTGACGATTACCGGGACCGACGGCTTAACGTGCTCTCCGAGGCACGGGGGTGAAACACCGCCAAACTTCCTAACTCCGGGCTAGGTAGTTATTCTAAGCGAGGCAGTTATTTCTTTTGCATTCATCAAAATTCATTAATTTAATTTTTAAATTTTTATTCTAGGATCGTGCTCGTGATACAAAACGACGATTGTCTAGTACTACAACACTTACAGTGAACGTAAAGGACGACGATGACCAAGATCCTTCCTTTATTTACAAGGGTTGCACTATGCATGACGGCGCTTGTATCAACCCGGAGTACACTAGTTATGTAAGTATTTCTGTTTTGAAAGGCACAAGGCCATCATTGTGAATGAATTTTTGACCAAAAACTCAACAAATACCATGGAACAACTACCGTATTCACCGGATATGGCTCCGGCCGACTTTTTTCTCTTTCCAAAACTCAAATTACCACTTCGTGGCACCCGTTTTCGATCGATAGAAGACATGTAAAAGAGAATTCGCGGCAAGAACTGATGTCGATTCCGAAAAATGCCTTTAAAAAATGTTTTGAAAATTGGATTATTCGTTGGCGTAAGCGTATTATTTCCGAAGGGGCCTACTTTGAAGGAGATACAATAAATTTGGAATAATAATTAACATTTTGTATATTATAGACCTTTTCCCGGTACTTTCTTGACAGAGTAGTATATGCCATAACCATGCATGCTCCAAAAGTTCTGTTGGGGCGCCATTCGATTACACATTCTAATGTACTCGTAACTAAACGTTGCATCATTTGCTAAGTTTGTAAATACAAATAGGTACATCACAACAAATTTCACCTGTCAAATGCATGCAACCATGTTATTTTCATGACAACATAATGGATTAGCCCTTGAATATTATATTACCTTATTTGATAAAAATTGACTTTCAGCCAATAAATTTGCCTAACAGAGATCTGGCTAACTCTAAAATGTCCACAACATCAAAAAAATCTGGAATCGACTTCAAAAATACTAATTACTCACGAACTTATTTTAAGGTAAACGGCGGAGTTCTAGCAGGTATACTAACAATAGAGCCAGAAAAGATTCAAGCAGTAGATATGGATACATTGGATGCTCGCATCAAGTACAGCATAGAGAGTGGAGAACCGGAGTCCTGGGCTACGTACTTCGATATAGATGAGAACACGGGAGCTGTCAGACAACTGGTGCCTGTGGATACTAGTATCGCTAAGAAGTTCCAGTTAATCGTTAAGGTAAGGGAGAGGGAATCTTCTCGTATTTGAATACCTACATAAAGAAAGACTTGGCCTGACTGACTAACTGATCTATCAACGCAACGCAATGATTTTCGAAGGTTTCTAAGATCAAGCCCTAAGGTACCGGAATGAAGCAGTTGCGGGCCAGCTTGTAGATAATTGAGCCTGATAATTTCGGCGCCATCGGATTTTGGCCAATAGCGCAAAAGTGTTGACCAATCAAAGGTGATTGCGTTCGTTGCACTGCAGCAATCATTTCTACCGCCAAACTTCAAAGAAGGCACACGATGATGGTTTGACCCTCTAGGATTATGATGAGATCAAATTGTTATTATATTGTTAAGACTTTAGGTTAGAGCAAAATTTATTGTAATCTGTTATGGTTGCCAAATAAATCAAAATAAATAAATCATTTTGACGCAATAAAGCTTATCAACTCGTGATATGTGTCGAAAACTTTCCAAAGATACACACGCAATATTTATTCACTTTGTTATGTTAGCATAAGCGCTTGACCATTTTAATAGCCACTTGAAAGTATGAAATTGAAATGCATAGACAGGGTTTATAATATAAGCATTACCCACAGAGTATACATTATATATACTGGCATTACCCATTACCCTTTGATCTGCTTAGATAATCAGATCAAAGGGTAATGGGTATTTTTATCAATAACTTTTCATTCCTGAAGTTGCCTAAAAAATTTGTAACCTTGGTATTAAATTCTTGCTCGATTGTTAGCGAAACCTATTGCAACTAAATGAGACCAAAACATTTAAAGATTAAAGCATTTTTAAACAAAACTAAGTACCATAACTAAGTACCAGTTCATATATAGCATGGTAACTTAAGTTACCATGCTATATATTTACTCGTATGTTACCATGACATTACAGGCAGAAGAAATATCTGAAGCGAAACGCTTTACAACAGCCAAGTTAACCATCACGGTCCGCCCAGTAGATGCCAGCCCGCCCGTAGTAGACGCGACCCTAGACGAAGGCCAAGTGGAAGAAAACTCTCCTAAGGGAACAAGAGTACTCGATATGCAAGGACACCCGATAAAATTGAGCGTTTCTGATCCTGATTTGGTAAGAATCTTTGAAAACTTTGATTTGAATCTTTGATTATTTTGACGACCTCCGCTGGCGCAGTGTTGTGCGCTGTTGTCTTAACGTGCGGAGGTCCTGGGTTCGATCCCCGGCAGGGTCAATTTGGGAATTTATAATTTCGAAATTTTCCCTGGTCTGACCTGGCAGGAGGCTTCAGCAGTGACTAGTTACCACCCTACCGGCAAAGACGTGCTGCCTAGCGATTTAGCGTTCCGGTACGGTGCCGTGTAGAAACCGAATAGGGTATGGGTTTAATATAACTGCCATGCCCCTAACAGGTTAGTCCGCTACCATCTTAGACTGCATCATCACTTACCATCAGGTGAGATCGCAGTCATATCAGTCATCGCTAACTTGTAGTGGATAAAAAAAACTATTGAACTGGAAATAAATATGAGGCATATTGCAATTCTGATAAAGTATATTGATTGACGAACTGGCATTTTTCCATCAGGGTACACACGAAAAGGGGAGGAAGAGACGTTTTATATATTAACCGTAACTCATCATTTACAATCCGCTATATTGTACTACATGAAATTAGTTTTCATGTAGTACAATTTAAAAGCGGATAAGTATCATGAAGGAGACAGTTTCATTCGTGTTAAGTTCATTTAATTCAATTTCAGTCATATGAGAAATTAAACAAAGCTTAGTTTCAGTGTATATAAAACACCGCTTTCCATTTAAAAAGTGTTTAGTTCTGTCATTCAATTAATTTAGGATGTGTATATTAGCTCCAGAACTAGGAATATTCTTTTTAAATACTACTACTATTTATATTATGGATATGAATACATATTTCCAGGGCCCAGGAGATCCCATACCAAAATACACCTTCGAGTTAACAACGAATTTCTTCGATATCGATAAAGATGGCTACCTCGTAGTGGCTGACGATACATTGGACCGGGATCCTCCGAATCCGGGAAAATTCAGGTTCCAAGTAAGTTACAATTTCTTTGTAAAATTAACTCTCTGGTCTATTCAAAGAAACGTCGGACGGTGTTTGGAATTCATCATGCGATTTACAGAAAACAAAATGTGGAGAGAGATATTAATTTGGAATTATTCTAGAAGAAACTCGTAGCCGTGTAAGCGAAGCGAATTCCTTATTTTCCGAAAATGAGGAATCTTTATAGTTTCGTCCATTCCTTGCCTGTGTGCCACAGTATGTAATATACCTAACAATTAAATTAAGCTTTATTAAACCTGTTACCATATAAAGATAATCTTCAGGATTCCTCTTGAACACGTAAAGCGAGGGTCCAAAAGCAATTTTAATTTACCTCCTCTAGCTATAACAATATGTGTTGCAATGATGGTTACAGTATGAAAATCCGCAGCATATCCAGTCAGGCAACCATGACGTACAAATTTTGATGTAGATAAATATTTAAATAACATAGGTAGTTTAAGCATGTTCTAGTATTATATGATAGCACTTCATAGAAATTACATCTTGAATAAATAAATAATGTCTTGAATAAATTACAAATAACGTCAGGCTTTGTAGACCCAGGAGCAGTCAAAATTACCTACCTACTCTTACAATAAGTCTATGCATACAATGGGGCTGATTCTGTGTAACACAATCTCTAAACTAAACTAAAATGGCAGCTTTAAATCTAGTTCCGTCCCTTTCCGTAGGGAGTATTATGAAAGGGTTAGTAATATTTGTAATGCTCTAATTTTAGTTTAGTTTAGAGATTGTGCACTACAGAATCAGCCCCAATGTATGCATATAATATACATCGTTTATTAGTGTTTTAAAATCATTACGAAGTTCATATCGACTTTATGAAGTTATTTATAACATTAAGGACTATACGAGAATACAATCGTTAAAGAAATGATGACTAAAGTTTTTAGAAAATAGCACGGGTATGAACCTTTCCAGTGTTCTGACACGCATTGAACCAGTTGTTTGTAATTTTCAGGTGGTTGCTCGCGAAGTAAACGGCGGGGCCGCTTCAGCGCCGTATTCCCTGTTAGTAAAGCTTCTGGACCAGAACGACAACGCGCCAGTTATACCAAAGACCCAGCCCATTACTGTACCTGCTAGTTTAGAGCCCACTGCTGTTTACAAGGTAATCTTCTTACAAAACTTTTTTTTTAATTCCACTACAAGACATTTATAGTTACCTTGACTGCGATCTCACCTGATGGTAAGTGATGATGCAGTCTAAAAGGTGGTAGCCGGCTAACCTGTTAGGGGTATGGCGATTATATACTCATACCCCTAATCGGTTCCTACACGGCATCGTAATTCGTAACGGAACGCTAAATCGTTTGACGGCACGTCTTTGCCGGTAGGTTGGTAACTAGACACGGCCAAAAGCCTCCCACCAGACCAGACCAGAGAAAATTCAGAAATTATAAATTCCCAAATTAACCCTGCCGGGAATCGAACCCGGGACCTTCCACGTTAAGACAACAGCGCTCAACACTGCGCCAGGGGAGGTCGTCTAAAAGTAACAATTGGGTATTTGACAAATAGTCGAATCAGCAGCTTTTTTTCAAACGTCAAAACGCGGCTTAAGTATGGGATTTATATGAAATTCTGAAATGTGACGTCATTAAAGTTCGACGCACTTTTTTACTTCAATCGATTGTTTAAAATGGTTATTCAACATAAAACTATCAGGGAACGTGGATATTACGACTTTTGGGAGATCCTTTATTTATAGCTTATAATTTATAGCTCGTAGCTTTAGTTTTAGGATACCGTAACTGATTATCACCATCATGTTTTGTAAGTAATTTTTAACGTCAATAAGTGTACCTACAGTGTACCTATATTGAATAAATTATTTGATTGATTGATTGATTGATCGATTGATATTTTTGAAATGTAGTCAAATAGGTACCCAATTTTGTATTGCAGGTGGAAGCGACAGACATCGACGAGGGTGAGAACGCGCGCATTTCGTACAGCATCTACCACGTGTCTAACAACGGGGGCAACAAGTTCACTATTGACCCCACCACTGGTGTGATATGTGAGTTGCACCGAGCACCGTTTTAAGCACCTCTAAGTTCACGTCACGAAAGTTGAAACTGCTCAGTAATCTAGTAAGGTTGCCTAGAAAAATTATGGCGCGGTTTATACTGAAGGATTATCAAAAGTTTATATCGGGATAATACAACACAACTGTATCCATAATATCATAAATGCCTGTAAAGTGTGTCTGTTTTCTATAGAAACTGCCTTAATTGAAATTTGAGATAATATTAGAAATGGCACATGCCAATGTACGCTCCGAGTATTTTTTAATAAATGGACGTCACCTTTTCAACTTTTGTTACGTGTTACCAGACAGTTCAACAGATTTTTAACTATGTTCAGAAATGTTCAAGATAACGTCAATAATTATATACTTTATACTACTTAATTAAAAACTAAACATTAAAAATATCGTCTAAGCCGCTGCAATGCCATGGGCACATTGCCTGCCCAGAGCGCTGGCTGCGTTACCCTGCTGAATAGCCAAACTTATATGTTGGCTGAGGTAGCTGCCAGCCCTCCGGTCACCTGTGGACTCTGTGAGTTGAGAAGATAGATCCTTAAAAAACGATCTAGCATCTTCGCCCCACGACCCCAGGGTTTCAACACCAAAAGGCACAAAAATGATATTATTTTCTATAATATCATACTTGCGCCTCTTGGCTCTTTCTGCATTAGTGTTAATTGCATTTAAAAATGACAATATTTAGGGCCGCTTGCACAAGGACATATTTTAAACTGATTTAGTAAAATTTTGTAATGCCGTACCTTTTTGGCAAATACATATTGTACAGCATTCAAATATTTAACTAAATCAATTTAAGAGTCCTTGTGCAAGTGGGCCTCAGAAATGATCAAGATTAAATCAATAATCATTCGTGATATTTGAATTACAAAATAATGAGCATTGTTGCTCTTTTTAAAGGCGTGCCTCGGACTACTTAGAAACAAATTGAGGATCGAGTATGTATGGTATATACGAATTTATCACAATATACGCTCGTACGTGTTTAATCACTTAAAATATCGCATGGGAGTGTCTTTCTGCACAAATTAAAACACATAAAATAATTATCGGTTTCTTTGGAATTTTCTTCGCATGATCACGCATGGTTTGTCATATATTTTCTTGAGTGTTTGTTTAAAATGTTTGTGGAGAGTTGAAATATCATCCTTGTAGATTCATATTATGCGCAAGGAATTGGGAATCTACTGAATTTCAGAAAATCAAAAAAAACCTTACCCTTATTATGTGATTGGATTAATAATGGTAAGGGGTCACGAATCACGGCCCTCAGCGACTTAAAGAGTTTGGAATAAGTATTCTTCCTCATTGCGAAATTGTTCTTAGTATATGAAGGAACTTGAAATTTGATTCGCTATAATCCGCAACAATTGGTCAAATATATGTGGTACAGTGTATCTTGCTCTTGCAGCTTATCTTGCACTTGCAGCTTGCAATATTCACCACACCACATAAATCTTCCAAATTATTCTCAACGTACGTTTCACTCCGACACCGGAGCATCTTCAGGGGATGTTGACTCGACAATGCATGATTGTAAAGTACAATCGTGCATTGTCGAGTCAACATCTGCTCAATCAATTCTAGTTCCTTCACTCCACATTCTGCCTGGAATTACTCATTGTATATTAATATGCTAAAATATTACCTACTTTTCATTTCGCAGCAAGCACAGGCCGTCTACAAGCAGGCGAGCAATACAGCGTCACAATCAGAGCAACAGACGCCAAGGGGTTGAGTTCTCAAGGCATAGTAGAGCTAATGGTGGCGCCGGGCCCCAACACCCGACCCCCACAGTTCTCGTCGAGGGATTACTACGCGCCCGTGTCAGAGGGCGCTGCGATCAACTCTACAGTTACCACCGTTACTGTAAGAAAAGTTTAAAAATTCAAAAAAAAAAAATTCAAATGTTTTTTAATTCAAATAAATTTTTACAAGTGCTTTTGAGTCGTCGAGTGAATCTACCACTGGTTCGGAATGACATTCCTACCACAGAGAACTATCAAGAAACTCGATGGTTGCTCTTTTCAAAAATTAATTTGCAATTTCATCAATTTATAGATTCCTACCGCTGTCTTTAGCATTGCTGGAGCGAGTCAAATCCATGCTCTTTTATTTCCTGGAGCATAAACTATTTAGGAACAGCGTTTATTATATTATGTTGTAGGCTACTGGGGCTAATTCTGTAGTGCACAATCTCTAAACTAAACTAAAATTAGAGCATTACAAATATTGCTAACCCTTTCTTAATACTCCCTGCGGAAAGGGACAGAACTAGATTTAAAGCTGCCATTTTAGTTTAGTTTAGAGATTTTGTTATACAGAATCGGCCACACTGTCTGTGAAATCCCGTTAAAATCAGTTAGTCATTTTAAAGATTAGTTCTCACGTTAAGAGATTGGGGATTTTTAAAAATACCTTCCTCCCAGGGCTTCTCTGTTATTAAGACAATGCAAAATCGACTGTTGAAAGAAGCAAAATCTTTTCTTTTTTTCGATACTTAAATAAAAAATGAGCAGGTCTTTATCATTCATTTTCATCCCATACTTGGAATCCTGCGACCCCATTCTTGACTGTGCCGCTGGGTTTTAGTGAGATTTCTGACAGAGCCAGTGATGTGTAACTAGACTAGATGTGTAAATGCATTTCCCAAACAAATAAAAATGGGTCTTCTAAGACAGTTTTTCGGTATCTTCTGTTGAAATGCCCCCACAATGTCCCGGATAAACAAAACACTATACGTTTGTTGCAGGCCAAAGATCCGGAGAACGAGCCAGTGACATACTCCATCGTGTCAGGGAACGATCTCCGTCAATTCGCCATCGGTTCCAATACGGGCATCATTACAGTTATACGGCACCTTGACAGAGAAGTCCTTACGAGATACCAGCTGGTAAGTTAAGTTATCAGGTTTTTAATGTAAGATAGGCTTAGATCCTGCTATATGGATAGAAATGATGAGGTTGGAGGGTTGGAGCGCTCTTGCCTTGGGTAAGTTAAGTTATCAGGTTTTTAATGTAAGATAGGCTTAGATCCTGCTATATGGATAGAAATGATGAGGTTGGAGGGTTGGAGCGCTCTTGCCTTGGGTAAGCTAAGTTATCAGGTTTTTAATGTAAGATAGGCTTAGATCCTGCTATATGGATAGAAATGATGAGGTTGGAGGGTTGGAGCGCTCTTGCCTTGGGTAAGTTAAGTTATCAGGTTTTTAATGTAAGATAGGCTTAGATCCTGCTATATGGATAGAAATGATGAGGTTGGAGGGTTGGAGCGCTCTTGCCTTGGGTAAGTTAAGTTATCAGGTTTTTAATGTAAGATAGGCTTAGATCATGCTATATGGATAGAAATGATGAGGTTGGAGGGTTGGAGCGCTCTTGCCTTGGGTAAGTTAAGTTATCAGGTTTTTAATGTAAGATAGGCTTAGATCCTGCTATATGGATAGAAATGATGAGGTTGGAGGGTTGGAGCGCTCTTGCCTTGGGTAAGTTAAGTTATCAGGTTTTTAATGTAAGATAGGCTTAGATCCTGCTATATGGATAGAGATGGTGAGGTTGGAGGGTTGGAGCGCTCTTGCCTTGGGTAAGTTAAGTTATCAGGTTTTTAATGTAAGATAGGCTTAGATCCTGCTATATGGATAGAAATGATGAGGTTGGAGGGTTGGAGCGCTCTTGCCTTGGGTAAGTTAAGTTATCAGGTTTTTAATGTAAGATAGGCTTAGATCCTGCTATATGGATAGAAATGATGAGGTTGGAGGGTTGGAGCGCTCTTGCCTTGGGTAAGTTAAGTTATCAGGTTTTTAATGTAAGATAGGCTTAGATCCTGCTATATGGATAGAAATGATGAGGTTGGAGGGTTGGAGCGCTCTTGCCTTGGGTAAGTTAAGTTATCAGGTTTTTAATGTAAGATAGGCTTAGATCCTGCTATATGGATAGAAATGATGAGGTTGGAGGGTTGGAGCGCTCTTGCCTTGAATGTACTTCAGATATACGTGAACAGAGAAGTATAAGCCGAGGAGAATGGAAGTGGAGAATACTAACCAAATTTTATTCTGATTTGAATATTAACCAAGCACAAGTTAATGTCATATTTTCGTTGCGTTCGAGAAACCAACATCTGTGTAGTTTGGAGCCGTTGACTGCGATCTCATCTGGATGGTAAATTATCTCAAAGATGGCTGCAAAGAAGTAGTCTGTTCTGGCAGCCCCTATCAAAGCTTTATTATATTATAGCGCAAAGTAACATGGGCTTAAAGATTTTAAGCAAATACAAATCTTTTTTTCGCTCCATTAATGAGTACTAGCTGATGCCCGCGACTTCGTCCGCGTGGTTTAAGTTTTTTTGATTCCCACGGGAACTCCTTAGTTTTCCGGGATAAAAAGTAGCCTATGTCACTCTCCAGGACGTCAACTTTATCCATGCCAAAAATCACGTCGATCCGTTGCTCCGTTGCGGTGTGATTGAAGGACAAACCAACAAACAAACACATTCGCATTTATTACTAGATGATGCCCGCGACTTCGTCCGCGTGGATTGAGGTTTTTTGATTCCCGCGGGAACTCCTTAATTTTCCGGGATAAAAACCGGGTAGCCTATGTCCTTCCCCGGGATGTTACCTACCTCCATACCAAATTTCAGCAAAATCGGTTGAAAAGATGGGCCGGGAAAGCGTAGCAGACAGACAGACAGACAGACACACTTTCGCATTTATAATATTAGTATGGAGGATATTAGTAGTAGTAGGTATAATTGGGGCATCTGGATCACATCCTTTCAAATAGAGGATGTGACCCAGATACCCCAATTCTACCTCCTACTTTGAAAAGAGGAAATGTCTCTATTCTAATAGATGAAAATCATTTATTGAATAGGTGTTCTATTTGAATAAAATGCATTGCCTCTATTCGAAAAGATGCAGTTTTTCTTTATAAATATATGTTAATGAATAAGGGAAACTAATTGTATATTCAAATAGATGAAAATTTATTAATTAAACAAAATATGAGTATTAAAATACAACGCATGCCATCTATTTGAAAGATGCATTTTGTATAATATTTTGACAGATGTAAATGAATAGATGAAATTTGTTTGTTCTAATAGATTCAAATTTATTTATTAAATAAATGTTCTATTAGTATACAACACATTAGTTCCATTTGAAATATGTGTTTGGCCCATTTAAATCTTGCATAAATGTAATTGAATAGATGAAATAAAATTGATTAAGGAACTTATTTTTTATTCATTTTTTATTTATGTGATTCACATGCTCGAAGATTTTAAAAATAAAACAAAAGATTGATAAAAATGTTTATTTCTAATAAAAACATAATAATTATTCTAATTACTTAGTACTATATACTTTAATATTGATTAATTTATTTTCTAAACACCATTTTTTTAAACATATTACATTTCTAACAGCACAAATATCATAATGATACATACAACAATATAAATCATCGCTTAACATATATTTTTGATGTAAACTTATTAAACTAGGACAGTTTTTATCTTCTAAATTAAAAACAGCGTTGGTTTTAAACATCTTCATTAACCATTCACGTTTTTCAAGTCCTTTAACATATATAGATTTACCATCTAAAATCATTTGAATGATATTCTTATAATTGTGATGTGGTATATAACCCTGATTCCAGTATATTCCTCTGTTTTTTTCAATCCAACTTACATGTCTTCGTTCAGTTTTTGTTAAATCATAAAATGGAAATGGTGGTTTGATTAAAAAGCTTTGAATGTGGTTATTACAAATAATAGCAAGTTCTTTTAAAATAAATTCATTGTTATCATTTTTAAAGCCTTGGATATCCACTATAGCGTTCATGATAATTTTCGAACTATATTACTTAATGGCTTATACTCTATGAGTCGATCGTTTATAATGAGACAAAATGCCGTTGTATTTTCAGGAATATCCTCAGAATTTTCTATTTCTATTCGTACATCCACCGGCCCAGTTTTTATGTTTTCGTTTTGCCTTGTACAATCAATAACAAATAATGGAGCTTTTTCTTTAAATGTAATCAAATCAAGCAACGGATCCGCTGGAAGGTTGTAATAAGACTGACGAAATCTAGTGTACATTTCATATAATAAATTATATTTATTTTCATCAAATTTCAGATTAAGAGATTCATATGGAAAGTATTGTGAATTCAGAAACAGTGTCACGTTATTTATTTTACAATGATCAAACGAGGAGCTATCTTTCGATTTATTATTTTTCTTACTGGATTGAAGACCAAATATAACATATCGAGGTTTTTCCAATTGAGAAGTTGTTTTAACTGACCAAGAATGTTTTGTAGTTTTAGGTAAAAAGGGATACTCATATAAATCCCAGTTTCTGAACGCTATCTGTATAGGTTTATCTTTTTCTAAAAGTTTAAGTAATGTAAGTCTTTCACGATCTGATACTTTGACGTGTGGTACACGCCACTGTATTCTGTTTATTGTGAATTGTACATTAGAAGTATCGTCTATTTTAACGCTATTTATATTAGAGTTACTTCTATTCAAAATAAGCTCATGTTTACAATTCATAATGATTTTATTATAGTCTTCAGCAAATCCCATTATTTTATTTAATGGAATAACAACATTAAAACATCCGTCATTACTTTTAATTCCATTCAAGTTCCAACCCCATATAGCTGCAACTTTACTTTGTCCCACATTCATCGATACATATGATTTCATTGTTGTTGTTATTCCAACATTCTTAACCCGGTCTATTTCAATACCGTTTAATTCATATCTGATGTCTTGAAATAAAAACATAATTGCATTATTAGTAAACTCTATAGGTGCACTAAGAGGTTTATGATCTTTACCAATAATCACTGCTTTTCCTTCTATGTTTAAAGAACTGGCGGATGGTAGAATGTAAATATCTTGTTGATGTATGGGAATCCGAATTTCATCATTTTCTTTAAAACTATTATTATAAGGGCTGTAAGTATGAATTTCGTAGCTTTCGATCGAATTATCATAGTGCGGTAACTCAGCGATCTTCAGTATATTCATATTTTATATCCAATGGAGCGAAGAAATTCTTTATTTCTTTTTGTAAGCCTCTTGGTCTTCCAGGATCTGATACGTCTACGATCTTTCACAACTCGCGGTGTAGTAGTACGTTTTATTACGTTATTTGAGTTTTTATTAAATACCATCATTTTTGCTTTCGTAAATGTAGGCGTAAATGAATATTCTCTTTTCTGAAGTCAATGTTCTTACCGTGTTCATCAACAATTTTTATATTTATCGATGTTATGATATTTTTATTAACTGGAAAGTAAATAATATTTTGGGGCTCTTCTTTGAATGGATATCCGGGGGGCACGTAAGGTTCGAATTCGTATATAACGTGAGACGGCGACCCGTTAGTAAATGAACCGTTTATCAAATCACATTCGATTCGTATCACGGATGGGGATAAAATGTTGACTGAGTTATCAGATTCATGCCATTTATTTGCTTCTAATTTAATATTTTTAAAACCCAACACACCACCTATACTGCTTTCTACATCGAAATCTATAGTACTAGTACAAAATATTAAACATTTTAAAGTATTATTATTGGGTCTTATTTTTATATCACAATCCACTGCTTTGCTTATAAGATAGTCGGCTATGTCGAATAAATCATAAGCACCGTCAGGAATTATGATTTTTTTATCTTTTCCATAAGCAAAAGTATTGTTACTATGATTTATGTTTGGTATAGAATTAATGACTGAGAAGTACATCAACCCGCACTCATAATTATTATCTTCTATATTTAAAGGAGGTTGGAAATGTGATTCCAGAAGGGACCCTTTTCTGGTGAATGTTATTACTTTACTCATAATGAAGTCTCAAAATACGTTTAACTCGCCCTAACTACTTCTTAATTCTAATCATTATTACAATTATACCAAAATTTATGCAAAAAGTCTAAACTTAAATGTCCACAATTAAAAGGATGATCCTGCTGAATATTGTCATAGTTATAATAAATATTTGATCCAAGATATTTAATTAATTCCTTTGGCGGTTTTAAGTTACCGTAACTATCAAAATATTCAATATAATTATTATATTTCGCGTAGGCTACCCAATGAGTACCAGGATTTTTTGAATCATCTAAATTAATTATACCACATTCCTTTTGGTAAGGATACTTTGGTAATTTATCTCTCATAAACACTCCACGAAAATGAGGTATATACTTTTTTGAATAATTCATAATATCTATATTGGTGAGAGCCCTTTTGGGTAGCCGCATTTTCAGTTTTTTTTATCAGATACATTTATTCCAAAACCTTCTTTATATGACTCGATGGTCAATCCTTTTCCAAAAGATAGAGATTCAACTTTTTTATTTTTCCTTTTCAAATCTTCCAAGCGTCTTTTCGCAATTTTATAATCATTAATAGCTTTAGAGATGCCAGCAGTACCGCCAGCTAAATTTCCACTAGCAGATAACCCAGCGAAAATAGGAACTAAGGGCATATAGCCACCTGTTTTTGGAATAGGAATGATGCGAGGAATTGTTATATCCGCATTTGAAGCTAGTTGCTTAGCTGCTTCCACTGCTAATTTTATTGCCATTTTCTTACATGTAGGTTTTAATTTATGTAGATGTTTTTTTGCATGTGCAATCACGAACTTCAAGTTTTGTTTTAAACCCGTTCCAGAACTAGATTTTGCACGTTTATTTTTATAATATCTCAAACCTGCACCGGTTTTAACTTTGGCTAACATCGCTTTGTTAACAATATGTGCTGCAATCTTTTCCCCTAAACTGGCATCAGGTGCCGTTATGCGGTTTCTCGCCATTTTCATCAGTATTATATCAGCTTTATGACGATCAGTTAAAGCTGAAGATTTTTGATAGGCTATGTCGTGCGCCTTACAGTACTCGTCTAACTGGTTGATTCCTTCCTTGTTCTTATGCAATTTTTCAGCTAATTTCGTACCAGGTCCGCAATAATTGTATCCAGGTAGATGAAGCTCAACGGGTAAGTGATTAATAAACCAATTTAAGACACTACTCCTGACCATGTCCTTAAATATACTAAATATATTTTGTTAGAATGAACCCCTTAAATAAGTATTCAATTTAGAGAATGATATTTGTCTTATCAATCCAGCTATTCTCAAGAGAAGGTAAACCCAACCACTTTACAAACACTTTATTTCCCTTTCTTTTTAATACTTTTTCAATAAGATATATGTCCGGATGTTTTGTTTTCAGTAATTCCTGAGTATAAAATGATCCCAAAATAGGTTGACCTCTCATATCTTTTAGTAAATATGTAACAGGATTGGTTTTATTCTCTTTTGTGATGGTAAATATTTCTGTTGACCAGTTAGGTGTATATCCCTTTTCAAATGTTCCTTTATGCTTACTTATACGCACAGAATCTCCAACCTTCAATCGCCTCAAACGACTTATTAGATGAAACTTACGTTTTTGCAGATTATATCTTTGTAATAAAATATTCTTATTATTTCCATCGACTTCGCTTGGCTTCCGATTGATAGTACGATGAATAGTATTGTTATAATCGTTAATAATTTTATCTAAGGTACCATCGACCCATTTATAATCTCCTTTTACAGCAAATTCTTTATATAACTTAGACTTTAATGTTCTAATGAATCGTTCTGCAATCGATGCTTTCTTTGTAGAATAAGTTGAATAATGATTTATATTGTACGATTTAGTTAATTGTTTAAATTTATCATTATAAAATTCAGTACCAAAGTCAGTTTGTAAGTTTATAGGTTTTCGACCTCTGTCTAATACTTTTTCAAACGCATTGCACACAACGTCTTTTTTTTTAAATTTGAGCGGGAAAGCCCAGCCATACTTTGAAAAGGTGTCAATAATGACTAAAATGTATTTATAACCTGAATTTTCTTTAGAAATGGATTGCATATCAATTAAATCAGCTTGCCATAGGTCATCTATATCTTTCATTAAAACTTGCCTTCTCGGGAAATTTATCCTAGCATATTTATGTATTTCGTTTATCACATCTACTTTGCTCATTCTTCTTCTTAAATTTGGCAAAGTCAATCAGATTTTCGAGATTAGTTAATCTGCATAATACCGTTGTGACTAAGTCATTTATAGCTGTAATTTTTTTATTGCAGTCAATGGTTAAGTTATCAACGTATTCTTTCGTAACACTATCAGCAGCATTTAAGGGGATATTTAGATTTGTTATTCTTTTATTTTCGGCATCTAAATTTCCATTACTTAATACCCTAAGAGCACAGTTATTAATAACTCCAGTATCATGAAATTTTGATTTTTTATTCAAGTAATGCCCAAACTTATCAACGTTCATGTTGAAGTGTTCACTTTAAACTAAACAACTGTGATATGTACGATTATTTTTATTCTTTAATGATACCAGCTTCTCTGAGTTCTTCTATTATTGATATTATCTCATTATCATGGCTAGTATTGCCAGCATTCTTTGAAGCTATAAGCAATTTTAATCTATCAACCAATTCATTGGGATCATCCCAATAAATAAGATCTGTATTTGGTTTAAATTTTTTTTTTAATGTTGATAGTTCACCGCCTAGTTTTGGGTTACTTTTAGAATCAAAAAATAATGGTTTTATTATTTCTCGATACTTTACACCTTTATCTCCTTTAATTTGTCCATGAGTATGATAATCCCTTTTATGCGCATTCGTGTGATACAATATATCTTTGTATACAAGTTTATCTTTATCTCGTATCAGTGACAAATCAGGTTTCTTTCGTAATAATAGTTCTTTTAAGCCTGGAGTTAATTCATATGATCGCCCACCAATGTTTGCTATAATAGTTTTATCTCCCGTTATAGAGTTTTCATTTTTAGTAAACTGTACCTCAGAATTTCCAATCATTATGTTCTTATCACGTTCCTTTCGTATTCCAAAAGGAATATCCATATTGTCATAAATATCGATAATATCGTCTTTTTCTAATGACATGTCTAGATCGGTATTTTTTGATTTGTCAAAACTGACAATATTTTCACCATTATTAATATATTTTTCATTATTATTATATTTTTCATTCATAAATTCATTATTTTTTCCAGTAAAATGTTCTTTTAGTATAAGCTCATTTAAATTACCGAGAGATTCATTTTTTTCTGTACTTACTTTCTCATCATTGTTAATAGGTTTGCGATTATCAACTAATATTTTCAATGGTTCTGTTACTGGTTTCAATATTTTGTTAAGGGTTAAATTAGCATTGTCATCGACGTCACGCATATGTTTTAATTTATTTTTTATAGCATCAACTGAATGTAATAATTGTTTTTTAATATTTTGCTCCATTATCCCAAACTCCTGTATGTTAGTTAAGACAATGATGTGTACAAATGAATTTCTTTGTATGTTTTCTCATATTTATATAAAGACATCAACTTAACATTATAAAAGTGTCAAAAGCTTTCCTATATCTTCCTTTATTCATTTCACAGTCTTTATTAATGACTAAGAAGCTATGGGGTTTCTTCCACACGGTTGTACATATTTCTTTAAATTTATGCCAAGATATGTCTGTATTAACATGTTCTTCAAATACATGTTTTAGATTGACATCATCTTGCTTAAACAAAATCAGTAAATTCGCATTGTCACGCAATAACTGTTTGGGAATTTTGGAATAAGTCTGTGTTAAATAAAAACAATCTAATTGCTTATGTCTTCCCATCGCGAAGTAGTTACGTATGTTCGCTTGGTTTTCACAGACTACGTCATCGAAAATAATTATAGAGTTCAGTAAAGCTTCATTTGGATGAATAATGTTACTACCATCAAATATGAACAACTTTACTTCTGGAATCTTTTTTAACACAGCAGCCAGAAATGTGTATTTAGGTTGAAAAGCGGTTCTTGAATACAAATATATGTTTTTAAACTTCAGTCCATTAGAATGCAACAGCAAACTTAGCATAACATTTGTTTTGCCACAATTCGATGGACCGCAAATTATACAGCGGATAGAATTGGGTAGAAGTTCACTATGTTTTACACGTGATTTGTTCTCACACACATCTATAGCATTTATATCCAATGAAAGGGGTTGTTTAATTAACTTCATTATGCCATTTGATTCATAATCAATTAATCCAGAGTATTTATAGGTGCTTCAATTGTGAAAAAATAAAAAATCTATATAAGTGTAAAAAATATATGTATTATTGCAAATAAATAATTTACTATCAAAATAATTATTACTAGTACAATAATTATTACATTATTATAGTATTATTCCTATTAGTAAATCTAAAAATATGAATAATAAGAATTTTATTTAGTTCATCAGACAAGTGAGAATATGCCTAATTTAATTAATTAAAACAAGTGTAAGTAAATATTCCTTTTGATAAATTTAATAATAGGTTTCAGAAACAAATAGTACTCATAATCATTCTAAAAAATAGTCTTTGTATGACCCCAAGGCAAGGTTTCTATTTGATCAGTCAAAATTTGACGTTTGTCATCATTCCTGTTCAAAACAATTTTATCTATTTGCTGCGTATATAACACATGCTTTATAGATCGTATTATATTCATTTTACACCTTAAATCTTTATCCTCTTTCAAAGCATCTCTATACCTATTCAAACTTAAACGTTTACTTATAGCTTTTGAAATACCTTTCGCTTTCTTTATGTCACACTTTATACTATGGATATAGTAAAGTTTGGCCCTTAAACCAATGAATTCTTTTATGATGTCACCTCCTAATTCATCCTTAAAAAGACCGGGTACTTTCTCATTCAGTTTTGGGATATCAAATATATTTAATGGCGGATAGTTGCTTGTATCAAAATTAAAAATATTTTTCTTAATATCTTCGTAAACATCTTTTGTTTCAACTAAGTACATTAAACTATCTGTGTCGGTATAGCAAAGTTTAGCTCTTTTAGAATAAAGTTTTTTAACGAAATCGTAATGAAATGTATAAAGATGTTTCTTCGCATATTCTAAAACTGTAAATCCTATATAAATCGGTCGATCGAGAATTATTTTTTCTTTACTTAATTGAACTGCTACAAAATTTTCAGAGAATACCAAAATATTTTTTAAATTAGGACGAGCAATTAATTTTTCTGCGCAAAGGGATTTGTTTGTTTTATTATCATTATCATTCCATTTCGTGACTAATTTAACATCAACTTGTTTCCGTTTATTTTCAATAGTTTTTCCAAATATAGAATTGTTTAATAATTTAAAAAAGTCTTTTTCAAATTCATTTGTAGCCGACTTTCGTAATTGTGTATTCAAATCAATATATTTTTTTAAAAAATTATCTTGACGAAAACATAATACACGATGACATTTTCTTAATATCAAACCATTTTTTAGACATTCTTTTAAATGTGTGTAGTGAATGACGTATTTATATTTGTCATATAAATTAGCTATTAGTTTTGATGTCTTTCCTCCCGGTGGTGTAAACTTTTCAGCGGCAAATGGTAAGTCTTTGTGAACATCGTGTAAAATATCCGGATACATAAGATCCACTTCTAAAATATATCCAAATTCAGAATCATCAGAAATATCTCTAGGATCAAAACATGTTATTTCCTTTTGAGATAAAAAACGAAAATCTGATATCGGTAATTTTTTCGTCATAGCATAGCCATAAAGATTATTGCAATCGAGATATAACAAATATGTACTTGGTTTGGAATCATTATAATCTGGCAGATATTTATTATTAGCCTCGGCATGTCGAAGTGAGCATTGTGCTAAACCACCTCGAATACCTCTTTCAAGAAGCTCGTAAATTTCTAAATCGTTTATCAAATCTAATTGTATACCAGTAGATAATAACATCGCATCCCAACTTAAGCCAGGTGAAGACATATAATACAATGGATCTAACTTATAATAAAGCAAACAATTTTTTCGGAAATTCTCAAACACATCACATAACAAGATAACATCACACTTTAAATATAGGTCTGTGTATTCGCCAAGCGAATGGATATCAAAAATATGCCATATCATTATAGCTCGTTCATACTCATTATCATTGATATGTTCTAATTTTAAACTATTATAAAAGTGCTCTTTTGACGGCAGCTGAAATTCTTCATATTTTTTCCATGAATCAATGTAATCATAGGGGTAAATTCCTTTTTTTCTTAACAAATTAAACTGTTTTTTGCAGGGAAACTCTTTCTTAAAATGAGTAAGGTCGTTTTCTGATAAGTTGTTACTCAGTATTTCTAAACTTGAATGCAAAAATTGAAATGAATCAATAAATCTCATTTTTAAGGTCTCATGGTCGTGAACTGGCACAAATTTTGTTATTGAAAGATATTTCTCTTTGCTTTTCGGAATAATTTCAATTTTTCCAGGATATTCAGCTAATTTTTCAATAAACATGTGACTGTCATATCCCAACAAATTATGAATAACAATTGGAACAAATGAACACTCTTTATACAATAAATTACAATAAGAATGGGCTGCACCTCGGTACTGTCCAGTAACATGATCATGATCTTGGACTCTATCATCGAATAGTAATTGGTCACAAATATGACAATTAACAGTATTTTTAAATTCATCCGCTTGTGTTTTCGTCAAAGGTATCATTGGTTTCTTATCCGATAAAATGTAGTAAATTCTTAATAACTCTTCAATTAAGTATTGTACAAATTTTTCCACACAATCTGAACCTCTGTATGAAACATACTTATTTAAACTTGAATCATATGAGCAACATATATAATATCCAAAACAAGATGCTTGATGTCGTCTTATCCTGCGCGTGCGCTCGGTAGATGTTTCATCAGCATCATCAACATGAAGCAATATGCTCTCAAAATCAGCATAAATGACAAATGGTACTTTTTGTTTTCTCTCATAATTCTTGAATTTCAGTTTACTGTTCTTATCAGGTAATTCAGTAAGTATTTTTGAACAGCTATGTTGATTAAATTTAGTTTTATTATGATAAAATTGCAAACACCCATCACACAAAAACATTTTTCCTTTATGCTTACTATTCTGCTTCCGAACTAGGCGCATAAGATCTTTAATGAGACAATAGTGCCCGATACCAGTTTTTTCAATATATAATAAATTAATATGATTCATTTTTCTATTTTGAGTAACATACAAAGGTCCAGTCACATTATTTTTATTGTCTAAGCCATAAACTTGAATACTTATATTACTATTGTTTTTTTCAAATAAACTTATGTCTTTTGACGATGGTGGAAAAGTCATTCCGCTCGTATTAAGTATATTTGCGTAATGTGGATAAGAAGTAGTACGACATACATTGCGTTTCGATGGAAACAAAGCAGCCATTACACACCATAGAAAACAGCAATTATCATTATTTTTAATGTTTAAACAACTCTTCGTATTTTTAATATTTTCAGGTAAGTCAATGTACATTCCACCTCGTAAAGGATTGTATTTATTGATACTTATTTCTAGGTGACTTATTGAATGAAAAGTCCAGCCTGATTCTTTGTGCTCGAATTCAGACATGTTACTGGTGAGCGTATTAACAAGATTATTATAAAAATAAGATAAATCTGTGCTACAAAACAATGTATCGTATTTGGTAATAAATGATTTGATTTCTAGCTCTTGAGTGTCGGGTAAAGTATAATATGCAAATAGTTCAAAATAAATTTTAATACATTTGTGCTCATTTATTGTAGTTCTTATCAGATTTATTATTTTCAGTTTATTATCACACAGAAAGGAATCAGGATCAATATACTCCTTTTTCTGCGGGATACTTAGACGATAAGTTACAATTCGGTTTTTAAAAGCTGTAGTTATTAATTCAATATTCTCAATATCAGTTCGGACTAAACATTTAGATTTGTGAGATGTTGTTCTCAAATGATGTGACATTTTATTTTTCGGTATTAAAATATTGCATTTTTCACATTCAATCATCTTTATCTCATTTTTAAATTCTCTATGTTCATATGGTTCAACGAAGTTCGTTTCAGTAACTGTAAAAATAAAACGAAAATTAAAAACTATGAAATATTATTTTATTAAAATATACCTAGATATTAACATAACCATAAAATAACTTATTAAAACTAAGATACAAAAAGGAGTTTAATATGTGTTATAATAATAAAAAATGATATGGTTATATAATAATATATAATTACTTATAATTTTTCATTAAGTAATTGACATTATTTTGAATAATGTTGTTCAAAATGTTTATTCAAAAATAAGAATTAATGAAGCTAGGTGGGCATTCTTTGAATTCTTTTCTTACTGCAGATATATATTGAGAAAGATGGCGCCAGGCCTCCGTATCTGTATTGCTGCGATTTTTTACAGCAACAACGGCCTGACGCCATCTATTCATTGGGGGAGTATTTTCAATTTCGTTGCAATTATATATTTTTATCTCCACATAGTGGGACCCAACTTTGTGCTCGTTTATCTGACGCGCGTGGCCGTTGGCCACGCGACGGGTGACGCAGCTAGTCAGCTGCGGCTTGTTGTTCGAGGGTTGCGTCTTCTCAATACCTTCTTCCTCGCTGTCGCTGCCGAACAGCTCGACAGCCGTACTTTTTGTGGGCTTCTTAATATTGTTTGAAGATGAAGCGCCGCGGTCCGCCTTCCTTTTCTTATCCCGCGAGACGCATGATGATGATGATGATGACTCGCTCGGGAAAAGAATATCTGCGTTCTCAGACCTGTAAACAACAATAAAATTAAATACATTTCAAATACAGAACTCGGGGTGCAATAGCTAGAGAGAGAGAGAGAGAGACGTGGGTTCGAATTCCACCAGGTTCTAAATTTCGTATGTACCTGTGTTATAACGAAGTTAACAATGTTCCTATTTGTATAATAAAAACGCTTCACCAATGGGTCAAATATAAGAATTATATACCAGTATTAGTATGAAATACAGCAGTGATGTACCTATTTATTTATTGTAATAGTCTATAATATCTAATAATAAATAAACAAATTACTAATTCAAATGACCTTATTACAAATTACTCCACTAGAGTGTATTATTTACACTACTTCAAAATCATAAGCATAAAAGTTACTAAATTTAGCACATTAATCCTACATCTATTTGCATGGGGATACATATTAAAATAATTGAGATAATTAAAAAAGTACTTACATTTTGATGGTTGTAGTACTCGTAATAGACGTAGACTGTATTGGAGATATTTGTACGAAAAACTGGAGCACTTGAGGACTTCAGAGTGTGGCGACAGTAGCGGTGGGAATAAGCCTCCTACGTTTTAATGACAAAATATAACACTGGAAACGTGTAAATGTGTGAATAAAATTTTCTTTCTTAGCAATACATATACACAAAATGAAAATATGATTTTCAAATTTAGCTCTTAAGGTGAAAATAATAAGGTCAGGGTAAGAATATGCGTAATTTATAACAATTTATACTACATCTCGCCCTGGCTTTTCTTACTACCAAATCGATGAAGTTTATATGATAAAATTTTAAATAAACAGACGTACACAGCTATTATCTCAATAAATATGTATCGCGTATTTGTTGGTGTTAGTAAACGGTGTTGAATTCACTTTGGACAATGGACAGTTTCCGCGAAACCCCAAGGCATTGATTTGGAAATAACCATACGACTGTGCAATACAAAAACCATGTAAACGAACAAAACCATAAATTAAGGTAATCCTTAAAAATGTATATTATCTTATTTATTCGATGGTATTTTATGTTCAAACTAGCTGATGCCCGCGACTTCGCCCGCGTGGAATCAGTTTTTAGTTCCCACGGGAACTCTTCAATTTTCCGGGTTAAAAATTAGCCTATATGTTATTCTAGACTGTAATCTATCTCTGTGCCAAATTTCATCCAGATCCGTTCAGCCGTTGGGGTGTGATTGAGTAACAAACATCCACACATCCATACATCCAAGCAAATGACTCCAAAATAATCTTTGTTAACCTAATGACCACCAAAATTTTAATCATATTTTAATTTAACTTTAATTTTAACCACATTTTAACTCAAGTGAAGGCGAAGATAAAAAGCGAGTGTTTTCAATTCGATAAGACTTAGTTTGAAATCGAGTATACCTAATACTCGATTCTAAAGAAGATATAATATGGAAACACGTTTTGATAAATGTCACTTACAAGGTTTTAATATTGCTGTCTATAATATCTTACTTATGACATCCCTATCCCTTTTACTCGTATAAATTTTATAGTAAGCTCATCTCAGTACGGTTAGTCTAAGTTTCAACATTGCAAATCCGATTGATCGTAATCGAGCGTTCACATTAGCGTCAAAGTAAAATGAACATTAATCGCATTTTGTTAGAGTTCAATTTCGTGTATACATTCACGACCAGAGCTCCAACGAAAACGTATTAAAACTAAAAGTGATTGTACTCAATTTGCGACTCTAAATCAAGGTTTTTGCATCCATTTTACTTTGAGGCCTTATTCCGATCAATCGAATCGAAATTTACAATCTTAAAACTAAGACTAAACGTACAGGGTACTATTGTTTGCGGTAGCTTTTGCATGTAAGTGAATTCCCATTTCCACGGATTTTCGATTTGCTGTTCGAGGGATATTTTGTATGCGAATAAGAAAAAGCTTATCTTTGCACGAAAAGAAAACTAAATATAACCCTTAAAATAATGACGTTAAAGTAAAAGATTAAATAACTATTTTCCCGACTTTCATACAGCGATTACACTGAAGCTATCACAATACTCGTTACTAGCTTTTGCTCACGACTCCACCTTTTGCGATTCGTACCTGAATTCACATATTGAATTATGGAATACATATTTTGAAAAATATCTTTGTTCCAAATTTCATCAACTAAGTATGAATTAGCAAAAGCCGGGTGGGCGAACACATTTTCACATTTATTAGGTTCGTGGATGTTAAACAAACTAACAAACCCATCGATTAACTTTAGCAATAATGTAGCGCTTATAATATGATTTGCAGCTAGATTTGCTTGCCACTATTTTGAAATTAGTTACCAATTAATTAGTTCACAAAATATTCAATGTACAGACAAACGTATCCAATCAAGCTGTATGTTAATAATGTAAGTGCTAAACGGTGTCGAAATTGTGGTCGAAATCATCGAGTTAGGCGACAATTCGACGAAACAATGCATGTGTAAACAAAAATAGCTTATTCTGCCATTTAGCCTGAATCGAGAAATGTTACGAAATCAAAACTCTTATATTTTGTACTAGCTGATGCCCGCGACCTCGTCCGCGTGATTTGAGTTTTTTGATTCCCGCGGGAACTCGTTAATTTTCCGAGATAAAAAGAAGCCTATGTCACTCTCCAGGTCCTCAAATATACCCATGCCAAAAATCACATCGATCCGTTGCTCCGTTGCGGTGTGATTGAAGGATAAACTAACAAACCAACAAACCAATAAACCAACAACCAAACACACTTTCGCATTTATAATATTAGTATGATTGTTTGTTGTCAGGTACTAACTTTAAATTTCATTTCATTTGAAAGGACGTGTTGTGATGTCTTCGGTAAGTAAGCAAAATTATAAAATATTATGTACTTAAATTAAGTGTTCTTATTTTATTTTAAAGGTCATAGATTATTTTTTATTAAAACTATTTTTTATTAAAATCATACTTAATATTTATAAATGCGAAAGTGTGTTTGTTTGTTGTTTTGTCCTTCAATTACACCGCAACGAAGCAACGGATCGACGTGATTTTTGGTATGGGTATAGTTGAGGACCTGGAGAGTGACTAAGGCTACTTTTTATCCCGGAACATTGAGGAGTTCCTGCGGGAATCGAATAAACTTAAACCACGCGGGCGAAGTCGCGGGCATCAGCTAGTTAAAACTATAAAGTCTCTATAGGTAACAAATATATCTCCAAAAGTCGTAAGAATCAAGATTTTCTAATTATTGGGCTATATCACAAATAATTCAGCAATTATTTTTATTTCACTGATGAATACTTACTTTCTTTTAGGATCAGGATCTGTTCAATTTCGTTGAAAGGGCGCGGACTGAGCCGAGCCGAAAGCGATCTCATCAAGAAGCTGATAAAGACGATAATAACTACAATTATGTAAAAGTTCCTGCTCGTGGTGGGAAGATTATAAAAATTGAAATATACGATGTGAAGGACAACAATTTAGAGCTCAATGTTTCAGCACAACACATAGTAAAAAGCATTATTTTTGATGATGTGTATATAAAAACGAAAGAAATTGTAAACTTAATTCATGAAGATTTAGGAAAATCAATAAGTAAATAATATGTAGTAGAATTAATTTAAATTACAATAAATGATGATGAATCATGCAAATGTTTTATTTCTTCCATTTTAAAATTTCATTGATTAAATTATGTATAGTTCTGATATGAAAAGTAGGAATTTATTTTTATGATGCATTTATAAAATAAATTCAGGTACTTTTCATATCTGTAAGTGATAAATGAATTTTAATCTTTCGAAGTATTAAGTATGTTTTCAAAGTCATGTATTCATTTACATAAACAAAAAGAAGCATCATGTTATATTCTAATAGAATGTAACATTAATATATTTAATACCTACATACATTTTCAAATATTGCAAATGTTTTTTATTTCTTCCATTCATCTTTATTTTTACTTGAGTTTTATCAATTAAAATTTCATTGATTAAATGATGTTTAGTCTTGATTTGAAATAGGAATTTTAATTATAAAGGAATCCTATATGCAGAATTTCTTTATATGAATTTTAATCTATTCGAATGTATAAAGTTTTAATTAGAGTATGTATCCAAATTAATGTAGGTATTCATTTAACATCATCGGAAAGGAAGCACCATGTTGTATTCTATTAAAACATAATAATATATTTAATATATGAATTTTCATTCTCACCTATTTAAATAGACAAAATTCATCTTTTTAAATAGATGACATACGTCGTATTCATATAGACATATTTTGATTAATCAATACTTTTCACCTATCTGAATATGAAATTAATACCATTTCATTTAGATATATACCTATATTTAAACAGACAAACTACATCTTTCAAATATATGTCGCTGTATTTTTTATTAGTCATATTTTGTTTCATTAATTAATTTCCATCTATTTGAATATACAATTATTAGTATCATTTATTCACTTGCATATATTTAAATAGCCAAACTACACCTTTCAAATAGAGGCAATGCGTTGTATTCAAATAGAACACCTTTTCAATGAATGCATTTTCATCTATTAGAATAGAGACATTTCCTCTTTTCAAAGTAGGAGGTAGAATTGGGGTATCTGGGTCACATCCTCTATTTGAAAGGATGTGATCCAGATGCCCCAATTATACCTACTACTATTAGTATGTTTCTGAAACACAATGATTAAAACTGTTCTTATACATACTTAAGGTTCTTAAATGTGGTCTATTTTGCAGATGATCAGAGCTGAGGATCCCGGCAAGCTGTCGACGACTGCTACAGTCAATATCAAAGTTACCGACATCAATGACAATAATCCAAACTTCGATGAAGATTCCTATATGTTCCGTGTCAAAGAAGGTAATTTGTCATACATATTATTGAAAAAAACCGGCCAAGTGCGAGTCGGACTCGCGCACCGAGGGTTCCGTACAAACCTGTAGTAAGTTTTACGATTTATGACGTATTAAAAACAAGACGAAATGAACCGCAAAACTAACTTTGTTTGTAGAGGTTTATTGTTAAATATCAAAAAATTACGTTTGTTGTATGGGAGCCCCCCTTTAATATTTACTTTATTGATATTTAATTATTTATTTTGAAAGGTAATATACAAGTTAATATTCTGTGAAAATTTGAACCGTCTACCTGTTACCGTTTTTAATATTGAGCAAAAAAATACGAAAAAAACACGCTTATTGTATGGGGACCCCCCTTAATATATATATTTTTTTAATTTTTAGTATTTGTTGTTATAGCGGCAACGGAAATACATCATTTGTGAAAATTTCAGCTTTCTAGCTATCACGGTTTATGAGATACAGCCTGGAGACAGACAGACAGACAGCGGAGTCTTAGTAATAGGGTCCCGTTTTTACCCTTTGGGTACGGAACCCTAAAAAGAAAAATAGGTAAAAAATAGTGTTTAGATAGAGAATGGCCTCACCTTCCCTTTTACTTTCCTTGTCCTTGCAAGTCGTCTGTCACTCGATGGTCGAATTCTTTATTAAAAAACTCTGTTCCAGTTCTAGCTAGGCGCAATAAATAAATAAAAGCGTTTCATAACTCGTTGATGTTATCATACTAGATGTATGCCCGCAATTTTGCCGACGTAGATTAAGGGTTTGGATTCCCGTGAGGAACTCTTTAATTTTCCGGCCTTTTTAAGCTTTCTCCCTTCCAAATTTCAGCCAAATCAGTCATTCTGGCGTGAAGGAGTTTTAAACATAAAAAAATTCAAACTTTCACATTTATAATCATACTAATATTATAAATGCGAAAGTTTGTTTGTTTGTTGGTTTATTGGTTTGTCCTTCAATCACGGCGCAACAGATCAACGGATCGACGTTATTTTTGGCATGGGTATAGTTGAGGACCTGGAGAGTGACATAGGCTACTTTTTATCCCGGAAATTTAAAGAGTACCCGCGGGAACCGAAAAACCTCAATCCACGCGGACGAAGTCGCGGGCATCAGCTAGTAATTAATAATTCTACCAGTAAGATTAATATTTTACTGTCTAACAATGATATTTTGTAGGCATATCAGGCGAATTCGTGGGGTACGTGCACGCAACGGATATAGACGACGGAGTGAACGCGATCGTCACTTACAGCATACCAACCCACCTCCCGTTCAACATTGACAACGCGACCGGCATGATTAGCACCAACACTGAGCTGGATTATGAGGACACTAAGGTATGTTGTAGGCATATCGGGTGATTTCGTGGGCTACGTCCATGTTGTAGGCATGTCAGGAGAATTCATTGGCCACGTCCACGCGATAGTCACTTACACTTACACGATATAGGTTTTTTTTTTTTTTATTACAAGATAGGCTTGCGCTTGACGACAATCACGCTTAATACAAAGCAATGATGAGGTCTAGGTTGAAGCGCGCCCGCCTAGAAGATGCCTATTCACTCTTGCCTTGAAGGTACTTAAGTTATACGTGGCAGGGAATACATGTGCTGGAAGGGCATTCCACATCCTGGCGGTTCGAATCAGAAACGTAGAGCAGAACCGTTTCGTTCGAGCTGACTGGACGTCAACCACATAAGGATGCCAACGCAAACGGTTTCTTGCTGTTCTGTGGTAGAACGGTGAAGGGGGAACAAGGTGGAAAAGTTCCTGAGCACATTATAAAACACCTAATTAATGTTTGTTGTGCCCTTAAAATATCTGGCAACTGTCCAGCAATTTCTATTATCGTCCTCCGGACAAATTTTGCAAATTTCTGGCGTGCGGCTTGAACGTATTTATTTTTTTCATAATGAACCAACTTTCGAGCAAGTAGGAGAAAATTATGTTACTGTAGTAAACCGTTTTGACGAATATCGTGTTGCAGGAGTACGCGTTCGTAGTGACGGCGACAGACGGCGCCATAGACAAGCGGCTGGGCACCGCGTCGGTCACGGTGCAAGTGGAGGACGTCCCCGACGAGCCGCCCGTGTTCGCGCAGCCTCTGTACTCCGTGCGGGTGCCCGAGAACGCGCCCAACTACCCTGTTGTTAAAGTGCTTGTAAGTTACCGTCTTTGTACTAACAGCGTAAGTAGTAACAGCAACAGACGGCGCGATAGACAAGCGGCTGGGCACCGCGTCGGTCACGGTGCAAGTGGAGGCCTCAACACAACTAACCTGTTGTTAAAGTGCTTGTAAGTACTTTGACGGCAAAAAACTATTCCGCAAATGAAAATTAAATTAAAGTTTATGGAAACATCCATACTGATATTAAAAAATCACAGAAAATTGAGGAGTTCCTGCGGGAATTAAAAAACATCAATCCACGCGGACCAAGTCGCGGGCATCATCTAGTTAGTTACTATGTTGTCAACATGGAATGTGGATGTGTTGAAATATTTTCCTTTGGATTCCGGTATAGCGTACTCATTATGTTTTATTGAATCGAAGCAGGCGTTACTTTGCGGAAGTCCATGATAATGAATGAACCAGAAGCTTAATTCGCTATAATCCGCCACAGTAGACAAATCTATGTGGTGCAGTGCGTGTCTTCCACCAACAGCATGCGAACACCCACCACCCAGCAATTCGTCAGTAACGCTCTACACACTTTAGAGCGCTTGCTCGAGCTCGAGATGTTGACTCGACAATGCACGATTGCGATCGCAATCGTGCATTGTCGAGTCAACATCTGAGGATGCTCCGGTTTCGGAGTGAAACGTACGTAGAGAGTGATTTGGAGGATTTGTGTGGTGTGGTGCTGTGCCGGTGCGAATTGCTGGGTGGTGGGTGTTCGCATGCTGTTGGTGGAAGACACGCACTGCACCACATAGATTTGTCTACTGTGGCGGATTATAGCGAATTAAGCTTCTGGTTCATTCATCATTATGTTTTGTTAGTGTAGTATATAAAAAATTGCATTTTAATTGCAACCAATTTTGACGAAACCCATTTTAGTCTTACCACTTTTCAAAGACCCAGTTATTTCAAACACTCAAAGCTGATTTTTCGCAGGCTGACGACCCTGATACGATGCCCGAAATCACCTACACAATAATCAAGGGAGACACCGATCTCTTCTCAATAGACCGCAAGTCTGGGTTGATAAGAACTCTACAGCCATTAGACAGAGAGATCAGCGCACGACACGAGTTGGTTGTTGGTACAGAGGAGAATAACCAGCAGGGCAGTGGGGCCACTACTACTGTGGAGATACTTGTTGATGTGAGTTTTTAAATTGTTCATTTTAGGGCGTCTTGCAGGACATTTAAACTGATTTAGTTAAATTTTGTAATGATGCCCCTTTTTGGCAAATGCATATTGTAGTTGCCAAAAAGGGACAGCATTTAAATATTTAACTAAATCTATTAAGTATAGGAAAGAAAAACAAAAAAAAGGGGTAAAAATACTCAAAAAAAATGGATCACAAAAAACAAAAAAAAAAAATAGTTTTAGAGGTAGGCTTAAGTTAAGTTAAGTTAAGTTATTGAGTCCTTGTGCAAGTGGGCCTTAACCCCGACGCTTAGATACCCCTGTTTAGAGGAGTGTTGTAAGTTTAACATCTGTGTGTGGTGTGGAAGCTTCAAAACGGATGAACCGATTTTGATTTAGTTTGTTTGGAATATGTGATGGTACCGGCGTGATCGTCTCGTCTAATTAAATATGGTGACTATTATGTGAGAAACTCTATAACCTAAATAAAATGGAAAGATAACACTGTGCAAACTAGTGGCAATTTCGGTATTCGGTTGTTGTATTTATTGTTCGTTAATTACCAGCAACTGGTACTTTGGCACATTACGCTGGGTGAACACGTAAGGCAAACCAAACAATCTACCTGAGCCATGGTAATCTAATCAGTACCTTAACGCGAAGTTTACCCTTTTAAGATATTGAAATCACAACAAAGTAACATTAATGTCGAGTTTAGCAAGTCAGGGCCGGATTGAGTGGTTGCTGATTTACATGTATTTCCTTTATAAAGGCATCTTAACCGACCAATGCTCCCGGACACGGGGGATACTTCCCTACGCCTTAACAGGCCATTAATCACTGTTATTCGGGGCTGCAGACCGAACTCTTTATTTCGCTACGAAGCGTATCTGTTCTTAAATCCGATTAATCGGCTGGTACTCTCATTTAATGGGTATTATAACCCGCCCCTGGTCCATGGACTTTGAGTTATTTATCATATCAAATAGTTTGGTTTATGGATTGGCCAATCCATGTTCGAGCCGGTCTGCTGAGAGGAGGTTGTGTTTGGGTGTCGGAGCATTGCCGCCGACTTGTCACCATGCAGCCATGTGAGGTACGTTTTGGACTATAGCGTCCCTCAAACAAATCAAGTCAAATTAGACTGATTTTAATTCCCAATCAACCAAATATTGCCACGTGCTTACAGTACGTCCCTGGATTATTACGGTGAAATAGTAGTATAACCTACCCTTTGTTCGAGTGAGCTCCGCTTGCCCCGCTATCTCTCTCGCTCTCGTAGCTGCTACCGTCGTCTCGCTCCAATGCTTTATAATTACTCTAGGAAAAGGCCTATTGGCCGAATGCTCGCTAGTAACTTAGATATACAGATCAGACCAACTTAGCTCTTATCCCCAACTCAGTTAAGTTGAAAGTTCCATAGACTGCACTAGGTTTGTATTATCCTTAGACAAGTTTCTATTAATCCGGTACTAGCTCTATTGTATAAAAGTAGAGAATGAATGTTGCTAATAGCAAGATCTATTGCTAGGGATTAATTAAGATGATTGTTCAATGTAGATATAGTTTCTGAGATACCTGTAAATTCTACCTAAATTCAATACTTCTAGGATAGAAATCGTGACTGTAACTAAATATGTGGATGAAATTTATTACTGGAATATTCAAGTGATCTCTAACACAAACATTTAATGTTCATTATTATAAGACAGAAAGACAATTAGTTTCTCAGACCATTAGTAAACTTCCAATAATAAATCCGTAAGGTTACTTAACTGTAATAATAAAAGAGAGATTGTGAATATAATTTACTTTTATTTTCTGAGTTTTATTTGCATCGCTCCACAATGAGCGTTATTAAGAAAAGACTCTGGTTTTGATTTATTTACACCGAATTCGATTGTTGAGGCAATCGTATCAATTCGGTGGGAAAATCTCGTTCCTAGGCTTTCTAATTGTAAGAGAAAAGAGACTTCCAAGATAAAAACTCTTACAAGCCCTTAAGACTAAATACACCTTATTTTATAGAAAAATACACACAAGCACACAATTATAATTCATGATTTGTAATAAAGAAGAGATTTAAGACACAGGTTTTATAACTCTAGACAAAGAATATACTTTTAGGTATGTTATCAAGGTTCACAGCATAGATAATCATGTCGTTTTAGTTTAATAAATCATACCCAGCTCAATGTTTGTTGAGGGCGTATCTCCAATACAACAGTACTCAATTAATGAACGTAACACGCCTCTTACCCAATCTCTTTTGTACAACATTATAAGCAGAAAGATAATGGTCACTATTTGCATTATCAATGTAACAATATCAATTGTGGACCAGCTTCTATCCCCATTTTTCATCATCAACTCATACATAAAATCTAGGTTAGCGTCGGGACCCATTTTTCACAGACGTCCGACAATTGGATGTCTTTAGCAATTAACCTCGACCTGCTAAAATCTCTATGAACCTTGCTTACAGTACCTTATAATTCGAATGGTGTACTTTACCAATATTTCAGCAACCAGCTCCTTTCACTAAATCACTTATAATAGCCTATTCCCCGAAAGAACTTAGCTATAAATTTGCTCCGAATCTATGCAACGTTATACCGAATTAATACAAATACAATAACACTTATTTACTTTGCAACAACCTTTTAAGACCCAATTTTACTCTAGACTCTATACTCGATAAGATATAATATTCGCGGAGTTAAGAACTTGTTCTATGACTTGTGCTCTGGATTGGACTGTCCAGACTTCCGCTCTAGCTTGACTGCCCAGACTCGCCTCCTTCACACCTATTTGCCCGCCAACTTTTCCCCCAGCGAGTGCAACTGCAAAAAAAACTACACACAGAATTCCGTTCTACTATTGGACACATAATTTTCATGCATTTGTATTAACCAATGATTGCGAAGTCGCCCGGACCCCGCCTCTTTCTCTGGAATTTTTGTCTAAAATTTTCTACAACATTGACCCCTTTTTTATAGTTAGGAATCTGTCAACATCTGGTTTCGATATACGTCGACGCCGCATTCACTTATACACTGTAGCTAGCTAGAATTTATTGCCTTCTTTAGTCTTAAAATGTCTAGCCAAATTGAGTTTTTGGTGTTTTATGACCGTGTGTAAAAACATTCCTATTTAAGCGCATAAGCCCTGTTGAATTTTTGAGTAATAAATAACACAGTATCGCATTTCAATGACCCTTAGTTTTCGCTAAATCTTTCCATAATAATTTACGACCTCTTTTCACTTTAAATTCCTATTTAAGTATGGTGCCTGTCTCGCGTTGAGATTTCTCTTTTAAACAATAAAAAATTTTGTATAGGTATGTGTTAGGTATCATATTGGCCACCTCAAATATGACATGATCGAGAGTATTCTTATTTACAAAAACTGTTCAGCCGTTTGAAGATCATTTGCTCTTTTCTGGTCGATAAGGTCGATTCTAATTTTGGTATCCTATCACTTCAGTATGTCGGGTTTTTTTTAAATTTTAATGTACTTCTGTGAAAAGGCACTCTAAAATATGTCCTTAAAAATTCAAGCTTAAATATACAGTCCTTACAACCTTTCGTTGTCCAACAGTGAAAATGAAATGATTTATTTCACGTAGGACAACTTTTGCTACTTATGATAAGTCGTAAGAATCTACCACCGGTTCGGAAAGATGATTCTACTGAGAAGAACCGGCAAGAAACTCAGCAGTTGCTCTTTTCATGGATCCGTGGGTCATTTACCTAAAGAATGTTAAAAACTTTTTAGGACAAAAACGACAACGCACCAATCTTCACATCAGCCGTACGCCCCGTCACCATAGAAGACACATCCTCAATAGGCAGTTTGGTGGAAACCGTCGTAGCAACGGACGCGGATGCTACGGCGCCCAACAATCGCATCAGATACGCGTTGGCTGGAAGGGGGAAAGCTTCCAAATACTTCCACGTGGAGCCTGATACTGGCGCTGTCAAAGTTAGGGACGATTTGAGGAAGGAAACCGACAGCGAGTATACCGTAAGTGACAAAAACATGTTAGTTAAGGCGAAATGAGACACCGATAATATCATATCTTGAAAGGCATTGTATCCCTGTATGTGAATGTGTATTGTAGGCGTTACGTAATCGCGGACGGTAATATAGGGTATTATTTTTAACTATTCTAGCACATAATTCTTCTGCATGGGATTGGTTTTGCAATTTTATACTAATTGCAATTAGGCCAACGTCTTATAACATTATGGAAAACTCACCTAGGCTTGCTGGTTCCCTCACGATGTTGGTTTTCAGCAATTGATACCTACTAATTTTCTTGAAATAGGCAGCCGAAGTCTTAATTACTAGGCTATCACGACTTGTTTCTGTAAATCTTTATAGCTAAAAACGAAAATTAACAATAATGTTTCAAATTATAATTTTTTTATACTCATAGGTGGACATTCAAGCATACGACCAAGGCGATCCCGTGATGTCTTCAGTCATGAGTCTTACTGTTTACGTGAGCCATTCAGCGACGGTGCCTCCTGATGTAAGTAACCCTATGTACGGGTCACAGCTGAAAACCAGCGCCTTAACGCTAAGCTGTACACCTATTCTGGGCGGTGTCATAGACGAAAATGTTACAACTGTATCTGTTTTGTCTGTGACACCACAGGTGAATAAAATAGCAGTAATAAATAAGCCTCAAGATTCCAAGTCTCAACCCATCGCCAGCCCATAATAGAGCATGTTTTTTTTTTGAGAATGAGAAGGGCTTGGAAGGGTGTGTAAAAGTGGATTAGTAGACTTCTCAAACCTTTGGTATCTCAGGCAAATAGGTTTGTTGCTCACGATGTTTTTCTTAACCGCCAAAGTAAGTTTTAACTGTAAAAAAACGCATGTAGTTCTCCGAAAAGTTAGAAGTAAATAAATAAACAATAAATAATAGAATAAAGGTTTTATTTATTTATTTAAGTCCGCGCTGATATCCGAATTTCCGCATAGAAGAATGAAAGGCTATCACCACTTTTTACAGAACTACATAATTTACACCTTATTTGCCAGGTACGACTTGGCTTCCCCGATACAATGTACACTGAGCACGTGGCTGAAAACTCTCCCAACGGCACGCTAGTGAGGACTTTGCCTATTTGGAACAAGGGCAAGCACTCCAAAGACACGCCCCTCAAGTGTCTGCTCACTGATACCACGCAGAAAGGTGAACATACATTCGTATGCTAAGTAGATGACGCCCTCGTGGATTTACGTTTTTCATAAATCCCCTCGGAATTCTTAGATTTTTCCAGAATAAAAAAAGTAGAAACCGGATAGGGTTAGCCCGCTACCATCTTAGACTGCATCGTCACTTACCATCAGGTGAGATCGCAGTCAAGGGCTAACTTGTAGTGGTTTAAAAAAAAAAAAAAAGAGTCTAAAAATATTTATTTTTAATTTTTCCCCTAAATTTGACGAAATGGGGGGCTTTCAAAGTGGAGATTTTCTAACGTCCAAAGTTGACCTCGGAACTCTCAATTTTCTGAAAGGCTGAGCCTGAAACTTGTTTAATTATTTGAATTAAATATCCTGTACTTGAACAACAAATACTAAAATTAGATAAATAAAATGAGGAAACGAAATTATTTAATTTTTAATGTGCTTCAGTACTTTTAACAGAACTTCACAATGATGTCAATAGATGTCGCTCTGTGATACCGCGAGGTCTCAGTTCGGGGCGAACCACTAGTATTAGTATGGCTGCGAAAGTGTGGTTGTCTGCCTGTCTGTTACCTTTTCACGGCTCAACAACTAAACCGATCCTGACGATTTTTTGCACATTGAATGCTTGCATCCTGGAGATAGTCATGGGTTACCTTTCATCTCAGGAATTCGAAAATTCCCTCAGAATTTGAAATGAAAGCCAATCGTCTAGTTTTGTGAAAAATCATTTAATTACGACCTATTTTTTTTTTTCTGCAATATAGGTACTTCATTTTGTAGACTTTGAATCAGATATAATGTGATTACAACTATAATTTAACCATTCAAATAAAATAATTTCAGGTGTATTCTACGTGAAACTCACCGAAGAAAGAGACTGCGCAATCTACCTAAACAGCTCATTAGACTACGAAACTCTCACCGAATACTCACTAGAAGTCCAACTCGAGTCCATACAGGGTCTAATAAACCCCGAAGGCAATAAAGCAGTCATCAAAGTTCACGTGACAGACGTCAATGATAACGCACCAGGGTTTATATTCCCCGAGCAATCAACTATAGTTGGCGCAAAGGGGAAATATTTCGCGATTGCTACTAAGGAAATGCCTTTGGGTGCTAACGTGTTGCAAGTGAAGGTAAGATCTTTAACTATACTTCGGGCCGGTTGATTCAACCCATTGGTTATCGTAACCAACGTTCGTTAAAATTTAACACTTTAACGTCTGTTAATTTACTAGTATTGCTTCATGGTAAAAATGCATCAATGCCTTATTTGACTAAAGCGCCATACGTAGCGTGACCGTCAAAATGTGTTGATGCAAGCCAGCCGCATTATTGTCGCATATGTGAGACAATATATACGGCGTTTCGTGAACAAACGATTTACTTGGCAGGCTTGCTCCTTAGGGCACAAGGAGTGGACCCATCAAGATTATTGGAAGACCAAGTTTGGTATCATTTTAACCTAAACTAGTAGCTTTGCGGACGGCAAGCAAGATCAGATTTAGGGCTCTCCCCCAAAACTTATCAATAATATTGTACCCAAAATCCTCCAAACCTTACATCAATAATATTGATAGATCTTCTCTTAATTAAACTAAAATATCATCTTCTCCCTTCAATTCTAGGCCAAGGACAAAGATAGCGGTGATTACGGTAGAATAGAGTACCGTAAAAACGCTTGGACCAAAGCAGCTGACGAGTATTTTACACTAGACGCGGACACTGGAGTCATAAGCAATGTGAAAACCTTCGAGAATGTTCCCAAAGATGTTCTACCTTTCAAGTTCAATGTAATGGCAAGAGACAACCCTAAAGGAGAAGATTATAAGACGGCCAGAGCTTCTGTTGTGGTAAGTAATACATAAACTTGATTTTGAAGACTATTTATTAATTGAATAGGTAAAGAGGAATTCGAAAGTTATTTTAAGTTGATTTCTAAAAAAGAGGTGGTTCACAATTCGGTGCGTATTTTTAAGTAACTGAAATTATTTTTTCGTATTTCCCTTATACTAATATTATAAATGGGAAAGTTTGGATGGATGGATGGACGTTTGTTAACCAATCACGCTACAACGTGACGGTTGAACGGATCTGGATGAAATTTGGCACATATCTAGATTATAGTCTGGAATAGCACATATTTAATGTGTATTGAATAGGGCGGAGTTTTAGCTTCAGAACTTTTTCAGAGCTTCAGACAATTCCAGAGTATTTTTTCTTTTTTAAGTATACTATTTAAAATGAAATAGGGTCAACTTGCTGCGGGACGGCACCCAAGCAACCGATGGTGGCTTCAGAGAGATGAGCTTCCTCTCTATTCTCCTTGGCTCATTTTCATTTGCCTTGAATCAAGCGAAAAGCATCTTATCGTGTTTGCCGAAATTTGTCGCAGTAAAACCGTTATCGAAGCCATTGACTGATACAACCACCGGTGATATTGTTTATTAGTTCACATTAATTGGGTACAACTAACATTTTAATTAAATACCTACAGGTGTCTTTAAATTAAGCGTATGTACTCGTACGTCAAATTGATAAATTGTGAATTATCGCTCGTTAAAAAACGGTATCAATTGAATAATATTGCCATTATTAAGAAGTCAGGCATCTTCCAGGCTAGCGCGTTCCAACCTAGACCTCATCATTGCTTTGCATTAAGTATGATTGTCGTCAAGCGCAAGCCTATCACGCAATAAAAATAAAAATAAAGTTTTGACTGCCTGATTTTGTGTTCTACATAAATATTTCGAGGATTCGCTTTGTAATCTGGCAACAACATATTTTTGTCTTTCTGTTTAGCGTATACATGTCTCATGGAGTCCGTTGAGCCAAATAGGAATCTATAGAGTATCAGATACACTAGTAACAATCTTGGTTTTCATGTTCTTTACTACTAGCAAATCGCTCTTTAATTCTAGAGCCGCTCCCCTACCCTGACGTTGGTTACGTTCGTCGCTCGCACGGGCTTTTCCTTTTATATTGTTGTACCTAATAGCCAACTGAAATACAAAATAAAATAAAAAGAGTTTTCTGTATTGAGTTTATCTCTCTCTGAACTTATAGTCTTGCCTTTTTACAGATAAATCTCTTACAAAAAGACAACCAACTGATAATCGAGGTGGCAGACCTAAATGTGAACGCAATGACTCCACTAAAAGCGCGTAACGTACTCTCCGCTATAGAAGAGAAGACTGGCTTGGTTGCTGGCTTGGAGAAGCTGACCTCAAGGTTATATTTGGGAGAGAATGGCACTTTGGAAAGTGATTCGAGGGGAACTAACGTGTGGTTGTACTTACTGGATCCGAATACTGGGGAGATTTTGACGCGTGAGTCGCAGCCGGTACAAAAGTGAGTTAACAGATTTATAATTTGTATTACTACTTTTGATTGATATTTTCTTTCTGTCTTATAAAACCGTGAGATATCACGGTTAATAATTAATACTAGGTAATTCCATGAAATGTTAAAAAGCTGAAAATCTTCACCTGATGGTAAGTGATGATGCAGTCTAAGATGTTAGCGGGCTAACCTGTTAGGGGCATGGGAATTTTACTGAACCCATACCCCTATTCGGTTTCTAAAACGGCATCGTACCGTACCGGCACGTCGTTGCCGGTACGGTGGTAACTATAGCCACGGGCAAAGCCTCCCACCAGGCCAGACGAGGGAAAATTCAGAAATTATAAATTCCCAAATTGACCCTGCCGGGAATCGAACCCGGGCTCTCCCACGTTAAGACAACAGCGGTCAAAACTGCGCCAGGGAGGTCGTCATATTCGTTAGTCTCACTAAAACTCAGAAATATCTTGACCGATTTTGATGGAATTTTTTGTGTTGGTGTGCGTCCCGGGATGGTTTACATTCACAATTGGACCCGGTAGGGGGCGCTGCAATCGGTTTCTAGGCTAAATTCAAGGCAGGACAATTTTCAGGACAGAATAAAATTCTCTCCCTTTTTTTCTTTTTTCTTACTTCCTACTTTCTTCCCACAGAGCAATAAAAAACGGTGTGGCAGTGAAAGCGCCGCTAATGCCAGCGGAGCAACCCCGCAGGCCGCAGATAGCGGCCGCGCCGCTCACTACGGCGCTGCCCGCGGCGTTGCTCGCCCTGGCCGCCTTGGTGCTGGTCGCTGCTACCGCTGCCACCATCTACATCTGTGCGTCTTGGAACAGGTATGGCGTTAAAGTGATCTGTTTTGAATTGGGTATATAAAAACTAGTCAAATCAGCAACTTTTATTCATATGTCAAAACGCGTGCTTAGTTTGGGATTTTGTATGAAATATTGAACAGTGACGTCATCATAGTTCGACGCAATTTTTACGTTAATCCATAGTTTAAAATAGTTTTTCAACAAACACTAAGGCATTAAAGTTTAATTACGAATGTAGTATCCCTATATATTAAAGACTTTTGTCTTCGTAACAACGCGAGCATGTCGGTGTTCGCGAGCATGTCGGTCACGCGAATCCACAAGTTTACCCCGTACCAAAAAGTGCTCAACGCGGCTAAAGAAGTTTTCACTTCAAAAATTAAATGCTCCAATGACACTGATAAATATCGTCGCGTATGGTCCGCGCGGGCCTTCAAACTATTTAGAATCAGAATCAGAAATTATTTATTGCATGATACATAATATTACAAAGGTTACAAATTCAGTGATATAAGTATGTATTTGGTGTCAGGTACAAGAAGCACAAAGAGCAAGCTTTGCAACAGTACGGCACGCTCAGTGTCAGCATGGCGCCGCCCAGACCGCCCTCCGGCTACGAGTCCAGCGAGGACGAGCCCGCGCCCAGATACGAGACGCAGGTATGTGGACCCATCAAACTCACAAGACCTATCCTTCTTTGATGCTGTAACTATTGTCAGGTACAAGAAGCACAAAGAGCAAGCTTTGCAACAGTACGGCACGCTCAGTGTCAGCATGGCGCCGCCCAGACCGCCCTCCGGCTACGAGTCCAGCGAGGACGAGCCCGCGCCCAGATACGAGACGCAGGTATGTGGACCCTTCAAACTCACAAGACCTATCCTTCTTTGGTGCTGTAACTATTGTCAGGTACAAGAAGCACAAAGAGCAAGCTTTGCAACAGTACGGCACGCTCAGTGTCAACATGGCGCCGCCCAGACCGCCCTCCGGCTACGAGTCCAGCGAGGACGAGCCCGCGCCCAGATACGAGACGCAGGTATGTGGACCCATCAAACTCACAAGACCTATCCTTCTTTGGTGCTGTAACTATTGTCAGGTACAAGAAGCACAAAGAGCAAGCTTTGCAACAGTACGGCACGCTCAGTGTCAGCATGGCGCCGCCCAGACCGCCCTCCGGCTACGAGTCTAGCGAGGACGAGCCCGCGCCCAGATACGAGACGCAGGTATGTGGACCCTTCAAACTCACAAGACCTATCCTTCTTTGGTACTGTAACTATAGGTACCTCTCAGTCGATTGAAACATTATATTAATATTATAAATGCGAAAGTGTGTTTGTTTGTTGGTTTGTTGCTTTGTCTTTCAATCACGCCGCAACGGAGCAACAGATCGACGTAATTTTTGGCATGGGTATAGTTCAGGTCCTGGAGAGTGACATAGGCTACTTTTTATCCCGGAAAATTTAGGAGTTCCCGCGGGAATCGAAAAAACGTAAACCACGCGGACGAAGTCGCAGGCATCAGCTAGTATTATAATAATGAAAAAAATGAAAATGAAAATATTTATTCAGCTTAACTGTAACTTACATAGATATAATACCTTTTTATCGACTTATACATCTTACAGGTTACAAATTAATGTTTTGCTATCAACTACACTAAGCGCAGCTTGTTGTAGTTTACTGCTTACCCTACTGCTTACCCTCTTGTCCACAGAGGGTAAGCAGTTTGTTTGTTACGTACAATAAACCACAGAGCAGAAACAAATATTTTCTGTATTAACTGGGTCTTTTGTTTTTGATATTGGCTGTCTCTAAAATGTATGAGTCCATATCCGATTGGTAATCAAATAAATATTATAAATGCGAAAGTTTGGATGGATGTATGGATGTATGGATGTTTGTTACTCAATCACGCTCCAACGGCTGAACGGATCTGGATGAAATTTGGCACAGAGATAGATCTGTAATAGCCTGGAATAGCACATAGGCTACTTTTTATCCCAGAAAATTAAAGAGTTCCCGCGGGAACCGAAAAACATCAATCCACGCGGACGAAGTCGCGGGAATCAGCTAGTTCCCAATATTCATAATATGATATCCTTCAGCCTATAACTGCTGGACTGCTGTTTTTTGAAGTGAAACTTCGTTAGAGTCGCGATTTGAAAATTCGATGAAACGGATGTTGTTGCCACAGTACAAGTGGCGCCACCGGACGACCGTGTATACAAAGCGTTCCATTTTTGTAATTTTCTGTTTGATTGTTTATGTGTAGCAGTAGAAAGTCTGATTTGTTAATTGCTTTTTATGTTTTATTTTAATCCGCCTCTGAAAAACGAAACGAAAAAGCGACACCAAAAAGAGACAAACATATTCATATTAGAACCGGAACGCTAAATCGCTTGGCGGCACGTCTTTGCCGGTAGGGCGGTAACTAGCTACGGCCGAAGCCTCCCACCAGGCAAAATTATTATTATTTTGATGTCTTGATGTGCTATTTTTCTTGATTTAAATATTTTTATAGTTTTCTTGTTTGCAGGTTTTGAACATGGCTGTGGACGATGCAGATTTGCAACTGGACTTCAGTTCTAATAACCATGCATTCAATTTTCACAATGTTCAATATTTATCCAAAGATAATGGTAAGTTAAGATATACCTAGTTAGTTAAGATGTTTCTGAAGATAGATTTCATTTGGTTTTTGTCAATTACTAAATCTTGAAATATGGGACATTCACATCACACAAAATCACAACTATCAAAAAAATAAAATTAGAGTACAAACATCTTATTTTGTACATTTAAAGATATATTTAAAAAATCGTTTTTCTTGTATTTTTTCATAGATAATAATTTTGATATTTCTTACTCAAATCAATTGTCAGATCCATGAGAAGTACCAATTTATGCAGTATAACTATTCTTCTATAATATGAAAATACTGATTTAAGAATTATTTCGTGGTATAACGACATATTGTGCAGTCAAAATCTGTTAAAATAACATTGAACAGACTTTTATCAGGTCACAAAAGCCATTCTTTTTTAATAGGGTTAATTCCTTACGCTAAATCAGCATTGACATTTAAAAAAACGGTTTTAGGCGAAAGAAGTCCAACAATCTCCGAGACAGCAACGACCGCGCGCGCTTCGAGCGTCAATGAAAACGGTGGCACCTTGAACAAAGTGCACAACCAGAACTTCGACAGTCTCGCGAACAACACATCCACTGCGCGCAACACACAGACTCTCAACCGGCGAGTGCCCAATAACCACGCATTGAATAACTCGCTTGGCACGTTGCCGCGAGTCAACAATAATAGCCTGGGCGGAGGACTCCTAGCCGCCACTCTTGGTAGGAAGATCAACAGCGGAAACCATAAGAAGAAAGCTACACAACCCATAATGGCGTACGATGAGATTCCAGGATTGCAAAGGTGAGCTTCTGTCCTAAGAATTTGTCGTCGTTTCAAGCGATATACGTCCATTGCTGGTAATTTTTAGGATTCCGTACCCAAAGGGCGCCGCCAACGAGGCCCTATTATTAAGCCTCCGCTGTCTGTCCGTCCGTTTGTCTGTCGATCTGTCTGTCAGCGGGCTGTATCTCATGAACCGTAATACGTAGTAAATAAAATAAAAAGGAGGCCCCATACAAGAAACGTGACTTTTGAGCGCTTCTCTTGTTTCTTTTACGAAAGTATTTAAAAAGTACATAGTGTTAAATTTTTAAGGCGATTTTTGTCTGAATATAAATCTGAGTTACTCTCAAACCTTTTTTTTTCCATTTCATCTATGATCGTAGGACTCTCAAATCACGCATAGAGAAGTTTTCCTTCAAAAATTAACATTTTTAATTTTATTTCCAGGTCCACGGATAACGACAATGTGATATTCGGGAAGCGAAACTTCTCTGGGTTCTCATACGAGCAATCACCCGTAGAAACTACCACAGAACTTTAGTGCACTACCAAAAATAGGGAAACAATGAAACATTATGAAAATATTGTGAAGTGAAACGTGATAAAAGTTTTAAAATACTAGACAGTTAAGTCACAAAATAGATAGGTAGAGAAGGTCGGTATAGTCAAACTCAAACTCAAAATTAAAATTACTCAAACTCAAACTGGGTCCTTTAGTTGTCAATAATACTGGTTAAATTTTTACAATTAGTAACGTGATGGTGATAGTAATTATTAATTACGTTCTTATTAAAACTGATGCTACGAGGATTACAAAAGCACCCTGAGAGTGTACGCTCTCTAAAATCGTGTTCACATGGCAATTTCAAATGAATAATTCTAACTACCGCCATTTTGTGAATTTGTTTGGGATTGCCATGCTACTATCAGAGCGCATGGCATAGAGGTATTAATTATACCTCTATGGCGCATGGTAGTTGGTTACCGCTTTTAGTATGGAGCCGATCTTCTTGTGTATATTATGTTTTGTGGTAAAGTGTTTGTGTTCAACGAAATGTATTTTAATATATTACATAGTTTACGACTGAATAAATGCTTCAAATTATAAGGTATACGTGTATAATGTAATGTTAGACTAATAACGTGTCTGGATAATTACTGTTATAGCTAATTGAGTATGTGTATGACTCGTAACTTTATTTATTACGTGTTCTCAAATGAAACGGATCTATCTAGAAACGTTAATAGTATTGGATAGAAGCAGGCGTTACTTTGCGGAAGTCCATGATAATGAAGGTTCTAGAAATTTAATTCGCTATAATCCGCAACAGGAGGCAAACCTATGTGGTACAGTGTGGCAAGTGCAAGATACACTGTACCACATAGATTTGCCTCCTGTTGCGGATTATAGCGAATTAAATTTCTAGTTCCTTCATTGACGTTAATAGTCTTAGAATGTGAATAACGAATTTTTAGATAACTTTATACATTTTGTAATTACTTAGCGCGGGCTAGTCTTATTAACTGAACAAATTGTGCATAATAATATAAACACCTTGTAAATAATAGAGGCATTATGAAAAATGTATATTTTTGTAGGTAGGTACCTGAGTTGTAAAACCAGGTACAAAATATTTTGTACAGATCTTTTTAAATTAACTAATAGGTACTTAAATAAAGAAGAAATTGTTGAGTGAAGATTATGTGGCGATGTGCCATCGTATTAAACTAGGCTTACATTACGCTATATTATTGTATTTAAAAAATAACTAGAAACGTGTTAATTTTTTTGTAAAACAACATAAAATTAATTGACAGACCTAAAAGTAGATAGAGCTAATTTGTATAGGTTTATTTATTTGGAGATTGTATGCAGACTAATTACAAACTGTGTAAGCCTCCGAAACCTTTTTGATAAATATTTTACCGCGTAGTTTAATATGTAAGGAAATACAAATGAGCGTATTGTAAGCCTAGCTTAATATTTGTACGTGGAGTCAATTTACTATCTATGTATGTATAATATTGTATATGCAGTCTATAGGCACCTACCTTAAAACCTTTATTAAACTATGGAAAGATAGATCATACTTAGAACTGTTTGAGCACTCGTTAAATGCTAACATAAAACTTAAACATTCCCAGAATACGTCTTCATTAAAAGCATGTTCTGCTATGTTGTCCAGTTTGTATGTTACAAGTACTTGCCGAAATATGTGAATATTATGAGAGCTATGGAAAGTGTATTAACTGCATACTATAATTTATAATTATATATTGTAACTAGTATGGCGCGTGGCTGCGCGGCCCGCTGAAGCGGACCGCGTAGTGGACCGCTCGGTCCACTGTCTACTTACTCGCTGTCATACTATCCTGGTTTACTGTCTACGTGTTCTGACTGAACAACACACTGCTATGCTAGTGAGCACTGTGGAAGCGCCAGCACGCCAAGCGTCCGACGTAAAAGAAAATTCTCATAAAGGAAAAAACATAAAACAAAGACCACCAACCCCCCGCCCCTCACCCCCTTGTATACCTTTGGGTGCCATCGAACTTCGGCAACTTGGCTTTCGTAATGGCGAACCGACAATAATTATTCTTCCATAAAGAACAAATCTTGTAAAAAACCATTTAAAAATCATGCATATTTCCTAACTTCTTCTACTCTCTTCAATGTTCGTAGATTGTGGTTTTCGGGTGGAAAATTATCAGGGCCTGAAAGTCTACTTGCCACTTACACTCTTCCATATTTTAAATACTGTCTGAGATGGCCGCCATCTTGAATCCGCCATTTTGGATTTTTTTTCAGCTCACTGCCAATTGTATGAAGTTTCGAGTATTTTTTGTTTGAGCAGCCCCTACCTATCTTTAATACCCTGACCGTGCTCCTCACCCATCATCCGAACCTTCGATCATCTCCATATTTTTTTCTCCGAACGATTCGTCAAAATGAGAATTCTTCCATAAAAACAATTCTTGAAAAGAAACCGTAATCTTGCATAGTTTTTCTATGAAAAAATAAATTCCGCCATCTTGATTTTTTTTCCTGTTCATCAAGTAGACCTTCATGACCTGATCATCTTTTGCCAAGAAACCACTCTTCCATCTCTGATACTCTCCGAGATAGACACCGACGAAATTTGTATGGAGGCCATCTTAAATCCGCCATTTTGAATTTTTTTTTTCACTCACTGTCAATTGGATGAAGTTTCGAGTGACTTTTGGTCGAGCACTCCCCACCTATCTTCAATACCCTTTTCTATGGAAAAATAAATTCCGCCATCTTGAATTTTTTTCCTGTTCATCAAGTAGACCCTCATGTCCTGATCATCTTTTGCCAAGAAACCACTCTTCCATCTTTTATACTCTCCGAGATAGACAACGTCGAAATTTGTATGGCGGCCATCTTAAATCCGCCATTTTGAAATTTTTTTCAGCTCACTGTCAATTGGATGAAGTTTCGAGTGACATTTGGTCGAGCACCCCCCACCTATCTTCGATACCCTGGCTGGTGCTCTTCATCCGTCTTCGAAATCCTCAATCATCAGCTCTCTCTGTATTTTTCCTCTTAATGATTTTTTGTCTTCTATACGAAACGATGAGTGAAAAAAAAAATGTTCATACAAAATTTTACAGGAGAGGTGATCAATCAGTCAGTCAGTCAGCACGAGCAGCTATATATATATTAAAGACTACAATCCCCCTTCTGTGGAAATGTAGATCAAGAAAGAAATTGCCTTTTCCTCTACTACGAAGTATTTCCTTATTTTCTCAAAATTTTGAACATGAGACCTGCATAATATTTTTTATTAGTTACTATCATTCTTCTTCTTTTAACGGTAATTAATTACTTACGCACTAAACACACCGCGTACACACCAATAACATTTTACGAGTGTGTTGAACGCTGTATTCGGCGTAGGTAAATATTTTCACCGTAAATTCGAATCTAATTTTCACACTAAAATGCAATAATTTGCGTAGGTAATTATTTTTTAAGATATATTTCCTTGAGGTTTGCCCATACATTTTTTGTCTCCTTTATTTTATTACAAATAAGTATATATTAGCTTTATTAAAATTACCTTATAATATTTGGTTAAAAAAGTGTTTATCTTTGACAAAAAATATTATTAGGTCTCTATTTTGAACCTCAGTATTTAAAGTGTGTATGAATTTTGTGCCAGTTACTATAATTCCTTAGTTATAAAACTTGTGGTAATAAGAAAAATTGTTTTAATTCCTAGCATAATAAATGAAATGCTCATTTTTATATAAAAATAAATAAATAATAATAATCAGAATCAAGTGATTTGTGCCAAACGATTTTTTATTGAAAAAATCTTTAACTATCTTCTATATTTATTAATTGATTCTTATGTTACCTCTCTGTTTGTATGATACTGTGTACATTTTATATATATTTTTGTTCTTTGTAAAGAAACTACTAAGGATTTTAATCTATTTAAGATTGTTTAATAATTTTTTTGAATAAACTAAGTAATTTCTATTATTGACATACTTGTATTTTTATTTAATTTCTTCTGATGCAAACGGAAGGAAGGAATTTTTAATAAAATAGCTATTAAATTTTTTTTAAAACAAAAATAGGTAGGCTAACTATTTAAAAATTACGGCGTACTTATTAAATATCACACAACTTTCAAAGGTAACCGAGTCTACAAACGAAAAATCCACTTCAAAAATCCAATTAGGTACGAGAGTAGCTTTCCAGTTTAACAATAAGCGCAACCACATAGGCGTAACTTTTGTGGGAATTTCGGAACCAATCTATGTTTTTTCAAACGTTCCAACACGCGTGCAGGCCGCCATTTGGCTCGTAGGTATACATTTTTAAATTTAATATCTCTGCGTCGCGGTCTCGCGGGCATACAGTCGGCTTCAAATTTTTAGGGGCGCTGTCTAGGATTCTATAGTCCGCTGTCCGTGAAACTTATCCGACCCGATGGCCAAAATTGGAGCAAATTTTTATGGCTGTTATGTTTTTTTCATAACTACTAGCGACGCTGTCACCGGGTCAGATAAGTTTGTGGGATTATAGAGTCCTATATTTGACCCCTCTAATATATAGGAAGTCGTCGATAATTGCGAAACTTATCGACATGGGGGTAATGCAATGTCTTACCTACGTCACGGGCGCCGGGATAAACCCTAAGCACAACGAGGGATTTTAGAGTAACTCCCGAGCGCAACGAGGGAACAACGCATCTAGAATCCTGAGTGAAGGGTGGGGTTTAGGGGCGCCCAGGACAAAGACAGCATTACCCCAGCGTTGAATACTCTAATTTTCACACCTCGCGAGGCAATAAAATCAAGGCTAATAAAAAGATTATTCAATATATATTTATTATATCATACTTGCTCAGTAACTAGGGATTACTATGGTGGAAAGTCTCCTTGTAAGTTGGTGTTTGCAATTCAAGGCAACATTACGTCGCACTATGCTTGAATTGTAATGTTCACATTACAGTTCAAGCTATGCAAAACTCCTTGGTAAACAATCTCTTTTCTTATAAAATGGTAAGAAAACTTTTTACTGAAAAAAAAACACTGAACATGACGACCTCCGTGGCGCAGTGTTGAGCGCTGTTGCCTTAACGTGCGGAGGTCCCGGGTTCGATCCCCGGCAGGGTTTGGAAATTTATAATTTCTGAATTTCCCTGGTCTGGCCTGGTGGGAGGCTTCGGCCGTGGCTAGTTAAAAAAAAAAAAAAAAAAAATATGGCGGCATTTAATTTCCATACATTTCAACATTTCAAACTATGCAAAACTCCTTGGAACTCAGAGCCGTAAAAAAAAAATGGAAAACTATTTACGAAAAAAAAATGGAAATGGCGGCATTTCATTTGATCTGAAAGTTTGTGAAGTTTGTTCGTAAAGTGATTTAATTTCATTTTGCATTACCAATGTTTTATTTACCTCGCAAGAATGATATAAAGTAGAATGCTTACCTCGGTTGCAAGTAGCTATTACACCCTCGAACTATATTCACCCTCGCTCGCTACGCTCGCTCGTGTGACTAAATATCTCGGGTGCACGCGATCCATTAGCGCCCTATGCGAGCTGCGCTCGCACTGGCGCCAAATTGGATCTTGTTCTGTAATAGCTTACTTACGTCCCTTGTGTAACAATCTACTAATTATCTTATCATATCTATTTTAAATAACTAAAAATGACAATGAATGAATAAATAAATGAATGATAGATCTTGAAAGTAAACTAGCGATACGGCCTCTGAAATTAGGCAATTGGCACCTTTTGTAGTTTTCCATTTGCAGGAATCTTCGTATGCCTTTAATGATGGGGGAATGGGGGAATTTCAGTACACCATTACAACCCCGCTAAGGCTTAAGAATAAAATGACGTACTTTACCTTTAGATAACAGTACCCTTACTCTGAGATTGATCGAATTTAAAATACGGTCTCACTAAGTGAGGTGAATTACATATGCATCAAACTAAAATGAATCTTAATCTTATTAATTTAGAGCTCAATTTCGTGTATGCATTCACAGCTAGCGCTCCAAACGATACGTTTCGAAATTTGAATCGGTTGCACTGAATTTGTGGCTTTAAATCAAGAGTTTTTGGGTCCATTTTAGTTTGACTCAAATGTGATTCACCTCACTTAGTGAGACCGTATTTTAAATTCGATCAATCTCAGAGTAAGGGTACAGGTCTTGTAGGCATTGACGAGCGAGTGGTGTGAAAAAATTATTATAAGTAAGTAGGCCGATAGGATAGTCAATGTAATCATCCCAACTTAATATTTTATATGTAGGTATACATAGACATAGTACAGCTACTTTAAACCAGTGATTTTAATGACTGGTCTTTTAAGATTTATGAGTTCCTTGACTTGACACGAGCTTTTGAGTTAATTGACACTAAGAGCTGTAAGGTTGACATATATTCTTACTCTGAGTCTTGCATGCACACATTTTATCGACGCAGACTGTACATCGCTCGCACGAAATTACAGAAACGTCGGATATAAAAAAATCCCTGTAACTATAACTAGGCTTCGCGCTGGAGTGCAATTCTTGCTTTAATAATTTGTTAAATTTTTCGCAATTGTCCTCATAAGAAGAAAAATTTCCTATGCCCTTTGTAGCCGTTCCTTTTCGTTTTGTATCTAGTTCTAGACTGGGTTTTATTAAAAAATGCTGCATTTTAAGCACGGATGGATATCATGAAATATTGCGGCATTCGCAATTAATGTTGTCATTGGCTGAATTTATGATAAACCACTGCACTTGAACGCACATTGCCTGGTGGGAGGTTTCGGCCGGGGCTAGTTACCATCCTACCGTCAAAGACTTGCCGCTAAGCGATTTAGTGTTCCGGTACGATGCCGTGTAGAAACCGAATAGGGGTACCTATGGGCTTAATATAACTGCCATGCCCCTAACAGGTTAGCCCACTATCATATTAGACTGCATCATCACTTACCATCAGGTGAGATCGCAGTCGAGGGCTAACTTGTCGTGGTTAAAAAAAAAAAAAAACTTGGCCAGCGTGGTGGATTATGGGCACACCCTTCACATTCCGAAAGGAGTCTCATGCTCAGTAGTGAGCCGGCAATGGGTTGCAATGATGGTGATGACAGGGAGCCGAATGCCGTTATGTCATACGGTGTATGACATAACGGCAATCACTCAATCACTCAATCACGCCAGAACGGCTGAACGGATTTGGATGAGCACAGAGATATATTATACTGTGGAATAACACATAGGCTAGGTACTTTTTATCCCGCAAAATTACAGAATTCCCGCGGGAACCAAAAACCTCATGCCACGCGGATGAAGGCGCGGCCACGGGCATCAGCTAGTATAATTAACTACATAATATTTTGAACTAGAAGTTTAATTCGCTATAATCCGCCACAGTAGACAAATATATGTGGTACAGTGCGTGTCTTTCACCAATAGGATGCGAACACCCACTACCCAGCAATACGCACCAGCACAGCACCACACCACACAATTCCGTACAGTACACATCTACGTACGTTTCACTCCGAAACCGGAGCATCTTCAGGAGATGTTGACTCGACAATGCACGATTGTAAGTCTACTACAGTATAAGTAGTAGTAAGTTGTAGTTGTAGATACTAAAAATATGTTTATATAGACGTCTTCTATGTATTTCATACGAAACAGTGTAGGGACCAACAACTTTTTGTCGAGCGACATGTCGTGAGTGAAACCTCACAGTAAACTGGGGGTCCACTTAAAAGCTCTTTAAGGTTGAGACATGTACTTGCGTTGTTAAGAGAAAAGGGTGGGCCACTAGGTCCTCTTCGTGTCAATAAATAATGACCTCTAACCCAGTCTAGATTAACACGAGACTGAATTCGTTGAGAAATTTAATCATACCTAGGTTTAGGTACAGTACGCGCGGGCCCTGAATTAAAGCGGTGAGATCTAAGTTATTTTATTTTTTTTCGTCTACTCCAAGAACTATCTACTCGAAAGAGTAATATCATATAAACATCACTTTAAAGTCATTAGTCACTACTCATTAGTTTAGTAAAATTCAATTAAAGGAAGTACCTACCTATTTTCTTAAATTTATACCTAATTTAAATATTAAATATTATAATAATTATTGCACTCGCGACCGAATCTCGGCCACGGCGGCTTATCTCCAGAGAGATTAGCCGTCTGCACGGAAGAACAGAGAGTGCACTTGTGTATGCGCATACACAAACGTGCACTCTTTGTTCCTTTACTCTCATAGCCCCATGGGACGGAAAATCCGACACGACCGGAGAGAGACCGACGGCTTAACGTCCTCTCCGAGGCACGGGGGTCACCGCCAGCTTCCTAGCTTCGGGCTAGTAATGAGAATTTCTTGTCAGAAAAACCTAATACTTGGCCCGAGCTGCAGTCGAACATGCTAAATAGGTACTAGACCAACGAAGCATTCGCTACTAATTAAAGGCTGGCGCTACGAGGCAGTCACTAATTAAACTATATACCTACTAACTAGATAAGTATATGTAGTTAGGTACTATCTTTATCTTTGTGATCATGGCTAGACAATATTAGAGGCTATATATCCGCTTCCGCTATAATAATTGTTAAGTTTGTGTTGCAACTTGTACGTTGTAACCACATCAAGAGGCACATTCATTTCTCCAAAATAACATTCTTATCTTTTCACTGTCACCCGTAAAACGGATTAACACAAAATTATCTCGTTCATAGCAAACTTCCTTAGATGCTACGCGAAACTGAAAAGTGGAAGTAAATCCGCGCTTTTGGAGGGAAAAGCGAAGGCTTAGTGGAAATCCTGGCAAAACAGATTTGTTATTGCAAAATAAGTCATCTGGAAAACAAATGCTGGTACGAGTAGGTATACAACTCGGAAGACAGGGAGAGCTCATCTCAAGGAATCTATTTGCTTCAAAGCGTTTTAAAACGTCTTTTGTACCTACCTATATACTCTCATACTTAAAATTTCTTAAATGCAAATCATCATGTTTTATCAGTCATTTTTAAACAAGAACGTGCATTGTTTTTACCCGACTGCGGAACGCACAGGGTTATTACTTAAAAGCATAACAAGGTTTATTTTAACAGCTTGTGTTATTTTACTAGAATAATTATTATTTGAATAATGAGATCATTGAAGTGTTTATTGTTTGAATTATAAGATTGTTATTTTTTAGGTATATTTGCTGTAAAAGTACGCAAGTAGGTAATACCGGTAGGTACCTGAGTAGCTATATGTATACAATCTCCTAACATCATTAAAGCATGTATATTCGTATTATGCAATTGTCGAGATTTTAAGCCTCCTTAAAATTCTTCCTTCGAAAAATAAACGCTGTTTAAATAAAGCCCTACAATTTTTTCCTAGGATTTCTTTATTTTTCCAGGAAAAATGACTTAATAATTATTTAATAATTATTTGTAAGTTACTGCTTACTGTTTATTGCCAATTTCTTTGATTCAATTGCGATATTTAATTACTATAGTTACTATAGTTGCAAAGAAAGAAAAGAATATTAATGTATTTGAGCTGCCTACACATTGCGGCGCGGCTATGGCGCGGCGTAGAGTATTACGAATGATCTCTTCTCAGATTAGGGATCTCTTCTAAAAGACGAGCGAGCAAAAAGAGCATCATTTTTAGGGTTCCGTACCCAAAGGGTAAAAACGGGACCCTATTACTAAGACTCCGCTGTCTGTCTGTCTGTCTGTCTGTCTGTCTGTCTCCAGGCTGTATCTCATAAACCGTGATAGCTAGAAAGCTGAAATTTTCACAAATGATGTATTTCCGTTGCCGCTATAACAACAAATACTAAAAATTAAAAAAATATATATATTAAGGGGGGTCCCCATACAATAAACGTGGGTAAAAACGGGGTTGGGCTTTAGTATACTGTCGGTGACGGAGGGGGAGGGGGAGCGGGGAGGGGGAGGGGGGGGAGGGGATATACCCCCCCTCCAAGTAAGACGTTCCGAATTTTATTAGTTTCCGAGATATTAATTTTTTAAAATTTTGAGGTTAGGTTCTCAAATTGGGTAAAATTTAGTATCGTTTGGCAGGAGGAGGGGGGTGGGGGGGTTTTGGGGGAGGAGGGGGGTGCCCCCTACCCCCCGACACTACTCCCATCACAAGGTAATGCACCGTTTTTTTTCTATGAATTTTTAAAATTCTCATTTTGAGGTTATGTTTTTGTATATTTTTTTGATATCATGAACCTCATTTATGAAGGGGGGGGAGGGGTAGGAAGGGAGGGGGTGACCCCCCCCTCCAAAGGAAAAAGTACTTTAGAGGGGGAGGGGGAGTTAGACTTCACCCTCTCCCTCTCACCCCCTCCAAGGCCGGTCGACGGAGCCCCGCTTCGCGGGGCTCCTTTTTCTGGGACGTAAACAAAGTAAATAACCACAGAAGAGGATGGCGGGGTCTTACAGACCCCGCCATCCTCTTCTTAACCTAACCTATCCGAGTCGGAGTGCCCCCAAGTCCCGAGCTCGCTTCACTCGCTCTTGATAGTGGGAGCGGAGGAGGAAAAAGTACCACCGCTATGCTGTCAGCAAAGCAAGGAGAAAGTGGGGACGCTAGGAAAACTCCTTAGACTTCACCCTCTCCCTCTCACCCCCTCCAAGGCCGGTCGACGGAGCCCCGCTTTGCGGGGCTCCTTATTCTGGGACGTAAACAAAGTAAATAACCACAGAAGAGGATGGCGGGGTCTTACAGACTTCTTAACCTAACCTATCCGAGTCGGAGTGCCCCCAAGTCCCGAGCTCGCTTCGCTCGCTCTTGATAGTGGGAGCAGAAGAGGAAAGAGTACCACCGCTATGCTGTCAGCAAGGCATTTCTGGGTGGAAGATTTGAAATTTGAATTCAATAATGTCACTTGTCAATTTAGCGCAAAAAATTTTGGCGCGTTCCGTTTTTGGTACACTTAAATCTGTGTTTTATTCGAAAACGTCATAAAAAAAGGGACTTTAAGACTTTAATGACAGATTAGGTACTTTAGGTACTAGTTTACGTAAAACGAATCTCTATCACGCCAACTAAACGTTAATGAGTCTGTAATCTATGGCAAATGTCGTACGAAATAGTGAAAAGTGGTGAAGAATTGCGAATTTTCAAAAAAATATTTCTCGAAAAGTATTAGAATTCGGAGTAAAATATTTTAGTGGAAGGCTAACCACATCAAGGTCTTTCTGTAAAAAAAATATTAACGTCCAACTCAACCGACAGTATTCTAAAGCTGAGCCAAAAACGGGACCCTATTACTAAGACTCCGCTGTCTGTCTGTCTGTCTGTCTGTCTGTCTGTCTGTCTCCAGGCTGTATCTCATAAACAGTGATAGCTAGAAAGCTGAAATTTTCACAAATGATGTATTTCCGTTGCCGCTATAACAACAAATACTAAAAATTAAAAAAATATATATATTAAGGGGGGTCCCCATACAATAAACGTGTTTTTTTCGTATTTTTTTGCTCAATATTAAAAACGGTAATAGGTAGACGGTTCAAATTTTCACAGAATATTAACTTGTATATTACCTTTCAAAATAAATAATTAAATATCAATAAAGTCAATATTAAAGGGGGGCTCCCATACAACAAACGTAATTTTTATTTACATAAATCGTAAAACTTACTACAGGTTTGTACGGAACCCTCGGTGCGCGAGTCCAACTCGCACTTGGCCGGTTTTTTTCGTATTTTTTTGCTCAATATTAAAAACGGTAACAGGTAGACGGTTCAAATTTTCACAGAATATTAACTTGTATAAGTATTACCTTTCAAAATAAATAATTAAATATCAATAAAGTAAATATTAAAGGGGGGTCCCATACAACAAACGTAATTTTTATTTTTAATACGTCATAAATCGTAAAACTTACTACAGGTTTGTACGGAACCCTCGGTGCGCGAGTCCGACTCGCACTTGGCCGGTTTTTTTATCACGTCACGCACGTGAATGTGTCGACAAGAAAATACTGAATAAATATCCGCAGAAAAACTGTCTGTCTGAAATTTACAATTCTTTCTATCTCTATTTTCTTATTTATATTTATACTAGATGATGCCCGCGACTTCGTCAGAGTGGATTAAGGTTTTTTGATTCCCGCGGGAACTCCTTAATTTTCCGGGATAAAAAGTACTAACCTATGTCCTTCCCCGGGATATAACCTACCTCCATACCAAATTTCAGCAAAATCGGTTGAAAAGATGGGCCGGAAAAGCGTAGCAGACAGACAGACAGACATACACACTTTCGCATTTATAATATTAGTATGGAAGTATGGATTCTGTACCAGTGACTTAAAAATAAAACATAAACATTGAAAGCAATTCTTCTGTACAACCTATGTACCTACTTATATACTTACTAATATTATGAATGCTAAAGTTTGGATGGATGGATGGATGGATGTTTGTTACTCAATCAAGCCAAAACGGCTGAACGGATCTGGATGTACAGAGATAGATTATAGTCTAGATTAACACGTAGGCTACTTTTTATCTCGGAAAATTTAAGAGTTCACGCGGGAACCAAAAATCCACAATCTACCTACGCAGACGAAGGCAGCTAACATCTAGCTAAACATCAGCTAAGTAGTTATAACATAATATACATCGATGTTTTTGTGATTTCTTTGTAGAGTGCTTAGACATCTTCTATAGGCAAACGCGCTCCACCATATAAAAATTATATTTAAAAAAAAAGGGTTTCTCGTATTTCAAGCATCGCGTTAAAATCACTGAACCGATTGAGTAGGTAGGTACATAATATTAACATTTCCATGCGTAGGTTATAGGTATCCATAACAGCTTTAGTCGAATAATATTATTTATTTACTTTATAGGTTGTTTAAATGTATATAAGGAAAGAAGTAATTACCAGTCGGCAGAGGTGCAGAAGTGATTATGCTAGTGTTTTTTGTTTTATTAGCCTTTTTGGCTGAAGGTTTCTGTGATGATGCAGTAATTGAGAGTATGTATAGCCATTAATTCCTTTTACTGTAAGATAACTATAACTTCCTACTTATATATTTTTTTGATATAAGTATGATATTATTCATTTAAATACCTGTATGTCCATTTTTCGGTTTAGCGATAAAGCAAAAATTTAAAGCGATACCTTTATTTTCAAAACTAAAATTTATATAATATAGCCACAGTAATTATTATCCGCACGTATTTCAAGCTTTTAATACTTTTACTCTTCATTAGCTAAAATTAAATGTGGAGAAAACCAAGTACCATCAGACTGCGCTGACAATTATTCTGAGGTACCGCAAATTACTTTATGCCGGCCAGGATGCAGGTGTATCGAGAATCATACTAGAAACTCTTACGATGAATGTGTTCCAAGTAAGTATTACAGCCAAAATTAACTACTTTAAAGTAAAAAATATTTTTCGCCTCCTTTTTTAGCACAGAAGAATAACAGTAATTATAAGCACTCTGTAAAATTTACAGATTGAAATCAGTCAATTTTGCTGATGATGTTTATTAATATTTAACTTTGTTAAATCTAATGACGGTAGTTCCACATGATAAATTTGTTGTTTTCATGTAAGCCCCCTTACATTGAATTTTTTGAAATGATGTTTTAATAATTTATTTGAAGGCATCCGGCGTGCCTCAGTTCCTCAGATTTCTGCCCTGTAATATGAGCTTTAATGGATTTGAATGTAATATGCAATATTATGCAATACAGTTCCACCCTTGCCAAATATTTGTAAACCAAATAATATGTTTGTTTTTGTATGTTTATTTTTATTTTGAATATTTTATTATTATTTATTATAGCTCCACCGCCTCTTATGTGTTGTGAAAACGAGGAAGCCTCCACTTGCAAGCAAACCTGTCCTCCACAAGATTGCGCTTGGGACCCCACTAGATATGCCTGCAAACCTGGACCATGTCAACCTGGCTGCAACTGTAAGAAGGGCCGCTTGAGGGATGCATACGGAAAATGTATACCCCAGGAAAGATGTCCACCAAGTATGTATCCACCTTTATTTTATTTAAAATATAATTTTGAGTCCCATTATTGGTCAAAAGTCAGTACTTAAGACGATACGGGAGGGCGGTTTCCCCCATACAATCGTATTAGTCTGTTTTCTCCGTGAATAATTACAATAGAGAAAATATTTTTGCACCATAAAATTTATACGAGTCCGTGTCATGTCCCTATGTTTTGCTTTTTTCAATAAATTAATAATTTTAAGAATTTGGAACCTTCAAAAATTGCAAAAAATGGCCCAGTTTTCGCGTCATCATCAGATATCCCGCATATAAATTTGACGAATAAAATCAAAAAAAGAAAAACATACCGACATAGCCTGAGTCCTTCTTAAATTGTTCTTGAAAAAAAAATTAAAATCGGTTCTGTTTTGGAGGAGGAAATAGAAAAATACGAGAGTAAGAATTCAACTATTTTTCATAGGTATTATCGGTCCAAGTTGCAGTTGTCCCTATCGGGTGTTATGGAATTCTATTCGAGGAGCAGCGCGACGGCAATATAATTGTTCAATACCTATTCTCAAAGTTTCCCGTTCATCCCATATCCTCTAATCAAACTTCGACTTTACCCGTTCTATGCTAGGTACATGCTTGAAATTGAATGAGAACTGAACTGTATTCAATGTGTGGTTGTCTGTATAGAATGTAGTCAAGTGTTAAGTACTCCAAAAAATTATACCGGCCCAGTACAATACCACTACAATTTAATTATGTAATCGTCACAAATCTACTTGTCTATCTCATCTTCCACCAAAACTAACCATTTTTTAATAATTTAAAATAACCATATTTTACTGTCATTAGTTCTTCCTCGATGCGGAGACAATGAAGAACCAACGGATTGTGCAAGAAACATTGGCCCGTTTGATTCAACTCTGACTATCAAATGCCGCCCGTGTCAATGTATCCAGGGCTATGTAAGAGACATCAACGGTCTATGTGTTCTGAGTAAGTGATGAAAATAATAAATGATTATTATCAGTTTAATGCAAATTAAAAACCTTTTTTGTCAATAACTGTTAATTACACTTATTTATTATAAATAAGGTACTTACATAATATATTATTCGTGATTCTAACTATTTTTAATTCTAATCTAAATACTAACTAAATATGCCCTAATCGGTGCAAGTCAACCTGGAAAAATCCAAACAGTATTTGTAGTCCAGACTGTCGAGAAGGTTGTGGATGCAAACCTGGATATCTTCTCTCTGAACAAGGGAAATTTATGTATTTTGCCTGAAGATTGTCCTTTGTTGTCCTTGCAGATTGTAGTGATAATTTATACTAGTGTAATATGTAAATTATTATTGCGAACCGATAGCTAAATGCAATTATGTTTTCTGTTGATAGAAGAACTTCAATGTGGGAAAAACGAGGAACCAAATATTTGCATAGCCATTTTTCCAAGTAACTGTCCGCCGTGCAGATGTATTGCTAACCATAAGAGAAACAGTCTTGGTGTTTGTGTTCCAGGTAAGTTTTTTTTTAATTTCCTACTAATATTATAAGAGCGAAAGTGTCCTTCAATTGCGTCGCATCGGAATAACGGATCAACGTGATTTTTACATGCTACTTTTCAGACCGGAAAATTGAAGATTTTGGTCCACGTGAATATACCGGATACACGTGGATCAAGTTTTGCACAAAATTGCTGAATATTTAAAACTTGACGAAATTCCTAATCACACGGCAGTTTTTCCCTACTTTGCTTTACTTACTGAGTAAAATAAATAAATACCATTATTTAATGTTTAATACATTATATTTTCAAATAATAAATATTATTAAATTATTCAGCTTTAATATAAGGAATACTAGCTGATGCCCGCGACTTCTTCCGCGTGGATTGAGGTTTTTTGATTCCCGCGGGAACTCCTTTATTTTCCGGAATAAAAAGTAGCCTATATATGCTATTCCAGACTATAGTATAATCTATCTCTGTACCAAATTTCATCCAGATCCGTTAAGCCGTTCGGGCGTGGTTGAGTAACAAACATCCATACATCCATCCAAACTTTCGCATTAATTGTTGTTGTTTATTTTTTAATTAGATTTTACTCAGTGCGGAAAAAACGAAGAACCAAATGATTGCAGTATAATCTATCCGCAACCTATTCAGCCTTTTGAGCCAAGTATTGATGTAGTGGCTGCGGAATATGTTAAGCCCGTGAGAATCAGATGCCAACCATGCAAATGTATTAAAGGTTATGAGAGGAATATCAATGGTGTATGTGTTTCAAGTAAGTGATTGTGAGCATTGTGTATTTTCTTGAGAAAAACTTTGTGTTTTTGGATTAAGTTTAAGTAATCAAATATTGTTTTGGGTTTTTCTTTAGAAGTTGATAATTTTTAAGATGGAAATATTAGAGTAGGTAAGTACAACGCAATGGACAAATCGTTGTAGACAATCGTCTACCTCCTTACAAGAGGTATTTACCAGTTTACATCATAGCAAATATGCCAGCAGATGTCACGCTGGAGTCTAATAAGGTAGCGAGCTTCGGCTAGATTGGTAACAACGCTATTGAGGCAGAAAGCAACTGGCAATATTGTCAGCAAAACTCGCAATCAATTACAATTGAAAGTTACCCAAACTTTGGAATCATGCGTTTTCTAAATATTGAAAAAGTAAAAATCGAAATCCCCACCACCACCACTACAGCCCATTAACGTCCCACGGCTGGGCACAGGCGTCCGCTCTCATAGGAGAGAGGGAATTAGAGCTTGGATCCACCGCGCTGCTCCAATGCGGATTAGCGGTCTATCGTAATATTTGCACAAAATTATTACTTTGTAATTTTTAGTGTATGTACTAGACAGTAAAAGTTGTTAAGTTTAAAAACCGGCCAAGTGCGAGTCGGACTCGCGCACCTAGGGTTCCGTACAAACCTGTAGTAAGTTTTAAATTATTAAAAAAAAACTACTTACTAGATCTCGTTCAAACCAATTTTTGGTGGAAGTTTGCATGATAATGTACATCATATATTTTTTTTAGTTTTATCATTCTCTTATTTTAGAAGTTACAGGGGGGGGGACACACATTTTACCACTTTGGAAGTGTCTCTCGTGCAAACTATTCAGTTTAGAAAAAAATGATATTAGAAACCTCAATATCATTTTTCAAGACCTATCCATAGATACCCTACACGTATGGGTTTGATGAAAAAAAAATTTTTGAGTTTCAGTTCTAAGTATGGGGACCCCCAAAATTTATTGTTTTTTTTCTAGTTTTGTGTGAAAATCTTAATGCGGTTCACAGAATACATCTACTTACCAAGTTTCAACAGTATAGCTCTTATAGTTTCGGAAAAAAGTGGCTGTGACATACGGACGGACACACAGACAGACAGACAGACAGACAGACAGACAGACAGACAGACATGATGAATCTATAAGGGTTCCGTTTTTGCCAAATTTGGCTACGGAACCCTAAAAAGTGTTTCTTGTATGTATTCATTTCATCCCATTGCCGACTAGCTATTGAGCACGAGTCTCCTCTCAGAATGAGAAGTGTTTGGCCGTAGTCCACCACGCTGGCGATATGCGAATTGGCAGACTTTCTCATACTCTACAGCCATTAGCCTGGCTCTTCAGTGCGGCAATACAGCCAGCATTCTTGCCTGAATTCTACGTGGCGTGGTGGTTTGTACAGTAGGTACTTAATTAGGTAGGATATTAAAAGTCTTATTTTAATATTTTAAACAAATAAATCTTTCCAGAATGCAATGGCGATGAAAACGCATTTTACACGGAATGTCCTAATCAATGCGTATCAACCTGCAAAAACCCGAATGCCATCTGCTCTCAAGAATGTGGCGAAGCCTATGGTTGTAAATGCAAATTTGGCTATATACTGTCTGAAGAGGGAAGATGTGTTTTACCAGAGGAATGTCCAGGTTATTATTGAACATCAAATTCAAGTCAGAATTTTGTTGTTTAGTTAAAATATCTGCCTATTTTTTATATAATCTGGCTATTGCGTATAATATCTAACTAATAACTATGGCTTATAATAGATAAGCATAATTTGCTGATGAACGAGATTTCATCTGCGTGGATTTGGTTATTTCAGAATCCCGTGGGAGTTCTTTGATTTACCAGCAAAATAAAAAGTAGCATGTAGACACTCGTCAGGTCCATATAACTATATTTTTATTATCCATCAAAATCACGTAGCTTCGTTGCTCCTTTGCTGAGTGATTGAAGGAAAATCATACAAGCCCTACATACACACACTTTTGCATTTATAAAATTAGTATTTAGTGATTTGTAGATACAATACTCTACCCATACCTAAAGTAAAAGCTATAACCTTACCTATAAAGTTTTTTTATAAAAAGGGGTGAATTAATAATATTTACCATTATTTCAGGTGGCAATCCCTGTGGGCTAAATAAAACCCATGCCCCATGTTATGTCAGATGTCCATCAAACGATTGCCCAAAGGATGATAGTCTTGCCATTGTACTGTGTTTACTACCTTTCCCCTGTTCTGGTGGTTGCGCTTGCCAGATCAATTATAAATACGTTAGCTCTGAAGATGATAGATGCATCTTAGGCTCAGATTGTGGTAAGATGTTTTTTCTTAAAACGTTCATAGTTATTATTTCAACTTAAGGTACGTCAGATCATAGGTAGGCTCAGAGTCACTCGGGGTTTCTTTGCGCGATCAAATCAGGAATGAGGAGATTCGCAGAAGAACGAAAGTAACCGACATTGCTCGACGCGTTGCGAAGCTGAAGTGGCAATGGGCGGGGCACATAGTTCGAAGAACCGACAGACGTTGGGGTCCCAAAGTTGGCGTTGGGGTCCAATGGCGACCTCGCACAGGGAAGCGCAGCGTTGACAGACCCCCTACTCGCTGGACGGACGACATCAGACGAGTCGCAGGGCGTCGCTGGATCCAGGCGGCGCAAGACCGCGGCGTGTGGAAATCCTTGCAAGAGACCTATGCCCAGCAGTGGACGTCTGTCGGTTGACAATGATGATGATGATGATGAAGGTACGTCATGGAAAAAGTGGCTTTGGGTTCGGAAGTTGGTGGTGTTTCGCCCCCGTGCCTCGGACAGCACGTTAAGCCGTCGCGTCTGTCCCGGTTATTATCACTAACATGATAATAGTCGTGAAAGCCCACCAACCCGCATTGGCGCAGCGTAGTGGGTCTAAGCTCTAATTCCCCTCTCATATGAGAGTGGAGGCCTGTGCCCAGCAGTGGGAAGTCAGTGGGCTGTATTGGTAATCGTAGTGGATATGAATCGACCAAATAAAGAACATCATTTGGGCCGAAGTTCACACTTCCATCCCGAACCAGCCCAGTAGGTACCTACAATATTGAGTGAAATCAATGTAATGTCATCTTCACATGTGTTTTGTCTTCAGCTCCTATCAAATGTACGAGACAAAACGAGGAATACAATTCATGCCCCTCAGCCTGTTTTTCGGAAGGCTGCGGCTCACCACAACTCGAGCCGAAGACGTGCAACACACTTGTTGCAAACGTGTGCCGACCGCGATGCGTTTGCAAAACGGACTTCCGCAGAGATAGTTCAGGAGACTGCATACCCAAAGAGAAATGCCGTGAGTTACTAATTTCGAAACTTTTTTTTTATCTACTACAAGTTAGCCCTTGACTGCGATCTCATCTGATGGTCTCGTCTAAGCAAATATATATATATGGTAGCAATAGTATCATTGTTGAATTTGCAATGATTGTTTTACATAATAATAATAAACGAATAATTCTTCAACTCCAGCGCCTCAATGTGGTGAAAACGAAGAACCGACGGATTGTGGTGACATCTTCTTACCACAGCCTCTTACCACAGACGTTGCCAGTGAAAGTATTCGAATCAGATGCCAGCCGGGATGCACATGTATTAGTGGATATACGAGAGACAGAAATGGTGTTTGTGTTCTGAGTAAGTTAAATTACACTATAATGATCCCCTCAATGTATACATTATGGATTTAGTTATTTTATAAGTCTGATAAAATTAAATCTGATTTTATGGGATAAAGAGGCACCTATATTATGTCTCCGGGATGTAGGTAAGCTATCGCTGCACCAAATTTCGTCAAAATTGGTTGCGAGGATTGGCAGTGAAAAGCTAATAGACAAACAGACATCTATTCTTCTATTACCATTTTCCATTGGTAATAGAAGAATAGATTTTATGCTAGTTGACCCACCCCAGCTTCGCTCAGACACTACCTATTACATTAACAAAATAATGTGGTGGTGTTTCACCTCGTGCTACGTATATGCTCTCCTGCGTCAGAGGCCCGATTGTTTAAGCAAAGCGTAATCATTTGACAGCTGAAAACGTCTTACTCGAACTGTTTAAGGAGTTCATACATGCTGTTTGTCGTACAGGCATCTATGAACTCCTCAAACAGGTCGAATTATACGTTTGACAAACGATTACGATTACGATTTTTTACACAATCGGGGGGCAGATCTCTTCCCAGTCGTTTGGTGTCATCCCATCGGACTATTAAGAGTTAGGGAGATTATTAGAATCGGGGATTATCATTAATATAGAGCGCACCTGTATTTTCGCAGGCCTCCCGTGCAGATGGCTTATCTCTGTGGATATTGACCGCCGTGGCCGAAATTCGGTTAGGACTGGGAGGACTTAATTCAAACTTTCGTCGGTCAATTTGTACTTTTATTGAGTGTAAGAGCGAAAAAGTTCATAGTTCAAGTTCATCAACTTTTACATAGCTGCACACACTATAAATCATAGGAGATAACTTTATCCCTTGCTGACGTATAAGAACTTCTCTTATAAACGTACGTTCATAAATAAATTTTGTCAATATAAAAGTTCAATATATATTAAATTGAACCGCTTAAATACACACAAAACACATAATATGACAGCTCATACCGTTATCCCTTGCCGACAAGTAAGAACTTCTCTAAGAACCGTAAATTCCTAAAGAAGTTTCGTCACTATAAAAGTTCATTATATATAAGCGGTGATCCAGGCTCCTAGTATTTTCGCTCTAACCTCCATCACTACCACTAGGCTATCACCACTTTATACTGAAGAGTATAAAGTGGTGATAGCCTAGTGATTCTCATTCTGAAAAGAGCTTAATAGTGGGCTGGCGATGAATTGAAATGTGGATCATGAATAAAATAAATTTTTTTCCCAGCTCCCCAGAAATGCACGGGAAAGAACGAAGTAATGAACCCATGCCCCTCCGCGTGCTTTGGCGACAACTGCGGGGAATTGGACGAATACACGGCCGCGTGCAATACACTTCTTCCATATGTGTGTAAACCGCGGTGCATGTGTCGGAAAGACTATCGCAGGGATAGCAACGGCAACTGCATACCTAAGGAAAAATGTCGTAAGTTTTTTAAGACCTGTATTGGGCCCGTAGCCTTGTGTTGCCCCGCGCCCCGCCCGGGTAAGGAGGCTCAGCCTCGAGGCCCGTACCCCCGCTTGGCCCACTACGGGCCAACCGGAGAAGACCCAGAACACAACAAACCGATATCAGTTAAAAACAGATTCACAAGTACTTAACGGTTAACGTTAAGTTAAATAAATTAAATTCAGCTAGAACGGACCTTCTGTGCTTTCTTATGTTGAGTTTGTGTGTGAGGATCATTTTGATGTATTCAAATCAAATCAAATATTCATTTATTCAATTTAGGTACACTGTAGGTACACTTATTGACGTCAATTACTTACTTATAAAACATGATGATGATAATCAGTTACGGTATCTTAAAACTAAAGCTACGAGGGTTCCAAACGCGCCTTGGTCTGAGAAGAGCCCACAACAAACTCAGCTGGGTTTTGTTTTTATTATTTAAGTAAGTATTAGTACTGGCCCGCTAGTACTTTATATCTCGGGTACGTAAAATTACGACACACTCGCGTGAGAGACCGTAATCGTTGTTAAAATACTTCAAATTAAATAATTACTTAATTTCTCAGTCGTTTGTAGATCGATCAATAAAAAACCGGTCAAGTGCAAATCGGACTCGCGGACAAAGGGTTCTGTGCCACCACATAATATAAATTGTTTAAGTAAATAACAAGAAAGATGTCTTAACAACACGTAATCAGTTGTAAAATAACTGGCTTAAGTACTTAAGGCGCTAAACTGGTAGCGCCTGACAAACAATTCGACACCTTAAGAGTACGGAACCCTAATTATCGATTTTCGGATTTTTTCCTAGACTTGTGCTGTGAGACCTTGCTTCTTGCCAAATTTCATGACTCTAAGGTTTTAATTTATTGGCGAGTGTCAAAATATGCGGCATAAACTACCGTATTTTTTAATTGAGTTGACTTAGAAGCTTGATATTTTTTACAGCTCCAAGGAATTCTGTAGACTTAAGTATTTGATATTTATTTCAACTTCCTCCTCCATGCGTTCCCTAGAAAAAGTGTGTCGACAGACAGACAGACAGAAAGACAGACAGACAGACGGATAACGAAGTGATACATTAAGAGTTCCTTTTATCCTCTTGAGGTACGGCAACCTAAAAAAATATTTATTAGTTTTGATCTACATTTTAATTCCATTGCGTTAAATATGATATTAACAACATCCTGAAACTTCTTCATTAGGTGGTACTAACGGTACAGGTTCCTCCTACTTCCATGTGGTGGATATTATGTACTAGATGATTCCCGCGACTTTGTACGCGTGGATTATATTTTTTTGATTCCCACGGGAACTCTTTAATTTTCCGGGATAAAAAGTAGCCTATGTCCTTCCCCGGGATACAAACTACCCCTGTACCAAATTTCATCAAAATCGGTTGAACGGATGAACTGTGAAAGCGTAGCAGACAGACAGACAGACACACTTTCGCATTTATAATATTAGGTAGTATGGATTCCTAATTCTATGATATTATGAATTATCGACATGAATGATAATGACATTTATTTTTTACAGCTGTCATATCTTAATCAAGAGATGAAGGAAGAATTGCAGCCAACGGAGCTTAAAAATACTTTTAGGATAATAATAAAAATAAAAGTGGTGTTAACAAGACCATAGAACATGGATGTTAAATATAATTATGGTGTTTGATAGCTGCGACAAACTGTTTTGAGCAGCTAAAGTTTTACGATTAAATTTTTTTGGAAAAATTTGTGTATATTTTAATTGCTACGTAATAGACCATATTATTATTATTAGGGAATAGAATAATATAACCAATGACAATGTAAGAGGTAAAACATATTTAAAAGATTATTGAGGTAAGAGCAATAATATTCTGACATGCTAGTATTTTTTAATAATTATGTCCCATCAAGTTATCTGGCCTTTACGCCTGTTTAATTTTGGTTTTTATTTTATTTTATTCTAGTGACGCTGTGGCCGGGTTAGATAAATTTGTGGGACTAATTGATTGCACTTATTATAGAATATAGAGCTTATGGAAAATAGCCTATAGATCATGGTAGAGCAAGTCTTAACTCTAAACGTTAAGATCCATGTTTACACTAGAATTTTTTTAAAGAGTATTCTTTATGATTTTCCCTAGAGACAATAAGTAGTTATTATATCAACCTAAAGTGGCCTTTTGCAAAAAAGTTCGGTAGTAAACTAGGATCTAAAAACGGCCAAGTGCGTGTCGGGTCACGCGCAGTGTAGGGTTCCGCATTATAGCCCGGCACAATGATACGCTGACAGTTTATAAGTAACTTGTAGAGTCTACTTGGCTGTATAAAATTTCTTTTTAACTACTTTATATTTACTACTGCCTTGAATTTTTTTTCACATATACTAATTCCTAATACAACAAAAATAAGCACTTTAAAGCTTAATATTTCGTAAACGGACCCCTAAATCGAAAAATGGTTTTTGCAAGCCCACAATATTTTTGAACGGCGTATCGCCCTATACACCCCACAACATTGGATAGACGAGAAAAACCATCGCCAGTATAGGTACTTTACGTTAAGGGGAGGTAAACACTAAAAAAAATTCGTCATAAATTTATTTCACCATTACCCATGCCAAATTACAGCTATCTAGTAGGTACTACGGGCCTAAGAACTAAACCGCGGAAAGATAGACAGACAGACAGACGTACAGATAGATAGGTATTATGTTGACTACGGAACTAAAAAATACGTAACGTATTAAAATGTGTAGGTACATCCGTTCTAGAGGCTGGGAGTTCTTGCAAATGCGAATTAAAGCATTGAAATCTGAGTTATTTTTTTCGTCTACTCCAACAACTAAGTATCTATAGACAACACCTTAAAGTCTCTTTTGTCTCAGCAAAATTAGTCTTTTTAATTTATCAGGTACTTAAAATTAAAAATACAGTTAAGTTAAATTAACAGAAGTATACCTACTTACCGAGGTAATAATTATATTACCTATCACCTTTCTTAAACTATAGGTAAACTAGACAGGTAACTTTAATCTTTGTGGCCATGGCTAGAAATTAGAGGCTATATCCGCTTCCGCTATGATAATAAATATTAATTGTGTTTGTGTTGTAACTTGTAGGCACATCAAGAGGCACATTCAGTTCTCCAAAATATCATTCTTATCTTTTCACTGTCACCCGTAAAACGGATTAACACAAAATTATCTCGTTCGTAGCAGACTTCCTCAGATGCTACGCGAAACTGAAAAGTGGAAGTAAATCCGCGCTTGTGGAGGGAAAAGCGAAATCCTGGCAAAACAGATTTGCTATTGCAAAATAATTCATCTGGAAAACAAAATATTATGTATAGGTGTACAACGCGGCAGGCAGGGAGATACGAGTAGCTCAACTCAAACAATTTATTTGCTTCAAAGCGTTCTAAAATCATGGGGGTTTCATCTCATATTGTGTAACAGCTTTAAGCTTTCTTATGAGGGATGATGACAACTCAATCAAATCAGCAACTCTTTATCAAACTTAAAAACGCACTTCTAGTTTGGAAGTTGAATGAAATTCACAGCTGTTGTGACGTCATAAAATTTCAACGCACTTTTTTTCTTCAACCTATATTTTAAAATGGTTATGAAAGTTAAAACTAACCAAGGATGTGAATTTTAGGTCTTTTGGAAGACCCTCTATTTAATAATCAGTTAGAAATAATTTATTTTTGATATATGCATCATCCCTATTATCGACCATGGGGCATACCTACTACCATCGCTTAAGGCCATATTATTGTTTCATTATTGTTGACTTTCATGTTTTAGAATTATAATCCTGCTTTTAGAGACGTCAAGGTACGGTCCACGTCAAAAGTCCATACATAGATTATTATCTGCCAAAACTGAGTGCAAGCAATCTGAATCACTCATCAACACAAACATAATCAGTCCAAAATTTTAACATTAGGATCCTAGGATCCTAGGAGAACCATTGCTGGGGCCATACTGCCAACGCTTAAGGCCATATTATTGTTTCATTATTGTTGACTTTCATGTTTTAGAATTATAATCCTTATTTTAGGAACGTCAAGCTACGTGTCATCAAACTGTCATTTTGTTGCTTTAAGCGCTGCCAGTATGGCCCCCGTTCAATAATTATTGCTATAAATTGTCAACAATGTCAACCTACTAAGATTAATATTATTTAATGTAAGTTTGACTTTGTAACTAACAAGCCATCTTATTTGCTTATTCTATATGGACTTTTGACGTCCACTGTACATGGCTTAAAACTGACATTTTGAATACATGGAATCTCTTTAACTCGAATGTCAAGGGAAATGCAAGAAAATTCGAGTTAATGAGTTTTCGACTTAACAAGAACTTCCGAGATACATATTATGATTTAACTGCTGAAATTTCGACTTACAAAAGCGCGATTTCTAAGTATTGGTATTTTTCGATTTGTAGATTCAAATTAATAACAATTCAACTTAAGTTTTATAGTATGTATATATGTTTTACATATTAAAACAAATTACATATTAGTGAAGTAAACTGTACACTTAAAAAATCCGTTATCTTTTTTTGATTTACTTAAACAATTTGCAGATTTTTTATCAATTATTTTTTCAAGCTCAAACAATGAACCGAATACACTAATAACCAAAACTACAATAAACAAAACGTTCACAGCTGTGTTACTTAGAAATTTTTATGAATGTATTCATTCATTGCACGGGTACAAGACAAAAACAATAGATTAGAAGCCCCGAAACCGAACACTCATTTTGGATTTTATTGCTACATATTGTTTCGGGGAATTCTAAATAAGACTTAATTGTATTCTACTAACTACGACTTACGGAGTCTCCTTTTTGAAATTCGAGTTACAGAGTATAAATATTATGTATTATCAATACTTCGTAGGGAAAAACCATTTTGTTCGAGTTACAAAGTCTAAATAATTTGAGATACCGCAGAGATAATGGCATTTTTTTTCGACTTACTGAGGATTTCGACTTAACCAGGTTCGAGTTATAGAGATTCCACATACTATACTCTCACGGAGACAAGTTAATAGGGAAGACATGGACTCGTTTGTGATTGGTCAGCGATAACCGTTAATGCAGTGTACAGACTACGTGTATATTTTAGTCTGATCGTGGTACCCGTACTGTGCAGACGCGCTCATATTTTATCCTTACCTATCGTTATTGTTCCGTGACCTGGCGTGTACCTTGGACTGTTGGTGCATTCATTGTGACTTGGCTTGTGTATTGGACTCTGTGATCGATTGCTTTCTGACAACTTGGCGCTTGTGTACTGGACTTTTCGATTGCATTTTACGGACTTCGTACATGTAAGAAGTGGACGAACCATGGCGGACAGTTCTATAACAGATTTTAATGCTCTTAAAAGAAAATATATAAACCGGCCAAGTGCGAGTCGGACTCGCGCACCGAGGGTTCCGTACAAACCTGTAGTAAGTTTTACGATTTATGACGTATTAAAAACAAGACGAAATGAACCGCAAAACTAACTTTGTTTGTAGAGGTTTATTGTTAATATCAAAAAAACTATGCTAGTTAGACCGTTGGTTTTATTTTTCCTTTAAAATATACATAAGCTTCTATTGACCATAATTATTTCAGATTTTTCAATTGGTAAATTTCGGAGATAAGGGGGGGCGGGACGGTATTTTTTTCGACATTTTGCCCGATAAATCAAAAACTATTATGCATAAAAATAAATAAAAATCTGTTTTAGAATGTAGAAGTATAGCCCTTTCATATGATATCCCACTCAGTATAGTTATCATACTTTGAAATTTCAAACCCCCGATTTTCCTCCTTTTTTAATTAAACTAAAAATAATTTTCGATTTTTTTTTATTTTAATGATGTCAGGCCACTATTACACACAACTATTCCAAATTTCATGCCGATAGCTTTAATAGTTACTGAAATAATCGACTGTGACAGACGGACGGACGGACGGACGGAGAAAGTCGCACCATAAGGGTTCCATTTTTACCATTTTGGTACGGAACCCTAAAAACGTCCTTAAAATTATAATAACTACGTAAATTGTAAAAAAAAAACAAGTGTAGTCGTGGGAAGAAAGCTAGTTTAATTTAATAGTAGCGCAGTGTGTACGTACATTCAGAATGGTTTACGCCCACTGACTTTTTTGTCTTTGTCATTTGTATGGGATTACGTGACAGAAAGAGCGCTATATTAACTAGTCTCCGTGGATAGAGTATAGTAAGCGATCGTAGTAACACCCGATGTCTCGAATACTTACATAATTTTAGCTTTGCGACAAACGCGAAAACTCAACCATCGGCAACTCAATACGACGCGGTGCGACAGTATTAGACAATAGATTAATATGACCCTATACGTACCTAGCCCAATTTGTCACATAGATGAGTTTGTCCTTTTCTAAGGAGTCGTGCTGCGTCGCGTTGCTTTCGTCTCTCACCTAGAACAACCGGTCACTCTCTTAATTATCGCTATTCTTTTACTAATATATTTTAAATTACTTAAATGTTCGTGTACCTACATCATAATATTTTATCAGTCATTTTTAAACAAGAACGTGCAATTTCTTTTAGCAAAATAAGGATTATTTTAACAGCTTGTGTTATTTTGTTAGTTATAATTTAAATAATGAGATCATTGATAACAAAAGTGTTTATTGTATGAATTGAACGATTGTTATTTATTATCTTTGCATATAATATTATATCGGTTGCTACCTAAGTAGCTACTAGCTAGGTATATATTCTTAAGACTATCATCATTAAAAGTGTAAGGGTGATATTTCTCACCTGTCAGCATGGATCCGCTTTATGTAATAGGGATGATGATGACACCTCAATCAAATCAGCAACTCTTTATCCAACTTAAAAACGCACTTCTAGTATTGAAGTTGTATGAAATTCACAGTTGTGACGTCATAAAATTTCAACGCACTTTTTTTCTTTAATCTATAAGTATTTTAAAATGGTTATGAAACTTAAAACTAACCGAGGATGTGACTTTTAGGTCTTTTGGAAGACCCTCTACATAATAATCAGTTAGAAATAATTTATTTTTGATATAGGCATCCTCCCTATTGTCGAGATTTTTAGCCCTCCTTAAAATTCTTCCTTCGAAAAATAACGCTGTGTGAATATATCCTGACACTTTTAGTACACTTTTTATTTGTAAGCTAAAATAATAATCGGTGTTAATAAAATTAAGATGCGAAAACTGGACAGGTAGGTATGTGATTATATTAAACCACCCGATAAGGAACCTTAACAGTGAGGAAAGGAGTAAAACCTACTTTAGCCGTATATAATTTAATTTGTGGCGGTCTTCGCAGTCCGCACATAATCCAATAGATGGCATCACTCGATACACTCGCAGCTATGGCCGACAGAATGATGGAATACTCGGGAAGCACTTCCACAAGAAACGTGGCAGCAATTTCAAGTAGGACCACAGCGACCAGCAGTAACGATTCAACACACTCTGAAATACTGGCGAAGCTCGAAAAACTCACATTGGAAGTGGCGGAGCTACGAGAACGTGGTCGAACGAGATCAACGTTCGTATATACAAGGATCTTACAACGCAGCACAGCAACACAACGCAGCACAGCCGATCGATGTTCCGGCACACCAAGCAACAACTCATCGCAGCACAGCCGATCTATGTTACGGCACAACAACACAACGCAGCACAGCCGATCGATGTTCCGGCACAGCCGCTTACAGAGCCACACGCTCAGCGGCCAGCACAGTCGATACGCAACAGCATATCAGTCAGTACACAGCCCGTCGACGCCAGTACCTGCGCACAAGTGGGTCACACAGCCTCAGAGTAGTATGAGCCTACAACGCCACTACCCTGGTTGTTACACGACGCCGCATCACCGAGTACTTCCCGATGCTGCACTTGCCTGAATGCTCATCGACACCACTTCTCCAGATTATTGCAACGCCACTCATCTGAATGCTGACGACCTCCAGACTCGAGGGGGAGTGATGTGGCGGTCTTTTAGTTGCACGGGCGTATGAGCCCGTGTGTTCAGTCCTCCGCCTTTTGTATTCCCCCCGAGGGGAGATTGTGTCATCAAGCCTATCTCGCTTTTGGCTTGACTGGCTTGACGACGGGGACCTTTTGACCCCCCGCCGGCCGCACCGCTGCTTCGCACTCACCAGTACGTATTTGTCCGGCGGGCGACAAGGTATGGCCGACGTTGAGTCATAGGTCGTTCAAAAATATGGAAAAAGTGTGAGAAAACCATTTTTCGATTCAGGGGTCCGTTTGCGAAGTGTTATTTTTTGTTAGAGTCCAGTGTCCCCCTCTCTTCCAGCTAAACGGTTTATTTCCGGATATGTGCAAAAATCATGAAAGTAGTATTTATAACTAACTAAGGAAAACTATCACAGCTAAATAAACTTTTCAAATGTCGACCAACATATAAAAGGTCCCCATATTGTGACGGCAACTACGGAACTCTACGCCGCGCGTGGCCCGACACGCACTTGGCCGATTTTTATTACGTGTACACGCTCACCACTACAGCCCATTAAGGTCCCACTGCTGGGCACAGGCCTCCACTCTCAAAGGAGAGCGGGAATTAGAGCTTAGATTCACCACGCTGCTCCAATGCAGGTTGGCGGGCTTTAACGACGATTATCATGTTGGCGCGGGACATACAGAAGTGTCGACGGGCGGTCGACGGGTGTGTCGAGAAGCGAGCGGTCGCCGCCGCTTCTATGTATTTCATACAAAATGTATGCAAGCGGCGAGGCGCCGAGCATACTGAAGAGGCGCGGCGCGGGTATGGTGGGGGCGACGCTTCCTCGACATACGGCGCACCCGTTCGACAGTGGCACACCGCTCGAAACGCACAGGGCCGGATTGCAAATGGTTGTAGTAACGGACGGAACGGTTGTAGTAATGACTAATGTACCAAAACTTATACAAAAATATCCAAAAAAACCATGTGGAAGTTAGGTAGGTACATACATATTTATACATAAAACTTAATATTTATGACTGAATATTTTCTCGATTTCTTTTTAAAATAATATAGTATATAATTTACACTCAAAACCGAAATACCAAAAGAAATAATCATGCAGAACATCGATATTTATACCGATTTTATTATCAAACCTAAACTGCGTATACGCGACGATGTAGGTACCTTCCTGCTTTAACAATTGTGTATAGCATAAAAAACCTTACTTCCGTACTGATTTTTTATTGGATATTTATACCACCACAGCTAGAATATCTTTATCTGACGATGAAGACATATTGTCGCATCGAAATCAAACACTAGTATGCCCCAAATACGTCCCACTGCTACGTCACAGCCTCACCGTTTGCGCGCCACTTGGCGACAGATGCGCTCCAGTGGCGTGACACTGTCGCGCATCTTGCGCACCTCACCACTCGCCCCGATACTTCTGTATGTCCCGCGCCTTAGTGACAATAACCGGGACCGACGGCTTAACGTGCTCTCCGAGGCACGGGGGTGGAACACCGCAAATTTCCTAACTCCGGGCTGGTACTGAGAATTTCTAGTCTGAAAAACCCAATACTTAATTATGGCCCGACCCGGGACTCGAACCCGTGACCTCGTCGGCCGCAGTCGAACATGCTAACCACTAAACCAACGAGGCAGCACACGCTCACAATGTGTCATTATTCATCTTATTTTAACAGCTGGCGTTATTTTGCAAATAAATATCAACAGAAAAACTGTCTGCCAATGCGTCTTTATTGACAAAGGTGTCTTATTTATTCTTTCTATTCATACATAAAGAGTACTCTTTACGTACGTACCTAGCTGCGTCAGCAAAAACGGTAGGTTTCAATATAGAAATAGGTTTGTAGTTTGTAATTTTATCTTTGCTAGATAGTTTTTTTTAATCCACTACAAGTTAGCCCTTGACTGCGAGGTCACCTGATGGTAAGTGATGATGCAGTTTAAGATGGTATCGGGTTAACCTGTTAGGGGCATGGCCATACCCCTATTCGGTTTCTACACGGCATCGTACAGGAACGCTAAAATGCTTGACGGCACGTCTTTGCCGGTAGGGTGGTAACTAACCACGGACGAAGCCTCCCACCAGGCCAGACCAGGGAAATTTCAGAAATTATAAATTCCCAAATTGACCCTGCCGGGGATCGAACCCGGGATCTCACAGCGCTACACACTGCGCTACGGAGGTCGTCAAAATATAGTATATTATAGATACATACATAGTATATATAGATTATATTATCTCGGAAACCTGACGCTTAAGAAGATTTTGTGTGTGTTCCGTTATAAGCACTGCGAGCACTGGCAGTGCTCTTTACTGGGGACTTCCAGTGCTCTCAGTGTATTTCGGAACGCACCCTTTGTCTCATATAATGCTTGTTTGTGTTAATTTCAGCTATTGATTAATACAGGTTTTAGGCGTGGCGAGAAAAAATAAAAATGGCGGAACGGTTGGTTGGCCAAAATTTGATATTTTGGCCTTTGAAATTTTTGTGGAAATTTTGACCGAATTCCTATACAAAATCCGTCAGAACATAATACATTTAATTGCCTACATATTCGTTAGTGGTGGACATTTGAATCAGTTTTGCCCATATGTACTCCTTGTACGCCAACATTGCCAATAGGTAGGTATCATATTTGTATAAGTTAAGATTTTTGAGTAAAAATTTTCTCTTGGACAATAGAAAGAAAAGGAAATCGCTGTCCCGCCAATGAATCCATAATATTTATTTAATGGTTTGTTAGTCGTTGGTCTTAAACGTAATTTTTCCATATCGTCCATCCAAATTCGCGTTTTTTACGCCACTACAAAATATGATGATGCAGTTTAAGATGGTAGCGGGTTAACCTGTTAGGAGCGTGGCAGTTATATCAAACCCATACCCATACCCCCAATCGATTTCTACGCGGCATCGTACAGTAACGCTAAATCGCTTGGCGGTACGTCTTTGCCGGTAGGGTGGTAACTAGCCACGGCTGAAGCCTCCCACCAGGCCATTCTGTGATTTAAGTGACACTGGTCTATCTTATCTATCTATACCAAGAACATTGTAGCAGGATTGGCATTTGAAATATTTTTTTTATTTATCTGTTAACAACAGCGTTTTACAATATAATTCCCAGTTTTGTCTTTTAATACTAAAATAAGGCCAAAAACGACTACAAATTTATAATTTTTTTTTAAAAGTAGGTAATAATTACTTAAATGTAAACAAATGCGAGTGAGTGTGTTTGCCGGTGTGCGAGTCTGTGTTAATATACTTGCGGTCTCAGTATACGTACCTACCTAAAAGTTCTTTTTATTCACTACAAGTTATCCCTTGACTGCGATCTCACCTGATGGTAAGTGATGATGCAGTCTAAGATGGTAGCGTGCTAACCTGTTAGGGGCATTAAATCAAATCAAATTTATTTATTTGTGAATACAGTTGAGGTTTGTACATAGATGTTAAACCCACACCCCTAATCGGTTTCTACACGACATCGTACCGGAACTCTACATCGCTTGGCGGCACGTCTTTGTCGGTAGGGTGGTAACTAGCCACGGTTGAAGCCTCCCACCAGCCCCCCAATCATGTAAGAATGGCCGATCAAACGTTAAAGATTTTCGTCAAAGTAAAATAAACCATAACTGCATCGAATTAGAGCTCAATGTCGTCTGCCCATTCTTATACGCTTAGGTATGTACGATACCTTAAACGTATAAGAATGGGCAGACGAAATTGAGCTCTAATTCAATGCTGTCATGGTTTATTTTACTTTGACGCCGAACCTTTACCATTTGATCGACAATTCTTACGTAATCGGGGGGCAGGCCCGATCAAAGAAAAGTCAGATTTATAAATTCCCAAATTGACCCTGCCGGGGATCGAACCCGGGACCTCCGCACGTTAAGGGACCGGCGACCACCGCTCGCAACTTCTACTCGAACCGCAAATATAAATTTGCCGGTATATTGCTACCCCTATTTGGCTGAAGACACATGATCGCGTGCAAGCGCGATAGCAATATGAGCGTAAAAAATTTGTTATACATTTAGTCTTGTTCCGTGAATACCAAAAATAATGAATGAATAAAAATTGTTGTGTTTTTAACTTCGTGTTGTTATTCTGTAACTTGACAATATAGGCTATGTTCCTGATCAATTAGTACGTGAGATATCGTTGGTTTTAATATGAAACAAATAAGGAGAAAACATGTCGTTTATGTCGCAAAAACATGCAAAACGCAATGTGCTTACATTTAATTTTGGGAAAGTATTTTGGAAAAATAATTATCCAGGGACCTAGATAAATACAAGTTCAATCTTAATAATCGCATAATATGGAGGAAATATGCTCGAATTACTAATTATTTTGGTATTACGTTTGTATGAGCAATTCACCCTCCGCTGGCGCCTTAAGACAACAGCGCTGAACACTGCGCCAGGGAGGTAGTCAAACCTACATCTTCTTTCTCTATCTCTTACTACGTCTACATAATATACATCGATGTTTTTGTCCTTTCTTTGTAGGTTTTTTTATTGCTGGAACAATTGAGCACATAATTTGTACTTAGTTCGGTTAGTTTCAGTCCTTCTAGTCCAAAACTTAATTAGCTATACAATCCAAGGATCCATATTTTATGCGAACGAAACCGAGCTTGAAAGCGAGTATATTACGGACTATTTAGTTAAAATTTGCACGCGTAGGTACCCTAACAGTTTTAATCGAATAATATTATTTATTTACTTAGGTTGTTTAAAGGTATATAAGGAAAAATTACTAACCAGTCGGTAGAGGTGCGGAGGTGACTATGCTAGTGTTTTTTGTTATATTAGCCTTTTTGGCTGAAGGTTTCTGTGAAGATGCAGTAATTGAGAGTATGTAATATATTCATTAATTTATTTTACTGTAAGATAATTTTTACTGTAAGTATTAACTGTAAGATAACTAAATTTTTTTTGATATACAAGTACGTATGCAATTCATTTATTTAGGTGTTTAATTTTCGGTTATTATGCGAGTGAGTAGCATTTAAATCCATACCAATCCATACTAATATTATAAATGCGAAAGTGTGTATGTCTGTCTGTCTGTCTACTACGCTTTCACGACCCATCCGTTCAACCGATTTTGATTAGATTTGGTACATGTATAGTTTGTATCCCGGGGAAGGACATAGGCTACTTTTAATGCCGGAAAATTAAGAAGTTCCCGCGGGAATCAAAAAACCTAATCCACGCGGACAAAGTCACGGGCATCATCTAGTAATAAAATAAATGTATTTTGGGAATATTTTTAAAGAACACAGCACAAAAATAAAAATTGTCCATACAAGTAAATTACTATTATATCACAATAAAACATTATTTTAAGAAGTACCTTCGTAACAATAGTAGGTACATGTTGGCAAGGATAACATTATCTTGAAGGGAATAAAGATAGAAAGAAATTGAGGAAACACAAGTTAGTGCACGAAACATAATAGGTAGGTATAATATATTTAATTTTCCTTTCAAAGAAGTCGTGCAGCCTTTTATCTTTTTTATGAAGTTAGAATGCACGACAGCTCAATTTAGTATCTAACACTACACGTGTGTTAGATACTAAGTACATACTAATTATTTATCTATGAAACTATAAATAATTGATATTTTTTTCTGTCTGTCTGTCTGTCTGTTACGGCATCACAGTGAAACTACTGGACTATCTACTGGACAGATTTGAATGCAACATACCACAGATAGTATTGTATACAGGGTGGAAAAAACGAACGGGTCTTGGAGGGAAAGTTCATTAAATATTACTTACATTTTGTTTTTGCAAACGGTTTTTTTTGTTATAATTTTTGTCTGTCTATCAGATGTATGATGAGGCATTACCGCGTTGTATAGAATACAGCTTGCCCTATAGCTATGCTACGGGTACTATTAAAGGATACTAATACTAACTAATGCCCGCGACTTCGTCCGCGTGGATTGAGGTTTTTCATTTAATTTTCCGGGATGAAAAGTAGCCTATGTGTTATTCCAGACTATAAGCTATCTATGTACCAAATTTAATCCAGATCCGTTCAGCCGTTGGGGCATGATTGAGTAACAAACATCTATCCATACATCCATCCATCCAAACTTTCGCATATTTTATAATATTAGGTATAGATTATAAATGCGAAAGTTTGGATGGATTATGGATGGATGGATGGATGTTTGTTATTCAGTCACGCCAGAACGGCTGAGAGGGTCTGGATGAAATTTGGCACAGAGGTAGATTATAGTCTGGAACTTTTTATCCCGGAAAATTAAAGATTTCCCGCGGTAACCAAACACCTCAATCCACGCGCACGAAGTCGCGGGCATCAGCTAGTATATTATACAGGATACTTTTATCCCGAAAAACAATTATATATATTTGAAACTTTTTGTCGATGCTCCATAGCTCCGTCAATCTAAAGGCCGAAACATATCGGCTGCGTGCGCGTGGACGTGCACGTGAAATTTATTTTTTGCCATTTTTTATACTACAGTTAGCTTACCCACCCTTGCGAAGTAAGAGTGGGTCAGCCAGTTACCTAATAAACACCTAATACCATTGACTTATATGTATGCTTAATACTGAATGAATTGGTGATAGATTTTACTTATGCAAATTCATACAATAACTGATGAATTTGTCTGCTATCAAAATAACATTATGATTAACATTCTTAACGAAACATCCATATTTAAAAAAATTCAAATAGGTAAGTATCTGCTTCAGAGCAGTTTAAAAAAAAATATATTTTTTTTGTCAGAGTCTACCAGACCTCGTCTCTGCGGTGAAAATGAGGTACACGTAAAATGCCGAACAATATGTCAACCGCAATTCTGCAACGTGTCCTATACAACCTACGTGTGTGACGGCGTCCAAAAATGCGAGCCTGGATGTGACTGCATCAAGAACCATCTCCGAGATGGTGAAGGACGTTGTGTCCCGATTGAAAAGTGTCCACCTCGTTAGTTTTTTTTTAAATTTATGTTTTGGTGATGGACACACGAGTAAGTACGCGTACTTTGGCGTACTTTCTCTCTGCGTCGTATTCCTCATTACTGAGGAAGTGACCCCTTTCCATTAATCAAATAAATGGTAGGAGTTTTCTTGGGATAATATTACGGTAGGTTCCCACGTCCTTCCGCGTACTCGACGAGTATTTAAACTCATAGGGTTTTTGTTTTGGATTATTATCAAATGTTAGTGATAACAACCGGGACCGACGGCTTTACGTGCTCTCCAAGCACGGAGGAAACGAAAGGGCCAAAGAAACTCCAAATTCGGTTACCCATCCAGTTTTCGACTTGGGTCAACGTTGCTTAACAATCGCAATCGACTGATATGCGTTGTCATGACTAGGCCACTCGTCCCTTGGCGGACTTTCAACTGGCATTAAATCCATAATTTTATAAAACTACGAATATTTTGAAACTTGTATTAAATATCAGTTTATTACTTATTCATTTTTCACGATTGTAGAATATTACTACTCGTTTGCAGCTGTACATCCTACTTCATTCTAGTATTCTATGGGCTAATACCATTGATGTATTACTCTAGCTTAAAATTTTATTAATGATATTATATTCTATTTTCAAGGTATATAATATATTTATAATCCAATAACTGCCCTTAGTTCATTCTAGTAAGTACCTACTTGATGATGACCACGAAACCAGTACATTCCCGTAAACGTATCTACTAGGGTGCATTGGTTACTTACTTCAGAGTTCCCTGAGTACTTGGTTCATGGACGTATACTTATTATTTCATCCTGATATAATATTTCGTTCGGATATCTCCGTCTTAATTGAATATTGCTCAGTTTAGTACAGCCGCGAGAGTTGTGTATCGTACATCCATCGCAGAACTTGCTTGTAAGTTGCTAAGATTTTTTTCTGTATTTGGACAGGTTTATTCCTTGAAGTAATTATGTTTTTCAAGGTAGGTAAATGATATCTACGAAACTGGTTTCTGAGCGGCACATTTGTTATTTTGCATAAGGATCAAATTGGTTAACAGATTCGTATACAAAATAGGTAGGCATTTGGCTGCCTTGGCTGCAAAACGGGTCTACAAATAATGCAATTTTTTTTTTGGTTTTTTTAAAACATTTTGAATGATCTATTTACATAATAAAATGTTGGTTGTGCCAATTATTGTAAATACTTTACTTGCGTTTATAAATAACTGAGTAAAAAACATTAAAAAAATAAATAGGTATAAGTAACTATAAATTTAAGGCGATTCCATATTTTATTTTCAAAACTGAAATTACATCACTATATACACTGTTAAATAAATTATACCCTCACTTGCGAGATCAGATAAACGCATGCCGGATTGCCAGTAATTGGGTGTAGGTACACTCTAAATTGTTTTCTATATGTTATTTTTTATTGTGATTGTGTATTATCTGCAAACCATTAAATAAAATAAAAAATAAAATAAAATAAAAATAATTATTTTCCTATTCACACAATATATTTAGCTATTTATGACTTTTACTCTTCATTAGCTCCAATTCAATGTGGAGAAAACCAAGTACCATCGGACTGCGCTGACAATTATTCAGAGTTTCCGCAAATTACTTTATGCCGGCCAGGATGCAGGTGTATCGAGAATCATACTAGAAACTCTTACGATGACTGTGTTCCAAGTAAGTGTTACTTGAAAGTAAAATATTTTATACTTGACAGTTTTTTACTTTTGCATCACCTCCTTTTTTACACAGGAGAAAATTATAAGTACACTTAAATTAAAACAGTATTTAAATTTACATATTAAATATACTAATTTAATATAATTACTCGTAAAACAGTATTAGTAAAGCAGTAATTATAAGTAGGTACACTTTGCCTTATTGTACCTATATTTTAAGTTTCCTTGTATCTTTTGTGGGTGTACAATAAAGTATATACATTTACATACATAGTTACATAATACATACTTTGTAAATTTTACTGCTTGAAATCAGTTAATTTTGCAAAGTGTAATTCTGATTATATATTTTTTAATTTTTTTAACTTAATAAAATCTACTGTCAGTCGTTTCACATGGTAACATTTATTGATTTGTTATTTTCATGTAAGGGGCGTTGAATTTTTGAAAATATAATTTCTTTGAAGTACCTAAGCTATTTGAAGGCATCCGGCGTGCATCAGTCCTTCAGATTTCTTAGCCTTGTAACGTGTTGTGAGTTTTAATGGATTTGAATGTAATATGCAATATTTTAGCTCCACCGCCTCTTGTTTGTGGTGAAAACGAGGAAGCCTCCACTTGCAAGCAAACCTGTCCTCCACAAGATTGTTCTTGGGACCCTACTAGATATGCCTGCAAACCTGGACCATGTCAACCTGGCTGCAACTGCAAGAAGGATCGCTTGAGGGATAAAAACGGAAAATGTATATGGAAGGAAATGTGTCCACCAAGTATGTTCCCATATTTATGCATACTATAGTATAATTTTTGAGTCAAATTATTGGTCAAAAGTCAATAATCCACTTTCGACCGATCCGATCTATGCTACATGTTTGAAATTGAACGAGAACCTGCCCCCCAATCATGTAAGAATGGCCGATGAAAACGTTAACGTTCGTCGTCAAAGTAAAATAAACCAAAACAACATTGAATTAGAGCTCAATTTCGGTAAGCTAAAGTTCAATTCAATGTACTCCGACCAACTCCGACAATTACTCAATTAATGAAAAAAACTAGTTGTAAAGTCTTTACAATCGAACATTGTAAAGTCAACATCTTCTGAGGATGCTCCGGTGTCGGAGTGAAACGTGCGTTGAGGGTATTTAGGAGGGTTTATGTGGTGTGGTGAATATCGCGGGCTTCAAGTTCAAGATACCCACTGTACCACATAGATTTGCGATTTGGATTATAGCTAATTAAACTTCTTGTTTTTTTATTGTCATGGACTTCCGCAAAGTAACGCCTGCTTCTATCCAATATTAATCAATTATACAACTTACCTATGCGGCCTAGTACCCACTACTACAATTATTAAACTAATCGTCACAAATCTACTTGTCTATTTGTTTCATCTTTCCACCAAAACTAACCATTTTTTATTAATTTAAAATTACCATTTTTACTGTCATTAGATCTTCCTCAATGCGGAGACAATGAAGAACCAACGGATTGTGCAAGAAACATTCGTCCATTTGATTCAACTCTGACTATCAAATGCCGCCCGTGTCAATGTATCCAGGGCTACGTGAGAGACATCAACGGCGTATGTGTTCTGAGTAAGTGCTGAAAATAATACATAATTATCACTAATTAAACTTACTAGAATATAATTAGTTTACATCATTCTATAATTTTTTAAATCTAAGCTAAATACTACACACTGCCTCGTTGGTCTAGTGGTTCGCATGTTCGACTGCGGCCGACGAGGTCCCGGGTTCCAGTCCCGGGTCGGGCCATAATTGAGTATTGGGGTTTTCTGACTAGAAATTCTCAGTATTAGCCCGGAGTTAGGAAGTTGGCGGTGTTTCACCCCCGTGCCTCGGAGAGCACGTTAAGCCGTCGGCCCCGGTTATTACCTATCACTAACATGATAATAGTTGTTAAAGCCCGCCAACCCGCATTGGAGCAGCGTGGTGGGTCTAAGCTCTAATTCCCTCTCTCCTATAAGAGTGGAGGCCTGTGCCCAGCAGTGGGACGTTGATGGGCTGTAGTGGTGGTGGTGGAAGCTAAATTCTGTACTGTGTACAGCTGTGCAACGATGCCCAAAATATTGACTAAAGGGTATGGTTCGTTGGCATACGTGTGAATCCGCTGATTTGAATTTTTCTTCATTTTGCTGCCAATTTTCAAACGTAGATAAATCAATAGAAAACTTCAAACTAATTAAAAAATATACAGGGTTAAACCGTCTTCAAACGTGCCGGAACTGAGACAATCGTCATCAAAGTAATTGGTTTAAATAAGATTATCTCGGTTTATAGACTATTATTAGTATTAAAGTTTAATATAGTTAAGGTATTTATTGATTTAGCTTCATTCCCCATTCAAAATGACGGATGTATGCCAGGCTCCATACAAAAATTATCCAACCCCTTTCTGTTTCTACATCGAGTAGCCACGTTGGTTTTTATTATAATGTTATTGTTGTGTTTGTTATAATAATATGTATGTATTATTAAATGTTTTACTATATTCTTTTTTTTTATCTAACCTTATATTCCGTAAAAATTTGGTAGAAAAAAACACGAAATAGCAGGAAATGTGGAAGTGTTTCGCTTTAAAATAAACTTAATTGACTAATCGACCTTTCAGACGGTGACAAATACTTGTTATCATGATTGATTTTAAGTACTTACACTTAATTTGCACCTAGAAGGTTTCGACAATACCTACACGTTATTTTATACAAATTAGGTACGGAACAGTATATGACTCTGAGTCGAAAGCATTCCGTGAAAACAAATGTCTATAATTTACGTAGCTAAATCTCTACAAATAGGAAATTACCTTCCCAGGTGAGACCCCGTATATTTACGACCGATGCACGCCAACTTGCTCCATCCCGAACCCCCCAAACTGCCCGCAAATCTCAGACACAGCGACCAATCGGTGTAATTGCGCCGAGGGTTATTTGTTATCCGAGAAACGAGGCCAATGTGTTAAATTAGTAGTACAGAACGAAATGTTTGTGGAAACGACCTGGTTTTTGAATTGGTAGAAAAACTGACTGACTTTCTCATTGTATGCATAAAACATTAGGCCACAGATGAAGTAATAGTTATTAGGCTGACTTAGTCCCACAAAATCTGGCCTGGTGACCAAAATTGGGGACCAATTTGCCTGTTTATTTTTTGTTTTTATTTTATTTTTATATATACTAGCGACGCTGTCACCGAGTCAGATAACTTTGTGGGACAATACTACTAACACCGTAGATTTATGTACAGATATTTTGTACAGTAAATCGTATAGCCCTTTCCAGAATCTTAGATCCAGCATAGTTTCCATCGGTCGTACCTATGTATTACGTAGTACGAAAATTGCTGTAGTAATTATTTGAAGACTCGATTTTTGACACTTAATACTTTTCAGAGGAAGATTTTTGCAAGAACGAGCCAAACACAACTTACACACTTTGCCCTAATCGGTGCAAGTCGACCTGCAAAAATCCAAACGGTATTTGTAGTGCAGACTGTCGAGAAGGCTATGGTTGTGGATGCACACCTGGATATCTTTTCTCTGAACAAGGGAAATGTATTTTGCCTGAAGATTGTCCAGGTAATATTAAATTATTGTGGTATAATTTCTCAGGTAAATCCAGTATTTAGAAAGATTAATTACTCACGATCAATGTCTTACTGCTTATTCAGAGTCATTAATCATTAAGTACATAAGGAACTCCTTAGTATCGATTTCAATACAAAATAATATTTACGGCTTAATGAGTTCCTTAAATAATGGTTAACCGACTCTGAGTGCGGCAGTTACGGCGTCAAGCTATCTGTTAAGGCTCTAAATATGTTATCACAACTTGAAAGAAAGGGATGGCATACAGACCATAATATCAATATTAGTAGTCAAAGAGTTCCATCGAATATGGGCCTTTGAAAGTAGTTTCGATACTTTAATATATCGCTACTGGATGGCATAAACAGTCGCGTAAAAAGACTGGATTAAAGATGCATATCTCAAATTTCGTCACTGGCAGGTAAGTGAACCGTGGCCGAGTGGTCCAGGCGCTCAGGGCGCGATTCCCAGAGAGACGCAGGTTCAAATCCTGCCGGTTCCGAAATTTTTGATATGTATATTTAAGTAAGTTTAGAAACTTTCCTCGTGTGTGAAGCACTGTAATAAAAATTATAAAAATATTCATAGTAGTGTCTGAATGGTACTTCCAACAGGATAGATCCACTATATTATATTGGGGTCCTTGCTAGTAGACAAATGCACCAGATACATCATATACCTATCATAATAATTACCATATTATTCGATCAAAACATGCAATGGTTGGCAAATGAAATAATTATTTTGACAAATAAAACTCAAACTCAAAATTTTATTTATTCAAATAAACTTATTAAAAGTGCTTTTGAATCATCGAGTAAATCTACCACTGGTTCGGAATGACATTCCTACCGAGAAGAACCAGCAAGAACCAGGTGGTTGCTCTTTTAAAAAAAACATTTACAATTATTATATCAATGTGTACATAAGTAACCGCTGTCCTAAGCTTTGCTGGAGTGAGTCAAATCCATGCTCTAAAGGAAATTTATGTATCTATCAGATGCCTGCAATTAATATACTTTTAGGTGGCAATCCCTGTGGGAGAAATCAATCGTTTGTATACTGCAATGCCGGGTGTCCAACAGCTGATTGTCCAACAACTAACACTCGAGGCATAATAGCATGTTCTCCGCCAAATCCTTGCCCTTCTGGATGCGCATGCAAGAGGAATTACAAACGGCAGAAAGATAGTTTATGCATCCTCGCTTCAGAATGTCGTAAGAACTCATTTTTAACCGACTTCAAAAAAAGGAGGAGGTTCTCAATTCGACTGTATGTTTTTTTTTTTGTATGTTTGTTACGCGATTTCTCCGCCAATTATGAACCGATTTTGATAATTCTTTTTTTGTTTGGTAGGTCATACTTCAGAGGTGGTCCCATTTTAATTTGGTGAAGATCTGACGAATATCTCCGGAGATGGAGAACGGAACTCCGCAATGGATAAGAGTAAATTGCTCGCGATCAGTGTGATAGTTTTGTAAACAGTATGTTTTAACCATGCATAGCATATCTCGTTCTGGTTACACCCTGTATTTTAAAACAGTGGGGCCACTAAAAATTGTGAAATAAAAAATTTTCAAAAAAAATAAAAACCGACTTCAAAAACCACAAACACTAAAAAGTAAAAAATAATTTAATTTATTATGTATACAAGAGTTAATGTAGTTCTATAATAACATTTTTTGCAGTCGGTGCCAATGTGGAGTCACGTCAACAATAATGAAGAGTAGGTAGACGGTTCATGCGGCTAATTGGTACCGACTCCAACAAATGTTAATAAAGAACTACATTAACTCTTGTATACATAATAAATTAAATTATTTTTTACTTTTTAGTGTTTGTGGTTTTTGAAGTCGGTTTTTATTTTATTTTTTGAAATTTTTTTTTATAGTCATTTTCTCATTGTATATTTGTGAATAATTGAAGAGCAAATCTGGCTTTATTTGCCTACTGATTAGGTGATTCGGTTGCTGATCATAAGTCGTCACGGATAAAACATATAGTGTTCTGAAGTTTGCGGTATTTCGGTATTGAAATGCACGTAAAACCAGTGGTTCTGTGTCTGATCTTTTTCTGGTCATTTCGGACTATGAGATCCATACTAATATTATAGATGCAAAAGTGTGTTTGTCTATCTGTCTGTCTCCTATACTTTTCCGGACCATTTTTCCAACCGATTTTTTATATTTCATCCCGGACATATCAATTAGGCTACGCATAGGCTCATTTATATCCCGGAAAATTTAATAGTTTCCGTGGAAATACAAAAGCTTTAAGTCCCGGGCATCATCCGGTTGATAATAGTTGAGAGTCCACTTTTGTTTAGATACACAACTGTTGGCCAATCCTTGGAAGAAGTATGTCTTCGCTACTTTGCCTGAACTAACGTTTAGTCTTTGGAATGCGGTGATTTAAAAGATGCTTATACTACAATTAATGTTCGCTATACATACTATAAATACTTACTTAAAAACTATACATTCTTCACAGCTCCTCTTAAATGCCCAGAGAATGAAAGATGGTATCCATGTCCGCCGGCATGCTTCTCTGATAATTGCGGTGATAAGCAAACTAAGATAGTATGCATGACGTTAATTGCCCACGAATGTCAACCCCAATGTGTTTGTAAAGAAAACTATGGCCGGAATTCCGCCGGCAAGTGTATACCTATTTCGCAGTGCCGTGAGTAAAAGAAAATGTTAATTTATATAATATTATACCATAGTTCAATACATCGATAGTCAGTTTATGCTATTATAGCTAGAAATTAAGGCTTCAAGTGGATCAAATAAATATGTAACTATTGATATTGATATTTATTTTTTCATAAACATTGAAATACTTAAAACTAAAGAACGTTAACAACTGCGATTAGTTATTTTAAACTGTGTTGCAGCTGTTTACGTCCCCCTCCAGGTTAATAAATCTTATGAAAACAATCGTCATTTACAAATAGAAAATAAATGTTAGTGACAAATTTAAAAAAAAAAACGTTAAAACTAATATGCCTTCGGAAAAAAAAATGTGAGAAGACAAAATACGTTCGCATTTAGTACAATATTACTTTACTCTATGATTTAGTATGAGCATAATATTATTATGATATATGAGTTATTATTTACAAACATCAATCAATTTTCTTTAATTATTTAAAAAAAACCATTGTATATATTTCCAGTGGTCCTGCAATGGTTTGGAATGAACCATGACCTTAAAATTGTATCATTATAGCATTTGCAATGGTTATGTAACATATTTACTATAATAACGACCTCCGTGGCGCAGTGTTGAGCGCTGTTGTCTTAACGTCCGGAGGTCCCGGGCTCGATCCCTAGCAGGGCCAATTTGGGAATTTATAATATTTGAATTTTCCCTGGTCTGACCTGGTTCGGTTTCGGAGGCTTCGTTTGCCTCTCTACCGGCAAAAAAGTGCCGCCAAGCGATTTAGCGTTCCGGTACGATGCCGTGTAGAAACCGAATAGGGGTATGGGTTTAATATAACTGCCATGCCCCTAACAGGTTAGCTCGCTACCCTCTTAGACTGCATCATCACTTATCATCAGGTGAGATCGCAGTCAAAGGCAAACTTGTAGTGGATAAAAAAATATTAATTCTACATGAATTGTTCTTCAACTCCAGCGCCTCAATGTGGTAAAAACGAAGAACCGACTGATTGTGGTGACACCTATCCACAACCCCTTGCCACGGACGTTGCCAGTGCAAGTAGAATCAGATGCCAACCGGGATGCAGATGTATTGCTGGATACATAAGAGACAGTACCGGTGCATGCGTTCTAAGTAAGTATAATTATTTATACTAGCGGTTTAAACCCTAAACTATTGTAAGGAAGCGATAGCTACATACAATTATTTTTTTTGTTGATAGAACGACTTCAATGTGGAAAAAACGAGGAACCAAATTTTTGCATAGCCATTTTTCCAAGTACATGTCCGCCGTGTAGATGTATTGCTAACCATACAAGAAACAGTCTTGGTATTTGTGTTCCAGGTAAGTTTTTTAAAATTTCCTACTCATATTATAACTGCAAAAGTGTCCTTGAATCGAGTCGCACCGGAACAACGGATCAACGTGATTTTTGTAATGGCACATGCTACTATTCAGATCAGAAAATATGAAGATTTTGGTCCACGTGGATACCGGATATACTGGTTTAAGCTTTGCACAAAATTGTAGAATATTTTAAACTAGATTCTACTTAAAAAAATTGCTATATTCCCAGGAGTAGGTATACGAAATTCCAAATCACACGGCAATTTTTCGTTACTTCGCTTTCCTTACTGAGTAAAATAAATAAATACCATTAGGTATATACCTTGTCTGACCTACGTCGTTTAGTAGGTACATTATTTTTTATTGCATAAATTACATCTTAATTATACTTGCTTATGTTTTATTAGCTTCTCCTCTACCCCAGTGCGGAAAGAACGAAGAACCAAATGATTGCAGTTTAATCTATCCGCAACCTATTCAGCCTCTCTCAGAGATCTTGATTGATGTAGTGGTTGCGGAATCCATTGATATTGAGCAGATTAGAATCAGATGCCAACCGTGCAAATGTATTAAAGGTTATGAGCGAAATATCAAGGGTGTATGTGTTCTAAGTAAGTGATTGTAAGATTTGTGTATTTTTACTGTATCACTTTTGCTCGAACTTTATCTGTAAAAAATTGTATTTCTGGATTAAGTCTAAGTTTCAATTAATATTGTCAGGCTTTGTTAAATCAAACACTTATTCGTTTTATTTTCTTTAGAAGTTGGTATTTTTTAAGATGGAAGTAGGTACAGTCGCGGTACAGTCTGAAAATGTTTACCAGTTATCAAATAAGGTTATTTATAACACTCCGTGCAGTAAGGTCTAAATTTAAGAACCAAGAACTTTGAAAAATGGAGACGGAGTGTCTGGAAGTACACTCGTCTGATGACTGATCCGGAATGCAGGAACTTTTAAAATCTATTTCATTTATAAAAACAATTATTTATTTTTTGCTATACGTAAAATATTAATTTAACTTGAAACGTTTGAGTCCTATTGGGATATTTTAAAAGACAAATTGTTTTTACGAGAGGTATTTACTATTTACCAGTTTACAGCATAGCAAATATGCCAGCAGATGTCACGCTGGAGTGTAATAAGGTAGCGAACTTCGGCTGGATCGGTAACAACGCTAATTGCAAATAGTTTGAGGCAGAAAGCAACTGGCAATATTGTCAGCAAAGCTCGCAATCAATTACAATGGAAAGTTACCCAAACTTTGGAAGCAACTTCGGAAATGCTCCTTCTAAATCTAAATTTAAATAGTAAAAATTACACAAGTATTTGCGCAAAGATTTTTACTGTACCTTAAACAGTAAAAGTTGCAAAGTGTAAACTGTTTCTCGTGTTCATTCGTTATGGTTAATGTTACTTTACCTATTATCTCAGACTTTATAATTTTATGTTCCTTTAATTATTTATGTTAATTAGTAAATATACTGTCTATGCGTTAACAGTTCTCGTCATGCTTTTACATCTTCATAAAATTTTGGCAGCTTTTGCACCTTTTCTACTTACACTCAGGGCATTGTAACGAAATGTTTCCCTACTTATATTATATTAGTACATAAGTTAGTGTACAGTATGTTTTTACTAAGAACATATTAACAATAGTTTTATATATAAAAAATGTGTAATATTTTTAAAAAAAGGTTTTTATTACTTTCTATTATTTATTGAAAAAAAAATGTAAGACACTAAAACAGTTGAGGTTTATTTCATGGATGATAATTTAATAACTGGAGTGAGTGCACGCTTCGTGCAAAACAAAATATTACCTACCTACTCATGTACTACACACAGAGCTTAATAGATTAAGTTTTTAATGCTTTACTTATTACTTTTGGTTTCCTAATCTTAAAGTTCGAAAGTTCTAAAAACAGCAAGTTCTAATATAAACTAATATTATAAATGCGAAAGCTTGGATGGATGGATGTTTGTTACTCAATCACGCCAGAACGGCTGAACGGATCTGGATGATTATAGTTTGTAGGTACACATAATAGATTGACACATAATATTTTATCCCGGAAAATAAAAGAGTTCCCGCGTGAAACAAAAAACCTAAGTCCACGCGGGCGAAGTCGCGGGCATCAGCTAGTTGATGTTACAGACTTCGCGTCTGCGTAGATTTTGGTTAATAAATTAGCAAATCCCGGGGAACTCTGATTTTCCAGAATAAAAGGTATCCTGTCCAGGTCCAGATCCACTTTCCAGGTCCTAAACCATACCCTTGCAAAAAATCACGTTGGTCCGTAATTGCCCCGTAATTGAAGGACACACCAACAAACACACGCATTTAAAAAAATATGTATGATATGTTATTGAAACAGTTATTCAATGTGGTGAAAATGAGGAGCCTTCGGATTGCAAGCAAGAATGTCCTCCGCAATACTGTTCTTGGGATCCAATGCTGATGGACTGCAAGCCCGTAGGTTGCAAAGCTGGATGCAATTGTGTCAAAGGACACTTGAGAGATGCAAATGGTAATTGCATACCCCGTGAACAGTGTCCAGGTACGCCTTTGTTTTAAAAAAAATTTAAAAAACGTTTTTTATTTACTTACAGTCACAGTTTTATATGAGTAGGTATATTATAGATAGGTATAGAATACAGATAATTTGACCTTCTTCCGTGTTTATTTATATTTGTTAGTAATTTTTTGCGAATCTTTGATTTTTCAAGATAAAAGTACTTACATAGCTACATATTATGTAGGTTGCGTTTTGTTTCCGAAATGGACCGTGACAAGGTAACATACAGACATTCGCATTTCAGTATAATATTTTCGTTAAAATAATTAATTGTTTCTTAAGTTAATTTTATCAATCAATAAAATTCAATAAATATTTTCAGAATGCAACGGCGATAAAAACGCAATTTACACTAAATGTCCTAATCAATGCGTATCAACCTGCAAAAAACCGAACGCCATCTGCTCTCAAGAATGTGGTGAACCATTTGGTTGTAAATGCAAATATAATTACATACTGTCTGAAAACGGAAGATGCATTTTACCAAAGGAATGTCCAGGTAATTTTAATAAAAATTTGAAAATCATAAAATTATTGGTTATTGTGTAGTTAATCGTATAAGCTAGCGCGGACTTTATTTTAGAACTTTTGAGAGAAAGTTTTCTGCAGCGCACGCCAAGGAAGCTCTCAGATGAGACGATTTTATCCGACTTAAATCACATTATTGCAATATTCGTATTGGTAAATCAATGTTCGTAGTCTCTAATTAAAAAAAAAATATATAATATAGCCTATGTTACTCGCTGATAATGTAGCTTTCTATCCACTATCCACTACAGCCCATTATCGTCCCACTGCTGGACACAGGCATCCACTCTCATAGGAGAGAGGGAATTGGATTTCTATAGGTTTCTTTATGTGAAAGAATTTAAAAAATCGGTTGAGTAGTTTTTGAGTTTATCCATTACAAACAAACATGCAAACCATCAAATTTTTTCTCTTTATCATATTAGTTTAGAGTAGAAAAATCACTTCGATCCGTTCGAGCGTGATTGAAAGACAAACTAACAAACAAACACGCTTTCGCATTTATGATATTAGTAGTTATAGAAAGAATAAGGGACGAGTGACCTAGTGACAACGCATATCAGGCAATTGCAATAATTGTTAGGCAACGTTAGCCCAAGTTGGTAACTGGATGGGTGACCGAATTGGGAGGTTCAAATTTGGACTTTTCGTTTCCTCCGAGAGCACGTTATGCCGTCGGTCCCAGTTATCACTAACATCTGATAGTAATCGTTACAAAAACCTTACGGTTTAAATACTCTTAGCTGAGTCGTATGCGGAAGGACGTGGAAACTCACCGCATTATTATCACAAGAAAACTCCTACCATTATGTGATTAATGGAAAGGGGCCACGACCTTCAGTACGAAATACTAATACGTCGCAAAGAGAAAGTTTAGAAAAAGCTATCATTACTAATCGTAATAATAGCGTTTTTCTATAAAAAAGTATCAATAATTGTAAGAATAACCCTTATTTCAGGTGGCAATCCCTGCGGGCGAAACGAAACCTTCTATGGATGTGTCATCGGATGCCCAACAAACAATTGTCCAAGGGATGGCAGCGGTGCTATTGCACAGTGCTTACCACGCAACCCCTGTCCTAGCGGTTGTGCTTGTAAGCTCAACTATAAACGCGTTAGCTTTGAAGACAAAAGATGCATTTCAGTCACAGATTGTCGTAAGATTTTTTATTTCTTGAAATTTTCATTACTTTTCTCATTTTTATTTCAACTTTAGATCACACTAGCTGATGCCCGCGTTTCGTCCGCGTGGATTGGGGGGTTTTCGTCCCCGTGGGAACTCTTTAATGTTCCGGGATAAAAAGTAGCCTATGTGTTATTCCAGACTTTAATCTATATCTGTGCCAATTTTCATCCAGATCCGTGCAGCCGTTCTGGCGTGATTAAGTATCAAACATCCATCCATCCATCTAAATTTTCTCATTTATAATAAAGTGAAGAATTAACATAACATCATGGAAATAGTGGTGAAAGTGGTGAAAGCCTAGTACTAGGTTTACATGTTCAACCTTCTGTTCAGATGGTAGGGGGTTCGGTCCTCGGGCACGCACTTTTCTGAGTTAAGTGCGTCTAAAGCAATTAGTTAATACTATAGCTGATGCCCGCGACTTCGTCCGCGTGAATTGAGGTTTTTTAGTTTCCGCAGAAACCCTTTAATTTTGTGTTATCTGGCACAAATATAGATTATAGTCCAGACTATGCCGTGACTCTGTGCCAAATTTCATCCAGATCCGTGCAGCCGTTCAGGCGTGATTGAGTAACAAACATACCACCGAAACGAACCTATAACACAAACCATTACGAACTTTTGAGAAATTATTACTTAATGTAATAATTATTCATTTCCCAAAACTTTCATGAACCGACCAAATATAGAACCTTATTGGGATCTACGACACAGAATATAAAATAATTATAATAGTACGACGTTCACACTTCCATTTCGGACCGACCCAGTAGGTAAAAATATATTAAGTGAAATCCCAGTTAAGTCATCGTAATGCGAATTTTGCTTTCAGCTCCGATAAAATGTGGAAAAAACGAGAATTATAATTCATGCCCCTCAGCCTGCTTTTCGGAAGGCTGCGGCTCACCACAACTTGAGCCGAAGACGTGCAACACGCTTGTTCCAAACGTGTGCCGACCGCGATGCGTATGCAAAGAGGAATTCCGCAGAGATAGTTCAGGATACTGCATACCTAAAGAAAAATGCCGTAAGTTATCAATTTCGGAACTTCGTTTTATTCAATCCATCGAAGGATTTCGTGAAGAAACCTGCATGCCCAAGGGTTCTCAAAAGCGTGTGAAGTCTGTCAATCCGCTCTTGGACAACGTGGTGGACTATGGCCAAACCGTTGTGTAACATAATCAAATAAATATTATAAATGCGAAAGTTTGGATGGATGGATGTATGTATGTATGGATGTATGTTTGTTACTCAATCACGCTCCAACGGATGAACGGATCTGGATGAAATTTGGCACAGAGATAGATTATAGTCTGGAATAGCACATAGGCTACTTTTTATCCCGGAAAATTAAAGAGTTCCCGCGGGAACCGAAAAACCTCAATCCACGCGGACGAAGTCGCGGGCATCAGCTAGTTATCACTATATTTATGCTTCATGAACAGGGATGATGACAACTCAATTAAATCAGCAACTCTTAATCAAACTTAAAAACACACTTCTAGTATGGAAGTTGTATGAAAATCACAGTTGTGACGTCATAAAATGTCAACGCACTTTTTGAAGTAAAACTTCTTTACGCACGTTTGACTTGGGGAGTAAGCTGGTGAATGCGTGACGAGAGAGCGTTACGAAAAGTGTGATCGGGCGAGGCGAACGGAAGTTGAGAGGGAGATTGTACATAATAAACATTTAAATACATACATATAGATGGAGCTAAAGAAGTCTTACTTCAGTCGTGCATGTGGTTAAAGCACACTCATTTTTTTTAAATCTATATTTTAAAATGATTATCAAACATAAAACTAACCGAGGATGTAGATTTTTGGAAGACCCTCTATTTAATAATCAGTTAGAAATAATTTATTTTTGATATAGGCATCATCCCTATTATTCTTTTACTCCAGCGCCTCAATGTGGCGAAAACGAAGAACCGACGGATTGTGGTGACATCGTCTTACCACAGCCTCTTACCACAGACGTTGCCAGTGAAAGTATTCGAAAATGTCAGCCGGGATGCACATGTATTGCTGGATACTCGAGAGACAGCAATGGTGTTTGTGTTCTGAGTAAGTTAAATTACACTACAATGATGCCCGCAATTTATACCGTGTGGATTTAGTTATTTTAAAGAAGCTACTACAGGCTAGGGAAGGAGACGTAACATGTCTCCGTGATGCAAGCTTCGTCACCAAACCTTACCCAATTTCGTCATAATTGGTGGCGTGGATTGGCCGTAAAAAGGTAATAGACAAACAGACACACTTTTTTTTGTTGGTGCATGCGTTCTAAGTAAGTATAATTATTTATACTAGCGGTTTAAACCCTAAACTATTGTAAGGAAGCGATAGCTACATACAATTATTTTTTCTGTTGATAGAAAGACTTCAATGTGGAAAAAACGAGGAACCAAATTTTTGCATAGCCATTTTTCCAAGTACATGTCCGCCGTGTAGATGTATTGCTAACCATACAAGAAACAGTCTTGGTATTTGTGTTCCAGGTAAGTTTTTTAAAATTTCCTACTCATATTATAACTGCGAAAGTGTCCTTGAATCGAGTCGCACCGGAACAACGGATCAACGTGATTTTTGTAATGGCACATGCTACTTTTCAGACCAGAAAATATGAAGATTTTGGTCCACGTGGATACTGGATATACTGGTTTAAGTTTTGCACAGAATTTCAGAATATTTTAAACTAGATTCTACTTAAAAAAATAGCTATATTCCCAGGAGTAGGTATACGAAATTCCAAATCACACGGCAATTTTTCGTTACTTCGACCATTATATACCTTGTCTGACCTACGTCGTTTAGTAGGTACATTATTTTTTATTGCATTAATTACATCTTAATTATACTTGCTTATGTTTTATTAGCTTCTCCTCTACCCCAGTGCGGAAAGAACGAAGAACCAAATGATTGCAGTTTAATCTATCCGCAACCTATTCAGCCTCTCTCAGAGATCTTGATTGATGTAGTGGTTGCGGAATCCATTGATATTGAACAGATTAGAATTAGATGCCAACCGTGCAAATGTATTAAAGGTTATGAGCGAAATATCAAGGGTGTATGTGTTCTAAGTAAGTGATTGTAAGATTTGTGTATGTTTACTGTATCACTTTTGCTCGAACTTTATCTGTAAAAAATTGTATTTCTGGATTAAGTCTAAGTTTCAATTAATATTGTCAGGCTTTGTTAAATCAAACACTTATTCGTTTTGTTTTCTTTAGAAGTTGGTATTTTTAAGATGGAAGTACAGTCGCGGTACAGTCTGAAAATGTTTACCAGTTTTCAAATAAGGTTATATATAACACTCCGTGCAGTAAGGTCTAAATTTAAGAACCAAGAACTTTGAAAAATGGAGACGGAGTGTCTGGAAGTACACTCGTCTGATCCAGAATGCAGGAACTTTTAAAATCTATTTCATTTATAAAAACAATTATTTATTTTTTGCTACACGTAAAATATTAATTTAACTTGAAACATTTGCATCCTATTGGGATATTTTAATAGACAAATTGTTTTTACGAGAGGTATTTACTATTTACCAGTTTACAGCATAGCGAATATGCCAGCAGATGTCACGCTGGAGTGTAATAAGGTAGCGAACTTCGGCTGGACCGGTAACAACGCTAATTGCAAATAGTTTGAGGCAGAAAGCAACTGGCAATATTGTCAGCAAAGCTCGCAATCAATTACAACGGAAAGTTACCCAAACTTTGGAAGCAACTTCGGAAATGCTTCTTCTAAATCTAAATTTAAATAGTAAAAATTACACAAGTATTTGCGCAAAGATTTTTACTGTACCTTAAACAGTAAAAGTTGCAAAGTGTAAACTGTTTCTCGTGTTCATTCTTAAGGTTAATGTTACTTTACCTATTATCTCAGACTTTATAATTTTATGTTACTTTAATTATTTATGTTAATTAGTAAATATACTGTCTATGCGTTAACAGTTCTCGTCATGCTTTTACATCTTCATAAAATTTTGGCAGCTTTTGCACCTTTTCTACTTACACTCAGGGCATTGTAACGAAATGTTTCCCTACATAAATTATATTAGTACTTATGTTAGTATACAGTATCTTTTTACTAAGTACATATTAACAATAGTTTTATATATAAAAAATGTGTAATATTTTTAAAAAAAGGTTTTTATTACTTTCTATTATTTATTGAAAAAAAATGTAAGACACTAAAACAGTTGAGGTTTATTTTATGGATAACTGGAGCGAGCGAACGCTTCGTGCAAAACAAAATATTACCTACCTACTCATGTACTACACACAGAGCTTAATAGATTAAGTTTTTATTGCTTTACTTATTACTTTTGGTTTCCTAATCTTAAAGTTCGAAAGTTCTAAAAACAGCAAGTTCTAATATAAACTAATATTATAAATGCAAAAGTTTGGATGGATGGATGTTTGTTACTCAATCACGCCAGAACGGCTGAACGGATCTGGATGATTATAGTTTGTAGGTACACATAATAGATTGACACATAATATTTTATCCCGGAAAATAAAAGAGTTCCCGCGTGAAACAAAAAACCTAAGTCCACGCGGGCGAAGTCGCGGGCATCAGCTAGTTGATGTTACAGACTTCGCGTCTGCGTAGATTTTGGTTAATAAATTAGCAAATCCCGGGGAACTCTGATTTTCCAGAATAAAAGGTATCCTGTCCAGGTCCAGATCCACTTTCCAGGTCCTAAACCATACCCTTGCAAAAAATCACGTTGGTCCGTAATTGCCCCGTAATTGAAGGACACACCAACAAACACACGCATTTAAAAAAATATGTATGATATGTTATTGAAACAGTTATTCAATGTGGTGAAAATGAGGAGCCTTCGGATTGCAAGCAAGAATGTCCTCCGCAATACTGTTCTTGGGATCCAATGCTGATGGACTGCAAGCCCGTAGGTTGCAAAGCTGGATGCAATTGTGTCAAAGGACACTTGAGAGATGCAAATGGTAATTGCATACCCCGTGAACAGTGTCCAGGTACACCTTTGTTTTAAAAAAAAATTAAAAAACGTTTTTTTATTTACTTACAGTCACAGTTTTATATGAGTAGTACTCGTAGGTATAGAATACAGATAATTTGACCTTCTTCCGTGTTTATTTATATTTGTTAGTAATTTTTTGCGAATCTTTGATTTTTCAAGATAAAAGTACTTACATAGCTACATATTATGTAGGTTGCGTTTTGTTTCCGAAATGGACCGTGACAAGGTAACATACAGACATTCGCATTTAAGTATAATATTTTCGTTAAAATAATTAATTGTTTCTTAAGTTAATTTTATCAATCACTAAAATTCAATAAATATTTTCAGAATGCAACGGCGATAAAAACGCAATTTACACTAAATGTCCTAATCAATGCGTATCAACCTGCAAAAAACCGAACGCCATCTGCTCTCAAGAATGTGGTGAACCATTTGGTTGTAAATGCAAATATAATTACATACTGTCTGACAACGGAAGATGCATTTTACCAAAGGAATGTCCAGGTAATTTTAATAAAAATTTGAAAATCATAAAATTATTGGTTATTGTGTAGTTAATCGTGTATGCTAGCGCGGACTTTATTTTAGTACTTTTGTGAGAAAGTTTTCTGCAGCGCACGCCACGGAAGCTCTCAGATGAGACGATTTTATACGACTTAAATCACATTCTAAACTTACTTAAATATACATATCAAAAATTTCACTGGCAGGTAAGTGAACCGTGGCCGAGAGGTCAAGGCGCTCAGGGCGCGATTCCCAGAGAGACGCAGGTTCAAATCCTGCCGGTTCCGAAATTTTTGATATGTATATTTAAGTAAGTTTAGAAACTTTCCTCGTGTGTGAAGCACTGTAATAAAAATTATAAAACTAAATCACATTATTGCAATATTCGTATTGGTAAATCAATGTTCGTAGTCTCTAATTAAAAAAAATATATATAATATAGCCTATGTTACTCGCTGATAATGTAGCTTTCTATCCACTATCCACTACAGCCCATTATCGTCCCACTACTGGGCACAGGCATCCACTCTCATAGGAGAGAGGGAATTGGATTTCTATAGGTTTCTTTATGTGAAAGAATTTAAAAAATCGGTTGAGTAGTTTTTGAGTTTATCCATTACAAACAAACATACAAACCATCAAATTTTTTCTCTTTATCATATTAGTTTAGAGTAGAAAAATCACTTCGATCCGTTCGAACGTGATTGAAAGACAAACCAACAAACAAACACGCTTTCGCATTTATGATATTAGTAGTTATAGAAAGAATAAGGGACGAGTGACCTAGTGACAACGCATATCAGTCGATTGCAATAATTGTTAGGCAAAGTTAGCCCAAGTTGGTAACTGGATGGGTGACCGAATTGAGAGGTTCAAATTTGGACTTTTCGTTTCCTCCGAGAGCACGTTATGCCGTCGGTCCCAGTTATCACTAACATCTGATAATAATCGTTACAAAAACCTTACGGTTTAAATACTCTTATCTGAGTCGTATGCGGAAGGACGTGGAAACTCACCGCATTATTATCACAAGAAAACTCCTACCATTATGTAATTAATGGAAAGGGGCCACGACCTTCAGTAATGTGGAATACGACGCAAAGAGAAAGTTTAGAAAAAGCTATCATTACTAATCGTAATAATAGCGTTTTTCTATAAAAAAGTATCAATTGTAAGAATAACCCTTATTTCAGGTGGCAATCCCTGCGGGCGAAACGAAACCTTCTTTGGATGTGTCTTCGGATGCCCAACAAACAATTGTCTAAGGGATGGCAGCGGCGCCATTGTACAGTGCTTACCACCCAACCCCTGTCCTAGCGGTTGTGCTTGTAAGCTCAACTATAAACGCGTTAGCTTTGAAGACAAAAGATGCATTTCAGTCACAGATTGTCGTAAGATTATTTATTTCTTGAAATTTTCATTATTTTTCTCATTTTTATTTCAACTTTAGATCAGACTAGCTGATGCCCGCGTTTCGTCCGCGTGGATTGGGGGTTTTTCGTCCCCGTGGGAACTCTTTAATTTTCCGGTATAAAAAGTAGCCTATGTGTTATTCCAGACTATAATCTATATCTGTGCCAATTTTCACCCAGATCCGTGCAGCCGTTCAGGCGTGATTGAGTAGCAAACATACCACCGAAACGAACCTTTAACATAAACCGTTAACGAACTTTTGAGAAATTATTACATAATTAATAATAATTATTCATTTCCCAAAACTTTCATGAACCGACCAAATATAGAACCTTATTGGGATCTACGACACAGAATATAAAATAATTATAATAGTACGACGTTCACACTTCCATTTCGGACCGACCCAGTAGGTAAAAATATATTAATTAAGTGAAATCCCAGTTAAGTCATCGTAATGCGAATTTTGCTTTCAGCTCCGATAAAATGTGGAAAAAACGAGAATTATAATTCATGCCCCTCAGCCTGCTTTTCGGAAGGCTGCGGCTCACCACAACTTGAGCCGAAGACGTGCAACACGCTTGTTCCAAACGTGTGCCGACCGCGATGCGTATGCAAAGAGGAATTCCGCAGAGATAGTTCAGGATACTGCATACCTAAAGAAAAATGCCGTAAGTTATCAATTTCGGAACTTCGTTTTATTCAATCCATCGAAGGATTTCGTGAAGAAACCTGCATGCCCAAGGGTTCTCAAAAGCGTGTGAAGTCTGTCAATCCGCTCTTGGACAACGTGGTGGACTATGGACAAACCGTTGTGTAACATAATTATCACTATATTTATGCTTCATGAACAGGGATGATGACAACTCAATTAAATCAGCAACTCTTAATCAAACTTAAAAACGCACTTCTAGTATGGAAGTTGTATGAAAATCACAGTTGTGACGTCATAAAATGTCAACGCACTTTTTGAAGTAAAACTTCTTTACGCACGTTTGACTTGGGGAGTAAGCTGTACCCTTACTCTGAGATTGATCGAATTTAAAATACGGTCTCACTAAGTGAGGTGAATTACATATGCATCAAACTAAAATGAATCTTATTGTTATTAATTTAGAGCTCAATTTCGTGTATGCATTCACAGCTAGCGCTCCAAACGATACGTTTCGAAATTTGAATCGGTTGCACTGAATTTGTGGCTTTAAATCAAGAGTTTTTGGGTCCATTTTAGTTTGACTCAAATGTGATTCACCTCACTTAGTGAGACCGTATTTTAAATTCGATCAATCTCAGAGTAAGGGTACTGGTGAACGCGTGACGAGAGAGCGTTACGAAAAGTGTGATCGGGCGAGGCGAACGGAAGTTGAGAGGGAGATTGTACATAATAAACATTTCAATACATACAAATAGATGGAGCTAAAGAAGTTTTACTTCAGTCGTGCATGTGGTTAAAGCACACTCATTTTTTTTAATCTATATTTTAAAATGATTATCAAACTTAAAACTAACCGAGGATGTAGATTTTTGGAAGACCCTCTATTTAATAATCAGTAAGAAATAACTATACATAATATCCGGATAAACTCACGTGTTCTGTCGGAAAAATGCCCGACTAGTTTCGAACCCGTTCGGGGCCCTTATTCATGAGCCTGTTCGCGCGACGCGGCCGCTACTCGACTGCTGCGTTTCGCATGTCGAGCAGCTCGGTGCGATGGTTGAGGAGGTGATTATGTATAGTTATAATGAATATCACTCACGATAGTTTAAACGTTAAAACAGTTAGAAATAATTTATTTTTGATATAGGCATCATCCCTACTATTCTTTTACTCCAGCGCCTCAATGTGGCGAAAACGAAGAACCGACGGATTGTGGTGATATCTTCTTACCACAGTCTCTTACCACAGACGTTGCCAGTGAAAGTATTCGAAAATGCCAGCCGGGATGCACATGTATTGCTGGATACTCGAGAGATAGCAATGGTGTTTGTGTTCTGAGTAAGTTAAATTACACTATAATGATGCCCGCGATTTATACCGTGTGGATTTAGTTATTTTAAAGAAGCTACTACAGGCTAGGGAAGGAGACGTAACATGTCTCCGTGATGCAAGCTTCGTCACCAAACCTTACCCAATTTCGTCATAATTGGTGGCGTGGATTGGCCGTAAAAAGGTAATAGACAAACAGACACACTTTTTATTTATAATAGTTATAATAGATTTTTTACTAGTCGATCCACTCCAGCTTCACTCAGCTTAGCCGCTGTGGCCTTTCTTTCTCGTCTGTCAATTTGTCCTTTTATTTATTGTAAGAGGGAAAAAAGTCCACATAATATCTCACTTTTACAAGTAGCTGCACACATTAGTGTAACGGTGACCTATCATTTCATAAAAAAACAAATGACAAATTTTCATTTCACAACCAACGTTTGGCAAAATTTTGAATCAAAAATTCATCTTTATACAAACAACTGGTTCTATAAATGATTTGTTCGACAAATTATTTGCAGACAAATTTTAATTTCACAAAATATTATTTGTCAAAGAAATTTATTAAAAAAACGCATATCATTAAAACGTTTGATAAGTACTATTTATCTGTCAAAATGTTAGGGTAGGTTAGGGTTAGACATAATTAATATACAGGTACTTAGGTTCTATCGGTTTAATATACCTAACTTAAGTTTAAAAAAATGTAGTTTTAGAAGCACTAACGTTTGTAAAATTTACCGAAATTTTATAAAATCGCGAATTAGACAAATAAATTATTTAGTGAAGTAATAAATTTGTAAATTACACTTTAACATTCAGCAATTTTGCAAAGGAAAACATTTGCGAATTGAATAATATTGTCAAATGATCTTTTATTAAATAAAATCTTTATTTGGAATTACCAGACACAGTGAAGTTTCAAACACAAACTTACTAGTAAAAAGAAAAAGAAATAACTTAAGAACTAGACTGTGACTTATAAATAATTAGCTGATGCCCGCGACTTCGTCCGCGTGGATTGAGGTTTTTTGGTTTCCGCGGGAACTCCTAAGATTTCCGGGATAAAAAGTAGCCTATGTGTTATTCCAGACTATAATCTATCTCTGTGCTAAATTTCATCCAGATCCGTTCAGCCGTTCGGGCGTGATTGAGTAACAAACATCCACACATCCATATATCCATACATCCATACATCCATACATCCATCCAAACTTTCGCATTTATAATATTTATTTGATCCAAAAAGGGCATCGGCTCAGCGTAATGCTGTTATGGTGTAGATACGCCATAACAACGCTGATTTTCAGCCGGTCCCTACGAAGAGTATTCGACGCGTATTTCGTATTTTAGAAAATGATATTTTTGTGGATATTTTGTCACCTGAATAGTTTATGAATCGTTTTTTGTGAAATGAGCATTTGTTAAACCAGCGTAACAGCTGTGGTAACAGTACAGAACCATACGTTCATAAAGAAGTATCGTTAGTAAAAAGTTCAATATATAAGATTCTAGTGTTTTCGCTCTAACCTCTCGAGCTTAAGTGGGCTGGCGAAAGGCTGGCGATGAGTTGAAATTATGGATGGTGTAATAGATAAAATAAATTTTGTTCTCAGCGCCCCGGAAATGCACGGGAAAGAACGAAGTAATAAATAAATGCCCCTCCGCATGCTTTGGCGACAACTGCGGGGAATTGGACGAAGACACGGCCGCGTGCAATACACTTCTTCCATATGTGTGTAAACCGCGGTGTATGTGTCGGAAAGGTTACCGCAGGGATTGCAATGGCAACTGCATACCTAAGGAAGATTGTCGTAAGTTGTTTAAGGCCTGTATTTATAAGCCGACATCAGTTAAAAACAGGTTCTCAAGTATCGGTAAGGTCCGGTCTTTACCACACATTGATTTACTTGGGAACCTTCCCCCCGATTGTGTAAGGAAGTCGTAATCGTAATCGTTTGTCAAACGTATAATTCGACCTGTTTAAAGAGTTCATAGATGCCTGCACGACAAAAAGCATGTATGAAATCCGTAAACAGTTCGAGTTAATGGCTGTTCCGAAATACACTGCGAGCACTGTAAGGTGTGACGTCACTTTAGTACACTGCGAAGCCGTTCCTTTATAGTTAGGTATACTGGGTACTGCTTAAAACGGAACGCTGTCAGCACTGAGACAAACACTGAGAGCACCTTACCTCGAAAACGCCAGTGCTCACAGTACAAAGATGGCGTCGATTAATGACGTCATATATTTCCCTAGGATACTGCAGCAGTTTACTGGCAGTTAAAACGGAACTAATTTCTCCACAGTAAAGAGCACTGAACAGTGCTCGCAGTCTATAACGGAACACAGCTGTCAAATGATTACGATTTGCTTATACAATTATTGGATATTTGTTCTTAGCTGATGTCGGTACATATAATACATGTACAGATGAAATAGGTACCTCCTACTTCCATGTGGTGTATAAGGATTTTCGACCTGAATGACAATGACATTTTATGTTTTACAGCTGCCGTATCTTAATCAAGAGATGAAGGAAGAATTGCAGCCTTTGGAGCTTAAAAATACTATTAGGATATTAATAAAAATAGCACAAAATTTATAAGACTTGAAAAATATGTTATGTTTACAATTATTAGAACAATTTTGGATGTAAAAAAAAATTGTTTGTAGCTGCGACAAACTGTTTTGATACGATTAAAATTTTTGGAAAAATTGTCGTAAATTATTTTATTTGCTATAATAAACCACCATATTATAAAGTAAGAAAATATAACCAATGACAAAGTAAGCAAGCAAGTAATTAAGGAATAAGCATTCTGACATACCTTCTAGTATTTTTATTATTATATTTTATTTATATTTTTATATTATTGTATTTTTATTTAGGTACTTAGATATATTGCGCTAATTATTAAATGTCAAGGGATCAAAGGATAAAATAGCTTATAGATAACATCATAGAAGAGCAAGTCTATACGACTAGATCCTTGATTTTAAACACTACAAATTTTGAAATAGTGACCTTTTGAAAAAAGGTCGGTAGTAAACTGGGTACAATTTTTTTTTTTGTCCACTACAAGTTAGCCCTTGACTGCGATCTCACGGTAGTTATATTAAACGGGACATGGCAGTTATATTAAACCCATACGGTACCCCTATTCGGTTTCTACACGGAATCGTACCGGAACGCTAAATCGCTTGGCGGTACGTCTTTACCGGTAGGGTGGTAACTAGCCACGGCCGAAGCCTCCCACCAGGCCAGACCAGGGAAAATTCAGAAATTATAAATTTCCAAACCCTGCCGGGGATCGAACCCGGGACCTCCGCACGTTACGGCAACAGCGCTCAACACTGCGCCACGGAGGTCGTCAAAAATTACGGAATGTTATTAGATGTGTATTTTCGTTCTAGAACATAATATTAAACATTGTTACGCTAGGCCAGGAGTTCTAAAACGAAGAACACAATATGCTTATCAAAACAAAATGTAATGAAGATTTCAATGGATATTCTATTACAGAAAGATTCATTCTAAATCATATTACAATAGTGAAATATCGATCATTGTCGAGGCAGGCTTTACGGATACTCTGATTAGACTCGGCTGTTGTCAAAACTTGTATGATTGATCCGCTCGCGATTCTAACAGCTTCAAGTGATAGCAGTGATGCGATGGCGAATCGACTCGCCTAAGAGCTACAAGAATTGCATCTCTGTGATACCTGTTTTAAAACCTGTCAAAAGCCCATGAATACACAGCTGGAAAATAATGCCGGTACGGCGCAATATTATATGACCAAATATTGCAACACTAACACAACAGCTCACATAGGTACTACTATAACTAACTAACTAACTAACTAGATGATTCCCGCGACTTCGTCCACGTGGATTAAGTATTTTGATTCCCGGGGGAACTCCTTAATTTTCCGAGATAAAAAGTAGCCCCGGGATGTAACCAACCGCTATACCAAATTTCATTAAAATCGGTTGAATAGATCGGCTGTAAAAGCGTAGCAGACAGACAGACACACTTTCGCATTTATGATATGGATACGTTTTCTATACACGAAATTCTAAATGGGCAAAAAATTTATTCATAATTTCACATAAACAAGCAAAAATGCGAAGTTATTCATAGGTTATTTACTTTTGCTTGTATAATATAAAGGAATCATACAGCTTGACACATAATAATTATTGCAAAATGAACATAAAGCGTAACTTGTTTGCATTTTGTTTGTATTATGTAATCACAATTAAATTATTTTTACACGTTTTAGCAAATTTTTTCAATTTAATTTTATTGTAGGTCTATTTCATTTTCCCGACTACAAAAGGATGATCCCTTTCATGATGATCAAATTTTGATCCCTTGTTCTCATTATAATCTTGTATCTCTGTTATAAACTAGTTAAAAAGGACCGAGGGATATTGTTTACAATAAGGAAAAAAATAAACTCTGTTCAAGAAGCTGTTAAAGAAAACCAACGCTCCGGGGCTCAAACTACCGTGCAGACAAGAAAATAGGATAAGGGGCTTTCAAAGAAAATCCGGTGGAGGTTGAAAGAATACTGAGACAAACTAAAAGAAAATTGAAGGAAATCTTCGCCGATCTGAGACACTTTAACGTCCCAACTTCGAGGGATTTATTTTCGACTTTTAAAGGAAAAATCTGCACAAACATATTATTTATTTTAAAGCGAACTTATTGCTCGCAGCCAGCTGATACTCGGATTTGGGTTCTATTGAAATAGGTTGGAGAGAATTTCTTTGACAGGGGTTTTCTTTGAGTAGGTACCTAGCTATAGACGAAAGTAGGTAATTGCCAATATGACGCACACGTTTCGCACGGACTTTTTATCTTGTCCAGAGCGCTTACGGTCATCGCTAAAAGCAGTAAAGTATTACTTTAATCTTGTTGACGCAGAATTACCATATTTTATGAACGTCAAGGCACGTCATATAAATCTGATGTTTTACAATAATACTGCTATAAGCGATGGCAGTATGCCCACTGTCCATAGTGTGTTTTCGCCCTTAATCCTAATTCGCACGCGCGTTTTTTTGTATTTTAAGTGCGATCCAAACCGCAGGCTTGCTTATGTCGAGTCTCACTTACAGCTGCGAGGCATTTACCTAGTTCGTCGTGTGGTGTCATTGGACACTCCGTAAGAATATACTTAGTTTTATTCGCTATTAAAAAAAAAAGAAATTTAAATAATACGTATGTGCGAACTTCGTGAGTGGGAGTCGAAACTGCGACACCTCACTTTCTTACGTATCTCTCTTCTGACTGAACCACGAAGTCACGGTAATATTAGAAGTGGTGAAGAGGATTCGAAATGATCAACACTAACAAAAAAAATTACACACGGGTTCTTTGTCTCGCTCCATCTATACGAGAATCTATCTAAGTTACAGAAGAAAAAGTTAGAAGATACAGAGTTTAAAGCTTTATTGTTACGCATAATTTTTAAGGCCAGGCCCTCGCGTTTTACTGTCCCAAGAAGAACTACTTAGTAGGTACTTACTTATGTTCTAAACATAATTTTACGTGTTGCTGTTGATCAGTGATCACTGATCAGCGATACTTGATTTGTTTGATATTGCAGTGAACCAAGTCAAACATAATATTGATGATGTTGTCACAGCGTATTGTATCAATAGCGTTGTGTAGGTAAACTAGCATATTGTTTGAGTTCGAGTATAGACTAATGTTTGTTTAAATGCATAATTTGGTTTCGCATTGGTAAAGCGTTTCCACAATATTTTCTTAAAAGAGGTATTGCTATTTTACGTTGCAACAGAACGTTGCGTTGCGTTGCGTTGCGTTGCGTTGCTTTATTATATACTCGTATTATCATAACATACTAAAATTAATATTATAAATGCGAAAGTGTGTTTGTTTGATGGTTAATTGGTTTGTTGGTTTGTCCTTCAATCACGCCGCAATGGAGCAAAGGATCGACGTGGTTTGTGGCATGGGTATAGTTGAGTACCTGGAGAGTGACAGGCTACTTTTATCCCGGAAAATTAAGGAGTTCCCGCGGGAATCAAAAAACTTAAAGCACGCGGATGAAGTCGCGGGCATCAGCTAGTTTTCGTATATTTTATATTATTCACAAAGAATCAGCTTTTTCTTACGAATTCATCCACGTGGATGTCGGTTGTTTAATAATCCATACTAATATTATAAATGCGAAAGTGTGTCTGTATGTCTGTCTGTCTGTCTGCTTAGTTTGGGTCTCTTACAAGCGAACCTTGGTATACTTATGCTAAGCACTAGTTTCTAGACCCATTAGTTTGAGATATTCCAGCAGTTACAAAAGAGAAACTGACTGCCCGTTATTATATTAATCAGACTGTCAGTTGACTATAAACATACTTATTATGAAAATCCATACGGAAGAAATCCAAGGCATAAGCTAGTTACTCGTGGTTAAAAGGCACAACAGGCCACAAAACAAAGTTTCTACAAGAGTACCAAAATCCCAGCTATCTAAGGAACATGAACAAACAATTTGCGAAGAAAACCAAATACTCATATCCGCAAGCACTCGCCAAAGGCCTATTTTAAAGGTCTGGGCAGATACAAAGCACAACGGCAGCGTCATATTACGACTACGACTTGTCGCGGGGATTTGAGAAATAATACTAGAAACTGCTTCGTATAGCCCATGCATATCAACGCGACATCGCTGTTTTTTCAAGTGTTGCTAAATCTGTAAAAGCGATTCACATTGTACAAAAAAATATGACGCTATTCAAGGGGCACATAAACACATTACCAATTACCTATTCTGTGACATTACTCAAAAGCTGGCAACGGCGATAATCACTTAACAGTAGGTGACCCGCTTCCTCGCTATTGTTATTAATTAAAATAATGCACTCTTTTTTGGCGTTTATTGCGATATTCTACCTTGACAGTGCATCTTTCGCCACGCGATGTGTCTTTCCAAGCCTTTAAGTAACAAGGCGGCCGTATACAACTTTCGAGTAACTAAACAAAGGAAGGTCAACAGTGGGCGATACTTGGGAACTAATGAATAAAAGGCAAAGGGAGAGTTATAGAAATACAGATTAGAAAAGATACCTACTTTTGTATCCTTAAGTCCGTGAATATCCACAAAACGATCTATAACTGAATCGTTACCAAGGCATCATGTCGTGATTTTGTCATTTAGTAAATTGGTCGCTGGATCCTGGCAGCGCAAGACCGTGGCTTGTGGACCGTGGCTTGTGGCTACAGGAGAGGAGACCTATGTCCAGCAATGGAAGTCCATCGGTTGACAACGACGACGAAATTAGTCTTGGTACTGTTACACATACTAATTGAAATATAGTCTAGTTTACTTAGGTCTTAGAGGAAGAGGTAAGCAAATCGCAGAAACCTACATAGTGAAACGTAGACTTTAATCATACTAATATTATAAATGCGAAAGTGTGTTGGTTTGTTGGTTTATTGGTTTGTTGGTTTGTCCTTCAATCACGCCGCAACGGAGCAACGGATCGACGTGATTTTTGGCATGGGTATAGTTGAGTACCTGGAGAGTGACATAGGCTAATTTTTATCCCGGAAAATTAAGGAGTTCCTGCGGGAATCAAAAAAACTTAAACCACGCGGACGGAGTCGCGGGCATCAGCTAGTCATCAATAAGCGTAGAACTTAACGTCCTCTTTTATTTGAAGGGTTAAAAGTTCAGACCTTGTACACTGTGTTGTACATAATATTATAAGATTAGGTATTAAGAATTATTAATTGAACACAAGTTTCCCGCTAAATCTATTCATCAATCAATTATCTCTGAATGGATTGGATCCTCTATTACTCATCATGCCATAACAAATAGTTGGAAACCAAACACGAGTCGAGGGAACTTCGTTATTCTTGTACCTAATCTAATTAAGCCATTTCATTATAACCGTTGGTTTTATTAGGCCTCTTTATGGTTATAATGAAATATTTTATATACTAATATTATAAATGCGAAATTGTGTCAGTCTGTCTATCTGCTACGCTTTCACGGCACATCCGTTCAACCGATTTTGATGAAATTTGGTAGGTACAGGGATAGTTTGTATCGCGGGAAAGGACATAGGCTACTTTTTATCCCGGAAAATTAAGGAGTTCCCGCGGTAATTAAAAAAAACTTAATCCACGCGGACGAAGTCGCGCATCGTCTATCGTCGCATCATCTAGTGTTTTTATTGTTCTGTTACTGTACTGTTTAGGCGCCGTCCTATTTTCAAAGCTCGCGCGATGATGCGATGCGATTTCATCGTGCAATGAAACTGGTCGCGCGATAAGAAATCGTGTGTCCTATTTTGGAGCGATTCGATCACACTCCAAATGGCTTATAACAGAGGTGCAAAGTTTTTGCTGTCGGGCAATATTTCTTTAATCGTAAACAGCATTAAAAAAATAACACGTGGACCACATAATATACTCTATAAAAACAGAAACAAGCGAGGTACCTAAGTGGTCGCGCGAGCGCCATTAGGACATTCAATACTGATCAGTCTGTTTGATTGGCGATCGTCCGTGCGTCGAAAACTAGACAATTTGATCGCATCGCATAATCGCGCGATCTTCAATAGGACATTTAGTAGAACAGTATGTTTGAACGCACGGGCGCGCGATCATTTTCGTTGGACGCGCGCATCATCGCACGAGCGATGACAATAGGTGGGCGCGGCTTAATTTTTAAATGGTGGACATTATTGAGCATGTTTTTCATAAAATTCAAATGTTTTTTATTCAAATAAACTTTACAACAACAACAACACAACAACAACAAGTACTTTGAATCGTCAAGTGAATCTACCACTGTCGGAATGACATAAAATATGAAAATGAGTCTAAGGCGGCAGTAAGTAAAGTATTATATCTTGCATTCACGCCAACCACACGTCCTCAGTTTGTTTAGGTTCAGCTCTTAATCAAAACAAAAGGAGACTGACCCAGTTCCGAGTTTCGAGAGACGAGAGCCATAGATAGAGATCTCAATGTGCAGGGAGCATAGACAAGTGCCTTTTGTTTTAGTTCCTCGTTTCCAAGTGGTGTGTGTTTACATGTTCCGTTAAAGTTGAGATTTTTGAATGAATGAATGAATGAATACACTTTTATTGTACACCACAAAGGAAATTATAAAAAAGAAAACTTAGCTACTAACAAAGTAAGTATACAATTTGGCGGCCTTATCGCTACATAGCGATCTCTTCCAGGCAACCAATGGTGTGAAAGGACATAGCTACAAATACAACCGGTAGATGGTGCTGAAATAACAAAATAAATAAAAAATATTTATATAATGCTACAAATTATAATACATATTATATAAAATAAATATAACATAAATACTACAAATATAACATATAAATATACATATATACTCACAAATAAATAAATATATAAATAACTAAACGTAAACCTCATAAAATAAAATATGGGACAGTAGGTATCAAAATATAAAAAATAAATAAACTACTATACAAATAATATTATTATTGCGACAAATAGTAATTTTTTACAAGCCTTTTAAAGATATTTATCGATTGAGCCTCTCTGATTTCAAGAGGCAAAGCATTCCACAATTTAACAGCTTGTACAGAAAAAGATTTATGGAAGAAAGAAGAATTATGTGTAGGCGTCCTTAAAACAAGTTTCCTTGTAGTACGGAGAACTTCTCCTGGACGGCCAACGAATTCAAATTTCTCCTTCAAATAAGGTGGAGATGAAGGATTAAATAACACACAGTACAGAATAGAAAGGATATGCAAGTTCCGGCGAAAACGGATGGGTAACCACTTGAGACGAGAACGAAATTGAGATACATGGTCATATTTGCGTAATCCAAATATGAACCGAATGCTAATATTTTGAAGTCTCTCAAGTTTATTTAACTGTTCTTCAGTTAAGTTAATATAGCTTGCGTCAGCATAATCAAGAATAGGAAGCAGTAGAGACTGTGCCAACATAATTTTTGTAGGAATTGGAAGAAAAGATCGCAGGCGACGCAGAGAGCTAAGAGAAGCAAAAGTTCTCCTGCTAAGCTGATTCAGATGATTCGTCCAACCTAAAGTGCGATCCATATGTATTCCCAAGTTTTTGACCGTATCACAAAACGGGATAACTAAACCATTGTATTCAATGGGAGGAAGCACAAACCAGTCAACTCTAGAGATTAGGTGCCGACTACCTATAATTATGGCTTGAGATTTTTTTGGATTTACATTAAGGCCGTAGAATCTACACCACTCCAAAATTGAGTCAAGATCTTTATTAATTCGCTCAATGGCTGCTGGAAGATTCTCAAGAGTTGCCTGGGTGTAAATTTGGAGATCATCTGCATACATGTTTGTTTGATTTTTGTTCTGATAATCGATTTTCGTTAGGCAATAAGTTCTATTTAACGGACCGACTGAGTCATTTAAGACTCAAAAGATGCGTACCTACCAGTTTTCGAATTTAGTAAGGCCGGAATGAAAGTATTCGCAATATTGTATAAATTATAGTAGGCACCGTTTCTTCCGTTTCTACTGGAACGCTAAATCGCTTGGCGGCACATCTTTGCCAGCAGGGCAACTAGCCACGGCTGAAGCCTCCCACCAGGCCAGACCAGGGAGAATTCTGAAATTATAAATTCCTAAATTGACCCTGCCGGGGATCGAACCCGGGACCTCTGCACGTTAAGCCAACAGGGCTCAAGACTGCCCCGTTGAGGTCGTCAAAATAATGATGTTGCTAGAAAATAAATGAGAAATTACATTTTATAGTAACTTACTTAGAAACATTTCGAGTGATCCTATGATTTGGTTGGCGCGTGTTCAAATACCCAACACCTCAACGTAATTGAAATTTGATTTAATGCTAAAGGGTTCTGAGCAAATTGAACTTGTATTTTCCTCGTTCCACAAATCACAATGGAGTCTATTACGAATTGATGTTTGTACATTACAATTCAACATTTGATTTTACTTACTTACGCAAATGGCTTGAAGTGAAACAGTGTAAGCCGTAAGGCATTGTCTTATGTTAGCGACAAACGCGACAACGCGACTCATTACGACGCGACGCGACGGTAACATATACAGTAGCTCTGACCTACGTGGCCTACGTTATCGCATGGATAAGTTATTGGGATGGTGATGTTGATGATGTTATACACTTGAGAGAAGCACTAACGTATGAACTTAATTTAAATTGAATGAATATTGGTCTTTATGACTCTATTTTTAGTGAACTTCGGAATATTTCAGCAGCGAAAGTAACTATATAAATTTGTCAGTGATTCTTTCAAATTGCTATAGATTTAGATTTAATAGATGATCAAACGAACTTCCTGAAGTGAAGTTCGATCATTATTATATGAGTCGCTTCATTCGAAGATATATACTATGTAGTTTCCTTAATTATACAACAACAATCGTACGATTTTTAGAGATGTTTTATTTTAGTTTATCGACAAAATTCTCGCGCTTGAGCCATCTCTAGTCTCTACCTGACTGCGTCATTCTTTTTAGAGATATATACCTAATGTTATTGCAAAAATATGTTTCGGGTTGGGTGGGTTGGGAATTTATTTATATATCTTCGAATGAAGCGACTCATATAATAATGATCGAACTTCACTTCAGGAAGTTCGTTTGATCATCTATTATATTTCGTCGCTTCATTCTTCAGATATATACTATGTAGATGTTTAGAGATACAGAAAATATCTATTTTTGCAAGAACTGTATCCACGTTGAATAGATACTAATTATTGTTGTCAATAATTTTTTTTTTTTTTTTTTTTTATTCTTCCCAATCTCTTATTTGAGTCGTAATGTTTTAAGCAGCTTTATGCTTAAGGTTGGAATCATGTGCGGATTTCTTGAGATTCTCATCTACGTATAGTTAAGATGAGTCTAAGATTTTTCTTAAGTATTCATTTTACTTTAGAAATACAATGTTGCGCTTTTTACATCAGCTCCTGAGTAACAAGCTTACAGATTGGATGCAAACCAATAATTATTTATGTTAATGCTGCAAGATTTATAATCTAATCAAAAGTATATTAGCTGGGTCAGTATGTACTTGGTTTTATTTACACACAACAGACGTCCAATGGGACGTTTGAACGTGTGGAAACCTACCCAGAAGGGGGGAGAAAATTATTATTTTTCAAAACGCGGCGGGAGAAGAACGGGTTATTCTGGTCCTGTTGTAGAGGTCTACTACAGGCACATAATTTAATAAAATTATTAATAATGGTACCATTTTAAGATGTTTGTCAAAAAATTATGCCTTATTCAAGATTATGGAATACGACAAATTCCTATCTGTGTATAAGTTCCCCGCAGAATATAAATGAAAAATGATGCATATACTCGGTCGATATTGTGATAGACTACTAGGTAGTAATAATGTTGACTTGGAGGTGTAAATCGGTCGGTTTGGGCTTTAAACCCCACTGACGTAAGAAGTTTTAATTAAGTGAGATATCAGGCTACTATACTTTTTTAACAATGGACAACCTAGTTGTTCATGTCGCTAAAAACATGTGTCATCAGTCATTATAAATTATTTAATATACATAAGTACCTACTTATTTTTGAATAAATGCGTTAAATCATTTCCCTCCGTCAATTATTAAGGTAGACGCGCTGACAGCGTGGATCTATACTCTTTACTCTTTTTACAAAAAACCAAGTGTTTTAATTTTGCATTAAGCAAGTTATTATGGAGTATGTTGTTAAGGCGGAGTAAATTGTATGTTTTCCACGAGTGATAACGATGTACGTATTATAATAACGACAGTTTTATGACGGTTTTTCAAAGAATGTTTCCAATATATGGACGATGTATAGATACTAAAGTTAAGATCCCGCTTCGGGCAGCATTATCCCGAGTTTGCAGAAATGCTTGCCCGCTAGCCCGCGAAAAATCTTTTTTTAAAAAACAATAATACGATAGAAATTTTACATTGTTAGATAGGTACATCATACGAAGTCTACTTCCGGTCGTAAAAATACTCACCGTTTAACCGACTTCCAAAACGGAAAAGGTTCTCAATTTGGTTTTTCTGCCGTCTTCTGAGTTTAGTCAACCATTCTTACACGTCACCGGATGTATGATAAATTATGCTTCCAGCACGATGGAGATATAAAACTAGAGATTTGAGCCCAAGAACATGTGGGTAGGAAAAACATAAAACTTGTGGGTAATTTTTGCAATTTTACCACACATTTTCGTTGCAAATTTTCTTTGCACACCACTATGAGGCAAGATGCTAGCAGCTTTTATTTTCGTTTTCTGTATCTACAGTATTCGTAAATAAATTGAATATATATAACACTAAAGTACCTAGATAACTGATAAAAAGGATATATTCATTATCTCCGACCTCTTGTTACCTCTCTGACGGTGTATGTATATTTATACTGAGAGGTTTTATATTGTGAACAATTACATCTGGAAATTTTGAACCTGAGATCTTGACTATTTCATTCACTGAATGATTTACGTTTCTTTCAGGTCTATTCATTTATTATATTTTTCACCAAATTTTGGAATATTTATTTCTCCGAGTACCCCGAGGAGCTCTGGATCGAGCTCTGGACAATCTTAGAGCATCTATTAAATCTTCGTGTTAACTCCCGGTTAACCGCCAGGTTTTTCGGTTACAGAATATTATCGTATGAAACATACAAGGCGTAACTTCTATCATCTGTTAAACCTTCGTGATAACTCTCGGTTAACCGCCAGGTTGTTCGGCAATACAACATTATCTTATGAAACGTACAAAACGAAACTTTTAGTAGGTATTTATTGAACCTTCGTGTTAACTCTCGGTTAACCACCAGGTTGTTCGCCTACACCCCATTGTTGTATGGAACGTACAAGACGAAACTTTTAGCGTGTATTTAAACCCTCGTGTTAACTCTCGGTTAACCGCCAGGTTGTTCTGTTACATAATATTACCGTCTGAAAATGTAGGTACGAGACTAAGGTTTTATCTCTATGAAACCTTCGTGTTAACACTCTGTGAACCGCCAGGTTGTTCAGTTACACAATGATTTGTGATTTCTTGAGAAAAATGCAATCGTAGATATGTTTTTCTTACACAGGTATGATTAAAAGTAAGGTAGACGGCCATCGTTTTAACTCTTGGTCAATCACCAGGCGTTTGTACGTTCGAATAAGCCGGTTTTCTGCTTTGAAAGCGATAGAATTTAGCTGTATTTTAATGCAATATTATGATAGTGAAAAAATATTTTTATGAGAGGGTAGGTTGAATTATGAATGCATACCGGGAGTCTGATGAGGATTTTATAATAATCCTTCGACGATTACGTTTCTATTGTTCGCGTTTTCGTTTCGGCATTTCACTTAAATATTCACATTTAAAAGTTTTAACAAACAGTGCACGTGCGTTTGCTACCTCGCACGAAAAAAATATAATAAGAGTAAAAAGTAACCTTCTTTAAAAGTAGGTAAATAATAAATTTACCTGTGTTCCGGATACTTCTCGAGTATTTGTGAACGAAACGAAATCAATTTGTGTTAGGCTTGCTAAGCCGGTCCTTAGTGACGAATCTGATATAGTTGGTCGTACAAGTTAGCCCTTGACTGCGAACTCACCTTATGATAAGTGACGATGCAGTCTAAGATGGTAGCGGGCTAACCTGTTAGGGGCATGGCAGTTATATTAAACCCATACCCCTATTAGGTTTCTACACGGCATCGTACCGGAACGCTAAATCGCTTGGCGGCACGTCTTTGACCCTCCACGACTTCCCCCTTGTTCAGAGAATGGTGAATTCGTCTTGTGCATGGGGCTCAACCTCATATTTTGGATCTCTAAAGAATACAATAAGTGAGCGGACGAATATGGAGGTAGTATGTATTTACGCATTTTGCGTTAATATTGTCTCGTGGACAAAAACTTGCAGTTAATGTGCATATCTAGTCAAGGTGATATATATTCACTGCATGAGTGTCATACGAATATGACTCATAATTAGCTCGCAGCTAATTATGATCTCGCAATTGACTCGCAGTCAATCCCGAGTTAAAAACACTTTTTTAGCTTGCAGTTAATGTGCATATCTAGTCAAGGTGACACATATTCACTGCATGATTGTCATAAGAATATGACTCATAATTAGCTCGCAGCTAATTATGATCTCGCAATTGACTCGCAGTCAATCCCGAGTTAAAAACACCTTTTTTAGCTTGCAGTTAATGTGCATATTATCTAGTCAAGGTGGCACATATTCACTGCATGAGTGTCATAAGAATATGACTCATAATTGGCTCGCAGCCAATTATGATCTCGCAATTGACTCGCAGTCAATCCCGAGTTAAAAACACTTTTTAACACTTAGTAATAGAATTTTCGACTAACCTGCAAAGTTCTCGTCATCAGACAAGTCTAACGGGCGCCAATATTTCTCCTTATCCTGCTATCGCTAGGAGTGTCTAGCTGGAAGGTTTGATTTCCGTCGTGTTACTTCGCTAGTAACCTCCCAGTAGATTAGCGTACTTTAACACGTACTTTATGTAAGTACTAAGTAACTATAATTATTAATGCAATAAATACGCGAGAGCCACAATGAAAGTGACCGAACTGTTTTGTTTAAGTACCCACATACCACATAGTGTAATTTGACACTGCATGAAAATATAATTCCTCAGGCGCGTCATGCTGAAAGGTTTATTCTCCTTTGTTGATACCTCTCGGGTAACCCCTCAAAAAACCTTTAGTGTAATTTAACACTGCATGAAATATTAATATAAGTATAATTTCTTAAGCCTGTCAAGTGTCAGGCATGAAATAAATTGCTGAAAATGACAGATTAAAGACTCACCGTTTTCCTGTAAGAGGCAGCGGCTGTTTCTTTTTATTTAGATATAAAATAATAATATTAACTTTGTTGAAAGTGGGAACGTCCGATCGTTGCTACGTACGAAAAAAGAATGACGCAGTCAGGTAGAGACTAGAGATGGCTCAAGCGCGAGAATTTTGTCGATAAACTAAAATAAAACATCTCTAAAAATCGTACGATTGTTGTTGTATAATTAAGGAAACTACATAGTATATATCTGAAGAATGAAGCGACGAAATATAATCATAATTAGGCTTAATGTATGTAGCGTGTAATGATAGGGATGACCTATCACCTATAAAAGCCCTTTAAAAACTTAAAAAAAAAAGTTTTTAAAGTTTTTTTTTAAAACCTTTAGGTAAAAAAAAAGTTACTGGGATAGTAATTTTTATGGAGTCTTCGCGTCGCGTTAGTTTTCGTCGCTTTCGTTGCACACCTAGGACAAAGGCATACGACGACATAGATACTTGTAAAAGAACGTATCTAATTAGACTGTGCATATAATAGTTGGACTAAGATCGGTGACTATTATAGCCTATTGCAAGTGGAGTATTTTTTACAACGCGATACAGACGCGATTCTAATGCAAACCATGCGCGTCAGTTGCAGCCAGAAACCTTTGCAATGTAATTCGGCTAGCCGTTCTGTAATACGTTATATTTTACGATTTGGCGGCGACATAGACAACGCGATTCAGACGCGCTTACAAAGCGCGTTATGTGTGTTCCACGTAAAATCCGCTTTTTAGACTGAGAATACGCGTCGGTGCCATTGAATTATTATGGTACGTCTGTGCATAGCAAATACGCCGTATAGGCTTGTAGCGGAGCATAATTATTTTAATAATAAATCGTAAAACGAAGCTTATGCACTAAAGCGATTATGGTTCTATATGAGGGAAGCGAGAAAAATACACCTTTTTTTAACTAAAAATAGCTATACGTAGACAGTTGCAATTCGCAAAGTAAGACCAGTGTGCTTAGCATGCGCACAATGAGATTATCTAGCGACGAGAGAGAGAGATGGCGTCGTTGCCGGCTAATTTTTCGTTTACCCTAACATGCACAAAATGCGGTATATAACAAGAAAAAAATAGTCGGCATATAAGAAATATTACTTTTATCTCTACTTTTGACGTAACGAGACAAGTAACCATGTTAGCGTCGGTAGACAAATAGAGTTAACGGGTAGACATAATTTTACTCGTGCGCATGCTAGCCAGGATGTTCACGCCGAGTTGATTCGTCTTTTAAGATAACAGATAATAAAGGAGGGACGACGCGATATTTCATGAGCCAGCGACCGTTGCGTCGCGTTGCCCCGAAGAATTCGAGCGTCTGCGCTTGTTAAACCGTCTTATGTATTGCGTCGACGCGGCTTTTGTCTAAGAATCTCGAATGTTTTTTAATTAATTAATACATACATTTTGATAGCTATGCTGGAATCCAGGACTCTACTTTAAGGAATCCTTAATATTGGGGTTAGTAATAGCGATTTATTCTCATACCAGAGATATCAATAATTCAATACATTTTCATTATTTTCAGATCATTTATTATTTACAAACATATTCAGATAATAATAAAAAATATAATATTCATAAAAGTAGTGCATATTAAAATAATTATAACTTAGTAACTAACTAATATAATTAGACTAAGATTAATTTTACCAATATCGAAATTATCTAACAAAAGTTACGTATAGGTATTATACAACAACAGAGTTAGGCAATTTATAGCAAGGTGGGTATTTTAACAGCATATTAGGGTAGTTAACAATTTCAAAGAACTCAAGCACAGTAATAATCGTAAAATTTTCTAAATGCTGTAACTTTATTCTGAAATTGGATTATTAAATTTAACGATAATAAGTCTTTGTAGCAGTGTTCTATAATATTTTCGCCACCACCATTGTAATTATTACTATGGTGAATATGGTGGTTATTAATACCTAACTGAAATGAAAATCTGTACTTAATATTATAATTATTGTGTTTGTTTGTTTGTATGTATGTTTATCCTTCAATCACGCTGCAGCAGAGTATCGGATCGACGTGATTTTTCTTATGGGTATAGTTAAAGACTTCTAGAGTGTCATAGGAGTACTACTTTTTATCCTGGAAAATTAAAGAGTATAATTGCCGTTATTCTTAAAGGAAAGATCCACGCGGATGAGTTTTTTTATCAACCCTTAAGTTAGCCCTTGACTGCGATCTAACCTGATGGTAAGTGATGCTGCAGTCTAAGATGTTAGCGGGCTAACCTGTTAGGGGCATGGCAATTATATTTAACCCATACCCATGATCGGTTTCTACACGGCATCGTACCGGAACGCTAAATCACTTGGCGGCACGTCTTTGCCGGTAGGGTGGTAACTACTAGTTATTCGTAATATGAAGTTCCGTGCATAGCTACAGCGAGTGCTAGGAGCGCGGATCATTATAATTATTTTACAATAAAACTTTCTTTAGTTTTCCAATTCCTTAATTAATTGTGAAACTTTTCCGTCTATAAAATTATACAAGTAGCAAACTTATCAGAGCGTATTGTTTTGTTTTAATCAAGAGAATATAAACAAGTGGGGGTCAATGCGGTTTGAACTTGATGCAAGATAATCCAAATCTATTGCTGTCGGGATTTCGCAAATGGCTTGCGAGCGCTTATCCTAAGTTGCTAACTTGACTTACGATCGAATAATCAAACTAAGAAGGCGTTGCGATCAAGCGAAAAGCACCTTTGTCCAGTTTTCGTTAAAGTTTAATTTATATTGACTCTATACAGAAGCAGATCTGGTGTATAAATGAAGGGGAGGATTTGAAAATTTAGCTGTTTCAGCGAAAAACGTGTTAAACGTTTCCGTTTAACGTTCCAGTACAAAGGTTGACTTCGGAGTTCGAATAACTGTTTAAAGAGCTAAATGATTTTTAACTATTTCTTAGACGTAATAAAAATATTATGTACCTACTCCAACATAGACTCATAATTATTTGGCAGAGCCGTCGTGCTTTTGATTTTTTTTTTAAATCAATTTGCATTTAATATTAAATTATTATTTGCCTGGTGGGAGGCTTCGGCCGTGGCTAGTTACCACCCTACCGGCAAAGACGTGCCGCCAAGCGATTTAGCGTTCCGGTACGATGCCGTGTAGAAACCGAATAGGGGTATGGAAAACGTTCGCTATAGGATGGAGTGCGTAAAAGGCAATAATTTTAACGAAATTACGGCGTAAATTATTTTGCCTATTTATTATAATAAAGGGGTTGTTTCATCTTGGGCCAGGTACTTGTACAGTATTCCAAAAAATAGTATAAAATCATAGAAAACTAAATAAAATATGCTTTTTTGCAGTTTTAGAGTGATTAAGAGGTACAAAAATAAAATGTTTAATTAGGTACCTACATTTGTAGAATAGCAACTCTCGCAGCGCATCCATCCATCCATCTGCTGCTGTTGGATATTTTATGGTTAATTCTCATTTCTCAGGTTATTTTTATGTCAAATGTCATCATGACACGTGTAATATACGTCAATGTCAAAATGGACGCATGTTGTTAGTTTGTTACGCTTTTATTTTGCAAAATAATTTCGCATTGTACCTCGTAAATTGAACTTTTTAGTAAGAAATAAAGAAAAAAATGTTATTATTTTATGACCCTGAACATTTTAAAATACCGTACAAATACCTGGCCCAGGCTCCATATAAATTTGAAACAACCCCTTTAAAGTAGGTAAACTCCATTTTAGTACTGTATCAAACTTTTACCAAAAACAAACATTTAAATATAATAATTATAATAACTAATAATTAACTCTTTCTGGGAGGCACCATCAACCCAGAAAGAGTTAAAATTTGTAATCAGGGCTTTATATTTCTTTGACTTTTCTAATTAAAATCACCAGAACATTTTATTATACAGGTACTCAATGAAGTAAGAGCAATAAAATGGTTGAGAATTTTCAACAGAAAAGTTATACCTCATATAGTATTAAAATGGTTCTTTCGATAGAGTTCGCCCGCATAAAATTTTATGCAAATACTTCTTGGCGTCGATTTCATTCAACTAAGGCGTGATATGAATAATTAATGTAGCAATTTGAAGACGTTGGCTGCGGTGCATGACTGTTTCTAGAATCTGCCTTTTTATAAGGGTACTGCGGACAAAAATATATCCAACAAAAATTTTTCTTGTCCCATATATCCGGGTCTACATGAAAATCGTTTCTTTTTTCTTTGCACATAGATTTACGGGGAGTCAGGTATAGGTGTGGCGAGTCAGTGCAGCAAAAACTATTGAATTTTAGACATCAACAAAGTTGCAGATGTTCGTAAATGACCTATAAAAAATATTCTTATTATAACCACATACAAATTCTTATCTTATTTATTCCGCCGTCCTCCATAGATCTAGGTATTTGACCTTTTTATTACTTGTTAGGATTTTTTATATATTTGAAGATAGTGTTCTAATTGTGGACGTGACATGTTATTGACAAAAACCGGTCAAGTGCGAGTCGCGCACGAAGGGTTCCGTACCACCAACCAATATAAATTATTTTAGTAAATAACAAGAAAGATGTCATAACAACACGTAATCAACTGTGAAATACTTTACGGAAGAAATTAAAAATATAAAACATATATGTGATAACAAATACCTAGACAGAACAACACATGTAAAAGAGAAAGATGTATGCATGAGATGGCAACCGGTGAACAGTCAGTATGTTAAGCGCGTTATTATGAAAATGAATACAAATAAATCACCTGGTAGTGATCAGTTGCGTATGTCTGATCTTAAATTTGTTATAGATAAAATAAGCCCTGTGATCTCAAACCTAGTTAATCTAAGTGTTCGTAATTGTAAGTTTCCTGGAAGGTTGAAAGAAGCTATTATTCGTCCAATTCATAAGAAAGGTGACCGTAAAAAAACTTCTAACTATAGACCAATAGCAATATTATCGAGTGTTGACAAAATTATAGAAAAGTGCATAGTTAACCAATTAGGGATTTTTTTACAAAAGGACAACGAAGTGATCTTATAAGGGTTCCTTTTTTTTTGAGGTATGGAACCCTAAAAAATGATATCATCTTATTATTATCGAAAATGTCAAATAATGTAAGAGCAACATGACCTAATTCTGTGACCTTATTTTACTCATAAGAAACCATAGAGCTCTAAATAATACTACGTACAAACAGGTAATCATCATTTTAACCAATCGCTGACCCGTTCTGAGCACGAATCTCCTCTCAGATTGAGAAGGTTTAGGCCTGAGTCCACCATGGCAGTAATATTAAAATAATACAATTTGTCTATAAGTTCTATTAAACAACAATACTCAATTAAAGGCAAATACAGCATTATATTATTTTCTTCGGTTACTTTTATAACAAACAAAGAAAATACCTATTTAATATCATAATCATCTACATAAATACCATAATCATCATCAAATATCATCATATCATAATCACGTACATCTAAATAATATTAATAAAAATTACTTAAATTAAATTTAGAATTAAACAAAGTTAACAATTAAAAAAGATAAAATTATACTAAGTATAAAATAATTGTTTATAAATCATCTCCGAGCAGAGTTGCTGTCATTAGATGTACGAGCGTCGGGTCATCAATATGGTTTCCAAGGTCTTTGTTATTGTATCACTTACTTTATTAGCATCTGCCGTATATATGTCACCGGTTGATGACAGAAAACCTTTTGGTAAGTGTTTATTTATTTTTCATCGAGTGTTATTAATTGCCTCGTTGGTCTAGCGGTTAGCATAGTCGACTGCGGATCACGAGGTCCTGGGATCGATTGCCGGGCATAAAAATTGTTAGGTATTGGGTTTTTCAGTGCCGGCTCGGAGTTGGAAATTGGCTATGTTTCGCCCCCGTGTCTCGGAGAGCACGTTAAGCCGTCGGTCCCGGTTATTATCACTAATATGATAATAGTCGTTAAAGCCTGCCAACGCAACGCAAATTGGAGCAGCGTGGTGGGTCTAAACTCTGATTTCCTCTCTCCTATGAGAGTGGAAGCCTGTGCCCAGCAGTGGGACGTTAATAGGCTGTAGTGGTTGAGTGGGTGGGTTATTAATTTAATTTGTACTTAGTTAGGTACAACACACCTCGAAAAGCGTTTATATAGCACTTCTTGTGCTTGTGTTGATGAGAACGCAAATTTTCTGGTACGTAGATTTGTATACCACCCTGTATGGCTAGCATGCGAACAACGAATAAAGTTATGTCTACCCGTTATCTCTATTTGTGTACCGAAGCTAACATTTTTACTTGTCTCGTTACGTCAAAAGTAGAGATAATATTTCTAATCTGTGGTATTTTTCTCTACGAACCCTTACATGCCGAATAATTTTTTCTTGTAATATACCGCATTTTGTGCATGTTAGCGTAAACGAAAAATTTGGCGGCAACGACAACATCTCTCTCTCGTAGCGAGATATCTCGTTGTGCGCATGCTTAGCCTGCTCGAACAGTAGTGATATAATTGTGTGGATACGTTCCTGATAGGGGTACACGAACCGGATGCAATGGTAGGGACGTCTATTGACGGAGGGAGGGTATTGAAAATAAAATAAAAACAAAAACTCAACAGGCATAAAAATTAGTTCCAATTTTGGCCACCGGGTCAAATAAGTTTGATGCCTGATTTTTACATTTATTTCCAGATTGTCCTCAGAATGAAATATATTACAAATGCGACCTACTCGTCTGCTTTAAGAAATGTGATCACCTCGTGAATATGCCTCCGTGTCCGTCCATCGCTCGAGGTTGCTATAGGCCAGCTTGCGAATGTATTGACGGTTATCTAAGGAGCGAGGATGGTACTTGTATACCTGTTGATGAGTGCCGTAAGTATTATCATACTTCATATCCTTCATATTATAAATGCGAAAGTGTGTTTGTTTGTCCTTTAATCACGCCGCAACAGCGCAACGGATCGACGTGATTTCTTGCATGGGTATAGTTGAGGAGCTGTAGACTGGTATAGTCCTGTGGGTATTATAAACACTAATTCCACGCAAACACTAAGTCGCGGGCATCAGCCTTGCCAAACTTGCCAAATCACCCTGGTTTTGCTCGAGTAGAAAAATTACCTGAGAAGTTTTCCTGAAAATTCGTAATGGAGTAGTGAATATCATGTTCTACGTGAAAGCCCCTCAAAACTACAATAAGAGTCTCTTCAAGGGGCGGAAAAACAAAGCCGGCAAAGCATTGGCGGTACGTCTGGTGCTGTAATACTTATCACCTAAAATCATGGGTGCCTGCTTGTTTGCTTGTTATAATTACATACCCAGTACCCACTCAGTACTCGTATATTAAAAAGCCAAAAGTGGCAAGTTTCTAGACTTTTTGAATCGGTACGATAATATAGCATTCGGTCAGTGTTTTTATTTTCAGCCAGTGTGTCTTATTATAATGTACACTGTGTATCTTTTTATTTCTAGCTAAACATTAAAATGGAGGAAGCTCAGCTAAGTACATACAGAAGAGGCGATGTTAGATTAAAGTACCTGAGTGCCTATTATTTTCACATTCGATCGTGACAACGTTAAATAGGTACTTAAGTTAAATACGATTTGTATGGAATTGTCAAATGCTTGACAGCTGGCGCTCGATCAATTCCATATCAATTCAATTATCATTTCAATTATATAAATTGTAGTTAACGTTGTCGCGATCGAATACGTAAAAAAACTCCCTTTGGGGCCTGTTATCTCTATATCTGTTAATTATAATAAATCTATTGTTACTTATAAAATTGTTTTATTTTAATTCTTATCCAACAAATAGAACTGTTATGTAAAAGCTGCATCAATCAATATTCTGCAACAATCTTAATAATTGTTGTTATTGGCTGAATTTATGGTTTCTTGCTGCGACATTGCATTTTAGTCAATAGCGAAAAGCAAATCGTAATCAATTGACAGCTTAAAACGTATTACTGTTTAAGGAGTTCATACATGTTTTTTACGTGTAGGCGTGGAGTTCATAGATCTCCATACAGGTCGGATTATACGTTTGACAAACGATTAAGATTTCCTTACACAATCGGGGGGCAGAGGTGATTGCGATAGTTACACTGAAGCAATCATTTTTATTGACAAGGCGCCTGTGCCATTAGTATGAGTTATTACATTGCAAATTAGAATGATCGTAATCGAGCATTCTTTCATTATTTATCATTTTAAGCTAGAAGCATTTTTAGCTTCGGTAGAAAAATAGAGATAACGGGTAGACATAATTTTCTCGTTGTGCTAGCCCTACTGGACTCTTTAATGTCTCTTTTCAACGCCACATTAATCAATCTCACCTCAGAGAACAAATTCAACGTTGCAAAAGCTCCATTATGAAAATTATATTATTATTTCATCTTTATCATTTATTTTGTTGAGTCTCGGCCCTTTATTAGAGAAAATGTTTTGTGATCTTGAATAATGTATTTGTCTGTTCCCCTTGAACTTTATTTGTGTGCTTTATTACAATGGAGTAAAGTTTGAAATGCCCTCTTTCATGTCAGTCGTCATCGCGGTATTTGAATTATTAGGATATTAATCATGGTTTCCATGGTTTAGGTAGGTAATATTTTAGCAATGCCACAAAACACGTCTTGTCTTAAACATAATATTCAATGGAATTTGTAAATTAGGTACGCAAAAAAAACCTTTATTTACTGTTTACTTACTGATACCCGCGACTTCGTCCGCGTGGTTTGAGGTTCTTTAGTTCCCGCTGGATCTTTTTAATATTCCGTGATAAAAAGTAACCTATATGTTATTCCAGACTATAATCTATCTCTGTACCAAATTTCATCTAGATCCGTTTAGCCGTTCTGGCGTGATTGAGTTGTTACTCAATCACGCCAGAATGTTTGTTAACATCCATCCATCCATCCACTTTTTCGCATTTATAATATTAGTCTAGGTTTGGGGGAAAAGAATCTATACTTCTATACTAATGTATAGAAGTATAGATTCTTTTCCCCCAAACCTAGACCGCGCACCATAAAACCAGCATCATATTATAACGATAAAACTTAGCAATAAAAAATATTAAAGTAGTTTCATTGGTCTCACACAGCAGGTAGGCGAGCAGTAAAACAGCCATTTGACGTTTAATAATATCATGAATTCAGTCTTCGGATATGGTATAAGAGATTAGGACAGCAAGATGTTCTGGTTTTATCTCCTTCACTTTTATGTGGCAATAATAAAATAATGTTATAGTAATAACGCTGCAGACTTTGGGTTAACGGCACAATTATGTCCGTGTCTTGGGTATTACTTAGCAATAATTGATACAAATCCATTATTATTATGACGAGTCATGTGATACAGTGTTGATGGAAAAAACGGAATGTGTTTTCTCAATACGCAATTGAGTTGTTTACGTAAGTAGTCTGTTTTTCCTTACAAAAGGTAACAAGTGACAACAGGAACACGTGAAAGACGCACTTTTTATGGCAGATAAGATGTTGTTACCACGAACTAACTATAAATTCGTGATAAGAGTAAAACATCTCGAGAACGTCATAAAGGCCGGACAAAGACCGTCGCTTTTATTAACTGCTAACTCTAATGAAAACTAATCTATACCTACGATTTTTATAATATACTATTCTTCCACTAAAATAGTACCCAAAACTTAAGGACCAAAGCAAAATGACGTATCCAGGAGTTACAGGGGCCTTGGGACATGGGTCCAATAATATGATAAGGCTTTCTGAGAGAATTTATCTAGATTGTGAGGTACCAATTGTTAGGTATATGGAGGTTGTAGGCTATATTATATCGACATAATAATTTATGTCCACATATGACTATGTGTATGTTACTTACTAACAATAGAATATCTTGAGTCTTGACGATAGTTTAATAATCAAATCTAGCAAAACCGGATTTAAACTTTTATAACTCTCCAATTTTCACCTATAAATAGCTCTTTGATTTTTAGATGCATGGCTGTAGTGTAGTAGGTCAACCCTTAAAACGCCTTTAGATTATTAGATAGGAAGGTAAGGTAAGGTAAGGTAGAATGGAAGGTAAGGTAAGGGTGGAAACTCACTACGGACGTCAACGTTGTACGTTTCGGCGTGTGGCTCTGCCTGTGCAGCTTCATATAAACGAGGGCGGGCGGACTTTTTTTCAGCCAAAACTTTTTTCTGACCATAGTGTGTTTTCGCCCATAGCAACCTCTGACGAAAGCTAAAACCATTAGCGAAATTATACAGTACGAAAAAGAACCAGTAAATTGAATGTAAGATGACTCTTCCAGTTCTTTCAACACATTCCACGCGTATGGTGGTCACATTAAAAGGAATATCATTCCGCTAATGGACCATTTATATGTGCGACTGTACCTACGGCCCGCAAAAAGCGAAAAAACCTCCTCCATGCCCCAGGGCGGCCCTTTGTTGTCGCCCAGAGGTGGTGACGGCGATAAATGGACGCATAAATATCACCCGCGACGGAAAAATTGCGCGTTTTAAATTAGATGCGGAATAGTTCCCATTGATTTATTATTATACTGGCGAAAGATCACGCTTGGACATTTGGAATAAAACTGGAATGAATAAAAGACGGATTTTGAAGTTCCCCGCAGGTGCAAAGTAGAGCGCGTCGTGAGAAATTTATATTTTCTAAAATGGCTCAAACAAAATATTTAAAAAAAAATGTATATAAAATATAAATAAATTAATATAATAAATAAAATCTATAAATTCTTTTACTTTTATATTGTAAAATTCATGTTTACCCTGTATAAATAGGTATAGTTTGCGCGCGAGTTGAATGCAGAGCTTATGTATGTGTCACCATACAAATAAGCTCTGCATTCAACTCGCGCGCGAACTGTAGTTTTAGTTATAAATAGGAAAATTAAGCTATTTTTATGTTATTTTTAATTTTTAAATTGGCTCGTTATTTTTCATCCTTGACCTCTTTGAGAAACCTTGGAGTTCATTGAGCTTTACAGATTTTCCCCCAGAATCTCTGCCATTATTATTATATTGGCAATGATATATGAAATTGGCAAACCGAAAGTAAGTAAAGTAAAGTAAAGTAAAGTAAATATTTATTTGGTAAAAAGACAAGATGTTATAACGTTATTATGCACAAGCATATTTTATCGTTACCGACGTCCAAATATTGAATTAATTATAATATTATTTATTACACTGGAGTGATCTTGCACTGGAAAGCGCAACGTTGGCTATGGACAGACGACAATAAGCGAGTCACAGGGAGTCTGGATCCAGGCGTCCCAGACACTTGAGTCCAATAGTGGAAACTTAACGACTATGACGTGATAGAGACCTCATTAACCTAATAACTATGTCATACCTACTGTGGAAATTTCTACTGGATACCTATTACGCCTGACTCTGGTAGACAACGTAATCAAATCACGAGTGCATTAATATAACAGTTATCAGCTATAACTGATTTAACTCTTATATTATTACATCTTCTTGTATAATTTTCAGTATGTAGGATAGGTGCGTACCTCTTCATATTTTCTCTATTCCTCGTTACTGAGGGTCGTGATCCCTCCCACAAAATAATATATTTATCTACCTCTTCATTTGCGAACCAACAAATCAGTGCTCGTCCATATGAATAAAAACAAAAAAAACTGTCACAACATTGTACTGCATTTTTGTATAGACCATTGTGTTTTTAAAACGCAATAAATTAATACTCTTTTGTTTTGAAAAACTGTTCATCCGCTTAAAACATTCATCATTGTGGGTCATAATTTATCGCGCAAAGCCAAACTGCATGAAAAATATACTGGAATTTAATAATGAATCAAAATTCGTAGAGTGCTAACGCTAAGATTGGTTCGAACGAGAGCATTTTGTGGCGCAGAGTTGAGCGTTGTTGTCTTAACGTGGGGAGGTCCAGGGTTCAATCCCCGGCAGGGTCAATTTGGAATTTATAATTTCTGAGTTTTCCCTTGTCTGGCCTGTTCGAGGTTTCGGCCGTGGCTAGTTAACTCCCTACCGGCAAAGACGTGCCGCCAAGTGATTTAGCGTTCCTGTACGATGCCGTTTAGAAACCGAAGGGGTATGGGTTTAATATAACTGCCATGCCGCTGACAAGTTAGCCCGCTACCATCTTAGACTGGTATCATCATCACTTACCATCAGGTGATATCGCAGTCAAGGGCTAACTTGTAGTGGATTAAAAAGAAACCTACATTTAAACGATCATACACACGGCGCGGTAAGCCTGCTGGAGAAGTAAGACGATTCAAGGACAATTATAAATTTAACATTTTAGAAATTGGGTTTTTGACAACTAGTCAAATCAGCAACTTATTTTCAAACTTCAAAACGTGTGCTTAGTATTGGATTTTGTATGAAATATTGCATAGTGACGTCTTCAAAATTCGACGCACTTTTTAGGGTTCCGTACCCAAAGGGTAAAAACGGGCCCCTATTACTAAGACTCCGCTGTCTGTCTGTCTCCAGGCTGTATCTCATAAACCGTGATAGCTAGAAAGCTGAAATTTTCACAAATGATGTATTTCCGTTGCCGCTATAACAACAAATACTAAAAAATTTTTTTTTTTTTCCATTTCAACTATCTGCCATCGGCTTTCTAGCCATAATCAGATCTTAGGAATTGGTTTGCTAGTTATATATTGAGGGGTATTCCATTGAATATCCTCCCCTAGGTTATATTGTCATCGAGGAAGTTTATCTCTCATCCAAATCCAGTACATGCCATCTCTTAAGGCGTTTTGTGTTGGCGTTTACCAGCAGTTTATGTGCCAATACGTTAGGGTGTTTTTCTAGTCTTTGCTTATACTTTTTGGAGTACTTGTTAACTTCCTCTTTGATTGTTGGCATTTCCAAGTATGTATGGATTTCATCATTCCGTGTAAACCATGGTGCACCAGAGATTGCTCTTAGTACGATGTTCTGAAACCGCTGTAGTATCTCAAGGTTCGAGTTACTTGTTGATCCCCAGAGTTCTATACCATATGACCAGATGGGTTTAATTATGCATTTGTAGACGAGAAGTTTGTTATCCAGCGATAGAGGTGATTGTTTGCCAATTAGCCAGTACCAGCTTTTATATCGGAGATTTAACTCTTTTCGCTTTGATTTTATGTGGTTTGCCCACGTTAATACTAAAAATAATACGTCATAAATCGTAAAACTTACTACAGGTTTGTACGGAACCCTCGGTGCGCGAGTCCGACTCGCACTTGGCCGGTTTTTTACTTTAATCGCTGGTTTAAAATAGTTATTCAACATAAAACTAACAGGGGATATGGATATTACGACTTTTGGAAGATCCTCTGTTTAAGAATCACTGAAAAATAATTTATTTGAATAGTTGTCAAATACCCAATTCCCGACATATTGAAGTAGTACGATACCAAATTTCGAGTTTATTAGACCTATGAAAGTTGCAGGTTGATAAAGAGATATCAACTAGAAAAGAGGCTGATCGAGTATTTCTTGCTGGCAGCGATTTTAAAGTTAAAAACAATTGAATTAGTTAATGCTTACGTCTTAACTGTCATTGGCCTAGTCTCTACGTTAGCCGGTAAGCCGGGGGTAAGCCAATTAAGGTATCGACTAAAGCAGATTAAAATATATCTACCGTTCATATAAACCATAAATTGTATTACAATAGTTTAAGTAGGTACAACATATTAATTAATAAGTTAATCCTATTTTGTAAAGTGGATTCTTTATTATGATGACATTATACACTGAAGCGGCGATATCCTAGTGGTTAAGACACCCGACCTACTGTACCGGGTTCGATCGCAACTTCAACTTTTACTTTTTTCTTAATCCACTACAAGTTAGCACTTGATTGCGATCTCACCTGATGGTAAGTCATGATGTAGTCTAAGATGGTAGTGGGCTAACCTGTGAGGGGCATGACATTTATATTAAACCCATACCCCTATTCGGTTTCTACACGGCATCGTATCGGAACGCTAAATCGCTTGGCGGCACGTCTTTGCCGGTAGCGTGGTAACTAGGCACGGCCAAAGCCTCCCACCAAGCCAGACCAGGGAAAATTCAGAAATTATAAATTCCCAAATTGACCCTGCCGGGGATCGAACCCGGGACCTCCTCACGTTAAGACAACAGCGCTACACACTGCAGCACGGAGGTCGTCAAAACTTTTACGTGCTTCAAATGGTGAAGGAAAACATCGTGAGGGAATCTGCATGCCCGAGAGTTTTTTTAATGTTCTCGAAGGTACGAGTATGTGAAGTCTGCCAATTTACACTTAGCCAGCGTGGTGGACTATGGCCAAACCCTTCTCATTTCGAGAGAAGACTTGTGCTCAGTAGTGAGCAAGCAATGGGTTGATAAGATGATGATGATGTTTATACACTAACTAGCTGATGCCCGCGACTTCGTCTGCGTGCTTTAAGTTTTTTTTATTCCCACGGGAACTCCTTAATTTTCCGGGATAAAAAGTAGCCTATGTCACTCTGGTCGTCAACTATACCCATGCCAAAAATCACGTCCATCCCGATTCGTTCGTTGACGTTCGTGTATCACGAACTTTTATAAAAACTTTCAACCCCCATTTAATCCTTTTGGGGTTGGAATTTTCAAAAATCCTTTCTTAGCGGATGCCTACGTTATAATAGCTATCTGAGTGCAAAATTTCAGCCCGATCCGACCAGTGGTTAGAGCTGTGCGTTGATAGATCAGTCAGTCAGTCAGTCAGTCAGTCAGTCACCTTTGCCTTTTATATATTTAGATTACTTATAAATTATTTTTTTATGTAAGGTCCTCGGATAATTCTATGACTCTTCTTGGATTTTGTAACACTTTTGTATAGAAAAGGTTTACGAATTTAATTTGCAGTTGAAATTGTTGAAAATGGTGACCATTAAAAAAAAGTAATAGCAGTCTAGGAGTTATCTCCTACGTACGTACTTATGTACGTTACTTTCTATTGGGTTGGCAGGGTCGTGACGAAGAGGGGTGCCAAGCTGGTAGAACTGCCTATACAAAAATTCAGTAATTTGACAACAGTTACTGATCAGTTTTTTTTTTCCACCGATTGCGTCAGTCTACGAATTGGACTGTAAATTCGTAGTCCGTAGTCGCAGCGTAGTGCGTAAGCCATTACAGCCGCTCTCGTAATCATTGCGCGGTTACGAGCTAGCTGTTTAAATTGCTTCATGAATAGAGAAGGCAAGGCAGGTTTGCATTGCCCGCTCGCCTTTATTTCGTATGCATATTTCGTCGCGTGAAATGTTAAGTAAAGTCTTTCAAAACCTAAGAGTGAAGCACATTAGAGACAAAACGTTCACGTTGAAAGGGAACGGCGTTTTGCCCTGACGCCTAGTGTGCGCGCTCCATATAAGGCCTGATGTGAATTCTATCTATAGAAAATAGCTATTTTATTGTATAAACAAAATGCGAATCGATGCTTAAAGATGTGATTTAGGCCTTATAGTGAATGATGCGTAAAGGCATTTTTTTTGTCCTTGGTGGCAGAATTGGACAAGCAATGATGAAAGTTTCTACTACTACTACTACAGCGCATTAACGTCCCACTGCTGGGCACAGGCCTTCACTCTCATAGGAGAGAGGGGATTTAGAGCTTAGACCCAACACGCTGCTCCAATGCGGGGTGGCGGGCTTTGACGACTATTAATTATCATGTTAATGATAAAAGTTTAATAAAACTTATTTCCTTATGTGGACGGACGATCCCAAGCGAGTAGCTAGGAGGCGCTTGACGACAGCGGCTCAAGAGTCAAGATGGTGGAGATTTTCGCAGTAGAACTTCCTCCAGCAGTGGACTTCAATCGGTTGAAACGATTATTACACTTGTGCCATTAATACGTTTTTACGTGGCGACCGTTGGCGAAACCCTAAACGGGGGGCACGTCTTTGGCAGTATGTCACAGCTCAAGCCTCCAACCAAACCAGAGTCTACCTGGTCAATCTACCTGGTCAAACCCAAAACCTCCCACTCATAGGGCTGACAATATTATGTAATGACAAAATGTTTTAAACCCAGCAATCTTCATTTATAACTTTCCACCATATCTAAATCTTTCAAACAGTAGGCAACTAGGTTCTCTTCGTTTACACCTACCTATACCATGCAAATTGAGTCGAACCTTACGTACAACAAAAGGCCTATACCACGTACCGTCTATTCTACTATTTGATCGTATTTGTCTGCAGCACACGGCCTTTTGTTCCACAGGATAGCACTAGTGGTTCGCCCCGAACTGAGACCTCGCGGTATCACAGAGCGCCATCTATTGACATCATTGTGAAGTTCTGTTAAAAATATCATCATCATTAAAAGTTAAATAATTTTGTTTCCTTATAATATTTATCTAATTTTAGTATTTGTTGTTCAAGTACAGGATATAATTCAAATAATTGATCAAGTTTCAGGCTTCAGAGTTCAGAAAATTGAGAGTTCTGAGGTCAACTTTGGACGTTAGAAAATCGCCACTTTGAAAGCCCCCCATTTCGTCAATTTTAGGGGGAAAATTAAAAAAAATATATTTTTGGACTCTATTCCTAATTATCTTTAAAATGATATACCGCAAACCTATGTAACGCTATAAAAAATATTTTACTTCGCATTCGCTTCTATGAGAGCCCCCCTGAAATATAGATTTTTATAACTTTTTACCCCATATTCGGCGGAAGGCCATCGGTTTACATATTATATTCAAATTTGAAGTAATTACGTTCAGCAATTCAGAAGTTATAAGGCTCTGACAGACGGACGGACGGACGGACGGACAAGTGCCAATTCACCCAAGTAGACTCAGAGACCTTCGCTTCGCTCGGTCAAATATATAAACTGGCGCGTTGCGTTAGATAAACTGCGGTGAAGGGGTGATATGGTGAAAGCCTAGATGTTTACTCGCCTGACGTCCTATTCGGGTGGTCGGAGGTTCAATCTCCGGGCACGCACCACATAGTTATGAGAGTTATGCGCGTTTTAAGAAATTAAATATACCTATCACTTACTTTAACAGTGAAGGAAAACATCCTCAGGAAACTTGCATGCGCGAGATTTCTTCATAATGTCCTTATAGGTGTGTAAAGTCTACCAATCTGCACTTAGATAGTGTAGTGGACTATGGGTATACAAACTCTGTTCATTTTGAGCAGATACTCTAGCTGACTGCCTCGTTGGTCTAGTGGTTGGCATGTTCGACTGCGGCCGACGAGGTCCCGGGTTAGAGTCCCGGGTCTGGCCATAATTGAGCATTGGGTTTTTCTGACTAGAAATTCTCAGTACTAGCCCGGAGCTAGGAAGTTGGTGATGTTTCACCCCCGTGCCTCGGAGAGCACGTTAAGCCGTCGGTCCCGGCTATTATCACTAACATGATAGTAGTCGTTAAAGCCCGCCAACCCGTATTGGACCAGCGTGGTGGGTCTAAGCTCTATAATTCCCTATCTCCTATGAGAGTGGAGGCCTGTGCATAGCTGTGGGACGTTAATGGGCTGTAGTAGATGGTGTTGGACTCTAGCTTGGTAGTGAACGTCGGTAATGTAGAGATTACAGGTGAAAGTCTAGCAGTTAAAGACAAAGCGTCCTATTCGGGTAGTCCGTGTTTCAAATCCCGTTCTTTACTTACAAGTATCATAATAATAAATGCGAAAGTGTGTTTGTTTGTTGGTTTGTCCTTCAATCACGTTGCAACGGAGCAACGGATCGACGTGATTTTTGGCATGGGTATAGTTGATGACCTGGAGAGTGCCATAGGATTTTTATCCCGGAAAATTAGGGAGCTCCCGCGGGAATCAAAAAAACTTAAACCACGCGGACGAAGTCGCGGGCATCAGCTAGTATTATATAAACTCGGGTTCTCAACGAAAGGATTAATTTACTTTTACTTGGCAGGTAAAGTAAAACACATGTTTTCAATGTTTGTTTATACCTACTTAATATAGCCTAATGTTCGCAGTAAAACCGTTTCACAAACAAAAATACATTAAAAGGTTTGTATAGCTTTTGACTAGAATTATAAACTTTTCTCTCGATTTGGATTATGTTTGTCATATTAGCTTTATGTGCAACTGTATATTTCGACGCCTTTTTCACCGCCTAATCATATTCTACCTGATAGAAAAATATCCAAAGATAATTTTATTCGGAATCATATAATTAATGTAGGACGTAAATAGGTAGGTAGGAAATTTCTGTTCGCCCACACGGAGTTAGGTGAATAAAAATATGATTATTACTTAATTTTGGAAAGATCAATGCGTAGGCTGTATCTATGTAGGTAACCTTCTAATTAATGAATACAATCCTGCTTGTAAAAATAAGCAGCTTCTGCTTTTGAAATAGCCTAGGTATATTCAAAATCAATGATCTGTAAATCTATTGTTGTTTTGGAAGGAAAGTCTGTAAATATTTTTTTTCTATTGCTATTCTTTCATTTTAAATTACTTGACCAATCATCGTGGCAATTTAGCAATTTTTCACTGTTGGCTTTTTAAAGGAAAGATTTAAAACTACATACTTGTTCCAGTAGGTACACGGGGAATAAAAAACGTCAAGTTTAAATGAATTTTTATAAAATAATTTATCTACTACTCAAAACTAATGTTCACTCACAGATTAGTAAAACTTAACTTCGGCCACAACTTGGCGGCTTAGCTCCACAGAGATCTGCGCGAGAGATAGGTATTTTAGTCAGGCCGAGGCAAACAAAGCCTCGTCGGTCTTAAATTTCCAAGTTCTGCCAAAAATAAGTTTTAGGTTTTTCTGTCGAGTGTCGCCCATTTCTATTACTAAATATTTCAATTGTCACAAAAATCAGTGACTTTCAAAATAACCTTTTACATCCCAAAAAGGGTTCTTGGCAATGTCCTTAACGGCGTACTTGAGAAATTGCTTACGTCTCCTTCTTCGGATTTAGCACATAAATCTAAGTATGAGTTAAGTATGTACCTACCTGCCTAAATTTATGAGCTAGAGGAAGGGTTAACAAAAGGGTTTTATTAAAAAAGTTTTTCGCACCCTTCGCGTACCTACCTACTTATATTATGGCAAATTGCTACAGCTCTCGTTACATACCTTTTTAATTTTGTATGCAGGCGGTTTCGGGGGCGATAAATCGATCTAGCTAGGATTCATTTTTAGAAAATGTCGTTTTATCCGTGTTTTCAGGAATGAAAAACTGCTAGAATATCATTAGAATACGAAGGTAAATTTCGTCACTATGTACGATGTGATAATAGCTCAGGTGAGAAACAGGTCGGTCCTGAAACCAGAAGTGTGCGGGCACGAAATGAGCGGGAGCGGGGCGACGGCGGGAGCGGGGCGTTGGAATTCGAGAGCTGGCGACGAATTTCGGGAAGATGTTTTTAGGCAATCTGAAATTGTGGAAAAATATAATTCCGTTCATTGGCGAATCCAGTTCTGCCAGTCTGATAGAGCGTTTGCGGTTATTTCGCTACTGCGCAGCATGTAACATTTGCAAAAAAAATCCGATAAAACATTTTTTTGACAACTTGATTTTTTTAACTTTAAATTTTATACTTAGAAAATTCGAAAAAATAAATCCCAGACGTTTTTTTCGGTTAAAAAGTATTACCAGACCTCTTTCAAATTGTTCCCGAAATTCGTCGCCAGCTCGCCGACTAGTCGCATCGCCCCGCTCCCGCCGTCGCCCCGCTCCCGCTCATTTCGTGCCCGCACACGAAGACCCCAGTTCGAGTCCAGTGTCGTCCTGTCCGATTATCTTTTTCCTTTTTCTTAAATAGAATATAATATTTTATTTAAAAAATAAAATATAATTTATTATTTCCATATAATTTCCAAAAAACACGATTTACCGAAAAAAAAACCGAGCAAAGCCCGGTTACCCAGATATTATAGTTTATTTTAAAAGTAAATCAACATAATCTGATGACTGGTGACTGTAATTATATTATGATGAGTTTTGTATAAAAATATTTTTTACAAAACCAACTCCAAAATATGTATGTAGCTGCTCAAATGGTGTTGCCTGGTGTTAAGCATTAAGCATAATATTATTTTCCTTATTGTTTGAATAAAATCCCCTGCGCTATTTTTTTGCTGAATTCGAAATCAATTTCATAGATGTGTAGCTGATATGAGCGTTTTTGTTCAGAACTTGAGAAGCACAGACTGTTTCCGAACGTTTTGTTATGAAGAAGTATGCATTCAGAAACATAGGCAACTGGCAAGAAACGTAGCAAAGTTTGTGGTTTGATTCCACATTTCTCGCCCGGCGAAGATGTTCGTAGATAACTAGATACAATGTACACCTAGGTGTTGTTTGGTGCAGAACTTCCACCGCTGTATTAATGGTTAAGTGAGTTGTATAGAAGTGTCTTGAATACTATATTTTAATCCGCTGATGCTGTTCGAAAGTTTTAATAACATGCACATAATATTAGTAGTTCAGACACGCGAGTATCTGTGGTTCAGAGTACGAGGGAGTTATAGCAGTGATAGCGTAGTGGTTAAGACCTTAGCCCCATATTGGAGGGGTCCAGAGTTCGATGCCCGATGTTCTACCTTTTCGAAGTTATGCGTACATAATTTGAAGAATCATGTACGCATAACTTCGAGTCTGAGTGTTAGGTATATCCATAATCGAAAGTATGTAAATTCTGATAATCCATACTAAGTCCAGCATGGTGGACTATGGTCAAAACACTTCTCATTCTGGAACTTATGCTCAGCAGTAGTCCAACAATCGGTTGATGATGATGATGAATAAATGTAAGAAGGAGTAATTCCAAGTGATAAAAATGAGGAGACCCGTAGAAGAACAGAGTATCGTTGTGGTTACGCAGGATCTTCAAGCTAGGTAATGTGTCAATACCTGGAGCATTCGCAGTATCCGCCACGCGGCGCTGCGGTTACGCTTTGTGTGTGTCCAAGCCCTTAAATCGTATAATGGAGGCTTTTCAGTTTTCGTTGTAGGTAAGTAAATAAGTGATGTTTACTTAATTTGCATTGCAAAACAGTAAGAGAGATTTCCTATTGTCTATTGTTAGAAGATCCTGAAGCAACATCGTGTAGTTTATAGTTGGATTAACGTTGTTAATACAAAGTTTTAATTAAGTTGCGATAGCCCCGAAATGTTTATGTAGGTAAGTTTTAAACTTTGAATTACCAAGGTTTAAGAAAATGTATATAACGACTGTACGTTATGTATTTTGGTTGACCTTCCTAGCGCAGTGGTCTTATTATTTTATTTATATTTTATCCACTACAAGTTAGCCCTTGACTGCGGTCTCACTTGATGGTAAGTGACGATGCAGTCTAAGATAGTAGCGGGCTAACCTGTTAGGGGCATAACAGTTATATTGAACCCATACCCCTATTCGGTTTCTACACGGCATCGTACCGGTACGCTAAATCGCTTGGCGGCACGTATTTGCCTTTAATTCTAATAAAATTGCCGGAAAATTCTAATAACCTACTTTTTTTTTTATAGCGCGCGGCGTTCTGGTAGTGAAACGTGCGTGTATGACAATGTTCTTTTTTTGAAATTCGTATAGATATGTTCTTTTTTTGTAATTCATACCACGCATCGAGCAGATGTGGCTGTCTGTTGAGTAAACCCTTTGCGCAGAGGGGATCGAAAAAAAAAAGTGTTGTTATAAAATTCACTACAACAATACATCACCCGTTTGGATGATGTTATGGTTATTAGGACATTGGGTGTTTTAATGTTGGCAATAAGCTAACTGTTTCAGAACCTGTTATAGAGGATTTATAGCATGGGAGTAGATAAAAATATTAAAAGTATTAAAACAATACGGATAAAAGCGATGGTAGTATGTAAATGACACCAGAGAGTATACTCATAGTTAAAAGTATTATGTAGTACAGCATGCATGCTAAATAATAGAGTTAAAAGTTTTAAACGAAGAACTAAAAATAATAAAACTTCCTTAGCGGGAAGGCGATAAAAATTTTTAAGCTTTTGCCTGGACCAGGCGCGGGGATTAAATTTTTTATGTGGATTCATTTTTCATATGAAAGCCTAGAACAGAATAGAAATACGTTTTTTATACGTCTATGAATTCGTTTAGTAGTGAAACTACAAAAATCATGGGCCCATTATGGTACAGAGAGAGAACTGAGAGTTATTTTTGATGTACTCAAAGATATGTGTACATAGGTACACATATCTTTTTAGGTGTAGTCTGGCGATCCTTAAGTACTTGGCCATCATGATAGACTAAGGTCAAATAAAACTTATCCACTAGGGCCAAGGATTTGAGGCTGAGCTTTGCGTTGATAGGTCAGCCAGTGAGGGAGGAAGTATCCATAAACTGTGTAACTGTTATTATAAATTTTTTTATCCACTAAAAGTTAGCCCTTGACTGCGATCTCACCTGATGGTAAGTGATGATACAGTCTAAGATGGAAGCGGGCTAACCTGTTATAGGAGCAGTTATATTAAACCCATACCCTATTCGGTTTCTACACGACATCGTACCGGAACGCTAAATCGCTTGGCGGTACGTCTTTGCCTGTAAGGCGGTAACAAGCCACGGCCGAAGCCTCCCACCAGGCCAGACCAGGGAAAATTCAGAAATTATAAATTTCCAAACCCTGCCCGGGGATTGAACCCGGGACCTCCGCACGTTAAGGTAACAGCGCTCAACACTGTGCCAAGGAGGTCGTCGAAAATGAGAAAGTATGATTGTTAGTTGGTTTGTCCGTCAACCACGCCGCAACAGAGCTACTGAGCGTACTAGAGCTTTTGCACGCTGTAAAGTTATATTTTATTCCGGAAAGTTAAAGCGTTCCTACGAGATGTTTGGAAAACCTAAAGTCAAAGAAACAAAGTGGCAAGCAAAGTCTACTAGGTTTAATAATAACATCACAAAATTACGATATTAAAAATTCTATTACTCGGGGAATGTTGTTAAGCGTCATCCCATAATCTCGAAGAGGTCTTTGGATTTGGTAATTTATCGGACCCTTTGGCGCTGGAAAAATGGCGGCCTATTTAAGGTTTCCTTTAATTATATTTTGCGTTGTTTTTCATTTATATTAAAAATTTCGGTTATAAAAATTCATGAACGGATTTTAATAAAGGTTCGGCTTTTGGGTTATGCGGGAAAATATTTTTAGATTTATTGATTTTAAATGATTTTAAAATAAAAATAATGGCGTTTTTTGACCGAATTCCAGCTGTAGTCGCCAATCGCAACGGAGGTTATCCAACTTTGCAGGAGATGTTAGGTATTATAAGTGTGTTTGGAAACACAGACGCTTTTTGTATTCTGTCACTCTCAAACTCCGATGAGACGACGTTAAATACACGTAACACTCGAAAATAAATAATTTATTTTATTTATCAAAAATCATACTAATATTATAAATGCGCTCGAAAATAAATAATTTATTTTATTTATCAAAAATCATACTAATATTATAAATGCGAAAGTGTGTTTGTTTGTCGGTTTGTGGGTTTGTCCGTCAATCACGCCTCAACAAAGCAACGGATCGACGTGATTTTTGCATGGGTATAGTTGAGGACCTGGAGTCGAGTGTCATAGGCTACTTTTTAGCTCAGAAAATTAAGGATTTCACGTGCGAATTGAAATAAACTTAGTCCACGCGGATGAAGTCGCAGGCATCAGCTAGTTAAATAATTAATATATCAAAAAGTCTATGTTTGAAACTAAGACCGAACCGATGAACCAATCAAATTTTATATGCATACAAATAAAACTGTCAAAACTAGTGGTTCGCCCCGAGCTGAGACCTCGCGGTAGGTATCCATAAACTTGTACAGAGCGTCATCTATTGACATAATTGTGAAGTTCTGTTAATAATACTGAAGCACATTAAAAATTAAATAATTTCGTTTCCTTATAATATTTATCTAATTTTAGTATTTTGTTGTTCATGTACAGGATATAATTGAAATAATTGATAAGTTTCAGGCTCAGCCTTTCAGAAAATTGAGAGTTCTGAGGTCAACTTTGGACGTTAGAAAATCGCCAATTAGAAAGCCCCCCATTTAGTCAATTCTAAGGGAAAAATTAAAAAAATATTATTTTGGACTCTATTCCTAATTATCTTTAAAATGATATACCGCAACCCTATGTAACGCTATAAAAAATATTTTACTTCGCATTCGCTTCTATGAAAGCCCCCCTGAAATAAAGATTTTTATAACTTTTTAAGCCATATTCGGCGGGAGGCCATCGGTTTACATGTTACATTAAAATTTGAAATAATTACGTTCAGTAATTCAGGAGTTATAAGGCTCTGACAGACGGACGGACGGACGGACAAGTGCCAATTCACTGAAGTAGACTCAGAGACCTTCGCTTCGCTCGGTCAATTATTCTACACAGTAGGTACCACACACGGTTGAATAAGATTTGAAATGAAACATACATTATATTATATTAACAATTTTTTATTTTAGCTAATTGAACTACCTGACCTGTGAATTACAGTACCTACTAAGCAATATACCTACTTATGGCCAATCCTTCTTCCATTTCTATTTCTTAATAGTATGCATAATTTATTTCTTGATTGAATATAGCTGTAAAGTAAAAAGGAGGGGAAGTTAGTAAGTATTTATTACTAGATGATTCACGTGACTTCGTCCGCGTGGACTAAGTTTTTTAGATTCCCGCAGGAACACCTTAATTTTCCGGGATAAAAAGTAGCCTCTGTCCTTTCTTATTATTTCTTCCTTTTTAGGGTTCCGTAGCCAAATTTGGCAAAAACGGAACCCTTATAGATTCGTCATGTCTGTCTGTCTGTCTGTCTGTCTGTCTGTCTGTCTGTCTGTCTGTCCGTCCGTATGTCACGGCCACTTTTTTCCGAAACTATAAGAACTATACTGTTGAAACTTGGTAAGTAGATGTATTCTGTGAACCGCATTAAGATTTTCACACAAAAATAGAAAAAAAACAATAAATTTTGGGGGTCCCCATACTTAGAACTGAAACTCAAAAATTTTTTTTTCATCAAACCCATACGTGTGGGGTATCTATGGATAGGTCTTTAAAAATGATATTGAGGTTTCTAATATAATTTTTTTCTAAACTGAATAGTTTGCGCGAGAGACACTTCCAAAGTGGTAAAATGTGTGGCCCCCCCCCCCCCCCCGTAACTTCTAAAATAAGAGAATGATAAAACTAAAAAAAAATATATGATGTACATTACCATGCAAACTTCCACCGAAAATTGGTTTGAACGAGATCTAGTAAGTAGTTTTTTTTTTAATAATTTAAAACTTACTACAGGCTTGTACGGAACCCTCGGTGCGCGAGTCCGACTCGCACTTGGCCGATTTTTTTATTATTCTACAACAAGCTCGTCCTTGACTGTGAAAAAACCTCCTACTTCTAACAGCGCTCACCACTGCGCCAGGGAAAGTTACCATGTTACTTATGTTAAAAGTTAGTGATACATTAAAACTTACGGCACTCATCACTAGGTACGCAAATACCATTCTCGTTCCTTAGATAACCATCAATACAGACACAAGCAGGCAAATAGCAGTCGGCAGCCACCAACGGGCAAGGAGGCCTGATAACGAGATTCTGACACTTCTTAAGGCATTTCACCGGTTCGCATTCGATGTATTCTTCGTTAGGGGGGCAAACTAAAATGAAAAGCCGATCCTATAATATTTCACGAAGCGTGCGGAAGGACGTGGGAACCCACCGCATTATTATCCCAAGTAAAACTCCTACCATTATTTGATTAATGGAAAGGGGTCACCACCCTCAGTAATCAAATATCAAATAAATATTATAAATGCGAAAGTTTGGATGGATGTATGGATGTATGGATGTGTGGATGTATGGAAGTTTGTTACTCAATCACGCTCCAACGGCTGAACGGATCTGGATGAAATTTGGCCCAGAGATAGATTATAGTCTGGAATAGCACATAGGCTACTTTTTATCCCGGAAAATTAAAGAGTTCCCGCGGGAACCGAAAAACCTCAATCCACGCGGACGAAGTCGCGGGCATCAGCTAGTTAGGAATACGACGCAGAGATATAGTATTACAAGCATCGATGTTTTCAAGCAATTGAACTAATAAAATCTTAATCCTGCAGCTTTGCTTGGGTGCAGGTGCGATCCAAAGTTACCGATATTATAAACTACTAACTGATGCCCGCGACTTCGTCCGCGTAGATTGAGGTTTTTTGGTTCCCGCGGGAACTCTTTAATTTTCCGGGATAAAATGTAGCCTGCGTGTTATTCCAAACTATAATCTATCTCTGTGCCAAATTTCATCCAGATCCGTTCAGTCGTTCTGGCGTGATTGAGTAACAAACATCCATCCATACATCCATCCTAACTTTTACATTTGTAATATTAGTATAGATAAAATACCTAGTAATATAATAGCGCATTTAGCTGCGTTTCATGAGGTCCCAGGTTTGAGCCTCCTGTCAACGTAACGTAAACACACTACGTACAGGACAGGGTAAAACGTTGCATCTGTCCACACGTTTAGTCGTCTCCTTGAGTCTGTGCAGCTCCACATAAAAGTGCGCGCGCGGACTTTTTAACAGCCAAACAAATATTTTTTGTTTGTTGTATAATAATAGATTATAGTCTGGAATAACACATAGACTAATTTTTATCCCTAAAGAAAATTTAAAAAGTTGCCGCGGGAACCGAAAATCCTCAATCCACGCGGTTAAAGTCGCGGGTATCAGCTAGTATTTTATTAACCGACTTTCAAAAAAGGAGAAGGTTCCCAATTCGGCGCGTATGTTTTTCGCCCACTAGACTTAATTGAGACGGTTAAAATTAAAACAAACACTTACCCAGAGGTTTTTTTTTATCAACCGGCGACATAGACACGGCAGATGCTATAAAAGCAAATGCAAGAAAAACAAGGATCTTGGCAACCATAGTGATGTTACGACTGATGACCATCTAATGACATCTACTCGGTTCACAGATCATTTATAAAGTACAGTCATAACATCCATGTAATTATATAAATAAAGTCTATCTGTGAAATATCTATGTGTAAATTTACTTATGTGTAAACTAGATGATTCCCGCGACTTCGTCCGCGTCGATTAAAGTTTTTTGATTCCCGCGGGAACTCCTTAATTTTCCGGGATAAAAAGTAGCCTATGTCCTTCCCCGGGATATAACCTACCTCTATATCAAATTTCAGCAAAATCGGTTGGAAAGATGGGCCGGGAAAGCGTAGCAGACAGACAGACAGACAGACAGACAGACAGACAGACACACTTTCGCATTTATAATATTAGTATGGAAGTATGGATGTCTGTCTGTGATTATGAAAAAGGAACTACTTTTTCATTCATGTGGTGGTGAAATTCTAACTACTACCAATGTACTATACCTGATTGTCTATACAGGTGCAGGATTTAGCTAGGAGTCTCTAAATATAAAAGGAAAAGGTGACTGAATGAGTGACTTGACTGATCAATCAACGCTCAGCTCAACTGGACAGACACAGCTGGAAAAACCTATGATATTTAAAACATTTGTAATAAGTCGTTGGGAAAAACCGCGTTTCCAGTTGAGTTACCGCTTAAAATGGTTCTGTAGTATTTTACTCGTATTAAGTATAATAATAATTAACATATTATTTTGTGCTAAATTTTTACTACGTATTCCAAATTTATTAGGTACTCACGATTGTCACTTTTAGTGATAGATCCTCCTTCGCTCACTTGTTTTTTCTATTTGTGTCTTTTCTTCGTTCGTGCTGTTTTGTTTGAAAATCGTGTTATATTTTTATTAGGTACTAGCTGATGCCCGCGACTCCGTCCACGTGGATTGAGTATTTTTTTGGTTCCCGGGAACCGTTTGATTTACCGGGATAAAAAGTAGCCTATGTGTTATTCCAGATTATAATCTATCTCTGTGCCAAATTTCATCCAGATCCGTTCAGGCGTTATGGCGTGATTGAATAACAAACATCCATCCATCCATCCAAACTTTCGCATTTATAACATTATATATATAGTATATAGTATAGTATAGATGTGGCATCTGTTGTAGCGTGGACTTTTTGCGATATAAGATAATAATATAGCTGATTGCGATCTCAGCTGATGATTATGCAGTCTAGGATAGAAGAAAGCTAATTTGGAAGGAATATGGCAGTTTTATTAAAACCACGCCGTTTCTGCACATCATACCGCAAAGCTAAATCGCTTGGCGATACGACATTGCCGGTATGGCGTTTAATTACTCACGGCCGACGCTTCCACCAGACTGTTCCAGGGACAATATTTAAAATTATAAATTCCCGAATTGCACCTGCCGAGAAGCTTCTGATGAGAAGTTTGAGAAGATTTCTGCGCCAAGGAGGTCTTCGATGTTTGAATGTCCAAATATATAAAGAACAGATTTGGCGTTTAGACGGATTAAATAAAATACAAATATTTTTTATTAGTTTCCTGTTCTTGTAGATTTTTAACATTTATAGACTAAGGAATTCGGCATAAGACCGTGCTCTGTGGCGGTCCATTCAGGAGACCTTCGCCCAGCTGTGGACGGACGTGTGTGCTGTGGATAGGTTGAGACGACGACGACGGCGAGACTACGGAACTCTGATAGTAAATAACAATATGCATCTAAGTAATAATTATTATTATTAGAACCTAGGCACCGCAAAAGGTTTTCCTCAAGAAATAATTACAACAACAGAGCAAACAAAATAAATCATGTATAAATTACTACGTAGTTCTTATTGTACCTATCTGATATTATATATAATGTGTGTCAATTTGTTTAACTAGTATAAACCTAAATTATGTAAAATTAATTAATGTAAATCTTTTAAAAAAAAAGAGCAACACCACATTTATAATATTAAAATAATTCAATTAAATTGATTTAATATTAATAGCATACTCTTTAAAGACATAACTTAAATTTAAGGCTTTCATTTTGTGAGTGGGCGTAGACCGATCATTTTAATCGCGTTTTTTGAAATGTCAGCAAAAGTTCCATTAAAATAATAAAAGGTCAGCAATTGTCATACTTACCCACTTTTTCATACAAATCGGAGTTTCAGACAAACTTAAAAAAAGTTTGTTCCGAGATGCGGGGTCGCTAAACTTGTATAATTGAGGTAATTTGTTTTATGGCCTTGTGCCAAGGACGTAGGAACTTTTTTAATAAAAATCTTTCTTTCAACAACGCTTTCTTGCTGGACATAAATTTAGATTTAGTAGATTTAGTAGTTTTAGTAGATTTAGTGTAGTTTAATTAGAAGAGAAAACACGCTAGAAAATTGATCGTCATTGTGATAAAAAGTAAAGATATAATAAGTACCTAATCCGTAAGTAGATAAGCTGTGATGGGCTAGGTGGTTTCAGACTTCGGCTATTTATTCGGCGGGCCGGGGTTCTAATTCCAGCGGCCAAACCTGCAAGGGTATGAGTTGTTCTCGTAAGTGGCCTAAACGTTGGCAGCGTTTAAAGTCATATTGTTTCATTATTGTTGATTTTTGTGTTTAAGAATTAAAATCTTTATTTTAGAAACGTCATGGTACGTGACATCTAACTGTTAATATTACTTGCATTGCTTAAAGCGTTGCGTTGGCCGGATGGCCCCTGGTTTCTATGCGGCAGTGTAGCGGAACACTACCTTTTTGGCAAGGTGGTAAGCTACGGCCGAAACCTTCTATACCATATCAGACCAGAGCCAATTTAAAAATAAAAAATTTGGAAATCCACATTATAAGAACACAATGCCAGATCACTATACCAGAAAGGTTGTTGAAAGTCAAACGCATTACAGAAAAACTACACGAAGCAGAAACTGGTAAGTACGAAAAATTTCTTGCAACTTAGAACGGTCGAACCACGGTGGAACCATCGAATTTCAGTGCACTCCTTTTCCCTACTTAAGCGGGGTTTCCACTGCGAAAAGGTCTTGAGCGGTTTCACTAGAAATTAGTTTTAAAATTTGATTTTTGTACTCGCTTAGGCCCTTCCGTTAGCTTTCTTGGCGAAAGTTTTTGTATACAGTTTTCCTCTGCGAGATAAACGGAGTATGTATGGAGCTCGCTCCACTTGCGGTGGAAACCCCGTTATAGACTTAAAACGCAATTATTTCTGCATTTGTGCAAAAACACACTACGTACAACAAAATGTTTTCTGGCGGACCGAAAACCCCTGTTACTCAATTTAATTTGGAGCTAAACGATAGCATAAAACGTTAGTATTGTGCAGCTTTAGCAAGTGATTTTCTAAAAGGTCCATGCGGGATTTTGTATGGAGGTCCCACCCCCCCAACAATCATAGGCCAGGCCACTTTTAAATTATTACGTAACTGTAGTGTAGATAAGTAACTTACGTAACTGACAATTGCATATGCTGAGCGACTTACAAGACTGTTTACATTTCGTGAGTTACTCATGTCAACAACTTACGTGAGTAAAACTTAGAAGGCTAATCCTGGCCATTATAATGCGTGTTATTACGGTCTAAAAAAAGACATACTACCTTTTCACTTGCAAAATAGAGATAAATAATAGCAACTAATATAGGGTTTACTATGATTAAAAGCGGCCCTTAGTGTTTTAAATTTACAATTATTGTTTATAAATGTAAACCGTACGACTAAGGTTAGCATAAGAAGTTTTATCCAATTGTGTTGCTTTAATTATGGTGTCAAAAATGTAAAAATTAGAAGTTGGTAAGTTTAAAAGAGGTGCTATTTAGCCTGCTAAACTGTTTATGTATATTTCTGTTTTGCCTAGGATTATATGACTAGGTTATAAACTATGTATAAAATTAATTGAATAATAAAGACATTTTTAAAACAAACAAACAAACTATGATTAAAAAAATCTTTTCATCAAAAATGTGTTTATTTTAGCCAGTCTGTTTTTCTCTTCAGTATATTTCAAAAAATCATGTTTTACTTGTAAAAAAAAAATGATTGTATACAAAAAGCTTGGCTATACTGGAAAATCATTCAATGACAATAATCACAATAATGACATCGGGCGGGTCGCCATTTCTTGAACCTTCGTATGCGTCACCACATTGTACTTAATATAATCTATTTATAAGACGTACCTAATTATATCTTTCTCTATGTGATAAGGTATCTGGGAAGATAGTTTTATTGGGTCCCCGATAAAAGAAAGGTTATCTATTATGAGAATATTTCACACACACTATTACACGCTAAGAAAATATATATGAAAATAAAGGTCAAAAATCGATAAAAAATAATTACATAACATCCCAAAATCCCAGGCATTCTCACGTATTTGAAGAATGTCGCCATAGTTTTAAATTATCTATATTATTAGACGCTTCGAATGAACTATGTTTGAAATATGTTGGTGGGGTGGGCTGGGGACGTTTTTCTCATTGCCCTTTGGCAAGAATGTTTTTCTTTCCAAGTTGAATTAGCTAATCTCAGTTTTATAGTTACTGTTATTAGGTAAGAAACCAGTTAGAAGGCTCCGATAACGATCTAAAGGATTATTCGGGAACATTAGCCAACTGCTGGATGGCAATTACACGCACCTCGATTCGCAATTCGTAAGATCATTTGAAGATTGCGTGCTCAAAGGAACCTTGCTACGCTTTCTACATTTAAGTAGATTACACGACTGATTATTGTTAATTTGTTTTGGCTTTCGGACTTCGAGGTTCGATTGCATCACAGGTTGTTATGGTTAAAACGTTAATCTCCTCCTAAAAAGCCAGTTTAGGTTGCAAAAGTAAGGGTTCTTCTCATTTTTACCATTTGATTTATAACCATAATTATGGAGGAAAGACTAAAGAGTTGCAATTATTTTATGTTCGTGGCGTCCGTTTGTTATATTTTTAACCGACTTCAAAAAGTCAATTTGACTGTGTTTTTTTGTACGTACGCTGACGATAGTACGTTGTATGTTACGCGATCATTCCGCCAATTATGAATCAATTTTGATGATTCTTTTTTTGATTGGTAGATACACCCTTCACAGGTGGTCTCATATAAATTTTATCGAAATTGATTTAGCGCTTTTTGAGAAAACCAACAAAAAAACAAAATATATACCCAGATAATGTTGTTTACTTTTTAGTTTAAGTTGGTACATAAAGGTATAGTTTTGAAATCGGTTTTTGTTTTACGTAAATGAAAGCGAATAATTATTTACCTAAATATTCAGACACACTCCACGGCGGCTCTAAGGCTACTTAGTTTTCATGTCATTTACTTCTATTCTTTTTTATATTCCACTACAAGTTGGCCCTACTGCGATCTCACCTGGTAGTGACTGCTGTAAGAACGTAAAACCTAACGCAGAAATGGGATTTGCCACTTGGCCAAGTCTTGTCTGGCTGTTTTCCTCTCAATATTTAATTCAATTAGGACTGGACAGCAGAAAAGAAGAGGAGAATTTTGCCCCTCGTGCGTTTTTCTAATCAAACCTTCCGCTTTACATTTTCATCCCTGCATTAAAGCAGCATAATTTATAAATTAAATAAAACACACCAACATAATAAGATTAGGGTACCGTTCCATACGTACGTAACGCCATTAAATAAATGACGCGCAAAAATGTAAATTTCCCTTCGGGTCGTGAGCATTATTATACACAATAGCAACTCGGATTACGAGGCATGAAGAAGAACGACTTTATTGCGGACCCTCCTTTTCTTCAGTACAAATTGTGCCATCGGCGTAAAAGATTATTTATTCGTTGGAAAAATGTACAGGCAAATTACACTCGGGGTCAATTACACCATTGATGTTTATGGTTAGCGTTAAATTTTAACACCAATAAAACTTTACTTTGGGCTGCAAAAGTCAGGGTTCTACTTCTTTTTATCAAAAGACTTGTAAACTTAACTAGCTTTTGCCCGCGGCTTCTCTCGTTGTGTTTCGTTTTGTGTTATATTTTCATACAAATCCCTAATTTACCCCTTTAGAGTGAACTTTCAAAAATCCTTTCCACCTACTAAATGCCTACGTCTTCATATGCCAAATTTCAGACCGCTCCGTTCAGTTGTTTGGGCTGTGCATTAATAGATCAGTCAGTCACCTTTTCATTTGTATAATTAGACTATCTATGATTGTTAGAATCAAGGCAAGAATACTGACTTGTGCCACTTACTTTGCCAAAAATTTTGGTGGTAAAATTTAGTGGTTAGGTAACCATAATAACCATCGATGGAGCAACCGACCCTTAATGAAGTTTAAATTATTACTAACTGACCCGCTCCCTGCTCGGGCGAAATTTTGAATTTGTGAAATACACCAACAAAAAGAAAATATTTAATTTTTTACACAACATTTGTAGGTAAGTATATAAATGATACATAGCATAGGTTTATCTACTCATGTGACCGAAGTCCGTAATGTCCTTGGCTGAATTATTAAGACAGTAAACTATAATAGGTACTTATTTTAGTTTGACAGCGGTTTAACTAATCAGTAAACTAGTAGGATATTTTTTCCCAGTAGTTCAACTGCAGACAAATCATTTCAAGGATTGAACTACTGGGAATAAGTAGTTCAACGTACTGAAACTGATTTTATTTGGTGTTTGTAATACTTTACTCACAACGAGGAATAACTTAATCCGAACTTGTAGGTATATTTAAATATATTTCCTTATCTAAATCCTCAAAGAATGATGCTCAAGTTGTTTATTGGGATCATGTTGTCTTGTTTATTTACGACCGGCTTTAGCCACTAGCTGTACCATTTGTTTCTTTTTAATTATTTTAATAAAACATTCATCCGGCATATATTTAAGCCAACGGCTTTGGGAACTACCCTTGATGATGATGATGATGACGTGTCCCAAAAATTCCAATATCCTAAATGGTCTTAAATATATTTCTTTTGACGAGATGGCTGAGGCTGATAGAGAAGTAAGTGTATGAGTTACTGCCAACATAAACTAGGCGTCCCATGCACTGGCATGCATGCATTATATGCCCACCCAAGTGTCAATTATGTCCATAAGGATCATTTATGTAAAGACAGGCCCCAAGTATGTCACAGTTTGGGTAATAATGTCATGTTGAGGGATTTATTTACGCTAGGATCAGCTGTATCGAGCCACTGAAAAAGAGCATAACACCGGAAGAAAAAATATAGGACCAAAAGATTACAGAGAGCCGTTTAAAATCCAAACAAGACTTTCCATAAAGTTTCAAGACTTGTTATTATCTTACGTTTAATGGCACTAAACCGGGATACAAAGAGACCTGAGAACGGTGCGAAAATTAGTGCCTACGAGATCTTTACAGCTTAATTAGAACCAAGCGCTACACGTTAATGTAAACCACGTTAACTGATAAGGGCGAAAACACACTCCGGACAAAACTATGTTTGGCGGACAAAAGTTGGAGCTGCACAGACTACCGCGACAGGACAAAACGTGTTTTCCCTTCGACACGGGTGCTTCTGGCAAATGTTTTATCTTCTCCTGTCCGTAGGTAAGTAGTGTTTTTTCGCTCTAAGAGTGATAGTAGGTACACACTAATCGACAAAATGTTGTCTAGCCGACAAAAAGTTCACGCGCGCACTTTTATTATGGAGCTGCACACACTAGAGACGCAAAGACGTTTGACCTATCCTATTCATAGTGCATTTCACTTTAAGCCTAGAGCAATAGGACTATGTATTTATTCTGCTTTACACCTTCACTATGTAAATGAGGTCACACCACAAATTCAACAAAAGATCTCCGTTTCCCATTTACCTTGTTGCTGGTGTTTGAACGTGTTTGGCTCTTTGTTCAGTTGAAAGCTGTATTTGAACGTGTATTTTTGGTCTTACTTCGATAGATACTCGGTCGAACAAAGGATGTGTTATTTACAAGAGTCTGGTCTGGAAATAATTCTACTTCGTCCTCGATTCTGTTTATCCCACAGTTTTACAATACTTACACGTAGTACCTGATCATACCAATATTATAAATGAAAAAGTCTGTGTGTCTATCTGTCTGTCTGCTACACTTCAACAGCCCATCTATGTCACTTATGAAATAATACTAATATTATAAATGCGAAAGTGTGTTTGTTTGTTGGTATTGGTTTGTTGGTTTGTCTTTCAATAACGCCGCAGCGAATCAACGGATCGACGTGATTTTTGGTATGGGTATAGTTGAGGACCTGGAGAGTGACATAGGCTTTGTCCCGGAAAATTAAGGAGTTCCCACGGGAATCAACAAAACTTAAACCACGCGGACGGAGTCGCGGGCATCAGCTAGTTTGGTATAAAGTTACGTTACATCCCGAGGAAGGACATAGGCAACTTTATGTCCCGGAAAATGTAGGAGTTTCCCCTGGTACTTAAACAAGCTTAATTCACGCGGACGAAGCCGCCGGCATAATCTAGTGTTAAAATATAAGGATAGAAGTCATCAAAGTCGCGGAGAGTGACATAGGCTACTTTATATCCCAGAAAATCTCACATTTCCCAAGGGAGTTTCAACAAACCTAATCTGTTTTAACGTTTAAACCTAATCTGTGTGGACGAAGTCGCGGGCGTGAGCTATAGCAATATCTAATTCCGTATCCAGCTGTGTCTTTTTGCCAGAAACACGCCTTTTAGGTAATGGGCAGAATTAATCAACAATGAATCAAAACTTTCCCAAATAAATACATTTCCAGCATGTACTTGTAAACTGTTTTGTGTTATTTTGTACTACATATACGTCTTATAGAATGTGGTGTAAACAAAGGTGTGTGCCCACTACAAAGTTAGGTACCATTTACGAAGTAACTATTTATTTTCATTCGTGCTATGACCGTAGACGTATTGACACGTACAAAAATATTATTTGTAAGAAACACCCACGAGACCGTTCCGTCTCCGACCAACCGTGCTTTAATCGGACCGATATCTAATTCACGTGTTTTCTATTGTTTTTTTTTTTTCCACTACAAGTTAGCCCTTGACTGCGATCTCACCTGATGGTAAGTGATGATGCAGTCTAAGATGGTAGCGGGCTGTTAGGTTGTATGATACGTTCTAATATATAACTTGATTAGAATGACTTTGTCTTTTTTCTCAGCCTCACATTATATAGCTGTAAAGCTAGCTTTCTCAGCTGTAGTGGGTGTTCCGATATAAGCACTGCGAGCACTGTTCAGTGCTCTTACAGTGCTCGCAGTGTATTTCGGAACACACCCGTAGTCACATTAGTTTGACAGCTGTTATTAGAATAACAGCTGTCAAACTAATGTGCTAATATTAAAACAAGCTATATTTTAGGGACTTTTGTGGGTATTAGTAGTCTCGTGTGTATAGTGATGTTTTCGTGTCAGATTCATTGTAGATATGGGCTGGTGTAGTGGGCCGAAAGCTTAATCTATTTTCTGTTTATCTGAGCGGTTTGGCTTTGGAATATTGAATTTTTTGTGAACGGTTCGACCATTGTAGTATTTAATAGGGTATTTGCCGGGTGTAGCAAAACATATTTCATTTCTATTAAGGATAAGTCAAGGCAATGATTGCAAGACAAAATTTGCAAGCAAAGGCTATTTAAATCGTTATATTTTTACAGTTTTATTGAGTCTCTCTCGCTGCATCGTATTCGGGTTCATGGGTTAATAATGCGGTGGGTTCCCAGTTCCTTCCGCAGATGCATTTTTGACTCTAAGGTTTTCAAGGATTACTATCAGATGTTAGTGATAATAACCGGGACCGACGGCTAAAGATACTCTCCGAAGCACAGACCAAAAAGGAAAAGCTGAACTCAGTCACCCGCTCGGTTACCGACCTGGCTTTCCAATTGCACATTTTGACGATCTCCCTGGCGCAGTGTTGAGCGTCGTTGTCTTAGCGTTGGAGGTCCGGGGTTCGATTCCCGGCAGGGTCAATTTAGACATTTATAATTTCTAAATTTTATTCTTCGGCCATGGCTCGCTATCACCCGCAAAGACGTATCACCAAACAATTTAGCGTTCCGGTATGATGTAGTGTAGAAACCGACTAGGGGTATGGCCATGGGTTTAATATAACTGCCATACCCTTAACAGGTTAGCCCGCTACTTACTATCTGGAATGGATTATCACTTACCATCAGGCGAGATCGCAGTCAATGGCTAACTTGTATCTAAACCACAAAAAAAATATGACGTCTCAGTTTCCAACTTGACGTACGGGACTCCAGTGAAAACGCGTAGAAAATGAGGCCAACCATTCAATTCAAAAAGATTTCTATTCTCGTCGAACAAAACCTACGTTCATTAAAACTTACCGCGTCGTTTGTTGGCGGAGGATCTAACAGGGCTGGTTGTTGTGCCTGAATCCCTTTTATTGTACTAATATTATAAATATGAATGTGTGTCTGTTTGTTGGTTTATTGGTTTGTTGGTTTGTCCTTCCATCACGCCACAACGGAGCAACGGATCAACGTGACTTTTGGACTAGGTATAGTTGGGGACCTGGAGAGTGACATAGGCTACTTTTTATCCCGGAAAATTAAGGAGTTCCCGCGGGAATCAAAAATACTTAAACAACGCGGACGAAGTTGCGGGCATCAGCTGGTTACAAATAAAACGGTTTTAAATGAGGATGCTGTTTGACTTCGCGTGTTTCATTTTGGCTATCGTGTAACTTTGTATTTAAAATTTTATGCCGACCTCTTTGACACAGTGGTTAGCGCTGAGGTTTTTATGTGGGAGATCCTGGGTTCAATTCCTGGCAGAGTCCATTTGGGCTTTATAATTTCTATTTTTTATTAGTTTCTCGCTCGATAAAAATGGAATGCGCGTTTAATTCATTCTACAATTGTAAGAAGAATCGGTTAAATCTTTACTCTATCCACCACTACAGCCCATTAACGTCCCACTGCTGGGCACAGGCCCCCACTCACATAGGAGAGAGGGAATTAGAGCTTAGACCCACCACGCTGCTCCAATGCGGGTTGGTGGGCTTTGACGACTATTATCATGTTAGTGATAATAACCGGGACCGACGGCTTAACGTGCTCTCCGAGGCACGCGGGTGGAACACCACCAACTTCCTAACTCCAGGCTAGTACAGAGAATTTCTGATCAGAAAAACCCAACACTTAATTATGGCCCGATCCGGGATTCGAACCCAGGACCTCGTCAGCCGCATCAGTCGAACATGATAACCACTAATCCAACGAGGCAGTCACTCTACCCTACACAACTATACTCTATACTTACTAATATTATAAATGCGAAAGTTTGGATGGATGGATGGATGTTAGTTATTCTATCACGCCAGAACGGCTGAACGGATCTGAATGAAATTTGCAGAGATACGAGTAGATCTGGAATAACACATATAACCTTACTTTTTATCCCGGAAATTCAAAGAGTTCCCGCGGGAACCGAAAAAAGTAAAAATCATGGTTAAGAAAATAATTACTTATTTACCTTTAAGTAGGTATATTTAGGAAGTATTTGACTAAAAGCAGATGATTTACATCACTAAATCAAACGGTACGATCTACGAAAATGTTTGAATAGCCTTTATTATATAGCCGTAATATCTTCGAGGTAAATTTCGATCTGGAGACATTTTAATAGCAAATAAATAATCGCCTCTGTCGACTTCGTTAATAACAGCACAATATCAGCACTTTAAGAATAATGATACCTTTAAAAGACATTTTAATTGTTCCCGGGGTTCATTAAAATTTGCCGCTTGTTTGCTTTCAAATATCAGATACTGATTCTTACAGAAATCTGAATTGGGAAATAGAAGTAGTTAAGCTATAATTTTATTTTATTGACATCAATAAACACTTTGACAATATGCCTGGTCTGTTAGAGCTGTGATCTTATAACTAGTGGTTCGCCCCGAACTGAGGCCGCGCGGTATCACAGAGCGCCATCTATTGACATACATCATTGTGAAGTTAATGAAGCTCATGAAAAATTAAATACCTACTTTCGTTTCCTTAGAATCGAAGCCCGGACGAAGTCACGGGCATCATCTAGTTGGAAATAAATAAAGCATTGCAAATGAAACTGTAATGTTGTGCAAATGCGTCTGTTTTTTCCGATAACGCATTGATGTTTCATTGACAGTTATAGACATCTGCGCGTTAATATATTCCAGTTTTACCATTTTTACACGTATTTTGAATTTTTTGATGCTTCTAATAGGCTCGGGGTGCTCTATTGATTGAGTTAAATTTGTACCTGAAGGGTCTTTTAACATTGTCTGTACATGAATAATTGCAAATCTATTTTCATTGAGCACAATCCTTTAAAGAAACTTTTATTGGTGTCAGAAGGCAAGATCCACTTTTGAGTTAGATTGCTGAGTCAAATTATATAGCCCACTAGATAGAAGGAAAAAATATGTCTGACTCTCTTTTGAAGTCTGCTTTATGAAAAGAACCTACAAATTTAAAGTTTCTAGACCTATCGTATTCAGCTGTAATGTCAATCACTCAGTATATCCTTTTCTAGAAAAAATTTAGTTGGATTTGTGCGTCGAATTAAAATTTTCCCTCATACTAATCGCCAAAATATTTTGGTGACGCCATCTTTTGCTTAATTTTTTGGACCAATAAGTTTTGAAGGTATTTTATTTATTTTATTTTTCTTTCTACCCACCATTTACCTTCATGCACTTTCGCCTATATTCGTGATGCCGATTACAATGCCACTATTGTTAAGTTTACGTCAGTATATGACATAAGTGTTATCTACAATAGGTACTAACATTCTACATCATCATCGCTTGTTGAAAATTGAGACGAGTCTTCGTGTACATTCAAGCCCTTAAATATGTATGATGATTTCACGTTCGCTACTGTCTAACACGCCTATTCGCGTCTTGAGTAATTAATTGCGTGTGTTGCGAGTAACTACAGTGCCCGCGCCGTCTGTTCTCGATAAGATAATGAAGCTCTACTACTCTACTACTAACTACTCTACTTGTTTTACAGTTTCCTTCATGCACCACTTGATACGCGTAAAGAATCTAAATTAAAAACATACAGTACGCTTCTGTTGTCGTCTAAGTGACAGTGGCTTTCGAAGCACACCATATTTTTTACAATCGGACAAAAATGGTATGTTCTCTCCTAAATAGTGTTGCTCCGTGGCCTACAAGATGATAATCGCAATCATTATAATAAATCAAGTTATCTCTCATTCCCAAGGCATTTTTGTATAAAATTTTCCTTCGTTCACAGGAATCCGACGCACAATCTTTCAAAATGATCGTGTAAATTGCGAACCGAGCTGCGTGTAATTACTTTCTTCGCTTGATATCGTTGAACGTGAGATCAGACTTTAGGCTTTTTGTTTCAGAAGTTGTGTTATATGCAACAAATCTGACGATTGTAGATATTTTGTGCAGATGAATTTCAATTGATATTATATATATTTTGGGTCAAGCGTCTCTGCAGTAAAAAAAGTAGGGGAAATGCAATTTAATAACTTTGCACTAAGCATAACCATGAATAAAATATTTTTGCCTTGACTTTTTACAAACCTCGACTTTCTATGGCATCGACAATTACAAAAATAGTACTTCTCTTAAAAACTTAAGTTTTTTAAAAGGTCTTCCTTAATGGATGAGCTTTAGAAACGTTTTGTCGAGCGACATGTCGTTAGTGTGGTATTACAGGCGAACGATCTTTAAGATCCTCATTGAAGACGCAGCAAGCCGTTTTCATACCTAAAACCAACTGAACGTAAGACTATCGTTAAGTTTTGCTGATAAGTTGCGGAATATTAATGGGCAACATTCTAGAAACTCAATATTGCTAGGTCGGCTGTCAGACTCCGCCACAATAATTTTGTGCAGCCTCACAACTAAACACTATACATAATAGATACTGATAGAAACTTCAACTTGTCATGCCGCGCGTAGCTACGTACCTACTAAGTATGTGTACGCGTGATTGTAAATAGGTATGAAGCATATTTACAATACTCAGGAAGCTATGAGGTATCTCTATCTTATTAAATCAATGGGATCAAATTCATTTATTTACAAAAAATAATTGACTTTAAATTAAATTGTGAAATGTACTCGCTGATACTCGGGATTCGCAGTCGTCCGATTATAAAAAAAAATGTATCCAAAGTCAAATCCACCAAAAAGCCGGATCAAATTGAGAACATACTTTTCATCATAATACTAGCTCGTGCCCGCGACTTCCTCCGCGTGGATTGAGGTTTTTTTGCTCCCGCGGGAACTCTTTGATTTTCCGGGAGAAATAGTGGCTTATGTGTTCCAGACTATTATCTATCTCTGTGCCAAATTTCATTCAGATCTGTTCAGCCATTCTGGCGTGGTTGCGTAACAAACATCCATTCATCCATCCATCCAAACTTTCGCATTAATAATATTAGATGATGTCCGCGACTTCGTCCGCGTGGATTAAAGTTTTTTGATTTCCGCGGGAACTTTGATTTTCCGAGATAGAAAGTAGCCTATGTCCTTCCCCGGGATACCACCTATCCCTTTACCAAATTGCATCCAAATCGGTTGAACAGATGAGCCGTGAAAGCGTAGTAGACACACAGACAGCCACAGTCATACAGACAGACACACTTTCGCATTTATAATATTAGTATGGAAGTATGGATTAGTATTAGCATGGATAATAAGGGCAAAATGGACTCGCATTTGTAAGATTAACCTTATCGCGAAAAAAAATATGCAAAGAGCACACTAATCTGTATTTATTCATACACTTTCAGGCTATTTGTTATCGCTACTCCAAATGGAATGAGCTCCAGTCATTTGTTAAGGGATTAAATTGTCTTGATTATTTATGAGCTCTGTTGACTCGCGCTTTTACTTTGTCAGTTAAAACATTTCCACTAATGGTATCACGGTGAAGAGATTGAATGTTAATATTATCAATTTTGGTGGCATATTTTTTTTATTCGACTACAAGTTAGCCCTTGACTGCGATCTCACCTGATAGTAAGTGACGATGCAGTCTAAGAAGGTAGCAGGCTAACCTGTTAGGTGTATGGCAGTTATATTAAACCCATACCCCTAGTCGGTTTCTACACGGCATCGTACACGAACGCTCAATCGCTTGGCGGTACGTCTTTGCCGGTAGTAACTAGCCATGGCTGAAGCCTCCCGCCAGACCAGACCAGAATTTCAAGATTTGATCAGATTTTCGGTTTAAGTGACTTTCTATTGAAAATATTTACCTAATTAAATTTTAAGTAATTTTGACTAATCAAAAGCAACGGAATTCAAACGGTTATTAGTTTCGGTTTCTGATATTCGGAGAGCTAAGACTAAAACAAAAATTTACTTAATTTTTTTGTACTGTCCCAAGATGCTCTTTGTTAAGGATTTAATTGCCAGATCATTAACAGCCAGTACAGCATCATACCTATTTATTATCTATTTAACAGCGTTGTACAAATAAATTATAACCACAAACTTTTCGCTTACTTAATAATGTAAGGAAACCGTATTTCTTCAAACTTTTGTATCCATGGACCATTTTCAGCCTCCAGGGAAGTTCCCGAAGTTGGCCGGTTGTATGGAAATTTACAGTTTTGCGGTTGTTCTTCATTATAACTCAGTTAACCGTTAATGCAGTGTTGCCAGTTCTGAAACATACGGTAGCTATAGTTTTTAGCCTAATAAAATGGTGAGCGCCGTGGTCTTATAGTGGGAGGTCCCGGGTTCTATTCCCGACAGGGTCAATTTGGGAATTCAATTTCTGAATTTTCACTTGCCTATGTTGGCCGGAGGCTTCGGCCGTGGCTACTTACCACCCTACCGGCAAAAACAAACCGCTGAGCGGTTTAGTATTCCGGTACGATGCCGTGTAGAAACCGATTAGGCGTATGGCTTTAATATAACTGCCGTACCCCATACTGGTTAGGCCGCTACCATCTTAGACTGAATCCTCACTTACCATCAGGTGTGATCGCAGGTAAACTTGTAGTGGAATATAAGATTTTAAAGTAGAGTAGTAGTATTAATTATACACAGTAGTACTAACGGTACAATAAAAAAAACGTCCATATTATGCTTTTGCCAATCAGTGAATGGTAAACAAAATAAAAGCAAAGCGTTTAATTAGCAATTAATTAAAACTTTTAACAAGTGAATAGCATGCGGACGCATTCATTATTTGTGCCTAGCTAACGAGGATTTGCCGGTTTTAAATGCGTTTACTTATTTGTTTTTCTTTAGTATGATTTTATAATATGAGAATGAACCCAACTTGTTAAGAAGAGAAAGAGAACTTTATTTAGGTTACCAATATGCAGGTTAGCCATAATATCATAGATTTATTATATACTAGCTATTACCCGCGGCTTCGCTCGCGTGGCTCAAGGAAACAATAACTGAGTTTTATGTGAAAGATTGTCAATAATATCAACTTAACTGTGACTGCCTGTTTGAGACATTTCACTCAGCGCTCTGAACTCTGCACTCTGAACTCTGAACCCTGCACTCTGAACTCTGAACTCTATACTCTGAACTCTGAACTCTGCACTCTGAACTCTAAACTCTGCACTCTGAACTCTGCACTCTGAACTCTGCACTCTGAACTCTGCACTCTGAACTATGCACTCTGAACTCTGCACTCTGAACTCTGCACTCTGAACTGTGACCTCTGCACTCTGAACTCTGCACTCTGAAGTCTGCACTCTGAACTCTGCACTCTGAACTCTTTACTCTGAACTCTGCACTCTGAACTCTTTACTCTGAACTCTGCACTCTGTACTCTGAACTCTGAACTATGCACTCTGATCTCTGACCTATGCACTCTGAAGTCTGAACTCTGCACTCTTAACTATGCACTCTGAACTCTGCACCCTGAACTCTGAACTCTGCACTCTGAACTCTGACCTCTGCACTCTGAACTCTGCACTCTGAACTCTGAAGTCTGAACTCTGCATTCTGAACTCCGAACTCTGAACTCTGCACTCTGAACTTTGAACTCTGCACTCTGAACTCTGAACTCTGAACCCTGCACTCTGAAGTCTGAACTCTGCACTCTGAACTCTGAACTCTGCACTCTGAATTCTTAACTCTGCACTTTGAACTCTGAACTCTGATTTCTGAACTCTTCACTCTGAACTCTGAACTCTGAACTCTGCACTCTGAACTCTAAACTGCACTCTGAACTCTGAACTCTTCACTCTGAACTCTGCACTCTGTACTCTGAACTCTGAACTATGCACTCTGAACTCTGACCTCTGCACTCTGAACTCTGCACTCTGAAGTCTGAACTCTGAACTATGCACTCTGAACTCTGACCTCTGCACTCTGAACTCTGCACTCTGAACTCTGAACTCTGCACTCTGCACTCTGAACTCTGAACTCAGAACTCGGAACTTTGTACTTTGAACTCTGAACTCTGCACTCTGAATTCTGTACCCGAATATCTCTTCTATTCTATTTCTATTTTTTTTTTAGTCATTCTTATACTTACTATTTACCCCCCAAAGAGAAAATTTTTGTTTTTTTTCGTCTGCAAACTAAAAAACTACTGCCTTTGTTTTAAAATTCATATATAAAAGTGATGTGTAACCGTGACTGACACCATGCGTTGTTACGAAGACAAAAGGTCTTAAATATAAATTATAGTACATTCGTAATTAAACTGTAATGCCTTAGTTTTACGGTTTATATTTTAATATTAGTTTTCACTTCTATCGGCAGTCCTGACTGCCAATTTTTTTTACTTTAATGAGAACAACTTCCAAGAACACTTTCGCATTTATAATATTATTAGTATGATACGATGTTACTAAGGCTAACCTAAACGTCGGCTGACCTGAACGTGGGCTAACCGGAAGGTTATGATAACCTGAACGTGGGCTAATCTGAACGTGTGAACGTGGTAACGGTGAAACAAATGCAAGAAAAAGAGCATACTATCCCACAGGGACTGTTAGTTTTTCCAGGATGAAAAGTGGCCTGTGTCACTCTCCAGGTTCTCAAATATACCCATGCAAAAAATCACGTCGATCCGTTGCGCCGTTGCCACCTAATTGAAGTAAAATGCGAGAAAAAGAGCATGTTATCCCACAGGAACTGTTTGTTTTCCCGGGATAAAAAGTGGCCTATGTCACTCTCCAGGTCCTCAAATATACCCATGCAAAAAATCACGTCGATCCGTTGCGCCGTTGAAGCGTGATTGAAGAAAAATGCGAGAAAAAGAGCATGTTATCCCACAGGAACTGTTTGTTTTCCCGGGATAAAAAGTGGCCTATGTCACTCTCCAGGTCCTCAAATATACCCATGCAAAAATCACGTCGATCCGTTGCGCCGTTGAAGCGTGATTGAAGAAAAATGCGAGAAAAAGAGCATGTTATCCCACAGGAACTGTTTGTTTTTCCGGGATAAAAAGTAGCCTATGTCCTTCCCCGGGATGCAACCTATCCCTGTACCAAATTTCATCAAAATCGGTTGAACGGTTGGGCCGTGAAAGCGTAGCAGACAGACAGACAGACAGACAGACAGACAGACAGACAGACAGACAGACACACTTTCGCATTTATAATATTAGTATGGAAGTATGGACAAGCACGATTTCGTCTGCGTGGATTGAGATTTTGTTGTTTCCCGCGGGAACTCTTTAATTTTCTGGGATAAAAAGTAGCTTATGTGTTATTCCAGACTATAATCTATCTCTGTGCCAAATTTCATCAAAATCGGTTGAATAGGTGGGCCGTGAAAGCGTAGCAGACTGACAGACAGACACACTTTCGCATTTATAATATTAGTATGGATACTAAGATCACCTGACAGCCCCAAAATGCATGACTAGTTTTGATTTATCAATGAGTGCAACTTCTAGTTGATAATTAGTAACAATTTATTTATCCATCCATATTTCATACTTCATATCATACTTATATTATAAATGCGAAAGTGTGTTTGTTTGTTGGTTTATTGATTTGTCCCTTAATGACGCGAGAACAGAGCAACGCGGATCGACGTGATTTTTGCACGGGTATTGAGGACCCGGAGAGTGACTACTTTTCATCCCGAATACTTAATTAAGGAGTTCCCGGGGGAATTAAAAAAGAACTTACGCCAAGCGTACGAAGTCGCAGGCATCAGCTATTCTTCTACAAAAAAGTAGGTTAGTATCTCTCTTAAAATATATATTAGGTTTGAAACCTGTTTTATAATAAAAAAATTAAAAACTTTTTTGGGATGACGTTATTAGCAGAAAAGGAACATAATTATTTAGGTACGGAAATAAAATTTTCGTCGAAGGAACCGGGCAGTCATTTGAAGAATTTTAATGGTATTTTTTGCGCATAACCGCCACGCATTTTAGCGAAAAATTCTCTCTGACAGATATTGATGAGTTTGCTATCGATGATACCGTCGAGCGTTTTTTATTAAGCCCCGAAAGTGAGCGGTATGACCCAGTTGTTAGTATCGAAGTATTATGGTTAAGTAATGTTTGAATTTATCTCCAGCGGTGATAGTGATTAAAGACACCCGACCTATACGGGGTGCCGGGTTCGTAACCCGGACAAGTACCTCTAACTTTTAAGAGTTATGTGCATTGACTTACCAATACCTTAGACGCACCATCGAAGCGCAAAAAACGGCACGGTCAAATTGTGCACAAATAGATATTGTGAACAATTTTCGCCTCAGTCGCGCATGAGTACACTAGGCGACAAAATGTCGTATGTGTCGAATTGTTATTACAAAATTGAAATATAAAGCTATATGGTTGGTTTTTGTGAACCGTTTAGTGTCTCAGTCTATATTATCTACTAGCTGATGCCCGCGACTTCGTCCGCGTGGATTGAGGTTTTTCGGTTCCCGCGGGAACTCTTTAATTTTCCGGGATAAAAAGTAGCCTATGTGCTATTCCAGACTATAATCTATCTCTGTGCCAAATTTCATCCAGATCCGTTCATCCGTTGGAGCGTGATTGAGTAACAAACATACATCCATACATACATCCATCCATCCAAACTTTCGCATTTATAATATTTATTTGATAGCTGTGTTTGTATAAGCGATTGTGGACGCTTTTTGAGTATTAATTTGTAGATAATGTTGTATCCTTAGTTGGTAAATCGATGGTTATGTGCTTCAAATGGTAAAAGAAAACATTGTAAGGAGATCTGCATGCCCAAGAGTTCCTCGTAATGGTCTCGAGGGTGTATGAAGGCTGCCGATCCGCACTTGGCCAGCGTGGTGGACCAAGGCCCTTCTCATTCCGAGAAGAGACTCGTGCTCTCTAGTGAGCCGGTACTGTTATATAAACCAAAGCAGACGTGCGCGTCGCGATTGGCCAGAGCGCTTGGGCCTGTTAGGCAAACGCCGAAATTTTAGCTTTGGACCAAGCGCTCTGGCCATTTCTGAGGATTGCTTAGGCCATCGCGATGCGCCCGCACATCGGCTATAGGCTTTAACATCCATCCATACTAATATTATAAATGCGAAAGTGTGTCTGTCTGTCTGCTACGCTTTCACGGTCCATCTGTTCAACCGATTTTGATGAAATTTGGTACAGGGGGAAGGACATAGACTACTTTTTATCCCGGAAAATTAAGGAGTTCCCGCGGGAATTGTAAAAACTTAATCCACGCGGACGAAGTCGCGGGCATCATCTAGTAATAAATAATAATCTGAATAACTTTGCTCTAGTGCAAACATTTTATATGCAGTCAAGTACGTTTAACTAAGCAGTCAACACGTTTAAGCAAGAAAATAAATCCGCTCACTTTAGCAAATATCTTGCATGAAAATAAAAGCTTTCCCAATTATTAATGAAGGAAGGAACTTCAAACTTCTCAACGGGTAGGCCCCTTGCGTTTTGACCTGGGAATATTATAAGTTATATACTCTGACCGGTTAGCGTTAAGAGCTGCAAGGAGCGGTAAACGGGTACCTAGTTAACGTATGCTGATGCGGGTTAAGGGTCAGCAGCAAACTTCTGAAATAAGTTGGAACATATTCAGACTTAAGTTCTAGCTACAGAGGGCAAGTATTCTTTGTATGAGATTGTATTGAGCTGGGCCCACTTAAGTGACGCGGCACGGAGAAGCGCTGTGCGACGCGGCCCAGTACAAATTCATACAAATAATACTTGCCGCTACGTGCTGCGTCGCTCCGTGCATCTCAAGTGGGACTAGACCGTTACCCATTTCCTATCGATCAGGAAATTCGACAGTTTAATCAAAATTTTCTTATATCGCCAAAAATAATTTAGTGCTAACTTCATTATTACAACCCATCGTCGGCCTACATCTTAGACTGCAACAGCACTTACCATCCTAGTGAGATTGCAGTTAAGCTCTAGCACCACTACAGAGGCACAGCGCGGCGCGGCACGTAGCGGCAAATATTCTTTGCTTGAGTTTTTATGGATCTCGGCCAACTTAAGCGACGCGGCACGGAGATGAACTGCGACATAATTGTACAAAAAATACTTGCCGCTACGTGCCGCGCCACCCGCACCTCTTTAGTAGGGCAAGACCTTTAAGGGCTAACGTGTAGGAGAAAAACAAAAATAGAGCCCCGCTTGAAACTTGTCTTTGGAGCATATTTCCGCTTTGCAATAATTTACTGTAAGCAGCGACTATATCACCGAGGTCGTTACGTTTACACCGGATCTAGTGGAAAATCAATACGGTATAATATGAGTCGCCCACCGTCATCTTCGATACAGGAACTTCCGATGTGCTTGTGGCATTTGATGATGATGATGAAACATGAGACTTCGTAGAGCGAAGATGAAATGTCTAACTTTAGCAATCCGGGGGTTTTCTTTGTCAAATGGTGCAAGGAGAATCATACTTATCATGCTAATATTATAAATGCGTTTGTTGGTTTGTTAGTTTGCTGGTTTGTCCTTCAGTCACGCCGCAACGGTTGCTCCGTTGCGGATCGACGTGATTTTTGGCATGGGTATAGTTGAGGACCTGGAGAGTGACAAAGGCATTTATCCCGGAAAATTAAGGAGTTCCCGTGGGAATCAAAAAACCTTAAACCACGCGGACGAAGTCGCGGGCATCAGCTAGTACTTGATAAATTCAAGCCAAGGATATACAAGTTTGAAATACAATGCGGTAAATCACTTGCAGTTATTGATATTTTTAACCGACTTCAAAAAAAGGAGGAGGTTCTCAATTCGGCTGTATTTTTTTTTTTTTTTTTTTTTTTTTTCGTTTGAAAAATCGTATGGATTTTATCGACTTCATAATTTCTACCCGTTGCCCTGAATATGAGTTTCCTCTCAGAATCAGAAGGGTTTAGGCCATAGTCCACCAAGCTAGCCAAGTGCTGATTGACAGAATTCCAACACCTTTGGGACGATGGAGAACTTTAGGGTATGTTGATTTCCACACGATGTTTTCCGTGATATTTAAATTAAAATGCACCGAACTTCGAAAAGTTAGGGGTGCGTGTCTGGGAATCAAACCTTCGACCTTCCAAAAGAAGCTGTCTAAGTCAATAGGCTATCACTTTTATATACCGTATGTACCTACTTAGATTGTTTAAATCTCTAGAGATGTTTTGATTTTCCGGGTTCAAAAGTAAATATTCGTCCTGAGGTTGCAAGTTATTTAGGTACTTACGAGCCACTTAGGTACTTAGGTACGTATGTGCCAAATTTTAACTGCCTCGTTGGTTTAGTGGTTATCATGTTCGACTGCGGCTGACGAGGTTCGAGTCCCGGGTCGGGCCATAATAATTAAGTGTTGGGTTTTTCTGATTAGAAGTTCTCAATACTAGCCCGGAGTTAGGAAGTTGGCGGTGTTTCAGCCCCGTGCCTCGGAGAGCACGTTAGCCGTCGGTCCCGGTTATTATCACTAACATGATAATAGTCGTTAAAGCCCGCCAACCCGCATTGGAGCAGCGTGGTGGGTCTAAGCTCTAACTCCCTCTCTCCTATGAGAGTGGAGACCTGTGCCCAGCGGTGGGACGTTAATGGGCTGTAGTGATGGTGCCAAATTTTATCAAGATCAGTTCTGTAGCTAAGACTTCAGAAGGTTACCGCAAGACCAATTGACACATTCTCATGGAATGGATATTTTTTTCAATTGTGATTATGGACATTTGCAAACTTGCCAAAGACATTGGCCAACGTATTGAAAGATTTTATGAACAATCGGAAAATAAGCATAAGGAATAGGTACTTCCTACGCCTTAACATTTGTGCCCTATACAAAACACAAATTTATACGAGTACATTTCCTTTGAATCATTGGTCTTTTCTATAAGAAATCCGAAATCTATCAATTTGAAATCTCTTTTATTGAGAATTCGCCGTTGGTAGGTACTCATTAAGTAGAAAGCTCTCATTGAGAAACTTTCATTACTTAAGACTAATGTGCTTTACAAGGAAAATAAAATCTTTTGGATAGCACCTCTGGTTCTGCATATTTTACAGATAATAATAATACTTACTTACCTATAATATAATAAATATATTATGCCAAATAAAATAAATAAATAAATAAAAGCTTTATTGTTTCCAATAAGTAGGTTTGGTATATAGGCTAGACACAGAGTGCTATTTTTCTCAAATTAATTTATGAATTCATTATTTCTGAATTTTCTCTGGTCTGGTCTGGCCGTGGCTAGTCTCTACATCTGGCAAAGTCGTGCCTCCAAACGATTTAGCATTCTTATCTGGTACGATGTCTTCTAGAAACCGGTTAGTTATGAATTTAATATAACTGCCAAACACTTAAAAGGTTAGCCCGTTACCGTCTCAGACTGCATTATCACTTACCACCAGGTGAGATCGCAGTCAAGGGCTTATTTTAGTGGAATGAAAAAAGGCGTAGCTGGTATACATTTCCAAGCGTAGGTACATTGGATCCCCGTTTTTGCTTTGTTGCAGTTTTAAGTTCTAAAGATACTATATTGTAAGGACTATTTATGATAGAAAGTAACCATATAAATAAAATAGTTTACTACGTAACAAAAGCACTAAATAAAATTTGAACTTCTTAAAATTTCACCACTTATGAAAATTTAAAGCTTCAAATTGAAGTAAATCTTAAAAAGTTGTAAAACAAAACTTAACTATTCGGGAACTTTTTAAATATGTAAGTGACTTGCAAAGTAATTTGTATAAGACGTTGAAAAATGGAGGCTGGGAGCTTTTTAAGCAAAAATGTTTCAGTTACTCTTAGATTTGTTCCGAAACGTGAGTTTTAAGTTCAAAGCCTCAAAAATCGAAGACCTGGGTCTTAAATCTGAAAGTTTGACTGTTCAAACCCTAGGGCCAACTTGCACAAGACACAAGACAAGACACTTAATCTAATGTAGTTAAGAATTGTAATGCTGTTACTGTTTAACAAACGCAATAAGTACTAGCCCAAAATTGACGGGATTACTATATTTAATTAAATCAATCTAAGACTTCTTGTGCAAATGTAAGTTGTTGTACTTGTAAATTAATTACACCTACCTACCTACTACCACGATAAGCTATCTACCACGATTTTTTTTTTTTTAATTTTTTTTCTTAAACAAGTTTACAATTAGGCTTACAAAATAACTTTTATCCTACAAAACTGTTTTCACAGTTTGAACATTGGACGGGAAGTCCAAGAGTTCCCACAAGATCGTTCAGGAACCTAAATTCACGCGAACGGAGTTGCGGGCATCATCTGTCTATTAATTATCTAAACCAATATTGTCTAATTTCTCTCCTCTATTAAGTTAATTCTTCTCTTTGAGATCTCCACAAATGATTATATTTTCATCCATTCCAATCCTGTTAATTATGGATTCTTACTATGGAGTGGACGTACATCTCGCCTAATTAACTCTTCAAGTGACAAGAGGGCTAGCTCATGTTTTACACAAAGAATCTGAAATGCGGACAAGTCATCTTAATTATATATATATCTTAATTATTATCTGTGCCAATTTTCTGTAATCCCATTATTAAGTTAATTCCTCTCTTTGAGATCTCCACAAATGATTATATTTTCATCCAATCCAATCCTGTTAAGTATGGAGTCTTATAACAAAAAGCTCTCAAGTGACGTACATCTCGCCTAATTGCCCCTTCAAGTGACAAGAGCGGCTCATGTTTTACACAAAGAATTTGAAATGCGGCACGCGATCTTGGTAGGGGACGATTTGTAATATAATTAGCTTGCAATTAATTCCTATTGTTAAAAACCACTATTGATTAAAGAATATATTAAAAATAAGTTCCTTTACTGAGACTTAACAGTGGTTTTGTTAGTAAAATACAAGGCTTATGAAAATTATAAATAACTAGCTGATGCCCGCGACTTCGTCCGCGTGGATTGAGGTTTTTCGGTTCCCGCGGGAACTCTTTAATTTTCCGGGATAAAAAGTAGCCTATGTGCTATTCCAGACTATAATCTATCTCTGTGCCAAATTTCATCCAGATCCGTTCATCCGTTGGAGCGTGATTGAGTAACAAACATACATCCATACATCCAAACTTTCGCATTTATAATATTTATTTGATTATTAATCTACTTTCTACGAGTTTTCCAAAAGACCTAAAATTCACATCTTCTGTTAGTTTTGAGTTTGATAATAATCATTTTAGCTATCGATTAAAGAAACTTTGATGGCGTTGAAATTTGATGACGTCACAACTAAGTTTGATAAAGAATTGCTGATTTTATTGAGTTTTCGTCATCCCCATTATATAGAAATGCCCTCATGGCACAGCCTCTTAGTTAAATATATTCACACGCGCAATAAAGCTTTGATTTGCAAAATAAGTTTGGTTTGATCGAAGAAGTCAGACGTTTAGTTTCAACATATAGAACTATCATGGTTTAGGTTACATGCTTGGTTCTGGACATAATATTTCATCTACATAAAATCTTGTAAGTATTGAATGATTAATGAGATTGAAGAACACTAAAAGTGTACAGTGCTGCTAACTTTGAACTAATGTCTGACAAGGTCAACGCTGTCGTGATATTATGGCACATTTTGACGACCTCCCTGGCGCAGTGTTGAGTTTCGTTGTCTTAGCGTGGGAGGTGGGAGGCTGCGGCCGTGGCTAGTTACCACCCTACCGGCCAAAGACGTGCCGCCAAGCGATTTAGCGTTTTTGTACGATGCCGAGTAGAAACCGAATAGAGGTATGGGTTTAAAATAAGTGCCATACCCCTAACAAGTTAGCCCGCTACCATCTTAGACTGCATCGTCACTTACCATCAGGCGAGATCGCATTCATGATGTAGTAAATAAAAAAAATTATATTTGAGAGCGCGCCCGATGCTGCCGACGTCAATTTTAATCTAATATATTCTTTGAAATACCGAGAGCATCTTGCGACCGTAATCCAAGCTAACCTTTTTGATGGAAGACTTAAAACTTCTTGTTTGAAATAAACGAGGTAATAAAATTAAAAGGTACGGAAGGCTTTAAAGGGTCATAATTATTTTATTTAAGGAAATTATATTAACACCCCTGGTTCCCGCGAAATTTGTGGAAATGAAGTCTTATGATAATTTTTAAGGATCTAGATATGACGGGACGTTTTACAATGCTTTCAGGGTTATCACTTGGTGTAGTAGATTATTATTTTAGTATAAGTTATTCCATACTGAAGCGTAATAATACAATGGTATTAAATGATGATTTATTCTGATTCTCTTAAAAAGTATGTATCTATGCCTAAACAGCGCTAGATCTTAGCCAATCCAATCGGAAATTTTCTTCATTATCTCAGTAATCTATTTGATGCGACAGCCCTGATCTTATGTCAGATTAAACCCATGTGACCCTGTCCCTGTGTGATGAATTACAATAACATCCTAATTATATAACTTTTCAATGAAAATGTCAGAATTTTTCAGAAAATCACGCCTTAATAACGACATTCTAACAGATGTTTTTAACAATAAAAAGTGTCGTGGAACTTTACCAATTAATTATTTTCAGCCAATTCGCTTTATGGTGGGCCAAGGACAAGAGGAACTTTTAAATTAATTCTTTTCTATTCATATTTTTTGCTGATATTCGGGACGCTTCGCTAGAAACCAGGCATTATGGATAATATACGGAAAAATGTAAGAGCTTATCCTTCTTTCCCTTATGTATGGCTTATGTATAGCTTTATATTAATTATCCTTATGTATAGCTTTCCTGGTATTGTCCCTAGAAATAATTGCTTTAGTTAACGCGATTATATTGAAAGCATTATAGAAATTACCACAAAGAGAGAAGGTATAATAATGGGATGATGAGTACATAGATAAATAATAATGAAAGTGTAAAATCAGTTTGTACGGCAAAGTTATACTGACAAACATTAAACGGGTCCAAATGAGAATTTCCTTCTATTTGAAGTCAACAAATTATGTCATCGTTCCCCCTAAGTTATATTTGCAAAGTTAATGGCTTTCGGAAGTTATTAGCTGGCAAAGTTTGAAAGCTTTTATCTACTTTTTGATTTTGCCTAATTGGATTATTAGGATGCCTCTAATGCAAAATTTATGTTTTATGAATGCGTTCGTGAAAAAATTTCATTTATTTTATTCATTTCAATAAAAACAGAAAGTTAAAAGATTATTTTCACGCCTTGAGCTCGAAATATCGAGAAATATTATAAACTAGATGATGCTGGCGACTTCTTGTGCGTGGATTAAGATTTTTGTATTCCTGCGGGAACTTTTTTTTTTACTTAACTTTCCGGAACAAAAAGTAGTCTGTGTCCTTTCCCGGGAAGCAAAATATCAATTTTCATCATAATCAATTGAAAAGATGGGACGTTAAAGCGACAGACAGACCACTTTCGCCATTTAAATACTAGTATGGATTGAGGACCCTAAAGACTTCCCAATATATGTACTAGAATCGAAAACCACACCAATTCCTACTGAGCCAAACGGAATCGATAAAACCAGTTGAAGTTTCAATTTAAAAGATCTCACGAATCTCATAAAATTACATAAAAATAATTCAACGTCTCAATATTTCTTAAATAGAATTCGTGCACCGGCAATAGATTCATACTTTATTGACATTTATGGGTAGGAACCCAAATTGAAAAATTTCACCAAATGTCCCTGTATATTTAACGTTGAGCTACTTTGATTGATATTTACAATTCATCTTCGCTCGTATCGGTAAAGGAAAATATAATCAGGAAACTGATTATTATAGCTGTTTCATTCCGGCATATCTTTGGTCTTCGGGTTCTAAGCGCGAAAACACACTACCTAGATAAAATAATTGTGTGGCGAACAAAGGGTTCGCGCAACTGGTAACATAATAATAAATTAGAAATCCAAATAACCCTCGACACATTGAAGTAACAGGACACCAAATTTCGAATCGATCGGTTCATCCATTTGGGAGCTACGATGTCACAGATACGTACGTTAAACTTTTAAACTAAAGCGCCAGCGATAATTCCCCTTTCGCGCGCCTCTCGCGCGCGGCGAGTAAGTTCCTAGGATGACCACGCCTCCCCTGACCCGGCGAGGGGCGAGTGGTACCAAAGTACTATTCCCTATTCTGTGGTAGTACGGACTACGCTCCACGACCCGTTTCGCGACGCACGCGCCGCGCATGTTAGGTACATACCACGTCGATTTGCCTACGCACGCGCTAATGAGTCCTTTTGTAATTGTAATTGTTCTTTTACACTCACGTGTGTATAACGCTAATTACCTACAGTGAAATTAACCAACACGGAGTTTAATTTAACCACCCCTATAAACCCCCATTTTGTTGGGGGTTAAAAATATTCTAGAGAGCGGACAGGACAAAATATATGCGCGGAACGTCCGCGTCGGAGGGGAACGATGTATTATCTTGTCATGCAAGTTCGGCTCTTTAAAAAAAGTAAGTTGTTCTTCGTTTTTTCCGCTGGACATTTTTGTCCGTAGTTTGTACGCTCGTAATTAATGAAACAATTAACGACATTCTCGTAGATTGCCCTAAAAGTCTTGAGGTAAACGTACTTATAGCAAAGTTTTCGATCACAGAGAAAAATACAGAAGATTCTATTGCCGCAAATTTCCAATTTCCTACCTTCTGTGTTTGGAATCCGTAATCAGTTCTTTATGCGTTTGACCTCCAACGGCCCCCAAATTCCTACAGGATTTGAGGTGTTTCGTGGCGCGAGTATTGATAAGTATAATTTAAAAATCTTTACGATCTGCCGTAATGAAGGGTATCAAGGGATGAATTTTAAATTTGAACCTTTAGAGAAACTTTTACTCGTTTCCTTTATCCGTTCATATATTCCGTATTCTGCATTTTTATCTCAGTATAATAAGTACTTACTTTTCACAATGTAGCCCTTTTTTTGGTAATTATATACAAAACACACACATTATTTTATTTATTTTTTATTATTTAATACACAGTAATTATACAAACAAAATTTGTCAAAAAAATAATGAAAAATACTCGTACCTACTTTAGTTGGCACCGGTTGAATTTTCTATCCGTCCGTCCATTTGTGGTTAACCTGAACAGAACCGGTTTGGATTTATGGTGTTTTCATACGAGATTTATGTGTGTCGTTTATTATTCAGTATCAACGGCACAATCAGATTTACGACGCACTTTTGGATTTAGTTATATTCCATAAACTATTTCAATTTATATCCGTGCTTCGCTCCTTGTGATAGTTTGAAAGTCACACTGTGCAGTTAATACACAGAATTTATTGTGTATTTTTTATTGAAATATATAATATATTATATAATATATTATTTCAATAAAAAAACACTAGATTAAGCTTCACAAAGGAGCGGAAAAACCCTGCACAAAAAGCGTATGATACGCTGGTTTAGAGAACCCTCGGAAAAACTCGGCGGATCTCAAATCACAAAGGCCATGATTGGACGTAAAGGTATTACAAACTGGCTTTTAGAAAACTTATTTCGTGATTACTTTTAGTTTGCGAGCGCTGCGGGGTTTTTCTGTTCTCTTGGGGAGAATCACATGTTTTTGTAATATTAGAGGGAATTATATTGTTAATAATGTGTTGTTCTGGAAGAATATGTTTGACGTGCTGATGCCCGCGACTTAGTCCGCGTGTATTGAGATTTTTTGGTTCCCGCGGGAACTCATTCATTCTCCGGGATACAAAGTAGTCTTTGTGTTATTCCAGACTATAATCTATCTCTGTGCCAAATTTCATCCAGATCCGTTCAGCCGTTCAGACGTGATTGAGTAACAAACATCCATCCATAAAAAAATTCGCATTTATAATATTAGTATAGAAGTACTCGTACATAAAGATTTTTAGGGTTCCGTAGCCAAATTTGGCAAAAACGGAACCCTTGTAGATTCGTCATGTCTGTCTGTCTGTCTGTCTGTCTGTCTGTCTGTCTGTCTGTCTATCTGTCTGTCTGTCTGTCTGTCTGTCTGTGTCCGTCCGTATGTCACAGCCACTTTTTTCCGAAACTATAAGAACTATACTGTTGAAACTTGGTAAGTAGATGTATTCTGTGAACCGCATCAAGATTTTCACACAAAAATAGAAAAAAAACAATAAACTTTGGGGGTTACTTAACTTAGAACTGAAACTCAAAAATTTTTTTTTCATCAAACCCATCCGTGTGGGGTATCTATGGATAGGTCTTCAAAAATGATATTGAGGTTTGTAATAGACACACTTCCAAAGTGGTAAAATGTGTGTCCCCCCCCCCCTGTAACTTCTAAAATAAGAGAATGATAAAACTAAAAAAAATATATGATGTACATTACCATGCAATCTTCCACCGAAAATTGGTTTGAACGAGATCTAGTAAGTAGATTTTTTTTAAATATTTAAAACACTACAGGTTTGTACGGAACCCTCGGTGCGCGAGTCCGACTCGCACTTGGCCGGTTTTTTTATCAAGTGAGTGGGACGAGGGGCAAGGGTCAGGGTGAGGGACGAGTGAGTGAGGTAAAGCATATCAGTCGATTGCAATTGTTAAGCAACATTGACCCAAGTTGGTAGCTGAATGGGTGACCGTATTTGGAAGTTGAAATTTGGACATTTCGTGCCTCGGAGAGCACGTTAAGCCGTCGGTCCCGGTCAATATAATCGTTACAAGCCTAAGGGTTGAAATACTCTAAGTCGAGTCGTACGTGGAAGGACCTAGGAACCTACGGTATTATTATCCCAAGAAAACTCATACCAATAAGGGACTAATGAAAATTGGTCATGACCCTGAGCAATGAGGGATACGACGCAAAGAGAGAAAACTTATACTCAAAATTTTATCGAAACGAAATCTCATCAAAATGATTAATTAGAGAGTCTTCGGTAGTGAAGCTGTCTATTAAAGCTAAAAGCATTGAATAACTAAATTTTCGTACACTCTGGCCCGCTGGCTTATATTACAGCACTTAAACATTAACCTATGTTCATTTTTCAGTTCCACTTTTATTTAATAGCGGCTATATTTTGCGAAAATATCTCTGCTCTAAAACGTCGGTTTCGTAAAAGCCAAGTATATACATGCTATCTCTAAGCTCTCTCTAGATTAAATTTTTGCTGGATACTGGTTGGTAAATAAAATTCTATCCATGCTGATAAAATGCTATCTGGATTAGATATCTGGATAGAATCTAGATAGATTAAGGATATTATGACAAAAAAGTAGAACATTTTATACAATAGTTTCTTATATTAATATCATATGGTATAATATATTAATGTAAAGCAGAAATTCATAGAACTAAATAACTTGGAAGTCAACAAATTTAAATCATAGATCTAAAACGGATGCCAATTTTATCAAAACAAATGCCTTAAAAACCTTATCTGAATTTCAGAAGTTTATAAAAATGAAATTAAATGAAAATACACTTTACCGCACACCAAACTAGACAGAAGAACATAAAAACATACATTACGGGAAGAAGCTGTACATTAAGCGGCCTTATTGATAAGAAGCGATTTCTTCCAAGCCACCTACCTGGCCGATTCTATCGGCTGGCCCGATTTTGATGCATTTTTTTGTGTGTATTTGAGTGGGTCCCGGGATGGTTTATATTCACAAATGGATCTTGTAGGGGGCGCTGCAATCGGACTCTAGGTTCACTAGTGATAAATAAAATCTACTGATTATTGTTTGGTGCTCCTCGTTTTATGTATTATTAGAATATTATTATTTTAGAACTATCATTGTTTGTGCTAGACTTTGTGCCATTTTCGTAAAAAACTTATGAATTAATATTTCAAGACAATGTGATCTTTTAATTCCAGTTTATACCTTTGTACACAAAACATTGTGCACAAATACATACACAGATTAAGTAACTCTTACTACTTTTCATTTCTTTAACATAATGTTGAAATGCGAAAGAATATTTTGTTGATAATATATTTTTAGAGATTACAAATGAATCTCGTTGCATTTATTTATGAATAGCAAATGTGTCGTTCTTTTGCAGTGGACACCCCGGGGACATTAAATATGCGCGAGGCTTTATTGTTATTCTGAAGAGTTTATAGTTTATATTTGAATAATTTTATATAGAAAATTATTATAATTTAAATGCAACGAATAACAAAAATGCTGCTGCGACTTAATAAAAGTATTGAGTATGGTCAGGAACTACTCGTAGCTGATGCCCGCGACTTCGTCCTCGTGGAATAAGTTTTTTTAATTCCCACTGAAACACTTTAATTTTTCGGGATAAAAAGTAGCATAATTATGTCACTCTCCAAAACCTCAACTATACACATGGAAAAAATGACGTCGAGCCATTGATCTGTCACGACGTGATTGAATGACAAACCAATAAATCAACAAACAAACACACTTTCGCATTTATAATTAAAGCATGAAGTATGATATTATGATTATAATAAAGTGTTTGATGTCTTTTGCTTCTGTTTGAAACCACTAATATAATATTACTTAGAGCCAAAGACTTAAGCATCGTACCAGAATGCTTAATGGCTTGGTAGCGTAGAATGGTAACGAGCCACGGCCGAAGCCTCTCACCTGCAGATCATGCCAGACGAGATACCTTCTTCTTCTTTTCTTTGTGTGTCCTGGGGTTATTTTCCGCAATTGGACTCTGTCCGCTGTACTTGAGAGGAGACGAGATACCTTTTAGAAATTATAAATGGCCCATACCCGGAATCAAATCCAGAACCTCCAACTTAGACCTCAGCGGTCACCCAGGGAGGTCATCAAAAACCATACTAATGTATGTACACATAAGTGTTGTTTGCTCGTTTGCCCTTCAATCACGATGCAACAGAGCATTGGATCGACCTGATTTTTTGCAAGGATATAAAAGTAAAGTAAAAGTACCAAAATCTACACGGACCAAGTCGCGGGCATCGGATAGTGTAATATAATACTTGGGCTAAGTTAGACAAGGTCTTACGTTAAAGCAATCCACTCGTGTTTCCAAATTACACGCCTCAGACATGGGCCGCAAATGAGAATGTATCACCCTCGTTGGAAAACGCTTACTTGCTAACTTCCTTAACTGATTTTTTACACGCCGTGAATGTTACATGATTTATGTAGTTTGTACTCGTGTTAGTATTAAATAATACTAGCTGATGCTCGCGACTTCGTCTGCGTGGATTGAGTTTTTTCGGTTCCCGCAGGAACTCTTTCATTTTCCGGTATAAAAAGTAGCTTACGTGTTATTCCAGACTATAATCTATCTGTGTGCCTTTTATCCCGATCTGTTCAAGCGTTCTGACGTGATTGAGTAACAAACATCCATCCATCCATTCAAACTTTATATATACACAGACGGCCTTATCGCTTAAATAGCGATCTCCTCCAGGCGGAGCAAATAGAAAGCGGAAGCAGTGTACTAAAGAGAGGAAATTAAATAATAACAAAAAGATACAGAAATGAGTAATATAAAAATGTAATAATTTTATAAGTATCTTACTTTGTATATTATATTTATACAGAAGAGAAAGAAAAAGTAAAAAAATGCTGCAATGAAATAGACGACAAAGTTTAATGTACAGGAATCGTCCAGAAACAGCTTGATCAAAGTTGAGAAGATAAGTAGGTAACTATCACTCGAGTAAAAGCCTTGTTTCCAAATCAAGGATTCCGGAAGCGACAGGCAAATGGAAATGTATCGCCCTGTCGGGAATCGTTCCTATGCCAGTGCCCTCAATTGATTTCTTTTTCTCGAAGGAATTTGTATGAGCAAATAATATTTTGGTTAAGCCTTAATCATAAGAAATGGAGGCGTAGGGCTGTAAAAAAAATATTAGGAGTTTTTTCTGTCATTTATTGATACTAATATGATACATCCGAGTATAAAGTTGTCTTTTAAAAAAATGTATAAATGCGGTTATTCTTATTTGTAAAAACACAATGATGTTATCTTTGAGTGATATGTGTTAGCTTACTAATTAATAATTATTGTATTTTCGTTTATGTCCCGTTCGTTTTGTACACCCTGTACCTACTTATAAAGTGATGTAATACAAAAGCTCATACGAAGTCGGGAACCGCGACCATTAACGAAATGGGTAAACCAATAAACCATTATGTATATTATTAGAATACAGAGAGGTACCAAGTTGAATATATGGATAATATTACAACAGGTATAACACGAGTAAAATATACTCCCCAGTAACAAAATGAAAAGCTCACAAAACCAAGACAAATTAGCCTCGCGAGAGAGTAAATAACACAAGAAAAACAAAAGCCAATACGCAAAATGGCATGACAAATATTCTCACCTTACATCTTCACGGCAGAATTCCCTTCGTACAACCTTCCCTATAATAAATCCTATGGTAAAATAGACTTTACCAATTCAACAATAAGAGCTAAATCATGTTCTTATTAAAGCCACGTGGTTCGCTGTATTATGAGATGGAGCATGCTAACTCATCATCAGTATACGGCATGGACATAGACGCGAACGGACGTCTACGCCGTAGCGACTCGTAGCTCCAACGTTGTAGCTCGTAGCTCTACGTAATCCTTATTAACCTTATTTGTAGACAAATTGAATTTAAAAACCACTTCGTTCCTTTGAGGTATTGGGTATTGACGTTTTTGTGCTTTCTTAAGAGTAAAGTTTGTTTATTAAAGTTCTCGGTTCTTCGGTGTTTTTGAATTTGTTTTATTTAAGTCATACAAGTTATTCTGGACCATTACTTTAGAATTTTAATTTTATTAAGGAGGTCTTATCTTCATAGTAGTAATAGTTAGTATTCTGTGGATATATAGTGTGTGCTAAGAATGGTAAGTTGATTTATTTTATAATTTAAACGTATGTGTATCTGTCTGTATCATCTTAGCTTCCAAACGGATAAACCGATTTTGATTTAGTTTATTTTTTATTAAAAATCACTTATAATCACTTCTTAGTTACGAATCAAAAAAATCTGTTCAGCCGTTTGAAGAACATAAGTTTTTTTCTAGTTGTCGTTGTGATGTGAGCAACTTCTACATTCTGATTTTAATTAAAGATGAAGGATGAACCTACATTATTCTAAAAAGTAAAGCACACTAGGTACATAGAGTAACCTGGTCCTTTTGTATTTTTTTAATATCACCATCACAATTTAACTCATACTAAATAGAATTACCAGAGCTATTAGAGTTACTCATACCCAAGCTTTCTTGTAATTTATAATCTTATCGTTTACACTGTAATAGGATTTGTCACCTTCGTTTAGTTTAGAGTGACTACCTTGTTGGTCTAGTGGTTAGCATGTTCAACTGCGACCAACGAGGTCTCGGGTTCGAGTCTCGGGTCGGGCCATAACAAGTATTGGGGTATTCTGACAAGAAATTCTCAGTACAAGCTCGGAGTGTTGCACCACAGTACCTAGGAGAGCATGTAAAGCCATCGGTCCTGCATCTGATCTCTCTCCGGTCGTGGCGGATGTTCCGTCCCATCGGGCTACAAGGTACTCGTAGGAACAGAGAGTGTACTTGTGTATGCGAACACACTGGTGCACTATAATGTCTCCCGCGCTGATGGCTAAATCTTCCTGAAGATAGGCCACTGTGGCTGAAATTCGGACAGGAGGATATTAGTTTAGAGTTTTGTGGACAACGGCAATACTAAACAACACTTCCGTTCAAAATTCGAAATTCACAAACTTAAGCAAGTTCGCATTAAGTTTTATTTGATAGCTCATTTTCATTCTATCTAGTTTCTCGTTATTGGTACTTTGCTGTGAAATACGCGTTAATAATACTATACTTTAGTTTACTAACACATAACTGTTAAACTATGTTAAACTATCAGTCCAGTTTAAAGTTATTTATTATCTACTCGATGATGCCCGCACCTTCGTCCGCGAGGATGGAGGTTTTTTGATTCCCGCGGCCAACTTTTCAACCGAATTTGTTGAAATTACAGACAGGTTGCATCCCGAAAAAGTCTTTTATTCCCAGAAGTTCTGTCGATCAGTTCTTTTCACAGGACGAAGGCATTTATCCCGGAAATTAAGACGTTTTAAGAAATAAAAAAACTTATATAACGCGGATGAAGTCGCGGGCATCATGAATCATCTCATTTGCAATAATTAGATTTGGAACCTGGCAGCTGAGAAGATTTGAGAGACCATTTATTTCATTTCACCTTCGTTTAGAAAAAAACAATATAAACTACGTAGCGAGTTAGAAGATAGTGTAGCGCATAGTAACAACACGATTCCGCATGTCCTCATTTCGATACAATGCATATAGAACGCCGTAGAGGGAGAAACGCCATTTTAATTTGAATGGCAATTAAAAGCTTTTTTTTAATTAAACCCCTAGCACGGACTTGTTACTTGGAGCAACGGATGTGTTGAGTTAACCGATTGGTATATATGACTCATTTTACTTTTCCTGTCGATAATTTTTTTTCTTGTATACTACAATGTTTTTTGGGATAAGAAAGTAACTTTTCAACTTTAAATGCGTAGACGAGCTATGCACTCCGTTTAAACCGAACCTATGAATTTAAAGAAAGGGCCCACGTTCAACATAATTCGATCCTTCATACATTTATTCGATACAAATAAATTTAATAAAAAAAAACAACCTTCGATCAAAACGATGAAAGAGTATAAATTAGCACAACTAGGTTACAGCTAAGTACCTAATAGTAAGGTTGGTGTTGAAAGAAGTAGAAATTTAATTTGCTACAATCCACTACAGTAAGTATATCAATGTGGTACAGAATGTATCTTGCGATATTCACCACACCACACAAATCTTCAAAATTATTCTCAACGTACGTTTCACTCCGACACCGGAGCATCTTCAGGAGATGATGAAGGTTGGTGTTAACAAATAAATTAAATAAAAAAAAACAACCTTCGATCAAGACGTAGCTCGATAGTATAAATTAGCACAACTTTATACCATTTAATCGATGGGTTTCCATTTAAGTCACACCTTTTTATTATACGAGTGAACACTTTGCTTCCCGGCGGTGGTTTAACAATTTAAATGAAGATGGTAACAGCTAATTAACATTTCACTGCTGAGGAAATTTTGCTTCATGATAACTCCGAGCTGGTGGACCTTACTATTTTCTTTTATGATTGTGGTAAATATAAATGACTAGCTGATTCCCGCGATTTCGTACGCGTGGTTTGAGGTTTTTTGGTTCCTTCCTTCCTTCGATCAAGACCTAGAGAGAGAATAAATTAGCACAACTTTATACCATTTAATCGATGGGTATAAAACCTTTTTATTATACGAGTGAAAACTTTGCTTCCCGGCGGTGGTTTAACAATTTAAATGAAGATGGTAACAGCTAATTAACATTTCACTGCTGAGAAACTTTCGCTTCATAATAACTCCGAGGTGGTGGACCTTTAATATTTTCTTTTATGTTTGTGGTAAATATAAATGATTAAATTTTTTAACGTTTAATAGCCTTTAAAGTTCTTTTTGGCCGAATGAAACGCTGAGACCTGGTCTGAAAAAATCGTACGTGACAAAAAAGCGTTAAGGTCTACTCTCTTTCTTTAGTGTATAGATGGAGAGAGTCTGTATGTTATTATCTTAGTAAGTGTTAAATATATTCAATAGTAACTCTCAGTAGCTCAGTAGCTCGGTCCAGTAGGGCCTAATGCTTTGGCAATGGGCAATATTTTGTGTTCACTCCATTTCTATCTATCTGTAGGTACCTACCTGCTATGTGCTTGCGTCAAAACTCAATATAAATCACTCACAATATATTTACATGGGTCGGCGATTCAATACGGAGTATTTATTGGAATTGACCTTTACAAACCTATAATCAAAATTGAAAGGCTTTATACTAAAACTAGCTCTTACACATTGATGTATAATTTTAGTACCTATTACATTATCCACTTATTGGGTTCTGCCTATATAAGAAACACTCCTGCTTAGGTAAACAGGAGTGTTTCTTATTGGATAGGTATCCAATAATGAAAAAGTTTCATAAATAAAAGAAATCGATATCCCAATACAAAATACCCGCTCGTCACGGTGAAATTAGAGCAAGCTGTAACGTTATTAATGAATTCCGATATTGCTGGCTGACCGAGAAAATATAATATTCCCTACGCCTATTACTTATCATAGATTAATGAAACATAGCAGACAGTGCCCTTGGGAACAAACTTCCTATCTGCTTCCATGATGATGACATGACATGGTGACGGATGTTTTTACGCTGTATCTTGTTTTCGTGTCATACCTCGTCATAAAATAAAGCAGTCATAAATATATAGGTACATAATTTTATATAGTGCCTAGCAATTTATTTGACTCCTTGCCTGTGTTAAAAGTATGTTCGCAATGTGATGAAAGATGTTGATGAGTTTATGAACGTAATGTTAATTTTCAGCGACATATTATTTATTTACTTTATTTATAAAGCGGACGAAGTCATGGGCATCATCTAGTAATTTATATGATGCGGTGGTACTGAACCCTTTGTGCGCGAGTCTAACTCGCACTTGACAGGATTTTTTCTATCTATAGTTTTCTTTTAGTCTGTACCTTATTAAATGTTTGGCGAGCCAAACTTGTTTTGGGAATATGAAAAAAAAGGAAAGAGATCGCTTTTCGAGGAGGATAATATGGACCAAGCTGGCTTGGCTTGGCTCTGTATACAATTTTAGTAGTATAGTACTCGGCATGGTTTCGACGTAACAATGCATTTAAACCAAAAACAAGAGAGCGTCAGCTAATCGGAGCTATCATTACGCTCACCACTGTAAATCTGATTGTTTGGTGCTCAGAATGTGCTCAGCTTAAATATTCGTAAGCCAGACTATAATTTTCATGTTAATTTGTAATTTATAAGAATGGTTTGATATTAAACTGCATATTAAAATGTATGTTTTACTAGCAATAATTCCGACTTGCTCATTGGAGACTTTGTATAGATTAACCCGTGTTAATCTATACAAAGTCTCCGATGAGCTTTCACCGAAGGCTTTTTTCACCGTATTCTCTTTTAATTTTAATTAATTAAAATCGGTTCCCAGGGAATGACATAGTCAGGGTATTTTTAATTCAAAAAATCAAATAGGTAGTTCTTGTGGGACCATTCAATTATTCTGCACTTACTTCTATTTAAATCTTTTTCAGTAAGCTTATGGAACTACTCATTAATACTACAATAGCGTAGCCCAAAGAATGAGACATGAACTTACGACTTTCATAGACCTTTTGATAGTACATACGAGCCTTACTGGACTGGCATCTAGCTTAAGCTGTCCAGTGTTGTAATACCACAGAATAGGTTATAATACTAGGAATTATGGAATGAAAAGGAGGTAAAAAGTGAATGAGATAGCAGAGTGAAGGTATCGAAACATTTGCATTAAAGAAATTGTGTTAACATTCGTCATCTCTTCATTTATTATGATTACCCTGTACCTTGCTAAACGGAAAACTTGTGCAACGTTGACTATTCCTGTCCATTTCCGAATGTTTCCTAATTACTGGTTTTTTATTTATTTTACCCATAATGAGATTGTGTTGTCGGCACTCATGAACGTTTACAACCTCGGACTTTCTTAGAAATAGATAATTAATTTTTCTATTATTTTTTAAATTTTGCACCATCCCGATCTTTCTCCCTACTCTTCTCGCCAAAGGTTGTGAGAGATCGCTATATAACAAGAACGCCTTTGCATTCAAAGCTTTTACTATGTTTATACTTTTACCTACTATGTTTATATTATTATTATTATATTATTATACCTTGTAGTAACCTATTTCCTGTTTTTGGATGCAATAAAGTACCTATTAATAAATTTTTGAAAAAAAAGAAAGAAAAATGAAATGATTTATTTCACTTAGGACAACTTGTGCCACTTATGATAAGTCGTAAGAATCTACCAACGGTTCGGAAAGCTTCTACTGAGAAGAACCGTCAAGAAACTCAGCAGTTGCTCTTTTCATAAACAGTTTTTTTTTGATACATTAAGCACGGATTTATCTTTTAAGAATGGTTGTGCATTAAAAGTAAATCGATAAAATATCATAAGATGCTGATTAAAAACCACAGCTGCTGCAGGGGATCAAAAAATGAAATTTTAATAATCGCCGCCTCACCACATCATCGCAAAATATTCAGACTATGAAGGTTTCAAGTAATTTTATTACGCCAGCTATCTAAAGCATTCCTAGCCGTAGACTTATTTGTTGGGGCCGCCTTCACTAAACTTAGGTAAGCTATTCGCACAGTTGTCCACACCAAACGTTCCGAACGCACGAATTGTTGAATTTTCGGGGAGTATTTACATATGGGCGGGGCACATAGTTCGGAGAACCGATGGATGTTGGGGTTCTAAGGTGCTGGAATGGCGACCTCGCACTGGGAAGCGTAGCGTCGGCAGACCCCCCACTAGGTGGACAGAGAACACCGAGCGAGTCGCAGGGACTGCCAGGGAGTCCCAGGGAGTTATTGAAACCACGTGGCGCAAGACCGTGGCATGTGGAAGACCCTACAAGAGACCTATGTCCGGCAGTGGACGTCTATTGTTTGACGACGACGACGATTTACACATAGGGACGCCACATAATATTTGAAGTAGGTACTTGCTGGTTCTATGATTTGAAATCGGAATCGGATGAGCTCCGCACGTCGTCGGACAAGATGATCCGATGGTTTCTTGCCTAAAATTTTTTTAACAGTACGAGTAGAATCGTACGTTTTCTTTCCCGTAGAATTCACATGAAAATGAACGGCGGCTATTAACTGTGACGTGGAACTGATCTGGCAAATTCGAAATTTGTAATATTTTACTTCTTTGACTTTGTTGATCGAATAACATAATTTCATGTATTGAATCAAGTGTCTGTAGGTATGTAATTATTTTGGGAGTTGGCGAAACCCAACCAAAGGTATTTTTTAAAGGGATTTTGTGTAAATATCGTAAAATAATTTTGTGCATTTAATAACGAACTTATGATGATGCATCATGCTTCGCTATCCTAAAATTTACGCGTGTGGAGCTTTCCCATGTGTGTTAGCTTCTATATTATATATATTAAATTCACCCTATTCGGCGAATATATTCATATGTGCGAGCAGTTTTACTACCCTAATATTTTTATAATAAACTGCATATTTTATGAAGAATTCACAGAAGCTCAATAAAATTTCTCGTGAGTGAAAATTCTTTAGTTTACATCATAATATGCAATATTAAAGCAATTTTATCTACAAACTTTACATAAAATCCATACTAATATTATAAATGCGAAAGTGTGTTTTCTGTCCGTCTGTCTGTCTGTCAGCTGCGCTTTAACGGCTCATCTGTTAAACCGATTTTGATGCAATATGGTACAGAGATAGGTTGTAGACCGGGGAAGGGGCTACTTTTTATCCCGGAAAATTAAAGATTTCCCGCGGGAATTAAAAAAAGTAAATTCGCGCGGACGAAGTCGCGGGCATCATTTAGTTGTGTAATAAGTATATTGAACTATTGACTGTGACTTCTACTGATGATACTAAATTATAGGGGGACGATACTTTCTTAGATAGAGGGGTGCTCAGATACGTAAAAGAGACTTCAGAGCCCTTGCATCCTAACAAGATTCAATATGTTTGCGCGGCTAACTATTTTTGGCCTAACCTGGAATCGAACACCTCACCATTTGCTGTCTACCATGCTTATTATTATTGCCAATAGACAAACGAGGTTGTTACTCAGTAATAGCCCGGAGTTAGGAAGTTGGTGCCTCTGAGAGCACGTAAAGCTGGATGACTTGCACCTGATCTCTCTTCAGTCTCCAACAATGAAAGTACACCTGTGTTTGCATACACTTGTGCACTTTAATATAAGTATATTCCGCGCAAATGGCTAATCTGTATGGAATTGGCTGCAGTAGCCGAAATTCAGTCAGGGCGACGAATTTTGAATGATGTGAATACTATCTATGATATTTTATTTATCTATCTGATAATTTTCTCTGTAGCCTTCCTAATATTGTTGAAATATTATAGAGTAGACCTTCCCATTTTCTTTTCCGCTGCCAATTTGGTATATAGGGCCTGATAAGGGTGATTTTATCGCGGGCACAAGTTCTTAAACGTGGAAACGGTCTCGTATTATATCTCTCAACGTTGCCTAAGTAGCCAATCCCTATCATTCAACTTAATGGCCCGTCTTAATGTTGATATTATATTTGGGATAGTGGGTCTTTTGTCTGTTACTCTGTAACAAACGGAAAAATTTTGCTGATGACGCTATTATGGAACCGAGGAAAATTGTGCGGCGTCGAGATATTTAAATGAGTCCTCCTGATTGCTATATGAAAATAATAGGAGTTCAAACAATAGATGAAAATATAGGTATCATTCTTCTTTTATGCAGCAAAAAGGGATGTTGCTTGTGTCAAAAATAAATTATTTGCTATGTAGTTATTTATAAATAGAAGGTCTTCCTAAAGACGCAGAATCCAAGTCCTATGTTAGTTTTAATTTTGATAACCGTTTTGGTTTTATATATTATTACTGGTAATTAAATATAAAAAGTCTATGTTTTATACCTATTAGCGATTAAACCGTAAAAAAGCACGTCAAAAGTTAATGATATCAAAAGTCGATTTTGACACGTTTTTTCACGATAAACTTTTTTAATATGAGTAAATTAGATTTTTATTTATTTATTTACTTGCAGGTATGCGATGCAGTCAAGAGGATTTAAAAATATGAAGGTAAAACATTATTGAGTACATTTTATTTTTATCGACAAATAATAAATTATTTATAATTGCATTTTACATTTACAATTTCAGTTTATCATTTTAAAATATACGGTCAACCTGATATGAAAAGAACAACAATTTATCACGCTGTAATGTGTAATTTACAAAAATGATTGGTTGTGTAACTTTCATAAATATACACTTAGCTTTAAATCTGTCTCACGCGATTTCAGTCATAAAATCAGATAGTAATAAAGGTAATATTTCAGTGTAGCGCTACGTTTTTGACATTGCTTCTCTACTTTGTGGTATCGACATGTTAACGGCTGGATATCCGTAGATAAGGCAGAAATAAACGTTTCACTTAACAAGATATCGCGTTCGGGCGAGTTGTATTTTAAAATGGTTCTGGAAAGGAAGCTGCGGAAATGTATTTCGTACAGATATATTATGAGACATGCCCAATATGTATGTGACAGAATTTATTGTTATAAGTTTGAAACGTATTCGTACCTACTTGTAATGTACGAATACTAGTAAACGTTTGATGCATGATCAGCTATTCCAGATGACTTTTAGTGGTAGTTTAAAACTGTTGGAAACAGGATCACTATCATCATATATTATCATCTAGTATAAAATTTATTTTACAAGTTTTGTCTAAATGTTACTGAAGTGAAACTTCTTCTAGTCCATTCATTCTAGATTTCAATGTATGGGGAAAACGGCAAAATTAATAATTGTTTGAAACTACTGTTTTTTTATATCTATGAGTGAGTACATTAAAAAACACAACTCTCCCCCCCCCTCCGATGGTGGCTTCCCCCCTCCCCGCCTTGAAAAGTGTGCCATTTTGCAGATTTCCTAGATTTTCAAGAAAACTATACAAGCTAGGACAAAACTGTCAAAGAGAACATTGTTCCTTAATAAATTACCTACAAACAAGTTCATAACATTTATGGTGATAGGAGTTATAGTTTACAAGCTATGATGCGTTAAAAAAAAAGTTATTTAATTTCTATTTATTCCATACTATTATGTAAGTCAAGATGACTACCACCGGTTCTTACAAAATAGCAAGGTATATTTCAAAAACTATTTGTCCTATCAAAATAAACTAAACACTATTTTATAGGTAAATTAATTATCTTTGTCCTAAGTCCTGCCAGCTTTTTTCCTAGCTCTAATACTTCTTCTTGAAATTACAAAAAACATTCACGGATTTTACAAGGGTTTCTTTTTTTATGCAAGTTAGACAGCCATATTTCCGAAACTATTAGTTCTGTCAAAATAAACTAAAAACTATTTTGGAGGTAATTTAATGAAGTTCGTTTTTGCTTATGATATTTTTTTTCCTAGTTCTAATAGTTTCTGTGAAAATTAAAAAATATATACATGGTTTTTGAAAAAAAAAAAATTTCATGGAATAAAGGTAGTCATATTTTTCGAACTATTGGTCCTATCTAAATAAACCATAACATTTTTTTGTAGGTAATTTAATGAAATTAATTGCTCTTCGAAGGATTTTTCCTAGCTTTAATAGTTTTTGTGCAAATTGCAAATAACACAGGATTCTAACAATTTTTTTATTTTTCTTCGTATACAATACGTGGATATATATGCGAAATTATTAGTCCTATCTTTATGAACTAAATATTTTTTTATAGTTCATTAAATGGTGTTTATTTTTACTCCTGACAGTTTTTGCCTAACCCTAATAGTTTTCTAGAGATTACAGAATACATATAAAATGTTGAAAATTGGCTTATTTTACTGAGCTGCGATTTTTAGTCAACTTTAACGCACCATAGCTTGTAAACTATAACTCCTATCATAAGAAATGTTATGAACTTATTTGTAGGTAATTTATTAAGGAACAATACTCTCTTTGACAGTTTTGTCCTAGCTTGTATAGTTTTCTGGAAAATCTAGGAAATCTGCAAAATGGCACACTTTTCAAGGCGGGGAGGGGGGAAGCCACCACCGGAGGGGGGGGGGGGGGGAGAGTTGTGTTTTTTAATGTACTCACTCATAGGTATAAAACCACAGTGGTTTCAAAAAATTATAAATTTTGCCGCGAAAAAATCTAAAATGAATGGACTATTCAGAATCGTTGTGATTAAAAATTCAACGAAACGAAAGAATGAAACGAAAAAACGACACCAAAAAGAGACAAATATATACTTATAGGATTTAGCCTGCGAAAGAATGAGATTTTTTTTTATCCACTAAAAATTAGCCCTTGACTGCGATCTATAGAATATCTATTTTTTTTTTTTTTTTTTTTTTTCTTTATTTTTCAGTAATCAACAGCGTTACAACTAATATTTACATTAATTAGAACTTAACATTAAAGAAGTCGGTTAATAAGGCCATAAACGATTACAGAATAATCTATCTATCAGAGAAATCTATAGTAAGAATACAAGATAAATTAAGCTCATTCTGTCTTATGCTAGTTTTATGAAGTTGCACACACACATACCTTTTTTTCAATTACATATTTTAGTTGTATACATAATAAAAAGACTTACTTATAAAATGACACTGTTTTGCTAACAATAAAATACTACTTTACGTATAATTACTTTAGAATGTGCCTAGTTGTTGTTGTTGTTAAAATGTGAAGCTACATCTGTCCCATTTCGTCTCTTCACTGAAATGGCAAAGTTACAAGTTTTTAAACTGAGGCTAAATGTATACTGTTGTTGATATTTTGATGTACTAAAATTTATTTTTTAACTAACCAAAGAAAGGTTTCTATTTTGTTTAATGTGCCTTGTCTGATGTCAATATTAAGTTCAATGTACATGAGAGTAATAATGCGTGTTTTATTAAGTTTCTAACTTGCCGGCTCTTCTCACTAGAATTTATTTCCGAACCAGCGCGGTGGTAGAGTCAAAACGCGCGCCGCAACAGCATCGTTTTTGTTATCCTTTACATACAATACTTTTGAATGAATGTGAATGAATTTTGTAGCATGAAACCCCTTAAGGCTTAACGAAATTAACGATATTCCATCAAATTATTGCATCCAAATTCATAGGTAAAAAAAGGGTAAAACATCACTTCTTCGTGCACGTATAATATCCTTACGTGTTTAATATAAACTAGCAGATGCCCGCGACTTTGAATCATTGCAATTTAGTATTTGAAGTGAAAACTTCTTTAGCCGCGTTGAGCACTTTTTAGTATGGGGTAAACTTGTGGATTCGCGTCACCGACATGCGACATGCTCCGCGCCGACATGCTCGCGTTGTTACGAAGACAAAAGGTCTTAAATATAAATATACTACATTCGTAATTAAACTTTAATGCCATAGTTTTACGTTTTATCTTCTTCTTCTTCTTGCCCTTTTCTCACGTTATGTGGGGTCGGCACAACATGTTTTTTCTTCCACACACTTCTGTTATCCGTCAACCTCTTATTCATAGTTTTACGGTATATATTTTAATTATTTTAAATTATTTTTTGTCCTAATTATTTTTTTCTTTATACTTATTCAAAATTTCTTTTTAAAAATGTTAAAAAAATAAAAATAAAAAATATTCGTTTTCACTTCTATCGGCAGTCCCTGTGACTGTTTTAAATTAACTCTTTGATTTTTTGGAATAAAATGCCTATATCTACACTACACAATGTATCTCATTCATCCCTGCCGAATTTCGTCAAGATTGTCTAACCGATGGATCCGTAAAATGGTGACACATTAAAGTTAGGCAGACAGATACATTGGTGTGCAGCTGAGTTGGATAATTTAGCTATTGTTAGTAATTGTAAGGTTATGCTGAATTTATATTTTAAGCAGTCTGCACACACCCTCAACGGGGCCTATTTTCAAAATTGTTCGCGTTGAATTTCGCTAAAATGTATGAAACTCGTGACTTGTTTTGAGAGTGTTTGTTTAGGCACCTACTTTAGTACTTACCCGCTTGTTTGGCTAGTTAGATGTAAACGGCGGAATGTTTAAGTGTTCAAAACTAATTTCGGCTAAAAGGTTTTCGCGGTCACTTTCAAAGTAGTGTATCTTTTATATTAAACCGGCTATTTTGGAGCTTAAGTTGTGTAATATCATGTACAGTGGGGTGGTATTCAGAGTAGTGTGTTATATTCTGCCTACAGCAGATAATATTAAAGAGACGGTACTTAAAGTTATGTTTAAGAGCATGATCCCGTCAACAAACTATTTTACCCCCTATTTTACCCCCTGAGGGTTTAAATTTTCAAAAATCTTTTCTTAGTGGAGGATTCAGTCATGGCTATCTTTAAGCCAAATTTCAGCCCGATCCGTCCAGTGGTTTGAGCAGTGCTTTGATAGATCAGTCAGTCAGTCAGTCACTTTTTCCTTTTGTATACTCGTATTACATAATTTCCGCGATATAAGTTATCAAAGTTATAATGTATTCGATGATGACGCCACCAGAACTGCTTTGGTAGTTTATACGCTTTAGAAGATTTTGTCTCATAAAGTACTTGATTGTTTTGATGTCAGCCATAGATTAATAACATCGATATATAGATAGATAGATAAACTCTTTATTGCACACACTTAAAACAAAAACAATAACAAAAGGTTAAAAGACAAAACAGAAGGGTGCAAAGGCAGTCTTATTGCTAAGGCAATCTCTTCCAGGCAACCTTTGGGGAGAGGAGATTATCAAACAAGAGCACGGGATAGTGCATATATTCGTATGTAGGTACTAGATGGGCCCTTTCAATGGAAAAAAGTTGGGCGTCCGACTTGTAGGGCATGCCCCTCACCTGTATAAGCCTGTCCTTGTCCCCGCCATCACCACTTTTCAGACTAGATGGCGTTAGTAAAATAAGTCCACATTCTTTATTTGACAGGGCCCGTCTATGTAAATTGAAGTCGTTGGTTAATAAAGGTTTAATGAGTGGCCGTTATTTCGAAAAAAATGGCTGAACGGTAGGCTACACTCCATACAAAAATATTCACACTGCTTTTTTTCATTTTTTTTACTGTAACTCCCAAGACCTACTAGAAAATCTCAAGAGTTATGCAATGCAATTATACGAGAACGGTGTGCTCAGTTTTATGATACAAAATATAAAAACTTCGGGAAGATAATATCTTCAATCACAATCTTTCAATTGAGATAGACAGTGTCGATTCCTCTCCATTTATTTGTCAATCTTAATATCGAGATGAAAAATATGATCAAAGTGGTGGCTTCACATTTCTTAATTTTTATCGCACTTATTTTTCGATATATTTACAGTCATTTTAACGTTTGATATTTTTTAAGACGTCACATTTATAAGTGGTAGGTACTTATGGATTTGTTTGTGCGTGCATCACGCAAGATATTATTATAAAAACAATTATTATTATTGCTAAGCAATAATTATGTAACAATCTACTTAACTGATTTCATGTCGGTTTCACGTATACTGATTTAGTTTTTGATGCTTTTTGTACTTATCTACTCACTAGCTGATGCCCGCGACTTCGTCCGCGTGGTTAAAGTTTTTTGTTATTCCCGCGGGAACTCCTTAATTTTCCGGGATAAAAAGTAGCCAATGTCACTCTCCAGGTCCTCAATTATAGCCACGCCAAAACTCACGTCGATCTGTTGCTCCGTTGCGGCATGATTGAAGGACAAACCAACAAACCAATAAACCAACAAACAAACACACTTAGTATGATAAGTAGGGTGTGCTTTTACGTTTTTCAAATTATATTATAATTGGGTATTTGACTACTATTAAAATAAATTCTTTTTTAGTGATTATTAAATAGATGATCACCCAAAAGTCGTAATATCCACGTACAATAAAAGTTTTATGTTGAATAACCATTTTAAACAATCGATTAAAGTTCGTCGAACTTTACGTGACGTCACGTTTTAAAATTTCATATAAATTACAATTACATACATAGGACGCGTTTTGACATTTGAAAAAAAGTTGCTGATTTGACCTGGATTTGACTATTTGTCAAATACCCAATTGCGATGTCATGCTTTTCCAAACACGGCTTCAATCATGGAACAGGAAATCTTACTATTCTTATTTCTGTGGCTTCCATCTAGCCTTTAAGTTTGTCAATGATAGGTTTTTGTCCCAAAACACATAATTTGTGATATCACGTAGCACGTTTCCCGACCCCACGTATTGAAACAAAAATCAAATCCTAGTTTTTTAATGACCACATAACGTAAAAATATAGGTCAAGAAGCGTGTTAGAAAAGCGTCCAACTTTTAAAATTTATAAAAACGATGATTAAGAAATGCTCAAAGGGGACGTGTCATATTTGAAAAGTTCGGCTTGTAGTGTTGTAGGTTTAACGATAAAACTTTAATTTCGGGCCATGTCATGACATGTCCGTGACCTCATGCTACGTAGAAAAGCCAGAACTCTGGTGAAAGCTTGTTTGGTTTTGTGTGAGTTTAATTTATTAACACGTTTTATACTTAACTACGTTTACAGAACATTTATTTATTTATTAATAGTTTATTGCACACAAAAACAGGAAATGGGTTACAAGAAATAAACATAGTCAAAGATATGCATGATATGATATGAGATATGATATCACTGAGAGCGATCTCTTACAGACAACCTTTGGCGAAAGCAAGCAAGCAAAAAAAACGGGATGGTGCAAAATCTAAAAATAGACTAGGTACTTATTTAAAACTAGATAATGCCCGCGAGTTTGTCCGCGTGGATTAAGTTTTTTTTTATTCCTGCCTTCAATTTTGCGGTATAAAAAGGAGCCTATGTCCTTCTCCGGGTTACAAACTATCCCTGTACCAAATTTTATCAAAATCGGTTGATCACATGGACCATGAAAGCGTAGCAGACAGATAGACAGACGGACAGACAGGCAGACACACTTTCGCATCGGGAAACTGCCTTAGGCCGTTTCTAAGTTGGCTGGCGGTATCGGTATACTCGGTACCTAATGTCAAATATTTACCGAGAGTTTATATTTCAACAAACGCTTCTATAGACGCAGTATGTGCGGGATCCTTGTTTTACAGGCGCTCGGTGAACTTTCGGTACGGAATATTGCAACTCAGCTACTAGCCACCAATTCTAACCCTAAAATAGAAAAATGAATGTACCTATGCTTGTTTTATGAGAAGCCAAATTATAATTTAACTCATTAACAATTCTATAATTAGCTAACGCATGAACGTAAATTTTATAGAGGTCTATATAGGTTCAATTACTGATAAAAATAATTGGATTAATAGCGATTATAGGTATAATAATTATAATGTAACGTTAAAATGTGTGGAAGAAGCCTCGCTAGTAGGTCATATCAGGAAATTCGAATAGAATGCAACGCGACTTCACTCCTAATCCTGATACAAGATACGACCTTTTTGCGTATGGAGCTTATCAAATGTTATGTTTAATAATCACAACTTTATGGTTAACGTTATAAGGTTGAAGATGCGAAAGATTTGAGTGAATTCTCGTAGAAAATTTTATATGGGATCTTGGGGATCTGTTTCGAGTGATATGCCTTATCGTCTGTCATTCAATGTTCACGGCTCATTGAGCCTCTTCATATTATACTTATCAGAGATCCTGTTTATCATAATATCATATTGTATTCATTGGATATAATCGTAACAATATTATGCTTATATTATAGCCATCATGCTATAATATTATAAATGCGAAAGTGTGTTTGTTTGTTGGTTTGTCCTTCAATCACGCCGCAACAGAGCAACGGATCAACGTGATTATTTGCATGGATATAGTTGAAGACCTGGAGAGTGACATAGGCAACATTTTATCCCGGAAAACTAAAGAGTTCCCGCGGGAATAAATAAAACTTAAACTACGCGGACGAAGTCGCGGGCAGCAGCTAGTTTTGCATAAAAATGGTACTTAATAGGTATAAAGTTAGAATGACTAATAATAACTTAAGACTATGTATTTGAACTTTTTTCTGTAGAATAGCTACATACCGAACGTTTTAAACCAATAATAAATTATTATTTATAGACATCCTTCATTACTCACTACTGGATTTAGGACTCTGTAAAGACACGCCGCAGTTTTCCACCGCCTGTATCCAGCATATTTTTGAAGGCAGACGGACAAAAATTTAAAAAAAAAATTGTTTTGTACTCTGTCAGGTATGAATAATAAAGGTTCCTTCTACTAAAATGCTCAAAGAATGTTCCTAAATGTACAGAAATCGTCCAGTTGTAGTTACATAATTTTTATATCGACTGTATGTATGTACTTTTATGTATTGTTTAAAGTCGGATGTGTTTTCGAGAACAACAAACATTTCTAATCGAATTTTTTGAAAACTTAGTGCAGAGACCAAAACTTATTCAATTCGTTTTGTTTCAACGAAAGAATAGAATTAAGGCAAAAGTATTTGACCGACAAAGTTTATCTGTTTCATCGAGAAAAACTTTGACAATTAAATAGGTAAACTCGCCAACAAAGAACTACAGGTAGATAGATAACTAATTACGTTTAAAGCAATTATAATTGCTAAATAATTATTTACACAATAGTCCTATTTACAAAATAATCCTGCTTTTATTAATTTTGTACAAGGGTTTAGTTTTTGGATTGTCCTTTAGTCACGCTGCATCGGAGCAATGGATCGCATACCTGTTTAAAGAATTGGCGTGTGACATCGGCTACTCTTTATCCCCATCTGTTCAACCGATTTCAATGTAATTTGGTACAGGGCTAGGTTGTATCCCGGGGAAGGACATAGACATTTTAACCCGGAAAATTAGAGTTCCCGCGGGAATCTAAAACTTTAATCCACGTGGAAGAAGTCCCGGGCATCATCCAGTAAGGGATACTAATTATGTAAATGCTCGTTGCTAGGCTGAACTGTCAAATAAAGGTGAAACATCATTGAATGAAATTGACTGAGCCATTTCTATCTGGTGATTATAACTCAAACCACCATTGATGCATTTTCATACTATATACTCGTAAGTAAACGTTTTATTCCCAACCATTAACATGCTCAAATTCTAGACGTACGTAAATTACATAATAAGGGACTTGAAATGACATATCTACCTTAAGACCGGAGGTATTTCACGCAGTAATTAAAACCGAGAGATAGATTAATGTGATTCTCAAGGTAGAATCAGCCAATTATGTCTGGTAGATTTATCATCTTTATCAGACCTGGATTTAACATATTAAATTATTTTTTATGTAATAGGTAAGTATGTCATAATCATGATATAGAAACTCAGATCATTCTGAACAAAAACCTCACTCATATAAAATCTATCTAATTTTCAAAACACTTGAACGAAGTCCGTTGCTACAGCTAGTTCTGAATAATTAAAAATATCTTGCAGGCATGGAATGGATAGATACTAGGAATGCCGCATAAATTTTCTTGCGCCAAGACTCCGTAGCCCAAGGGTAGCAACTGCAAACGGCATAAAGATTCAGTTTTAAAGCTTTGAAATGAGTTTTGAGACATACTTGCGTTTGTGCCGTAAATATAATTATTTTTGCTTCATTGTGAGTCTCTGCTAGTCGCTATTACTCGTAAGTAGGTACGAGAAATAGAGACTACGAGGTACAAATGAAACAATTTATAATTTTCAACAGTGTGTCAGTCAACGCTAAAATATTGTGCAAAGACAAATGCAAAATACATAACATTTACGCGAAAATTATAATATGGACAGTCATCTTGAAGTCAGAATGACTGAAATACAGAGATAGATAATTAATCTATCTATGTATTAATATACAAAATTTTCTACCTAATTAATTAGTCCATGAAAATTTCACGTGACGTCAAGCATCACGGGGAAGGATCAATGTAGGTTACTTTTTGTCTCAGAAATCATAGAGTTCCTACGGGATCACAAAAACCTAAATCCACGCAGACGTAGTCGTGGACATCGTATAGTACCTATACTTATTATTTAAATGCTTTATAAATACACACGATTAATATCTTTATGCAAACGTTCATTTTAATAACGAGTTAGCATTTTACACAACGCTTCGCCCGCAATATATCATTCACAAGAACATTACACAGTACAGTGTTGTAATGTTGACAATTGCGATTATTTATGTTGGACTAAAGAGTGTTCCACATTTGGCTGTGCGCCAGTGCTGCTGTTGACGCTTGTGAGAGCCATTCGTACTGCAAATATATTCTATAATGTCTTATTTGTCGTTGAAATGTATTTCGTTTCTTGATTTTTACACTAAGTTTTGAACGACACAATGTTACATAGGTACTTGATATGGAGCATAAGTTCGTTGGATTTTTAGCATCTATATAATATAACTAGCTGATGCCCGCGACTTTGTACGCGTGGTTTAAGTTTTTTTTTATTCCCTCGGGAACCCCTTAATTTTCGGGATAAAAAGTAGCCTATGTCACTCTCAAGGTCCTCAACTATACCCATGCCAAAAATAACCTCGATCCGTTGCTCCGTTGCAGCGTGATTTGTCGTTGAAATGTATTTCGTTTCTTGATTTTTAGACTAGGTTTTGAACGACATAATGTTGGATTGGTACTTGATAAGGAGCATAGGTACTTGATAAGGAGCATAAGTTCGTTGAATTTTTAGCAGCTTGTTTATAAGCTACTATGACTCACTCTTATCTTTCAAAAATGTCTACATCCTTTACAAAATGTTAAAGATTACTTAATTGATTGTATACCTTATATCAATACTAGATGATGCCCGCGACTTCGTCCGCGAGGATTAGAGTTTTTTGATTCCCGCGGGAACTCCTTAATTTTCCGGGATAAAAAGTAGCCTATGTCCTTCCCCGGGATATAACCTACCTCTATACCAAATTTCAGTAAGATCGGTTGAAAAGATGGGCCGGGAAAGCGTAGCAGACAGACAGACAGACAGACACACTTTCGCATTTATAATATTAGTATGGATTGGAATAAATACCTTAGTCGTTTTAATGCCAATAAACTATCAACTGTTCATTAGGTATACGTACAAAATTAACGGAATCTTCAGTTAGTCAGTTGGTCTAAGAGTGTTTGTAAGGTAACTTATCCAGTTTGTTCATTATGAAATCACCATTCACATTTAGGAGATTCCTAAGGTTCTTTCTCTACTTCATATTTTTATTTCACAGTAAATCGTGCTGGTTTGAGTTAGAAACTGGGCAAGTGGTTAATGGATTCATGAAAGTGGAAGCGTCGAAATCGTTTGAAACAGATCGACGGACAAATGACAATGGAAATGCATTAAAATTTTCACATTTTCACTTTTTTGTTCATACGCAGCGAACAGTGCATAACTCTTCAGTTTTTGGTAGTGCTACAAGCTTTTATTACGGCGTAGATTTATTACAGCGTTTTGGATTGCAATGTAGTTTTTTGTTATGTATTTTCTTGTAACGAACATGCTCGTTGAGGCAAAAATAGAGATAATAATATGTATAACATGTAGAGATAGAAAACACTCTTCAAAAGCTTTCTGTAGGTACAATTGTGTACTGTTGAGTCAACTTCTTGGTTTCCTCCATGTGTAGAAGAGGGAGGGCGGGAGGTGCATAGACTGCACGTTGTACCACATAGATTTGTCTGTTTTAGAGGATTTTGACGATATAAGCTCCATGTGCCTTGGTTATCATGAACTTTCGCAAAGTAACGCCTGCTTACTTCGTATCTTGTCTATCCAATAATATGGACGATACCTAAAAATCGATTAAACTTACTAAATTTAATAAACTTATTAATTTTAATGGTTTTCGTTTAACTTAAACATACAAATAATATCACCTGACCTCTTTATCTGAACATCATTTTGATACCTACATCACGCTCAGGTGATTAAATTTTCATTGTAAAACTTTCCTCAATAAATATTTACGTAAACTGAACTTTAATTGAAATTTTATCAACTTCAATAGCTTATTAAATATTTCACTCCAAACAAAATAATTAATGGTATAATATATAACATGATAAGGCTTGTTTAGCACGATAATAATATGTATATAATTTATACAACGTAAACGTATTACGTTATATTTGTTTATAAGGTAAATATAGAACGGTAGTTTTCAAAAAAGCATATAGCCATTACATTAAGTACATAATAAAAAAGCTTCGCCACGATTTCGGTTCGCCTTGTATTTGAAAAGGGCTTCCATTCGTCAGCGAAGACGAATGTGTGATCAGGTGACCCTCTTTTGCGAATGTGTCAATGCTTCTATTATAGACGATAGGTCACATTGTGAGGTCACATCAGATAAATAAGTAACTGACAGAAAAACAGTCTAACACTCCTAGTAATTTTTTTCTGAATGAGGTCGCAGTCAAGCGCAAGGCTTTGATCGAAAAAAGTAGCAAAGTAAAATTTAAAAGAACGTAAGTTAAACGTCGCAAGTTCAAAACTAGCAACATAAAAGAAGCAAAAAAGGAAACTACAAGTACCTAACAAAGACGTCATTCCATCCGTAGTCAACTCTATGAACTCTAAAACTAACTTTGCACCACCAAAGTCGTTCAAAGCGAGTAACAAAGGTAGTTGAGAGCGAGTTGGTAACAAATGAGCGTTCCACGCAGTTAAATGACGGAGAAACTTATGGTATATTCAAGTCTTCTTGTTATGCTAATACGGAGTGAGACGTTTGGAAATGGCGCGGCAACGAAAAGGCGGCTTTTGTAATTGTTTAGGAATAAAATATGACCTGTCTTATATTGCGTCTTAGCTAATTCTCATATGGAAAGATCTTTATGAATTTTTAACTCTGCCATGGCGTTGTTTTTTTTCACCATGATCTACTTAAAGCACGTGTCTTTTCTCAGATAGAGAAGGGTTTTGCCATAGTCCACCACGCTGGTAAGAGAACATTATGAAGGACTGTCGAGCATGCAGGTTTCCTCACCATGTTTAAAAGCGTAATTTCTTAAAACGCACATAACTCCAAATAAAGGTACGAATCTGAAGATCGAGCTCTCGACTACCCGCGTAGGAAATTGGGCGTTTAAACCACTAGGGCCTAGGCTATCACCACTTTCTTTTTTTTCGATGAAAAATCAGCATATTTGACTGTAATTTCATAAAGTATGTAAGGTATGCTGATTTGATGCTGATACTAAAGGGCCAGCGCTAATATTATACCTCTATGGCCAGCGCATACAAAACCAACTGCAATGTCATTTATACTTGATCTATGGTCATATTCATATGGTATGATCACAGACATATAAATAGAAGGGTATGATTCCTACAACTATGATTTGACGTAATCTATGGTCACATGTTTGGTTCTGTGGTTTTGACGCATAAAAAAGGAATTGACATTTGACTTTTCTAGAGGCGGCGCCACTTGTCTCTGGCGCGCGCGCAATTTTATTTGTGTCTAAAAGATATTTTTCGGTTTTCTCAATTGTATAAAATTAAATTGTGTAGTTTGAGGAATACAGAATGGCTATCAATGTAAAATGAGTGGTATGAGCAAATTTTATGTGAGAATAAGTCACATTAGTTACATACATAATAGTGTTCATGGAATCACAAGTTTTCACAACACGAAACGTTTGCGCGAACCGTAGTGTTGGAAGGGAACGATGTATTGTCCTATCGCGCTAGTGTGCGCTTTCCACAAAAAAGTGAGTAACGTGGACAGTTTTTCGCCAGACATTGTTTTTTGCCTTAGTGTGCTTTCACTCTAAGTGATTTTGCAGACCTAAAAATACGTCATCTATCCAATCATATTCAATTTATATCCACCTACCTACAATAATAATTCTAGTAAATGAAATGAAATTAAACCGTACGTCGACCCCAGTCTATAATTAATATTGAATTGGATTATGATTGACGCCAATTAGCAAATGGATTGTTTATGTAATGTAATTATTGCTACTATTTTATTATTCATTAATTTTGTTAAAGGTTGATTAATTGTAATTAAAATACCTATACTAGTTCAATCGCTCCCGTTTTGGGCGAGTTGAAAAAGGGAGAGATAACTATTGTGACGTAAGTAATAATAGTACCTATGTAGGTCATTCGGGATGTCATTTCGTCCAAAATTCTTCAGTGTCTGAAGACCACAGATTTCGAAGACTGCGTGTTGCCTATAATCTATAACAATCTATGCTTACATTTTAATGCTAAAGTTTGAATCGCGCGATGGTTGGATGTAGTGATGGATGTTAATGTTACTCAATTAAGCCATAATGGCTGAACGGATCTGGATGAAATTTGACACAGAGATAGATAATAGTCTGGACTAACACATAGGCTACATTTTATCCTGGAAAAGTCGCGGGCATCAGCTAGTGACATATTGCTCTGAGATTCCGTTGACTATGAGCCTGATAAGAAGGCTCTGGTAGCTCGGCGGTATGCTTGTAGTATCTCATAGGCGATCAAATCACCAATGAGGCGAGATCCGCAGTAGTCCTTTGTCCAGCAGTGGACATTTATCGCTTGACGATGACATTACATTGTTTTCAAGACTCTTTCTTAGTTGCCTTTAAATCTTACCTATTAAATTGTGAAAGACTTTATTAAAGACCATCATACTACTTAATATTATAAATGCGAAAGTGTGTTTGTTTGTTGGTTTGTCCTTCAATCACGCCGCAACAGAGCAACGGATCAACGTGACTTTTTTCATGGATGGACGTAGGCTACTTTTTGTCACGGAAATTTAAAAAACTTATTCCATGCGGATAAAGTTGCGGGCATCAGCTAGTAGATCATAATATTATTTTTATCACAACCAGCGTCAAAAATACAATTAGTTATTTGGATTCGAAAAAACATCATTTTTCAATCCATGGCTGGCTCAAAACTGAGCATGAGTTTGGGCTCAGATTGAGAAGGATTTGGCCATAGTCTACCACGCGAGCCAAACAAAAACAAAACAATTGCTAGCCTCTAAATGAAAAAGGAATTTGAAAAGGTCACTTTGATGTCGTGTTTTGCGAGCCACTAATTGCAAATGGAGTCAATAGAAATTTCCGATTGACCAACGTCAAACACAAAAAAGCTTTTGATAGAGACGACAAAGATAAAGTTGGGACCAAGGGCCAATGGAGACCGATTTCAATTTTCGTTGTCGGCCTTTTTTCAGTCAAATACGGGAATATTTATTTGTTCGTTTGCTACATGTTTATTGCACTGAGTGACCTTAACCACTTAAGTAACGGTTATTTGTGACTTAAGAAGTCCAATTTGTACCGTGCAAAAATGTATTATTGTGCGGTTTTGCTATCTCATGCTATGAAATAATTCATTTTTATAATAATAATACAATCTCTTTATTGTGTAATATTTTTGCATTAAGTTACGAATTTAAGTGTAAGGCGAGTGTAGAGACACTGCTTTAAATAGGATACGATACTTGTGAGTTAATCAAGTCTAAGTAAATCTATAGATTCTCGGCTTTTAGCAATTTAATACGTTGACGTTTAGTCACGTTGTGTACGTATTATACTATCATTAGTTAGTTAACTGGTAACTAGCAAAATACTGATCCGAATTTATAGCAATAAGGTTTTCGTCATTTCTTCTAGGACGCAATGTTGATGTCAAGACACATCGTGTCGTGTAGAAACCGATTGGTGTTATGGGTTTAATATAACTGCCATACCCCCAACAGGTTAGCCCGCTACCATCTTAGACTGCATCATCACTCAGCAATCAGGGCAAGATTGCAGTCAAGGGCTAACTTGTAGTGGCGTAAAAAAGACTTTTGGGTGACTTAGGGCTCTTATACATAAGATGGAAAGCTGTAACCTGAAATGGAATTAAATATAGAACAATGTTTTAGATAAGATCGTACACGCGAATCGGTGAGCAGTACCTTTTGCGGTGCCTAAACTCCTATAGAAGGTATTTTATAATATTAATAATATTAATGTCTTTCCGGCTTCCCGACCGAATTTCGGCCACAGCGATCTCGACTTAGATAAGCCATTACGCGGGAGGTATTAATCGTGCACAAGTTTGTGCGCAATCACAGGTGCTCACTGCATTCCCGTTTACTCTCAAAGTCCAATGGGATAAAAAATCCGATACAACCGCAGAGAGATCACACGCAGGGCTGACTGCTTTACGTACCTCCGAGGCAGGGGAGTGCAACACTACCAACTTCCTAACTCTGGAATAATTTCTTGTCAGAAAAATCCAACACTTATTATTAAGGATCCACCCGGGAATCGAACCTGTAACCTCGTCATCTACCGTAAAACATGCTAACCACTAGATCAACGAGGCAGTCAAAGGCAGAAGGTATTTAGACCTACCATTAATAAAATTATACGCGCTGACGTTTCTACTTCCACCAAGGAATTAAGGATTACACTGAACGTAATCCAATAAGAACCTTCATGACATCCTAATTGAATTACGAGCGGGGGCCTGATGCGGCGGTTATGCTAATCTTTTTACGGGACATCACGACGAACACTTTTATGGCCATTATGCAGACGTTTTAACTGCTTTGCCGTTGGAATTGTAGTAAAACGGGTTGAGTGGATATTTAACAGGCACTTCTAAGATCATAGATATTAATAATATGGAAATCTACTACTATTGAATAGAAGAAGGCGTTACTTTGCCGAAGTCCATGATAATTAAAGAACTAGAAGCTTTTAATTCGCTATAATCCGCCAAAACAGACAAATCTATGTGGTACAGCGCTTCAGAGTTCTTTTAAAATCTGCTAATATTAGGTATATTATCTTCAATTCATACATTCATCTTAATAAATAAACATACGAGTACTTACGCTACGTACGATCCACAACTCTGAATTTCTATGTTCCATTTTTGAAATAAAAAAAAAAAAAATAATAATATAAAGAATAGTACATTGTTCACCGAGGGGAGAAAGTGACCGATTACTATCGAGGGTGTAGTTTGAGGCCCGAGGCGTAGCCGAAGGGCCGCAATACACGCGAGGTAGGAATCGTACTTTCTACCGAGTGATACATAGTGCTTTATACTACACCTGCGAGGAAAATAAGCGATAATTAGTGATTTAACGAACTTACAAAGGTTTAAAATAATAAATAAAATAAATATTTTTTATTTCAGGCAATTTTACAAACCCATATTCAAAATACAGAGACATAAAAAAAAAAAAAAAAAAAAAACAAAAAAAAAAAAAAACAAAAAAAAAAAAAAAAAAAAAAACAAAAAAAAAAAAAAAAAAAAGGTTTAGGTTAATAGTTAATAATAGTTAATAGTCCTTAATTAGGTTAGGCTAATTAATTTCTAATGTATTGTTTTCAAAAAATTTAAAAAAAAATTTAAAAAAAAAATGACGTTCTATCATAACTATATGAGTCGCTTCATTCGAAGCTTCACTATCACAACTAGACTACATTTTGAGGATTTATTTCAATATAGATTTCGATATCGACAATCGACATCGATATCGACAATCGACATCGATACCGACAATCGACATCGATACCGACAATCGACATCGATATCGATATCGACTATCAATATCGAAATGAAATGAAATGTATAATCGACGTCGATGTCGACAATCGACATTCACCATATTATTTGACTTTTCTATGTCAAATATGGTGAAGCTGCTTCTAATATTATATTTCCTTAAGGTAAGACATCCAAATTCTCAACGTCCATACCATATTTACTTAAAATTAAAAAACAACAGCGCGTTAGAAATGGATTTTCATACAGTTTTCTCCCCGCTTAGCACGTTAGAAATGAAATTTCATACATCTTTTCCTCCCGCTTAATTGGTTTGTAGCAATGACGTACTTTCTACCTCGTTTTGACCAAAGCAAGAGGGTACTTTCCGAGCGGGTGTAGTATAAAAAAATATACTTATACCTTTTTAGAATTAAAATTAATTTTTAAAAATGGAACTGAAAGTGCCCTAAAAACTGCTGCACGCATTCCTTGGTTGAATGTATGCGTTATAATATCTCGTATTACCGTATGAAGATTTAATTTCGAAAAAATTATACTCCACGCATTTTCGTTAAGGACGTTTTTTGCCGGCTAGGGTACCCCTCCGCATAGTCCTAAGGAACTTTGTTCCAAAAAAATTTTTTATTCCACTACAAGTTAGCCCTTGACTGCGATCTCACCTGATGTTGCAGTGACGATGCAGTCTAAGATGGTAGCGGGCTCACCTGTTAGGGCCATGGCAGTTGTGGCAGTTATATTAAACACATACCCCTATTCGGTTCATACGCGGCATCGTACCGGAACGCTAAATCGTTTGGCGGTACGTACGGCGGTACGCCGGTAGGGTGGTAACTGGTAACTAGCCACGGCCGAAGCATCCCACCAGACAAAATGTTTACTCTGAAACTTGAATTTTCTAATCAATTTTCATCTTTTCCAGGCGTCAACAGCGCTGATCCTCCTCGTTCACTTATCTCTCCACACGGTTGATGAGGGCCTTGCCATAAATCCCAGTAAGTATCGTAGTATATACTCAAAGATAATACCGAATCTGTATTATACATTATAAACATAATATGCAACATGGTTATAAACTTATGCAGTACTTATTTTGTCTTGTATAATTTCTTGTAAAAACTTAACATGTAAAAATTTTTTTTAAGGTAAAATATGTTGCGGCTTTCCACTCTGTAAACATCTCGAATTCACGTCACATTCAAAAAAATAAATCACTTTTCCTTCCATTTTATTTCCGAATCCGTCCGGGGTCCTTATTAATGAAAGCTAAAATATAAAAATAGAGATCACTTAAAGAGATAAGTGTTTCCTTGTCCACTATGTTTCTGTTTTCTACGTAGGTATTGTATAACTTTTTGGTACAAAAAAAATAAAAAAAAAAAAAAAAAATTAGTGCCAATAAGCTCGAAGATGCTAAATGCATTTTTAAGAACAATCTCATTTTTCATTTTTAACGTTTCCATTTTTAGAAAAATCCATATACAGTACTTAGTAATTTTCTTAATGCGAAAGTCTGTGTATCGGTCTGTTAGCATTCACTTTAATAAATTTTGACGAAAAGTACCTGATGAGATATAATGTTGCATCCCGAGAAATGAAATACGCTTTTTATCCCGGATAAAAAGTTCCCACAGTATCTTCCAAAGACGTAAATCCACACGGCGAAGTCAAAACGTAGATCAAAACATTATTCCTGTATGAAGCAAACACTCTACAAAAACAAATCTCCGAATTTGTTTTATCCAATAATTCAATTTCAGTTACTCAACTGCTGTGAGCTCAACATTATTTATTACGGTTCATGAAATGTAAAATGAATTTCTAGATTTCTTTCGCCGTCTCCTTGCCCTGTGCATCCAAGAGTTTCCGAGGTGATCGTATTATTTCCACTTGTCGTTATATTTTCCACATTTCAATACCTGCTTTCGATAAAAACGTAACGGTTAAATAATATTACCGACTTTTTTTGTTCGACTGCGGGAAAATTATGATAATAAACGCAGTCTGTGGATGTTGATTAGGGTCCTTATTATGTAAAAATGATTGCTACAGCGCTACGATCACGATCTGATTGGTAAACATTCTTCCGCCATTGGCCAAAATTCAGTGTCTTAGCAAGAATACCATAAATTAAGCCAACCACAACAATTGATTCTGCAAGTTATTATATTATATTAAGTTATTATTTATTATACTAGGGCCAGAGTTAGATACTTACATTATACTTTTTTCAATTTATTACAGAACAAGCTTGCGCTTGGCGACAATCATGCTAAATACAAAGCAATGATGAGGTCTAGGTTGGGGCGTGCTTGCCTAAACATTATATGAAACATTTGATTTTGATATACTTAATGAGGGGCAGACTGTAGTTGACTTTGTGTTAGAGTATGTGTGTCTTAGCACAGAATAATATAACTGTTACTTCGCGTAGTAGACGACGTACCCACAGCTAAGGCAAGGAATTATCACTATGCGATTTAGCGTCCCAGTGCGATATTGAAGACTGGCTATTATCCATCTATGCTAGAGGCATTACTTATTCTGTACTAGGGGGATCTCTCCATCTATACTAGAGGGAGAGATACTGAGTTTAAACGCTTTTATGTCACGTATGATTTTTCTAGGCCAGTTCCTCGCGTTTTAGCGTCCCAAAATTGTAGTACTTTTTAGAACTATGTTCCAAATTGGAAATACAAAAGATAGAAAACGATAAAATTGAGCGCACTTAATACTTTGATAACCATTATTAGTCCGCGATTCAATAAAGAGCTTGTTCTGAGCGATTTGTTCGAACCAATCTCCGCTGGAGCGGCCATATCTTTGAATTATTTCAGCTTTTATCTCCCACCGTTTCCTCTCATTGTTTCTAATAAATTAACCCTTTACCTGCTAAACTTTTTCTTTGGTTACACAACCACGTAATGTTGGTCACAGAGACCTCAGTTATTATAGTTTTATCCTATTAAAATCCATACTTAATATTATAAGTGCGAAAGTGTGTCTGTTTATCTGTCTGTCTGTCTATCTGTCTGTCTGCTACGCTTTCACGGTCCACCTATTCAACTGATTGTGATGAAATTTGGTACAGGAATAGTTTATATCCCAGGGAAGGACATAGGCTACTTTTTATCCTGGAAAATTAAGCAGTTCCCGCGGGAATCGAGAAAACTTAGTTCACGCGGACGAAGTCGCGGGAATCATCTAGTAACAAATAATTATATTTCGTAAATTTAGGCGCTTGTTGTTGATCTTTTGTATTGACCCTGTTTTAATCATTTTTGTTATCAAAAAGTATTGTATCTGTCTTATTTACAAATTATGTATTTGAAAAAAATATTTTTTGGAAAAACTGTGGTTTCGTACTTATTGACAAAATATAGGTAGTGGCTCTTTCTAGTGGCATAAATTAAGTGAGCGCAATTTTCATAATATAAAAAGTTAGTATATTAATTGAAAGAAACCCCTGACTGCATTTGCATAATATTATGATAGTAAGAATCGAATAGTCTACATAAAGGAAAAGGCGACTGACTAACTGATCTATCAATGCACAGCTCAAACCACTGGACGAATCGGGCTGAAATTTGGCATACAGAATGTATTATGATCTAGACATCAGCTAAGAAATAATTTTGGAAAATTCAACCCCTGAAGGGGTCAAATAGGGGAAATTTGTATAGTCCACGCAGACGATCTTGCGGTCTCAGTGAGCTATGTCAGGTGGTTAAGAGTTGAGGGTTAGTGAATAATGGAAGAGGCGCGTAATGAACAGGAATAGGCAACGATTTGATTATTATTAATGGCGTTAAATATAGCCTCATTCCGTAACGGATCTGTTTTGTTTTGATAAGGTGGAAAGTTCTAATTTAAATTAATACGTTGAAAATTTTCTTTTGTTCTGAAGCAGTTTAATGGAAGAGTTCAGTGTTTATTGTAATTATTATATTAAGTCCAATGCGTAAATTTACTAGCTGATACCAGCAACTTCGTCCGCTTTTTGTAAATCTAGTGAATCTATTGAATTCTTGGGGATAACAAGTGATGATGCAGTCAAAGATGACAGTGGGCTAACCTGTTAGGTATATAGGTAACCTCGTAACGGAACGCTAAATCGCTTGGCGGCAGGAGTTTGCTGGTAGAGCAGTGAAGTACCTACCCTTTTCCCACCAGATCAGACCTATGAAATTTATGAAATTATAAATTCCCAAATTGAACCTGCTGGAGTTCGAACCTGGGAGTTGGGACCTCCCACTTAAAACACTACACTACGCCTGGGTGGTCGTTAAAACCTACTCAGTATGAATTTCGTATATATATTTCACAATATAGAAGTCAGTTAAAAATACCTACATTGAAATGAATGCATAAATGGAATGGAATAGTAAAGACAATAAATAGTTGATATAAAATACCTTCCGAGTAACGCTAAAAAGCAAAATTGGCGTCCAAAATGTGAGCATTCACATTCAAGGGACCAATATAATACACGAGAAAAAGCTTTTATCCAATATCAGACGGCATCATATCCGAGCATGTTATCATCCCATTCCGGTTTAAAAATTCCGTGTTAAAATTTTCATTTCACGTGACACGACGTGAGATTACCCAAAGAAATGTAGCTCTAGGACGAGTTTGGTACTCGAAAACGAAATTCTTTGTCGAGTCCTCTTTGAACCTTATTCAATACAGCAGCGCCTATATCGAAAACTGTGTAAAATTCAGAATGTCATCATGCACTGAACCTGCCTGCTACCTGATGCAGAATGAACTGGGTACAGTTTTCTCTGTATCACCGGGATGAGGAACTTCACCATCGAGGCCCCACTGACCTCAGATTTCCTTTCTGTCGTCTCTCCGTTACCTTTTCCGATGAATCGTGGAACCGGTCATGAAAAAATAAACATTGAGATAATTTGCACCCTGGTGACGGACATGGGATACTATGTTATCTCTGCAGAAAAGATAATGCAATGGAATAAAAAAAATCCACCTAGATGAAGTAATATAGACATTATCCATCTGTACGCGTCCACTCTTGGACAAGGGTTTTTGAAGTGTGCCACCACTAAATCCTCCACCTTCCTCGTGCAATTACCCACCTATTCACTGCTACTCTAAAAGTTTAAGTAAACTATCAAACTCGTGTTAGGGGTATATAGGCGTAGGTAGTCGAAAAGATTTTCATATATAAAATATTCATCAGGGTGAGCCGTGTCGCGCTCCGGCCATACTTAATATTATAAATGCGAAAGTGTGTTTGTTTGTTGGTTTGTCCTTCAATCACGTCGCAACGGAGGAACGGATCGACGTGATTTTTGGCATGGATGTAGTTGAGGATCTGGAGAGTGACATAGGCTACTTTTTATCCCGGAAAATTAAGGAGTTCACGCGGGAATCAAAAAAACTTAAACCACGCAGACGAAGTCGCGGGCATCAGCTAGTTCCCTATATTTTTTGTGACATTTTATTTGTTGAAAGAGTGTTAACGTTATGATTATGAGTGCTATTTATGCTTTGGATTTGACCCAGTTGTATTTTACTGCCTCATTTTCAATTACGGCAATTCTGCGTGCTGATTGCGCTTTTGTTGTATTTGTTTAAATTTATAAATGTAAACGTTGTTTTTAATTGTTTCCTATTGTAAAGCAGGGTTTCCACCGCAAGCGAACTATCTTCGTACGGACTCCTTTTCACTCGCAAAGGAAAGCTGCATACAATTAATTTCACCGACAAAGATCTAGCGTATAGAGCTGAGCGAGCAAAAAGAGTTCAAAAATAGTCAAAATTTGCTCTCTCATTATGGCAACTGTCAAACTCAGTGTTAGTGGAAGTGCAAACTACAAAGAGTCCGTTTCGCTTATAGCCATTTTGCGCTCATTACCCCTTTTGCAGTAGAAATTCCGCTTTACTCATAATAAAAACAGAGTTTAATCTTCTCATTTTCAACTAGATTATACCAGGATGATACCAGGATACAGCATGTGTGCTTCTCCGGATTTGGATAAGGCAACAAACAGATAGACAGACACTAACTTTACGCGTAATATTTTGTAATATTAGTATGGATTATTAGAACTTTTGTGTCTAAACACGTTGACAAGATTTCGAGATTAATAATGGATGGTACTATGTTCTCATTACCAAAATGCCATTAGGTTGTTGTACAGGGTTAATTTAAAAATATTTATATAGTTGCTGCTTTAAGACAACTACTCTACATAATACTGAAGAGCTTTTGTTCACAACTGTTTATATAAAACTTAATAATATAGTTACCAAACAATATTTTTATTCTTTTCTCTGCACACTCTAGACACTGCAACTCATTGTTCGTAGTAGGCAGTACGGGGTAGTAGCACAGGGTAGATAAACCTTACTTTTCTACTCATGTGGTAGTAGCACATGTAGTAGTCAAGCGACCTCGCCGCAGCGCCGCGCGCTCCAAATAAACTTCACGTAGAGTATTGAGATCTTAGAGTAGCTAATTGAAATATTTTTATATCTAAACGGAATAATAAATCAGAATTTTTAAAGTCGTAGATTATGTAGAAGAGATTATTAGTATTTTTTAAAAACTACCTCGTATGATTGTATTTTTGAATATTCCATTGTCTTCTGGAAATATTTCAATTATAATATGATTATTGCAGGTTGCTCGTGCATACGCTTCACGTCTACGCACGGCAAAGAGCGCGGCACGTTCAGCAGTCCAGACTACCCACGGCCGTATCCTCGCAGCGTCTGCCTACTGTACACCTTCCTCGCTGAGCCTCACCAGATCGTCGAACTCGTGTTCACGGACTTCGACATTTATAAGGAGCAAATGGAGTAAGTAGCTTTTTCAATATAGGAGTCTTTTGCTGGTCACATAGTAACTGGGACATGGTAGCCTCGTATGGCTAATAGGTTCCGTATTCACTAAAGCGGAGCGGAGCAGTGTTCAATAGAATACTCAGGCTTACTATCATCTCTTAGAGGAGTATTATTTTAGTCTAGTTGACGCTTTTGTTTTAGAATTATAATCCTTATTTTAGGGGCGTCAAGGTCAGTCATGTAAAGCGTCAATTTAAAATAATACTGGTTAGTAAGCCCCCAGGTTTCGAAGAATATTGCTCGGGCAAGGCAGTATAGCGCCATGCAAAGAAAGCATCATGAGTCTTGAATCTAGACGCTGCTCAGTCTAGTGATTTTGAAAACTCTTTTGTGTAACAGCTGTTGTCACATACCGAAATGAGGCATTCATCATATCCTTCTCAAAATTGACAGGAAATTTATGCTCGAGATGATGACGATATCTACCTAATAAACCCTTTTCATTACTGTAATTTTAAATACAAAGGTCGGAAGTATTAGAAATGAAATGATGATACGTATCAAACATCGACGGTATCAACCTTTTAACATTTATCCGATGTAATGATATCAACATTTCAGCGGCCGACTTGTTAAGACGTCATTAATATTTTCAGTACTGTAAAATCTTACTCTAGAGACTGCACCAGCACTCTGTATCCATTTCCAGGGTTTTAAACCAACCTATTGACTGCCTCGTTGGTCTAGTGGTTGGCATGTTCGACTGCAGCCGACGAGTTCCCGAGTTCGAGTCCCGGGTCGGGCCATAACAAGTATTGGGTTTTTCTGACTAGAAATTCTCAGTACTAGCCCGGAGTTAGGAAGTTGGCGGTGTTTCACCCCCGTGCCTCGGAGAGCACGATAAGCCGTCGGTCCCGGTTATTATCACTAACAATATGATAATAGTCGTTAAAGCCCGCCAACCCGCATTGGAGCAGCGTGGTGGGTCTAAGCTCTAATTCCCTCTCTCCTATGGGAGTGGAGGCTTGTGCCCAGCAGTGGGACGTTAATGGGCTGTAGTGGTGGTGGTGGAAACCAACCTATAAATAAATAAGGAACATTTGAATTTTGGACTAAGTTTACTTTCGACGTGATAACGTCACAGATATAACGTTTATAGCCGTAGGGTGACGTGAACAATAAAATCTCATGGGATGTCGTAAAATCGGACGTCTCTATTCTAACTACACAAACACATTGCGATCGGGTATTCGTATGCGATTAAATGGCCATGACTTTATTGTACCGTCTATAAAAATGACATTATGACGTCATCATTGTTTTCCCTATGGACCCATACTCCATAGCTATAATAGTTCTAGATCAGATTCTCGTATATAAAATGTATATTAATTTACATTGATATGTCCAAAGATACAAATATACACATGTGACAGCGTGTCTGTCTGCTACGCTTTCACAGCCCTTCTCACCAACCGAATTGGATGAGATAGGTTGCATCCCGGGGAAGGACATACATGTTAGCATGCTAAATACTCACCTGGTACACCTCTTACCAGGATATCAAATATGAAATCCATCACAACTAATCGGTTTTTTATACATACGGGTACTATTCTATTACCTATTACGGGTACCTATTCTGTGCTGGAACGCTATCGCTCGGCGGTACGACATCGGTAGAGTGGTAACTAGCCACGGTCCAATCCTCCCACCAGACAAAATGTAACATTAGAAACAGAAAATTTATTCAAAAATCTTCAAGTTTTGTAAGAAATAGTTTGAATTTTAGTTTGGTCTAAAGTTGATTTCAGATATTAAAGATGTTCCCAAAAGTACTTTGCTCAGATTTTGTGTGGCAGAAGATTTCGTTTTATTTACGAGTATCACGGGACGACAGAAACGAGGCTAAGCGTTCAAAGCTTCGTATCTATCTGAGACACCACGACTTGAGGCAAGCTTAGGCTGATGTATATGGGTTCTTGTCAGTCTTCACTAAAATTACAATAAGGACTAAAATACATTTTGACGACCTCCGTGACGCAGTGTTGAGCGCTGTTGTCTTAACGTGCGGAGGTCTCGGGTTCGATCCCCGGCAGGGTCAATTTGGGAATTTATAATTTCTGAATTTTTCCTGGTCTGGCCTGGTAGGAGGCTTCGGCCGTGGCTAGTTACCACCCTACCGGCAAAGACGTGCCGCCTAGCGATTTAGCGTTCCGGTACGATGCCGTGTAGAAACCGAATAGGGGTATGGGTTTAATATAACAGACATGCCCCTAACAGGTTAGCCCGGTACCATCTTGGACTGCATCATCACTTACCATCAGGTGAGATCGCAGTCAAGGGTTAACTTGAAGTGGATAAAAAATAATAATAAGGACTAAGAACGAATGCACACTAGGGAGAAAAAAATGTCTGCGTAACTCACTTTTACAGTCTACAACTTAAACCACTGGATATAGAAACATGAGATATTGCATTAGGGTTGTCTCTTTAACGCAAATCCTCACCAGCAATGAATTTTCAGATTCCACTAAAAGCTAGGGACGGGCTCGCAAGTTTTATATTCGAGCGCAATAACAATTTAATTTGCAAATGAAATTGTCATAAACAAAAGTAATATTGTATTATTTGTACCGAGTTACGTCAAAATAACCAGCTGAGTGGCACTAAAATTTGCATTACGCCCGGTTTACAATTTTGTCACATTTGTACCCATAAAGCAGTCGATGTAAATGGTCGGAGGCAGCTATTGTGAGCGCAATAAACTTCATTCGACTATAAAAGCCTTTTACGTGCTTTACGTTTTAAAGGCTGTTTCACATTAGCAGGTACCCAACGAGGCATAGGTTTTCCTGTATCATATTTTTAAATAGTTTTCAGTTTGACAGTGTTTGTATTTCTTGTGTGTTTTCTTTGCATAGGTGTTAATATAATGAATTTATCTAATTTTCTATATAAATGTATATATCTTATTTAATCCAACTTCAATATAATTAGTTACTTTTACCGAAGAATAATTTGGTTTTATTACAAAAGGTAAGTATCTGGGTAAGAATAAAAAGATAAAGTTTGCCAATATTTATGATTAACAGATGATTGCGATTTTGTGTACTTGGTTTAGAGCTCTTGAAGATCACATGGAAACTGATTTTCCGGAGATAAAATAACTTATGTCCTTCTCCGGGGTGAAACCTATCTCTGTACTAAATTTCTTCAAAATCGATTGAACAGAATTTTGTAAACATTCAAGACAGAAAGACTTTTGCATTTATAATATTAGTATGGATGTATAGATTCAAATTTCAAATTCAAATGTTTTTTATTCAACTAAACTTTTACAAGTACTTCTGAATCGTCATGTGAATCTACCAATCTTTAACTGTAATTTTTGAAAAGTAATAACAAGTCACGGATCAATAACCGTTTTGACGACCTCCCTGGCGCAGTGTTGAACACTGTTGTCTTAACGTGTGAGGTCCCGGGTTTGAGTCTCGGCAGGGTCAATTTGGGAATTTATAATTTCTGAATTTTCTCTGGTCTGGTCTGGTGGGAGGCTTCGGCCAACCTACCGGCAAAGACGTACCGCCAAGAGACTTAGCCGACTAGGTGCCATACCCCTACATAACAGGTTAGCCCGCTTACATCTTAGACTACATCATCACTTACCATCAGGTGAGATAGCAGTCAAGGCCTAACTTGTAGTGGAATAAAAACAAAAAAATAAAATAAAAAATAGGATTCTTAAATTTATTGCGTGGATGCCGCGTTTTTTGTCATCCAGTATGAAGCCAACCTAAGGCCGAGAATAGACAAGCGTAACGAACGCGGGCGAAAATCGCAGGAAGGGCACTTTGTACTCGTCCACTGTAGATGCCCCGTTCAACAGAGCATAGCGGACGATTAAATATGGGATACGGGTTCCAATGAAACTGTATTCTGTAATCGTAGAGAATGCCGTTGATTGGAATTGGGAATGTCTTTTACGCGAATTCCAAAAACAGTCTCATGTCAGTCTATGCGTCGAATTACAGAACAATATCAGGGGCTTTCTTATTATGACGAGTATCTCATCCATATTAATATTATAAATGCAAAAGTGTGTCTGTCTGTCTGCAACGCTTAAACGGCGAATGTTTTCAAACAATTTTGATGAAATTTGGTACAGACGTAGGTAATATCCCGGGGAAGGATATAGCCTATTTTGTCTCCTGAAAATCAAAGATTACACGTGATTTTCAAGAGCTCTAAACCAATTTAAAAAATAATTAATCCACGCGGACGAAGTCGCGGGAATCATCTAGTTCATCTAGACTTCTGTTTCACTCACTGACTAACTCATTAATGACCATCACAAACCCTTAGACCTAGAAAGCTGAAATTTTACACGGAGGTTCCGTTTATAATGTATTCAAGGAATAACGGTGAACTTTTCGGAACAAGCACTTCTAACAAGTGTTATAATGACTATAGAGAGTGCACGAAAAGATTTGAAATCTTACTGCAATGTTAGAAAACTGCTCTAATAATTATGTGATTAAGTAATTAATAGGTACTACTAGTACTAGCCGCAGAAATGAAAAATACGACGCAGAGAGATTTCAATGGTTCTGCGTAACTTGTACAATACTTTTAAGCAAAATAAATGTATTTGATGCATAAAAATGTTTTTTTTATGCTTGTGTATTATGGTATTCTCCTTTCAATTTGTTTTCATACATATTCTTAAGCACTCGTGTGTCCTTCATAGCGCCTTTGGGTCTCTCGCGGGATGCTGCTCGAACGGATTTCTCATGAATATCATAACACACATGAAATATTTAAACATAACCGAAACACTCTGTGAACTACCTACCTACCTATGCTATTTTATTTCTCGAGCGCACACATAGGGAATTGCAAATTAAGTAATAACTCTTAGCTTTATGTTTACCGTTACACCTATGTAAGTATGTACGATTCACATTAGAAATGTACTCATTTAATATTTTACTGGATTACTCGCTTTGAGAGATCATTTAAATTACGTTTCTGAGAAATAATTAGGTTAGGTTCAAAAGGGCCATTTGATACAGATGATGACGATGTCTTATATTACTTTTCCATCAAACACCATTATAGTTTCCTCATATACTTACGAGGCACACGGCAGTACCCCAAGTTCTAGAATAAATACTTACATTACATATTTGTCATTGCCACATCAACGTTAAAAAGAAGCAATTTTGTGTCGTATATCTAAAAAACGAGTGTGCTTTAGACCACACGACTGAAGTAAAACTTAGTAACTGGCTGGCTATGAGAGAAAGAGAGAAAGAAAATGTGTGCCCGCCCCTCTCTCTCTTGCCCCTACAGTAATATACGAAACGTAACTCTCTCTCTTTCTATCTTCACTAACTTATTATATCTCCCTCTCAACTTCCGTTCGCACTTTTCGTAACGCTCTCGTCACGCATTCACCAGCTTACTCCCCAAGTCAAGCGTGTGTAAAGAAGTTTTACTTCAAAAATATACAAATATTCTTCCTTCACAACCTTTCTCACTGCCAAGGGTCACTGGTAGAGATCTCTTATAGAGTGTTTATGTGTTTCTTTGTCCATTATGTTTCTGTTTTTCTACACATAGTATAACTTTTTGGTACAAAATAAATTTAAAAAAAAAAATATGACCGGACGGACAAAGTCGCAGCATAAGGGTTGCAAACCTTTCAACTTTCAGGTACGCAACTCTAATAAGCTCGTCAAATATTATTTAGTACACGTCATCATCGAATTTTATGGTTTATTACACAAAAATAATAAATTAAATACAAACACACATTTTGTCAGAGACACACTAAAGTTAATAAGAAAGAATTTTGTGTTGTATACTCAAATAAGCTTGTCAAAATTTGTATTTTTACACATCATCGAATTTTATGGTATTATACACACAATTAACTTCTTTTATTGGGTATATTTCATAGCAAAATTCATCATACAGCCTAAAAAACTTGCTAAATTATTTCCAGTTCATAAAATATATTTATTGGAAACATTTCAACCGAGCTTTATAAATAGAAACATCAAAGAGAAACATTTTACATGTACTAAAAGGCCATACCACATTAAGGGGTTTCTTCTCATCGAAATGTTAGTCCTGAATAGTGAATAATCCATACTAACATGATAAATACGAAAGTATCTGTTTATCTGTCTGTCGGTTAAGCTTTTGCGGCTCATCTCTTCAACCGATTTTGCCGAAATGGCATTCGCTGGGGAAGGAAATAAGCTATTAGATGGCTATAGTTAAAGACTTGGACATCGGATTTTTGAAAAATCTTAATCTGCGCGGACGAAGTCGCGGACATCATCTAGTATTTTTATTTCAACATTTTCCTGTAACTATGGCAACGGTTCAACTAATGGTATAAGGACGGTTAAGTTATTTTAAGGCTCCGAAAATTTGGGGTTGCAATAATAGGACGGTAATTTAAATGGATCTTAGTTTGGTTATCCACTCTGATTTACGCTTTCATTGGGCAGGTAAGTTAAAGCCTCTATAACTCAACGGTTTAAAGGTAGTCTGTAATGTAAATCGTGGTAGGTTTGAACCTCTTCTAGCATAATATAAAATCTTCCATTTTTTAAACGAATACATTTATCACTCTTTATGTCTATGCACACTTCTGTGACCGCCTGACAAAAATCGTCTAACCTTATTATTGAACGAGCGATTTGAAACTAGGAGGGCGAAGAATTTTGTAAGGTTAAAAAAACGTTAAACTACGAGGACTAATTTGACGAGAAGCAAGGGCTATAAAATGACTCACGGACGTTATATTAATAAAACATGACATTTGGGCTTTCGGTTAAAAAAAAAATGTGATTCACAGTTTCGATAATTCGCATTCCCGAAGGGGATGAAAAATAAGACATAAAAGTCATTCAGTTTTCAATATATTTTTCACGTTATTTACTTGAAACTGAAACTTTGGCTTTTGGTCAATAATAAAGAAGTACTTTTAAATGTTTCAACCCACAGTTTAGAAAATTCCACTCATATGGGGTTTAAATCTATCATTCAATTAATATCAATCAATCAAATAAATATTATAAATGCGAAACTTTGGATGGATGTATGGATGTATGTTACTCAATCACGCCAGAACGGCTGAACGGATCTAGTTGAAATTTGGTACAGACATAGATTATAGTCTGGAATAGCACATAGGCTATTTATCCCGGAAAATTAAAGAGTTCCCGCGGGAACCAAAAAACCCGCGGACGAAGTCGCGGGTATTAGCTAGTAGGTAATCTATATATATAAAATTCAAAGTCCTGACTTATATATCAACGCACAGCCTAAACCGCTGGTCCTAGAGTCATAAAATTTGGAGGGTGTGTTCTTTATAAAGAGTAGGTATCCACTAAGAAAGGATTTTTCAAAATTCCACCCCCAAAGCTGTAAAATAGGGGTTGAAAGTTTGTATGAAAGTCCGTCATTTTTCAAGTTATATCCATGAAACTTGGTATATGAGCTACCGGTTCAAAATGAAGAAATACGTGTTTCGCCTATTTGAAAATTCTACCACCATAGGGCTGAAACAGGGGTGGAAAGTTTGTAGGAAAGTCCGTCATTTTTCAAGCTGTAGCCATGAAACTTGAAAATTCTATCCCCAAGGACGTCAAATAGAAAGTTTGTCCTTCCTTCACGCCGAAATAGAGCAACGGATCAACGTGATATTTTGCATGGGTATTGTTGAGGACCTGGAGCAGACATAGGCTTCTTTTTATCCCAGAAAATTAAGGAGTGCCTGTGGGAATTAAAAACTTATGCCACGCGAACGAAGTCGCGGGCGTGCGCTAGTATAATATATTCATTCATTATACTATGAAATTTAGTTTTGAATAATAGGCAGGCCTTGATTGAATGTCTGGTAAATTGAATTAGAACGGTGAAATGTTGCCAAAATTCATTAGTTTTAAGCGGACTTATAATAATGAAATATTACTCGCAACAAAATAAATGAAGCAGAATTTCCACCTCGCGTTGTAGGTATTTAACTGATAGTCGGCCACGGCTGGACACAGGTATTTTGTTACTGGTCGTCGTCGTCGTAAACCGATGGATGTCCACTGCTGGACATAGGTCTCCTGTAGGGTCCTCCACAAGCCACTGTTACTGGTAACAAGTGTTACTGGTAGTGGTTCATAATCACCACGTTTTTATGCATATCGATCTAGCCCCACTACAAAGGCGCGACGCAGCGCGGCACGTAGTTTCAAGTATTTTTTGTATGAGGTTGTATGGAGCTGGGCCCACTTAGGCGAAGCGGCACGGAGATGCATTGCGCGACGCGGCCACGAACTCGTACAGATAATATTTGCCGCTATGTGCCGCGCCGCTGCGTGCTTCTCAAGTGGGGCTAGACCTTATTGCGTCCAGCCAGCGGCTCCCTGCGAATCGCAATCGTGCTCCGTGGCTATCATTGTGAGAGTCCAAAATTTGATGTCTACAAGTCTAAAAATGACTGCGACGAAAATAAAAATGATTTTGAATTACAACACTCGAAGCTTTCCCAGCAAATATATAAAAATTATGACATTTCATTATTTCATTAAAGTACTTACAATTGGTCAAATTTGAACTTTAAACTTCCCGTATAATATTCTATATGTTCTGAATACGAGGCACTAGGTGCCCTTGTTATTTGAACTTGGAAATTCAAAAGCAAGACTATCTTCAGATATTTCAGCTTGATAAGCAACCCTGTTTAATTTAAGGGACCTTGCTGTATGATGCTATCGGTCATATCGGATGTGGGTGGGCCTTTACTAGTTGCTGTTTATAAAGCGTTCCTTTACAATACATTATATCGCGCGTTGAACTGACGTCCTGGAACTAATCGTGTGGAACTAACAAACGATATGCCCCAAAGGTGTGCCTTTTCTATTTAGAGGTAGGATTTTATTAATCCGAGAATAAAATGTTAGAAACACCTGCAAATTATGGAACCAGGTCCCGGTATGTTCCATTTAAACGATAATATTATGGTGCTATTCAAGGGATGGTAATTTTGGCACTCTCCTTTGTGCCTCCCTCGAGTTACTTGACACTGGCGAAGTGCATTATGCTGTTTTGGCACTAATAAAAGCCAAAAACCAAGAAAAGGAGAAGAAGGGATGGCGATTAATCAAGCGAAAAATAATTGCTGCTAATGGTATAAGTTGCATAGGCGCGAAAATTAGAAAGTATAGTATTAACTTGCCAATGTTCATTAATTTTGTAACGCACAGTTTGTGTTATATCAGGGACGGGACGCAAAAGTAGAGCATCGCATTGATACTAGGAATGTAGCATGATAGTAGAGTTTCTCAAGAGTTTTTTGACGACCTCCGTGGCACAGTGTTGAGTGCGGAGGTCCCGGGTTCGATCCCCGGCAGGGATATAAAGCGGCAGGGTAGTGGATTAAAAAAAACATTGTTAAGTAAAGATGTTAAAATTCACTCCTGACATGGTAATTTATCTAATTAGGTCAAAAAACGCCCCGTTGACCGCTTTTAACTGCGACATTAGAGGCTGTTATTTTTGCGGTTTTTTATTCGCGTCGCTGTAAAAATGGTGACGACTTTGAAACAACGTAAAATAAAACATAATAAAACATCCCTCGGACAGTTTTAAGTCCACTAACGTCACCGTAAATTCAGCCACTGTACAACACAGAAGGTAGTTTTGTGTTCTAAAAAACCGACCGCAACCACAGCCGCAACACAGCTTATAATAATAACAGTGACTTTTTATTACTACTAAATTGCAAAATTAGGTAGGAATCTCAAACTACGACGTGTCAAAAGATTTCTATGAACTTTCTAAATACGCCTCATTTAAACATTATACTTAATATTATAAATGCGAAAATGTGTTTGTTTGTTGGTTTGTCCTTCAATCACGCCGCGACGGAGCAACGGATCGACGTGATTTTTGGCATGGGTATAGGTGAGGACCTGGAGAGTGACATAGGCTACTTTTTATCCCGGAAAATTAAGGAGCTCCCGCGGGAATCAAAAAAACTTATACCACGTGGACGAAGTCGCGGGCATCAGCTAGTGTATAATATTCCCGTCTCTAAACAGGTGGAACTTGAAAGTTTAGATTCTTCATGGTACGCGCGCGAGTCTAATGCAGCCGGGGCCCGAGGTGACACGTACATAGCTCTGTATTCAATTTGCGCGTGAACTATGGCTAACCTATTCTTAAAAAAGATTCCCTTTTCGATTTAAACAACTGGAACCTGCAAATTCAGGTTTTTCATGTACTTACCTACCCAAGTTTTTTAAAAAGTAGTCCAACAAAGAAATATTTTTTTTCAGAAATTCTGCCCGAGTAAAGTCAGGGCGAGTTGGATACATCTATCTATACTTTTAATAAAACTGTAACAGGTCCAATTCTGTACATTGAAGATATTTTGAAAATTTTTTTTGGAGGGCACTCATTATTCGATACTGAAGCCAAATCTGTAATTTTTTTCATTTTTGTCTGTCTGTCTGTCTGTCTGTCTGTCTGTATCTTGGCCGCGCATCACGCCGAAACTACTGAATGAATTCAAACGAAACTTGGCACGATTTGAGCCTATACTACGAGGTAGGACATAGGATACTTTTTATCCCGAAATTCTACCCCCGAAGAGGTGAAATAGGGGTTGAAAGTTTGTATGAAAGTCCTTAATTTCTCAAGTTATAGCCATGAAACTTGATATATGAGCTGCGGGTTGAAAATGGAGACATACGTGTTTTACAGTTTTTTGAAAATTCGACCCCCAAAAGGGTGAAATAGGGGATGAAAGTTGGTATGAAAGTCCTTCATTTCTCAAGTTATATCGATGAAACTTGGTATACAACCTACCGGTTAAAAATGAAGAAATACGTGTTTCACAGTGTTCGTAAATTTTACCCCCAAAGGGGTGAATTAGGGGTTGAAAGTTTGTTTGAAAGTCCTTCATTTCTCAAGTTATATCCATGAAACTTGGTATATGAGCAGCGGGTTAGAAATGAAAACATACGTGTATCACAATTTTTCAAAATTCCACCCCCAAAGGGGTGAAATAGAGGTTGAAAGTTTTTATAAAAGTCCGTCATTTCTCAAGTTATTTCGATGAAACTTGGTATATCCACGCGGACGAAGTCGCGGGCATCAGCTAGTTGTTATAATAAAACAAGAACACAACCTATAAAATGTCCGCCACAGCCTAAATAAACAAAAACAAAACACGTCTAATATTTTAGAAAAGTACATTTTTTACCCAGCTCTCCAACGGGAATGAGAGCGATAAATTCTAGTCTGTGACAGTTATAGATGACAGCGTAATTACACGACTCACCAGGCATTCTAATTGAAACCAAAAAAGTGCGCCACAGGATGTTGCGGTAGAGCAGTCGCATTTATCAGAATGGCTATCGCAAAATATTTTCTGTCGAGTCTAATCTATGATATAAACCTTTATTTGTAGGTTTGCTTTGAGATAAAATATGTCATCACTCATCACCAACTTAACATTTTGCCACTCTACTATAACCGAGCATTTCTATCCACCAGAGTGAAAACGGGTGGATTAGTTGGCAAATCAGATTATTGATAAATGAGGTAAAGAGTTTATGACGTCATCTGTCAATAATCTGGTTGGTCCGCTAAACACATTTATTATTCGCCCATCGTCGCTTTTCTTCGATCTGGATGATACCAGACCTAAAGGCACAGTCTATGACGTAGATTGCCAGACTTCACCCACTTTGTGAATATTAAGTTCAGTTTTAGAACAGTATGATAGTATCTGGAGGTGCTACTTTGAATAAATGGCATGGATTTAAGGTTACCTCAAAATCTCCTTCATCGTTAAAGGAAGCTTTATTTAATTTTCTCAAATGCACATAACTCCGAAAAGTTAAAGGTAATTTCCCGGAGATCGAACTTCCGACCACCCGAATAAAAAGCCGAACGTCTAAACCACTAGGCTTTCAATACATTTATTATTATGCGTAAAAGGGTTAGCGTTGCGAACTTGATTAGTGTTGAGAGTTTACTTTATCTATTACCTCACTACACTTCAATATTCATTTCAGTCTGAATACACGAAAGGTTTCATTAATATACAAAACAATGGATCAGCTGCTGTCGTGCGAATTTAATTTCGAAATGAAATCGTATTCATTTCAAAATTAAATTTGGACGTTTCACTGGAGTTCTCTTGTGTGTTTACCGATGAAATATCATTGTTAGTACAAACCGTATCTCGTTACGCTTCTTCAATGTAATAATTATGTTTATTTGTTGGTATATCACTATCATCATCATTTTACCCCATTGCCGGCTTATAAGCACGAATCGCCTCTTTGAATGAAAAGGGTTCTATACACGTTTGATAACATTATGAAGAATTCTCGGGTACGCAGGTTTCCTCATGATATTTTCGTTCACTAAGACGTGATATTTAATTTATTAAAACACTCACAACTCGGAAACTCCGTGCGTGCGTGCGACTACTGAGTTGATTGCGATCAAACTTTTGCAGTTAAAGTCATACTGTTTGCGCTTATTTAACAACAATGTCATTAATTCTCATATTATTATAAAAGAACAGCTAATATTTTTTCGAAGAAGCATTTTAAACGTAACTTGATCAAAAAATTATGTGAACGAACCCGTGGGAAAATTAGTCAGCAAAGAAAATTGGTCTATTTATTTCGTAAACTAACAAACAGTTTGATTAGAACACACAGGAACCATCTAATCAAACACAGCACGTATGGGATAGAGAATTCTGCAATCAAAAATTCTGGCCTCGTAAAAAATTCTGAAACCAGCCCTGTTTCGTTTGCGAGAATACACGACTGAAATTGGTATAACTTTAAAATTGACCGCTCTAACAAAAATTTGATTCGAGTGGGTCGCGGGAAAAACAGACAAAAATACGTTAGTTCTGTCACATTCGTGCAAACAAACGTCCTGAAACGATATCATCCTAATATTATAAATGCGAAAGTGTGTTTGTTTGTTGGTTTATTGGTTTGTTAGTTTGTCCTTCAATCACGCCGCAACGGAGCAACGGATCAACGTGATTTTTGGCATGGATATAGTTGAGGACCTGGAGAGTGACATGGGCTACTTTGTATCCCGGAAAACTAAGGAGTTCCTGAGGGAATCAAAAAACTTAAACCACGCGGACGAAGTCGCGGGCATCAGCTAGTTGGAAATAAACAAGCTAAAGTTCAATTATACCCGACTCAAAACCGACTCCTGATGTTATAAATGTTATATCTAATTAAATAGACAAACGGTCATAATTATATATTCAAGCAATAAATCTAATAATATGTTCGTAATTTATACAATGAGACACAACATAAAATAATAATATTATATAATTTTGAATCTTATCAATCTCTATTTCTCATTCATAATATTGAATTTCCCACGACGACGTAGGTACATAATTGTCTTACGACATTGTGGACACGTAAAACGCGACGAAGCTTTTACATTTTTATAGTACCTATTAAACAATGTTGAACTCTCAAACTAAGCATTATATTAGGCTACAGTTTAATATCGTTGGAGACTAAAAAGCGCTCAACATTAGTTTGTGGATGCTGTACGCGACGAGACGTAAGTTGGTAGCTACGAGTACGTGTATTGACTTTAATAACTAGGTATAATTATTGAGTTCACAGTATACCAGAAGAGGGTCAGGATAAGCATAACCAGTGAAAATTAAGTAAACAGTGTCTAACTGGTAACAGAATTAAATGAATGCATGAGGCTCTATTCAAGTTCTATTAAAATAATCGTTTTAATCTAAGATATTTCGGATTTCAGCTGCTGAAGTGAATTTGAGAAAACATAATAGAGAAAGCCACAGCATGAATTTGAATTTCCTCAATATCTAAATTATTACATCAATAATGAAGTTTTTCCTTTCAAAACTTAGATAGGTACCTAAGTGTATTTAATTTTTGAGATGTTAAATGTACGAGGTTTGCGTATACGTATTACAAAGCAGTTTGGGTATATTTTTTTTTTTTGTTTATATTTATTATTTTATAACATGCACAAACAAATACAATACAATTGTATCTCGCCAAACTACACACATAGTTTGTTGGCGAGTTCACGCTCAACTAACAACTATGCCGTGCACTTATATACACTACTCTTATACCTAGTTATACAATACATAATATAATTAAAATTTTATAATTAAATTATAATTTCATAGGGGCTCTCAGATTATGGATTCCACAGCGTCCAGAAATTTGACGATCTACCATTTTACGAAAAGGTACTGTAGGTAGGTAGTTGCGAACAAAGATAATTTCATAAATAGCCACAAAAAATAATAAGACCATAAAATCAACAACCAGAACAACAAAAACATTAATCATTTCATCTTTCTAGATTCAGTATCGAATAACGCCAATAGATTGGTTTCTAGAGATTCCAATCTATTTAGCAGTCTCGCCATACACACATTTTCATGCTCGATTTCTGTGAGCCTCCGAGACTTTTAGAGTTGTTTTATTACTCTTTCAGGCCATCAGTTACGCTCGTTTTCAGATACGATGTTTTCGACAAAGGCCTAAGAGCATTAAGTAAATGTAGTTTGCAAGAGTATCGAACTTTGAAGCGTCGCGGTATCGTTGAATTGTTTGAGGCGATTTGTTTTGGGACAACTTTGTTTATTTATAGGAAAGAAATGTGTACTCTCTGGGGATTGGCCTTAAGCTTGCGTGGGGAAATGGATCTAACATGTAGAGAATTGTTGTAAATCGAAACAAAAATATGAGATGGATACAAAACCCGATTTTTTCCTGTCAATAAGTTTAACTGGATGATAATCCCCAGTGGATGTAGAGACTCACTTTTTCAAGAGATGGGATGCTATTGTACAAGCCGTCCCGCAGTAGCTCCATGGCATATACATTTTTGTTGTAGTACATTACAAACTTATTGTAGCCAGATAATGTTATGCTCCCGTTTTGTAAAAAACACAAAACACTGTAACTTTATAAATAATATGCCTTAGTAATTTAACACACTCATATTCATGGAATATTCATGCAGCAGAGATTCGAAAAAGATAAATGGAATACAGATACGAAAAACGTGGCAGTAACTTCTTTTTTTAAAATCCAAAATAGGTGTATGGAGTGTGCTAGCACTTTATAGCAAATTATAGTCACACAAGAACCGAGGCCGGGGCTTTGTGCTCGGAGTTTTTGCGACTTTTATTGCTCAGAAACAGCGGTATCTGTATTCCGGGTTGTTTAATAAAGTGTTCTTTGTCCGGACTTAATTTAACGGTGTCCGGAATTTGTAAGTGAATTTTTTGTGAGCTCGTTTTGGAAGTGAAACTTCGTACGTTGTAATGTTTTATTTGGCAGCCCATTAGGGTTTACTGATCTATATCAATAGATCAGTGCGTCCTACTGTGACGTAGAGGGTTCAAAGAGGGTGGTCTAGCCCCAAGTCTCTATTCGTGCCTTAAAAGAAAACTATCGTACATTTTGTATTTTGTGCTAGAACGAAGATTTCGCGCATAAGTTATATAATGAAATCATAATATTACGTTTTAGTAATTATAACGTTCAATTTTTACTCACATGCTTGAGGAGTTTTATACAATATTTAGTGGAAATCAAAACACTACAGTACAATTACATCCTGATCTCTTTACCAGAAGAACTCCATTTTTAGGGGCCAGTGCCTCCCGTAATATTGCTTAATATAATCTTAGGCTTAGGTATTATCTAGTGCACTAAAACAAAAAATCTAAAAGTATTACGTGACTGTGTGTGTGGGTGTGTTAGTTTAGACATCGACATCATATTTTCGGATTGGTCGGGCGGTTCAGGCACGCACAACTTTTCGGAGTGAGTTCTAAGAAATCTGCATTATGAGTTCTCCATAATATTTTATATAAATATTATAAATGCGAAAGTTTGGATGGATGTATGGATGTAAGGATGTATGGATGTTTGTTACTCAATCACGCTCCAACGGCTGAGCGGATCTGGATGAAATTTGGCACAGGGATAGATTATAGTCTGGAATAGCACATAGGCTACTTTGTATCCCGGAAAATTAAAGAGTTCCCGCGGGAACCGAAAAACCTCAATCCACGCGGACGAAGTCGCGGGCATCAGCTAGTAAGTTATATAATGAAATCATAATATTACGTTTTAGTAATTATAACGTTAATGAAAAATGAAAAATGAAAATGAAAAATGAAAATGATTTATTTCATGTAGGACCACTAGTGTCACTTATGATAAGTCGTAAGAATCTACCACCGGTTCGGAAAGCTGATTCTACTTGATTAAATTTTTACAACAATTACTCACATGCTTGAGGAGTTCGTTTTATACAATATTTTCTTCTATAAAGGTAAAGGTTCTCTAAAGGTGGATTTTGGTTATTTGAAAGGGAATCAATTTCATTATTTGAGAAGTAACAACGAACTGATAGGACTGAACGCGCAAAATAACCCAAGTAGACTTTGCTTGGTGTCTTAAAATATAAGGAAACCAGAGACCTTTCTTTACTTACTTGTTTTATTTAATCCTTCCTAAGTAAATCTTATACCACCGAAAGCCCTCGAGGATAAATAAAGTGTGGGGTCAAAAGTGACGACGGTCATAAAGCCTCTTGCCCGTCATACACTTTTAGGGAGTTATTTTTCATGATATATAAAAGATGCCTCCATCTTTTAGCCTGTGTTTATCTTGGAGGAATACCTAGTTCATTGAAAAAGGAGTTAGGTATTTTAACAGAGATTTTCCTATGAATTTTTTGATGTTAGTTTGTTAATTTAAGTTTTTTTCTTCTGTGGGTGTACCGCGTCGTTCTGTAGGTACCTACCCACAATTGATTACAATCTGACGAATGTTAGTATTCTTATAAAGCGGGGGTAACCTAGTAGCATGTAAGTTAGTAGTTTAATTAGAATGTCAATTAGAAATCTTTATTGAGTGGAAATCAAAACAGTACAGTACAATTAAATCCTGATCTCTTAACTAGAAAACCTCCATTTTTAGGGGCCAGTGCCTCCCCTAACATTGCTTATTATAATCTTAGGCTTAGGTATTATCTAGTGCACTAAAACAAAAATTCAAAAAGTATTATGTGACTGTGTGTGTGTGGGTGTGTTAGTTTAGACATCGACCTCATATTCGATTGGTCGGGCGGTTCAGGCACGCACAACTTTTCGGAGTGAGTTCTAAGAAATCTGCATGAGTTCTCCATAATATTTTATATAAATATTATAAATGCGAAAGTTTGGATGGATGTATGGATGTATGGTTGTATGGATGTTTGTTACTCAATCACGCTCCAACGGCTGAGCGGATCTGGATGAAATTTGGCACAGGGATAGATTATAGTCTGGAATAGCACATAGGCTACTTTGTATCCCGGAAAATTAAAGAGTTCCCGCGAGAACCCACGCGGACGAAGTCGCGGGCATCAGCTAGTATTTTATAATCTGCACTTGCCAGTGTGGTTGAATATGGCCAAAAACCTTCTCATTCTGAGAGGAGACTTGTGGTTAGTATTGAGCTGGCACTGGTGAGGTTGAGTTGATGGTGATGATAATGATTTACAAAATAAAGACAACAGGCACGGCTTGACAGTTATATACCTAACATCTAGGTACATTCGTCTGGATTTAGGTTGTATAAAGGTGCCCTTTGAATTTCTCAAAATTCCAAGTGTGAATAAGGTTAAAATTAAACATTTTCTTGGCAGTTGCACGCGTGGCGACTATCTCAAGGTCTACTCCGAAGGTGAAGTCCACGGTCCAGGGCCACCCGGGATCAACGAGTTTTCCTCCTGGTCCAGGATCCTCTGCGGGAACAGGGCTGATGCCCCTCCAGCGCTGTACTCTCACGGGCCAGCGATAGTGTTAGAGTTGAAGAGTGGAGAGAAACCGTCCAACGCGTCGGGTTTCATCGGGACATACAGGTTTATAGATAGGCGTGAGTACTTTCTATGTAATTTTTTAGTAAATAGCTTTGTAATCAATTAATGTAACTGAAAATCAGATACTATGACTTAGAAACAAGTTGCACTCACATACTCATATTATCCTTGCTTCTTGTTATATTAAATTGAGGTTCCATCTTTGTAAACAATAAATTAACGTTATATTAATGGATAAGTTATAATGTTAGGTTATGGTCAATGTTATTTAAAAAATGGGGGTCAATTTAATTTTGTCTCTGAGTTTCGATTAATCCATTGAGGTATTCGACTATAGCATCATCTGTCATTGAAAGTACATAAATCACATACTGTGTTTTTTTCAGTTGTTCACAATTTCTAAACTAAACTGAAATTCCCCTATCCCTATCATTCCACTATCCCTTGAATATGAATGCACTATCCCTTTCATAATGGTACCCGTGGAAAAGGACAACAATAGAATATTGAGTGTTGGCATGTTAATTATGGCATCGTGTATAGTCTCACAAACTTATCTGACCCGGTGACAGCGTCGCTAGTATATATGAAAAATAAAATAAAAACTAAACAGGCATAAAAATTGGAACTAATTTTTATGCCTGTGTATTTTATGCATTTTTATTGTGTTTTATGTTAGTTCAGTTTGTGGCACTATACAATAGATTTACCTAGCCATAATGACAATTTATTACTTAGGAGGTCTACAGCCTGGCTGTGTCCGCTATGTGATCTCTATTTTTCTTCTTTATCCTTGCCATTTCCCCATCAAATCAAATCAAAACCTGTCAAATTAATTTAGAGATGGCGTACAATGAAATAAGCATAATTAGCCACCATTGATGTAGAATTTTAGTACCTATTAGCCACCTACAATTATTATTTATGACGTTGAACCGTTTGAACCGTTTCATCTACTCAAATAAGAATCCAATTAGTTATGTTCCATTAGGTGACGATTGTGAAATTGAAACGGCTAACAAATTAACAATTTTACTCTTTCAAATTTACTAAGGAAAAAAATCTGTTGCAATATTGAAAAAATTGCAATTCCCTGAACCCAACTTGAATCTTCACGTTCTTGCAATATGAGAGCTACGTAGAATTACCTGCTCTAAGATAACTTCTACGCATTAACTGAAAAATCGATATTTAATTTTTCTCGCCTTTTCTCAGGTCAAGAATGGAATACTCGTACTTGTTCATTAGTCCCACGACTATAGATGTTATAGTTTTTCACAACTATCAGGGGTTAATCAAAATTCAAAATTAATTTCGATTTTCCTAGGTAATTTTGAAACGGACGGCGTGAAGGTCGCGGATTCGCAGTGTGACTACGTGTTCGCGTCACAGTCTGACAGGCCAGCTCGTGGCAGGCTCTACAGTCCTCGCTACCCTTCGAGCTACCCCAGCAATGTGCGCTGCAATTATCATTTCAACGGAAGGTGTGTATCATGATCACGGACTTGCAGTCTGTTTCTACGTGTTTGCGTACTTAATTACTTAGGATTTATGGTTAATATTTATAATTAAAGCATGGATAATATTTTTTTATGATTTTTTTAATAAAAAGCTATCAGACCTTAGGTATAAATTTATATTCAGATGTATGTACAGTATAATATACAGTGTAAAATACAGTATAATAACTGACGCACTTACCCAATTTTTATGTAAATTATTTAGGCAGGACTTTGTCATTACATTTTTGCGGCAAAAATTCAAAGAGCACGTAGATTTCAGTTTATTTATGTAAATAAACGCAGCGAGGCTCACATTAATTTCCACGTTCATAACATTTGGTTAGAATTATGCCCCGTAGCTAAATTTGATGCATCAGGCATGCTTAATTATTATAAACCGCGTAAAACAGACGCTAATTTTGGTAAACTTGTTTAAGTCCATGTTAATTTAAGAAATTTTTAGGACTGGGATTTTTCACACTGCTCTGTCGTTATAATAGGCATGGCTTTATCTGTTTATTTGTTTAATCAAAAACATACAATCTACATGATGCACAGTTATCAAAAATTGATACAATAAAGTTTTATTTATCAGCTCAAAGTTTTTCATATAACACTTAATTAGTCAATACATCATTTAAAACAAATCTTTTGTTACTGCTGCGCTAGGGAACCTGTATGACATCAGTAAAATTCGAGCCACAATGTAACCGCTGGACAAAGTTTTTTTTTAAATCTATACTTAATCCATACTTAATATACTTAATATTATAAATGCGAAAGTGTGTCTGTCTGTCTGTCTGTCTGTCTGCTACGCTTTCACGGCCCAACCGTTCAACCGATTTTGATGAAATTTGGTACAGGGATAGGTTGCATCCCGACGAAGGACATAGGCTACTTTTTATCCCGGTAAAACAAACAGTTCCTGTGGGATAACATGCTCTTTTTCTCGCATTGGTTTCACCGTTACCACGTTCACACGTTCAGATTAGCCCACGTTCAGGTTATCATAGCCTTCCGGTTAGCCCACGTTCAGGTCAGCCGACGTTTAGGTTAGCCCACGTTCAGGTTATCATGCCCGTCCGGTTAGCCCACGTTCAGGTTAGCCGACGTTCAGGTTAGCACAAGTTCAGGTTAGTTGTCGGTCAGGTTAGCCGTCGTTCAAGTTAGCCGACGTTCAAGTTAGCCGACGTCCAAGTTACCTGACATTCAAGTTAGCCCACGTTCAGGTTAGCCCACGTTCAGGTTAGCCGACGTTAAGATTTATTTTAGGACAAGGAAAGTAACATGTGCTACCTTAGTAACATCGTGTCATACTAATAATATTATAAATGCGAAAGTGTTCTTGGAAGTTGTTCTCATTAAAGTAAAAAAATTGGCAGTCAGGACTGCCGATAGAAGTGAAAACTAATATTAAAATATAAACCGTAAAACTAACGCATTACAGTTTAATTATATTTAAGACCTTTAATAATAAGACCAATAATTTATATTTAAGACCTTTTGTCTTCGTAACAACGCATGGTGTCAGTCACGGTTACACATCACTTTTAAATATAAACCTTAAAACAAAGGCAGTAGTTTTTAGGGTTCCGTACCCAAAGGGTAAAAACGGGACCCTATTACTAAGACTCCGCTGTCTGTCTGTCTCCAGGCTGTATCTCATAAACCGTGATAGCTAGAAAGCTGAAATTTTCACAAATGATGTATTTCCGTTGCCGCTATAACAACAAATACTAAAAATTAAAAAAATATATATATTAAGGGGGTCCCCATACAATAAACGTGTTTTTTTCGTATTTTTTTGCTCAATATTAAAAACGGTAACAGGTAGACGGTTCAAATTTTCACAGAATATTAACTTGTATATTACCTTTCAAAATAAATAATTAAATATCAATAAAGTAAATATTAAAGGGGGGCTCCCATACAACAAACGTAATTTTTATTTTTAATACGTCATAAATCGTAATACTTACTGCAGGTTTGTACGGAACCCTCGGTGCGCGAGTCCGACTCGCACTTGGCCGGTTTTTTTTTAGTTTGCAGACGAAATAAAACAAAAATTTTCTTTTTGGGGGGTAAATAGTAAGTATAAGAATGACTAAAAAAAAATAGAAATAGAATAGAAGAGATATTCGGGTTCAGAATTCAGAGTGCAGAGTTCAGACTTCAGAGTGCAGAGTACAGAGTGCAGAGTTCAGACTTCAGAGTGCAGAGTTCAGAGTGCAGAGGTCACAGTTCAGAGTGCAGAGTTCAGAGTACAGAGTTCAGAGTGCATAGTTCAGAGTGCAGAGTTCAGAGTGCAGAGTTCAGAGTGCAGAGTTTAGAGTTCAGATTGCAGAGTTCAGAGTTCAGAGTATAGAGTTCAGAGTTCAGAGTGCAGGGTTCAGAGTTCAGAGTGCAGAGTTCAGAGCGCTGAGTGAAATGTCTCAAACAGGCAGTCACAGTTAAGTTGATAATTGACAATCTTTCACATAAAACTCAGTTATTGTTCCCTTGAGCCACGCGAGCGAAGCCGCGGGTAATAGCTAGTAATATTATAAACGCGAAAGTTTGGACGAATGGATGGATGTATGGATGGATGGATGTTTGTTACTCAATCATGCCAGAACGGCTGAACGGATCTGGATGAAATTTGGCACATAGATAGATAGTCTGGAATAGCACATAGGCTAATTTTTTTCCCGGAAAATTAAAGAGTTCCCGCGTGAACAAAAAACCTCAATCCACGCGGACGAAGTCGCGGGCATCAGCTCGTTTATTTTAATTTTCAGAAGTTAATGCACTTGAAAAGTGAGAGTCGAAAATAATTTTGGTCTACACCTTGAATTATATCTCATTGTGTAGGTTTTTTTGAGGTTCCTTACATTTTTTTTAAGAACTACTTGTAAGGAAAGAATTAGGTGCCGTCTTTAGCAACTAGCATGATTACGGAACCATACCTTATGTGTGATCGGATGCACTTGATGACTCTTTTTTAAGTATAAAGTGACATTCATATTATCATATTATTTAGATAAATATCCTATGATCAGTATAGGATATTTATCTAAATAATATACATAGCGATTTTGCAATCAGGGTTAAACATGGTCAGAATAATTTTAATAATCGGTAGTTAAATTAGTTCAGCTGACAAACTGGATTTGCTTCTCACTTAGCATATTTTGATATTTAATAATTATAGAGTTTAATTTAGTAGCGTTTTGTGTAAATTTTGTTCGTGTGTGATATTTTTTTTGTTCAAGTCATATGAATTGGAATTTGTAGGTCATTCAAAATTCAAAATTCAAAAGTTTTTTATTCAAATAGACTTTGACTATTCATAAGACTACAAGTGCTTATGAATAGTCGAATGAATCTACCACTGGTTCGGAATGCCATTCCTACCGAGAAGAACCAGCAAGAAACTCGGCGGTTGATCTTTTGAAAAAAAAAAAATTACAATATCATTAATTTGTTATTACATAAGTAACCGCTGTCCTTAGCATTGCTGGAGCGATTCAAATCCATGCATTATAAATCTATCTCTGTACCAAAGCTCAAAATCGCATCGCAAAGCTCTTAAACACATAGGCCGTGAAAATGCAACAGACAGGCAGATAGAAAAACTGACAGACACATTTTCCAATTTATTATATGACTATGGTTATTAATTAATAATTATATTACTATGAATTCGAAAGCGAGAGATTTTCATCTGAGAACTCATTAAACCTTTATCTCAATTTGTATCAAATAAATATTATAAATGCGAAAGTTTGGATGGATGGATGTATGGATGTATGTTTGTTACTCAATCACGCTCCAACGGATGAACGGATCTGGATGAAATTTGGCACAGAGATAGATTATGGTCTGGAATAGCACATAGGCTTAAGGCTACTTTTTATCCCGGAAAATTAAAGAGTTCCCGCGGGAACCGAAAAACCTCAATCCACGCGGACGAAGTTGCGGGCATCAGCTAGTAAATATTATAAATGCGAAAGTTTGGATGGATGGTATGGATGGATGTTTGTTACTCAATCACGCCCCAACGGCTGAACGGATCTGGATGAAATTTGGCACAGAGATAGATTATAGTCTGGAATAGCACATAGGCTACTTTTTATCCCGGAAAATTAAAGAGTTCGCGCGGGAACCGAAAAACCTCGATCCACGCGGACGAAGTCGCGGGCATCAGCTAGTATTTTATAAAATAGACAAACGATATAATCAAAGTGTCAACTGTCTAGGGTTCTTACGACCGAAATTAATTGAATTATAATAAATTAATCTATTCATTCATGACACTTTTAGTGTAAAGTTGCAAATTGCTCCTATTTATCTTTGAACTAGCTGATGCCCGCGACTTCGTAGGCGTGGTTTAAGTTTTTTTTTATTCCCGCGGGAACTCCTTAAGCCTATCCTCAACTATACCCATGCCAAAAATCACGTCGATCCGTTGCTTCGTTGCGACGTGACTGAAGGACAAACCAACAAACAATCACACTTTCGCATTTACGAGTATAATATAAGTATGATAGGTGACCGCACACGATCTGCAAAGTACATAGAAGCTGCCAGATTTCTCAGAACTTACTTACTGAAGAGATGATACTGTGGATAGTATCAGGCACAGTGTAAAATGTGTGATAAAAGGGGTCACGTCATCACCATTGCTTCGATGCTCGCAATAGACAGACTGCAGTCGTATTTGTATTTTCACTATTGAAAAACGCTTTGCGTGCATCCTTTGCATGTGTGGGCTAAGGAATGATGTTACTTGTTAGCAGTTTCCAATCAAACTAAGTATTGTATTGTATGTCAATGTATGTTGTATTTTGATGAATGTTTTACTTCATATTACTATACTAGGATCTAATTATAAGTATTTTTCCAATTTATTTATGCTACAAAACCTTTTTATTGACTGAATTCCATTATATTATACTTCACTATGTTACCCACTACCTAAACATGTTATTTCTTTTCCCAACTTCTCTCTCTTTATATACGCACTGTCTTTTAACCCTGTTCCCACTCCCAAAGGTTAACTGGAAGCAAGTACCCCTAGGTGTTTAGTTCACCAATGTATATTGTTTTACGTGCATTATAGACTTTAAAACAAACAAACCAAAACTTTTTGGCTCCAGCGGCTATCAATCCTAGTCATCTAGTCCTATGTACGAGTACTAGTGCATTGTACGTTAGTACGTCCTACGGTCTTCTTTTTCGACCCTATGAGCTTTTGTCAATCAATTTTCCCCTGCATGAGTTGCTGATGTTATTGGAGCAACGATATGGTTGTCTTCTACGGTATGTTATGTTATTTTAACTCTTTTTATTTAGGTTTTATCTAGTTTATATAATTAATTTTTTTGTTACAGAAAACACGAAAGGATCAAAATAGTGTTTGAAGAAGCCTATTTACAAAAAGGAGATGACAGGTATTTTTTTGTTTATTGTATAGGAATAGAAATAGCGGATTGATAGGCAGAAAGGTGAGGTGGAACTTTAGCCACTTTAACGAAATTTTGAGAAATTTATAGGTATAGGTTCTTAGGGACCTCGTCAGGTTAGATACAAACTTAAAGCCGGGGAAGTTTATTATAGAGACTTACCTGCTTAGCTAGATTTTATATCAAACTATCACGTGACACAATTCGTTTAAGGAACGCATTTTATTTCAGTACTCTTTTTATTTATCACAATATTATGGAGTTAGCCCGCCAAGCCGCATTGGAGCAGCGCGGTGGATATAAGCTCTAATTCGCTCTCTCCTATGAGAGTAGAGGCCTGTGCCCAGCAGTGGGACGTTAATGGGCTGGAGTGGTAGTGGTATGGACTTAGGATGTAAAGATTCGCAAAACTACTCCTACAGTTTTGAATACTAAGATTTCGAAAATAACTGTTCAAAATTACCAACTAGCAACACTAGCAACCAATGCGCAGTCCGTAATATTTATAGATGATTCGGCTACTTTGCTTCAAACTTGAAACTCGTATAAGAAAAACCGTTTATTTAGCACCCTCCCAAGATCATTTATTCAACAACTACATTACCATATTTACATTAAAGTGAAGATCCTTACGCTTACATTTTCTTTGTAGATCGGAATCTATCGGGCGACAAAATTACATCTCTATTTTATTTGCACAATATTACAATACGGAATGATAACTTTATGTATTTAAATATCCTAAATAAAGTTATCATTGAACCATCTCGTATAAACTTTTTTTGAGTAGGGTAGTTTTGTTTAAGGGATGACTTAAAACTTTTGAAAACTCAAAATTTCAATTGAATTTTACGAAATTAGATTTGATTGAATCGCCGTAGTGAATGTCCAAATATTGATGTTTAGAATGAAAATCTCATCACAACTTGGAACTAGTTGTAACGAGATTATTATTACGACAGACGACTATTACATAGTGGAATATAGCTTTAGTAATTACAAATCCAGTGCAAATCCTATTCGCACTTCAGTTACACGGATTGGTTGCTAATTTGATTTGCCCATCAATATTTTTACTGTGCTAATAAACAATTTCTGAATCAAATTACATCTAGGTAGAGCTACAAATCCTACAAAATAGCATACTAATTATGTACTTTAAAATGCTGGTTTTACAAATCCTATATATTTGTTACAGTTGCCTGAATCGAGCCGATATTATAAAGGTGTTCGATGGAAGAATTTCTACGGCTCCGGTCATTGCAATGCTTTGCAATGAAGTCGTAGGTGAGAAATTTATACACTACTAGATGATGCCCGCGACTTCGTCCGCGTGGATTAAGATTTTTAGATTCCCGCGGGAACTCTTTAATTTTCCGAGATAAATAGTAGCCTATGTCCTTCCCCTGTATCAAATTTCATCAAAATCGGTTGAACAGATGGGCCGTGAAAGCACAGCAGACACAGACGAAGTCGCGGGCAAAAGCTAGTTAATTTATAAATACAAATATGAACATAAAATAAATAGGATACAATAATATATTATTCAATCAAGATGCCCGGTTTTGTTGAAAAGTAAATGTTTATCTTTGCCATCGTAAATATTGATTTAGGTTACTCACCCTTTTTCATATTTACGTATATATTATTTTTAGGAACACGTCTGAATAGGTTGTATTCTTTATGATTGGGTTTTATCCGTTCTTTTGTTATGTCACCCTCAAACTATTATTACAACAAACAAACAAACAAACGCACAACCTCTTAGGGCAAATACATATTATACCGTCTCCGTTCCGTCGTGGGTAAAAAAGTATGTAAATAATTATATACCTACCACGGAATTCTGAAAATGTTAAGAAGTGGTAAACAAGGTTATGCTTGTCATCGCTCAAATGTTTATTGATACATGAGTCTTAGATATTGCAAAACTAACGTACTTTATAAATTAGATAATTTACCATATTATTTTAAACTAGATATTGTAAATTAATTTATATTGCTTTGAATGTAAGAAATAATTTTAATAAGACGTTCAAATTATTTTCGTATTTTTTTCTATATTTCTGTGATGGATACCCAATAAACAAAAAGAGGATTGGTTATAATACGAAAATAGAAATAGTTCAATTTCGTTTCTTCTGAATGTTTTCCAGTCAACCTGAAAGGAATGGGTGGCTTTGAAAGGTAGAAAAGGGAAATATTTTAATACGAGTGGGATATTGTGTTTTCTATGGAACCTATAAGTAAATATCTAATATTTATAGGCAGTTTATAGGCAGATACTAGTGTAGTATAGTACCTACCTTAACAAATTACGTTAATAAGGCCGCCTTAGCATACCTAGTTTTTAGTTCACTTTACTTTGTATTCTTTCATGTGTGCAATAAAGTAGGTATTTGCTATCTATCTAAATTCGTCCGACGCTTAGGTACTTACTTGAGTGCAGTGGTATTTAAACGTGGTATTTTTTTGGTAACTTTTAATGAGCCTTAGTAAATTTGGATGGATTGGATAATTCGTGGATAATTAAAGGGCACCACGACATGCGTCCTAGCTGTTATTCTAATGTAATTAAAGGTCAAAGTTATTACCAAGTTGCGCCTCGTCTCCACTCCACTCTACAGTACCCTTACTCTGAGATTGATCGAATTTAAAATACGGTCTCACTAAGTGAGGTGAATTACATATGCATCAAACTAAAATGAATCTTAATCTTATTAATTTAGAGCTCAATTTCGTGTATGCATTCACAGCTAGCGCTCCAAACGATACGTTTCGAAATTTGAATCGGTTGCACTGAATTTGTGGCTTTAAATCAAGAGATTTTGGGTCCATTTTAGTTTGACTCAAATGTGATTCACCTCACTTAGTGAGACCGTATTTTAAATTCGATCAATCTCAGAGTAAGGGTACTGGTGTGAATTGTGACTAATTTTGTAATGTATTATAATAATGTTATTATTAGTAACAGTTAGTAGTGAAGTGTAACTTATAATTATTTATTTCAGGTTACGAAATTCTATCAACGGGACCAGAACTTTTGGTTCAATTTACGGCCAACTCCAATACACCAGGACAGGGGTTCAAAGCAAGCTACCAATTCCTAATGGAGGATAACTCTAGCGCAGGTTTAGTAAGCACTATCTGTAATGATACCTTCTCGGTGAACCTATCATCAATCGATCGAAGGTCAAATATTTAATTCGACCTTTTATCTGAAAAGAACTGATGAATTTGGGCGAACACACCAACAATTTCAAAACGTACGCCCAAATCGTCTATGTCGGAGAGAATCGATGTTTTGCCATGTCACTTAAATGTTCGCGCTTTCAAAATACAAAAGTGAATGATAATACGAGGGCATTCGCGCGCATGTTTTGTTCTATCTGGTCCTGAGTGTGTTATCGCCTTTAATTATAGGGTCAGCATAATATGTGTGTCAAAAAAGAGTTTATACTCATATACCTCATCTGAATCTTATCTTATTTTACAGTTTAAGCAAAGTATAATATTGTGTTTATGTGAAGTCTATTTCTTTACGTCCTACTTTTTTGGTACCGGCTGTGCCTACCTGTGATAATGCATATCAGTCGATTGTGATCGTTAAGCAACGTTGAACCAAGTCGGTAAATGGATGGGTAACCGAATTTGAATCTCGGAGAGCACATTAAGCCGTCGGTCCTGGTTATTATCACTTTCATCTGATAATAATCGTTACAAAACCTAAAGGTTCAATACTCTTAGTCGATTCGTATGCGGAAGGACGCGGGAACCCACCGCATTATCATCCCAAGAAAAATCCCATTTTTTGATTAATGGAAAGGCGTCACGACCCTCAGTAATGATTACTACGCAGAGAGTAGAGTAAACAAAATGAAATAGAAGCGGACAGTTTTTCTGTCCGATTTCGTGTGTGTGTGAGGTGCTTTATGAAAGCTGAAAGTTTGTAATAATGGTTCCACTACCTTACTTGAGTCCTTCGAGACTTGAGAATCCACCTCGGATCGTCTGGCAATTCCAGTTTGCAATCAATACTGAGATAACGTAGAAAAACCATCTTACACATCTTTAATCAAGCATTTTCCCACAACTTCGCCCTTGGGTCTTTGAATATAAAACTATGTAATAGTACATTACATCGCGAGACCGGGAAGTACGCGTTTTCTGGTCGAGTGTTAGTTGGCTATATGCGAGACCAGAAATGCTCTCCCGGTCGAGGTGTGTATAGTGCTTTTTCTAAAAAATGAAACAAGTGACTTTTTTTTAATATATTATATTATGTAATTAAAAGAAAGTAAATAAAAAAGCATCCTACTTAAGAAATATAATTTTTTTTTTGCGCTGTGAGTGCTGAACGCGTAATACGGTAGAGTTCCAAATTTAAACTATTATAATAGGCATCATCCCTATTGCCAACAATTTGCAACAAAGAAGAAAACGGAGGCCAAAGAACATTATAACAAGTTACAAGATATTCAGGAAGAAAGATTCCAAATTCAAACTTATGATATGTAAAGAATGTATGTACATTCTTTACTGGCCTAGGCCGGGAAGTTTAACTTTCGAACTCATTTACAGGGTATGAAATGTGCACATTTCATATCATTTTTTAGAAAAACGTTTTTATGTTAAATCTTGGTAAATTTTTCATTTAAAAACATACTTATTTATTTAATTTAATGGTTTGCCAGATAATACTTAATCGCAAAGTAAGAGTTATAAACAGAGAAAAAAATTACTGTACCTGTACACCCAATTACTGGAAAGCTGGTATGCATTTATCTGGACTCACCAATGCGCGAAACAAAAAGCTAAACATATAAAACTAGACTGTTTAACAGTATAATAATTTATTGCAAACAATGAATAGGTTCTATAAAAACAAAAAAAAGGGAAATAACTATTTTAAATACGGGTCTTGATGCAACACTAATAATAAATTGAGACAGCATCCTTTTGTACTTCTGCAATGAGATTTTATTGATTGGTAGATAATTTAAAATTTATTTTTAGATGTCGAAAGCAATAAGAAATCAAGTACAGTGGACGCATCGCCTGCTGTGGGTCCCGCTGTTAGCGCTGCAAGTGAGTTATATATGTTTTATAGAAATTTTTTTCTATAGTTCGCGCATGAGTTGAATGCAGAGCAAATGTATGGTGACACGTACATTTACTCTGCATTCAACTCGCGTGTGAACTGTACTTTCCCTGGCACAGTGGTGAGCGCTGGGATCGTACGAGGAAGATCCCGGGTTCAATCCCCGGCAAGCTCATTTTAGAACCTTATAATTTCTGAATTATCTCTGGTCTAGACCAGGTGGAAGGGTTCGGCAGTAAAGAGCGTTAAATACGAGTCAGCCAGTATAAAATAAAAGTAATTAATAGGTTGGCGACCACTAAGCCTAACCAGAGATTCAAATAAAAAATTAAAATTTCCCAGATTGACCCTGTCAGGAATCGAACCCGTGAAGACCACGCAAACGTGTCAGGGAGCTGTCGTCAACCTACTTCAACGTCAGCTCTTTACCTACTTATTTTATGTATATCACATTCACTTTTCCTAACCCACATTACCCTGAACATAAGTTGATACTAACACGAAAACCGCGTTTACACGCGGTCGACTTGGGTAGAACGACTTGGCCGTTCAACTGATACTCGACCGTGTAAGCAATATTGCCACCAAATCGTTGGTTTCCATCAACTGTAGTAGAAAGAGCTTTTTTTGCATTGTTAATTTTGATTTTTAAGATTTTATGGGACAGAAAATGGCTGGTAGGTAAATTGTCAATTAATGACAAATTATATCCTTACTCGTATTTTTTTTGACCGTTACATTTTCTTTTTAGAATTTGCATAATTTCCCACAACTTTATTTGCTGATTTCGACTGCGATGTCTTCGAAACGTGTAAACATGGTTTTGTATGTACGACTTCGTCATACGGTCGAAGAATTGTTTGAACGGTCGACTATAGGTTGAACGACCAAGTCGTTCTACTCATGCCGACCCGTAAAAACGCGGCTTAAGAATACGTTCATAAAATATAATTCAGCATCTTTAACCATCCATCCGTTTACCCTCGCCCTGCGATTAAGTATTCAGGTCCGATAAGGGCTGAAGTGGGAAATTGATCTCCTCTTTATACCCTTCTAACGCAATGCTATTAGTGAACTAACTGACGGAATGACGGTATCAACACAGCACCCGTTTTAGAAAACGGGAAATCTTTGGTGAATCGGCTTTTCCACTTGAATTTTTTCAATTTATTTAACACTGTTTTGACTGTGGTTTTGAAAGCCAAAATAGGGCCGAAAACACACAAGGGAACCGAAAGAATAAAACCCATACGACATGGGCTTTAATCGCTGACTTTTTTCATGACTTGAGTGTGTCGCTGACTTTTTTCATGACTTGGAGTGTCTTTTCACCCTGAAAGCTAGTGGTTCAAATTTGCACGAAATTATTTCAGTAATTTTATAAATGATTGGCTTCCACTGCAAATGCGATTTTTTTTAATCTACTACAAGTTAGCCTTATACCCCTAATCGGTTTCTAGACGGCATCATAGCGGAACGCTTAATCGATTTGTGGCACGTCTTTGCCGGTGGGTGGTAAATAGCCACGGCCGAAGCGTCCCACCAGACCAGACCAGGGAAAATTCAGAAATTATAAATTCCTAAATTGACCCTGCCGGGAATCGAACCCGGGACCTCCGCACGTTAAGACAACAGCGCTCAACACTGCGCCAGGGAGGTCGTCAAAACCTCTTGCCATCTTGCGTCGATTCGATCGACTTGATTCATATGCTCACTAGCTGGCTTTTTACGCGACATAGTAATACATACTCGGCGTATATTTTCAGCGGCTATAACCACAGTTAAGCATATCTCGCGCCGTGTACTACGTAAACAGTGTGTATCGGATCTAATAAAGTTTAATCCTGTTCCAGCGTCATCCTGCGATCAAGTATTCAGGTCTGATAAGAGCCGTAACGGGAAATTGATCTCTCCTTTGTACCCGTCACCGTACCCTCCCAACACGCAATGTCATTACGACTTCCTCGCCAGAGGGAGAGAGCGCGTGCGATTAGTCTTCGAGGACTTCAGCTTGCAAAGGGTCACGGGCAGCATTATCGAGTGAGTTGTCAATAGTTTTTGGTACACGCATTTTTTTAAAATTCTTATTCATGATGGCTCTGGACTGCTATATTGTAACTGATGACTGATGAAGCAGTTTAAGATAGTAGCGACTTATCTGAGAGGTATGACAGTTATTTATTTAATAGTACATATCCATTGATGTATAATTTTAGTATGTACTATTAAATCCAAACACTGGTTATACACTCAATTATTATTGATTGTTTATTTTATAACACAATCACAGTGGCCATTTTGACATTACGCACCGATTCCCCGCCAAGCGTCTCCGATCACCCTGTCACTGTCGAGAGTGCTGTAGAGGTAGTCAGACCATTGATAGATCTTAGGTTTACCTCAATGATAGATTTAGGGTGTGTTCCGAAATACACTGCGAGCACTGTAAGTCCCCAGTAAGAGCACTGAACAGTGCTCGCAGTGCTTATATCGGAACACCCACTTAATAAATGTACTGTTAGACTAACATTGACAGATCTATCTGTCAATGTTAGTCTAACAGTACATTTATTAAGGGTGTGTTCCGAAATACACTGCGAGCACTGTAAGTCCCCAGTAAGAGCACTGAACAGTGCTCGCAGTGCTTATAACGGAACACCCACTAAATCTATCCTTGAGGTAAACCTAATGATAAGCTAACTTTAGGTAATTATGCTTATACGTACTCCAACGTAGTAAATGGAACTACGTACTTGTGAAATATCTTCGTACGGGTTTTGTAGGATATTAGCATGATGTGAGGGTGGATTTATTTTAGGTCTTTTATAGGAAAAGTCCATGCCCGATTGAAATTTTCCTGGCCTCAGCAAGGCTTAGAGTGAATTGACATGCTAAATCCGGCGGCTTTTTAGGGTTCCGTACCCAAAGGGTAAAAACGGGACCCTATTACTAAGACTCCGCTGTCTGTCTGTCTGTCTGTCTGTCTCCAGGCTGTATCTCATAAACCGTGATAGCTAGAAAGCTGAAATTTTCACAAATGATGTATTTCCGTTGCCGCTACAACAACAAATACTAAAAATTAAAAAAATATATATATTAAGGGGGGTCCCCATACAATAAACGTGTTTTTTTCGTATTTTTTTGCTCAATATTAAAAACGGTAACAGGTAGACGGTTCAAATTTTCACAGAATATTAACTTGTATATTACCTTTCAAAATAAATAATTAAATATCAATAAAGTAAATATTAAAGGGGGGCTCCCATACAACAAACGTAATTTTTATTTTTAATACGTCATAAATCGTAAAACTTACTACAGGTTTGTACGGAACCCTCGGTGCGCGAGTCCGACTCGCACTTGGCCGGTTTTTTGTAGTAAGCCTCTGGGTGTTTTTCTCTTTTGTCGTTTTGATTTCGCCACTCTGTATGTCGCCTAAGCAACAACATCATTTGATAGCAAGTAGCTTAATCGAGCATTGCTTTTGTTATACTTTAGTAATTTACCAGCATAATCTTGGATAACGAGTGAGAGTTGAAAACACGCAGAGTAATTGGCTAGAACCCAACGGTCAGCTGAAACACAAATGCTAGAAGGATATTATAACTATATATTCCACACCTTAGTGGTTCCTTAGATACATATTTTCATACAATTTCTAGAGGAAAACGTGTCCGCGCGTCATCTTTGCCTCTCGCTACTGCTATTTAAACTTGCCTGCAAAAGCTGTTACCGGGGCTAATAAACCTTTGAATATATAATGACCATAGGTACAGATGCATTGAGTCGGTCCCTGAAGCAGAAAATCTATGCATAATCCAATGCAGTTCTATTATACCAAACAAGTATGTACTGTGGTATTACCTAACGCTCTAATGACTATGATCGATATAGCAACAGAATTGTGTTTTCCTAATTGACCAAGTACGTCCTAATAAACCAAAACTTCTGAGGAAAACGTTCGGTACATTCGTGAGGGAAAGGATGAAAGTTAGGAGGACTTTATGTCCGTCAATCCGTGGTTTGGTTTGTACTTCAATCACGCCACAACAGAGCAACGGATTGACGTATTTTTTTTGCGTGGGTACAGATGAGGACCTGGAGAGTGACGAAAGCTACTTTTATAGCTACTATCTCGGAAAATTGAGGAGCTCTCGTGGGAGTTAAAAAATACTTATTCCAAACGTACATTGCGGGCATCAGCTAGTATTATTATATAAAACCAAAAGAATATTGTGTTTATACGTCTGTGCGTAAAGAAATAAGCATCCATGGAATAGATGAAAACCTCATGAAGTTTTTCAGAATTTTATAAAATAAAATTAAAATAGTACCGACTATACCGACTCATTTCGATTGTGAGTAAAATACATTCTAAGAATTTCTTGATGTGGAACTCTTGACTTTTTTATTTATCTTTCTTAATTTTAATGATCTCGTAATGTTTCAACTATGTATTATTTTCATACTTGTAACATGCCTCTAGGTTTGGCTGTCAGTTCCATTCGGCCATGTATTTTATCGTAAAACAAAGTTCATAAAAACCTACTCCATAAACAATTTTCACATCACACAAAAAACAGCTAAACGCATTTTAACGACTTTCGTTTCGCCACTAAGCTGCATGCTGTGAGCCAAAATTAAACTTGTTGTAAAACTCATTTTGCGGTTACACGACCATGCGGGGCTCGGACACAACTTAGCGATATGTGGTTATGCGGTTGTGTGGTTGTATGGTTATCTGTATTGATAAATCGCTTTCGCAGCTGGTCTTAATTGTCGCACCACAAAAATCGTGCTGAACGATTTTTATGAGTTCACACGTTTACTTATGGCAGTATAGCTTAGTTAAATTTTTTTTTTCCTGGCCGATTGATTTTGTTTACTTCTTGTTACTCGATGCACGTAGGAGAATCGCGTCGCAAAGTTCCCAGCTAATGTAGCTCTTGAATTTATGCTCTTATCACTATGATGTATGTAAGCTTGCTTACGTTTTTGAAATAAATCGTATTTTTTGATTTCCGGGATAAAAAGTCTACCTACGTCCTTTCCTAAGATGAAAATACTGATCTCTGTACCAAATTATGTCAAAAGCGGTTCAACAGATGGGTTGTAAAAACGGTCAAACAATAGAATAGACGGCCAAAGAGACAGACACACGTACACTTTTGCATTGATAATAAACTAGATGGTGTCCGCGTGGATTGATGTTTTTTGTCCGGGATAAAAAGTAGCCTATATCCTTCCCCGGGACAGGGCCGCGCCGCCCCTGTGTGCGAAGTGTGCGGCGCACACAGGCGCCAAGACAATAGGGGCGCCGCCAGTGGCGTGCAGATTTAATACGGGCCCGGGATGTAAACTATCTCTGTACCAAGTTTCATCAAAATTGGTTAATTAAAGCCGTGAAAGCGTAGCAGACAGACAGACAGACACACTTTTGCATTTATAATATTAGCATGGATAGTATAGATTAGCACATTAGTATCGATTCTTGGGTAGTAGTAATTTAACTTACTACAAACTAGTAGAACCTACATAAAACATTGCTAGTATCGAAAATAATTAATCTGTACCTATACTTAATCAAGATTCTGATCCGGTTTGAGCATTACGATAACATTAAAATTACAAACGATACTACTATTCATCTCTTATAATTTACTCCTTTGATTGATAATATAAAGTACAATGTCATATAAATTTTAACCGAGCAATAAATCCATTGACGCCGTCTGTCGAATGCATTGCGGTTAATCCATTTATTACGGACCGAGAGGCCGCGGAAAATTTGACATTAGTGCTTTACGAAACTTGACTAAAGTTGTTTTGCTGCTGTGTTAACTGACTAATACAAAATTCTCTCGACCACGTTTATGACAGCTAATAATATTAAAGATTGAAGAAATATAATACTCGTATAGCATAAGTGTGCGCCAGCATAGGTAAACTCTTTCGCCCACTCTCTCATGATCCAACGGGTCGGCTTACCAACTAAAGGACCAAAAGATCAGGTGCTGCTTTACGTAGTATCGGAAGTACGGTGCTATATCACAGTGCCAAATTTGAATAAAGTATATTCTGATTCTACTTCGGAATGCTGCTAAGAATTTTTTGACTCACAGCCCTATAACTTCTCAGCTTCATTTTGAATTCAAACCCAGTTCTTTATGATGCGTAGCTGAATAAGCTAGCTGCGTAATGCGTTAGCTACTCTATAACTTAACATAAAGATTTAGTCAGAGATGTAACAAATGGCTAGTTTTTTCTCACAGTGATCGCAAATAAGCGCTGACCGGTAAGTACAACTTAGCAGCGTCACCCAACAAATCTGATATGTCAGCATTCAGGAACGCTTAATAGCAATGAACATATTATTACATGTCAGCGGCGAAAATCAGCCTCAGGCTTTTGATGATTTTTTTATTTTAATCAAGCTTTTATCAAGCACCTCGCTATAATTTTACACCGTCTCTCGAACCAAAACATTGAGCAATATATGCTTACCTCACTGAATCCGAACACAATTCATTGTTAAACTTGTTCCCGCGGTCAGTCAAACATCATTTACAATTCTGCCTACAAATTCTACCTACACGTAGCCTGAATGTTCATCAGATTGGACACGTAGCAGCATTACGCACTCGATTGTCTACATATAATGTACCTAGGCAGGTTTAACCACTAAATTCTAAATACGTAGGAATAATATATTTCTGTTTTATTGCCAGACCTGGGATTTCATCTGCGTGATTAAAGTCTCTCCGTGAGAGACTTTAATCACGCAGATGAAATCGCGAGCATCAGCTAGTAAATAAGATGTATACATAACCTTATACCTTGATAATACTAGACTATCTAAACATACTCCAAGCTCCGTAAAGCTAATAAAGGTACCTACGTACTATTTCTCGGAAATCTTTACGAACGGCATGGAAGAATACGCCGTAGTTTTCTGTTTAGGAGAACGGGGCCACTTTATAAGTTGTTTTGTGATAAAAGCACTTAAAACGTTTTAGGTCAAGCCATTTTTTGTTAGGCTCAATTTATTAAGCCTAATGACTACCAACAAAACGTTTACACTCGCCCTCATTCAACACTCTTAAAATATGTTATCCATACTTACTAACATTATAAACTAGCTGATGCTCGCGACTTCGTCCGCGTGAATTGAGGTTTTTTCGTTCCCGCGGGAACTGTTTATTTTTCCGGGATAAAAAGTAGCTTATGTTATTCTAGACAATAATCCCTGTGCCAAATTTCATCTAGATCCTGTCAGCCGTTCTGGCGTGATTGAGTAACAAACAAACATCCATCCATCCAAACTATCACATTTGTAATATTAATATAGAAGAAGTATAAATAAGAAAGTGAGTTTGTCTGTCTGGCTTTCACGATCCATAATTTTAACCAATTTTAATGAAATTTAGTACCGAGATAGGTTGTATCAGATCCGGGGAAGATCATAGGCTATTCTTAATCCTGGAAAATGAAGGAAAAATAAATTATCCACGCGGACGGAGTCGCCCCATAAGCTTATCGTTAGTATTTTAACCCTGTCTTTTACAGCTGTCCCTTCCTTAGCCCATTACTAGGACATTAAATTAATGTATTCACCTCCAAGGTACCTATACAAATTGTTTATTATGAGAAGCTCTTAAAAGGTTTTAGGTCAAGCCATTTTTCGTGTGGCCCAAATTAACCCTAATGACTGCCAACAAAACACTCCAACCTGGCCTTTTTTACCCTTTTTCAACACGCCATTCCCGCCTTTTTATTAATGCAATTGTTACACCGTTTTGTATTAAGCACAATGTTAATGCCAACTTTTCCAAGTAAAATAATATTGGAACAGTTACGCAGTCACGCAAAAGCACGATAATGTTATTTGTCTTACGAAATATTAAATGGAGTTGTTTGTTTATGTAGACTTAAGCTGTTTTCATACTAACGGCAAAATATTTTGAGGCTTGTGACTTACGTATGCGTAGATTTGGGATTTGAAAAATAGCTTGGAAACTCTTTGATTTTCCGGGATAGAAAGTCTAAATCCTTCCTCGAGATGCAATTTATCTCTGTACCAAAGAACAGTGGCAAATCTTTGTCGTAATTTTTTCTTTGCATCCACAAGTGAAAAATTATTTAAAATACTACTAGCACTAGCAGATGCCCGCGACTTCGTCCGCGTGAAATAAGTTTTTTTTAATTCCCACGGGAACTCCCTAATTTTTCGGGTTAATATATTACAGCCTATATTGACACTCGCAAATAATGTGGCTTTCTATTGGTACCAGAATTTTCAAAATCGGTTCAGTAGATCCAGAGATTACCCCCTACAACCTCACAAACTCACAAACTTTACCTCTTTATAATATTAGTATTTTAAATAGTAATATATACACGTAGTATAGATGAATTCCTAATCAGTGGTTACAATCACTTTCACTGATAAGCTGTGAATAATAAGCTGGTAAGACAGACACACTTTCGCGTTTATTATTTAAGTTGCTAAAAGGCATTTTACATTTTATTTGCAACTAAAAGTGTCGTAAATTATGGCAAACTTTAGTATTCACTTACCTGAGTTATGAGTATTAAGTATACCTATAACAAAAAGGCGGCGTCAAAGAGGCGTTTATAAACGACCTCTTATACTTTCGAGTGATGATCTTACGTTGATATAATAAAAACAAAAGATACTCACCCAGTCCCTTAGAAGTTATGTCATTAAAAGTTCTCCATTTTCATATAGAGATTTTCTACTTATAGAGACATGTACTACAGGTCATAACCGCGACAGGCAAAAATAGCAGTTCAGCTTACTTTTTTTCTTACCATGAAGGCTAGTAAACAAGCAGGCGTTAAAATTCTTATGTGTGTTAAACTTTATTGAACGTAAGTAACGATAACCAATAATTGGAATCGTCGTCGTCTTCGTCCACAGGACAAGGTCTTTGTGCCGCCTGCTTCCAGCGCGAGCAGCTAGCCCAGCTATTCGCATGAGATCGTCCTCCCATCTAGTGGGTTGATGATTTGAATCACGACGTTTAATAGCGCATATCTTTGGGTATGGGTTATCAACGGTTACGGAATAAAAAGTTTTTGTTACAGCTGCGAAAGTATGGACTCGCTGGACGTGTTTTTATTTGTGGACGGCCGCCTGGAGAAAATGGCCTCGTATTGTGGCAATGACGTACCTAAGCCGATAATGTCGAATGGACCAAAACTATCGGTTGAGTTCAGGGGTATATACTCGTCGAGATACAGCAGGGGGTTCAAAATATCATATTATTTTGTTGAAGGCAAGTACGAAGGAACTTGAAATTTAATTTGCTATAATCCGCAACAATAGGCAAATATAATATGTGGTACAGTGTATCTTGCACTTGCAGCTTGCAATATTCACCACACCACATAAATCTTCCAAATTATTCTCAACGTACGTTTCACTCCGACACCGGAGCATCTTCAAGAGATGTTGACTCGACAATGCACGATTGTAAAGATGCACGATCTTCACAACCAAGTACTTAAAGTAACTTTGTACGGGCTAAGTACCTAATATAATACCACAGTCTCCTTAGGAGATACGCTTTACCTACCAGTCGTTCAATGGAAGCGCCTAGATGCTCTAGGGGACAGGGACGTGACCGAAGAATCTAGCAGAATTTTCAATTTTGTATGAGCGTTTACCCACTGTATGAATATATCTATGTACGCTGTGTTAATAATTTTTATAGAAAGTTCTGTTTGTCTTTACGAGGTTAAGTGCGAAAACACACTAGGATATAACATTTAGCACATGTCTCTCGATAAATTTCTCAACTCTTGGTACTATTCCCATCACGATCCTCTTAAAATCCTCGGAGCTATGGCCAAAAATACGTCTCAGGCGATTTGCATCAGATAACCATTTTCAATGGTAAAACATCCGCTGTGAAAATTTATTAGTACTAATTTTATCCATTTTTTCACTACACAGATTACGCTATCGCTACGGGGAAGCAGCTTCCAGAATTTCCATGTGCCTTCGTATACAATAGTACGGAGCGGCGTAAGGGCGCGATGACGTCACCGAACCACCCCGGCCTCTATCCAAGGGACACTGAGTGCAATTACTTCTTCTACGCGCGGAAGAACGAACGGGTGCACGTCCACTTCACTCATTTTGACGTCGAGGGTGTTGTTCCGTAAGCATTCACTCCCTTTGGTTTCATTTCATTCATTCATTCAACCTTCTCTTTCCGAGAGACTCTCAATTCATTCGTTCATTCCAACTTTTCATTCCTAGAGGAGACTCGTGCTCAGTAGTGAGCCGGGTTGATATGATGATGATGATGATGATGAACGCGCAAGGAAGTGATGACCTGCCTTTTGATGATTTGCCTGGTGGGAGGCTTCGGCCGTGGCTAGTTATCACCCTACCGACAAAGACGTGCCGCCAAGCGATTTAGCGTTCCTGTTCGATGTCATGTAGAAACCGATTAGGTGATGGGTTTTATATAACTACCATACCCCTAACAGGTTAGCCCGATACCTTCTTAGACTGCATCATCACTTACCATCAGGTGAGATCGCAGTCAAGGGCTAACTTGTAGTTGATTTAAAAAAAAGACTTGAGGGGCAACATGTGCATTTATTTAATTTCATATGTGCGAATTAATCCATTTACCGTAACCTTTAGTAAGTCTAGGTAACTCTAGATAGATAGCTTTATTAGTTTGGTGCCTATTTGATGAAACTTTACAGTTTAAAAACCTTGAAATAAAACATTTTAAAGAGAAGCAATACTTTAGAAACCTCCTGATAACGAACGATAAATTTAGTTTGCAAAATGAATTAATATGTTAATTTAAAAATATTAACATGGCATGGCAAAGATTTTGTTTACTAATCCTACGTCCTAAATAAGGAATAATGGGATTGAACATTTTTAATTAAAATTCATTGAACCAACGTAGCAGGCAGGGGGTAAACAAATTATTCTTCGTTAATAACTCGACATTAATCTTCTGTTTTTGTTCTGAGAGCACTTTAATTAATTTACTTATTTTACTTAGGCTATTAGGCGAATCCCACACTGCAACGCGCCCGACGACAGATCCCTTAGCGGCGGGACATACACAAGAGGCGAGGCGCGGTTGTGGCGAAGGTGTGGCGTGGGCGCGCCGCCTGTTCTATCATATTTCATACAAAATGTATGCAAGCGGCGTGGCGCCCGGTATACAGTACCCTTACTCTGAGATTGATCGAATTTAAAATACGGTCTCACTAAGTGAGGTGAATCACATTTGAGTCAAACTAAAATGGACCCAAAAACTCTTGATTTAAAGCCACAAATTTAGTGCAACCGATTCAAATTTCGAAACGTATCGTTTGGAGCGCTAGCTGTGAATGCATACACGAAATTGAGCTCTAAATTAATAAGATTAAGATTCATTTTAGTTTGATGCAAGTGTAATTCACCTCACTTAGTGAGACCGTATTTTAAATTCGATCAATCTCAGAGTAAGGGTACAGAGCGGCGTCCAAGCGGAGAGGCGCGGGCGCCGCTTGGACGCCGCTTTCATACTTTCAAGGCCACACCGCCGCTGGCGCACCTCTTGTATATATCCTTAGTTTGTATACAAAATCCGCGCAATACCACACACTACCAACTCAGCTCCACGCTCCATCGCAGGGCGCGTCACAGTGTGTGATTCAACTTAGGATTCTGAGGACCTTTCTATATCAACGATCTCCCTAGTCTAGCTATTTGGACCATGACCACTTGCAAGCAGGTCTTATTATCTTCTCTTAAGCACTTATGCTAAGAGAAGATAATAAGATATGTCTTAGGTCTAAACCTAAGACTTACTTTTGTAAATTATGGAATCAATAAACAATTATTTATTTATTATTTATTGAATCTATACTATAATATTATGAACTAACTGATGCCCGCGACTTCGTCCGCGTGGTTTAAGTTTTTCTGGTTCCCGCGGGAACTCCTTAATTTTCCGGGATAAAAAGTGCGAAAGTGTGTTTGTTAGTTGGTCTGTCCATCAATCACGCCGCAACAGAGCAACGGATCGACGTGATTTTTTGTAGGTATGGGTTGTTGGGGACCTGGAGAGTTATCCCGGAAAATTAAGGAGTTCCCGTGGGAATTGAAAAAAATTATTCCACGCGGACGAAGTCGCGGGTATCAGCTAGTTAATTATAATTGTATTAAAGTAAGTTAGTTAATTATAATTTATCATTTTAGATGCGAAGCTGTATCAGCAAGCGACTACGTGCAGTTTTCAAGCCAGATGATTGATCCCCGAAGCCGGAGGTACTGCGGGCAGTTGCGCGAGCTTCAGGTCGCTTCGGAGGGCAATTTCCTGCGAATCACCTTCCGCTCCAACGACCGCCTCGACGGGACTGGCTTCAGAGCTGAATACATATTTCTGAAAGACACTGAAATGCAGAGGGCTAGAACTGATTCTAGTGGTGAGATCATTTTAAATAAAAAATCGTTTATTCTCTATCATTTAAGATTCACACTCTCTTTAACGTTTCTGTGGTGGTGTCGTGTGGTGCGGGTTGTTACGTTCCCTCAAATATGGTTGAGCGAAGCAATGGCTGGATCATGCGTCATGCTCGTGAACGGGTGCCACCGTCGGAAATGGGGCTGCCTCTGTCTGCCAGTCTTGGCGTGTATTGAGTATTGTATGCTCGTGAAAAAAGCTTACTATACAATCGAAGATTACGTAAATGATAAAAAAAAGCGTGGATTTGATTCGCTCCAGCTATGCGTGGGACTGCAGTTACTTGTATCATTATGATGATTGTAAGTTTTGATGGAAAAGAGCAACCACCGAGTTTCTTGCTGGCTCTTCTCGGTAGGAATGCCATTCCGAACCAGCGGTAGATTCATATTATAACGATTCAAAAGCGCTTGTAAAAGCTTATTTGAATAAAAAACATTTGCATTTTGAATTTTGAATTTTGATTACATGGTTATTGATCTTGAACTAATTAGAAGCTAACAAATATAGTGCATATTACAAAATATTTTTTTTATAAACTGTTGCAAGATCCAGAACTAGCTAGGATAGCTAGATTTTTTAGACCTGTGTTAAGGATAACCGGCCGTCTCCCTCGTTAACCAAATGTGTGCAAAAGCACATGTTTATTCAAGTATGCATTCACTAAAAATAAATATTATTTAAGATAATCATCATTAAGTCCTATGTCCCCCCTTCGAGGCAGAGGGCAGACATTTTAAGATAATAGTTAACTCATATTCTGTCCAACAATTTATTTTACTTTTGACGTAAGCACGCCTATAAAGTGTCATAATTATTGGCAGGCAACCATCGCCAAAAAAATGAAATACTCCATAGACGCAGTGGCGTTTATACTTATACTTATACTTTAGCGATAAAATTGCATATTATCAGCCTTCTTTGTTTCAACAGGCGAGACTGATTTAACAAAAAAACTGGCAATGATAGTTTCGTTAGATTCGATCTGTTTCAAAGTTGGGTAAGTATATAACATCTGAAATTTACTACGAGAAAGTTTTTGGGGCGAGGTCTTCCTAGAACGTAACAGAATGTTAAAGTAGTTTTTAATTTCATATTAATCGAGCCAAGGATTTTAACAGAAGGTAAGAGTTAACTTACCCACAAAATGTTTTCTGGTAGCAAGCGCAAATGCAAGCTGAAAGGAAAGTGGGTGAACCTGCCATCATTATGGTGCTTTAATCACTTGGTAGGTAAATTCGACAATATTCAAGGTTAGGTAATGTTTAATTTTTTTCCTCTGGAAGATTTCTTTGATTTTCAGTCGCAGAGTACACGTATAAAATAACGTGTTCTTATAATAGTAATCACCTTTTAGATGTAATTTTGTAGTGAAGCATTTTATTTGGCGATAGCGAAAATTTTACTGTAGGTATTCATCGGGCGGGAAAATTATTCGTTGAACTGTGTTCACCGTTACGGAAGAAAAACTGGAATCGCGCCAAAGGAAATATTTCATTTAGTACTTATACGTTTTACATTTGACTTTTCCTAAATTATACATCCATTTTACCTTGTTAGGAAAGTAAATACCTTTATTTTTACTCTATTTTTACTAGCTAGCACGCCCCGGTTTTGTTGGGGTGGGTGTAAAGCCGCACTTCTTTTTTTGCGGACACGCTTATTATTATCACGGTGTACTACTATTAATACAGGTGCACTCTCTTTACCATTTCTCTCATAGTCTGATGAAGCAACGATTTGACAGGATCGGAGAGAGATCAGGCGCAGTATCGACAACTTTACGTGCACCGGTAAACACCGTCACGGCGTCAACCATTATTGATTGACAGAAAATCGAATCTACCTTTCTTTCTCACCTTTTTGTATCCCTTTTTTACCTAGGGGAAATTCTTCATGGATACATCCGCGCCCGGGGAGACAGGAGGTTGTGACTCGTGTCGGACTTTTACCGACTAAAACCCCACGCACACGCACGTAAAACGCACTTACGCGTTCCGCACGTCGCCTGGCGCTATGGGTTGGGGACTTTAACGCGTTCGCGCTGCCCAGCCAGCGGCGCCTGCCGAGATAGATTCTCCTCCGGGACTTATAAAGTGTCCTTGCACACCGTCTGAGGCGCACCAGGAACACATAAATGTGCCTCCCGACTCGATTTACTCGATTTCCAAATCATATCGGGCGACATACTTAACCCGACGTATCCCAGTCGAACAAGCTAACTACAAAACCAACGAGACATTGGGAATAATATTTTTTTATCTTTTCAGGTACTTCGTCGCACGAGTCAGCAAGGTGGTGGCGGCTTATCAGCTTACTACTTATAATAAAGTTATAGAAACCCCGGAACTTCCCTATAGTGAAATAATTGTTATTAAGATAAAATAAATACTATTGTTTGTATGGTATTGTTTCATTCCGAGTCATAGAGTGGATACCGCTTATAAGTAGCGTAATAGCGTAAGCGGGGTTTCCACTGCATAAAGGGTAATAAACAGGAAATACGGACTCTGCGTAGACTAAATAGGTTTACACTTCCGCTAATAAAGAGTTCGCTCTGTGTTAGTGCTAGTGTAAACCTAATTTGTCTACACAGACTCCGTTTCGCTTAACCATGTCCCTTTGCAGTGGATACCCCGCTTAATGTAAAAGTTATACAGCATGAAAGATAGGCTTACGCCCTTATCATGAAAGCTAACTTTAAAATTAACACACGGGCCTCTGTCCCCAAATCCTCAAACATTCAACCCTGAAAACGAAATACTACAAAATTGAAATCACTCGTACAATCTCTATTTAATCCCACATAAAGCCGCCAAACCGCATCCCTTTCGCCCGCATTGAACTTAACTACCCGAATTAACATTTCGACCCCTATAAAAGTACCTTCCTTCCTATCCCTGAAACAAACAGAGCTATCATGTTTTGCATAAGTTTACTCGCTAAAACCTATACCTTACCTAATGTTTATTCTATAAAAAGCTTATAGGAAAAGAGAGATGCGGATATTTGAAATCTTAGGGTGCAATTGTACTAAAATCACAATTGCAAATTTTGTTTACAACCACTGTTTGGTGCAATGGCGCCTTAGTTAACTAAGTGAGTATTAAAGAAAATGAAAGAGATGAGTTAGGTACCTAAAAACCTCATTGAACCTTATTTTCGAGCATCTTTACAACTACTGAGTCCAAAGTTGGAATCTAATGCAAATAACATACACAACAACATACTAATACCCTGTACTACCATAAAATCTAGATAATCGATTCGATCGATCGATCGAGACTTTAAAAAGTTAAACCACGAGGACGAAGTCGCGGGCATCAGCTACTTAAGTTTGGTGCGTTTACATAGGTATTGTTCCACGTTTACTGGAAATTCCATTAACTATTAGAACCCTAGGACCGCTCATGTGAAAGTTTAATTTCCTGGCTTGTTCCATTGAACTTCTTCTTTGTTTAGTGGTGGGTGGGTGCTGGATACATATCGTTCTTGAAAACCTATTAATAAAGCTTTACCTTCTAACTAAACTACAGGAAGACTACTGTGTAGGTAAAAGAGGTCAGTTATAGACACAGAACTTTTTTGCAAAACAAATTTATATTATGGTTCAAAATACAGACAGGGAAAACAGCTAAAAAATTAATTACTTGTGTTTTTTCTTTTGCTTTATTAATTTAACAGATGAAGTCATCAGTCATAATAAAAACCATGATTCTTCTTTTTGCAACATAGAACGTAACTCAAGACACCTGCTGCAATTTTTTACCTTTTGTTTTTATTTTGCATTATCAAACGTCATCAGAGTTTATGGTTTTCTGCTAGAATAATGGATTTTGAACTATAGCGATGGAGTGTTAGCCAATCAGAGGTAATTGCGCTGTTACAACTGGGACATGTTTTGCTTAAAAAATTATAATATTTTAATAACTAGCTGATGCCCTCGACTTCGTCTGCGTGGATTTAGGTTTTTGGTTCCCGCGGGAACTCTTTAATTTTCCGGAATAAAAGTAGCCTATGATTCCAGACTATAATCTATCTCTATGCCAAATTTCATCCAGATCCATTCAGCCGTTCTGGCATGATTGATTAACAAACATCCATCCATCCATACAAACTTTCGCATTTATAATATTAGTAAGAAGTAAGTATAGATTTTGACTCAAAAATTTAATTTTATAAACACACAAATATACTATCCAGCCTTTTCAGTACGGTTCATTAGAAAAGGTGAAGGTCGGACAAACGCTAAATTGAAATACAACCGCCGGAAGGTAACCGATTCTCATTTTCCGCTACAATTAAGCCCCGAAACGCAATCTTATGATTTTAATAAAGAAAGCTTGGGACTTTTGTTTGAAACAATTATTTCGAACGCATAACGAAGGACGTCTTTTCAAGGAATTCCGCATTAGCGACAAAGTGTCGGCACTTGTCTACAAACTCGTCAAAGTCGATTTAGATTTTTTAAATCACGTGGGACTTTTTTTTTTGGAATAGGTATGAAAGTAGCTTTAGAGGGCTCTAGGTGCGTATAGTTAGGCGCCCAACCAGCAGTCGTTCAGAACTTTGAGCTGAGGTGCGAGTGCAGCTTTAAAATATTATAATACTAGCTGATGCCCGCGACTTCGTCCGCGTGGATCGAGGTTTTTCGGTTCCCGCGGGAACTCCTTAATTTTCCGGGATAAAAAGTAGCCTATGTGTTATTCCAGACTATAATCTATCTCTGTGCCACATTTCATCCAGATCCGTTCAGCCGTTGGGACGTGATTGAGTAACAAACATCCATACATCCACACATCCATACATCCATACATCCATCCAAACTTTCGCATTTATAATATTTATTTGATACTGTTGAAGTCAACGTACCTACATACCTACTACTACACTACGTGCGAAAATATGCTATTGCGTCGCGCCTTGCGGTCAACTTCAGATACGATATTTGATTGGCGCGAGCATTGACTTACTAATGCATTAGACGCACCATCGAAATGCAAAAAACGGCACGGTCAAATTGTGCACAAATAGGTATTCTGAACAATTTTCGCCTCAGTCGCGCATGAGTACACTAGGCGACAATATGTCGTATGTGTCAAATTGTTATTACAAAATTGAACCCTAAATATAAAGATATATGGTTGGTTTTTGTGAACCGTTTGGTGTCTCTTTGTCTATTATCTATAGCTGTGTTTGTATAAGCGATTGTGGACGCTTTTTGAGTATTAATTTGTAGGTAATGTTGTATCCTTAGTTGGTAAATCGATGGGCGCGAGTTATAGTTTTCTCTGTGCCAGACATGATCGATGTTGAGTCCTGATACGGTAATAGTCATACGTTATATAGACAGACACCAGCTGATCCTTGCAAAATACGCGGGCTCGTACGAAGCGATTTGCTTCCTTGTTTCTAATTCGAACCGCTAGGATATGGAATGCCCTTCCGGCTTCCGTTTTCCCCTCCTCTTTTAATATAGGTACCTTCAAAAAAATAGTGAATAGGCATATTCTAGGCAAGCGCGCTCCACCTTAGGCTGCATCACCACTTGCAAGCAAGTCTAATTGCTGCCAAGCGCTAGCCTATATATTAAAAAAAAAGGGATTAGCACCACCCATCTTAAAGTATGACTACGCACACTCCACTGCGCCTCTGCAGGGCGCTCGCAAAAATAGAACAAAGGAGTCCCATTTTTGAAGTATTCCGAGTCAAGGTTTAGATTAGAAAACCGCAGGCTTGCAGTGTGGCGGTAATCTCCGGACCCTTTTGCAGGGAAGGTACGAGTACCTAGAGGTCAGAAACTAGAATTTAAAGGCTGAACCAGACATAACGCGTGATGATCTCACTAACACGAAGTTTAACGCGTGACGATCTCACTAACACAAAGTTTAACTGCCTCGTTGCCTGCCGACGAGGCCCCGGGTTCGAGTCCCGAGTCGGGTCACAACAAGCACTCTGACAAGAAATACTCAGTACTAGCCCGGAGTTAGGAAGTTGGCGGTGTTTCACCCCCGTGCCTCGGAGAGCACGTTAAGCCGTCGGACCTGCGCCTGATCTCTCTCCGGTCGTGTCGGATTTTCCGTCCCATCGGGCTATGAGAGTAAAGGAACAGAGAGTGCACTTGTGCACTAAAATATCTCCCGCGTAGATGGCTAATCTCTCTGGAGATTGGATGCCGTGGCCGGTCGGGAGGATATTATTATTAACACAAAGTTTAGTTACAGTATAGTAGGCAATAACACAGTTTAAACTCTAAAGGAATAAGTACTTCATAAAGTCGGGATAGGCAGAACAATAAGTGCTGAGTCCCAGGGGTGAGATGTGGGAGGACTAACACCAACCTTTTTGCTGCGATATGCTACGACCGTAGAACCGTAGACACGTTTGCTCTACGGTCGTAGTTCATACTATCATACTAATATTATAAATGCGAAAGTGTGTTTGTTTGTTGGTTTATTGGTTTGTCCTTCAATCACACCGCAACAAAGCAACGGATCGACGTGATTTTTTGCATAGTTACCTATAGTTGAGGACCTGGAGAGTGACTTAAGCTACTTTTTATCCCGGAAAATGAAGGAGTTACCGAGGGAATTTAAAAAACTTATTCCACGCGGATGAAGTCACGGGCGTCAGCTTGTAATATTATATATGCAAAAGTGTGTTTGTTCGTTGGTTTGTCCTTCAATCACGCCGCAACGGAGCAACGGATCGACGAGATTTTTGGCATGGGTATATAGTTGATAGGACCTGGACAGTCACTTAGGCTAGTTTTTTAGGCTTTTTATGGGGGAAAGTTAAAGAGTTTAAAAATTAAAGAGAGTCAAAAAAAGTGAGAGAGTAAGAAGGAATCAAAAAAACTTAAACCACGCGTACGAAGTCGCGTGCATCAGCTATAGTCCATACTATAATATTATAAATGCGAAAGTGTGTCTGTCTGTCTGTCTGTCTGTCTGCTACGCTTTCCCGGCCCATCTTTTCAACCGATTTTGCTGAAATTTGATATAGAGGCAGGTTATATCCCTGGGAAGGATTTTTATCCCGGAAAATTAAGGAGTTCCCGCGGGAATCAAAAAACCTTTATTTAAACCTTTATGATGATAAGAATCATCTAGTATAGCATAAAATCATGGACTTCGTGTCGCGTTGTGTCACTTTATACTTACGCCGCTGTGGGAATACTTCTACTACAACAGTGAAGCAGTGATAGTCTAGTTGTTTAGATATTCGACGTCCTACACGGGGTCGCGGGTTCGATCCCGGGCACGACCTCTAAATGTTTGGAGCTATGTGCGTTTGAAGGAATTAAACATCACTTGCTCTGAAACCTGCCTGCTCGAGAGTTCTTCATGGTGTTCTCGAAGTTGTGTGAAGTCTGACAATCCGCACTTGACGAGCGTGGTGGATTATGGCTAAACCTTTCAAGAGGACGACCTTTGACGACCTCCGTGGCGCAGTGTTGAGCGCTGTTGTCTTAACGTGCGGAGGTCGCGGGTTTGATCCCCGGCAGGGTCAATTTGGGAATTTATAATTTCTGAATTTTCCCTGGTCTGGCCTGGTTCGGCCGTGGCTAGTTACCTCCCTACCGGCAAAGACTTGACGCCAAGCGATTTAGCGTTCCGGTACGATGCCGTGTAGAAACCGAATAGGGGTATGGGTTTAATTTAACTGCCATGCCCCTAACAGGTTAGCCCACTACCTGCATCTTAGACTGCATCATCACTTACCATCAGATGAGATCGCAGGCAAGGGCTAAGTTGTAGTGGATAAAAAAAAAGGAGACTTGTGCTCAGTAGTGAGCCGGCAATGGTTTGCAAATTGCAACGAAAAGTGGCAATACTTCAAATATCTGTCTGGGTGTGAGCTTAGGAAAACTTCGCAAGTATCGCTCGGGTTGTCTAAAATATTCATCACACGGCCAATACCGCGTCCTGTCACAAATTGCTCCGTATTCCCGTGCGTATGGCAGAGAATAATGTATTATAGCCCGTCCACGAAGTATAAGCGAAGAACTGAGCGAATATTCAGGTGTTGCTTACTTTACTATACGCGATTGATTCATTTGCAAAACCATTTTATTTTTCCATAACATGTTTAAAAAATTAATAGTCGGTCGTTTCAATAGGCATCCAGAAATGGCCCATTGCTCGTGAGTCCAGTTAGCGTAAATAATAATATAATATAATAGAATAATGTATGAAGTATACCTAATAATAATTAACCAAAAAATCCTTTAAAGAGACAGATCGCAGGCGCCGTAAAGAGTTCATCGTAGCAAAAGTCCTCCTACTCAGCTCTTTAACATGCCCAGACCAGGGCCCCAATCATGTAAGAATAACCGATCGAACGTTAAAGATTTTCGTCAAAGTAAAATAAACCTTATCTGCCTTAGAATTATTATCTGAATTAGAGCTCAATTTCGCGTATCCATTCTTATACGTTTGAGTATCATACTGTGGTGGCACCGTACGTGATCGTCTTGGCTCGTGATTTGTAATTAATTATACTGAAGGAATTTTTAGGAAATATAGAGTCGGAAATAGAGACACTTAGGCATCCGGAGACATCTGTTATCATATGAGTTGCCAAGTAAATGGCTGGTACATTTCGTTGGGTGGACATGCAGACATCTCAATCAATCTACCAGATTTCCGCGGTTTTACTTGTGAGTTTTACATCAATAAGTTACGTTATTTACTTATTCACTCTCTCGGTAAGGTTCCAAGGAGGAAAGCTAGATAGAATGAAGGATTAAACTTAAAGTTCTGGCTAGAGTGAAAGGTCAGTTGATGCATGTATTTACCTCTTTTAAAGTCATCGTAACCGACCAATGTCTCATTAAGCACGGGGACTCCCTACGCTGGTATTCCAGCCTTTTAGCATTGTTATTGGGGCTGCTTTTCAACCCCCTTTTGCGCTGAGAAGCGATATTATTCCCGATCACCAAATGGCATTAAATGGCTGGTACTTTAATTGAGCCGAAGCTCGCCCCGTAACCATGGATTTATAATTATATTTGTTTAAATTTGTTAGGTATTTGATTTGGCCAAATCAAAGGTCGGGGGTTGATTTGCAAAGACATGGCGTGTATAGGTGTGCTGAGTCATTGCCGCCGATACGCCACCAGGCAACCGTGTACCATTCAAGGAGCTTAGTCTAGATTATAAGCTATGAGCTCAAAAAAATCTTAATTCCCCAATCAACCTTTGTTGTCTCATTTTCCAACAATATACTTCATTGTTCCTTAAGACTCAAATCTATTTCCTACGTAAAATAAAGGACACATAATTGCCTACCTGCGTCTCGGCGGTCTCCCGTTCTGCAAAGGCCTTTGTTAGGCTCCGTCGGCTCGAACAATACAATAGAAGTATGGCGATAGTTTGTGATCTTACTCACTTAATTCAAAACTGTATTGATATAATTTTATTCTAATCAATTCATTAGCTAGTCAACCTTAAGTCAAATCTATTTAGATTTGCGGTGCATTTGACTTCTCTATATTCTGGCTCTAATCGGTTCATTAACTAATCAACCTTAAGTCAATTCTATTTAGACTGCAATGCATTTGACTTTTCTATATTCTAGGCTCTAATCGAAAGAACCTAGGTGCTCCAGTAAAACTATTATTACCTAAATTTACTATCAAACTTGTGCTATTAATATGAATTAATGCTGTAATAAATAACCTGCCTATTTTATCTTTTGATGAGAGAATCGTGATCTAAATAAGGTGATATGAGAGGGTTTAATAGCGGAGGATTTCAAGTTGAAATAACACAATAGTTATCTTGAAACAATAGACATTGTGAGGTTGTATTAAGACTGATGAGGTGCAATTTAACTCGTATCTCCATTATTAAAAGCTCTAGGAAATATATTTAATGATAGGAATGAAAGAGTATAGTTATGGTTCAAAGTAATTCTTTTATTCAAGTAAACCATTAATTCTATTACTCCGACAGATAGAGTGAAATTAAAAAAAGAAACTGTTCGATTAATTAAACTGAGCTTCTAATGGGATGACATTTAGAAGCCCAGCTGGATATCCCGTTCCTAAAGCCATGCTAACGACGGGAAAAACGGTATATCCAAGCTAAAAAACCCGTCGGCTGTCTATTCTAGATAGTTCTTAATGATTAACACACATGTTTTATGTTATTATTATTTTCATATTTATAACGGTGATGAAATACAAAAAACATAGGATAAGACACACGTTATAAGGAAAAGACACACACTCGTTATCAGGTTAAGTTATACAAGTGAGTGGATCGAAACGATTTCACAGTCATACAATATCTATTACTTTATTAAACAAATTCTATTTGAGATAGGATCGAAGTATGGTTGTATCTGGCACTCGTGGCTCTAGTCGCCTCTGGGTTGTGACTACGATTCCAGTATTTACGGAACTTACAAATGAGTCTATATGTCTGGAGAAACGGACATATGGTAATTGATATAATGAAGAGACTCGTGTATACCCACTTCGTACTTGTCCTGGGGTCTCCCCTTTCAACTCCATTCATATAATAAAAGGTATCTAATGCTGTGTCTGGATACACCTTATCTCGTTTTAGCCAATTTATATCCTAGATTTATCTGTATGATATTATGTAGGACTGTGAAATTGTTCTAAATATAATTAAATCAAATAGAGTACGTTACCAAATTTATCGAAGACTCTCCTCACTGTACACTTTATTTCTTAGAATGGTATTTAATCGGAGACAGTTCATTTGACTCTACAAATTACATATACGCATTCACTCTTTAGTACAATTTTTAGTAACAGACCCGGAAAATACTTATATTAAACGACTTCTCGAAAGCCCGAATCGAGGAATTATTGGATATTTAATGAAGACTGCGCGTGATTGAAACCCCTGCGATTGGATGTCCGCGATTTAATCCGCGATTGACCTCCGCGTTTGGAAGTTTGTGCTTGACTGCCCGTCTCTCTGCTCCGTTGCGCTCGGGTCCCCCTCTCCCCGCCATAACTCTGAAATTTAAATTGCACGCCCAAGTAAACCATTCGACGTAATTCATTGGCCCTAAAATAGACCTTATTCGGGTTTGTCCAATCAGGCATCAAAATAAAACTGCCACACCTCTTTCCCACAGTTTTGCGTTGCATCTTAATATTTTTCTCAAGACGTGATTTTTTTTGTTTTGGTACTTTAACATCTGCTATCATTGTTTCTCGACACTTTGGTGATTTGGTGTAGAAAAAGGTCTCGACTTTATGATCGCATTTCAAAGTGCTTGTCAGATTGTAGAGCTTTGTTTTAACGTAATAATTTAGAAAGCTTTACGAGTTCCGCTGCGTGAAATTCTATAGTTTATTGCCTTACTTTCGAAGAATTTTACCCTTAGCTTATCTTTTACGAATTTCTTAAGCTCTCGTATTTCTAGTAAAAAAATTAAAAGCATCGCTTTAAATCCTGACGAAATTTTATGAGTGTTGTAATATTTATTTTAAAAGTTTTGTTAGGGCGCCCATGGCAAAATAGGGTGACCACCTCACACTCCCCCAAATAGATTTTTAATACACCTAGTCCCATAAATATCTACATATTTTTACTAGTCGTTTGAAATCTATTTCCCCTCTGTACTTTACTGCTAGCTCTAAGTCCTCCCCGCTCATCTATTATATTCCAAACATCGTAATAACCTATTTAACTCAAATTCCTCTTTACTCGTTTAAACTGACCTCTCTATTGTTCATGAAGATATCGGTAACTTCATTCATTTCCCTTTGTTTACACTAATCCCTAGTGGAAACCTACTCTCTTAAATATCTCCATAATAACGAAACAGATGGATCGCATTGTAATTACCCTTAGCTTTGTTAGTACGAGCGTCAATCAATGTATATACGTTATTATACGGAACCGCTCCTATTACGTAAGGTCCCTCATATAAACGCATGAATTTCCTTGTTAACTTCTTGTCGGCATCTGATTTCGAAAAAGTCTTGAGCTTTACTAAATTTCCTATCTCGAACTGCACTAACTTATGATTCTTATTATAATAAGACTCTCTACTTTCCGCTGCCTTAATTATGTTTTGCTGTGCCCGCTGTCTAATTTGATCTAACGTCTCCTGTTGTAAACCGTTTCCGTTCACTACGCTCTTGTCGAAATCAGTCGATAGCAAGGTCCGCTTTCCACATACTATCTCATTTGGAGTATAGCCTGTCGTAGTATGTACTACCTGATTGTAACAATCCTCTATGTCCGGTAATAAATCCACCCAAGATCGATGAGATTTGTCGCAATATGTTCTGAATAACCTCCCTAATTCCTTATTAACTCTCTCTGTTGAATTTGGTCGCGGATTCCTAACAGATGTGTGTGTCAACTCGATACCTAATCGATGTACACCCGACTCGAAAATCTTTGACGTGAAGTTCGCACCTCTATCCGAACATAAGGTCTTAACTACAATTTGACTATGAAACTTTTTTATACATGTTAACGAGGCTTTTCCACTTGCTTCGCGTAGTGGATATAACCTGATTAGCTTACTGTAAGCGTCCTGTATCACAAATATATATCTGTATCCAAATCGTCCCGCAGGTAAAGGTCCATAAATATCACAAAAAACCCGTTCTCCTATTTCTTTCGCTATCACGGTTTTAATTGGCCCTGTGTGTGTTTCTAACGCGTGCTTTGATTTTTGACATATTTCGCAAGCTCTTACAATACGATTTATCACGCGAGACATATTCGAGAAATAGTACCGACGTTTCATCATAGCATATACCTTGTAACGTCCGAAATGACCTATTTGCTCATGAATGCTAACAATCAAATCTCTTTGTAAGTCCTCGGGGACATATAATCTCAAAGTATCCTTCCTCCCGTCTGTCTTGTAAAGAACACCCTCCTTAAGTATATAATATCTTGATTCAGACGTGCCCGTTATTTTCATACGTCTAATTATCTCACTAGCGACCCTGTCACGCTCTTGGTAGCTACCTATCTCCTTCCATCTCGCCTGTACTACCCGTCCTAACGATGCTTTGAATAAATTCATCTCAGGCCCCGTAGTCTTATTAGTCAATACATCAGTTGTACCTTTTATATGTCTGGATAATACATCCGCTACTGTATTTAATTTCCCTTTTACATGCTCGACTGTATAGTCGAACCGACCTATGTAATGCACCCAACGTATCATTCGTGCGCTCAACAATTTACATGTTTGTAAAAATATCAAACTCTTATGATCGGTCCTAATCACTAAACGTGCTCCCCTCAAATACGTTTCAAACTTCGACAAACTAAAAATGATAGCCCACAATTCTTGTTCTGTGACCGTCCATTTACGCTCCGTTTCTGTCAACGCCTTACTACAAAATCCTATTATCTGTTCTTCACCTACATCGTCCAATTGATAAACATACCCAGAAACTCCTAGATTACTGCTATCGGTTTGTAAGTAATAGGTCTCCTTTGGGTTAGGATGCATAAGCAGTATTGTGTCTAGAAATAATTTCTTGACCCTCTCAAAACAATCGTTTACTACCTGAGTCCATGACCATTTGGTATTTTGTTTTAATAGGTCGCAGAGTGGCCTAACTTCTTCGCTATACTTCGAAACAAACCTTCTGAAATAATTTATTAATCCCAGAAATCCTCGTAATTGTTTTATTGTTCGAGGTATGGGAAAATCTAATATGGCTTTTACCCGCTCAGGATCCATACGCACCCCGCTTGTATTTACTATGTGTCCTAGCAATTTCACCTCTACGCATAAAACCCGACACTTTCCTATCCTACCTGTTAAACCTGCGGTCTCCAGACTGTCAAGTACTCGATCTAAATGTTCTAGATGTAACTTTATATCCCCTGTGGTAAATATGACAATGTCATCTAAATAGTTCACGCAAAACTCACGCACTCCTTTTAATATTGAATCCATTGCTCTAGAGAAACCTGCCACAGATGTCTTTAAACCTTGAGGCAATACGCGGTAAGTATAGGTTCTTCCCATAAAAGAGAACCCTGTACACTTCCTAGAATCCCGATGCAAAGGTATTTGAAAATATGCATTATTCAAATCAATTAAACTGATATAATTCACTCCATGAAAGGATTGTAAAATTTCAGACGTGAGTGGTGGTGACCCTGCATCTCCTACAATTTTCTTATTAAGTTCGCGCGCGTCTAATAAGAGTCTTATTGATCCATCTCGTTTCTTAGTGAACGTGAGAGGGCTGCAATACGGAGTCGCCTCCTGTTTTATTACGCCTAACCTCTCTAGCTCCTCTAATTCCTCCTTAACCTGTTCTCTATATGCTAAGGGTACTGGATAGCTATGCTTCACAAAAGGAACTTCGTCTATTAATTCAATAACGTGCTCGTAACTGCTAGTCAAACCTAACTCGTCCGTAAATACCTTACAATGCTTCTCTAACACAGGCAGTAACAGCTCCCTTTGTTCACTACTTAAGTTTGAATCGCCTAAGTGAAATCCTTTAGAATTTTTCCCGTTCGATTCTTCTATTGATACGCTATGCCCTTCTGACCTAGTATTTTGATTTAATATCAAATTAATCGTGGCAGCATTCGCCTCTCCTCCTAACCTTTCGATATTACAATCTGAATTGAGTCTAACGCAAGACTTGACTCCCAATTGTTCGATTGTTAATGTCCGTTCACTTCCACAATTTACTACTCCTTTTACTCGTTCTAACCAATCATATCCTAATATTAATGACCTAGGTAAACGTCGCATAATTAATACAGGTGCTTCAATTAACGTACTGCCTAATTGGAACTCTATTAACACCAACCGATTCGTGCTTTCGCTTCGCGATCCGAATGCACCCTGTATTTGAATAGCTGGAATAGCGATTTCAGGTAGAGATATGTTTCCACTTAGAATAGAATCGTACAATTCTTTAGTTATCCCGCTAATCTGACTTCCCGTATCGATAAGTGCATTCATACTTCTCCCGTACAACCATACACATACTTCAGGTAACTTAGGTAGAGAATAATCAATACCTTCGTCAATCGACCCATCCAGTTCATGGACCATCGTATATACGCTTAAACCTCTTTTCGTACAAGATTCACACTCAATTTCCATCTCATTACATTCCACTACGTTGCTAAACTGGTTTTCCAATAAGATTCCTTTGCCACTGATTTCTGCTTGACAGCTATAATCGTCACTATCTACGCTACCTTTCAATGTTCGTTTTAGCCCCTTTCCGTTGACCCCTAGACTTTGTCCTGGTTTCCATCCGTTTCTAACTAGGATGTTATAAGCTACGCCTGCCCGTTCGCCCTCTGAGATCTCTACATTCCCCGTTCTACACAAAATTAACTTATTTGACCTCGTTTGTGTGGGGACCTCTAGTTTTTTGATGGTCCCTCCCCCACATTTTTCGACAAATTAGAGCTTTCGCCCTCCTTTACAAACGTAATAGCCGGTCTGACTCGTTCAGTTTCAGATAATGTAGACCTGTTAAAACTAGCCTTATAACCTGACCTATTCTGACGATAACCTCTTCCTCTAGTCGTATTTCCTCTAGTACTCCACCTATTTTTGAAAATCGTTGCAACCATAGGTCGTTCCAACGGTGACCCGTTATACCGTCTACCTCTGAAATTACCCCCTACTACCTCTCTCGCAACTCCCTTCGGTTTTTCAACAATATTTTGCTCTATACTTCTCAAGAACCTCGCCCCGCTCATGATACTAACTTCCTCAGTCCTAGTAAACCATAGACGCTGTATATCTACCGCATAGTGTCGCATAATAGCATTTACTAAATCTCGCTCGCTAAACGCAATAGTCAGTGACTGCATTGATTCTACCTGTTCGGCAAAATGTTCAGACATAGTCATTCCCGAATTGTTCGTATATACCGCATTAATCAATCTATATCGCACAGACTCCTGGATCTGTTCAGTCCAATAAGTGCGCCTAAAATCGACTTCAAAATCGGCGAAAGTAGTCCAATCTTTCGAATACAACTCCATAACCTGACGAGCATGTCCCGTAATGCACCCTAGTGCTATGTCAATCTCGCGATCAAACCCATTTACTGCCCTAATATTATATTAACAAAAAAAAAAAATTATAACACAACGTAGGAATAGTAATTAAGTATATGTGAAGGAATCGTGATTAGGTATATGAGACGGAGTTTAACAAAAAAAAAAAATATATATTTATATAATAATAAATAATAAAACAGGATAAAGAAAAGGTTAAGACACACACTGTGCATGTTATTATTATGTTGTACATTTATTTTATGTATAGGAGAAGCCGAGCAGAAATAAGCAGTATGTTTTATAAATGTACAATTTACAGGGATCCCAAGGAGGAGTTTTGCAGAGAACGAGATATCACTGTGCTTATTTCTTGAAAATATTTACCCTAAATCCTAAAATTTTATATAATCGGAGCGCATTTCCAAGTATAGATAACATCTGCTATCATTATTGCATTGTTTCATAAAATTTTCTCGACGTTTTACGAAGGTGTAATAAATAAGTAAATTAGCGTTTTAGCGTAATTTGGGCGGTGAATAGTTAAACGACGATAAGGAGATTTAGATAAGATGCCGACGGGTAAAAAGGGACGTAAGACAAAGCAGGTAGTAGCGGACCGGTCGGGCGTTAGCGTAGTAGAAGCGAGTGAGCAAACGGGAACCTTAAGTAACCCGGCGTTAGAGTTGATTTTACAAAAAATCAGCGAATTCGAGGGGAAGTTACAGCAATTGAGTTCGAAAGTGAACCCAGTACCGAATGAAAGCGCGAGTGTTACGTCACACGAGTCAGTTGGGTTAGTGAGTAATGAAAGTAACAGTGGAAGGCAGGAAGCTAGTCTTGTATCCACGAGTTCTAGTGTAGCATCTTCCGAGACTCGGAACATTTATGTGGTGCAGCCATCGGTTAGCAAACCAAATTTTGATGGAAAACCATTCACAAACCCAATTTCATTTTTAAAACGGTTAAAGAAGTATATTAGGGCAGTAAATGGGTTTGATCGCGAGATTGACATAGCACTAGGGTGCATTACGGGACATGCTCGTCAGGTTATGGAGTTGTATTCGAAAGATTGGACTACTTTCGCCGATTTTGAAGTCGATTTTAGGCGCACTTATTGGACTGAACAGATCCAGGAGTCTGTGCGATATAGATTGATTAATGCGGTATATACGAACAATTCGGGAATGACTATGTCTGAACATTTTGCCGAACAGGTAGAATCAATGCAGTCACTGACTATTGCGTTTAGCGAGCGAGATTTAGTAAATGCTATTATGCGACACTATGCGGTAGATATACAGCGTCTATGGTTTACTAGGACTGAGGAAGTTAGTATCATGAGCGGGGCGAGGTTCTTGAGAAGTATAGAGCAAAATATTGTTGTTCTGGCTAGAGTGAAAGGTCAGTTGATGCATGTATTTACCTCTTTTAAAGTCATCGTAACCGACCAATGTCTCATTAAGCACGGGGACTCCCTACGCTGGTATTCCAGCCTTTTAGCATTGTTATTGGGGCTGCTTTTCAACCCCCTTTTGCGCTGAGAAGCGATATTATTCCCGATCACCAAATGGCATTAAATGGCTGGTACTTTAATTGAGCCGAAGCTCGCCCCGTAACCATGGATTTATAATTATATTTGTTTAAATTTGTTAGGTATTTGATTTGGCCAAATCAAAGGTCGGGGGTTGATTTGCAAAGACATGGCGTGTATAGGTGTGCTGAGTCATTGCCGCCGATACGCCACCAGGCAACCGTGTACCATTCAAGGAGCTTAGTCTAGATTATAAGCTATGAGCTCAAAAAAATCTTAATTCCCCAATCAACCTTTGTTGTCTCATTTTCCAACAATATACTTCATTGTTCCTTAAGACTCAAATCTATTTCCTACGTAAAATAAAGGACACATAATTGCCTACCTGCGTCTCGGCGGTCTCCCGTTCTGCAAAGGCCTTTGTTAGGCTCCGTCGGCTCGAACAATACAATAGAAGTATGGCGATAGTTTGTGATCTTACTCACTTAATTCAAAACTGTATTGATATAATTTTATTCTAATCAATTCATTAGCTAGTCAACCTTAAGTCAAATCTATTTAGATTTGCGGTGCATTTGACTTCTCTATATTCTGGCTCTAATCGGTTCATTAACTAATCAACCTTAAGTCAATTCTATTTAGACTGCAATGCATTTGACTTTTCTATATTCTAGGCTCTAATCGAAAGAACCTAGGTGCTCCAGTAAAACTATTATTACCTAAATTTACTATCAAACTTGTGCTATTAATATGAATTAATGCTGTAATAAATAACCTGCCTATTTTATCTTTTGATGAGAGAATCGTGATCTAAATAAGGTGATATGAGAGGGTTTAATAGCGGAGGATTTCAAGTTGAAATAACACAATAGTTATCTTGAAACAATAGACATTGTGAGGTTGTATTAAGACTGATGAGGTGCAATTTAACTCGTATCTCCATTATTAAAAGCTCTAGGAAATATATTTAATGATAGGAATGAAAGAGTATAGTTATGGTTCAAAGTAATTCTTTTATTCAAGTAAACCATTAATTCTATTACTCCGACAGATAGAGTGAAATTAAAAAAAGAAACTGTTCGATTAATTAAACTGAGCTTCTAATGGGATGACATTTAGAAGCCCAGCTGGATATCCCGTTCCTAAAGCCATGCTAACGACGGGAAAAACGGTATATCCAAGCTAAAAAACCCGTCGGCTGTCTATTCTAGATAGTTCTTAATGATTAACACACATGTTTTATGTTATTATTATTTTCATATTTATAACGGTGATGAAATACAAAAAACATAGGATAAGACACACGTTATAAGGAAAAGACACACACTCGTTATCAGGTTAAGTTATACAAGTGAGTGGATCGAAACGATTTCACAGTCATACAATATCTATTACTTTATTAAACAAATTCTATTTGAGATAGGATCGAAGTATGGTTGTATCTGGCACTCGTGGCTCTAGTCGCCTCTGGGTTGTGACTACGATTCCAGTATTTACGGAACTTACAAATGAGTCTATATGTCTGGAGAAACGGACATATGGTAATTGATATAATGAAGAGACTCGTGTATACCCACTTCGTACTTGTCCTGGGGTCTCCCCTTTCAACTCCATTCATATAATAAAAGGTATCTAATGCTGTGTCTGGATACACCTTATCTCGTTTTAGCCAATTTATATCCTAGATTTATCTGTATGATATTATGTAGGACTGTGAAATTGTTCTAAATATAATTAAATCAAATAGAGTACGTTACCAAATTTATCGAAGACTCTCCTCACTGTACACTTTATTTCTTAGAATGGTATTTAATCGGAGACAGTTCATTTGACTCTACAAATTACATATACGCATTCACTCTTTAGTACAATTTTTAGTAACAGACCCGGAAAATACTTATATTAAACGACTTCTCGAAAGCCCGAATCGAGGAATTATTGGATATTTAATGAAGACTGCGCGTGATTGAAACCCCTGCGATTGGATGTCCGCGATTTAATCCGCGATTGACCTCCGCGTTTGGAAGTTTGTGCTTGACTGCCCGTCTCTCTGCTCCGTTGCGCTCGGGTCCCCCTCTCCCCGCCATAACTCTGAAATTTAAATTGCACGCCCAAGTAAACCATTCGACGTAATTCATTGGCCCTAAAATAGACCTTATTCGGGTTTGTCCAATCAGGCATCAAAATAAAACTGCCACACCTCTTTCCCACAGTTTTGCGTTGCATCTTAATATTTTTCTCAAGACGTGATTTTTTTTGTTTTGGTACTTTAACATCTGCTATCATTGTTTCTCGACACTTTGGTGATTTGGTGTAGAAAAAGGTCTCGACTTTATGATCGCATTTCAAAGTGCTTGTCAGATTGTAGAGCTTTGTTTTAACGTAATAATTTAGAAAGCTTTACGAGTTCCGCTGCGTGAAATTCTATAGTTTATTGCCTTACTTTCGAAGAATTTTACCCTTAGCTTATCTTTTACGAATTTCTTAAGCTCTCGTATTTCTAGTAAAAAAATTAAAAGCATCGCTTTAAATCCTGACGAAATTTTATGAGTGTTGTAATATTTATTTTAAAAGTTTTGTTAGGGCGCCCATGGCAAAATAGGGTGACCACCTCAATACATACCTAAACGTATAAGAATGGGTACACGAAATTGAGCTCTAATTTAATGCTGTTATGGTTTATTTACTTTGCCGCAGATTTTTAACGATTTCATCGGTCATCCTTACATGATTGGGGGGCAGGGCCCCAATCATGTAAGAATGTCCGATCAATCGTTTAAGATTTTTGTCAAAGTAAAATAAACAATAACTGCATTGAATTAGAGCTCAATTTCGTCTGCCCATTCTTATACGTTTAGGTATGTACGATACCCTAAACGTATAAGAATGGGCAGACGAAATTGAGCTCTAATTCAATGCAGTTACGGTTTATTTTACTTTGACAAAAAACTTAAACGTTTGATCGAACATTCTTACATGATTGGGGGGCAGGACAGTTGTGAATCTAAATATATACCCAGATCCTTAACGGAGTCACAATATGGAATTACGACACCATTAAAACAGCCCCCCAATCATGTAAGAATGTTCGATCAAACGTTTAAGATTTTTGTCAAAGTAAAATAAACCATAACTGCATTTAATTAGATCTCAATTTCGTCTGTCCATTCTTATACGTTTAGGTATGTACGATACCTTAAACGTATAAGAATGGGCAGACGAAATTGAGCTCTAATTCAATGCAGTTACGGTTTATTTTACTTTGACAAAAATCTTAAACGATTGATCGGACATTCTTACATGATTGGGGCCCAGATGGGAGGTAGTCCTCGCAGGTCAAGTTTTGCAATGTATCCTGGACTGCCAATAACTATTGCCTGTGATTTGACTGGGTTAACGCGAAGCCCTTACTGCTTACTCCATTCAGCAACAGCAGTACCTATGTAAACGTACAATATTGATTTGATTTGATTTGATTTGATTTGATTTGATTTGATTTGATATCCGGTTGCCCTGCTGGTCGCCCCTGGGCCCCTATTAATGATGTAAGATACGAGTCAATTAATGACGGTGCTCTGTGCTTTGAAAGCGGAGCGAAGAAAAAAAGGTACAAAAATAAGCGGCCTGAAAAAACAGCTAATTCAGAGGTAAGCGTGTCCCTGGTTTGTGTGTGTTTACTATATTTACAAACATATTAATGGTCAAAAGTATGCTTGTTTACCGAATTTACAGATATAGTTCGGAAGTTAGGACAATGACTCGCCAGTGGCGTCAACTAGTGAGCATAAAAACGGTAACCCTCATAATATTTTCTTCACGCCATCTAGCAGCTAGTAGATAAACTATTGCGCTATACTTTACATTTCATCCATGGACATTGGTGCGACGTCACGTTTGCAATTTAGAACCGTCCGCGACGTAGGTCTTTAAATTATATATAGATGTCGTTTACTTACAAAATAGATAATAATATTATCATTAAACACTTATACCTACCTAGTATGAGTACTATGAAATATGAATACAGGTTGTTTCAATATTCAAGCGCCTTTTCACCGACTTCAAAAAAAGGAGGTTATCAATTCGACACGTATGTATGTAATATTAACTGCAAAATATTCACATACTGACTGATGCCCGCGACTTCGTCCGCGTGAAATATTTTTTTTGGATTTCCGCGGTAACTACTTAATTTTCCGGGATAAAAAGTAGCCTATGTCATTCTCCAGGTCCTCAACTATACACATGCCAAAAATTACGTCGATCCATTGCTCCGTTGCGGCGTGATTGAAGGACAAACCAATAAACCAACAAACAAACACACTTTCGCATTTACAATATTAGTATGATGATAATCTATAAGGGCTTCCAAAGATATGTACTAAATTTCGTAGGTGTATGTATGTATGTGTTTATGTTTGTCCGCAGATTTCTCCGAAACTATTTATCGGATTGTGACCATTCTTTTTTTATTGGCTTACATTTACTCTAGCCAAGGCAACAGTGCAAGTTTCATCCAAATCGGTTCAGTAAGTTTCCAGATATGGACTGAAAGGCGTGTGGTAAAGTCGGTTTAGCTTTCAATCTTTTAGATCATAATAATATAAGCATTTGTTAAAGAATGGGTTTAATTAACTGTACCTACATAAATTAATATTTTAGTAGTATAAATAATAATATAATAATAGTATAAAGGGTAGGTATAAAAATATATAACAATCAATTATTTAGTGTTTAATCGTAATTAAAACATAAATGAACAAGATCAAAATAAAGTTTTTGCATGACACCATCCTTTGCTCGTACGTCTTCTATGTAAAAATCTGTCACTGGTAATCGATTGTTTGATTTATCCTGAAAGGTAATGTCACTGCATATCCAATGATTTCCACTCTGTAAAAATGAGTTTTCAACAATTTGATTAAAATATGATGTGCCTTCTTGCTATTAATAAGTTGATATTTTGTGTTAGCCTAAAGTTTGTCGATCCGTCGCGTTGGTTACCTATAATTAATTGGTATGTTGCCTATATCAAAAGCATTATTTTTGTGATTATACGATGAAATAGATGATCTTCCAAGTTTAAAGCTTGATAAACATTTAAAAAAAACTATCATGCAATGAAGCGAAATTTTTTGGTGAATTAAAAATTAACCATTATAAAAACCTGTCATGCAATGCAGGGAAATTATTTTTTGGTGACTAAATTATTATATTTTAGTGTTGTGGGACAAGTAGATAGGTACAGTTCCTCGGTTAGTTTTTCAGTATTAATTGAAGAAGTTACCTACCTTTAGGTTTTTTAGTTAACTCTGTATTGAGTAAAAGCCAAGAGTCTATTGCCAAGGTAAGTACAGCAATTGAATTGTAAAAAGATAATATATTTGCGATAGTAATTGAGGACCTTGCAGCAAAAGGGGAGCAGACTACAGCCCATTAACGTCCCAGTGCTGGGCACGGGCCTCCACTCTCGTAGGAGAGAGGGAATTAGAGCTTAGACCCACCACGCTGCTCCAATGCGAGTTGGCGGGCTTTAACGACTATAGTCATGTTAATAATAATAACTGGGACCGACGGTTTAACGTGTTCTCCGAGGCACGGCGGTGGAACACCGCCAACTTCCTAACTCCGGGCTAGTACTGAGAATTTCTAGTCAGAAAAACCTAACACTTTATTATGGCCCGACCCGGGACTTAACCGGGACCCCGTCGGCAGCAGTTGAACATGCTAACCACTAGACCAACGAGGCATAGTTGCAGAATGCAGTACAATATTTTGAAAAACTTCAAAAGCACTTGTAAAAGTTTATTTAAACAAATAATTTTTTTTTTTTACGCCACTACAAGTTAGCCCTTGACTGCTATCTCACCTGATGGAAAGTGTTGATGCAGTCTAAGATGGTAGCGGGCTAACCTGTTAGGAGTATGGCAGTTATATTAAATCCATACCCCTAGCCGGTTTCTACACGGCATCGTACCGGAACGCTAAATCACTTGGCGGTACGTCTTTGCCGGTAGGGTGGTACCTACTTAACTAGCCACGGCCGAAGCCTCCCACCAGACCAGACCAGAGAAAATACAGAAATTATAAATTTCCAAATGGACCCTGCCGGGAATCGAACCCGAGACCTCCCACGTTATGACAACAGCGTTCAACACTGCGCCAGGGAGTTCGTCAAAACATATTTGAGTTTAAGTACTTTAATTATGTATTTCACAATAGAATTTGTTTAAATTTAATAAAACATCTGTTTTTTATCCACAACTGCTTTTGAAACGTCGAGTAAATATACCGCTAGTTCAGAATGACTACTGAGTCTACTAGGCTACTCTATCCTCTACTAATAAGAAGTATTATAATAGATTAAAATTATTGCTTACCCAACATGTTTCAGTATTTGTGAAAGTGAATTGCATGGGCAATTGTTTCGTAATTTTAGAGCCAACTAAATGATCATTCCACAATAAAGCCTTCAATGATCCAACTTTGTTATCTTCTGGCTTTATAAAGGTACCATTGCTGAGAACGGTACTATAATAGTATCTTATTTTTTGATACACTGAAGTTGATGTTGATAAAAGATATGATATTTGTGCTCTATTTGTACCAGTTATTCCTTCAATCTGAAACAGGAGTATTATTATTATAATGAAATGAAATGAATTGAAATGATTAATGAAATATTTACCTATTTGACATGCTACGAGTACAAAAACTCTAAGAATCGGACATTAATAATATATTAGTTAGAATTGACATTTTGATTTTTTATTTTACTAAGAAACCTTCAAAATTATTTTTATTGTAATATTGTTGTAATAATTTGTGATAAATAATAATGTTTGTATTGAACCATAGAGACTGAAATATGTATTCACTGGAAATGGAAATAAAGGCTGTATTTATTTATTTATTTTTATATAAGGTGAAGTAACGTTGATTTCCGAAACAAATAAGTATGATTATAAACATTTTATAATTTTCAACGCAAAAGGCTCATCGATGATTTGCTCATGCGATGTTCTTAGTTTTTAGTACGTATACCTTTACATAAGTTAAAATATATAATTATAAATACGCAACTAAACATTTGCCAGCAAAAACATAGTCAAAGATTTCAACTCAAGATCAACTTCACTTGTTACAAACTCTGCAGAAGTTAAACCAAACGATATACTCGTAGGTACCTATTTTGTTTTAAGTATGGAGCTGCCATAATATATTTATAATGGTTATCAAGCAAGAAAAACTTACACTTAACCGGTTTCTAAACTTACTTTATTGTAAAGTAATTGCACGTCGAATCCAGTTAGACTCAGCCAAGTTTGGTTCCCCTTAGTGATTGATGTGCTGTCTATAGAACTTGCCTGTATTTTACTGTTGATAATAACGCAAGTGGTTTTTTTCTTTACGTTACATTTTACTTTAAAGGCTTGATCCAACATATTTTTGCTCTTGATGTAATATTCTCCTGATAACGAGAATAAAAAGAAATTATCATCGGTTTTACTAATAAAAAATACTTGACTGTGATCTCACCAGGTGGTAATTAATGATGATGTAGTCTAAAATGGTAGTGGGCTAACCTGTTAGGGGTACATATTTCACCCCTAATCGGATTCTGCACGACATCGTACGCTAAATCATGGCTTTGCCTGGTATGGTGGTGAGTGGTGACTAGCCACAGCCGAAGTCTCCCACCAGGCCAGGATCGGCTCCCACGTAACATTAATTGTGCCTCGGCCACCTACTTAAGAGCAGCTAGTTCAGCCTCCGTGGGATCTTAAAAAATGTAAAAACTATTTGGGTGATAAAGGACTCACCATCGTCATCAAAATCGTTACAAGATTCAGCTGGATTTTCTTTTGTTCCCAAAACTGCCTTTCTCTCTTCTGGGCCTTTAAGAGCTACATAAATGAGAAAAACAAGCAAAATAAATTAACATTTTATTGTACGCTCACCTATGCAATTAAACTGCATCGAGATGTTTTGCAAGCATTACACATATGTATTTTCAAAAAAAATTGGAAGAGGCCACAATATCGATAGAAAGCCCAAAACTTTTTTTCATATCCCATGTTCGGAATCCATACTTTCATAATGATATTATAAATGCGAAAGTGTGTCTGTCTGTCTGTCTGTCTGTTTGCTACGCTTTCCCGGCCCATATTTTCAACCGATTTTGATGAAATTTGGTACAGGGACAGGTTGTATCCCGGGGAAGGACATTGCCTACTTTTTATCCCGGAAAATTAATGAGTTCCCACGGGAATCAAAAAACCTTAATCCACGCGAACGAAGTCGCGGGCATCATCTAGTATATAATAATGTATATAATGTTTATGTTACACAAGCTGTTGGAAAGCACGTTATTCCCGCCCTTTTTGGGATTTTTAGCTGTTGCAATTCAAAAAAAGAACAGTCGTAAGATCAGCCAAATATAGCCATAATTTTTGCTGTATTTATTGTACAAGTGTACAATAAATACAGCAAAAATTATGGCTATATACTTATGTAGGAATATTTACGTTCATATTTCAATGTCTTTTCTCCATAACAATTTCAAAATAAAATACAAATTAGTTTTCTTAGAAATGTAATCACAAAAATGCAGGGGTACAAAAAACCGGCCAAGTGCGAGTCGGACTCGCGCACCGAGGGTTCCGTACAAACCTGTAGTAAGTTTTACGATTTATGACGTATTAAAAATAAAAATTACGTTTGTTGTATGGGAGCCCCCCTTTAATATTTACTTTATTGATATTTAATTATTTATTTTGAAAGGTAATATACAAGTTAATATTCTGTGAAAATTTGAACCGTCTACCTGTTACCGTTTTTAATATTGAGCAAAAAAATACGAAAAAAACACGTTTATTGTATGGGGACCCCCCCTTAATATATATTTTTTTTTAATTTTTAGTATTTGTTGTTATAGCGGTAACGGAAATACATCATTTGTGAAAATTTCAGCTTTCTAGCTATCACAGTTTATGAGATACAGCCTGGAGACAGACAGACAGACAGACAGACAGCGGAGTCTTAGTAATAGGGTCCCGTTTTTACCCTTTGGGTACGGAACCCTAAAAATGGCGATAAAGTGTGTGTGCAATTCACACACGGCAGAAGTGAAACTTCAGAAAAGTAGCCTTTTTTTAATACCACTACAGGTTAGCCCTTGACTGCGATCTCACCTGATGAAAGTGACGATGCAGTCTAAGATGGTAGCGGGCTAAGATGTTAGGAGTATGGCAGTTATAATAAATCTATACTCCTAGTCGGTTTCTACACAGCGTCGTACCGGAACGCTAAATCGCTTAGCGGTACTTACGTATTTGCCGGTAGGGTGGTACCTAACTAGCCACGGCCGAAGCCTCCTACCAGACAAAAAGCCTACGGGAGACTGAGACAAATATAACTCATTCTATCTCATTCTCTCGCAGGCTAAATCCTATTATTAAATATGTTTGTCTCTTTTTGGTGTCGCTTTTTCGTTTCATCGAATTTTCAAATCACAACCATTCTAAAGAAGTTTCACTTCAATAATATCGCATTAAAACTTAACTTATATTATAAATTTCTCTGAGTTTCATGGTATAAAAAAAGGAATCAAGTAAAACCTTCTATAAAATAAGTGCATACAAATACCGCGGGTGTGAATGGGTTGCTTTCCCCCTCGTATAATAGGTACCTAATCCACTATTATATTATCTTGTGTTTGTACGTCGGTCGCTATAAATTATGCAGACACAGATACAATAAAGTACTTAAGAGAAAAAAAAAAATTGGCAGTCATAAGGACTGCCGATAGAAGTGAAAACGAATAGGTATATGTAATTAAAAAAAAAATAAAAAAAAAAAAATTAAATAAAAGTTTAATTACGAATGTAGTATATTATTATAATATATTTAAGACCTTTTGTCTTCGTAACAACGCGAGCATGGGGCAGCGAGGTGTCGGTAATGGCGTCGGTGAAACCTGTGGTGAAACCACAAGTTTACCCCCACCACCAAAAAGTGCTCAACGCGGGTAAAGAAGTTTTCACTTCAAAAACAATTTTATTCTTACCTTTAATTTGTTTTTTATCATTCACACATTCAGCTTTTTCCTGTAAAAAAAGTAATAAGTATATTAATTTTAGTTTAAGACGACGATAAAATATATTGAAGGCTAGAACAAGAAAATTGCCCGAGAATGTTCGAGTAGTTTCTATCGAACTTTATAAAAATGCTTAACTTTTTTTTTACTTTAAGATTAACATTTTCATTAACTTATTGAAAAGTCCTATTACAATGTAAAGGATTATACTTAAACACAATAGTTGCTCTAATTAGTTGTTCTAATTATTATTAATTGGATATATTATATTCGGATTTCTTTGCGATCATTAGAACACGAATCGCTTCTTTTTGGAGTCGTTTGTATTTATCTCAGGTAAATCCTTTGTCTCGGATAGTCCTTGAACAAAATATCAGGGGGCAAAAAAGCTAAACATAAGGGTCTACCCTCGCAGCTCAAGCTCAGATCGAATGTATAGGTAGTATTAATAAGTGAATTTGTAATTTGACTTACCATATGTATTTTCAATGTCACTGAAACAAAAATGAACATGTTTTTGATCTTATTATATATATACATATATCTATATTTAATATTAACTATCGTTCTCGAACAATGGGGCTGCCACCTTCACCATAGTAATCAAATAAATATTATAAATGCGAAAGTTTGGATGGATGTATGGATGTATGGATGGATGTTTGTTACTCAATCACGCCCCAACGGCTGAACGGATCTGGATGAAATTTGGCACAGAGATAGATTATAGTCTGGAATAACACATAGGCTACTTTTTATACCGGAAAATTAAGGAGTTCCCGCGGGAAACGAAAAACCTCGATCCACGCGGACGAAGTCGCGGGCATCAGCTAGTAATACAATAATTGTAAATTGACAGTGATTTATCAGAACCCTTCACGTAAGTGCTAAGAATATCTGTACAAAGTTTGAAACCAATCGGGTGATCGATGCGTGGTTGCATGGGTAACGAATGAACAAACCCATACAATGCGAGTCTCGCAACGCAATTCTTGATTTATAGCACCCATCTATACTACTTAATATTATAAATGCAAAAATTTTGATTGATGGATGGATGGATGGATGTATGGATGTTTGTTACTCAATCACGCCCCAACGGCTGAACGGATGTGGATGAAACTTTGCACAGAGATTGATTATAGTCTGGATTAACATAATATAGGCTACTTTTTATCCCAGAAAATTAAAGAGTTCCCGCGGGAACCAAAAAAACTCAATTCGCGGGCATTAGCTAGTTTCAAATATTTTTATTTTAAAAAATAGGTTTCTATAAATAGGTAAATGTATCTTTAGGTAGGTACAAGTGTAAGTAATATTATAAAAAATGTGAAAGTATGGTTGTTACTATGTTTGGATTTTTGTTGTTCTTTCACGCCACAATGGACTGTACCGATTTGCCTGAAATTCGGAATGGAGATTCCCGGGAAATTCCAAAGTTCTAAATTACAATTTAAGCGAATTCCACGCGTACGAAGTCGCGGGCATCATTTAGTCAAACATAATTGAGTAATCCATACTGAGTCATACTAATATTTTAAATGCCAAAGTGTGTCTGTCTGTCTGTCCGCTACGCTTTCACGGGCCATCTGTTCAACCGATTTCGCTGAAATTTGGTATAGAGGGTAATACATCCCGGGGAAGGACATAGGCTTATTTAATTTTTATACCGGTAAATTAAAGAGTTCCCGCGGGAATCAAAAAGCTTAATCCACGCGGACGAAGTCGCGGGTATAATATAGTAATTAATAATCTTAAAAGTATGCACTTTTGAGAGAGAAGTACTTACAAAAACCCCTGGTTTGGTTGAAACTGAATTTCTGAAATAAGAGAACACAAGTTATAAAAAGAACAGACGCAACGCTGAAAGTTAAGTTTATTAAAGTTATAACACGTTGGTATAACATTTATATAAATGATGGAAATTCATACCGCACCATCAGGTTCTGTAGGGATTGGAACTTTCTTGACAATATCAACCTTTGGAGTGGGCCGATCTGGAATGACATAATTATAATGTAATATGTAGGTACTCAGTTCGAAGTTGGAACGTAACATTTTCACATTAACTGCTACATATACTCGTAGATGCAACTCCGCAATAAATCGATGTAGGTTGTATACTCATCGATTTGGAAGAAAGGTGCTTTGAAAATGTAAGTAGATTAGAGGAAATAATATTATATTAATAGCAAGTAAGGTTTCGTTATTCTTTTTGTTAGTTAGTAAAGAGTAGATAATATTAAGACTGCACAGAATGAAGACGTCTTCACCAACATCTTATCACTTTATACGAACCAACCAAAGCAACATAACTTCAATATAAAAAAAAATTGCAAAGTGAACCAACTTCAAAAACACTGAAAAGCATTAAATAATTTCTAAATTACTATCAAACCTATTTACTCTAAGCTACTGATCAAAAAATCCAAACTTATGTTGAAGGTAATTTTTGTAGTCGGCGCTAAATCAAACATTTCAAGTTATAGCTGTTGAAATCTATCAATATTAGTAGAATACGAGTATAAGGCTGATTATAAATTATAACTCATTCTTTTTTGAAGTCGGCAATCGATAAAAAAAGATTGGCAGACATTCCGCATCATTCAATTTTATATGGAGTACACAATATGTGATCCAATCCGACAGTAAAACGCCGAATGCACATTGAGACTTTACCTAGTCAGTAAACGAAGATAAACAGTAGCTAGGATAAAACACTTACTATCTTCCAATTTTGCACTTTGAATAGCAAAAATAAAAATAACTAAAATAGGTCTAAACAGCGACATGTTTATTGACTTACTAAACTGTGGTTAATTAATTTATAATTAAGCTAAAAATACCCTAACAAGGAAATTTATGAGGAAAACCGCAAATACATAAAAATAAATAGTTACAATGCGTATTTACCATAACTGAGTAAGGGCATTTATAAAGAAGGATAATCCATACTAGGACTGGCTGACTGACTGACTGAATGACTTATATATCAACGCACAGCCTAAACCGCTGGGGTTAGAAACTTGAAATTTTGACAGTAGGTAGGTAGGTTGAAGGAAGGAATTTGCAAAATTCTACCCCTAAAGGGGTGAAATATGGGGTTAAAGTTTGTATGAAAGTCCGTCATTTCCCCTCAATCCACTAGGATCCACTTTCTCAAGTTATATCCATGAAACTTGGTATATGAGCTACCAGTTAAAAATAAAGAAATGCGTGTTTCACAGTTTTTAAAAATTCTAACCCCGAAGGGGTGTAATAGGGGGTGAAAGATTGTATGAAAGTCCATAATTTCTCAAGATATATCAACAAAACTTGGTACTTTGGCTTACAGTAAAAAATAAAAAAGTACATGTGTCACAATTTTTCAAAATTCCACCCCCAAAGAGGTAAAATAGGGGTTGAAACATTGCATGAAAGTCCTTCATTTCTCAAGTTATAGCCATGAAACTTAGCATTTGGGCTTTTGGTAAAATATGAAGAAGTATGTGTTTCAACATTTTTGAAAATTCCCAAAGGGGTGAAATAGGGGATGAAAGTTTGTATGAACGTTTTTCAAATTATATCAACAAAACTTGGTGTTTTGACTTTCGTTAAAAAATAAAGAAGATTATGTGTCGCAGTTTTTCAAAATTCTACCCCTAAAGGGTATAAGGGTTGAAAGTTTGTATGAAAGTTCTTCAGTTTTCAAGTTATAGCCGTGAAACTTAGCACTTGGACTTCCTGCAGTTAAATATGAAGAAGTACTTATTTCACCATTTTTAAAAGGGGTGAATTAAGGGATGAAAATTTGAATGACAGTCCTGCATTTCTCACGATATTTTTTAAGTTATATTAACGAAACTTGGTATTTTGGCTTTCGGTAAAAATAAAGAAGTACGTGTGTCCCAGTTTTTCAAAATGTCACCCCCATAGTGGTAAAATAGGGGTTGAAAGTTTGCATGAAAATCATTCATTTTTCAAGTAAAAGCCAAGCCACTTCTTCATATTTAACCGAAAGCTTAAATATCAAGTTTATATTTGAGCTTTCGGTTAAATATGAAGAAGTACATGTTTCACCATTTTTGAAAATTCGTTAAATAGAGTTTGTCCTTCAATCACGCTGCAACGGAGAAACGGATCAACGTGATTTTTTGCATGGGTATAGTTGAGGAAGGTACCTGGAGAGTGACATAGGCTACTTTTTATCCCGGAAAATTAGGGAGTGCCTGTGGCGAAAAAAACTTAAACCACGCGGACGAAGTCGCGGGCATCAGCTAGTTTGAAATATAATGAAATGGGAAGAACGCGCAAACAATCAGCAGCTGTTGCTCTTTTCTAAAAAGTATCCATACTAATATTATAAATGCGAAAGTGTGTCTGTCTGTCTCTCTGTCTGTCTGCTATGATTTAGCGGCCCATCTTTTTAACTGGTTTTGATGAAAATTTGTATAGATATAGGTTGCAGGTCTCGGGGAAGGGAACAGGCTGCTTTTTATCCCGGAAAATTACGGAGTTCCCGCAAAGAAAAAACTTAATTAACGCGTACAAAGTCGCAGGCATCATCTAGTACCCATATAACACATACGTTATGTGTAACAAGTATTACACTGACTTGTGCGCTGCTGGATGCCAAGTTGATTGCTTCCATGCAACTTTGTCATTTAGAAAATCATCAACAGTAAAATAACTTCGGTTTAACAAATTTCAAAACAAGAATTTTGAATAGTAAATGTAGGCTCGAGCCGATTGAAAAAAAGCGGTTTACCGATTCTTAAGGCGTATCGCTTATTCGATGATCGCCCAAATTTCGAGGCTTAAGCGCGTATGCTCCGTATTCCAAAATTCAATGACGTAAATGCGCTTGCTTGCATTGCCTATCCCTTATTGAGTAAAGCATAACAGACAGAGCCACAGGCAGACAAACAGACAATTGTTTACAATTATAATTGACGACCTACCTGGCTCAGTGTTGAGCGCTGATGTTTTTACGTGGGAGGTCCCGGGTTCGATTCCCGGCCGGGTCCATTTGGGAATTTGTAATTTCTGAATTTTCTCTGGTTTGGTCTGGTGGGAGGTTTTGGCCGTGGCTAGTTACCACCCTACCGGCAAAGACGTACCGCCAAGTGCGTTCCGGTACGATGACGTGTAGAAACCTCCTGAGGATATGGGTTTAATATAACTGCCATACCTCTAACAGGTCAGCCCTCTACCATCTTAGACTGCATCATCACTTTCCATCAGGCAAGATTGCAGTCAAGGGCTAACTTGTAGTGGCGTTAAAAAAACAATTTTGCATTTATAAAATTAGTATGAGTAATCCCACAACATCTCGTAGCCATATTATAGACTGATTCTCCATTCTTACTTGTACCACATTGTGAATATGGTTTTTATCCAATACGGGTTAAGTGCTGCCCTGGACATAGGAGAATCAAATGGTCCGTGTATGAATGCGTGAACCTTTTTAGAATTGATTGTTAGTACATTTCAAGGTGTCGGAATTTTTATATATCAGCCCTTCTTAACGTAGTAAAACCTTCTTTTCAGTACAATGGTTTTAGATGGGTTTTAGTTATTTACTATGCATAGGCATATATTATATATGCATATACTAGTATTTCATTGTTTGATGAAACTTTTCATCTGTATTTTGAGCAAATACAATTTTGATTCTATTGATTGAAGAAAAATAATCCTTTGTTTTCTTTATTTGCATCCACACGTGAAGTAAATACAGGGATGAACAGGGAGGGCACAGCTTGAAGAAGTCATTCATGACTCGTGAGTGATCGTGACAGCTTAATTATTCTTGTATATTTGTAATTAAACTATAATTTCATATTTCATGAAAGTATCTTCTCCTTAAAAAGATGGAGTAGATAAAAATACTTCTTTCAGCACTTAAGCTGACAACCAATTAAGGAAGCTGAAAATTATATCTTCCAGTCTGCAGCTTGCGAGACGTGAGTCTACTTTAAATGGTTATTTTTATGAACCAGCCGTTAGTTCCGTCTTGTTGCTTGGCGATTACAATTACTTAGTTGAAAATGAAACTTCATACCATGTCCATTGTCCATGTCGTCATAATATAGTTTTTGAAGTGAAAACTTCTTTAGCCGCGTTGAGCACTTTTTGGTAGGGGGTAAATCCACTTGTATCCACTTGTTTTTTTATAACTAAAAAGTCTCTTTCTAGGTGTCCGTTCTCATACGGTGATACGACCTTGAAAAGATTGTCATTACTAGCAAAGTGGACTGAAAACCTTGGGGGCGAAGCCCGATGCGTTGGTCGGGTCACATCCACACTGCTCATAACATCAAGGTCCACGAAGCCCTGTAGGTTGCAAAAGATTCAGAAATTGCAGAAATTCAGACCACATGGTGCGACATGGTCGGTAAGAAGATTATAAGAAGATATATATCATATATATGTATATGTAGTGAAATTGGGGTCTCGACTCACGAGACTCTGCCTTAACGTGCGGAGGTCCCGGGTTCGATCTCCGGTAGGGTCAATTTGGGAATTTATAATTTCTGAATTTTCCCTGTTCTGGCCTGGTGGGAGGCTTCGGCCGTGGGTCGTTGGTAACTACCGGCAAAGACGTGCCGCCAAGCGATTTAGCGATCCGGAACGATGCCGTGTAGAAACCGAATAGGGGTATGGATTCTTCGTAACAATGTAAAGGAATCTAACATCTCTTTTTTTTATCCACTACAAGTTAGCCCTTGACTGCGATCTCACCTGATGGTAAGTAACTGCCATGCCCCTAACAGGTTAGCCTGCTACCATCTTAGACTGCATCATCACTTACCATCAGGTGAGATCGCAGTCAAGGGCTAACTTGTAGTGGATAAAAAAAACCCTCAGTAATGGGTAGTACAACGCAGAGAGACTACTCAAACGGTGAAACGACTTGAAATTTATGTATTGTATTTTACAGGTCGATGCTACTTAGGATGTAACGGGTTATTCGGTTATTTACAATTTCTAAATAGTCTCTGAACTGGTCTGGTGAGTGCAGTGAGCTTCAACCGTTTGTAACTGCCATACCCCCTTGCAAATTAACCTGCATGGGTTGCAACATGGTGCAGTCTAAGATGGTATCTTAGACTGCACCATTCATGTGAGATTGCTTTCAAGGGTTAATTTTTAGGATTAGTATAAAATAAAAAAACGCTTTGGCTATGGTAATGGTAATGGTAAGCCAAGACGAGTTCCGGTTAAAAGAAAATCTTAGATTGTGTGAAGTGTATACCGCCATGATCCAAAATTCTGATCACATCTCAACTGCCGACCTCCTTTCAATCGAACAGGATGCGTAGGAATTTTGAGGCGCCTGAATATTTTTATATGCGAAGTGAATTGGAGTATTTTTGACCCTAAGACGACCTCCCTTCCGCAGTGTTGAGCGTTGTTGTCTTATTGTCGGAGGTCCCAGGTTCGATCCCCGGCAGGCTCAGCTCAGAATTTTCTCTGTTCTGACCTGGTGGGAGGCTTAGGCCTTGGCTAGTTACCACCCTACCGACACAGACGTGCCCCCCGTGCCCCCAAGCGATTTAGCGTTTCGGTACGATGCAGTGTGGGAACTGATTACGAGTATGGGTTTAATATATCTGCCACACACCAAACAGGTAATTTCCCCTACTGTTTTCATCGCTGCTGTTGTGGGAAGTTGAGTTTACTGCTTAAACTCTCTCTATTTATTGCATTTAATAATAAAAGTCTATGATTTATTGTTTTAATTCTATTACTAAGCTCGGGTCATCTCGGGCACGAAAAGGTTGTCATGCACAGAGGCGTTAATATTTGCTTCTATTGAAAATTATTATAATACAGTCCACTAAACATATTGTACATTAAAGAGGTTTCTTCGACATCGGTAGCATAATATGACCGCACCGACAGCCCTAAGGGCTAAGGGACTAAAGCGAAGGGTCGTGGAGATCCCTCGGTAAAACGGAAGTATCTTACAGTGCCCTAAAAAGTAGGAAAGCTTCTCGACTTTTGTACGCAATCTTTTATATTTACTCGCACAATAAAGTTGAGAAAGAATAGCCTTTATGCTATGTCAGGCACATATTAGCCTAAATTTCGTAAAGAACTTTGAAGGGAACATTCTTATTTAAAGGATTAAGTCTCTTGTTAGGTTTTTCACTCGCATCACGTTTTCATCGATAGTTCGCGTAAACAACTTGAAAAAAATTGAGTGGCAGAATATGAAATCCGAATTGAATACCGTTTCAATAAAGCATTGGCACCCAAAATTAGTATTTTAGGCACTAAATTTCATAGGATACTAAAATTTGTTAACACTGCCAATTAGCTTTCAAAATTCCAATGCGAGCTATGTTATCGATAATTTCGCTTGATAATGCACATTAAATCTGATTTGACACTTGTTTGGTGAATCAACTGACTAAGCGTATGTACAGCTGATGGGCTGTAGGCTATAAATATAAAACTGCAATGTTATCGATTTCTTGCAATTTGACAGTTGGCATTTTCAGTGCTTACACCGTTATCAGGCATATTACGCGTTACAAGAAAATTTCTTGTGCCTTGTCTAGAAATCTCTTGTTAGCGCCGCTCGATGAAAACCTATCCATCACCATACGCATGTAGGTCTACTACAATCTTGTAAGAAATTCAGTCGCAATGGTCGCGAAAAAAAAATTATTTTTATCCACACCTTAGTCTTTAAAGGCCTGCACTGTTATAAAATTGCATTGTAACCGCAATGTCATACTAGGCCTGCAATCCAAATACAACGCGTCCCTAAAGGAATCTTGAAAACCTTGATAAACTGAACGGTTAATAAGCAAAATATATATCGCTTGTATACTTTCAGTATCTAAGGTATTATGTAAACAATCACTGATCAATAATTTGACTTAAGCAAGTAATTTTTTTTAAATAAAGTTTATTTTTAACCGACTTCCAAAAAAGGAGGAGGTTCTCAATTCGGCGCGTATGTTTTTTTTTTTTTTTAAACTATGTTATGTAAAAGAGTAGATAAGTAGATGACACGCAGTAAATGACAAGTCGCACTGAACAGATTTTTTACGTAGGCATTAATTGATTCGTCCAGGGATCATCCCTATTAATTTATAATAATTAATTAATCTATTCAGTGAGGGGACGTGAATCAAAGTAACCGTAGCTTTTGAATCAGGATACTTGACCCGTGCAACAACTCTTACGTCTCATGAACGCGAAGTGGCTTCTTTCGACGGGTTCCATGTAGGTCTGTGGTAGTGACCTATACCTACCTATAATCTGTCACTAAAACTAGGGACCATTGTCGCTATATTTCCCTTTGTAACGACCTCTATGTACTTTTGTGTCTATTTCCGTTAGAAGCTTGAGTTTCATTCCTAAAAGGGGTACTGCCAGCGCCAGGCGGTTCATCGTAAGAGTAGCTTTGAGTATTGAAAATATAATATTTGTATGGAAAACATTAGAATTCCACGAATCCACAATGCTGTACAATAAATATGTTCCTTTTTGAACGTTTAAACTATCGTGTGTGATATTCATTATACCTATACATAATATCCGGATAAACTCACGTGTTCTATCGTAATCGGGCATCTTTCCCACAGAACACGTAACAGTTTATCCGGGTATTATGTATAGGTAATATGTTCCTTGGCTCAAATTAGACACTAATGTAATTTATCAGATTTAAAATTTCCTCACGCAGTTTAATTCAGCGTTTTTTTTAAATGAAACGTCTAACGAGTAAATTTATTTCTCCGTTTAATTTATGGAAAAATGCCCTGATTTCGCTATACAATTTGCTCTTTTCATATTCCTACATAGCCACAAACAAGTTTTTAAAAGCACTGAAGTTTGTGCTGTATAAATTTTAAATACATTTGAATTTTTTGTCCAATGCCGTCTAGCCGGGACTCGGGATGTACCTACTACACTACTACAGTGCGCTTGGATTTGTAGGTAAAATAAAAGGATACCAATTTTTATTCCAGCGAGTTCTTTTAAAAGTCTATGCTTTTTAAGAGCGTGAGAAAATAAGGCGAATGTCACACTGAAAGCGAATTTTGTAGCCACATTTTAATCGACTTCAAAAAGGAGGAGCTAATGCTCCTCCTAGAACTAAACTACTACTAAAGTAGTAGGAGAACTAAAGTTCTCGACATGTATTTTTCTTAATCATGGTACCTACTCAATAACTTCATTGCTATTTGTTGATAACACGAAATTTTCTTTGTGAGAAATAACTTTGAAATAAGAAAATGCTTATAAGATCCCCTCCCCCCCGCATATTATGGTCATGCTTCCATCAGGCTGCAGTTACGAACATGCTTTGTCGTCTTCGAACAAAATATATACTTGGACGAAAAAAACTAGCGCCATCTAGTCGACATGGTTGAAATGATTTAGTAAAATTACAGTGTTGCTTTATCTAAAAAACTGCATCTTGGTCAAATATTATTTAGATTGGCCACATCCGTCAGAAAAATCCATACTTCCATACTAATATTATAAATGCGAAAGTGTGGCTGTCTGTCTGCTACACTTTCCCGGCCCATCTTTTCAACCGATTTTGCTGAAATTTGGTTTAGAGGTAGGTTATATCCCGGGGAAGGAGATAGGCTACAGCCCCCCTAGCATGGGTCGGAGATAAAAATTTTATCCCCCGATTTTATCCACTGACAAGAAATAAAATTAACTTAACCACCTCTCAGAGCACGGCAACAGGGGAGAGGAGAAGTTTATCCCCGTTTGACATTTCACGGGGACTCGGGGGACTATTTACCCACCGTTATTTAGCGTTTTTATTTATTTATTTAGGAATAAAAATTTTATCCTTTCCTCGGGGAGAAAATTCTCTCGGCCCATGCTAGGGGGGCTGGCTACTTTTTATTACATCCCGGAAAAATAAGGAGTTCCCGCGGGAATCAAAAACCTTAATCCACGCGGACGAAGTCGCGGGCATCATCTAGTAAATAATATGTCCGTCGTCATGTTACATGAAAAAAAATGCTTCATGCGTACAGTTCGCATGAAGCATTTTCTTTTTGCTGCCATTCAGTGTTATTCGCAATCGTTTCCGAAAATAACGAATGAGAGAACCATAATAATATTGAACCGTACAAATTTTATTCGAACTTTACAAATTTTCAGTTTTATTTCCCATCCAATTTAGTCTCCGGTTATTTTGAAAGAGCAATTTTCGACGGCGTGTAATAGTCACGTTCGTAATGTAATCTCGTCCCGGGCATGTTTAGATCGAACAAGGCAGTATCCAATTTGTTTTTAACAAGCCCATCTTGTTAAACAGAGTCGGACGGCGAAATATTAGCGTTGGTGCCCTTTTTTTGGAGCGGGAAATCTCGAATTGTAATCAAATTAGATTTCGTCAGTTTTGATTAAATTTAATTTAGATAGATAGATAGATAAATTTTAACATAAATAACTTACCTACTTATAAACAAAAAACAGAAAACAACGCGTGCGCAAGGGCGGTCTTATCACTAAAAGTGATCGCCTCCAGACAACCCGTTTCATAAGGAACTTTAAAAAGGAGCGGGAAAGTGCAACAATAAACATGCAATAATAATACTACTTAAACTATACATACTAATATAAGTACATACTAATATACTTAAATAACTAAGTAAATTAGTAAATATAAACACATATATTACGTATATATCAGTACCTACCTACATAAACTTACATACAAAAGAAAATACTTAATATTCTATAGCGTATTAGAAAGGAAATTTTTCTTTACACGACTCTCAAATATTATGTTTAAAGACAATGGGGCTGATTCTGTAGTGCACAATCTCTAAACTAAACTATAATTAGAGCATTACAAATATTGCTAACCATTTCATAGTACTCCCTGCGGAAAGGGACAAAACTAGATTTAAAGCTGCCATTTTAGTTTAGTTTAGAGATTGTGTTATACAGAATCGGCCACTTTGACTGCCTAATGTCGCTCGGCAATTCATTCCAAAGCAGTACAGCCTTTACAATACATAGTGGTAGATTCATTCGACGATTCGAAAGCACTTGTAAAAGTTTATTTGAATAAAAACCATTTGAATTTTGAATTTTGAATAGGTAATATGGGTTCCCGTGCACTTGTCCTATCCGAATCCAAGCAAATTCAGCTCGAAATACTAAACAGACCGTCGCCGTATTGTCTACGATTCTGAATTGACGCTGGCACTAACCACAGACTACTAACTATTGCAAAACGTTGAATCAGATTGACCATAGATCGTAGAATTCGACTTACTGATGCAGTACTAAAATGGTTTCGTACAAGTTTCGTCACCGTCGTAGCCTTTAAATCTTAACATTTGGAATTTCTATGACTGAAATGTTTTTGTGTTAAGCCAACTTATCCTCCATACTAATATTATAAATGCGAAAGTGTGTCTGTCTGTCTGTCTGCTACGCTTTCACGGCTCATCTGTTCAACCGATTTTGATGAAATGGTATAGGGATAGTTTGTTGCCCGGGGAAGGACATAGGCTACTTTTTATCCCGGAAAATTAAAGAGTTCCCGCGGGAATCAAAAAACCTTAATCCAATCTAGTAGGTATATATTATGTTCTTAGGACCTTCATTTCTGAATGAAAATTTAATGGATGGTGCCCACGATTTCGCCCTCAAAGATTAGGTACTTTGAAGGAACTCTTTGAGTTTTCGGGAAAAATGTCTTATGTGTCAGTCAGATCTTTACCCTTATTCTAAGTTTTAATTCGATTGATCGTATAACCATTAAAATTACCTTAAAACATTAATTTAAAGTCACATAATATTCGGTACAATCGATTTTAATTTGGAAACGTAAACGTATTTATTTTATTCCACTACAAGTTAGCCCTTGACTGTGATCTCACTTGATGGTAAGAGATGATGCTCTCTAAGATGGCAGCGGGCTAACCTGTTAGGGGCAGTTACATTAAACCCATACCCCTAGTCGGATTCTATAGGGAATCGTACCGGAACGCTAAATCTCTTGGCGGTACGTCATTGCCGGTAGGGTGGTAACTAGCCACGGCCGAAGCCTTGCACCAGGCCAGACCAGGGAAAATTCAGATATTATAAATTCCCAAATTAACCCTGCCAGGGATCGAACCCGGGACCTCCGCACGTTAAGACAACAGCGCTCAACACTGCGCCACGGAGGTCGTCCAAATACATATAGGTATATATGAATGCATACACGAAATTGAGCTCTCTAACGATGTATTAAAGGTTCATTTTACTTTCACTTAGAATAAGGGTACTGAAAAGTACTAATAAGTACTTTCGAAAAAACAAGTCGATCCATTATTTCGTGATTGAAGATATAATGCAGCCAACAAACTTACTTTCATATTTATAATATTAGTAGAGATTCTTACAAGTTAATTAAGTATATACAACGGCTAGGCTTCTATATCAAATAACGAATCTCATTTCATTTACTATTCAAATAAGATTTTAGGTTTCCATTTCTGAGACGTACTTGAAAATTAAAATGACTGTCTGATAAATAATAGGCAAAGTTTCTAAAATTTAAGCCGTCAGACGAAATACCTACCTAAGTGATAAGGCATTGTTTCAACATTAATTTTACATTGCTATACTTTTATATTATTAAAATATTATGTTTCAATGACAAATGTTTATACTCGTATTTCAACTTAGACGTCCCTATGACCTTTAATATTATGGCCGATTAACTTAGATATCGAACAAGTATAATTAGGTATCTCGTCGTGATAAAATACTGGCTACATAAGTTCAATGTCCAATGCCAATGAACAGCTAGCCTGATTCTTGCCTGAAGAGTGTGGTAACAAAGTGTCGTTGGTCGTTCTGTGCAGCACGCAGCTCCATATAAAAGTGCGTTAAGTCAGTAGTGTAGTTGCCATTTATTCAATACAGTTATAGTAAGATGTTAGTTTCACAGTTAAAGGAATCATTTAATCTATCTACCTAACAGTGTGGTGTACAAATCTATGAAAATTAAAACACAATACCTAAGTGTTATGCAAATTAGAATGTCACTTGCGATTACGAAACAAATCATTAGTAAGTCGTTAAACACATCAACAGTAAGTACTTTCATACTTATGAAAACGCCCTGCAATGACACAACGTATGGCGCATAAATATCCAAGAAATAAAAAGAAAAATAAAACCAAATAATAACAAAACATAATATTATGTCAAACTTAATAGATGAACGATTTGACGACCTCCGTGGCGCAGTGTTGAGCGCTGTTGTCTTAACGTGCGGAGGTCCCGGGTTCGATCCCCGGCAGTGTCAAATTGGGAATTTATAATTTCTGAATTTTCCCTGGTATGGCCTGGCCTGGTGGGAGGTTACCACCCTACCGGCAAAATCGTGCCGCAAAGCGATTTGGCGTTCCGGTACGATGCCGTGTAGAAACCGAATAGGGGTATGGGTTAAATATAACTGCCATGCCCCTAACAGGTTCGCCCGCTACCATCTTAGACTGCATCGTCACCTACCATCAAGTGAGATAGCAGTCAAGGGCTAACTTGTAGTGGAAAAAAAAATTAAAAGAATGAACGACTGTTTTATTCGGTAATAGATAGATCGATAGATGGATTAACCAGTAGAGTACTAGTACATTCAATCTCCTAGTAAAGCAATCCCGGCTTCAATTGTCAAGTATTGGAAGCTTAAAGCTCAGGAAGCTAAGCGTTGGTTTAGCTTAAAACCCAGAGACGAAACACTTGGAAGATATAATATACCTACTGTATTAAGTACAGTGGACGTTAAATTTTAGTACAGTCGACATTAAAGTCACATAGTACTATACTATAAATTATGCGAAAGTGTATCTGTACTGTACGCGCATTCACGGCCCATCTGTAGAACTGACTTTGATGAAATTTTATCCTGGAGACTGAGACTGGAGTTCATAAATTTTTATTCTACGTGGATGAAGTTGTATCATTTATGTCTTGCGTCCTGCCCCAAGATGCAACCTATCGCTGTACCAAACAGTAAAATTGGTTGAAAAGATGGCCCGTGAAAGCGTAGCAGACAGACCAAAAGACATATCATCGCATTTATATTATTAGTATGGATTATTTCTGTACCATACCTAGTAGGTACCTACTGTGTGTGGACTTTTGACGTCCACTATGCCTACGAACATGGGATAGGGATGGAATGGAATCATTAACGGCTTGAGGTTTTTAAATACCGTGAGAATTTTTTTTTTTTTTGAGACAAAAAAAGCTCTTGTGCAGGGTGTTTATCTTCATACCCGATTTCGTTAAAATCCAATATTATAAATTCTTTTATTCGTCATCATGAGTCGCTGCCGCTGGACATTGGCGTATGTTGGAACTTCCAAAAAAACTGAGCTGAGTTTGTTGTGGGCTCTTCTCATACCTGGGCGCGTTTGGAACCGTAGTAACTTTAGCTTTAGTTTTAAAATACCATCGTTAATTATCACCATCACGTTTCATACTTTGTATACCTGACGATCATAAAGTGCACTGAGCACCTGGGTATTTTGAATAAAAATATTTTGACTTTGACTCGCCGCGGTATTTCTCCGCCTGAATCCATAGGTCCACCTAGTGGGGCGGTCTGCCAACGCAATTCTCATAATAAAATCCGCTAAATCAAATAACGCGAGCAAACAAATCAAAGTAAATATTGCCGCTAGAAAAAGAATGTCTTCAATAAAGGCCTGAACAGATAAGCAACGACGCGCGATGGAAATTATTGTAGGTTGTAGGATGTAATTCTATGCACGCTTGCTTGCGCGTTAACGAGTTTTGACGTGTCCAGTAGACGCTAGGCCTATGCATTAAATGAGTGTCAGGCCTTCCGCCTTGCACTACGTGAGCGACAAACGCGACAGCACTACTCGTTACCACCTGACATGACATTACCAAACAGTAGCCAACCCTTCGCGTGGCCTACGTTGTCACGAGGATAAGTTTTTAATTATCTATGAAGTCGTATCGAGTTGCGTTGTGTCGAGCCGTTTTCGTCACTCGCGTAGGACAACGGGTCAGAAATTGTCTAAATGCTGCTAGCAAAATTAGTCCAAATCCTTTAATCTTTGTATGAAAACTCGCAAAATTCAGAAAGGTGGCCGCCCAACACAATAATGTGCCAATAATAATATTATTGTAGTGTACAAGTTCACCGAGTGCATTGGCCATGCTCGCTGTACATTGTGTAATTTTTTTTATTCTACTACAATTCTAGCCCTTGATTGCATGGTATTCAGGGTAACATGGTAGCGGCATGACCAAGTAGTGGTCTACGTATGGCCACATACATAGACCACTACCTGTCTTGTATGGATCTTCCTACCCCTAACCAAATTCAATCGGAAACGTGAACGATGAATCGTGTATGGATCGTGTTTGCCAGTAGGTTGATAGTAACTAGCTAGCCTTAGCCTCTCATCAGAATAGACTGTATCAATTTAGAAATTTTAAATTTTTGATGCTGGGAATTGAAGCCGTCAACTTCCGCTTATTAGACCACGGTTCCTTAATTTACAACTTTTTAGCATATTATCCGTTGCGCGCCGCCGCCGTCGCGCGTTGTAGTCTGTTGAAGCCTTAAATATCTTCGCTGGAAGATGAATGTCCCAAGTAAACACTACTTGGCTACGTCGCTTTTCCCGACGGTGAGTATTTGTCACCTAGAAATGAAATAGTAAGGTCATAAGTCAGGTATTTTATTTATTGTATCCCTGCTTTGTTATAAATCTTTGTTTCGATAACGTGGAACATTTTCTTCGAAGCAAAGCATGGTGGCTTTTATAAATCTATACTAATCCATACTTAGTAAATCCGAACGTGTGTCTGTCTGTTTGTCTCTCTGCTAGAGCCCATCTGTTCAACCGATTTTGATATTCTATATCTTTGAACTTTTCGCTGTGCAGTCAGTTCAGTTTTTTAGGAGGCATCAGTTGTCGGCAGCCATTTTTTGTATACTTAAAAAACAAAAAAAGCATAATTTTCAAAAGTCGTACAACAAAACTTGATCAGTATTACGTATAAAAACAGAGAATTTAAAGCTACCGTCAAAGAATTTATTAGTACTTTTAAATTAACCCAGTAATTATATAACATTTACTCTGTGAAACCTAATGCATGGAACGGAATTAATCATTGGCTTCGTAATTAACTGTGAGGCGGGGGCCACACAACCCCTTTTCAATCAACCTACCGTTCAAAATGAAAAATATTTGTCGTTTCAATCGGAGCTTTATAATTAATTCCTATATTTAACCGTCCGCTTGCTATACTTTCGATGTTTGAAAATACTTTTTAACCCCCACGCAAAAAGAGGGGTTTTATATGCTTAACTTCGATGTGAGCATGTGCTTGCCTGTGACATTGTAGTTCTCACACTAAACTGATTTTAATGAGGTGATTTTTTTTAAATTTTCTTTGCTATGATTTAAGAAAATCCGTTCAGCCGTTTGAAGATCAGGTCTTTCTAGTTGGTAAAGGTATGTAAAACTCGTAAACTTCATTATCATAACCATCCAATCTCCATCCGATTCCTACCAACTCATCGAATTTCTATTACTCTATTCATTAAGATTAGACGAATCGTTCGGCAATAAAGGGCGGATCTCCTTAGCAGGGTAACAGCAAGTCAATTGCTATCAGTGAGTAAAAAGTAGATTTTTTTATACTCTACATTAGTCAAGGCTGTATATAGAGTATACAAGGTAAGGTAAGGTTTACCTACTGCCTACACGTTCGAAGCCGGGGCGGGTCACCTAGTGAATTAATAATGACGTTATTAATAAGAAACATTGGTTATTCCCCGAAAATAATTATGTCAAATTTCATCGAGTAGAACGTTTGAAAATTACATTAAAATAATCCAATACTAATGAGCAATAATTCTTGTTTATTAACCGACTTTATTTTAGTTAAGGTTAAGGTTTTTCAGATATAGATCTACCGATTTGGATTAGATTTGAATGAAATCCAAAATCCATTGCGAAACTCTATCGGTTTCTCTTTGTCTGTCTTTCTGCTACGATTTCAAAGCCCATCTTTTAAACCAATTTTGACGGAATTTGGTACGGAGATAGGTTTCATTCCAGGAGTTGACATAGACTACTTCATATCTCAAAAAAAAAACGAATTTTTAAATAACTTAATCCACGTGGATAAAGTCGTAAGCATCTTCATAACCGGGCATAAGATATATTAAGTAAAACTTGTGTTTAATATATTTTTATTCCATATGGGTTTCAAGATAAAGATACCTAAATTTTACGTTCAATTTTTAATGTTAAACTTAGGGTTGAGCGTAAAGTTTAAGCTCAACAAATTTTAATATCAAAGTTTGAAAGTACTTACCTTGAAATAGTACTTTTAATGGCTAGTAAAAATCGTCCAGTTTTAGTTTATGGTTTCCGTTACAGTTTGGAAATTGTTTCTTTATGAGATCATAAAGAGTATAAGAACTAAATATTTCTTTTATATTTCTGCAAAAACGTGCCGCCAAGCGATTTAGCATTCCGGTACGATACCATTTAGAATTCGATTAGAGGTACGGGTTTGACGAGTTCCCTGGCGCAGTGTTGAGCGCTGTTGTCTTAACGTGGGAGGTCCCGGGTTCGATCCTCAGCAGGATCCATTTATGAATTTCTAAATTTTCTCTGGTCTGGTCTGGTGGGAGGCGTCGGCCGTGGCTAGGTACCGCCCTACCGGCAAAGACGTACCGCTAAGCTATTTAGCGTGTAGAAACTGGGGTTTGTGTTTAATATGTGGAATAAGTAGTGTGGAATAAAAAAAAACCGCCATACTCGTTAGCCCACTACCATCTTACCAGGTGAGATCGCAATCAAGGACTAGAACTTGTACTAAATTAATTTTAAAATAGTTGGTATTGTTAGAGGGAAACTTAAAAACGATTCGTACATGGTATCATTGCCTGATTAATCTAGGTTGGCAACACTGCTCTGTGGAGGAAGGACTATGGCGTAACGCTATTGACGTGACGTGTGTCTGTGTAAATAATTGCTGAATTAAAGTATTAAAATGGATAAACCGTGTTTGGATTTAATAGTATGTACATTGTAGTTAATTCGTCCGCGTGGATTGAAGTGTTGTGATTCCCGCGGGAGCTCTTTTATTTTCCGGGATAAAAAGCGGTCTATTTGTTATTATTTAATCTATCTCTGTGCCAAATTTCATCCAAATCCGTTCAGCCGTTCAGGTGTGACTGAGTTACAAACATCCATCCATCCATCCATCCATCTATCCATCCATCCATACAAACTTTCGCATTTATAATATTAGTACTTATGGAAGTATAGATTTTAATCGTGTTTGTGCAGTACATACCTCAGCTGCGACGTGCGTTTCTACTTCCGTTGATTAGTCTAAGCGTAAAGCCTTAGTGCACTTGATGTAGGTTCTAACTGCTAAGCCTGTTTGCGAGTTTGTTTAAGCAAATTAGACATTCACAGAGGATGTTTATCGCATTAGACTCGGATGGTTTATTAGAACTAACCTAGTATAACAAGGTGTTTTGATTATAGTTACTAAATAGCTAGATGATGCCCACGACTTCGTTCGCGTGGATGTAGGGTAGGTTTAGGAATCACCCACTGGACTATAAAGAAATATAAAAAACCTTATTAATACACTATTACCTATTCTGTGTTAATACCCCGGTTTCTACACAGCATCGTACTGGAACGCTAAATTGCTTGGCGGAACGTCTTTTCTGGTAAGCTAAGCTGAGCCACGACCGTAGCCTCCTACCAAAACATACCAGAGAGAATTTAGAAATTTTGAATTCCCAAATTGATCCTGCCGGGGATCGAACCCGGGACCTCCCACCAATAAGACCACAGCGCTCACCACTGCACCAGAGAGATAGTAAACCAATGAAATGATAGTAGAAAAATATGCTCAAACCAATACCTATGTATTTTGGCCCGACCCGAGATTCGAATCCAAGAACTTGTCATTCGCGTTCGGACATGTTAACCACTAGACCAACGTGACTGTCATAACTAATAATATGTACAGTACAGTTATATTATATAGTATATATACATACAACGGTCAACGACCAATATTTAGAAGCAAATTGTTGCTTCTAAGTACTGTAATTATTTTATTGTTGCTCTACATCTTGTGACTTCACGTTAATTAGGTACAGCATAAATTAGTTTCAATAATGTCCGGGTTATATTAATTCAGATAGTAGGTATAATACAACCACAATATACATAAATTAACATAATCCAGAACGCTAACATTCACGATAACGTCTATGGCTATCATCAGACTATCGAAATGTCGCTCGACAAAATGTCTTCTTCGTCGGTCTTGCGCCACCAGTAGCTTAGTCTAACTTTATACTAAATCAATTCGATTAATCGTAATTGAGCGTTCAATCACATTAGCGTCAAAGTAAAATGGAGCTTAATCTCATTGATTTAGAGCTCAATTTCGTGGATGAATTCAAAGCCAGCGCTCCAAACGGAAACGTTTCGAAATTAAAATCGGTTATACTGATTTGTGTCTTAAAATGAGGAGCTTTTGGGTCCATATTACTTTGACGCGAATGGGATCGAACACTCGATTACGAGCAGCCGAATTTGCTTTGTAAAAACTTAGACTATGCGTACCGGGTCCAGCGGCTCCCTGCTACCACCTTAATTTTTTGCATCGATTCAATAGCACGTTTCGCCAACGCGCGTCTGCATCGCTACTTTGGGTGTTAGTCGCATTTGTAACGCGCGAAGAAAACGATTCAGTGCAATCGCATAGTATCGCTTCAGCAATACTACGAAGACGCGACTGTTTCAGGTAACATCGGGTAAAAGAAGAGCGGGGATGCATGTAGTCACTATAGCGCAAGACTGTATTGATCTGCATCGCGTCTTTATCGATACTGCATCGCGACTGTATGTCTTTTGAAGTGAAAACTTCTTTAGCTGCGTTGAGCACTTTTTGGTAGGGGGTAAACTTGTGGATTCGCGTGGCCGACCGACATGGTCGCGAACACCGACATACTCGCGAACAGCGACATGCTCGCGAACACCGACATGCTCGCGTTGTTACGAAGACAAAAAGGTCTTAATTTTTTTTTTATTAAATATTCGTTTTCACTTCTATCGGCAGTCCCTATGATTGCCAATTTTTAACATTGTATCGATACTGAATCGCTGCAAAAAGTCGACCTTCCTATATTGAAAGATAGACAACGAGTCTCTCCCTATTGAGAACCGATTTTGATGAAGGAGGTTTCAGTAGATTATTACATCGTTACACGTTATTATGGTCCGGGTGACATCCGTACTAATATTATAAAAGCGAAAGTGTGTCTGTATGTCTGCTACGCTTTAACGGCCCATCTTTTCAATCGATTTTGATGCAATTAGGTATAGAAATAAGGGAAAGACATGTACTTTCCCAGCAAATCGATTATTTTCCACGGGAATGAAAATTCCACGCCATTCCATTAAATAAAACATTCCCTTAACACAACAATTTAAATTATCAACATAATATTTTTAAAAAATGGAAGAGTAACTCCGTTACCAAATAGAACTGAAAAAATCAAGTCTAAATTACTCATACTATTCTGTATCGAGAAAATTGTAGTCGATCGTGTAACGTTTTAAGTTAAAGCCGTCGTTTCGGTCATGTACTATCTCTAGCGTGTTATCGTTCTAACTACAAACTCTACGTGATCATAATGATGGCTTTATAGCATGCGCTGTTGTATTTCCCCTCAGTCATTAGTAGAGCACGGTCGATTAAAACTGCATCACTTTTGCGTCGTTTAATTTCGGCAGATGTGCTAAACGCATTAAGTGCCAAGCGCTTTTAGCACGTGTGCCGAAAATTTTCCGGAAAGCGGTGGTTAATGGTAGCATACAACGAAACATAAATAATACACAACTGAAATTTTAGAATTCCGTGTCTATTAATGGAAATAATGAATCCATTATTACGATCATTTTGCTGTACATCCCGCAACTAAGCAACGTTTAGTACACTATTATATGTCAAACCCTGTCGGGTACATATATCTGGTAACATAATAAATTGTATACAGTAATGTACATAAAAACAAACTCGTAGAGCTAAACTTACATTAGGTTTACTGATGTTATTTATTTTTATAATAAAACAAATAGTGATACTACCTGCTGCGTCTCATATTTCTTGTGGTAACTTTATTTGAACAACTTTATTTTATTTCATGACTCGCAGGAACTGTCTTCGTTTCGACGAAAGTGAACCTCGTAACCAAGTTTGTATTTATTTTGTGGTGAAAAGTTTTTAAAGTTAATAAATTATTAGCGCGCAACTAGGTATGACGTTCCACCTGTCTATATTATGCTAACCTTTACCTTTTAAACAGATTTTAACGAAAAGTGCAGATATCTAATCTGCACGTGGGTTTTATCCTGAAGGAGTACAAAGGCTATATTTGTCAAAAATCATGAAGTTTCCATGAAAAATACCTAAATTCACGCGAATGAAGTCGCGGGTGTCATCCAGTCCATACTTCCATACCAATACCTATTATAAATGCGAATGAAGTGTGGAATTTAAAAAAAAAATCCACGCGGCCGAAGTCGCGGGCATCATCTAGTATATAATATATCTCACCTATCTTACTAGGGATTTCAATCAGACAGTCAAACAGGAGTTAACTCCCAACATGGCTTTCGCATTTACCTTTTATTAGTTAAGTAGTTTATTTATATCTCACTATCGACCATACAGGCTGTATGGTCGATGTACATCTCACCCATCAAAGACGATCGCAAAAAGTCGGTAAGTCAAAACACGGAACCTTTTCTAGTAAGCATTCACTGCTTCTTAATAATTATTTTCACGCCCTTATTTACGCAGAAGAATATAATAAAAATAAAATACGTTTCTTGGTTATAAGTGTCCCTCCTGGCCTATACTTATATTTTGAAAGACAAGGCTATGTATATCCATTATGTAAACTGTATATTGAATAAATAAATAAGTGTTTTATATGTATATAAAATATGATGGTAGCTTTTTTATTTCCTTTAAATGGCTACATGAAAATCATAACCTACCGGGAAAGACATACTGGGGAGCGATTTAGCTTTCCGGTAGGATGCCGCGTGGAAACCAAATTGGGTTTAATATAACAGCAATACCCATAGAAGGTTAACCCGCTATTGTCTGCATCATTGCAAGGTGAGATAGCAGTCAAGGGCTATCTTGTAGTTGAAAATAAAAAACGTTTCGTCTAAGTCGTGTGAGTTGAAGTTATTTACCAAAAACCTATTATAATAAATTTCTAAGAGCAGATTAATGTTAAGGAGCAAACCACTAAGAAAAAAATATCGAATCCAGCCGTGAAAATAACACTGCCCATTTAGTAAGAAAGAAGACATAAATCATAAGGACCAACGAAAATAAGACAAGTGGACGAATAAATCTTCGTTAAGCTTTGATAAGTGAGCCCCACGCCTCTGCCCTGACGCGATGGGCGCCATAACTCAACTCTAACGTCTTGACAAATTTCACTCATTTCAACCACTCTTATCTGTTCTTACGTCGGGGTAGCATTGTATTCACTTTCTATGTATCATACTAATGTTATAAATGCGTAAGTGTGTATGTTTGTTGGTTTGTCGTTCAATCACGCCGCAACGGAGCAATGGATCGACGTGTTTGTTTACAGGAGTATAGTCGAGGACCTGGAGAATGGCATAATTTTTATCTCGGAAATTTGATGGGTTCCCGTGGTAATTGAAAAACATATTCCACACGGACGAAGTCGCGGGCATCAGCTATTTTCTTTATGTGTTTAGAACGAAAGTTCTTTATGGCAGGATAAAAAGCGGCACCTCGGGCTGGAAAAACCGTAGGTACGAGTATATAGTGGGTAAAATTTTTTACCAACCAAGCGACAGAAAAACAATTTTGCAGTATTATTATATTAAACAAACAATTTTGCAGTATTATTATATATTAAACAATATTATTTCCGTACATAGTCGTGTTAAAGTATTATTTAACCTTTTTATCATCTTGTTTTTGACTAAGTGCATGACAAAATAACTTCAGAATAATAATTATGTTGTAAGTAATGATGCCCGCGACATAGTACGCGTGTATTCTTCTTCTTGCCCTTGTCCCACGCTATGTGGGGTCGGCACAACATGTTTTCCTCTTCCACTCACTTCTGTTATTCGTCAACCTATCATTCACCCCTAGTATAGACATAGTACGCGTGTATTATGGTTTTTAAAAATCCCATGGCAACTTTTTGATATTCCGTGATGCAATAATACCAAATTTCGTCAAGATTGGTCAAACGGATAGCCGTGATAATAACGACAGACTGACAGACGCACAGAGAGACAAAAAGGTGGCTTTCACATTTAAAAAAAAATATGGTAGGTACTAGATTTTGCCCGAGACATTGTTCGCGTGGATTGTGGATTTTGGTTCCCGGAATAACATGTAGCCTATCTGTTAATTCAGGTTATAAGCTCTCTCAATTTCAAATTTCAGTCAACCTGGTTCAGACATTGCGGCGTGAAGGAGTAGGTAACAAACATCCAAACTTTCACACTTCTATTATCAGTAATATTAGCATACTGTTACTGCGTGTGGGATAGAATGGGATTCAAAAAGATACTTCTGTTTCGTGGATGCTCTGACCTCAATGTACCTCTGTGTAAAATTATAAAATCCGGAGCCGGAATGGATTGCATATCCTGATGATATTTCTGCATCGAGTCATAAGGTAATGCTATGGGATTTGTTCGAGTAATTAATTTGACAACGAGACCACCTGTTTTCTGTGACATGTCTATGGGTTTTTAATGAAATTACATTTATAGCAGACAGGAAATCAGCCATTAGTCTTCCAAGACTTGAGTGTTCATATTAATACTTTTGATATTGTCAAAAAATGAAGTCAATTGATAAAGATTCATTATCATCAATCTGAATATGAAAAGTAGCAAACCATATTATTGGTTCCTTGTTGACCAGGGAACCCTAAAAGCCACCAAGGCTCTGTAATCTTATTAGCAGGAGGGTCCCGGGTCAATAGAACAAAGCCAATTTATCAAATTCTGAATTGATTTTGTCAAAGGCCGATGAATAAAGAATAAAACTTTTCTAATATTGCCGCAATATGAAATGTAAATCCATATCGTAAAACAGATTTAAAAAGTCCCGAGCTGACGACGGCGATGGCAGTCAAAGTAAAATAAATCGTCTGAGCTGTTGCGGCGAACGTGTCTCCACTTCCCCCTGGAGAGTCTTTGAGATGACTGCATTGTTCATCCTTAGAAGTGAGATTTATGAACAATATACCTATGTATGTATTATCTAGCGAAAGTGTGTCTGTCTGACTGTCTCAATCAATCAATCATTTATTTATTGCAGTCCCGTCCGTATTAGTATAGATTTGTTTTTTGCAATTGTACTAAATAATTAGCGGCGACAGACGCCTTCTATTCGGGTGGTCGGGTGTTCGATGCCCGGCCTCCTCTTCAACATTTTGGAGTTATTGTGTGTCTGAGGATAATAAAAATGAGCTATGTTGTACAGGGGTACCTACCTGATTGACTTCTATATCTCCTTAGGAGTTAGTGCTTGTCAAGTTTAGCACTAATAATAGATTTATGAAATTTCTACACAAGGTCAATTCACATTGGTAACGAATATGAATCGAAAAGGGGATGAGGGCATAATATTATGTAGTAGGTATTATTCTCTGTCCAATCATTTATTTAACTTTTGGCAGCTCGATGATGTCCTAATTGCGTAACCGATTCGATTTTTGATAACAATATGCCTGTCAATAATTAAGAAAGGCGTGCTTATGCCAAAGTTAAATAAGTTGTTGGACATAATATAACTATTTCTATACTTCGGAGGTCACTAACATCGCTTAAAAGCAGGATTATTTCAAAATGACAGTTTTATGTCACGTACCTTGACGTCCCTAAATTAAGGATTGTAATTTTAAAAACACAAACGTCAACAATACTAAAATAATAAGGCTGTAAGCGATGCTAGTACCTATGCCCCCTGTCCTTTTCATGTCAATCCCGTAATAACAAAAAGTGTCAGCATCAAAAAATGTAACTAAAAATCCGCTTTGGAAGTGTGGTGTAAGTCGGCCTAAGTCTAATAATAAGAAGGACCAGCTCATTTTTTGGGCAAAGCATCACCTTGGCTGTCCAGCGCAGAAATGCGGCCAGCCTCCTGGCCACCATTCCACGCGGGCTTGATTTGTATAGTAATAATGTAATAGGCTAGCTAGCTTTAAGTTTTATTGTAATTTTTTAAATAAAGAAATAAAACCAAAAAAAATACTACGTCGCGCAATTGTTAGATTGTAAATAGGTCAGTCTTTATTTTATAAACGGTTCGCTGAATCCTGGACACATGAACAAAAAAGGCACAATTCCGAATGCATTGAGCTTTCACTTAACCACAAACAAAGCAAACTATATTCGAGGTGGAAAGGCAATCTCACCATAAAAACTTACCAAAAATAAGCCTTAATGTATCGCAATATGGTTTAAAATTGCATATCATTTGCTATCTGCAAAGGAGGTCCGGAAAGCTCACGGAAGTGCAAAAAGCGCTTATCATTTTCATTAAACTTCGTAAATTGTAATCGTTGAAGCATGCTTGTGCAATAAAATGATATTATGGTTCCAGGCTAAGGTAAAACGCACTATTCTAGGGTGGCTATTTGAAATGGGATCAGAGCTACTGTTTCCGTAGCATGCCGCTTAGACATTGTCTTAAGCAGAGTTTCCACTGTGAGCGGAGTGAGCTCCGTCCGGACTCCGTTTAACTCGCAGAGAAAAACTGCAAACCAGCACTATGACCAAATACGAGTGAGCAAAAATAGTGTCAAAATAAGCTCGCTCATTGGCGACTGTCATCATTGGAGAGTGGCGACTCTTTGGTAGTATTTTATTTTATGTTTTATTTTATTTGATCTACCAACAGAATTACATGTAAAAAGTATACAAATTAATGATAAATGTCTTAGGCACTAAGTACAGACGCAATTCAACTTAAAGGTCGATACATCATGCAAATTAGAAGTCGTACATTTACATAAGTTTACAAAGTTACATTACTTATAAAATAATAAGATGAAGCTGCAGGACTACAAAAATGAAAATAACTATATATATAAAGTATATAATATATAATATATCTAGTAGTAGGTAGGTAGTAGTTAGTAGGTACACACTACAAACACTGTGCTTAGCGTAGCTCTCGTTGAAATGGTTCCACCTACTCTAAGCGAGGCTAGGAAAATTCAAGCAAACCTATTGAAGCATCCTTTTCTCTCGAACCGCTCAGCTACCACGCACATTACCTACTGGTGGAATCGCACCCTTAGGCTGCCTTCTCATCACCAATATGAGCGTTTGATTTTCATAGCTTAGATCGCTAGATGTGATCAAGCGCTCCTGTGGGTGGGTTTAAGTTTAACACAAATCCATAGCTTACCAGCGTAGTAAATCTCTGTTATAAACGCACCCTAAGCCTTAAAACATCCAATCCCATCAAGATTTTTATAATAAAAGTTTTCCTATCAATATGTGTAAAGACGATACCTATTACGAAAGTATAGTTGGATAAGTTGATATCACAAGCAATAACCAGAACAAGGGATATAGAGATGTTTTGTTGCGTCATAAAAACTAAGGGAACACGATATCTAAGGGGAAGCGCTGTATACGTACTTTTACCGTACCATTACCAACTCTGTGCTTTTACGAGGCTCGAAAACGAGTTATTTCGCTATAAAATCAAATAGTAATACAGCACTTCCGGTCGATTATATCCGATATTCCGATCATAAAATGTAAACGGAAATTCTGTCAAAATAAATGTCGAATACAAATAAAAAAATCTTGAAGTCACAAAATCAAAATCAGGCCAAGTATAAGTTGGACTCGCACGTGAAGGGTTCCGTACCATCGTATAAGATTTAACACTATATGTACTTTTTAAATACTATTGTGAAAGAAACAAGAGAGATAAAAACTCACATTTCTTGCATAGAGGCCCCCATACAGAAACGTTATTAGGTACTCGTTTTTTAAACGGCAAATGACATAGAAATACTAAATACATAGAAAAACAAAATTTAATATAAAAACATACTCTGTACAACTGTCTACCTATTACGGTTCATGAGACAGACGGATGGACGAACGGGCAGCGGAGGCTTAAAAATAGAGGCCCGTTGAAACCTATTAGGTAGGTACGGAACCCTAAAAAGAATAATCTTGTAAGTCTAGAAGAGTTAAAATCGCACAAACCTTGGGCGAATCTGCTAGTAGTTTAAATAGTTTACTGTTTACAATCACGAATAATTAGACGTAATCTTGATTACATAATGTAATGCTTACCGAAACATCCATCATATTAAACATTCGTTTGCCTCATTGAATATTCAAGATTAGAATCTGTTTGTTGCTCAACATGGCGTAGTTCCCAACATATTAATATCATTATTAACGATCCTAGTCGTAAGCGTAACTAAATTACACCTGATTGATCCTTGTCTAAGTTAAAATACTAAAAATATTTTCCATTAAATTTGTTGCAGGCAAATGTTGAAGATACTACTTGCATCTGTCATTTGGTATTGGTTTAAAGCATTGATGTAGAATTTTAGTACCTATTTCTATTTATAAGGCTTGTCAATTTTTCGCACAAATAATAACCTGGCTGTTCGGATAGTATAGGTAAAGACCTGGAAAGCGACATTGGCCACTTTTTATTAAAGTTAAAGAAAATTAAAGGGTTATCCTATTTAAAAAAATGGAATGGAAGCCGGAAGGGCATTCCTTATCATCTCAATTAGAAACGAGGAAGCAAATCACTTGGTACGTGTCCGCAGCATTTCATACGCAATACTCGTAGATATTATTCAAAAATCAATAGGTAACTATGAGGATGATATGACTGAAAACTACTTGGAAGTAAAATTCTCGCTTGAAAAATCACAAAATATCATAGGCGCAAAGCCTTTTTTCCGCTGTTTGTTATACTTTTCTATTTTCCGTACAAAACAGGCTCCATGCAAATGGGTCACATCAATCAAGCGTGAGAAATATCACTATGATATCCTTGCGTTTGCGATATCTGAATTTTCAGTGAAGATAAATGTGTGAGTGGGGGAAAGAAAAGCTTACTCTTTTGGAGTGGAATCACAAAAGTCAGGGTCTGCAAACATGAAAAATACCTCAAGCACAATTACCTACTTACGGTCGGTGTGATAAAGGCTTTCTTGCGTCGTTGTCGGATAGACTGTGCTTGGGTTTCATTATAATAATTGGGATGTTTCCTATGTCAAAAATTTAATATTTTTTATTGATTATTCCTAAAATCAACGTTAGTTAAAAAAAAATAGTTTTATAACCATTTTAAAACTATCGATTAAGTTAAAAAGTACGTCGGATCTTGATGACGTCACAATTCAGTATTTCACACAAGCTCCCATTCTAAACGCGCTTTAAGACGTTTGTTAAAGAGTTGCTAATTTGACAAGTAGTCCAATACCCAAATGTAGTGCGTGATCTCTCTCCAGTCGTATTGGACTACCCATCGGACTATGAGACTAAGGAAAGAAAAAGTGCACAGATTTGCGCACACACTTATATTATGTGCTATTTCGCGCAGATGGCTAATATTTGTATAGAGATTGCCCGCTGTGACCGAAATCCGGTCGGTAAGGCATTCATTATTGTTGTATTAGGAATATCATAAATTCTATTATAAATAATTATGACCAACGATTATTAAAAATTACAACTTCAGGGGTAATCCCCATGGAGGATAAGCTACTTACAAAATCTCATAACAAATAGTTTTATTACAGCTTTGTTTTTCTTAATTATCAACTAGCTGATGCCCACGACTTCGTCCGCGTGGTTTAAGTTTTTTTTGATTCCCGCAGAAACTCGTTAATTTTCCGGGATAAAATATATCACTCTATCAGGTCCTCAACTATACCCATGCGAAAAATCACGTCGATCCGTTGCTCCGTTGCAGCGAGATGGAATAACAAACCAACAAACCAACGAACAAACACACTTTCGCATTTATAATATTAGTATGATATGATAGTCCGAGTTTTAGAAAATATCGGCTACCCCTTTAGGGAGTTTTGTTTTCCTAAGAAACAAATACTAATATTTTATTTGTTTATTCGTTGTGAACACAATATCAACATGCATTCAGCCATTTCTGATGTACAATATTTAGGATTACTTACAAAAATTAAATTGGTAAATTAAATTCAAAATTATAAGGACACTCAAAAATGAACAAATCACATTAGTTTTAAGCATTTATACATAAATACTCTAAAAAAGAAAAGAGAAAAATCATCAAGTGTGATATTTAAATTGAAACTTTCTCATAAATCATGCCATTTATATTGAATATCAAACCAGTGATCTGAAACAACAAGCTATTAAAACATTCTCGATGTCCAGTTTGCAGAACAAATTCAACTAGCGTTCCCAAGAAGCGACGCTCTTGGATTTATCGGTTTTGCAGTTAACTCAGCAATATACTTAAGTGATTTATAACCCTGTGGCTATCCTAAAGCATTTATATTATGGAACTCTGTCACCAGTAGTTTGCTAGGAATCTCGTTTGTTAAAGGCCTGAAGAGACATAGAAGGGAAGGAGATACCCAGATTTATTTAAAAATCTTAATCCTTAGATACGGACGAAATAACGGGCATCGTATTCTAGTACCTACCTTATATTTTAATTTATTAACGCTATAAAGCGTATCAATAATTGTTTTGTTATGCTTCATTAATCCCTTGATAGTTGGGTAAAGGTTGTACCATAATGTTAAATGCCCAAAGAGCTATATTATCAGGGAAGACTGAAAACTATAGCGAGGGGCAAACTTGTACAGCGCCATCTCTCAGCAGGAAACATTAATACATAGCATTTTTTTTATTCCACTTCAATTTAGTGTTTGAACGCAACATCTCCTGGTGGTGAGTGATGATGCAGTTTAAGATGGCAGCAGGGTAACCTGTCAGGGGTAGGGCAGTTAGTTATATATATATATATATATATTTTATATTATACTTATTCACCCGGATTTCCCCCGATTTGGTGGTCGAAGACCTTTTTTGTAAATTTTTTCTTATTTGTCATTTACTAAGTGGTATTAAATTTTGTCTGAAGTTTACCTACTTAAATCGTGGATGTGCGAGTTTCTATTTTTATATTTTGTTATATTATTATAATATAAACTATTTATTAAATCTATACCGCCCATCCATGACTCAAGTCTTATTTTTATGTTAGTTAGATTAAACCCATACCCCTAATCGGTATCTACACGGCATCGTACCGGAACACCTTATAATTTATAATATTTAGGAAACCATAATTGGTTTCCTAAATATTATAATTTAAATATTATAAATGCGAAAGTTTGGATGGATGTATGGATGGATGTTAGTTACTCAATCACGCCCGAACGGCTGAACGGATCTGGATGAAATTTGGCACAGAGATAGATTATAGTCTGGAATAGCACATAGGCTACTTTTTATCCCGGTAAATTAAGGAGTTCCCGCGGGAACCGAAAAACCTCGATCCACGCGGACGAAGTCGCGGGCATCAGCTAGTTATTTATAAGGTAAATAAACCCAATCCCATTAATATTTTGTTGGCTATATCTACTCCTAACAAGTTAGCTCACTCAGCCTGCATTCTCCTTTACCACCATGAGATCGAAGTTTTTATTGTTAATTTTTTTTAAAGAGCTACCGCCGTGTTTCTTCCTAGTCCTCCTCGATAGGAATGGCATACCGAACTAGTGGTAGATTCATTTGCCGATTCAAAAGCAAGTGTAAAAGTTTATTTGAAAAAAAAAACATTTGAATTTGATTTTGGGTCAAGAGTAAACTTGTCGTGGAATAACAAAAAAAAGTACTCCAAAGTAGCTTAAAGCAATATTTTTATTGTTATCTTGTACTAAGTTCACAGTTTAAAAGTTAAGCGTACGTACCAACGATCGACTCTTATCTGTAGGATACTCAATACTTTGGCCCCAAACTTGAAATACAAACGCTTTTGAAATATCACAAACTTTTCGGTTTGAATACTCAGTTAGTGCTACGTTCGCATGGCATTGAGTAGGTGTTTCAGTTCGCTGGAAACTTTTCAGCTTACAGTCTTAGTACGAGTTTGCGCATATCGACAAAACGGATAGATTTCGATTATCGATACATTCTAAAGTCAAAATAAAATCTAACTTCCTTGTTTTACAATTTGAGTTCGTTCATTATTTTACGGCTGATTGCGTCACATGCTCCAAATAAAAAAACAAAATAAACCTAAAATTATTTCGATTCTCTAAATTAATTATTGACATCGTTGTCGATGTGTGTAAGCTCGTATTAGGAAAACTATATTCTTACAATTACACTGTGTCTGGTAATTCCAAATAAAGATTTTATTTATTTATTTATTTACAAAATTGATAGAATATCGAGACAGTATAATATCAGAGAGAAAATTGCTTTCAAGTGTATATATTTATAATAGTTTTGAAATTGTATTAACTTGTTGTAGTACTTTATTATACCCTTCCTATTGAGTTCTTCATAATGTTCTCAAAGGTGTACGAAGTTTGCTAATCCAAACTTGACTAACGCGTTGGACTATGACCAAACCCTTTTCATTCTGAGAATAGACTCGTGCTCAACAGTGAGCCGGTATTGGGTTGAAGTAAGTCAAAGGTAGTGTTTTTTCGAACATTTTCGAGGTGCATAAACTCGTCCTAAGAGTTCTGATGTTACTTCTGATTCGAAACCTGCCATTTACGCTCGCAAACTGGATCTGGCACATTCATGCCAAATGGACTTTAGTCGTAGAACATTTTCGAGGGAAAGAGTACGTACGTTGTATGAACTACAACAATACTATTTATTGATTTGGTTTGGAATTTAGAGATCCGTAAAGTTGAAGATAATGCACGGGAAAGCTAGGTTTATAAGATAATATTATCTAGTTATAATGCCCGTGAGCTCGTCCGTGTGGATTAAGGTTTAGCGATTCCCGCGTAACTCTTTAATTTCATGGATAAAAATGTCTATGTGGTTTCCCGGGATGCAAACTATCTCTGTACTAGGTAAATTTCACCAAAATCAGCTAAACAGATGGGCCGCGATAAGTGTAGGAAATAAACAGCCAGGCAGACACACTTTCGCGTTTATAATGTTAGTATGGATCCACTTTTCTTGAGCGATTTGAATTTAAATAGTCTGACCAACTCGGGTTATCATGTGAAAATTCTACACCTCTGCGAAAATGGACACCTAGGCAGGTAAGTACATCGCTATTTTTTACTGTTTTTTATTTTAATTGTAACGAAAGTAGTGCTTCGATGTTTTTGTACAGTTGAAGCGATATAAGTATCTGCATAAAATCAAGAAATATCGCTTCAAATCTAAAAATTGCCGATAGCAGTGCGCCTTAAATTGGAAAGAAGAGGTAAATTTTGACTGTTAAATGTTATCGTGATAAATAATATTCCCCTTGTTTATACTTTCACGGCAACCACACCAATGACGACGACCTCCCTGGCGCAGTGTTGAGCGCTGTTGACTAACGTGAAAGGTTCTGGGTTCGATTCCCGCCAGGATTAATTTGGGTATTTATAATTTCTGAAATTTCTCTGGTCTGGTCGGGTGGGAGGCTTCGGCCGTGGGTAGTTACCACCCTACCGGCAAAAACGTACCGCCAAGCGATTTAGCGTTCCGGCACAGAATAGGTAATAGTAGTAAGTTCCGGTACGATGCTGTGTAGAAACTGAGTAGGAGTATGGGTTTAATATAACTGCAATACCCCTAACAGGTTAGCTACCATCTTAGGCTGCATCATCACTTACCATCGCATAGGTAAGTGAGTGAGGTCGCATAAGTGACGTCGCAGACAAGGACTAACTTGTAGTGGATAAAAAAAAAGGTGAAACAACGAGAACGAGAGAATGTTTCAAAATTAATTTTCTATCCTGTTATTGCTCGTTCTTGCTTCCGGATTGCTCCCGGAGGGTTTTGTTCAAAGTCTACGTTGGCAACGAATGCGCTTTTTAAAACCTATATCACGTTTATAATCAAAGTAATAAATTTTTAAAGTTTATTTTGCGCTATAAAACTCAGATACGATAGACAATAGCTGATTTTTATAACTTTTTTATGGACATGGGTAGGGGAGAGTAGCCAATGCACTATCGGCTAAAATTCACTGTTTTAGCGAAACCATAAAAACTATAGCCTCAAGCGAATGCGATGATCGAAGTGGCTGGCTTACATTATTCTAGTAGTATTCCAAAGCTAGGTACTGGAATTATGTGAACATCATATTGATACACGCAAGATACAGTGTACAAGTACAGTACAGTTGAGTGACATTTCCAGCCCGGCAAAAAAGTACAGATACAAAATAAAGTTCAAAGTTCAAATGCTCAATACTACTGGCATTCTCGTGGAAATTCGGTAAAATGCTGTTATTTAAAAATAGAGAATAATGTCATCGAAACCATATAGGTACATCTCTAGAAAAAACTTTGGATAGGTACAGACGACAGCTTTATATATATGCAGTATAATATTAAATACCCACAATAAGGTTGCAGTTACTGTAAACTGTTCAAAATTCAAATACCTATTATAATACGAAATAATAATGACACGTCCAGATGTTGAATATTATTTGTTTTACTGACATTTAATTGGATGACTAAACAATTCATGTTACATAATTATTATTTTGATGGCATAATTTTAAGAATGTAGATGGAAATTTAATTTTAAACACAAAGCAAAATACCAATTTGGCAATTACCATAATTCAATGGGTATCGGAGAATAAAATTAATACGCCATTATCATCGACATCGGTCAACCGTGCGGTTAATAATAAATTGTGTTTACGTGATTATATCAATAAATACCTAATTAACCACAACATCAGCCCCCCGATTACGTAAGAATTGTCGATCAAACGTTAAAGATTTTCGTCAAAGTAAAATAAACCATGACAGCATTGAATTAGAGCTCATTTAGGGTATCGTACATACCTAAACGTATAAGAATGGGCAGACGAAATTGAGCTCTAATTCAAAGCAGTTATGGTTTATTTTACTTTGACGAAAATCTTTAACGTTTGATCGGCCATTCTTACATGATTGGGGCCCAGATCAGGGGGTCTACTCTCTTTCTCTCAAACGAAACTTCGCAAACGAACGTCATTAGTCGGATATTAGACCCACACAAAATCGTTCAATCCAATCGGTCACGAACATTTTCTATGGATCCGTACTTCGTCTGCGTGTACGAAAACGAAATAGAGAGGAGCATAGAGATAATATTATGTAAGAGAGGAGTTAACGAAATTTCGTTCGTTTGTTTGCGAAGTTTCGTTTTAGAGAAAGAGAGTAGACCCCCTGATGTTACATCTACTCGCGTTGAAGTTTGCTGAATGGTTGGCTCTCTTCGGTTCAGTTCTGAGCTCTCATACATATTATCTATATTTCTATACTAATATTATAAATGCGAAAGTTTGGATGGATGAGTGGGTGTATTGATGGATGTATGTTTGTTACTAAATCACGCCAGAATGGCTTAACAGATCTGGATGTTATAAAATATGGATAGTTTATATTCTGGGATCACACATAGGCTACTTTTTAACCCGAAAAATTAGAGAGTTCCCGCGGGAACCGAAATCTCATTCCTCGCGGGTGAAGTCGCGGGCATCAGCTAGTAGTGTTATAATGTGATGGGTGTTCTAGTAAAATAATACGAATTTACATACAAATCAAGTTTAACAACTGATATGGTAAACTTATTTTCTTAAGTCTATATTTATATTAAAAACTAGATGATTCCCGCGACTTCGTCCGCGTGGATTAAGATTTTTTGATTCCCGCGGGAACTCCTTCATTTTCCGGGATAAAAAGTAGCCTATGTCCTTCCCCGGGATATAACCTACCTCTATACCAAATTTCAGCAAAATCGGTTGAAAAGATGGGCCGGGAAAGCGTAGCAGACAGACAGACAGACAGACAGACAGACAGACAGACAGACAGACAGACAGACAGACAGACAGACAGACAGACAGACAGACCGACAGACAGACACACTTTCGCATTTATAATATTAGTATGGATGGTATCGGGTTTGATTCCTGACAGGGACATATTGCATTTATTAAAGTTACTGTGACTGCCTCGTTGGTCTAGTGGTTAGCATGGTCAACTGCGGCCGACGAGGTCCCGGGTTCGAGTCCCGGGTCGGGCCATAGTAAAGTATTGGGTTTTTCTGTCTAGAAATTCTCAGTACTAGCCCGGAGTTAGGAAGTTGGTGGTGTTTCACCCCCGTGCCTCGGAGAGCACGTTAAGCCGTCGGTCCCGGTTATTATCACTAACATGATAATAGTCGTTAAAGCCCGCCAACCCGCATTGGAGCAGCGTGGTGGGTCTAAGCTCTAATTCCCACTCTCCTATGAGAGTGGAGGCCTGTGCCCAGCTGTGGGACGTTAATGGGCTGTAGTGGGTAAAGTTACTGTAGTCTGGACGCTTTCGGCCGTGGCTAGATAAAAACGCTACTGGCAAAGATGCGCTGCCCAGTGATTTAGCGTTTTGGTATAATGCCACATGGAAAGCGTTAGCGGTTGCATCATCAATATTCCTATTTCAAGAAACTATTAAGAGTATGAGTAGACTTAAATTGATCCCGACCAACTATGTAAGCCCACTTTAAACTCAGACTGCATCATGATTCGTGACATAATAGAATTCGGCGAAAACAAAAAAAACGATGTTTAGAACCAAAAATGCGATACGCCTCAGCCCCATAAGGCACGAGCATTTTATTATAAGACTGCCTGAAAAAAGGAGTATAATACCTATTTTATTGTTTTCAGGGTTCATATTGTATGTATGTGAGTTTGTATATATTCCACCATAACTTCTATACGCCTGAACGGATTTTGATAAATGAGGTATCGTTAGAATCCTTAGCTTATTCCGGGTGACATAGGCTAGTAAAATTAAAAAAAAAATTGATAGGGTGACCATGGTCCCGCAAAGACTAAAGATGATTTTTTTTTCAAAATGAGATTAACTATATTGTCATCATCAAGAGAATGATGAGTAGATTCCAAAAATATATAAGACTATATTTCAATATCCAGTGATTCACAAAAAAATATCATTTAACTATAGCAGTCGTATTTTTTAATTCTTTGAGTTATTCTCCTAACATTACCTATACTGGTGTCTAGTATAGAATTTAAAAAAAATACAGGACCCAGTTACCTGAATTATATTATGTGTACTTACTCACCAAAACAATCGCGTTCTTCATACTGAAATTTTAAAATTGTATGAGATATGAATCACGGTACAAATGTAGCGGACTTTTAAAAGCTATAGTTTGCCCATAATTTTGCGAGTCAGGTCTTTTTCTTATTTTAAAGAAGAACAATGCGAAGCGGAGTGGTGAAGTGGGTAATCAAATTGGGTCACGGGTGTCCTTTTAATCCTATTCTGTGTTTATTTTCCGTTTCAAAGGCGCTTTTAACAGGCAACATTGCTGCGGTTCCTTAATTGTTTTTCATTGTGAAGAACGCGGTTTCGTAATTTTAACATTTACTTTTTTACTAGCTGACGCCTGCAATTTCGTCCTCTTGGAATTTGTGTTTTTTTTAATTCCCACGGGAACTCTTTATTTTTTCGGGATAAAAAGAAGCCCATGTCACTCTCAGGTTCCTCAACTATTATACCATGCAAAATTTACGTCGATCCGTTGCTCTGTCACGGCGTGATTGAAGGACAAACCAACAAACATACAACACTTTCGTATTTATATTATTAGTATGATCTAGCTTTTGAGTGCCGCTTTGCTTGCATGAAATCTTCGCCTGAAAAGTTCATACGCACTGCTAAGGTTTGGAACGCCTTTCCGGTGTTCGTATTTCAGCCAAGTAAGATTTAATCGTTTTCAAGGCTAGCGTGAATAGACATGTTTAGGCAAGCCCACTTCAAACTTAACCATTGTCTTTTCTTTGCTTGTCTTTGCTTTTCATAAGGCATGATTGATGATTATCGCCGAGAGAAAGCCTTTTGTGTGCGGGCACGAAACTAGCGGTAGCGAGGCGACGGCGGTAGCGGGGCGATGCGACTAGTCGGAGAGCTGGCGACGAATTTCGGGAACAATTTGAAAGAGGTCTGGTAATACTTTTTAACCGACAAAAACGTCTGGGATTTATTTTTTCGATTTCTTTAAGTATAAAATTTAAATATAAAAGAATCAAGTTGCCAAAAAAATGTTTTTTCCGTTTTTTTTTTTTTTGCAAATGTTATATATGCTGCGCAGTAGCGAAATAATCGCAAACGCTCTACCAAACTGGCAGAACTGGATTCACCAATGAACGAAATTATATTTTTCCACAATTTCAGCTCGCCTAAAGGAACTTCCCGAAATTTGTCACTAGCTCTCGGTTTCCACCGCCCCGCTGTCGCCGTCGCTCGGCCGTCGCTCGTTTCGTGCGCGTAATGTCATTAAAAAAACTTAAGTAGCGGGACACCTTACCTTTTGATTAAAAAAAATAATAATTTGCTAGCAAGATATAGGGACTGCCGATAGAAGTGAAACACGAATATTTAAAATAATAATAAAAAAATAAAAAAAATAAAGAATAAAATATATTTAAAATAATTAAAATATAAACCTTAAAACTAAGGCATTAAAGTTTAAAAAAAGGCATTAAAGTTTGTAAATTACGAATGTAGTATATTTAAATTTAAAACCTTTTGTCTTCGTAACAACGCAAGCATGTCGATGTTCGCGAGCATGTCTGTGACGCGAATCCACAAGTATACCCCCTACCAAAAAGTGCTCAACGAGGCTAAAGAAGTTTTCACTTCAATTAAATTCCTCGAACGTAAAATTCTATTTCACACTATTGTGAAACACAACATAACTTAAACCATGTACCTACTTGAACAACTTTATTTAATTTGGCTCCCCAAGCGTGTTTCCATTGGGTTTAAGAGGATTTCTTAGCACCGTATTTGTGTGGAAAACAAAATTTCCCACCCTGTTAAGCCCAATTCGTTTATTATTCAGGTGCGGAGTGAATTCTGACGACTAGTAGGCCTATCTAGTGCTTGTATTATGAGTGAGTGAGTGTAGTAGGTACCTAATATAGATGGATTGCGCATTTGAGTGGCGTGTGGCTTTGTCTCCATCCTAACTACTATTATAAATGCGAATGTGAGTATGTTTATTGCGCTTTCATGTTCTTTTCAACTGATTTTGATGAAAATCCGGGAAAATTAAGGAGTTCCACAGAAACCTGTTGTTTACAGTTGTTACGTTCTTTGATACCAGTCATCCCACGGAGACTTCTAGCCACCGCTTTATAGTCAAACTTATATGTTGGCCGAGGTAACAGCCCTCCGGTCATCTGTGGACTCTGTGAAATAAATTATTAGTATGCTACTAGAGGTATGGAGGTATTAAGGAAGGTTTAGGAGTTGAGCCTGGTCTGCAATTTGTATGCGTGTCAGCACCACTACAGCCCTTTAACGTCCCACTGCTGGGCACAGGCCTCCACTCTCATAGGAGAGAGGGAATTAGAGCTTAGACCCACCACGCTGCTCCAATGCGGGTTGGCGGGCTTTAACGACTATTATCATGTTAGTGATAATAACCGGGACCGACGGCTTAACGTGCTCTACGAGGCACGGGGGTGAAATATCACCAACTTCCTAACTCCGGGTTAGTACTGAGAATTTCTAGTCGGATAAACCCAATACTTAATTGTGGCCCGACCCCGGCCTCGAACCCGGGATCTCGTCGGCCGCAGTCAAACATGTTAACCACTAGACCTACGATATTGTGGTTATACTGGTGGTGGTGATCACACTATGGTTTTACAAGGTAGGTACTATTAAGTATTCTGTGGTTTTACTATTATTTAAACTCTTTTTGTGTGAAAAAATCGAAGCTCTTTATACTATTAATCTAGCAAAGTAAGATTAAGGTTAAAGCTAGCCGAATATAGAATCTGGATTAAGCACATCGTAATGTTGCAATATAGCTAAGAAGAGGTATAGTATAACTGAAAGAGACTGCAATATCAAAGCGCCTAGAATCTAGGGAAGTAGGTAAGGTCAAATCAAGTGGGCTCAACGGGTCACCGAAATATTTTAGTACTTACAGCTCGACGATTTTAAATGTAGCCTCCACCAGGAAAATAAAAAATCTTTTGTCACTATCACGTATAATATTTTCTCTTTATTAACCCAAACAAGCAGCATTGTACGGCGTGTATTTTTGTAAATATAATTACTTTGTAGTAGTTTTTTCTTAATTTATCATTCCTTTATTTAATTTTTTGTATCCTAATTATATAATAATAAATATTGCTAATAATAAATGACCCATACAAATATAATTAAAACAAGCAATAAAGTCATATAAAGATCGAAATAAATTTGTACCATTTTTTCCGCAACATGCTGAGGTCATTAGGTATTTTATTTTTCTGGTCAGGATATAGCAGTAATAGTTGCAGTGTGTAACAAATTACCACTATCAGATTAAAGCACTGCAGCCTGAAATCGAAATACAATATTCCGTTTCAATAAACACTCGATAACTATTGTCTAAAAACTAATATAATTTGTAGTTTGACAACACTGTTTGTTAGCGAATATTATTATTATTATAAGCCCAATTTCATGTTATAGCATCATTAGTATTTTAGTGTGAAAAGCTATCGGTAAAACAATAATATAAAATTAGTATCAGCATAATTTTGTGAGCTTTGAAGAAAACTGTGTTAAGGGTAATATGGGACTAACATAAATCGTACTAAAACCAGACTGACAAAAAGTAGCCGAAAGGTTTTGACAATCTAAATATTTAATCTGTAAAGCAACGCGGTACCTCCCTCTTAAAAGACCATAGCGTTTACCACTGGACCAGGGAGGACATCAAAAAGTTGGAATGATAAACGAAAAATATAAACACTACAAATAAGAAAAAAAAAATATGGCTACATTTTATCCATTGGATATTAAAAACCATTGACCGCTGAGATTATCTTCGCTGAATAAACCAATATTGTCTCTTTCACTCTCAGAAATACCCTAATGGAGCTTAAATATTCTATTTGTGGGTTTACAATTTTTACATTTACATTTACATTTTTACATCTTAGATGAACGACATGAAAAATGGCTTTTATAAAATTTTCTTAAAATGTTCTCATAAGTTGTAGAATACACCGTATAATTTACGAATGCATTAAATTTTTTATCTCGCGTCGTTTAGTCACAATGTTTTTACAATGCGCGTACATTTTAGATAACATCCTTGCTGAATAATTTTCATTTCGCATTTTCTAGAGCACGCTGCATGTCCATAGAAGTATACTATAATACGATGTAGAATGTACCGTGTACCAGAAACTGCTGCTCTCTATTCAAAAGATAAAGAAGAAATGTTTTGCTTGAACAAATTACTAGTTATTTGTATGACATTCCAGATATTCAGGTTTAAGCATTGTGTTATTTGTATTTACCAACTATAATAGAGGTCGTTGGGTTCAGAGGGATAAGATAAAAATAGACTTAATATGATAATATCGGACCGATTCGGCGAATATAAAACAAAACATCTCATTAGATTTTTATCGGGTTCTATGAGACGAGTAACGAAAACTACTGCACGTGGCGTCTCTACATTGTTACAATCCATGGTAATATACCTAATAAACGCAAAGTTTGTCTGTTCATCTGTCTATTTGTATGTACTTACGCCTCCAACGCTTTGAAATTCGACGAAATTCGGTACAGAGATGCTTGCATCCCGGAGACGGATGACTGGCTCCTTTTTATCTTAGAAAGTCAAATAGTACCCATGGCATTTAAAAAAAATCTAAACCTATACGTAGAAATAAATCAGGTATCATCTTGTAGGCCTATATTTAATAATATCCATTCACATTATGTTAGGATCTAAATAACCATAGGCTATTTGAATGGGCATCTCGCAAAGCACGTTTGTATGAAAGAAAGAAAGAAATCATTATTTGGGGATACCAGTATACCAAGTAACAAACTTTAAAAAGGAAAATTGCTAAATGAGACTTGATCCCCAAAATGGTCTTCACTCAGCATATGCAGGTATCTGTAAAGATATAGCGCTGATCTTTCAGCCAGAGGATATAAAATGCAAAGTATGCAATGCGGTTGCATCTATAGAATACACTCCACCCCTTGTTGCTACAATGAAAGCAGTGGCCGTCAAACTATAGATAGACAAACAACATTGCAATTCCAAACGAGAAACACAGGCATTCGAAATTCTTGGCTTAGCCGTAATAAAATACGTCTATGAGCACATACAAGTTTAAGTAATAAGGTAATCACATTAGCGACGTTTTGTTTTAAGTCCTTTCGTGATGAGGTAGTATTTAATAATTCTAAAGTAAATATTCTGAAAAATTACGATTCTATTATACTTTTCTATCTACAGATAACTTTTGGTAATTTGTTTGTATTGTATGAAATATGTTATGGTTTATTTGTCAACATATAATTTTCTAATCATGCCACTGAAATAATTTTTAGGAACACGATACGAAGAGACGAGAATAGAAAAATTTGTCTTGTTATTATGTAAGTATTCAATTACAGAAAGTTACCACCTCGATTGATGTGTCGCTATTAAGACTAAGTGCATGTCCTGTAAACAAAAAGGGTATACCTATCAATTTTTTTTAAAGAAACATGTCGGTTGTGTATTCTCACGGCGAGCTCCGGTACATCCGTTGTACATCCTACAACACGAAGACCGAACTTCTCTTCCTGGCCCGTTGCCAGTAATACGATACACCGACTTAAAGTTTTATTACATTTCGTTGCCGTGGTATGAGATTTAGAGTTTGTATGCGCACTTTTAGATGTTATTTGACTTTAGTGAAATACTTTAGTTTGATTCACAATCACAAGGAATATTCGCTGATTTCAGTTCCATTTTCAAATATTGATCGTTAATTCAATAACCCAAGATGTCGTGATCACCAGACGTTCGTCATTTTATAAAAGCTGAAAGTTTTTCAGCGCATGTTCCCAAAAGAGGGAGGAACTATCGGTGACTATGAAGTTTGGACTTGAGTTTGGATCATTGTGGCTTTGGCATGTAATTAAAAAAAATTAATAATGAAGCAAAGAGTGCTTAATAATTTATTTTATGTAGAGATTTATAATATGGCCCTGTTATGGTATGTAATTCAAATCATCTCTCACAAATAACGGAGAAAAATTATCCAGTCTAGGAAAGAAAGCGTTTACCTATGGATAGAGTGAGTATTGTGTGTGTTGTTTATGTGCTGGTTTTATCACGCTGCAGGTCTATTTATCCAGGAAATAAAAATAGTGATAAAAAGTAACACATTCAGAGATAAAGTGTATGCACTTTAAAATCCGAAAAGCTTGATGATGCTCACGCCACACTGTTCTTTCACGGCACACTATTAGTTACCGGCTAACGGGATTAACTTGGCAGAAAGTCTTATTTTTAAACTAGCTGATGCCCGCGACTTCGTCCGCGTTTTTTTATTCCCGCGGGAACTCCTTAATTTTCCACGATAAAAAGTAGCCTATGTCACTCTCCAAGTCCTCAACTATACCCATGCAAAAATCACGTATATTCGATTAGTCAACAAATAAACAAACACACTTTCGCATTTATAATATTAGTAAGTAAGTAAGTATGATGATCTGCTACGAGGGGTTTTATTTATTTTAAAAAAATACCAACAATATTTACTTACCTTGTTAGAGTTGAACAAAGAGTCACATTTTGACACGAAAATACCAACACTATTTACCTAGTTGTAGAGTTGGACAAAGTGGACAAAGAGCAAGTTTAACATATGATATAGAAGTTTTGCTAGGTTTCCAAAACGCACATGGCTAATTTAGTAGCTATAAAGCTATGACACCGGTCGATTTTGAACGTACGTTTGGGACCACACAACAAAAATCGAATGAGCAATTTAACTAAAATACTACTGAACACCATGATTTAAAATTAATTAAATTGAAAGAAACAAGTAGAAATAACAACTTTAATGAAGGTACTTATGTTATTATTTTACCAGAGATACTACTCGTATATTGTGAATAAGTACATACAGTCTCGCGTGCCATGGCAGCATTCATAATAAATAGGTGGTTATAAAACACAAAATTCTCCATTGAATTCAATTCAATTCAATTCAAAACATATTTATTCAAAATAGGTACCTACAAAGTACACCTTCTGAACGTCATGCTTACAAAGTATAAGACACGTGATGGTGATAATTAACTACGGTATCTTAAAACTAAAGCTACGATGGGTATTTAATATGGAAGGTACGAGTAGGTGTTAATGTGTATTCAAATCTCATAGCAACGCTGTATTGTAAAACGTAGCGTCAAGTAAGTGTAAATGTCTGTCTCTAGGCATTTTATGAGGGGTAGAAGAAACTAACGGGCAATAGAGGAAAAGTACTTTAAAATATTGAAGATAAGAAATTTGACTCAAAGGAAACATTCCTTTATTTTTAAAAATAAAAATACATATCTGCGTTCAAATTTATTTTAATAAAAGCTTACCTGAGCCGGGTATCGTACCAACTAAAAATGCAAAAAATTATTTTTAAAAATAAAGGAATGTTTCCTATAAGTGAAATTTCATATGTTAAATTTTATTTAAAGTACTTTTAAATAAAATTGACCCTCCGGAAAACCAGCGTTGCGGTATGTCAGGTGGGTACATGATACCTACCTTTCATGCTGTGGCACGGGATGAGGAGGTGGCCCATTGACCACATTTACTTTTTAAGTATGTACGCAGTACATAGGCTGTACTGCATTTAATTAATTTGTTGTACCTACTACTGATTAATTTGTAAAGTGTATGGTCAATAAAAAATTATTTATTTATTTATTTTCCTCCGTGGCCTGTTCGTTGTTTCAGTTTTTGGTACAGACAAGTTGTGTCTCAGCGAAGGTTGTACTTTTACACCGGAAAATTAAGGACTTCCCGCGGTAATTAAAAAATCAGCGGTCAATTTCCATTGAGATTAGATAGAATAGATATTATAGTGCACATGACGTGTGAGCGCAAACACAGGTGCACTCCCTGTTTTTTTTTTATTGTGAGATAGGCTTGCGCTTGACGACAATCATGCTTAGTGCAAAGCAATGATGGCGTCTAGGTTGGATCGCGCTTGCCTAGAAGATGCCTATTCACTCTTGCCTTGAAGGTACCTAAGTTATACGTGGCAGGAAACACGTGCGCTGTTCCTTTATTAATAGCCTGATGAGACGGAAAATCCGGCATGACAGGAGAGAGGTCAGGTGCAGGACCGACAGCTTTACGTGTTTTCCGAGGCAACGGGAGTGAAACACCGCCAACTTCCTAACTCTGAGCTAGTACCTACCTACTGAGAATTTCTTGTCAGGAAAACCCAATACTGAGTTATGGCCTTACCCGGGATTTGAACCCGGGGCATCGTCAGTCGCTGTCAAACATGGTAATGACTAGACCAACGAGCCTTGTTGTCTAGTGTTGTTGTGAGAAGTGTTGATTTGGGTACCATTATATCATGAAATTAAGATGTTTTTAAGAAAAGTCGTTCGAAGTAAGTATTACATATTGTGACAAAACATAATATTATATACTACCTGCTCAAGGCTCAGTGTATCAGTGCGACAATTTTTCTCACAGCATTTGACTACAAAGCAGTAGAAGAAGTTAATAATATGAAGCCTTTTAAAAACACGGAAGTGAATCGCAACGCAAATCGAATCTAATGTCGTTATAGGAAAGTCACTGGTATGTAGAGCTTCAACGCAAAATCTCGTATCGGAAAAAAGATCAGCAATCACAGAAGTGAACAACTCCAGGAAATTACCGTAAAATTGAATGACAAACCTAAATAAATACCGAAACCCCTTAAACCAATATATTTAAGCCAAAGAGATAATGATACCGTACGGATCGCAAACCATGAGAGTACATATGAGGGTATAATGCAGAGAACATGAAAATTCAATCCTGACGTAAGCGCAACGAATTCACTTAAATAGAGAAAATTGTTAGTATTAACTAAACTTAATGGTGGATACGTAACAGCTCTACGATAGTAGGTATAAAGAAAGAGAACATTAGTCTGTCTAAAAAATATTTTGCACGCGGGATAAGTTAGTTTGGTTCGGATCAGGTGTGTGATTGTGTAAGGAAATCGTAATCGTAATCATTTGTCAAACGTATAATTCAGCCTGTTTAAGGAGTTCATAGCTGCCTGCACGTCAAAAAGCATGAATGAACTCCTTAAACAGTTCGAGTAATACGTTTTATGCTGTCAAATGATAACGATTTGCTCAGACAATTTCATCCCCTTCAGTAAAATGTTGAGCATTTATTACTGCAACAGCTACAAATAATATTATTAGCAGTCAATTATTATTATTAATATTGCTTATAGCGGAGCTGATTATTCAAAGCGATACCTAAGGATAATAAATGTTTACTGTGTATACCCTAATGAATCGAGGCGCACGGTATTGCGCTAGACCAAGTTCCGGCCTAACTTGCGTATTTTACACGAAACATTTCACGCTGTTTTTACCCCCCATGATCCGCTTCATAGTAACAGTACGAAGTTTGGAACACTCGTTAAACTCATATTAAAATTATGTAAAACTATTTTAAAGTATCCAAGTTAAATACATAGGTTCAAAAATTACATAAAAACGGGACCTACTCTCTTAACAAAATTATGTAGCACTTCACGTAGGTATAAACCTTGTTCATAAATGTGTATTTTGAATTTTCAGAATTATTCGTGGTCATTGTTTCATCAAAATCGGTGTATTATTTTGGAAGATACAGACTTTTGAAATTTTCTGGCAAGGGGTCACCTTCGATGGGCTTTAACCAGTCCTTTTAAAAAAAGAAGTGAAATCCAAAACATTAGGAAGTTGGCCATATCATTATTTTTATTTCTATAAAGTTGCAAAACGTACCTACCTACTGAAATATTCATCGGTACTTCCTCAATGAATACAAGTAGATACCTAAAGCTTAATAGCAGCTAATAAAAGAAGATAATAATGGGCATATAATTTCTAAAGAAGTGAAACACCAATCAACTTTATGTTCCCAATGAAAACGTTCGCAGCGTCGTGGTCGTTAAATTATACGCAACATTTAGTTCAGGAAAACCTTTTGCGTAAAAATATACAGCAAGCCTTATTTACCTTTGAAAATATCACAAGTATTTTCTCGATGGAATCTTGATGAAGTCTCCGTTGCGAGCCGAGGATAATTACTATTAGGAAGATTTTAAGGTTTAGTTGTTTGGGTTGGGAACCCTTCGTAATAAATATGCGACATTTTTGTTTTGTTTTTGTAAATAACCTTTGTAAATCAATGCGAATTTACATTATGTGCTAGGATATGGCTTACATGTAAATTAAAGAGTTCCCGCGGAAACCAGAAAACCTCAATCCACGCGGACAAAGTCGCGGGTATCAGCTAGTTATTTTATATTTTGTTTACTGGGATGATCTCTTGTAGGTAAATAGGAAGTGAGGGATTCTGAGTGCTGACATGATCCAATAAGGATCTGAATGTAATATTACTTTCTTCATATTATTATTCAAAGAAACACAAAATAAATACTCATACATCCTGAGATAACGGGTAAGATCCCCGTTTTGAATTCGCATTTGACAAAGAGCCTTTCGAAGGCTCTATTCAAGGAAGGCGAAGGTAAATTGATAAATGGTGCCTTTTATACCATTGTGAACATTTTTCTTTCACATTCGCTTTTTTGAAGCTAACAAAACGTGAAACGAGTGGGTGCTTTCGAAAATTTCAGGTTAAGGCCCACTCCACTTTAAAGGACAATAAATTTCCATAGCAATGATATTCTATATACCTATGGAATCAAGAAATTCTCAGTACTAGCCCGAAGTAAGGAGTTGGCGGTATTTCACCCCCGTGCCTCGGAGAGCACGTTAAGCCATCGGTCCTGCGCCTGACCTCTCATCGGTCGTGTCGGATTTCCCTTCCCATCGGGCTATGAGAGTAAAGGAATAGAGAGTGCACCTGTGTATGCGCATACACTTGTGAACTATAATATCTCCCGCGCAGATGGCTAATCTCTAACCTATCGTGATGCTCGAGGGTTACTACCGTCGCATAAAGCAAGTATTATATTTTCAAAATTACAGTCACATACCTTGTAATAGGTGACTTAAATATGATTTGTCTATGGTTCATGCTTTAGTAATTTAAAAAATAATAAAAAGAAGACCCTTCTTGTCTGTGGCTTCGTTAGGGACGCACGGAGTTTTATTTACTAATATCCACAAATTGTATATAAATAAAACCAGGCCACACAACACCTTGAAGTCCTTAAAATAATGATTATAATTATTCTAAAACACGAACGATTATAATTCTAAAATTCAATAATATTAAAACAATACGGCTTTTAAGCGATGGCATAGTATGCCCCAAGCGATAGATGATGTTTGTATGACAAGGTAATATCTGGTTACCTCTCTGTTCCACGTAATTTATAAGTCCAAATTTAAAGAAAAGATCCATAATCGAAGATCATCCCAAATGATCACCTAATGTCTTTATGGAAATCGCACTTGACAATAATATTGTCTAAACGACAATGAGGAAAGGCTTTTAGTAAGACCCGTTGTCCTACGTGAGTGACAAACGCGACACCGCGACTCGATACGACGCGACGCGACAATATGAAACAGTAGCGGACCCTTCCCGTGGCCTACGTCGTCGTGTAGACAAGTTTGTCATTTTCCATGGCGTCGTATCGCGTCGTGTCGCGTCGCTTCTATCGCACCTAGGACAACGGGTTAGGCATCGGCCTTCAATCCATCCATCTTCTATTGGACCGAGGCCCTCCATTCCACAAAGCGATTAAACTTTCCGGTACGATGCCGTGAACAAACCAAATTAGGATTTGATTGTATTACACACTTGCAAAGTTATCTAGCTTCCAGCTTAGACTACATAATCACTTACCACCAGGTGAGATAGCAGTCAAGAGCAAATGTTACAAAAAAAGTCTCCCTTATTTGAAGTAAGTATATAAGTATCTTTTAAGTAAGCCAATAAAGAGTAAAAAAGTAGTAACTGGTGATAACGATTTACATCTTAATGTTCCTAAGTCCTTCGTATTTCACGTTGCGGTAAACTTCGAAGCAACATTATAGCTGTTAAGGGATTATGATGATGTCCCTAATTATAATAAAGATATTAAACTTCGGACGTTCAAAATCTAAACATTACAAAAAAAGTATCTTCAATAATTCATTACTGATATTATAAATTTGTGAAAGTGTGTTTGTCTGCTACGCTTTCTTACGCTACGCTTCGTTAATTTTGTCTTGATACGCTTTGTGAATTTGATACAGGGATAGGTAAGATCCCGGGGAAGGACATAGGCTACTTTTTATCCCGAAAAATTAAGCAATTCCCCCGGGAATAAAAACAAACCTCATCCACGTGGACGAAGTCGCGGTCTTCATCTAGTTGTAACTAATGTATATAAATTACTACCCACAGCATCTATAAGTCTTCGATATGTACGTATTCGAAATCGGAAGCAGGATATTATGCATTTAAAAAATGGATTCCGAGTCTCGTTGAGTGTACTTAACCCTAACAAGGATTTATAGGGCTCTACAAAGGGTCAAGTGAAATCGTTTTTATAGAGTAGGGTGTAATACTCTTCGTGGAGTACTCAAGATCTTTTGGGAGTGTTATGTCTTTATTTGGTTTTTAGGATTCCGTAGTAAAACAAGGAATCCTTGTTTTGTTCTCATAATCTGTATAACACAGGCATTTATAAGAGCTTAGTTGGCTACAGTTGTTGAAACCGGTGCTTCATAGTCATATTAATATCGCTATGAGGGGTTTTCGGTCGTGTCGGATTTTCTGTCACAATTTCAAAGTTTGGCCCCGGACATCTTCGCTGATTGCTGGATATATTCCTAACATAATAATATTATTATGGCAAACAGAGACAACTTCCTTGAACGGTACCCCGTGAGGTTAATTCTCCCCTCTGTCGCCCCATAGTAAAATAGCCGCGACGTAAGTTGAACTCTGCGCAGAAACACGTTTCGGGTGTCAAACGAAGTGCGGTATGAGGTGCGCCGCGAGCCCATACATGCCCATACCCCTCGCTCCCCGCACATGCTCCGGTCAGCTCTGTAGTACAATGATCTTGCACAGACGACCGCCATTTTGGTTCAACTAACATACAGTCGATTGTACGCTCGCATGACGCTCTCATTCATGTTTTGAGACCATCTCATGAGTCGCACTACACCACCGGCGGCGGGAGCATCATTCGGAGCACGCAGCTCCTGTTGCTCCAAGCCATCCCGTGGCGGGCGTATGGTAGGTACCTCGTCGTCGTTGTCGTGGTGGGCTTATTTTGGCGATGTACCCTGCAGATGAAGGCGGCATCTCGTAATCTTCGCCGGTCGACGAGCTAGCATCGCCTGGTGTTGTATTGCGATCGTATCTCTGGCATTCCTCCGAGTCTGCATTAATTTGGATCTTGCATTTAGGTACAGGTTTTGCTCCATATATTATTCTGAGCTTAATTTTTCATGTTTAAATATAGTATAATGGTCTAAAATATAGTATAAGAGCCTAGAACAGAACTAGAACCTTCACTGATCTGTTAACCAGATGAAACATATTTATTTTTTTATTTAATAATAGATAAAAATCTGACCTGATCAAAATCCTGACCAGGCTATTTTAAAATTAATTAATTAAAATTATATTTTTTGACAGGTATATTGTAGGCAATGATAAATTATATATACCATCGCGTTTGTTATAAAATTACCTATATTTTGATATTATATAAGTAACTCAAGCGGTTAGCAGATCCATGAAGTTACATAAGGCCTATGGTAACACGTGTGAAAAAATGCGACTTGACATTTGACATCGATTGCCAGATGTTATGGCAATAACAAATAGTCTGATAAATATTAGTAAACATAATTCATCTCGTATAATAAATTATCAAGAAACATGACAGGCATATCGAATTAGCAGAAATAACGATATTGTTACATCTCACGGGCGCTAACAGGTTCAGACACATAAATCCCGGTCCATCGCATTTTATTTATACATGGGCATACGATTGCTATACAGCGCTATTCTGTAACTGTGATTCGTCGTTGAGTTCACCGTTGAAAGTTATTTGTAGCGTACATGAAGATTTAACGGTCACAGAATCAGTACTTACTCGTATATGACGAGTATTTCTAACAAAAGATTTCATTTATTTTTTACTTCTTCTACAAGTTAGCCCTTCTAGATAGGAGAAATAAAAATAGTTTATTTTTCTCCAACAAGATTATTTTTAACACGTAAAAGGTTGGAGCCTTCTTTTAAGAGTATAATTACCCCTGTGGCAGAAGACTCCGCTCTTCCTTAACAATAATAATAAAAATAAACAATACTTATAATAACAGAATATAATATGTGGGTACAAAGAAAAGACAAAAAAACTAATTAATTAAATAAAAGCAATCTGAGTGACAGCTGTATGCAGTTTAAGTGTGTGAGTATGTATGTGTGTGTGTGTAGTGTAGTGTAGAAATGGTAGTAATATTATTAAACTCAAACCAGTAATCGCAATTTTTATCCCTATTCCTATATTTTCTATTAAATGTATTACCCCTAGTAGTAGCACAGCTATTTCAACGCTGCACTGTGTGAAAACAGCGTTGTTAAGTAGGTTTTTTTATTTCTTTTGATAGATAGAAAATTCTGTATAGGTTTCAACAAGTGTTCTTGACACATAATTTTTTTCCTAGTGTCAAGTACCTATCCATTCTAATATTATAAATGCAAAAGTGTGTCTGTCTGTCTGTCTGCTACACTTTCACGGCCCATCTGTTTAACCGATTTTGAGGAAATATATGGGGATAGTTTGTATCCCGGGGAAGGACATAGGCCACTTTTTATCCCGGAAAATTAGAGACTTCCCGCGGGAATTGAAAAGTCTTAAACCACGCGGACGAAGTCGCGGGCATCATCTAGTAGTATATAATTAATTTTAGTTTGCTGATGTGGTAATTTTGTATGAAATTGGGTATTTGACATCTATTCAAATAAATTATTTTTTAGAGATTATTAAATAGAGGATCTCCCAAAAGTCGTGATATCCACGTCCCCTGTTAGTTTTATGTTGAATAACTATTTTAAACTGTCGATTAAAGTAAAAAAGTGCGTCGAACTTTGATGACGTCACTATGCAATGTTTCATACAAAATCCCATACTAAGCACGCGTTTTGACGTTTGAAAAAAAGTTGCTGATTTGTCTAGTTGTCAAATACCCAATTATTGTTTTTTTTCATTATATCAAATTTGATTCATACCATACGTAAATGTATTAGTTGCATCAGCGTTGGAAGCGAAGTTTTAAGAATAGTTTTCTATTGATTTCGGTTTTCTATTCACTGGTATCTCTGAGCTTAATTAGCTCCCATTTGTTTTGTTTGCGTTCGCCATTAGCGAAATAAACAATGATAAGCGGAAAACTTTTTTGGGTAAACAACTTTATATATTTTGAATGCTTGATTAAGAACCACTGAAAATATTAGGTTGTTAATAAATACTTTATCATTTATGGCACAACTTAAAATTTTTGTTTCGTTTAGTATAGGCTCCAAATAAGTTAAGGGAAAAGTATATTGTAATCCAATCTTATAGATACATTCTCTGTTTTTGAACTGATTTTAAATATTGTATATCTTGGCACAATTCGAAAGCTGCGTCATATTGGCCGGCACTCGCTGAAGCATAGGGCCAATGTGTACTGGTGCCTTTGATGTGACAATTAATTTTCTAGTAGCTTCATGAAGGTACGTGACTGCGATGAACAAATAACAAGCGTCATAAAATAAAGCCAAAGTTAAAAGAAATGTCCTAATGACCAAAGTAATTATAGCAAAACATTAAGCATTTTTATAATAAAGAAAATTTATTTTTTATGAATATTCATTTTCATTGCCCTTAGATTTAATCTTTTGTAATCGAAAAAAAAACTTAAGGAATCTCCATGGTATCAATCTCTCTTTTAATTGAAGCAATAATTTAACACAGTTAATTAATCAACTTACTCGTATCTATAACCATTCCACATACTCATGGTTCCTTTAAAATATGGTTCCAAAAGAGTTTCTGGATTTGCTATTACATAAATTTAAAAACTGTTAATTTGTTAAACAGCATTTGTTAAGTCGAGGTTATTATACGATCGATGATTTTCTGAATGACAAAGTTGCATGGAAGCAACCGGCCTCGCATCCAGTGACTACTTACTAGTTAGTAATTGTTACATATACAATACGTTACAATACGTTAGTTGTAACGTATTGTACATACAATACAATACAATACAATACAATACAATACAATACAATACAATACAATAAGTTGACATTACAACACATGTTGTAATGTCAACTTATTGTAACCTTTTTTCTTCTTTCAGAAAAGAGCAACTGCTTAGTTTCTTGCCTGCTCTTCTTAGTAGAATGAGCTTTCCGAACCGGTGGTAGAGTGTTAACGAATCATAAGTGACACAAGTTGTCCTGTGTGAAATAAATCATTTCATTACATTTCATATGAAAAGCGACAGTCAAAATACATTTTTATATTAAGTTATGTACGTTAATATTGCAATAACACGTGTACGTTAATACGTAAGTCTCGAATGGGGCTTCATTAAATAAAATATATGCTCTAACTCCCGGCATAAAAATGTATTGACCCATGACAAATAAGGGTCATCTTAACCCGAAACCGACGAAAGGATCATGTCGAGTGGATTGGTACAATTTATGATCCGTCGATAGAAAATCAAATCCTGTAGTATTTTAACATGATAGCCGAGTAAGCATACTTTCTCAATTTACCTTTGCTTTTCTGAATAGTGACTATCTTGTGAGATTATAATGTAATATTCCCATCTAAAGAGATCGTTTACGTATTGAGTAAATTGATCTACCTATTTATTGAATGATTTAAGGACCAATGGCGCTTGTAGTAGATATGAAGATGCAATGTAGGACATAAAGAGATTTAAGGGATTTTTCCCAAAGTGCTGGAGTGGCGACCACGCACTGGAAAGCGCAGCGTTGGCCGACCCCCTACTCGCTAAACGGACGAAATCAGGAGAGTCGCAGAGAGCCGCTGGATCCAGGCGGCGCAAGACCGCGGCGTGTGGAAATCCTTGCAAGAGACCTATGTCCAGCAGTAGACGTCTATCGGTTGAGGATGATGATGATGATGAAAGTATTTTTACTACAGCAGTCCATTTTTAATCAAAAGTCAGCACAAAATTCAAGCCTTAAAACATCGGCGCAAAGTTGCCTGCCCATCATTATCCCGATATAAATTTCTGTCTGTCTGTTTGCTGCGCTTTTCCGGTCCATATTTTCATCCGATTTTGACAAAACTTGCTACAGAAGTTGGTTGCATCGCGGGGAAGGACATTGCCTTTTATCACGGAAAATAATTAAGGAGTTCACGCGGGAATCGAAAAACCTTAATCCACGTGGACAAAGTCGAGGGCATCATCTTCATGGGCTTTGCATCATAATTTTAGTGTCTGTTTTTCATACGACAACAAGAATACATGGTCTTATATATTATTTAGGCCTCGTCTTCCCTATTGCTATGTTTTATGACATGTAATTCCGAGAGGCCAATGAAGCGCGTAGTCTGAGCGGATGAAATAGTGAATTATGAAAATAAAAAGCTTTGTGTATTCGGATCGGAGAACCTTTTCAAGGCTTTTTTTTTGGTTAACTACTACTAGTTAGTAATTGTTACATATACAATACGTTACAATACGTTAGTTGTAACGTATTGTACATACAATACAATACAATACAATACAATACAATACAATACAATACAATACAATAAGTTGACATTACAACACATGTTGTAATGTCAACTTATTGTAACCTTTTTTCTTCTTTCAGAAAAGAGCAACTGCTTAGTTTCTTGCCTGCTCTTCTTAGTAGAATGAGCTTTCCGAACCGGTGGTAGAGTGTTAACGAATCATAAGTGACACAAGTTGTCCTGTGTGAAATAAATCATTTCATTACATTTCATATGAAAAGCGACAGTCAAAATACATTTTTATATTAAGTTATGTACGTTAATATTGCAATAACACGTGTACGTTAATACGTAAGTCTCGAATGGGGCTTCATTAAATAAAATATATGCTCTAACTCCCGGCATAAAAATGTATTGACCCATGACAAATAAGGGTCATCTTAACCCGAAACCGACGAAAGGATCATGTCGAGTGGATTGGTACAATTTATGATCCGTCGATAGAAAATCAAATCCTGTAGTATTTTAACATGATAGCCGAGTAAGCATACTTTCTCAATTTACCTTTGCTTTTCTGAATAGTGACTATCTTGTGAGATTATAATGTAATATTCCCATCTAAAGAGATCGTTTACGTATTGAGTAAATTGATCTACCTATTTATTGAATGATTTAAGGACCAATGGCGCTTGTAGTAGATATGAAGATGCAATGTAGGACATAAAGAGATTTAAGGGATTTTTCCCAAAGTGCTGGAGTGGCGACCACGCACTGGAAAGCGCAGCGTTGGCCGACCCCCTACTCGCTAAACGGACGAAATCAGGAGAGTCGCAGAGAGCCGCTGGATCCAGGCGGCGCAAGACCGCGGCGTGTGGAAATCCTTGCAAGAGACCTATGTCCAGCAGTAGACGTCTATCGGTTGAGGATGATGATGATGATGAAAGTATTTTTACTACAGCAGTCCATTTTTAATCAAAAGTCAGCACAAAATTCAAGCCTTAAAACATCGGCGCAAAGTTGCCTGCCCATCATTATCCCGATATAAATTTCTGTCTGTCTGTTTGCTGCGCTTTTCCGGTCCATATTTTCATCCGATTTTGACAAAACTTGCTACAGAAGTTGGTTGCATCGCGGGGAAGGACATTGCCTTTTATCACGGAAAATAATTAAGGAGTTCACGCGGGAATCGAAAAACCTTAATCCACGTGGACAAAGTCGAGGGCATCATCTTCATGGGCTTTGCATCATAATTTTAGTGTCTGTTTTTCATACGACAACAAGAATACATGGTCTTATATATTATTTAGGCCTCGTCTTCCCTATTGCTATGTTTTATGACATGTAATTCCGAGAGGCCAATGAAGCGCGTAGTCTGAGCGGATGAAATAGTGAATTATGAAAATAAAAAGCTTTGTGTATTCGGATCGGAGAACCTTTTCAAGGCTTTTTTTTTGGTTAACGAGTAATCATTTTGACTGTGTGATCTATTATTAAGAAGCATAATAAAAACTTTTGGTGGAAAAAAGGAGGTGGGAGACTATGGCTAAAAGCTCCCACCTTCCACTAATTAATTATTATTATTATTTTCCAAAATGGGCACAGTGTCTAGGTATAATAAGTAACTATAAGGCCAACTTGCACAACACCGGCTAAACTGATTTAGTTAAATTTGTTTAGCGTGTGATGCTGTCACATTTTGATAATTTTATTCCGGAGTTGACATGAAAGAGACAGGTAGGTATAGAACATTTAACTTAAACACATATAACGGCCTTGTGCAAGTGGTTCTTATACCATTACTAATGTAGTAAAAATAAGCTGTTTATTTTTAAAAATAAATATAGGTATTTCAGAATAGAATCTAAATTTACCACGAAAGTGACTTTAAACATCAAACTTATAAGAATGCAAGAGAGTCAGCATGGTTGAATTTCATGGTCGTCCATTCTAACGGGTCGGGCTCAGAATTCTAATTCAATAAACTTTACCACCTCTTAGCCCGTTGAAACCCCAATTACGAATTGCTGCACGGACGTCTCATTGAAGAAAACTTGGCCTACTGAATTTCCTTTCCTTTAGAATTCGAATCAAGCATTATCGTAAAACGTGTCAAGAATTTATTTTTATATTTCTATTAAAATTTTTAATAGAGTTTTAACATTTTTCCACCAATACCTAAGAAACCTTTCTCTTTTCTAATAAACTTTACTAGAGACTGAAGTATTTTTCTAGCGTTTCTCTTCCCTAGATACTCGTATCATGGATGCCTTTAAAGATAAAGGTTTATCTTTTAGATAATACAATATGTTCCACTTTAGACTTAGAGTTCAGGTTCATAAGGCGATGAACACGGTGATGCTCGAATATTTTCTACTGGGTCAAGTAAGAACTATTTATAGGAATTAACAAGGTGCTATAAAATGACAACTTTGCAGTGTCAATAGATCCCTGGTTGGGTACATTTCGCGCGCGAGTTGAGTGCAGAGTAAATGTATGAGTCACCATACATTTACTCTGCATTCAACTCGCGCGCGAGCTATAGGATATAATATTATGACCTCTAACAAGTTACAGAGGACAGCTGGACACACGCGGCACAAAAACGTATTTTGTGGCAATCCTTGCAAGAGACCTATGCCCAGAAGTGAATTTCTTACTGTTGAAATGATAACTCAGACTTTCTGCACTGGGCTGCTTCTTTAAGAAGTCGTAGACAGGCACTGGTTATTAAAGAAACTAAAAATAAAACTCGACTCAGACAGAAGCAAGATTGCATGACATATTCCGGAAATATGATTTCCTTTGTCAAATGAAAAACCACGCACGAAGACCGCACTAGATGAGAACGGAAATCTCGAAACCGATCAATATCTCAAAACTCTCTTTGAAAAGGTCAAAAGGACATAAATTATCTTTCTGACAGCACGTGGGTGTTGGTGAGCTAACTGTACACTAAGTAAGAATTTTCACAGCTTGATAGACTTCGAGTATAATTTGTAACTGCTAAAATTAATGAAACTTGTTCAATGGACACAAGCGAATTTTTACGTAATATACAGTTGCTACCGAAAACAATGCACCTAACTAAAACTTTTGATCATTTATGTGCCTCTAGTAGGACTAGGTACTTATATAGTCGAACAACTATTCTCATCGCGCCAACTTTGAGAGAACAACGATCATCGATGCACTATAAAGCAAAATTGTCGATCGATTTTTCGGAACTTCTTATCTTGATTTACGATGCTACCGCTTGGAGCGCTGGCGCTTTTCGAAATATTTTATATACTTATTCTTTAGAGATTTTTGAACTTGTACAAAAATCCTTGTACCCTTTCTTGCTTTTTTCGATACTAGTGATGATCTTTTATACCTTACCTTATATATATAGTGGATACTAGATATCTATCAACGTAATTTTAATGTCGACATTTGAGAATTGGTACCTACTCAGTGTAGGTACATACATCATAATATAAGGGATGGCTCATCGACACGTCCGCGTCGAGTGCTTTTATTCGAATTCAGACCTTCGTTATTTTATTAAAGCTGAAAGTTTTTCAATGTACCTATGTCTCTAACAGAGGTAAAAACGATCCCCAACTATGAAGTTTGGATCGCGGTTGCTTTGGAAGGTATCTGCACGTAGAAAAGGTAGCACCTCAAATTCGTTAAAGTATTATTCCAAAGAAAAATTAATAAACTACGGAGCTTAATACTTTAACGAATTGTTATTCAATTTTGAAACCGAAATGTAAAGACCTGTGAACTGAAATTGAGTACTGCTAGGGGAGTATTTTTAAATATACAACGTCACATAAAGATCGTTTAGTTGGTTCGAGAGTTAACTTTTGAAAGCGGAAAACCCACTAACCGTTCAATATCGCGAAACTCTTTTGAAGAGGACTCAAATTCTCTTTCTGATAGCACGTCGATATTGGAATGCAAGCGATATGAAAAATCGCTCAGTCACACATGACATGAATGCCTGTATTTGTTAGTCCATGTGTTAAGGCTGAGTTAACGAGAAATCGCGAACACAGTACGATGTTACAGCTACGTGTTTCACACGGCTCCTAAATTGCAATAAGGCGAAGCATGAAATATGAATTCATACAAACAACGGAGCACGCGAAATTCTGGAGTCGCTTGTGATGTTCCTTACCCGTTGTCCTACGTGATCGACAAGCGCGTCACCGACCACCGCGCGACTCGATACGACACGACGCGATATTATGTATTTTGAAGCGACGCGGCAGTAGCAAAACCTTCACATGGCCAACGTCATCGCGTAGGCAAGTTTGTCATTTTATGGCGTCGCTTTTGTCGCTCAAGACAACGGGTTAACAACGTTAAATCGAGGACCAATACACGCGTGTAAAGCCGAATTTGAACTACACGGATATTGACTTAAATCGATGTATGCGACCGTAATACGCGATTTACACTGGCACACTAGAGGTTGCGGATGCCAAACCACAAATGCGGTTGTATGCATAGTGTACCGGCCGTGTAGTTCAAAGTCTTGGAACCGTGATCACTATGAATCCCTGTTGTGGGGTAACCGTCGTGCCGCATAGCTTCTAAGCGTTGTTTGTGGTGCATTTCCAACACAGATCTGCTACGTTGCTAAGTTACGGATGTAGGTCAAACCCACCAATAAGAGCGTTTGATTTTCATAGCTTAGATCGCTAGATATTATTGGTGGGTTTGACACACATCCGTAGATTAGCAAAGCAGCACATCTCTGGTGGAAACACACCCTAATAGCTAACATAGCCGATGAATAGACATGTCTGGAATCGAATGCAGCTAGCTATGAGTAGGTATGGAGTATTTGAATAAACAACAGGCGACATGAAAGTGATTCGTCAATCTAGATCATCCAACGATGGCTGCCAAAGGCAGAATTATACAGACAGTCCGATAAATCTTTGATTTTGTAAAACCATGTGAAAAAAGAGAAATTAATCATACCTACGTAAAAAAGTTCTATCAGGGAGTTATTTACCATATAATCTAAAACGTATGTTACTATACTATTTATTAATCGAGTGTATCATTTATTTTAGTGATGTCCGATAGTTATCGATTTAAAGCAGTAATTTAGTCTCTTCTGCACACAAACGTTTATTGTACTGATTATTCTATTTTTTGTTAATTTATGGACCCCGAGATACAGGTTTTTTTAAAACTTATTTCAGGGTTCCCGACAAAATTGTGAAACGACGGATATTTTTATCAATAATAAATTTCATTTCATTTTCTAAAATCAAATCTATAACTAAGTCAGACATTGATTTATATCTCTCCATTATAAATCAAAAGCCCAAAATTAATATTTTAAGTTAAAATGCAGATAGAAAAACACAAAACAAAGAATGAAGGGTGCAAAGGTAGTTTTATATATTTTTTTTAAATATTATTTATATTAAAATGTGTTTTTTTGCTGGTATGAAACAGCTCTTTCAGGGAAGAATGCACACGCCTAGCACCACATAAGAGAAATAATATTCTATTGTACCTCGCTCGAGACAACAGCACCTGTCACACACTGCTTGCTGCACAAAGCTCTCTAACTCTGCAATCAATGTTATCGTACCCATTTGCATACCTAGGTCAAACTGATCTCACTACGACACCACAAACCTGGCATACCAAAAAGGCTATGTAGTGTATTTTTTTGTGTTTTACCAAAGTTAAATGTGGCGTAAAATTAAACGACCGCGGGGCAAATAAAACCGTTTTGCTGAGCGCTGAGAGCCCGATATAAAACATTTTCTGAGAAATAAGACGTTCTTTTAACAGATCGTTGTCGTCGTTGTCAACTAATAGACGTCCACAGCTGTACAAGTGTATCTTGTAGAGTATTCCACAGATGTCGCATCGGCTGAAAAATTGGGATTTTATTAACTTGCTAGTTGCTGATGCCCGCGACTTCTTTCGTGTGGATGGAGGTTTTTTGGTTCCCGCGGGAACTCTTTAATTTTCCGGGATAAAAAGTAGCCTATGTGTTATTCTAGGCTATAATCTATCTCTGTGCCAAATATCATCCGTTTAGCCGTTGTAACGAAGCGTTACATATTTAAGTATTATTTATTTATAATGTTATTATTTATTATTTAAAGCCATATTTTAATTAATATTTTATCTAATATTATTTATATATTAGCATAAATAAGGTTATTAAATATCAATTCCCGAACGCGAATTTGCGTGCGACCTTGCTAGCGGCCGGTTTTTTTGCGATTCACGAGCCGCGGCCTGAAGTTGCATTACGATGTGACGTGAGTCAGGCCCGGTGCGTTCCTAGCACCGGGCGTGATGCCTTTTTTTGTCGCGTTCCAGCGCACTAGTTGGGACGTGACGCCTTTGAAAATGCGTTTTTTAAAATGTAAATAATATAATGTAAATTCCGTGCAACATTTCTCCCGTATTAGGGAGCAAGGTTCGCACTTCAGCAAGGTTCGCATCGTGGCACAACATCCAGCCACGTCATACCAGCACCGTTCGGGATCCCAACGCGACCATCTGCTGCGCTCATCACCTCCGGGCCGCCTACTACCATCGCGGCCAATCACCCAGGGGAGTGCCTAACCACCACCGAGGTCAAAGCAGACATCACGTTACACCACGACCCTACAAATTTGTGTGCCTACTCGTTGAGCATAGCCGCGGTTCTCTGTGCCCATTTTAGAGTACCGTCAATAAAACGTTTTTTACCTTTTCCCTTTTTGCATTTTTAATTTCATTTCCCTTTTTTTTCTAAATTTTTTTTTTTTTTTGTTCCCCCCCGGCACACTGGCGCCCAACGTGGTTGATTTCTGCTTTTACTTTTGTGGTATAGTGTTAGTTTTGTAAGGTGTGTGTTTGTGTTTGTAAAACGTTTTAATTATTTTTTTGGTTTGCAGCAACTGAGGTGAACGCAGCGATTTTACCTATGATTGCCACTGTTCGTTTTTGTTAATTTTGTTAGTACAGTTGGCAGAAAAAAAATATTATCATTTTGTTTTTTTTTTGTTCCATAATAATTTTAGAAGTTCTGTGCACGCTAGTGCAGACTTCGCAATAAATTGTTTTATTGGTTTATACCTAATTTTAGAAATTGCTGATGGAGTGTTGTGCGCGCTAGTACATACTTCGCCATTTTATAGTTAGGTATATTTTTTTGTTTTCAAATTTTGTTTAATATTGTACGTTCTAGTACATACTATGAAATTATAAAGCTGCATTCACACCAGTTGCATACATTTCGAATGTTATTTTTGCGTTACTGTTCATTTTTAAATAATCAAACCAAAACGTTCTGTTTTAGTTATTTGTAACAGAACGGAGTATTTAATTTTTTTCTAGTTTTTCGTACCATTCACATCTTTCCCCTAATTTTTTTTGCGGTTATTACATTGATATTTTATAATATTTACCTATTTTGTGTATTATATTTATATAAATTATATGTTTTATTGCATTATCTATTTTATTTAAATATTTTTTTATTTAAATATTTTAATTGCCTTCTGCACATTTGTCTCTGCTAGTTACTTTTACTCTCGCCCAAAAGATTATTTTTACTTTTTGCAACCGAGTCATAGGCCGCACTAGGCATATGACTCCATTTTGTATCAGGCCGTGTCTTGTAGCGTTTAGCTTTGACGCACTAGTCATTAGCGCCTAGTTACAAGACGCTCTTTTGAAAGGTAATGAATTTTAGGAATATGGATGGGTGAAAGATACGAGTGTATGAAAAGTAGTATGAAAGATGTGCTAGGAAATTGTATAAAAGTAAATTTAATTTGTAAGTTCGGATTTTATTTTTAAAATAAAATCCTTACGAGGGAAGCGGGGTAATGTAACGAAGCGTTACATATTTAAGTATTATTTATTTATAATGTTATTATTTATTATTTAAAGCCATATTTTAATTAATATTTTATCTAATATTATTTATATATTAGCATAAATAAGGTTATTAAATATCAATTCCCGAACGCGAATTTGCGTGCGACCTTGCTAGCGGCCGGTTTTTTTGCGATTCACGAGCCGCGGCCTGAAGTTGCATTACGATGTGACGTGAGTCAGGCCCGGTGCGTTCCTAGCACCGGGCGTGATGCCTTTTTTTGTCGCGTTCCAGCGCACTAGTTGGGACGTGACGCCTTTGAAAATGCGTTTTTTAAAATGTAAATAATATAATGTAAATTCCGTGCAACATTTCTCCCGTATTAGGGAGCAAGGTTCGCACTTCAGCAAGGTTCGCATCGTGGCACAACATCCAGCCACGTCATACCAGCACCGTTCGGGATCCCAACGCGACCATCTGCTGCGCTCATCACCTCCGGGCCGCCTACTACCATCGCGGCCAATCACCCAGGGGAGTGCCTAACCACCACCGAGGTCAAAGCAGACATCACGTTACACCACGACCCTACAAATTTGTGTGCCTACTCGTTGAGCATAGCCGCGGTTCTCTGTGCCCATTTTAGAGTACCGTCAATAAAACGTTTTTTACCTTTTCCCTTTTTGCATTTTTAATTTCATTTCCCTTTTTTTTCTAAATTTTTTTTTTTTTTTGTTCCCCCCCGGCACACCGTTCTGGCGCGATTGAGTACTTAACAAATTTCCATCCATTCATCCATCTATCCAAAATTTCGCATTTATCATATTAGTGTAGAGTAAAGAATAAAGATTAATATTATCATAAAAGTTGTTTAAATGTCAACGTGCATTGACGCATACTATACCTACTTACCTACAGTAATTTTCCTACGGTGGAAACTCCATGTTAAAGCTAAACTCCAACTAAAGCCACCTTTCGACTACAGTATTATAATTCTAACCTTAGCTGTTAGTTGCTTCTATTTCGGAAACATGTTGCACCTGTGTTGGGGCTCAGCTGATAAGTACAATACAAACGTGAAGCCTTAATACCAATGTACGACGTACATTTTAAGCCTATTTGCAAGTTTAACCAAATAAGGTAAGATACTCAAGGAATAACTTATGATGATATTTAAATAAGTAGGTAGTACCTATACTTGTTAGGTAGGTTTTAAGAACTAGATGATGCCCGCGATTTTGCCCGCGTGGATTCTTCTGTCTTCTGGATTTTTGGGTCTCGCAGGAACTCTTTAATTTTTCGGGTTAAAATGTAGCTTAAGTGTTATTCCAGACTATAAATTATCTTTGTGCCAACGTTATCAAAATCCGTTCAAGTCGTTCTGGCGTGATTGAGTAACAAACATCCATCCATCCAACCAAACTTTGGCATTCATAATATTAGTATTGTGACTTTAATATTTTGTAGTTAAGACTTTAGTAATTACTAACTAAACTAATTTTCAAGTGCTCCTGGTAGTAATGATGATGCAGTCCTAAAGGATAGCGAATTAACTGAAACAAAGAGATATAGATCATTGACTTTCCTATTCTTCTATTAAACCCATTACCTTTCTTGTTTATAAATCGACGTATTCCTGGGCAAACAATCTATCAAAGGGAGCGAGTCACGCCGCGTAATAAAGTTTCGCTTACAAGGGTGTGACAGGACACGGGTGACTTCATTAAAGGTGATATGGATACAGGGTTAAGAGACTCGTTAGAATTAATCGAAATAATATCTTTAGCGGTAATGTGATATGTTTAGGTGTTGCAAAATGGAGTGCAACGAAACTGGAGAGCAACGGAAAATCATTTGTGCGAATGGGCTTTTCCGTTGATGAAGGGATGTGAGCCTTTTGCAGGTCTGCCCCCCGATTGTGTAAGAAAATCGTAATCGTTTGTCAAACGTACAATTCGACCTGTTTAAGGAGTTCACAGACGCCTGTACGTCAAAAAGAATTGTATGAACTCCTTAAACAGTTCTAGTAATACGTTTTAAGCTGTCAAATGATTACGATCTGCTTAGACAATTGGGCCTTTGGTCCATTCAAAAGGTATCCTGTTACTTCAATGTGTAGGAGGTTTTTAGTTTTATACATTTGTTCCAAAAGAGCCTTCCCATTCGCGCTAGTAAGCGGGACTTTTAATGATTAATCGAAAAGATAAACCTCATACCCTTATTGTTTATAGAGTGGGAAGACACTGTCTCCAGTAACACAGTTTTTACTACCCCAGGAGGCGGGGTTTCCCAATATTGAAATGTTGTAATCAGTTTTGGCAAATAAAGTTTTTTTATTAACGAACTAGCTGATGCCCGCGACTTCGTCCGCGTGGTCTAAGTTTTTTTAATTCCCGCGGAAACTCCTTAATTTTCCGGGATAAAAAGTAGCCTATGTCACTTTCCAGGTCCTCAACTATACCCATGCCAACAATCACGTCGATCCGTTGCTTAGTTGCGGCGTGGTTGAAGGACAAACCAACAAACCTACAAACAAACACACTTTCGCATTTATTATATTAGTATTAGTATGATAGTATGATAAGACGAAGAGAGAAGGTGACAGTAACAAGTGCTCAACACAGACAAACCCATGTGTTTACAGCGAGCAACGTTTGTTCTCTCTTGTTTGTTTAGCAGATTATTTGATTCCGTGATTTCGAGAGTGTGTTATTGCATTAGCAGCGTAATCTAATAAGAGTTTACTTCGAGTACAAGGTAAACTGAATTATTGTTTCTTGGGGATGAATTACTTAGGAACCCTTTGTTGCTCGAGTATTTTTATACGAGCTTATTTATAAAGCCTTTTAACTTTTAACATTACACATAATATTCAGTTTCATCTGATACTATGGCTTATTGTACACAGTCTTTGAACTAAACTGAAATTACAGCTCTAGATATATTGCTATCCCTTTCATAATACTGCCTGCGGGAAAGAAATAGCTCTTTGTAAGTTTGTATTCGGGAATTACCACTATATCTTATTAAATTAAAGCCATGAAAACAAACTCGCGAACATTATCATACTAATGCTATAAATGCGAAAGTGTGTTTGTTTATTGGTTTGCTTAATCACGTGATCACGCTGCAAGAGAACAACGAATCGACGTGATTTTTTGCATGCAACGAAATTTGGTACAGAAGTAGGTTGCATTCCGGGGAAAGGCAGGCTACTTTTTACCCTGGAACGCGAACAAAGTCAAACCTAATAATTTGCTCTTAATAGTAAAGGTTAAAGGTAGAATGTGAACTCCAAATTTGATTTCAATCGTGTCAATCCTTTAGCAATCTGCATATTTTACTCGTCCTTGGTTTGAGTGGATTTTACAATAGAACCTCTGTCTATCTCAATTCCAGTATTTTTCTCTCGAGTGTGGATGACAGACCAATGAACAAATAGAATTATTGTATTTAGTCGGTGTTCATTAACACGGAATAAAATAAACTAATTTCCGCGGAAAGTCCACTTTTATAAATATACTAGCGCACGCCCGCGACTTCGTTCGCGTGGCATAAGTTTTTAATTCCCACAGGCACTGCTTAATTTTCCGGGATAAAAAGAAGCCTATGTCACTCTCCACTCTCCAGGTCCTCAACTATACCCATGCAAAAAATCACGTTGATCCGTTGCTCTATTTCGGCGTGATTGAAGGACAAACTCTCTATTCGACGTCCTTGGGGATAGAGTTTTCAAAAACTGTGAATCACGTATTTTTTCATTTCAAACCTAAATCCCAAACACCAAGTTTCAGTCTATACAGCTTGAAAAATGACGGACTTTCCTACAAACTTTCAACCCCTGTTTCAGCCCTATGGGGGTAGAATTTTCAAAAATGGCGAAACACTTATTTCTTCATTTTGAACCGGTAGCTCAAATACCAAGTTTCATGGATATAACTTGAAAAATGACGGACTTTCATACAAACTTTCAACCCCTATTTTACCCCTTTGGGGGTGGAATTTCAAAAAATCCTTTCTTAGTGGATATCTACACTTCACAAAGAACACACCCTCCAAATTTCATGTCTCTACGACCAGCGGCTTAGGCTGTGCGTTGAAATATAAGTCAGTCAGGACTTTGAATTTTATATATATAGATAAATTTAAATGGATTTTTCCCGTTGAGTAATGGGGCCTACAATGAAATGTTTTGTCGCTAAATAAATTATATTTTAAAATATAAACAGTAGGTAAACACCGATTGGATAATATAGCAACAGTGCCAATGGCGATAATATGCCCCGGAGGGTATTATTTTATGATTTAAAATAATTCAACCAATATATTTTTTTTTGTTATTTCTTTCTGTAAATGTTTTGTGTACAATAGAAACTTGTTATTATTCTCTTGGATCTGGATAGTGTGCAACTTTTGTCGGTATTGTGCTATATAATTCCATTAATAACATATAAAGTACCTTATTCTAATCTTTTAGTAATATTTGACAAGCCAAAACTGTTCTTCATGACATCTTATGAATTATGATCCTGACCTCTACGTTCACTTTTTAATTTTTTTGGAAGCGTCTCTTGGAATCGACTAACGCAACCGATGACCTGGATATATTTCCAGAGAGCCATTACTTCGATTAGATGCACCTTGATGTTCTTTTTCATGAACATTTTTTATAAACTCCCACGGGCACTAAGTTTTTTGCAGACATTTGAGTAGGATATTTTTGAAATAATAAAAAAGTAAAAATTGTTTTGTTTGTTTTTTGTTCGATGACTAGCGAGCCCTTGAATGCAGCCTCATATATTATATGGGGTTAAGTGACGAAGGATTCTAAGAAGGACATCAGCTTCTTTTCCTGTATCAAACTCAGGTTCGGTCGTGTATGGAGTATCTACTGAAACCATTTTTGGCTCTTCCAAGTACCAGCTTGATGCATAGGATTCCGTGGAGTGTCGCTAGAAGGCTCATTGGTGACAAAATGGTCAATTCGAAGCTCAAAGCGCTAGTCTATAATTTAAAAAAATAATAATTCATGTCTACCTAACCTTTCATGTACAAGTAGTTGATCACAATAGATCGGCAACGGTCAAAGTGATACCGGGTCTCGTTACAGAGCCCTGCAAGCCGCATCAACAAGAAGGAAGAACCATTCATGTACGATGATCTGCAACTTATTAAGGCAGTTTCTTAAGACCACAGTACTGGAAGCATGGTAACTACGGCGGTAGCTACGGCGCAGCCGCCAGACCAGATCTGAAAGAATTTAGAAATGATAATTTTGCAAATTGCCCTTGGCAGGTATATTCGCTATTTTCCACTTTCAATAAAACAGCGCTCATGCTAAACGTGCTTGGTAGGTAAACCAAAGGGGGATGCCTTCACATTTTGTGCCTTAAAATAAGATTTTGCAACTTTTATTAGCCTAACGACTATTGGACATTATTTAATGGATATTGGATATCTAATTTACCATGTAAAATTTGTTCTTCAAATTGACTATAGGTAAATTTTTATATGTTATGTCTTAGTTATGATTAAACTTAGGTACACTCCACTGAAAAATCCTTGCCGCATTGTTTTAAATAAGTAGTAATTCTAACTTCAAACGTTGTGTGATTTATAATTTCAATTATTTTAATGATTTGACTTTTACTTTTTGATCAAATTAAAACTAAACATAAAATAAACTAAAACCAAATTCCTCATAACATAAACAATACTTAATACTACTTAATAATAAAACAACCTACCTAATAAAAAAGGTCAACAGTGGCTGCCCCTAGGTCAATTTTGATCTATTGTGATATCTTTATTGCGCACACTTATTATCTGCAGGAAAAGAACTGCAGGTTCTGATTCTGTAATCAGGTTAATCAGTATGCGGGATCGTCATCGTCTCAACCAATATACGTCCGCTGTCAGCTAGACGAAGGTCTCGTGCATGAATCTCGATAGGACACGGTCTTAGAGCAGCTTGCATCCAGCGCGAGCGGTTCCCAGTCCCAGCTACTCGCTTGAAATCGTCCCTCCACTAGTGGAGGGTCGTCCCACGCTTCGCTTTCCGGTACAAGGCCGCCATTTACACTATATACATACACTAAGTTAAGGATACATTAAGTTACTGATCATTAATTTTACATCAAATAAATATTATAAATGCGAAAGTTTGGATGGATGTATGGATGTATGGATGGATGTTTGTTACTCAATCACGCTCCAACGGCTGAACGGCTCTGGATGAAATTTGGCACAGAGATAGATTATAGTCTGGAATAACACATAGGCTACTTTTTATCCCGGGAAATTAAAGAGTTCCCGCGGGAACCAAAAACCCTCAATTCACGCGGACGAAGTCGCGGGCATCAGCTAGTCTAAAATATTATAGTTTAAACTGAAAAACTAAATGACCTAATAAACTTCTATACATGAACGCCAGCTCAAACAGGTGGGTTTTCCGCTTCAAAATTATTCTCAAAAACTCCATCTGCAAAGTTGGATTGGCTGGATTAGTAGTTATTTGTTGCTTTGTTAGCTTTAACGAATGCGAAAGTGTGTTTGTTTGTTGGTTTTTTGGTTTGTCCTTTAATCACGCCGCAACGGAGCAATGTATCGACGTGATTTTTGGCATGGGTATAGTTGAGGACCTGGAGAGTGAAATTAGCTACTTTTTATACCAGAAAATTAAGGAGTTTCCGCGGGAATCAAAAAAAACTTAAGCCACTCGGACGAAATCGCGGGCATCAGCTAGTTAATTTAATATTTTATTTACGGTTTAATTAGCTGCCAAATTTTTCCCACATCTAGTTGATTAATTTTAACTTCTACCAATCGGTTTAGTTTGAAACTCCTCAAAGTTTTAGTTAGTTTTAGACCTAATTACATTGTTCGCGATAAATTTGTATTCATTAGTCTTGCTATTTGTGATTAAATTTAGTAAACAGAGATGTATGATGATGAATAATACAAGTTCATTTAAATTGTTAATAGGAAGAGCTGCACAGTGATCTATCTCAAGTTTGAGATTCAGTTCTGTAGTAATACTTGCATAACTAATTTACATTTTAATATTGTTAGACGATGCGCAAGATACTCGTAGTTGGATGGTTCATGTTACTGAGAAGCTATTAAATATTTTTAGCATGATTAAATAATTAATTATTAGTCGAAATTCTAGTAAATAATACTTTTATATAGTGGCCTAGTGTGAGTGTCTGATGTGCGTGTGCGTGCGTGCGTGAGAAAGAGAGTGTGCGTATATTTTGGGTGTGTGAGTAGTGTGGTTGTAGTATGACATCAGCTCTAAACGTATTTTTCTGTGTATTTATTCATAGGTAACTTCTTGCTTTTCTAATAATCTTCAATTATTTCTTTAAGATTTACATTGGAAAAAGACTTATTTTAAGAACAAGATTACATGTGTTTTTTTATATTTTTCATTTAGTTCTTACTACCTAGCTATACCGTGCAAAGCCGGGAGAATCACCTAGTTTCAAAATAAAGTTTTAGTCTGAACAAAAAATAAAGATCGTATCTTGAATAATTAATTTTTCGAACCGATTTAGAACTGTGGTTATCCTTTTGGACCAAAATTGAAGGCATTAATTAGTAATCTTACACCCTATTGCCTACTCTTCAAATTTTCTTTTCATCGTGACCTTTGAAAGAAATAATGAATCTCGTCTCGACCCTTTGAATAATTAACGGTTTTGTCATTTTACCAGCGATAATCCCTTGCTGATGAAAATAACTTTTCTTTAAAGAAACTCTTAAAGTACCTAAAATTTGTAAAAATCGAGGATTAACGACGGCTATTCTTGAGGGTGAAATTTATTTGGCTAAACAGCCTGAACAACTTTTTTTTATAGGATCATTAGAATACCTAAAAACGTTTAAAGATAGCGCAAAACACACAGGGAACGTTGCCTGTGTTTTTGCGCTTTAAATGTCGTCTTAAGTCTCTTTAATATTCTATGCTCCTTAGGCTCGGCTGAGCAGCCGTGACTTGAGGTAACTGGTGGACGTAGGTCTTTTGCAGACAGGTCCACAAGTCGCGGTCTGCGCCGCCTGGATCCAGCGGCTCCCTGCAGCTTACTGGATGTCATCCATCCTTGAGACGATATCATGTCTGGCAACGCTGCGCCTCCGGTGCTTCGTCTCTGTTCCAGCACCTTAGCATCCTTAAATGTATCAACTGTATGATTGAACTATGTGCACCACCATACCCATTTGCTTTGCAACCTGTTGTGTCTAGATCTAGAGTAGGTATAATTCTTCTACGAATCTTTCATACCTATTTGATTTGATCACGTAGATAAGCTTTAAGCATGACTCAAAATGGCTTCCATGTGAGGCGCAGCCCATGTCACGAATCCGAGACACTATACAACATTATATTATTCCTAGTAATTGAATTTCAAAAGCTGCAATATTCATTTGATGTGGTGAGTTCGATAATGGATGGATACAAATTAATTTAAAGTTCGTACCCCAAATAAAAACATTACATTTACACTGAATTGAAAGGCAACCATTCATATTGTGTTAAAAGAAGTTTTTTTAGCCTTCAAGAAGTTTGGCGTTACCTATCATACTGGTAAACGTAAGATATTTCGAGCAATCTTGCTTCCTGTGACGGGAATTAAGTAGATGGATGAGCTACGAGTATATAGGAACCTTATAGTAACGCGCTCTTAAACAGGCTTATGTCCAGCTATAGAGAACTGTAGACTTGTAAAGTGTAGGACTGTAGGTACATCCATATATGTATAGTCCGTCAAAATTATCTGACTAGTGAATAGTCGAGCAGCGACCGCGTCGCGCGAACAGGCTCATGAATAAGGGCCCCGAACAGGTTCGAAACTAGTCGGGCAGTTTTCCGACAGAACACGTGAGTTTATCCGGGTATTATGTAAATAGTTATATAATTTTATTTTTCATAATATCTACTAGCGACGCTGTCACCGTGTCAAATAAGTTTGTGGGACTATAATTGGGTATTTGACAACTAGTCAAATAATAGTACATTATGATACAAGTGCGCGAAGTTGGTCATTACAGTCGAGGCGGTATTGCACAGCCCGAGCCGCAAGGCGAGGGCTGTAATAGAGCCAAGACTGTAATGAACAAAGCACACGCGTATCATACGACGTTTTTCAATACACTTGCGAGGAAAAAAACAATTAGGTAGGTATAAAATACATTTTAATTATTAAAGCAATTATTGAAAGTACAATTATTAAAATGATACGCAACAGTTTTTGTTGGATGTTGCACAGTATGTGTTATAGTATTATTAAAACTTTTACTGTGGTGTTCTTGAGTAACTGTAAATGTTGGAGATAGTGAAACATTCCCATAGGAGGTGGATGGGCGTTCTAGTTCTCCTTTAGTCAGAGTAGGCGGCACACAAAAATCACTGGCATATGAGGTAGAAGGTTGCGGTTCGGGACAAAACTTCTTAGAAGGTGGCTCCAAATTGATGGCTTGTGTTATCTTGGCACTTATGTTAACTTTGTTTTGAATTGAGTCCTCAACATAAGATTCTGCGACTGTATTAGACCGCCACCCGCCATGACGCTTTAATGTTAATATATCAGCCCCTGCATCAGCTAGCAATGTAGCTGAGGTTCTTCTAAAACTGTGTCCGGTGTAACATTCAGCATCCGGTAATCCCAGAAACTTTGCGATTTCTTTTGGCATGTAACCAAATTTATTAACACCTATAGGTTGACATGTACATTTTCCTTTTTGGAAGTTTTGAAAAAAACGGTCACTTTTAGCTTTATTTGTACGCAAAGCTTGATATTTCTTTACGATATCATAAAATTGACCGTCAATAGTGAACGATCGTGGGATTTTGTTCTTGGTGTTTGGGATTTTCACAAGAAGCATTTCCCCGTGATTCTTGATGTCGTTTGTTGTAATATTATTAAGCTCTTGTCGCCGACATGCGCCTTGGATTCCAAATATTAATGCAACCTGAAAAAAAAATACTTATATTTATATTTTTTAATAAATCTTAGCCTTAGATTTTTAGGTTTAATTTAATTTATAGTTAATTTTAGTTTAATAAGTAGTTTTCGATTGTCACTCTATTTATTGATTAGATATCGGTAATAGGTGGATGCTTAATACTTATTTGGGTACTATGTTTCGTATACAAACTTAAGCTACAATAGATAGTATTAGTTTACTGACCTTCGTTGCTAAATATTGGCTATCTGGGGCTTCATTTAAGAATTTTTCGACATCATTAGGTGACAATACTTTAGATTTTCTGCCAATATAGCCATCCGACCGCCTTTTCAAGAATGCCATCAAATTCGTATAAGTTTTTATGTCGATTCCATTTTTTGTCCGAATCATACTTCTTAACATGGAATAAATACACCACAGCGTGTTGGGCTTATATTTGTTGGCTAACTCATTAAAGTAAGCCAAAAACACGTTCTCCGAGAACGACTGGGCTTTTTTGTCGCATTTCCATTTCATGAAATTTTCGTAAGCCCGTATGTATTTTTCTCTTGATTTTGATGGCAACAAACTGTCACTAGCGTTTTGTGCCTCAATAATAATATCTGGTGGCGTCGTATCCAAATCTAACTGTACTTCGTCACTTGTACTCGACATTTTTCAGTCACAAATCAGCAATTTTAAACGAACAAATGTTTGCACAAAATGGCGCGGAGGTTTATTTTTTCGCGCGCCGTATATCTTTGGTTGAATAACTATGCGCGCGCAGGTTAAGTCCAGAGGCACCGAACACCGCCATTCAGCCACAATATATTAAACTTTATTAGGTTTTTAAAAGGTACACTTTCCTCTATTAGGTTTTTTAAATGTGCATTTCTTTCACTGATATATTGTAAACAAGAAGGTTATATATTACACTCCTTGTTCAAGATTGTAAAATTAAAAAAAAAATTTAATTAAATATTTATTTACAAAATAACAAATCTTTTGGTAACAACCTCTTTACGGATATTAAAAAAAAAGTGGAATAAGAAAAACACTAGTGCGGATATGAAAAGTAAAACGAACTAGTGTGTAATAAATCGCATACCGGGCGTAAGACTAAAGAAAATATAGCAACTTTACGAGCAAGTGTGTTGAAAATTATATTTTAGTGATAATTAAATAGAGGACCTGTCAGAAGACGTTAAATCCACGTCTTCTGTTAATTTTATATATGACAACCATTTTTAATTATCGATGAAACTAAAAAAAGTGCGTTAACTTTTGATGACGTCACAATTCAGTATTTCATACAAAATCCTATACAACGCGCGCGTTTTGAAGTTTGAAAAAAGTAACTCATTTGACTAGTTGTAAAATACCCAATTGTTTTATTTTTAATTCAATATTTATTAACATAGTAAATCTGTAAACAATGCAGGACCCATTTTAACGTTAGTTTGGTTTTAAATACTTGGAAAAGTTTTTTTAAATTTTATTTTTACACAAACAATATAATGGATTCACCGAAAAACGTTTAAGTATTGAATACTCGTTAAGGTGACTACATACATGACTGCCAGCTTGACAAACCTACATGAACAACCATAATATTGTTTAAGCATGCTTGAGAATCTGACCTATTCAAATACAAATAAATAGATATAAGATTACTTAAAGACTCAAAGATCTCAAAAATGTAGTAAACATTTTTATGTAACCATATTTTCTTGTATTATTATAATATAATCTTCGATTGTATGGAATGCTTTTTTTACAAGAGCTTAATTTAAATTGATTCTTTAAACTTATGTTTAAAAGCAAGTCTAAAATTTGGAAATTGATTATAAAAGAATACACTCGTTCTAACGAACGACTTTCGTGCTTTCTTGAGGTGGATAAAATAGAAATAATCCAAACATGACCCAGCATTTAACTAGCTAATGTATAAATGCATCTATGCTTGTCAAGCTTGCAAGTACGTGTGTAGTCATCATAAAGGGGAAGTTGAAACTCCAGTCCAATTAGCGCTGACCGCTACTGGCGTATTAATTAAAGAATCTTCCTGTTCCTGCACAAACAGAATGGTAATTGCTTAAAATTTCGCCACAAAAAAAATGCTCTGTTGTTATTACCATCGCTTAAAGCAGTATTATTTCAAAATCAATGTTTTATGTCACTTACCTTGTCGTCTCTAAAATAAGGACTATAATTCTAAAACACGAACGTCAACAATATTAAAATAATAATCACCAGCAGAACGCATTGATGTAATGCATGTGAAGGGCCGGCCATTGCTTTGCATTTGTGTAAAAACTCATAACAATCTGCTGGCTAAATAGTGGTGATTTTTTTTATTTACTACAAGTTAGCCCTTGACTGCGATCTCACCTGATGGTAAGTGATGATGCAGTCTAAGATGGTAGCGGGCTAACCTATTAGGGGCATCGCAGTTATATTAAACCCATACCCCTATGTGATCTGTGATCACATGCAGAAAATATACACCAAGTGGCACATTCGCCAAGTGTAGTGGCCCACACGTTGGTCCAATGCCTATGATTCCTTTCCATTTTATAAGTTTTGTGAACTCAAAAGCCGAATAAAAATAAAGTATTTCTAAAGGTCCAATGTCTAAGGTCCTTCTGTTCCTAATAAAGGACATTTGGACCATTATTACCTACCATTCGTACCATACATTACACAGCTTTTATAATAATAAAACTCCACATATTACTCGTATTATAAGTATAAGTATAAGTAACCGCTGTCCTTAGCCTTGCTGTAGGGAGTCAAATCCATGCCCTTTTATCATTTACGTAATCTTCAACAGCATGATAAGCTTTTTTCATAAGCATACTTTTAATGGATTTTTTAACTCATTTTAACATAAGTAATTACTGTTTGTTACCAAAATGAATAAAATAAAATTAAATTGAAAAATTAATATACAGAACATTTTAAAAATAAAGTGAAACGTCACCATTTTATAGCGAAAGCTTTATAAGCTTTTGTCTTCATCGCCATGCAAGACATGCCCCAAAGGGTTACCACCATAATAAAACTCGGTACCTTCATAAATTTCGCAGAGTAATATAATATGGACGTAATTTCATCTAGTATTAGGGTTCGTTGCGCTGAATGAGCCGTTAGCCAACGATGTAAAACTTCAGTGCTCTTTATACAACTACTTAAGTACTGTGACTTTAATTAACTAAGTTGTTATAGCGGCTAATTCTGCTATACACAAACTCTAAACTAAACCAAAATCTTAAGTCTTAACATATTGCTATTTCTTACAAAATTCTCCCTGCGAAAAGGATATGCGGAGGTGTCGGGTTCGATCCCCGGCAGGGTCAATTTGGGAATTTATAACTTCTGAATTTTTCCTGGTCTGGCCTGGTGGGAGGCTTCGGCCGTGGCTAGTTACCACCCTACCGGCAAAGACGTGCCGCCAAGCGATGAAGCGTTCCGGTACGATGCCGTGTAGAAACCGAATAGGGGTATGGGTTTAGTATAACTGCCATGCCCCTAACAGGTTAGCCCGCTACCATCTTAGACTGAATCATCACTTACCATCAGGTGAGATCGCAGTCAAGGGCTAACTTGTAGAGAAAAAAAAAAATTACTCGATCAAAGCCTATACTTAGTAACGTAATTTAGTTCAATTTGTAGATTATGTAGAAGAATTTGCCATATCCTCTAAACTCTAGATCGAAATTGCTGTATTTTGAATGCTCTCAGTGATAAAAGATATCACGCTATTACTATTAAGACCTATAAGTTAGTTAAGAGATTATGTATAACCGAATTAGCCACAATTATTTATAATTAAAATTATTTGAGAGGGGAATACGGGATACGTCATTATGAGAACGATTTATAGCCCATTGTTGTCGTATAATTAAGAAAAGTGGCCCATCTTGCAAGGAGATTTGGGTTTAATGAGCACTCAGCATTGAACATTAAAATGATTAGTAACTTGTAACCATAGATTTAATTTGGTCTCGCTGGCGCTAAACGCAGCGGATGATAAATCTATGCTTGCAACTTGCCACGAGGGTAAATGACATGGTTAAGAATATTGTACGTACTATCTGACCCTCCCTGGATTAACTCAGGAAACTCTAAGTTTTTTTTTTACAATACAAGTTAGCTCAACTGCTATCTCAACTATTGGTGAGATTAAAAACACTAGCCATGCTTTTGATGCAGCCAAAAATGATAGTAAATGGTGGTAAATGGTATGGGTTTGGAAGTTATGTTAGACCAATACCTCTAATCGGTAGTACGATATCGTGTAGAGAACACGTACCGGAACGCTAAATCGCTTGGCGGCACGTCTTCGCCGGTAGGGTGGTAACTAGCCACGGCCAAAGTCTCCCTCCAGACCAGACTGGAGAAAATTGAAAAATTATCAAGTCCCAAATAGGCCCTGCCGGGGATCGAACACGGGACCTCCCGCTTTAAGAAAAAGGCGCTCACCACTGCGTCAGGGAGGTCATCAAAAAAGGAGCGTTGGTGGACCATACATTCCTACATGCAAACTCTCAAGTTTCTAGAATCAAAGTTTTGAGCTGTAATTAGCGCTTTCTTCCGATAAGTATACAATATACATACATCATATTATCATCCAAATATCCAAATTTTCTCAGTTATAATAATATTTGTAAGATAAATTTGAAAGTTAATTTGTTAATTGGTTAACTTTCCCTTGGCTATTTTACAGCATAACTTCGTTTAAAAATAACACAACATATAACGTATTCTGTGCTAAAACCTGAGTTGAGTTGAGTTGGGTAGGATTTCTTCATTGTCTTGAACACTAGCCTTGATGAAGTGATATATTTGCAGTTGGTTTATTTTACTTCGTAGGTATTTATTGTACTGAATTAGTACTTTTTGTAAAGTGTAAAAATATGGTTATGGACCTAATATATACTTTTATATAAAAAGTTTTGTATTCTGAATAGAAAATCCGATTTCTGTTTTAACCTTCATCGCATTCCCTATGGACCTAAAGCCGTGCGCTGTATCACCGATTTGAGGGTTAAATATAAGGGTTACAGAATTCACGGGCAGACCTCGCGGTTTGTCATCCAATTTTACGGCTTTTTACCCCATTTGTTTCAGTCTGTTAGAGAGGCGTAGCGTTTTTATATTACGGGATTTCTTCGCATGACTGCATAAAGTTACATTACCTATAGACTGATAAAATCCATACTAATATAAAAATTATAAATGCGATAGTGTGTCTGTCTATCTGTCGGTCTGCTACGCTTTCACGGCTCATCTGTACAACCGATTTTGATGAAATTGGGTACAGGGATATGTTGTATCCCGGGGAAGGACATAGGCTTTTTATCCCGAAACATTCAAGAGTTCCCTCGGGAATCAAAAACATTAATCCACGCAGATGAAGTCGCGGGCATCATCTAGTAATAAGTAGATATTTTGGTAAAATAATTTAGTCGAAGTTGTTGTTAATATAGTTATTTACAATGTCGGAACAAAATAAAGAAAAGAGACGTTTTTATTGTCTTGAACCTTATACATAAGGTTCTTGGCACAATTCGGAACAGTATTTACAGATTGGCCGGTAGAGTATTAATCAATTTACTAGAAGGTTAATTAGCTTAAGTGTATTAGCTGGAATTGTTGTTGGTTGTTTTGAAAAAACAAGGCAATAAAAACGTCTATTTTCCTTCATCCATACAACTAAGGCTCAAACAGCAGCCATGATACACAGTACAAAAAAGAGAACCTATTTTATGACAATTCAAAGAGAGGAAGAGAAGAAGTTTTGCCAGCAAAACATGATACATAAAGAAATACATGCTAACTGGCCCTGATTGTAGACGGTCATCAAGCATATTGGTCGAGAGCGTTTGACCAATGTATGACAACTACAGCCCATTAACGTCTCACTGCTGGGCACAGGCCTCCACTTTCATAGGAGAGATGGAATTAGAGCTTAGAACCACCACGCTGCTCCAATGCGGGTTGGCGGGCTAACGACTATTATCGTGTTAGTTATAATAACCGGGACCGACGGCTTAACGTGCTTTCCGAGGCATGGGGATAAAACACCGCCAACTTCCTAACTTCGGGCTAGTAACTACTATTACCTATTCTGTGCTAGTACTGAGAATTTCTAGTCAGAAAAGCCATTGGGGTTTTCTGACTAGACTTAATTATGGCCCGACACAGGACTCGAACCCGCCACAGTCGAACATTTGACTGCGGCCGACGAGGTCCCGGGAGCATGTGCTAACCACAAGACCAACGAGGCATTTATAAGACCATCTTTGTATAAAAAAACAGCCAAGTGCGAGTCAGACTCTTCTACCAAGGGGTCCGTAACTTGCGGAAATATGGGTCTTTTGGAACCATGTAAGTACTGCATAAAAGTATTGCATCAGCTGCATTGAAAACGTTATGGGCGCGCGCGTGTGTATCTTAAATCTGTATGATAAAGTGTGCTATTTAGTTTTACTGCAAAGCTAGTGTCCACGGGGGAATTTCATGTTTATGTTTATGAACATTGTAAATTTCTCTTATCGAGTACCACAAATTTTGTGAATTTGACACAGAAAACTGGGTATAGAGTGGTGCCACATTTCACGAGGAGCTTTTAAGTGGTTACACAACCCTAACTAGACCAAAAAAAGAGCCTTTTTACAAGCTTTATGTTAGTTTCTAGAATGTACTATATTGTACCGTATATACCTAATGCGTGCGTGCGGCCACTGCCTTTTCGAGAGCGATCCACCAAACACGGTCCTTCGCCTACTTCAATCCTCATCCACCCGCTTCCCACCACTTTCTTCAGGTCATCAGTCCACACTAGCAAGAAAGTAGCTGTACTAATGCATGTGTATACTTGCAGTGTGTAGTGTACATATATTAGCTGCCCTTGTCATACCAATGTTAGTTCCTGTAAGTTGTACGAGTATTATAACTTGCCTTGCAAGTGACGAAGAAGTGACTTGCCAAAGCTAACTTCTGTTATTGCTAATACACACTTGGCTCTAAATTTTCTTTGCTTTGGCTCTGTCCAGACTCTGTCTTGGCTTTGTCTCCTTCGCCTGTATAACTTCGTAACAATGTAAAGGATTCTAACAACTCTTTTTTTTCCACTACAAGTTAGTCCTACACTGCAATCTCACCTGATGGTAAGTGTAAAGTGATGATGCAGTCTAAGATGATAGCAGGCTAACCTGTTAGGGGCATGGCAGTTAATAAACCCATACCCCTATTCGGTTTCTACACGGCATCATCTAGAAACAGATTAGCGGTATGGGTTGAATATTACTGTCATGCCCCTAACAGGTTAGCCCGCTACCATCTTAGACTGCATCTTCACGTACCATCCGGTGAGATCACAGGCAATGGCTAACTCGTAGTGGATAAACAAATAAACTCAGTCATCAAGACAAATACTATGACAAATACCTTTCCTCTTTCCCTGGCTATCTGACTCTATTACGAACCCTATATTGGCATCCACTGGTACCATATAGAGTAATAAACCCCTACCTATTTAAATGTAAATGTAGCTTAAATACAGAATACAATACTATTCCACCTTTACCAATCCTTTTACTGGCTGAAAGGATTTCGAGATACGTATCCGGGACATCTCTAGATACCGATCTATCGGGCTTTCTCTCACAAAACTAGTGAAGTTTAAATCCTGGAACTACAAGTAAGATTGCGCGCCGACGTCCGGTTCTTGACTGAGAGCGATTTTTATTCCACAACGGCCGTTTTTATAAGCATGTCCGATTTTAAAAGTAAACGGTTTCCGCGTTTGTGTGTCATCTTATAATTTATTCAACCAAAATAAAACATTCAACAACGAAAAACAAACAAAAAAACAAACAATTCGTTTTAAACAATTATATCGGATAATAATTAAACCCTACAACCCTCAAACTTCGTTTAGTTAGGTGTATACAACAATACATCAATACGTGTATACCTATACAGTTGTATGTTCTTCATCTACTGCAAATTACTTCGATTTTTGAAGTAGTCATGCAGGGATATCTGCGTAATTGAAATTATTAAAGCCCTGGGGGGTTACTACCCATTTGTTTCGTTTATTGTAGTATTATTACCATTAGTCACGTACCTTGACGTCCGTCCCAAAATAAGGTTCGTAATTATTAAAAAACACGAACGTCAACAATATTAAAATAAGCTACTTTACGCGATAGTAGTATGCCTCCTGTGTTATATTTTGTAAGAGAAAAAAACATTAAGCTAGGTATTATCTGACGTCTGCGGTTGCGGTAAACCTTAGGATTACCTGTGCGAGAGTTCTTTACAAACTTGTCGGTGAGTTTTTACTTTTCAAGTTTCTCGTTACAGGGACGATGTGGCGGTATATTTTATAGCATGTACGTATGTACTACTAAATCTACTGTGAAAGTTTTCTCTACACAAAAAAAGAAAAGCATACATTTCTAGCTTTTTGTAACAAACTATATCCGCTGGATTCTAATGAGTGGTCATAAATTAAAGTTAAAATATAAGCGAATAATTAATTCTAAATAATATGCTATTCATATGCAAGGATAATTTAATGACTTTTTAAAATGCCTTCTGTTTAGGTGTTTTCCCCTTTCCAAAATTTGGTATTACGTCAGACTCCTATAAACAAATGTTATGAAAGTACCGACTCTGGTTTAAGGGAATATGGCCATAGGTTTAACATAGAATCAGTCTCTCCTTTTATTCGGATAAAAATAAAAAAGATTTATTCAAGTCCATTCAACAATTTAGTATTTCTACAGCAAAATAAAAATATCTATTCTAATAATGTTCTGAAATAACCTTTTTTTTTTTTAACTTTTCTTTTGAGTTGTAAAACATCTACCCAAACCAGAAAGCTTTGTAGCACCGAACAGTTTATTCTAAAGTTTATTTTCTTTGAAATGAAGCGTAAGTTTGTACGTTCCAAAGTTACATCTACGCAACTAAAACTTTTAAAGAGTTTGCGTTTGCAAAATACGACTCTCGGCGAGACAAGTTTTTGCATGGTTTATGTAGTGAACATTAGGATAAAAAGGTTATGAAAGAGAGCATAACCATAAAATAAATGTTTAGGCACCATCTTAGTAATTTTGTTTTAAATGAACCCTTAGAACGTCGTGTTGGAAATTCAATTCATTATTGGCCATAATTTAGAGCATATTTTAAACTAGATGACGCCCGCGACTTCAAACGCGTGGATTGATGTTTTTTGATTCACGCGGGAACGCTTCAATTTACCGGGATAAAAAGTACTTACTTATTATCCCGGGAAATTAAAGAGTTCCCGTGGAAATAAAAAACTTAATCCACGCAGACGAAGTCGCGGGTATCATTTAGTGATTAGCCTATATATTTACGCGTCTATCAACGCACAGCCTAAGCCGCTGGGCTACAGTATTTTGGCAATAGGTTCCTTTTGTGACGTAGGCGCTCACTAAGGAAGGATTTTTTAAAATTCCACCAGGAGTGAATATCTATTGATGACGACGACAAATCCTGATCTATTGACAATTCCTTTGCGGGGTCGAGTCTACGTTTTTATGGTGCATGGCTAGGTAAATGGTCCTGCATGTTTTCATACACTACAATAAGCCCTTGACCTCACCTGGTGGTAAGTGATGATGCAGTTGGCGGGCTATAAGGCTATAGGGGTATGGCAGTTATTATATTAAACTCAGACCCCTAATCGGTTTCCACCCGACATTGTACCGGAACGCGTATCCCCGACACGCGTGCATCGAATTAAACCCCCCGTTCTCGCCTGCCTGCCGCCTATGTGCGAGGGGCAGGGTAGCTCATGGCGCGGCTCGTATACTGGCCGGTGACCGGTTCGTACGCAAGCCAAGTAAATGCAGTAATGTTATTTTACCCTCTTCCCATTAATATATTTTTATGTTTGCAAAGCAAAAATACTGAACAAGTATTTCGCAATACCTTTATTAAGTTTATAGTATTTTTTTTAAATAAGCTTACTATAGAAAGTGTACCTAACATTATATTTTCCCTCCTGTCTGTATTAAACAAAAGGTGGAACCTTTAATAAAGGACACCTTTTTTAAAAATTAAGTGCTTGTAGAAAACGTAGTACTATCTAATATCTACTTATAGGTACAATATATCATTAATCTAAAAGGTAAAATCTAGCGCGAATTAAAATACTGCAACGACATCTAGGTCTAGACTCCGGGAAAGCGGCTTAACCTAAATACGAACCTTTGAGTGGAAAACCATCCCTTATATCATACGGGGTCATTGTAGGGTTGAACAGATATACATTTTTGACTGCAGATACCTGCAGGGTGATTATGTATAACCGGCATCAATCATTGTTACAATCTCAATTACTTTGATTGGCTGAATTTATGGTATTTTTCTGCGTCAATGGAGGAAGTATGTTTGTTTGTCGGTTTGTCCTTCAATCTGGTCGCAACAAAGCTACGGATCGACGTGATCCGGATTTTTGCATGGGTGTAGTTGAGGACCTGGAGAGTGACATACCAGTGGCTACTTTTTATCCCGATAATGTTTCCCCGGGATTTTCAAAACCTAAATCCACTTGGACGAAGTCGCGGGCCATCAGCTACTATCATAATAAATAAGTAAAATAAAAATACTTAGGAATTTATGTCGCGTAGGCCCAAAACGAATTCTAAAAATTTATTAACGGACATTTTAAACGTCCGCTCTTCTTAACTCCTGCATAGAATTTACAAACAGGTATTCAAATTGATTCGCGTCATGGCAGACACATTCAACCATTTAGATCAGACCTTGCTGTGGAGACTAGAAGGGATCATGGCACCCGAGACGTGGATGTATTGATGGCGAGAATTGAAATCTAGCAGACAATTCAGGCGAGAAAAATAGAAAGCCCGAAGTAGTGCTGGACAGAGAGAGACTGTTGTAAAAACAATTTTTTGTCATCATACTAATAATATTATAAATCCGAAAGTGTGTTTGTTTGTTGGTTTATTGGTTTATCCTTCAATCACGCCACAACGGAGCAACGGATCGACGTGATTTTTGGTATGGGTATAGTTGAGGACCGACGCCAGACGAGACCCACCAGGGCGTTGACCTCCTCGGCGTCGGGCCGAGGAAACCAAACAGTGAACACGAATATTACGTTAGAGCAGGAATGGTTCCATCGCTAGCTTATTGGGTCCTAAAGACCAACTGTAAAGGATCCCGTCGGATCAACTGTGACGCTATTCCCCTTGGAATAGCTAGCCTTGAGCCTGTAAATGGATCCCATTTGATCAACTGTAATGCGACTCCCCACGGAGTCGCGTGCTCGTGAGCCTGTAAACTGGTGGGTAACCCACCAACTGTGAGGTAGGATGGAAACATTCCCAATGTATTCCCATGATGGGTAATCTTAAAGACTATGCCACTTACTTGAGGAATACAGCGAGAGGTAGCAAACCAGCACGGCACGATGCCACCTGCCCAGACGCACGAATAAAAATGGCGCCGGCCGCGGAATCCCCCTTATGAGAAATCTTGAATCTTGAAGTCGCGGGCATCAGCTAGTTATTAATAACTAGCTGATGCCCGCGACTTCGTCCGCGTGGACTAAGTTTTTTCGATTCCCGCGGGAACTCATTAATTTTCCGGGATAAAAAGTAGCCTATGTATGTAGGTATGTATTTATGTATATTCTTTATAGCTGATGCCCGCGACTTCGTCCGGGTGGAATAAGTTTTTCAGTTAATTTTCCAGGATAAAAAGTAGCCTATATTACTATCCCACGGTATAATCCCCCTATAATGGTGAAACACGTACTTCTTTATATTTTAACGAAAGCCCAAATGCTGTTTCATGGCTATAACTTGAGAAATTAAGGATTTTCATACAAACTCTCAACTCCTATTTCACCCCTTCAGGGGTGGAATTTTGAAAAACTGTGAAACACATATGTTTTCATTTTCAACCCGCAGCTCATATATCAAGTTTCATGGCTATAACTTGAGAAATTAAGGATTTTCATACAAACTCTCAACCCCTATTTTACCCCTTCGGGGGTGGAATTTTGAAAAACTGTGAAACACATGTTTTCATTTTCAACCCGCAGCTCATATATCAAGTTTCATGGCTATAACTTGAGAAATTAAGGACTTTCATACAAACTTTCAACCGCTATTTCACCCCTTCGGGGGTAGAATTTCGGGATAAAAAGTATCCTATGTCCTACCTCGTAGTATAGGCTCAAATCGTGCCAAGTTTCGTTTGAATTCATTCAGTAGTTTCGGCGTGATGCGCGGCCAAGATACAGACAGACAGACAGACAGACAGACAAAAATGAAAAAAATTACAGATTTGGCTTCAGTATCGAATAATGAGTGCCATCGAAATTTTCAAAATATCTTCAATGTACAGAATTTGACCTGTTACAGTTTTATTATAAGTATAGATTTATCAACACCGCTTTAAAGTGTAGGCATACCTAATAGCAAACATTACCGCGAATACAACAAATAAAATCCGTCTTAAATATCAGCTTTACTTTTACCTCGGGGTTTGAATGTAAATAACAAAGCCATTTTAATGCTCGGTTCAGATAACGATGTTTTCAATTCATGAATATGTATCTGCAAATAATAATTTAACCTCAAAGATTTTGATACGAACCGTTTAGGTTGGCCCTTCCGGCATCCGTAATTAATTACATCGTATATACCTACTGTTTTACTGTCATTCAAAAACTGTACAGTGTGCCTACTTAATTGGAACCTTTTGACATAACATAAAATATTATTATTATCATCTCCATCATCGAAATAGATAGGTACTAAAATGTAGATGACCTAGAGAAGGTGGCGGGAAGCGGGTGGATGAGGATGGCGGAGGACCGAGTTCAGTGGTGTGCTCTCAAAATTTGCTTTGTCCAGCAATGGACGCGTACAGGCTGACAGTTTGGATTGGATAGTAAAATTTAATATTATTAAACTTTTGTACTAGAACGAAAAAACGGAGCTACGCCAGTAAATAATAATCAACGCATTATTACAGAGATAAACTCAATTCCTTGTGTATTTGTATGATTTATTCGTTATGCAGCTACTACAAATTGTTCATTTTGCTTATTTTATTAATAGCTTTTATATGCAGCTTCGTTTAGTTTGATTTTAGGTGGTAAATTTTACGACTTAAATATATTTTAAAAAGAAAGAAAATATATTTAGAAAAGAAAGTATGCCAAATTCGTTATGCAGCTACTACAAATTGTTCATTTTGCTTATTTTATTAATAGCTTTTATATGCAGCTTCGTTTAGTTTGATTTTAGGTGGTAAATTTTACGACTTAAATATATTTTAAAAAGAAAGAAAATATATTTAGAAAAGAAAGTATGCCAATACCCACGACTGCGTTCACGTGGAGATTTTTTCCCTATTGTCCAACTGTTTATACATTAGATGATGCTGGCGACTGCGTCCGCGTGGATTACGTGTTTTTGATTCCCGGGGAAGATCTTTGATTTTCCAGGAGAAAAAGTATCCTATGTCCTTCCCCGGGAAGTAACCTACCGCTATACCAAATTACATCAAAATCGATTGAATAGATGGGCCGTGAAGACAGACAGACAAGACACACTTTCGCATTTATCAAATAAATATTATTAATGCGAAAGTTTGGATGGATGTATGGATGTATGGATGTATGGATGTATGGATGTATGGATGTTTGTTACTCAATCACGCTTTAACGGCTGAACGGATCTGGATGAAATTTGGCATAGAGATAGATAGTAGTCTGGAATAGCACATAGGCTACTTTTTATCCCGGAAAATTAAAGAGTTCCCGCGGGAACCGAAAAACCTCAATCCACGCGGACGAAGTCGCTGGCATCAGCTAGTAATAATATAAGTATGGATTTGGATGGACTTATAATAATATAAGTATGGAACTTATTTCCTCACTTAGCCACTTCGAAATCCAGGCTAATACTTATTATAAATGCAAAATTGTCTGTTTGTTTGTTTATCTGTATCTGTCTGTCTGTATTAACTTTACACGAGCTTTGCTGAATTTTAACGGGTACAGAGATAATTAGTTATAGGGGACTTAAAAAAAAACCTTATTCCACATGTACCAAGTCTCGGGTATTATCATAACAGAAGTCGCGGGCAAAAGCTAGTTCATATATAAATTAGAACACAAAATGTTTTGATTGTTACGTACAATCTTGGAGAGGTTCGCAGAAAGCAGATGACGGAATACCAAATTGAATTATAGCTCGTAATTTAGCATCGGATGAAAATGGGTGGACCCAATTAAACCTAACAGGGCTGTCTGCCATTTAAGAGATATTTCATAGTAGGCTGTGTCAAGTCTTGTCCGAATTTCGGGCGAAAATTCGGACCGATTATTGCATCTACATTCTTTTATCATTTATTATCTACCTAGGTAATTTTTTTTAACTATATGCGTAGAGGCATCTAGAGAAATTTAATAATATACTATTACAGTAGGCTTTACTGGCAGTAATCATTTTGATGAGGGCACGATTGCGATCGCAATTCTATTATCTTTACCTTTACGTACACTGAAAGAGACGGAATTTTCCGTCCGCTAGGAGCATAGATATTCTTCTTCTTTATAAGCTTTTATTCCTCGTTGGTCTAGTGGTTAGCATGTTCGACTGCGGCCGACGAGGTCCCGAGTTCGAGTCCTGGGTCGGGTCATAATTAAGTATTGGCCTTGGGAAATTCTCAGTACTAGCCATTGAGGTAGTATGTACTATGGTACTAGCCCGGAGTTAGCTCCCGTGTCTCGGAGAGCATTTTAAAAGCCGTCGGTCCCGGTTATTATCACTAACATGATACGCCAACCCGCATTGGAGCAGCGTGGTGGGTCTAAGCTAATTTCCTGTCTCCTATGAGAGTGGAGGCACAGGCGTCCCAGCAGTGGGACGTTAATGGGCTGTAGTGGTGGTGGTGCAGTGGTTGGGCAAGTCACCTCCAAATTTTCATTCATGTTATAGTATGATAAGTGGACGGACGACGTCAAGTGAGTTGCAGGGAGCCGCTGGATCCATTGATGTAGAATTTTAGTTACTCATTCTATTTCAATGGCTGGATCCAAGCGCCGTGGCGTGGCGTGTGGAAGACCCTACAAGAGTCCCTATCCCTACAATATTTATTGATAAAAATTTCATTCTCTCTTTGCCTATTCCATTAATCACTTAATGGCAGGGGTTTTCTTGGGATAGTAATGCGGTGGGTTCCCAGTTCCTTCCGCATACAACTCAACTGAGAGTATTATTTCAACTCTTAGGTTTCTAACGATTATTAACAGATGTTAGTTATAACCGGGACCGATGACAGAGGAAACGAAAAGGCCAAATTCGGACTTCTAAATTCGGCCACCCCTCCAGTTACCGACTTGGGTCAACGTTGCTTAACAATCGCAATCAACTGATTTGCATTGTCGCAACTAGGCCACTCGTCCCTCACTGAAAATTTCATTACCCACTTTTAAAAAGCTAAAAGCTAAAACGCAAAGGGTGCCTCCTTAGCGTTTAGGAGTTTTGCCTTTGAAATACGGCCAATCTTTATTTAACTAAATGTTCAAAGGAGATAAGACACGAAGCCACTTTTCAGAAATGAATGCTATTTTTGCCTCTTTTATTTCGAAACGAGTAAGGTATTATACCTACTTTACATAGACTATGAATTAATATTTAAATTCTGAAATAAAAAATAATAATTATACTAGGTGCTTCATTGTCATAATATACCTAAGTAACTGCCTCGTTGGTCTAGTGGTTAGCATGTTCGACTGCGGCCGACGAGGTCCCGGGTTCGAGTCCCGGGTCGGGTCACAACAAGTCTGGGTTTTTCTGACAAGAAATTCTCAGTGCTAACCCGGAGTTAGGAAGTTGGCGGTGTTGCACCCCCGTGCCTCGGAGAGCACGTTAAGCCGTCGGTCCTGCGCCTGATCTCTCTCCGGTCGTGTCGGATTTTCCGTCCCATCGGGCTATGAGAGTAAAGGAACAGAGAGTGCACCTGTGTTTGCGCACACACTTGTGCACTATAATATCTCCCGCGCAGATGGCTAATCTCTCTGGAGATTGGCCGCCGTGGCCGAAATTCGGTCGGGAGGACATTATACCTAAGTATCAATTAATAGTCCCTACTTGAGTCAAGAATGCCGTTTTTAATATAGTCACATCCTACTAATCTATATATATAAAATTCAAAGTCCTGACTGACTGACTGACTTGGTATTTTGGCTTTCGTTAAAAAATAAAGAAAATCATGTGTCACAGTTTTTCAAAATTCTACCCCCAAAGGGTTAAAATAAGGGTTTAAAGTTTGTATGAAAGTTAAGTTATATAGCCGTGAAACTTAGCACTTGGACTTTCAGTTAAATATGAAGAAGTACCTACGTAATTCACCATTTTTAAAAATTCGACCCCCAAGGCCGTTAAATAGAGTTTCTCCTTCAATCACACTGCAGCAACGGATCAACGTGATTATTTGCATGGGTATAGTCAAAGGTACCTGGAGAGTGACATAGACTACTTTTTATCCCGGAAAATTATGGAGTGCTTGTGGGGAAAAAAAACTTAAACCACGCGGACGAAGTCGCGGGCATAAGCTAGTATGATATATGTGAAAGTTTGGACATTTGTAAGTTCAAGTAGTGTAAACTTACAAGCATACAAGTTTGTAAGTTTGTAAGTATGGATGTTTGTTACTCCTTCGCACCGCAACGACTGAACCGATTCGGCTGTTTGGAATAAAGATAGCTTATAACCTGACTTAACAGATATATTTACTCCGAAAAATTAAACTGTTCTCGCGGGAACCAAAAAACCTCAATCCAAACGGACGAAGCTGCAGGCATCATCTAGTAAAAAATATGATTTGATGTTATTTAGTTTATTAGCAGAACTTAGAAACATTGTAAAACGTACTGTAACTCTTTTCAATATTATACAGTAAAGTGTAAATCTATATCTATACTAGGTAATATTATTATAAATGCGAAAGTTTGGATAGATGGATAGACGGATGTATGGATGGATGGATGGATATTTGCTACTCAATCACGCCAGAACGGCTGAACGGATCTGGATGAAATTTGGCATTTGGATTGATTATAGTCTGGAATAACACATAGGCTACTTTATATACCGAAAATTAAAGAGGTCCCGCGGGAACCAAAAAACCTCAAATGGATGTTTGTTACTCAATCACGCCAGAATGGCTGTACGGATCTGGATGAAATTTGGCACAGAGATAGATTATAATCTGGAATAACAATTAGGCTACTTTTTATCCCGGGAAATTAAAGAGTTCCCGCGGGAACCAAGAAACCTCAATCTACGCGGACGAAGTAGCGGGCATCAGCTAGTTGTCTAATTATGATAAAATATACTCCCAAAAGTGGGCAAGAAGGCATTTTCAGGGACTCTTAAGAACGTCCAAAAGCTCTCCTTGTGTAGATAATTATTCAACGTTGGTTTTATGATATTAAAATATTTTTGCATGATGGCGGTTGCACTTGAACCGTCAGATCTTTTGTACACGTTACTCTGCTTTGTGCTCACTCTACTTTTTCTCAAAGACCCTCTCGAGCATCATAGAGTGTCTACAATTATATTTCAAGAGGTTTTTGTTTTTATTTTCTTCTTTGAAAAATAAAGACGGGCTTGTGAACGTTGAAGTATTTTAATCGGTTGAAAAAAAGACAAAAAAGAAAGAAGCTCTCTGTCTAAGCTAGCAGTTTTATTGCTTTTCAAATCTTCGTTTAGTTGACCTTTTAATTATACTAACTTCGAGAGGAACTGTAGGTATCTTTTGGCAAAAAATTATAAAATTAGTCAAAAGTGGTGGTTTTAGGTGGTGGTATTTTTGTAAACACATTTTTTTATGAATAAAATTATATACTTGTATTACATTTAAATAGAAACACTAGCTGTACCTACAACTAAGTATATCATTATCATCTTAGTAGGTAAGCACGTTTATCTCCAAAGATGCTTGTTATGTACTACACAGCCAATACGGTCATGAATCTCTGACGCAGAGCTAAGCTCACCACTAAGAACTCAGATAAATCTTAATAAGACGTATATTGAAAATGTTCTAGGATCACGCTAAACGTTCAGTTTCTCAGTCTATTGTATTACTTAAATCTTGGACGAAATAAATACGGGATAGGAAACGTAATAAAAACATAATATGAAATCACGATCGATTAACTTTTGCGGGGCGAGGGGAGAGTGCCTTGTCATTTTTCTGCCCAATTATTGACATTAGTGCATGAAAAACCGGCCAAGTGCGAGTTGGACTCGCGCACCGAGGGTTCCGTACAAACCTGTAGTAAGTTTTAAATTATTAAAAAAAAACTACTTACTAGATCTCGTTCAAACCAATTTTCGGTGGAAGTTTGCATGGTAATGTACATCATATATTTTTTTTAGTTTTATCATTCTCTTATTTTAGAAGTTACAGGGACCCACATTTTACCACTTTGGAAGTGTCTCTCGCGCAAACTATTCAGTTTAGAAAAAAATAATATTAGAAACCTCAATATCATTTTTGAAGACCTATCCATAGATACCCCACACGTATGGGTTTGATGAAAAAAAAATTTTTGAGTTTCAGTTCTATGGGGACCCCCAAAAATTTTTTTTTTTCTATTTTTGTGTGAAAATCTTAATGCGGTTCACAGAATACATCTACTTACCAAGTTTCAACAGTGTAGTTCTTATAGTTTCGGAAAAAAGTGGCTGTGACATACGGACGGACAGACAGACAGACATGACGAATCTATAAGGGTTCCGTTTTTGCCAAATTTGGCTACGGAACCCTAAAAAGTCGATCACTATGAGAGCACAATATCATAATTAATGGCGAAACTGCCCAGTTCGCTAGCTTTAGCTAGAGGGGTGAGGCGAATATGGCTGATATCACGCGTTCCGTGGTTAAAGCGTAAAACACACAGGGAACGGGCGCGGGTCGGGCGCGGGCTGGGTCGGGTGCGTGGCGAGTTGAATTCCTTGTACTTATAAGAACGACATCACACAGAACGCGGCCGCGGGTCGGCCGCAGGTCGGGCGCATGGCGGGTGCCGGTTCCCTGTATGTTTAGCCCTTACTTCATCCAAGTATTAATTACGATGACAAGATAAAAGAAAAGTGATCATATTGATGACTTTCACATAATAATAGACACGTATTATTTGACTTTATAACTTCCGATGACATAATTTACCACCTGTATTTAGACAGTATGCATGCAGCAAGTAAAGCCTAGGTTAGTACTAGGGTAATATAGTAGGTATTCTCTAATCTGATTCTAGAAAAGCTTATTGCTGTAACAGTTGTACTGAATTAAGGGAGCTTGTGCCAAATTGTGTTTTAATTAATTACTGGATGGTGCCTGAGACTTCGTTCGACAGGATTAAGGTTTTTTTATAAATCGCGTGGGAACTTTTTAATTTTCCGGGACAAAAAGTAGCTTGTGCAAGATAAAAGTTAAAGATATCCGTATCAAACGTATTAAGATGAATAAGGATAACGAAACAGGCAGACACACAACATACAAAATAAATTAAAAAAAAAATATTTATTCCGCATTAATACTAGATGATGCCCGCGGGCTGTGACTTCGTCTGCCTGGATTAATTTGTTTTATTCCCACGAAAACCTAGTCCTTTTTGAAGGTATAAAAAGTAGCCTATACCCTTCCCAAAAGCGTAGCAGACAGACATACAGACCCTTCCTTATTTATAATAATACTAGCAGATGCTAGCGACTTCGTCCGCGTGGTTTAAGTTAATTTTCCGGGATAAAAAGTAGCCTGTCACTCTCCAGGTCCTCAACTATACCCATGTCAAAAATCACGTCGATCCGTTGCTCCGTTGCGGCGTGATTGAAGGACAAACCAACAAACCAATAAACCAACAAACCAACAAACCAACACACTTACAACAACAAACAACCAACTACGCAACCAATTTTGATGAAATTTGGTACAGAGATAGGGTATATCCCGGGGAAGGACATATGCTACTTTTTATCCCGGATAATTGAAAAGTTCCCGCGGGAATCAAAAAACATCAATCCACGCGGACAAAGTCGCGGGCATCATCTAGTAGATATATAACTTGATATTAATGCCCTTTGCTTTTCTTTGCAAACACAGCTTTACAAGTCAAATGAGGACAATAACTAGCGGTTATATTGCGATGTCTCTTGCCAGAGGATTTGCACTTTCCTTACAGATTTTATGCCTTTATATGAACACACATCGCGTAATTTTAAACTCTAAATTCATATGATTAAAGTTCAATCGAGAATGTGACTAAAATTGCTTAATTTACCGGGAATGTTTGTGTATTCTGAGTTAAGTTCGCCCCATATTTATGCGGTGTTTATTACTTGAGAGGGTTTAGGGCATATTAATATTGACAGGTAATTAAATTGGGAATGATAAATAGACCTAATTATAAATTACAAACTGACGCCCGCGACTTCGTCCGCGTGGGATAAGTTTTTTTGATTCCCACGGCAACTCCTTAATTTTCCGGGATAAAAAGTAGCCCATGTCACTCTCCGGGTCCTCAACTATACCCATATTAAAAATCACGTCGATCCGTTGCTCCGTTGCAGCGTGATTGAAGGACAAAGCAACAAACCAACAAACCATTATTGGTTTGTTGGTTTGTTGCTTTGTTTGTTTGTTTGTTTGGTTTATACCAACAAACAAACACACTTTCGCATTTATAATATTAGTATGATGAAGTACTAATACTTAATAATAAGAATTAATACTTTATTGCACACAAGTTAAAGGATACAAAAAATATCGTAACTTACAACTTCATATGCAAAGGCAGCTTAATTTCAGAGCAATCTCCACCAGGTAACCTTTGTGAGAGCAATGAATAAGGTGTAAATACGTTTATTTATTGCGAGCACGCGTGAGTCCATAATAAATTAATACGTATCAATTTATACTTGCAAAACACTTGTTTCTCCCTTCCCCCTTAAACTCGAGCGAGTCAAATACTTACCCTTTTATCATTTACATAATCTTCAACAGTATAATAATCTTATGAAAAACCATAAATTTATCTTTAATTATGGATGTAAAATACAAAAATAACGCGCGTACGTAAAGACGAAAACTGAGTCAGACATCGTTAGGACAAATTCAGATAAGCAGCTCGGGGTATCACGCATTTTTTCAGAAGCGTTAAGTTACGACGTAAAAAATTAATTTATTCCCTTTTGTGTAAGGCTTTGTTTATGCCGTCTGAGGATAAAAGGTAAATTTTGAGTTTGTGCGCAATATAATTATTGTAACAGAACAGAGTTAGAACAAGTTAAAAACTTGGTATCATAGAGGTATATAGCGCAGACTGGGCGGACGATAATTGTGGTGATAGCAGGTACAGAGAGGTAAAAAAGGTGGGATGAAGCACTAAGCTAGCCTAGAAAGGGCATATAATCTTATGGGGCACTTAATTTAGTGCAGTATGATTAAAAATTATGATAGTTTTAGTGTTATGACGTGAAAAACTACGCAGCATCAAGATCAAGTTTATATCATCAAGTTTATTATTCTGATGTAACTAGTGGCTCCATAAATATCTTCCTCCATACACTTCTACTACTTCGTACTAGAGTCTAGACGTAACCAAGCGAACAGTTTGCTGTGTCTTTGTAGGGTAGTTATGAGGTAAGTACCTAAATAAACCTCCTTCACTTAACCTTTGCAAAATATCAGCTTATCTGCATCGATGGTCCAGCATAAAGCAAATATGTAATAAAACGAGAATCCCGGGAGGTCAAACCGTCTTTGGCAATATAATATCTTATAAAGACGCCGTCCCTAGACTTGTGCACTAATCCGTTTTATAGCGGACATTTGCATTTCGGATGCGCTGTAGTAGAACGCTTTCGCATAATTCATAAGACATGGATTTTAATATGTTATATTTCTTGAAACTGTCTGTTGTGGAGACACAACCTCCTATCCATCGATTGAGCTCTCAGCAGGTGACGGTGAGAAGCCGAATGATATTTTATGCATAAGGTCATTGGACCAGAGTGAGCCATGTTAAAATTTCAAATGGGAAGTTTTAAATTTAAAAGGATACTACCACTAAAATCTTTGACTATATTTCTAGACTTAAAAAACAAATGTAGACGCAAAATAAAAGGTAAAAATATAACCATAAACAAATCCTTAAACCCGAGGCTCTTAAATCTCTGCAATGCTGACTTATTGAAATAAATAAAACTAAGGCAAATGTTTGTAGCCAAGAATCAACACAAGAATGACTGATAATATTTTCTCCGTTAAACTTTTGCGCATTTCTCAATACAAAGTTCCAATTCTAATGGTCGGTGAGTTTAGAGTTTTATGAATATTCTTAGACATATTTAGCAAGCATAAGCTCGTGGATACCTGTAAATATGAAGTGTACCGTTTTGTCTTTTTCACTGCCGTTAGCGGTTCGGGTTTTACTTTTTGCTAGTAATTTTTCCCTAGTTGAAAATGTTCAGTAAAAATCAAAAGCCTTTCTGAGCAACCTAACGTTTATTATTTTCTAAGTGTATAAAATGTAAGCCAGAAATGGGTGGAAGAAGGTTGCGTTCACACAACGAATATATAAATCTTATTATGATTACAAAGATTTTCGCGGATCACGTTCTTCTGCCGCTTGTGTCCAACGACTCACATTGAGACGAGATCGTTGGTCCATGCAGTTGAAGGTCTCTTAACGTTGCGTACCTATTCACAGCCACTATTCCAGTACCATAGAACCCCGGCAATCTTCAGCTTTGCATCTCGTTGAGATTTGAAGCCATCGTCGTCATCGGGAACCTATAGACGTCCACTGCTGGACTCTCGGGCTCTCGCTTGATGTTGTCGTCCAGCGTCCACCTATAGTGAGAGGTCTCTGATAGATTTTCACTGCAGGACATAATATAGGACTCTCGTCTATTCGTCTTAGTAGGTAACGGGTCCGCCAAAACTGTACTTTCTGAAGAAAGAAAATAAAATTCCCAAGCAAAGTGGCAACCTTATTCTTTCTCTCAAATAGATTAGATAGATTAGATAGAGATTTTCAAGTTTGATAGAGGCGTCGCTAGTAGATGGGTCTGAAAAATTCTGCATTTGAAACATAAAGGCGAACGTAACAGTTTCTCAACAATTGAACTGCAAAGTTTTCTATTATCAACTGCAATTCCTGGAAAGTACGCGAGTGTTAGAAAACTGGTATGAACCAAGCACTTACTTGTAAACGTTTTGGATGGGTTCTATTCAACCAACATTATTATACTGGGAGACTTTTTTTGTCGTCTAGAAAAAATAGGGGGTGATATTATGTAAATAAAAGAAAATAAAATAAAAGAGTATGGGTTTGACTTGCTCCAGCAATACTAGGACAGTAGATACTTAAGTATCTACTATAGCTAGTTTTCATCTTTAAGCATGTTTTCCAAGACAAGGCCCATACAAGAACATAAAAATATAAAATGATTTCTGAGTATTGCTCTTTTATCTTTTACAAAAGCACTTAAATCGATGGTAGAACCCTTCTTGTGGGAATCTGACTTGCACTTGGCCGTTATTTTATTAAATCTTAAATCTACCCAGACGAACTCACGGTCAACATCTTGTTTATTATAACTAAATTATATTAATCAAGCTTAACGCAAGCTAAAACAATAAAACCTCTTCATAATATTAACTGGAACGTTATAATTACAGCGACGAAGCTTGGGGCGAAAGCATCACAACTACAGTTAGCGCTGCTTTACAACTTGACGCAGACACAAAACTTAATTTATTTCACACGGTGTATTTCGGGGGACATTTTAACTTTTAAATGTTGCTATTTCACGGTGCTTTATAACTGATCATAATTAAGTTTTCTCTCGTTCCCTCTGTCGTATTCCACATTGCTGAGGCACTTAACGCTCTAGTAACGCCATTTAATCATATCATTATTCAAATTCAACTAGCGAGAGGGTCTTAGCTCTAATTTCCTCTCTCCTATGAGAGTGGAGGCCTGTGCCCAGCAGTGGGACGTTAATGGGCTGTAGTGGTATAGCTGGACACCCCCCCGAAATGCCATCCATATCTACCTAGTAAGGTAGATATGGATGGCATTTTGGGGGGTTGTCTGCACCCTGTTGTTTTATAATTTAAGACTTAGTCCATTAGCACGACGCCTGACCCAATCGACACCGTGGTGTAGTCACGTAGGTACATAAGCTAGTAAATATAAAATATTTCCAGTGTATAAGTCACGTATAAGTACATTTAGCAACCTGCGAGATTGCAACGTATGTATCGCGCTCCCCAGTCGCTCGTTACTTTTACGTTTCCTCGTGAACACTGTTAACGTTGCGAATCACGTAAGTTGTACTACAAATTGCACGTTTGCTTCTATATTATTATTCTCTTTGTCTTATAACAGAATTTTACAATTATAAATCTTTCAAACACATTTCTCCCTTCTCTGTTCTGTGTCGTTCATATTCCAAACTAAAGACAATTTACTAACTACACTGCTACTCACGACTTCGTTCTGGATTTAGGTTTTTAACATGCCGTAGTTACTGTTATTTTCCGGGTTCAGTGAAAAATAAGATATACACACACTCGTTTTTCATTAATATAGTATACATAATGTAAAATTAATGTTAAAATGTAAAATGTGTATGTTTTGTCAGAGCCTTTATAAGGTCGACTTCTTGGCAAATCCTGCACGCGAGAAGGAAATGCGGATTGAAGGAATGGCTTTGAAACAAAAAAAAAATTTGTGTGTCAGCTCCGACGCACGACTGGAGTTTACTCTTTGTACGATTATAAAATACTAGCTGATGCCCGCGACTTCGTCCGCGTGGATTGAGGTTTTTCGGTTCCCGCGGGAACTCTTTAATTTTCCGGGATAAAAAGTAGCCTATGTGCTATTCCAGACTATAATCTATCTCTGTGCCAAATTTCATCCAGATCCGTTCATCCGTTGGAGCGTGATTGAGTAACAAACATACATCCATACATACATACATCCATCCATCCAAACTTTCGCATTTATAATATTTATTTGATATCAATTAGTAAATAAGGGACGCATTTTTTATATTACTGAAAGCATGCTTGTATTATAGACCTACATGCGTGTGGTGATGGATAGGGTTTTAGTGGGAGTGGTGCTCACACTTGATACATTTATTTATATTAATTATATAATTTGTATTCATCAAAATACATTTCATAGTCATGGAAACATAAAGTCAATAAAGTAACGGAGAAAGTTTCATTTTACTCCCCATACGTTTTCATACCCCGGGCTTCGATTCTAAATTAGGTAGGTAAACTCCAAAAACTTTCCATAACCACAGAATAAGTAATAGTCATTGAATTATATATACAAAGTAATACCTCAATGGTAATAGTACCTACTACTCGTATCCAGCAGCGCGTTCATGACGCCAGGCGCGGACGCGGCGCCACTCATGAGGCCCGAGATGCCTTAAAACTTTCTTATTACTGACGTATTTGGTTGTGTTTTTATACGACTGCCTGAAAAAAGGAGTATATTGTTTTCAGGATTCATGTATGTATGTATGTATGTGAGTTTGTATATTCCACCATAACATCTATACGCCTGGACGGATTTTGATGAATGAGGTTTCGTTAGAATCCTTAGCTTATTCCGGGTAACATAGGCTAGTAAAATTAAAAAAAAATTGATAGGGTGACCATGGTCCCGCATCAAAGACTAAAGTTGAATTTTTTTTACAAAATGAGATTAACTATATTGTCATCATCAAGAAAATGATGAGTAGATTCCAAAAATATATACACGTAAGACTATATTTCAATATCCAGTTATTCACAAAAAAATATCATTTAACTATGGCAGTCGTATTTTTTAATTCTTTGAGTTATATTCACTTGTTGCCATTAGTAATCAAGTACATAAAAATACGAATAAAAATCACCTTTCTTTTACCTGGTTTGGAAGATTCTTTGATGTTTTATGAAATGAAAATGGATCAAAGAATATTCCTATTCATACTTTATTCCTATTACAAAAATAATCAGGAGAGTTTTGTAATATTTCAACGGAATAGAAATGGATAGAATTTGAATAGATTGATTTCTATAGAATAGCATACCATGAGTCCGTGTCGAGTTTTATGGAGGTGCAAAAATTAAAAGGAAAAGTGCTCATCGTAGTCTACTTACTTGGGCTTTAATTTCTTCACAAGATATGAAAGGGTATATTGTAGTCACACGAAAAATGACTGATAGTGTCGCTTCGATTTTATATAGTTTACTAGCTGATGCCCGCGACTTCGTCTGCGTGGAATAAGTATTTTTAATTCCCACGGGAACTCCTTTATTTTCCGAGATTGTAAGTAGCCAATGTCACTCTCCAGATCCTCAACTATACCTATGCAAAAAATCACGTTAATCCGTTGTTCTGTTGCGGCGTGATTGAAGGACAAACCAACAAACAAACACACTTTCGCATTTATAATATTACATAGTATGATAGCAGAACCAAATAAGACCGCGCGGTGCGGCGCAGTCAAGTATAAACTGCGCGTTCCCCTGAGTTGTAACTCTAGTCCAAGTACAGACACTAAGCAATAAAAATAAAGGAATTTCAGTAGGTAATTTTCTTTCGCAAAAAATTGAAGAAATGCTCCCCGTGGGCCATGCACGGCTGGCACGTTGAGTTTGCCATTTCAAAGAAACTAATTTTCCAGCTTCATTACGCTAAAGAACATAGCCATGTTAAACATGACTTGGTAACCCACCATAATATCGTGACCGTTGCGCTGTTGAGGTTTTAAAAGCATCTCTTTAGATTTTCCTATGGACGCTCAGAGTATACGGCCACTTCCTGATTCAAATTATCGCGGTTAGCTTTAATCAGTGTAATGGTTTTGTAGCTATTCATCTGTGCTCTTTCATCGGATTCTCCAATGCTTTAGATTTGTATGTAATATAAAACAGTAGATGTGTTTTTTTTTAATCTAAGTGAAATTGTACTGACCCATGGAATGCTTGGTTCCGTTCAGACCAAATGAAAAAATTCTAAAGAGCTCCCTCGTGAATTCTAAAACCTCAAACGGATGTTTGTTACTCGATCTCGCCAGAACGCTTGAACGGATCTGGATGAAATTTGGCACACAGATAGATTATAGTCTGGGATAACACATAGGCTACTTTTTATCCCGGGAAATTAAAGAGTTCCCGCGGGAACCAAAAAACCTCAAACCACGCGGGAGAAGTCGCGGGCATCAGCTAGTTATATTATATTATACACGAAGAACACGAAGAGTATGAATCGCGATAGCGATGTTTTGTCTGAATTACGCTATGTATACAAACTTCCAAAGTTCAATGGTCTGACCAGTGGTGCCCGTGCACAATGCCCACTCAGAGGACCATCATCCTATTGTTACGGTCCCGTACAACTCTATAGCAGTGGTCACTCACCGAGCACGAGGCTGCACGTGGCGAGGCAGTCCTCTTGGGAGATGAAGTTGTTCTGGTTGCCGCGACAGCCGCCGTAGTTGTATGGCACGCACATGCCCTTGGCGGGGGCGAACGCCCAGCGCTGGTACTGACGCGGCACGGGCCCTGCTCCGGGATGCAGCTGATGCGCTGATGCGCAGAGTTAGGGGGAGTGGCAACGTCATCTTGAGGGTGTTAAGTGATAAACCTGACTGCCCCATGCTGAGGCACTGGATCCATACGCATGTCCATGTACCTAGTGCCCCGCAGATATCTAAATTAGTTATTTTGTTTTTTGTCTTGTGTATACTAACATAGTTTTTAAATTTAATACTGTACTAACAACATTATATGGACACCAAAAATGTCTGAAATAAACAAATTTAATTTAATTTTGATTTTGATTTTGATTTTTATTTTTTATTTTTTATTTTTTAATATTATAAATGCGAAAGTGTGTATAATATCAGTATATCTGAGTGCCTGTTACCTTATCATCACCCATCTATTAATAAACCGATTTTGATGAAATTGGGTACAGAGATAGGGTTCATACTGGAGACGGACAAAGATTTTTTATCCCGGAAAATAAAAGATTTCCCTCAGGGTTCTAGCATTCGGGTTCGGTTCCCAGCAGGGTCAATTTGGGAAACTTATAATTTCAGAATTTTCTCTGCAAATGTCTGTTCTTGAAGGGTACGGCCCTGGCTACTTCACGACAGTTTTAAAAAAGTAACCGGATTTATTGCTTGATAAGTAAATGATAATATGAATGGACAACAGGTGGGGTTCGAAACGTCGACCTTTCTAGTGTCTGTCCGCTCCTTGACCTTAGATCTGTTGAGTTGAGGCTGTAAAATGAATAGCTAAGTAAACAGTTCGTAGGTACACATAAAGGGCAAAGTTCAATACTATTTCTAGTTGAACTAAGCTTATGTTGAACAATAACAACAAGCGTTCTCCCACGTTAATTTTCTATATTTCTACTCAATGTAACGAAAATTTGAATTTTGGTTAGCTAAAGAGTACTTATGCCCCCAAGTTATTTTAAATTGCCAATGTTTATTTTAAACGAATTATTTATATCTATCTTGCCTAACGTACATTATTATTTATTTATTTTATTTTTGTTCTTCTTGTACGCTTCGCTTTTTTTAAGTAACAAGACATAGTATGTATCTTGATACCTACTATGTCTTGTTACTTTAAAAAAGCGATGTGAAATTGTATTTAATTTTGAACCGAACCTTTAGAGTCGTTGTGATTTGGGAATTCGATGAAACGAAAAAGCGACACTTTAAAAGAGAAACATAATCATAATAGGATTTAGCCTGCGAGAGAATGAGATAGCATACAAGTTATATTTGTCTCATTCTGTCGTAGGCTACGAAATGTGGACCCCCAAGTAGAAGGTTGATTGAAGTAAGACTTCATTTAACGTCCTATTTTGGACGGACTTGAACACCACAGCCTACTTAATTTACAATTACATTTTTTTGATGCTGTCACTTTCTGATAAGTTTATTGCGGGGTTGACATGAAAAGGACACGTATAGAAAATTTGACTTAAACACATTAAACGGCATTGTGCAAGTGGGCCTTAACTACTACTTATCTAGGCTATTACAGATTGAGCAACGATGGCCGTAAATTATGGTCGACGAAGTGTGACATTGTGTGACAAGGGGTGGGAGGGGTATGTGACGTCACACTAGGGAGGGGGGTCTCACAATTGTGACCAACTGTGACAAGGACAGGGGAGGGGTAAAAAATCACGAAATTAGTGTGACGTACTTTATGGATGACCCCTATGTTAGGGTGTTTATTGATAGTAAGTAACGAACCAGATAAAATGTTTCGATAATAATATTACAAACAATTATTCTTTCATCAGGTACATAGAACATTTTATTCGGCGTAAATGCTCACTTGGCGTGTGCCCAGCAAATAAATTAGTTCTTTCTTTGGTACAGTATTTCATTGAATGTGAAAGGGCAACTAATAAATTATTCAAATTGTTTAATTAAAAAAACAAAGACCAACACAAAGAGCTATTGTACCAAAAAATTATGATAAAGTCTAGGTATAATTTTTTAACCTCGAACAAAGACTTTTAATAAATTGAAAATAAATGAATACTATGTATTTAACTTTATATAAACTGAAATTCGGGCCCTTGTTTTGTAAAACAATAATTTGAAAGGTTTCCTGGGAATTTGAAAACAAATTATTATAACACAGCAAAAAATTATGATCTAGGGAAAAAAACTCCAAGATTATTCTAACAGTAGGTAGGTATATATATCTTTCCTTCAATATTATGTTGTTTTAATTTGGAGGGATTTTCACAACAGTGGTTCTGGTTCTAATTAGAATAAACAAAAACTTGGAGAAAGTTTTTCAGTCTGAATGCCAAGTTGTTGGAAATAGTTTAGCACGAATAATTTATTTTTTTACAATAAACAATTTACCTACCAAAAATGCAAATTGTACAAAATAAATAATTCATCATCAAATATTTTCGCCCTCAAATATTTGCTCGAATGGTCAGCAGCTATTGATTAATAGATAGTTGAAAATTGGCGAACTGTTGTTTGTTTTAAATTACGCAGCAAAGTAAAAAACATAACATACAATAAACATAACATAAAATAAATCCTTAATCGTATTCACAGAATTCAGAAATGGGTGAATTAATAAAATCTGCTAAACTCTCTTTAACATTCATAAGCACGTTAATTGCCAACCAAAAATAATAATTATCAAGTTTTAGCTTTTTAGGCATTGACTTAGTTTTTAGGTATGGTTTTTCGCTACACATGACACTTAGCTAATGCCACCTTCTCGTTAGTTCAATCCTTTTCCTAAAGGCCCCTATCAAAACTATCTGCATTTAATATACCCCGAACAAAAAAGTACGACCTCATAACTCGACGTCGCGTGACGGGCCAAATTGAAAAGTAACACGATCACGCGACATCGAGTGATTGGCAATCAAAGTCTTAACAATAGGCGCTGGTTCATATTGTAGAAAGGTACTTTGAACCTGAAGGCCAGCGTCCTAAGTACCTTATTTAGAACAAGATGATGCCCGCGGCTGCGTCCGCGTGAAATCCGTGAATAATTGAAAAATCCCGTGCGAAGTGGGAACATTGTGATCATGCGGAAAAAAATATCCTCAGTCATTCCCCGGGATGCAACCTATATGGGTATACAATTTCGACAAAATCGGTTGAATAGATGGGCCGTGGAGGCATAGCAGACAGACAGACCGAATTTATAATGAAATTTCAATCACGTAATCCATACTAATGGATTACGTGATTGAAATTTCATCGAAACTACTACCAGTTATTAAATTCCAAGAGATAATGTTTACCGAAAAGTGTTCTCTCGCATCACATTATAATATGAGAAGATCCGTAGAAAAATTTAAATCACCAACTTATAACGACAGAACAAGCTTAAAAGCATAGCTGAGCATATAGCTTTGCGGTCTGATCGGTTAGCTTGACTTTGGAATGGTGACACTACACCGGAAAAGGCAGCTTCGGTGACCTCCTTCGGGGGCCAACCAAAATAAAAGAGAGATATCTTATAAGTGCGAAAACATTTCCAAGAATAAATAAAGGAGAAGAGCATCTCACCAAACAAATTACTTGTAAAATAAACCAAACAAAAATGTACCAAAGTAAATTAATTCAGTTTCTTGCCCAATCTCTATTTTTTGTTTGACCAAGTAAATAATCTTAAGAGGTTATTTGAGTAGCCCAATAAAGGTCTAGCCCCACTGCGGATGCACGGCGCGGTACGGTATTCACTGTATGAGTTTGTATGGAGCTGGGCCCACATAGGCGACGCGGCACGGATATGCACTGCGACATAATTTTATTGTACAAAGAATACTTGCCGCTAGGTGCTGCGCCGCGCCGTGCCTCTGCAGTGGGGCTAGACTTTAATGGAACAGGGAACGAGTGGGAGCAGCTCCCTATAAATAAATAAAAAGTAATTTCTAACAACGATGAAATGGAAAACTTCTGAGTCTATTGTTTGGAGTTTGGCACCTACATTAATATCGGAAAATGTTTTTGTGAGACGGCTATTCTGTGTAGACGTGCGATTAATGTCACTCTGTCTGTCTGTCTATCTGTCACGACACATTTGTTCAACTGATTTTAACGATATTTGGTACAGAGATAGGTTGCTTCCCGGCGAAGGTTATCCCGGAAAATTAGAGTTCCTGCGGGAATCCAAAAATCGAAATCCACGCAGACTTAGTCGTAGTCATCAAGTAGACAATAGAACATGTAAAGAACAATTTATTACCATCTATTCAGCACAGTTGTATGGATATATTAATTATCTTACCTCATTAGCCGGAACATAAGTACCTACGACTGAAATATAAACAAAAAATAGTACTTAAACAAATTGCCCAGAGGCGGTTCTCTTGTACTTGATAGTATTTTCTTAAAATTAAACCTACTAGCTGATGCCCGAGACTTCGTCCGCGTGGTTTAAGTTTTTTCTGATTCCCGCAGGAACTCCTTAATTTTCCGGGATAAAAAGTAGCCTATGTCACGTCGATCCGTTGCTCCGTCACAGCGTGATTGAAGGGCAAACAAACAAACAAACACTTTCCCATTTATAATATTAGTATGACTAGTATGATTTTCGCAGTAAAACTTGTGCCCTGGCGCTCATCTCTTCGAACAAATTCTATACTTTGCTCCAGGATCGTTTTTTAGTCAGGTCGGCAAATAGTTCCAGCTGTAGCCACGGAACCAGACCGATTTTGAATACAAAAAATGTTGTAGAGATATCCTCTAATAAAAAAGTAAAACAAAAATCAGAAGTTTTATGACATTTTAAGTACGTTAGCACGTCGCCCCAATAAATAAAATTTCACGATGCGATGTTGAAATATGTCGATTGTCGAAGGGTAGAATATTGCCTTCAACTTGGCGACCAGCCGTCTCACCCCAAAACGCTGGAATTATGAGTTCACTACAAACTTCGCTTCTATTTTATTAGATACTTTGCTAAATCGATTTCTAGGCGATAAAATGGAACGAGGATCCGGTTTAAAGCGTACTAAAGCTTTGCATTTTGGTAATAGATTTATTCGAACGTGTATTTTGAGGGAATTGCTTTTAAAATAACAGATTGCTTAAGCTTCAACGACTTAGATCTACGTAAGAAGACTAAGTTTAAATGGTAAGAGGTCTAGGCGGAGGCTAGTTGTAGGGGAAGGTTGCTTTAATTTTACCATTGCCTAAGTCGTATGTACAATACACAGCAATATCTAAACTCTTAGTATCAAAATATGTAGCTATTTAAGTAATTAAAACAATTGGATGGTGCATAGGCTTTCGTAACCAAGAAATAAAGTAAGTTTTTAACTTCATTTTGAAGTATTTTCAAAAAGTTTAATAAGATACAGCTATTTTTCTTATTATCATCTAATTTTATATTATTCGTTGCGTCTACAGGTTTTCTACGGTAAAGTCATAATTTTTGTTTAAAATTGCGAATGTGTTGCCGCTTAAGTCGAAACTTTTGTGAATTTCTAAATCCTACCTGATTTTTCGGTTGTTTTCTAAATTCTATGGGAAACTATTATCATCAAGATCAATATATTTTAATCAAAGCACACGCAAACAAGAATTTAAATGATACTAAAACCCAATCAATGGTTACCGTTTAATTGAACAAATAACAATCTTGTAATCCGTCCGTAAATACAAAACGGGCGTCGGACGGAATTCGAAACAACTGTTTCAGGAAATAGAGCAAACAACCACTTTTTAGGAGAAACGAAAAACGTCCGCCTTTGATAAAATAATTATTAAGCTCGGGTATCACTTCTAAATTTCAAACATTTTAGGAAAATACTTACGTCTTTGTAAGGCCACGATTACACTAGAAAGTTCTACTCACGTTTGTCGCTTAAGACTATCGTCTAGTGACGAAACGCGACGCGAGTATGTATTTTCGATAATGCTATCTGTTTCATAACGCTTCGCTGCCTTCTCCGTATCGTGCGATAGAGAGAGTTGCAAGTCCAGTATCAGCTTTCCGAACCGGTGGTAGATTCTTACGACTTATTATAAGTGGCACAGGTTGTCCTACATGAAATAAATCATCATTTCATTTCATTTCATCATTTCATTTCATTTCATTTCAGTAGGCATATGCCTACATTTTATTCTTGAAATATTGTTTCGGGTGATAACGTTTTTACCCCCCAAACGTTTACGAAATTAGACAATTTTGGTCTCATTAGATTCAGTACGCCTTAATCAAGGCTCGTACGTTTTATTTTTTTAGTATTTTAGTTTAGTTAAATTTTCAAAAATTAAAATACTCGAGGAAGTTTTAGGTCAAAAATACGGATATTTAGACGCTAATAACTATAACGCTAATAACATAAGCAATATTTCTTTAAAATTAAAACGTACGAGCATAGTTCTTCATTGAATCTGCAACATTTCTATAAATTATGAAAATTGGACAACATTTACGGGAAGAAAAACGTTATCGCTTTTTGTATGAAAATTTACAACTAGATGATCCTCTTAAATGAGTTACTTACGAAATGTAAACCGTCTTGTAAATCGCGAATCTTACGCAAATGTTAGTTTTGTAAGTAACTTACGTACGCTACTTACCTATAAACTCACAAGTTTAATTTCGCCCTTATGGTTTACAAAGTTGAAGTGGAAAATGGGCGGGGCGCACATTGAAGAACCGATAGCCGTTGGGTTCCCAAAGTGCTTGAATGGTAAACCCGCACTGAAAAACTCAGTGTTGGTAGACCCTCCAGGCCGTCACTACTTAGTGACGGCCTGGAGGGTCTACCTTTAGGGGAAGGACGACATTAAACGACTCTTAGGGAGCCGCTGGAGGTCCTTGCAATAAATCATCATGTTCATCAGTAACGACGATAACGACGGGTTGTAAAGCTGAAGCAGCAATGAGGGAGCACATTTACCTAGTTCGTAGAATCGACAGCTGTAGGGGCCTCATTCCCAAAGTGCTTGATTTTTATATCGTTCACGTATTTTCATGCTATCTATCGCATAGATGATAATATAAAAATTTCACATTCACGCTCATACTCCTGCGGCCAGCGTTTCGAATTAAATTTCCCCGCGACGGAAATGGCTGTCCGCCGACTCTTTACGTGTGCGCGCTATCTAATCTGTATTTTCAGCGCTGGTTTTTCATGAAAAATGTTTTTCACCTTTCAACAACTGTAAATTATTCGCAACCCTTTTCACCTGTATCGACGAATAAAAGTAGGTACGATCCTACCTACCGTAATTTGTTCAAAACGTGCCTTGTAGATAATAATTACTTATTGAGGCCAACTCCTCAAAATCTATTTCTGGCCCTTTCTGCACAGAGTATTATTTATATATATTATATAAATATATATATATAATATATATAAATAATATATTACATAAAATAAATATATATATATTATATTATATAATAATACTCTGTGCAGAAAGGTATAATAATACAGAGTATTATTAGGGTTAGCAATATTTATAAAGCTGTCATTTTAGTTTAATTTAGAGATTGTGTTCAACAGAATCAGCCCCATTTGTTTTAGAAAATTGAGCATAGATTCGGTTTTCGGTAGTCAAAATAAAGATATCTGCTTATGATTATAATATTATCATAGTGACCATAGAAGTTTTTAAGACATTGTTCTTTTTGGCACGATAGAACCTGGCTTAGACAAGTACAGGAATAAATCCTAAAACCATTAATTAGGGTTCAGTACTCATGGTGTATTGAATTGTTTGTCAGGCTCTACCGTTATTTCACAGCTGATTACGTGTTACTATGGCGTATATCTTGTTAATTTACTAATACATTTTAAATTGCGTGGTGGTACGGAACCCTATGTGGGTGATTCTGACTCGCACTTGGCCGGTTTTTTATAGAATAGCGAAAGTAACTTTGTTCCTACGAGGTGTCCACACCACATCGCTTGTTGGCAAATAGCATGAATAGAGAGACCGCTACCTTATGCATTTTCTGACGCACACTTGACAGTTTATTTATAGGTTATATATTGTGAAACACAATAAATAGTCAACGACCGCTGTGTGTATAATTAAGTAGGTACTCTATCTTTCTACTACATTTTTATTCTGTTCATCAGTCAGGCCTCCAAGGGGTACTTAGTATACGTCGCATGCCGTTTCGTCTCCATTTTCCCTCGCTCTCCCTAATCTCGGATTAGTCTATATTGCCGGCCTTTCTTCTTAACTTACTCGTATATACCTACGACACTAGTGGACTGATTACATACAAAATTAGTCACTTTTATTGACGATACAACCGTCTATACCTAGTAGGTTAGTAAGAGGCTTGGCTATCCAAAAGTTAGTATTTAATGCAAAGGCTTGAAATGCAATCCTTGGCGCAGCGGTCAGCGCTATACTCAATACTCAATTTGCTTTATATAATACACTAGCTGATGCCCGCTATCTTGTCCGCGTGAAATATTTTTTTTTAATTCCCACGGGAACTCTTTAATTTTCAGGGATTAACAGTAGCCTTTGTCACTCTCCAGGTTGTCAACTACACCCATGCAAAAAATCACGTCGATCAGTTGTTCTGTTGCGGCGTGATTGAAGGACAAACCGACAAACAAACACACTTTCGTAATATTAGTATGATGATACAAACGTGAGAAGAACATACAAGAAACTCAGCAGCTGCTCTTTTAAATAAGGAAAAGTAAGTATAAATTAATATGATTCTGTGCCAAATGATATCCTAAATTCGATTTCCGGTGGGGTAAATTTTTGAGGTAGCTAACTGACTAACTTTTAAGTTATTCCACGTTTGTTCTAGTACTAGCTACTATTACCTATTCTGTGGTACTAGGCTTTGGCTAGTTATCACCCTATCAGTTGAGCCGTAGATGCCAAGCTATTTAGTGAGTAGCCGAATTGTCTCACTGAATCAAAACAATCATAATGCTTCCGTACTAATAAAAAACCGGCCAAGTGCGAGTCGGACTCGCGCACCGAGGGTTCCGTACAAACCTGTAGTAAGTTTTAAATTATTAAAAAAAAACTACTTACTAGATCTCGTTCAAACCAATTTTCGGTGGAAGTTTGCATGGTAATGTACATCATATATTTTTTTTAGTTTTATCATTCTCTTATTTTAGAAGTTACGGGGGGGGGGCACACATTTTACCACTTTGGAAGTGTCTCTCGCGCAAACTATTCAGTTTAGAAAAAAATGATATTAGAAACCTCAATATCATTTTTGAAGACCTATCCATAGATACCCCACACATATGGGTTTGATGAAAAAAAAATTTTTGAGTTTCAGTTCTAAGTATGGGGACCCCCAAAATTTATTGTTTTTTTTCTATTTTTGTGTGAAAATCTTAATGCGGTTCACAGAATACATCTACTTACCAAGTTTCAACAGTATAGCTCTTATAGTTTCGGAAAAAAGTGGCTGTGACATACGGACGGACACACAGACAGACATGACGAATCTATAAGGGTTCCGTTTTTGCCAAATTTGGCTACGGAACCCTAAAAACACCAATCCATGCGGACGAAGTCACGGGCATCATCTAGTACATACATGATCCTTGCAAAAATTACACTCTTTTTTTGGCAGTCGTGTAAAAATAAAATTTTTCAATGATACACAATTTAATGTCATGATGACAAATTATGATACACAAGCACACAAGAGCCAACCGCTAAACCAAGAATAATTCAAAGTAACGAAAATTGTGCTTTTACAAAAGTTAAGAAGAAGATTGCATAGGAAAAATGGAAAATAAATCGTAGGGTAGCCCTAGTTTGAAAGGTAAATGGGAAAGTTTTATGGAGAGTTAACCCTTGTTCGGACGGGATCTACGGACCCTAAAACACATTTCGGGGCTATGAATATTTTTTTCTACCGCCAATATATCATGAGGCGATCGTCCACCTAGGTAACTGTGAAATAACAAACACAAATGTGCTACCGGAAGTGACAGGACTTTTTAATCAAACAATTTTAAAATAAATGTGTACTTTATGTAATAATGTCCTCCCGACCGAATTTCGGCCACGGCGCGGCGGCCTATATCCAGAGAGCAAAAGCCTTCTGCGCGGGAGATATTATTATAGTGCAAAATTGTGTGCACATACGCAGGTGCGCTCTCTGTTCCTTTACTCTCATAGACCGATGGACGCAAAATCAGACACGACCGGAGAGAGATCAGGACCGATAGCTTAACGTGCTCTCCGAGTCACGGGGGTGGACCTCCGAGCTAGTACTGAGAATTTCTTGTAAGAAAAATCCAATACTTGATATGAGTAGCTTATGTAGTACGAGTATATCATCATCACGAGAAAGGATAGGCCATAGTCCACCACCCTGGCCAAGTGCGGATCGGCAGACTTCACACACTTTGAGAACATTATGAAGAACTCTCGAGCGTATACAGGTTTCCTTTTTTGCCTTCACCGTTATACTCGTAGCTGGTAATTGGTATTATTTAATTAATTAAAACGTACATAACTCAAAGAGTAAGACGTGCGTGCCCAAGAATCGAATGTCCGACCCTCTAATGTGAGGCCGACGTCTGAGCCACTATGCTATCACCGCGCAGAAATATAATATCATGGTTATTATTTTAATAAATATGTACATCATCCAGCGATTAATTTCATTTTTAATTAACATATTACATCATTTTTAATAACATACATTTTTATAATAACAATACTTGGGCCTTGTGCTTACGAGATTACCGCCATTTGGAGTGTTGACTCAACGATTAAATGTACCGATGCACGATGGTTGTATCAGTTAACGGTCTAATTGCGAAAAGTTTCGACCAAACCATAATAAGCTTTCGCTTGGTTGTTGGATTAAGGGTCGGATACGGTCCTTCTCCTTCCGAAGGCGGTCATTCTTGAGACGGGTTGAATTGTGAGGAGGTTTTCTCTGGAACCCTGACCACCGGCTGCTTGGGTCCTTCCCCACAGAGATTGGGACGTATAATTTTGTAGAATTATTTGTAAAGATATTTTGTGTATTATTTTTATATATTTATGTGAATCATGTTTATTAGGAATAATTTTATAGAAAACGTCATTGATGTAGAATTTTAGTAATGGAGACCGTATACAAATAAAATGAGCGGTACATGGAATCTTAGTACCATTACTACTATTACCTATTCTGTGGTACCATCAAGATGTGATTGACCTATTTTAAATTATTTGAATTTTGAACACGTTTTATCATTATTACTCGTAATGTACACATTTTATCCGCATGAAATTTGTATTAAAATACATTCCAAATTGTTAGAGGTTAAGTTTTATAACGACGACCGTTGTGATGAGCGTCCATTAATTATGCCATTCCAGATAACAGTGGTTGGGGAGTGGTGTAACTGTCGTTAATGGTGGAGGGACGGTAATTAAGATGGAGTAATAAATTCCACTTTATCGCGTAATTTAAATGGCATGGATAACATACCCGTGCACATATTATTTCCCTAGTTGGAAAAGTGTGGTACCTACTTGGTACATTGTAGTTGTTATTTTCTTCTTTATTCTTTACCAAAACGAAAAAAACGAAAACGAAGAAGAGGCAGACAATTTAAAAGATGGGAGGACAGTATAAGGAACTTGATTGGTATATGTGGACAAGGTTATCCAAAAATAGAAACGTCTGGGAAAAATTTAGAGGAGGCCTATGTCGAAGGACCACCACCACCACTACAGCGCATTAACGTCCCACTGCTGGGCACAGTCCTCCACTCCCTTAGAAGAGAGGGAATTAGAGCTTAGACCCTCCACGCTGCTCCAATGTGGGTTGGCGGGCTTTAACGACTATTATCATGTTAGTGATAATATCCGGGACCGACGGCTTAACGTGCTCTCCGAGGCACGGGGGTGAAACACCGCCAACTTCCTAACGCCGGGCTAGTACCTGTGCTAGTACTGAGAATTTCTAGTCAGAAAAATCCAATACCTACTCAGTTATGGCCCGACCTGGGACTCGAAGCCGGGACCTCGTCGACCACAGGCGAACATGCCAACCACTCGACGAACGAGGCAGTCTATGGACACGCAGAGCAAATCTCAGATTAATTTAAGTGTTATATTTTAAGTTAAAAAGAAAAAAAACTACTGCAATTAAGACTCATTTTATTTTATTTATTTTTTATTTTGCACCAGAAAAGTTGGTCAAGTTAACTAACTGGTCAAGTGCTGAGCTCGAATCTCCTCTCAGAATGAGAAAGGTTTACTAATGGTAAGGTAATGGAAAGGTTTAGGTAATGGACACTTAGGGAATGGATGGGGTGTTGTGAATTTGATATTATATGGGTTATGGACTGAAATAACGGACTCTGCTATTACAATACTATACGCATACTATAAAACGCATTGTGACTATTCGTCGCAGTCGAAAATTTTATAACTAGGGATTTTTATTCAGCTCCTAATTTCATACATAAATGAGTAAACAAATAAAATAGAGAGAACATTTACATTTCAATGTTTTATTCAGCGGAGCCCCTTTTGGCTCCAAATGAATTTCTAGTGTCGAATGAGCGTGGCGTTTGCATGAAAACTAAAAGTTTAAAAGTTCTCCAGGATCAAAACCCATTCAGTACGATGTGAGCGATGCACTGACAAAATCCAAACCGATAAATTCTACTAAAAGTTCCGGTGGCATTTCTGTTTTAATTTGCAGAGGATTTGTACGTCGTACAACGTCGGTTCTCGAACGCTTTAAATTGTACGTACTTTAGTGTAATGGCTCTCTTCAAACGTTTAGCGATGTGCAGTATACTAAGAGCTAATAGATATACCTCCGGGGTTTCACTATCGAGATAAAGTGGTAAATTATTAGGTAAGGTAAGGTATTATCTATACCAATAGTAGAAATGCGAAAGCGTCTGTTAATATGTTTGTCTGAATGTTTGAATATAATCTTTTCACGGCACATCCATTTAAAGTTTTTTTTAATTCCAGCGGGAACTTCCTTATTTTTCAGGATAAAATGCCTTGGTATATCCTTCCCGTGGATATAACGTACCTCTGTACCAAATTTCATCAAAATCAAAATCGGCTGAAAAGATATGCTGTTAAAGCGTTGCAGATAGATGGACAGACACACTTTCGTATTTATAATATTATTAGTATGGATATTAAGGAAGTACTACCTGATGCCCGTGACTTCGTCCGCGTGCGTTGAGGTTCTTTTGTTCCCACGGGAACTCTTTAATTTTCCGGGATAAAGAGTAGCCTATGTGTTATCTATCGCTGTGCCAAATTTCATCCAGTTCCGTTTAGCCGTTCTGGCGTGATTGAGTAAGAAACATCCATCCATCCATACATCCATCCAAACTTTCGCATTTATAGTATTAGCGTAGGAGATTCCAAATTTAACTATTTTTTTAACAAAATATATTTTGTACAAATAATAAACAGTTTTTGTTTTGACCTGTTGAAAATTTTGAGCGTCGATTCTCGAGCAGTTAACGTTGTAGTACTTCAAGTGTATGGCCCTCGTAAAGCATATAACGGCGTACTAGAGAGTTATATCTAATGGTGATGTAGGTACCTACGAGTTAATTTTGAATGTGGTCCGGCCAACGATTAAAGTTAGATGTATCAAAATGATCAAGGAGAATTGATAAGAAAAACAGTTTTTATTTTTTTTTCATAATATCTGCACTTTTCCTCTTGAAGTTTTTCTTAGAATCACATGCATGTTGTGACAGCCAAAAATAATTCCGTACTAATACTACAAATGTGAAAGTGTGTCTGTCTGTTGGTTTATCTTCTACGCTTTTGTATTGGTTTAGAGGTAGAATCCCGGGGAAGGTAATAGGCTACTTATCATCCCGAGAAATCAAAAAGTTCTCAGGGGATTTAATAAAATATCTAAATCCACCCGGACGTCGCAGGCATGATGATGATGTAGTAAATACGAATAAGTTTTGATTTATGATACACAATAAACACATTTTCAAAGCTACATAAATCATTAGAGACCTCTTTCTAATATTTTTTATCCAAGCTATCTTTTTGTCTTTATTTGTAGAAGATTTTATACGTCTAGCATCGACTCTTGAGAGTTTTAGAGTGTGTACTTTAGTGCAATGGCTCTCTTAAACCATTTAACGATGCGCGGTTTAGTGGAACCTATAAATTCTTTTCCTTTAAATTTTACATTAAAATATCATCGACGTGCAACTATCCGAGATAGAATTTTTATTCTTATTAGAACAAAGAATCGTAGAATTAACGGTAGAGCTAAGAAGTTATAATTTACCAAAATTGTTTAATCTAAATATATGAAAGGAAAAGGTGACTGACTGGTGAGGGCCGCACAGCTCAAACCACTGGACGGATCTGGCTGAAATTTGCCATACCTACAGCTATTATGACGAAGGCATCCGCTAAATAAGAAATTTTGAAAATTCAACCCCTAAGGGGGTAAAATAGGGCTTTGAAATTTGTATTAAAATCTGAAGCTGCGGGTAAAAGCTAGAGACTAATATTCGCAAAATCTTCTGTTTTTTGCTCAGATAAAATAACCAATTAAAAGCTCATAGGTTTCTTGTTAAATGCTGATTTTCCAGTGTTTAATAATTAGGTACCCTCTTCAACTCATAATTTTTAACAATTAGTAGAACTTATATTTTTTTTCAAGTCACATTTTTTTTTTGTTTTTTATCTATGCGGAGTAACTTACACATCCAGCGCCGTTTTTTAAACTGGTGTCTACAAATTAGATGCTGGGTTTGGCTTGTAGTTTTCGCACGGTTACTGCTGGCTGATGGATTTCTTAACGTCAAGTTAAGCTAGGGAATAAGGCCCACTTTCACAAGGTCATTAAATTATATGTTTAAGTAAAATTTTCTAGACCTGTCCCTTTCAGACCAACTGTGGGAGAAACTTATAAAATGGGACAGCATCACAAAATTGAACTAAATCAGTTGCAGTGTTGTGCAAGACAGTCTTGTATAGCATTATGTTGAAATCCCTAAATCTTTGAGATCTAGTTGAAAATAATGTTTAACTTATGCTCGGAACAAACCCAACCTCAGTATTGGGCCCGTGTGGTTTATTTATCGTTTCATTAGTCTGGCCCGCCCCAAGTTATAATTACTTGAGAGTTGATACCCGGAACTTTGGCAAACAAAACTTAATTTAATAAACGTTTGAGCGCATTTTTTATAAATTATATTTTACTATGATTATTATACTCTTTATTTGTACACCACAACAGAATATAAAGAACACAAATACCAAGAAGAAGGAAGTAGAATACAAAAGGCGGGTTAAACCGCTTAGTAGCGATCTCTGCCAGGCAACCCTAGCATTAAGGGGTTTTTATTCAAATAAACTTATATATGTACTTTTAATATATATCTACCACTGGTTTGGAAGGACATTGAGCTCAGGATGAAGGTGCAATAAGGTCTAGGTACAAGGCTGTAGAGCTTTGATGATGACGATGATTATAATTAATACACCATCATCGTCTGACTGCAACGCTTTCATGGCCCACCTGTAAAACCAATTTTGATGAAATTATTTTGACAATACTTATCTCACCAATACAGAGATATGTAGGCTGCAGGAGGAAGAACATAGGCTTTTTTAACCCGGATAATCCCAGAGCTCACGCCGCATTTTTAAAAGCTAAATCCGTTCAGACGATTTCGCGAGTATCATCATACTAACATTATTATAAATGCGAAAGTGTGTTGGTTTGTTAGTTTGTCCTTCAATCGCGCTGCTACAGAGCAACGGATCTTTTGGATGGACGGATTTTTTTTGCTTGGGCATGGTTGAGGACCTGATGAGTGACATAGGCTACATTTTTGTACCGGCAAAATGAAGAAGTTCCCGTGGGAATCAAAAACTTATTCCACGCGGACGAAGTCGCAAGGATCAAATAGTCTTGTAATAAATATGATACCATTTTTATGTTCCTACTCCCGAGTATAATGCTCGTAATATCCGGGGCTTTAAGCCATTCAGACTCCTTTCATCTACTGGTACGATTGTCTGCTAGTGATTGCTTATAGACTGTGGTAATAAGGCTTTTCTTCTCAAGCCTTCTGATTAAGTATTGGTTGCCCTTTGTGTTTATATTGTTTTGTGCTGTTTATCTTCCCGAAATAAAGAGTTCAAATGACGTGTTTTATTGAAAACTAGCTGATGCCCGCGACTTCGTCCGCGTGATTTAAGTTTTTTTTGATTCCCTCGGGAACTCCCCAATTTTCCGGGATAAAAAGTAGCCTATGTCACTCTCCAGGTCCTCAACTATACCCAGGCCAAAAATCACGTCGATCTGTGGCTCCGTTGCGGCGTGATTGAAGGACAAACCAACAAACAAACAGATTTTCGCATTTATAATATTAAGTACCTAAGTATGATAGTATGATGTTTTTAAAAAGTTGTTTTTACAGTGCACATTACCATAAATCGATAAGAGGAATGCGCGCGTCACAAAATCTAAATATATAAAAGGCAAAGGTGATTGACTGACTGACTGACTGATCTATCAACGCACAGCTCTAACCACTGGTCGGATCGGGCTGAAATTTTGCACTCAGATAGCTATTATAACGTAGACATCCGCTAAGAAAGGAGTTTTGAAAATTCCAACCCCAAAAGGCTTAAAGGGTTCGTGACACACGAACGTCAACGAACGAATCGGGATGGACGTGATTTTTGGCATGGGTATAGTTGACGACTGGAGTGACATAGGCTACTTTTTATCCCGGAAAATTAAGGAGTTCCCGCGGAAATAAAAGAAACTTAAAGCACGGGGACGAAGTCGCGGGAATCAGCTAGTGAGACATAAATTTGGAATTCGTAAGTATCCTATATGTACTGTGGCCAATCTACAAGTGCACAACTGTGTAGTACAGGTAAACTCTCAATTAGACTTACCTATCTAACAGAAAATCCTATAGGTACGCCTGCAGAGCGATCAGTATGGTTACTCCCAGTTTTAACATTGCAGATACGATTGAGTGACGTGAGCGTTCGATCGCATTTGCGTCAAACTAAAATGAACCTTAATAGCATTGATTTAGAGCTCAGTTTCGTGTATGCATTCACAGTGAGCGCTCCAAACGGTACGTTTCGAAATTTAAATCGGTTGCACTGAATTTGTGGCTCTAAATCAATGCTATTAAGGTTCATTTTAGTTTACGCAAATGTGATTCACCTCACTCAGTGAGACCGTATTTTAAATTCGATCAATCTCAGAGTAAGGGTACAGGCGAAAGACTGACAGCTTTTTATACTTTCCGTGTTACGGGGTTGTAACTTTCTATAACTCCGACCTAGTATTGAAAATTTCAATTGTCGACAATACCACTTACCCTATTTAGGCCCGACCCGAGAATGGAATCTAAGACCTCGTCCTTAAAGATTTTGGTAAGTATATAACTGCAGTTACCTAGTCAGATTTAAATATTGCTCCAACTCCCAGACGACTTCTCTGTAAATCAACATAAAGAACATGGAAGTTTTAACAGTTTGTTGTTATATTACCCCGAACGAATTCGCGGTCTATCCTTAGAAAGTTCTGATAAATTAGCAACACTTATCAAACAGTTTCATTGTCTTTCCATAAAAACTAAAGGGGTTAAACAACAAACTTTCTACGGATTCAATTTTATGATTATTCCTCGACGAAACTTTGTTCGCAACGTTTACGTACCTACTAGTAAACGGTCGCATGGTTAAACTACTACAAACAAACTTCATTTAACACGTTAACTCATTAGTAAAGTTGTCTGAATTTAAAGTATAGAGCAATTAAAATTTGTACACCTCATGTATTAATCACTAGCTGATGCCCGCGACTTCGTCCGCGTGGATTGAGGTTTTTGGTTCCCGCGGGAACTCTTGAATTTTCCGGGATAAAAGTAGCCTATGTGTTATTTCAGACTATAATCTATCTCTGTGCCAAATTTCATCCAGATCCGTTCAGCCGTTCTAGCGTGACTGAGTAACAAACATCCATCCATCCATCCCAACTTTCACATTTATAATAATACTAGATGATGCCCGCGACTTCGTCCGCGTGGAATAGGGTTTTTTGATTCCCGCGGGAACTCCTTAATTTTCCGGGATAAAAAGTAGCCTATGTCCTTCTCCGGGACATAACCTACCTCTATACCAAATTTCAGCCAAATCGGTTGAAAAGATGGGCCGGGAAAGCGTAGCAGACAGACAGACAGACAGACAGACAGACAGACAGACAGACACACTTTCGCATTTATAATATTAGTATGGATTAAATATGTATATATGTTACTGTAAAAGCCCGTGTGTTGGTTAATCTTAGGTTTTACCGGTAAATCTTAGGATTTACCGACATGAGTTGGTAAATGTAAGGATTTACAAAAAAGAGACAATTTTTGACAATCGGGCTTTTACCATCAGGGTTTAGTACATGCTAGGTTTTACCAGTGAAGGCTGTAAAAGTTGGTTTTCGAAATAAAACAATGAATAATTAATTATTAATCATTTATTTCAATTAACCCATAATCATTATTATTTCATCAGTTCTAACCTTACTTACATATTTTTATATATTACAAGCTGATGCCCGCGACTCCGTCTGCAAGAGCGAGCGAAGCGAGCTCGGGACTGGGGGCACTCCGACTCGGATAATTTAGGTGACGAAAAAAAAAAAAAGTCAAGATGATGGTTTACAATCATGCATTGTCGAGTCAACATCTCCTGAAGATGCTCCGGTTTCGGAGTGAAACGGAAGATTTGTGTGGAGCGAATTGCTGGGTGGTGGGTGTTCGCATGCTATTGGTGAAGGACACGCACTGTACCACATAGATTTGTCTACTGAGGCGGATTATAGCGAATTAAACTTCTCGTTCATTCTCAAAGACCTTGTTTCAAAGTCAAAAGTGTTTCCAATATCGAGATGTAAGATCTTATTCTAGGCCTGCATGAGTAAAAACAGGGCTAACAATTAGTCTACAGCACCCATAATGGCTCTTGGTGAGCGTAATTCTGAATCTTAGTGACGGCGGTACGAGTGATAGACACAGACACCGAACTTAATTAACTGAACATGTTTTGTTTCGCTGAGAAATTCCAGCTTTTTGCAATTAAGACGTTTTCTTTTTGCAAGTAAGATGTTTGCCGTTAAGTTTTTAACATAGTAGGTAGGCATACATAAACATACATACCTACTATGGTCCCGTAACTCAAAGTCTAAAATATATATTTACTTGTTGATGCCCGCGACTTCGTCCGCATGAAAGGATTTTTGGTTCCCGCGAGAACTCTTTAATTTTCCAGGACATAAAGTAGCCTATGTGTTATTCAAGACTATATCTGTCTCTGTGAAAAATTTCATCCAGATCCGTTCAGCCGTACTGGCGTGATTGAAAAACAAACATCCATCCATCCATCCAACCTTTCGCATTAATAATATGAGTATTAAGTGAGTGAGTGAGTCACCAAAATGTGGTGGAGTTCATAGAATATGAGGTCCGGACACTTTAATTGAAAACTGAATTATTAAAACATAAATCTATAATATTATAAAGAGGTAAAGTTTGTGAGGTTGTAGGGGGTAATCCGATTTTGAAAATTCTGGTACCAATAGAAAGCCACATAATTTGTGAGTGCCATAGGCCAAACCCCGAAACCCGATAAATTAGGGAGTTCCCGTGGGAATTTAAAAAACCTATTTCACGCGGACGAAGTCGCGGGAATCTGCTAGTTTATTATAATTCAACTGACACTTAAATAGTGAAATCCCTAGTCACTGAAAGTTAACCCTAAAAGCATCAGCTAAACTTGAGTCCTAAAGATAAACTTTTAGTAGCTACATAAAGTAGGCTACAATACAAGCGGTTATCCCATATAAACCAAGAAGTCCCCGGGGTGCGACCGCAACGCTCGCCGCAACAGCGCCGGCAATTTGTTTCACTCAGTTTCACTGAGACGTTGACGCCTGAGGGTATCTTAACATTCCTACGCTAAGGATGTCAAACGTAAAAGCATTCTCTAAATTATTAGAACAATCCTCATTTTACTGCATGATTTTGGGTGGAAACATACTTTTAACATGAGATTTGACTCAGTGCAATGATAAGAGGTTTGCCGTTTAGTTTTTAACATACTCATATACATGAACATTTATTTATATATTACATACTATGGTCTCGCAACTCAAAGTATAAATTCTATAAATAGAGTTACCAAAATATGGCGAAGTTCTTAGAACATGAGATCCGGAATTATTAAAACGCAAATATGTACCTATTATCTATACTAATATTATAAATGCGAATGTTCGGATGGATGTATGGAAGGATGTTTGTTACTCAATCACGCCCGAACGGCTGGATGGATCTGGATGAAATTTGGTACAGAGATAGATTATAGTCTGGAATAACACATAGGCTACTTTTTATCCCGGAAAATTAAAGAGTTCCCGCGGAAACCAAAAAACCTCACTCCACGCGGACGAAGTCGCGGGCTTCAGCTAGTTAATTATAATAATCATCTTACTTACTAAAACAGCAAAATCACCAGACAGCTAAAAGGATTAAATAAACTTGAGTCCTAACGGTCTTTGGTAGCTACATAAAGTAGGCTACATTAAGTAAGCGGTTATCCCATACAAACATAGAAGTCCCCAGGGTGCGACCGCAACGCTCGCCGCAACAGCGCCGGCAATTTGTTTCACTCAGTTTCACTGAGACGTTGACGCCTGAGGGTATCATAACATTCCTTCGCTAAGAATTTCAAACGTAAGAGCATTCTCTTTATTATTAGAACAATTCTCATTTTACTGCATGATTTTGGGTAGAAACAGACTTTTTGTACGAAACCCTACCCAGTGCAGTGATAAGATGTTTGCCGTTTAGTTTTTGACATAGTAGGTATACATAACTAATTAACATAATTAACATGATTAACTGATTAACATAGTTTAAGCAAATAAATATTTAGGATTAACTACTAACTTAATTTTAATTATATTATGTATCGTTTAACTAGGCATAATAGTAGTGTAAATGTATTGTTTAACTAGGTATAATAGTAGTGTGTAATAGTAGTGTAGTGTAGTGCACGGCGTAGTTGTTAGTTGAGCGCGAACTCGCCAACAAACTATGTGTGTAGTTTGGCGAGATACAATTGTATTGTATTATTGTTTGTGCATATTATAAAATAATAAATTAAAAAAAAAAAAAAAAAAAACATTTATTTATATATTACATACTATGGTCTCGCAACTCAGTCTAAATTCTATAAATAGAGTCACCAAAATAAATGGTGGAGTTCATAGAACATGAGTTCCGGAATTATCGGATCCGGGGCATCAGCTAGTTTTTCTATTGGCGATGTCGACATATTTTTAGCAGAAAAGATAGATAACCAAGATATTATGCAGCATGTTAAAGAATCAACCATTACATTGTAATGTGCCACTGCCACGAACTCAATGACGGCCTCCCTGGCGCAGTGTTGAGCGCTGTTGTCTTAACGTGGGAGGTCCCGGGTTTGATGCCCGCGCGGCAGGGTCAATTTGGGAATTTATAATTTTTGGTTTTTTTCTGGTCTGGCCTGGTGGGAGGCTTCGGCTGTGGCTAGTTACCACCTTACCGGCAAAGACATACCAAGCGATTTAGCGTTCAGGTACAATGCCATGTAGAAACCGAGTAGGATAATATAACTGCCCTTAACAGGTTAGCCCGCTACCATCCTAGATTGCATCATGCACTTACCGTCAGGTGAGATCGCAGTCGAAAGCTTACTTGTTGCGAATAAAAATTGTTTACTTTCCAATTTGTGGCTTTAGTGCATTTTGAGGTCTACCATGGAAGCCAAATTAGAAGCCAATCGGGCGTGACTCAATTATCATGCCAAGATGATATTACTCGCGTGATATTGCAGCTAATTAATCCGGGTCCATTATTAACGTACAATTAACTCTATTTCAAAGGTAAATTGTGCTTATGTCTCGAAGACAACGGCTATCAGCTAATTACCTAGTTATGGTTGTATGGCAGGATAATGATTGGAGTAATCTATGCATATTACGGATTTATACGTATAAATACATCCGTCCGTACTCTTTTAGTATACTCCTAATATGATATTAAAAATGCGATAGTGTCTGTATGTCTGTTTGTTACCATTTCACGGCAAAAAAAAACGGAACCGATTTGGATGAAATTGTGCACATAGATAGGACAAAGAACTCTGAAAATCAAAGTTTCCGCGAGAAGTAAAGATAACCGAAAGGCACGAGAACAAAGTCTCAGGAATCTATCTACTTATTACCTAATAATAAGCCGAATAAAAAAACTCGCAAAACTTGTTTGATTACCTACCCAGCAAAAGTAAAAATTGCAATGTTTATAAAATGTTTGTATGGCAACCTGCCACGCTCGCGCGTCAGAAGCGCTGCCTCGCCTTTGAGGTGCCTTTTATACCGTGCCGTTCGTTTAACTTTTTGCGAGGGCTCCTAAACGTTTACCCATCCCCAAAAGGAAAGAAAAACAAATTGTTTAATTTGGCTCATGAGTCCCAGACGGGCTGGAAACTAATCGAAAATACTTCAAAAATACGTTAGTTATGCATTTTAGATTAAAGCCATAATGAAGTATGCCTACAAACTTTAATATCATTAGGTATTGAAATTTATTAATTTCATATCGCAGCCGTAACAAAGGACGCTACAGTCAAATGGACTGCTAGACACTCTAAGAGCTGAAGTTCCATTAATTACCCAACGAAGCACCGCTCTGAGCTCTCCTAGGACAATGAACCTTTATCCCTTGACGTACGCTAATAATAATATCTGCGGAACAAATGAAAACCAGAGCTGTCTGTGCGAGGAGCATCGCAATACTGTGCAAATTCGCGTTTTTATCAAACTTCCAAAAGTTTCATATTATATTAAGTAGATACCTGGCTAACATTGTCCAATCTTCCATAGTAATATCATGTGCAAGGATGTCTGTCTATCTGTCTACTGCGCTTTCACGACCCATCTGGTTAATTATTCCAAACCAGCGTGAAAACAGTTGTCATTTATACTTAATCTATGGCCATATGATTTAATTCCTACATCCATGATTTGACGTAATAATACATGGTCATAATTATTAAATGTTTGAATCTGTTTCAATTCCTTTTTTTTATAGGTTCAATACACATTTCATAAACTAAACAAAAATGTAGCCCTATTGTGTAACTTTTGTAGCTAAAAATGTGATACCAGAGGCAGAGGTCAATAAAACTGTAATATGGAGTGGTTAAACAGTGCGCGTACAAAAGGTACACTGTACGTTTTTGAACTATATTGTCCAGTTTCATCTAGTTTTCATTATTAGATACTTTCCATTAAGTAGTTACTTTGCCTGAATTTCTTGCCGAATCTTCTCAGTAGACTTGGCTTGAGTCCATAGCAGAGCCATCACGGAGCTCAAGAAGTTAATATTTATTCTTAAGATTAACTTTCTAACCGAAGAATTATTTTACGTATGCTTATTTATGACAGGTAACGCACTTATCACGACATCTTATCTAATTTTTCACAGTAAAATGTACCATCATCATCATCACCATCGAGACCCATCGCAGTTGAAAACGTTACTCTGAAAATAACAAGGGTTTCGGCTGTAGTCTACCACGCTGACCAAATGAATTTTTTTGACTAGGGTATCATAACACATTTGATTTCAAGGACAAATACGAGGACAACAATAGAAGAGTTGGAAATAAGAATGTCAAAAGAGTAGAAATAAACGCATTCACGCAGGTGTGACGGACCCCACATCTCGTCAAGCTCATACGTTATTCAAAAGTGCGCTCCACTAAGAAATATATTTTCTCCAACTGAGAAATCTCTTGTCATCCTCCCACACTCATATTGAATATTAAGACGTGGAAAATTTCATGACTACATAGTGTATGAAAAGTTCATAAATATTCTGTTGGTGCCCAGATTATTATAGATATTTTCGTTCTTACGCCTTACAGTGTATTTTTCTCTGTATCCTACTACTAAATTTTTGACCTGTTTGGGAATGAGATAGAGACATTTATTAATAGTTTGAATTTCAGCCAAAACTGAAAAACACTGGAGCAAATGTAACGTCACCCGGGTCACAGCTGAAAACCAGGGCCTTGCTTATATGACGACGGGCATAACGCTGAGCTGTACCTACTCCTTTTCTGGGTGATGTCACAGATGAAAGTGTTACATTTGTATCTAGTTTTGTATGCAACACCACTAGCAAATCAACGGGTTTTTTTAATTCTTTCATAACATGTATAGTTATTTGTTATACAAGAGTGAAAAGTTGTTTTTTAACCGCGTGCTCAATTTTGATGACCGAGCAAGCGAAGGATTCTAAAATTGAATCACGAGCGGAGCGAGTGATTCAAAAATTAGAATCCTCAGCGTCAGCGAGGGAATCAAAAGAGCACGAGGTGAAAAATCTTTTCACTCGAGTGCAACACGTAACTTTTCATCCCACCTCAGCGAGGAAATGACTAAATGCAAAAAAAAATCACAAGATTAAATTCAATTCTGTTAATTTCTTCGTTAGTAGAATCACTCATTTTAGGTTTTTCACTTATTTTCAATTTTCTTGTTTTTAATCGGTTTTAATTTTAAACAATATGACGTGAATGAAAATGGTGCGCGCAAAGCAAATTAAAAAAGTACCTACACCAAGAAGGTTACGAGTGTGAGTTTTTAACAAATTAAAAACGATTGTATGGAAATTCGGCACCATAGAGGTAGAAGTAAATAGGTTTTAATGATGTTTTGAATTCACAAACTTCATAGACGAGTGATATTTACTAACGTGCACACGATGTTCTAAATTCAATTTACTTTATCCTCTAGAGGATAATAACGGCTTTTACCTTCAGATATCGAAGAGTAAAAATACTCTTTCCGAGATGGTGGGATGAAAAATATATTGTGCAGTGTCACCTGACATAAAACGGCGTCAGGCCAGCGCTAGCTGGCTTGCCGACTTTTGACGATATTTTTACGAAGACCAAAAAATCTTTGCGCAATTCGTAAACAGCTATTATATTGGCATGCACTGGTCAAATGTACACTGGAGCCACAATACTGGAATTAATATTGCATATTAATGATCCTGAATATTGAACACGCATACGTTCCACAGTCAAATAAATCTAGATGGAAGCGGAGGCACTTGGAGTGTATAATTAAACCAATATTCCTAGCCGGTTTCCAATCGACATCATGTCAGCACGCCAGCCGATAACGACTTACCAGAAGGTTCGTAGCTACTAGCTAGCCACGGTTGAATCCCTCCACACGATCAGACCAGGGAAAGTTTAGGCTTTAGAGACTGAAAAATAACTTTAGGGACTAAATCTATAAAAAATGTGGAGCCCAGTTAAAATCGGTTAAACAGATGGGCTTTGAAAAGATAAAAGACAGACTGCAACCTTTCGCGTTTATAATATTAGTACTTATACGAAAAAAATCATCAATTAATATCTTTCTGCGTCGAATGTATCACTTCTGAGAAGCTTATTAGACATTTATTTAGGCCATATTCCACCACGTCATTCCATTGGTTGCGAGGAAACCACGTATCTCAGTGCCAAGCATCTCAATGTTCATAGGGAAGTCAACAGAATTCAACGTATTTATTGATATCTGCAGACCATTTATTGTGTACCATAAAACTCACTGCGGGAAATATATCCAACGATATTGCAGACATTCGTATACGACTAGTAGGTATAGGCTGAAAGCTGCCGGGCTAAACAGCTGTTGTTCTATGACTTAAGTAGTAAAAAACTTTTTTTTTAAATCTATAATAATTTGTGGAGCTTCGTTTTAATCGGTTAAACAGATGGGACGTGAAAAAATAACAGACAGACACTTTCGCCTGTTTTATAATACGAGTACCTCTAAGATCATTAATATCTCTCCTACGAACTCTCTGACAAATTGTTCGTTGCTGAGGGTCGTGACCCCTTTCATAATGGTGTGAGTTTCTTGGGATAGGGAAGATAATGCAGTGGGTTCCCAAGTCCTGCCGCATACGATTCGACTTAGAATATTTCAACTCTTGAGTTGTAACGATTATTATCAGCTGATATTATTAGTGAAAGGATTTGCTAGCTGTTGGTCTTATACGCAATTCGTCTAATTTGATTTCAAGTCTTCTTTCGTCTAGTACGCATTTCGTCCAGGACGCAGCCAATTTTGAATCTCCAAGTTCAGTCGCCCATCCAGTTACCGACATGGGTCAACGTTGCTTTACAATCGCAATCGGCTGATACACTGATAACTGAACTGAATCGACTGATAGTGCATACACTGTGATAAATAGGCCACCCATCCCTACATTTTCATTGTTAATATTGATTTTGTATGAACGAAATTGACCTTTATACTATTATGGATGATGCCTATGTCAATTATTTATTAAATAAATAAATCCACATCTTTCGTTAAGTTAGTTTTAAGTTTGACTATTGATTAAAGAAAAAAAAGTGTGTTGAAATTTGATGACGTCACAAGTCACAACTATGTATTTCATACAAACTTCCGTACTAGAAGCGCGTTTTTAAAGTTGATAAAGAGTTGCTGATTTGATTGAGTTGTCTCACTTGCCATCATTCCTATTATATTTACTAATTACTATTGTTTGAATTTAATATTTTGCTCAACAGGTTATCCACTAGCTATTGGAGTGTACATTAATTCGGACACTGGGACGCAGGAATTCCAAACATAACAGCTTAGTTGGATCGCATTTACATAGATGGGTCAGGCTTCTATGGGGCCGGGTGTAAGCTGCAATAGATTTCGAGTTCTTCTGTTTCGTAAGGGATTACGGCCTGCATATTTTAAGGCTGAATGTCAGGTAATGTTTTATTTACAACGTCTAATGATTATGTGAATAATAATTATTTAGGCCGCAACTACACGTCTTGTAGCAACTACACTTGCAAGTTTTACTCACTTATTACTACTTGGATGTATGTAAAGAAAGACAGAAAAAACATTTATTGACATAATTGTGCCACACAGAACAATACCTTAAGGTAAATGTTACTATTGCGCTTCCAGTACCTGGGCATTAGACTCATGATCAAGTCATAGAAGCACCACGATAACACTTGTGGTGTGTGGCACAACCTGAAAAAAGGCATCAGCTCAGCATAATGCTGAAACCCTTGCAATTAATTACAAGGGCATTCAGCTCTGATTTTCAGCTGAAGTCCTCCTTCAGGTGACACCACCCTTACGTTACTCCCCTTATGTTACTCCTTCACGCCACAATGACTTAACAGATTTAGCTGAAATTTGAAATGAAGATAGCTTATAACCTGAATAATTAACATACAGGCTACATTTTAACCCGGAAAATGAAAGTCTCCGTGGAAATCAAAAACTTTAATCCTTGTGGTTGTGTAAGAAGGATAAATTAATAAACTTTTTAGGAAGATTTCCACATTAAACTTCCGTTTATAATTGGTACGCCCCTAGTTACCATCAGCTAGGGTCGGTAGCCAACGGAAAATTATTAAATTAATAATTAATGATTAATTTCTTACTAACAGTGAATAAGTTAGTAATTTGTTATCCGACCAATCTTAATGGTACGTTATTTGAATTCTTGTATCACTTAACTAAGCGTACTCGTAACTTCATAGAAAACTAAAGGTACTTAGGTCAAAAAACAAGTCGTTAAAAAATACGCAACACGATTACTTAAACCCAATAAAATTAATAGTAGAATCACAAATTCAAAGCAATAATATTTAACTAGCAGAAACAAATGAATAAACATATTATCTAAATTTTAATGTTCGCTTATTGCATTATTCAATTGGGGTTGGATAAATACACTCTTATTTTTTAGGGTTCCGTACCCAAAGGGTAAAAACGGGACCCTATTACTAAGACTCCGCTGTCTGTCTGTCTGTCTGTCTGTCTGACTGTCTGTCTGTCTGTCTGTCTGTCTGTCTGTCTGTCTGTCTGTCTGTCTGTCTCCAGGCTGTATCTCATAAACCGTGATAGCTAGAAAGCTGAAATTTTCACAAATGATGTATTTCCGTTGCCGCTATAACAACAAATACTAAAAATTAAAAAAATATATATATTAAGGGGGGTCCCCATACAATAAACGTGTTTTTTTCGTATTTTTTTGCTCAATATTAAAAACGGTAACAGGTAGACGGTTCAAATTTTCACAGAATATTAACTTGTATATTACCTTTCAAAATAAATAATTAAATATCAATAAAGTAAATATTAAAGGGGGGCTCCCATACAACAAACGTAATTTTTATTTTTAATACGTCATAAATCGTAAAACTTACTACAGGTTTGTACGGAACCCTCGGTGCGCGAGTCCGACTCGCACTTGGCCGGTTTTTTCTTTAATGTTGACTAGATGATGCCAACAACTTCGTCCGTTTGGATTTGGATAAAAGTGGGAAAGTTTTTGAAAAATTTCGTGGAAGCTCTTTAATATTCCGGAAATAACACAAACCTAGGTATGTCCTTCCTACCAAACAAAGTAAGGATACACCTAGCGTTGAGTGACAAGTGAAGGCCTAAGGCTATACGTCTCTTACCTATTTCTTTATAATCTTGCATTGTTGAGTCAACACATCCTGAGGATCCTCCGGCGTCAGAGTGAAACGTACGTTGAGAGTATTTTGGAGGAAGGCGAATTAAGCATGTTTCTTGATTTCTCAAGGTAAGTCGATAGCGTCACAAAGTCTGACGAATGAAAGAATAAAGAATAAAAGAACGGCGACTCCACAAGTTTTTACAGCCCTGTTTGTTGAGTGAGCTCTCATTCACAAGTACCGATTGTTCCTACTATCAGGGATATGAGATTTCAGATTTTTACACTGATGTAAATAATATTATAAGAGTGTTGCTTTCTTCTTTGTATATATAATACTAGCGATCCGCCCCGGCTTCGCACGGGTAGCACTAATAATCCTAATCTATATAATATAAACTATCCTATCTCTCAAGTTAGATCGAACTGCACATGGTGTGCGAATTTTATTATAATCGGTTAAGTGATTTAGAAGTCCATTGAGGACAAACATTGTGACACGAGATTTATATATATATAGATATACTCGTATGTATTGTGATTTAAGTTTTTTGTCATTCCCGCGGGAACTCCTGAATTTTCCGGGATAAAAAATACGGGATGTCACTCTCCAGGTCCTCAACATAATACCCATGCCAAAAATCACGTCGATCCGTTGCTCCGTTGCGGCGTGATTGAAGGTCAAACCAACAAACAAACACACTTTCGTATTTATAATAATAGTATGATTTTTAAAGTTACTAAGGTTTTTACAATCCCATCTTTAAGATTTTCGGGATTAAAAGTAATTATTGTCACTCACTAGGTCGTTTAATTATATCCATCAAAAATTACGCTGATCCGTTACTCCAATGCTTCGTGATTATAGTACAAAGCAACAAATAAACACACTTTTGCATTTATAATAAATGATAAGTAGTAATATCCACTAGTTTTGGTTATATATCTCCTCAATGTATTATTACTGGTTCTTTTATTAATAAAAAGGGGATCGATTTTGAGGATGTTATTAAGAAAATCGAGTCACGTTCCTAAAAGAGTTTGCGGCGATAGAGCGGAAATGAGTTTGGTAATTTCCATGCGCTTTTGACTCGATATTTTCGATCTCAATTCACATTTTTATCAGTGTTCGTAGATTCGAGCAAATCTTTATCTCTTTAAACGAGCTAGAATCTTAATTATGGTCTCCTGACTTTCTCAGAGTATAAAAACTGTGTTCAATATTTCAAACCCATCGACGGCCCTGCACTATTTGGAACTTAATAAAGAACTCTCGGGCATATAGGCTTTCTCACGATTTCCTTCACCGTTAATGCAAGTGATATTTAATTACTTTCAACGCAAATAACTCCAAAATTTTAGTGGTAAGGCAATATAACTATCATTTGGACGCGTTTCCTGTTAAGTCCAATTTTCTATGTTTCTAACTTCTTCAAAGGAGTCAAACCAAATTATCCACATACAACGAAGTAAATCTTCACTACGGGCTAAATAAAGGTTAAAGCCCAGAGCCCCGGGCGAGCTTTCATAAAGCCTGTTAAGCTTTTAACTAGTTTATTACTCTGTGCGGTGTTATCACGAAGATATTTATAGTTTTAAAAAGGGTTGTGTTGGAAAAATGCCTGTATATTCGTTTTTGCTTATGTTAGGAGTGAATATTATGTGACTTGCGCAACTATGACCTACAGGTTAGGCCATCGTATATTTATACATAAAATATAATAAATCCACGAAACAATATGGCCATCGTTTAGGTAGTTCCTGAAAGAGGTCCACGTGAATCTGTTTTTTTTCAGGCCATCATACTTAAATATAATAAAAAAAACCGGCCAAGTGCGAGTCGGACTCGCGCACCGAGGGTTCCGTACAAACCTGTAGTAAGTTTTAAATTATTAAAAAAAAACTACTTACTAGATGTCGTTCAAACCAATTTTCGGTGGAAGTTTGCATGGTAATGTACATCATATATTTTTTTTAGTTTTATTAATCTCTTATTTTAGAAGTTACGGGGGGGGGGGGGGGGACCAACATTTTACCACTTTGGAAGTGTCTCTCGCGCAAGCTATTCAGTTTAGAAAAAAATGATATTAGAAACCTCAATATCATTTTTGAAGACCTATCCATAGATACCCCACACGTATGGGTTTGATGAAAAAAAAATTTTTGAGTTTCAGTTCTAAGTATGGGGACCCCCAAAATTTATTGTTTTTTTTCTATTTTTGTGTGAAAATCTTAATGCGGTTCACAGAATACATCTACTTACCAAGTTTCAACAGTATAGTTCTTATAGTTTCGGAAAAAAGTGGCTGTGACATACGGACGGACAGACAGACAGACAGACAGACAGACAGACAGACAGACAGACAGACAGACAGACATGACGAATCTATAAGGGTTCCGTTTTTGCCAAATTTGGCTATGGAACCCTAAAAACACGACAACATGGCTATCGTATAGGGCCTGATCGAGGTCCGCGTAGATTTGATTTTTTTTATTCGCGTGGGAACACTTTTTTTTAGCGATAACAGAACCTAGTCTATGACTTTGATTATATACTCCCGTCTATGCCTGATTCTGGAATGCAAGCTATCTTTGTAGATTACTTTGTCATAATATATAGACAGAATACGACAAAACGGATGGGTCGTGTAAAGGTTACAGACATACACATATACCTACAGATAGACAGACAGACATCGTCTGTATGTATCAGATATTGATAAAATTAGTATCGATTTCCACCATTTTGAATAGCAATGATTTATGCCTAACCTAAATGCATTAGGTTAGGCAGGCACGTATTTAACTACTGCGGTTGTATTGCCAATAACCGCATTGTGATCATCAGCTATTTAAATGTGCAGTTTGTTAGCCACCCAATATTTAATCCATTTCTCACGGGATTAAAATCCCAATAATTAGTAGGTTATATACCTACGGAATAGGTACATTTCGTTACTAAAATATGATGCCCACGAGTTCACACTTCATGAATCCACGTAGGATATAAGTATTTTAATGGCCCGCGGGATAAAAATCATACTCGTATTTATAAATATATCCATCGCTGGGATAGGTACTATCTCTATACCAAATTTTGACAACATTGGTTTGTTAGATGGGCTGTAAAGTAATAGATGGACACACTTTTACATTTATACTACTTAACTAGCTGATTCCCGCGACTTCATCCGCGTAGAATAAGCTTTTTTTCAATTCCCGCGGGAACTCTTTAATTTTCCGTGATAAAAAGTCCTGTCACTCTCCAGGTTCTTTTACCTATACCCATGACAAAAATCACGTCGATCCGTTGCTCTGTTGCGGAGTGATTGAAGGACAAACCAACAAACAAGCACACTTTCGTATTTATAATATTAGTATGATAAAAGACAATAATATCCTGTGTTAGAAACTTCAGTATTGTATCACAAACAGACATACGGCTGAGAACAATGGATGGAGGGACGTGAATAAAAGATAACGGGCTTTGTAAGATTCTGTAAACAATAAGGACAACAGGATGGGAAATACAAATCCTTTTTTCACCCTCCCTTTGTATCCGTATAACATACGAATGTCCATACAGCATAACATAGTATTTGATTCCATATAATTGTTCGGCATAGGGGACACTATTACGTAAAATTGAATGCTATAAGTATAGAGGAACGATCGCAATCATCTCTGATAGTTGCGTACCGCTATTGGATAAACTGCATCGTTGCAGCAAGAATACAACAAATTCAGCCAATAATAACAATTGAGATTGTAACAATGATTGATGCAATTTTTTACATACCTTATTAGGTATGTAAAGCGCTATTGGGCTCCAGATTTTGCGTTGAACGAATTTTGAAATACGTCTCAACTTCATAAAATATAATAGGTATTTCTTAGGTAAACAGTTCCTTGATCTACAACCTTATAGTTTCCTCCAGTTTGTCCGCTCGTATACTCGTATGCCATTATGTCTGGCATTTCGTCTTTCTGTCTGTCCTGTCCCTCAATCCTATCCATCCATCATCTATCCATGTCTATCTATCTTTTTGAGAGCCATCAAAACTTTTGAAAACCGGCAATTTAAAAATTAACCATGCCTATTGCCTATGCTGTGCGGGTAATAGAAACCGCACTATAGCCGCATATATATTATACTAGCTGATGCCAGCGACTTCGTCCGCGTGGATTGAGGTTTTTCGGTTCCCGCGGGAACTCTTTAATTTTCCGGGATAAAAAGTAGCCTATGTGCTATTCCAGACTATAATTTACCTCTGTGCCAAATTTCATCCAGATCCGTTCAGCCGTTGGAGCGTGATTGAGTAACAAACATCCATACATCCATACATCCATCCAAACTTTCGCATTTATAATATTTATTTGATTATAACCGAATTTCAGGGTACCACTTGAACTTTCTTTAGGCACCTATAGCGAGAGCCAAATTAAAAATGTTTATCCCCACTGTGAAACCTCGTTGAATAAGTACGGTCTATTAAACAATAACAAAACTTACGGATAAAACAAGAGCAAATTCAAGAAATTATGCGAAATAATCGTACAAGTAGTGGGCATTTGTAGAGTCGTGAACTGGAACTAATCAATTAAGTATTATTACCCTAATAACATAAAAACCTTAGTTTAATCAATAGAATTAAAGCTCTGCAAAAAGTAAAAAACACTTGCCAATAAATCTACTCTAATTAAAAATACCTGCCCATATATTGCTGCACGGCCAATAATACTTTAGTTAATTATACAACAAAGCAAGTAGGTGCTTCTGTTTCTTTATAACGATATCATTAAAAATGCAACAGAATTATGTAAAGCCGCATTCACACGCAAATGCATAATCAAAAATCAAGTTTCTTTATATAAAGATCAGCAACGTTTGACTCTGTATCTCCCTTTCTCGTCAACGTATCTATTACTCATTTCTTACGGTCGTGACCCTCCTTATAAAGCATTATAATATAATGGTAGTGTTCTCTTTGAAATAATAATGTCGTGAACTCCCAGATCCTTAAGCAACACGTATACAACTTCATATATTTACCTAAACTTCTTTCGATTTCCATTCCGAAATTAAATTTCGGAACTCTAAAGTTTACCCATCCCAGGTCGGCTGATATTATGCGATGCGGCAACTAGAATGTCTCTCAAATGCTCCACGCTGTAAAAACACACACAAATAACATGCTACAACTAGCATTTACGACCAGTTGCATGAGAAACTTTTAACTAATAAAACAGACTCGCCGCACGTGTGTCCTAGCCCTTAGTGCAAAATAATCGTACGAGTAGCTACTTTAAAAAATATAGCAGACTTTTTTTAAAATAATTAATCTCACTGTGTGTATTTCAAACAGAAGAAGTTTAAGTGACTCTTTTTCCAACATAAAGGTATATATAATATTTTCTTCAGTAAAGTTCCATGCAATTAAAACTCACTTGAGATCCTTAAGTCCTAGAGGCTTAAGTGTATCTGTGACACACGTCTGTTGAATTGAGTGACTGAAGTGCATCTACATATTATTTTGATAACTCAAAGCTAATTTATCAACTTAAACGTAGGTAAAAGAATAGTAAAAAAGAAGCTCATTACTGGCAATGCACAATTATGAGCACTTGTAAGCACAATTATGATTAACAATAATCAGTCCGACGAAAATGAGTGCAAAATAGATAAGTCAGTGAAAAATGTACCTACTATATTTGGACATAATATTATTATCACACTTTTTTGGAAAATAGTAGAACAGTTTTCACACCTACTATACGCGTATTACAAGAAAACTATAACCAAGGAATATAATATGTATCCAGTATTTGTTATATTTTCACTTTTGACTCATTCGCTTTTGGCTAAAATTGAAATTGTTTAAAAGAGGGATAGCTCGCGCGTGGTCGAGGTAGGTACGTCCAACATTTCTGGCATTGGGTGTATCCACTTCAATTCAATGTATCCACATGCCAATAAGTAGACACATTCCCGCCACGTGCATTCAGATTGTTTTTGCGTATCAGCAATAACTGTTCCATGTAATAGGCACAAGACTCAAATCAAAGCCATTTTGCGGAGCATCATTGCCTCTAGTAATACGTCAACTCCCTGTCCCGCGCTCATCCAACGTGACTAGGTTAGGAATCTGCGGGAAATAACTTCCCATGAATGTAAAAGCATAATCTTTATTGTTATTTGGTACAGCCTGAATTTAGATGGACGTTTCACTAAAATTAGTATTATTTTATGGCGAGTTACTGACGGATAGACTTTCTTCTTCCTAGCGTGTTCCAAGTACCTATTTCCAGCGGCGGACAGTTCATTAGAGGCCCTCGTTCTGTATCATCTGTAATGTAATAAAAAAATGTTTACTTGAAAGTGATCATGAAATCGGTAACCACCAATGATTAAATGAATAATAATAATTATTATTCTATAATCATCAGGAACCACATACTGAACAGATTATATAAAGTAGCCTATGTCACTTTCCAGGTCCTCAACTATACCTACCCATGCCAAAAATCACGTCAATCCGTTGCTCCGTTGCGGCGTGATTGAAGGACAAATCAACAAACAAACACACTTTCGCATTTATAATATTAGTATGATTTGACTTTGTTAATGTGACGGCATCAAACAAATTAACTTCTTAAATCAGTTTGCAGTACATGACGGCCTATGAGTCCAAAACGTATAGAAATTAATGATTAATAAATCATAGAATATAATAATATGGTTTTCTAAATGATGGTAGTGACCCCCCTGAAGCGCGATAGAGGCGAGTGTATTTTTTAGGGTTCCGTAGCCAAATGACAAAAAAACGGAATTCGTCATGTCTGTCTGTCTGTCGGTCTGTCCGTCCGTATGTCACAGCCACTTTTTTCCGAAACTATAAGAACTATACTGTTGAAACTTGGTAAGTAGATGTATTCTGTGAACCGCATTAAGATTTTCACACAAAAATAGAAAAAAAAAACAATAAATTTTGCGGGTTCCCCATACTTAGAACTGAAACTCAAAATTTTTTTTCATCAAACCCATACGTGTGGGGTATCTATGGATAGGTCTTCAAAAAATGATATTGATGTTTCTATTATAATTTTTTTCTAATAGTTCTGAATAGTTTGCGCGAGAGACACTTCCAAAGTGGTAAAATGTGTGCCTCCCCTCCTGTAACTTCTAAGATAAGAGAATGATAAAAATATATAATGATGTACATTATCATGCAAACTTCCACCGAAAATTGGTTTGAACGAGATCTAGTAAGTGCGCAAGTCCGACTCGCACTTGGCCGGTGTTTTTTAAATTTCGCTTAGCGATGCTTGCATAAAATGCTTACCAATTAATAGAAATGACGCATTAAATCTATACTAAGTTAGTTGTTTCGTGAGTTCTTGGACGTTTCTGATAAAAGCAAGTACCCAGCTTAAAATTGTCAACCATGTTGCGTCTTCCGTGTCAATTATTAAGGAAGGAAGTAGCTGTGGTAGTTTACAGATAACTCAATTATTTCCGTTTGTCACTGGCTTTCGTGGTTCAATTTATTTTATAATACAGTTCTGTCCTTGTTTAATTTAGATGTCTGAATTAGAATTTAGTCTATTAATGTTACAATTGCTGACTATTATTGGTGGGCTTGACCCTTAACTAACTTATTACTACACTGCTGTTTGGATTATTTTGCACAGCAGTACAACGATGCAAACAGCTAAGTTACTCAGTTTTATATTTGAATTCAGGAATCCGGACGTCTCAGACCGACGTAACATCTTGGTCGACATTGGGATATTACCTGAAGGATTACCATCCTTCACTATAGTAATTATTACATTTATGTTATGCGTTTAAGGTAACGTACGCTAAAAATAATAAGAATACATTTTTTTTAAATTGTACCATTTATCACTTACTAAATTGACGTTATCGATAATCTCTGGCTCACTAGGTGCGAAAATTACACTTATTCCTTGAAAGGCTTTTGTAATTCAGTTATTTGTGAATAGTGTACATATTTTGAGGTGTAAACCTTCAAGAATCAGTCATAAAAGTTGACCCAAAAGGGATTTCAAACGATCCCCGGCTTTGCTCTTGTAGATTTATGAAAATCCTTTTTTGTGGAGGTCTACATAAAACGTTACAGATAATTAATTTCCCATATAGAAATTTATATATAAATTACAGTCTACTTACTGTACAAAGTACAAACCGATCCGAGACTTGATTCTTATGAATTACTAGCTGATGCCCGCGACGTCGTCCGCGTGGTTAAAGTTTTTTTTATTCCGGCGGGAATTCCTTAATTTTCCGGGACAAAAAGTATCTCCTATTCCGGGATAAATAGTATCCTATGTCACTCTCCAGGTCCTCAACTATACCCATGCCAAAAATCACGTCGATCCGTTGCTCCGTTGCTGCGTGATTGAAGGATAAACCAACAAACCGATAAACCAACAAACCAACAAACCAACAAACAAACACACTTTCGCATTTATAATATTAGTATGATTTGTATGTATGAGTTTTCTTTACGTATGTCGAATATTGCCAAGAAAGGATATAAAGAATTCTTAGCACGAGAAGTTACGGCAGGTTAGCTGTATTCTTCCATTAAATTAAAATGAGACAGAGAAACTACCGCAGATACAATAATTGAACTTGTTACAGCGAAACAAATTAAATGCTTTAGCTAAAATGGAAGTTGAGAACTACCAGTTGGTGCGGCGTTTCCAAAGCATTTGCACTTCACTACGGCTATGCCTTTATAACATTATAATGCTAGATTAAATTAAACTCTATCCCATAACTCATAAAGTTTTAATTTCAACTGCTGGATAAACTTTAACAATTAGGTAGATGAGAAAGCTTGTTTTGCTCATTTATTTATTAATGCTGTTTATTGTATACCACAAAACTAATTATGCAGTACCTTCGGGTGAGATTATGCTAACTTATGTTTCAATAATACATTGAACTTACAACTTACTCGTATATTATTATAATATTATTATCTTTAATCTTCTTAAAACTTCTTAACTATATTAAAATTTCCAACGTGACGATATAATAATATTGTGGACGTCTACGGTATCACGATAACACACGGAAGTCAAATTTATGGAAATATTATATGAAGATGCTTTTAATTTCTGTCCAAAATAGCGCTGTAACGTGCACGTCCACGTTATAACGTTACGGTACTGTAGCACATCAAACCTTCCTGTAAAACCATCGCGATATTTGTTGTATTACGAGTATGTAGTGCGTATAATATCTACAATGATTACATACCCAGTTGGCGTCGACGACTCAAGCGGTCTCGAATTTGACAACGTAAAATAATTGTAATTCGCTATTCAGTGACTTCACGATGGAATCTATATACTTATAATAAAACTGTAACAGGTCCAATTCTGTACATTGAAGATATTTTGAAAATTTTTTTTGGAGGGCACTCATTATTCGATACTGAAGCCAAATCTGTAATTTTTTTCATTTTTGTCTGTCTGTCTGTCTGTCTGTCTGTCTGTCTGTATCTTGGCCGCGCATCACGCCGAAACTACTGAATGAATTCAAACGAAACTTAGCACGATTTGAGCCCATACTACGAGGTAGGACATAGGATACTTTTTATCCCGAAATTCTACCCCCGAAGGGGTGAAATAGGGGTTGAAAGTTTGTATGAAAGTCCTTAATTTCTCAAGTTAGAGCCATGAAACTTGATATATGAGCTGCGGGTTGAAAATGGAGACATACGTGTTTCACAGTTTTTGAAAATTCAACCCCCAAAAGGGTGAAATAGGGGATGAAAGTTGGTATGAAAGTCCTTCGTTTCTCAAGATGTTTTACAAGTTATATCAACGAAACTTTTTATTTTGGCTTACGGTAAAAAATAAAGAAGTACGTGTGTCACAGTTTTTCAAAATTCCACCCCTAAGAGGGTGAAATAGGGGGTGAAAGTTTGTATGAAAGTCCGTCATTTCTCAAGTTATATCGATTAAACTTGGTATACAAGCTACCGGTTGAAAATAAAGAAATAAGTTTTTCACAGTTTTTGCAAATTTTACCCCCGAAGGGGTGAAATAGGGGTTGAATGTTTGTATGAAAGTCCTTCATTTCTCAAGTTATAGCCCTGAAACTTGGTATATGAGCTGCGGGTTAAAAATGAAGACATACATGTTTCACAGTTTTTCAAAATTTCACCCTCAAAGGGGTGAAATAGGGGTTGAAAGTTTGTATGAAAGTCCTTCATTTCTCAAGTTACTTTTATCGATGAAACTTGGTATACAAGCTACCGGTTAAAAATGAAGAAATACGTGTTTCACAGTTTTTGTAAATTTTACCCCCGAAGGGGTGAAATAGGGGTTTAAAGTTTGTATGAAAGTCCTTCATTTCTCAAGTTATATCCATGAAACTTGGTATATGAGCTGCGGGTTAAAAATGAAAACATACGTGTTTCACAGTTTTTCAAAATTCCACCCCCAAAGGGGTGAAATAGGGGTTGAAAGTTTGTATAAAAGTCCGTCATTTCTCAAGTTATTTCGATGAAACTTGGTATATCCACGCGGACGAAGTCGCGGGCATCAGCTAGTGATATATACATTCCGTGAGTCATGGCCACTCTATAAGCCACCACAAATCGTTGTGGGTTTATATTTACACAAATTTATCTTGAATTATTTTTTAAATACGAAATTAATCCATAGCGATGCAGTTCAAATGTCACAGAGGTATCCTGAAAGGTTTGTAATCGCCCTAATTGGCTTCTACGCGGCATCAAAACGAACCGCTCAATCGCTTCGCTACATACTCCGAAAGCTGCCAAAGTCCATCAGAGCCATTCAAAACTGATACAATAAAAAAGAAACGCGCCGAATTGAGAACCTCCTCCTTTTTTGGAAGTCAGTTAAAAAGTGGCACATACGCAATCCCAGCATAAAGCTACGACCTCATGCGTTGTAATCGTGTTCGGCGAATATTGTGTCGAAACACAAATTTTCGTTAGTACTGACGTCTTTTTCGGCGAACACAGAATACACAACGCAATTTTTATTAGTGTAGACGCTGTTCTATATTGTCTGCATGATAACATTTCAGCAACAGATTCGAAACCTTTGGCCTTTGCGTTTATTTTACCCAGGTATTTGCTATGGGTAAATAAAAATTCCGTAACCTACCATTCCCTGGGAGTATTTTCCTTTGAAGGTATAATATTTGTGACGGTAGCGTAGAAACGTGCTCATAAGTCGCTTATTTATCTGTGGCACGTGATCCAAATAAACGATACCAGTACAACTGTATTTTGAGATTTCGTACGATTGTGTAGCGTTTCAAGAAGCGAATAAAATCATTGAGTTCAAGCTCAACGCTCAAGAGCGCTCACGTCAACATTTTTGACGTAAGCTCTGTGGTTAAGGCATGGGATGTCCCGGATTAAAAGTCCGGCAGGGGCAATTTGGATTTTTCTATTTTGGCTTTGGTTCGGTCAGGTGGGAGGCATCGGGCATAATATGAACCTACCCCATCGCTCAGCGACCGATGCTATACATACGAACCGATACACCTTTACGGTTTATTGAAAACTGCCATATTATTTTATCATACTCGTGATATTATTTACACTTCCAGGTTAATATGCCGGCTGTATTCCTGATTAAGCTCTAGCAAGTCAACTTCTGCAAGTTTAGTTGCGAGAGTTAGCATTAGACTAAATCGTGAAATTGCAGTAAAGGGTTAACTGTCAGGATTTTTTATTTGTTTAGTAAATTAAACTTTACAATAAATTAATTGCGACGTTTGTTATACTTTTTTAACTGATAATATTATTATATGGATCAGAAACTTGGACGAATAATGATTATTCGTCAACGATCTAAGACCATCAAGACCATCCAATATTTGGACAAATACCTTGTCTAGTACATAGCAATAACGATTGGTTTGATAGTCGTGCGTGGCTATCCATTAATATCTACTCTGATGAGTTATGCCCGATCGCTTTTACCATGCAAATGAATTTACTACCCACCGCTGACCTTTAGGAAATCCATTCCGTTCCTATTTCAAAGGTAGTGTGACCTACTAAGTAAAGCTCTATAGAATACTGGCTTTTATAATTCCATTTACATTCGCATCATACTAATATTATAAATGCGAAAGTGTGTTTGTTTGTTGGTTTATTGGTTTGTTGGTTTGTTGGTTTGTCCTTCAATCACGCCGCAACGGAGCAACGGATAGACGTGATTTTTGGTATGGGTATAGTTGAGGACCTGGAGAGTGACATAGGCTACTTTTTATCCCGGAAAATTAAGGAGTTCCCGTGGGAATCAAAAATACTTAAACCACGCGGACGAAGTCGCGGGCATGAGCTAGTTAATAATAAATTTAAAATAGTGCCGCCAAGCGATTTAGCGTTCCAGTACGATGCCGTGTAGAAACCGAATAGGGGTGGGTTTTTAATATAACTGTCATGCCTCTAACAGGTTAGCCCGCTACCATCTTAGACTGCATCATCACTTCCCATCAGATGAGATCGCAGTCAAGGGCTAACTTGTAGTGGATAAAAAAAAAATTGTGTATAGTTTTCTCCATTTAATTACTATTTTTTTTGTCTATTTGTATAATTCACACCTATTTTCTACGATAAGTACTCTACACTAAAAATCTTCCTTCATCATTAAAAATACCTAACAGTTAACTTAAAAAAACGTTAAAATAAAAACATATTTTTTAATTTATTTATATAAAGCACATAGATTTTTAAAAAAATCCCGTTTCGACTACTATCACACTTTTTAGTGGGTATCAAAGAAGTCTTTGAATATTTCTTCAAATTTTTAATTGCTGGCTTAATTTCTCTAAATTATGAGCCGTATAATGCATGTATGCCTTTGAAAGAATCCGGCCGTGATATTTTATTAGTTTTAATTTATTTATAATTTAAAATTTAGGTAACTTTATAATAAAAACCTTATAATAATTAAATGACTAAAAATTAAAATTAAATTAAAACTAAAATAAATTAAATTAAATTAAATCTAAAACCTCATCGAGACCACCGCAGCGAGGCATTGTACCCAAGATGCTGGCAGCATTACCCCTTTGGATGGCAAATTTAATAAATTATAAATAATTTTAATAAATTTAAAATTGTATTAAATTTATTGAATGCCCTTCCACATTAACCTTAAATACTATCAAGGCAAATTCTTCTAGGCAAGCACTCCCTATACACAATGTATTAAAGTCATCATTAGTGTCCATTTAGCATGATGTCGTCCAGCCTCTACCCGTAGTTTAAATGTGAAAGTGTGTTTGTTGGTTTGTTCTTCAATCACGCCATCGGAGCAACGCATCAACGTGATATTTTGCAAGGATATGAGTAAAGACCTGGAGAGTGATAAAGGTTACTTTTTATCCCGGAATATGAGGTTCAATAAAAGAAAGTACTAAGCTAGAACAGTCAAATGAAATTCACAACAGTTCAACAGTTTGTACAGACGGTGCTTAAACAAAAAATCTGGAGCGAGCTCATCCATCAACGCCGCGACAGAATCAGCCCTCTCTCCGGGATTTACGGCTTAATCCTTGCTCTGTTGCCGTATTATCTTACGCCTTTGTGCCTCTTTGCCGGCGAGCGGTTCCTTTTAATATCAACCAGGTGAAGTTTTCCTTTTCACGAGTAAAATTAAAAATACGACGTTTGTTGAAAAGCGAGGCGAACTTTATTAAAGATAGATAGTTAATAAATGCTTTATTGCCACACAAAACATTAAAAAGTAATAAAAAACAAGTGCGCAAAGGCGGTCTTATTACTAAAAGTGATCTCCTCCAGACAACCTTTAACTATAGATTAACCTACGTGTGTAGTTTGGCGAGAAACACAATTTTAACTATAATTTTATTATATTAGTTATATGAAATATAACCATCATTATATAACTAGCTGATGCCCGGGGCTTCTTCCGCGTGCTTTAATTTTTTTTAATGCCCGCGGGAACTGTGTCACTCCTCAATCCTCAACAATAGCCATGCAAAAAATCACATCCACTTGATTAGAATTTTAGTTATACTAGCTGATGCCCGCGACTTCGTCCGCGTGGAATGAGGTTTTTTTGGTTCCCGCGGGAACTCCTTAGTTTTCCGGGATAATAAGTAGCCTATGTGTTATTCCAGACTATAATCTATCTCTGTGCCAAATTTCATCAAGATCCGTTCAACCGTTCGGGCGTGATTGAGTAACAAACATCCATACCTACATCCATACATCCATCCAAACTTTCATATTTATAATATTTATTTGATTCTATTTAAAATGTGTAGGTGTTATGTTTTGGAACATTTTTACAGGGCTATTAAATCAATTTACATAAATATTCGTTGAGTTATAATATAAGTCATCCCTTGTAACCAGGTACTTTCTTATCTACTTCATATATCAATTTCCTTAGGCTTGCAATATTATGAGATGGTTGCTTGCGTACTCATGAATATATGCATTCGGCGACAGCTTGGGATTAAAGTCATGGCTAACCGTAGTAAAAGCCTGGTAGGTTAAATATCTATGACTTACGGCTTTCGGGATTTATAGGATCACAAGTTAGGTGCTTTACGTGCGTGTATCCTTTTTCTTTTAGTACCTACCATAATAAATTAATATGAATGCAGGTCATGTGCCTGGGCACCAAAATGAATTATATTTTTTTCATAAAAAGCTATTGCTTGTTTTATTGCTTCGGGGATCTCATGCAGGGCCTACGGTACCCAGACAAATCAGTATCCATACTAATATTATAAATGCGAAAGTGTGTCTGTCTGTCTGTCTAATACGCTTTCACGGGCCATCTGTTCAACCGATTTGGACGAAATTCGGTATAGTCGTAGGTTACATCCCGGGGAAGGACATAGGCTACTTTTTATCCCGGAAAATTAAAAAGTTTCCGCGGGAATTACGAAAAACCTTTATCCACGCGGACGAAGTCGCGGGCATCATCTAGTATATAATACGCTGACAAACTGAACGTAAAAAACTCTCTGCCTAATTCTAAAGTAATCTATCTTTATTTTAATTTTCGCTCTTTGACATTGAATTAATGACAGAAATATTTTTTAGAAATAAGAATGATTAAATAAAATCACTAAGCTAAACGTTTTCAAACAAATAAGGAACCAGTAAAATTGTGCACGGACTGTGGAATTTTTTTAATCAAATGGGACGGAGTAGCTCGCTCTCATGCGCCGAACTTTTCCAATAATATTGTTACCATAAAATTGACTATGGATCAGCTCTCACTGCTACAGCTCGTGAATGATTGAATAGATCTTATATTTTAAAAATTTCAAGCTGATATTGAATTTTAAATCTGCTTGTAGACAGATTTTGCTTGGATAAAATTAATTAAGTTTAAAAAGTAAACTATAGTATTTCCTTGCCTCGGAAAGCACGTTAAAAGCGGTCGATCTCGGTTATTATCACTGTCATCTGATAATAATCGTTAGTAACCTAGAGTTGAAATAGTACTCTTAGTCGAGTCGTATGCGGAAGGACCTGGGACTCACCGCATTATTATCCCAAGAAAACCGCTGCCAGAGAGTCGTAAACTTTTTCCAAAGGTTACGACTCTCAGCAATGAGGAATACGATGCAGAGAGAGATTGATGATAGCCTTTCTATTCGGGTGTTGGGGGCTGCCATCTTCTGGCATACACCTCTTCGGAATAATGTGCGTGTTAAGAAATTAAATAGCACTAATTGATTTAACAGTGAAGGAAAATATAGTGAGGAAACCTGCATTCCCTACAGTTCTTGATAATGTTCTAAAGGCTGTGTGAAGCTGCCAATCTGCACTTGGCTAGCGTGGTGGACCTCGGCCTAACTCTTCCCATTCTCTGGCAATGGGTTAAAGTGATGTTTGAGTGATTGAACCCTTAAATTGATGAACCATCGTAGCTTTAGTTTTATGATACCGTAACTCATTATCACCATCATATTATTTTAGTAACTGCACGTCAATAAGTGTACCTAAATTAGATAAATTTGACTTCTTCAGGTGTAATAAATATTTCAAAATATTTTTTCGTTCTAGTATTCATATTAGTAGCCTCAGGGCATACGAATAAGCTAAAAACCTTTCGCATTATCTAATATTCTATATATTTTTCATAGGATATGATCGCAATAATTTCAAAGATAAAGATGAGACTGTATTTTGAATCTCATTTTGTTGATAATATTTTGATACATTAATGCCTCCTGGTACCTACATGAAAAACGGAATGGAATTTCAATTGCGTTTTTTTCTGCTATCTTTCAACTTTAAATATGAGGAAAATCGATCAGAGGCTAGAAAAGAATGGCACAAAATTTCTCTCGCAAATAATATTATTATTTATTCCGCTAACATTTCCTCTTCCCTCCAATTCGACGTCCTTTTTCGATCTATCTCGATTTCACGGAAATTAGAAACGCTTGAATGGATAAAAATTTAATTCATTAAATTACTGAACTGTAATGATTTAAAGGTATAATTAAAAAGATTTCGATCTTCTTTTTATTTGTTAATTAAATTCGAAAGCTCTTGTGTGATTATGAGTTATCTCACTTTTAATTCGCTAATCCTCTGTACCACAGAAGGTTTTGGACGCTTCCACAACATTCTTTGGTAGAGAGGATTAGGATTAGATTTTATGGGAATAATAATGATGGATGTCACTTATACTTTTTTAACTTATACAAGAAGGTCAACGATGCACTACGCTTTCCAGTACAGTGACGTCATTCCAGATTTCCAGCGCCTTAAGGAACCCCAACCAAAATCAATATCAATTTACTTGACGTCTATCAGCTCTTCATACTACGAGTATTTACCACACCAAACGACTTGCAGGGAGCTGCTTAAAAAAAACAGCCGATTAATAGGACCGGTGGTTTAACTTGCTGCTGTAGACCTGGAAGAGCAAACTCAAATTACCATACTCTTGTCACCCATTCTGTTACCGAAATGGTTCGACGTTGCTTAGTCGGCTTAATAGTCTAAAGACTATGCACTGTCGAAAATGTGAAGGTTATGAAGGTTATTTTAATTAGGTTTAATATTTTGTGGGCGGAAATTACCTAAAACTTTGTAACCTGGGAAATTAAATTGTAACCTGGGAATAATGTTAAAATTGTTATTTCGAGAAAATTAAACCTTGGATAATCTTTAAAGGTTTTATGTAAAAAATGTATGACTATAAAAGTACTTTTATAACCCACATAATATTTACTTTATCTCCTATGTACATATATCCCTAAGTGCCCTGGGAATCCCTACGACAACCAAAGCCTGCCCACAGGGGCAGGCTTTGGTTTTCGTAGAAGCGATGGCTGTTGGAGCCGAAAAGTGCTAGAGTGGAGGCCACATGTTCAGCAAGTTAATCCACAGACTGGTGTATGATGAGAATTTGGTTAAGCAAAAAAGATGGCAGATAGAAGAATAACTACTTATTTCAAACAACCATTGATTGTGCCCGACACTTACGATGCAATTTGTATCCACTCAGGCCTAAGTGAGAAGCAATTTGGAGACGGCTGAGACACCGTTACAATTTATGTAGCGAAAATTTACGACAATTATCCGGAGAGTATTTTTAAATGTTGTCAGAATCCATACCTACTGCCAATAAATATATGAATTTCGCGTTCGCTCTATATTTTGCCTGTTTTTATTAACTAAAACATCCGGTGACAATAATTAAGTACAGAAATGAACTAGCCAATCCCCGGGACTTCGTCCACGTGGGAAATTCCCGCGTTTGTTCTTCTCATGGAAACTCCGTAATTTTCCAGGATACCTATGCAAAAAATCACGTCGATCCGTTGATCTGCTGAGGCGTGATTTAAGGATAAAACAACAAATACACATTTATTACTATTTTACATTTATAATGTCAGTCTAATTAGTATGATATATTTGATAAATATATAAGAAATGATCCATTCGTTATATTTACAAACTAATAGTCACTCTGCAATTGTATAAATGTGTACCGACACAACATTAATTTAAGTTACGGCCTATCGAAATTAAAGCTTCTGAAACGTACATATTATATTTTATATATTTTAACCTACTTATTTATTTATTTATTTATTAAAACTTTATTGCACACAAGAACACGAAAATAAACAAAACATTAGAACAACGAACTAAGACTACACAGTATGCAAAGGCGGTCTTATCGGCTAAGGCGATCTCTTCCAGACAACCTTATACATACTACCTACCTACCTTATAACCTACTTATATTACTTAAAAATGCAAACTGCATGGCTGTACGGATTTTTAACCACTTGTCTGATTCTATAAAACAATATCCTCTTATGAGATTTATTCGACATGCTTCTAGACAAGTTGTATTATAAGACGAATGACTACTTGACTGAATTTTAACTAACTTATTTTCTGTATTTTTAGGTAGGTATTTGAATTGTTTGACATATAAGTTATTAAATATAAATTTATTTATATGACATTTCATTATTATTATTATAGGTTTTTTAATTTTATTATTTTTAATTTTAATTGTGACAAATACTTCAAATTTTACTTACATTATTATTATTTTGATTATTACTACTTTTGACATGTTAAAATGAATGTAATGTTTCCATGTTGTAATGAATTTTATATCATACTTGCTCAGTAACTAGGGATTACTATGGTGGAAAGTCTCCTTGTAAGTTGGTGTTTGCAATTCAAGGCAACATTACGTCGCACTATGCTTGAATTGTAATGTTCACATTACAGTTCAAGCTATGCAAAACTCCTTGGTAAACAATCTCTTTTCTTATAAAATGGTAAGAAAACTTTTTACTGAAAAAAAAACACTGAACATGGCGGCATTTAATTTCCATACATTTCAAACTATGCAAAACTCCTTGGAACTCAGAGCCGTAAAAAAAAAATGGAAAACTATTTACGAAAAAAAAATGGAAATGGCGGCATTTCATTTGATCTGAAAGTTGCTAATTATTCTAATTAAAATTTCATTTTGCATTACCAATGTTTTATTTACCTCGCAAGAATGATATAAAGTAGAATGCTTACCTCGGTTGCAAGTAGCTATTACACCCTCGAACTATATTCACCCTCACTCGCTGCGCTCGCTCGTGTGACTAAATATCTCGGGTGCACGCGATCCATTAGCGCCCTATGCGAGATGCGCTCGCACTGGCGCCAAATTGGATCTTGTTCTGTAATAGCTTACTTACGTCCCTTGTGTAACAATCTACTATAAATATTTCCATGATGTAATGCATTTGAGTATTTCCAAGTAGTAATGAAATTGAAAGGTTGTGTGTTTCCATCGCTTCGGTTTAATAATATTGTAAATTGTAAATTCTTAATGCTTGATGTAAAATTAACTTGACTTAAAATATTTTTGCACGCCAAGCTTGGCAGAATATGTGGATAATAGTTTTTATTTTAACACCTATGTAATATGTGTTCCATGTACCATATTCTTGCAAAATAAAAATGATTATGATTATGATTATATGTAAAATACACAATTACAAACATACAAATACACAACAAACAAATGCGCTCACACAATACCTACCTATTGGAATGTTTTCACACACATACCTAATAGTATTTAGGCAAGATCTTCAAAAAGGTAAGTAAGTCAATTTATAACCCAAATTGGTAAAATATGAAATTGAATACCAGACAATAAGATAAATATAAATGAGGTTATTATTCTTTCAGAACAATGTCAAACAAGTTTTGCAAACTTCTTCAATTGGCCTTCAGTTTTAATTTGATTTTTTTCCTTCTTAACTTAGATTGGGAACATTATCCCAGGATGAATTGAATGCTGAAAAAGTTGATGTAAAAGTTTTTAAATAATACTGCGAGAAATATTTTTTAACCATTGAAAAAATATTCTTAATTTACGATCGCTTCGTACCCATTTCTGCAGACCACAGAATTGTCTCGAAAAAAATTATCTCAAATTTCGTAACCCTTATTGGTAAAACTGAGGTTTCATAAATTCTTAAAATCCTTAAATCTTGAATTCAATCAGAAATAACCAAGTTTCGCATAGGTATGGCTAAATTATCTGCAAATGTGCTAATTAGTTATAATGCTAATTGATTATAGACTTTCTATCTTCATGATATTATAAATTCTTTAATAAGTCGTTTGATTTGAATATTTTGATTGGTCAGTAAGTTATCCTTTACGTTTATCTAGATGGACTGAACCCAACATCCTTTGAACCTCTAATTTTGAATAATTAGTTGAATATCATCTAGGTCTCCCTAATTATTTAAATGGCTGGTCAGGCATCCCTTGTTAAACAAGTACGGTTACAACACATTAGAAATGTTAAAGACCGACGCGATAGTTCGGCTATAGAACGAGGCCTACGTTATTACCGCAACAGCCGATTAAGCTGGGCATGTGGTCTTTTGACGTATGCGAATATGTAATATCGATGTATGGGCGAATTAATTGATGATTTTTTTTTGTATGTTTGTAACTTTGTATGTTGAAACGTAGCGACATTATTTATGATTATGTATGTCAGTCATCTGACACAATCTATCTGTCAATACAAAGTCTGGAATCTACTCGTAACTTATCCTGTTTATTTTAGACGCCGTTTCTGAATTGATTATTAATTCGCAATCAGTATTGACCTTTAAAACAAAGTACGAAGTCAATTCCTTTCCAATGCATGAGATTTTTTTTAAATCTTGCTATGTACCTATCAGTTTTTATTATCTCTTTAGTCGACGGCTAGCTTCCTTAGAGCGCATTTCAGTATCTTATATCTCCTATAATATTATAAATGCGAAAGTGTGTTTGTTTGTTGGTTTGTTAATTTGTCCTTCAATCACGGCGCAACGGAGCAACAGATCGACGTGATTTTTGGCATGGGTATAGTTGAGGACCTGGAGAGTGACATAGGCTACTTTTTATCCCGGAAAAATAAAGAGTTCCCGCGGGAATCAAAAAAACTTAAACCACGCGGACGAAGTCGCGGGCATCAGCTACTCTCCTATAATAATACAGGAAAACTATAATTGTTTAATTAAGCCACACTGACCGGTCCAAAACATCTTCGTGTTGGTTATTCAAGTTCAGATACTACAAGGCCTCAACTTTTGGCAGAATGTTTTTATTTTCGGCAGTATAAAACAAATACATTTTGCTATCGCTTACAGTTGGGACGAGCCGCTAGATTGGTACTAAAAGATACAACCGGGCTCATTTATTATGATGAGGGATTTATGTTGATTACATGAGCCGCACTATAAGCTCTACAAACTTAAAATCCAATTACATTTAAATAGGTCGAAATAACAAAGGGCGAAAGTCCAATATTGTTGTTTAGAAGTTTACGCATGACTAATTGACTTCTAACGTTTTTAAAATTTATATTGCTACATTTAACAGGAATAGCGATTTCGTAAAAAGTTAATTTGATAAATAGCTGGTAAACATTACTTTGTAACAGACTAAATTCCAGTATTAATTTATGCTCGTGGCTTATTGAACCCTGCAAAATATTCATATATTTGCGATATCTGATGAGAGACACTATTAGACTATTAGTAGTACAGAGTATAATTCGTTCCGTTAGTATCCTTCAGACGGACCACAGTACTAGTGAAAATTTGGCCAAGTAGTCGTAGTGTTTGTGTACGCTCAGCTATACACCTTAGACTGCCTTATCAAGGTCGTATCTGAATATTTTCGTTCCCGCTGCCTGCAGTTGCGCAACCAAAAGTTTGTAAAAAAAGCGCAGTGCCATTACGAGAAGGTAGTCACGATGTAGTCGAGCATTTGCTACTGTGTGCCGTAAGTGATTTCATTCGCAGTGTAGCTGTTGCCGTGGCACGTCTGAAAGACTTCTTAGCATGTTTTTGCCTCGTCCTCCCAAGTGACCATTAGGTACAGCGTACGTAATGTAGATTTAAAAATTAACTTTACAGCTCGGGGCTTCCACGCCGTATTTATAACAGCACGTCGAAAAATTTTAATGACTTACGAGACACACAGCAGTGCAAGATGTCGAACTAAAGTGATAAAATCTTGTTTTGCCCACGCAGTCAAGGTCTTCATTGCTGTAGCTGAAATGTTCAGTGCATGTTTTAGTTACCCAGAAGAACTTGATGCCGGATGCTTGGAGATATTATTACCTATTTTATTTTATGAATATGATTATTATTGTCCGATAATTAGAACTTTAATGTACTTGTAGAGCCTCGTTATATTTACGTATATTATTACACATTAAATTTTGCATAGTATTTATTTTTTAATATTTTTCTTTCTCTTTTCAAAAACTATCGTTTGTCAGCACTCAGCCTTACAGTATGCAAGCAATTTGTGACTGAAATACATTTTTTAATCATATATTTTTATAATATTTGCTTACGTAGAAATTCATAATCAATGAATCTTTAATGTGTCGATAATCTGATAAGTTTTAAGATTAGTTTGAGTTGTTATTTGACAAGAAGGACAATATAACTTAGACTATTAGACGTTGTTATAACAACGTTACTAAGTACTGCTAGTAAGTGATCACAGATGTTGTTTAAACTTCACACTCGTCTGTATCATTCGAGTAGTACCGACGTCTGCAGTTCCACCAGGATTGCATGAATTTTTTAAGAGCGCTCCGAGATTTCGCTGCGAAAATATATTATCCTGCTTAGATAACAAGATGATTTTCATAATTTCACTTACTGTACCTACAACTGGGACCGCGTTTATGCTAAACACCAGAGTTTCGCGTTAATTTTAAGCAAAAACTTTGATGCTTACTGTTGACCTCGATTCACGCTGCCTTGGTTTCAGTATACTTACCTAACTCTTTTGAAACGTGAATTCTACGTTGCTGAGCTTAATATTTATAACTTTTACATGATAATTAAGCGTTCTAGTTAACATTAATTGTTATTCTTTCTTCTATGTACCTACTGGTTTTCTATTCTGTTCAAAGTTGTATCATTTTTTTTTATTATCCACTACAAGTTAGCCCTTGACTGCGATCTCAGCTGATGGTAAGTGATGATGCAGTCTAAGATGGTAGCGGGCTCACCTTTTAGGGGCATGGCAGTTATATTAAACCCATAACCCCTATTCGGTTTCTACACGGCATCGTACCGGAACGCTAAAGAAGAAAAATCAAAAAAGATCATAAAGAAGGGAAACCATTTCATCATAGGTAATATAGATAGGTTAAAGCAGGTACATATTATATTAATTATAACACCTCCATGTACCAAAGAAAAATAAACCCAAGTAAAAGGCAACGTGATTTCTGTAGGCCATTAAAGTTTAAAACTCTTAACTATAAATTACAATGGTACCTACCTCCTAGAAATGTTAACCTTTTGCATTTCGTTTACGTTCGGAATAACAAGCAGACCTCTGTTAAATCTCGTCTCGGTACTCATCCAGGGCACAGGTAACCAACCTTTTTTACCAAAGACTACTGTGTTTTTATTTTGCTTTTTCCATGGACTAAGTCTTAGGCCCATTTGCACAACACTACCTAAATTGATTTTATAAAAATTTTTGATGCTGTTACTTTTAGATAAATTTATCGGGGGTTGACATGAAAAGGACAGGTGTAAATTAATTTACTAAGTATGTATAGTACATTTAACGGCCATGTCCTTACCTAAAGTAACGGCAAGTAAGCCTTATTCCGTGGAAGAAGACACTAACTGCCACAATCAGAGTTGCTTAGACATTAAGTAGGTACTTAGAAAAATTCTGAGTTTTGTATTGATATCTATACTATGAAGTTCCAGTAATTATTAAACAATTCTAAAATTCAGCACGAGAGATATAATGTGATTGATGGAACAGAGGATTAACGAAACTCAAATGCCGTTTTTTTTTCTAATCAACTTAAATTATTCGAAACGATCAGTCAAAGCAGTGTCTGATAAAACTGACATCAAAACTTAATCGGAAGTATAACATATAGCATAGATTAATTAGCAAAGCCAAAATACTAAAGAAACAGCTTGCAATTTTTCAAATGAAATCAGCTTTATAAACTCATTATAGTGACGCGAAAAAGGAAAATAATATTATGATTATCGCGGATTAAGTTGCTCAGGAGTTTACGAACCTCAGGTTGAGGACCAATGTCTAGCATCTGTGCAAAGTAAATATTATTTTGAAAAATAACAGCTGCAAGACTGTACCTTTATATCACGATTTAATTTATTGCACGAAAATAATGGTACAAAAGGGAAGTGTCAAAAGTTACCGGTACTGGACACGCCATTAAAAGTTGCCAAACGGAAAATTTAATATACCAGACACGGCTTATTGCATTGCGATTTCCCTGCTGAGCAGTTAAATTCATTTAAAAGTATTAACCACCCGTACTCTGGTACTCAATCTCTGATAATATTTGGTCCGTCGATTATAGGAATTACGATCTTACCTACTTCACAAACAAAAAAACCGCATTACCGATTAATTATTAATTAATGATTTCAAATCAAAGTCGGAAATATTAGCCCCCCCCCCCCCCCCCCCCAGACAGACAGAACCCCTAGAATCCCTATCCAACCCCTGTCCCAGGTTATTATTGTCCTACCCCCAAAGGATTTTGTTTCACTTAAATTCGTCGTTGTTCTAAAAAAGAAACATTAAAAAAGTATGTTTTACGAGGGACCAACCAGTATTTGGAGAATTACTTTAAATAGCCTTTAAATTATGATGAATAGCCTTGACCGACCCTCTGCCTACAGAATAATACCTAATGATTGCGAAAAATCTGGCCAATTTATTTTCACTAAAGTTCGCTGAAAACATTGTTCTCTCTTTAGTACTTTATAAATTCTTGTCGCTTATTATTTTATCGTTGTACTTACATATAGATATGAGGGATATAAAAGGAAAAGGTGACTGACTGACTGACCTATCTCACACCACAGATCGGGCTGAAACTTGGCATACATAGCTTTTATGACGCAGGCATCCGCTAAGAATGGATTTTTGAAATATTCAAATCTTAGAGGGGTAAAATAGGGGTTTGAAAGTATGAAAATCAAACTTACGTGATCGATGCTGCGGGCAAAACTTAGTTAAGGGATAAATTAATGACGCTGATACTAGATAGGTAATGCTTGCGACTTTTTCCGCGTGGATTTAGGTTTTCGAGGTACAAGACGCACAATATTTTCGCATTTAGCATAATGTTTCTGTCGTGAACGGATCGTAGAATTGATCTTGTCTTTGTCTGTCTGTCTGCTCGCTACGCTTTTATATTTAAATTGATGAACCTTACGGACAGCAAGTAAATACCTAGTGATATAAATCACTTAATTAAAAACTTAACTGGCAGTAAATCGGGCAATCAATTTATAGGTAAAATACGTTTTCATACTATTTGTCCAATTTATCGAGGATTTTTATTTAATGGATTAAAATATTTTAATTAAAATAATTCATAAATGGTGCTGATTGAATTATTTGTTTTATTTTGATTTAAGCGCTACTGTTTTGTTTCTCCGTTCTGTGTGTACTGTACGCTTACTCCCAGTTTTAACATTGCAGATACGATTGATCGACGTGAGCGTTCGATCACATTTGCGTCAAACTAAAATGAACCTTAATTGCATTGATTTAGAGCCACAAATTCAGTGCAACCGATTTAAATTTCGAAACGTATCGTTTGGAGCGCTGGCTGCGAATGCATACACGAAATTGAGCTCTAAATCAATGCTATTAAGGTTCATTTTAGTTTGACGCAAATGCGATCGAACGCTCACGTCGATCAATCGTATCTGCAATGTTAAAACTGGGAGTAAGCGTACAGTTCTGTTTGTCTGTCAGAACAAAGTCTCAAATGTCGGATGCTATTAAAGCTATCTAGGTATATGCCAAATTTCAGCTCGATCAATCTAGTGAAAAAGATCCGATCCGATGCGATCTATAAAGATCTATAAAGATCAGTCAGTCAGTCACCTTTTCCTTTTATATTATATTTAAAAGATAATTAACAAAATAGTTAATACACTAAAACTAGATATTATAAATATTATCTTAAAACCACTGCTACGAGACAATGTGCCCAGAGCGTTACTGCATCACCCCGCTCAAGCTAATATTAAAACTTATATTATAAAAATTACTATTCATTGCTTTATTTTAATTTTAGGATTCATTATATTATAAAAGTTTTAGGTTTGGACAATATAGTTTCCACGATATTAATAAACCGTTTAGTCGAAAATGTTCGTCTAATAATAAAGTAATAAACTGTGTCTAGCAAATTAAGTTGGGTGCCGGCAACTTTTAATTGCGTCGCTAACTTTGACATTTTCTTCGAGCGCCGCCCGTGTCATAATTATTAACGACGAGATTATAAAAATACGTGTTTATTTATGTACCGATAAATGGGAAGTACTTAAAATTTACTAATTTAATTATAGATAATTTAAAATTAAATCGATTTAATCGAATGTTCATTTCACACATTATGCGCTCAAAATTCTAAAATGAGAATTTGACGGCAGGAAGTAGGTGGATGAGGGCGGAATATAATTAAATGAATGGGGTTCTCTGAATAAATGGAACACCGCTGATATTAAAGACAGACGATATTAATAGATGCATGCTGTAGTAACTACGGCCAGTGTACGACAGCAGTTCTCTAATACAAATGGGAAACTTTTGATCTAAGACTTTCTTTTATCTTTGTCGATACTGTAATAGTAAAACCATGGACAAAAAGTATTAACGGACTAACAAGCTACGTCTCAGTAACTTTCGCAACAAGTTGTCGATAACATTAATGACATTAATGACTGTCTACACGTTTATACTTAGATAATGTAAGCGAATCCCATGATGACAAGGATTGAGAAGGATCTTGAGAAAGTTGTATGGGAGTTTCGAATTGTTACATTAAATTAATTGGTTGTGTCACAGTTCCATATTCTGTTATTTTGTTTCGACGGTTATGCTAGCACATTCGAGCGTCTATTATCTTGTAACGGCTGGTTCACACAATATACATCCGTTGTAAACGATTTGCGTATTTTTCACGTATCGTCCTAAATCACGATTCAAAAAACGTCAATGTGTGAACGTGCCGTTACACTTGCGCTATGGATTTTTATGCCACTGCTTTTCGTCAGTATACAGATGGCCGCCACTGGCGATGATATTATATGTAGGTACTTGACCATCTTTACCTTGATACCAATATACTTGATATAATATCATTATACGTTTGGCGTGCTGGCGCTTCAACGTGCTCTGCACTAGCATAGCTGTGTGTTGTTCAGATCAGAACACGTAGACAGTAAACCAGCTGCCCGATTATGTAAGAATGGCCGATCAAATCGTCAAAGTTCGGCGTCAAAGTAAAATAAACCATAACAGCATTAAATTAGAGCTCAATTTCGCGTAGCGCTAGTTTGAAGATACTGTAATTGATTATCACCATCACTTTTTATACTTTATTGACGTCCAAAAAGTGTACAATGTAGGTACCTAATTAGAATGAATAAACATTGAATCTTGAATCTAACTACAATGGACCACTTAAACGCCACTAGCAAAGCGATATTTAAGAGTATTGGCACTAGGTACAGGTATTAACTCAATTTGGTTCGTATATTACGTATACTTCTGAGAAATTCTAATTGCTGTTACAAGTTATAAGGTCACAATCACAATGGAGCGCTGCAGTTCGTCGTGGGTTTTTTTAAATTTTATTACTTGTATTAATCTAAATTATATAGATCCATTTGTGACTGCCTCACGAAAAGTGAAACGAAGTGAAGCAGTCAAGCGCATACCTAACTAGGATTAACTATCAATGACTAAATCTATCAGTACAAAAAAGTGGCACACACATTAAAAACCCCAGGCTATGATAATAAAACAGATGGAGAAGAAAATATGACCTCTAAATATAAATCCACTCCATTAAGTTCTACCAGGAAATGTTCAAAATAGATTTAAAGCTTAAGGTATTTTTACAGCTGACAGAGAGAATAGAGTATGAAATAAATTGTCCTCCCTACCGAAAATAAGAATAAAGTAAGTCTTGCAGGAGCATAACAATGTATCATTTGAATGTGACGCGGTAGCGCCGTGGAAATAAAAATGAAATTTTAAAATTACCTCAGCTTTGTACGAAAAGTGAATAAACGTATAGAATAATGAGTTTCTCAAATTTTCCAGTATCATTTCTTACCAGCAATCACATACAGTATATATTGACTTCAAGGTCCATCAAGGTAAATCCATACTAATATTTTAATTGCGAAAGTGTGTCCGTCTGTCTCCAACGCTTTCCCGGCCGTTTTCAACCAATTTTGATGAAATTTGGTATAGAGGTAGGTTGCATCTTGGGGTATATGTCCTTGACTACTAAAGGACTTGAAGGGTTGTCCTTGGCTACTTTTATCCCTTAAAAATAAGAAGTTCCCGTGGGAATTAAAATCCTTAATTCATGCGGACGAAGTCGCGGGCATCTTTTTGTAGAATATAAGTCAATGAAAAAACTAGAAGTTTAATTCGCTATAATCCGCCACAGAAGGTAAATGTATGTGGTACAGTACGATCTTGAACTTGCAGCCCGCGATATTCTCCACATCACACCACCAGTTTTTTCATTGACATGGACTTCCGCAAAGTAACGCCTGCTTCTGTCAAATATAAGTCAACTAAGTTTTGTAAATCTAATGACCAATACAGTTCAGTAAGGATTGTCTCATTGGACTTACTACTTAAGTAGGTACGTATTTTTTTAAAATCCGGTCTGAGATTTCTAATAATTCATCTAAATTTTATAATTATTATAGATGTGTATGTAATATGTATAGTAATTAAATATATGCTGAATAATATAATAATCTCTTATTAAAATAACAAAACTGTAACGGTCAGGCAACTTTTAATACAAACAGTACAAATTAATTTATCCCTTAATTCAGGTACCGTTACGACGCGTACATCAAACTATAGCGAACATCAAACGAACGCAGCGTTTGTACTTTTGAATTGTCAAAGGAATGATAATGTAGAACGCCGTATTATTGAACAAAAAACAATATCGCGGTCGCCATGGAAAACAAATTTAAGCTCGACATAATATCAATAGGTCAAAGAAACAAATTAAAATTAATAAATTAAATCAAAGCGCGGTGTTACAAAATCTAGAAATCAGAGTTTTCAACCCATTATTAATTATTTATCAAATACATTCTAAAAGGACGCCGAAGCCCCAGTTGTAACTCAACAAAATCAACTATTTTATTACAAAATCGATATTCATATAAATTAACAGATAAACACACAAAAACAGTAGGTAAATGATTGACGAGCGCTATCTTTGAGACATTAACCCAGTTTTGAACAGAAAATAGAGTTTTCATAACGCCGGATTTATTGGCAGTAGGATATTGATTTTATTATCATTATAGTTTAAGATTGCAACAGCTTTTTGTGACAGACGTTTCTAGAAACATAATTGAAGTTGTTTATAGAGACAATACTAAAATTTCAATATTATGATAACACAGAAATGAGACCCTTAATACGTCTTTACTTCTATACTAATATTATAAATGCGAAAGTGTGTCTGTCTGTCTGCTACGCTTTCAGGGCCCATCTGTTCAAACTTCAACCGATTTTCATGAAATTTGGTATGGGGATAGTTTGTATCCTAAGGAAGGACATAGGCTACTTTTTATCCCGGAAAATTAGGGAGTTCCCGCGTAAATCAAAAATCTCGATCCACGCGGATGAAGTCGCGGGCATCATCTAGTAAGACCATATTCCAGAAAATATTATAAACGTTCCCACGGGATTTTTAAGAAACCCGAATCCACGTGACTAATTTACGGGCATGATCTAGTTTGGATATAAAAAGGAAAGCTAATGACCAGTTTACATTACGATAGCATAATCTAGATAAGACTAGAATTAAAACGCTGTTTACATTATCTAATTACTTTAGTGATAATAGCACTGGACTGCTATTGGCATGATTAGAAGCCACTACCGTTACCTTATTATCCTGAAATAGCTCCATATGTGTCCCTTGAGAAATTATAACGGAAACTGACCAATTCTATCGAAAGAAAATATGATAGCTTCATTTTGATCAAGATATTACTTAGCCATAGTGGCAAATAATAGAAGCAGCTTTTCCAATATATATGTTGCAAACACCATGCAAAAAAGTTATTTATAAAAATAAGAAATTAAGGGTTCGTAAAGTGAATATTGAAATTCAATCCAATTAGTGTCGATCAAGCTGGTGACCGAGTCAAATTGAAGTAATTGCTTATCCGTTGAATTTCCTTCCTTTACCATCAGCTCGTTCTGAAAAAATAATAAAAAACGTTACGTGAAAAAACAAGAAGCCCATAAGCATTGGTAAGATCATATAAACAGTCAAGCACCAACCAGCGAGTTTCTCGAAAATTACAAGAAGATAACAGAGAAGAACAGTACTTACTACTCTGTTAAAATATTTTTTTTTAAATTCTTATTCTGTAATCGTTTATGGCCTTATTTTATGTCAAGTTATAATTATTGTTAATATTAGTTGTAACGCTGTTGGTTACTGAAAAATAAATAAATAAATAAGAAGAGAAGAATCAATAATCAATTGCGGAAGACAATGATCAATTCAAACGTCATCGAATGACGTTATCATCATTTAGCCGATTCGTAAATTGTGATCATTATTGAAAAAGGTGTTGCATGCAAATCTTGCCAGTTATCTCATAGCAAAAATTCGCTGACGGAATTCCGCGTACGGAAATCCTCTCATGTGTTTTTTCCACGCAGATTATACGTAAGTACCATCCTGCTGGACTATCTCTATCCTGAAATAGTTAAGTAAAATTTTTCTTTAAGGCGAATGCACTCCGCGGTAATTTCTTAGGGCTAAACAACAAAGTAAATAAAACAAAACTTAGTTTAGTACCTCAAAAGCAACACTCGCTCCACGTCGTAATTCGTAAATAAATAAATAACCCAAATAAAGGAAAAAGTTTGCACATTACCCCCCATGATTTATGTAAGTCTATATAGGAAGTAGGTAGTTGGTATATGAGGAAGATGGGTAAATTTGTGAATGAGAACGAGGGAGCCAATTCGGGCATACACAATTTATGTCTTACTATCAGTATAGATATGTCAGAGCAGAAATAAATTAGTCTTGCCGCTTGTTGTGGCACGAAATATTAGTTAAATAAATTGATGGGGCGATAACCCAGTTGTCTTTTCTCTTACAAGGCTACCATTAATTTTAATTCTATTAATTTCGTTTAGTCCGGTTTTGCTAAATATTCTAAGTAGGTATATATACACGATAATTTATGTCACTATTTGTCCAAAGCACGACTATGTAGGGACTATACAAAACATCCGTGCGAAACTTCTATGATGAAGGCAAGTGACGTTTTGTTCAGTGGCCCAGTGTACGAACTACCTTTTTACCGCCAGAAAAAATAAATTATCCGTAGTATGTTTTCGTCTTTATAAGGAACTTCCACTTTCTAGGACTAAAATAATTATTGTGCTTGTACGCATAACTAAGAACGGACTTTATAAAAATTCTCAGAAGGGAAAAAGTAGGTTGGGCGAGAAAAATTATCCCGCAATCGTTAGTCTCATATAAATGCGTCGTAAAGCTCAAAATACATTCCGTTTGCGGCATTTGAATGCAAATTGTAGTACATATTTTAATATTAAAGCATATTCGTTATGATAATTCTCGTTAATGTGTCAAAATGTTTGAAACTTTAGTCTTTGAACAAATACGGGAGCTTTGGCGAACCGTAATCTTGAGATTTGAATGTATTTGAACTGGTGTAATAAAACTGCTAAAATAAGTTTTATCTTGCAAATATTGAGATTTTTATTTTGTTTCGCTTCAATAAGCTTTCTTCTAATAACGAAAGCTTTCGCTTTAAATGTTTGTAGCTACCTAGCAAATATAAATTGTTACTATGACTTTATATTTTTTTCTCGTTAGATGTTTCCTTGATGACAATATAAAACAACAGCATGACAAGGTTTCTAGACATTAAAATTATAATTATAATTTAGAAATAATAATTAATTAAAACGGATCCTGCATCACTGATTTTTTGCACATAATAATACGAGTATGAAGCACCACTTATATATTAAGTAACATAAGAGACACCTGTATGTCCAATATGTATGATGTACATGAATAAGTATATAAAAAAATTGAGTATGTCAGATATTATAAATAAATTGAGTATTGAGTATAATGCTAAGCTGTATATCCCCGCATGACGGCAGTTATTATAATTATGTCAAAAGGATAGTCGTATTGACGCCAATAGCGTGCCAATAGTGAAAGCCTCGGACGAGTCAGCCAATCAAAAGTGATTGCCAACATCACATTGTTGATGCCAGTCCCTGTACTATTACCTATTCTGTGGCCAAACTTTGGCTAGGCCCATATTTTCGGAAGTGGTTTATTTGTTTGCAACACCATACATGAATAAATAACGTTTCTTCTTTCTTTTATGATGTTTTCCTTCCCTGAACATAACAAACTTTACTTTATATAAAGCAAATATCCAATAGTTACGGGTAGATAGTAGGTATAGTTTCTAGGTAGTTACGTAACTTCGGAAACAAGCCTTGGACATTGTTAATGGCGTGTCAGCACTCAGAAGTGTCAGAGATGTAATTACAGGGATCTCGAGAAAGTTAGCCCAAGGTTCTGTGATTGTTCAAGTGAAAATGTAATCGCAACTTTAATAATGACAACTAATTCTGTTCAAACGTGTTACGAGTGGCGAAGTCTCCTCGTTAAAGATATTCATAACAAGACTCCATCTTGGGTTATACTTTTTTGTAGCTTAAATGTTTTTATGTTTATATAACATTCCGTCGAGTCTAGATTGTGATAATACTAACTCATTATTATCAATTCAGATATGTAATCTCCCATCCTATATAAACTGTTTTAGCGATTCCACGCGACCTCGATATTTGCATGAAACTCAGATAGCATCCGGTCTGCATTCAGGTATAGTAACTCTGCCATTGAGTACAGTTTATACAGAAAAGTCAAGTAGAGGAGAATTATTATTGGCGCTCGGCGCAGTTTTTCTTGTTAGCTGATGATGGTGGTACTGGCCCCACTTTAAAATATTCTTGCTGGTTCTTCTCGGCATTCCAAAGCTGATAGATTGGTAGATTCACTGAACGATTCAAAAGTATATATTTTGTTAAAGTTTATATTTAAACAAAAAAGATTTGAATTTTGAATAACTGGATACCAGTTATTTTAATGCTGTTATTAATTTTACCGTTTTCACCCATTCCTGATACCTTAATTTTTGAGAACCTAAGATCAATAGGTGACAGATTTTACGTTGCTAACTGCCACCTAATTCGGCTTAGGTGCCCCCTTAAATATATTGCGGATGAAAAACGGGCAATTATCTTCTTTAAAATTAAAAACATTGATACTTCTTTTACTTAATAGTTTAGTATTGCTCTCACTTATGACGTCAACTATGTACCTAAGTATGAAAGAGACAAGTGCCCGCACCACATCACAACTCGCCTTGTAGTTTGTGGTTGTGGTTTCGTGCCTAAAATCATTGTCTGCTTCATTATTTCAATTGGTTAAAGTTCACGGGTCTCGCAGCCTCTGACCTAAATAATGTGCAGTAAAGTTTATAAAGCGTTTCTGTAAGTGATCCAACAACAACTCATATTATCGTATTTCATAATACCAAAAAACCATCAACAGTCTACTCAACTTTGCCAGCTACTACAAGTTGATCGTCGGTCAACAAAATGGCTCTTAATAGGACTCTCTGACTAGTTTTATGTCGCAATTTTGCCAGAACAGGTCCGTAAATATATTTATATCATACTTGCTCAGTAACTAGGGATTACTATGGTGGAAAGTCTCCTTGTAAGTTGGTGTTTGCAATTCAAGGCAACATTACGTCGCACTATGCTTGAATTGTAATGTTCACATTACAGTTCAAGCTATGCAAAACTCCTTGGTAAACAATCTCTTTTCTTATAAAATGGTAAGAAAACTTTTTACTGAAAAAAAAACACTGAACATGGCGGCATTTAATTTCCATACATTTCAAACTATGCAAAACTCCTTGGAACTCAGAGCCGTAAAAAAAATGGAAAACTATTTACGAAAAAAAAATGGAAATGGCGGCATTTCATTTGATCTGAAAGTTTGTGAAGTTTGTTCGTAAAGTGATTTTGCATTATAATAATGTCCTCCCGACCGAATTTCGGCCACGGCGGCCAATCTCCAGAGAGATTAGCCATCTGCGCGGGAGATATTATAGTGCACAAGTGTGCGCGAAAACACAGGTGCACTCCCTGTTCCTTTACTCTCATAGCCCGATGGGACGGAAAATCCGACACGACCGGAGAGAGATCAGGCGCAGGACCGACGGCTAAACGTGCGGATTTTGCATTACCAATGTTTTATTTACCTCGCAAGAATGATATAAAGTAGAATGCTTACCTCGGTTGCAAGTAGCTATTACACCCTCGAACTATATTCACCCTCGCTCGCTACGCTCGCTCGTGTGACTAAATATCTCGGGTGCACGCGATCCATTAGCGCCCTATGCGAGCTGCGCTCGCACTGGCGCCAAATTGGATCTTGTTCTGTAATAGCTTACTTACGTCCCTTGTGTAACAATCTACTATTATTTTTTCTTCATCGTCCAATAAATTTTTATCCATCACAACGTTTTATAGGTTTGGCTATCGAAACTTTGTTTTTTATTATAGCTTTCTTCGAATGTAGACCAATTTTAAGTGGTTTCTGTGAAGGGCTGTTATTTTCGTAAAATTATCAATCTACTAGCTAACTGGACTAGCTTCGGGTGGTCCCTATCTATTTATCTAAATTTATCTTTTCTAAATCTAAATATATCATACAAAAAGAAGAAAAGTCCTGACTTACATACTCACTGCCTCAAAGTTTATATATTTATTTTTATTATTATTAACCCGCGAGCACTCGCGCTATGAGCATTTTGCTCACAGTAAATTTAAAACACACGCCATTTTGTCAAAATTATTCGTACGTACATCGTTCATTTGGTAGCTGAGTTTTGTTCCGTCCCCCACCCCTGTATGCAGTTCACTTCTCGCCAGTGTGCGCCAGTCACTTGGACGAGGTGGTTTGTTGCGCCGTGTACCATCAGGCGGCGTTTTGCTCATCGCGCGGGTAATCGGGCGGGTATCATCCGTAAGACTGCCTTACAAGACTGGCAAATTAGTTCCTATGATTGTTAATTAAAATAAAAAAGATTAATATTGTTAACTTTTTGAATATATATTTTGTAGAATAAATAATGTGTATTTTATTTAATAAAATATTTTTTTATTCATATTTTTTAGTAAAACTTGCATTTATTGACATTCATAAACGTGAGCAAAATGCTCTACACGCGAGTGCTGATGTAATTTCTTGAGGCGCGAGTGCTGCCGGGTTAAAGTTCAGATAAAAATATATCCGGTTCCGTATTTTATTTAAATAAGTTTAGAAACTATCCTCGTGTGTCTAAAAGCTACAGCACTGTAATAAAATTATAAGATTAGGTTCCTTTATAATGTAGAAAAGGAATAGATAAGGCCGAGTTTCTCATAATTCCCACAGGAATGTTTTTACTTTCCGTGATAATTTAATGCCCTTTCCTGAGATTCAAACTACTTATCTTATTACCAAATTTTGTCTAAATCAGTTGTGTCTAGCTGGGCCCCGAAATTGTAGTGTACAGACAGACACACTTTTACATTTGCAATAATAAAGACTGCCGTGCATAACTGGGAAGGCAGACCGTGCTATAATATTATTATTATTAAGCTTGTTCGTGGTAATTGTGACAAAGTTTAATGATGACACTGCATTAGATACAATACCTGTTTCATTATATTATGTGGTTGTAACTGCCCAATAACAGTAGTAACATACCAAATCGTTTTGCAGTTTATTGGCCTCTCAAAATATAATGGCTGGTTTCGTTAATGTGTTCGCATCCACTATTATAGTATTATTTGGATTTATAATGTTGTTGTGTTACCATCAGTGAAAATTCAGTCAAGGGCTAATTTGTAGTGGAATAAGAAATCATCTGTTTTGCAGTTATTTGCATGATTAGGGGTCATCCATAAAGTACGTCACATTAATTTTGTGATTTTTTGACCCCTCCCCCGTCCATGTCACAGTTGGTCACATTTGTGAGACCCCCTCCTCCCTAGTGTGACGTCACATATCTTGCAATTTTACATCTAGAAATCATTAAATTAAATCAGCACTTCCGAAATTAGTTTTATTTCGATTTAAATTATTGGACTGTCATGTCAAAGGGCTCATAGGCGACCGGCGCGTGACACTAGTAGAGCGAGTGTGAACTGTGAACTTGCCAACAAAACAATTTAAACCTTGTAGATACAGATAGATTTGGAAATATTTTTTTTAGTTTTTCGTTAATAGTTCAAATTTGGCATTTTGACAGTTAGACGTATAAGATTTTAAAATGTGACGTCACGAAACTTAGGAGCCCTCCTACCCCTTGTCACACAATGTCACACTTCATCGACCCTCTCCCTCCCCCCTAACGTGTGATGTGTTACTTTATGGATGATCCCTTAAGTGTTTTAATCGTGAAGGAAAATATCGTGCGAACATCTACAGTTCGCGCGCGAGTTGAATGCAGAGTAAATGTGTGTGTCACCATACATTTGCTCTGCATTCAACTCGTGCGCGAACTATACATGCCTGAGAATCCATAGGTGAGATCCTGAGGTGTGTAAAGTACCTATACAAATAGGTAGAGTAATGACTAGTGTAGAATGTAGGTCAGATTTGTGAAATTAATTGGTGGTGCAGATATTACTCATAGAATTAATCAATGTTTCAAATCGAACGCGATGGTTCTGACCGCAATTTTCATATTTAACTTACCTATCCCATTTACTCGATCAGTTGAAATTGAAATAGGCGTGCGTACGTCACGCTCGATGGATCAATCACTGCTTACATCCTTTCTCTAGGTAACCGCTCCGTGAAATTTGATTTCAAGGAAAAAAAAAGGAAAATCCGTTCCATTCAATCGATTTATTTTTACGAAACGTTAGATGATTGGGTCTATCGAAAGTAAATGAAAATACTTACCTACCTTACCTAAAATGAATACCTACTATACTTTTCCGTGAGATCAAAACAAATGCAAAAATGGAAACTTTGTGAACAATTTTCAGGTCTAATACCTATGGTATTGAAAATGGTAAAAATGGCATGCCCTCTAACACATTCCAGTTGCCGATTATAAGAAACTAGATAATGCCCGCGACTTCGTCCACGTGGATTAAGGTTTTTGATACCGGGATAAAAGTAGCCTATATCCCCGGGATACAACTTATCTTTGAACCAAATTTCATCGAGATGAGCCGGGATCATACCAACCCGCATTGGAGCAGCGTGGTGGGTCTAAGTTTTAATTCCCTCTCTCCTATGAGAGTGGAGGCATGTGCCCAGCAGTAGGACGTTAATGGGCTGTAGTGGTGGTGGTAGTGGTGGAGCCGGGATCGCGTAGCAGACAGACAGACTGACAGATAGACAGACACACTTTTACATGTAGTTGTAGTACTCGTACCTATTTGTACTCACTCGTACAAAAATAATGCGACAGAATGAAAACCATAGAAATAAATCAAAATAAATAAATATTATAATATGCTTTATAATGTAAGATTGTGCATTTTTGTTTAAATATCTAACTAATCTTTTTTTTTACCAGTGTACGTTGCTTTGATGTCCAAATTACTTTTGTGAAGTTTTTTTATGATTTTGTTGCACAAAAACGGCGACATTCGGTCCCCGTATTAATGCATTAGATACCCACCGTACCATCTCTTGCCCCGGTTACATGTATTCACGTTTCAGTGATCAAAAGCAAAGCAAATAAAACCGCAACTTTACGCAAATAACGGAAGTAAATATACTAAGTCTGTGGTTATTTATACCTAATTTACTAGTGACCGCATATAATATCTTATTAAATGAATTTAAAAATGGGTTAAGAGTGCAAAAGTGTGACAGTGGCATTCCGAACCAGTAGTAGATTCACTCCAACGATTCAAAAGCACTTGTAAAAGATTATTTGATAAAAAAACATTTGATTTTTTTTTTGAATTTTGAATACCAATACGATATCATGGATGAGCAATGGGTATGGTAATACGTACAATCTGAAACGCATCGCTTTCCACTCGTGGTGACGTACCTAAATAATACGAAAAAGTTGTCGATCCTAGACTTGGCAGCCCTCCAACCAGCATAAAATGGAGTACGCGGCAGCCGTCAAAAATAATTACTTGTATTGAGCGATGGAAGTGACGCGACGCAATGCGATACGACTCCATAGAAAATGACAAACTTATCCAAATAAAGGGCCAGCTACTTTTATCGTTGAAGTAGGACTTTGGGCGTAATTTACATTCAGCCGAAGGGAGTAAGGAATTGAACTCAAGTAGGTATTTAAGAGTATTTTCATCACGGTACTGATACTGCCGTTTACACTACCTGATGCTTAAACGTCGAATGACACTTTATTTGATAGGTACTGAGGTAATAGTACGTGTTAAATGACTAATAAGACATTCATTGTCCTACGTGAGCGACAAACGCAGCTACGCGACTTGATATGACGCAACGCGACAGTATCTGACCCTACACGGCCTACTTTATCGTTAGCGATAACATATCTAAGGATAAGTTTGTCATTTTCTATGTAGTAGTATCGCGTCGTGTTTCATCGCTCACATAGTACAACGGGTATAGGCTGCTATGTCTTGAAGCATACCTACTATTACCTATTCTGGGAGCATACTTACTGCTGACGTAGACACACGTAGATGTCGTTCTACCTACTTTGTAGGTAGGTATGTATTAAACTCTGCGCCAACTGCCAAAGATGCGTAAACACCGCGCCTTTAACCACAGAATAGGTGCTTTTACTATAATATTATAATGGTCTACGTCGCAAGCCGCTACCCGCTACGCGTAGCGTGTCACAAACACAAGTCTACGAATTGAAAATGCGGTTACAATATGTGCCTTGCCTATTTGGAGCTTTGGAACAAGTATGGCGTGAGCAATACACAAAAATCTTGTTGGTGACTGATGACATAACTATACCCGCTCAAAGTGTAATATCTTCTGGTATTACAGGCAACACATTATAAAATTAGTAAATCAAATCCATACTTCCATACTATCCATACTATCCATACTAATATGATAAATGCGAAAGTGTGTCTGTCTGTCTGTCTGTCCGTCTGTCGGTCTGTCTGTCTGTCTGGTACGCTTTCACGGCTCATCTGTTCAACCGATTTTGCTGAAATTTGGTACAGGGATAGGTTGGATCCCGGGGAAGGACATAGGCTAAACCCGGAAAATTAAGGAGGTCTCGCGGGAATAGGAAAAACTTTGACGAAGTCGCGGGCATCATCTAGTTTTTATTATAATTATGACCGCGCCACGTCTCCGACCTTAAAACTTCCCTATAAACAGCGCCTTAGTCACTAAAGCGAAGAATTACAACATGGCTCCCCCTTTTGTTTGCGTCGTATCCGGTAAATATTACGGCCGTTGGAATAAAATAAATTGTTACGGAATTTTTCGCTACCGTTACTACTACTTAGCGAATCTTGATACTATGAGGAACAAAATGGAATAAGGCTCACTTGCATAAGGCCATTTAAGTTCAATTTTCTATACCCTTTTCATAGCAACCCCGGGATAAACTCATTAAAAGTGACAGCATCATGTAGCGCCACCTGTGTTTCTGTACTAACGCCATTATTCTACTTCCAGCTGCCAAAGATCTGGACCTGATATATTGAAATAGATATTCAGGTAGTAAATACTACTATGAGGACACGCCCGGGCAAGGAGGCTCGACCTCGAGGCCCGTACCCCGACAGACTTCGGCCTGTTGAGAATACACCACAACTGCCAGAGATCAAGGGATATTTATTTAAATTTCTTCATTCACACTTAACAAAGTCCGACCACCAGAGTTACGACCATAGATAAAAGACAGATCCTTTATGGAACCTCATGAAATCAACTACCTTAATAAGTCCATTCGAAACCTTGCACTCATAAATCCATATGTAGTGGATCTATCCCTCAGTATAAGAGAGACAATAAATGTAAGTCCTATACTCCCATATGACAAAGACAAGTTAGAACTTCGAAAGCTAATAAAATAATGTCAGTGGCCTCTGCAGCATCCTAGTATTTTGGGCAAGCTGCCAGGATGTAGGTTCCAAATCTCATGATAGGCACCTAGTATAAACGATTAAGGACTTGAAATGCTGGACTGGTATATCTTTTTCTGCAGAAAAAAAACTCGCGTTTAGCAAAATTTGTGCGCAACATAATACCTTTAGTAATGTACCTAACGTTTGAAATTCACTTCAAGTGAATTAATGCTTATGAGAAATTTCTGGTTGGCCTCCTCTTGGACCAAAAGCTTGATACGCCTATGAGATAATATAGACCAGCTAATAGCAGCAGATATGCTTACATAGGATAGGCACTTAATAGTGTAGGTACCACACTGGCGAAAACTAAACAGAAAAGCAAATTTACACAAGCTACCTCGCCTACATTGCTCCTGTACGTCGTCGTAGTTTATATCTGCGGACACGCTCTAGAAAAGGTAAAATGAAAATTGTTATGCCGGGATTTGACCGAAAAAACTGGTCAACAGCGTGTCAGAGCACGTATAAGGGAGGGTTCCGTTAACCGTAGCCATACTTGCAAAATAAAAACCATCTTCATTATCAACCTATCACCGGCAACTACTAAGCATTTAAGCACTACACGCTACTAAGCATACAAATTGTTAACTATGTCGACTAGAGCGTGTAGTTGAAAATTATTAGTTTTCCTTTTAATTGAAAATGCAACAGTAAAAATGAAACAAACTAATGAAGCTAAACAAAATATGATAGAGGCGGGCTTCAGTTTTTTACCCTCACATTTTCAGATACTCTGAAAGATTATTTTTTCAAAATTGGAAAATAGGTATAGCAAGTTATTAACTATTCCAAATTAAACTTCACAGCTTTAAAAGTTTTTGAAAATGGCTGTTAATATAGGCAGACGGACAGACTGGAAATCTATAAGGGCGAAACCCACTACGGACAGGACACTACAGAACGTCCGCGTTAACATTTTTAAAGGAGCTGCTCAGGCTAGCGCGATAGGACAAACTTCCTTCCCCACCAACACGAGTGATTCACGGACATTTTGTCGTGTTTAGTCCATATCGTGTTTTAGCTTTAGGTTCCATGTTTTACTACTGAACCCTAAAAACGGCAAACGCTGCGGTAGTGTTGAAACATCCCGAGTACGCAACGCGGATAAAATTAGAATGTATGTTACTTTTTTTTTTGCTCCAGCATTGTCATCTGCATACAAAATTGCGTATTCTCTTCGGTGCCCTCGTAGTTTGAGGGCCATTCAGATTGTAGTTGAATTATCAGACTGCGATGAGAGTTTTGATGTTGGAAATTAAAATGTTCACTACTTTTTTCATTACACGACTTTTTAGTTAAATGAATGAAAAACTAGTTGACCCGCCCGGCTTCGCATAGGAGGGTTAACCTTATGTACTATTAGCTTATACATGTTTTTTTTATTCCACTACTAGATGGCAGTCAAGGGCTAACTTAGGCTTTGAGTGTCATCTTACCTGATATTAAGCGATGATGTAGTCTAACACGGTAGCGGGCTAACCTGTTAGGGTTACGGCAACTATATTATATTTATATATTAATATATTAATTCTACACGACATCGTACCAGAACGATAAATCACTTGGCTTTGCCAGTAGGCTGGTAACTACCCACGGCCGAAGCCTCCCACCAGACCAGACCAGAGAAAATTCTAAATTCGCAAAATTGACCCTGCCAGGAATCGAACCCAGGACCTCTCACTATAATGAAAATGAAAATGAAATGAAAATGAAATTTATTGGTAAAAATATTCGTCGTTTTACAATTTTGCCAGGAACCCCGAAGTAAGTTTGAAAAAACCTGTATCTCGGGGTCCCCGCTCTTCCTCCTCGGTACAAATAACAATAATATCTTTAACATTGAAAAGTTTAAAATTAATAAAAATACCAAAGTTAGCATGCATTGTTCTGTACGTATGGATGTGTGTATGGATGTGTGTGTGTGCGTTTGTGCGTGTATGTGTGTGTGTGTGTATGTGTGTGTGTGTGTGTCTTTCTATAGAGTAGTTACTATGTAATATAGCATTTATTGAGTACCAAATTAAATTTAAATTTGTGATTTTAAAAGATTTTCGGTATCCTCGTAGTTCAAGTTATTCAGCCAATTAGTTACCATTTTTTTGAGTGGAAATAGTTGCATATCATATATGTTTAAGATTCTATTAATTTTATTGTATAGATAAACTGATTGCTTTTGGTATTGTCTTGCAGCAAATTGGGTCTTATTACTTGAGACAGTGTTAGTGACTGCGTGGTTACGTCTCCTGTTTTGGAGCGATTTATTATATTCAGAACCCTAGCTATAGTTTGTAAGATGTATAGTTGTCTGTCTGCTATAAGACTGCGCAAGGGACGTCAAACAAAGACTGTCGAGGTGTAGTTAAATATCGTCTTTATATTATTAATCTTTTACACTGTTGGCAATTAATCTGCCCTTCCTCTTTCAGAACTTCCCCTCCCCCTCAGAAAAACTTGGCTCTAAAGGCTGCAACCTGACAGCATAAACTTTGTTAAGAAGAAGTAATTTCAGATTAATTTCAGATAAATTGATTCAGATATTTTGTGTAACATTGAACAAAGCTTTTATCCCTTACCTTGAAGAACTTATAATATTATGTCTTAAGATATAACAAATATTCTACAAAAAGCTGTTAACCCAAACTATAAGTTAAACTTAACTTGCGTTATTAAATCAGCTTATTGCCTACCACGATAGTTTATATTATTAACGCAATGTAAAACTAAATAAAGGTATTTTTAATGAGGCATCGTGGTATTCTTCAAAATTTTGTGTTTTGTGCCAAAGTGTTCCGAGAGGTCTCGAGATTGTGAAGGCTTAAAGAGATAAGATACGTCTGGGCCTTAGTTTTATGAGTGTTATGAGATATGAAATGAGGTTAACAAGATGAGATAGGTTATTAAGGGCCAGTGCATACGGACGAAGTGGAGTTAAAGAGCTGAGCTTTTTTGAAAATAACTTAAAATAGTCTGAATGGACGTTCACTTACGTTTGAAATTAGAATATTGAAAACAAACACGGAGACGATGGTGTTCCTCGTCGCGCACTGCTGCCTTTATACCTTGTTTCATCTTAGGTTACACGGAGCAAACAATTTCATAATACCCGTTATTAGGTTAGGCGTACGAGTTATTTGCATACAAAATTGTGTTCTCAGCATTAGCTTTTGGGATTAGGGTGGCTTTATTGATATAATATAATAGGTGTATATGCCACCGTAAAAATTTCTTCAATAAGTACGATACTTTTGTCATACACACTTCAGCATTGGCGTTCCATCCGTATGTTGTAATTATAGGCTTTTGCGCACTCGTATTTTAATTTTATGATCTCTTGAGCTATTTTTGTAATGAAAACATAAAATAAATGGAGTATATTTATTTTTACAATGCTTTTTTAGTAGAACATAAAAGCTATTGAAAGTTTTACAGGCCTCGGCAGATGAGTACTTGGCAGAACCTCATTTTTGTCGTCAAGTGGGAAAGCGCTTCAAAAAACGTAAAACGAAAATTACTTTACCAAAATTTAGCATAATACGTGCTAGCATAGAAATACTCTCGAGTACTCGACGTACTGAATGCGGATAAAATTATAATTTGTATATTGCTTTTTTATCCGAGCGCTGTCTTATGCATACAAAATTGTGTTGCTGTTTGTTAACTTGGAGAGATTAGCTTTCGAAAAGATCCAGTTTGTTATGTGTAACATTTTTTGAAGTTCGGTTTTTGAATGAGACGGAAAATTCTTGTTGATAATACCGCCGTATCGGTAATGACGTGATGCCAAACGATTTAACGTACCTATAGAAGGTCGGATGTAAGCCGATTATTCGAAAAAATCGAGTTTGTAATTTTATTAGTATAATGTGAAACACTTTTTGAATTGGCGTTTTTTAATGAGGAGGAAAAATCTTCTGGAAAGTTCGGTGTGGATGCATAGACGGTCCAGTCCGTCTGTGCATCTGCAGTAGGTACGTCACAGCCATTCTATAACTACTACAGCCAATTAACGTCCCACAGCTGGGCACAGGCCTCCACTGGGCGACTGGACTGTAAGCCTGTATGAATTCCTTGTTTCACTGAAGAACCCTAAAAAGTTGAAGATGTTTTTAAATGACACTTCCAAAGGATCCCATTCGGTTAACATACCGAATCACAACGCGAGACATAATACAAAATAATAAATGTACTTTGCATTTTCTATGTAAACGTTGAAATAATTGAAAACTTTAAAATCTTGGGGAAACTTTGTTTTCTAATAGTAGATTGTTCATCAAGGGACTAAAATGAGCCATTTCATACGAGATGTTTAGCTTACCGAGCGTAGCGAGGTATGCTATAGTGTCGAGTAGAATGGCTTTTAGTCCCGTGGTAAACACTCTACTTTTCACTTCGATTGCGAGAAAATAAAATAAATAACGATTTTTAATTATTTTATTGCCATTCTGTTGTTACATGTTAATAGTAGGAGTAAAAACTTTATTTTCACTTGATGATATTATTAACAAATAAATAGTCCCATTCACTTTACCCTATGCCTTCACCTTGTATTACGTATCGTGCATCGAAATCCGAAATGGATTAAATAAACATCCCTCTAAATAAATGTAAATTAATTACAATAAAAATTCTATAGAGATTTCGCGGCAATCCGAAATACCGACTTTATTTTTCTCCTTATTGTTAACAAGAAGGAATTTAAAAAAAATACATTAAGAACCATAGACATTGAGCTGTACCTACGCGCACGCGTGACCTACGCGTAGGTGACGATGGGTTGGGTAACATTAGTTTGGGCTGTTGATATTAACCATAGACTATAAATTTTTACTACCCATTTACTACCTATAACTTAATAACGCCAGCAATTATTAAAAAAAAATTACTTTAATCCCTAGACCCTAAATGCTAACTTTAGTCCGCCTACGCTAAGCTATAATGACATCTTTTTAGAGCGTGAGAGGTGAACTAGTAGATTGTAATTAAAGCTCTGTATTTAAAAGAAATTTTGAGTAAAAAAACAAAGTGTACTTTTATTTATTTCAGTTAATTTACGTAGTCGATTAAGGATGTTTATATGAAGCAAAGAAAAATCGTCATTAGGGCAACTTTTGCATGATCATCATCTATAAATCATAAATACCTTCTTTCTCTAAGATCAAGCATTTCTACAAGTCCGTACAATAAACTCACGACAAATATTGCGAGCGCACCTAAGAACTTGATCCCCAAAGGATAATCCCCTAAGCATGGAACCCTCGAAAATTACATTGTTTGAACAAGTCTATTTGTATATCCCATATTTAATCTCATAGGAATTGATATTAACAATATTACAAACACTTGTTATCTTATTACTTACGTTAATGTTATTCGTTAATGTGATATAAGTAATTAATGTTAATCATATAACGTGAAAAGGAGTTATTTCTAGCTTTATTTCGCATTTCTTAGTATCTAATATTGTCTTCATAGAAAGCCGAAATGAATATTTTATAGAATGAGACTTACGTCATTATATTAATGAGCAAACCAAATGTGAATTTTTAATGTAGGTTATTTTTATTTTCATTCGGTGAAAACCTACATGAGCTCATATTAAAATATAAAAGGTCCGGCGAAGATATCAAAAGCAACCAGAATCAGCAGACCAGGGCGCGTTCGGAACCCTAGTAGCTTTAGTTTTAAGATACCGTAGTTAATCGTAATTATCACCATCACGTACTTTGTAAGCATGACTTTCATAAAGTGTACTTTGTAGGTACATACCTATTTTGAATACATATGTTTTGAGTTGAGTTGCGTATTAAAATATGACGTAAATTACGTTGGCATTAAGCTATAGTATAATAAAAATATCTCGTAAAATTTGCATTAAATATACCTCTGTTGTGCCTATTTTATTTTTATAATGTACATATAGTGGAAATACTGCCATCGCATTGTTACAAGCCATCCTCGGCATCTACTACTATGTTTTCCATTTAGTAATAATGTCCCTAGCACGATAATGCGACTTAAAAGGCAAAACAAAATAATCGTTATCGTTAAAGAAGATAAAAGCAAAAAAATAAAAAGAAGTGTCTCCCAATCCCATTTGGAAAGACATTACGGTTTCAATCTCAGGTCAAATGTTCTAGAGGCTGTGTTTATAATCTTTTAATCTTCTCTAAGATGGTCGGTACAAGAGAAAAACTTGAAGCGGCTTGTTTTTCTTCAACAAGACATCAAACAAACACATTTAATCATAAAACAACTCTCGAAAATGTATCATTCGAATTTATACAATTTGGTTAGGACTATGGGGTATTTAAACCTGTGATACTATTTCAAAGCACCATTCTAGGTAGATGGACTTAAATTAGGTACAGATAGATGGTTTTCTAAGTTTTTACAACTCAATGTTTCACTAGCTGAGTAGTTAATAACCAATAGGTAGGATTTGTGATTGTAAAAAAAGCATACATTACTGTGGCACGTCTATTTATTTGTTGCTCCCAGGTATTTTTCATTAACCGTAACATGGAAAGACAGCTATGAGTGCCTAAAAATAATATTAGTCAACTTAGTCGAGTCGTTTAAACTTAAACTCATTGAAAAATCTTATTACCATGTAAAGGATTACTTAAACGACAAGGAAGCTTGGCAATGATTTGCTCTAATGGCTCTGATAGTTCCCTATATTTAAGATGATTTGTGAGATGTTGATAACAAAAAAAACCGGCTGAGTTGGCTGTGGGCTCTTTTCAGACCAGGGCGCTTACAGCTGGATCTTGGAGTCCACTGCATTATTATCCCAAAAAATAGCTACTTTATATGAGTAATGGAATCATGTCCCGCAGTAATGAAAAATAATATAACACAGAGTAGCCATTATTATTGAGGGCCAGAAGTGACGCCACGCGACGTGACGCGATACGACGCCATAGAAAATGATAGAGCAACTATCTACGCGACATCGTAGGTCATGAGGCTAGGTACTGTTTGATACTGTCGCGTCGCATCTCAACGCGATGCGTTGCCGCGTTTTAGCGTTATAGTCTAGGCAATACAGCTAGTGGATCCCAGCAATAATTCCTCAGGCAACGAAACCTTACAGTATGATAAAGTATCATGAGTTAAACGTATTCTTGACCGAGCGAAGCGAAGGTCTCTGAGTCTACTTGAGTGAATTTGCACTTGTCCGTCCGTCCGTCCGTCCGTCCGTCCGTCCGTCCGTCCGTCCGTCCGTCCGTCTGTCAGAGCCTTATAACTTCTGAATTACTGAACGTAATTACTTCAAATTTAAATATAATATGTAAACCGATTTCATATTATATTCTCTTCATTTTTCAGGGGGGCTCTCATAGAAACGAATGCGAAGTAAAATATTTTTTATAGCGTTACATAGGGTATCATTTTAAAGATAATGAGGAATAGAGTCCAAAAATATTTTTTTTTAATTTTCCCCTAAAATTGACGAAATGGGGGGCTTTCAAAGTGGAGATTATCTAACGTCCAAAGTTGACCTCAGAACTCTCAATTTTCTGAAAGGTTGAGCCGGAAACTTATCAATTATTTGAATTATATCCTGTACTTGAACAACAAATACTAAAATTTGATAAATATTATAAGGAAACGAAATTATTTAATTTTTAATGAGCTTCCGTATTTTTAACAGAACTTCACAATGATGTCAATAGATGGCGCCCTGTACAAGTTTATGGATACCGCGAGAGGTTTATCTACTTATGTGGTCTCAGTTCGAGGCGAACCACTAGTATAAATATCCAATTAAAAACCTGAAAGGAAGTAAGGGTTTAATGCTATACCCAATTATTAAAACAGGAAGGTACATTGAAAATGTAAATGAAAATGAAAATGATTTATTTCATGTAGGACAACTTGTGCCACTTATGATAAGTCGTAAGAATCTACCACATTATCGCGTAAACGCAGTTTAGGTTTGATAATAATTTAAAATCGGTTGTTCTGCGTGATTATTTCTTTTGATATTACGGTTTTGAGTGGAAATATACTAACTACTATTATTTTAACAAGAAATTGAAAAAATATTCAGTCATAAATATTAAATTAACGGTAAGTATAACTTCCTAACTTCCGCATGGATTTTTTTGGATATTTTTGTATAACTTTTAGTTCATACCGTATTAAAACCCTGGAAAACGACTGAGGATTTAATGCGGGGGTCTCCATACAACGAACCGCCCCGTTTCCTAGACTATAACCTAAGAGATGGTTAGTATCATGAGGACAATCGCTATAGTCTTAACACCCATAGAAATTGTTGTTCCGATAGATAGCAGCTGCCATGAAGACCGTATCGCCGTGAAATGAGATCACGCCTGAATAGGATTGTCTATGAAACGCATTTTCAGCTAGCAATACGAAGCTATATACGGATTAATATAATTTTTATACAATAAAGGGTGAATTTATATTAAGAACAAATATAACTTCCTACGGCGTAGATGTTTTGTAACAAGAAGATGGCAACCATGCCGCGAAAGCATATTGGATTTGGTACAATTAAGTTAACATCCGGAAATTTGACGACTTCACTGGCGCAGTGTTGTCCGCTGTTGTCGTAACGTGGCAGGTCCCGGGTTCGATTCCCGGCAGAGTCAATTTGGGAATTTATAATTTCCGAATTTTCTCCGGTCTGGCCGGGTGGGAGGCTTCGGCCGTGGTTGGTTACGACCCTACCGGCAAAGACGTACCGCCAAGCGGTTTAGCGTTCCGGTACGATGCCGTGTAGAAACCGACTAGGGGTATGGGTTTAATATAACTGCCATACCCTTAACCGGTTAGCCCGCCTGCACCTACCATCTTAGACTGCATCGTCACTTACCACCAGGTGAGATCGCAGTCAAGGGCTAACTTGTAGTGAAATAAAGAGAATTAGTTATGCCTAGATATTAAAATTTCGCTGGCCACGGTTGAAGTATATCTAAGTCTTAAAATCTGGTGGACAGATGGGCCGTGAACGCGTAGCAGACAGACATACAGACACACTTTCGCATTTATGATATTAGTATGGATAGGACTTAAAATATCAGAACGAAGGAGAATCGTTTGACCTTTAAGCCTTTCAGCTAATCCTTATTCCAAAGTAATTAAAAGTTAAAAACAAATTATAACATTTACCATCAGATATAAAAGCGACTTAAAACTACATTTATAGTCCTAGTAGAGCGAAATATTATGAATTATATTTTTCTACATTATCTAAAAGTGCTAATAAAATAGGACGCTTTAGGAGTCTAGGGTCGTAAAAAAGGATGTACGATAAAGTTTAGTTAGTCTGGGCGGGCATGATTTCTTGAGTGTTGAGATCCGCACGATGGGTCTAAAATTTTTAGATTTTTTTTTTCCAGAGAGATTAGCCATCTGCGTGGGAGAAATTATTATTGCGCACAAGTGTGTGCATACACAGGTGCACTCTCTGTTCCTTTACTCGCATAGCCCGTTAGGGCGGAAAATCCGACACGACTGGAGAGAGATCAGAATCAAGATTTTTAAATAATCAATCGTTTCCTAGCCCACTGAAAAGCTAAACTGATCTGGATGAAATTTGGCACGGAGATGTACTATAATCTGGAATAACACAAAGGCTACTTTTATCCCGGAAAATTAAAGAGTTCCCGCGGGATCCAAAAAACCCCAATCCATGCGGACGAAGTCGCAGTCATCAGCTAGTTTATTATATTAGTGTAGATTTGTAAGATTATGGTGAAGATGTGTAAGATAAGTTTAGAGTTCGTCTATGAATATAGCAGGTGCTATGCAGAAGGTTCTCTTTACTCACTTTTTATTAGTTATCATATGGTTAGTGTTATAGTAAAAAGAGTTATTTTTCTTGCAAGATATGTTATATTAACCCTATAAAAGATTTATGTACTTAACTGCGCTCACAAACTATATTAGATACGCCCACGTAATACAGGGGTCATACTACAATTGCTTAAAGCCGTATTGTTTTAATATTGTTGACGTTTGTTTTAGGATTGTGATCCTTATTTTAGGGACGTCAAGGTACATAACATAATAACAATGAATACTGATTTTAGCGATGGTAGTAACCCCCCCTTCAATAATATTATTTTTGTATTATTTTCTACATCGTTTATTAAACTGCAAGAAAACTAAGTACCTATTATTTTTAGTATTACTTCTTAGGGAGTTCCATTGGAAAAAGCACGCCTTCATTTTCATTGGAAGAAAGAATATGAAAATTTAATTTGTCGGAGATTGGTCTGAGAGCTGTATTGTAAGATTTCCCGGGATTCCACTAAAAGTTTTTAAAAAACCGCAATTCTTTATTGCCTCTACGTTTTATGAGAGCTCTACCGTAGAACATACGAGTCTATTTCATAATATTTTGTATTGCTCTACAAATAAATAACAGGGTCGTCTTTTGTAAGCTATACTAATTATGAATGTTTTGGGATCTACCCCCTTGTTGGAAGCCAGTAGCTAAGCTGGTCTAAATTAGCACTACTTTCAGATGATAAGACTTTGTCATGTGAAGCGAGTACTCATAGTACAGTATATACAATCAATCAAGTAGAATGTTTATTTACTTTGTACTATTTACATAGGAATGATTATTTCCACTTTTTATGTGTGGAGTTTTCTCTGTGTGGAGTTGATATTTCTGCACAAAGGGTTCAATCTGGTATGGTTAAAACTGGAAGGGTTCAATCTGGTCTGGTATATAATTTTTGTATGCCACTACAAGATAGCCCTTGACTGCAATCTCGCGTGATGATAAGTGATGGTTCAGTCTAAGATGGTAGTGGGCTAACTTGTTGGGGGTACGACAATTATATTAAACCCATACTTACCTTCAATCGGTTTCTAAACGGCATGGTACCGGAACGCTAAAATCGCTTGGCGATAGCGTGGTAACTAGCCACGGCCAAAGCCTAACCAGGCCAGGAAAGAGAAAATTTAATAATCACAAATTCAACTACATTATCCAATTTATGGTCTTTGTCCCTTAAATCTAAAATGGATCTTTGAATAGGGATGATACATAAACACGTGCAACTCGACGTGATTCGACTGTAAAAAATGACAAACTTATCTACGCGACAACGTAGATCAACGTAGGTTATCTGTTGTTTCATACTGTCGCGTCGCATCGTATCGAGTCGCGTTGTCGCGTTTGTTGCTCCGTAGGACATTGCCTAAAGCACATAATACTAACTATTTCAGTGAACCTACATATAGTGAAGGCTTTGAAAATTATAATTCTATAACAATAGCCCTGTAAAATAGATAGATAGATAAATACTTTATTGCCACACAAAACATTAAAAAGAAATAAAAAAGCGAACAAGCAAAAAGAAATAAGTACGCAAAGGCGGTCTTATCACTAAAAGTGATCTCCAGACAACCTTTAAATAAAGAAACAAATGCAATATAGCGGGATAGTGCAACAACATTAGTACATAATATAATATACTACATAAACTATACATTCTCATAATACATAAACAATTACACAAATAATAATACTAAAATTACGATACCTACTACGATTTTGACTGTCTAATGTCACAAAAATCTGACTATCTGTGAAAAAAATAGAAAAAGCAGAGCCTTGTTAAAACTGGAAAATTGCCGGGTGTAAAAAGTTAACGGTAAGTTTACGTTAGTTATGCTTACGGCCAGAATTAGTGCCTTTGTTCCCATAACGAAGGGACGCCTGACTTATTAGCCTTTTGTTCTGCGACCATATTGCCATAAGTGCTCACAAGTGCACAATTACAAGACATGGTGATACGACAGTGAGACTTAAACTTTATGTTAATTCTACTAAAGTCCAATTCAGAATGAAATTACAATTTGGGAAGAGCTAATTATTTGCTGCTACGAGTAGCAGATGCCCTTGGCTGTAAATGCTTTCTTTTAATTTGCTATTCTTAGTTAGAAGAAGGTCGCGCAAACCTTGTACTAAAATAATCTTTATTATGAAAGCATTTAACTTATGAAAAAAATTGTTTTTGCTTCCTGAATTTCTTCAGTGATTTCAGCAAAGACAGGTAATTTCAGTAAAGTCTAGCCTGCTACTACTACACTGTAAAACTCCATCCCAATCAAACCTTCCGAAAAAATCTCAGTAGTAACCAGAATGTTACTACTGAGATTTCTTTACAGAAAACATGAGCAAGTTTTTCCCGACCTGGTTCAAATAGTATGATGATGTGATTAGGTGATTATAATTACGTCAATCAGCGTACGAGAGAGAGCGGTTCTCGGAGTTTCTGTCCTTGATCAAATCAGAATCTAGGAGATCCGGATAAGAAGTAGAGTCAACATAGCTCCATCGGTTGCAATGTGACAGAGGTTAGGGTCCTACAGTGCTGAAATGGCGACCTTGCAACCAAGTCAATAAAGTCATTTGCAACGAGCCACATCAAACTGGCGCAAGACCGTCTAATTTCATTCATTTCATGTTATTTGAAGAGATCTTTGTCCAGCAATAGACGACTATCTGTTGACAACAAATATAACCACCGACATAAAAGTTAAGGCTACGAGATTTGTATGTGACCCATTTTGGGTAGAAGCCATGCCAAATCTAGCTACGATTTATTTAACTCACTGGACCACATCACAACTATCAGATGAAATTGCATTCAAATGTCAACAGGAAAAATAACTATAAGGCCATTTTATATCACTTAGTAGCAGTGGTTTCGAGTTCATACGTATGTAAATGGATCACATTAATCAAACGCAGAAAAACCAGCATAATGTATGCTAAGGTGCGTATGATAAATGAACCCGCCCGAATAAAGTGGAAATGTGATCCTGCCAATGATATGAAAGACCCAAGATACAATATAGCCACGCGTGAAAATGGGTCCGAGAATAAAATGGTCGTGCCTTTTCAAAATGTTTTCTAAAGGAAAAGACGGATTGATTTTAGGCAATGACTTTTGTAAGTATTTTCTTATAGTTCATTTTAAATAAAATAATTCAGATTTTTGTTCTTAAATTTTTCTTGTATACTCGTATTTTCACGTTAATTTATATTGCTTTAGTGCCGCACATTGTGTAATGGCAGAAAATACCTATTATAAAATACGGTACGGTCTTTATTTTTAGTACGATCGTTTTTTGCTATTATTTATCATTTTAAAGTGTAAAGTGCGAGTGAAGTGTAGGTACCTATTGTATTCTAAGTATATAACCTAAGGTCGACGGCATTGGTGTACGGTAAAACTCACAGATCAGAGGTTATCTGTGGTAAAACTCAATCGAGTTATTGTTTAGGTACGCCAAAACAAAATGACTGTTTGACATGTAAAATAAATAATGAAGAAATAAATAAATAATCAAATATAAATATTATAAATGCGAAAGTTTGGATGTATGGATGTATGTTTGTTACTCAATCACGCTCCAACGGATGAACGGATCTGGATGAAATTTGGCACAGAGATAGATTATAGTCTGGAATAGCACATAGGCTATTTTTTATCCCGGAAAATTAAAGAGTTCCCGCGGGAACCGAAAAACCTCAATCCACGCGGACGAAGTCGCGGGCATCAGCTAGTGAAGAAATAAGAATAGAATTTTGCACCTAATTTGATTCTTTTGCAATTTAAAAAGGTTTTGCGGGTTTTTAAATGTTGCGCCCACAGATTTTTTTTTTTAGTATTTTTCAGATGAACAGAAACTTGGGAGTTTATTTTCTAAAGAAGTGTGATTTTTGTTCTTCTTTATTTTTTGTGGCTTTTATTGGCGCAAACACAGCATAATTTACTTCGCCAATGACACGTTGTTACGTCGTGTTTCTTTTGTTCATTATATCAGTGGATTCCGCAGTAAATTGAGCGGTGTAATTCACTCCCCTTTGAAACAGCCCTCCTGTCTCTACATCACTTAGGGCGCCTTCAAATTTGCCGCAAAGTGCCGCGCGGAAGCAGCGCGGCTGCAGCGCTGCGGTCGCGCTGCTTTGTAAATCCATATAAATAAAAAACACGCGACTGCAGCGCTGCACCCGCGCTGCGGCCGCGCATCAGTTCATCGATCGACTAGTGACGGGACTGCGCACGTATTTTTGTTCAAGTCTAAACATGGACGAAAATCAGGTTGAAGAATTTATCGATGAGGTTCAGAGTCGTCCAGCAATATGGGACTCGAAGTCCGACAAGTACAGCAACAAAATCGAAAAGAAAAAGGCTTGGGAAGAAATATGCATTAAATTTATTGAAAATTTCACAAACAAGACTCCAAGCTTAGAATAACTACCTATAGAAGGTATGTTTCCAAACAACGCCTTCTCAAAACGCAAGCTACAAATTCGCTATGTGTGCTGTGTTTACTCGCCTCGTAAACGCAAACATAATGTTGCTAGTTTAAATGTTTTCCACCTAAAAGTTGGGTAAGTAATTGGTTAGTTTGTTTATAGCATTGTAGCTTCTAAAACTAAGCTAACCAGATTTTTTCGGACTGCGCGAGCGTCGTACGATGACATTTATGTCACCAATTGAACGGCTTACGTTTCGCGAGTGTACTAGGTTTCTATAGGTAGTTATTCTAAGACTCCAAGTGAAAAAAAATGAAGCATGTAAGTATAATATTATGTATTGTTAACACAACTACTTTATATTTTCGTTGTTTCGTATTAATAGTAACACAGAGCAGTGTTTCTTCGTCAGAGTCCATCGTGAAAATAAATATAGGTACAACCCTATGATGTTCGAACCTCGCGACAGGAGCGCGGCCGCAGCGCTGCAGCCGCGCTGCAGCCGCGCTACGCTTTGCGGCAAATTTGAAGGCGCCCTTAGAGTTTGAACATTTCAATGAACAAAGTACATGAAAATGTTCCTGACACGTCTTGGCATATCTTAATTTAATATTGGTTACCCACAACCTATTACTTGTAACGTAATCATAGGACGACGAATTAGTCTGCTAATAGCATTTTGGTTAACTGTATCAATCATTCAACCCTTTTGTCGTTATATATCTACTAGTATGGCGCGTGGTTGCGCGGCCCGCTAAAGCGGACCACGTAGTGGAGCGCGTGGTCCACTGTCTACTTACTCGCTGTCCTACTATCCTGCGCCCCGATTATGTAAGAATGGCCGATCAAATCGTAAAAGTTCGGCATCAAAGTAAAATAAACCATAACAGCATTGAATTAGAGCTCAATTTCGTGTTTCGAAATTGAGCTCTAATTTAATGCTGTTATGGTTTATTTTACTTTGACGCCGAACTTTTACGATTTGATCGACAATTCTTACATAATCGGGCAGCTGGTTTACTGTCTACGTGTTCTGATCTGAACAACACACTGCTATGCTAGTGAGCACAGTGGAAGCGCCAGCACGCCAAGCGTCCGACGTAAAAGAAAATTCTCATAAAGGAAAAACATAAAACAAAGACCACCAACCTCCCGCCCCTCCCTTTTTGTTTGAGCAGCCCCTAAGTAGGTACCTATCTTTAATACCCTGACCGTGCTCCTCACCCATCCTCCGAACCTTCGATCATCATCACTCTCCATATTTTTTTCTCCGAACCATTCGTCAAAATGAGATTTCTTCCATAAAAACAAATCTTGAAAAGGAACCGTAGTCTTGCATAGTTCTTCACTTGTAGCCTCTTCAATATTCGCCATACATTTTAAATGGAAAAATAAATTCCGCCATCTTGCATTTTTTTCCTGTTCATCAAGTAGACCCTCATGTCCTGATCATCTTTTGCCAAGAAACCACTCTTCCATCTTTTATACTCTCCGAGATAGACACCGTCGAAATTTGTATGGCGGCCATCTTAAATCCGCCATTTTGAAATTTTTTTCAGCTAACTGTCAATTGGATGAAGTTTCGAGTGACATTTGGTCGAGCACCCCCCACCTATCTTCGATACCCTGGCTGGTGCTCTTCATCCGTCTTCGAAATCCTCAATCATCAGCTCTCTCCGTATTTTGCCTCTGAATGAATTTTTGTCTTCTATACGAAACGATGAGTGAAAAAAAATATTTTCATACAAAATTTTACAGGAGAGGTGATCAATGAGTGAATCAGCACGAGCAGCTATATATATATTAACTAGTATGGCGCGTGGTTGCGCGGCCCGCTGCAGCGGACCGCGTAGTGGGCCGCGTGGTCCACTGTCTACTTACTCGCTGTCCTACTATCCTGCCCCCCGATTATGTAAGAATTGTCGATCAAATCGTCAAAGTTCGGCGTCAAAGTAAAATAAACCATAACATCATTAAATTAGAGCTCAATTTCGAAAAACGAAATTGAGCTCTAATTCAATGCTGTTATGGTTTATTTTACTTTGACGCCGAACTTTTACAATTTGATCGGCCATACTTATATAATCGGGCAGCTGGTTTACTGTCTACGTGTTCTGATCTGAACAACACACATCTATGCTAGTGACCACAGTGGAAGCGCCAGCACGCCAAGCGTCCGACGTAAAAGAAAATTCTCATAAAGGAAAAACATAAAACAAAGACCACCAACCCCCCGCCCCTCCCGTTTTGTTTGAGCAGCCCCTAAGTAGGTACCTATCTTTAATACCCTGACCGTGCTCCTTACCCATCATCCGAACCTTCGATCATCATCTCTTTCCATATTTTTTTCTCCGAACCATTCGTCAAAATGAGATTTCTTCCTTAGAAACAAATCTTGAAAAGGAACCGTAGTCTTGCATAGTTCTTCACTTGTAGCCTCTTCAATATTCGCCATACATTTTAAATGGAAAAATAAATTCCGCCATCTTGCATTTTTTTCCTGTTCATCAAGTAGACCCTCATGTCCTGATCATCTTTTGCCAAGAAACCACTCTTCCATCTTTTATACTCTCCGAGATAGACACCGTCGAAATTTGTATGGCGGCCATCTTAAATCCGCCATTTTGAAATTTTTTTCAGCTAACTGTCAATTGGATGAAGTTTCGAGTGACATTTGGTCGAGCACCCCCCACCTATCTTCGATACCCTGGCTGGTGCTCTTCATCCGTCTTCGAAATCCTCAATCATCAGCTCTCTCCGTATTTTGCCTCTGAATGAATTTTTGTCTTCTATACGAAACGATGAGTGAAAAAAAATATTTTCATACAAAATTTTACAGGAGAGGTGATCAATGAGTGAATCAGCACGAGCAGCTATATATATATTAACTAGTATGGCGCGTGGTTGCGCGGCCCGCTGCAGCGGACCGCGTAGTGGGCCGCGTGGTCCACTGTCTACTTACTCGCTGTCCTACTATCCTGCCCCCCGATTATGTAAGAATTGTCGATCAAATCGTCAAAGTTCGGCGTCAAAGTAAAATAAACCATAACATCATTAAATTAGAGCTCAATTTCGAAAAACGAAATTGAGCTCTAATTCAATGCTGTTATGGTTTATTTTACTTTGACGCCGAACTTTTACAATTTGATCGGCCATACTTATATAATCGGGCAGCTGGTTTACTGTCTACGTGTTCTGATCTGAACAACACACATCTATGCTAGTGACCACAGTGGAAGCGCCAGCACGCCAAGCGTCCGACGTAAAAGAAAATTCTCATAAAGGAAAAACATAAAACAAAGACCACCAACCCCCCGCCCCTCCCGTTTTGTTTGAGCAGCCCCTAAGTAGGTACCTATCTTTAATACCCTGACCGTGCTCCTTACCCATCATCCGAACCTTCGATCATCATCTCTTTCCATATTTTTTTCTCCGAACCATTCGTCAAAATGAGATTTCTTTCATAAAAACAAATCTTGAAAAGGAACCGTAGTCTTGCATAGTTCTACACTTGTAGCCTCTTCAATATTCGCCATACATTTTCTATGGAAAATAAATTCCGCCATCTTGAATTTTTTTCCTGTTCATCAAGTAGACCTTCATGTTCTGATCATCTTTTGCCAAGAAACCACTCTTCAATCTTTTATACTCTCCGAGATAGACACCGACGAAATTTGTATGGCGGCCATCTTAAATCCGCCATTTTGAAATTTTTTTTCAGCTCACTGTCAATTGGATGAAGTATCGAGTGACATTTGTTCGAGCACCCCCCACCTATCTTCAATACCCTCTTCTATGGAAAAATAAATTCCGCCATCTTGAATTTTTTTCCTGTTCATCAAGTAGACCCTCATGTCCTGATCATCTTTTGCCAAGAAACCACTCTTCCATCTTTTATACTCTCCGAGATAGACACCGTCGAAATTTGTATGGCGGCCATCTTAAATCCGCCATTTTGAAATTTTTTTCAGCTAACTGTCAATTGGATGAAGTTTCGAGTGACATTTGGTCGAGCACCCCCCACCTATCTTCGATACCCTGGCTGATGCTCTTCATCCGTCTTCGAAATCCTCAATCATCAGCTCTCTCCGTATTTTGCCTCTGAATGAATTTTTGTCTTCTATACGAAACGATGAGTGAAAAAAAATATTTTCATACAAAATTTTACAGGAGAGGTGATCAATGAGTGAATCAGCACGAGCAGCTATATATATATTAACTAGTATGGCGCGTGGCTGCGCGGCCCGCTGAAGCGGACCGCGTAATGGACCGCGTGGTCCACTGTCTACTTACTCGCTGTCCTACTATCCTGCCCCCCGATTATGTAAGAATGGCCGAACAAATCGTCAAAGCTCGGCGTCAAAGTAAAATAAACCATAACAGCATTAAATTAGAGCTCAATTTCGAAAAACGAAATTGAGCTATAATTTAATGCTGTTATGGTTTATTTTACTTTGACGCCGAACTTTTACGATTTGATCGACAATTCTTACATAATCGGGCAGCTGGTTTACTGTCTACGTGTTCTGATCTGAACAACACACTGCTATGCTAGTGAGCACAGTGGAAGCGCCAGCACGCCAAGCGTCCGACGTAAAAGAAAATTTCATAAAGGAAAAACATAAAACAAAGACCACCAACCCCCGCCCCTCCCTTTTTGTTTGAGCAGCCCCTAAGTAGGTACCTATCTTTAATACCCTGACCGTCCTCCTCACCCATCATCCGAACCTTCGATCATCATCTCTCTCCATATTTTTTTCTCCGAACCATTCGTCAAAATGAGATTTCTTCCATAAAAACAAATTTTGAAAAGGAACCGCATCAAAGTCTTGCATAGCAATATTCGCCATACATTTTCTATGGAAAAATAAATTCCGCCATCTTGAATTTTTTTCCTGTTCATCAGGTAGACCTTCATGTCCTGATCATCTTTTGCCACGAAACCACTCTTCCATCTTTTATACTCTCCGAGATAGACACCGACGAAATTAGTATGGCGGCCATCTTAAATAAGCCATTTTGATTTTTTTTTCAGCTCAGTGTCAATTGGATGAAGTTTCGAGTGACATTTGGTCGACCACCCCCCACCTATCTTCAATACCCTTTTCTATGGAAAAATAAATTCCGCCATCTTGAATTTTTTTCCTGTTCATCAAGTAGACCCTCATGTCCTGATCATCTTTTGCCAAGAAACCGCTCTTCCATCTTTTATACTCTCCGAGATAGACACCGACGAAATTTGTATGGCGGCCATCTTAAATCCGCCATTTTGAATTTTTTTTCAGCTCACTGTCAATCGGATGAAGTTTCGAGTGACATTTGGTCGAGCACCCCCCACCTATCTTCGATACCCTGGCTGGTGCTCTTCATCCGTCTTCGAAATCCTCAATCATCAGCTCTCTCTGTATTTTTCCTCTTAATGAATTTTTGTGTTCTATACGAAACGATGAGTGAAAAAAAAAATGTTCATACAAAATTTTACAGGAGAGGTGATCAATCAGTGAATCAGCACGAGCAGCTATATATATATTAACTAGTATGGCGCGTGGCTGCGCGGCCCGCTAAAGCGGACCGCGTAGTGAAGCGCGTCGTCCACTGTCTACTTACTCGCTGTCCTACTATCCTGCCCCCCGATTATGTAAGAATGGCCGATCAAATCGTCAAAGTTCGGCGTCAAAGTAAAATAAACCATAACAGCATTAAATTAGAGCTCAATTTCGAAACACGAAATTGAGCTCTAATTCAATGCTGTTATGGTTTATTTTACTTTGACGCCGAACTTTTACGATTTGATCGACAATTCTTACATAATCGGGCAGCTGGTTTACTGTCTACGTGTTCTGATCTGAACAACACACTGCTATGCTAGTGAGCACAGTGGAAGCGCCATCACGCCAAGCGTCCGAAGTAAAAGAAAATTCTCATAAAGGAAAAACATAAAACAAAGACCACCAACCCCCCGCCCCTCCCTTTTTGTTTGAGCAGCCCCTAAATAGGTACAGCTATCTTTAATACCCTGACCGTGCTCCTCACCCATCATCCGAACCTTCGATCATCATCTCTCTCCATATTTTTTTCTCCGAACCATTCGTCAAAATGAGATTTCTTCCATAAAAACAAATTTTTAAAAGGAACCGTACACTTGTAGCCTCTTCAATATTCGCCATACCTAAATTTTCTATGGAAAAATAAATTCCGCCATCTTGATTTTTTTCCTGTTCATTATGTAGATCTTGATGTCCTGATCATCTTTTGCCAAGAAACCACTCTTCCATCTTTTATACTCTCCGAGATAGACACCGACGAAATTTGTATGGCGGCCATCTTAAATCCGCCATTTTGAATTTTTTTTCAGCTCACTGTCAATTGGATGAAGTTTCGAGTGACATTTGGTCGAGCACCCCCCACCTATCTTCAATACCCTTTTCTATGGAAAAATAAATTCCGCCATCTTGAATTTTTTTCCTGTTCATCAAGTAGACCCTCATGTCCTGATCATCTATTGCCAAGAAACCACTCTTCCATCTTTTATACTCTCCGAGATAGACACCGGCGAAATTTGTATGGCGGCCATCTTAAATCCGCCATTTTGAATTTTTTTTCAGCTCACTGTCAATTGGATGAAGTTTCGAGTGACATTTGGTCGAGCACCCCCCACCTATCTTCGATACCCTGGCTGGTGCTCTTCATCCGTCTTCGAAATCCTCAATCATCAGCTCTCTCTGTATTTTTCCTCCCCATGAATTTTTGTCTTTCATACGAAACGATGAGTGAAAAAAAAAATGTTCATACAAAATTTTACAGGAGAGGTGATCAATCAGTGAATCAGCACGAGCAGCTATATATATATTAACTAGTGTTTCGCTCTGTGCGCGAGCTGCTAAAGCAGCTCGCGGGCCGTGTTAGTCTCTAATTTTGAAGGATGGGTGGTGGTGTTTCAGCTTTATGAAAAAAATATGGGATTAAAAAAGGAAAATTAAAAAAGGGAAGATCACAAACATAAGTTTCTTTGAAAGGAGTCGCATGCATTAGCTACTTTATAACATTTTTTTAAAGATATACCTACTATTTTTTAAAGAAGTAGGTATATATTATGTGAATAATTATTTGCCTGGTGGGAGGCTTTGGCCGTGGCTAGTTACGACCCTACCGGCAAAGACGTGCCGCCAAGCGTTAAGCGTTCTGGTACGATGCCGTGTAGAAACCAAATAGGGTATGGGTTTAATATAACTGCCATGCCCTTAACAGGTTAGCCCGCTACCGTCTTAGACTGCATCATCACTTACCATCAAGTGAGATCGCAGTCAAGGGCTAACATGTAGTGAATTAAAAAAAAAATTGTTCTTTTTTTTAAATCAGCCACGTATTTAAATATTTATAATTTTAGCCAGGAGTAGAACATTAAAGATGTATATTGAAGATTATTAAATGGTAACAAAAACTGTTTGTTTTTTGTTCAAGCCTGTATTTAGATTCCTTCTTGTTAATAATTTTAGCTACGTGAAAAATCATTCATTCATTGTTCATTGGAAATTATTTTATCTACGCCAGCATCGAAAAGTATCCAACGAAACCGGTAAATTTCAAAATGACGCTGATTTTATAAATTTTGGTAACAGTTTCCTGTTTTGTGATATTAGGGATCCTAAAATATCGAATTTGAATGAAATCGGTAATTAATAAATAATTTCAAAACGGCGCAGATTTTTTAAAATTTTGGTTACAGTTTCCTGTATTGTAGTCCCAGGGAACCCTAAATATTGATTTTGAACGAAATCGGTCAATTAACAAAGAACTTCAAAATGGCGCTGATTTTTTTAAATTTTGGTACAAGAACAGTTTCCTGTATTGAAATCCCAGGGAGCCCAAAATATCTATTTTGAATGAAATCGGTAATTAATAAATAATTTCAAAATGGCGCTGACATTTTAAAATTTTGGTACCAGTTTCCTGTTTTGTAATCGCAGGGAGCCTTAAATATTGATTTTGAACGAAATCGGTTAATTAACAAATAATTTCAAAATGGCGCTGATTTTTAAAACTTTTGTATCGGTTTCCTGTATTGTAATCCCAGGGAACCCTAAATATTGATTTTGAACGAAATCAGTCAATTAACAAAGAACTTCAAAATGGCGCTGATTTTTTAAAATTTTGGTACAATTACAGTTTCCTGTATTGAAATCCCAGGGAGCCCAAAATAACGATACTGAATGAAATCGGTAATCTATACTTATAATAAAACTGTAACAGGTCCAATTCTGTACATTGAAGATATTTTGAAAATTTTTTTTGGAGGGCACTCATTATTCGATACTGAAGCCAAATCTGTAATTTTTTTCATTTTTGTCTGTCTGTCTGTCTGTCTGTCTGTCTGTCTGTCTGTCTGTCTGTCTGTCTGTCTGTATCTTGGCCGCGCATCACGCCGAAACTACTGAATGAATTCAAACGAAACTTGGCACGATTTGAGCCTATACTACGAGGTAGGACATAGGATACTTTTTATCCCGAAATTTTACCCCCGAAGGGGTGAAATAGGGGTTGAAAGTTTGTATGAAAGTCCTTAATTTCTCAAGTTATAGCCATGAAACTTGATATATGAGCTGCGGGTTGAAAATGGAGACATACGTGTTTCACAGTTTTTGAAAATTCGACCCCCAAAAGGGTGAAATAGGGGATGAAAGTTGGTATGAAAGTCCTTCGTTTCTCAAGATGTTTTACAAGTTATATCAACGAAACTTTTTATTTTGGCTTACGGTAAAAAATAAAGAAGTACGTGTGTCACAGTTTTTCAAAATTCCACCCCTAAGGGGGTGAAATAGGGGGTGAAAGTTTGTATGAAAGTCCGTCATTTCTCAAGTTATATCGATTAAACTTGGTATACAAGCTACTGGTTGAAAATGAAGAAATAAGTGTTTCACAGTCTTCGTAAATTTTACCCCCGAAGGGGTGAAATAGGGGTTGAAAGTTTGTATGAAAGTCCTTCATTTCTCAAGTTATATCCATGAAACTTGGTATATGAGCAGCGGGTTAGAAATGAAAACATACGTGTTTCACAATTTTTCAAAATTCCACCCCCAAAGGGGTGAAATAGAGGTTGAAAGTTTGTATAAAAGTCCGTCATTTCTCAAGTTATTTCGATGAAACTTGGTATATCCACGCGGACGAAGTCGCGGGCATCAGCTAGTTAATAAATAATTTCAAAATGGCGCTGACATTTAAAAATTTTGGTACCAGTTTCCTGTTTTGTAATCGCAGGGAGCCTTAAATATCGATTTTGAACGAAATCGGTTACTTAACAAATAATTTCAAAATGGCGCTGATTTTTTAAAACGTTTGTATCGGTTTCCTGTTTTGTGATCCCAGGGAGCCCTAAATATCGATTTTGAACGAAATCGGTCAAATAACAAATAATTTCCAAATGGCGCTGATTTTTTAAAACTTTGGTATCAGTTTTCTGCTTCGTGATCCCAGAGAGCCATAAATATCGATTTTGAACGAAATCGGTCAATTAACAAAGAATTTCAAAATGGCGCTGATTTTTTACAACTTTGGTTTCAGTTACCTGTTTTGTAATCCCAGGAAGTCCTAAATATCGATTTTTAACGAAATCGGTCAATTAACAAAGAATTTCAAAATGGCGCTGATTTTTTACAACTTTGGTTTCAGTTTCCAGTTTTGTAATCCCAGGAAGTCCTAAATATCGATTTTGAACGAAATCGGTCAATTAACAAAATATAATTTCAAAATGGCGCTGATTTTTTAAAACTTTGGTATCAGTTTCCTGCTTTGTGATCCCAGAGAGCCATAAATATCGATTTTGAACGAAATCGGTCAATTAACAAAATATAATTTCAAAATGGCGCTGATTTTTTACAACTTTGGTTTCAGTTTCCTGTTTTGTAATCCCAGGAAGTCCTAAATATCGATTTTAAACGAAATCGGCCAAATAACAAAGAACTTCAAAATGGCGCTGATTTTTTAAGACTGTGGTGTCAGTTTCCTGTTTTGTGATCCCAGGGAGTCCTAAATATCGATTTTGAACGAAATCTGTCAATTAACAAAAAATTTCAAAATGGCGCTGATTTTTAAAACTTTGGTATCAGTTTCCTGTTTTGCAATCCCAGGTTGCCCTAAGTATCGATTTTGAACGAAATCGATAAATTAACAAATAATTTTAAAATGGCGCTGATTTTTTAAAATTTTGGTAGGTACCAGTTTCCTGTTTTGTAATCCCAGGGAGCCCTAAATATCGATTTTGAACGAAATCGGTCAATAATTAACAAAGAATTTCAAAATGGCACTGATTTTTTTAAATTTTTGTACCAGTTTCCTGTTTTGTAATCCCAGGGAGCCCCGTCGTGGGCAAAACGGAACCGTATCAAAATCTTGCAAAGTTCTGCACTTCTAGTGACTACAGTCTCTTCAATATTCGCCATATATTTTCTATGGAAAAATAAATTCCGCCAGCTTGAATTTTTTTCCTGTTCATCAAGTAGACCTTCAGGTCCTGATCATCTTTTGCCACAAAACCACTCTTCCATCTTTTATACTTTCTGAGATAGACACCAAATAAATTTGTATGGCAGCCATCTTAAATCCGCCATTTTGAATTTTTTTTCAGCTCATTCTATTGGATGAAGTTTCGAATGACATTTGGTCTAGCACCTATCTTCAATGCTTCGATTGGTTCATTTCGGCAAATCGGCCGCCATCTTGTTTTTCCGAAATGTCATAATTTTTCCCTACTCCTATCCCGCACCCAAACATATCTCCTTTACATGAACTACCCCGTTTCGGATCTGTGGCGCCGCGGTTCGGGATCAAAAAATCAAAAATTTTAAAACACTACAGCTCGGCCGCCATCTTTTTTTTCCAATTTTTTCCACTTTTTCTATTGATCGTTTCTTAATTTCTTCAATTGTTGCGAGTTTTAACGAAATCGGTTGGAAAACAAAAGAGTTGCAAGAATCACGTCGGCCGCCATCTTGTTTTTCCGAAATGTCATGATTTTTCCATACTCCCATCCCGCACCCGAACACATCTCCCGTACATCATTGTATCGTTTTTTGTCTTTTTCTAGGAGAACAATAAATTATGTCAATGAGTTAGAATCGCCATATAATTTGGAATGAACAAAAATATTCCGCCATCTTGAATTTTTTTTCATTTAGCTAAATAGACCTTCTCGTCCTGATTATCTCTTGCCAAGTAACCACACTTCCATCTCTTATACTCTCCGAGATAGACACCAAATAAATTTGTATGGCGGCCATCTTAAATCCACCATTTTGAAATTTTTTCTAGCTCACTGTCAATTGGATGAAGTTTTGAATGACATTTGGTCGAGCACCCCCCACCCTCAATTCCTCGGCCGTGCTCTTTACCCGTCTCCGAAATCCTCAATCATTAGCTATCTCCATATTTTTCTTCCAGTTTAATTTTCTGACTTGTATATGAAGCCATCAGTGAAAAAAAAATTTTTATACAAAATTTTACAGGAGGAAATTTTTGGGGAAAATCTCGAAAACTACCCCAAATGTGGAAACACTGTTTAGATATCTCGTTACTGCCGGTTGAGTTACACAGTCGATCCATACATGTCAACTTTCCCAAATGTTGCCAACTGCCTCAAAAACGTGATCGAAATTTTGAAAAACACAAAAAGAATACAAAATGGCCGCCACCTCGTTTCACGAAAACATTTTACATAGTTTTATAATTTTCCCGTAAACTACAGGATATACCGCTCCTGATGACGTTTCAATTTTTCATCTCGCTCGCATCCAGCCGAAATGATCGCCCCTGAAAAAAGACCATGTCGAAAATCACTTTTACTTTGATAAATTCCAGTGTTGCCAGACCTCGGCGACGAAAATACCCAAATGTCATTCGTACAAGTGGGACATGTGGTTGCTCGTACTCGAATTTTGCAAAAAGTCCGTATTTCGATTTTTTATTTTTGGGGTAAATCTTGAAAATTTCCCGAGAAATGGGGTAATTTTTTTTCCCCACTCCATACGTCGTGTTTGTACGCACAATCGCGCCTTAGAAGTCGAAACGCTCCGACGTTACTAACTGTAAGAAATTTGAATTTTAAAATTGCGTTTTTTCGTACCTCAAACCGAACGGCCGCTGCGACAGCCGCCATCTTGAATTTTTAAAAATTACTCCCATTCTGTCAAAAAACAGGATAATTGTAGGCGTGAAAAGAAAAAAATATCATGCTCGACCACGCCGTTTCGGATCTGCGGCGCCGCGGTTCGGGGTCGAAAAATCAAAAATTTGAAAACACTACAGCTCAGCCGCCATCTTGGTTTTCCAATTTTTTCTACTTTTTCTATTGATCGTTTCCTAATATCTTTAATAATTGTGAGTTGTAACGAAATCGGTTGGAAAACAAAAGAGTTACAAGAATCACGTCGGCCGCCATCTTGTTTTTCCGAAATGTCATAATTTTTCCCTACTCGAATCCCACACCCGAACACATTTCCCGTACATCATTGTATCGTTTTCTGTCTCTTTCTATGAGAACAATTATGTATGTCCTAATCGCCATATAATTTGGTATGAAAAAAAATATTCCGCCATCTTGAATTTTTTTTCAATTCGCTACATAGACCTCCTCATTCTGATCATCTCTTGCCAAGAAACCACTCTTCCATCTTTTATATTTTTTGAGATAGACACCAAATAAATTTGTATGGCGGCCATCTTAAATCCGCCATTTTGAAATTTTTTTCAGCTCACTGTCAATTGGATGAAGTTTCGAATGACATTTGGTCGAGCACCCCCCACCTATCTTCAATACCTCGGCCGTGCTCTTTACCCGTCTCCGAAATCCTCAATCATCAGCTGCATCTATATTTTTCTTCAAGTTTAATTTTCTGACTTGTATACGAAGCCATCATTAAAAAAAAAAAATTTCATACAAAATTTTACAGGAGGAGTTTTAGGGTAAAATCTCGAAAAGTACCCCAAATGTGGCAACACTGTTTAGATATCTCGATATTGCCGGTCGAGTTACACAATCGATCCATACATGTCGACTTTCCCAAATGTTGCCAACTGCCTCAAAAACGTGTTCGAAATTTTCAAAAAGACAAAAAGAATACAAAATGGCCGCCACCTCGTTGCACAGAAACATTTCACATAGTTTCATAATTTTTCCGTAAACTACAGGATATACCGCTCCTGATGACGTTTAAATTTTTTGTCTCGCTCGCACCCAGCCGAAATGATCGCCCCTGAAAAAAGACCATGTCAAAAATCACTTTTACTTTGATAAATTCCAGTGTTGCCAGACCTCGGCGACGAAAATACCCAAATGTCATTCGCACAGGTGAGACACGTGGTTGCTTGTACTCGAATTTTGCAAAAAGTCCGTATTTCGATTTTTTTATTTTTGGGGTAAATCTTGAAAATTTCCCGAGAAATGGGGTAATTTTTTTTCCCCAATCCATACCTCGAGTCTGTACACACAATCGCCCCCTAGAAGTCGAAACGCTCCGACGTTGCCAACTGTGAGAAATTTGAATTTTAAAATTGCGTTTTTTCGTACCTCAAACAAAAAGGCCGCCGCGACAGCCGCCATCTTGAATTTTTAAAATCCACTCCCAGTCTGTCAAAATACAGGATAATTGTAGGCGATAAAATAAAAAAATATCATGCTCGACCACGCCGTTTCGGATCTGTGGCGCCGCGGTTCGGGGTCGAAAAATCAAAAATTTGAAAACACAACAGCTCGGCCGCCATCTTGTTTTTCCAATTTTTTCCACTTTTTCTATAAATCGTTTACTAATTTCTTCAATCGTTGCGAGTTTTAACGAAATCGGTTGGAAAACAAAAGAGTTACAAGAATCACGTCGGCCGCCATCTTGTTTTTCCGAAATGTCATAATTTTTCCCCAGTCGAATCTCGCACCCGAACACATCTCCCGTACATCATTGTATCGTTTTCTGTCTCTTTCTAGGAGAACAATTATGTCAATGAGTCAGTCAGTCAGTCAGTGGTAATCGAGCTATATATAGTATAATAACTAGTTTTTCGCTCTGTGCGCGAGCTGCTAAAGCAGCTCACGGGATGTGGTTTGCCCTAAATATCGATTTTGAACGAAATCGGTCAATTAACAAAAAATTTAAAAATAGCGCTGATTTTTTAAAACTTTGTTATCAGTTTCCTGTTTTGTGATCCCATTGAGTCCTAAATATCGATTTTGAACGAAATCGGTCAATTAACAAAGAATTGCAAAATGGCGCTGATTTTTTAAAACTTTGGTATCAGTTTCCTGTTTTGTAATCCCAGGTAGCCATAAATATAGATTTTTAAAGAAATCGGTAAATTAACAAATAAGTATTTCAAAATGGGCAGATTTTTTAAAATTTTGGTAGGTACCAGTTTCCTGTTTTGTGATCCCATTGAGTCCTAAATATCGATTTTGAACGAAATCGGTCAATTAACAAAGAATTGCAAAATGGCGCTGATTTTTTAAAACTTTGGTATCAGTTTCCTGTTTTGTAATCCCAGGTAGCCATAAATATAGATTTTTAAAGAAATCGGTAAATTAACAAATAAGTATTTCAAAATGGGCAGATTTTTTAAAATTTTGGTAGCTACCAGTTTCCCGTTTTGTAATCCCAGGGAGCCCTAAATATCGATGTTGAACGAAATCGGTCAATTAACAAAGAATTGCAAAATGGCGCTGATTTTTTTAAATTTTGGTACCTGTTTCCTGTTTTGTAAATTGTAATTGCAGGAAGTCCTAAATATCGATTTTGAACGAAATCAGTCAATTATCAAAGAATTTCAAAATGGCGCTGATTTTTGGAACAGTTTCCTGTTTTGTAATCCCAGGGAGCCCCGTCGGGGGTAAAACGGAACCGTATCAAAATCTTGCATAGTTCTGCACATGTTGTCCCCCCCCCCCCCCCCTATCTTCAATGCTTCGATCGGTTCATTTCGGCAAATCGGCCGCCATCTTGTGTTTCCGAAATGTCATAATTTTTCCCTACTCATATCCCGCACCCGAACATATCTCGTTTACATGAACTACCCCGCTTCGGATCTGTGGCGCCGCGGTTCGAGGTCGAAAAATATAAAATTTGAATACACTACAGCTCAGCCGCCATCCTGTTTTTCTAATTTTTTCTACTTTTTCTATTGATCGTTTACTAATTTCTTCAATAATTGTGAGTTGTAATGAAATCGGTTGGAAAACAAAAGATTTCCATGAATCACGTCGGCCGCCATCTTGCTTTTCCGAAATGTCATAATTTTTTCCTACTTAATCCTGCATCCGAACACATCTCCCGTACATCATTGTATCGTTTTCTGTCTCTTTCTAGGAGAACAATGACGTCTTTTATAGTTCCTAATCGACATAATTTGGTATGAAAAAAAAATATTCTGCCATCTTGTAATTTTTTTCATTTCGCTAAATAGAAGTTCAAGTTTTGATCATCTTTTGCCATGAAACCACTCTTCCATCTTTTATACTTTCTGAGATAGACACCAAATAAATTTGTATGGCAGCCATCATAAATCCGCCATTTTGAATTTTTTTCCAGCTCATTGTCTATTGGATAAAGTTTCGAATAATATTTGGTCGAGCACTCCCCACCTATCTTCAATACCTTGGCCTTGCTTTTTACCCGTCTCCGAAATCCTCAATCATCAGCTGTCTCCATATTTTCTTCAAGTTATATTTTCTGATTTGTATACGGAGCTATCAGTGAAAAAAAAATTTTTAGTACAAAATTTTACAGGAGGAAATTGATGGGAAAAATCTCGAAACTACCCCAAATGTGGCAACACTGTTTAGATATCTTAATACTGCCGGTCGAGTTTAACAATCGATCAATACATGTCAACTTTCCCAAATGTTGCCAACTGCCTAAAAACGTGATCGAACGTACAAGTGAGACGCGTGGTTGCTCGTACTCGAATTTTACAAAAAATACGTATTTCGACTTTTTTATTTTTGGGGTTAATCTTGAAAATTTCCCAAGAAATGGGGTAATTTTTTTCCCCAATCCTTACGTCGAGTTTCAAGTACACACAATCGCCCCGTAGAAGTCGAAACGATCCCACGTTGCCAACTGTGAGAAATTTGAATTTTAAAATTGCGTTTTTTTGTACCTCAAATCGAACGGCCAAACACAACTCGGTCGCCATCTTTTTTTTCCACTTTTTCTATTGATCGTTTACTAATTTCTCCAATCATTGCGAGTTTTAACGAAATCGGTTGGAAAACAAAAAATGTTACAAAAAGCACCTCGGTCGCCATCTTGTTTTTCCGAAATGTCATAATGTTTCCCTACTCCCATCCCGCACCCGAACACATCTCCCTTACATCATTGTATTGTTTTCTGTCTCTTTCTAGGAGAACAATGACGTTTTTATAGTTCCTAATCGCCATATAATTTGGCATGAAAAAAAATATTCCGTCATCTTGAAATTGTTTTCATTTCGCTAAAAAGACCTCCTTGCTCTGATCATCTCGTGCCAAGAAACCATATTTCCATCTCTTATACTCTCCGAGATAGACACTGACAAAATTTGTATGGCGGCCATCTTGAACGCACCATTTTGGAGATATTTTTAAACTCATCGCCAATTGGTTGAGGTTTCGAGTTACATTTGTTCGAGCACCCCCCACCTATCTTCAATACCTTGGCCGTGCTTTTTACCCGTCTCCGAAATCCTCAAACATTAGCTGTCTCCATATTTTTCTTCAAGTTATATTTTCTGACTTGTATACGAAGCTATCAGTGAAAAAAAAAATTTTAATACAAAATTTTACAGTAGGAAATTGATGGGAAAAATCTCGAAACTACCCCAAATGTGGCAACACTGTTTAGATATCTCAATACTGCCGGTCGAGTTTAACAATCGATCAATACATGTCAACTTTCCCAAATGTTGCCAACTGCCTCAAAAACGTGATCGAACGTACAAGTCAGATCAATACGGCCGGTCGAGTTTAACAATCGATCAATACGTCATGTCAACTTTCCCAAATGTTGTTAACTGCCTCAAAAACGTGATCGAACGTACAAGTCAGACACGTGATTGCTCGTACTCGAATTTTGCAAAAAATACGTATTTCAATTTTTTAATTTTTGGGGTAAATCTTGAAAATATCCCAAAAATGGGGTAATTTTTTCCCCAATCCATACCTCGAGTCTGTACACACAATCGCCCAGTACAAGTCGAAACGATCCGACGTTGCCAACTGTGAGAAATTTGAATTTTAAAATTGCGTTTTTTCGTACCTCAAACCGAACGGCCGCCGCAACAGGCGCCATCTTGAATTTTTAAAAACCACTTCCATTCTGTCAAAATACAGGATAAATGTAGTCGAAAAAAGAAAAAATTGTTATGCTCGACCACGCCGTTTCGGATCTGCGGCGCCGCGGTTCGGGGTCGAAAAATCAAAAATTTGAAAACACTACAGCTCGGCCGCCATCTTGTTTTTCCAATTTTTTCTACTTTTTCTATTGATCGTATACTAAGTTCTTTAATAATTGCGAGTTGTAACGAAATCGTTTGGATAACAAAATAGCTGCAAGAATCACGTCGACCGCCATCTTGTTTTTCCGAAATGTCATAATTTCTCCCTACTCCCATCCCGCACCCGAACACATCTCCCGTACATCATAGTATCGTTTTCTGTCTCTTTCTAGGAGAACAATAAATTATGTCAATGAGTCCTAATCGCCATATAATTTGGTATGAAAAAAAAATTCCGCCATCTTGAAATTTTTTTCACTTCCCTGAATAGACCTACTCGTCCTGATCATCTCTTGCCAAGAAACTACACTTCCATCTCTTATACTCTCCGAGATAGACACCAAATAAATTTGTATGGCGGCCATCTTAAATCCGCCATTTTGAATTTTTTTTTCAGCTCACTATCAATTGGATAAAGTTTTGGATGACATTTGGTCGAGCACCCCCCACCTATCTTCAATACCTTGGCCGTGCTCGTAACCCGTCTTCGAAATCCTCAATCATCAGCTGCCTCCATATTTTCCTCAAATTTAATTTTTTGACCTGTATACGAACCCATCAGTGAAAAAAAAAATTTTCATACAAAATTTTACAGGAGGAATTTTTGGGGAAAATCTCGAAAACTACCCAAAATGTGGCAACACTGTTTAGATATCTCGATACTGCTGGTCGAGTTACATAATCGATCCATACATGTCAACTTTCCCAAATGTTGCCAACTGCCTCAAAAACGTGATCGAAATTTTGAAAAACACAAAAAGAATACAAAATGGCCGCCACCTCGTTTCACAGAAACATTGTACATAGTTTTATAATTTTCCCGTAAACTACAGGATATACCGCTCCTGATGACGTTTCAATTTTTCATCTCGCTCGCACCCAGCCGAAATGATCGCCCCTGAAAAAAGACCATGTCGAAAATCACTTTTACTTTGATAAATTCCAGTGTTGCCAGACCTCGGCGATTAAAATACCCAAACGTCATTTGTACAAGTGGGACACGTGGTTGCTCGTACTCGAATTTTGCAAAAAGTCCGTATTTCGATTTTTTTATTTTTGGGGTAAATCTTGAAAATTTCCCGAAAAATGGGGTAATTTTTTTCCCCAATCCATACCTCGAGTCTGTACACACAATCGCACCGTACAAGTCGAAACGCTCCGACGTTGCCAACTGTGAGAAAAATGAATTTTAAAATTGTGTTTTTTCGTACCTCAAACAAAAAGGCCGCCGCGACAGCCGCCATCTTGAATTTTTAAAAACCACTCCCATTCTGTCAAAATACAGGATAATTGTAGTCGAAAAAAGAAAAAATTATCATGCTCGACCACGCCGTTTCGGATCTGTGGCGCCGCGGTTCGCGGTCGAAAAATCAAAAATTTTAAAGCACTACAGCTCGGCCGCCATCTTGTTTTTCCAATTTTTTCCACTTTTTCTATTGATCGTTCCCTAATTTCTTCAATAATTGCGAGTTGTAACGAAATCGGTTGGAAAACAAAAGAGTTACAAGAATCACGTCGGCCGCCATCTTGTTTTTCCGAAATGTCATAATTTTTCCCCACTCGAATCCCGCACCCGAACACATCTCCCCTACATCATTATATCGTTTTCTGTCTCTTTCTAGGAGAACAATTATGTCAATGAGTGAGTCAGTGAGTGGTAATCGAGCTATATATAGTATAACTAGTGTTTCGCCCTGTGCGCGAGCTGCTAAAGCAGCTCACGGGATGTGGTTAGCCCTAAATATCGATTTTGAACGAAATCGGTCCATTAACAAATAATTTGAAAATGGCGCTGATTTTTTAAAATTTTGATACCACTTTCCTGTTTTGTAACCCCGGGGAGCCCTAAATATCGATTTTGAACAAAATCGGTCAATTAACAAAGAATTTCAAAATGGCGCTGATTTTTTAACACTTTGGTATCAGTTTCCAGTTTTGTGATCCCAGGGAGCCCTATATATCAATTTTGAACGAAATCGGTCAATTAACAAAGAAGTTCAAAATGGCGCTGATTTGTAAAAACGTTGGTATCAGTTTCCTGTTTTGTAATCCCAGGGAGCCCTAAATATCGATTTTGAACGAAATCGGTCAATATATAAATAATTTCAAAATGGCGCTGATTTTTTTAAATTCTGGTAGGTACAAGTTTGCTGTTTTAAATTCCCAGGAATCCCAGGGATTGTAATATATTTAAATAACAGTTTCCTGTTTTGAGATCCCAGGGAGTCCTAAATATCGATTTAGAATGAAATCGGTCAATTAACAAAGTATTTCAAAATGGCGCTGATATTTTTAAATTCTGGTACCAGTTTCCTGTTTTGTGATCCCAGGGAGTCCTAAATATCGATTTTGAACGAAATCGGTCAATTAACAAAGAATTTCAAAATGGCGCTGATTTTTTAAAACTTTGGTAGGTATCAGTTTCCTGTTTTGTAATCCCAGGGAGCCCTAAATATGGATTTTTTCCGAAATGTCATAATTTTTTCCTACTCCCATCCCACACCCAAACATAATATCTCTTAGACATGAACCACCCCGTTTCGGATCTGAGGCGTCGCGGTTCGAGGTCGAAAAATCAAAAATTTGAAAACTCTACAGCTCGGCCGCCATCTTGTTTTCCAATTTTTTTCAGTTTTTCTATTGATCGTTTACTAATTTCTTCAATAATTGCGAGTTGTAACGAAATCGGTTAAAAAACAAAAGAGTTGCAAGAATCACGTCGGCCGCCTTCTTGTTTTTCTAAAATGTCATAATTTTTCCCTACTCGAATCCCGCACCCGGACACATCTCCCGTTCATCATTGTATCGTTTTCTGTCTCTTTCTAAGAGAACAATGACGTCTTTTATAGTTCCTAATCGTCATATAATTAAATATGATAAAAAATATTCCGCCATCTTGATTTTTTTTCATTTCGTTAAATAGACCTCCTCGTCCTTATCAACTTTTGCCAAGAAACCACTCTTCCATCTTTTATACTTTCTGAGATAGACGCCAAATAAATTGGTATGGCAGCCATCTTAAATCCGCCATTTTGAATTTTTTTTCAGCTCATTGTCTAGTGGATGAAGTTTCGAATGACATTTGGTCGAGCACCCCCCACCTATCTTCAATACCCTTTTCTATGGAAAAATAAATTCCGCCATCTTGAATTTTTTTCCTATTCATCATGTAGACCTTCATGTCCTGATCATCTTTTGCCAAGAAACCACTCTTCCATCTTTTATACTTTCCGAGATAGACGCCAAACAAATTGGTATGGCAGCCATCTTAAATCCGCCATTTTGAATTTTTTTTCAGCTCGTTGTCTATTGGATGAAGTTTCGAATGACATTTGGTCGAGCACCCCCCACCTATCTTCAGTGCTTCGATCGGTTCATTTCGGCAAATCAGCCGCCATCTTGTTTTCCCGAAATGTCATAACAACTTTTCCCTACTCCCATTCCACACCCAAACATAATATCTCTTAGACATGACTACCCCGTTTCGGATCTGTGGCGCCGGGGTTCGAGGTCGAAAAATCAAAAATTTGAAAACAGAACAGCTCGGCCACCATCTTATTTTTCGAATTTTTTCTATTTTTTTTATTGATCGTTAATTAATTTGTTCAATAATTGCGAGTTGTAACGAAATTGGTTGGTAAAGAAAAGAGTTGCAAGAATCACGTCGGCCGCCATTTTGTTTTTCCGAAATGTCATAATTTTTCCCTACTCGAATCCCGCACCCGAATCTCTACATCCCCACTCACATCTCCCCTACATCATTGTATCGTTTTTTGTCTCTTTCTAGGAGAACAATGACGTCTTTTATAGTTCCTAATCGCCATTTAATTTGGTATGAAAAAAAATATTCCGCCATCTTGAAATTTTTTCATTTCGCTAAATAGACCTCCTCGTCCTGATCATCTCTTGCCGAGAAACCACAATTCCATCTCTTATACTCTCCGACACAGACACTGATGAAATTTGTATGGCGGCCATCTTGAATCCGCCATTTTGGAGATTTTTCAACCCACCGCCAATTGGATGAGGTTTCGAGTGACATTTGTTTGAGAACCCCCCACCTATCTTCAATACCTTGGCCGTGCTCTTTACCCGTCTCCAAAATCCTCAATCATCAGCTGTCTCCATATTTTTCTTCAAGTTGTATTTTCTGATTTGTATACGAAGCCATCAGTGAAAAAAAAATTTGTCATGCAAAATTTTACAGGAGGGAGTTTTTGGGGAAAATCTCTAAAACCACCCCAAATGTGGCAGCACTGTTTAGATATCTCGATACTGCCGGTCGAGTTACACAATCGATCTATACATGTCAACTTTCCCAAATGTTGCCAACTGCCTCAAAAACGTGATCGAAATTTTCAAAAACACAAAAAGAATACCAAATGGCCGCCACCTCGTTCCACAGAAACATTTTACATAGTTTCATAATTTTCCCGTAAACAACAGGATATACCGCTCCTGATGACGTTTCAATTTTTCATCTCGCTCGCACCCAGCCGAAATGATCGCCCCTGAAAAAAGACCAAGTCGAAAATCACTTTTACTTTGATAAATTCCAGTGTTGCCAGACCTCGGCGACGAAAATACCCAAATGTCATTCGTACAAGTGGGACACGTGGTTGCTCGTACTCGAATTTTGCAAAAAGTCCGTATTTCGATTTTTTTATTTTTGGGGTAAATCTTGAAAATTTTCCGAGAAATGGGGTAATTTTTTTCCCCAATCCATACCTCGAGTCCGTACACACAATCGCCCTGCAGAAGTTTTGAAAGAAATCGGTTATTAACAATGAATTTCAAAATGGCGCCGATTTTTTAAATTTTGGCATCGGTTTCCTGTTTTGTAATCCCAGGGAGTCATATGTATCGATTTTGAACGAAATCGGTCAATTAACAAAGCATTTCAAAATGGCGCTGGTTTTTTAAAACTTTGGTACCAGTTTCCTGTTTTGTAATCCCAGGGAGCCCTAAGTATCGATTTTAAACGAAATCGGCCAATTGACAAAGAATTTCAAAATGGCGCTAATTTAAATTTTGGTAACAGCTTCCTGTATTGAAATCCCAGGGAGCCCTAAATATCGATTTGGAACGAAATCGGTTAATTAATAAATAATTTTTCAAAATGGCGCTGATATTTTAAAATTTTGGTACCGGTTTTCTGTTTTGCAATCCCAGGGATCCTAAAATATCGATTTTGAACGAAATTAGTCAATTAACAAAGAATTTCAAAATGGCGCTGATTTTTTACAACTTTGGTATCAGTTACTTGTTTTATAACCCCAGGGAGCCCTAAATATCGATTTTGATCGAAATCGGTCCATTAACAAAGAATTTCAAAATGGCGCTGATTTTTTACAACTTTGGTATCAGTTTCCTGTTCTGTAATCCCAGGGAGTCCTAAATATCGATTTTGAACGAAATCGGTTATAAATTAAATAATTTCAAAATGGCGCTGATTTTTTTAAAATTTTGGTACCAGTTTCCTGTTTTGTAATCCCAGGGAGCCCTAAGTATCGATTTTGAATGAAATCGGTCAATTAACAAATAATTTCAAAATAGCGCTGATTTTTAAACTTTGGTATCAGTTTCCTGTTTTGTAACCCCAGGGAGCCCTAAATATCGTTTTTGAACGAAATCGGTCAATTAACAAAGAATTTCAAAATGGCGCTGATTTTTTACAATTTTGGTATCAGTTTCCTATTTTGTGACCCCAGGGAGCCCTAAATATCGATTTTGAACGAAATTGGTCAATTAACAAAGAATTTCAAAATGGCGCTGATTTTTTTTACTTTGGTATCAGTTTTCTGTTTTGTAATCCCAGAGAGACCTAAATTATATCGAATAAGAAAGATTCCATCTCTAATACTCTCCGAGACAGACACTGATGAAATTTGTATGGCGGCCATCTTGAATCCGCCATTTTGGAGATTATCAACTCACCGCCAATTGGATGAGGTTTCGAGTGACATTTGTTTGAGAACCCCCCACCTATCTTCAATATCTTGGCCGTGCTCTTTACCCGTCTCCGAAATCCTCAATCATCAGCTGTCTCCATATTTTTCTTCAAGTTATATTTTCTGATTTATATACGAAGCCATCAGTGAAAAAAAAATTTGTCATGCAAAATTTTACAGGAGGGAGTTTTTGGGGAAAATCTCGAAAACTACCCCAAATGTGGCAACACTGTTTAGATATCTCGATACTGCCGGTCGAGTTACACAATCGATCCATACATGTCAACTTTCCCAAATGTTGCCAATTGCCACAAAAATGTGATCGAAATTTTCAAAAAAACAAAGAGAATACAAAATGGCCGCCACCTGGTTTCACAGAAACATTTTACATAGTTTCATAATTTTCCCGTAAACCACAGGATATATCGCTCCTGATGACGTTCAAATTTTTCATCTCGCTCGCACCCAGCCGAAATGATCGCCCCTGAAAAAAGACCATGTCGAAAATCACTTTTACTTTGATAAATTCCAGTGTTGCCAGACCTCGGCGACGAAAATACCCAAATGTCATTCGCACAAGTGAGACACGCGGTTGCTCGTACTCAAATTTTGCAAAAAGTCCGTATTTCGTTTTTTTTATTTTTGGGGTAAATCTTGAAAATTTCCCGAGAAATGGGGTAATTTTTATTCCCCAATCCATACCTCGAGTCTGTATACACAATCGCCCCCTAGAAGTCGAAACGTTCCGACGTTGCGAACTGTGAGAAATTTGAATTTTAAAATTGCGTTTTTTCGTACCTCAAATCGAACGGCCACAGCGATAGCCGCCATCTTGAATTTTTAAAAACCACTCCCATTCTGTCAAAAAACAGGGTAATTGTAGGCGAAAAAAGAAAAAAACATTATGCTCGACCACGCCGTTTCGGATCTGCAGCGCCGCGGTTCGGGGTCGAAAAATCAAAAATTTGAAAACACTACAGCTCGGCCGCCATCTTGTTTTTCCAATTTTTTCCACTTTTTCTATTGATCGTTTCCTAATTTCTTCAATAATTGCGAGTTGTAACAAAATCGGTTGGAAAACAAAAGAGTTGCAAGAATCACGTCGGCCGCCATCTTGTTTTTCCGAAATGTCATAATTTTTCCCCACTCGAATCCCGCACCCGAACACATCTCCCCTACATCATTATATCGTTTTCTGTCTCTTTCTTGGAGAACAATAAATTATGCTAATGAGTCCTAATCGCCATATAATTTGGTATGAAAAAAAATATTCCGCCATCTTGAATTTTTTTTTTTCGCTAAATAGATCTTCTCGTCCTGATCATCTTTGGCCGAGAAACCACTCTTTCATCTTTTATACTTTCTGAGATAGACACCAATTAAATTTGTATGGCAGCCATCTTAAACCCGCCATTTTGAATTTTTTTTCAACTCATTGTCTTTTGGATGAAGTTTCGAATGACATTTGGTCGAGCACCCCCCACCTATCTTCAATACCTTGGCCGTGCTCTTTACCCGTCTCCGAAATCCTCAATCATCAGCTGTCTCCATATTTTTCTTCAAGTTTAATTTTCTGATGTGTATACGAAGCCATCAGTGAAAAAAAAATTTTTCATACAAAATTTTACAGGAGGACATTTTTGGGAAATTCTCGAAAACTACCCCAAATGTGGCAACACTGTTTAGATATCTCGATACTGCCAGTCGAGTTACACAATCGATCCATACATATCAACTTTCCCAAATGTTGCCAACTGCCTCAAAAACGTGATCGAAATTTTGAAAAACACAAACAGAATACAAAATGGCCGCCACCTCGTTTCACAAAAACATTTTACATAGTTTCATAATTTTCCCGTATACTACAGGATATACCGCTCCTGATGACGTTTAAATTTTTCATCTCGCTTGCACCCAGCCGAAATGATCGCCCCTGAAAGAAGACCATGTCGAAAATCACTTTTACTTTGATAAATTCCAGTGTTGCCAGACCTCGGCGACGAAAATACCCAAATGTCATTTGCACAAGTCAGACACGTGGTTGCTCGTACTCAAATTTTGCAAAAAGTCCGTATTTCGATTTTTTTGTTTTTGGGGTAAATCTTGAAATTTTCCCGGTAAATGGGGTAATTTTTTTTCCCCAATCCATACCTCGAGACCGTACACACAATCGCCCCATAGAAGTCGAAACGCTCCGACGTTGCCAACTGTGAGAAATTTGAATTTTAAAATTGCGTTTTTTCGTACCTCAAACAAAAAGGCCGCCGCGACAGCCGCCATCTTGAATTTTTAAAAACCACTCACATTCTGTCAAAATACAGGATAATTGTAGTCGAAAAAAGAAAAAAATATCATGCTCGACCACGCCGTTTCGGATCTATGGCGCCGCGGTTCGGGGTCGAAAAATCAAAAATTTTAAAACACTACAGCTCGGCCGCCATCTTGTTTTTCCAGTTTTTTCCACTTTTTCTATTGATCGTTATCTAATTTCTTCAATCGTTGCGAGTTGTAACGAAATCGGTTGGAAAACAAAAGAGTTACAAGAATCACGTCGGCCGCCATCTTGTTTTTCCGAAATGTCATAATTTTTCCCCACTCGAATCCCGCACCCGAACACATCTCCCCTACATCATATATCGTTTTCTGTCTCTTTCTAGGAGAACAATTATGTCAATGAGTCAGTCAGTCAGTGAGTGAGTGAGTGGTAATTGAGCTATATATAGTATAACTAGTATGGCGCGTGGTTGCGCGGCCCGCTAAAGCAGACCGCGTAGTGGACCGCGTGGTTCACTGCCTACTTACTCGCTGTCCTACTATCCTGCCCCCCGATTATGTAAGAATTGCCGATCAAATCTTCAAAGTTCGGCGTCAAAGTAAAATAAACCATAACAGCATTAAATTAGAGCTCAATTTCGAAACACGAAATTGAGCTCTAATTCAATGCTGTTATGGTTTATTTTACTTTGACGCCGAACTTTTACGATTTGATCGACAATTCTTACATAATCGGGCAGCTGATTTACTGTCTACGTGTTCTGATCTGAAGTACACACTGCTATGCTAGTGAGCACAGTGGAAGCGCCAGCACGCCAAGCGTCCGACGTAAAAGAAAATTCTCATAAAGGAAAAACATAAAACAAAGACCACCAACCTTCCGCCCCTCCCTTTTTGTTCAAGCAGCCCCTAAGTAGGTACCTATCTTTAATACCCTGACCGTGCTCCTCACCCATCATCCGAACCTTCGATCATCATCTCTCTCCATATTTTTTTCTCCGAACCATTCGTCAAAATGAGATTTCTTCCATAAAAACAAATCTTGAAAAGGAACCGCGAAATTGAGCTATAATTTAGTGCTGTTATGGTTTATTTTACTTTGACGCCGAACTTTGACGATTTGATCGACCATTCTTACATAATCGGGCAGCTGATTTACTGTCTACGTGTTCTGATCTGAAGTACACACTGCTATGCTAGTGAGCACAGTGGAAGCGCCAGCACGCCAAGCGTCCGACGTAAAAGAAAATTCTCATAAAGGAAAAACATAAAACAAAGACCACCAACCTTCCGCCCCTCCCTTTTTGTTCAAGCAGCCCCTAAGTAGGTACCTATCTTTAATACCCTGACCGTGCTCCTCACCCATCATCCGAACCTTCGATCATCATCTCTCTCCATATTTTTTTCTCCGAACCATTCGTCAAAATGAGATTTCTTCCATAAAAACAAATCTTGAAAAGGAACCGTAGTCTTGCATAGTTCTACACTAATTGTAGCCTCTTCAATATTCGCCATACATTTTCTATGGAAAATAAATTCCGCCATCTTGAATTTTTTTGCTGTTCATCAAGTAGACTTTCATGTTCTAATCATCTTTTGCCAAGAAACCACTCTTCCATCTTTTATACTCTCCGAGATAGACACCGAAGAAATTTGTATGGCGGCCATCTTAAATCCGCCATTTTGAATTTTTTTTCAGCTCACTGTCAATTGGATGAAGTTTCGAGTGACATTTGGTCGAGCACCCCCCACCTATCTTCAATACCCTTTTCTATGGAAAAATAAATTCTGCCATCTTGAATTTTTTTCCTGTTAATCAAGTAGAACCCTCATGTCCCGATCATCTTTTGCCAAGAAACCACTCTTCCATCTTTTATACTCTCCGAGATAGACACCATCGAAATTTGTATGGCGGCCATCTTAAATCCGCCATTTTGAATTTTTTTTTAGCTCACTGTCAATTGGATGAAGTTTCGAGTGACATTTGGTCGAGCACCCCCCACCTATCTTCGATACCCTGGCTGGTGCTCTTCATCCGTCTTCGAAATCCTCAATCATCAGCTCTCTCTGTATTTTTCCTCTTAATGAATTTTTGTCTTCTATACGAAACGATGAGTGAAAAAAAAAATGTTCATACAAAATTTTACAGGAGAGGTGATCAATGAGTCAGTCAGCACGAGCAGCTATATATATATTAACTAGTGTTTCGCTCTGTGCGCGAGCTGCTAAAGCAGCTCACGGGATGTGGTTAGCCCTAAATATCGATTTTGAACGAAATCGGTCAATTAACAAATAATATCAAAATGGCGCTGTTTTTTAAAATTTTGATACCAGTTTCCTGTTTTGTAATGCCAGGGAGCCCTAAACATCGATTTTGAACGAAATCGGTCAATTAACAAAGAATTTCAAAATGGCGCTGATTTTTTAAAACTTTGGTATCAGTTTCCTGTTTTGTGATCCCAGGGAGCTATATATTTCGATTTTGAACGAAATCGGTCAATTAACAAAGAATTTCAAAATGGCGCTGATTTGTTAAAACGTTGGTATCTGTTTCCTGTTTTGTAATCCCAGGGAGCCCTAAATACCGATTTTGAACGAAATCGGTCAATTAACAAAGAATTTCAAAATGGCGCTGATTTTCTAAAACTTTGGTATCAGTTTCCTGTTTTGTGATCCCAGGGAGCTATATATTTCGATTTTGAACGAAATCGGTCAATTAACAAAGAATTTCAAGATGGCGCTGATTTGTTAAAACGTTGGTATCTGTTTCCTGTTTTGTAATCCCAGGGAGCCCTAAATATCGATTTTGAACGAAATCGGTCAATTAACAAATAATATCAAAATGGCGCTGTTTTTTAAAATTTTGATACCAGTTTCCTGTTTTGTAATCCCAGGGAGCCCTAAATATCGATTTTGAACGAAATCGGTCAATTAACAAAGAATTTCAAAATGGCGCTGATTTTTTAAAACTTTGGTATCAGTTTCCTGTTTTGTGATCCCAGGGAGCTATATATTTCGATTTTGAACGAAATCGGTCAATTAACAAAGAATTTCAAAATGGCGCTGATTTGTTAAAACGTTAGTATCTGTTTCCTGTTTTGTAATCCCAGGGAGCCCTAAATATTGAACGAAATCGGTCAATTTATAAATAATTTCAAATGGCGCTGATTTTTTAAAATTTAGGTATCAGTTTCCTGTTTTGAATTCCCAGGGATCCCAGGGATTTTAATATATTTAAATAACAGTTTCCTGTTTTGTGATCCCAGGGAGTCCAAAATATCGATTTTGAACGAATCGGTCAATTAACAAAGAATTTCAAAATGGCGCTGATTTTTGTTAATTTTGGTAACAGTTTCCTGTTTTGTAATCCCAGGGAGCCCCGTCGTGGGTAAAACGGAACCGAATCAAAATCTTGCATAGTTCTACACTTGTAGTCTCTTCAATATTCGCCATATATTTTCTAGGGAAAAATAAATTCCGCCATCTTGAATTTTTTTCCTGTTCATCAAGTCCTGATCATCTTTTGCCAAGAAACCACTCTTCCATCTTTTATACTTTCTGAGATAGTCACCAAATAAATTTGTATCGCAGCCATCTTAAATCCACCATTTTGGTTTTTTTTAGCTCATTGTCTATTGGATGAAGTTTCGAATGACATTTGGTCGAGCACCCCCCCTATTTTCACCTATCTTCACCTATCTTCAATGCTTCGATCGGTTTATTTCGGCAAATCGGCCGCCATTTTGTTTTCCCGAAATGTCATAATTTTTCCCTACTCCCATCCCGCACCCAAACATAATATCTCTTAGATATGAACTACCCCGTTTCGGATCTGTGGCGCCGCGGTTCGAAGTCGAAAAATCAAAAATTTGAAAGAGAAAGAAAGAAGAAAGAAAAATCATTTATTCATTCTTGTGCCTCGTACATAAAAACAAACTTAAAAATTAATGCTGCAGGTTTTGAAAGCAAAACATGAGCGCTGGTATTCTGCCGGAGCCCAAACGAGTGACACGCACGAGCTCGACGGTCGGAAACACTGCAGCTCGGCCGCCATCTTGTTTTTCCAATTTTCTAGTGATCGTTTACTAATTTCTTGAATAATTGTGAGTTGTAATGAAATCGGTTGGAAAACAAAAAAGTTACAAAAAGCACTACGGCCGCCGTCTTGTTTTTCCGAAATATCATAATTTTTCCCTACTCCCATCGCGCACCTGAACACATCTCCCATACATCATTGTATAGTTTTCTGTCTCTTTCTAGGAGAACATTAACGTCTTTTATAGTTCCTAATCGCCTTAATATAATTTGGTATAAAAAAAATATTTCTCCATTTTTTTCATTTCGCTTAATATATCTGCTCGTTCTGATCATCTTTTGCCAAGAAACCACTCTTCCATCTTTTATACTTTCTGAAATAGACACCAAATAAATTTGTATGGCGGCCATCTTAAATCCGCCATTTTGAATTTTTTTTCAGCTCATTGTCTTTTGGATGAAGTTTCGAATGACATTTGGTCGAGCACCCCCCACCTATCTGCAATACCTCGGCCGTGCTCCGTGCTTTACCCGTCTCCGAAATCCTCAATCATCAGCTGTCTCCATATTTTTCTTCAAGTTTAATTTTCTGACTTGTATACGAAGACATCAGTGAAAAAAAAATTTCATACAAAATTTTACAGGAGGAAATTTTTGGGGAAAATGTCGAAAACTACCCCAAATTTGGCAACACTGTTTATACTGCCGTTCGAGTTGTACAATCGATCCATACATGTCGACTTTCCCAAATGTTGCCTACTGCCTCAAAAACGTGATCGAAATTTTCAAAAACACAAAAAGAATACAAAATGGTCGCCACCTCGTTTCACAGAAACATTATACCTACATAGTTTTATAATTTTCCCGTAAACTACAGGATATACCGCTCTTGATGACGTTTCAATCCTTCATCTTGCTCACACCCAGCCGAAATGATCGCCCCTGAAACAAGACCATGTCGAAAATTACTTTTACTTTGATAAATTCCAGTGTTGCCAGACCTCGGCGACGAAAATACCCAAATGTCATTCGTACAAGTAGGTCAAGTAGTTGCTCGTACTCGAATTTTGAAAAAAATACGTATTTAAATTTTTTAATTTTTGGGGTAAATCTTGAAAATATCCCGAGAAATGGGGTAATTTTTTCCCCAATCCATACCTCGAGTCTGTACACTCAATCGCCCAGTACAAGTCGAATCGATCCGACGTTGCCAACTGTGAGAAATTTGAATTTTAAAATTGCGTTTTTTCGTACCTCTAACCGAACGGCCGCCGCGACAGCCGCCATCTTGAATTTTTAAAAACCATTTCAATTCTGTCAAAATACAGGATAATTGTAGTCGAAAAAAGAAAAAATTGTTATGCTCGACCACGCCAATTCGGATCTGCGGCGCCGCGGTTCGGGGTCGAAAAATCAAAAATTTGAAAACACTACAGCTCGGCCGCCATCTTGGTTTTCCAATTTTTTCTACTTTTTCTATTGATCGTTTCCTAATTTCTTCAATAATTGCGAGTTGTAACGAAATCGGTTGGAAAACAAAAGAGTTGTAAGAATCAAGTCGGCCGCCATCTTGTTTTTCCGAAATGTCATAATTTTTCCCTACTCTCATCCCGCACCCGAACACATCTCCCGTACATCTTTATATCGTTTTCTGTCTCTTTCTAGGAGAACAATAAATTATGCTAATGAGTCCTAATCGCCATATAATTTGGTATGAAAAAAAAAAATCCGCCATCTTGAAATTTTTTTCATATGCTCGACCACGCCGTTTCGGATCTGCAGCGCCGCGGTTCGGGGTCGAAAAATCAAAAATTTGAAAACACTACAGCTCAGCCGCCATCTTGGTTTTCCAATTTTTTCCACTTTTTCTATTGATCGTTTCCTAATTTCTTCAATAATTGTGAGTTGTAACTAAATCGGTTGGAAAACAAAAAAGTTACAAAAAGCACTACGGCCGGCATCTTGTTTCTCCGAAATGTCATAATTTTTCCCTACTCGAATCCCGCACCCGAACACATCTCCAGTACATCATTGTATCGTTTTCTGTCTCTTTCTAGGAGAACATTAAATTATGTCAATGAGTCCTAATCGCCATATAATTTGGTATGAAAAAAAATATTCCGCCATCTTGAATTTTTTTTCATTTCGCTAAATAGACCTTCTCGTCCTCATCATCTTTGGCCGAGGAACCACTCTTTAATCTTTTATACTTTCTGAGATAGACACCAAATAAATTTGTATGGCGGCCATCTTAAATCCGCCATTTTGAATTTTTTTTCAGCTCATTGTCTTTTGGATGAAGTTTCGAATGACATTTTGTCGAGCACCCCCCACCTATCTTCAATACCTCGGCCGTGCTCTTTACCCGTCTCCGAAATCCTCAATCATCAGCTGCCTCCACATTTTTCTTCAAGTTTAATTTTCTGACTTGTATACGAAGCCATCAGTGAAAAAAAAATTTTTCATACAAAATTTTACAGGAGGAGTTTTTGGGGAAAATCTCGAAAACTACCCCAAATGTGGCAACACTGTTTAGATATCTCAATACTGCCGGTCGAGTTACACAATCGATCCATACATGTCAACTTTCCCAAATGTTGCCAACTGCCTCAAAAACGTGATCGAAATTTGGAAAAACACAAAAAGAATACAAAATGGCCGCCACCTCTTTTTACAGAAATATTTTACATAGTTTTATAATTTTCCCGTAAACTACAGGATATACCGCTCCTGATGACGTTTAAATTTTTCATCTCGCTCGCACCCAGCCGAAATGATCGCCCCTGAAAAAAGACCATGTCGAAAATCACTTTTACTTTGATAAATTCCAGTGTTGCCAGACCTCGGCGGCGAAAATACCCAAATGTCATTCGTACAAGTGGGACACGTGGTTGCTCGTACTCGAATTTTGCAAAAAGTCCGTATTTCGATTTTTTTATTTTTGGGGTAAATCTTGAAAATTTCCCGAGAAATGGGGTAATTTTTTTTCCCCAATCCATACCTCGAGTCCGTACACACAATCGCCCCGTAGAAGTCGAAACGCTCCGACGTTGCCAACTGTGAGAAATTTGAGTTTTAAAATTGCGGTTTTTCGTACCTCAAACAAAAAGGCCGCCGCGACAGCCGCCATCTTTAATTTTTAAAAACCACTCCCATTCTGTCAAAATACAGGATAATTGTAGGCGAAAAGAGAAAAAATAATCATGCTCGACCACGCCGTTTCGGATCTGCGGCGCCGCGGTTCAGGGTCGAAAAATCAAAAATTTGAAAATACTACAGCTCGGCCGCCATCTTGTTTTTCCAATTTTTTCTACTTTTTCTATTGATCGTTTACTAATTTCTTCAATCGTTGCGAGTTTGAACGAAATCGGTTGGAAAACAAAAGAGTTGCAAGAATCATGTCGGCCGCCATCTTGTTTTTCCGAAATGTCATAATTTTTCCTTACTCGAATCCCGCACCCGAACACATCTCCCCTACATCATTATATCGTTTTCTGTCTCTTTCTAGGAGAACAATTATGTCAATGAGTCAGTCAGTCAGTGAGTGAGTGAGTGGTAATCGAGCTATATATAGTATAATACTAGTGTTTCGCTCTGTGCGCGAGCTGCTAAAGCAGCTCACGAGATGTGGTTAGACGTTAGTACTAAGTAGTACAGACTTGACGTCTTTATTGTATTAAACCGAATTTATTTACTTAGATACACAATTCACCTTTAAGTAGAAAGATTTTAAAAATGGCGCTGATTTTTTAAAACTTTAGTATCACTTTCCTGTTTTGTAATCCCAGGAAGTACTAAATATCGATTTTGAACGAAATCGGTCAATTAATAAAGAGTTTCAAAATGGCCCTGATTTTTTAAACTTTGGTATCATTTTCCTGTTTTGTGATCCCAGGGAGACCTAAATATCGATTTTGAACGAAATCGGTCAATTAACAAAGAATTTCAAAATGGCGCTGATTTTTTTAAATTTTGGTAAGTACAAGTTTCCTGTTTTGTTATCCTAGGAAGTGCTAAATATCGATTTTGAACGAATTCGGTCAATTAGCAAAAAATTTCAAAATGGCGCTGTTTTTTTTAAATTTTGGTACAAGTTTCCTGTTTTGTAATCCCAGGAAGTCCTAAATATCGATTTTGAACGAAATCGATATTTAGGACTCGAGGTCGTAAATTTCAAAATTTACTCTCTTAGTCACACAGACACTTTAGTCTCTTCAATATTCGCCATATATTTTCTATGGAAAAATTAACTCCGCCATCTTGAATGTTTTTCCTGATCATCAAGTTTGCCAAGAAACCACTCATCCATCTTTTATACTTTCTGAGATAGACACCAAATAAATTTGTATGGCGGCCATCTTAAATTCGCCATTTTGAATTTTTTTTCAGTTCATTGTCTTTTGGATGAAGTTTCGAATGACATTTGGTCGAGCACCCCCCATCTATCTTCAATACCTTGGCCGTGTTCTTTACCCGTCTCCGAAATCCTCAATCATCAGCTGTCTCCATATTTTTGTTCAATTATAATTTTCTGACGTATTCTTCGTATCCGAAGCCATCAGTGAAAAAAGAAATTTTCATACAAAATTTTACAGGAGGACATTTTTGGGAAAATCTCGAAAACTACCCCAAATGTGGCAACACTGTTCAGATATCTCGATACTGCCGGTCGAGTTACACAATCGATCCATACATGTCAACTTTTCCAAATGCTGCCAACTGCCTCAAAAACGTGATCGAAATTTTCAAAAACACAAAAAGAATTCAAAATGGCCACCACCTAGTTTCACAGAAATATTTTACATAGTTTTATAATTTTCCCGTAAACTACAGAATATACCGCTCCCGATGACGTTTCAATTTTTCATCTCGCTCGCACCCAGCCGAAATGATCGCCCCTGAAAAAAGACCATGTCGAAAATCACTTTTACTTTGATAAATTCCAGTGTTGCCAGAACTCGGCGACGAAAATACCTAAATGTCATTCGTACAAGTGAGACACGTGGTTGCCCTTACTCGAATCTTGCAAAAAATACGTATTTCGATTTTTTATTTTTGGGGTACATCTTGAAAATTTCCCGAGAAATGGGGTAATTTTTTCCCCAATCCCTACCCCGAGTCTGTACATACAATCGCCCTGTAGAAGTCGAAACGCTCCGACGTTGCCAACTGTGAGAAATTTGTATTTCAAAATTGCGTTTTTTCGTACCTCAAACCGAACGGCCGCTACGACAGCCGCCATCCTGAATTTTTAAAAACCACTCCCATTTTGTCAAAATACAGGATAATTGTAGGCGAAAAAAGAAAAAAATATCATGCTCGACCACGCCGTTTCGGATCTGCGGCGTCGCGGTTCGGGGTCGAAAAATCAAAATTTTGAAAACACTACAGCTCGGCTGCCATCTTGTTTTTGTAATTTTTTCCACTTTTTCTATTGATCCTTTCCTAATTTCTTCAATTGTTGCGAGTTGTAACGAAATCGATTGGAAAACAAAAGAGTTGCAAGAATCACGTCGGCCGCCATCTTGTTTTTCCGAAATGTTATAATTTTTCCCTACTCCCATTCCGCACCCAAACACATCTCCCGTACATCATTGTATCGTTTTCTGTCTCTTTCTAGGAGAACAATGACGTCTTTTATAGTTCCTAATCGCCATATAATTTGGTATGAAAAAAAATATTCCGCCATCTTGAATTTTTTTTCACGCTAAATAGACCTCTTCGTCCTGATCATCTTTTGCCACGAAACCACTCTACCATCTTTTATACTTTCTGAGATAGGTACACCAAATAAATTTGTATGGCAGCCATCTTAAATCCGCCTTTTTGATTTTTTTTAGCCTATTGTCTATTGGATGAAATTTCGAATGACATTTGGTCGAGCACCCCCGCCTATCTTCAAAGCTTCGACCAGTTCATTTCGGCAAATCGGCCGCCATCTTGTTTTTCCGAAATGTCATAATTTTTCCCGACTCCCATCCCGCACACGAACATATCTCCAATACATGAATTATTACCCTGTTTCGGATCTGTGGCGCCGTGGTTCGGGGTCGAAAAATCAAAAATTTGAAAACACTACAGCTTGGCCGCCATCTTGCTTTTCCAATTTTTTCCACTTTTTCTATTGATCGTTTGCTAATTTCTTCAATCGTTGCGAGTTTTAACGAAATCGGTTGGAAAACAAAAGAGTTGCAATAATCACGTCGGCCGCCATCTTGTTTTTCCGAAATGTCATAATTTTACCCTACTCGAATCCTACACCCGAACACATTTCCCATACATCGTTGTATCGTTTTCTGTCTCTTTCTATGAGAACAATTATGTATGTCCTAATCGCCAGGTATGAAAAAAAAATATTCCGCCATCTTGAATTTTTTTTCTTTTCGCTAAATAGATCTTCTCGTCCTGATCATCTTTGGCCGAGAAACCACTCTTTCATCTTTTATACTTTCTGAGATGGACACCAAATAAATTTGTATGGCGGCCATCTTAAATCCGCCATTTTGAATTTTTTTTCAGCTCATTGTCTTTTGGATGAAGTTTCGAATGACATTTGGTCGAGCACCCCCCACCTATCTTCAATACCTCGGCCGTGCCTTTACCCGTCTCCGAAATCCTCAATCATCAGCTGTCTCCATATTTTTGTTCAAGTTTAATTTTCTGACGTTTATACGAAGCCATCAGTGAAAAAAAAAATTTTCATACAAAATTTTACAGTAGGATATTTTGGGGAAAATCTCGAAAACTACCACAAATGTGGCAACACTGTTTATATATCTCGATACTGCCGGTCGAGTTACACAATCGATCCATACATGTCAACTTTCCCAAATGTTGCCAACTGCCTCAAAAACGTGATCGAAATTTTGAAAAACACAAAAAGAATACAAAATGGCCGCCACCTCGTTTCACAGATACATTTTACATAGTTTTATAATTTTCCCGTAAACTACAGGATATACCGCTCCTGATGACGTTTGAATTTTTCATCTCGCTCGCACCCAGCCGAAATGATCGCACCTGAAAAAAGACCATGTCGAAAATCACTTTTACTTTGATAAATTCCAGTGTTGCCAGACCTCGACGACGAAAATACCCAAATGTCATTCGTACAAGTGGGGCACGTGGTTGCTTGTACTCGAATTTTTCAAAAAGTCCGTATTTCGATTTTTTTATTTTTGGGGTAAATCTTGAAATTTTCCCGAGAAATGGGGTAATTTTTTTTCCCAATCCATACTTCGAGTCCGTCCACACAATCGCCCCATAGAAGTCGAAACGCTCCGACGTTGCCAACTGTGAGAAAATTGAGTTTTAAAATTGCGTTTTTTCGTACCTCAAACAAAAAGGCCGCCGCGACAGCCGCCATCTTGAATTTTTAAAAACCACTCCCATTTTGTCAAAATACAGGATAATTGTAGTCAAAAAAAGAAAAAAATATCATGCTCGACCACGCCGTTTCGGATCTGTGGCGCCGCGGTTCGGGGTCGAAAAATCAAAAATTTGAAAACACTACAGCTCGGCCGCCATCTTGTTTTTCCAATTTTTTCTACTTTTTCTATTGATCATTTCTTAATTTCTTAAATAATTGCGAGTTGTAACGAAATCGGTTGGAAAACAAAAGAGTTGCGAGAATCACGTCGGCCGCCATCTTGTTTTTCCGAAATGTCATAATTTTTCCCCACTCGAATCCCGCACCCAAACACATCTCCCCTACATCATTATATCGTTTTCTGTCTCTTTCTAGGAGAACAATTATGTCAATGAGTCAGTCAGTCAGTCAGTCAGTGGTAATCGAGCTATATATAGTATAACTAGTGTTTCGCTCTGTGCGCGAGCTGCTAAAGCAGCTCGCGGGCCGTGTTAGTCTCAAATTTTGAAGGATGGGTGGCGGTGTTTCAGCTTTATGCAAAAAATATGGGATTAGAAAAGGAAAATTAAAAAAGGGAAGATCACAAACATAAGTTCTTTGAAAGGAGTCGCATGCATGAGCTACTTTATAATATTTTTTTAAAGATATACTATTTTTTAAAGAAACAGTAGGTATACATTATGTGAAATTAAACAATAATTGTTATTTTTTTTAAATCAGCCACGTATTTAAATATTTATAATTTTAGCCAGGAGTAGAACATTAAAGTTAGTGTATATTGAAGATTATTAAATGGCAACAAAACGGTTTTTTTTAGTTCAAGCCTGTATTTAAATTCCTTCTTGTAAATAATTTAAGCTACGTGAAAAATCATCCATTAATTGTTCATTGGAAATTATTTTATCTACTCCAGCATCGAAAAGTTCCAACGAAACCGGTCAATTTCAAAATGACGATGATTTTATAAATTTTGGTAACAGTTTCCTGTATTGAAATCCCAGGGAGCCCAAAATATCGATTTTGAACCTAATCGCTCAATTAACAAAGAGTTTTAAAATGGCGCTGATTTTGTACAACTTTGGAATCAGATTCAGTTTTGTAATCCCAGGGAACCCTAAATATCGATTTTGAACGAAATCAGTCAATTAACAAAGAATTTCAACATGGCGCTGATTTTTTAAAACTTTTGTATCAGTTTTGTGATCCCAGGGAGCCCTAAATATCGATTTTGAACGAAATCAGTCAATTAACAAAGAATTTCAACATGGCGCTGATTTTTAAAACTTTTGTATCGGTTTCCTGTTTTGTGATCCCAGGGAACCCTAAATATCGATTTTGAACGAAATCGGTCAATTAACAAAGAATTTTAAAATGGCGCTGATTTTTTAAAACTTTGGTATCAGTTTCCTGTTTAGTGATCCCATGGAACCCTAAATATAGATTTTGAACGAAATCGGTCAATTATTAAAGAATTTCAAAATGGCGCTGATTTTTTAAAACTTTTGTATCAGTTTTGTGATCCCAGGGAGCCCTAAATATCGATTTTGATCGAAATCGGTCAATTAACAAAGAATTTCAAAATGGCGCTGATTTTTTAAAACTTTGGTAGCAGTTTTCTGCTTTGTAATACCAGGGAACCCTAAATATCGATTTTGAACGAAATCGGTCCATTAACAAAGAATTTCAAAATGGCGCTGATTTTTTAAAATTTTGGTACCAGTTTCCTGTTCTGTAATCCCAGGGAGTCCTAAATATCGATTTTGAACGAAATCGGTTATTAACAAAGAATTTCAAAATGGCGCTGATTTTTTAAACTTTGGTATCAGTTTCCTGTTTGTAATCCCAGGTAGCCCTAAGTATTGATTTTGAACGAAATCGGCCAATTGACAAAGAATTGCAAAATGGCGCTGATTTAAATTTTGGTAACAGTTTCCTGTATTGAAATCCCAGGGAGCCCTAAATATCGATTTGGAACGAAATCGGTTAATTTATAAATAATTTCAAAATGGCGCTGATATTTTAAAATTTTGGTATCAGTTTCTTGTTTTATAACCCCAGGGAGCCCTAAATATCGATTTTGATCGAAATCGGTAATTTAACAAAGAAGTTCCAAAATGTGCCGATTTTTTTAAACTTTGGTATCAGTTTCCTGTTCTGTAATCCCAGCAGGGCTAGCATGGGCCGGAGATAAAAATTTTATCCCCCGATTTTATCCACTGACAAGAGATAAAATTAACTTATCCACCTCTCAGAGCACGGAAACAGGGGAGAGAAGAAGTTTATCCCCGTTTGACATTTCACGGGGACTCGGGGGACTATTTATCCACCGTTATTTAGCGTTTTTATTTATTTATTTAGGAATAAAAATTTATCCTTTCCTCGGGGAGAAAATTGTCTCGGCCCATGCTAGGGGGGCAGGGAGTCCTAAATATCGATTTTGAACGAAATGGGTTATATTAAATAATTTCAAAATGGCACTGATTTTTTTAAAATTTTGTTACCAGTTTCCTGTTTTGTAATCCCAGGGAGCCCTAAGTATCGATTTTGAATGAAATCGGTCAATTAACAAATAATTTCAAAATGACGCTGATTTTTAAACTTTGGTATCAGTTTCCTGTTTTGTAACCCCAGGGAGCCCTAAATATCGTTTTTGAACGAAATCGGTCAATTAACAAAGAATTTCAAAATGGCGCTGATTTTTTACAACTTTGGTATCAGTTTCCTATTTTGTGACCCCAGGGAGCCCTAAATATCGATTTTGAACGAAATCGGTCAATTAACAAAGAATTTCAAAATGGCGCTGATTTTTTTTACTTTGGTATCAGTTTTCTGTTTTGTAATCCCAGAGAGACCTAAATTATATCGAATATGAAAGAAATCGGTACATTATCAAATAATTTCAAAATGGCGCTGGTTCACTTTTTCATTAAAATCAACAGATCTTATAATGTAACGGAAAATCGACGACATTAAAATTGCAGGATGTGTGCTATTTGGGGTGTACGTACGGGTTTGTTGGTAGGTGGGTATGTCGGTAGGCGGGTATGATGGTAGGCGGGTATGTTGGTAGGCGGGTAAGCAGGTAGGCGGGTATGCAGGTAGGCTGGTATTTAGGTAGGCGGGTATGTTGGTAGTTTTATGTTTTTTTTTTCATGCCTTTGGGCGAACTCTTTCTTCAATACCCTGGCCGTGCTCTTCACCCGTCTCCGAAATCCTCAATCATCAACTCGCTTCACATTTTTGCTCCCAAAGATTCGTTAGAATGAGAGTCCTATAATTAAAACAAAGTTTGAAAAGGAACTACAAGTACCCAGTCTTTTATAGTTCCTAATCGCCATATAATTTGGTATGAAAAAAAAAAATCCGCCATCTTAAAAATTGTTATTTCGCTAAATAGACCTCCTCGTCCTGATCATCTCTTGCCAAGAAACCACACTTCCATCTCTTATACTCTCCGAGATAGACACTGACGAAATTTTTTGGCGGCCATCTTGAATCCACCTTTTTGGAGTTTTTTTAAACTCACCGCCAATTGGATGAGGTTTCGAGTGACATTTGTTCGAGCACCTATCTTCAATACCTTGGCCGTGCTCTTTACCCGTCCTCGAAATCCTCAATCATCAGGTGTCTCCATATTTTTCTTCAAGTTTAATTTTCTGACTTGTATATGAAGCCATCAGAGAAAAAAAAAAATTTCTTTCAAAATTTTACAGGAGGAAATTTTTGGGGAAATTCTTGAAGACTACCCCAAATGTGGCAACACTGTTTAGATATCTCGATACTGCCGGTCGAGTTACACAATCGATCCATACATGTCAACTTTCCCAAATGTTGCCAACTGCCTCAAAAACGTGATCGAAATTTTGAAAAACACAAAAAGAATACAAAATGGCCGCCACCTCGTTTCACAGAAACATTTTACATAGTTTTATAATTTTCCCGTAAACTACAGGATATACCGCTCCTGATGACTTTTCAAATTTTCATCTCGCTCGCACCCAGCCGAAATGATCGCCCCTGAAAAAAGACCATGTCGAAAATCACTTTTACTTTGATAAATTCAAGTGTTGCCAGACCTGGGCGACGAAATTACCCAAATGTAATTCATACAAGTGAGACACGTGGTTGCTCGTACTCGAATCTTGCAAAAAGTCCGTATTTAGATTTTTTTATTTTTGGGGTAAATCTTGAAAATTTCCCGAGAAATGGGGTAATTGTTTTTCCCCCAATCCATACCTCGAGTCTTTACACACAATCGCCCCATAGAAGTCGAAACGCTCCGACGTTGCCAACTGTGAGAAATTGGAATTTTAAAATTGCGATTTTTCGTACCTCAAACTGAACGGCCGCCGCGATAGCCGCCATCTTGAATTTTTAAAAACCACTACCATTCTGTCAAAATACAGGTTGTAGGCGAAAAAAAGAAAAAATCATGCTTGACTACGCCGTTTCAGATCTGTGGCTCCGCGGTTCGGGGTCGAAACATCAAAAATTTGAAAACACTACAGCTCGGCCGCCATCTTGTTTTTCCAATTTTTTCCACTTTTTCTATTGATCGTTTACTAATTTCTTCAATAATTGCGAGTTGTAACGAAATTCGGTTAGCACACAAAAGAGTTGCAAGAATCACGTCTGCCGCCATCTTGTTTTTCCTAAATGTCATAATTTTTCCCTACTCCCATCCCGCACCCGAACACATCTCCCATACATCATTGTATCGTTTTCTGTCTCTTTCTTGGAGAACAATAAATTATGCTAATGAGTCCTAATCGCCATATAATTTGGTATGAAAAAAAATATTCCGCCATCTTGAATTTTTTTTCTTTTCGCTAAATAGATCTTCTCGTCCTAATCATCTTTGGCCGAGAAACCACTCTTTCATCTTTTATACTTTCTGAGATGGACACCAAATAAATTTGTATGGCGGCCATCTTAAATCCGCCATTTTGAAATTTTTTTCAACTAACTGTCAATTGGATGAAGTTTCGAATGACATTTGGTTGAGCACCCCCCACCTATCTTCAATACCTCGGCCGTGCTCTTTACCCGTCTCCGAAATCCTCAATCATCAGCTGCATCCATATTTTTCTTCAAGTTTAATTTTCGGACTTGTATACGAAGCCATCATTAAAAAAAAAAATTTCATACAAAATTTTACAGGAGGACTTTTTTGGGAAAATCTCGAAAACTACCCCAAATGTGGCAACACTGTTTAGATATCTCGACACTGCCGTTTGAGTTACACAATCGATTCATACATGTCAACTTTCCCAAATGTTGTCAACTGCCTCAAAAACGTGATCGAAATTTTGAAAAACACAATTAGAATACAAAATGGCCGCCACCTCGTTTCACAGAAACATTTTACATAGTTTTATTATTTTCCCGTAAACAACAGGATATACCGCTCCTGATGAAGTTTGAATTTTTCATCCCGCTCGCACCCAGCCGAAATGATCACCCCTGAAAAAAGACCATGTCGAAAATCACTTTTACTTTGATAAATGCCAGTGTTGCCAGACCTCGGTGACAAAAATACCCAAATGTCATTTGTACGAGTGAGACACGTGGTTGCTCGTACTCGAATTTTGCAAAAAATACGTATTTCGATTTTTTTATTTTTGGGGTAAATCTTGAAAATTTCCCGAGAAATGGGGTAATTTTTTTCCCCCATTCCATACCTCGAGTCTGTACACACAATCGCCCTATAGAAGTCGAAACGATCCGAAGTTGCCAACTGTGAGAAATTTGAATTTGAAAATTGCGTTTTTTCGTACCTCAAACAGAACGGCCGGCGCGGCAGCCGCCATCTTGAATTTTTAAAAACCACTCCCGTTCTGTCAAAATACAGGATAATTGTAGGCGAAAAAAGAAAAAAATATCATGCTCGACCACGCCGTTTCGGATCTGTGGCGCCGCGGTTCGGGGTCGAAAAATCAAAAATTTTAAAGCACTACAGCTCGGCCGCCATCTTGTTTTTCCAATTTTTTCCACTTTTTCTATTGATCGTTTCCTAATTTCTTCAATAATTGCGAGTTGTAAAGAAATCGGTTGGAAAACAAAAGAGTTACAAGAATCCCGTCGGCCGCCATCTTGTTTTTCCGAAATGTCATAATTTTTCCCTACTCGAATCCCGCACCCGAACACATCTCCCCTACATCATTATATCGTTTTCTGTCTCTTTCTAGGAGAACAATTATGTCAATGAGTGAGTCAGTCAGTCAGTCAGTGAGTGGTAATCGAGCTATATATAGTATAATAACTAGTGTTTCGCTCTGTGCGCGAGCTGCTAAAGCAGCTCACGAGATGTGGTTAGCCATAAATATCGATTTTGAACGAAATCGGTCCATTAACAAATAATTTCAAAATGGCGCTGATTTGTTAAAACGTTGGTATCTGTTTCCTGTTTTGTGATCCCAGGGAGCCCTAAATATCGATTTTGAACGACATCGGTCAATTAACAAAGAATTTCAAAATGGCGCTGATTTGTTAAAACGTTGGTATCTGTTTCCTGTTTTGTAATCCCAGGGAGCCCTTAATATCGATTTTGAACGAAATCGGTCAATATATAAATAAATTCAAAATGGCGCTGATTTTTTAAAATTTTGGTACAAGTTTCCTGTATTGAATTCCCAGGGATCCCAGGGATTGTAATAAATTTAAATAACAGTTTCCTGTTTTGAGATCCCGGGGAGTCCTAAATATCGATTTAGAATGAAAGCGGTCAATTAACAAAGAATTTCAAAATGGCGCTGATTTTTTAAAACTTTGGTAACTGTTTCCTTTTTTTGTAATCCCAGGAAGCCCTAAATATCGATTTTGAACGAAATCGGTCAATTAACAAAGAATTTCAAAATGGCGCTGATTTTTTAAAACTTTGGTACCAGTTTCCTGTTTTGTGATCCCAGGGAGTCCTAAATATCGATTTTGAACGAAATCGGTCAATTAACAAAGAATTTCAAAATGGCGCTGATTTTTTAAAACTTTGGTAGGTATCAGTTTCCTGTTTTGTAATCCCAGGGAGCCCTAAATATGGATTTACTCCCATCCCACACCCAAACATACTATCTCTTAGACATGAACCACCCCGTTTCGGATTTGTGGCGCCGCGGTTCGAGGTCGAAAAATCTTAAATTTTAAAACACTACAGCTCGGCCGCCATCTTGTTTTTCCAATTTTATCACTTTTTCTATTGATCACTTACTAATTTCTTCAATAATTGCGAGTTGTAACGAAATCGGTTAAAAAACAAAAGAGTTGCAAGAATCACGTCGGCCGCCTTCTTGTTTTTCCAAAATGTCATAATTTATCCCCACTCGAATCCCGCACCCGAACATATCTCCCGTACCGGTCATTGTATCGTTTTCTGTCTTTTTCTAAGAAAACAATGACGTCTTTTATAGTTCCTAATCGCCATATAATTTGGTATGAAAAAAAATATTCCGCCATCTTGTTTTTTTTTCATTTCGTTAAATAGACCTCCTCGTCTTTGGCCCCAATCATGTAAGAATGGTCGATCAAACGTTAAAGATTTTCGTCAAAGTAAAATAAACCATGACAGCATTGAATTAGAGCTCAATTTCGTCTGCCCATTCTTATACGTTTAGGGTATCGTACATACCCTGATCATCTTTTGCCAAGAAACCACTTTTCCATCTTTTACTTTCTGAGATAGACGCCAAATAAATTGGTATGGCAGCCATCTTAAATCCGCCATTTTGAATTTTTTTTCAGCTCATTGTCTATTGGATGACGTTTCGAGTGACATTTGGTCGAGCACCCCCACTTATCTTCTATGCTTTGATCGGTTCATTTCGGCAAATCAGCCGCCATCTTGTTTTCCCGAAATGTCATAATTTTTCCCTACTCCCATCCCACACCCAAACATAATATCTCTTAGACATGAACTACCTCGTTTCGGATCTGTGGCGCCGGGGTTCGAGGTCGAAAAATCAAATATTTGAAAACAATACAGCTCGGGCACCATCTTATTTTTCGAATTTTTTCTATTTTTTTTATTGATCATTTATTAATTTGTTAAATAATTGCGAGTTGTAACGAAATTGGTTGGAAAACAAAAGAGTTGCAAGAATCACGTCGGCCGCCATTTTGTTTTTCCGAAATGTCATAATTTTTCCCAACTCGAATCCCGCACCCGAACACATCTCGTCTACATCATTGCATCGTTTTTTGTCTCTTTCTTGGAGAAAAATGACGTCTTTTATAGTTCCTAATCGCCATTTAATTTGGTATGAAAAAAAATATTCCGCCATCTTGAAATTTTTTCATTTCGCTAAATAGACCTCCTCGTTCTGATCATCTCTTGCCGAGAAACCACAATTCCATCTCTAATACTCTTCGAGACAGACACTGATAAAATTTGTATGGCGGCCATCTTGAATCCACCATTTTGATTTTTCAACTCACCGCCAATTGGATGAGGTTTCGAGTGACATTTGTTTGAGAACCCCCCACCTATCTTCAATACTTGGCCGTGCTCTTTACCCGTCTCCGAAATCCTCAATCATCAGCTGTCTCCATATTTTTCTTCAAGTTATATTTTCTGGTTTATATACGAAGCCATCAGTGAAAAAAAAATTTGTCATGCAAAATTTTGCAGTAGGGAGTTTTTGGGGAATATCTCGAAAACTACCCCAAATGTGGCAACACTGTTTAGATATCTCGATACTGCCGGTCAAGTTACACAATCGATCCATACATGTCAACTTTCCCAAATGTTGCCAATTGCCTCAAAAACGTGGTCGAATTTTCAAAAACACAAAAAGAATACAAAATGGCCGCCACCTGGTTTCACAGAAACATTTTACATAGTTTTATAATGTTCCCGTGAACTACAGGATATACCGCTTCTGATGACGTTTCAATTTTTCATCTCGCTCGCACCCAGCCGAAATGATCGCCCCTGAAAAAAGACCATTTCAGAAAGAAAAGAAAATTACTTTTACTTTGATAAATTCCAGTGTTGCCAGACCTCGGCGACGAAAATACCCAAATGTCATTCGCACAAGTGAGACACGTGGTTGCTCGTACTCAAATTTTGCAAAAAGTCCGTATTTCGATTTTTTTATTTTTGGGGTAAATCTTGAAAATTTCCCGAGAAATGGGGTAATTTTTTTCCCCAATCCATACCTCGAGTCTGTAAACACAATCGCTCCCTAGAAGTCGAAACGCTCCGACGTTGCCAACTGTGAGAAATTTGAATTTTAAAATTGCGTTTTTTCGTACCTCAAACAAAAAGGCCGCCGCGACAGCCGCCATCTTGAATTTTTAAAAACCACTCTCATTCTGTCAAAATACAGGATAATTGCAGGCGAAAAAAGAAAAAATTATTATGCTCGACCACGCCGTTTCGGATATGTGGCGCCGCGGTTCGGGGTCGAAAAATCAAAAATTTGAAAACACTACAGCTCGGCCGCCATCTTGTTTTTCCAATTTTTTCCACTTTTTCTATTGATCGTTTCCTAATTTCTTTAATCGTTGAGAGTTTTAACGAAATCAGTTGGAAAACTAAAGAGTTGCAAGAATCACGTCGGCCGCCATCTTGTTTTTCTGAAATGTCATAATTTTTCCCTACTCCCATCCCGCACCCAAACACATCTACCATACATCATTGTATCGTTTTCTGTCTCTTTCTTGGAGAACAATAAATTATGCTAATGAGTCCTAATCGCCATATAATTTGGTATGAAAAAAAAATTCCGCCATCTTGAATTTTTTTTCTTTTCGCTAAATAGATCTTCTCGTCCTGATCATCTTTGGCCGAGAAACCACTCTTTCATCTTTTATACTTTCTGAGATGGATACCAAATAAATTTGTATGGCGGCCATCTTAAATCCGCCATTTTGATTTTTTTTTCAGCTCATTGTCTTTTGGATGAAGTTTCGAATGACATTTGGTCGAGCACCCCCCACCTATCTTCAATACCTCGGCCGTGCTCTTTACCCGTCTCCGAAATCCTCAATCATCAGCTGTCTCCATATTTTTGTTCAAGTTTAATTTTCTGACGTGTATACGAAGCCATCTCTGAAAAAAAAAATTTTCATACAAAAATTTACAGGTGGACATTTTTGGGAAAATCTCGAAAACTACCCCAAATGTGGCAACACTGTTTAGATATCTCGATACTGCCGGTCTAGTTAGACAATCGATCCATACATGTCAACTTTCCCAAATGTTGCCAACTGCCTCAAAAACGTGATCGAAATTTTAAAAAACACAAAAAGAATACAAAATGGCCGCCACCTCGTTCCACAGAAATATTTTAGATAGTTTCATAATTTTCCCATAAACAACAGGATACACCGCTCCTGATGACGTTTAAATTTTTCATCTCGCTCGCACCCAGCCGAAATGATCGCCCCTGAAAAAAGACCATGTCGAAAATCACTTTTACTTTGATAAATTCCAGTGTTGCCAGACCCCAGCGATGAAAATACCAAAATGTCATTCGCACAAGTAAGACACGTGGTTGCTCGTACTCAAATTTTGCAAAAAGTCCGTATTTCGATTTTTTTATTTTTGGGGTAAATCTTGAAAATTTCCCGAGAAATGGGGTAATTTTTTTTCCCCAATCCATACCTCGAGTTTGTACACACAATCGCTCCCTAGAAGTCGAAACGCTCCGACGTTGCCAACTGTGAGAAAAATGAATTTTAAAATTGCGTTTTTTCGTACCTCAACCAAAAAGGCCGCCGCGACAGCCGCCATCTTGAATTTTTAAAAACCACTCCCATTCTGTCAAAATACAGGATAATTGTAGGCGAAAAAAGAAAAAAATATTATGCTCGACCACCCCGTTTCGGATCTGTGGCACCGCGGTTCGGGGTCGAAAAATCAAAAATTTGAAAACACTACAGCTCGGCCGCCATCTTGTTTTTCCAATTTTTTCCACTTTTTCTATTGATCGTTTCCTAATTTCTTCAATAATTGCGAGTTGTAACGAAATCGGTTGGAAAACAAAAGAGTTGCGAGAATCACGTCGGCCGCCATCTTGTTTTTCCGAAATGTCATAATTTTTCCCCACTCGAATCCCGCACCCGAACACATCTCCCGTACATCATTATATCGTTTTCTGTCTCTTTCTAGGAGAACAATTATGTCAATGAGTCAGTCAGTGAGTCAGTGGTAATTGAGCTATATATAGTATAATAACTAGTATGGCGCGTGGCTGCGCGGCCCGCTAAAGCGGACCGCGTAATGGACCGCGCGGTCCACTGTCTACTTACTCGCTGTCCTACTATCCTGCCCCCCGATTATGTAAGAATGGCCGATCAAATCGTCAAAGTTCGGCGTCAAAGTAAAATAAACCATAACAGCATTAAATTAGAGCTCAATTTCGAAACACGAAATTGAGCTCTAATTCAATGCTGTTATGGTTTATTTTACTTTGACGCCGAACTTTTACGATTTGATCGACAATTCTTACATAATCGGGCAGCTGGTTTACTGTCTACGTGTTCTGATCTGAACAAAACACTGCTATGCTAGTGAGCACAGTGGAAGCGCCAGCACGCCAAGCGTCCGACGTAAAAGAAAATTCTCATAAAGGAAAAACATAAAACAAAGACCACCAACCCCCCGCCCCTCCCTTTTTGTTTGAGCAGCCCCTAAGTAGGTACCTATCTTCAATACCCTGACCGTGCTCCTCACCCATCATCCGAACCTTCGATCATCATCTCTCTCCATATTTTTTTCTCCGAACCATTCGTCAAAATGAGATTTCTTCCACAAAAACAAATCTTGAAAAGGAACCGTAGTCTTGCATAGTTCTACACTTGTAGCCTCTTCAATATTCGCCATATATTTTCTATGGAAAAATAAATTCCGCCATCTTGAATTTTTTTCCTGTTCATCAAGTAGACCTTGGAAGTTGGTTTCTTGAAACCACTTTTTCATCTTTTATACTCTCCGAGATAGACACCGACGGAATTTGTATGGCGGTCATCTTAAATCCGCCATTTTGAATTTTTTTTTCAGCTCACTGTCAATTGGATGAAGTTTCGAGTGACATTTGGTCGAGCACCCCCCACCTATCTTCAATACCCTTTTCTATGGAAAAATAAATTCCGCCATCTTGAATTTTTTTCCTGTTCATCAAGTAGACCCTCATGTCCTGATCATATTTTGCCAAGAAACCGCTCTTCCATCTTTTATACTCTCCGAGATAGACACCGTCGAAATTTGTATGGCGGCCATTTTAAATCCGCCATTTTGAATTTTTTTTCAGCTCACTGTCAATTGGATGAAGTTTCGAGTGACATTTGGTCGAGCACCCCCTACCTATCTTCGATACCCTGGCTGGTGCTCTTCATCCGTCTTCGAAATCCTCAATCATCAGCTCTCTCTGTATTTTTCCTCTTAATGAATTTTTGTCTTTTATACGAAACGATGAGTGAAAAAAAAAATGTTCATACAAAATTTTACAGGAGAGGTGATCAATCAGTGAATCAGCACGAACAGCTATATATATATTAATGATTCTGGGGAGTTACTGCCATCGCTTAAAGCAGTATTATTTCAAAATGACAGGTTTATGTCACAACCCTTGACGTCCCTAAAATAAGGGTTATAATAATTCTAAAACACGAACGTCAACAATATTAAAACATTACGGCTTTATGCGATGGTAGTCCCCTGATTTGGTTAGTATAGTTTTCGACTGTTGTTAATTACTTACCAGTAATTTTTAGTTAATTAATTTAAATTTATCAAGTTGTTACTTAATGAATGAACGAGAAGTTTAATTCGCTATAATCCGCCACAGAAGACAAATCTATGTGGTACAGTGCGTGTCCTTCACCAATAGCATGCGAACACCCACCACCCAGCAATTCGCACCGGCACAGCACCACACCACACAAATCTTCCAAATCACTCTCAACGTACGTTTCACTCCGAAACTTATACATATTATATTCATAGATTTGTCTACTGTGGCGGATTATAGCGAATTAAACTTGTCGTTCATTCATTATCATGGACTTCCGCAAAGTAACGCCTGCTTCGATTCAATAAGTTGTTACTTGCCTATAAGGGATGTAGTTTGTACACAAGTCGATGCCCCAAAACTTAGTTTTCAGTATTAATATTCCGATGATGAATAAAATTCGATGATTTCATTATAATGTAAAAGCGTTTGCTTAAATTGATATCTTTTCATTATCTACTCAGACACTTTTCTTTACCACAGATACTGGTAAAGACTTGAAGTAAAGACCTTACTTCATAGGATTCTATGGTAAGCTCTTCCCGAGATACTGGTAACTGGTTACTGGGACATTCACGCAAACTTATGATAAGATTTTAAATTTACACGGGTGTGTACTTTCCTATTTTTTTCATAAATTTTCAAATGGCATTAATTCGTCATCAATCCTGAATAAAACTGCCCCCCGATTATGTAAGAATTGTCGATCAAATCGTAAAAGTTCGGCGTCAAAGTAAAATAAACCATAACAGCATTGAATTAGAGCTCAATTTCGTGTACCCATTCTTATACGTTTTGGTATGTACGATACCATAAACGTATAAGAATGGATACACGAAATTTAGCTCTAATTTAACGCTGTTATGGTTTATTTTACTTTGACGCCGAACTTTTACGATTTGATCGGCCATTCTTACATAATCGGGGAGCTGAGCTGTTCGGGATTATTTTTATAGTTGAGGCTGAAATTTATTTCCAATTCCCTTGGCTACATCTTCGAATAATTGAACAATGGACTACCTACATCCACAAAGATTAAACTAGGTAGGTACAAACACAGACTAAAATTGTATTGCTCTTATGTCCATGGAATTCCGAAAAATAACGTTCGCTTCTACAAAACATCCACTTGCGGTAACAAAGAAGCGCGTGAATCGAACTGAACGAGTGGAAATAGATTTTGAACAAGCCACCTTGTTGAATTTCCTCTTGTTGTGATAACAAGAGTTATTTTGTTTAGTTACAATTACAACACCGATATTTTTTTTTAACCATTAGTGATAATTTTTTTTTAACTGTTACATTATTAAGCTTTTAAGCTTTGTAAAGTTAGAAATGCGTGCCCGAGACTCAAACCGCACACAGTGGGACTATGTCCTCAGATCACAAAACGCGGTTGGTAACCCAAAATTAGTAAAATACTTATAAATCCACCACTACAGCCCATTAACGTCCCACAGCTGGGCACATGCCTCCGCTCTCATAGGAGAGACGGAATTAGAGCTTAGACCCACCACGCTGCTCCAATGCGGGTTGGCGGGCTTTAACGACTATTATCATGTTAGTGATAATAGTGTTTTGATATTTAATAATCACTTACCATCAGGTGACCCGCCTGCTCGTTTGCTCGCTATATATATTTTAAAACAAACCGCGGGACCTCCGCGGCACGGGGGTGAAACACCGCCAACCTTTATGAAGTTGGCGGTACTTCTGGCTAGTACTGAAAATTTCTAGTCAGAAAAACCAAACACATAATTATGGCCCGAGGTCGGGACTCGGGACCTCGTCGGCCGCAGTCGGACATGCTAACCACTAGAGTAGACCAGGTAGTTATAAATGCTGATACTTAATTATCCTTGAATGAAGATAGAAGATACAATATGACCATAATATGGGTCACTTTATGAGCATGGTACTAAGCCTATTTCCACATTCTATGGCCTCGGTCTGGTGACAGATAAGCCCGGTTCAGATTATGTTAATAAGCTAACTAGTCCAGCCGCCGAGCTGTAAAGCGGTGAAACGATTATGCATCGAGCGGATCCAATCAATTATTTATTACTTACTTGCTGATGCTCGTATTTCATTCGCGTGAATAAAGGCTTATTACAGACTATGGATCCGCGTGGATTAAGATTTTTTGATTCCCGCGGGAACTCTTTAATTTTCCGGGATAAAAAGTAACATATGTCCTTTCCCGGAATACAATCTACCTCTGTACCAAATTTCATAAAAATTGGTTGAGCAGATGGGCCGTGAAAGCGTAGCAGACAGACAGACAGACAGACAGACGGACGGACGGACAGACAGACACACTTTCGCATTTATAATATTAGTATGGATGGATCTAAGTATGGATTCCGTAGGAACTTTTCTGGAAAAAAAACTGCTGAACCTTAAAAAGTTAACACATGGGAGTTGGGTTATACCTACTGACACTTGCGACAGTGTCTGTCGATCCATCTATCTGTCTGTGATTTCAAGGTATTTTAGTACACAGACAGGGTTTATCTCGGGGAAGGCTATAGGCTACTTTCAATCGCGGCTATTTCAATTCATTCCATCATTTCATTACATTTCAAAAAGCACAGTCGTGGGCAACATCTACCATCTCTCACCAAATGGAGATTTCTCTGTTTTGCATACGTAGTTTTAGGTTAACTGTACTTTTATTCTTATTCTTTTGTATTTTTTTTTGTGTGCAATAAAGTATTTGTCTGACTATCTATCTATCTATCAAGCTTATAATAAGAATTTCTAGATGCCCAATATTTAGTACCTGAAATTGGGTTTTGAGAATCGATTAGGATTAGCTCTTTCTCTATTGACTAGTATATCCACTGCCGCATCAAGAAATTAATCGAGATAGCATCAACGATTAATGCACTAATGGTCGCAGTCATTAATTTTTGAAGCAGCAATAGCATCGAAATATATACCATAAGGAATTAACAACAAAATATGTTGTAGTATTTTATTGTATTTCACGTTCCTTTCTGGCTTTAATACCTAATTAGAAGGAGACTTTCTCGTAATTAGCCAAAAGCTCAAATGAAAATCGGCATGGAAACATCGTTTCTTAGAATTTGTTTATCACAATGGTACCTACTTTCGCTTTGATGTCATCCTAAACTTGGTAATAATAATATACATATTAATTTTTTTAATGCGAAAGTGTGTCTGTCTGCTACGCTTTAACGGCCCCATCTTTTCAATCGATTTTAATGAAATTTGGTATATTATAGTAGGGGAGCCCAAGAGGGGATTTTTGGATTTACTCGAGCGCGTCAGATATTGATAGCGTATACGCCCTACGTGTCTCTGTTATCGAATGGTATGTTTGTCTGCCGGTTTGCATAGTGGGGTTGGCCGTACGGAAGTAAAAATATTTGTAAAAAAACAAACAAAAATCGAGCGCGTCAGATTTTCATAGGAGATGTTAAGTGGACCCAAAGGAAGCTCCTATTCAAAGGACTGACGATTCTGACGTAACGCTAAGTCGCTGCGGTTTTTTGAAAATGCAAAGAAATATTGCCATTTTGAAATACTCGAGCGCGTCAGATTATCATACAGACGGTTCAGCTTCATGTCCCAAACGTGCTGACCCTTAATCTGACGATTATCTCGAGGAATTTTCTTTATCTGATGATTTGAAAAACAAAACAACCTGTAGACGCTCCCCCCACCGGTGAAAGGATACATCATATAACCTTTTTTTCGTTCTACCACCTAATCTTCAAATTCCATTAGGTCTCCACGACGCTCGAGTAAATCCAAAAATCCCCTCTTGGGCTCCCCTACTATTATAACTATATACCAAGGTTACATCCCGGGGAAGGACATAGGCTTTTTATCCCGAAATATTAAGCAGTTCCTCTGGAAATTAAAAAGACTTAATCCACGCGGACGAAGTCTCAGACATCATCTTGTAGTTAGTTTCACCCCCGTGCCTCGGAGAGCACGTTAAGCCGTCGGTCCTGGTTATTATCACTGACATGTTAATCGTCGTTAAAGCCCGCCAACCCACATTGGAGCAGCGTGATGGGTCTAAGCTCCAATTTTCTCTCTTATGAGACTCTTGAGAGTGGAGGCCTGTGCCCTGCAGTGGGCCATTAATGGGCTATAGTGGTAGGTCTGATTGCAGCCAAGTGCGAGCCTATAAAGGGCACATTGCACGCTCTAGTAACAAAACATCTCCGTCCTAAACAACGAAGACAGAGTTGTCACGAAAAAAGTTACGCAAACGAGCTACGAATTCTCATGAGACGTGTATTTGCGTATGATAATGAGCGCTACAAATTGGAATTTCAATGTATGATTGCGTTCATTTGTGGCTTTTACCAGTTTACCCAGACTGTTAGTATTATTCTAGAGCAGCAAAGTGCCACGAAATATTAATTTGTCCTTCTTAATTACCTTTAGTAAGAACCTAGTTAAGTCTATATGTACCTACCTACCTACCTACTGCTTTAAATCTGCTGTCTTATATTGTGTTTATCTTCATCATTTTATGTCTAATACCTTTGATAAACTAGCTAATGCTACCGCGACTTCGTCCGAGTGGTTTTAGTTTTTTTGATTCCTGTGGGAACTCCTTAATTTGCCGGGATAAGCCTATGTCACTCTCCAGGTCCTCAACAGCTATACCCATACCAAAAATCAAGTCGATCCGTTGCTCCGTTGCGGCGTGATTGAAGGACAAACCAACAAATAAACACACGCATTCGCATTTATAATATTAGTAATTATTATAATGTTAAATACTAATTAAAGCTGAATAATATTATATTAAAGATTACTTTACCTACCGTTAGAGTTACATAACCTAATGAAAGATCTGCCACTCTAGTGGTAACGTAACCAGAGCAAATGTGGTATACGATAATAAACTATGTATTTGCTTTCAGTATCTCGTAGCTAGTCTCTTATGCACTAGTAGGTATGATCGCTATTTTAGTTGATGATGAATACTTTTCTACTTGAAGTCCTTTAAAAAAATGATTCCCACGTCAGCGCAAAATGCCGGACTCACACACGAAAGGATCCCATAGAATAAGAAACGCCGAACATCATTGAGGGATCTCTACCATCATACTATATTTAACACTTTATACCTACTTTTGAAAATACTATTGTAAAAACAAGGCGCTCAAAAATCACGTTTCATGTATGAGGGCAACATACTCTGATAATTTTAACCGTCTACTTATTAGGTTCATGAGATACAGTCTGGCAGACAGACGGACGGAAGGACTCTATCCTATAACTATAGGGTCCCGTTGGCACCCTTTGGCTACGGAGCCCTAAAAACAGCGCATATAAAGCCGGCCATACACGGACTGCTCGAGCAGTTAGCCAGTGATCAATATACACGGACCGCTCTTGCAGTCATAGTCAACAGCTTGAAGCTACCATTGATAACTGCTGCCAACCGCCCGAAGCAGTCGCAACTACTCGAGTGGTTCCATGTAGGTATGTATGTACGTTATAGAATACTGTAGTTCACTATGCAGTCGTAGCTTGAAACAATCAATCCTGACTGCTTCAATCTGTCCGTGTATGGCCGGCCTAACATCAACTTTAGTCAAATTCAGTCTCCAGGGGTTGTACCCTTTACCTACTTGCTGATAAAAAATGCAGTGCGCGCTGGCCTAATTACGTGATAATGTGACCTTCCTAGTTCCTACACCTCGCCTTTGACCTTTACGAGGTGTTACTTTGCTAATAAATTGAAAAACACCAATGCAATGCTAATTAACCTAGCTACAGTATATAACGTAATTTAATTACAGATATTCATCACGAATTCACGATCGTAATGTATGGCATTTAGGAATTAGTTCAATAAAATCGGTTGTGGTTAATTTGGCCACAAATTTCGAAACCGTATTAACATTTGTAGGTACCTATTAGCATTAAAACACTTTGAATGCGACGTTGCCGATCTTCCGCCAGCGGAAGATGCGCGCGAGTGGTGGATTCTGATTTTAAGCGTCAGCGCTTAGTAAGCTAGATGTAGGCTACTTTTTATCCCGAAAAATTACAAATTTCCCTCGGAAAAGTGGACGAAGTCACGGGCATCAACTAGTTTGGAAATATTTTGACGACCTCTGTGGCGCAGTGTTGAGCGCTGTTGTCCTAACCTGCGGAGGTCCCGGGTTCGATCCCCGGCGGGGCCAATTTGGGAATTTAGAATTTTTTAATTTTCCCTGGTCTGGCCTGGTGGGAGGCTCCGGCCGTGGCTAGTTACTACCCTACCGGCAAAGACGTGCCGCCAAGCGATTTAGCGTTCCGGTACGATGCCGTGTAGAAACCGAATAGGGGTAGGTATGGGTGTAATATAACTTTCATGCCCCTAACAGCCCGCCCGCGGTTAGCCCGCTGCCATAGACTGCGCATCATCACTTACCATCAGGTGAGATAGCAGTCAAGGGCTAACTTGGAGTGGATAGTGAAAAATTATGTATTCATTTCATCATTTATTTTGATGAAATCTCTAAATTACTTGTGTCCATCAAAAGAAAAGGGGCTATTATCATTTTGTATTCAAAGTTCCGAGCCTCATTAGCAAAAAAAAAGATAGTAGGTACTTGAGAAAGCAGAAAAGAAAACTTTCCTGGGGGCATACCACCATCACTTAAAGCCGTATGGTTTTAACTTTTAATATTGTTGACGTTCGTGTTTTAGAAATCTAATCCTTATTTTATGGACGTCTAGGTACGTGATATAAAACTGTCATTTAGAAATAATACTGCTTTGACCGAAGGTAGTAAACCCCCTGGAAAACTTATAAAAGCGTGTCATCGCTAACCTTTTCATAATTATGAGTGGCGTTTCTGAACTTTTCTGAGCTCAATTTATTTTTCCAACAAATTCGTTGTTCGTTCACTTTCACTTACGTAGAGATAAAATGACTCTGAACTTCTCATTTCTAGAATTATTATGAAAATTATTATAGATACTAGATGATGCCCACAGCTACCTCCTCCTCCTCTTTTGACGATCTCCCTGGCGCAGTGTTGAGCGCTGTTGTCTTAACGTGCGGAGGTCCCAGGTTCGATTCGAGGCAGGGTCAATTTCAGAATTTTCCCTGGTCTGGCCTGGTGGGAGGCATTGGCCGTGGCTAGTTAAGATCGTACCGGCAAAGTCGTGCCGCCGTCTGAGTCTATAATCGATATCTGTGTCAAATTTCATCTAGATCCGTACAGCCGTTCTGGCGTGATTGAGTAACAATCATCCGTCTGTCCATCCATCCATCCCTCCATCCATCTAAACTTTCGCATTTATGATATTATTATAGAGTACAGATTCAAATTTTGAATTGTGAGAAGTGGTAGGGTGGTTTTAGTTATGTAAATAACTTAAACTTTAATGTTTCGTCTAAGAGCTTTTCAGACCATTATACCCTTACGAGCCCTAAACTCTCAACTGATGCTAGACAGATGTCGCACATTATTATGATGCGTCGTTAAGAAAAAAATGACTCTTCAGAAAGTCAATAGCTCCGTTCATCGACTTTGGAGTTTTATGCTTTGTCATACTTTAATGCGCTCTTCAAAGAAACGGCTTTGATGAGACTGACGGAATTTTATACATCAATATTATTAAAGCGAAAACACACTAAGAAGGCACCACTACCACTTCCGCCCATTAACGTCCCACTACTGGGCACAGGCCTCCACTCTCGTAGAAGAGAGGGAATTAGAGCTTAGACCCACTACACTGCTCCAATGCGAGGTGGCGGGCATTAACGACTATTATCATGTTAGTGATAATAACCGGAACCGACGGCTTAACGTGCTCTCCGAGGCACGCGGGTGAAACACCGCCAACTTCCTAAGTCCGGACTAGTACTGAGGATTTCTAGTCAGAAAGACCCGTTACTTGATTATGGCCCGACCCGGGACTCGAACCCGGGCCCTCGTTGACCGCAGTTGAACATGCCAACCACTAGACTAACGAGGCAGTCTATCACTAAGTACAGAACTGGTCAAATGTCTGCGCAAACCATCGGTGTTGTATGAGAAACACGTTTCATCGTGTCGCGCTTGTCTTTGAAGCTTCATATAAAAGTGCGCGCACGGAAAACGACTGTTGTGCTCTCTGACAAAAAAAAATGAAGTAAGTGTGTTTTCGCCCTTACACTTATTAGACCACAGGGCTAACCACTGTGCCAGAGAGGTCGTCAAAACAATTAAGCGCTATACTGCGATCTCAGCTCATGGTAAGTGATGATGCAGTCTAAGATAGAAATGGGATAACTTGAGTCACTGCAGCGATGCAACTTTTATTAATAATTAGATAATTAGATAAGATGGATTCATGTGTAGAATCCTTATACTTATCCTTATCCTTACTAATATTATAAATGGGAAAGTGAGTTTGTTTGTATGTTTGTTCCGCTTTCACGCCGTAACTACTGAACGGATCTGGATGAAATTTGGCACAGAGATAGATTATAGTCTGGAATAGCACATAGGCTACTTTTTATCCCGGAAAACTAAAGAGTTCCCGCGGGAACCGAAAAACCTCAATCCACGCGGACGAAGTCGCGGGCATCAGCTAGTTGGTAAATAATTGAGCTTCTATTTGTTGTCAATAAAGAATTTATTTATTTATTATTTAGCAGGGTCAATGGGCGTCATTGGTTGAGGTGTTGGAACCGATTAGGGGTATGGGTTTAATATAAGATGGGCCTTTCCCGGCCCATCTTTTCAACCAATTTTGACGAAATTTGGAACAGAGGTACTTGCACAACGGGGAACTACATAGGCTACTTTTCATCCCGGAAAATTAAGGAGTTCCTGCGAGAATAAGTCGCGGGCAGCATCTAGTAAATAAATAACCAAAATGTAAAGATAAATAGAGTAAATATTCATGTCTGGTGGGAGGCTTCGGCCGTGGCTAGTTACCACCCTACCGGTAAAGACGTGCCGCCAAGCGATTTAGCGTTCCGGTACGATGCCGTGTAGAAACCGAATAGGGGTATGGGTTTAATATAACTGCCATGCCCCTAACAGGTTAGCCCGCTACCATCTTAGACTGTATCATCACTTACCATCAGGTGAGATCGCAGTCAAGGGCTAACTTGTAGTGGATAAAAAATAAAAAAATAAAATGTATTCACATCCACTTCTACCCACCCTTTGTATGTCCACTTTGAAAATCCATTTTTTAAACATCCACTTTCAAGCTGGACCAAAAGTCGCCTAAGGAATAAAGTGCAGCATTCGAATACTGTAGTGGTATCTACTCATAATAAATCGAGACCGTAACAATAGAATGCACGCTTAGAAATGCACTGTTTTCAATTGAAGTCAAGTTAGTACTGTTTAAGTACTAGTTATAGCTGTACTAGCTGATGCCCGCGACTTCGTCCGCGTGGATTTAGGTTTTTCGGTTCCCGCGGGAACTCTTTAGTTTTCCGGGATAAAAAGTAGCCTATGTGCTATTCCAGACTATAATCTATCTCTGTGCCAAATTTCATCCAGATCCGTTCAGTAGTTACGGCGTGAAAGCGGAACAAACATACAAACAAACTCACTTTCCCATTTATAATATTAGTAAGGATAAGGATTTCTTCAAAGTTCTGAACATAATGCTTACTTTATCTCTTAATTTAGATAGTAAACATGTCACAAGTGTTTAAAGTATAATAGATATTTTCATTTAAATTTTAATTTAAATTTTAATTCCCAATTTTATTACTGTACCGAATATTACACATGTCCACGATGAATGCATTTTGGGCGATTCTTTTCGCTAAAAATTATACGGCTCATAGATGCAATGGTAAATAATTAACCACGGAAAAATTGTTTGAGTAGCTTTTTTTTTATCCAGTACAAGTTAGCCCTTAACTGCGATCTCACCTGATGGTTAGTGATGATGCAGTCTAAGATGGTAGCGAGCTAACCTGTTATAGGGGCATATGGCAGTTATATTAAGCCCATACCCCTATGGCGGCACGTCTTTGCCGGTAGGGTGGTAACTAGCCAGGGCCGAAGCCTCCCACCAGGCCAGACCAGGGAAAATCCAGAAATTATAAATTCCCAAATTGACCCTGCCGGGGATCGAACCCGGGACCTCCGCACGTTAAGACAACAGCGCTAGAAACTGTGCCACGGAGGTCGTCAAAAAGATAAGAAAGAAAAAGAGGAAAATTTGGCACACATTATCAATCAAGTGTGAGCGCCGCTAGATGACAGCGCCGCTCGATGTTAGTGCCGCTTGATGACTACAGATGGCGCTGAACCTGTGGCGCGGCAAGGCAGTCTATACGCGTGGTTTTCCGCCATTAATGGCGTGACGTCACAATACTGCTTTAGAATTTTCATTATAGCAACTTCAAAGTCTTTAACCATTCGATACTCAGATTTGCCTTGAGTAGCAAGTGTTACAGAAAGTAGACCTATCTTTATACCTTGGTCGCGAGTGGTTATGGATCTAGTTGTTGTTATATTGTTACATTGCAATTAATTTAATATATTTTATATGTTATTGTGTTTCTTCCTTAATAAATGGTCGAGTCTGTGTATTACATACACAGACTCATACATAGTTTGCATCTTAAAACCCTATCCATCACCACACGCATGTAGGTCGATATCATCAGAAGTGTTGAAGAATGAAGACGCCCATAATTGGTTTGGTAATCAAAGGATAAACTGTAAGTTTTTGAACATTTCTTTACAAATTACAAATGTGGGTTAACGACATTAATATAGTTAACAAAAGTAAACGCATTGCACTGCGTCTTGGCAGTAATTTATTTATTTATTTTTCTTTTGAAAGTAGGTAGTTTACGTATGTACTTGTTTAAACTCAATGCTCGATGAGTATAATTTCCTATAATAGAATTCGGTTAATTTATTTTTTTATTATTACCTTCATTTTTCTTTTACATCTTATTACGTATTTAACTAGAACCATAGGGAGAGTAGGTATATGGTTTCTTAGTGTGTTAATTGTCAGAGATGCCGAGCGGTACTTATTCAAGCTAAAAGTTTTATCTGTTTACTGTGCTTAAAAGTTACCTGAAAATAATTGCTTTTGATTTCAAAGTGACGTTAAAAACAAGCTCAAGTTTACATAGCGGCTTCCATGTGTTACGCAGGCGAAGTCGCCAGCTAACGCCAAGTGAGCGAGCTCCATACCGTTTCCCACGGAAACACGACGCGGCCACCGCTGACGCGGTGTAATAAGAAGGACTCGCGATGTGGGAACGGGATTGGCATTAACAGACAAACTTGAGAGCAACACAGTAGTTTTACCTATAATTAACTAATGTAATTTAGTATAAAGTATAATATAAGGATATAATCGCCCGGTATTTGTTTCAATCCACATCCTGCGTGCCATATATATATCTGGCGCAGTGACGGGCAGGATAAGGTGTATTCAAGTCTGCACCTGCATCGAGCAATTGCGACCTGGAAAAGCTATTATCCTGGGACCTACCTTTCGGCGGCCGCAGTAGTGGAGAATCTAAACTTCGATTCCTGGAAATAAATAGATCGGCGATGCGGTAAGTACTTGAATCGTTCAAGTTTCCTTTTTACCTATCCTTATCCTACTTAGAAGAAAAAGTGGTATTGTGTTTAATTTTTTTTTAAATGATTTTTTTTTAATAAGTTATACGTTTAATGAATTCTCGTTTATATACTATCCTTATTTCTAAAATTTTATAATCTAGGTTTATAAAAATCTATATACCTATTTTTTATAATTTTGTGGGAAGATTAATTAGGCAATAAATTTTTTTTCTTGAATCTTTTTATAAATTTTTTGAGTGATCTTTAAATGATTTCTTTTTGAGTGACTTTTTATGTGTAGGTATTAGTTTAGTTTTTATTCCGTCAAGATTTTTCATCCAAGGTCAGAACGTACTAGGGTAGGTTCGGCTAGTAGATTACGAGCTATCGACGAATCCAGAAATTTAGAAGAAATGGCCCCAATCGATTTAGATACTATTTATAAATCTATTAGATTTTTACCCGAATTTGACGGAAATCCTCATGTGTTAACACGTTTCATAAATCTTTGTGACCAATTAGTGATTGCCCATTTTGACGTTAATCCCGGACATGAATTACAGAATTCGGCGCTTATCAGTGGAATCTTAAATAAAGTAACAGGGTCCGCGGCCAGGTTATTAAATGCGAACGGTATCCCTGACAGTTGGAATGGCATACGAAATGCCTTAATTAATAACTTTGCAGATCATCGTGATGAGACCGCTTTATATAACGATTTGTCTCTGCAGACTCAAGGCTTTAGCACCCCCCAAGAATTTTACGAAAAGTGTCAAAATCTGTTCAGCACGATTATGACTTACATTTCCTTACATGAGTCTGTACCTACCACAATAGAGGCTAAACGCCAACTTTACCAGAAGTTAACCCTACAGTGTTACTTACGTGGTCTAAAAGACCCACTAGGCTCAAGAATACGGTGCATGCGGCCAGAGTCAATGGAAAAAGCCCTCGAATTTGTGCAAGAGGAGCTTAACACTCTATATATACAACAGAGAAATGAAGGCGGGGTTTCTCATAAAAATTTTGCACATAAATTTTCGGTGTCAAATTACACAGGTCCTTCAAAGTCACACGGTTTCGCTACGCCTGGGCCATCTTGGCAGCAGCCCATGCATTTTAGACCTCCTCAGAGTCGGCAACCTATGCATTACAGGCCCGGTTGGAAACCTAACCCTCAGATGGATTCGCGCGGTCCTAGTCGTACCCAATTAATGTTTCGCGCTCCTCCACCGAACTATAACCCGCAAAGCAACGTTTTTAAATTACCAAATCGACACCAATCGTTTAACAATTTTAATAATCCACGTCCTATGAGTGGTGTGAGTCATTTCACACCTAGGCATTTACCACCATCAGGACATGATTGGCGTAAATTTGGTAATCCACCACCGACTAACTATATGAAATCTCGTGACGTAAATTTTAATGAACTTAACTATGAATATGACTATGACTATGACTATGACTATAACTATGACGATTACGAACAATTTCCGGATGAATGCTATTACTATGAGGAAAGTTCCTCGAACGTTGAACCGAGTCCAATAATAGAGGAAGTTGATCAAAAACAAGGAGCCAGTTCTAAGGACGAAAATTTTCAGATAGTCAGCGAATCCGAAAAACCAGGATAGATGTCAACTTTTATGTCCAGCGGCAACTTGGTTACATACAGATTAGTAATCCGCCTCTCAAGTTTCTTATCGATACCGGGGCGAATCAATCTTTTATCAGTCCCAAAGCCGTACAAATGTATTTTAGTGACATGCCATTAAACTATGAACCCTTTGAAGTAACCAACGTGCACGCGACCACAAAGAATGACTATTCCATTACATTACCTTGGTTTTCCGAATTCAGCGAATATGGTGATCATACTTTTTACGTATATCATTTTCACGAATACTTTGACGGTCTTTTAGGCCTAGATTTGCTTGAAAAATTGGAATCCAATATTAATCTTAAAGAAAGAAAACTAGTAACTCGTAACGCTGAGATTCCAATAAAAATGTATGATTCGCGTAACGTTAATTTATTCGAAGAGATTATTCCTGCTCATTCTTCAAAATTGTCTGCATTACCTATCAATTCTAAGGATGGTGATGTCTTGATTCCATCTCAAACTATATGCAACTGTATAATTTCCGATTGTATAACACGTGTTAAAAATAAGAAAGGATATATTGAAATTACTAATAATTCCCCGAATGATATAGTTTTTTCAATAGATAAACCCATATCTGCTGAACTCTATAATTTCGAATGTGAACAAACCAATAATTCTCCAAATCGTGCTCAAGAAGTTTTTTCTCGTCTTCGTACCGATCATTTAAATCCGGAAGAAGTTGCTAATTTGAAGGCCTTATGTGCGAAGTATGCCGACGTGTTCTACCTTGAAGGGGAACCTCTAAGTTTCAATAATAAGATCAAACATAAAATTAAGACCAGAGATGAAATTCCTGTACATGCAAAAAGTTACAGATATCCTTACGTCCATCGACAAGAAATCAGAGACCAAATCAGTAAAATGCTTGAACAAAATATTATAAGACCATCTGACTCCGCCTGGAGCTCTCCTATTTGGGTGGTTCCCAAAAAGGCAGATGCTTCTGGTCGTCGTAAGTGGCGTCTTGTCGTGGACTTTAGGAGAGTAAACGAGAAAACGATTGATGACAAGTACCCCATTCCCAACATCACCGATATGCTAGACAAATTAGGGAAGTGTCAGTACTTCACGACCCTGGATTTAGCTAGTGGGTTTTACCAGGTTGAAATGGACCCCACCGATATTCACAAGACCGCATTTAATGTAGAGAATGGGCACTACGAGTTTTTAAGGATGCCCATGGGGTTGAAAAACGCTCCATCAACTTTTCAGCGAGTCATGGACAATGTTCTTAAAGACCTACAGAACAAAGTTTGTCTAGTATATCTTGATGACGTAATTTGTTATAGTACTAGTCTTCAAGAGCACATAGTTAATTTAGAAAAGATATTTCAAAGATTGCGGGAGTCAAACTTCAAGATACAGATGGACAAATCTGAATTCTTGAAGCTTGAAACCGAATTCTTGGGCCATGTCATTTCTAATGATGGCGTAAAACCAAACCCCAATAAAATTGAAGCTATAAGTAAATATCCGTTACCAAAGACTACGACACAGATCAAACGTTTTCTCGGATTGCTGGGATACTACAGAAAATTCATCCCTGATTTCGCGCGTCTGACAAAGCCCCTTACTCAATGTCTGAAGAAAAATTCCAAAATAAAATTCGATGATGAATATATAAGATGTTTCGAGCATTGCAAGCAACTACTTACCAATGATCCCATTTTACAGTATCCAGATTTCACTAAGGAATTTTTGCTAACCACTGATGCCTCTAATGTTGCAGTAGGTGCCGTATTGTCACAGGGTCCAGTAGGGTCCGATAAACCGATCGCATATGCATCTAGAACTCTTAATTCTAGTGAATTGAACTATAGCACCATAGAAAAAGAGCTCTTAGCAATCGTCTGGGCCACCAAGTATTTTAGGCCTTACCTTTTCGGGCGCAAATTTAAAATCATCACAGACCATAAGCCCTTGCAGTGGGTAATGAGTCTTAAAGAACCTAATTCGAGACTTACAAGATGGCGTCTAAAACTCAGTGAATTCGATTTTACGGTTATGTATAAGCAAGGAAAGTGTAACACCAACGCAGATGCGCTATCACGTATTGAAATTAATGTGGAAGAGCTAAGTTCGATTGCCGTAAATCTATCGGACGGAGCTCCATCTTTAGATGACTCTGGAACTCTCTCAGCTCCGGAGGCTGAAGATGGTTCTAGAACAGCGACTGTTCACACTGATGACGAAAACCCTATCTTGGAAGTCCCGATCGTAGAAGATCCATTAAATAAATTTACGAGGCAAATCGTTTTTAACGTTGTAGGTGGTGATATTAAGGCCAAACCAGTAATAACACAACCGTTTGAAAATCATAAGCGTATTACTGTTCAATTATCCGAATCGAATTTAGAAGAAGACCTCATTAATGCTATTAAAGAATTCGTTCAGCCTAAATTCAAAACTGGTTTATTAATCAATCCACCATTGGCTATGTATAAAATAATTCCAATAATACAGAGAACCTTTAAAAATTCGTCAATGATACTCAATTTAACTAAGACAGAAGTAGAGAATGTCCGAGAATACTTAAGGCAGCAACAAATTATAGATAAATACCATGATGGTAAAACGAACCATCGTGGTATCAATGAATGCTTTCTTGCTCTATCTCGAAAGTTTTACTGGCCTAAAATGCGAGAGCATATTTCAAAATTCATCAACGACTGTACAATATGTGGGCAGGCAAAGTATGACCGTAATCCTATACGACAGCAATTTCAAGTAGTACCACCACCGAGTAAACCTTTTGAGCTTGTGCACTTAGATCTACTAAGTGTAGAAAGCTGTAAATTCCTGACAATAGTCGACTCTTTCTCCAAATATGCTCAAGCATATTTTTTAGGAGACAGCACGGCAGTCAGTGTAGTTCAAGCATTACTTAAATTTTGTACGCATCATGGAAATCCTGTAACTGTAGTCACTGATAACGGTCCAGAATTTACCAATCAACTTATAGGTGAATTCTTTAAACTTCATAAAATCCAGCATCATAGGGTTGCGCCTCATACTCCCAACGAAAATGGTATTGTTGAGAGATTCCACTTAACAATCTTAGAACATCTTCGCATCTTTAGAGTCAGTCAAAAAGATGAATCAGTTAGGAACCTGATACCTTATGCTCTTCTAGCCTACAATAGCAGTATACATAGTTTCACTAAATGCAGACCAATAGAAATAGTAACTGGACATTTTGACCCACGCGACCCAGTTGACGTTGACCTCACGACACACCTTTTACAGCATTATATTCAGGATCATAAAAATAAAATAAAAATTGCGTATGAACTTATTCACGAATCCGGTAGTAGTCTACGCAGAGATCTAACTAATACTCGTAATAGAAATAGAGAGCCCGAAGCAAATTATTCCCCTGAGCAACAGGTTTTTATTAGAAACCCTGATGCCTCTCGTCAAAAAGCGGCCCCCCGCTTTACTCAAGATGTAATAATGGCAAATCTCCCAATCCATATTTACACTAGGAAAAAACGAGGTCCAATTGCGAAATCGAGACTTAAGAGAGTTCCTAAGACTGCCCAATTGTTGCAGGACCCTCCTGATAATCCATCTGCTTCTGCAACCAGTTAGTGATAATGTAGATTCGATTTCCCAAGAAGTTATTAAATTACAAAATGTATTAGGTTTTCTCAAGGTTTCGGTTGCACATCATTCAGTTATAAGCTTAAGTTCAATTAAGAATTTAGTTAGTAGGTTAACCAGTCTGTATGGTACTGGTAAAGTTGTATCTTTAGATAATAGGGAGTATTATGATATTATAAGATTAGGTTCGTATTATGTAGGAATTGAAATATTCATAGTTTATAATTATTATTAATTTCCTGTTATTTTATCCCAAGTATATGATATGTATAAATTATCCATAGTACCTAATAAATACCATAAAATCCTTATCCCATACTATCCATTCCTTGCTATAAACTTGAACGAGTACAGGTACATAGAGGCTGAATGCCCGAAGACCAGCAAAGGTTATCTATGTGCCGATACACGAAGCTTACAGAGTTACACTTCAAATCACCCGGATTGCATCCAAGGACTTATAACCGCCCAGAAGTACATCTTGTCATCCAGTAAAGGTCACATTGGAGAAACCAGCATATCGAAGAATAAATCGCGCACAAACATTGCATATCAGAAACACAGCCAAAATTCAGAGTTCCCGAAATTCATCCGATGACCTCTAGGTGCAAGGTCAGGCCTGGCAGACCAAGGTCTTCCATAAGCGCCAAGCTGATGGGGAAGGTGTTACGCAGGCGAAGTCGCCAGCTAACGCCAAGTGAGCGAGCTCCATACCGTTTCCCACGGAAACACGACGCGGCCACCGCTGACGCGGTGTAATAAGAAGGACTCGCGATGTGGGAACGGGATTGGCATTAACAGACAAACTTGAGAGCAACACAGTAGTTTTACCTATAATTAACTAATGTAATTTAGTATAAAGTATAATATAAGGATATAATCGCCCGGTATTTGTTTCAATCCACATCCTGCGTGCCATATATATATCTCATGAATAAATATATTTTATTTTCTATTTCGAGAAGTAACAATAAATAGTAACGAATTTATTTCAAATTATACCTACAATGTTTAGTTTTATAACTTTAAAATATCGTTTTTCGAACTGAGTTTCCATTAATTACGAATCGTGTTGATACTTGAATCGATTCTTCTACATTGTATTAACAATCCACGTGCAAATAATATTTTTTCGGACTACCTACATTTCTAAAATATATAAACGGTGAGTAACGAAGGTACATAATAATTTACGGATTGACATTAGTTAACGAATCATGAATACAATTTTATCATACGTTGGACGGTGAGCAAAACAAAAGGCCGAGTGTGAGCGAAAAATATTAAGTTTCATAGTAAAGTATCTGCGCCTTAACTTGTTTTGTTTCATTTGTCTAATGTATTTGCTTTCGAACATAAGATTTCAATATGGTTTCAATCGTTAACATGTTTGACGACCTTTACTGGTCTTCAGATCTCAAGTGGTTTAATCCATATTGTGAATCTTACATTTACGTGGTCACAAGTTAACCGTTTGTCCCGAATTCATTGTACACATTTGGGATGAACGGATGGTAAACAGAAATTGAAACATTTCGTTTTTTGTTCTCAGCAAATACACCAGACATTAACGCGTTCGGGACGCACGCGTGGTCTGATGGCCGAGTGTGAGCGCCGCTAGATGACAGCGCCGCTCGATGTTAGTGCCGCTTGATGACTACAGATGGCGCTGAACCTGTGGCGCGGCAAGGCAGTCTATACGCGTGGTTTTCCGCCATTAATGGCGTGACGTCACAATACTGCTTTAGAATTTTCATTATAGCAACTTCAAAGTCTTTAACCATTCGATACTCAGATTTGCCTTGAGTAGCAAGTGTTACAGAAAGTAGACCTATCTTTATACCTTGGTCGCGAGTGGTTATGGATCTAGTTGTTGTTATATTGTTACATTGCAATTAATTTAATATATTTTATATGTTATTGTGTTTCTTCCTTAATAAATGGTCGAGTCTGTGTATTACATATTGTTAGTTTGCATCTTAAAACCCTATCCATCACCACACGCATGTAGGTCTATAATACAAGTTTCTTTGAAATCTTAATAACTCTCAAAATTACTAATGCCCTATTTCCTTTTGTTTAACTTAAACCTCTCTACTAACCAATAGTTATTAATAATCTCTACACCAGAAAAATTGCAACAATGTTACCTGCCTAAAACATAACACGTAAGCAAAAATATTATCTTTTGTTTCAAAATGTCCGTTTGGTAACGCGGCACTGGAAGTTTTGCTTGTTTAGGCTGTGGCGGACGTGAGGTGAATCACTAAAATGTAAGTTGGCACACCTAGAGTAGTTCAATTTGCTACTAAAACTAACTTTTGCCAACTTGTTTAGTTGAGATGATACTAACGATACAAAACAAAGCGGAGCTAGTTAATTTTGTTGTTGGTGCATCTTGAAAATGTTGCTTTTTGAACTCTGCTGTTTTCCGATAAACTTAGATATTTTCTGAGACAAAGATACAATTTAATTCTTCATTGTTTTCTGTACCTATACATAGTTTGTGAGATTTACTGTGTTCATAGTCCAATTTCACGGCTTAGTGGACACATTTTAGGTAAGCACGTTTACACCAACCTGGGCCAACCGCATTTTAATAATAAGGCATCTTGGATTTTATAGCTACTTCTATAAATTTATAGGTTAAGCGAATATTCAAGCGGTTCATATCAGACACTTTAATTTAATGACCACTTTTGTTATAGATAGGTCATTGAAATAGAATGATACTAAAATTCTACATCAATGAGATAGGTATCTAGAAATCACTACGGAATTCATCATACAGCAACATAATGTTATGTTGCTGTATGATGAATTTGGCTATTAACATATGGCTACCGGCATAGGCTAGAGTTTCAACCTACTTTAGGTTTGGTGCAACCATCCGACACCGTTGAAATTTTTCATTTAATGACCAAAGTTCTTGAGACCATTCAAATTTTGAGCGACAACATTATGCCGTAAGCAAGCAGTGATTATACTTTTTAACACAAACACTAAAAAGCCAAAGCTCCGGGCAGCAAAAAGATAAATTAAACTTTCTCTTATCTAAATTGCGTCTATTAAACTTTAGTACTTGTATTAATAAAATAAAATATTCAAACTTTTGAACTTAAACGAGTTCCAATAACGAACAAACCATGTCTACTAACGAAATGCTAACGAACAAAAAATACTTCGAATAAAATGATAAGTAATTCAGTTAACTGCAGCGTTGTAAGTTCACTTTTTAGGGCTGAATATTATAATATTATTGATAGAACCAGAAATCATTTTGTATAAACCCCCGTACCAATAAAAGGCACGGTTAAGGAAGTGTTTTTTTCCGTAGAGACTTTAATGTTCACAAAAAGTAATTGACAACAAAATTTCCCGGCCAGTAACCGTGAAAATATAATTATTACTCCCGTTCATTGGGCTTTGTTGAATCAAAAACATTTGAAATGATTGCTTTACAAGTAAAAAAACAATTTTATGTCGAAACTCACGTTTCCGAGAAACCGTAAAAATATAATTAGCCCAACCGTCCCTGTTACTTCCGCTTTGTAAATTTTATGTGCAATGAAATGTGTCAAGTTAAAGAGCGTAGCAGTCGTTGGCTCAATTTACGTTCTTGTTGAAAATTTGATTCGTACCGTTTTGAACGTGGAACTAACCATGGGGGCCAGCTGGTGAATTAATCAAATAAATATTATAAATGCGAAAGTTTGGATGGATGTATGGATGTATGGATGTTTGTTACTCAATCACGCCCGAACGGCTGAACGGATCTGGATGAAATTTGGCATAGAGATAGATTATAGGTAGTCTGGAATAACACATAGGCTACTTTTTATCCCGGAAAACTAAGGAGTTCCCGCGGGAACCACAAAACCTCAATCCACGCCGACGAAGTCGCGGGCATCAGCTAGTCTTTCTTCTAAATATATAAAACGCAAAGGTGACTGACTGGCTGACTGACTGACAGACTGACTGATTGATTTATCAACGCACATCTCTAACCACTGGCCGGATCGGGCTGAAATTTTGCACTCAGATAGCTATTATAACGTAGGCAGCCGCTAAGAAAGGATTTTTTAAAATTCCACCCCTAAGAGGGTGAAATAGGGATTGAAAGTTTGTATGAAACTCCGTCATTTCTCAAGTTATAACCATGAAACTTGGTTTACAAGCTACGGGTAAGAAATTAATAAATATTTGTTTCACAATTTTTGAAATTTCTACCCCCGAAGGAGTGAAATCATCTCCTAGATGAAAGTTTGTAAGAAAGTCCTTCATTTCTCATGATATTTCTCAAGTTATATCAACGAAACTTGTTATTTTGGCTTACAATAACCCTGCGCAATTACGGCACCCTGGCTAACTGACGATCTTAAGTGCCTCATCTTGAAAAAAGGCTTCGCCAAAAGCAAGCTTAAGGCTGACTACTCTGACACAAATCTGCGGAGATATAACAAAGCTCGGAATCGCTGCAATACATCGTGTAGGGATGCACAACGACGCCACATTCATAAATCAGTCGAAAACGGCGACCCAGCCAAAGTTTGGAAATTTCTCGAAACTCTTGGAGTTGGTAAATCATCCCAACGTTCGCTTCAACAGAATATTGATATTGAACTCCTTAATCAACATTTTACTTCTTCGAGTACAATAAACAGCTCAGAGAAAGATTGCACGCTGAGAATTCTTTCTTCTATGCCAACTCCTGGTTTCCAACCGTTTAATTTCACTCCTTTCACTGACTGTGATGTTAAAAAGAACATATTATCAGTCTCGTCTAACGCCGTGGGTGATGACAGTGTTAGTCGTAATATGATCTTACCAATCCTTGAAGTAGTTACTCCTATCCTAACCCATATCTTTAATGTATCGATCTCTACGTCTATATTTCCTGAAGCTTGGAAAAGTGCTAATATAATTCCTCTCCCAAAAAAGGCTCACGCTTTACACTTTTCCGAATTTCGCCCTATCTCCATTCTTCCATTTCTGTCCAAAGTATTAGAAAAACTAGTGTTCCATCAATTGAATCTCTTCCTTAACAGAAATTGCCTTCTGAATCCTCTTCAGTCTGGTTTCCGGGCAGGTCATAGTACGACTACAGCGCTGGTTAAGGTTACTGACGACGTTAGACGAGGAATGGATAAGAAACAGCTCACCGTCCTGGTATTGTTAGACTTTAGCAATGCCTTCAATTCCGTTGATTTTGACATCTTGTTGAGTCTGTTGCGTTCTTTTAACATATCTCCATCAGTGGTTGGATGGTTTCAGAGTTATCTCAAAGGTCGACGGCAGCGTATTCGCATTGAAGATGAGTTTTCATCTTGGTGTGAAATATCAGCCGGCGTACCTCAAGGTGGTGTGTTGTCTCCTTTACTCTTTGCCATCTTCATCAATTCAATTTCCCAGAATATTACTTCTCTCTATCACATGTATGCAGATGATCTCCAAATTTACTCGCAGTCAACTCTTGAAGATTTGCACACTGCTGTTTCTAATATTAATTGCGACCTGGAGGCTATCAGTCAATGGAGTAAGTGTTATGGACTTAAGGTTAATCCTTGTAAGTCCCAGGCTATTATTATTGGTAGCTCTGGTATGATTTCAAGAGTTGACTGGGATAATCTTCCGCCTGTTACATTAAATAGCGTTAAAATACCTTACAGTACTACCGTTAAAAATCTTGGTGTCTACTTTGATAATACTCTCTCGTGGTCTAATCAATTAAAAGAAGTTAGTAGAAAGAATTTTGCTGCTATGGGTTCACTTAGGCGTCTGCGTTCTTTTCTCCCTATTCCTACTAAGATTATGTTAGCACAATCTCTACTTCTCTCCATTCTCGATTATGCGGACGCAAGCTATCTTGATTTAACTGAGGACCAGCTTAATAAACTTGAGCGAATTCAAAATTTAGCTATTAGGTTCATATTTGGTTTGCGCAAATATGACCATGTCTCTGAATTTCGTTTAAAGCTCAAGTGGTTACCCATTCGCTTTCGCCGGAATCTACATTTCGTTTCCCTTCTGTACTGTGTATTGTTCAATCCTATGACTCCAAGTTATTTAAAGGAAAACTTTAAATATCTTGGTCATGACAGACCAGAAAGAGTTCTTCGGTCGGCCGGAAAACTCGTGTTTGAATCGCCTAAATATCGGACAACATTTTTCAAAAATTCATTTATATTCAAGGCCATTAGCTTGTGGAATGAACTGCCCTCGCACATTCATCGAGCGAAAACTCTTAATAAGTTTAAAATTGACGTAAAAAATCATTACATGTCTCTCTGTTATCATCAATAGCGACATGTTTAATTTGTCCGTTATTTATATGTGTATTTATTTATGTATTTAATCTTACGTATGTCTATTTTATTTATTTTGTATATATTAGTGTATTAATACGTTATTATTTTATGATATTGGTTAGTTTATGTATCTATTAGTATTTAAGTTTATTTTTATCTGTGATTTTTATGCACCACCTCCCACTGTCCACTTGTTCATTTTCTCCGTATCGATAAGGTTGTCTGGAAGAGATCGCTACTTAGCGATAAGACCGCCTTATTGTACCTACGTCTTAAGTTTTCATATTTGTTATCTGTTTCGTTTTTGTTTTTGTGGTGTACAATAAAGAATATACAATACAATAAAGAAGTATGTATGTCACAGTTTTTCAAAATTCCACCCCCACGGGGTAAAATAGGGGTTGAAAGTTTGTACGAAAGTCCTTCATTTCTCAAGTTATAGCCATGAAACTTAGCATTTGGGTTTTCAGTTAGACATGCAAGAGTACGTGTTTCACCATTTTTGAAAATTAGACCCCCAAAGGGGTGAAATAGGGGATGAAAGTTTGTATAAAAGTCCTTCATTTCTCAAGATATTTCCCAAGTTATATCAGCGAAACTTGGCATTTTGGCTTTCGTTAAAAATTAAAGAAGGATGTATGTCACAGTTTTTCAAACTTCCACCCCCAAACGGGTAAAATAGGGGTTAAAAGTAGGTATGAAAGTCATTCATTTTTCAAGTTAAAACCATGAAACTTGGTAGTTGAGCTTTCAGTTAAATATGAAGAAGTTCGTGTTTCACCATTTTTGAAAATTCGATCCCCAAGGACGTTAAATATCAATCACGCCGCAACAGAGCAACGGATCAACGTGATTGCATGAGTATAGTTGAGAGTGACAGGCTACTTGTTAAACCAGAAAATTAAGGAGTGCCTGTGGGGAAAAAAACTTAAACCACGCGGACTAAGTCGCGGGCATTAGCTAGTTAGGTATATACGTTTTCTTTCTTGACGCAACTTTATAAATTCATAGACTAGCAGAGTGTGTTTATGAGAGGAGTCGTAAGGTTCCAGTTGGAGACGATACTCAGCAAATCGAGTAGTGCGCCCCCTGAGTATAGGTGGAGTATAGGTGGGTATTTGGTGGTTAGGCAGATTCGGCGTTTCCTACAAAGAGGCCTTATGTTCAATCAGTGGATACATCGGCTCACGACTTATTTACATTAATGTAGATATAATATTATACTGATTATCGAAACCGCCCGCAGTTGAATAGGTAAATGGTTCCCCGTAGACTCAAATCACCCAAACTTGTACCAGTTAAACAGCTAAGACGAAACTTTCAATTTCAAGGTATACCACTACTAACAGCCCATTAGCTTTCCACTGCTGGGGCACAGGCCTCCACTCTCATAGGAGAGAGGGAATTGGAGCTTAGGCCCACCACGCTGCTCCAATGTGGGTTGGCGGCTTTAACGACTATTATCATGTTAGTGATGTGATAATAACCGGGACCGACGGCTTAACGTGCTCTCCGAGGCACGGGGGTGAAACACCGCCAACTTCCTAACTCCGGGCTAGTAATGAGAATTTCTAGTCAGAAAAACCCAATACTTGTTATGGCCTGACCCGGGACTCGAACCCGGGACCTCGTCGGCCGCAGTCGAATATGCCAACCACTAGACCAACGAGGCAGTCAAGGTATAAGTAGGTATTTATTCAAACTTAATAGCTGATTTTACTTTGACCGAAATCAGTTCACCAGGAGCTGACGAGAGCTTTTGGAATGTTGACCAGAAATCATAATGTGCAATTTCGCTGTACGTCGGTAGGTACCTATTGACATGTTAAAACATCTTTCATCCGAATGCATTAAAACTTTGTTCAGTTGCTGTCAGCACTAGCGGGAAGGTTTCTGAGTATCATAATGTTAATTTGAAAGAGGCGATGCGATAGTATTAAGGCGAAAGTTTGTATGAGTGTGTATGTTTGTTACTCTTTCACGCAAAAGCTATTGTACGGATTTGGCTGAAATTCGGAATGGAGATAGATTGAACCCTGGATTAACACATAAGCTACTGTTTATTCCGGAAAATCAAAGAGTTCCAGCGGGAGCCAATAAATCTATGTATGTCTAGTATGACATAATATTCATATTCACCATTTCTGTTCGGAGTGCGGGCAAGACGTTGAAAATTTATACTGCGGGATTCCTCTAGAATCTAGATACGAGTATATCCGTAGCCTGATACAAACTTCATCTTGAGCTAACTACGTGCACTCACACTACGTAACTAGGTTTAGCTGCAATAAAATAAGTTAATTAGTTAAACGTAACATTATAACACTGGATATATACAGTGGATTTGCTCATACTAAGGTTACCTACCAACTTCCTGGCAATTATACGAGTATGAACCGTACTGTAGAGGGTTAAGGTTGAATTTGGATATTGAATAAAATTACACAAGTTCCTTGATGAGTTTAATTTTCTCCGCATGGAGTGAAACAGCTCATATAAAGTATTCATTGCTCATGTTATTTTTTTAATTTATATAACAAAGATCGATATATGACCAATATCATTCGGTTAGATGTCAATTTTTAACCATTTTCCTACCATTTTTAATCAGAAGTGGTCAAACTGAACTATAGTATTTATTCGTATCATATCATATTATCATACTTATCTTATAAATGCGAAAGTGTGTTTGTTTGTTGGTTAATTGGTTTGTTGGGTTGATGCCTGTTGGTTTGTCTTTCAATCACGCCGCAACAGAGCAACGGATCGACGTGATTTTTTGCATACTTAGTAGAGGACCAGGAGAGTGACATAAAGCTACTTTTTACTACCGGAAAATTAAGGAGTTCCCGTGGGAATTAAACAAACTTATTCAACACGGATGAAGTCGCGGGCATCAGCTAGTTTCGTAATCATACTGGAAATTTAAGTACCCATACAATATGTAAGTACCTAAATACAATACCTAATACCCATACAATAAGGAAGTGAGTTCTCATACAATAGAACGAAAAGTCCTGGCTTTTGACTTACTTGCCCGTGTCCTTGGGCCTAGAAAGCCGATATTTTGCATATTGATGTTCCTATTATAATGTAGAAAATAAGGACCGGAGTTCTCAAAACTCCGGAAGCGAAACCGCGTGCGATCGCTAGTGCTGTACAAAGCAAATCAGTAAATGAATACATAATGTACGTTGATAATATTATGATGGTAGTTGTATTGACCAAAGGCCAGACGATTCATCCTTCGTAACGAAATAAATATAAAATACGCAAGAATGGATATTAAACTAGATTTTTCGCTAACAGTAAAATCGACTGTCAATATTCGCCACGAATGTTTATTGTATGGTGGCCGTAAAAATATTTCAAGCAGCGAAATATTTGTACGATGCTGCCGTCTTGGGAGCATGTTTTATTTTTCATACATACATCGTAATGTAGAAAATCTGTAAATATTTACGGTCGCATTTAATGAGATACCTTTAGGAATCAAAATAAACATCAAAAGCGGCTGCCTCTTATATTCTAGACGTAAATATAGCATGAGAAATGAGAGTAAGGCCGGTCATACACGGACTGCTCGAGCAGTTAGCCAGTGGTCAACATACACGGACCGCTCTTACAGTCATAGTCAACAGCTTGAAGTTTAACTGCTGCCAACCACCCGAAGCAGCCGCAACTGCTCGAGCGGTTCCATGTATGTGTGTACGTAGAACTTTACTATGCACTATGCAGTCGCAGCTTGAAGCAGTCCATTCTGACTGCTTCAAGCTGTCCGTGTTTCCGAGGACTAAGGACTGAAATGTGGCAAAACAATAATTACTACTATTACAATAGGTAAAAATAAATGTTTACATATGGAGCTCGAATAAGTCAGCCTTCCCTCTACCAAGTACTCCTCATAACTGAGGACAATAGTCCCTCTCCATTAGTCATATAATAGCAGGGCATTACTTGGGTTATAAAATCAGCAACACCTCTTTTTCTCCTCGGAGATTCGAGGTTCGAATTGCAGGCTCACACCTGTAACTTGGAATTACGTGTGCGCTACCATTATTACCTGAATATACTATAATATATATCAGTATATATATTCAGTATATTATATACTGAATATACTACTATACTGAATATATATAATAAATGTGCGGGTCCTGTCCGAAGTCTGCCGATCCGCACTTCTCATAAGAGACCCGTCCTTGGGCGGGCGGCTATCAAAATCTTTTGAGAAGTTAGGGAGAAAGAAAAGAAAAACGTTCACATAAGAATCATTTTGAAGGTAGGTATATTGTTTCCATTTTAAAGGTATTAAAAGACATAATTTTTAATATTTAAAGTAAACATCAGGCTATACAGAAATTCTAATTTCAATTAAAGGCTCTCTGTTAGTTTGGATATTAATATGACTTTCATTGAGTTTCATTGACCCGTAAATACTTCGTTCAAGAGGAGAAAATATTCGAAGATGTCATCAAAAAATATTTATTTTTCATATCTCAATTCGAAACCTGAGCTTACTGAGCGTCGTGAACGTGTGATGTTTTGCTATTCTACAAAGCCACACGAGCGACTTTTTTGTATACAAGACATTTTGTCTATCACACAGGTCTATCACAGCTGCATTGATGTCACACTTCACTTTTTACCCGTTGTCCTAGGTAACCGAAAAAAAGCGAGAAGGTGTGATACGTCACTATAGAAAATAATAACAAATTTATTTATACTACACCGTAGGCCACGTAAAGGCTATTGTTTGATACTGTCGAACCGCGGTGGTAGAGTCATGACTTTTCTTATGTGGCACAAATAGCCCTACGTGAAATAAATCATACTCAGTATGAGTACTATTTATATATTAGTATTTGTATATTAGTATCATACTAATCATACTAATATTATAAGTGCGAAAGTGTGTTTGTTAGTTGGTTTGTTGGTTTGTTGGTTTGTCCTTCAATTACGCCGCAACGGAGCAACGGATCGACGTGATTTTTGGCATGGGTATAGTTCAGCACCTGGAAAGTGAGAGAGCGGAAAATTAAGGAGTTCCCGCGGGAACCGAAAAACTTAAACCACGCGGACGAAGTCGCGGGTATCAGCCAGTAAATAAAATCATTTCATTTCATTTAACGTCGCGTCGTATCAATCGCGTTGTCGCGTTTACCGCTCACGTATGACAATGCTGACCCACGTTTTGAGTTTCGAGTCAAAGAGCACCTTTGAGTTTTTCTTTGTCATAATGATTATACACAATAATGTCAAGACATTTTGTCATGCGACATGTTGCAAGTAGGTCTTTTACTCTTATTATGAGGGCATGTTTGCGCTTCGCTCAATATGTCGTTTCATGAATACCAAGCAACTCGATGATTTACGAATTTCACTAACTTATAAATATGTAACGTCCCAATATGTATGTTTACTTGTAACTTTAGATGAATCTTTTAATATGACAGCGCAAACTAAGGGAAAACCTACAAGGGATAGAGGACGGATGGAAAAAAATCTCGAATTGTTCATACTAAATATTTCACGTGAATTGTTCAAAACATCGACCATACAACTAATAGACTCCTCATATAGGGCGAACACTTTCAGACAACACATCAGACTTAATAGGTCTTATATAATTCCACGCCCTTGTAACAAAACCTACCGAGTTATTTAAATATTAATTAGAGTATATCGATAATTAATTATCGATAAATAATTATTAGGAGTTAGAAGCCCATCCCATTTGATTTATGATTTTTTTTACCTTGAGTAGACCAATCAGCGCGGCGTTTAGTACCCCGCGCCCGCTTACTTGAGTCATTTGACTGAATTGTTTGCATTACGAAAGCATAGTAATTAGGCGTCTATTGGTTGTGTGGTCGATGGTTCAAAATCATAGAAAATCGTTATAAGCAAATACACAGATAAATGCGAACTGGATTTAGAGAAAATGTCCTGATAATACTGAACATAATTTCGGCCACGGCAGCCAATCTCTACAGAGATTATAGCCATCTGCACGGGATATATTTTAGTACACAAGTGTGTGTTCAAACACAGGTGCATATTTCTATTGTCTTACTCTCATAGCCCGATGAGACGAAAATCCGACACGTCTACCGAAGAGATCAGGCGCAGGACCGACGGCTTTACGTGCTCTCCGAGGCACGGGGGTGAAACACCGCCAACTTCCTAACTCCGGGCTAGTACTGAGAATTTCTAGTCAGAAAAACCCAATACTTAATTATGGCCCGACCCGGGACTCGAACCCGGGACCTCGTCGGCCGCAGTCAAACATGTTAACCACTAGACCTACGATATTGTGGTTATACTGGTGGTGGTGATCACACTATGGTTTTACAAGGTACTATTAAGTATTCTGTGGTTTTATATCTATTTTAGCTCGGGGTGAAACACCGGTAACTTCAGAACTTGATTATGGCCCGATCCAGTAATCGAGCACGGGATCTTATGAACCGCGGGGGAATATGCTAGCCAGCAGATCAACGAGACATTTTGTTATACTAAGATTCCGAATATACGTGTAGTAAGTTTATGCCCTGTCTCGTCTGCCAAAGATGCCCGATACTTAAACTCCGACCATTTCAATACAACATTAATTTCAATTAACTATCCCAGCCAAGAGAGTTTGGCTCTATCTATTGTAAGTACGAGAACAATCAAATACGATTACATAAAATTCAGTGCACTATTAGAATCTATGCCGGTCTTATCCAACGGCGATATCTTACAGGTACAATTTAATTTGTAAGTATAATGTATAACTTCTGAATTTCTAAAGAACTTCGATATTTCCAGACATTTATATTCATTGATAGTTTCAAAAGATCTCTAATACCAACCCTTACAATATATCATCTAATAGAAGGTTACATATAACATTCATCATCGTTTACAATAAAGTAACGAACATCGGTGAATCTTTTGCTGTATAAATTAATTTCACTAAACCATCCGTATCCCTGTTTTGTTTCCGCAATGTTGATTTGATTCATTCTTTCTTTCAATGGCATATATGAAAATCAATTTAGATTTCGATGAAAGAGATTTGAAAGCATTTGATATTTTGTGGCCCTTTTTGCTTTCTGGGATAATATTTGTTGCAGTTTTTTTTTCACAGAATGGTTTACCGTTTCCATTTCTTACCTAGTAGAATTTGTTACCTATTTTATTCAAAAAGTAGCTAAAGCCCGCGCCTTCGTCCGCGTGGTTTAAGTTTTTTTTATTGCCTTCGTCACTAAGCCCTTCCTTACCCTAACTGATTCTCAGCCTTCCTCATCCAGTCAGCAACCCGGTCGGTCCATCGTGCTATGCCCCAAATATCCTAGACCCACATTGAAGATTTAGGGCCCAAACCCACTACGGACAGGACAGGATCAAGCATCAGCGCACAGACCTTCGCGACATAGTGTGTTTTGGCCAAATAGGTCGCCATCGATCTATAGGTAATAGATTTGCGGTAGAAAATATTATTTGCCATCGAACTACCATCATAGATTTAGCTGTAGTTACACTTGGTATCGCATTTAGATCTAGCAGCGGTAAATTCAATGAAACACCTGTTAGTAATGACTGTTTTGAGCGGGTGCTTACTGCACATGCATACACAAACGCTCTTTGCTTCGCGTATCACGTGCCGACATAAATTAACACAAGTGCCACCGTTTCTAGTTTAGCGTATTAGCATTAAATGTACGGTTTCTTATTACTAAAGCGTTTAATTCATGTTGAACACGGTAAATACAATTGATAAAGTCTTTTGATTAATTTGATACCATGACCAATGCATACAATTAGTATCGCTTGAACATCTGCTATAGTTACAGTGATTTAGCCTTGTAATTTAGATGTCCTGCTTCCGGTTTAGGTGGATGGGAATTCAATCGTCGACACACACACTTCTAGAGTTGTGTGCGTTTTAAGCAATTCAATATCATCAAATATAATAAATATTATAAATGCGAAAGTTTGGATGGATGGATGTATGGATGTATGTTTGTTACTCAATCACGCTCCAACGGATGAACGGATCTGGATGAAATTTGGCACAGAGATAGATTATAGTCTGGAATAGCACATATGTTACTTTTTATCCCGGAAAATTAAGGAGTTTCCGCGGGAAACGAAAAACCTCGATCCACGCGGACGAAGTCGCGGGCATCAGCTAGTTTGCTATAATTGTGAAGGCAGGAGTTATATAATCTAATACTACCTTCCGTTTTCTCCAGTCGCACTCTTTGTCACAGAAAAAAATTTCATCCTAACCACCTGGATGCCTGGTCTTCATCCACCTCCCGTTATTCCAGGTCATTTCTGCCACGTACCTGCAAATTGTGGAACCAGCTTCCATCTTCTGTGTTCCCTAATGATTATAATATAGGGCTCTTCAAAGGGCGGATAAACAAATTTCTCAAAAGCCAGCAACGCATTGGCGGTTCCTCTGGTGCTGCAAATGTTCATGGGCGGCGGTAATCACTTACCATCAGGTGACCCGCCTGCTCGTTTGCTCGCTATATATGTATATAAACAAAGAAAAGATCAGATCAGGTTTTTATGTGCCTACTGACCGCCTCCCTAACATCTGATGGCTCATAAGTACTAAGGTAATTTAAGAAGGTATGTTTGTCGATTTAGAAAATGTAGAAACATGTATTATTACTTATTAGTTATTTCTCTCTCTGTTTCTTTCTCTGTTATTCAACAGCGAGGCGTATAGTGATCATTTGTTGGGAAAATGTTTGCATTATGACTACGAAGGGGAACATAATAGATGCAGCAAGCTAAAGTATTCGGGAACAATAGCATTGTCGAGAAACGTTATGCTAGGCTCGAGACTCAGTAAATAGCGTACCTATTGTTGTACTACGACTCCGAATATGCTTATTTCATTTTAATTTTTAACAACATGACATTGAATTTGTGCACCCTTAATTTAAGCGTTGTTTATTTTATTTTATTTTTATTTTATTTGTTAAGGAAAACCAACAGCTTATTGTTCTAGATAGTCTTAAAATTAGGTAACTTATAGCTAATGACAGGTTTTCACAAATAGACACTAAAAAGAACAAGGGTACCTGTTGATACACAAAAACAGTTGTTGAGAAAGATACCAGTTGTTAATCACTAATCAGTTGTTAATAACTTAATGCACTTGACTGTATGAATACATTGGTTAAATTTCGACGTACACTACACATATTGCCACAAAATAAGTCTATGCTAGGTTCATTATAAATAGAGTTCAGAAGGCGAGACGCGCGAATAATAAACGAGTTGGATCTGTACTTTGTACTTGATACTGGAGTATGTAATACCTTTTTAATTCTAGTCGCACGGAAAGATAAACGTGAGGGTACTATTATACCTAGCTTAAAAAGCAATTCAGGGCAATCAATTGTCCCCCTGGCTATGTTGAGTAAGAAGCAAATATCAGCTATATTTCTACGAATATTAAGAGGTACAAGGTGTAAATCAGAACAGGCTATCTCATAAGATGTTTTTGGAAGATGAAATTTATGACGTAGGAATCTAATGAATTTGCGTTGGATACTTTCAATTTTATTAATGTAAACTTGATATGCAGGATTCCATATTTGGCAAGCGTACTCAAGGTGACTGCGGACCAATGAACAGTAAAGAACTTTTATCGTTTTCATTTTCTTAAATGGTTTGGTAGCACGAATAATGAAACCTAAAGCTCTGTATGCTTTGCTTGTAATAGCATCTATGTGTTGGTTAAGTATCAGTTTCGAGTCCATCAGCACTCCAAGATCTCTAATTGTGTTTATTTTAGTTAATATTTGTTGTTTTAAAGTATAGTCGAAATGATAAGGTTCTTTTTTTCTAGTGAAAGATATAGAGTAACATTTTGACACATTAAGATCAAGTTTGTTTTTGATACAGTAATTATCTAATCTAAAAAGATCATCTTGCAAGAGTTTCGCTTCTATTATGTTATTAACTGGACGGAAAACCTTTAAGTCATCAGCGAAAAGTAAAAAATTCGAGTTTTTAAAGCAATGGTCTATGTCGTTGATGAAGATAATAAATAGAAAGGGACCTAATAAGGACCCTTGGGGCACACCAGAGGGTACCGTCGTCCAATTGGATTTAAAACCATTTAGCACCACTGATTGTAGTCTGTTATCTATATAAGATGAAAACCAACGATACAAGTCTCCTCTTATCCCAAGGGAGGCTAACTTTTCCAAGAGCAGGCTATGGTCAATTTTGTCGAAGGCTTTGCTATAATCAGTATACACTACGTCGACTTGATCATGGTTCTCGAGCTTGTCCGTAAGATAATCTGAGAATAGTGCTAAATTCGAGACTGTAGATCTGCCTTTAAGAAAGCCATGTTGGTTGTGGATAAACTGTGATTTTAGGGCGTTATAACATTGATTATATACTATACGTTCAAAAATTTTAGCAACTAGGCAAAGTTTAGAAATGGGGCGATAATTTTCAACTGCTTTTTTTGGACCTTTTTTATGGATAGGGGTGATATACGCAGATTTCCATACTGAAGGCATGTGACCTTCATGGATTGACCTCTGGAAAAGGATAGAAAGAGGAATGGCTAACATATGTGAGCAATTAATTAAAAAGCACGCTGGAATTTCGTCAGGGCCAGCAGATTTATTGCACTTTATACACTTGAGTGCTTTTTCAATAATTTGGGGTAAAATTTCAATTTCAGAAATGTCACCTCTCGCTTGATTATTTAAGGTTTTTATTTGCATACACGTCGGTAACGTTGATGATTGTTGATAAGTTGAGTGAAAGTACGAAGAGAAGAGTTCGCAAATACCGGTCCCAGAGTCAGAAGTCAGATTAGAATACGTCATAGACTTAGGGAAGAAGCTATGTATACGTTTAACTGTACTACGTTTTATATGTGACCAAAAAACTTGTGAATCCTTTGTTATCAATTCTTCTATTTTTTCGATATAGCGTGAATAACACTCGTCTTCCAATAATTTGACTCTGAGTCTTAGTAAGTTAAATGTGCGTTGGTCTTCTAGGTTGCCATATGTGCGATATTTGATTAAGTACTTATATTTTTCTTTAATTAATTTTATAAGTGGGATACTATACCAAGGAGGATATTTGCTATCTTTAGTTTTAATTAGCGGAACATATTTGTCACGCAATTCATATAAAATTTTGTAAAAAGCACTTACAGCAGATTCAACATCACCAACACGTAATAATGCATTCCAATTGTAACGTGAAAGGGCTTCATTAATTAGAGTATAATTTCCTCTCTTGTAGGCAAAAATATTTCTAGGTGCTACTGGAAGCGTTTGAATATTGGTAAACGGTAAGTTAACGCAAAGCGCTTTGTGGTGAGGATCTTCAGGAACAAGCGGGTCATCACAAAGCGAAACCTCTACAGACGAATCATTGGATAAAACTAAGTCTAAGATGCGATTGAAATTATTTTTAATGTTGTTAAATTGATTAAGATTACATATACTTAGTGCATCAATAAAATTCCTTAAGTTGTCATCAGATAAATTACTTGCTTGAAGTCCATCTTCAGTTTCCAACCAAAGTAATGAACTCATGTTGAAGTCCCCTAGAATTAGGAACTTGTCGTTGGGATGTTCGTTGATTAATTTCTCTAAATTAGATAAAAAGTTCACTAATTGTTGATCGAACGAATTACCAATATTCTCGGTACAAAGATAAATAGTGCAAATATGAAGTCGCGAAATGTTATTATAATCCTTGTTTTGGTATGTAATTGTTATCCATAGGTCTTCGGCTGAGGATATCCAACCAGTCATGCATTCAACACGCAGACTTTTTTTAGCAGCTATAGCCACGCCTCCCCCCCTTGATTGACACGTTTTCTTATAATCACGATCACGTCGCCATACAGAGTACCTTGCATCGAAAAGTTCTGAATCCGAAATACTATCTAACAACCAAGTTTCAGTTATTGTTACTATATCGTAGTTGTTCAAAAGTAGATTTCTTGCAAAGGTGTCAGTCTTAGTCCGCAGTCCCCTTACATTTTGATGATATATATTCAGGTTAGCCAGGGTGAAAATAATGCACAATAACTAGATAGGCTACAAAACAACAAGTCAAATAGATCATAACCTACCGACTGGATTTTATAGCAATATGAATAGTTTAACCTTCCTAATAAAATAAAAACATCACACCAATTTATAACCAATACTAAATATAAATTAATCTTATAGTATTTTATACCAAGTGCGCTTCTCGGGTGCATAGTACTCCGTACATAAAAAATCGAAATAATATAATACAACAGTAAGTTCACGTTCAGTCTTAATTTAATTATAGCAGCGTCCGTTCTTATTTTCGTAGTACGGATATAATAGTATTTACCTAAGTTTAATAAGTAATTATTATAATAATGTTCAATAATCGTTAGGTTGGGACAAGAAAAAATTGAACCTAATGCAAAATACAAGTAGTAGAAACAATACAAGTCATAGCATCGATCCAACACAACAACAACAACATTCACAATAAAAACTACGCGGGTATTTGATGCGATGCGCTCGACCACCGAACAAAGGAGCGAGATAAGAGCGACAGCGGTTCCCAACTTTGCGGCACCAAGGAATTTAACTTTTAATGATACACTATTAATTTTTTCTAGTAAACTATTAAGCACTTGAGGTATCACTATTTTATTTTTATCAAGTCGTTCTCGGATTTGATGTTTAAAACATGAGACGATTCGTTTTTTCGGACATATATCTTGGAATGCTTCACCCAAACAAAACGGTAGTTTTTTTCCTTAGCCAGAGTTTTAATTTTGGTAAGCAGCTGTTTATTTTTGATCGTCAAATGATCATTTATATAAATTCTATTATTCCCTGAGATGCCGATATCCGATGATGATAGCGTTTTCGCTGCCTTTCCCGCGGCAACAAAATCCTCTTTTATGTATCTGTTGGAAAATGATACTATGATTGGTTTGATTATGTTTTCAGAGGGATTCCGGGCCTGAACGCGTGCAATGAAATCTATGTTGTTTTTGGAAACAGGGTACATGATCTTAGTTCCAATCTTGCTCAGAATGTCGAATAGGTTTTCATTGTTTCGTAAGGGTACACCTTTAATCTCCACATTGTTCATCCGCATCCACTGCTCTTGTTCATCAACTTGTTGTTGAAGTTGGGAGATGGACATCCTCATTTCGGGAACAGCCTCGCTAATATGCTCGACCTTGCCCACCCTCGTTTCGAGGCCATCAAGTCTATTGACCAGCTCCTGGGTTGAGGTTGTCAGTGTAGCTATATCCGATTTGATGGCCTGGATATCCTTAACAAGGTCAGGTAGTGGCTGCAGCTGAAGCGACAGCTTAGTCAGCTAAGCCATTACAGCATCCATAGACAGAGTTGTCGGAGAAGGGATGGGAGAGTTCGGCTGTTTTTTAGATTGTTGAGTAATTCTGCACGGTGCACACTTCCAAGTAGCTTGTCTGTCTCCCAGCTTACGGTAACCCATCTCCGTTATACCCGAACATGGGTAATCAAATGATTTGTTGCAGGCACAACACTGGATCGCCTCCTGTGTCTCTTTATTGCATTTTCCGCAAGTGACCATTTTTCAGACAAAAGGTTTGGAACCACTGGTAATACTTCACAACTGCACGGGTGTTCGGCAGGTACAGCGAACGCGTGCGCTCGGGGCTTGAACGCGGACGCGACTAAATAATTTAATAAGCTTTTTTTTAACTGCAATGTTTGTGGGTTTGTTTAGGTCAAATCTTGCAACTGATTTTTAAAACAGTTATCCCAACCGATTCAGCTGAAATGAAATGAAATTATTTAAGACTTGTTTCGTTTATTTTTTGTTTTTGCTGTTTTAATTTAACTTGATATTATAATGCAGATATTATTAAGTGCTCTACGTATGCATCTATGCGTAGGCATCCTTAAAATTAATCCACAATTAAATTTAATAGCACATAATATTATAAATATTATGATCAGCTCTATAGTTAGTTTCTAGTGAGTGTATTATATTTGTGTGGTTTGTGTAAACTTTTTAAATAAACAAATTGAAATTGAAAAATTGAAAAAATTGGTAACAGCCGATGCATATCATCATTTCTATACATATTCCTTACCTGTCTTGTTAGGTTTTCTTACCAAAATAATTAAAACAAAAAAAAACCACTCCACCTCCACCTTAGGCTGCATCACCACTTGCTAGCAAGTCTGATTGCAGCCAAGCGCTAGCCTATATATTTAAAAAAAAAAAAAAACGCAAAACCAACCAATACTATGCATTTTAATGCCAATTTTGTAAAAAAAATTATAGTGTTTCTCATGCTAGGAAAGTTTTTAAACTATTCTTAAATACATATCAAAAATACTGATGGGTAAGTGAACCATGGCCTAGCAATCCAAGGCGTTCCGGGCGGGATCCCAGAGTGACGCATCACGCAGGTTCAAATCTTGCCAGTTTAGAATTTTAATGCTAGTTTCTGTCGGTCTATCTGTTTGACGGTCCCTCATTTTTACGGTTTATGTAGACGTAGGTAATTCGCATCCCAGAAAATAAAAGAGTTCACACTAGATTTTTATAAAACTCTCGATACTACCACTACTAGATGGTGTCACTGACATCATCTAGTAGCCCGCCTAATAATTCAAGACGAAAACATAAAACTGTCTAATAATTATATATTTAATCATACGACTGTCTTTATTAATGGTACAGAGCTATAGATTTGTAAGAATAAATAAACAAGATAGGATAATAATTCCATAGCCCCGAGTGGTATAGCGCCTATAGCAAGATACGCGCTGAATACTATAATAACAAGTCGATAAGAAGATTTTTCTTTCTAAAAAAAAGAATGCTGGCACAAAAATATGACAAACTCATTGTACATAATATCGCCGAAATGCTTCACAGGAAATAGATTTTATTCGTGATCCCCCGTCGGTCGTATGTTACATAACGTGAATTTATGAATATAAAGCAGCATGACTTTACGTATCCAAATCGAATTGTATTATGTTTGCTAAGATCTCTTTCAAAGAAGGAAATACATCGATGATACCTACGATCAGATTTACTGTGTCCTTTTGTACCGGACCTTTTGGCGCCCGAGGTCTGACCATTTCCAAAATCTAACCATTTAAGAGTTTCATCAACGCCAAAGTAATTATATACTAGTCAGATATATTTTATTTTTCAGTCTAAGAACAATAAAAGTTGAACACTTGTACAGCTAACTTACAGCCTCATGGGATGTTGAATCTAATTTTCTTTATTCTCACTTGTGCATAGAGCTTTCTATAGTCGGGTATTATTACACATAAACTTTTTACGAGCAAGCCACATGTGATAAATGCTGTTCAGGCACGTGACCGCGAGACGTGTCCTGGTTAAAGAGTTAAACTGATTCGGAGTAATGGCTGCACCAAAAGAGAGGGCAGAGATTTGACGTTATCATGCGCAGCAAAATTTGACGCCGAACGTGACCTTTTACCTTGTTCAAAGTACTTGTAATAAGTTGTTGTTAGATTCGATTCGAAAGCTCGATTGGCCTAAAGTTAATTCAAGCATTATATTAAGGTATAAACACTTAATCTACTTTTTATCCTGGAAAATTAATCAGTTCCCGCGGGAACTGAAAAACCTTAACCCACGGAGTCGCAGGCTCAGCTAGTTGTAGTATAAAAATTGTGTACTATGCAATTTATGCTTGATTTGGTCGGTTCATCCCAAGCCCTCTAGCGTTGGACTTCATGGAGTAACTCTTTCATGCCGGGAGGAGAGAATATGCACCTTACGCCAAAGAATCAAGTATAAGTTGAAATTCTCTTAAAAACTTCACTTCACCACGAATTCACCGTGAATTTTAAAAAGAAGAACGAGAAAATGAATTCGTGGATGAATGTTCTGTCTAGGTATACTTACAAGACATTGGCTGTTGAATATTTACTTGTCCATTGACTTTTCCTCCGCCGCAAACCGTGCCATTCACGGTGCTGTATATAATATTCACTATTTTCTTTATTTCTTCCTTCTGGGCAGGTTTCTGCACTTAAACGTTCACGTTGGCCTTCTGTTGAACGTAAATGACGAATTTAAAGTTTTTATCAAATACCTATATCGTACACCACGATCTCTATGTATTACTGCCTATACTAGTACACCAAAGTACCCGTTATTTAAGGATTTATGTATCCATTCGAAACGATCTATATCGTAAAGTAATACCGCAATAAATAAGGATTAACTCGCACAATCTGAAGAAAGCTTTCATTTTACGAGACTTTGAAAGCTTGCTTGGATTAGGTACGTGTAGTCACGTGCATGATGTAGGAGAAGGTATGCCTACTCAATCACTTGATATTGCTTCCAATTTCAAAATAGTTCCTGGTAAAGTTAGAACTAAAACATACTAGGGACGGCATAAAAAAGCAAAACGTCCGCGTCAGAAAGGGAAGATGTTTTGTTCTGTCGTGCTTATGTGCGCGACTTCAAAATTATGAAAGTTATTTCGTGGGGTTTTCATCTGTGAGTCAAAGATTTTTGTCCGTAGTGTGTTTTTGATCTTAGAGAATCGATGTCAAAGGGATTTGCGCTTGGCCGGACTTGTTGAAATTGACGCAAATAGAATCGAATCCAAAATGCTTGGATTATTAACCTACCTTACGAGCATATAAGAAAAGTTTCGCTTCCTACCCAATTCGAGAAATAGGTACTGTACCTATTCCTATCGAAGTATTTCTGAAGGATTGAACAGTAGATTATAATTATCTTCTAAGTTTGATCACGATTATTGAAACAGACATAAAAGGAAGCAAAGCCACAACTTTTGGCTCACAGATTGTCATTATTAAGTGCTCAGTTTCATTGCGTAGGAAATGTGAAGTATTGGTAGGTACGTCCGCCTCATGCATCAGCTCTGCCATTCGTCCGGATTTCCCCGGATTTTTCCTACTTTAAAGGGCGTCCGGGCAGGTTTTCATTTGTAGTCCGGGCTTAAAAGTTATCAAGTTACCGCTCACCGCCGGGCAGCCCGTGCAAAACAAAAAGTTGATTTAAGGTCGATTCACACATATCAGTGAACCCACAGTTCCGGCACAGTACCGTTTCAGTTCCGTATCCGTGCTACAGTGGTGCGTCAGTGCTTCAATTCACACATATCAGGCACAGTACAGTTCTCTGCGGGTCTTCGTGCACGACGTTCCCTTCAGACTAGCGTTGACGTCGATTGTTTTGATGGCACTCTTCAATAACACAGAATTAGCTATGATAGCCATTGCTTTAGACGAAGAAGAAGAAGAGAATCGAGGAAAAAAAAGAAAATGGGTACATGAAGCATGGAAGTTAAGAGAATCTGAAGGAGAATTCGTGACATTATACAAAGAATTAATTAAAGACGAAAGAAAGTATTTTGAATATTTTAAAATGTCGAAAAGCTGTTTTAATATTCTCCTATCCGTGATAAAATATCGTCGTCGCCGATCACGTCCGTGATGGCCGGTGCCGGCACTGACACTGACGGTACTGAGACGACACTGACACTGACAAGTGTGAATACATCCATAGAGAATGTTTGAAAGAATAATTATCACTGATGCGGTACTGTGCCGGAACTGTGGGTTCACTGATATGTGTGAATCGACCTTTATACTAACTTTAAAAAAACATACTGTTGACATGTCCGGGTTCTAAGCTCCAAAATACGGAGTTTTTAAGCCTTTCGTCCTAGTTGCCAGATTTTAGAGATGGCGACTCTATCAGCATCACTAACTTGCAGAGAACATTCTCAATTTTACAACCTTTAAGAAGTCACAAGTCAGTAGGAGAAGTGTACTCACACCAATAAATAATATTACGTAACAAAAAAACAGAATTTTCAAATGGGGGCACCCACTTCCTATAATAATCCACCCATACTTCCGCCTTTAATATAATATGGGTGCTAACCATAATCAATATATTCATGTCGACGACAGCTTGAAATGCGTGGGTGACCGGCAACCGCAGTAGAAGGTTACCCTTAAACGGTTCTTGAAGATAATATTTGGACATACTGGGGCACGGTACTGGGGTTACAGGATTACTTACACAATGTGTACCTACCTATACCTACTCAGTCAGGCTGGTCAATTTACTCTAGGTTGACGCATACATTTTAATCATATATACTTTTCTTCGTACTTGGTAGAAGAGCAACTGCTGAGTTTCTTGCCAGCTTCTCTTGCAGTAGAAATACTTTTCCGATTAATAAGTGGCACAAGTTGTACCAGGTGAAATAAAACATTAAACATTTTTATTTCAAAGAAAAACATAAGTTTAAATATAATCGCTTGCTTGAAATCGTCCATACACTTATTTGAGATTGTCCGCCGCGGGTTTGCCATTGCCTTAGGGATCCTGACATCTTTCAGGATTTCGGGCTATTGGCCCCTTTCTTTTCCCGACAGGCTGTAGTCAAGTAACCCATCACGGTTTTTTACGATTTACGAATCTCCTATTAGTCACAACTCCTCATAGACACTGAACATAGTTTTCTTTATCGCCAGCTAAGTGGCTCTGAGCTTGTTTAATAATAATAGTCTGTCCGTGTTAATAATAGTGACTCATTACTGTCGGCAGGCTGCCAGCCAAGCCCGACCAATGAAGTTGCATGAAAGCAGATGGCCGTTTTTATTTCTTGCAACTTCATTGGTCGGAGGCGTAACTTAACTAAGAGTCACTATTTTCTTAGCATGGACAGACTATATACCTTGCTATGGACCCGTTATAATTACCGACCATGTTTTGAAGCTAAGTCATCTAGCTACGCACTGTTCAAAGACTTTCTTAGATTCACTCGACGATTCGAAATCACTTTTAACAAGTTTATTTGAATAAAAAAATATGAGTTTGAGTTTTGGTTCATCTAACAACAGGTACAAGGTGATTATATCTTTTTCTTAACAAAACTACTGTTTTCTTTTAAAATAAAATTGAACTAGTATTTGTAACAACTGGTGCAATTATTTTAAACGAAGACCTCAGAAGAAGTCTAGGTAGTAACAAAATATCTTAGGTTCGTTAAGAAAGAAACGTATATCTTGTTACTTCAGCTTCTTTTACAGATAAAATATGAATTTCTAATAAAAATCCTTTTCACGGAGATTCTAATACAAAGCAGCGTGCAGCGAATAAAAATGTATACCATAATTTACTATAGCTCCTCCTCTTTAAAAGCACTCTCTAGTGTTAAACCCAGGTCAAATAGGACGCGTGGTGGTTTTTTATTCGGTGACAAGTCAACCCCTGACTGCGATCTAACCTTCTGATAAAATGGAAGGTTCCGCTTTTCCGATAGGGTAAGTCCAACCACAACAGACTGATACTAAAATAGAGCTACGTTCGCGCGAAAATAAAATCACTGTTTTGATATAATTTCACGCGGTGCGGAATTATATTCGTGCGAATATTTTGCGCTGTACGGAGTTAAATGACGCTCACTGCATTTGCAGTGCGAAGTAGGCGAAATCTGTACGCGAAATATAAATCGCGAGAATAAAATTCACGTGAATGTTTTTCGCAGTGCGAACGTACCCTTACTAGGCAAGCAGTCGACCGCTGGATCCTGTTACAACATATCTATCTGCTAAATTGGTCGAAAATTATCGGCGAATGTCTCGATTCTTGCTTGGCGATTTTTCGTTTACTTTGGATCAACCATTGATCTTCCATCGATCAATAGTAGATAGATTGTTCCGATCAATATCGATCAATATTGTACAATGAAAACTACCTTTAAGAATAATTAACAACCGATCCACGCTTATGTGATAGCGCCCCTAAAGTACCTAATGTTTGAAAGCAAGGCGCCCATGTTTAAAGGCATTCACACTGAATGGAGAGTTACATACAAATTCTTGTATTACTATTTAGGAGCTGCTGCTGCCTCGATTTGTCACTTCAGACATGCGTCAAAGCAAGCGTCCTGCCATGGTGATGCTTAAACGCGTTATATAAGACCAGGGCTTTAATCCACACTCAATCACAAGAAAGGCTTAATTCTAAGCACGTTTTTATTTGGAACTGGCTCAAATAAACAGGCCAGTCTTGTATGAAATAGTTACCACAAAATTATCTATCTTAGCCTGGGAAAATATACACTGTCTAAATTCAGATATCGGGTATTTGAGGCATACTTAGTTTTACTAGTCCAGGCATATTAGGGGTTTCACCTCGGAATGAGAGATAGTCGGCTATAAACTTGTATATATCTTTATTTTGGCACCATAAAACTTGTCTCAAAACCTACTTATCGTAGGGTGTCGGCGTCTACAGATATTCCAAGGTCAAAGGTCAAAAAATCGTTTTTTTTAAACATTTATTGCAAATATCTCGTTTCCTATGGGTTTTGTGCTATTTGTATTTATTATAAATATTGTAGAGGATTAAATTCTCTTCAACTTTTGTTTAATCGTTTTTTTTATATCTTGAACCATTTTCGAGATAGAGGGCAGCGCGCGCTATTTAGATTTTAGAGTATCATTCGAGGTCAACCTGTAGTCCCGATTAAAAACACGCCGTATAAAGTTTATAAATCTATACTAATATTATAAAGAGGAAAGATTTGTTTGTTTGTTTGTTTGTTTGTCTGTTTGTTTGTTTGTTTGTTTGTTTGTTTGTTTGTTTGTTTGTAATGGATAAACTCAAAAACTACTCAACCGATTTTAAAAATTCTTTCACCTATAGAAAGCTACATTATCAGCGAGTAACATAGGCTATATTTTATTTTCAAAAAATTAGAGATCCTTACGAAAATTGCAATTATGTGAACCAAGTCGGAAAAAATCCTCTCTTCTGAGAGCTTACGTGGCGTGCGCTGCGTAAATAGTTAAAGTTACACGAAAACAATGTATGGTGGAATTGTTCCTCTCAAAAAGTCCTAAAAAAAGTCCGTGATAGCATATATCTATCTTTTAAGGTTGACTCACAATAACCATTTTTATAGCTATATTGGGTATAGACTATTAGGATTATTAGTGCTACCCGTGCGAAGCCGGGGCGGATCGCTAGTTATTGATGAGTATATATTTCTAAAATATTTTCATTTTTTATTTACTATTACTTACGCTATAATTAATATTTTTTTCAATAATGCGGTATGTATTCATTTTATAACACTTACCTACTCGTGTAATTATAAAGTTATTTACGGAAATACTTTAATAATTTTTTAATTCTAATCTTATTTATACTAATTACTTAATAACTTAATGAAAAGAATATAATTAAGTAAATTTTTAATTAATGTTTTTATTGAAAAATACCACTTCATACATTTATGAAACGGTTAACGTTGAAATTAAAAAAGTTGATTGAAAGTTGTAGAGAATTTAATCTTCTTCAATATTTATAATAAATATAAATAGCATAAAACTCATAGGAAACGATATATTTGCAATAAATGTGTAAAATATCGATTTTTTTACCTTTGACCTTGGAATATCTGTAGACGCCGACACCCTACGATAAGTAGGTTTTGAGACAAGTTTTATGGTGCCAAAATAAAGGTTTATACAAGTTTATAGCCGACTATCTCTCATTCCGAGATTCTTGCTATTATTTAACTAATTTTCCTGGACTATACGTTGATTTGGATGCGAGAAAAATAAACGAGTAAATAAACGAGCCCCGAATAAACCCTAAAAGATGGGCACGCATTTTTAACCTTCAGATGCTATGCGAAGAACTAGGTAACTTCATAATAATTAGGTACTCGGAATACTAGTTCTTATGGATTACAAGAAATGGAGGCTAAGTATAACTCAAACAAACTAGAGTGAATAACGCAGTCACTGTATACCTACTGTATATAAATGGCATCGGTATTTTACCGCAAACAGGAATAAGCAGTGGGGAAGGATCTCTCTTACGAACGCAACAATGTATCATGCGGGCAGAAATGGATTTACTTCACTATTTGTGTGAAGAAACTGGGGAAATTTTATTTCCATACAAATGACCATAATTTGGCAAAACTTTATTTACCTTTGAACTTTGCCTTATTTACGGTCACTTAAGTTTAATTAAATAAATACTAATTATTTATATAATAAAAATTATAAATACTCATAGTTGAGTCGTATGTGGAAGGATCTGGAAGCTCACCGCATTTTTTTCATTCCACTACAAGCTAGCCCTTCTAGTGTCTGCGAACTCACCTGATAGTAGGTAAGGATGTAGTCTAAGTTGATAGCGGGCTAACCTGTTAGAGGTACGGCAGTTAAATTAAACCCATACCCTAATCACTTTCTACACGGCATCGTACCGGAACGCTAATTCACTTGGCGATGCGTCTGGCATTTATAACCAGTCGCCTCTACGTCTATCAATTTGTAATGACGTTGGTCGTGATTGAATAAAATGTGCCAATGTAAAACCAGCCCTATTCAATTAAGGGATCGTTATGATTCCCCGGCAAATCTTTTCCATTTTTCCGGATTGTATTCCGATAAAGCCATAAAGCCGTAACGACATCAAATGAATGATGCCAAAACTCAAAAGCGACACCCACGTCTTTTCACAGACCTTTTTCGCATTATGATTTATTAATCTGAGAGTCAATACCCGGATTAATGTAACATATCCAATAGGGATGTTTGCGTTGCGGAACCTTCCGTGTGCGAGTTCAACTCGCACACGAAAGGTTCCGTACCATCGTACAAGATTTAACAGTGTGTACTTTTTGAACACTTTCACTTACACTGCTATATTGTTAATCAACCCATCGCCCCCCAAATAGTTCTTTAATCGGTAGACTATCACGTCTGTAGCTGATTTCAATATTACGCTGCGACGCGACGAAGTTATGGATAAAAAAAGCTAGTCCGAACTAACACAAGTTCCGGGCCAAACGTCACGACAATATAAATTATCCCGGCCTTGTCAGATGACCGCAAAGCTTTATCCGTTACATTCCCAAGACTCCGAGGGTCGTACAAATACGGAAACACTGAAATAGACCCATAAGATTTCCACGACTTTTGGTTAGTTAGGTACTTTTGATTTATGTGGGACTTGGGAGTTACCAAAGTCAATGAGACTCTGGTTTTCGTGGTTACCTTACCTCTGTCTTATCTATTCGCTACCGTGACCGTGTTTCAAAAAAGCGTACATAACTACGCTTTTTTGAAACGAAATCAACCTTATGGTGTCAAAAACGGTTTTGTTTTGGAGGAGGAAACAGAAAAACGAGAGTAAAAGTTCGACTGCTTTGCATAGGTATCAAGCTGCAACTGTCCCTATCGGGTGTTATGGAGTTATATTCGAGGAGCAGCGCGACGGCAATATAATTATTGTTCAATACCTATTCTCAAAGTTTCCCGTTCATGCCATTTCCTCTTAACGAATATCTAATTACCTATCTTATTTTTGGCATTACTTAAACAAATAATTCTTTATATAACTATTAATATAACTAGGTACATGGATTTTGGATTTTTAAATGAGTTATGAGAACTTGCTTCTAGCCAAGTTTTATGTTTCTATGTTAACGGGAAGTACCCTATAGATTTTAACGTTTAACGTTTAACGTTGTTAATTTCAACTTGATACCTCCTTCCTGAGAAAAAGGGTTTTGACTGACAGACAGAAGTGGTCCTTTCAGGGTTTGTTTATAAGGTAAAAAAAAGTAAATTAAAAAAATTCAATGAGTAAAAAAGTAAAGTTAAGGTAAAAAAAAACTTTATTGCACACAGTAAAAACCTAAACGCCTAATCTTTGTAAACGACTGCAGCCGTGGTTGTAGGATACCCTAAAACGCAGCATATCCTTGAGTTACGACACAGTCGTCAAAGACAATAAAATAAATTGGCTGGATCATGTCTGCGGACCGTTTTCCTAAGTACCTACTCCACCACAGAAAACGACATAGATGGAGATAGAGATAAACAATAGAGATGGTATAGTATGCTATTTTTGTGTTGTGTACGTCGTGTCGTATGGCATCCTATTACGGGGCAGAGCAGCTGATATCCATATCTGTTTTCCAAGAATGCTGGCTGCGATTCCGAGATGAACAGCCAGGCCCTCTGTCACCCACGCAAGAGACAAGAAATACCTAAACATACAGAAATAAATTAATTAAACGGAAATATTATAAATGGGAGTCTGAGTGTTTGTTTGTTTGTTTTAAACCCATACCTATACCACCTACACCCCTAATCGGTTTCTACATGGCATCGTACCGGAACTTCAAAACGCTTGACGGCACGTCTTTGCCGGTAACTAGCCACGGTCAATGCCTGCCTGCAGGGCTAGCATGGGCCGGAGATAAAAATTTTATCCCCCGATTTTATCCACTGACAAGAGATAAAATTAACTTATCCACTTCTCAGAGCACGGCAACAGTGGAGAGGAGAAGTTTATCCCCGTTTGTCATTTCACGAGGACTCGGGGGACTATTTATCCACCGTTATTTATCGTTTTTAGGGTTCCGTACCCAAAGGGTAAAAACGGGACCCTATTACTAAGACTCCGCTGTCTGTCTGTCTGTCTGTCTGTCTGTCTGTCTGTCTGTCTGTCTGTCTGTCTGTCTGTCTGTCTGTCTGTCTGTCTGTCTGTCTGTCTGTCTGTCTGTCTGTCTGTCTGTCTGTCTGTCTGTCTGTCTGTCTGTCTGTCTGTCTCCAGGCTGTATCTCATAAACCGTGATAGCTAGAAAGCTGAAATTTTCACAAATGATGTATTTCCGTTGCCGCTATAACAACAAATACTAAAAATTAAAAAAATATATATATTAAGGGGGGTCCCCATACAATAAACGTGTTTTTTTCGTATTTTTTTGCTCAATATTAAAAACGGTAACAGGTAGACGGTTCAAATTTTCACAGAATATTAACTTGTATATTACCTTTCAATATAAATAATTAAATATCAATAAAGTAAATATTAAAGGGGGGCTCCCATACAACAAACGTAATTTTTATTTTTAATACGTCATAAATCGTAAATTTACTACAGGTTTGTACGGAACCCTCGGTGCGCGAGTCCGACTCGCACTTGGCCGGTTTTTTTATTTATTTATTTAGGAATAAAAAATTTATCCTTTCCTCGGGGAGAAAATAGTCTCGGCCCATGCTAGGGGGCTGGTGGGAGAATTTTGGTTTTGGTTTGGTTGGGAAAATTCAGAAATTGTAAATTCCCAAGCCTTGCCGAGGATGGAACCCTGGACAACACTTTTAAGACAACAGCGCTCACCACTGCGCCAAATATAACTACTGTAATCAGAACTAAGCACTTACAGCCAAGGAGGGAAAGCTCCAAAGGAAAAGAAAAATATCTCATCTAGCTTCATACTTATTGAACTCATCAAATTATTTTAATGTACGATTCGGTAAAGAGACAGAATGGTATGGGTACCAACCCATATTATAATAAAAGCCCATATTACAATATTTCTATTGCAAGCACTCGTACTACATTTCAATTTACTTTGTTGCTAAGTTAACCTGCGGGTGAATCTAAGATTATATTAAATTCAAAGAAAGCACTCCGAAAGCACTTATTTGATTGTGTAATGAGAGTACATTTGCATAAATGAAACATAATATTTTTGAAAGGTATACATTAAACTTTCGAAAAATTTAATTTGCTTCAGTAACTGTATGTGTATGGGGTAGGTACTTTAGAAATGGAAGTTTTGTACTCACTGGCTCTTAAAAGTTTAGCTACACAATTGTTATAGTACCCACAGCTTAACTTGACTTTCTCCATGTAGGTAAATAGAAGATACCTAGTGAGTTTTTTAATGTCCTTGAGGTGGTCACCCTATTTTGCCATGGGCGCCCTAACAAAACTTTTAAAATAAATATTACAACACTCATAAAATTTCGTCAGGATTTAAAGCGATGCTTTTAATTTTTTTACTAGAAATACGAGAGCTTAAGAAATTCGTAAAAGATAAGCTAAGGGTAAAATTCTTCGAAAGTAAGGCAATAAACTATAGAATTTCACGCAGCGGAACTCGTAAAGCTTTCTAAATTATTACGTTAAAACAAAGCTCTACAATCTGACAAGCACTTTGAAATGCGATCATAAAGTCGAGACCTTTTTCTACACCAAATCACCAAAGTGTCGAGAAACAATGATAGCAGATGTTAAAGTACCAAAACAAAAAAAATCACGTCTTGAGAAAAATATTAAGATGCAACGCAAAACTGTGGGAAAGAGGTGTGGCAGTTTTATTTTGATGCCTGATTGGACAAACCCGAATAAGGTCTATTTTAGGGCCAATGAATTACGTCGAATGGTTTACTTGGGCGTGCAATTTAAATTTCAGAGTTATGGCGGGGAGAGGGGGACCCGAGCGCAACGGAGCATGGAGACGGACAGTCAAGCACAAGCCTTCAAACGCGGAGGTCAATCGCGGATTAAATCGCGGACATCCAATCGCAGGGGTTTCAATCACGCGCAGTCTTCATTAAATATCCAATAATTCCTCGATTCGGGCTTTCGAGAAGTCGTTTAATATAAGTATTTTCCGGGTCTGTTACTAAAAATTGTACTAAAGAGTGAATGCGTATATGTAATTTGTAGAGTCAAATGACCTGTCTCCGATTAAATACCATTCTAAGAAATAAAGTGTACAGTGAGGAGAGTCTTCGATAAATTTGGTAACGTACTCTATTTGATTTAATTAAATTTAGAACAATTTCACAGTCCTACATAATATCATACAGATAAATCTAGGATATAAATTGGCTAAAACGAGATAAGGTGCATCCAGACACAGCATTAGATACCTTTTATTATATGAATGGAGTTGAAAGGGGAGACTCCAGGACAAGTACGAAGTGGGTATACACGAGTCTCTTCATTATATCAATTACCATATGTCCGTTTCTCCTGACATATAGACTCATTTGTAAGTTCCGTAAATAATGGAATCGTAGTCACAACCCAGAGGCGACTAGAGCCACGAGTGTCAGATACAACCATACTTCGATCCTATCTCAAATAGAATTTGTTTAATAAAGTAATAGATATTGTATGACTGTGAAATCGTTTCGATCCACTCACTTGTATAACTTAACCTGATAACGAGTGTGTGTCTTTTCCTTATAACGTGTGTCTTATCCTATGTTTTTTGTATTTCATCACCGTTATAAATATGAAAATAATAATAACATAAAACATGTGTGTTAATCATTAAGAACTATCTAGAATAGACAGCCGACGGGTTTTTTAGCTTGGATATACCGTTTTTCCCGTCGTTAGCATGGCTTTAGGAACGGGATATCCAGCTGGGCTTCTAAATGTCATCCCATTAGAAGCTCAGTTTAATTAATCGAACAGTTTCTTTTTTTAATTTCACTCTATCTGTCGGAGTAATAGAATTAATGGTTTACTTGAATAAAAGAATTACTTTGAACCATAACTATACTCTTTCATTCCTATCATTAAATATATTTCCTAGAGCTTTTAATAATGGAGATACGAGTTAAATTGCACCTCATCAGTCTTAATACAACCTCACAATGTCTATTGTTTCAAGATAACTATTGTGTTATTTCAACTTGAAATCCTCCGCTATTAAACCCTCTCATATCACCTTATTTAGATCACGATTCTCACATCAAAAGATAAAATAGGCAGGTTATTTATTACAGCATTAATTCATATTAATAGCACAAGTTTGATAGTAAATTTAGGTAATAATAGTTTTACTGGAGCACCTAGGTTCTTTCGATTAGAGCCTAGAATATAGAAAAGTCAAATGCATTGCAGTCTAAATAGAATTGACTTAAGGTTGATTAGTTAATGAACCGATTAGAGCCAGAATATAGAGAAGTCAAATGCACCGCAATCTAAATAGATTTGACTTAAGGTTGACTAGCTAATGAATTGATTAGAATAAAATTATATCAATACAGTTTTGAATTAAGTGAGTAAGATCACAAACTATCGCCATACTTCTATTGTATTGTTCGAGCCGACGGAGCCTAACAAAGGCCTTTGCAGAACGGGAGACCGCCGAGACGCAGGTAGGCAATTATGTGTCCTTTATTTTACGTAGGAAATAGATTTGAGTCTTAAGGAGCAATGAAGTATATTGTTGGAAAATGAGACAACAAAGGTTGATTGGGAATTAAGATTTTTTTAGAGCTCATAGCTTATAAGTTAGACTAAGCTCCTTGAATGGTACACGGTTGCCTGGTGGCGTATCGGCGGCAATGACTCAGCACACCTATACACGCCATGTCTTTGCAAATCAACCCCCGACCTTTGATTTGGCCAAATCAAATACCTAACAAATTTAAACAAATATAATTATAAATCCATGGTTACGGGGCGAGCTTCGGCTCAATTAAAGTACCAGCCATTTAATGCCATTTGGTGATCGGGAATAATATCGCTTCTCAGCGCAAAAAGGGGGTTGAAAAGCAGCCCCAATAACAATGCTAAAAGGCTGGATACCAGCGTAGGGAGTCCCCGTGCTTAATGAGACATTGGTCGGTTACGATGACCTTAAAAGAGGTAAATACATGCATCAACTGACCTTTCACTCTAGCCAGAACGTTAAGTTTAATCCTTCATTCTATCTAGCTTTCCTCCTTGGAACCTTACCGAGAGAGTGAATAAGTAAATAACGTAACTTATTGATGTAAAACTCACAAGTAAAACCGCGGAAATCTGGTAGATTGATTGAGATGTCTGCATGTCCACCCAACGAAATGTACCAGCCATTTACTTGGCAACTCATATGATAACAGATGTCTCCGGATGCCTAAGTGTCTCTATTTCCGACTCTATATTTCCTAAAAATTCCTTCAGTATAATTAATTACAAATCACGAGCCAAGACGATCACGTACGGTGCCACCACAGAATTTTGGTGCCGTGACCAGGATATAATCCTGGATCACTACGAGAAGCTTGTTTAGTACCATAGGACTAGGATATAATCCCGAAAAATTTTGAGAACCTGGGAATTTTGATGCCGGAGTGACCAGAGGTCTATGTACGTATTCGGAAATAACGATATGACTAGATCTATATTAACAAAAAAAAAAAAAATTATAACACAACGTAGGAATAGTAATTAAGTATATGTGAAGGAATCGTGATTAGGTATATGAGACGGAGTTTAACAAAAAAAAAAAAAATATATATTTATATAATAATAAATAATAAAACAGGATAAAGAAAAGGTTAAGACACACACTGTGCATGTTATTATTATGTTGTACATTTATTTTATGTATAGGAGAAGCCGAGCAGAAATAAGCAGTATGTTTTATAAATGTACAATTTACAGGGATCCCAAGGAGGAGTTTTGCAGAGAACGAGATATCACTGTGCTTATTTCTTGAAAATATTTACCCTAAATCCTAAAATTTTATATAATCGGAGCGCATTTCCAAGTATAGATAACATCTGCTATCATTATTGCATTGTTTCATAAAATTTTCTCGACGTTTTACGAAGGTGTAATAAATAAGTAAATTAGCGTTTTAGCGTAATTTGGGCGGTGAATAGTTAAACGACGATAAGGAGATTTAGATAAGATGCCGACGGGTAAAAAGGGACGTAAGACAAAGCAGGTAGTAGCGGACCGGTCGGGCGTTAGCGTAGTAGAAGCGAGTGAGCAAACGGGAACCTTAAGTAACCCGGCGTTAGAGTTGATTTTACAAAAAATCAGCGAATTCGAGGGGAAGTTACAGCAATTGAGTTCGAAAGTGAACCCAGTACCGAATGAAAGCGCGAGTGTTACGTCACACGAGTCAGTTGGGTTAGTGAGTAATGAAAGTAACAGTGGTAGGCAGGAAGCTAGTCTTGTATCCACGAGTTCTAGTGTAGCATCTTCCGAGACTCGGAACATTTATGTGGTGCAGCCATCGGTTAGCAAACCAAATTTTGATGGAAAACCATTCACAAATCCAATTTCATTTTTAAAACGGTTAAAGAAGTATATTAGGGCAGTAAATGGGTTTGATCGCGAGATTGACATAGCACTAGGGTGCATTACGGGACATGCTCGTCAGGTTATGGAGTTGTATTCGAAAGATTGGACTACTTTCGCCGATTTTGAAGTCGATTTTAGGCGCACTTATTGGACTGAACAGATCCAGGAGTCTGTGCGATATAGATTGATTAATGCGGTATATACGAACAATTCGGGAATGACTATGTCTGAACATTTTGCCGAACAGGTAGAATCAATGCAGTCACTGACTATTGCGTTTAGCGAGCGAGATTTAGTAAATGCTATTATGCGACACTATGCGGTAGATATACAGCGTCTATGGTTTACTAGGACTGAGGAAGTTAGTATCATGAGCGGGGCGAGGTTCTTGAGAAGTATAGAGCAAAATATTGTTGAAAAACCGAAGGGAGTTGCGAGAGAGGTAGTAGGGGGTAATTTCAGAGGTAGACGGTATAACGGGTCACCGTTGGAACGACCTATGGTTGCAACGATTTTCAAAAATAGGTGGAGTACTAGAGGAAATACGACTAGAGGAAGAGGTTATCGTCAGAATAGGTCAGGTTATAAGGCTAGTTTTAACAGGTCTACATTATCTGAAACTGAACGAGTCAGACCGGCTATTACGTTTGTAAAGGAGGGCGAAAGCTCTAATTTGTCGAAAAATGTGGGGGAGGGACCATCAAAAAACTAGAGGTCCCCACACAAACGAGGTCAAATAAGTTAATTTTGTGTAGAACGGGGAATGTAGAGATCTCAGAGGGCGAACGGGCAGGCGTAGCTTATAACATCCTAGTTAGAAACGGATGGAAACCAGGACAAAGTCTAGGGGTCAACGGAAAGGGGCTAAAACGAACATTGAAAGGTAGCGTAGATAGTGACGATTATAGCTGTCAAGCAGAAATCAGTGGCATAGGAATCTTATTGGAAAACCAGTTTAGCAACGTAGTGGAATGTAATGAGATGGAAATTGAGTGTGAATCTTGTACGAAAAGAGGGTTAAGCGTATATACGATGGTCCATGAACTGGATGGGTCGATTGACGAAGGTATTGATTATTCTCTACCTAAGTTACCTGAAGTATGTGTATGGTTGTACGGGAGAAGTATGAATGCACTTATCGATACGGGAAGTCAGATTAGCGGGATAACTAAAGAATTGTACGATTCTATTCTAAGTGGAAACATATCTCTACCTGAAATCGCTATTCCAGCTATTCAAATACAGGGTGCATTCGGATCGCGAAGCGAAAGCACGAATCGGTTGGTGTTAATAGAGTTCCAATTAGGCAGTACGTTAATTGAAGCACCTGTATTAATTATGCGACGTTTACCTAGGTCATTAATATTAGGATATGATTGGTTAGAACGAGTAAAAGGAGTAGTAAATTGTGGAAGTGAACGGACATTAACAATCGAACATTTGGGAGTCAAGTCTTGCGTTAGACTCAATTCAGATTGTAATATCGAAAGGTTAGGAGGAGAGGCGAATGCTGCCACGATTAATTTGATATTAAATCAAAATACTAGGTCAGAAGGGCATAGCGTATCAATAGAAGAATCGAACGGGAAAAGTTCTAAAGGATTTCACTTAGGCGATTCAAACTTAAGTAGTGAACAAAGGGAGCTGTTACTGCCTGTGTTAGAGAAGCATTGTAAGGTATTTACGGACGAGTTAGGTTTGACTAGCAGTTACGAGCACGTTATTGAATTAATAGACGAAGTTCCTTTTGTGAAGCATAGCTATCCAGTACCCTTAGCATATAGAGAACAGGTTAAGGAGGAATTAGAGGAGCTAGAGAGGTTAGGCGTAATAAAACAGGAGGCGACTCCGTATTGCAGCCCTCTCACGTTCACTAAGAAACGAGATGGATCAATAAGACTCTTATTAGACGCGCGCGAACTTAATAAGAAAATTGTAGGAGATGCAGGGTCACCACCACTCACGTCTGAAATTTTACAATCCTTTCATGGAGTGAATTATATCAGTTTAATTGATTTGAATAATGCATATTTTCAAATACCTTTGCATCGGGATTCTAGGAAGTGTACAGGGTTCTCTTTTATGGGAAGAACCTATACTTACCGCGTATTGCCTCAAGGTTTAAAGACATCTGTGGCAGGTTTCTCTAGAGCAATGGATTCAATATTAAAAGGAGTGCGTGAGTTTTGCGTGAACTATTTAGATGACATTGTCATATTTACCACAGGGGATATAAAGTTACATCTAGAACATTTAGATCGAGTACTTGACAGTCTGGAGACCGCAGGTTTAACAGGTAGAATAGGAAAGTGTCGGTTTTTATGCGTAGAGGTGAAATTGCTAGGACACATAGTAAATACAAGCGGGGTGCGTATGGATCCTGAGCGGGTAAAAGCCATATTAGATTTTCCCATACCTCGAACAATAAAACAATTACGAGGATTTCTGGGATTAATAAATTATTTCAGAAGGTTTGTTTCGAAGTATAGCGAAGAAGTTAGGCCACTCTGCGACCTATTAAAACAAAATACCAAATGGTCATGGACTCAGGTAGTAAACGATTGTTTTGAGAGGGTCAAGAAATTATTTCTAGACACAATACTGCTTATGCATCCTAACCCAAAGGAGACCTATTACTTACAAACCGATAGCAGTAATCTAGGAGTTTCTGGGTATGTTTATCAATTGGACGATGTAGGTGAAGAACAGATAATAGGATTTTGTAGTAAGGCGTTGACAGAAACGGAGCGTAAATGGACGGTCACAGAACAAGAATTCTGGGCTATCATTTTTAGTTTGTCGAAGTTTGAAACGTATTTGAGGGGAGCACGTTTAGTGATTAGGACCGATCATAAGAGTTTGATATTTTTACAAACATGTAAATTGTTGAGCGCACGAATGATACGTTGGGTGCATTACATAGGTCGGTTCGACTATACAGTCGAGCATGTAAAAGGGAAATTAAATACAGTAGCGGATGTATTATCCAGACATATAAAAGGTACAACTGATGTATTGACTAATAAGACTACGGGGCCTGAGATGAATTTATTCAAAGCATCGTTAGGACGGGTAGTACAGGCGAGATGGAAGGAGATAGGTAGCTACCAAGAGCGTGACAGGGTCGCTAGTGAGATAATTAGACGTATGAAAATAACGGGCACGTCTGAATCAAGATATTATATACTTAAGGAGGGTGTTCTTTACAAGACAGACGGGAGGAAGGATACTTTGAGATTATATGTCCCCGAGGACTTACAAAGAGATTTGATTGTTAGCATTCATGAGGAAATAGGTCATTTCGGACGTTACAAGGTATATGCTATGATGAAACGTCGGTACTATTTCTCGAATATGTCTCGCGTGATAAATCGTATTGTAAGAGCTTGCGAAATATGTCAAAAATCAAAGCACGCGTTAGAAACACACACAGGGCCAATTAAAACCGTGATAGCGAAAGAAATAGGAGAACGGGTTTTTTGTGATATTTATGGACCTTTACCTGCGGGACGATTTGGATACAGATATATATTTGTGATACAGGACGCTTACAGTAAGCTAATCAGGTTATATCCACTACGCGAAGCAAGTGGAAAAGCCTCGTTAACATGTATAAAAAAGTTTCATAGTCAAATTGTAGTTAAGACCTTATGTTCGGATAGAGGTGCGAACTTCACGTCAAAGATTTTCGAGTCGGGTGTACATCGATTAGGTATCGAGTTGACACACACATCTGTTAGGAATCCGCGACCAAATTCAACAGAGAGAGTTAATAAGGAATTAGGGAGGTTATTCAGAACATATTGCGACAAGTCTCATCGATCTTGGGTGGATTTATTACCGGACATAGAGGATTGTTACAATCAGGTAGTACATACTACGACAGGCTATACTCCAAATGAGATAGTATGTGGAAAGCGGACCTTGCTATCGACTGATTTCGACAAGAGCGTAGTGAACGGAAACGGTTTACAACAGGAGACGTTAGATCAAATTAGACAGCGGGCACAGCAAAACATAATTAAGGCAGCGGAAAGTAGAGAGTCTTATTATAATAAGAATCATAAGTTAGTGCAGTTCGAGATAGGAAATTTAGTAAAGCTCAAGACTTTTTCGAAATCAGATGCCGACAAGAAGTTAACAAGGAAATTCATGCGTTTATATGAGGGACCTTACGTAATAGGAGCGGTTCCGTATAATAACGTATATACATTGATTGACGCTCGTACTAACAAAGCTAAGGGTAATTACAATGCGATCCATCTGTTTCGTTATTATGGAGATATTTAAGAGAGTAGGTTTCCACTAGGGATTAGTGTAAACAAAGGGAAATGAATGAAGTTACCGATATCTTCATGAACAATAGAGAGGTCAGTTTAAACGAGTAAAGAGGAATTTGAGTTAAATAGGTTATTACGATGTTTGGAATATAATAGATGAGCGGGAAGGACTTAGAGCTAGCAGTAAAGTACAGAGGGGAAATAGATTTTCAAACGACTAGTAAAAATATGTAGATATTTATGGGACTAGGTGTATTAAAAATCTATTTGGGGGAGTGTGAGGTGGTCACCCTATTTTGCCATGGGCGCCCTAACAAAACTTTTAAAATAAATATTACAACACTCATAAAATTTCGTCAGGATTTAAAGCGATGCTTTTAATTTTTTTACTAGAAATACGAGAGCTTAAGAAATTCGTAAAAGATAAGCTAAGGGTAAAATTCTTCGAAAGTAAGGCAATAAACTATAGAATTTCACGCAGCGGAACTCGTAAAGCTTTCTAAATTATTACGTTAAAACAAAGCTCTACAATCTGACAAGCACTTTGAAATGCGATCATAAAGTCGAGACCTTTTTCTACACCAAATCACCAAAGTGTCGAGAAACAATGATAGCAGATGTTAAAGTACCAAAACAAAAAAAATCACGTCTTGAGAAAAATATTAAGATGCAACGCAAAACTGTGGGAAAGAGGTGTGGCAGTTTTATTTTGATGCCTGATTGGACAAACCCGAATAAGGTCTATTTTAGGGCCAATGAATTACGTCGAATGGTTTACTTGGGCGTGCAATTTAAATTTCAGAGTTATGGCGGGGAGAGGGGGACCCGAGCGCAACGGAGCATGGAGACGGACAGTCAAGCACAAGCCTTCAAACGCGGAGGTCAATCGCGGATTAAATCGCGGACATCCAATCGCAGGGGTTTCAATCACGCGCAGTCTTCATTAAATATCCAATAATTCCTCGATTCGGGCTTTCGAGAAGTCGTTTAATATAAGTATTTTCCGGGTCTGTTACTAAAAATTGTACTAAAGAGTGAATGCGTATATGTAATTTGTAGAGTCAAATGACCTGTCTCCGATTAAATACCATTCTAAGAAATAAAGTGTACAGTGAGGAGAGTCTTCGATAAATTTGGTAACGTACTCTATTTGATTTAATTAAATTTAGAACAATTTCACAGTCCTACATAATATCATACAGATAAATCTAGGATATAAATTGGCTAAAACGAGATAAGGTGCATCCAGACACAGCATTAGATACCTTTTATTATATGAATGGAGTTGAAAGGGGAGACTCCAGGACAAGTACGAAGTGGGTATACACGAGTCTCTTCATTATATCAATTACCATATGTCCGTTTCTCCTGACATATAGACTCATTTGTAAGTTCCGTAAATAATGGAATCGTAGTCACAACCCAGAGGCGACTAGAGCCACGAGTGTCAGATACAACCATACTTCGATCCTATCTCAAATAGAATTTGTTTAATAAAGTAATAGATATTGTATGACTGTGAAATCGTTTCGATCCACTCACTTGTATAACTTAACCTGATAACGAGTGTGTGTCTTTTCCTTATAACGTGTGTCTTATCCTATGTTTTTTGTATTTCATCACCGTTATAAATATGAAAATAATAATAACATAAAACATGTGTGTTAATCATTAAGAACTATCTAGAATAGACAGCCGACGGGTTTTTTAGCTTGGATATACCGTTTTTCCCGTCGTTAGCATGGCTTTAGGAACGGGATATCCAGCTGGGCTTCTAAATGTCATCCCATTAGAAGCTCAGTTTAATTAATCGAACAGTTTCTTTTTTTAATTTCACTCTATCTGTCGGAGTAATAGAATTAATGGTTTACTTGAATAAAAGAATTACTTTGAACCATAACTATACTCTTTCATTCCTATCATTAAATATATTTCCTAGAGCTTTTAATAATGGAGATACGAGTTAAATTGCACCTCATCAGTCTTAATACAACCTCACAATGTCTATTGTTTCAAGATAACTATTGTGTTATTTCAACTTGAAATCCTCCGCTATTAAACCCTCTCATATCACCTTATTTAGATCACGATTCTCACATCAAAAGATAAAATAGGCAGGTTATTTATTACAGCATTAATTCATATTAATAGCACAAGTTTGATAGTAAATTTAGGTAATAATAGTTTTACTGGAGCACCTAGGTTCTTTCGATTAGAGCCTAGAATATAGAAAAGTCAAATGCATTGCAGTCTAAATAGAATTGACTTAAGGTTGATTAGTTAATGAACCGATTAGAGCCAGAATATAGAGAAGTCAAATGCACCGCAATCTAAATAGATTTGACTTAAGGTTGACTAGCTAATGAATTGATTAGAATAAAATTATATCAATACAGTTTTGAATTAAGTGAGTAAGATCACAAACTATCGCCATACTTCTATTGTATTGTTCGAGCCGACGGAGCCTAACAAAGGCCTTTGCAGAACGGGAGACCGCCGAGACGCAGGTAGGCAATTATGTGTCCTTTATTTTACGTAGGAAATAGATTTGAGTCTTAAGGAGCAATGAAGTATATTGTTGGAAAATGAGACAACAAAGGTTGATTGGGAATTAAGATTTTTTTAGAGCTCATAGCTTATAAGTTAGACTAAGCTCCTTGAATGGTACACGGTTGCCTGGTGGCGTATCGGCGGCAATGACTCAGCACACCTATACACGCCATGTCTTTGCAAATCAACCCCCGACCTTTGATTTGGCCAAATCAAATACCTAACAAATTTAAACAAATATAATTATAAATCCATGGTTACGGGGCGAGCTTCGGCTCAATTAAAGTACCAGCCATTTAATGCCATTTGGTGATCGGGAATAATATCGCTTCTCAGCGCAAAAAGGGGGTTGAAAAGCAGCCCCAATAACAATGCTAAAAGGCTGGATACCAGCGTAGGGAGTCCCCGTGCTTAATGAGACATTGGTCGGTTACGATGACCTTAAAAGAGGTAAATACATGCATCAACTGACCTTTCACTCTAGCCAGAACGTTAAGTTTAATCCTTCATTCTATCTAGCTTTCCTCCTTGGAACCTTACCGAGAGAGTGAATAAGTAAATAACGTAACTTATTGATGTAAAACTCACAAGTAAAACCGCGGAAATCTGGTAGATTGATTGAGATGTCTGCATGTCCACCCAACGAAATGTACCAGCCATTTACTTGGCAACTCATATGATAACAGATGTCTCCGGATGCCTAAGTGTCTCTATTTCCGACTCTATATTTCCTAAAAATTCCTTCAGTATAATTAATTACAAATCACGAGCCAAGACGATCACGTACGGTGCCACCACATCCTGATAAGATGGCTCGGAGTCACTCAGCGGGCGATGGCGAGGGCTATGCTCGGATGGTTCCTACGTGATCAAATCAGAAATTAGGAAATCTCATCGTAGGAGAACCAGAATAACCCACATAGCTCGTGGAGTCGCTAAGCTTAAGTGGCAACAGGCGGGGGACATAGTTCGAAAAACCAATAGGTGTTAGGGTCAAAAGGTGCTTGAATGGCGGCCTCGCACCGGAAAGCGTAGCGTTTAGCGTTGGATGACCCCCCCACTAGGTAGACGGACGAGCGAGTAGCTGAGAGCCTCTGGAAGTAAGCGGCACAATACCGTGTTCTGTGACCCATGCAGGAGACCTTTGTCCAGCGGTGGACGTCTGTTTGTTGAGACGACGACGACGGGAATAATATGATGTCCGCGAAATCTTTCGCGTGAATTGCGGTTTTAAAACTCCTGGGAACTATGCTTTTTTATTTGTTGAAAACAAAGCATTTTGACAAACTTTTTTCTTCTTGCGGACGAAGAAATCCAAGTAGGGTATTGATATTTGGATTGATAAATAGAGGTACGATGAGAGAAAAATCTCCATGCCAGAAAAAAAAATTAGGTTAATTAAAACGATCGCTGAATTTCAAAAGGCCCGATAAAAAACTGAATTTAAAGAAACCGTGATTGATATAAAAAGTATTAATTACTTCCGAGGTTCAGTAAAGCGTAAGACCTAAGCGTCGGTCTAAGGGTTAATTTTGATTTAGGTAAAACGAGCATGTCAGGAAGGGCTACTGACTGCTGGCTGATAGCTGACTGCTTCGTTGGTCTAGTGGTTGACATGTTCGACTGCGGCTGACGAGGTCCCGGGTTCGAGTCCCGGGTCGGGCCATAATTAAGTATTGGGTTTTTCTGACTAGAAATTCTTAGTACTAGCCCAGAGTTAGGAAGTTGGCGATGTTTCACCCCCGTGCCTCGGAGAGCACGTTAAGCCGTCGGTCTCGGTTATTAACATTACCTAGTCGTTAAAGCCCGCCAACCCGCATTGGAGCAGCATGGTGGGTCTAAGATCTATTTCCCTCTCTCCTATGAGAGTGGAGGCCTGTGCCTAGCAGTGGAACGTTAATGGGTTGTTAATGGGTTGTAGTGGTGGGCACTTGTCCACGGAAGGGATCGGAGCGGAGAGCTGCATTTCCATTGAAGCGGAGCAGAGCAGAGATGCGTTCAATAGTCCAATCCGATGGGTTACTATCATAGCTTAAAACAGTATTATTTTAATCTTGTTGACGCACTTTCTAAAATTATAATCCTTACTAGACGATGCTCGCGACATCGTCTGCGTGGATTAAGGTTTTTTGATATCCGCGGGAACTGTTTAATTTTCCGGGATTAAAAGTAGCCTATGTACTTTCCCGGGATACAAACTATCCCTATACCGAATTTCATCAAAATCGGTTGAACAGGTAGACCGTGAAAGCGTAGCAGAGAGGCAGACAGACAAACAGACGGACAGACAGACAGACACACTTTCGCATTTATAATATCAGTATGGATTTTTAGGGACTTCATTTTAAAATAAAACTGCTTCAAGCGATGGCAGTAAGCCCACTGGTTAGATGGCATGATAATTTTATCACGTAATTTTTTTAGTCTGACTGGACATGTGCGCTCCACTCCGCTCGTCTCCGCTTCAGTTAAATTGCACCTTAACAGATCAATCAATAGTGATAGATGACGGGTAATTTCAGTATGTCATCTCTGTGTAATTAGGCCCTCAGGACCCAATAGAGTGTAAAATAGCTTGCGGTATTTTGCTTGGATGTTTACGTCAATAGTACAATCAAAGCCATCATGCACCTTAACAGATCAATCAATAGTGATAGATGACGGGTAATTTCAGTATGTCATCTCTGTGTAATTAGGCCCTCAGGACCCAAGAGGGTGTAAAATAGCTTGCGGTATTTTGCTTGAATGTTTACGTCAATAGTACAATCAAAGCCATCAGCCTGTATGCGTCCACTGTTGGACATTGGCCTTTTCGGGAGCGAGCCACCAAACACGGTCCTCCGCCTTCCTCATCCACCCGCTTCCCGCCACCTTCTTTAAGTCGTCAGTCCAGCGAGCTGGAGGTCGTCCTACGCTGCGCTTACCGGTACGCGGTCTGCACTCCAAAACACGTCTGCCTCATCGGCTATTGCGTCGGTTCTGTGACAGATATGACCTGCCCACTGTCACTGCAGCTTGTCTGCCTCAAAGCGATGTCGATCACTTTAATAAATTGTCCTGCTACGAATTTTCTTAATCCGGATTGTTTCCTGAGAGATTGCCAACAGAGCTCGCTAATAGCGCACGTCAATGTGAGAAGTGAGAACCTTTGCATAAAAACCAATGTGCTTCCAACATTACTTTTTTATTTTTATTTTTATTCCGTTATACTTCCGGTATTAGTGTAACATACAATTATTATTGTTTGATTAATTGCTGTATGACAAAGTTGCATAGATGTAAATGGTTTTGAATACAGCAGTCCACAAGATTGTGTAACAATTTATTATTTACTGAAAATTTGACTGTTACCAGTAAAATTCTACATCAATAGTTACTAAGCTCAATAATATAAAGGTCTGAAAAACCTCTATACTTATATTAATTTGACAACGATGAGGATTGCGAATCTTCGACCCTGTATTTGGAAATACTAGGCTTTATGATGAAAAGTTAGACATCCCTGAAATACTTAACAGGTAATACAACCTTTACAGGTGACAAACATCCGAAACGGCTCAAAGTAAATGAAGATCAATCTTAGAAGTTATCAAAATACGCGCAAACAAAAACATGGAATGATTAATGAGGTCGCTATTCAAAGGCAGAGTACAGACAGACAGGTACATTTTTACGGTTTTTTTACTTGAAATAACACTGCTTTAATATTACAGAATAGTATAATATTACTTATTATTAGGCCCGTTAATTCAAAACATACTTTCATTAAAATTTAACAAACATATGAACTTTTTAACATTTGTTAATTTACTAGTGTAACCACAGAATAGTTAAGTAATAGTTAGTATCAACTCTGAGTAAATCAACCGTTTCTGACTAACGCTCGTAAGCACAATATGATTAAAGGTATGGGGTACCAACGTGTTCGTCAAAATATGGCGATGAAAACCAGCTTTAGAATGTAACTACCTTCAAGTCTCTCTCTCGCTTATCAACCCCTTGACGTTCATCAAAACATGACGTAACATAAGATACACCTGTATGTCCTACATTTTTTTTTTTTTTTTTTAATCCACTACAAGTTAGCCCTTGACTGCGATCTCACCTGATGGTAAGTGATGATGCAGTCTAAGATGGTAGCGGGCTAACCTGTTAGAGGCATGGCAGTTAATTAAACCCATACCCCTATTTGGTTTCTACACGGCATCGTACCGGAACGCTAAATCGCTTGGCGGCACGTCTTTGCCGGTAGGGTGGTAACTAGCCACGGCCGAAGCCTCCCACCAGACCAGACCAGGGAAATTTCAGAAATTATAAATTTCCAAACCCTGCCGGGGATCGAACCCGGGACCTCCGCACGTTAAGGCAACAGCCCTCAACACTACGCCACGGAGGTCGTCAAACATGTACATGTAATAAATAAATTGAGTATTGAGTATTGCCGGCTCACTACTGAGTAGGAGTCTCCTCTCGGTATGAGAAGAGTTTGGCCATAGTCCACCACGCTGGCCAAGTGCAAATTGGCAGACATCACACACCTTCGAGAACATTTTTTTTTATTTATTTTTTATTCATTATAGGCTTACGCTTGACCACATCACACCTGATGGGAAGTTATGATGCGGCCTAAGATGGGACGCGCTTGCCTAGAAGATGCCTATTCACTCTTAATTTAAAGATACTATATAGGATTGTGATTAGTGGGAAACACAGTTTTAGGTAGAGTGTTCCAGACCCTAGCCATGCGAATGAGGAATGAAGACGTGTGATGGAACGTCGACGACATAGGGGTGGAAACTCGCACGGCGTCTTGCGGTACGATGGTAGAAAGGTGAGGGAGGTACAAGGTCGAAAAGCTCCTGATTATGAAGAACTCTCGGACTTCTTAATTTCTTTAAACGCGCATCTTCCAAAAGATGGAGGTGCGGGCCCGGGGATACAAGATGTCGGGTGTCTTAAGACGATACGGGAGGGCGGTTTCCCCCATACAATCGTATTAGTCTGTTTTCTCCGTGAATAATTACAATAGAGAAAATATTTTTACACCATAAAATTTATACGAGTCCGTGCCATGTCCCTATGTTTTGCTTTTTTCAATAAATTAATAATTTTAAGAATTTGGAACCTTCAAAAATTGCAAAAAATGGCCCAGTTTTCGCGTCATCATCAGATATCCCGTATATAAATTTGACGAATATAATCAAAAAAAGAAAAACATACCGACATAGACCGAGTCCTTCTTAAATTGTTCTTGAAAAAAAAATTAAAATCGGTTCTGTTTTGGAGGAGGAAACAGAAAAATACGAGAGTAAGAATTCGACTGTTTTTCATAGGTATTATCGGTCCAAGTTGCAGTTGTCCCTATCGGGTGTTATGGAATTCTATTCGAGGAGCAGCGCGACGGAAATATAATTGTTCAATACCTATTCTCAAAGTTTCCCGTTCATCCCATATCCTCTTAACCACTGGGCTATCACCGCTTCACTAAGCCTTCACCTGCAAATGTTATGTGGTTCTTTTAGCCAAGCGCAGCTGTTCTAGATAAATTTTAAAAATTTGCTAAAAAAATGCTCGCTGCCACAACTCTTGTCTGTACTAGCCCTAAGACATTAACCTACTTTGAAACAACAAATAAGTCGCGAATAACAAATAGAATAACTTTCTGGAATCTGATATCGATATCATTTAATTTTATTAATTTAACTTTCTTATGGATAAATGGATTACATGCCCCGGGGGTGGATCAATTTAAGATTTAATCTTTTCTAAATTAGCTTACCGTCAATCAATTGCGTCAATAAACATGCTTTTGCCCGTGACTCCGCCCGCGTTGACTAGGTAGAAATAAATCATATTGTGATTTTATTTCTAACATCAAAACTGACAGACCTTCATAAAAAATTAAAATAAAAGAATATATATCCTTGGCGGATCCTACTCCATACTCACGGAACACACAACGCAACAATAATATAGTATTATTGTGTCATGCATAATAATGGTTAAATTTCTGAATTAATTTGCTCATTAAAAAAATACGTTGCGGTTGAACTCGAGCGTAATATTAATACTTTTCAACGAACGTTTCCATTACGACACATATTTTGCAATTAGCTTTTTCATTAACATAACCCATATTTATAAAGAACTGATATCAAGCTATTAAGTTCGGGTTTTCAAAGCAACTGCGTGCTATATTCAAACATTAAAGGTGGGAGTTGAGACCTAAATGATGAGGTAATATAATAGGTATGCAGCAGCAACCAGCAGGTGGCACCTTGGTCGTTTCGATGTCACCTTAATGTATCTCCATTACGATATGTTTGAGGAAATTAAAAGGCCAAATTTGAACCTCCAAATTCGGTCACCCATCCAGTTACCGACTTGGGTCAACGTTGTTTAACAATCGCGATCGACTGATATGCGTTGTCACAACTAGGCCACTCGTCACTCAATAATTCTAACTGCACATTAATTATTAATGATAATGTTTTACAGGGCAATGACGTCAAGGTAGCAAGCTTAACTGAAACCGCGAGGGAAAACAGTGCGGCATCTTCAGCATATCCAGCCTTGCTCCTACCTTTGCATCGTGAAAATATGGTGGTTCCTACATGAAACAACTTTAGATTTCTTTAAAACATTTATTTTTTACTCCTTTTATCAAATTCTGAGACAAATTTATTATATCATGCTTACTAACGAGAGTTAGTGAAGTAACAAATAAACTAATTAAAATGCATTATTATAGTAGAGTCCACATTGAGCGCGGCAGACTAGACTTTGTCTTTGTTTTTCATGACTGAAATAAATCCGATATTCCCTTATTAGACGCAGCGCAGGCACATAATTATCAAAAGCGCATTCAGAGTGGACTCTACCATATTCAGAAAAATATAACAATTTAAATACATGTGATGTTAAAATTTAAAATAATACAATAATTAAGTTAAAACAATAAAAAATTTATAAAATAAATAAATGATATTGATTACACAAACAGATAATGGTTTGGTCATTAAGAGCAGAGTAAATAGAGATTTATAAAATTAGCTTATTATTTTATTACAAATTTGATCGTTTCCTTTATTTATAATATGTCTTTACTTACACGAAATTGAAACGCTTAAGGCACGGCGAAATTACATCTAACTAGAATTTACACCTATCGTACACATTGGTAACCATCATTATACAATATACATACTATATTTTTTCAAATTGTGATATGTACAAAAATATTTTTTTAAATCTTCATCTATCTAAGATTATTTTTACAGTTACAAGAGAAACAAACACGCAAACACACGTAGAACAAAAGACGAACATAAATGCAACAGTAGAAACGGAATCTATAAGAAATACAGCACCATAGAGTAAGAATAAATAATTCACTTTTACACCACTTAATCTAAACCAAATTAAGCATAAATAAAATCATAACATTAAACATTTAACCTTCAACAGTTTTGTACTCTACACTTCTCATAAATCGCATTGGCACAAATTCACTAGCGTTCTTAAAAAATATATCGGCTCCAACCTTAGAACCGATATTCTTCAAATCAGGCATTCTGTCTTCTTCTTTGTTTTTCTAGTTGTTTTCTGTGATTTTGTCGCTTCCTAGCAATGATCGCTACTAATATTACAACGACTGCAATCGCGACCGCCACACCGATCCACCAATACACGTTGTATGAAGCTACTTTGGGATTTTGAGCATCGCTTTGATCCCCGGCTGCTACCGGATTCTTTATTTCCAAAACACCAACAGTTGACGTATCATATTTAGAGTGAAAATCTTCATCAGTGTCTATAATATTATTAAGTATATCGTCGTGAGTTTTCATGGGATTAACGTCTTTTTTCTCGTTTTCATCTTCAGGTTTTGGTAAGCTGGATTCATCGGGAATTTCATTTTCTTGTAAATCAACCTCGGGAGGAGGTTCGTTGTAATCCTCGACAGGATGATCACTGGCTGGGTCTAACTGGTTATCCAAATATTCGTCTAATAGTCTAAAGTAATCAGTGAGTGCGTTATATTCTAGTCCATTTTCCCGTTTGACTAATAAATCGCTGATCATTTCAGGCCATGAGACACCAAAACCTTGCATCATGACATCACTAAAAAGAAATATATAGGTATTATTTAATATGATGAGCTTTAATCCTTATTTAATTGATTAATGATTTTTGTCCTGTACTCACATTAGACGTTGATTATTTTGAAAAACGTGTGTGATCAAATCCAATTCATCCGATACGAGCTCTTCAGCAAATGATTGATAGATTTGGTACTTCAGTATGAGACCTAGGAATTTTCTGCAAACAAAATTTAATTTATTTTATTTGGACATCAAACTTGTAGTTGTATCCAGTAATCAATTAATTTCTGCTTAATATTTTTTACAGTTTACTTGAACGGTGTAAAAAGTATGCTCTATATGCCACGAAATCGATTTAAGACTAAACTGTATAAAGATTAAACAGATGGAAGTTTGCATTCAAATGGCAGTTATAACTTTTTTCTATTTCTTACCCGCTATATGGCTTGTTAAACAAAACATATGGATCTCCAAGAATGTCAGAACTTGAAGGCTCTATTAAAGAGAAGTTTCTCCTGAATTCACTCCAACTGTCTTCCACTTTTGATAAAGGAATTTGACCCATCAGGACCTTTATTCTCCATTCATCTACTGCCAAGTAATAATTTAATCTGAAAGCAGGAGATACCTAACTTAAAAGAAAAACAAATTTTATTTTTCTTCAAACCTCTGATCCAGAGGTGGGAGTATATAAGTTTGATACTGGGCTAAGTCAATTTAGAGCTATAAGAATTTCTAAATTGTCTTAGGTGTCGTCTTTTAGGACCTAGTTAACACAGAAAAAACATATATTATATATTACCGTCAAGGGATTCGTCTGTTGGTTCGACAATGCTGCGTCGTACAGTAAGGTTATTAACAGAACTTGCATACTCTTAAGTTAACAGAACATTCGTTTGATGAGATTTCAGTAAAAGAATCTTTTCATCAAAAAACTTTTTCTATTTAGTCACTGGATACTTACTTGGGCAAATCTCTTAATGCAATGATAAGTTGCAATACAAGACGATGATGGTTACTATTGTAAAGAAATCTCTCCAGAGGATACAGCCCTGCCCGATCAAGGGTGTGAGGATCTAGTGATAGAAGCGACACAAAACCCGGCACCGCTTCATATATCGCTGAAAAGACAATGTATGTTTAAGATTGCCCTCGGGGTATTCAATTCAAGTCAACCCATGAGGAATCACCTACGGGTATAAACAGTGTAAGACATTTCTCTCAAGCTGAAATATTGTTTGTACATGTAGGACAAACATGTGTCTGTCTTGTTGTCTTGTTCTGACTCTACCATCTAACAATTTTATCTTACTAATATTATAAATGCGAAAGTTTGGCTGGATGATTGTATGGATGGATGTTTGTTACTCAATCACGCCAGAACGGCTGAACGGATCTGGGTAAATTTGCACAGAGAAAGACTATAGTCTGGAATAACACATAGGCTACTTTTCATCCCGGAAAATTGACGAGTTCCCGCGGGAACCAAAAAGCCTCAACCCACGCGGACGAAGTCGCGGGCATCAGCTAGTAACAATGATATATTAACAAGAGATTTATACTAGTAATTCTAGTATACCTAGTATAGAGATAATGTACAACAGAACTAGCCAAACAAAATAAATATAATATAACGTACTTAGATAGGAAAAATGATTTATACCTGAATAGCGTGGAGCTTCTCTCAAAATATAGGTATTATTGCTGTGTAGAGCCGTTGTTATTTTAAATCGAATCTTCGTAGCTGTTTCATGGGCATCCATATAGTTTTGAATGCTGACATCTTTACACGATATGAATCTCAGTTTATTCGGTTGGCACCAGTCTACAATAGTTGTAGGACAAGAGCCGTTGAACGCTGATTCTGTAAGGACATCATTAGGTACTTCGCCTAAGTTTAACTGTCTGAGCAAGTTGTTTGCTTCCCTGTATGCGTTAATTCCTCCTATATCCTGCAAACAAAGATGAAAAGTAAGGTATATGATAAGCATCCAATCAGGATCTTAAGGCATCTCTTAGTGGTTGCTGTGATTAAAGTCAGCCTCCTTCCTTTTTATCACGAATGGTCGTCAAAAGCAAATCTATTTAGCATTAAAGAATTGATGAACATCATACCTTCAGTTGAATATTGGCGTGGACCTTCTGATATATATCTGGATATTTAGGTAGTAAACTCTCGATTAGATTAGACCAGTCATCCCCCGTGAGAGATCCTGCGAAATTAAATTTTCACGTAGAATCGATTCCTTTGTTAGACTCGATCCTAAGTGCCGCACGTACAATGGTTTTATTATCGAATAAAAGTTGGAAATAGTAAGCGATATTAATTGAATTATTTTTGTACGACACTGTACTATACTACAACTGTACCAACTCTTATTACAAGTAATAAAACTGTCTACTTAAATTTACAAAATATGTCTAAATCTTGAAAATCTTTGTCAATATATTTATTAAGTGCTGAATAATATATTATATTTATAGGCACCATTTTTCTAATTTAGAAAAGTATTTCTTGCATGTATACTTGGTGGAATAAGTTTTAACCTAGGACGGAACGGACGTTCCTAACCTAATCTGTTAGAAATTCTTGACAGAAACTCAAAATACCTAATTATTTTTGGCGCCGACCAGGGAATCGAACCCAGGACCTCATCAGCTGCAGTTGAACACGACCCAACGACCACAAGACAAAACCAACAAGGCCGTAGAGCTGCGTTTAAGAAAACCCTATGAACAAGGCAGTTATTAGGTATGGTCTCATTAAAATATAAAGACAGCATTATCATTTCTATGTAATCCGTACCAAAAACACGTAGGTCACTGACTATTCTGTAACTAAGTTAAAACTTACTGAATAAATGCACTGGTAATGGTTTCCCAACTTCGTCAGCCCCTCGCAGTCTCAGAGTGACGTACTTATGCAGCTTTAGGTACAGCGGCTGAACGTGCTGCCAGATATCACGAGCAGCCAACGTAGCCCCTTCATATTCCACCAGCGAGTCCCAATACTCCTCGACCAGGTCGTAATCTATTGGTAAATAAACATGATGATTATAGATAGGAAGGCTGAATTTTGCCACAGAGATTGTTCATCTGCGCGGCAAGAGTTGTTGTGCACAAGTGACTGCGCAAACACAGGTTCACATTCTATTCCCCACTCTCAATACGTGATGGGATGGCAATCCGTCGTAAATGGAGAGATTTAAGGTGAAGACCGACGGCTTAACTTGCTCTCCAAGGCATGCGGCACTTCCATACTTCAGGATAGTACCATAGAATTACTTGATAGATATAATCCCAAAACCCAACATTTTTGGTCCGTCCGGAAATCTAACCTGTCCCAGTTGTCACCCGTATGCTAACTACGAGACCAATTGTGATTGGTGGCATGGATATACAAAAACGTACTATCCATACTAATATTATAAATGCGAAAGTGTGTCTGTCTGTCTGTCTGCTACGCTTTCCCGGCCCATCTTTTCAACCGATTTTGCTGAAATTTGGTATGGAGGTAGGTTATATCCCGGGGAAGGACATAGGCTACTTTTTATCCCGGAAAATTAAGGAGTTCCCGCGGGAATCAAAAATCCTTAATCCACGCGGACGAAGTCGCGGGCATCATCTAGTATATAATAAGGAAATCGAAAATCACGTAAAATTCAAGTTCAACTTTTGGACCTGTCAATTTAGATTTAGATTTATGTCGTATGAATCTCTAATTAAACGAAACTTAATCGTCTGTACTGTACCACTGCCCAGATGATAAGGAATTTTGGCAACTTTAACTTCGACCCAGTTGCATGAGAGGCGTGTGTGGGTTTTAGTATAACAGCCATACCCAAAAGATGTACGGCGTATAAATCTCTAATTAAACTAAACCAAAAGTTGTGCTAAACTGTTTACAATGAGCCCTACGGACAATCGTAATAAGGTCAAAGTTGCGCAATTTACTAACAAAATCTTACAACTAACGAATAAAATCGAAGAGCAATATATCAGTATTTTTAAGTAAAGTAGGCGCAAAGTTGCCTGTCTGTCGGTATTCTACAGGATATATTTCGGAGAGTGTGCCCAAGAACTGTTCGATCTGGTTCCTCCGTCACCTTTTTATTATCGAACCGCAAGGCATCGACAAGGTCTGCACCCTTACGCAGTCGAAATTCCGCGGGCTCATACGAAGCGATTTGCTTCCTCGTTTCTAATTCGAACCGCTAGGATATGGAATGTCCTTCCGGCTTCCGTTTTCCCCTCCTCTTTTAATATAGGTACCTTCAAATCAAGAGTGAATAGGCATCTTCTAGGCAAGCGCGCTCCACCTTAGGCTGCATCACCACTTGCAAGCAAGTCTGATTGCAGCCAAGCGCTGGCCTATACATTTAAAAAAAAAGTGATATAATCGTATTTTTAAGAAAAGGCAAACTGGTATTAGCTACTGAGACGAATTAATTATTCGAAATTTGATATTAAATCCAATTAACGTCGATCAAGGTATAGTGTCTGATGGATATAATTAAATCTTTTAAATAATAAAATCTAATTAACAGCTTCCAAGCTGTGGAAATTTAATATTTTATTCTTAAGGTCAAAGGTATTGGTAAAATCAACCTTCACTAATAACCTTATTCAGAGTAAGAAAAGCACATTATATCGACACGTTAATATCGAATTATTAGGTATAAAAATACTAGTTGACTTGACGTATACTGCCCAGATTTAGGTAAGGTTCGAGTCCGTCGAATGAATCGAAGCTGGATATAGATCCAGCCTGGTGAATTCAATAAAAATACAGTATCACTTACGATTTTCTTTAGAAGCGTTTCTCAATAGCGGCAGAATATTGTCGAGGTAATCCTGAAGGTCTGGCAAATGATTCTCCCACGACAGCTTCATTCGACGCAAAACCTCCTCGTCTGGTTGTCTTGCTATGTTGTTTTGTAATTCTATAGGAAAAAAAGCTAATATTAAAAAACATAAATTAAGACAAGCTTTTTTCGTCCACCATATTGAATTTAGTATGACGTCATTTCATTTTTCGTATTCGTCTCAGCAAACAATTTTAATTGATACACATACCATGGGAGTGCATAAAAAATAACTAATCCGCAATCTTTGGGAGTCCGCCATATTAGATTTACACGAAGATTATTTTCAGCTCAAGATGAATCTTAGTGTTTTTCAATCTTGATGAAAATCTCAAGCGATACTTATTTAAAAAACTGGAGTGCAAACTTGGAAACCGCCCAGCTTGCGAAATATGATCAAAATTTATACAGAAAATGCTTAGATTGCATAGATAAATTATATCGGTTCAATAGGTTGTTGAAACGAAGTTTTATTTTTAGCCTTATTTCTAGACATTTGATGATAATCTAGTTAGTAAGGTAAAGTTACACATACAAATGGGTGCCTTTTCACCTGAGATGTGCGAAGCCCCAGATAGGGGTCATCCCACCAATAGGAGCTCTAACATTAAGCGATCTTAGCTATGGAAATCAAGCGCTTCTATTGATGGGTTTAACACACATCCGTAGCATATCTCTGGTGGAAAGGCTCCCTAAGGCCAGTAGGGCTAGCATGCGCACAACAAGTAAAATTATGTCTATCCGTTATCTCTATTTGTCTACAAAGCTAACATGGTTACTTGTCTAGTTACGTCAAAAGTAGAAATAAAAGTAATATTTTTTATCTGTGGTATTTTTCTCTACGAACCCTTACATGCCGACTTTTTTTTTCTTGTAATATACTTACCGGATTTTATTAGAATAAACGAGAAATTAGCCGGCATCGACAACATCTCTCTCTCGTCATGAGATATCTCGTTGTGCGCATACTAAGCCTGCTGGACACTTTGTCTCATTTTGATGCTCCATAAAATTATGTAAAGAGCAAACTATTTCAGGCGATCTATGGTGGAATTACCTCTCAGAGTGCAAGTAGTATTGTATCCGCAATCGTAGTCCGTCGCGAAACGCAACCGATTCAATGCCGTATCACCAAACGTTACCAACTGAAACAAACGCACCTTATGAAATCATTGATAACTCTTACGTCAGTAACATAATCAAATAAATATTATAAATGCGAAAGTTTAGATGGATTTATGGATGTATGGATGGATGTTTGTTACTCAATCACGCCCCAACGGCTGAACGGATCTGGATGAAATTTGGCACAGAGATAGATTTTAGTCTGGAATAACACATAGGCTACTTTTTATCCCGGAAAATTAAAGAGTTCCCGCGGGAACCGGAAAACCTCAATCCACGCGGACGAAGTCGCGGGCATCAGCTAGTATATTCTAATTTTTACTGTATATTATATATGGTTAAAATCATGCTCTCGGTTTATTATTCTATTTTTTACAGATTTGTAGGTACTAAGGTAGGTATGTTATGTTTATATTTAACTTTGTTTACTAAGTTTTTACGATTGTCTTCGTCTATCTGTATTAAAATAAAAACCGGCCAAGTGCGAGTCGGACTCGCGCACCGAGGGTTCCGTACAAACCTGTAGTAAGTTTTAAATTATTAAAAAAAATTGCTTAAAAATTACGTTTGTTGTATGGGAGCCCCCCTTTAATATTTACTTTATTGATATTTCATTATTTATTTTGAAAGGTAATATGCAAGTTAATATTCTGTGAAAATTTGAACCGTCTACCTGTTACCGTTTTTAATATTGAGCAAAAAAATACGAAAAAAAACACGTTTATTGTATGGGGACCCCCCTTAATATATATATTGTTTTAATTTTTAGTATTTGTTGTTATAGCGGCAACGGAAATACATCATTTGTGAAAATTTCAGCTTTCTAGCTATCACGGTTTATGAGATACAGCCTGGAGACAGACAGACAGACAGACAGCGGAGTCTTAGTAATAGGGTCCCGTTTTTACCCTTTGGGTACGGAACCCTAAAAAAGATTATGTTAGGCCTAATTCAATCAGAATTTAAACTTATCTTGAAAATAAGAAAGCCAAATTTTAATTTGAAGATAGAATTAGAAGAAGACCACCAAATTAAAATAACAAGAATCTGCAAGTTATCTATTCTAATCTTTACTAATATTATAAATGCGAAAGTTTGGATGGATGGATGGATGGATGTTTGTTACTCAATTACGCTAGAACGGCTGAACGGATCTGGATAAAATTTGGCACAGAGATAGATTATAGCTTGGAATGACACATAGGCTACTTTTTATCCTGGAAAATTAAAGTTGCCGCGGGAACCAAAAAACCTCAATCCACGCGGACGAAGTCGCGGGCATCAGCTAGTATTTAATATTATAAAAGAAAAGCGCGTTTATTTGTTGGTTTGTCCTTCAATCACGTCGCAATAGAGCAACGGATCGACGCGATTTTTTGCATGGGTATAGTTGACGACCTGGAGTGCTACATATTTTAATCCCTGAAAATTAAGGAGTTACCGAGTAAATTAAAAATACTTATTGCAAGCGGACGAAGTCGCGGGCATCAGCTGGTATTATGATAAGTATTAGGACAAAATAATATTGTCAGCACCAAGTTTTCATCTTCGAAGCTTAGCAGTAATCAAGTGTAATGGCATGTCAGATAATTAAGTGAAGCCGACGTGTCGTAGCGGCGATCTTAGATGGCCTGAATTAGTTTGCGGGAACCCGTATCAATTTCACTAATTACAGCTAAGGCTTGGAATGGTACAGGAAAATTACTTTAGTAATAACTAGGTTGCACTCTCGACTTTATCTAATAATGTTATGACTGGGGTATATATTATTATGGATCAATTTTGATCCAAAATTGAATAGCTTTCGGATAGCTAAGAATTTCATCGCATAATTATGGTTCCGTGGTTATTGAACTAACGTGTCCTCTTCTCTGATGCCTTCTGACACATATATACTATTTTAATACTCGTATTATAAATGCGAAAGTTTAGATGGATGGATGGATGTATGTATGGATGGATGGATGTTTGTTACTCAATCACGCCAGAAATTTGACACAGAGCTAGATTATCGTGTGGAATAACACATAGGCTACTTTATATCCCGGAAATGTAATAAAAAACCTCAATCCACGCGGACGAATTCGCGGGCATCAGCTAGTTCTAGATATTGCAAGTAAAAAGAGCAAATCTGTAACGTGTATGTATGCAATAGGTTTCTAGATCCAGGTAAATGTCGTGTAGATGGTAAACTAACTTTAGTTAAAATACTTCATTAAACAGATTTGTGTTAATAGCAATTCATTATAATGATCAAATAATTAACATGAATCTTCCAACTTCCAGTACTGAACAGTTAGAGGAAAAAATCGCTTAAGCGAACTCATTAGAGATTCAACTTGTTTCTTGATAAAATGAACTTCATCCTGAGAACAGTAACTTATGAAAATAAGTCGAGAGGCTAATGGATTGAGCTTCAAAATTGATGATTCTTGATTCAAATCTTTTGAGCTGTAAACAACTTTTTACTCGCAGTTTTGTTTTATTTGCAAAAGGTATCATGAATAGCGTCCATCGGGATCTTAAGATACGAGTTCCTGATAAAGCCCTGGCCCTGGGTCACAAAATACAGTATAATATTAATTAAATGATAGATATTATATGATATTCAGAAGCAATGACTTAACTTACTTAAACGAATTCACGTACTATATTTAGGTTCATTTCTGTTGAAGTCAATCCGTTTTATTCTTATTGTATTCCGGTTAAGTATTGTGTTCATCAGTTTATATGTTTGTTTGTTCCTTGAAGGAAAGCTACAGCCTAAACTCGTGGGCCGATTTTTTAAAACCGTATTGTTCATTTGTGTTTACTCCCACTAGTTCCCATTAAAGACGATAAAAGAGGTGTGACTAACGATTGTTATCCCCCATTGTCTTGTCAAACCTCAAATATGTTTTAAAAAGAGCAACTGCTGAGTTTCTTGTCGGTTCTTCTCAGTAGCCCTTTCCGAAACGGGGGTCGAGTCAAAACATGACGTAATATTATAAGAGACGCCTGTATGTCCTACACGTTAATTGTATTGAATGAGAATTGAGTATCGGATTTAAGTTATAGTAACCGTGTATGTTAATATAAGCCGTCGGTCCCGGTTATTATCACTAACACGCCAACCCGCATTGGAGCAGCGTGGTGGGTCTAAGCTCTAATTCCCTCTCGCCTATGAGAGTGGAGGCCTGTGCCCCGCTGTGGGACGTTAATGGGCTGTAGTAGTGGAACCGTGTATGTGCTTAATATCTTACCCGTATCCACTGTTGGGTATCGAGCAGCGTGTCTCCTGGCTGTATGAGGAGTTTGACTCTCCGCCGCAACACGTCGTCATCGGCGCTCAGCGAATGCGCTGTGAATGCTGCATTTACTTCTGACTTCTGCTTGCGCGCGAAAATCCCGAAGGCTTTGTCTCGCTCCAGCTGCACGAACAAAGGATATTTTGTAGAAGACCGTGTTGATTACAACACGGTCTTCTACAAAATTGATATTCTCTCATATTGATATCGTGATTCTACACGGATTGATATTAATCAATCTGTGGTAGGTAGTCTGTGATTGTAAAGCGTCTCTTGCAATAAAAATTGTGTAACAGAATAATAAAATTGTTGATTGTAAAATGTGAAAGTCGTTATTAAAGGAAAATAGAAATACTAAACAAGACAATAATAGACCTTACACCGATCCTAAGTTCTTGTTTCAATCGTTTATTCAAGCAAAATAAGTAGAGTTTCATTTGTCATCTGAAAAATACTAAAGCATACAGTGCATGTTTGCGTTCTCGTGCTTTAATTACTACACTTACTAAAACATAAATGCAAAAATGTATTGGTAAAGTGTGTCTTTATACATAAAACGCAAGAAATAAAACGTAACCGTATATAAAAATCTAAGCAAGCAGTCGCGGGCTACAACTACTTTAAACTAACAAAACATACCACTCCAAATTTATTATTCAAATCCTGACTGGGTTTAGGAATATCAAGAACTTTATCAACACGAACAAATATAATATTATAGTTTGAAAAGAGTGGTCGAGTTTTGGTGAACCTCTCAATAGAGCCAATTGTCCGTATTGGTCAGACATTTTGAATGTCCGACCTGACAAGGAGATTCTTGAACCTATTGAACTGAAAATCATTTAATAGGTCTGAATTGAATATAGGTACCTATTTTACCCATACTAATATTATAAATGTAAAATAAAGTGTGTCCGTTTGTCGACTACGCTTTCACGGCCCATCTTTTCAACCAATTTTTACGAATTTTGGTACAATAGTAGGTGATAGGTTGCCGGGTAAGGACGAAAGGACGAAACCAAGGAGTTCTCACTGGATTAAAAAAAATGCGACTCAAACAAAATTGCAGGCATCATCAAGTCTAGCTAGGTAGGTAGGTATACTACGACAGCGGTATGAGCATCTATACTATCTATGCTCTATACTAATAGTATAAATGCGAAAGTTTGGACGGATGGATGGATGTATGGATGGATGTTTGTTACTCAATCACGCCAGAACGGCTAAACAGATCAAAATGAAATTTGACACAGAGATAGACTGATATACCTAGTCTGGAATAGCACATAGGCTACTTTTTATCTCGGAAAATTAAAGAGTTCTCGCGGGAACCAAAAAACCTCAATCCACGCGGACAAAGTCGCGGGCATAAACTAGTATCGAATAATAATGTAGTATGTTATGTTACCTTGAGTGATAGGCCTTCACTGCTACCTAGCAGTTCTTCCCATGTCGCCTTGGCTCTTTGATCGCAGTGGTCTTGGTAGTCCAACTCCACTAAATCCACGAGGGAGACAAACCATCTTCTATCGTCTGTACTCGATGTCCCACTTGACAGAAGAGCGTAGAAGCAGACGAATAGAAGAGGGAGGATTGGCCGCATCCTACTGTAATAAAAGCAATAATTATTGTTTAGACATATCCTCATCATCTCCACCCACAGCTTTTCTGGCCTCCTACTGAGAACGGATCTCCCTTAAGAAGGGGTTAGGCCATAGTCCTTCACCGTAAGACATGCTACTAAGTGTAATGTAGATTCACTTGCGAGGCCGCTATTCAAGCACCTTGGGACTCCAACGCCTATTCTTCGAACTATGCGATCTTTATTTTTATGTTCGTGAAATTATATCTTCTTAGAAACGAACTGCAATTAGCTGAACCAGGCAGAAGTAACCAAAGTGACGTTTGATTTTACTTTAAACTAAACTCGAATTTCTACATTTGGCGTCGCATTAAATCATCCCAAGATTATGATGAGGTACTTAAGCAAAATTTAATTTAAACGATAAGATTTTTTGTTTGCCACCGGCAGGCAATTATCACTCTTCAGCGTCAAAACTGCCTGCTAATGAAAGGGTCGTGGCATAATGCCCGCCCTTGGAATTCTTTGTCCTCCTCAAAAGGTTCACAATAAGAAGAAAATTAAAGATCACGCATTCATAAAAAGATGGCGCCTTTTATACTTAGATGTTCAATCATCTTTAACGAACCTAATAATATTGAAAAGAAAATTGGAATGGATCTTTTTGAATGTTCTTGTCCATTTTAATGTTAAAAGACTGTAAACAAAATGTTAACTTCTTTGAATATTATTTCCAATCGATCGGCTAACGGCTTTGAAGCTAGGAATTAAAAAAAAAATTATCAAGGTCTACAAGGTTATGTTTAATGAAAAAAAATTGAAAAATATGTATTAACACTGATTTCTTCGAGATTCTGAACCGATTTGGGTATTTTTATAAATAATTTTAATGATAATTCTTATTTAAGTATTTTGTTTTGGCAGATATATATTATTAATTTTCATAGAGGGATTTCTTTTAACTCTTTTTTAGATTCCTAATGTAAAATAATTATGAGGTTTGATTTTTTCAATCAGTCAATCACTGACTTATAAAATTGTCTAAACTCCATGTATGTCTTGGTTTTTGAAAGCATCCATACTTAGGTTATATCCTGGGGATCCCTCCTCACTAGGTATACTATAAATAACCAAATATACTTTTAATCCCGGAAAATCTAAGAGTTCACACAGGATTTTAAAAAAACCTGAACCACATCTACTATACTAATATTATAAATGCGAATGTTTGGATGGATGGATGGATAGGATGGATGGATGGATGTATGGATGGATGTTTGTTACTCAATCACGCCCCAAGGGCTGAACGGATCTGGATTAAGTTTGGCACAGAGATAGATTATAGTCTGGAATAACACATAGGCCCCCGGTAGGTAGGTAGGTAGGTTTTAATCCCGGAAAATTAAAGAGTTCCCGCGGGAACGAAACAATCTCAATTCTCACGGATGAAGTCACGGGCATTAGCTAGTTGTTCATAAATTCGTTTATCTAGAAAGCCAACATTACTTGCGTAGTATATGGATGGCTAAAATTTTAACAACATTTGGCTAACCAAGCTGCAATGCGGCTCGTTTTGGGACAAAAGCCGTCAAGATAAATAAATTAGTGAGCAAAGACTACACTCAGTGGCAGCCTGGATGAGTTAACGAGGCTCGGAGCCCGCTCCGCTTATCGGTTTAGCTACTTTGTTAAAAAGTTGCAACGTTTTTTATCTTTATTGTTAATGAAATACGTAGGTGTTTTTAAATAATTTCGGTGAAAATTCAAAGACTGCAGCTAGAATACCTACGTTAAAGTCTAACCCCACTTAAGACTCACGGAGCGGCGCGGCACGTAGGGGCAAATATTATTTGTATGAGTTTATACGGGGCCGCGTCGTGCAGTGCAACTCCGTGGAGGACTTCATACAACCTCATACAAAGAATACTTGCCAGTTGCCACTACGTGCCACGCCTCACCGCTTCCCTGTAGTGAGGCTAGACCTTCAATTCGACAAAAGGTTCGATGAGGTTGCCTTTACCAGGTTAGCCCGGAAGTTTTTGTCCAAGCCATACCCCTAATTGGCTTATATGCGGTATCGTACTGGAACGCTAAATCGCTTGACGGTACCGGCAGTACGGCTTTCTCGGTAAAGTGGTAACTGGTTACAATGCTGACAAGACCAGAGACAATCTAGAAATTATAAATTCCCAAAAAGACCCTGTTGAGGATCAAACCCGAGACCTCATAAGAGCACCACTGTGCAAGAGGGTTTGTCGAAATACAAACATTAATAGGTTTTTACATTCACATTTGTTTTTCACATACCAGTAGTTGTAGTAGTTTCATAAAATGTCTTATAATACGCATTGTTTTATGCATTTGGTACGTGAATAATAAATAAATTATAGCGCTTGATGAAGAATTTATCACCAAACACGGCACGTTTGATTGAATATTCACGAGGTACCAGAATTAATGGATGCAAACGTAAATAAATTCCGGTCTTCGATGACAATTACAAACAAATGAATTGTGATTGGTTAACGTTCTTCCACTATTGGCCAAAATCCGTTGACGCGGCAAGAATACGAAAAATTCATCCTATATCTCTATCCACCAATAATAAAAAAATAATAAAAAATATCCGGTACAGCCTAAGCCCAGCTGTGGAAGCCCACAGATTGAAATCACGAATGACTTCGAGTAGTGGGCCCTGTGGAGTGCCAGGCCCCGGGTTAGATTCCCGGCAGGGTCAATATGGGCATTTACTTATATTTTCAGAATTTTCTGTGGTCTGGTCTGGTGGGAGGCTTCGGCCGTGGCTAGTTACCACTCAACCGGCAAAGACATACCGCCAAGCGATATAACGTTACAGTTCGATGCCGTCTAGAAACCGATCAGGGGTATGCGTTTAATATAACTGCCGTACCCCGATCGTCAAGTGGAACCGCAGTCAAAGGCTACCTTGTAGCACAGTAAACAGATACAACCAGTATGGAAACTGCCTAGAGGCGTTCGAGGCGGCTCACTCACACAAACATGCGCATCTACGAGACCCTTAAGCACGGGTCGCGGTGCCGTCAGTACTGAGTGCCGCGTCATTACGTGTCGTGGATGCGTGTTTGTGTGAGTGAGCTGTTTCGAGCGTTACTGGGTAGTTTCCATACTGGTTGTATCTGTTTACTGTGCTTGTAGTCAAAAAAACTATTGTTGTAGGGAGGTGTCATCATCGTAACTAAAACAATTAACTTTTGCAATATAGTCGTGCGAAAGGTTCCTTTGTTAACCTTTACTAAAGGACTCCTAAACTATAGGGTGGCTTTTGTTCACACGTCATATCCCCTCGAGTAGGTAGGCTTCACAAACGAAGGAACCTGTTTCAAGTAATTAACAAACTAATTTATATGTATCACATATTACCTGCCTGAAATGTATCCTGAAACCTGATAAAATGGTGATACGTCGAGTGTGATGTTGTCAGGTTTAATGAACTTCTAATATTGGGCCTGCGCATTTTAAGTGATTTATCGATGAAAAAAAGCAGTGTTGTGGCGTGAAGTCTGTACCGCCGCGCCATAGTTTTGTCAGTCAAGCTTTGCATACTGTATACCCAATCCATCCCCTGACATCCATAGCTCAGATAATGACCAAAAAATTTAACTCTATAAATATATGAATTCATTAATTTATATAAATACATCTATACTAATATTATTATAATCTATGTGAAAGTTTGGATGGATGGATGGATGGGTGGGTGGATGGATGGATGGATGGATGGATGTTTGTTACTCAATCACGCCAGAACGGCTGAACGGATCTCGATGAAATTTGGCACAGAGATAGATTATAGCCTGGAATAACACATAGGCTACTTTTTATCCCGGGAAATTAAAGAGTTCGGCGGAAACAAAAAAAAACTCATCAGCTAGTAATCAGGTAATCTAGAAATTTATTGAAATATAATATTATGCTACAAATAAACTAAGAAATAGAAAAGCAACAAACAATTTCCTAAGGGCTAACCAATACCTGACTATCTGACAAAAGGTATTAGACACTTGATTGAGTTTTGGGTCTAAGCACTATAAGCTTGGTCTTAACTTGCGAACTGCCCATCCTCTTCAAGGTACCTTACTAGACAATAAAGCCTTGGTCAGACAAAACGCGCGAAGATGTACCTAGCGACGAGCGTCCACAACACGTGTTGTGGACGCTTAGAATTACTCTTTCTTGCATTTCTCATTTCCAAGGGCTTACTAGATTTAACTTTACGATAAAGATTTTGACTGTTACTTATTTATTTTCGACAACTTACACTGAAAATAATTAGAAAAATGTATGAAGTTGAAAAATACTTTTAACCATTCCCAGTAATTAATGTTATTATCAGACATTATTAAGTGCTAATAACAAGGAAACTTTCTTTTCGAGACACTTAGAAAGTATCAACTACAAAGGTCATATTCGGAGTTATTCTATAGGTACAAGCAGGTTAAATCGAGTTGCTTTGGGATAACTATCGTCACGCGTTTTGTATGACCAAGGCTTAAACCTACAACCTACATTAATGAGACTCCGAAGGCCGACCCAAATAATTGGCGTCAGTATCTGATAAAGTGCGAGAGGTTGATTGAATCTTGGGTATAGGAAATCACTGCCTTGGGAGTGAAGCCTAGTTTTAGCGCTGTAGGTATATGAGAGAATTATATCACCTTACTAGATGATGCCCGCGACTTCATCTGTGATCTGCGTGGACTTAGGATTTTAAACAAAAAACCGGCCAAGTGCGAGTCGGACTCGCGCACCGAGGGTTCCGTACCGTACCTACCTACCGTAAACCTGTAGTAAGTTTTAAATTATTAAAAAAAAACTACTTACTAGATCTCGTTCAAACCAATTTTCGGTGGAAGTTTGCATGATAATGTACATCATATATTTTTTTTAGTTTTATCATTCTCTTATTTTAGAAGTTACAGGGGGGGGGGGGGGGGGGGGGGGACACACATTTTACCACTTTGGAAGTGTCTCTCGGGCAAACTATTCAGTTTAGAAAAAAATGATATTAGAAACCTCAATATCATTTTTGAAGACCTATCCATAGATACCCCACACGTATGGGTTTGATGAAAAAAAATTTTTTGAGTTTCAGTTCTAAGTATGAGTTTGATGAAAAAAAATTTTTTGAGTTTCAGTTCTAAGTATGGGGGACCCCCAAAATTTATTGTTTTTTTCCTAGTTTTGTGTGAAAATCTTAATGCGGTTCACAGAATACATCTACTTACCAAGTTTCAACAGTATAGTTCTTATAGTTTCGGAAAAAAAGTGGCTGTGACATACGGACGGACACACAGACAGACAGACAGACAGACATGACGAATCTATAAGGGTTCCGTTTTTGCCAAATTTGGCTACGGAACCCTAAAAAACACGAGTAGACACAGGGTCGCTTTCGGTCTGTATGGCCATTGGCCAGGCAACAAGCAAGTTACATACATACGAGACTGATGCCATTATTTTCATAAATAGGATCCTTATTCCCCACTGCTGGATATTTATTATGTCTCTTCTTGGTGTTAAAGTATGGCAATGAAATATACGTAGACAACTTAATATAAACTATGCAAATCTTATATTGATCACTATCTCTTGTCTATACCAACAATGGTGTAACACGCAATTTTGTAAGTATTAAAAGGTATGAACCAGTGAATCTTTCAATTACTGCTCTCTGCCTATAACTTAAAAGTACTTAAATTACTTGACTACATAACTGACATGACATGACATGACATTTCTATTAAAATTTGACTTTTATGCCCGTAATAGTTAAATTAGGTACTAATTAATATTTAATTCAAGATAACTCGTGAGATTAACAATTTGACATAATTTTTATTTTTATTGTAATTGGATTATTACACGTAGGTAGATAAATTGAAATGTAATGTATTATAAAAGTAGACTTACTGAAATTGTTATTTATAATTGTTATTTGTTAGCTATAATACTAAAATTGCAATGCCCTGACGGGGTGTCATGTCATTATAATTAATTCAATATATTGTATGTACATGAATGCAATGAATAAATGAAATGAAATGAAAAAAGGGACTTCCCCAGATCCCAACCAACGATCATGCGCAGCCTTAACCCAGCGGCTTGATGATACTCGCAGAACCAATATTGCTCAACAGATTGCAAAGCCGAAAAGGCAAAGGCAATTTATTATTACTGAATTTTCCCTGGTCTGGCCAGGTGGGAGGCTTCGGCCGTGGCTAGTTACCACCCTACCAGCAAAGACGTACCGCCAAGGCCCAAGCGATTTAGCCTTCCGGTACGATGCCGTGTACCGAATAGGGGTATGGGTTTCATATAACTGGAATGCCCCTATCAGGTTGGCCCGCTAACATCTTAGACTGCATCATCACTTACCATCAGGTGAGATCGCAGTCAAGGGCTAACTTGTAGTAGGTTAAAAAAAAGCCGGGCACTTTCCGACAAAACACGTGAGTTACAACCGTGAACCGGACGTGATATATAATATAATATATATAATAATTATAATGAATATCACTCACGGTAGGTAGTTTAAACGGTAAAACGACAAAATATTGTTATTTTAAGTTCAACGCTATTATTTTGGCACAGACCAATGGTAGGTCCGTGTTATTTGGAGTTCATTGGTTCTATACAATAATAGGCGATATTCAATTCAGTGAGTCGAAACGGCTATTACATTAGACAACTAACTATCTACAAACGAACAAACAAATTTTGTGCAAAATAAGCACCCCCAGCCGTACATGATTTATTGATCTTGAGTAAATAAACCACAAGTTGTGCCTAAAACATTCAAAGTTTAACCAAATTTCGGTATCGCGCCACCAAAATCCATTACGATTAATTAATCTTCCGTCAAAAGTTTGTACATAGGTTTGTACGTATACCTACCTACCAAGAGGAATCAACATAACAATAATTCTACTCAGTCGTATTGTTACCGCTTGCTTATAATCTAAGTACAAGATGCCACTTAAAACCTAGAGGAATTCTGATTTTCCGGGATAATAAGTAGCCCATATCTATCCACCGCCGGTTTGCAAGGTAACTGTACTTTCATCGAAATCGGTCAAACAGTTCGGCCGTGATAGTATAGCAGACAGACAGACAGACAAGACAGGGGCCATACTGCCAACCACTACAGCCCATTAACGTCCCACTGCTGGGCACAGGCCTCCACGCTCATAGGAGAAAGGGAATTAGAGCTTAGACCCACTACGCTGCTCCAATGCGGGTTGGCGAGCTTTAACGACTATTATCATGTTAGTGATAATAACCGGGACCGACGGTTTAACGTGCTCTCCGAGGCACGGGGGTGAAACACCGCCAACTACCTAACTCCGAGCTAGTAGGTAGGTACTGAGAATTTCTATAGTCAGAAAAACCCAATACTTAATTATGGCCCGACCCGGGACTCGAACCCGAGACCAACTGGCCAACGCTGCCAACGCTAATGCCCTACTGTTTCATTATTGTTTACTTTCTTGTTATAGAATTATAATCCTTATTTTAGGAAAGTCAAGGTACATGAGTCATGACATCATGCAGTCATTTTGAGTAATATTGCTAAGTACAGTATGGCCCCAGATAAATTTCGAATTTTTAATAGCATATTATAGCTTATATTAAAACGATCCAATGGCAAAGTTAGTGTTTTCATAGGTTTCAAATAAAAAGCTCCAAAAATCGTTAGAAAAATCACACGGCATTATTGTTTACAATGCATGTATTACAATTTACAACCACTAACTTATATATCTATCCCGGTGGCCAACATTGACACTTATTATTTTTATACCTGTTCAGTTTTTGTTTTAATTTTATTTTTAACATTTACTAGCGACGCTCCCGCCAGTCTAGTCTAGTAAACTAGTCCCACAAACTTATCCATACTTAATATTATAAATGCGAAAGTGTGTCTGTCTGTCTGTCTGTCTGTCTGCTACGCTTTCACGGCCCATCTGTTCAACCGATCTTGGTGAAATTTGGTACAGGGGTAGATTGTATCCCGGGGAAGGACATATGCTACTTTTTATCCCGGAAAATTAAAGAGTTCCCGCGGGAATCAAAAATCTTAATCAACGCAGACGAAGTCGCGGGTATCATCTAGTTTGACATAAGTTTGTGGGACTAGTTTCACCACCAATGTAAACGATCAATCAATGTAAATGACGAGGTTCAGGTGACTCATCAACCCACAGCCTCAATATTGCCTATATTAAAACGCTTCAATAGCAAACATGGGAGGCTGGAAACGCGTTTAATCAACAATAGTATCCAGGCGTGATCTCATTTTCATGGCAGCTGTTTACCATCGCAGTCTTAATTGGCAATCAAAGGTACTGCTAACTATAGCTTTAAACCCGCCATTTTAAAGATAATGTTATTTATTTTTATAATAAAGCTAGTTGTGAGACATGAAAGCAGCTAAATCGAATTACCGTACCTTCTAATACAACTTTTTATCCTTACCATTATTACGTTTTATTTTAAACCGAATTTTATGTCTACATGATCTGAACTAGGGCATGCTCCCGGGAAATAACAGTATCAAAAGTATCGGGATTTCCCGAGACTTTTGAATATATTCAGTCCCGGTTCTCCACGAGAGAGGTCCGGTACTTTCGATACTTTCGAGACTATTCGAAAATCTTGAGTAAATTAAAATATTCGCATTGTATATGCGAAATATGCGAAGTTAATGTAGTAAACATTAACTTTTTGTAATATAATACGCACCAAAACGTTTGTTTATGATGAAATTGGTCAAATCATTGTTTTGTTTGAATATATTGGTCTCGTCTCTCGTTACTTGCTATTGAACTGTGACGTGTCTGGATATCACGTCATTAAAAGCACAAACGGCGACTTTGAGCGACGATTTCGAAAAATCATTGCAAGAACGTTTTTACAAGTAAATCCGGCGATAAGTCGTCTGTTTGGCATTACTTCCTGCGAGGTCAAAATGAAGCAAAATGCAAGCTCTGTCAAAAAATATTAAAAAGTGCTAGCCTCCGCAAACAAAAAAAATATTTAAAAAACCGGCCAAGTGCGAGTCGGACTCGCGCACCGAGGGTTCCGTACAAACCTTTAGTAAGTTTTAAATTATTAAAAAAAATTGCTTAAAAATTACGTTTATTGTATGGGAGCCCCCCTTTAATATTTACTTTATTGATATTTAATTATTTATTTTGAAAGGTAATATACAAGTTAATATTCTGTGAAAATTTGAACCGTCTACCTGTTACCGTTTTTAATATTGAGCAAAAAAATACGAAAAAAACACGTTTATTGTATGGGGACCCCCCTTAATATATATATTTTTTTAATTTTTAGTATTTGTTGTTATAGCGGCAACGGAAATACATCATTTGTGAAAATTTCAGCTTTCTAGCTACCACGGTTTACGAGATACAGCCTGGAGACAGACAGACAGACAGACAGACAGACAGACAGACAGACAGACAGACAGACAGACAGACAGACAGACAGACAGACAGACAGACAGACAGACAGACAGACAGACAGACAGACAGACAGCGGAGTCTTAGTAATAGGGTCCCGTTTTTACCCTTTGGGTACGGAACCCTAATAAAAATTGTCAGAATGTTTTTTTTTTTGGTACGTTAGTATTAGTAGTAGTAGTAGTTACTTAGTTTTATACTTAATAATCACGAGAATGAAGGCTTACTTTCGATTTAGATTAGTAATTTGTTGCCTTTTTGGTTTAAAGGCGAAACTTTGACTTTTGATTTGTCTTTGAGGTTCATAATATTTTATTAGTTTTAATGCCTACCTACTTACCTACCTAGTTTTAAGTAGTAAGGTTTTTATTTCACATTTTATGCCCTTTCCTATTCCTGTTTCCGTAATTTCATATAGCAGTATCGAAAGTATCGAAAGTCTCGGGAATTCCCGGTTCCGTGCCAGTATCGGACAAAAAATTCCCGGTTCTTGGAATGGTATCGATACTGCAAGCCCTAATCTGAACCCATGTCAATATAAATGATAAATAATACATAATTTAAGGCAAAATATAATACCTTAATATTAAGCAAGCAATCATAAATGCGAAAATTTTAGTTAGATGGATGTTGATGGATGTATGGATGGACTAGCTGATGCCCGCGACTTCGTCCGCGTGGATCGAGGTTTTTCGTTTCCCGCGGGAACTCTTTAATTTTCCGGGATTAAAAGTAGCCTATGTGTTATTCCAGACTATAATCTATCTCTGTGCCAAATTTCATCCAGATCCGTTCAGCCGTTAGGGCGTGATTGAGTAACAAACATCCATCCATACATCCATCCAAACTTTCGCATTTATAATATTTATATATTTGATATTTGATGGATGGATGTTTGTTACTCAATCACGCCAGAACGGCTGAACGGATCTGGATGAAAATTGGCACAGAGATAGATTATAGTCTGGAATAACACATAGGCTACTTTTTATCCCGGAAAATGAAAGAGTTCCCGCGGGAACCACAAACCTCAATCCACGCGGACGAAGTCGCGTGCGTCTGCTAATAATTATATACGACAGACAAGGATCGAGAGTCGAGACACGCGTTCACATGCTAGAACACCGAATTTTGCCAAACACTCCAAATAATACCACATTTATTTGCATCCATCAGCTGTAATATCAACACAACACTATATAGCGCCATAGGTACAAAATCTCCTAATGTGTAAAAGGAAATTACACCGGCAGTATCGTGATTGCTCGCACTGATACGATTTCTTAACGCGTCACCCAAGCGTTGTGTAGTCCGAGAGATCGTGGTACTTCGTGATCTTACTAAGGAAATTCCTAACTATTGAAACTTTTATTGAGAACATCTTGCACTCTGCAGGTCTAGCCCCACTACAGAGGTGCAGAGCAGCACGCAGCGACAAGAATTCTTTGTATGCGGTTGCATGGAGCTGAACCCACTTAGCGACGCAGCACGAAGAAGCACAGCGCGACGCGGCCCCTTACAAACTCATACAAATAATATCTGCCACTACGTGCCGCGCCGCTCCGAGTATCTCAAGTGGGGCTAGGCCTTTAAACTAATGAAGAAGACTATTATTGATATTAGAACTTGAACCTAAAGCGCAATATTTTCCTATACTGAAACTTAAATGCTAAACATTGGTGGTGGTAGTTAATTTTTTAAATTACAAAATAGGCTTGAAGTTACAATCATGCTTATGAAACATAGTGATGAAGTCTACTCTCGAGGGCGCTTGTCACCGCATCAGTCAGTTTAAATTCTACTACAGCAGGATAAAGACAACGTTATTCATTTCGTAAATTTGCTAGAGGTGAAGCGTATTTATCTTAACGGATGAAATAATATACTTTTAAAAATACCATACTAATAGTTTTTGGTTCCTTCAAAATATGTTGATTACCTCATCTGTTAACAACGTGACATTTAATAATGATAATAGTTTTCTTCAGTAATACAGATTATACTGTCCATGGTTACTACAAAACAACAAGTCACGACTTTTGTGACATACTTACCTAATTTATTTGAGTCTTTTATGTTTAGTAACAGTGGCAGTTATAAAGTTACACGTTTTAACTCATCTCTTTTTCCCCACATTCTCTTACACTATAATATGCGTCGTGGGTCGTTAAAGTTGAGGGGTAACGAGACAGCCATGTGTCATCACAGCGGCTTCAACGGAATATGGAAATAAAGAAATCTTACTTCGCCTCGCCTTGATGAAAAATGAAACACAATATGAATGACATTAAGGCGTAAGCTGTCTCACTGCTATTAAACAGCTATTAGCTTTGTAATAGCTCTATCATTTTTATGCCAGAATCATAAAGCTTGTGTAAGTATTATTTAGACGTTCTTTTAATTGACGTATTTCTTAGTTATTTAAAAGTAGATTAATCTGATTACATACCAAGTACCAACCAAGATATCTATAGTCTAAATTACATCGCAATATACTAGTGGTTCGCCCCGAACTGAGACCTCGCGGTTTCACAGAGCGCCATCTATTGACATCAGTGTGAAGTTCTGTTAAAAATATTATCATCATTAAAAATTAAATAATTTCGTTTCCTTATAATATTTATCTAATTTTAGTATTTGTTGTTCAAGTACAGGATATAATTCAAATAATTGACCAAGTTTCAGGCTTGAGAGTTCAGAAAATTGAGAGTTCTGAGGTCAACTTTGGACGTTAGAAAATCGCCACTTTGAAAGCCCCCCATTTCGTCAATTTTAGGGGAAAAATTTTAAAAAAAATATTTTTGGACTCTATTCCTAATTATCTTTAAAATGATATACTGCAACCCTATGTAACGCTATAAAAAATACTTTACTTCGCATTCGCTTCTATGAGAGCCCCCCTGAAATAAAGATTTTTATAACTTTTTAAGCCATATTCGGCGGGAGGCCACTGGTTTACATATTATATTTAAATTTGAAGTAATTACGTTCAGCAATTCAGAAGTTATAAGGCTCTGACAGACGGACGGACGGACGGACGGACGGACGGACGGACGGACAAGTGCCAATTCACCCAAGTAGACTCAGAGACCTTCGCTTCGCTCGGTCAATTATTTGACTAGCTGATGCCCGCGACTTCGTCTGCGTGGAATAATTTTTTTTATTCCCACAGAGACTCCTTATTTAAAAAGTATCCTCAACAATACCCGTGCGAAAAATCAAGTCTGTTGCAACTTGCAGCATGATTGAAGGACAAACCAATACACTAACAAACGAATAACAAACAAACATGCTTTCGCATTTATGATTTGACTCGCTCTAGCTATGCCTAGGACTGCAGTTACTAATGAATCTTCACTTAATACTTAATAATTATTGTCATTTCAGATTTTTTTAAAAGAGCAACCACCGAGTTTCTTGCTGGCTCTTCTTGGTAGGAAAATGGCATTCCGAACCAGCGGTAAATTCACTCGACGATTCAAAAGCACTTGCAAAACTTTATTTGATTAAAAAACATTTAAATTTTAATTTGAAGTTTGAATTATTGTGTTTACAATATCAAAATTGTACCAGCATAAAATGTTTGTTCTATCTATAGAACTTATTACATGGAGATCAATTTAATAACTGAAGTGTTTATTTCATTCATTTATTTTTACCTATACGTGCATTGCGTTGTTGTTTTCGAATTACTTTTTTACTATTACTCAATAAACCCATCTGGCAAAAGGTAGGTAAAAGGTATAATAGTACAGTAGGTAGTAAATAAACGATATGATCCCTTCTATGAACCGGGAAATAAACCACTCGCATTCGAAACGAATCGAAACGATCGGGCAAAGAACTTATAATCGTTTGTACCTATATCGTAATAGCATTTGTTTTATTAATAGGATACGGTTCTAACGGATTGTTATTAAATTCAATCGTGTTTACTTTTAGAGATATAACTATAAATCATTCTTTACAACGATCTCTCAATCACAATTCACTGCTTCCGATGCTGTAAATAAGTAGATAGACCTGGAAACGATCCTTGGCATGATAATTTCGTATTATTTTCAGACCCAAGTCTGGTAGTCTGGTCCAGTTCATCCATAGTACCTTGCTAACTAGAAACGTCTAGCGCAAAGCGTTTTAGGATTCCTTTACAATACGGCGTAGGTAATTGATTAGAATCCAAAAAATGAGAAAATCCTAAATACCCTGCATCGTCAACTGTCATCGATGGAACATCGATGATATTATGATAATTGAAGAGTAAATAAAAACCAGATTAACTCTGTAGCGCAGTGGTGCGAACTGTAGTCAGTATAAAAAGGAAATTCTGGGTTCGATTCTTAGCTGGGACAATTTGGAAATTTAGGTATATTTCATAATTTCTTGTCTGGTATGAAATGATTGTCTGGAAAGGAGGCTGCCACCACGGCTGGTTCCACCTTATTGATAAAGACGTATCATTAAACAATTTAACGTTCCAGTAAGATTCCGCGTAGAAACTTTTTGGGACTAGGTAAGCGTTTGAGTAAATTGTCATACCTCTGTCCTTTTACAAGTTGACCCACTTACATCTTAGACTGCATCGTAATTTGCCAGCAGGTGAGATCAAAGTCCCTGGTGAAAGGCCAATTAGGCTAGTAAAAAGTTCCAAATACTGAGCCTGTTTAAGGCCTTAGTAATGTTGGTAATGTATACCAACTCGTAAATTGCAATGCAGCATTACATACGGTAATTATCCTTTAGAACCAATTTGTATGTAGTAGGCCAGCAATTACCTATTTCCCCCGGATTATCATTATCATCTATCTATGCAACAAGTTGTCAGGCAGATAAATTCCTCCTAATTATCTGTCTCTAATAAGAAGATTATCTGCAATGCATTTACTACTTAATCATACTAATATTATAAATGCGAAAGTGTGCTTGTTTGTTGGTTTGTTGGTTTATCGGTTTGTTGGTTTGTCCTTCAATCACGCTTCAATCGCAAAGGAGCAACGGATCGACGTGATTTTTTGAATGGATATAGTTGAAGACCAGAGCGACATAGGCTACTTTTTATCCCGGAAAATTGAGGAGTTCCCGTGGGAATTTAAAAAACCTTATTCCACGCGGGCGAAGTCGCGGGCATCAGCTAGTTTGCATATAAACTACTTAATAATATGTAATTTGCACTACTCTGTATTGGAATGGTGATCTTGCACTGGATAGTAGAGTGTTGGCATAATAGGTGGCACTAACTGACTGACAACCACATGCAACCTCGTACAGGATGCACAGACAGACTGACTGACATGCACATGAAGTCATTGTGGCGTGAAGGATAAACAAATACTATGCAAACTTTCATAATATTTAAGTAGAGAGAGATAATATTAGTGGATTACAACCATTGATTGAATCTAATGAAATACACTTTGCACATTCCTAAATAGGGGTTTTTAAAGCGGGAAATCTCTCAAGGGAAATCAGAAATCCCTCTTTCATAGATTCAGGAATTAATACTACAGAATACAGTACTTCGCGCAAAATAAGCCAGTACCTACTCGCCTGATTGGTCTCTTTATACTTACTTGGAGATCTGGCTGCGATTTTAATCTGCAACAAATGAAAAGAAAAAGGTAAAATATTTGTAACAAGTAGATAAATTTGCATTTTTAAAAAATACCGTGGCAAATCTTTCATTTACTGGAATAAAAGTAGCCGAAGTATGTTGATTTCTGGCATGCAACTCACAGTATAGTACCAAATATTGTCAAAATTGGTTACTTAAATAGATGAGCCGTGAAATGGTACATACCTATTATGAGGATGCGCTTATTTTTTTTTTCTTTTTATTCGACTACAAGTTAGCCCTTGACTGCGATCTCACCTGATGGTATACTTACCTTCATGTGAGCTACCATCTTAGACTGCATCATTACTATGATGCAGTCTAAGATGATAGCGAACTAACTTGTTATGGGTACGGATAACCCATAATCCTATCGGTTTCCACACGGTATTGTACTGGAACGCTAAATCGCTTGGCGGTTCCTCTCTGCCGGTAGGATGCCACGGCCGCAGCCTCCCACCAGACCAGATCAGAGAAAATTCAATTCCCAAATTGATCCTGCCGGGAATCGAACTCGGGACGATAAAAGAACACAGCGTTCACCACTGTGCCAGGGAGGTCGTCAAAACTTATAACATGAGTATGAATCTAGTCTACTGTATATAGATAAAAGCCCTATCTTTTTATCAGTGGTCAACAGCTGCTGGTAACAACGGTCTACAAACACACAACACAACTTCAAGGTACCTGAACTAAATTATTATTCTGTACTTCTGATACTGACGCAAAAGTAGAGCTCGAAAAAGTCAACATCATACAAAATAATGTTTGTATACTCTTGTTTTGCCTGTTTCTAAACTAAGTATATGCGCATCATTAATCCTATTGAGTTGAAACTTTTCAGATCCGTGAAGTTTTCTGAGGCACAAAGGACGGTGCGAGAGTCGCCTGCTGGGCATAAACTGGTGTGTTCTAATTAAAAATTTGCGCATCCCATCGCCTTAACTTTAAACAAACTTTAAAATTCCAATTTAAGAGTGCCCCATGTTTCCATTCCTTATTAGGAAAGTTCTCGTAGAAAAGCAGCTAGAACTAGAGCTACAATGTTAATCTTAGCGAATGACATTTTAAAATCTCATCTGTATTCAGATAGAAGCTTTATTAAAATTTTGCACACACTGGAGCGCACTGCGCAAGCAAGATCCGTTTATCTTTAAACATTTGGCAAGTATTATAATACTAGATGATGCCCGCGACTTCGTCCACGTGGCTTAAAGATTTTTGATTCCCGCGGGAACTCCTTAATTTTCCGGGATAAAAAGTTAAAATTAAAACAGCGGACCTAGTGGGAGATCTTGTACCTATTCGATTGCGATAGCGATTTTTTTGGATATGTCAAGCTCTTGATGAAAGAATATGACAGCTGGCGCTCGATCAATTCCATACAAATGATAAGTAAAGGTAAAAATTCTCACACTAGGACTAGAAGGAAGAAAAAAAATTATTAGGTAGCTTGACTAAAAATTCTAGCATAGTATAGGATAAGTATAAAGGTAATGAAATATTTCTCATTACAAATTTTTGCACTAGTTATTCTCATAAAATCATAGAAATATAATAGCAATGCATAAAAATAAAAGTCCTGAATCCCTAACTTACTGGCTGACTCATCAACTTCTAGCCCAAGCCCTCTGACCTAGAAAGCTGCAAGCTGTAAAATTTTGCGCAGAGATTCCCGTTATAGTGAAGACAAAGCTTGAACGAATCCACGGGCGGTCGCTAGTCTTGGATGTCTTAAACAATAAGTAATGACAGGAATAATATTTTATTTTGTTTTCTATTGCTATCATATTCATAATAATAATTCTATGAATCGATTCAACAGACCAAACAGTCTCTAGTGGAATGACTGGAGCTCTACAGACGCGATTCGGGCAATTTATTTTACTGTGAATTTGATGACTGACTCGTAAATCATAGGGTGTGTTCGAGGAGAATTTATTTATTCATATAAATAAATATTTTGCCTTGAACATGTTGTTTCGTTAGGGATATGTATTTTGTTGTGTTGCATATAAATATTCTTATTATGATATTTTACGTTAGATTAACCTTTAAGTGAATTGTTCTCACAAATTTTTCAATTGATTGAAAATTAGCAAACAATGAGCATTAAACAGACTGTACTTACCTTATAAACCAAAAAATAATTCGTTATGAGTTTGTGACTATAGCACCATGATAAACAGGCTATAAAAATAATAAACTACAAGGACATAAAGTAAATACTCATAGTAGTCTATGTTGATTGTGAATTTCACGCAAGAGAAGGTATGAAAAATAGTTATCAGCGTCTTATACAATGTCACTCTCCTTTCAAAGAAAGTTCACTTTAAAGCTCATCTGTATTCAGCCACTAAAACGCTTTATTAAAATCTTACACGGATGACGTGTAACACCCACAGATATGCCAACTCCCAACTCTCCCTGGCATTGGATCGGCGCATTGGTCGCACGTCTAAATTTTGGTTATTCAGTCCGTCTCATAACAAAACCATGACCTATTTTCCTTTTTTTATTTTCTTATTTATTCACAAACACTTTTTACATTTACTTAGATTCTTAACACCCTTAAGCCTCGTCGACTTGTCTGGGTGCTGCACATTCCTCTAACATAATATATTATGCGGATACAATAAAAATAATATAACTAATAACCAACATACAATTAATAAGTAGGTACTTACAACAACACCAACACTACAGCCCATTAACGTCCCACTGTTGGGCACAGGCCTCCGTTCTCTTAGGAGAGAGGGAATTAAAGCTTAGACCCACCACGCTGCTCCAATGCGGGTTGGCGGGCTTTAACGACTATTATCATGTAAGTAGGTATTTAGCGCAATACAAATCATATAGAACAAAAAATTTCCTTTGTTTTTTCTTGTTAAATACACAACAAAGATAACATAAAATTCAACAACAGCAGCAATACTCTAGGAACTCTACATAATACACATAATGATTCAGCCATCTGTTTCAGCTTTAAGCTGTCACTTTAGCTAGAAGTACCTACTAAGTCGGACCACTTCGTTGATTTGTTGTTACATCTGTAGGTGGCTTTAGAGCAAGCTACTCCGTCCCGGTTGTGAAGGATATTCTCGTGTCCCGAGCTCCCGACTTTATAAGCTAAATAAGCTCAGGTACATTATGCACAACAATGACATGACACAACTTTATGACAATAGCATTCAGGGTACTGAGAACTTCTCGCCAGTTTATTGCTTACGTAAACTTACATAGTAGGTATTCTGAAACAAAGTTATTTGTTCACAGATGTATTACAACTTGTCATTACTTCATATCTATATCTGCCTTAGTTACCATAGCACATAATATTATACATAGATTAAATGTACATATACATATACATATAATACAGCAAGCAGTTCCTTCGTAAACATCCTAACCATTTAAGCTAAACCGCTGGATACAAGCAGCAAAAGACAGTAAAGTCTAGAAATCTTTACATGAGACCTTTGTTCAGTTGGTTGAGACTTTGACGCCTCGTCTGATAAAAAGCAATAGCGGTGGTTTTAGGTAATATTATAATAAAATAATGCTGGTAATAATATTTCTGTATCCCCTGCAATTTAGAGGGAATCGAAACGACTATTATACTTAATTAAACGAGTAGAAATAACCATCAATATCTTTAATAACTAAATATGCTTGCTAGTTTATAACTTAGAAAGCCTAGAACCATAAAATATATTTATTTTTAAATTTATGGCACGAAAAGTGAATCTTCCTAAAGTAGAGCAATATTTTGCAGCAGCAAGCAATAATTAGACCGTGAAGACTTGTAATTCTCTAAAGTGCGTACACCACGGTCCACATATAACTTGAGTAGGGAATTCGCTCGCGAACACGAGATAACTAGCAGATTATTTGAAACGTAACGAAATGTTGTTAAAATGGGAGCTGACCCTGTTCCATTAGTGACCTGCTCCAATTTAAATTTAAAGGCATTTAAATTCCTCTTATTCACGAGTAACATTAAAAGTAAACAGAGCGAGAATATATTACATAATATAACTTTTAGCTCAGTCTTTACAGTTTGACCATCGTTTTCAGGCATAAAGCCTACTAGGTCAGTTTGTATTCTTATTCATTTGGCTGGCTACGCTGAAAACTAAAACACCTTTTCGAATTCACCTTATTTCACAACAAAATATATTAACAGAATAAAAGCTCGAAAAAAATTAAAAAAAAAAGGAAAATAAACCAATCTCCGAGTAAGTAATAAATAATTGAAATCATACAAATACAAAAGCAGTCAAGGAAACCATGAAGTTCAAATGCCGTCTCCAACCATGATGATGATGATGTGTGATTATTATCAAAAATAGGTTTAAAATACTATAGGATATAGGCGTAACAGTTTGTAAGCACAATTGTTGCATAAGTCTTTAGGTTACACTCCGCTTCCTAGTTGGAAAAGGCAGAGAAAAACCCTGTGACGACGCTAATCCAAAATAGCATAATGATCTGCAGCTGCTGCTGAATAATCATAAATATATAGTCATCTGAAAAAGAATTAATACTTTTCTATCGTTATTGTGATCTTATTAAAGTAAGGGATCACCACATAGGCAGGAAGGGACCGCTTCCTTGTCCGAAAAAAGCCGAGAAACAAGTTTAGTGCCGAGGATGTGGCATTATTTTAATATGATATAACAATTTACCATATTTAACTCCTGAAGTGTACAGGTGAATGTGCTCTGCAGGAAATGCTGAGGAGAGGAATATGTTTTCCATGTCTGTTGATGTTGATGATGACGGTGATGAAAATGTAAATTGAAGATACTATTTAATAGAACTAACGAAATAAGATAACTTATTCCAATAATGTTGCTAACGAAGCATTACTGAACAGAACGGAAATGATCTAAGTAACCGGGTCATTAACAACAAAGCCATGATTTCTAAATCGTGGGCCTTGGCTTTGTCAACATTTGCGTATCGCACGACTGTAGCTTTAAGCCGGGGAATCCCCCTCCTGGATCGCCGCCAGAAATAATATACGCCTGCTAAGGGATTTATTGCATTTCATATATCTGGTGTTTGCAGTATAAACTTGGCTTTGCAGTCATGTTATTGATTATATTAAAAAAATAACTGTGTGTCAATTCAGTCAGCCCGCTACAAGTTACTTAGGAATACTCTGAGCAAATTCCTTATTTGAGTTAAATTACTTAGCTGAATTTATTTGTGAGAAACGCCATTAGAAATACTCTGAACAGTTTGCTTGTCGGAGATCGGTTTTGCTAATAAAATAACGCCAGTTTTGCGCTAGTTGTTTTCAGAAGTAGGATCCAATATTACACGAATGATAAAGTTAAATCACCTTTTAGTTCCTGGTTACGGTACACAAAAATATTTATATAATATATAAAGCAGAACTGCTCTGGCGACAGTAAACAATATTATCTATAATATGATACCGTCTTAATAGCAGCCCATTAGCCATAACAAAGACAAGAATTCCAAACCTTGGCTCCGTCGACAAAACTGCGTATCACATAACACTAGTGTGCCGGGGACCCCCGTTTCTGGCTCGCTGCCAAAAATAATATACGCCTACTGAAAGTTTTATTGCGTTTCGTCTTTGTTGTATGGGGGTTTTATTTCCTGAAAATGTGATCTATAATCCAGTGTAACTTTCAGTCCCGAAGGAAATCATGTTACGACGGTTCACGGTTGGGAGCCTTCAGTTACTCATCCATTTTTTTATATTTTAAGGAGGATAATGAACGAGAATTTTGCGAAAAGTGTAGCTACGTGATCTTTCAACAATTTGAGAAGTCCCAAAAGGGAGAATTTGGTATGGCTCACTTACAAAAAATGAGATGAAATAGATATAATTTTGCAAATCTAGCTTTTTAAAATAATAGGGATGATGCCTGTATCAAAAATAAATTATTTCTAACTGATTATTAAATAGAGAGACTTCCAAAAGACCTAAAATTCACATCCTCGGTTAGGTTAGGTTTGATAACCATTTTAAAACAGATTAAAGAAAAAAAGTGCGTTGAAATTTTATGACGTCACAACTGTGAATTTCATGCAACTTCCATACTAGTAGTGCGTTTTTAACTTTGATAAAGAGTTGCTGATTTGATTAATATGATTTTCTTCGGTTGTCATCATCCCTATTATTGTATTGTTTTAAGAACTGGTGGGAAATAATAATGCAGCATATAACAACTTTGAAACACCCCCGTGCGTGCGGTATCTGTACTTTTATTGGTATAGGTAAATATTGTTAGATGTCTTATCACTTAACGAAAAAAAAATGCGACGCAGATGGTTTTACACTAGTGGAGAAGAAAAAGCGAAGACCGACGCGAATTCGAAATATTCGTGGTACAGCGGCAACGACGAATACCATCTTGAAAGCAGCGGTACCTAACATTATGATTTATGTTTCCCGCATAAATTCCGAGACGTCCAAGGCTGATATTATACGGTACATTCTGGACACGTATAAAACTCGCCATGGAGCAGCTGCAGAAGGTTCACGAGGATCGCAGATGACAGAAGTGCAGCTGACCCTGGACAAATTGAAGTCCAGTAGGACAACCTACTTCAGCTCGTATGTCCTTACTGTTCCGGCTTCGTGCAAAGACGTGTTCCTCAGTTCAGACTTTTGGCCTGAGGGCATAGTTTACCGTCGCTTCAGGGAAGCCAGATCCAGAATCCCTACAGTTTTATAATTATATTTTCATATTTATGTATTTAGTTTATTTTAAGAATTTTTTATTTTGTATGTTATATTATATTTATATTTCTATGGGCCTAGTTGCCTGATTTAAAAAAAAAAAAAAAAAAAAAAAAAAAAAAAAAAAAAAAAAAAAAAAAAAAAAAAAAAAAAAAAATTAACCACTGGGCTACACCAACCACCTTCTAGTATAGTAATATGTGGTAATTACTTAACTGGATTACGCCACCAGCTTCTTCCGCGAATCGAGGTTTAAAAAACCCGTGGGAATTCTTTGATTTACCAGCATAGAAAGACGAATGTAACTCTCCAGGTCCTCACTTATATTCATGCAAAATATCACGTCGATCCGTTGCTTGCCGCGTGAGTGAGGGACAAACCAACAAACTAACTATAACCATCAAACACTGTTACTATAGGTATTTTCTAGGCGAGCGCATCTATTGGGTTGATGATTCTATTGGGTTGCACTAAGCATGATTGTCGTCAAGCGCAAGTCTAATGAAAAAAGACCTGTTTGGCATTTACTTTAATAGGATCCTATACCATTAATTAAAAATGCGAGTATAGTGGTATATAAAGACCCTCAACCTTTTTTGGAAGTCGGTTAAAAAGGCAGATTTTCTCTAATTAGTAGAGCCACTACACAACTAAATTGTATCAACTAGGTAGTACTCCAACTCCAATCCTTGCCCTTGGTGGCGAAGATAAATGAGTAATCTCAATCCAAGGCCACACAAATTGAGCTGGAGCCAGATTAGTTGTATAATGGTTTCCTTACACTCAATATTATGCTCAAGCGCTCTACTCGTAACTCCAAACTGTAGTAAATACAGCGCATAAAGTAAGTAGGTACTTAGCATAGTTTGCGGTGGATGAACAACACATTAAACATTAATCATTTGATACTAAAGTATTCTTATCTATCGCGATTTATGAAACGAATTTAACTCGATTTACTAAAATAATGTTAACCATAACATCATAAGGAATAGTATCACAGTCTTAGGAGAAATGAGCACGTTCTTTCCTCTACGTATGTATGTACTTATTTATATAGGTTTAGGCTAAAGTTCACCACGTTGGCCAAGTGCAGATTGGAAGGCCAAACACCTTTGAGAACATTACGGCGAAGTATCGTTTAGCGAAATAAAAATAAATAAATAAATAATCATTTATTTGCAAAGAATGTTGTACAAAAATATTTGATGGTAAAAAATGACAATGAGAGGCCATAACATTCAACTAAATCAATAGTGTGCAAATTTCAGGTAAGTATTTAGTAATTTTGGAATTAAAATATTAAATTATTAGTACAATGTTTAAACAAAAATAATAAATTAGTACTCGAGCAATGTCACACATGAATTAATAACATAGTAAAATAATAATAATAAATGAAAAGTCGAAATATACAATAATAAAACAAAGCCAAAATTTAAACAAGTCAAGCTAAATATTCCTTTATGTCATAGTAACATTTTTCCAACAGCCATTTATTAATATTACTCTTAAACATATTTATCGTCATTTTTTCATAATTTGTTGGAAGTTTATTAAATATTTTAATAGCCATACAGTAAGGGCTTTTCATACATGTACTTTTACATTGCTTTGATATAATGAGCTTATTGGGATATCTAACCGACCTGCTACTACTTACATCAGAATTTCGTTGGAAATACTTTGGATGCCGCTTGACGAATACACAAACGTCTCGTATGTACATACACGGCAATGGCAAAATACCCAACTTTTTGAAATGCGGCTTGCAGCTGTCTAAGGGACCTATATTACAAATAGCTCTTATGCATTTCTTTTGAAGTCGAAATGCTCTAATAGCATCAACTGAATTACCCCAAAGTAGTAAACCATATGACAATACAGATGACACGTATCCGTGATAAGCACTTAAAGCTGCAGTAATTGAAACTGTTTGTACTAGACGCCTTAACGCATAAATAAATTTGTCTAACTTTGTACAAATGTAATCAATAATATGTGCTTTCCAGTTAGAATTTTTATCATAAATTATACCTAAAAATTTTAACATGTCAACTTCTTCTATATTGTTATTATTGTATGTAATTGTTTTTGGAACAGTTTTAGCATTATAGTAACTGAATTGCATCAACTTGGTTTTATTTAAATTTATATGTAAGTCATTTAAATTAAGCCAATTTATTATGTCTTTTAAAGCGTCATTTATCTCTTGTTCATATGTCATATTATTCTTACATTTTACTAATATTGTCGTATCGTCCGCAAATAAAACACAAGGGTGACTGGTGGCCGACGTTATGTCATTAATGTAGCTTAAAAAAAGAAACGGCCCAAGTATACTGCCTTGCGGTACCCCTCTCTTATTATATTTGTATTGAGATTGATACAACGTCTTTGTATTGTTTTCTATTTTAGAAATTTCAGTTCTCACTTTCCGGTCCATAAGATATGATTTAATCCAATCATAAGCCTTTCCTCTGACACCATACCTTTCTAGTTTGTTTAATAATATACTATGATTAACAAAGTCAAAAGCTTTAGTCATGTCTAGAAAAATAGCAGTAATGGGCACTTTGTCATTTAGGCTATCGTGTATTATTTTACTCAAATAGAAGCAAGCCTCAGTCGTAGAACTGTTACTGCGGAATCCGAATTGTTCGTTTGCCAATAAATTGTTCGAATCAAAAAAGCTTTTAAGACGCTTAACCATAGCTTTTTCTACTATCTTTGCTAGAATAGGAATTAGGGTTATGGGACGGTAATTATTTATATCACTGCGATCGTCTTTTTTAAATAAGGGTTTTATAATGGACATTTTTAAATTAATAGGAAAGACTCCTTGTTCAAATGACTTGTTTATTATATCTGCTAGTGGTCCACACAAGTAATTTGCGCATTTTTTAATAATATCAGTCCTTATTCCATCATATCCCACAGCTTTGGTATCATTTAGTGATTTTATAATACCCAAAACTTCCAACGGGTCTGTAGGGTTTATAAACATTGTCTGTTTGTTCATGGCGATGGAATTTGCTTTACCAACATTATAGTTGGATTTGTCTGTACCTAAATTAATAAAAAAATCATTAAATAATTCACAAATGTCAGGTTATTACATGTCCCTGTTTAAGTAAGTTTTCTGCGTTGTTTTCCTTCACCATTATAGTAAGTGAAACTAGGAGAACTCACAACTCGAAGGAGGCCGAGGTCTTAACCACTAAGTAGGCTTTTTTTAGCTTTCTAATATACTTCAGCATCATTATCATAGAGTGCCATCCCCGAATCAAAGTTTGTCTTGCTTAAAAATCACAGGTGTTTGCGGCCAAATGCGTCAAGGTTTAGAACCCTTTATTAAATTCCTTCCGTTAATAGACTACCAGCTGATGCCCGCGAATTCGTCGGCGTGAATTGAGATTTTTTGGTTCCCGCGGGAACTCTTTAATGTTCCGGGATAAAAAGTAGCCTATGTGTTATTCCAGACTGTAGTCTATTTCTGTGCCAAATTAAAAAGATCCCGCGGAAAGCAACAAAACCTCAATCCATGCAGACGAAGTCGCGGGCATAAGCTAGTAAGTACATAAACCAATGTTTCTAACTCAAAACAACTGTCTAATGTGCATTAATTTAAAAGCCCTTTCATGATATGTAGCAGATACGATAAACTTCTTAGAAGCAAGCACAGTTCTGTTTTCGATATCTGGAATATATTAGTTGACCTCGAGATCACGTCTGGAGTCGATAACCGGCATTTAATTGAACGGGTCTTTGTTAATTTGCTACCAGCGATGAAAGGAGATCCGTGATTTGTTGGCTGGTCTTATTTATTAATGGGCCGTTATTCAAATTCTTGTGTCACTCCAATCAGGGGCCGTACTGCCAACGCTTAAAGCCATATTGTTTCATTATTGTTGACTTTCGTGTTTTAGAATTATAATCCTTATTTTAGGAACGTCAAGGTACGTGACATTATACTGTAATTTTGAGTAATATTGCTTAAGTATTGTTTTAAGCGTTGGCAGTATGGCCCCAAGGCTGAACTGCCGATTCAACTCGGTTCTGCTTCGAATTGTTTCGATCATCTAACCAATTACAGGCCCTTGATGTAGATGAGTACTGGGACGCTTCTTTGTTATATATCTGCAGCTTCTAAAGATTATTTTAATTTAAACACTATTTTCTGTAATCTGTTAGTAATTCTCTTTGTTTAGTCATTGAATAAATTAGCCCTAGACTGTGTGTTAAGGATAGTACGTTGAAGGACGACAGAAAGTCTTGAAGATAGATTGAACTTTCCTTTAATGGTCAACAATACTATATACTTATATGATGAATGAATGTGAATGCGGACTGTATTAAAGTAAGTAGTAAGGCGCACAGTTGCCGCGACTTGATGTGATTTGCAAGTGATTTCGAATGTTGGAGCGCGCGATGTCGCGCGCCCGCTGCCCGCGCCCCGCGCGTTGAAACCGGTTGGAGGCGTAGTCTCCAACAGTCTGCCCGGGGAATGTTGAATTCTTCAACTTTCAAGCGGAAGGGGGCAGATGTTGTTGCAGGCCCGCTGAATGACGCCTTTCTTCTTCAAGAGCACCAAGGAACCAAGTTGGCTTGAGGATGATGAGCGCCACTTGACCCGCTGCTGCAGAAGTGAAACGTATTCGATTGAGAAGCGGGACCAGAAATGTTGGTTTAGTTTCTCATTTCTCTCGCAGCGCTGCAGACGGTCAATATGATTTGCATCGCTGACGGGAGGACGAGGAACTGTCAAAAGTGAGCGTCCAATTAGGAAGTGGGCTGGAAGGTAGGTAAGATCGGAAGGATCGGAAGAGAGAGGTGTCGAAGGTCAGGAGTTTAGAATTGCTTCTATTTGGATGAGACACGTTGACATCTCTTCGTAAGTACCTACAAGATGGGTTAAATTTAAGATTCGCCTGACGTGATCCGTGGCGGGAGATGAGTTTGTACAGAGCTGCGAGGAAGGCTTCCGCAGTTAGGTTCGTAACAAGCTCTAAGTGAACCGCTTTAACTGCAAAATACACAAAAATGCAAATGTATGAGTTCGTCAGCCTAGCACCTCTGCCCTTTCGGTCTGCAATCAGCACTGGCCCGGCGTAATCCACGCCAGTGTGTAAGAATGGATACTCTAGGTGTGTCCTATCATGGGGTAGGTCGCCCATAATAGGTTGTATGGCCTTGGACCTAAATCTAAAACATTCAACGCAATTATGAACGACGCGCTTGGCGAGATTCCTCCCCCCAAGTGGCCAATATTTTTGTCTGACATTAGACAAAAGCAGCTGTGGTCCGGCATGCATTAATTCTATGTGCTTTTTATGAAAAATTGTTTGATTGACATGATGTTTGCTACATAGAATTATAGGATGCTTAACGTCGTAGCGGTAAAATGAATTATTGAGACGCCCTCCAACTCTTATAAGGTCATTTGAGTCTAGAAAAGGGGCAAGTGAATTTAATTTATTATTTGTAGGTAAAGGTTTGCCTGCTTTCAGTAAGTTGTATTCTTCTGGAAACATTTCTTTTTGTGTAAATTGTAGTATGTAATTTTCTGAGTTTTGTAATTCCTTTGTATTTAAAAATGTAGTTAGTTTGTTTTTAGGATTTTTACAATTGTATATAAATCTTTGTACATAGGCAAATGATCTTATTAAATATGTATAATTAGATTTTTTATGTATGAGATTATGTATTGTGTTTGTCTGTATGTTTGTATTTTTAGGTGTTGAATTAGTATGTAAGACTATTTCTGTATTAACTGAATTAGGTTGTGTGTTCGGTATTGTGGGAAATTGTATATGTTTGGACTTTAGAAAGTCAGGGCCGGACCACCATAAGTGACAAGAGGAAATACTGTCTGCTACAATCCCCCGAGAAACTAGATCCGCAGGATTCTCTTTAGACGGAACGTACCCCCATCTGTGACCGGCCGTGCAGTCCTGTATCTCACCCACTCGAGTTCGAACAAACATTTTTAATTGGTTCGATTGTGTTTTTAACCATGCTAACACGATAGTGGAATCGGTCCAAAAGTAAGATTCGTTTATTTTTAACGTTAGGGACGATAAACTATTTTTAGAAGGTACCGATTCTAATTGCCAAAATCGTGTTAACAAGGCCTCATCATTTTGAGCAAAAAAGCAAGAGGAAGAATGCTGTGAATTATTTGTAATTAAATTTGTGTTTTTATTAATGTTGCCGGAAACAAGCCAACCTAGTTTGGTTTTTTGCAACTTAGGACACTGTTGGCCTAAATCAATGAAGTTGGAACATATGACGTCCCAAAACACATCTGCACCCATTAATATGTCTATGGGTGACGAAATGTGAAAAGAAGGATCAGCTAGCTTGATATTAAGAGGCATTTTTATGGATTGTATGTCAATGTTACTAGAAGGTAATGAACTCGTTATCTGAGGTAAAACGTAACATTCTATTTTGACTTTATAATTACCCGAAGAAGACTCGATGGATAAGCTACAAGACTCTGCACTGTAGGAAAGTTGATTGTTAATACCTGCCACAGTGGAGCTTACGTTCCGTCGAGGCAAACCAAGTTTCTCACAGAAGTGCCGTGTGACGTAGTGCGCAGTGGCACCGTTGTCTAGAAGAGCGCGGGCAGGATATAGTTTCCCGTCTGCGCCGACCACGTTCACCAAAGCTGTGGAAAGCAATATATTGGGTGTGTTATTAGTCTGAATGTTTGAAAATAAGGCAACTGTGCTGTGCTGTTCTGTGCTGTTCTGTGCTTCTGTGTGCAAAAGGCTGCTGTGTTTCAGGGTACAGTACTTGCAGTGAGAAAGCCTGCAGTTCCTTTCCCTGTGCCCAATTTTGAGGCAATTTTTGCATATGTTTTTGAATGTTTGTATCTTTAGAATACGTGTATTTACGTCTAAATTCCTAAACTCTGGACAGTTAAATAAAAAATGATTTTGATTACACATAGGACATGAGATTATTCTATCACTAGTGTTTTTAGTTTTATTATTTTGTGTGCTTAATGTATTTTGTGTGTTTTGTGTATTTTGTGTATTCTGTATAGTGTGTGTTTTTTGTGTCATCTGAGTATGTTGTGTGTTTTGATAAGAATGTGTTGATAATTGTCGTTGTTTTTCATCCTGCTGTATAGCGTCTAATAAATCCGCTCTGTTTGTTAAAAAATCAAGAAATTGTTTTAATGTAGGTGAAGTTGTTATTGTGTTACGTTGTTCTTCCCATTCTCGAAAAGTAACCGTGTCCAATTTTTTCGTCATTAGGTGTATGATCAATGTGTCCCAGTGGTCAGTAGGTTGACCTAGGGTATTCAAAGCACATAAATTACGATTAATTGTGTCTATTAATTTTCTTAAAGCTTGACATGATTCCTTTTGAATGGGAGTAAAATTTAATATAGCATTTACATGGTTGTTTACTAACAATCTTTCGTTGTCGAACCGATTTGATAAAAGTTGCCATGCAATTGCGTAATTTTTCGATGTGAACTCTAAATTTTGAATCATAGTTAAGGCGCTGCCTTTTAATGCTGCTTTTAAATAATGGAATTTATTAATATCGCCTATTGTGTTATTTGTGTGTATTAATGAAATATACGTATCTCGGAAAGTGAGCCAGTGCTGAAAGTCTCCGTCAAATGTGGGCAAGTTAATTTTAGGTAGCCTGACGAAGTCATGAAGTGCATTCTTGTTTCCTCGCTCGCTTCCCTCGCTCGACTCGGATACAGAAAGTGTTCGCTGTCGTTGACGACTGCACTTATTGAGAAGAGTACCTACGCGCCGATCCGACAAGCGAGTAGTATTTTGAGTCGAAGTCTTCCCGTTCCAATAATAACTGGCTTGTGTCTTCGCTCAAAACCTCCAAGTCAGTCTGAAATTTATCATATTCGCTATGTATATTATCTATTTTGTTAAGACGACATTCAAGTTCGTTAAACTGATTTTCGCTAATATTATCACTACTAAGGCTATTTAAGAAGTTTTGAAATATTGTAAGCTTGCCCTTAATACTACCGCGAAGCTTTATCAATTCTTTTATTTTAGCGTCACTCATTTTAAAGTGCGTAAATTGAAGGTCAAGATCAAGAACAAAGCAAGCGATAGGTAGCTATTGTACGTGGCGGCCGACCGGGCGATGCATAAAAACCGGTTTGCGTTGTACTGAGCACTGACGCGCTTACGTACTTACCTATGCACTCAAAGCGGTGACAATTTTATGCGTAATGAAATGAATCAGCGTAATTTGAATTAGATAGGTGCAATTTTAGCTATTAACTTGTAATATTATAGCATTTTAATGAATTTTAAGCAACGTATGAAATAATATAGGCATTATGACACTTATTTTAATGATTGGAAGACTAAGTAAATGATTTTAAGACTATTTAAATTAGCAATTTAAGGCGAAAAAGCTACACAGAAATTTTATTATTGTAAATTATTATGAAAATATCTAAGAATCAGATCCAAATAGAAGACGGAAAATGCTAGAAGACAGGAAAGTAAGAAGGAATATGGAACAAACTCACAAGAGGTCGTGTCCCCGTCCTTTGTTCCCGCGATGCACTCCGATTTTTGGCTGGTTTCTTTCTTTTCTTGAGGTAGAAGGACCAAATACTGGCTTCTTTTTGTTTTATTTTTGGCTGGTTTCTTGAGGTACAAGGACCAAATGTGTCCCCGTTCTTTGACCGTTAACCGACCACATGTTAAGGATAGTACGTTGAAGGACGACAGAAAGTCTTGAAGATAGATTGAACTTTCCTTTAATGGTCAACAATACTATATACTTATATGATGAATGAATGTGAATGCGGACTGTATTAAAGTAAGTAGTAAGGCGCACAGTTGCCGCGACTTGATGTGATTTGCAAGTGATTTCGAATGTTGGAGCGCGCGATGTCGCGCGCCCGCTGCCCGCGCCCCGCGCGTGGAAACCGGTTGGAGGCGTAGTCTCCAACACTGTGATCTCACTTGGTGGTAGCGATGATGCAGAGGCACAGTTAAAATAAGTTACTTTGGTCTAGTTAGGACCAGCCTCCCAGCTGTCAGATTGATTGTCCTGAGCCCTGAATTTGTATTTGAGTTTAGTGGAGTCGAAAATGAAACCGACACTGCGTCGAGCACCTGACCATATATCCAAGCAGGCGTTGGATTGGAACGTGGGCGGCCATAACAAACTTGGCGGCGTATTTTACTTGATGAGGCGAAAAAGATCGGCCTTACGTGGGGCGAGCTGAAGCATAAGGCGTCCCACAGATCGGCTTGAAAAAGAGTAGCGTTTGCCCTCTGCCCCGAAGGAGGAACTTAGTGATGAAGCAATTCTTACCGAAGTTCGTCCGTGTTTTGTTTTATTAACCTAATTTCAACCTTTCAAGGCGCCAACGCCTTTTTTGCCTTGGCTTCACAGGTTTGGATCGGATCTAAAATAGATAAAACGTTTTGATTCATTGGATAGAACTTTAGAAGTTATTCTTGGTAGCTTTTGATATTTGTTTGATAAATAATTATCAATTAGGTAGGTATTAGAAGGCAAGCGAGTTACAATAATAATTGTAGCTGAAATTAACGGTATATTATGCTTCCATAAACCATGTAGATAATTGGTATATACGCATGCCTTACACAAACAGTAACATGACGAATCTAAACAGATGCGATTCATACATCAATGAGCACCTAACTCCTAACATTTGAATAATGGTCGAGTGCATAATCCAGATCCATAATCCCAAATACTCGTAGTAGGTAGATATGTATCTAATATCATAAACTAGAAGACACCCGCGAGTGTGACTTCGTACGGGTAGATTTAGAACTTTAGGTAAGTATAGGCTTAATTCTTAAATTAATTTTCCGGGATGAAAAGTAGCCTATGTCCGTCCACGGGATTTTCTTAAAAATCGATTAGACTGATGGGCCGGCAAAGAAAACAGACTAAAAGTGAGACTTTCGCATTTAAAATCCAGGCTGCCTTATACCAATTCTTTACAAAATTAGGCAGTGTTGCCGCAACTCGGACTCGAGCCTTTACACTTCTAATAACCCCTTTTTAAATTAAGTTGTTTCACACACATCCATCGCCAAGCGTCGTTGCCCTAATGAGCGAGGGCTAGTTATCTAGTGGAAATGCAGCTTTAGCAGAGTTTCACGCGAATTCAATCTCATTACAGTGCGCCATGCGGTGCGGTTTTCACAGAAACTACAGTAATGCGATCGCGGTTGCACGATGAAAGGTACAGTAGCTTTAATGGTTAAATGGTTCTCTACTATGAATTTAACGTTAATCTAGTGGTCAGCATGTTTGACTCCATTTTTATGTCGAAAAATTCTCAATAATAGCCCGGATTTGGGAACCACTGCGGCAGGGAAGTAGCTATAAACATTGTCTTGGACCTGTTTTCGGACGCGAGCGCGACAGAGCGTGCGTTTACTGCAGGGACAACAACGACGCAAGCACATTCATCCTTTGAACTTAGTCGCAAAACCGACACAGATTGGCACAAAAAGGAGAGTCACAAGCGACAGATTTACACGCCTGTGCTCTTGATTTCACCAGTCACGAATGTCGCGTTGAAAAGAAACGTCCCAACGCAGTTTTCCGACACATCTCGTGCGACTTCGTGATTAACATCAGCGGCGTCCGCCATGCTTGCTTAACTGACTGGCGTGCCTCAGTGTGTGTAAAAATCTTGCTTGGCCCACCGACGCGCGCCGGGTAGTTTCCCAGGCTGCTTGCAAGGCTGCGTAGCGTGCGTCTGAACGCAGCTTAAGGCTTTATAAAAGGCGCCCGACTTTCTGACCCGCGTAATAACAATACCATTGGACGCAATCCCGCCAAGTGCCTAAATCAAGGGAAGTGGCAATACAAAAGACTTCTTGCTGTACTTTCATTTGAACTTGTTGGAGAACGCCAATTTGCTTTTATATTTTGATCTTGGCTTTTGCCATTTAAACAGAGGAATGAGATAATATCACGGCGTCGATATTTCATTTTTTCCGCTCTACAAGAAAATACAAAGAAAGAAAAATTTTTAGGCAATAAAATATGACCTATACCTTTGTAGTATTATTTGTTCTACTAAGTATATTATGACAACCTGAGCTTTGAGTAGTATAACTTTTGCAAAAAACTAATAATTTAAAGAGTTTCTAGGAGAAATATTAGAATTATTGTACTTTACTACTGAATAAAACACGATTACGTCCAGCAAAAATATTATGCTTTAAGCCATAGTTACTTACCTACAAGGAGTTCATTTCTGAGAGTAGTCTGCCATTTATGATAGATCTACTAAGTTTTAAAGTGAAGTTTATTTCCAAATTAACGGCATCACAAGGGCTGTGAATGAATCGTACTATTCCAAAAGTTTGAAAAATACTACAATTTTTTTTGTGCACTTGGCAGCCGTCCAAAAGTCAGTGACGCAGTCAATATAGGGAATTCCTTTGGTACTAAAGCGGAGAATTATAACATACTCTCCCCTTTTTGTTTTCGTCCTTACCCACAAAAATTTCGGCAAAAATACCGGAATTTCCCGGTTCCCTTTAGGCAGCAATAAACAGACAAAACGTTCGGTATAATCATCCAAATTGCTATAATAAACCTGAAAACAAAGTTCTAAAGCCTAATTTCATTGTACGCTGCTAAAATTACAGAAAGTACATAAAAAAATCCGAAATTTCTAGAACTACTTTCCTAGAATGCTCATTGAGAATATTCTAATTTGAGCTATAGTTGATCAACAATTCAAAAGCTTTTTGACATAAGTAAATTGAAGTTAAATCGATCAATTGGATTTGTTAACCGTTGGTTATACTCAATTTGTCCATATTCGTTCATAAAGGTAAGTAACTTTAGAATTTGTCGAGGTTAAAATGGGAGTTGTGGAAACAACAAATGTTTGTAAGTTTGCATGTTTGCTACTCTTATGAAGTAACTCGAAATTTAATTTGCTATAATCCGCAACAATAGGCAAATATATGTGGTTTGCTACTCGTTCACCCCATAACGACTGAACCAGTTTGGCTAAAATTTGGAAAGAACATAACTTATATACTGAATTAACATAGGTTACATTGCATCAAAATAAAACATAAAATTCAAAAGTTCCCTCTGGAGTAACTATTTTACCGAATTCCAAGCAGAAGAAGTCGCGGGCACTATCGAGTTCAAATAATATTAGTAATATTTATTTATTTATTAGAAGTTTATTTCAAATAATTACAAACTCATAGAATTAATTAGTGAGATTAGTTACAGGTTTTTTAAAAGTGTCGATTACGATAACGTTGTTCAGAAAATCGACTTTCCGCTTCTGAATGATATTGCGGGGATAGAAAGGAAATGAGTTTCACGAGTAGAGTGCATTTTGCCATTAGGTAATAGGTACCTATACATGTTATTTTACACTATCAAAGTTGGAATTATTTTCGCATTTGGCATCGAAATGAATATGCAGTAACGACGGACTGTGGCGGGGAGTCGATCTTCTGAATAACGTGGTCATAATCGACTTTAGTATGTATTATAGTTATCATACTAATATTATAAACTAGCTGATGCTCGCGAATTCGTCCGCGTGGTTAAAGTTTTTTGATTCCCGCGGGAACTCCTTAATTTTCCGGAATAAAAAGTATCCTATGTCACTCTCCAGGTCCTCAACTATACGCATGCCAAAAATCACGTCGATCCGTTGCTCCGTTGCGGCGTGATTGAAGGACAAACCAACAAACAAACACACTTTCGCATTTATAATATTCGTATTTCTAAATATATAACAGGCAAAGGTGACTGACTGACTGATCTATCTACGCACAGCTCAAACCACTGGACGGATCGGACTGAAATACAGGCATACAGATAGCTATTATGACGTATTATTAGGTTGACGACCTCCGTGGCGCAGTGTGTAGCGCTGTTGTCTTAACGTGCGGAGGTCCCGGGTTCGATCTCCGGCGGGGTCAATTTGGGAATTTATAATTTCTGAATTTTCCCGGGTCTGGCTTGGTGGGAGGCTTCGGCCATGACTAGTTACCACCCTACCGGCAAAGACGTGCCGCCAAGCGATTTAGCATTCCGGTACGATGCCGTGTAGAAACCTAATAGGGGTATGGGTTTATTATAACTGCCATGCCCTTAACAGGTTAGCCCCTTACCCCTACCATCATAGACTGCATCATCACTTACCATCAGGTGAGATCGCAGTCAAGGGCTAACTTGTAGTGGTTAAAAAAAAAGGCGTCCGCAAAGAAAGGATTTTTGAAAATTCATCCCCTAAGGGGGTAAAATCGTTGGCCTTTACGTCTTGACAGACGATTTACGCACTGTCTAGGCGACACTTTTTTCTATGGCTAAACAAGCCGATACGGGAGCGACACTTGCGGCCGCAAATGGGGCAGCTGAACCTGTCGTCGCAAATCAAGGAGCCGGTGGTATGCCTCCTTACTCTTCTTTGGGCGAGAACGTCAAACCAGGCTTCGTCATGGGCACGGCAACCATCCTTAATACTTTTACGCCATTTGGTTCTGTCTTGGGCGAGCTCTTCCCATTGACTGAATTTTATGTTGAAATCAGCCATGTCCCTCTTGGCACAGTCCTTCAGCCTCAACCGCGGTCGGCCCACCGGCCTTTTAGCGTGCGCTACAGCACCAAGAAGAACCTGTCGAGGCAAGCGAGAAGGCTCCATCCGATGCACATGCCCTAGCCAGCGCAAGCGTCTTTGCTTGAGTAAAGCAGTGAGGCTGGGTAACTTCGCTTTCTTCAGGACTAGCTCGTTTGTCACTCTGTCTTTCCAAGTGATGCCCATTATCTTTCTCAGGCAGCGCATGTGAAAGGTGTTAAGTCTGCGTTCCTGTTTCGCGTAGGAAGTCCACGCTTCAGCACCGTACAAGAGTATGCTTACGATACAGGTGTGATATACTGCCATTTTGGTCTTAATAGTAAGATGTTTGTTGTGCCACACTCTTGCACTGAGTTTACCAAACATTGTGGCCGCTTTACCGATACGAATGTCGATCTCCGCGTCAAGCGAGAGATTGTTCGATATAGTCGAGCCTAGGTAGCAGAACTTATCCACGACTGCCAGCGGTGTACCTTCCAGCAAGATATTGGGATCGTCTTCACTTCCTTGCACAAGGACCACGGTCTTACTAATGTTAATGGACATTGAAAATAGAGCACACGCACGGGCGAATTTATCCATTATTACTTGAAGTTCTTGAGGTGAACTCGCTGTAAAGGCTGCATCATCAGCAAAAAGTAGACGGTCTATGTACAGATCTTGGCGAAATCGCTTTGCTTTTAAAAAGGAGATGTTATACAGTTTCCCATCCACTCTCGTATGTAAATGTATACCCTGTTGATCATTGCCAAAGGCTTCGGCCAAGATCAATGAAAAGAATATACCAAAGAGAGTTGGCGCTAGGACGCAGCCCTGTCGAACCCCTCTGCGTATAGGAAATGAATTAGAAGTGCTACCATCAAAGACAACAACGCCCTTCGTCTCTTCGTGAAAGGACTTCACAAAGCTGAGAAGTTTCGGGGGACAACCAATGCACTCGAGAGCACTGAATAAACCTCCTCTGCTTATCGAGTCGAAGGCTTTATTCAAGTCAACGAAAGCGATAAACAAAGGAGTTCTCTGCTCCCGACACTTCTCCTGCAACTGGCGCACCGTGAAGACCATATCAATAGTAGAGCGCTGGGTAAAATAAGGCTGAAGGGGGTAAAATAAGGCTTTGAAATTTGTATGTAAATCGAACCTAACGTGAGCGAAGCCGCGGGCTAAAGCTGGTCGTATGATATGATGCGAAAGTGTGTTTGTTTGTTGATTTGTCCTTCAATCACGCCGCAACGGAACAACGGATCGACGTGATTTCTGGCATGGGTATACTTTTGTCCCGGAGAATTAGGGAGTTCCCGCGGGAATCTAAAACACTTAAACCACGCAGATCAAATCACGGGCATCAGCTAGTTTAGTCATAATTATTAAAATTAAGAAGTTGGTTACTTATGTAAAGATCTTACGGCTTCCAAAAATTCTGTACACAAATGAAATGAAATGATTTATTTTTTCACATAGGACAACTTGTGTCACTTATGAAACGTTAATACTCTACCACCGGTTCGGAAAGCTGATTCTACTGAGAAGAGCCGGCAAGAAACTAAGCAGTTGCTCTTTTCTTTAAAAAAAAAAAGGTTACAATAAGTAGACAATACAACATAATACAATACGTTACAAGTATTACACTGACTTGTGGGTCACTGGATGCGAGGCCGGTTGCTTCCATGCAACTTTGTCATTCAGAAAATCATTGATCGTATAATAACCTCGACTTAACAAATGCTGTTTAACAGTCTTTGTAATGGCAAATCCAGTAACTCTTTTGGAACCATGTTATAAAAGCCTATTAATATTAACAGTTAATCAATTTAGTCAGCCGAAATGGACTGAAATCCTTTTATATTAGGTTTATACCTTAGAATAACTACCTATAGAAATAGGTTAAGTTAGTTTTAGAAGCTACAATGCTACAAACAAACTAACCAATTACTTACCCAACTATTAGGGAGAAAACATTTAAACTGGCAACATTATGTTTGCGTTTACGAGGCAAGTAAACACAGCACATAATATAGCGAATTTGTAGCTTACGTTTTGAGAAGGCGTTGTTTGGAAACATACCTTCTATAGGTAGTTATTCTAAGGTTTATACATATTTACCAACTCAATACACACCTAATTTCGATATTGAGACTAAAATCCCCTTATAAGTTCTTATTGAAACCTTAGTAATGAAATGCAACTTCAACCATGCTTCAACCACAGGAAGCCGTATTGTGGTAAGTTAAAGCAGTCCTTAAAAATTCCCCTGTATAATATCGATTTAATTTAATGTACATACCAATGAGATGGTCATAGTACCTCCCTATTTTAATGTCGGTTAAAAATTTCGAACAAACAGCGGGCCACAACAAATCTCACTTAGAAATAATTCAAGGGTTTTAAGATATTTGGAAAGTTGAGATTTCTTAAAAGGCACAATAGAAAAAAGTTTGAAGTAATTTAAAACAAAGGAGCAGACAGTTTTTAATGGCGCAAATGTGTTTTAGGCCATAAAATTCGAGGCTCAAACGCAAGTTTAGACGAAATAGGCAATAAACCATGGGTTTTTTGCTCAATTCAAAATCCCTAAGCAGGACGTCAGACAAAGTTAACATTTACCAGATGTGAATGCATAAAAAAAATATAAACCTAGCCGTGCTGTGGGAGTTTAGAAAGCGCGGGAATCTAAGAGTGGAAGGCGTGACTTTGAAACGACTTTATCCTAATTGGTCATTTCATAACCGAAGCAAATTCAATAACCAATCACCGTAAACAGTTGACTCTGGGGTTTTTTTTCCAATTTTACAGGGATGATGACGGGGATAGAGGGAGCGCGGCTTCGGGAAAGGCAAGCGGCAACATTCGGGTCCGAGCCACGAGTGAGTGCGGCCATCAATGAGCATCGAATGCTCGATTGCGACCGTGAAAAGGGGTGCTTTAGTTTCAAAGTAGAATCTAAATTCGATTAGATCTAAATTGTAAAAGTCAATAAAGTGCGGCGGAGAAAGTAATAAATATTAAATACCTAATTATAGTGAATTAAGTGAGGTACGGCAACCACGTGAAGCAGTTCCAGAAACCCTTTAACTTGTACTTAATTTAATTATAAATTAAATTGGTTGAGCGGATTTACAGTGCTAGATAAATTTTACGTAGAGAGAGAGATTAAAATCACCAGTTGCCTGAATTAAGATAAATATGGGCCCTGAAATTGGGTTAGATATTTTATATCAGTTTGGACTAAATAATAGAGGCCGTAGAGACCAGATATTGCCAAATATTCCCTAGCTTTCGAGCTAGAGTGCATACCTGATGCAGGTATAGAATTGGGCGAAATTGACTAAAAGGATAGATTAAATTTCCAACCTACTTGTAAATCTGTCTCGGCTCATTATAAATGTATAATTGTATTCGATTATAAAATTATGGTGTGTCTTACCTCTTTTAATCACGTGTGTAATTATGACTATAAAGTAGATAGCATCCAATTATGTGCATGTATGTACTAGAATTAAGATATACTTAGTATTTATATAGCCGAAAGGGTTTTTCATTTGAAACTTCTATTTTCCCTTTATTAGAATGGCTGTTTAGGAATGGAAGTTTCGGCCTAGATCTTAGATGTCCCCACATTTTGATCTGGGTCTAAATAAACAAAGAGATTCTTTTTTTGCTTCACTCAAATGTTGAGTGAAAGAACAGTTTATTACAATAAACTAATTTAGAATCACAAATATATTTTTTATTACTATAGATTAATATTCCTCCTAGGGTGTTTAATAATGGAGATTCGTTCAGACTCAATTTCTCTTATTATGGTAAGGCTCCAATGACGTCACTATTCAAAACTTGTGTAACGAATCGAGTTGAGTACCTCCAATAATAAATCCCCTAAAACCCCTATTGAATCACGATTCTTACTTAGAAGTTGAATTATACAGATACATTAATCAAGATTAATGGAATAAATTCTATACTAGAGTCAATAAGTTATATTATCCTAGAACTATCATAGTTCCTGCAAAACAAAGCAGACAGCATAGTGAGGTCAAAATATATTGCAGTCTATGGAACTTTGACTTTAATTGCCTTACGAAACAAATAGATTAGATTCGAGAATCTTTAGTAATCTTAACGATGTGTAAATGGAAACACAAGATATACCGTTAGTACAAAACCTTTGTACCTACTCATCGAGCCGGCGAGTTTATCTACAGTTACGAGTGCAGCTGGGGTTCTTCAAGCAGGTAGGAACGAGTCCTATTGTTTTTACATTTTACCAATTTTAGCACATAAGGTGACCATAATTATGTTGCAAAATAATGGGACAAGACAGGGTGATAGGACGACCATGAAAATACCGAGGAACAAGAGACACTGAAGTTGGTTGGGCATTAAATTATTCATTGCACCTTGACTATATCAGTTAAGGTTTATAACTGAACAGTACACGGTTTCTCGATGGCGTCACTGGCGGCGAAATCCCGGCACCCCGCAAACATGTCATGTCTTTACAGCACGACTCCCGACCTAGATTTGGCCAAATCTAAACCATAACTGAAACAAATGAATACAAATAATTAAAACCATGGTTATGGGGCGAGCTATAAGCTCAAATAATTATACCAGCCCTCGGGTGTTTGGTAAGACAAATATCGCTTCGCAGCGAATAAAAGGGAGTCGAGGCTGAGCCCCAATAACATTGCTAAAGGGCCGTTTCCGCGGCGTAGGGAGTCCCGTGTGTTAAAGGGAATTCGGTCAGGACGATGGCCCAAAAAGGAGGCAAATACATACGCCAGCTGACCATGCATTCTAATCTGTACGTTAAGTCTAAAAATTCATGCTCTCTCTCTGGACTTCAGAGTGTTGAAACATAGTCACCCTACAATTTTATAGAGATAGACTCATAACCGAGCCTCGCGAAGCCAGGTAGAATGGAATGGTAGCCTCGTATTGTCTATCAAACGTATTGTACTGCCCAAGCCTGAGCGTGAGCATCCGTTCCCCTTGGGATTCGCGGAATTTTCAGATGACTGCCAGGTACCGAAGTGTCTTTTATTCCAAAGTACTGTTTTTAAGAGATTTCCCCTTCATATAATTCAATCACATAACAACTAGCTAGACGATCACCACCGTGCCATCACAGAATTTTGGTGCCGTGACCAGGATCTAATCCTGGATCACTACGATAAGCTTGTTTGGCACTATAGGACTAGGATATAAATCCGAAAAATTTTGAGAACCTGGGAATTTTGATGCCGGAGTGACCAGAGGTCTATGTACGTATTCGAAATAACGATATGACTAGATCTATATTAGCATAAAAATAAAACACAACGTAGGAATCGTGATTGGGTATATAAGAGGAAAATAAACACAAAAAGGGTTAAGACACACTGTGCATGTTATTATGTATATATATGTTGTACATTTACTTTTACTTTATGTAGGTATAGGAGGATGAAAAATAAGCTGTATGTCTTATAAATGTACAATTTACAGGATTTCTAGGAGGAGATTTATTGCAGTGATCGAGATATTAATCTTGCTTATTTCTTAAATTGTTCCCCTTGAACATTATCGTAGCACAGCCCAAGTTTTATAACATCTGTTATCAGCATTGCATTATTACCTAAAACTTTGTCTGACGTTTTGCGTGGGATGCACTAAAATAAACAAGTAAAATAATATCTGGCGGGTTTGAGTGGCCAGTCGAATAGAAGGGTTTTAAGACGAATTGGTAGAGATGCCGGCAGGTAAAAAGAGGCAAAATACGAAGCGGGTAGCAACGGAACGACCCGATGTTAGTGCGATAGGAACGAACGAGCGAACAGAAACCTTAGGGAGCGCGACGTTAGAGTTGATTTTACAAAAAATCAATGAATTCGAAGGAAAAGTACAGCAGTTGAGTTCCAAAGTGAACCCAATACCGAATAAAAGCGCGAGTGTTTCTTTACACGAGTCGGCTGGGGTAATAAGTAATGAAAGTGATAGGATTGATAGACAGGAATCTATATCTGAGTCTGCTAGTTCTAGTGTAGCGTCTTCCGAAACTCGGAACATTTATGTGGTACAACCATCGGTTAGCAAGCCGAAGTTCGATGAAAAACCATTCACAAATCCTATTGCATTTTAAAGCAATTAAAAAGTATATAAGGGCGGTAAATGGATCGGATCGCGAGATTGATATAGCATAAGGATGCGTCACGGGGCACGCTCGTTAGGTTATGGAATTATATTCGAAGGATTGGAGTACGTTCGCTTATTTTGAGACTGATTTTAGACGCACTTATTGGACCGAGCAGATTCAGGAGTCTGTGAGGCATAGGTTGATTAATGCGGTATATACAAGCAATTCGGGAATGACGTTGTCTGAGCATTTTGCTGCACAGGCCAAATCGATGCAATCGTTATCTATTGCGTTCAACAAACGTGATTTAGTGAATGCTATTATGCGGCACTATGCGATTGATATACAACGATTGTGGTTTACTAGAACCGAGGAAGTTAGTATCATGAGCGGAGCGAAGTTTCTAAGAGGTATAGAGCAATATAGAGCAAAATGTTGTAGAGAAACCGCGGGAAGTTGCGAGAGTTGTCTCTGGTAATAGTTTTAGAGGAAGGCGGTATAACGGGTCGCCATTGGCACGCCCTATTGTCGCAACAATTTCAACAAATAGGTGGAGTACTAGAGGAAATACGACCAGAGGACGCGGCTATCGTCAGAGTAGTTCAGGTTATAGGGCAAACTTTAACGGGCCTGCATTGTCTGAAATTGAACGAGTCAGACCAGCTATTACTTTTTACCTTTTTAGCTAGAAGGAGGGTGAAGGCTCTACTATGTCGAAAAATGTGGGGGAGGGACCTTCAAAAAACTAGGTTTCCCCACACAAACGAGGTACATTAATTTAGAGTTGTGTACAACGAGGAATATAGAAGCCTCGGAGCGTGAAAGAACAAACGTGGCTTATAATATCTTAACTAGCAATGGATGGAAACCGGGACAGAGGTTGGGCATCGGCGAAAAAGGTCTTAAGCGATTGTTAAGAGGTGGCCGAAATAGCGACGAAGATAGCTGTCAGACGAAAATTAGTGATATAGGAATCTTATTGGAGAACCAGTTTAGCAACGTAGTGGAATGTAATGAGATGGGAATTGAGTGTGAATCTTGTACGAAGAGAGGTTAAGCGTATATACGATGGTTCATGAACTTGATGGGTCGATTGACGTAGGTATTGATTATTCTTTACCTTAGTTACCTGAAGTATGTGTGTGGTTGTACGGGAGAAGTATGAATGCACTTATCGATACGGGAAGTCAGATTAGCGAATTAGGGTTGACCAGCAGGTACGAGCACGTTATTGAGTTAGTTGACGAAACTCCTTTCGTAAAACATAGCTATCTGGTACCTTTGGCATATAGGGAACAGGTCAAGATGGAATTAGAGGAATTAGAAAGGTTAGGCGTAATCAGACAGGAGGTAACTCCGTATTGTAGTCCGCTCACGTCTGAAATTTTACAATCCTTTCATGGAGTGAATTATATCAGTTTAATTGATTTGAATAATGCTTATTTTCAAATACCTTTACATCGGGATTCTAGGAAGTATACAGGTTGCTCCTTTATGGGAAGAACCTATACTTACCGCGTATTGCCTCAAGGTTTAAAGACATCTGTGGCAGGTTTCTCTAGAGCAATGGATTCAATATTAAAAGAAGTGCGTGAGTTTTGCGTGAACTATTTAGATGACATTGTCATATTTACCACAGGGGACATAAGGTTGCATTTGGAACACTTAGACCGAGTACTAGACAGGCTAGAAGCAGCAGGCTTAACTGGTAGGCTAGGAAAGTGTCGGGTTTTATGCGTAGAGGTGAAGCTGTTAGGACATATAGTAAATACGAATGGTGTGCGTATGGATTTGGAACGAGTAGAAGCTATATAAGACTTCCCCATACCTCGAACAATAAAACAATTACGAGGATTTTTGGGATTAATAAATTATTTCAGAAAGGTTATCTCGATGTATAGCGAAGAGGTTAGACCACTCTGCGATCTGTTAAAACAAAATACCAAATGGTCATGGACTCAGGTAGTGAACGATTGTTTTGAGAGGGTCAAGAAATTGTTTCTAGATACAATACTTCTTGTACATCCTAATCCGAAGGAGACTTATTACCTGAAAACCGATAGCAGCAATTTAGGAATTTCGGGGTATGTTTATCAACTGAACGATGTAGGCGAAAAATTGATAATAGGGTTTTGTAGTACAGGCGAAATGGAAAGAAATAGGTAGTCATCAAGAGAGAGATAAGGTTGCTAGTGAAATAATTAGACGTATGAAAATAGCAGGCACGTCTGAATCAAAGTATTATGTGATTAAGGAGGAGGATCCTTTATAGGTCAGACCTAAATAGGGATACTTTGAGATTATATGTCCCCGAGGACTTACAAAGAGATTTGATTGTTAGTATACATGAAGAAATAGGTCATTTCGGACGTTATAAGGTTTATGCTATGATGAAACGTCGTTACTATTTCTCGAATATGTCTCGCATGATAAATCGTATTGTAAGAGCTTGCGAGATATGTCAAAAATCAAAGCACGCGTTAGAAACACATACACGGGGCAAATTAAAATTGTGATAGTGAAGAAAATAAGAGAACGGGACTTTTGCGATATTTATGTACCTTAGCCAGTAGGACGGTTCGGATACAAATACATATTTGTGATACAGGACGCTAATAATAAGCTAATCAGGATATATCCATTACGTCAAGCGAGCGGGAAGGCTACATTAACATGTGTGAAAAAGTTCCACAAACAGGTTGAGATTAGGACATTATGTTCGGATAGAGGCGCTTATTTTACTTCAAAGATTTTCGAGTCAGGCGTTCGTCTAAAATAGGGGACTTGGTGAAAATCAAGACTTTTGCAAAGTCGGGTGCCGACAAAAAGATAACGAAGAAATTCATGCGACTTTATGAGGGACCTTATGTAATAGGGGCAGTTCCGTATAATAACGTATACACCTTAATTGACGTCGGTACTAATAAAGCAAAAGGGAACTACAATGCGATCCATCTGTTCCGCTATTATGAAAACGCATAAAATAGGTTTCCACTAGGGATTAGCGAACAATAGGAAATGGCGAAAGCAGTCGGCATAATCATAAACATAGATAGGCCGGTTACACGAATAACGGAGACCTGGGATCAGGTAGATTTATTGCGGAGTTCGAGAACGCAGAAATTGAACAAGAGAGAGTTAAGATTAGCGTACGGGTACAGAGTTGAAATAGATTTTCAAACGACTAGTATAGGAGCAAAAGTATAGGAATACTAGGTGTATTAAAAATCTATTTGGGGGAGTGTGAGATGGTCATAGTACCTCCCTATTTTAATGTCGGTTAAAAATTTCGAACAAACAGCGGGCCACAACAAATCTCACTTAGAAATAATTCAAGGGTTTTAAGATATTTGGAAAGTTGAGATTTCTTAAAAGGCACAATAGAAAAAAGTTTGAAGTAATTTAAAACAAAGGAGCAGACAGTTTTTAATGACGCAAATGTGTTTAAGGCCATAAAATTCGAGGCTCAAACGCAAGTTTAGACGAAATAGGCAATAAACCATGGGTTTTTTGCTCAATTCAAAATCCCTAAGCAGGACGTCAGACAAAGTTAACATTTACCAGATGTGAATGCATAAAAAAAATATAAACCTAGCCGTGCTGTGGGAGTTTAGAAAGCGCGGGAATCTAAGAGTGGAAGGCGTGACTTTGAAACGACTTTATCCTAATTGGTCATTTCATAACCGAAGCAAATTCAATAACCAATCACCGTAAACAGTTGACTCTGGGGTTTTTTTTCCAATTTTACAGGGATGATGACGGGGATAGAGGGAGCGCGGCTTCGGGAAAGGCAAGCGGCAACATTCGGGTCCGAGCCACGAGTGAGTGCGGCCATCAATGAGCATCGAATGCTCGATTGCGACCGTGAAAAGGGGTGCTTTAGTTTCAAAGTAGAATCTAAATTCGATTAGATCTAAATTGTAAAAGTCAATAAAGTGCGGCGGAGAAAGTAATAAATATTAAATACCTAATTATAGTGAATTAAGTGAGGTACGGCAACCACGTGAAGCAGTTCCAGAAACCCTTTAACTTGTACTTAATTTAATTATAAATTAAATTGGTTGAGCGGATTTACAGTGCTAGATAAATTTTACGTAGAGAGAGAGATTAAAATCACCAGTTGCCTGAATTAAGATAAATATGGGCCCTGAAATTGGGTTAGATATTTTATATCAGTTTGGACTAAATAATAGAGGCCGTAGAGACCAGATATTGCCAAATATTCCCTAGCTTTCGAGCTAGAGTGCATACCTGATGCAGGTATAGAATTGGGCGAAATTGACTAAAAGGATAGATTAAATTTCCAACCTACTTGTAAATCTGTCTCGGCTCATTATAAATGTATAATTGTATTCGATTATAAAATTATGGTGTGTCTTACCTCTTTTAATCACGTGTGTAATTATGACTATAAAGTAGATAGCATCCAATTATGTGCATGTATGTACTAGAATTAAGATATACTTAGTATTTATATAGCCGAAAGGGTTTTTCATTTGAAACTTCTATTTTCCCTTTATTAGAATGGCTGTTTAGGAATGGAAGTTTCGGCCTAGATCTTAGATGTCCCCACATTTTGATCTGGGTCTAAATAAACAAAGAGATTCTTTTTTTGCTTCACTCAAATGTTGAGTGAAAGAACAGTTTATTACAATAAACTAATTTAGAATCACAAATATATTTTTTATTACTATAGATTAATATTCCTCCTAGGGTGTTTAATAATGGAGATTCGTTCAGACTCAATTTCTCTTATTATGGTAAGGCTCCAATGACGTCACTATTCAAAACTTGTGTAACGAATCGAGTTGAGTACCTCCAATAATAAATCCCCTAAAACCCCTATTGAATCACGATTCTTGCTTAGAAGTTGAATTATACAGATACATTAATCAAGATTAATGGAATAAATTCTATACTAGAGTCAATAAGTTATATTATCCTAGAACTATCATAGTTCCTGCAAAACAAAGCAGACAGCATAGTGAGGTCAAAATATATTGCAGTCTATGGAACTTTGACTTTAATTGCCTTACGAAACAAATAGATTAGATTCGAGAATCTTTAGTAATCTTAACGATGTGTAAATGGAAACACAAGATATACCGTTAGTACAAAACCTTTGTACCTACTCATCGAGCCGGCGAGTTTATCTACAGTTACGAGTGCAGCTGGGGTTCTTCAAGCAGGTAGGAACGAGTCCTATTGTTTTTACATTTTACCAATTTTAGCACATAAGGTGACCATAATTATGTTGCAAAATAATGGGACAAGACAGGGTGATAGGACGACCATGAAAATACCGAGGAACAAGAGACACTGAAGTTGGTTGGGCATTAAATTATTCATTGCACCTTGACTATATCAGTTAAGGTTTATAACTGAACAGTACACGGTTTCTCGATGGCGTCACTGGCGGCGAAATCCCGGCACCCCGCAAACATGTCATGTCTTTACAGCACGACTCCCGACCTAGATTTGGCCAAATCTAAACCATAACTGAAACAAATGAATACAAATAATTAAAACCATGGTTATGGGGCGAGCTATAAGCTCAAATAATTATACCAGCCCTCGGGTGTTTGGTAAGACAAATATCGCTTCGCAGCGAATAAAAGGGAGTCGAGGCTGAGCCCCAATAACATTGCTAAAGGGCCGTTTCCGCGGCGTAGGGAGTCCCGTGTGTTAAAGGGAATTCGGTCAGGACGATGGCCCAAAAAGGAGGCAAATACATACGCCAGCTGACCATGCATTCTAATCTGTACGTTAAGTCTAAAAATTCATGCTCTCTCTCTGGACTTCAGAGTGTTGAAACATAGTCACCCTACAATTTTATAGAGATAGACTCATAACCGAGCCTCGCGAAGCCAGGTAGAATGGAATGGTAGCCTCGTATTGTCTATCAAACGTATTGTACTGCCCAAGCCTGAGCGTGCGCATCCGTTCCCCTTGGGATTCGCGGAATTTTCAGATGACTGCCAGGTACCGAAGTGTCTTTTATTCCAAAGTACTGTTTTTAAGAGATTTCCCCTTCATATAATTCAATCACATAACAACTAGCTAGACGATCACCACCGTGCCATCACACCAAGTGGTTTAGACACTGGTCGTTCTCGTTAGTCATTATTATGTTAACATCAGTAATGACGAAACATGTTTTTTTTTTATCCACTACAAGTTAGCCCTTGACTGCGATCTCACCTGATGGTAAGTGATGATGCAGTCTAAAATGGTAGCGGGCTAACCTGTTAGGGGCATGGCAGTTATATTAAACCCATACCCCTATTCGTCTTAGTTAAAGGTCAAAGGTCTTAGTTATCTTAATTGTAGCTATAATGTTACCACCAAATAAACGATTTATTGGAGTTTACCTCCTTTAGAATCGATTTGCATGTACGAGTATAAGCCCGGGGTATGAAAATGTATGGGGAGTAAAATCAAATTTTCTCCGTTACGTTATTGACTTTATGTTTCCATGACTATGTATTGTATTTTGATGAATATAAATTATACAGTAATATAAAAAATGCGTTCATTTACTAATCTATATAATATTTTATAATCGTTCGAGTAAACTCCAGTCGTGCGTCGGAGCTGACACACACAATTTTTTTAAATATATAGTTTGCATAATGGGTGAAGAGACATCGTGAGAAAATTTGCATGAATCCTCATATTATGTTCTGAAGATGTGTGAATTTTGTCAAACCACACTTGGAGAGCCTGGTCGACTTCTAATTATGTTAAGAGACTCGTGCTCAGTATTGTGGGTCGGTGGCATGGGTTGAAATGATGACGATGATGTTAGTATATGAAGTGAACCCTTAACAATTTCCCTTGCTTAAGATCTGACCGATTAGCTTGAAAATTCCAAATTACCCCTGTGAGGAATCGAATCCAAAGATCTCTGCAATTATGATATGCGCCAGGGGTTTTTAAGAGCTCAAAGTCACTAAGCGCTGACTAAAATAAACGTTATCAAGATGCAAAGGAAATCAGATATTAAATACATTAGTAATTGAAGCATTAGCTGGTTAAACATACATAAGGAAATCCGGGATAAAAAGTAGCCTATGTGTTATTTCAGACTATAATCTGTCTCTGTGCCAAATTTCATCCAGATCCGTTCAGCCGTTGGGGCGTGATTGAGTAACAAACATCCATACATCCATACATCCATCCAAACTTTCGCATTTATAATATTTATTTGATGCGATGTAGTGTTTCTTTTCCTATCTATCCACGAGCGGAATTCAAAAGTATATTTGTACTCGGCCGATTGATTATAAAAAAGGAAAAATGATAATGTTTTGTAATAACACATCGTGGGATTACATCAATATTAAAATTATCTCAAAGCCTATTCATAATATTTATTCCATGTAGACTATATTATCCATATGACATATCCATATTATGCTGTGAATAGCTAATGATTGCACGCCATGTTTGGTAGTACTTACACTGTTTCCAAAAATATTGTAAGAACTCTTCGCGTGTATTTTTGCAATAAAGAAATATCTTATCATAATATGTTATCCATATCCATATTATAAATGCGAAAGTGTTTCTATCTGTCTGTCTGTCTGTCTGCTACGCTTTCACGGCCCATCTGTTCCACCGATTTTGATGAAATTTGATAAAGGGATAGTTTGTATCCCGGGGAAGGGCATACTTTTTATCCCGGAAAATTAAAGAGTTCCCGCGGGAATCAAAAAATTTTAATCCACGAGGACGAAGTCGCGGGCATCATCTAGTTAATAATAAAAGCTAACATCAATTATTCTATGGATTAGTTACCAATGGATATATCACTCTTAGTTAATTTATGATGCCGCAATGAAAAGCTCCTCGTCACACGCTAGGTGATAATTAATTACCACCTCCATACGCTGATTTATTATAGAAATAATACACTCGTAACTCTATTCAATATACATCTACACATAATATATACTGTAACACTACACAAATTTTTCGCGTAGGAAATAACTTAGTGATTTTATTTTTTTAATTTTTTACATAAAGGCTTACGCTTGACCACATAACACCTGAAGGGAAGTGATGACGCGGCCTAAGATGGGACGCGCTTGCCTAGAAGATGCCTATTCACTCTTGATTGATACCCGGATTGTAATTGGTGGGAAACACAGTTTTAGGTTGAGTGTTCCAGACCCTAGCTTTGATGAAAAGTAGTAAGTACTTACTATTAAGATAAATTTGATCTACTAGTACCTACTGGGCGCAACCGATATAATTATTTTTAGAATATAAAGAAGCTTTATTTATGTCATCAAAGGATTATCAGAAGAAATACCACAACAAATAAAATTATAAAATTCGAAGGAAAAGATTGATGTCCACCTTTATATGAAGTAATAGAATCTTTTGGTAAACTAAATGAAAATAATAATGTCCTTCCGACCTAATTTCGACCACGGCGGCCTATCTCTAGAGAGATTAGAATTTTCCCTGGTCTGGCCTGGTGGAAGGCTTCGGCCGTGGCTAGTTACTACCCTACCGGCAAAGACGTGCCGTCAAACTATGTACTTAGCATTCCGGTACGTTGCCGTGTAGAAACCAATAGGGGTACGGGTTTAATATAACAGCCATGCTCCTAACAGGTTAGCCCGCTACCATCTTAGACTGCATCATCACTTACCATCAGGTGAGATCGCAGTCAAGGGCTAACTTGAAGTGGAATAAAAAATATATGTCCTAGGAAAAGTGACCAATTAAAATCATACTTCATAAATAATTATAAATGCGAAAGTGTGTTTGTTGGTTTGTTGGTTTATTGGTTTGTTGGTTTGTCCTTCAATCACGCGGCACGCCACAACGGAGCAACGGATCAACGTGAATTTTGGCATAGGTATAGTTGAGGACCTGGGGAGTGACATAGGCTACTTTTTATCCCGGAAAATCAAGGAGTTCCCGCGGGAATAAAAAAAAACTTAAACCACGCGAACGAAGTCGCGGGCATCAGCAAGTCTCCAATAATGTTAAAATATCAAAGCAGTACAATGAAGATATACGCTGGGATAACTTGGAAAGCTTTCATCTATAGAAATAAGTTTGAAAATAAGTGCTTTTATACGTATTTTCTTTTTCAACTGATTTCTAAAGCTAATAAGCACTCAGTTCACCGCGTAATAGGTACACGTACGAACGGTAACGAGATTTTGCGGTAACATCATTTACAAGGCTTTAACACTTAAACTACTTAAGTAATAAAGCTTTTTATTAACTACCTACATCACTATATTGGATAGAAGCAGGCGTTACATTGCGGAAGTCCATGACAATGAAAAAACTAGAAGTTTAATTCGCTATATAATCCACCACAGAAGATACCTACAAAACACTACATAAATTTAAAGACTGTGTCAAACAGCATCTGTTAAGTCGAGGGTATTATAGTATAGATGATTTTCTCGATGACAAAGTCGCATGGAAGCAACCGGCTTCGCATCCAGCAACCCACAAGTCAGTGTAATACCTACTTGTTACGTAGCGTACTATGCATTTTATATTATATACAAATTGTTACATTTTTCTGTTTTTGAAATGAGCAACTGCTGAGTTTCTTGCCGGTTCTTCTCAGTAGAATCAGCTTTCCGAACCGGTGGTAGATTCTTACGACTTATCATAAGTGGCACAAGTTGTCCTACATGAAATAAATCATTTTCATTTTTTTTTTCATGTGGCCCTAAAAATATAGCCTATCCCACATAGAGTTACCTTCTGTGGCGGATTATAGCGAATTAAACTTCTAGTTTTTTCATTAACTACATCACTGCTTACGCGAATGTTAACGTGGTTAATGCGAAAAAGGAAAATTTAAACAACGTAGTAAAAAACATACGTAATTTAATCAATTCATTTTTGATACTCGTACGAATCTGATACCGTTTTTCAAACATTTTTTTTTAATAAGGTGAGCTTAGTGCAGGCTTTCCATTTCTGTTACCTATTTATTCTCGTAGTTACTTACTTAGCACAAATTAGAATATTTATGGAATTCTTAAAATCAATTATGGAATCAATATTAAAAATTGGACACATTTCATTGAGGTATTTACAATTGTGTCTTCTCGATGTGGGCATGCATGCATATTATTAGGGTACTTATTATTTTAACTAAACTTTCAACCGATTTTGATTAAATTTGGTATAGAGATAGGCTGTAACCCGGGGAAGAACATAGGCTTTTTAGGAGAGTTCCCGCGGGAAATAAAAAAACTTAATCCACGTGGACGAAGTCGAGGGCATCATGTAGTGTCAAATAATATGGACAACTAGTGTTTTTATGTTTACCTACCTTCAAATAAACTTTTTCATATGATTTTTGTACACCTCCATGCTTCATCAGAAACCACCGAATGAATGAAACCCCACGCACGTTTCAAATCCCTCTGACGCGGACGCGTGGGTAGAATGAAATGCCTCATTTTAACATTCAAGGATTCCCAGCGAATGTTATTCCTTAAATCGTATAAATTATGGCGATAACGTAAGTACTTTAGTTATTTCACAATTGAATTGCAAATGGCAAACGATATTGTATAATTTTGTAAGAACTGATGTTAAATGTTAGTCACACTCGCTTAAAGTTGGTCAAAGGATCGTGTTCGATGTGGTCTATTAAGTCCCACAAACTTATCTGACAACGTCACTGTTATCACATTTAAAGTTGCTCTCTGGATCCTGTACTAAAATAAAAACAGTAAATCTACTTATATCTTACTAGCCGATGCCTGCGACTTCGTCCACGTAGTTTAAGTTTTTTTGATTCCCGCGGGAACTCCTCAATTTTCCGGGATAAAAAGTAGCCTATGTCACTCTCCAGGTCCTCGACTATACCCATGACAAAAATCAAGTCGATCCGTTGCTCCGTTGCGGCGTGATTGAAGGACAAACCAACAAACCAACAAACAAACACTTTACTTTAGCATTTATAATATTAGTATGATTCAATTTTTGTCTATCAGCATCATTTCTATTAAGTTGCTTATCCATATCCATACTAATATTATAAATGCGAAAGTGTATCTGTCTGTCTGCTACACTTTCACGGCCCATCTATTCAACCGATTATGATGTAATTTGGTACAGAGACAGATTGTATCCCGGGAAAGGACATAAACTACTTTTTATCCCGGAAAATTCAAGTGTTCCCGCGGGAATCAAAAACCTTAATCCACGCGGACGAAGTCGCGGGCATCATCTAGTAAATAATAAAAATAAAATAAAAACAAAAACAAAAACTAAACAGTCATAAAAATTGTTTAAATTTTGGCCAGATAAGTTTTGTGGTACCTATTAAGTCCCGGACAATAATAATAATTAATCTACCTATATTAGCTGAATAGCCCTAGTTATGAACAGGTGGGCTCACCTATTATTTAGTCTAAATAATATACTGATTGCATTTAAATATTATATGAGACTAGCATTTGCCCGCGACTTCATCCGCGTGGACTACTCAAATATCAAACCATATTTTACCCCCTTAGAGTTTGAATTTTCTAAAATCATACTCATCTACTCGTATCTGCATATATAATTAATATAATTAATTAATATAATTAATTTAAAAATAGCCTGGTCAGGATTTTGATAGGCAAGCTATTTTAGACGTATTTATCTATTAACTAGCTGAGACCCGCGACTTCGTCCGCGTGGATTGAGGTTTTTCGGTTCCCGCGGGAACTCTTTAATTTTCCGGGATAAAAAGTAGCATATGTGCTATTCCAGACTATAATCTATCTCTGTGCCAAATTTCATCCAGATCCGTTCATCCGTTGGAGCGTGATTGAGTAACAAACATACATCCATACATCCATCCATCCAAACTTTCGCATTTATAATATTTATTTGATAAATAAAAATAAAAAATATGTTTCATCTGATTAACATATCAGTGAAGGTCGTGGTGTATCCGGCTCTAAGACCACAGGACCATGCTTTAAATTAACGATTTGGTACGGTTATTGGACCAGTTAAGGACAAATTGACATGAAACATATATAATATGCGTGCTTACATCTTGCGAGTCACTGATTAAGATCTGTATAAATTCTATGCATGAACTAAACGAAACAATCCATAAGTATTGCTATTCTTTTTCGCAGGAAACTGTGAAGTGTAGAACTAAAACTTTAGTTTAGGTTATAGATATAAACAACATAATTAGCACCAATCATCATTGTGGCTAAGTTTTATGTGCACTATCTCTAAAATTAACTAGATCGAGAGGTCCAAATATAGTAACCTTTCCCAAAGGAAGAATTATGAAAAATGCAGCGACACATAGAGACATATAATTTAGTTTTCAGACAAATAACTAATAATAGCCACGTGGGCTAAATAATTCTGTCACAAAATCTCCACAACGTTTACTTATTAATTATTAATTGACGACCTCCCTGGCGCAGTGTTAAGCATTGTTGTTTTAACGTGCGGAGGTCCCGGGTTCGTTTCCCGGCAGGGTTAATTTATAATTTCTGAATTATCCCTGGTCTGGCCTGGTAGTTAGCTTCGACCGTGGCTAGTTACCACCCTACCGGCAAAGACGTACCGCCAAGCGATTTAGCGTTCCGGTACGATGCCGTGTAGAATCCGATTAATAAGAATATTACATACATTTTAGGCCTACATTTTAAATTAACTGTTTTACGAACAGGCAAATACAAGTAGGTAGATGAAAAGAGGAGTTAACATCCTCATATACAGGGACAAAACACTACCACGGCGCAAAAAACAAAAGGAAGTCGCCGCGTGAATAAAATATCGCCGCCTTTGTAACAATTTGCAGATCCAGGACGGCAAAACACAAATCCCTTTTATCTCCCCCAGTTCATGTGTTTATGTATTCATGTTGAACAGGATGTTTATCCGTGACACTGCAAAATAATCGACGTCGTCGCTTTTTGCCGTGACGTGTCTACTCTGTCTACTCGGCAAAGGTATGAATCCTATCTTTGAATTGTTACGGAGAAACATATCTACACAACTATAGTCACACAAACTTATCGGACCCGCCGTCGCTAGTAAGTATTAAAAAAATAAAAAATAAACAGGCACAAAAATTTGTTCCAAATTTGACCACCAGGCCAGATAAGTTGGCGGGTTTTCGTCATCTACTTACCTACTCCACCCAGCTGCATCAGCACTTGAATCTCCTTAACTTCTCCTAATCATAAGGTTGCCTGGCAGAGGTCGCTAATTAGCGATTTGGTCTCCCTATATACTCGTAAACCTAAGTATTCTACTTTCTCCTTTTTATTCTTTTCTTTGGGTCCGTATTTATTGTGGTGTTCAAAGAGCTAGGCTATCGCTGCTAGTACTGAGATTTTTTTGAAATGTAAATCCAATACCTTACTATTTTTAACCTGACTCGGGAATCGAACCCTGTTATCTGCAATCAAACTAGACCGACAAAACAGTTAATTTTAATTTTAATTTTTAATTTTTACTTATTGGGGACGATTAACAATTACACATTAAATCTAATTATCACAACTAATATAAAATATTAACAAATGTGTAATCCACCACACCATCCACGGGTTAACAATTTAAAATTTTAAAAAATGAAGGCGACACAATGTACAGTCGACGTCAAAATTGCATATAGAATAAGCAAATAAGTTGCTTTGCATGCGGTCGGACACCCACACACTTGCAGTAGTATAATATAAGTCGTTCAGCTTGTAGGTATTGTAATAGCCGAGTAATATCGATAATTTCACACCTCAAGTAAGTGAGCTCAATGGCGAGGTGTGGAACTACTTGGATTGCACACCGCAACTGTTGCTGGTTCAAATCTCGACCCCGTGTAAGTTTTTTTTACTTTTTTTATTTGATGACTGATATTTTTATACCAGCAATAGCATATGCGGGTAGTTTAAAAAATCTCTGAACAGATATGGCCACTGAGTACTGACGGAGACGGAAGATTTGACATTCGTTAGTTGTTATTAGCAAATACTACAAAATTATTATAATTTACTAAGTTTTGCTGTTTCTTATCTTCAACAATAATGCAGGCTTATATTAATATGCAGAAGAGGATGCATATTATTGAGCTAAATAATATCGGATACAATATACTTAGCTCAAATTTGCAATGAAACTGGTTTCACTGTGAGTATTGTTTTTATTGTTAAAAAATGTGTGTTCATAAACTTAGGATTAGTTACATAACGTTTTATTAGTAAATATCTAGACAAGATACTTAGTAGTTTCAAAAGTGTTTATTTTAATCTCGCTGTTTGGTTTTTAGTGGACAACCAAGTGTTGGGTGTCGCATCCTGACGAAGAGAGTAATGCTTCACAACGAAGACATAATATTATAGATGAACAATATGAGAACAATATCTGCATACCAACTGTCGAGTTCGCGAACATGTTCGATACTTAAACACCAGCGCCAAAGCTGCACATTATAACACATGGAAGTGATGTCCAGCTGTTGATGTGCCACAACTATCATTTGTGCATGATAATTGTTGTCCTGTGCATCGATCACATATAGTGCGTAATTGGTTTAATCAAAACCCAGACAACAGTTATTCCCTGGCCAGTAAGATCACCAAACTTAAATCATAGAGAATAAAGAGGTTTGATGGTGCAAACTGGTGGGTTATGTGAAATGAAAAGACTGCAGAGGAAACGGAGGCTCACTGTATGGAATTATGGGAGAATATATTTAGAATAACGGATATCTATCCTAATATTACAAACGGATTCACCCGGCGGCGCTTGCTTGATGTTATTGAAAAAAGTGGAGGTTTTATTGAATAGTAATACTTTTAAAGCTATATAAAATTTAATTTTTAAGGCTTTAAATATGAAACATTTATACACGTTTATTCTTTTCCTAACTTGTAATAATTATTATTAGTATATCTTATCAAAATTAACAGACAAAAAAGCAGCGCCGCCCTTTGCTTACTAGATTTTTAAGGTTTAGCTTCAATTTTCTTTTCTTTATGAAAACGATTACTTAAGCTGTAACCTTAAAAAATGATAGAAAAAGTAGCTGAAGTTATTTATTACTTTTGAGAAAATGTAACATGATAACAATGAAAATAAATGAAAATAAAGTCGATTATCTAATAAAAAGTGTTTCTTCCAATTTATTTTGTTTGTTTTATTACTTATTGACTCATAATAAGCAATAATTGACACCACTAACATAGTTATAGCTTTCCTCCCAAAATAACTAACTTTGTCCTTAAGTATTATCTTGTTATAATTAATGTTTGCGTTTATAAATGGAAATAAAGATATATTATAATAAAGAATAACAAACAGACACAAAACACATAAACAAAACATAAATTTTGTTTGTATTCAAAACAAAATAAAAACTGCTGTAAGAGATTCGAACCTAGGTCATATGATGCGTCGTAACTCGTATACCAACTATATTATCACGACACTGGGAGTGGTTACTGTAAAGTGATGAAATAAACAATCAGAATAGACAAGGTGATTGAATAGGAATATTTAGAACCTAATGCTAATGACATAAGGTTGATATTGTTGACAGTTTATGGTAATGCAGGTAGTATTGAACTGAAATCGTTTGAACCTTACGGTGTTGATTTAAGGTTGATAATATTATTGACAGTTTATGTTTATCAGTGTGAGTGAGTTATTCACAGCATTGCTTGCAAGCGGTTTTAGCCTTAGAGCTATGTATGGACTTTTGCAGTCGACTGTACATGAATTAAATTAATCTGAGTTATTTAGATATGCTAAAATATTACACCAAAAGTTAAATTTACTACTTACTAACAATAAACAAAACTAAAATAAGTATTAAAGATGAGGTAAAATACATAGATGGTTACAACTTCTTGGTCTATTAAAGTCCAATGTACTTACACAATATAAAAACCTTATAAAAACCATATAAAAAACCTTTTAAAAATTTTATAAAAATCTTATAAAAATTGCAGTTGACACATATTATTATGATTATTAAAATAGTAAGTATGCAATACATTCGGGGTTGACTCGCCAGAATAAACAACAGTTATAGTAAATTGTACTACGAGAGAAGCATTCTTATATTATGTTCCTGTATGAAACGTTGTCTGTATATCGCTGGATCGGGGAAGCTTGTTATAAAAGATTGGCACGACGCTGCATCAGACAGGCATGACAGGTATTCATTTTTACGGCTGAAAGCTGAAACCTATTTTCATGATGACGTGAAACGTCGCGTCGCGTGCCTAACGCTATGTGACTGATTTTCTTCGCGCTATTATATAATACGTATACTGCTTACTTTTATATAAAGCTGTATATACACTAGCGTGACAGGACAAAATGTCACACTTCCTGAATGATTTTTGCCCTGTCCACACTAATCTGTGCGGTTCCTCATAAAAGTAAAAAACTATACCTTTACCGTTTAACACAGAAGTGTTTCCTGCCCTATATTTCGTCCACCGTCCGATATTAGACTGTGATGGTGTTTACGCTAAAAACCTTTCTCAATCTGAGAGAAGACTGGTGCTAAAGGTGGTAAGGGCCTTAGGGGTAACTATTTGACACAATCTTTTGTTTTTCCTGTGGCTGAGAGCAGTTTTTCTCTCTCTATTAATTATGTGTCTAGATGTAATAATACATATAATATGTATTATTACATCTAGTTATTGTTATGTAATTACAAGCCTACCTCTAAAAACTAAAAACTTTTTTTTCTACTTATTGCCTTCTTTGAATTTTTTTCTGACTGGTCGCTAACAAGTATCATTGGAAGAAGAGAGAAAAGGCCTTTGCCCGCATTTGAAATAACCTCTAATTCCTAATCTAGTAAGTGTAGGGTTATTAAGAAAATTTTCCAGTGAGCTCCCAATTCTTTCCACTTATCTCCTAATATAACGGACCTTGCTATTAGGTAAAACTCACAACGAGTCTCCTTTTGTCATAAATAACAAGAATATGGAAGAGGGACACAATGCCTGAATAACTAACAACTAATAAATTGAACTCATTCCTAAAACAACATGCTCCAACGCTAAACGGGCAACCTCATTTACGTTTACCGATTCTTTGCCTTATGTAAATTGGTGTCAGACCGCTTGTTTACTCAATTTTGTACAAGTGGAAGTTGCTAGGGCTCTAGGCGTACCTACTTTGCATTTTGATCATATTACTGAGATGGCGAAGCGGCCTAGTGGTTTAGACACACGACCCTATACGGAGTCGCTAAAAATATATATAAAAAGTGCTCAACGCGGCTAACGAAGTTTTCACTTCAAAAGATTTACCGTATTTTTTTTACTATAGAATGAAAGTTACGTGTATCGTAAATCATTTACAATATTACTGATCGCAGCTCTCTATCACTCTCTACTTCCTGCAGCCTTAGAAAACGTTATTGCATTGATTGGGGTATTTTGTGATTATAATCAAGAACATAACTCCACCACCACTACAGCCTTTAACGTCCCGCTGCTGGGCACCAGGCCTTCACTCTCATAGGAGAGAGGGAATTAAAGAAAATGCGGGTTGGCGGGCATTAACGACTTTTATCATGTCAGTGATAATAACCGGGACCGACGGCTTATCGTGCTCTCCGAGGCACGGGGGTGAAACACCGCCAACTTCCTAACTCCGGGCTAGTACTGAGAATTTTTAGTTAGAAAAACCCAATACTTAATTATGGGCCGACCCGGGACTCGAACCCGGGACCTGCTAACCACTAGACCAACGAGGCAGTTACTCATCATTTAATAAAGGTCATATTGCACTAAGATTGGTGGTATAACTTATGGTTAAGCTGAATTTTTTTCTATTGATAGGCGATATGGCGTTTCTTGGAGGCAATTTGTGCAAGTACGTAATAAAACAGAAGGGCGACTTTCAGGGAGCTCGTAAGTCACGATAGTGTGTTAGGGTGGGTCGTCTAGGCGCCGGATTACACCCAACGATCAAACCACAGTTTAAGCAATTTACCAATAACAAGTTTCCGTCTTAATATAACTTTAATACAAGTCTCAGTAATTTTGACATTAGAAATAGTTGCTTCATAGTTGTTCAATAGTAACAGCCCTAACTTCCATAGGTTCTAAATTCATACTAATAAGTAATAATTATAAATGCGAAAGTGTTTTTGTTTGTTGGTTTGTCCTTCAATCACGTCGCAACAGAGCAACGGTTCGACGTGACTTTTTGCATGGGAATAGTAGAGGACCTGGAGAGTGACATAGGATTTTATTTTTAAGGATTTATAATTATGGAGTTCCTGTTTGAATAAAAAAACATGAAACGAAAATTATTGTTTTCACTAAAAGATCAAGTCACAAATGCTCTTGGTCTAGTTCTATGTTCGTTTAGTCTAAACCTACCTTAGTATATAGCGGTACAGAATATTCCGTTGGAAGTGTGTAATTAATTGCTTAGAATTCTTAGCACATCTCGGCCAGCGCTATTGGGGTAAAGGAGGAATCTTTAGATGAGAATTTCGGTATGTGGAGTGCCGTGAGTATTGTCTCATGCCGTCGTTATCATAAATTTTTGTTTTGATATACGAGTATATACGTGATTTGCAAGTTAGATTAAATTTCTCGCTGCGTCACCTATAAAAGTGACGGGAAGCGTTGAAAGAGTAAAAAGAATAGAAGAAAAAATCCAGCCGATTACCACTCGTTTTCCTTCCCACCACTCTTCTGAGGTCATCAGCTATAATTAAAAACTTTTCTACCGGCCTCCAAAAAAGGGATTGACCAAATATTATGCGTTTTTTTTAAAACTCTTATTTATTAAGCATTGGACTTGGCTTTACCCGCATTCAATTACAGTTAATCTGTAGATATACTGGGTACCTAGTACTTGTAAGCCAACCGTGAGGATTCATGAACCGATTTTAATACATATTTAAGTTTTACAGTTTCGTCGTAAGCGTTCTGGTGTTTTTTGCGTGATGTCCGATAAACACACAGAAAAACATAATGAAAAATACACTAGGTATACAAACATTCAAATTTTATAATTAATAATAATTAATTATTCATTCATTGGGGTTTTCCTTTTTTTCTGACAAGAAATTATCATTACTAACCTGGAGTTAGGAAGTTGGTGGTGTGTCACCCCCGTGCCTCGGAGAGCACGTAAAGCTGTCGGTCCTGCGCCTGGTCTCTCGCCGGTCGTGTCGGATTTTCCGTCTCATCAGGCTACGAGAGTAAAGGAGCAGAGAGTGCACTTGTATTTGCGCACGCACTTGTGCACTATAATATCTACCGCGCAGATGGCTAATCTCTATGGAGACTGGCCGCCGTAGCCGAAATTCGGTCGGGATTCGGGATACCTTATTATTATTTTTAACTATTAAAATAGAACCAGAACAGCTAATTTTTTACCTTGAATTAGCAAGATTAATATCGGAATTTCAGCCTCTTACCTGAAACAGAAAAAAAAAGTAATATGAAAAACGATGAAAACACTGCGGCTATTTTTAAACACCAAAGCAAACCCAGTTGTTTGCGGTGGACTGCGCTGGGTCCCGGGTTAAATATCTCGGTAAAAGTTTTGTACGGAAAAACAAACTTGTGCCAACCGCGAAGGTAAATTAAACTTTTTTCTAAGCATTTTTCTGACACCGCGCTGAGTTTTTCTTTTAAATATCATTTCCAGTAATTTTAACGTAATGCCTTATAATTCTACCTTTTTTCATCGATGGCTATTTAAAAAATAATTACCTACTTATCTACCTATTATAATTAGTGGATATGATGCAGGCTGACGGATATACGCTATATAAACCAGGAGAAATATGAATATTTGGTTTATAAACTGATTAAGGCGTTTTAAGTAGTAGTTACAGTGCAACAAATTTTAAAAAAAGATCTTTTTTGCTCACGACTTATTTTAAAACTAAGTACTACATAGGTTTAACTAAATTAATACACGAAAGGCTACGCGCGTATTAGTTTTTTTTGTAAAAATCTGATTCAAACCTTTTTTCTCTGCCTTATCTGCGACTTGCGAGCACCTTCGTCTATAAAAATCCTAGCAATGCTTATTGCTCTGCAAAAAGTCTTATCAACTTTATCATGCTGAACGCATTATTTGAATGTCACGGTTCTACTTGTTGATTCGCGGAACAGGTATGCTAATAAAGAGAACAATACCGTAAACCAAACCTATATGTAACTAAATACTTTAACACTAAGGTATTTAAACATTTATTGAAAACAATACGATATAACCTGAAGCTAGCTAGCCTAACCTATTGTCTGTATAAATCATATACCCGCGCGGAATGCAAGGATGCTGGCTGCATTTCCGAGTTGGACAGCCAGGCTGATCCTGAACACTTGATTTTGATTTCGTCGGAGAAGAAAGATGTTTTGTCTTGTCGCGTTAGTGAGCCTCCGTACAAAAGTGAGCTAAGCACACTGTTTGGTGCAAGACCTAACTTAGCCTTCTGCATACGGGCAAGAACCTCAACCATTCAACAATCAGGCAAAATAAAATTTTTGGTACGGCGTAAAAACAGCCCGGGTCATTCATTTTAATATTTAGGTGACAGGAAGTACCTCTGTTGCGGACGCTTCATCCTTTCCAGTCCATGATGTGTTTTTTCAACCAAGTAAGCAGAGCATCCTTCCTTATTCGACAAATTGTAGAGGAACCACACTGCACTTACGTACATCAATCACATCATTGATTCAAGTGCCGACACTTGCACTACAATTTGTATCCACTCGAGCATGAAGCACCTCGAGCGTAAGTGGGAGCAATTTGAAAACACTTTATGCTCCTTGTCAATTGCAAAGTGTTTATATTACGAATCTTTTATCTATTGTCGTCGTCGTCGTCAACTGAAGCGATATATGAAGCAAATAATAAATATATTCATTAATTTGAAAGTTTTAAGGCTCTGACAGACGGACGTACGGATGGAGCGCTTGACGAACCAAGTTGAAGTTGACGACACCTTCACTGATCACTCGCTTCGCTCGGTAAAATGAGCTTCTCGGTTTAGATTTTTTTTCATCAAATTTTCATTCAGTTGTGTTTGTATTCAGTTTATGATTCAAATCATTCCCACTGTCATTTCGACCCAATTAGAATAAAAATCCACGAAATTCCATCCGAGGAAAGCCGGGTCGGTTCAACCTCGTAGTGTAGCATTTTATTAGTGATTAGTGTTTTATTCTGAGTAATAGAGTTGCTCGGATCAAACAAATGAAGCCAGAGCAAAACTAGTTAAGTCAAAATTGAAAATGATCCTGAACGCTCGCACGTGTGCAACGTGACTCGGATGGAAATCTAAGGAAAATAGTTTCTCATGAATGTATAAGACTAAGGGCGACAACTCACTAGGGACCGGAGTCCGGATAGGGCAAAACATCCACGCGAAACGCCTTCATTGCATCGGAAACTTGATTTATCCTGACGCGGTAGATGCAGTGGACGCGGACTTTTTGTCCACTAGACAAAACATTATCATCCGTACTTTACCTATTCTGTGCTTAGGGGAGACCGGGGATGGTAGACTAACTTTTGACTTAAGCTCGTATATCTCTGATGTTTAACTTAATATAACGAAAACAACAGTTGATACAGATAGAAGAACTATTCAGGTACCTAAAATACTAATCTATAACATATATATTTATCATTATAATACTTATTTAGTCGATTTTCTAAACCCCTGACGCTTGGTCAACCTACCCCATATCCGGGGTAAGTTGGCCATAAGCATGGGGTAGGTTGACCTAGGCAGTAATTAGTGTAAATAAAGAGGATAAGTATAAAATAAAACATTAAAATGTACTAAATGATAGAAACTTTTTATTTAATTACAAACAAACATAATATCATCCACGATTCATACATTTTTGGTCCAAAAGTGAAAGTGCCGGCCAAAAAAAATTTTTGCTGTATTTCGTTAGAATTTGTCCACCCATTTTTTATTATTATTATTTTATTTTTTGTTTTTTTTATTTTTTATTTTTTTTGATTATTTTTTATTATGACATAATTTTACTTTATATAGGGTTTATGTTTTTTGTAAAACAAAATAAAAACCTCCAAAAAATAAAAAAAATAGCTCAAAAAAACATTTCACATAATCGAAAAAATATAGATTTTTAAACTTAAATAAAACCAAGGGCAATCGTTCTAAAGCTTCGGTGTAATAATAAAAAATGTTTAGGTGGACACGATCTAGCGAAATACAGTAAAAATTTTTTTTGGCCGGCATTTTTACTTTTGGACCAAAATGGATGATGTCCTTTGAGATACATTCTCGGCTAATAAAGAACTTTACTAAAGGTAACAGTCACTTTTTAAACTATTTAAAAAAAACTTAAATTAACGATAAGTAAGATTAATTTTTGTACTTTCTGTTTCAAACTTAATTTTAACTTGAATTATTCTAATAAATTGCTGATCACAGATCAAATTGCTTTTATGTTAAGTACAAAGTAAGTGTACAAGTTTATGTATTATTCAACATACATAAACTTGTGAGTATCTAATATTATAAAGTATAAACTCTGAAAACAGAAAACTTCTTTACTAAAAATTAACTTAATAATGAAAATAGAACAATCAGTCTCATAATAGAGTTTTTAAGTAGGTATATCTACTAACAAAATATTATCATCTTTGAATTAGTAATTATCATAATCTTTTATTTTTATGTACCCCGCCGTGTCCAGGGTCAAATCAGCTCTCCTTAGGTTCGGATTTCTTTCTAGCTTTTGTTTAAGTTTAGACTTTCAACGTTTTGTATGGAATTTGGTATTTCTTTGATGTGGCGTTTATGCTATTATTATCGAAGATTACTGCGTGGCAAGCTCTTTCTAGGATATCTTTTGGTACATCGGGTGATGTTTCAGATCTTCAGATTCTTCTTTCAGATTTTCTTATGTACGTCCTCATTTTCTGTAAAAATACAACTGTAATTTACTTAGTATGTGAGAGAAGACTATAATAGTGTTTACATTGATGAAGAATTGTGTGTGCTAATGGTTAATGTGCATCACATTAACCATTAGCACACTCAATTCTTTAAAATAAGTATACAATTTTATACTTATTTTAAAGGGGTTGGATGACTAATAAGTCTACCTACCCCGAAAAAAATTGGTCAACCATCCCCTGACGCCATTTTGAATTTTACCTGCGTATCATATGCAAACTCTGGCACTAACATGGAAGCAATACTGTGTAATATAGAGTAAAACTATCATATTTACATTAGGCATAACAACAACATTGTTTCTAACAGAAACAATGTTGTTGTAACTAAAAAAGTACGAACGAAAAAAGTTACTTACCGAGACCAAAAAAACAAAATGTGATGCCACTCACGAACGCCGCGCGACTGCGGCGGCTCACTTCGCACAAGTTAGCGGGTCGCGGGGAGCCATCGTCACTCATGATTGGATGTTGAAAAACACGTGATAGTGGCGAGTTATTGTCGCTTAGTCTACCTGCCCATATAGCCAACCAACCCCGGTCTCCCCTATAGTGTGTTTTTGACGACGCCTTGATTATTGAAGGGGAAAGCTCAAAGCATGTACCTACATACCCAAACGCCTAATCCAATATTAAGGAGTGCTCCATCACGTCATGACCGTGCATAAGAGCATGCTGTTTCAATCAACATTTACGGCATAATATATAATGTATAATATATAACTATACATAATATCCGGATATTCTGTATTTACTAATTAATAATCTGTACCAATTATTATAAATTGTCGGAATCAAATGTTATAAATAATTGACTTTATGTTAAATTTAAGCATAATGTTATATCGTACGCCTGTTAGAGGTAGACTGTTCCTACTATGTAAAATTATTTTAAGTTCTTCAACTATGTAACAGTCAAACGATTTAATAAATGAAATGAAATGATAAACTCACGTGTTCTGTCGGAAAAAATGCCCGACTAGTTTCCAGACATTTTTTCGACAGAATACGTGAGTTTGTCCGGATATTATGTATAGTTATAATGAATATCACTCACGATAGTTTAAACGTTAAAATGTATATATAATAGCTACGCGTAGAGCGTTTTGACCGCGCAAATCATCATTTTTTTGCAACCCAATCAATATTGAGCAAACTTAAGACTTTTGAAATTATAATTGAGTTAGTAGCTGACCTTAATAATTTTCTTTTTAAGTAGCAGTTTTAGATCCAGGTCACCAAAAAAAAACAGTGTAACTAGGTAATACTTTAGCAAAGAATACTAACTATTATTACCCTAGTATACAGAATCGAGTAAGAAGTGTGACTTTGTGCAAAATAATAATTGAAGTATATAATCGAACATACTTATCTGACCCGGTGGCCAAAATTGTGACTATAATTTTAATGCCTATTTAGTTTTTGTTTTTATTTTATTTTTCACAGATACTATGACGACCTCCGTGGCGCAGTGTTGAGCGCTGTTGTCTTAATGTGCGGAGGTCCCTGGCTCGATCCCCGGCGGGGTCAATTTGGGAATTTATAATTTCTGATTTTTTTCTGGTCTTGCCTGGTGGGAGGCTTCGGCCGTGGCTTGTTACCACCCAACCGGCAAAGATGTGCCGCCAAGCGATTAAGCGTTCCGGTACGATGCCGTGTAGAAACCGAATGGGGGTATGGGTTTAATATAACTGCCATGCCCCTAACAGGTTAGCCCGCTACCATCTTAGACTGCATCATCAGTATCACTTACCATCAGGTGAGATCGCAGTCAAGGGCTAACTTGTAGTGAATAAAAAAAAAAAAGACGCTGTCACCGGGTCAGATAGGTTTTCGTTCCTCTGTCTAGATGTAGTCTCCGTCAACCGACTGTATGAAACAAATCTATAGGCTGTGATCTTACGTTGTACCCAGATCTTTATTGTTGTCTAACGGCCGAAATTAATAATCAATCTATCTGTAATCTGTCGATTTGTTACCAAGCAACGTTGTTATTTTGTCCAGAGTTGTATTGTACTTTTCTTCAAAAAACAACGTTGCTTAGCAACTTATCGACAGATTACAGAGAGATTGATTATTAATTTCGGCCGTAAAACACTACCGCTATTTAGATTTAAAACATCAAGGAAATCACATGACGCTTGTCTTAAATTGACAACACAACTAAATAGATCGCGTTGCAGAGTCAATTACGTAGTTCAAGGATTTAATAATGGTATGGAAGTTATTTATATTATACCGACATGCTTGTAGTAATCTTAACTACTTATCAATTAAATAAAAATGATTTATTAAAGACATAAATAATAAACCCGCAAACAAATTAGGGAGAAAAAAATTGTATTGTGTGTGTGTATGTAAAGGCATATAGCCAACAATTTTTAAGTCGAGTATTTTAGCCCAAAACAATGGTCTAGTTGCTGGAAATTCTATGGATGCGTTGCTATGAATGGCACTGCCCACGCTACATAGGTTTTTATGAGAGGCTTGTAATTACATGTAGGTAAGTATTATGTTATAAAAAAAATGTTGATTTTTATCGTCCTTTCTATATAAGTTATTTACTATGCGATTGTAAGGGACGCTTATAATTTTTTAATTTATAACAATATATAAGATGAATTAACTGACTTATGTGCATAGTACATATCAACGAACAAGCCTAATATATAAAAATACTTAATACATAAATAAAATACATACGAGAACAACGAACAGTTTCCTAAACGTAGATTTTGCGAGCACGTCCTAATAGCGTATGCTTAGAAAAGATTTTAAAATATTCCAACGGTATATTATAGCAGCAGTCCTAATCTATGTAAATGACATACTCCATAGATATAAACCCAATCATTCATAATAATTATTACACATAGAAAATGGATTTGGTAAACTATCATTCTATTGTGCGGACGTAAAAGATCACAGTTCGATAAATAGTACGCGCGCGTATTGAATGCAGAACTTATGTATAGTGACACATACATAAGCTCTGCATTCAACTCGCGTGCGAACGTTACGTTGATTTAAACTGCCAATAAACAATAATATTGGCCGCACCATAGATTTATTGTTTAATTATGTACTATTGGGTCGCACTTCATATTTATCATCATAAAAGTCATATAAAAGTCATCCTAACATAAAGAAGAAAAAAACAAACACTATGAAGCCTGATAAAACTGAAGCCTACACATGCCTCACCCAACAATGAGGCCTCGTTTAGAAAATAATAAATCTTCCGAAAGCTGATAAGTATACTGAAACGATCTAAAGGATTTTATGCTTTATCATGAGATAGCGTGTGCTACGTAGAAACGAGGCTTTGTTCAAGGTCCTACTTTAATCTGTCAACCAATATTACGTACTAATGTTAAAAATGTCTGTTTACCAAGTTGCTTACTTGTTTACTGGGTGCTTACAGCTCTTAAAGTATATTAAATCCATCTCGCAAAAAATAAAAGGATTACGTACTTTGCCTTGGAACTCATGGAAGCTGACAAAAACAAAAAGTATCAATGACGTCATTATATTAATATTGCGGATAAGACAATTTTTATATTTTTGTAATTTAAGTATATGTTATTTTTGATAAGAAGTATCTACTTAACTACTGGACTGGAATTAAGAGAACAAAGTTAGAAAAGAAACCATATTTCTCAAATTACTCAAATTGCACAGTAAAAAAAAGATTTAGCGTTCCGGTACAATACCGTGTAGAAACCGAATAGGGGTATGGGTTTAATATAACTGCCATGCCCCTAACAGGTTAGCCCGCTACCATATTAGACTCCATCATCACTTACCATCAGGTGAGATCGCAGTCAAGGGCTAACTAGTACCTAGTGGATAAAAAAAAATTAAGAATAATCTGTGAAAAAGTGGGTGTTATATCTGTACTTAATATTTTACATTTCCTGCTGCAGCATTCTTAACTTTTTAACATTAATTGTAAATATTAATATTTCCGACTCTACAGCTCATTGAAGTAGTCACCATTTAAAAACTTTCAGTGCGAAGAAATAAAACTCAATTTCTCACTCGGACAGTCGTCATAATCGAAGTTGAAGACGGAAAAAGATTTCAAATTAAAATTGAAGGAAAATGAGGAAAGTTTTCAAAATCCGTCTGACATTGTTTAAGGCAATGAAAATCACTTGATATTGAACAAGAACTTCCCTGTATTTCCTAGTAAAACACGTACCTATGCCAATATAAAGTAGTTGACTATTATAAATCTAAAAATCTTGTTGAGCCTGTGCCAAAAATTAAAGCGATGCCATAACCCGATGCTTCGTTTTAAAACTGCGAAATAAGCATTTTTGCGTGTTCTAAAAACTTCCATAAATATTTTTGCTAAAATGGAACACTGAACCTGAATATCTCACTGACCGAATCCATTGTAAGCCAAAAATGTTCGATTATTGCCTCAGTGCTATATGAAACAAAAATCAATAATCCATACTAATATTATAAATGCGTAAGTGTGTCTTTCTGTCTGTTACGCTTTCACGGCACATCTGTTCAACCGATACAGTTACAGAGATAGGTTTGCTTCTCCGGGAAGGACATAGACTAAGTAGTTTTTATACCTCTCGATAAGGTCTAAGTAGCAAAATGTCTAGTGAAAAATCTAAATCACCGAAAATTGAAGAGTTCCTACGGGAATTTCAAAAACTTTAATCCAAGCGAACTAGTAATTGTATAAAAATCAAGCTATCTCACAAGACGAAAACCTCACTGAACTTAAGATTCCAAACAAAGTTGCAAATCCTTAATACCATAATATAAAATATTAAAACTTTAAGAATAATCTTAGTAAAAAAGAAAGGGTACAGGGAAAAGGAAGAGCATCCCATTACCTAAAGCAGATTTACAACAGAGTAATAACATACGTAGATAAACACAAAGAAAATCCTCAAGCTTCCGACTTCTTACTGTATATTATCTTCAAAGAGACCGTTTAACGACTTCAAATATAAAATTATTTTGTGAAAAATTCTATTAAGTAATACGGCGTACGTTTTGTGAGAGGATATCGAATGCATTTGGTATGAAAATGATCGCTTTCTCAACATTGGTGCATTGGTCCTTTGAAAGCTTATGGAAATGCAATCTGAAGCGATAAGTGCGACAGCGAATCGAGTGTAGGCTGGAATCGAATTGCTTTAGCCCCAAGCCGGAGCTCTTTGCGAATACTTTCAGCCTTTGTAGAATGTCTTGAAGAGTGAGTGAATTTATTCGTTTGTGTTTTTGATGTTTTCTTTAAATGTTTTTCCATAATACCTCTTTTTACAAAGCGAAAAGGCATACTGAATTCAATTGTGTTATTCTCCAAAACGAAATGCTTAACAGCTCTTATTGTGCCTTTTATTCAGTCTCTTCGAGTACATCAGCATTAAAACTTGCTGTATATATAGTTGGGTGGTCCGAATTGTATTAGGTTAGTTATAGTTACTTAGAATTTTCTTATACGTACATTTTTCTTCATCTTGCAGTACCATTTTTAAACAAAAAATACTGGAGCTTAGAGCATAAATTAGAGGAATTTGAGTTATCTTACAATCATCGTGTAGGTCGTAATTTTATGAAATGTTGATTTTCCAAGAACTTCCTTCTTTTTTTGTTATTTGCCTTGAATCATTAGAATAACCAGTCAAAGGGTTAGCACGGTATAGCAAAACAGCAAGATACTAATGGATGCCCTTGATAATGATATGATCAAACCAAAATTACAAGCCCATCGTTAAAATCGTGCCCATCGTAAAATTACGTTCGATATTCGGATATGTTTATGTAAATGAATATATGTCTAATTAAACTAACATTTACCTACACCTTCATCAATCATCAACCTCAAGCGGTTGGTAAATGTCAGATGCTCCAGCCTCCAAACTCCATTTAATACTATCGTTGTACTCGTATAAACAACAAAGGATTGCATTTGCAGCGCTGTACATGATACAGAACCAGAGGGACAAATAGTTTCGAACAGGTCACCGTCGCTATTCAACAATTACTTATTCACTGTAGTTCTGTCTTCTGAAACGTACCTTGGCAAGAGAGCCGTAGGTAATTGTTCTGGAACGTAATTATATCCAAGTCCACTAGAATTGGGGCGTATAATTTCTAGATGATATTTGTATACCTATAAGTAACTACGTTATTATATTATCCACTAACATTTATTCTGCTTCACCCAGTCGCAATGTGGAATGAGGTTGATTTATATATTTTTTCGTACGCGAAAAAATGTATAAATCAACCACAGAACTACAACACCACCACTGATGAATCTCGTAAAAAAAAAAATTACCAGCCACAAAAATACAGGGAGTTTAAAAGTACGGCACTTATAAGTTTCCTGTATCTATGTGCTTCGAGAATGGGATGGTACGGGCCGGCCGTGCCCGTGTTATTGATAGTTGATACTCGACTGGGCGGGGGCACTTCCATTCCCCCGATCCTTTGCCACTAACTGTATTATTTAGATTAAAATAAAGATAAATTTAATTCTACTTACCTACATTTATATCGGCACACGTGAGTAAACCCGAAACTGTCGAGTCGAATATTTCCTAATTGACGGAAAGGCTACGGGTAACTGAGCAAGACACGAAATTGGGACCGAACTCTATTTCGCTACATTTGAGTTTACCGCGGAACAAAAGATTATTATCATCAACTAAGTAAGGGAAAACAAGTGGAAAAGACTTTTTAATTTGAAAAGGTAAGTATAGGTACTGAGGAGTAAACTCAAACTTTTAATAGGTGCCTCTTTTTATAATTCAGACCACTTCCGTGAAAATGAGGAAGGAAATGAGCATTAACTTGGGTAACGCGAGTTTGTAAACACTTTTCAGCGGACTATAATATTTTTGAGTGTCTTTCTGATGGACGTAATCTGTACAGTTTAACAGAACCTTCACAATATTTACTGTCTTGCCCACTCATATTATGGGCAACAATCCGCGCTGCCCAGCCTATGATATACATTTCATGGCCGCTTTCATTCGTTATTTATGTATTCCATTCCATTTGTTTATTTATTTATTATTAGTTTCACTTTTTGTCATTTAAATAGGTCCTAACCCCGAACGATTTAACATTTTAAACTGTATTTTAAAATTTTGTATGTATTTAATAAACATTTGATTATATTTACTTAGTTATTGTTATTTTTTTATTGTAAACGTGTTTTATATGGATCCTCGACCTGCCATAAAATGATTTTATTATTTATTATTATAATATCCATGGCCTTCAAATGATGTATTATTTGAATAAGTAGGTAAGTATACCTAGTTGGATTTTAGCACAGGAAACAGTTAATATTTATCAGCGGATATTTGGGCAAAGTCACTGATTAGCTACCCAATTTTGAATACGTTATCCTTTAATCGAATAACTAAAATATAATATGGTTGAAAACAACTAGCGGAAATAAATTTGAAAATAATTATTATAATGTTTTAATCAAATCTCCTGGTGCTAATAAAATATTTGTCATGACTCATGTATTTGTAAAAATCTTCTGGCAGGTATTATTTCCAAAGGACTTGAGCGTCATTATTAAAAGTAGTTAAGTCAAGAAATCGTGTGAGTAGACGTGTCGTTGGTAGTAGAAAACTTTATCAAATTTTTACTAAATATAGGAAGTGCAAATTGCAACCTAATGTGCATTAACGTGTAACCCATATTTAATTAACTCGTGCACATCGAAGTTGTTACTATTCAAAATAAATAACCTGGTGCAGTGCCCCTCACCCCCTCGAGTAAACGAGTGAGTTGTTATTTTTCGGCTCGCTCGCACACATAGCGTACACGCCTGCAACACATCGGTAGCTGTGAATCAACCTAAACATGAGCTCACGTTCGCTCGCAAAGAGCGGAAAAGTTACAAGCGGCAGCGGGAGTGACTCTGCGCCGGATTTGCGGTTATTAGAGGACAAAGATTACACTTTACGTTACACTTTATTACTTTTTACGTTACACTCAGAAAAAGAAAATACGAATGTGACTGTGCTGATATATTAGCAGATTTTCGGAAGGAGATGTTGTCTTTTCTTCAAGATTTCACTAAAACACAGGAAGAAAGGTCTGAAACATTGCATCAAGAGATAAAGGAAATTAAAAGTGAAATAAAAGGTAACAGTGTGGTTTTACAGTCGGTTGTAGAGGAACAGAAACACCTAAAGTCTGAATTAGAAAACATGACAACCCGTACTAATTCAATTCAACAAAAATTAAACTTAGTCGAAGACGACGTACATAAGCTAAAAAATTACAATAACAATGCTACACTCTCACATAACCTTCTTTCTTATGATGACACCATTATGGAAATTCAAGACCGTGCTCGTCGAGAAAAGAATGTTGTCATTGCGGGAATACTTGAACCACAAAACTCCAACAGTGCCTATAGGCGCGAGCATGACAAAAAAGAAGCAATGAAATTAATTAAAATGATTTTTCCCGAATGTCCAGACCCTAGCGTAGTTCTTAGATTGGGAAAGTATAATCAAAACAAAACTAGACCAATAAAACTGTGTTTTAAAAGATCCTACTCTTACATCCCTCATATATGCTGACCAAACTCCATACCAGCAACAGCACATGAAAAACCTACGCACGGAACTACAGACCCGACAGCAAAAGGGAGAAACTGACCTGACAATAAAATATCTCAAGGGTATTCCAAAAATAATAAAAAGAGACTCAAAAAACGAAGCACCCCGGAAATCAACAACGATGAAATAGAGACCAACGAAAATGGAGATGCACAAATTACATACCAAAATCTGCATTGTTACACGGACATAGACACAAACAAGAAATCTTTAAAATTCTTTTACACAAACATACGAAGCCTGGTCAAACCTGATAAATTAGATGAGCTTAAATGCATATTAAAAACCATGAATACTATTATACATATGGTTCTGATTACTGAGACATGGATTAAATCAGACCTGGAAGCAAGATCACTGCAAATTCCTGATTATACTCATGTATATAACTTCCGAAAGGGACGTGTTGGAGGAGGAGTTTCTATGTTTATTCACAAAAGTTTAAAATTTGAAGCGACTGAAATAATTACCAAGGACCAGAATGAATATATCTGGGTATATTTAGAAAAATATGCCTTAAATGTTGGTTTAATATATAAGCCGCCAAACACCAATGTAAATGAATTTCTAGAAACCTATAGTGAACAGCTTGAAAAAAAGCGAAGAGGACTAGTCTTCGGTGATTTCAACATCAATTTGTTAAATATCGATCGCAATACAAGTAATTACAAATCTGTATTGGATGAAGCTGGCTATCAAATTCTCAATAAATTCAGCGATGATTTTTGTACTCGAGAAACTAAAACTACAAAATCCACCATTGATCATATTTCGACAAATATTTCAGGAAGTAAATTTCACATGGCCCTCTTGGATACGCCTTTGTCGGACCATAAACAACTATATTTAGCCATGAAAACCTTAAAGCACGATATGAAAAAAGACAAACGTGAGTATACAGCTACGAACTATACATCTCTGTATGAATCAGTCGAAGAATCTGGATTTGTAAATGATCGTGATGACTTTGGAACTTTGGAAAACTTCATAAAATGTAAGATCAAAGATAACAAAATAACTAAAACAAAAATTCTAAACAAACCAAAAGAAGATTGGATAAATAAAACAGTATTAAACAGCTTATATAATAGAAACGATGCCTGGAGCCATTATAAAAAAAATCCTAAAAGTTCAGAAGCTGAAGAAACCTTTAAAACTAAAAGATACGAGGCTTATAAAACTTCAAGAAACGCAAAGAATACATACTACCTGAACGCATTTAAAAGTTGTGATAAACATCCTAAGAAAATGTGGAATTTAGTTAATAGTCTTGTAAGCAATAAAATTAAAACAGACCCCTCACCCCCTAAACTTACTGTAGACTCAGTAACGATAGATAATCCTGCTCAAATATGTCAATGCTTTAATGATTTCTTCTCCACAGTTGGTTCTAATCTCGCAAATGAAATACCACAATTTTACCATCAAAGTTTAACATATAGCCCATCCCATTCACCCAATGACACACTCGACACATTCGAACCAGCGACAGAAAAAGAGATAGGTAAAATAATTGATGATATGGACTCAAATACAAGTAGCGGAATTGACGGCATAAGCGTCAAAGATATAAAATGCATAAAAAATTTAATTCTCAAAAACTTAACTAAATGTCTGAATAAGTGTCTCAAAGATGGTGTATTTCCAGATACTTTAAAAATCGCCAAAGTTACGCCAATTTATAAAACGGGTCCTAAAACAGATCCTGGAAATTACAGGCCTATTTCTGTACTACCAGTTCTATCAAAAACTTATATATTCCCGACTAAATAACCATCTTGATAAAATTAACTTCTTTTTCAAACAACAATATGGTTTTCGATCCAAATGTAGTACCACTACAGCTACTGTGGATCTTATCTCAAAAATTAAAACTGCTATTGATCAAAAACAAATTGCTTTGGGTGTCTTCATCGATTTAAAAAAGGCATTTGATACAGTAAGCCACCATAATTTATTGCATAAATTACATAAAATTGGCATAACGGGTCCTGCATATAACATTCTAAAATCATATTTAGATGACCGGAAACAAATTGTTAAAATAGGAAAGTTTGAAAGCCATCCCGCAAAACTTAATTACGGCGTACCACAAGGCTCCATTTTAGGACCATTACTCTTTTTAGTTTATATAAACAGCATTAGCAGTGTCAATGTATCTGGTAACATTACCCTATATGCTGATGATACCTGTCTATTCTACTTTGGAAACGACATAACAGACATAGTAAAAGAAGCTCAAAGTGACCTAAATAAGCTAGGTAGATGGTTTCTCTCAAATTTACTTACAGTAAATACCAAAAAGACGGCTTACATGATCTTTGCAGCCAAAAACAAAAAAATCTAAAACTAACAATATATGACAAACCAATACAAAAATCTAACAATGAAAAATACTTAGGACTAATTTTGGATAGTAAACTTACATGGCAGAATCATATTGACCACCTTAAAAGTAAAATTTCCCCTCTAATAGGAGCCCTACGTCGAATATCATCTTGCATACCACAAAAAGTACGTCCTATTATATACAACGCTCTAGTCAAACCCCATATTGAATACCTAATCGAAATTTGGGGAACAGCTGCAAAAACACATATACAGAAACTACAAATTCTTCAGAACAAACTAATTAAAGCTCTGTATAAATATGATTATTTAACGCCCTCTAATAAACTATATAAAGATACGAAAATTCTAAATATAAAACAGCTATATACGCTCAAAACATGTATCCTCATCAGAAAAATCATTACAGATGATATACATACCCAAATACGCTTTCAAAGAAGAACATACACACACTACCTTAGAAAACGTAACAAATTGTCACTACCAAAAATTAGAACCAACTATGGAAAACGGAATATTTTGTTCGAAGGAGCAACATTATACAATAACTTACCAGAATCAATTGTAAACAGCAAAAGTTTCCCTATTTTTAAAAAACAACTTAATGAACATTTACGAAAATCCGCTCAGCTTATGTTAATGTTACCTCGCCCCTACATAACCAGTTTTTGTAAGCACATGAACATTTTATACTGAAGTTTTTCTTACTACCTTCACAATCTGTAACTTTCACATTTAATTATTGTAACTTGTGACACTAACCCAGAACTAATGTACATAGATACTAACTTAATTTTAAATGTTTAATTCTCAATGTAAGTGAACGTTTTTATGTTCTTTTTGAGTAATAAATGTCTTTAAACCGAAATCAACCTAGAATATGCAACAAAATGCAACCCGCTAAATAAGAGACCCTCTACAATTTCAATAAGCAATCTACAATTTCTCTGGCTACGAGTAAATCCTTAATATTCCATTGTCTTGTTACACAAGTGAAACCAAAACGGACGACTCCCATTTTCGTTAATTGCCATGAACCATGGCCAGCTGTGCGGAATCGAAATTCAGATTTCAAAAAGCAACAAAGCCCATGGAACCAGCGGTACCCAACATTCCCCTTTTTCATAATTAAGTACAAGACCAGTTGGTCAAAAAGTTTTAACAATTAAAGAATTAAGGTATTGTTGAACAGCTCAGTTGCTTAGGACAACACTACCCATACTAATATTACAAATGCAAGTGCATCCGGCTGTCTGTTTGTTTGACGAAGTTTTCTACAGAAATATAATTGCATCCTGGAGATAGATCATAACTGTTTATCCCAGCAAAACTATGATTTTCCACAGGGTTTTTAAAATAGCCATAGTTTTCACCTAGTGTTTCTATTAGCGTTGGACGGTTGGCTAAAACGAAAGGATGATAGTTACTACTTTTGCATTTTTGTAATAATTATAGCCTAGAAAAAAAGTTTGACACAAAAAACACTTTTTGACTAGACTATAATGCCTGTCGCAATTTTTGATTAAACTAATATATATAACTAATATATATGTATAAGTAAATTGATGATGAATAGTTTAATTAAAATATATAAAATTAAATACATACTTTTGATGTAGCAATTATTAATTATTGACAATGAGATGCTGTTTTCATTAAGTTTTCATTAATATAAGCTCCTGTTGTTTTTTCCGTTGTAATGTTTTGACTAGCAGCAATAATACTATAGTTAGTTACTAATTTTCCCTACATACCTATTGTAGGTGCCCAAATTACCTAATGCAATGTAGGTACCTAAATTACTAGGTACCTAACTAATGTTGTATTTTAATTTAAGCAATCTAGTGATATCTAGTCAGCTAGTTTCAATTACAAGAAGAAAGTGAACTTCTTGAATCGTGACTTCGTGAATGTCAACTTCTAGGCGTGCATCACTAGAAATAATTTTGAACCTAACGGTCGGTGAATAATTAATCCCTGTCGTTGGCTTTTATCACGAAAAAAGGTTATCGGCTACTGGCGTGAATAAAGTTGAGTAAGCTCAATTACTTTAAAGGTTTCCTGTACCAGCGCGGGTCCCCCACGAGAGAGGTAACCGTAAAAATGTTCATTACATCTGCATAATTATAAAAACTTGGAGTAAAGGTATTCCGAGCACGAAAGACAATGGGTGCCGTTCGTTTATTTTAAGAAACCGCTTATTATTTTTAATCACTTACAGCTTATTTATTTACTTAATTATTTATTTATCAAAAAAGTTTTTATTTTATTTTTGAGCCCAATTTTATTTTAGACTGGCATGCTGATGATTAGCTTTTATTAACAACATTACATATTTTTTACCCATATAATATATCTATTTATGTACCTACTAATATTATAAATGCGACAGTTTGGATGGATGGATGGAAGGATGGATGTTTGTTACTCAATCACGCCAGAACGGCTCAACGGATCTGGATGAAATTTGGCACAGAGATAGATTATAGTCTGGAATAACACATATGCTACTTTTTATCATCATTCATCATTTATCTTTTTATAGGAATATTAAAGAGTTCCCGCGGGAACTGAAAAACCTCAATCCACGCGGACGAAGTCGTGGGCAATACTAGTAATAAATTGAATACTTATCTACTTAAATCGAAGGCACTGGTAATGTTCGATTGTTTTGCTAATCAGCATAGCCATAATGTTTGTAACTAACTACTAGGTAACTATACTCTAGATTCTAGAACATAATCATTAAAATACATCTAACATTTGTTTAAATAAATTTACTTAGTCGAATTCTATGTTGGATATTAAAAATACATTCTTAACTGAAGGATGGTAAATTTTTTTATACAATTTCCAATACAATTAATTTTACAAAAGAAACGTAAATAGGTACATCCACGAACATAAAAACTTTACGCAGGGACATTGACATGAAAGAAATTACACACATTACAGTGTTCCCGAATATACCTAAAGGAAATGTATGTAAAAATGTACATAAATTTGAATGTTAATCTACAATGGATACAACGACAGACTTCGGTATGTATTTACTTACACGGTTTTTTTTACCACTACAAGTTAACCCTTGACTGCGATCTCACCTGATGGTAAGTGATGATGCAGTCTAAGATGGTAGCGGGCTGACCTGTTAGGGGCATGGCAGTTATACTCATACCTCTAGTCGGTTTCTACACGGCATCGTACCGGAACGCTAAATCGCTTGGCGATACGTCTTTGCCGGTAGGGTGGTAACTAGCCACGGCCGAAGCCTCCCACCAGACCAGAGCAGACGTATGTGACACGTCTGACTTAACCCGAGTGTTTTTAGTTGTATTATTCTTGGTAAAGATAAAGCTGACATTAGGTTCGCCGTCGAATCTTATAAATTAGTAACCTAGATAACTTACATCAAACATTAGATAGAACACATATTATACTATATATAGCTCAATTACCACTCATTCACTGACTGACTGACTCACTCATTGACATAATTGTTCTCCTAGAAAGAGACAGAAAACGATACAATGATGTACGGGAGATGTGTTCGGGTGCGGGATTCGAGTAGGGAAAAATTATGACATTTCGGAAAAACAAGATGGCGGCCGACGTGATTCTCGTAACTCTTTTGTTTTCCAACCGATTTCGTTACAACTCGCAATTATTGAAGAAATTAGTAAACGATCCACAGAAAAAGTAGAAAAAATTGGAAAAACAAGATGGCGGCTAAGCTGTAGTGTTTTCAAATTTTTCATTTTTCGACCCCGAACCGCGGCGCCACAGATCCGAAACGGCGTGGTCGAACATGATATTTTTTTCTTTTTTCATCTACAACTATCCTGTATTTTAACAGAATGGGAGTGGTTTTTAAAAATTCAAGATGGCGGCTGTCGCGGCGGCTTTTTTGTTTGAGGTACGAAAAAACGCAATTTTAAAATTCAAATTTCTCACAGTTGGCAACGTCGGAGGGTTTCGACTTGTAAGGTGCGATTGTGTGTACAGACTCAAGGTATGGATTGGGGAAAAAAAATTACCCCATTTCTCGGGAAATTTTCAAGATTTACCCCAAAAATTAAAAAATCGAAATACGCACTTTTTGCAAAATTCGAGTATGAGCAACCACGTGTCGCACTGGTACGAATGACATTTGGGTGTTTTCGTTGCCGAGGTCTGGCAACACTGGAATTGATCAAAGTAAAAGTGATTTTCGACATGGTCTTTTTTCAGGGGCGATCATTTCGGCTGAGTGCGAGCGAGATGAAAAATTTAAACGTCATCAGGAGCGGTATATCCTGTAGTTTACGGGAAAATTATGAAACTATGTAAAATGTTTCTGTGGAACGAGGTGGCGGCCATTTTGTATTCTTTTTGTGTTTTTCAAAATTTCGATCACGTTTTTGAGGCAGTTGGCAACATTTGGGAAAGTTAACATGTATGGATCGATTGTGTAACTCGACCGGCAGTATCGAGATATCTAAACAGTGTTGCCACATTTGGGGTAGTTTTCGAGATTTTCCCCAAAAACTCCTCCTGTAAAATTTTGTATGAAAAATTTTTTTTTCACTGATGGCTTCGTGTAAAAGTCAGAAAATTAAACTTGAAGAAAATATGGAGACAGCTGATGATTGAGGATTTCGGAGACGGGTAAAGAGCACGGTCCAGGTATTGAAGATAGGTGGGGGGTGCTCGACCAAATGTCATTCGGAACTTCAGCCAATTGACAGTGAGCTGAAAAAAATTTCAAAATGGCGGATTTAAGATGGCCGTCATACAAATTTATTTGGTGTCTATCTCAGAAAGTATAAAAGATGGAAGAGTGGTTTGTCGGCCAAATATGATCAGGACGAGAAGATCTATTTAGCGAAAAGAAAAAAAATTCAAGATGGCGGATTTTTTTTTTCATACCAAATTATATGGCGATTAGGACTCATTAGCATAATTTATTGTTCTCCTAGAAAGAGACAGAAAACGATACAATGATGTACGGGAGATGTGATCGGGTGCAGGATGGGAGTAGGGAAAAAATATGATTTTTCGGAAAAACAAGATGGCGGCCGTAGTGCTTTTTGTAACTTTTTTGTTTTCCAACCGATTTAGTTACAACTCACAATTATTGAAGAAATTAGGAAACGATCAATAGAAAAAGTGGAAAAAATTGGAAAACCAAGATGGCGGCTGAGCTGTAGTGTTTTCAAATTTTTGATTTTTCGACCCCGAACCGCGGCGCCGCAGATCCGAAACGGCGTGGTCGAGCATATGAAAAAAATTTCTAGATGGCGGATTTTTTTTTCATACCAAATTATATCGCGATTAGGACTCATTAGCATAATTTATTGTTCTCCTAGAAAGAGACAGAAAACGATATAATGATGTACGGGAGATGTGTTCGGGTGCGGGATGGGAGTAGGGAAAAATTATGACATTTCGGAAAAACAAGATGGCGGCCGACTTGATTCTTACAACTCTTTTGTTTTCCAACCGATTTCGTTACAACTCGCAATTATTGAAGAAATTAGGAAACGATCAATAGAAAAAATGGAAAAAATTGGAAAACCAAGATGGCGGCCGAGCTGTAGTGTTTTCAAATTTTAGATTTTTCGACCCCGAACCGCGGCGCCGCAGATCCGAAACGGCGTGGTCGAGCATAACAATTTTTTCTTTTTTTGGAAGTGGTTTTTAAAAATTCAATATGGCGGCTGTCGCGGCGGCCGTTCGGTTTGAGGTACGAAAAAACGCAATTTTAAAATTCAAATTTCTCACAGTTGGCAACGTCGGATCGTTTCGACTTGTACTGGGCGATTGTGTGTACAGACTCGAGGTATGGATTGGGGAAAAAGTTACCCCATTTCTCAGGATATTTTCAAGATTTACCCCAAAAATTAAAAAATCGTAATACGTATTTTTTGCAAAATACGAGTACGAGCAACCACTTGACCTACTTGTACGAATGACATTTGGGTATTTTCGTCGCCGAGGTCTGGCAACACTGGAATTTATCAAAGTAAAAGTAATTTTCGACATGGTCTTGTTTCAGGGGCGATCATTTCGGCTGGGTGTGAGCAAGATGAAAGATTGAAATGTCATCAGGAGCGGTATATCCTGTAGTTTACGGGAAAATTATAAAACTATGTATAATGTTTCTGTGAAACGAGGTGGCGGCCATTTTGTATTCTTTTTGTGTTTTTGAAAATTTCGATCACGTTTTTGAGGCAGTAGGCAACATTTGGGAAAGTCGACATGTATGGATCGATTGTACAACTCGACCGGCAGTATATATAAACAGTGATGCCACATTTGGGGTAGTTTTCGACATTTTCCCCAAAAATTTCCTCCTGTAAAATTTTGTATGAAAATTTTTTTTTCACTGATGTCTTCGTATACAAGTCAGAAAATTAAACTTGAAGAAAAATATGGAGACAGCTGTTGATTGAGGATTTCGGAGACGTGTAAAGAGCACGGCCAAGGTGTTGAAATAGGTGCGGGGTGCTCGACCAAATGTCATTCGAAACTTCATCCAATAGACAATGAGCTGAAAAAAAATTCAAAATGGCGGATTTAAGATGGCTGCACTACAAATTTATTTGGTGTCTATCTCAGAAAGTATAAAAGATGGAAGAGTGGTTTCTTGGCAAAAGATGATCAGCACGAGCAGATTTATTAAGCGAAATGAAAAAAAATTCAAGATGGCGAAATATTTTTTTATACCAAATTACGAGTATATTAAGGCGATTAGGAACTATAAAAGACGTAATTGTTCTCCTAGAAAGAGACAGAAAACGATACAATGATGTATGGGAGATGTGTTCAGGTGCGCAATGGGAGTAGGGAAAAATTATGATATTTCGGAAAAACAAGATGGCGGCCGTAGTGCTTTTTGTAACTTTTTTGTTTTCCAACCGATTTCGTTACAACTCACAATTATTGAAGAAATTAGGAAACAGTCAATAGAAAAAGTGGAAAAATTGGAAAACCAAGATGGCGGCCGAGCTGTAGTGTTTTCAAATTTTTGATTTTTCGACCTCAAACCGCGGCGCCACAGATCCGAAACGGGGTAGTTCATGTATAGGAGATATGTTCGGGTGCGGGATGGAAGTAGGGAAAAAAAATGACATTTCGGAAAAACAAGATGGCGGCCGATTTGCCGAAATGAACCGATCGAAGGATTGAAGATAGGCGGGGGGTGCTCGACCAAATGTCATTCGAAACTTCATCCAAAGACAATGAGCTAAAAAAACTCAAAATGGCGGATTTAAGATGTCTGCCATACAAATTTATTTGGTGTCTATCTCAGAAAGTATAAAATAGGAAGAGTGGTTTCTTGGCAAAAGATGATCAGGACCTGAAGGTCTACTTGATGAATAGGACAAAATTCATGGTTGCGGATTTTTTTTGCCATAGAAAATATAATTTGGCGAATATTGAAGAGACTACAAGTGTAGAATTATGCAAGTTTTTGATACGGTTCCGTTTTACCCACGACGGGGCTCCCTGGGATTACCTGAAAGGAAACTGTTACCAAAGTTTTAAAAAATCAGCGTCATTTTGAAATTCTTTGTTAATTGACCGATTTCGTTCAAAATCGAAATTTAGGACTCCCTGGGATCACAAAACAGGAAACTGATACCAAAGTTTTAAAGTAGAAAATAAGCACCATTTTGACCGATTTCGTTCAATATCGATATTTAGTACTCCCTGGGATCACAAAACAGGAAACTGATACCATAGTTTTAAAAAATCAGCGCCATTTTGAAATTCTTTGTTAATTGACCGATTTCGTTCAAAATCGATATTTAGGGCTCCCTGGGATCACAAAACAGGAAACTGATACCAAAGTTTTAAATAATCAGCGCCATTTTGAAATTCTTTGTTAATTGACCGATTTCGTTCAAAATCGATATTTAGGACTCCCTGGGATCACTAAACAGGAAACTGATACCAAAGTTTAAAAAAAACAGCGCCAATCTGAAACTCTTTGTTAATTGACAGATTTCGTTCAAAATCGATATTAGGGCTCCCTGGGATTACAAAACAGGAAACTGTTACAGAAATTTAAAAAAATCTGCGCCCTTTTTGAAATAATTCTTCGTTAATTGACCGATTTCGTTCAAAATCGATATTTAGGACTCCCTGGGATCACAAAACAGGAAATCGATAGCAAAGTTTTAAAAAATCAGCGCCATTTTGAAATTCTTTGTTATTGACCGATTTCGTTCAAAATCGATATTTAGGGCTCCCTGGGATCACAAAACAGGAAACTGATACCAAAGTTTTAAAAAATCAGCGCCAATCTGAAATTCTTTGTTAATTGACCGATTTCGTTCAAAATCGATATTAGGGCTCCCTGGGATTACAAAACAGGAAAGTGATACTAAAGTTTTAAAAAATCAGCGCCATTTTTAAATTTTCTTTACTTTAAGGTGAATTGTGTATCTAAGTAAATAAATTCGGTTTAATACAATAAAGACGTCAAGTCTGTACTACTTAGTACTAACGTCTAACCACATCTCGTGAGCTGCTTTAGCAGCTCGCGCACAGAGCGAAACACTAGTTATACTATATATAGCTCGATTACCACTCACTGACTCACTCATTGACATAATTGTTCTCCTAGAAAGAGACAGAAAACGATATAATGATGTACGAGAGATGTGTTCGGGTGCGGGATTCGAGTGGGGAAAAATTATGACATTTCGGAAAAACAAGATGGCGGCCGACGTGATTCTTGTAACTCTTTTGTTTTTCAACCGATTTCGTTGCTACTCGCAATTATTGAAGAAATTAGGAAACGATCAATAGAAAAAGTGGAAAAAATTGGAAAAACAAGATGGCGGCCGAGCTGTAGTGCTTTAAAATTTTTGATTTTTCGACCCCGAACCGCGGCGCCACAGATCCGAAACGGCGTGGTCGAGCATGATAATTTTTTCTTTTTTCGACTACAATTATCCTGTATTTTGACAGAATGGGAGTGGTTTTTAAAAATTTAAGATGGCGGCTGTCGCGGCGGCCTTTTTGTTTGAGGTACGAAAAAACGCAATTTTAAAATTCAAATTTCTCACAGTTGGCAACGTCGGAGCGTTTCGACTTCTACGGGGCGATTGTGTGTACAGACTTGAGGTATAGATTGGGGAAAAAAAATTACCCCATTTCTCGGGAAATTTTCAAGATTTACCCCAAAAATAAAAAAATCGAAATACGGACTTTTTGCAAAATTCGAGTACGAGCAACCACGTGTCCCACTCGTACGAATGACATTTGGGTATTTTTGTCGCCGAGGTCTGGCAACACTGGAATTTATCAAAGTAAAAGTGATTTTCGACATGGTCTTTTTTCAGGGGCGATCATTTCGGCTGGGTGCGAGCGAGATAAAAAATTTAAACGTCATCAGGAGCGGTATATCCTGCAGTTTACGGGAAAATTATGAAACTATGTAAAATGTTTCTGTGGAACGAGGTGGCGGCCATTTTGTATTCTTTTTGTGTTTTTCAAAATTTCGATCACGTTCTTGAGGCAGTTGGCAACATTTGGGAAAGTTGACATGTATGGATCGATTGTGTAACTCGACCGGCAGTAACGAGATATCTAAACAGTGTTGCCACATTTGGGGTAGTTTCCGAGATTTTCCCAAAAATGTCCTCCTGTGAAATTTTGTATGAAATTTTTTTTTTCATTAATGGTTTCGTATACACGTCAGAAAATTAAACTTGAACAAAAATATGGAGACAGCTGATGATTGAGGATTTCGGAGACGGGTAAAGAGCACGGCCGAGGTATTGAAGATAGGTGGGGGGTGCTCGACCAAATGTCATTCGAAACTTCATCCAAAAGACAATGAGCTGAAAAAAAATTCAAAATGGCGGATTTAAGATGGCCGCCATACAAATTTATTTGGTGTCCATCTCAGAAAGTATAAAAGATGAAAGAGTGGTTTCTCGGCCAAAGATGATCAGGACGAGAAGATCTATTTAGCGAAAAGAAAAAAAATTCAAGATGGCGGAATATTTTTTTTCATACCAAATTATATGGCGATTAGGACTCATTAGCATAATTTATTGTTCTCCAAGAAAGAGACAGAAAACGATACAATGATGTAAAGGAGATGTGTTCGGGTGTGGGATTCGAGTAGGGAAAAATTATGACATTTCGGAAAAACAAGATGGCGGCCGTAGTGCTTTTTGTAACTTTTTTGTTTTCCAACCGATTTTGTTACAACTCACAATTATTGAAGAAATTAGGAAACGATCAATAGAAAAAGTGGAAAAAATTGGAAAACCAAGATGGCGGCCGAGCTGTAGTATTTTCAAATTTTTGATTTTTCGACCCCGAACCGCGGCGCTGCAGATCCGAAACGGCGTGGTTGAGCATGACAATTTTTTCTTTCTTCGACTACAATTATCCTGTATTTTGACAGAATGGGAGTGGTTTTTAAAAATTCAAGATGGCGGCTATCGCGGCGGCCTTTTTGTTTGAGGTACGAAAAAACGCAATTTTAAAATTCAATTTTCTCACAGTTGGCAACGTCGGAGCGTTTCGACTTGTACGGTGCGATTGTGTGGACAGACTTGAGGTATGGATTGGGGAAAAAATTACCCCATTTTTCGGGAAATTTTCAAGATTTACCCCAAAAATAAAAAAATCGAAATACGGACTTTTTGCAAAATTCGAGTACGAGCAACCACGTGTCCCACTCGTACGAATGACATTTGGGTATTTTCGTCGCCGAGGTCTGGCAACACTGGAATTTATCAAAGTAAAAGTGATTTTCGACATGGTCTTTTTTCAGGGGCGATCATTTCGGCTGGGTGCGAGCGAGATGAAAAATTTAAACGTCATCAGGAGCGGTATATCCTGTAGTTTACGGGAAAATTATGAAACTATCTTAAATGTTTTTATGGAACGAGGTGGCGGCCATTTTGTATTCTTTTTGTGTTTTTCAAAATTTCGATCACGTTTTTGAGGCAGTTGGCAACATTTGGGAAAGTTGACATGTATGGATCGATTGTCTAACTGGACCGGCAGTATCGAGATATCTAAACAGTGTTGCCACATTTGGGGTAGTTTTCGAGATTTACCACAAAAATTTCCTCCTGTAGAATTTTGTATGAAATTTTTTTTTTCCACTGATGGCTTCGTGTGCAAGTCAGAAAATTAAACTTGAAGAAAATATGGAGACAGCTGATGATTGAGGATTTCGGAGACGGGTAAAGAGCATGGTCCAGGTATTGAAGATAGGTGGGGGGTGCTCGACCAAATGTCATTCGAAACTTCATCCAATTGACAATGAAATGAAAAAAAATTCAAAATGGCGGATTTAAGATGGCCGCCATACAAATTTATTTGGTGTCTATCTCAGAAAGTATAAAAGATGGAAGAGTGGTTTCTTGGCAAAAGATAATCAGGACGAGAAGGTATATGTAGCGAAATGAAAAAAATTTCAAGATGGCGGAATATTTTTTTTCATACCAAATTATATAGCGATTAGGACATACATAATTGTTCTCCAAGAAAGAGACAGAAAACGATACAATGATGTAAAGGAGATGTGTTCGGGTGTGGGATTCGAGTAGGGAAAAATTATGACATTTCGGAAAAACAAGATGGCGGTCGACGTGATTCTTGTAACTCTTTTGTTTTCCAACCGATTTCGTTACAACTCGCTACGATTGAAGAAATTTGTAAACGATCAATAAAAAGAGTGGAAAAAATTAGAAAAACAAGATGGCGGCCGAGCTGTAGTGTTTTCAAATTTTTAATTTTTCGACCCCGAACCGCGGCGCCACAGATCCGAAACGGGGTGGTCGAGCATGATAATTTTTTGCTTTTTTCGCCTACAATTATCCTGTATTTTGACAGAAAGAGATTGGTTTTTAAAAATTCAAGATGGCGGCTGTCGCGGCGGCCGTTCGGTTTGAAGTACGAAAAAACGCAATTTTAAAATTCAAATTTCTCACAGTTGGCAACGTCGGAGCGTTTTGACTTCTACGGGGCGATTGTGTGTACAGACTCGAGGTATGAATTGGGAAAAAAAAAATACCCTATTTCTCGGGAAATTATTGAAGATTTACTTCAAAAATGAAAAAATCGAAATACGGACTTTTTGCAAAATTTGAGTACGAGCAACCACGTGTCTCACTTGTATGAATGACATTTGAGTATTTTCGTCGCCGAGGTCTAGCAACACTGGAATATATCAAAGTAAAAGTGATTTTCGACATGGTCTTTTTTCAGGGGCGATCATTTCGGCTGGGTGCGAGCAAGATGAAAAATTGAAACGTCAACAGGAGCGGTATATCCTGTAGTTTACGGGAAAATTATAAAACTATGTAAAATGTTTCTGTGAAAAGAGGTGGCGGCCAGCGTTTTTGAGGCAGTTGGCAACACTTGGAAAAGTTGACATGTATGGATCGATTGTGTAACTCGACCGGCAGTATCGAGATATCTAAACAGTGTTGCCACATTTGGGGTAGTTTTCGAGATTTTCCCAAAAATGTCTGACTGTAAAATTTTATATGAAAATTTTTTTTTTCACTGATGGCTTTGTATACACGTCAGAAAATTAAACTTGAACAAATATATTAAGACAGCTGATGATTGAGGATTTCGGAGACGGGTAAAGAGCACGGCCAAGGTATTCAAGATAGGGGGGGTGCTCGACCAAATGTCATTCGAAACTTCATCCAAAAGATAATGAGCTGAAAAAAAAATTAAAATGGCGGATTTAAGATGGCTGCCATACAAATTTATTTGGTGTCTATCTCAGAAAGTATAAAAGATGGAAAAGTGGTTTCTTGGCAAAAGATGATCAAGACCAAATGATCAAGAGGTCTACTTGATGAACAGGAAAAAATTTCAAGATGGCGGAATTTATTTTTTCATAGAAAATCTATTACGGCGAATATTGAAGAGACAACAAGACGTGTAAAACAGCTATGCAAGATTTTGATAAGGTTCCGTTTTACCCATGCCCAGGGATCCCTGGGATTACAAAACAGGAAACTTACCGAAATTTAAAAAAATCAGCGCCATTTTGAAATTCTTTGTTAATTGACCGATTTCGTTCAAAATCGATATTTAGGGGGATCACCCTGGGATCACAAAACAGGAAACTGATACCAAAGTTTTAAAAAATCAGCGCTATTTTGAAATTCTTTGTTAATTGACCGATTTCGTTCAAAATCGATATTTAGGGCTCCCTGGGATCACAAAACAGGAAACTGATACCAAAGTTTTAAAAAATCAGCGCCATTTGGAAATCCTTTGTTTATTGACCGATTTCATTCAAAATCTATATTTAGGGCTCCCTGGGATTACAAAACAGGAAACTGGTACCAAAGTTGTAAAAAATCAGCGCCATTTTGAAATTCTTTGTTAATTTACCGATTTCGTTCAAAATCGATATTTAGGGTTGGCTCCCTGGGTTTACAAAACAGGAAACTGATACCAAAGTTTTAAAAAATCGGCGCCATTTTGAAATTCTTTGTTAATTGACAGATTTCGTTCAAAATCGATATTTAGGTCTCCCTGGGATCACAAAAAAGGAAACTGATACCATAGTTTTAAAAAATCGGCGCCATTTTGAAATTCTTTGTTAATTGACAGATTTCGTTCAAAATCGATATTTAGGTCTCCCTGGGATCACAAAACAGGAAAATGATACCAAAGTTTTAAAAAATCAGCGCCATTCTGAAACTCTTTGTTAATTGACAGATTTCGTTCAAAATCGATATTTAGGGCTCCCTGGGATTACAAAACAGGAAACTGATACCAAAGTTTTTAAAAAATCAGAGCCATTTTGAAATTCTTTGTTAATTGACCGATTTCGTTCAAAATCGATATTTAGGGCACGCTGGGATCACAAAACAGGAAACTGATATCAAAATATAAAAAATCAGTGCCATTTTGAAATTCTTTGTTAATTGACCGATTTCGTTCAAAATTGATATTTAGGGCACGCTGGGATCACAAAACAGGAAACTGATACCAAAGGTTTAAAAGATTAGCGCCATTTTGAAATTCTTTGTTAATTGACAGATTTCGTTCAAAATCGATATTAGGGCTCCCTGGGATTACAAAACAGGAAACTGTTACCAAAAATTTAAAAAAATCAGCGCCATTTTGAAATTCTTTGTTATTGACCGATTTCGTTCAAAATCGATATTTAGGGCTCCCTGGGATCACAAAACAGGAAACTGTTACCAAAATTAAAAAAAATCCGCGCCATTTTGAACTTATTTGTTTATTGACCGATTTCGTTCATAATCGATATTTAGTACTTCCTGGGATCACAAAACAGGAAACTGATACCAAAGTTTTAAAAAATCAGCGCCATTTTGAAATTCTTTGTTATTGACCGATTTCGTTCAAAATCGATATTAGGGCTCCCTGGGATTACAAAACAGGAAAGTGATACTAAAGTTTTAAAGAATCAGCTTCATTTTGAAATTCTTTGTTAATTGACCGATTTCGTTCAAAATCGATATTTAGGACTCAATGGGATCACAAAACAGGAAACTGATAACAAAGTTTTAAAAAATCAGCGCTATTTTTAAATTCTTTGTTAATTGACCGATTTCGTTCAAAATCGATATTTAGGGCAAACCACATCCCGTGAGCTGCTTTAGCAGCTCGCGCACAGGGCGAAACACTAGTTAATTATTAATATATATATAGCTGCTCGTGCTGACTGACTCATTGATCACCTCTCCTGTAAAATTTTGTATGAACATTTTTTTTTTCACTCATCGTTTCGTATAGAAGACAAAAATTCATTAAGAGGAAAAATACAGAGAGAGCTGATGATTGAGGATATCGAAGACGGATGAAGAGCACCAGCCAGGGTATTGAAGATAGGTGGGGGGTGCTCGACCAAATGTCATTCGAAACCTCATCCAATTGGCGGTAGTTGAAAAAAAAATTCAAAATGGCGGATTTAAGATGGCCGCCATACAAATTTCGACGGTGTCTATCTCGGAGAGTATAAAAGATGGAAGAGTGGTTTCTTGGCAAAAGATGATCGGGACATGAGGGTCTACTTGATGAACAGGAAAAAAATTCAAGATGGCGGAATTTATTTTTACATAGAAAAGGGTATTGAAGATAGGTGGGGGGTGCTCGAAGAAATGTCACTCGATACTTCATCCAATCGACAGTGAGCTGAAAAAAAATTTCAAAATGGCGGATTTAAGATGGCCGCTATACAAGTTTCGTCGGTGTCTATCTCGGAGAGTATAAAAGATGGAAGAGTGGTTTCGCGGCAAAAGATGATCGGGACATGAAGGTCTACTTGATGAACAGGAAAACAATTCAAGATGGCGGAATTTATTTTTCCATAGTTAATGTATGGCGAATATTGAAGAGGCTACGGTTCCTTTTCAAGATTTGTTTATAGGCAAGAAATCTCATTTTGACGAATGGTTCGGAGAAAAAAATATGGAGAGAGATGATGATCGAAGGTTCGGATGATGTGTGAGGAGCACGGTCAGGGTATTAAAGACAGGTACCTACTTAGGGGCTGCTCTAACAAAAAGGGAGGGGCGAGGGGTTGGTGGTCTTTGTTTTATGTTTTTCCTTTATGAGAATTTTCTTTTACGTCGGACGCTTGGCGTGCTGGCGCTTCCACTGTGCTCACTAGCATAGCAGTGTGTTGTTAAGATCAGAACACGTAGACAGTAAACCAGCTGCCCGATTATGTAAGAATTGTCGATCAAATCGTCAAAGTTCGGCGTCAAAGTAAAATAAACCATAACAGCATTAAATTAGAGCTCAATTTCGTGTTTCGAAATTGAGCTCTAATTTAATGCTGTTGTGGTTTATTTTACTTTGACGCCGAACTTTGACGATTTGATCGGCCATTCTTACATAATCGGGGGGCAGGATAGTAGGACAGCGAGTAAGTAGACAGTGGGCCACGCGCTCCACTACGCGGTCCGCTTTAGCGGGCCGCGCAGCCACGCGCCATGCTAGTTATATATATTATAAGTATAGATGTCCACGCTAACCAGCCCCCCGATCATGTAAGAATGGCCGATCAAAACGTTAAAGTTCGTCGTCAAAGTTTATAAACCATAACAGCATTAAATTAGAGCTCAATTTCGTGTACCCATTCTTATACGTTTAGGTATGTACGATAGTCTAACGTATAAAAATGGATACACGAAATTGAGCTCTAATTCAATGAATTTATGGTTTATTTTACTTTGACGACGAACTTACCGTTTTAATCGGCCATTCTTACATGATTTGGGGGCAGTACTCAATAGTTACCAACAACAACCGCCTAATATAATACGACTAGCCGATGCCCGCGACTTCGTCCGCGTGGATTGAGGTTTTTTGGTTCCCGCGGGATCTCTTCAATTTTCCGGGATAAAAAGTAGCCTATGTGTTATTCCAGATTATAATCTATCTCTGTAACAAATTTCATCCATATCCGTTCAGCCGTTCTGGCGTGAAAGAGCAACAAACATCCATACATCCATATTCCATACATCAATAGTCCATACATACAAACTTTCGCGTTTATAATATTAGTAGGATTACCCGTTAGATACTATTATTATTACCTTTTGAGGCAGCTTTATATGCTTTAATAGCTTAGTAATAAGCGTAAGTTGTTCATAATCTCAGTATTAGACATAATCCTTTTCACGTAGCTAATCATAAGGATTATGCCGTTATGTGCCTTCAGATATCAAAGAGAATTATAACATCTTAGACGTACAATTAATATCTTTAGTAGGACCATTGAGGTATTAAGTAGGACAAAATCTAGAGACGACGATCAAGGTTTATATTATTAAGGTAGCGGATGCCTGCGACTTCAGTTTATTTTTAAAAACTATTCAATGTGCCGATCGCAAGAAGATTTTAGATGTAAATAGATGTTTTATTTCACACACATTATAAACGGCAATGGATTAGGTAGGTACTAGAAATGTGGTAAGATGGTAGCGGGCTAACCTGTATAGGAGCATGGCAGTTATAACTATTCGGTTTCTACACGGCATCGTACTGGAACGCTAAATCGCTTGGCGGCATGTCTTTGCCGGTAGGGTGGTAACTATAGTCACGGCCGAAGGTCGGTCGGAATCACTTAGGTTTTTGTACAATAAAATATACGCTATATTAAGTATATTATATTATTATTTGTTTCTCTAATTAGGCTTCTCTTAAAACAAAGAGTATTGTTCGAATACAGGGCAGTGAGTATTGTTGTAGAAATGTAGAGATACAAAACCTGTGACAGACGAACTGCATGGTTTTCTATTAACTATTTCTGTACCAAGTTTTTTATGAGCACGACATAATAAATTTGGGCATGTGACGACCCGCAAAATAAACAAACCTTGATTACGTTCATTTTTTAGGGTTCCGTACCCAAAGGGTAAAAACGGGACCCTATTACTAAGACTCCGCTGTCTGTCTGTCTGTCTGTCTCCAGGCTGTATCTCATAAACCGTGATAGCTAGAAAGCTGAAATTTTCACAAATGATGTATTTCCGTTGCCGCTATAACAACAAATACTAAAAATTTAAAAAATATATATATTAAGGGGGGTCCCCATACAATAAACGTGTTTTTTTCGTATTTTTTTGCTCAATATTAAAAACGGTAACAGGTAGACGGTTCAAATTTTCACAGAATATTAACTTGTATATTACCTTTCAAAATAAATAATTAAATATCAATAAAGTAAATATTAAAGGGGGGCTCCCATACAACAAACGTAATTTTTATTTTTAATACGTCATAAATCGTAAAACTTACTACAGGTTTGTACGGTTTGTACCCTCGGTGCGCGAGTCCGACTCGCACTTGGCCGGTTTTTTATTTTATCCACCTCAAGTCGACAATATTTTACAGGCTGTAGTAAAACCTAACTAAGTACTACAGTACAGTTCTAACTATTGGGCACAATCAGACAATCAACAATATTATGGGTATTATATAGGTATATGCAAACAGCTGCATATCAATTTTGACCTACAATTTCTGACATTTAGGAGTTTTAGGGTTGGCGCATTAAAGCATAGCATGGTTCATTTATTTTCTTCTTCTTAGTTTGTTTTTTGGCTTTCATTTGTGCCAAGCCAATTCACGGCACAATTTACTTCGCCAATTCATTCATATTTTATTTTATACGAGTTACTAGGTATCATTACGGGATGTCACTAATTACTTTGGGTCTCTACTCTTTACCGCAATACTCATAACAGTTACCACAGAAATTATATGTGATTCACAGGAATCAAATAAATATTATATGCGATAGTTTGGATGGATGTATGGATGTATGTATGTATGGATGTATGGATGTTTGTTACTCAATCACGCACCAACGGCTGAACGGATCTTGATGAAATTTGGCACAGAGATAGATTATATTCTGGAACAGCACATAGGCTACTTTTTATCCCAGAAAATTAAAGAGTTCCCGCGGGAACCGAAAAACGTCAATCCACGCGGACGAAGTCGCGGGCATCAGCTAGTTATAAAAATACGCAATGTAATACAGCAATGCTGATTTCCAGCTGGAGCTATCCAGGTGACATGACGCCTCGCCTAAGTCAGTGTTTCTCGTTGGTCAGATTGATTTGACATTCGGCAAGTCATCAGGAAAATAGTCCAATTACAATCAAAATCGTTCTGAAATTTTATTACCTACTCGTTTTCTTTCATTTATGTAAAGAATCTTACTAAGCATTATAAATTTATATAGATATACACATCAATTTTTTTTAGTTATAAATATATATTTTACATACAATTATATATTTTATCATGAAGATATCAATGAAATTTGATTGCATTACCGGATTCAGATCTTATCAACTAAAATTTATGCTGACGAAACATAGAGTCAGAAGATAAGATAAAGAATAATAATAATTAATAATAATAAAGATTTATAAGATAGCGTACAGTGTTCAAAGTACAAGTATAAAGTGACTCACTTTGCATACCTTGTAACTTACATACTACTTAATTGCTATGCACGTTTTGCAACGTCCACATATAGATATTTTATTACCTACGGAAGCGGATGCTCGGCGCTAGGTTCCCAACAGGTTAGGTTTAACGATCGCTAATAATAGCCCCAAAATTTCGCAATACCATATTCGTAAACTAACAATGGCAATACGGAAGAACTGTAATACATTTATATAATTTGCATGCAAATGAGGGTACATTTGACAAAACCTGCAGCGGTACAAAAGAATGCTTAAACGTTGTTTTGTCCTAATTATGTTGTATGTGGCAAAACGAATGAGGATTGTGAAGTTGGTCGAGAATTTAAAATAGATGGGCGCCTACTTTAAATTATTGAATGAAACAACGATTAAAGAAAGCTTGAGGCAATGAGGTCCACTTATACGAGTGTCCGTTAACTTACCTAATAACGTCCATTAAATGTGTTTTCTCTCCTTTTTATTTGAACCTAAAAATAAACTTATCAAAAAGTGACAGCATCTCAAAAAACAAAATCTTGGCATGAGCCTTGCCAGGCCCAAATATATTTTTTTTCCTATATTAAATTTCCGGTTATGGTATGGACCTAAGCAGTAAGCACTATCTCAGATTATGTCTACATCATTCAATACTTCTTCAATACATACATCGTCAGAACGTAGGTAGGTATATAAAAATTCCATATTCCTTATCAAACGAGTTTATTAGACTGAGCTATACGGTATACAGAAATCTAAATAATATTTCCGGCGATTTGCATCAAAAGGATATTGCGAATTTGAATTTGCCTTTGCACAAATTTAAGTTTTTTCTAAATTTTGTTTATTACACAACGAAAAAGAAATGGAAAATCTAACTAAAAATAAAGATTATACCTATTACCTATGACTACTTACATATAGTTATACGTTTTGAAATTACAAGTAACTTCCCTGATTTTTAAATCGTTCAATTATTATTATTATCCCCGAAAATCAATAAGTTTGAAAATCCCGGCAAATCCCAAGGGATTTTTGAAAAATCTAAATTCACGCGGACGTAGTCGTGGGAATCCCATACTGGCACTATAAATAATGCAATAACAGCTAACAATAAATAGCGAAATTGCAAATAATCCCGAAGGTATTCACGAATAAACCAACCAAACCATATAAAAGGGAATACAGCTGTTCATGCTTTGGCCTCGACGGCAATACTAGGAATCACATTCCCTGTGTCCCTGGAGCTTACCAGCTGTTTTTGTTAAACGTATGAAATAACAAGATAAAATCTAAATTGTCTCCTCCGCCTATTTAGTATGTACCTCTGTCCTCTTTTATATATTATACCTGTGATTATACTTAGCAAACATAAAAGGTATGATCAGTACTGTTGCAATATATCATAATTTATAGGTAGGTGTACTTATTTTTAGGACTCAAGGCGCAGCATATTTCTTGGAAACTAAACCGACATGTATATTTCGTCCGTATATTACGTCATATATTTACCTGTAAGCTGGGTGGACAAATTGATACTACTTACCCCTATCTAGTACAAGTAGGTACTTAAAATATTTTAGAATTGTTTTGTCACATTTTTTGACGCAACAGTGTAAAAAAAATACTTGACGAATTTTAATCACAACCAATATATAGACGAAAGTTTTTATATTTATATACTAACTTAATACCCAAATATATAGTTCTAGTGGTTCGCCCCGAACTGAGACCTCGCGGTATCACAGAGCGCCATCTATTGACATCATTGTGAAGTTCTGTTAAAAATATCATCATCATTAAAAATTAAATAATTTCGTTTCCTTATAATATTTATCTAATTTTAGTATTTGTTGTTCAAGTACAGGATATAATTCAAATAATTGATCAAGTTTCATGCTTGAGAGTTCAGAAAATTGAGTTTGGACTTTGGACTAACTTTGGACGTTAGAAAATCGCCACTTTGAAAGCCCCCCATTTCGTCAATTTTAGGGGAAAAATTAAAAAAAAAATATTTTTGGACTCTATTCCTAATTATCTTTAAAATGATATACCGCAACCCTATGTAACGCTATAAAAAATATTTTACTTCGCATTCGCTGCTCTGAGAGCCCCCCTGAAATAAAGATTTTTATAACTTTTTAAGCCATATTCGGCGGGAGGCCATCGGTTTACATATTATATTTAAATTTGAAGTAATTACGTTTAGCAATTCAGAAGTTATAAGGCTCTGACAGACGGACGGACGGACGGACGGACAAGTGCCAATTCACCCAAGTAGACTCAGAGACCTTCGCTTCGCTCGGTCAAATATAATACGCAATACACAATAAATATAATTTCACTCAATAACTAGGTACATAGACTTAGAATTTTTTCGCTGGTACACCTAATTCTTAAACAAAGTTAGTCATCACTCTTAAAATGAAGTGGAACTACTTTATAAAATTTTAAAACTATTCCGTGAAAGTCTGTCGCTAAATGGATTTAAAAAGCGCAATCATTTTAATAAGAACGGTAAATTTATTCCAATTCAATCTTCAGTTCTCATTAGATTTCCTTGAGAGACGTTTTGTAAGTGCAAAAAATTAATAAATTTAGCCTCGCGTCGATTGTTACGAAAGACTTCATTCGAAAGGAAACATAAAAATAAGTTTAAAAAAACTTAAACCAGGCGGGCGAAGTCGCGGGCATCAGCTAGTTAATACTAAATGCGAAAAACTGCTGGCTTGGCCTTCTATCACGTCGCCACGTCGCAACCGAGCGATTGGACATGATTTTCCGCATGGGACTGTAAGTACCTGGAGAGTGACATAATAATATAGTACTTAGGTACCTACTTTTTATCTCGGAAATGCCCTAGTTCTAGTTTCATAGTAAAGTTCCTAAGGGTTTTTACGAAACCGAAACCACGTGGACGATGTCGCTGCAAGGTATGGCAGCATTCCATAAAATGTAAAAAATAATGTATGTTTAAAGTTTAAATTGGATAAACAGTTAATGCGACTGTCATAAATAGGCAGTTAATTCACTTCAATCCAGCCTGTCGCGTACAATCATTTATGGTTTGTGAAAGCCACCGTGAGTTGTTCCAATAATATAATTAACTGCACAATTCACACAGAGATGAATTTCGCTCGGCCCAGTGTTAAAAATGTAATTGTTCGGCACTAATTACTATGACGCGTTTGTTCAACCGTCCTACCAGATTACCGTCTAGATTATTTAAAGAAATTCGAAGATTACAGAGGCGTATATTTATTAATATATTCCTTTTTTTTATTATTCCATTACAAGTTTGCCGTTGACTGCGATCGCACTTGGTGGTAAGTGATGTAGCAGTCTAAGATGGTACCGGGCTAACTTATTAGGGGTACGGCAGTTATATCGTATTATTAAACTATATCGGTTTATACACGGCATGGTACCGGAACGCCAAATCGCTTGGCGGTACGTCTTTAGTCTACCTAGACCAGACCAGACCAGACAAAATTCAGAAATAATTGTTAATTCCCAATTTTACCCTGCCGGGAATCGAACCCGGGACCTCCCACAATAAGACTACAGCGCTCACCACTGCGCCAGGGATATTGTCAAAAGTTCATTATCTAGTTCTAGAGGACACTTAGATGACCACAAAGTCATTTTGATTTTAAGCCACCAAGTTCAGAGATAGTTAGATTAATATTGTTAGTTAGGAAGGTTAATGCACAATATAATGTATCTTGCTTACTAATGTAATTAAGTACCTATACCTAATGTATTATTAATTATAACCGGCGATGTTACAACAAAATTAGCCATTATAATGATTATTGATCGTCCTCGATATTTAATAAATTGCAGACTCCGAGAATACTTTTGTCGAATTTAAAATTACGGCCATATCCCACTATAATTTTAACCCCTTTTCGTGAAAAAATGTGGTCACCCTCGCACAGTAGGGATTAGGGAAGGAATATTGCGACATCGTTCGATATAAAAACCACAGATTTCTCGTTCGCTATTTTATTAATTCTTAGGAATTTCGATCAACGTCAGTGGGTCAATGTCATCATGTATTCAGTACTAGCTTGACGTAATACTTTATTTATACGTAAACGCACGCAGAGGTAAACTATTGCTCGCGACTTCGTTCGCTATTATTTCCAATTGTAAATTCTCCAGCCTTTAGAACTCATTCATCATTATGATTGTACCGAAGATTAACTTCAACAAACAAACTGATAGAATTTTAAATGGTTGTTTCGGTTTTTAATAGCTTGTAATGTATTCAAGCACTATTAATAGATACGCGGCGAATTGTGAACCTTCTTCTTTGTGGAAGGCTTAAGTAGGTACGAGCTTTTCATTTCAGAATGGACAGATATTTTAATTTCATTTCGTTATTTCAGCATTTATAATGGATCGCCTCGATATTTGTAATGAATGACTAGTCTTTTTCCATTAACCTACTGTCTCCAATTTTAGTAGTTATTTATATTTACGTACGTACAGTAGGTAGTAGGTACGTAATATTCTTAGGCGTTTCTGTTTATCAAAATGACATAATTTACACAAAAAAATCAATACATTGAATCATTATAGTCAAAAGTCCATATAGAATACTAGCTGATGCCCATGGATGCTCCGTTGTGGCGTGATTGAAGGACAAACTAATAAACCAATAAACCAACAAACAAACACACTTTCGCATTTATAATATTAGTATGAAGCAAAAAAGATGGCTTGTTAGTTACAATAAGTCCCCATTTAAGTCCCCCTCAAAATCGCAAATCGCTTTATAATACTCATCTTGTATGTTGACATCTTTGACAATTTATGGCAATAATCTAAGTAGTATTGAATAGTATTGGTTTGAACCTAATGTTGTTAAATGACTAAATATTTTAGACAGGTTATGTTTGTGTGGATGAGTGATTCAGATTGCGTGCACACAGTTTTAGCAGTAAAGCTATGCATGGACTTTTGACGTCAACCGTACCTTCTTACTGTGAATGACTGACTAATATTATGTTTTTTTTCCTTAACAAGGTTTGAATACGTCAAACATAGCTTTGTAAGGTCAAACCGAATCCCGCAAGGTTGTCAGTTCAAAGTCGTAAAGTTAATCTCGTATATTTTTTTAATTAAAACACACATTCTTACTATTTTTAACCAGTTTTTTTATTGTTATTTTAAGTAAAATCTTTTGTGGCTAATTCTCAATTATATTATGTCTAGTTTATTCTAAAAAACTCTAAACTATATTGACAGAAATTAATCTTGTCGTTTTCCACAGAAATCAGTATGAAATATTCAGCAAGATAATTAATTATTACTAGTCCTGTCATTTTATTTTAGCTTAGAGTTTATGTACATCTGAATTTGCCACATAGCTACATTTAAGGTAAGCATTTATAAGTGAAAACTGGTTTTTTGTATGCCATTTTGATACCATATTTTGTCTAGGTGAACCAATATTTGTATTATGTTTAAGCCTAGTGAGACAGTTAAGTAATAGTTACTTACTTAACTAGTGTCTCTATGTCACTGTACAAACACGAAGTCTGTTGAAACGCAGAACAAATATTACACACACCAAAAACAGTATCCCCATCCGTCCCGCTCTCGAGGGATCGGTCCTCTTTTTGGAAGCCAGGCGGGTTTTATAGACTTGTCAGTCTTTTTATTAAGCCCACACGTCATGTAGTCGCAAATAAAAGCACCCTGTTCTGGGAACTTTTTAGAGGTTAATTTTGAGTGGTTGTATTACGTATCTGTTGAGTACATTGTGATGAAGATGTGACCATCTTTTAATTAAAAAAATGTATACCTAGTATAAAAAATTTTCTCGAAAGAATTCAACAGTGTTCCGCAGTTCTTAAAATATAGCTTGATTAGAGTGACGGCTGTGACTTGTACTTCTTTCATTCTCAGCTGTACACATAAGCAGATTCCAATTGTTCTGTAGTAGACACATTAAACAGCTATCAAACTATTGTGGATAGTGCGTCATTCTGTTTCTTTCTCAGCAGTAGTGACATTAGTTTCACAGCTGCCATTCTAACTATCTCACCCTTATTATTACCATCTTTTAATTAAAAAAATGTATACCTAGTATAACATTTTTCTCGAAAGAATTTAACAGTGTACCGCAGTTCTTAAAATATAGCTTGATTAGAGTGACGGCGGTGACTTGTACTTCTTTCATTATCAGCTGTACACATAAGCAGATTCCTTGTTCTGTAGTAGACACATTAAACAGCTATCAAACTATTGTGAGTAGTGCGTCATTCTGTTTCTTTCTCAGCAGTAGTGACATTAGTTTCACAGCTGCCATTCTAACTATCTCACCCTTATTATATGAACTGTAGCCTATATTTTTATAAGATAATACGAGCTATCCTTGTGACTATTTTACCCAAATCCGTATTGCGTCACAGATAGATGTTACATACAGACACATGAATAACTATTTTAAGTATAATATAATCAAAGATTTAAAATTATCCTGATTTTGATATAGTTAAAAGACGGTCACCCCTGACAAAACACAGTGTAAAGTCTAAAGTGTGTCTATTTACGTCGTAGTCGCAACATTTAACGCCATGCACAACTGGTGACATCGTTAAGTAAGTAATCGGCTTATCTTCTATCTGATAAGATATCTGGAACGTCATACAGGTACTTATTTAAGTGTGATCATTTTTCGTAAATTAGTGAAAACATATCAGTGTAGTAACATCATCTTTAATTCTTTTTGGAATGCATTAAATTAGTTATTTCTACGGAACTCTAAAAAACACACTTCTGCTGAATAAAAAACTCCCAGTTGTTCTTATCTGCATGAATTTTTTATTTGCACAGTTGAACTTACTGAAGAAATCTCTATAAGTAATTTCATATTCTCAAAAGTAGAAACAAAGTTTTGTAATAACCAAGGAGAATATCAGTCTAAGAAAACTAAACGTATTTGCTAGGCCTTGGAAACCGTATAATATATTATGTATAATATTATATGTACCTACCTACTAGCTGATGCCCGCGACTTCGTCCGCGTGGATTGAGGGTTTTCGGTTCCCGCGGGAACTCTTTAATTTTCCGGGATAAAAAGTAGCTGCTATTCCAGACTATAATCTATCTCTGTGCCAAATTTCATCCAGATCCGTTCAGCCGTTGATTGAGTAACAAACATCCATACATCCATACATCCATCCAAACTTTCGCATTTATAATATTTATTCGACTATATTTAATAAAGTGACTATATCTACAGATAAATAAGTTGAGATACGAAGTACTTAAATAAGTATAAAAACTCATTATTTAAGCCCGGAGTCGAATTGTCTAGTCTCTCAATCCAGTCTTATACGAAAAAATCTGGGATACCATCGCATATTTTTTAAAAGAGACCACTAAGAGGAGGAACGTTAGGAGTGAAAGTTAGAAGTGTCCGAGGGACGAACCGCGATCGCGTAAACAGGAGGCCAAACGTCTAAAGAAACCACTAGTGACTAGGCTATCAGGCCTGATAGCCTAGTATAGTAGGTACGCGCGCGAGTTAAATGCAGCCGGGGCCTGAGGTGACACATACATAAGCTCTGCATTCAACTCGCGCTCGAGCTATATCTTGTATTGGCTTATCTATGAGCGGTGATTGCTTAGTAGAGAATGGTGGTCCGCTTGCGCAAAAAAAACAAACAATGTACTAAGTACTTAAATAATAGTAACTTTAGGTTCGGTTTAAAACGCTATCCCGGGAACTGACTAGACAAAACGCACATATAGAGCAAAAAACATTGAATTTCTGTGTACAAACAAAACCTTAAATATTGGTAAAACAATTGCGTTTGAATGAAACAATACTGTACCTATTTTCATTTGCGAAGTCTTTTATATTTTCAGTGAAAATAAAATAAAACCATTTTAAAGGGATTTCACGTTATTTTGGGGCCTTGAGTTTTAATACAATATAGAGATACATCCTTTATTGGGCATCCAAAAAAGCGTGATACTTATTGGAAATTACACGGCCCAATGTTTAACTGATTTTGATGAAATTTGGTATAGAGATAGGTTGCATCCTGCGGAAGGACAAAGGCTACTTTTTATCCCGCAAAATTATGGAGTTCCCGCGGGAGTAAAAAAACTTGATCGCGGGCATCATCAACTACAATATAAAAATGCGTCGTATGATTAAAATAGGGATTACTTACTATAATTTAAAGAAAACACAGGTTGCTACAAGGAAAATCTGATTTAATCAGAGCTTAAAACTAATGGTTTCGTTTGTGAAACAGCTAACTCGAGCTATTTCAAGAATTCCTGCTATGCTTTTCAACTTGCAAGCATATTTGACAAACGTTTTTACACAAACGCACTACTCACATAAATCAATCAGAGGTCCAATTGTCTAAGCAAATCGTAATCATTTGACAGCTTAAAACGTATTACTCGAACTGTTTAAGGAGTTCATACATGCTTCATGACGTGCAGGCATCTATGAGCTGCTTAAACAGGACGAATTATCCGTTTGACAAACGATTACGATTACGATTTCCTTACACAGTCGTGGGGCTGGTTAAAACCGTTGTTTCAAGAGATTACCATCTCTATGACACGACATCTCCCTGTTTGAAGGTATTTATTTACTCACAGGCGTAGGAGTTAGGACGTGGGACACATTTAAAGTAATTCATTATAATAGCGTTTTGTTCTGCGCTTTTTGATCCTATTTATGGCTTCCCTTTAACCTTTTTCGTTGATATGATCTCTTTGTTAAACGTAATTAAGCTAATATTGTACCTTATGAAAATATATAAATATACAAAATAATTTTTAAGTGCGTTAGTAAGTAATTAGGGCTTGTTCTATAGTTCAGGCACAGGTTCAGGCTGCAAATTCGATTAGGGGCCATACTGCCAACGTTTAAAGCAATACTTAAGCAATACTACTCTAAATGACAGTTTGATGTCACGTACCTTGACGTTCGTACTAAAATACACGAAAGTCAACAATAATGAAACAGTATGGCTTTAAGCATTGACAGTATGGCACCAGCAAATAATATTTTCTTATGTCTAAACTAAGAAAACAGATTTACCCTGAATAGTTAGAAACTTTCCCAACCAATCCCTAATCGAAAAGAAATTACGAACTATTCCAGAACTAGACGAATTCGATTGCCAAATCTAATTTTACACTTCCTTTATGACATGCCAACTACATGTTTTGTTTTGTTTATGTAGTATTTATATGTTCTTATTATTTATGTAAGTATAGGTCATGTATAGGTATAATGTTGTTCAGTGGCGTAGCAAGGTGGACAAGGGCCCCGGTGCATAGAGGAAAAATTGGGCCCCTACCCCCTCTTTCCATGTAGCTTAAACTTAAATTAGCCCTCAAACTTAGAGATAGGGGTAAGAAAAGAATACACTTTAGTGACTTGCATTTATCCCTCGTAGGCTCGTAGGCAATCCATACGTTGTCTTTATAATGACGAGTAGAATCTATAATATGTATTTAATACAAGAAAGTGGCAATAAAATAGAAATAAACACCGATGCAGATGACAAAGTAATATATTTATTATTATTCAGATGACATCACTATACAGAAAAAAAAGATTGATATATCAAAATGCCGAGTATTATAAATTAGATTTAAATAGTAAAGAATTTCTGAATTTCGACCGAACCCCGAACGGCATCGTTTATTACCAAATTTAAATTATGACTGGCGCAATGTATGTACTCGGCGTTTGGCTGAATGTCTTTAATTTGTTTTTGTACACCATTATACGCACCGCTCATTACACTGGCCCCATCATAACCTTGACCGACACACTTTTTGAAATCAAGAGACTTTTCGGAGAACAACGTAGTCACTTGATCGACCAAATCTGCAGCGCTGTGTTTGGTGACTGCGTGGAAACCTAAAAAAACCTCTCTTAACTCAATATCGATTGGTCGACCATTTTCCGATCTGGATATCACTGCATATCTTACAACGACACTCAGCTGATCCACTTTCGATATGTCGTGCGTGGTATCCATGATGATGGTGAAAAACGGTGACGTCCTAATCTGATCCAATAGATGATTTTCAAGTTTAGTGCCCAAGCATTCGATCATCTCATTTTGAATCGTCGCGCTCAGGTATCTTGATCCTAAAAACATAAAGAATGTTAGAAAAAATTATTCGCACACATTTTCGCATTTATAATATTAGTATGGATATGGATATAAATTTAATACCAAGATCATTTCTTACCTTTAGGCATATCCAAAACTTGACGCAAAATGTGATCGTATCTAGCAACGAGTTGTACCATCGAGAGAAAATTTCCATGATTTCCTTCCTCACTCAAATCCTCTCGGTGTCCTCTCAAAGCCAAAGAGCTCTTCGCAAGAGTCATTATAATGTCGAATAATCTCCGAAGAACTTGTTTCCAAAATGATGCTTCTTTGCGAATTTCATCTTCAAGTTCTCTGTCAATGGTCGAACTTTTTTGCCACGCTTCATATACAGCACATGCCTCCGTGTGTGCTTTCGAGGAACTATGCAGCTTGACTCTATCTGATAAATGCCTCCAGTCCCGTATGCCCGTGCACCATACGTTCATTTGCGAAGCAAACAACCAACAGGGTTGGCAGTAGGCAGCATCCAGTATTTTCGAGTAGCATATCCAAAAACGATTAACTGGTCCGTATTTTGACGTAGAAACATAATACGTCTCTGAAAAACTTCTGTTGTCTTGGTGGGGGTCCTTCGAAAAAGGTCCAGGAGGTTTCAATGGCCCCATGTCAAGAATCAGCCGTTTTTCGTTTTCGTTCAATTTCTTGTTTATGAACTTTCCCAAATCATTTGAAATCTCATGAACTTTGACAGATGTAGAGATGAATGGTGGAGCGTCGACGGAGTCATTTGCAGCAGTAGCATCAATAAGAATTATTGCATCCTGATCTTCTCGAGTCGTTTTATTGACTGACACAGCCGTGACCACGCTATCACTAGATAAACACTCCCCACACTTGTCACTTTTGACAGATATTTCTGCCGCGGGAGGAACTGTAGCTAAAAGACGTTTCGTGAAGAAACTGTCTAGCTTGGGCAATTTTTTTTTACATTCTCCCCTTTCCTGCCGTTCTTTCCGCTTTGAAGCACCACTACGTTCCTTCTTTTTATCCATAATTTTTAATTTTTAGAAATTGAAATTTTAGGAACTAAGAGGACTTACCAGTGGCGTAGCAAGGTGGACAAGGGCCCCGGTGCATAGAGGAAAAATTGGGCCCCTACCCCCTCTTTCCATGTAGCTTAAACTTAAATTAGCCCTCAAACTTAGAGATAGGGGTAAGAAAAGAATACACTTTAGTGACTTGCATTTATCCCTCGTAGGCTCGTAGGCAATCCATACGTTGTCTTTATAATGACGAGTAGAATCTATAATATGTATTTAATACAAGAAAGTGGCAATAAAATAGAAATAAACACCGATGCAGATGACAAAGTAATATATTTATTATTATTCAGATGACATCACTATACAGAAAAAAAAGATTGATATATCAAAATGCCGAGTATTATAAATTAGATTTAAATAGTAAAGAATTTCTGAATTTCGACCGAACCCCGAACGGCATCGTTTATTACCAAATTTAAATTATGACTGGCGCAATGTATGTACTCGGCGTTTGGCTGAATGTCTTTAATTTGTTTTTGTACACCATTATACGCACCGCTCATTACACTGGCCCCATCATAACCTTGACCGACACACTTTTTGAAATCAAGAGACTTTTCGGAGAACAACGTAGTCACTTGATCGACCAAATCTGCAGCGCTGTGTTTGGTGACTGCGTGGAAACCTAAAAAAACCTCTCTTAACTCAATATCGATTGGTCGACCATTTTCCGATCTGGATATCACTGCATATCTTACAACGACACTCAGCTGATCCACTTTCGATATGTCGTGCGTGGTATCCATGATGATGGTGAAAAACGGTGACGTCCTAATCTGATCCAATAGATGATTTTCAAGTTTAGTGCCCAAGCATTCGATCATCTCATTTTGAATCGTCGCGCTCAGGTATCTTGATCCTAAAAACATAAAGAATGTTAGAAAAAATTATTCGCACACATTTTCGCATTTATAATATTAGTATGGATATGGATATAAATTTAATACCAAGATCATTTCTTACCTTTAGGCATATCCAAAACTTGACGCAAAATGTGATCGTATCTAGCAACGAGTTGTACCATCGAGAGAAAATTTCCATGATTTCCTTCCTCACTCAAATCCTCTCGGTGTCCTCTCAAAGCCAAAGAGCTCTTCGCAAGAGTCATTATAATGTCGAATAATCTCCGAAGAACTTGTTTCCAAAATGATGCTTCTTTGCGAATTTCATCTTCAAGTTCTCTGTCAATGGTCGAACTTTTTTGCCACGCTTCATATACAGCACATGCCTCCGTGTGTGCTTTCGAGGAACTATGCAGCTTGACTCTATCTGATAAATGCCTCCAGTCCCGTATGCCCGTGCACCATACGTTCATTTGCGAAGCAAACAACCAACAGGGTTGGCAGTAGGCAGCATCCAGTATTTTCGAGTAGCATATCCAAAAACGATTAACTGGTCCGTATTTTGACGTAGAAACATAATACGTCTCTGAAAAACTTCTGTTGTCTTGGTGGGGGTCCTTCGAAAAAGGTCCAGGAGGTTTCAATGGCCCCATGTCAAGAATCAGCCGTTTTTCGTTTTCGTTCAATTTCTTGTTTATGAACTTTCCCAAATCATTTGAAATCTCATGAACTTTGACAGATGTAGAGATGAATGGTGGAGCGTCGACGGAGTCATTTGCAGCAGTAGCATCAATAAGAATTATTGCATCCTGATCTTCTCGAGTCGTTTTATTGACTGACACAGCCGTGACCACGCTATCACTAGATAAACACTCCCCACACTTGTCACTTTTGACAGATATTTCTGCCGCGGGAGGAACTGTAGCTAAAAGACGTTTCGTGAAGAAACTGTCTAGCTTGGGCAATTTTTTTTTACATTCTCCCCTTTCCTGCCGTTCTTTCCGCTTTGAAGCACCACTACGTTCCTTCTTTTTATCCATAATTTTTAATTTTTAGAAATTGAAATTTTAGGAACTAAGAGGACTTACTGAAATGAAAAAATATTATAGTTTATATAATAGCTCATTTATCGATTCAAACTGAAGTTTAGAAAAACTTTCTTTACCTTTCTTTGACATGTTCAAGCGTCGGCCTCTCGACAACAACAGAGAGCCACTCCCGTCTCCCACTCCCTGTATTTTGCTATGGCGTGGAACGAACTGTGTTTTGCCTACTTCGCGGAAACTCAAGCATCGCGTCTAGTGCTTGCTGCCGCAACCCCGGTTGGTGGATAACTACTATTAGCCCACCGCCCTCGCGTCGCGTGCGCGGCTTCCCGGAATTCGCGCCTGCTGCGGAGTGACACCAAGGTCAGCGGCTCAGGCACGGACCACCCGCTATGAAGTTAGTTTTTACCAGCAGAGAAGAGCTTTTTTGAATCAATTAATAGATGGATCTGTTACTGCAATAAAACTTGGTCTGCGTTAATACATTACAGTAGATTATACTATTCTGATAATTGTATCTTTAGATAGTTTCGTACTGTAATGTATCAGCCTTGTTTTTGTGATAATTTATGGTAGTATCGAAAGTCCCGGGAATTCCCGGTTCCGTGCCAGTATCGGTCCAAAAATTCCCCGTACTCAAAAGTAGTATCGACTGCATGCCCTAGTCGCACCCTTCGTAGAATCGTAGAAATAATAAATGCTTCCAAAAACTTAACTAAAAAGTTTATGGGTGGAATAGATCTCGCCACCGTCACGCGCACGTGAGCTTATCGCTGACCCAATGTGCTACGGACGTACTGAACCAAATAACGGTAAAGACTAGCACATGCTTATCAAAGATGCTTGGTGCTTGTGTTGAAAGTCTTAAATTGGGAGTCCTGTTATTGTTAATGTTCATTCAATATTTTGAAAAAAAACTTGTGGGCAGGCTCGACATTTTCCGGTCTCAAAGCTTAAGGGGGAGGGTCAGGGGGCCCCCTGAGCTTCAGGGCCCCGGTGCACTGCACCACCTTGCCCTATGATAGCTACGCCACTGGGACTTACTGAAATGAAAAAATATTATAGTTTATATAATAGCTCATTTATCGATTCAAACTGAAGTTTAGAAAAACTTTCTTTACCTTTCTTTGACATGTTCAAGCGTCGGCCTCTCGACAACAACAGAGAGCCACTCCCGTCTCCCACTCCCTGTATTTTGCTATGGCGTGGAACGAACTGTGTTTTGCCTACTTCGCGGAAACTCAAGCATCGCGTCTAGTGCTTGCTGCCGCAACCCCGGTTGGTGGATAACTACTATTAGCCCACCGCCCTCGCGTCGCGTGCGCGGCTTCCCGGAATTCGCGCCTGCTGCGGAGTGACACCAAGGTCAGCGGCTCAGGCACGGACCACCCGCTATGAAGTTAGTTTTTACCAGCAGAGAAGAGCTTTTTTGAATCAATTAATAGATGGATCTGTTACTGCAATAAAACTTGGTCTGCGTTAATACATTACAGTAGATTATACTATTCTGATAATTGTATCTTTAGATAGTTTCGTACTGTAATGTATCAGCCTTGTTTTTGTGATAATTTATGGTAGTATCGAAAGTCCCGGGAATTCCCGGTTCCGTGCCAGTATCGGTCCAAAAATTCCCCGTACTCAAAAGTAGTATCGACTGCATGCCCTAGTCGCACCCTTCGTAGAATCGTAGAAATAATAAATGCTTCCAAAAACTTAACTAAAAAGTTTATGGGTGGAATAGATCTCGCCACCGTCACGCGCACGTGAGCTTATCGCTGACCCAATGTGCTACGGACGTACTGAACCAAATAACGGTAAAGACTAGCACATGCTTATCAAAGATGCTTGGTGCTTGTGTTGAAAGTCTTAAATTGGGAGTCCTGTTATTGTTAATGTTCATTCAATATTTTGAAAAAAAACTTGTGGGCAGGCTCGACATTTTCCGGTCTCAAAGCTTAAGGGGGAGGGTCAGGGGGCCCCCTGAGCTTCAGGGCCCCGGTGCACTGCACCACCTTGCCCTATGATAGCTACGCCACTGATGTTGTTGCACTATGCCGCTTCATTATAATAGGTAGCTTCTGTGTGTAAGCACAATTCCAGAAGTGGGCTAGTAATCAAATTGGTTTTATAGTAGGCATCTAACCAGCGCGCCATCGTTGACCGTTACCATGGCAACCAACGGTCGTATGATTCCCCGCGCGCGCGTCTCACCCAGCTACCCGCTCTCCCAATGCGTGGCGCGTGCGCCCCGCGCCGACAGACGACAGTCCGCTGTAGCCACCTAGCGACGATATACGCGCGCTATCATAGTCTATGTACTTGTTTTCGTGTGACCCATTTTAAATTTATTTTGTTCTATTGTGTTTTATGTGATTATACTTTTATTTACTGTGCATAGGTTATTATTTCTCTCTTCAACCTGTTACAGTTTAAAATATATTTGTATTAATATTTAAAACTAGCTGATGCCCGCGACTTCGTCCGCGTCGACTAAGTTTTATCGATTCCCGCGGGAACTCATTAATTTTCCGGGATAAAAAGTAGCCTATGTATGTATGTATGTATGTATGTATATTCTTTATAGCTAATACCCGCGACTTCGTCCGCGTGGAACAAGTTTTTCAGTTAATTTTCCAGGATAAAAAGTAGCCTATATTACTATCCCATGGTATAATCCCCCTATAATGGTTAAACACGTACTTCTTCATATTTTAACGAAAGCCCAAATGCTGTTTCATGGCTATAACTTGAGAAATTAAGGATTTTCATACAAACTCTCAACCCCTATTTCACCCCTTCGGGGGTGGAATGTTGAAAAACTGTGAAACACATATGTTTTCATTTTCAACCCGCAGCTCATATATCAAGTTTCATGGCTATAACTTGAGAAATTAAGGACTTTCATACAAACTTTCAACCCCTATTTCCCCCCTTCGGGGGTAGAATTTCGGGATAAAAAGTATCCTGTGTCCTACCTCGTAGTATGGGCTCAAATCGTGCCAAGTTTCGTTTGAATTCATTCAGTAGTTTCGGCGTGATGCGCGACCAAGATACAGACAGACAGACAGACAGACAGACAGACAAAAATGAAAAAAATTACAGATTTGGCTTCAGTATCGAATAATGAGTGCCCTCCAAAAAAAATTTCAAAATATCTTCAAGGTACAGAATTGGACCCGTTACAGTTTTATTATAAGTATAGATAGATATGGTTTAAAAGAGAGTCTTTAAAACTTGCACGAATGAGTGGAACGTGTAGAGGTTCTACGAGAGATTTAATGTAATTAGGTAATTATAAAACTTGGCCAAAGCATTACGACTATAATAAATGAATTAGTTTGATCAGGCCCGATTGCTATCTGCAGCCTCTAGATCAAATTGCGATCTAAACACAAAAGTATTCAATAATCGCTCAGTCTGTCGGTAACAGACTAACTTTCAATCGCCAATATACTCGTATGTAAACGTATGCAAACTATTCCAATATGGCGTATCCCGCCAAAGAACGAACCGTGTGAAATACATCGATTGGGTCAAATATCAGTTTAATAAATCTTTTATCTTTTCTAAAAATTCAACTTTACTTAATTTAAATTATTATTCAACGTAAAGCTGACATGTAATAAAGGGTTGTAGGAGGGGTGACGCGTTTGCGCACTTGTTTTTCTTTTTTTGTTTACTTTTTAATATTTTGTGTGACAATACATTATTTATCTATCTATCTGAGTCTCAACTCAGTGCATGCAAGGAACTTTACAAATTGAGTACAGAATGATTAACAGCGAACTAGCCTCAACAAACTTGTGGTGGCAATTGGCAAACTGTTTCATTTGACTTGAATTGAATCTGCCCCCCTTTTCTATAACTCACTAACTCCGTGGACATCAAAAAATTATATTTTATAATTTTTTCTTCATAAAAAATTGCTATGAAAGTAATTTTTCTCAACATCATGTTTGCTTGACAACTATCTGGGTAATTAGCTGCTCCGGCATTCATCACTCATTAATCATGACTGACAGAATCATCTGATGCGGAATCTAAGTTGTCTGAGGCTGTAGAGGCATGAATGGCAGAAAATAAGGACCTAAGTACTAGCTTCAGTATCACGTTTAAAACTAGATATTTTTCTATAAAATGGGGCCATATTTTAAATGGAAATAAAGTGAAATTGAGAGCATAAAACAACTCCATCGCGCGCGCGAGCAATCCTACTTTTACCCGTTTGAACCTTCCGTCGCAAACTCATTAAGAACTGGTGCAATTAAGGAATTTCTAGTGTTTTCTCGCCTTACAAAAGCGGCGATTATCTTCAAAACTAAGTATTTATAATGAATACAAACTTTTATACAAATATATAAAGCTGTTTAAATATATTTCTGTGCTACCTCTTTACAAATATTTATTTTATGATATGAAATTTTAATTATTCAAACTAAGTATAATAATATTTAAAAAGTACTAATTATATTTACAAAAAATACACGCCGTCCAAGTGATCGTTAATGGGCATGGTGCCCAAAACACTGGCGCTATTACCTCGTTGAATTGCAAGGCTATAAGCCGTTACGCTAAATAAATAAGCGCCAGCTCTTTGGTCACCAGAGGCGTGGATCAGTTTTTGGGACACGACATTTATAAAATTCTTCGTGTACGATGACCACGGGCCCAGAGTCTCAAAAGAAAGGGCTGCAAAAACTATTTAAAATATTTTATTTATTTATTTTAAAAAAAGAATTATTTAATTATTTAAAATAATCCTCGTTTTATTAATGAGGTGCGGTTACAGTCCAAAATGTCATGAAATTGAGTACAGTTAGTGAGTTTAATAAGTCGTTAATGTGGCCAATTCTGTACCACAATCTCTAAAGTAAGTACTAAAATGCCACCTATAAATTAGTTCTGCCCCTTTCTGCAGAGTATTATGAATGGGTAAGCAATAATTTAGATGATGTCATATTAGTTTAGATAAGATTGTGTACAACAGAATCGGTCCCAATGTTTAAAATTCTAAGAGTGACTTGTTTATAACATTTATGTGCTAAGTAAATTTATAAATAAGTATTTATAAGTAAGTTAAGTACTTAATCATTCAATTAAAATAAATCAGTCAAAGCATGCAGCTCTATAAAATAAGTAGGTACTTTAGAATATCAAAATTCATAAACTGAAACAGTCAAAGCATAAAATACTTTTAAAGTATACTTTATAGTGAAGTGTTGAATTTAAAAAGAGAAACGAGTACTTTTCATATATTATAACTGCTGCTTTCAGATGCGGTGAAATTACCCTGGTGCAAAAGTAAGTCCCTGTATGAGTTAGTGTTTCATTAAATAGGTGACTTTAGAAGTCTAGAATATAAAGGTTATATATATATATATATATATATATTAACGTACCTACGTTAGATGTTGGTTAAAGTCAAAGGAAATTGTATGAGGTGATTTTCCGTTTTGCAAGAGCAGTTGATTAGGTAATGCACCATATGAGTATTTAAGTACCTACTCGTGAGAACATACTTAATTTAATGAATTAACTAATTAATTTACTTTTACTGTACCCAATACCACCACAAATATTATTACAGAGAAACAACATATTATTGAGTAAGTTAAACCAAAAAAAACAAAGTACCTAATCATACAATTTGGCGGCCGTATCGCTCTTCCAAGCAACCAGTGGTGTACCTAAAAGCACATGGGCCATTGCAGATACAAACGGTGTTTGGTTCCGAAATAAGTCATTAATATTTTTTATATAACCGCAACAGCATCAGCATATTGTATAGGTTTCGTTTTGAGTTTGAACACGTCAGATTTGTTTTAAGACCTTAACTAATTCACCATCATCATCTCAGCCTGCGGACGTCCAATGCTGAACATAGGCCTTTCCCAAAGAACGCCATCACACCCGGTCCTCAGCCCTCCTCATGCAGCCACTTCCCTTAACTAATTATTGCTGTTATAATTATGCGTCGGTTCATGTAAAATTTGAAAAAGTTTTAGATAAATATGGGGACCGCCTCCGGCCACAAATAAAAATCCCAAAGGTCAAAGTGGGTAAAGCCAGAGACTAGTGCTAATTTCGGTTAAACTAAAATAGCAGATTAACCATAGCTAAGAACTTTAAATAAGTATCTTTCATCAGAGGAGCTTATAAAGATATTGGTTTCTACAATTCTGAACAATAAAACTGGATTAAACAATTTAGAAGTCTGCATCTAAAGTAGTTTAACTCGATAGTTATTCCAATTGCAGTTAGTTTGATTGAGATTGTTCTGCAAGTTTTCTATGAGAATTCAGTTCAATAAGACAGCTATACTTATGTAAGTAGCTTTAGTTTTTAACGGAGTTCAAACTTATTATGGAAATCCACGAGCTAAGATTGTTTTACTTAGGTACTTACTTAATACAGAGTTAGATACTACTTCGTGAAACTGTACCAAGGCAAATATTTATACATATTCAACGAAGGAATAACAGAACTTCATTATAATTTTCATCACCATCTTGTTTTTAAATATGATGTAAACTTATATTCTTCATTCTTTCTTTTTAGATTAAATATTCAACGCTACGCAGCAAGCCAGATCAATAACTTGCGAGTTGCGACCCAAGCATGGTTTAAGTAGGTGAAGAAAGTAGGTTTAGGTTAGCTATAAATAATTTTGGTCTGGTGTTTCGGCCGTGGCTAGTTACCACCCTACCAGCAAAGACGTACTGACGCCAAGCGATTTAGCGTTCCGATTCGACGCCGCGCCGTGTAGAAACCGATTAGTAGTATGGGTTAAAATATAACTGCCATACCCCTAAACAGGTTAGCCCGCTACCATCTTAGACTGCATCATCACTCACCATCAGGTGAGATCGCAGTCAATGGCTAAGTAACTAGTAGTGGAATTAAAAAAAAACGTAGATAAGCTATAATTATTTTAAGTAAGTAATAAAATATTCTGCGGTTTTCTAGAAACCTTTCTACAAATTTTCTCAAAACAAGAGCAATAACAGGGAAATTGAGCAATTATTCAAATACAATAACTGTAGTGTGTAACGTGTGTGTAACTAAGTAGGTGTGTTTATTGCCTTTTAAAGACTCAAGCGCTAAACTAACGTTGATTAAATTCAACACAATTTTTATCCTGAATAATCAAGGTGTTCCCACGAAATTTTTGTAAAACCTAAATTCACGTTGTGGTAACAGCTATATATACGCTTAAGAAATTCGGCTTTCTAATATTACTATCAACTCAGTTACAGTTCCACCAACTTGTCTGCCTTGGTGGCCAAAAACCATATCCATACTAATATTATAAATGCGAAAGTGTGTCGGTCTGACTGCCTGCTACGCTTTCACGGCCCACCTATTCGACTGATTTTGAAGAAATTAGGTACAGGGATCTGGGATATTATATATCCCGGGGAAGGACATAGGCTACTTTTTATCCCGGAAAATTAAGGAGTTCCCGCGGAAATCGAAAAAACTTAGTCCACGCGGACGAAGTCGCGGGAATCATCTACTTAGTTGGAACTAATTTTTATGATAAAGTTTTTGCTTTTATTTTACTTTAAGTAATATTAGCAATACTAGTATGATAACACGTCTGATAAGTTTGTTCGACTGTACAAGAATTATGCATTGAAGCATTACCATAATTCCTGGTCCAATCCAAAGCTCTGTTGTTCTGTTATATGGTGAAACTTCGCTATAATCATCAGCTATTCGCAAGTCTACGAGTTAGTTGTCAGGGGCACAATAGAGCCGCGTAATCGGGTTTAGCAATCGTGGTGGATGTATAATAGTTCTATTCGCTAATTTGATATCTTGATTGCTGTTTGCGGAATTGAATCTCTGAATAAAGTTTATGTTTGTCCCGGATCTTTACCGTTCCCAGGACCCAATGATATTATAGCATCGCCGCTTATGTGATAATCTATACTAATCTTTATCTTTACTACTAATCTTTTTTGGAAGTCGGTTAAAAATAAAGCAAGTATACATAACTAGATGATGCCCGCGACTTCGTCCGCGTGGATTTAGCTTTTTTGATTCCCGGGGGAACTTCTTGATTTTCCGGGATAAAACGTACCTACCCTATGTCCTTCCCCGGGATATAACCTACCTCTTTACCAAATTTCAGCAAAATTGGTTGAAAAGATGGGCCGGGAAAGCGTAGCAGACAGACAGACAGACAGACACTTTCGCAATTATAATATTAGTATGGATAGTATGGATGTGTAACCGCAGTCCCACGCATAGCTAGAGCGAATCAAATGCACACTTTCAAAGAATCAAAAACACTAAACTATCTTTCTACTATCTATCTTCTAGTACATTTCATCGACATAATCTTCGATGTGAAACGATTAACGCAAAGATCAGTGCCAAATTGCCAAGGTACTGACGTAGCGTCATGTCTCGCTACCGCTTGCAAAATGCGTCGCTATACTAAAGGCGTAACTAATTACCGGGATTTCTAAATATACACGGATAATTATTAGGCACTAGAAGCTTTACCCCAGAAGCTAATTAATAACGCTCAGATTCCAACGTCAATCGCGCGGGATTGTCAAACGGATACATTATTAAATAATACACGCTCGGGATTTTACTCCCGGTTGAATTTTGGTTTGACGGCTTCAGAGCTAAAGCTAATGAAGCAAAGCCACAGGAAGGTTATTAATTTCATTATAATAATATACAAGATGACGCTCGACACTTCGTCTGCGTAGATTTAGGTTTTTGAAAATCCCGTGTGAACTTTTAAATTTCCGGGATAAAAAGTAGGTAACCTCTGTCCTTCCCAGGGATTCGATCTCTATACCAAAATCGATTGATCAAATGGGCCGTAAAAGACCAACAGACTACACAACTTAGTATAGATATACCTACCTACCTACTTACTTATTTTAAACAGACTTCTAAATAAAAAAGAGGAGGTTCTCAGTCCTTATTCAATTGCCTTTTGAGTTAATACAGTTTGAGTTAAAATTGGAAGGTAATAAATAATCTCAAAATGTAAAATTTCCTCATTACGATAAGAACTAAGACAAATTACTTAATTAATAAATCCATCATCTGTAAAGTTAGAATAACGGTACTATTTATTTTATTCATAAGCTAGATCGTAAATTCAGTACGGTATTGCTAGTATTGATTGCAATTTTTGTACTTGATAAACATGACATTATATCACAATGATCTAACAAGTACTCTACAAGAATATTTATTGCTCACTTAAAAAGACGTTACTCTAAGAAACTAATAATACGTCCTCAAGTATCGGTCAAACTATGGTTAAGACTGTTCTTAAGCATAAATTAACCGATACTTGAACCTGTTCTTAGCTGACGTTCGTTTATTAATAGGGGCCTTAGATAATATCTAGCTTGTGAATTTATATAAGAACTAGATGATGACCGCGACTTCGTCCACGTGGACTAAGTTTTTTCGATTCCCGCAGGACCTCCTTAATTTTCCGGGATAAAAAGTAGGTAGCCTATGTCCTTCCCCGGGACCTATCCCTGTACCAAATTTCATCGGTTCAAAATCGGTTGAACAGGTGAAAGCGTAGCAGACAGACAGACAGACAGATGGATAGACAGACAGACAGACACACTTTCGTATTTATAATATAAGTACCTACGGATATAGAAAATATAACTGAAGAGTATAACAAAGTACCTACTACGAATGAAAGTTCTGAAACCTTACACTCAAAACCGCAGACAATGGCCCCATAAAATAAACGCAAGTTGCTACAACCGATAAAGGGCACAAAGTTCTCGCAAAGACAATAAATTTCACTCCGCTTAGGGCAGGGCCTTTTGATATTTCACGGCTAGTACATAGAACCGATTCTAGCTACACTTATTGAATTAGGATTCAAATGTCTCGGACTTTTTGTTACTAAGTTTTATCTTACGATTGTTCGAATTGAATATAACCCGTGGGCAAAGGTCATACAGTCAATAAGTGATTTGATACAGTATCGTGATATAATGTGATAAATATAATCGTGATCGTGATAAATAGTGATATGTATAACCCATTAAAGGCCTGCACAGATCGCGGCAAGTGGCGAATAGAGGTGCGACTAGACGACTAAATACTAATGCATTGGGTGGTCGTTCCGTGAATTCACTGTACCTGTAGTTTATATGATCAACTTAAAAAGGCTTGAGTAATTTCATTAAGTATAATAAGGTATAACAATATCAACAGCATATCAAAGTAAGAAGCTAAGTTTTCAGTCTTCTTGCACCAAATTGCTGTAACGGATTTATTTTGTGATGCTACATACGGGTTGGCATAAAAAGAAGAGTTAAAGAAAATTTAATTTAAGTAAGTACAATACTAATTAATACATTGTACAATAATATAATTAATGGTCTAATAAAAAAATCGAATCCGCACCTCGAGGCTACTCGCCCACGAACGTAGTGGAGTGACTATTCCACTGAGTCTATGGGACTTGCCTTAGGCAAGAGTAGCATGATGATTAAACCAGTCATTTCCTATTATAACTAATAATTATCGTTCTTTTAATAATCCATACTAATATTATAAATGCGAATGTGTGTCTGTCTGTCTGCTGCGCTTTCGCGGCCCATCTGTTTAACCGATTAGGATGAAATTTGGTACAGGGATAGATTGTATCCCAGGAAAGGGCAAAGCCTACTTTTTAAAGTTAAAGAATTCCCACGGGAATCGAAAAAACTTAGTCCACGCGGACGACGTCGCGGGCATCATTACTTCATAATTATAATATTTGATATAATATTAAGTATATTTAGTTTGGTTTAGGGTTCCAGGATTAAAGTATTCCAAGAATAATATTTAAGAGTGCAAAACAAAATTAAAATGTCATATCATCTGAATAGACAACAAAAATACAATTTGCATTCTACACTGCACTGCATGCAAAACTGTTTTAATTTTTTCTTTCTGTGTAAACTTCTAGCTTCATAAAATTAGAGGTCACTGTTGAATCCCACAGTTTTAATCTTACACATTCAAATGCGCATTATAAAAAGGTTTCGTTAAAACTAGAGCTGTCCCCTAATTTTTTTACGACTGCCTGAAAAAAGGAGTATATTGTTGTCAGGGTTCATGTATGTATGTATGTATGTGAGTTTGTATATTCCACCATAACTTCTATACGCCTGAACGGATTTTGATGAATGAGGTATCGTTAGAATCCTTAGCTTATTCCGGGTGCCATAGGCTAGTAAAACTTAAAAAAAAAATGGTCCCACATCAAAGACTAAAGTTGATTTTTTTTTTCCAAAATGAGATTAACTACGATTATATTGTCATCATCAAGAAAATAATGAGTAGATTCCAAAAATTTATAAGGCTATATTTCAATATCCAGTGATTCACAAAAAAATATCTTTTAACTATGGCAGCCGTATTTTTTAATTCTTTGAGTTTCACTTCTGGTCATTATGACTGCTTATAGTATTCTGCGGAACCTAGTTATGTACTTGACATATAAGTGAATGCATATTATCTATTATAATCATTGCAGTACCTACTTAGTACTTACTTACTTTTGAATTTCAGAATTAAGTAAATACCTACATAAGTAGTTTTTTTGTAGATTTTTATCGAAAATATTGCAAGAAAAAGCTTATAGCTATCTAGTAGCTATCTAATAGCTATTAGTACAGATCATGCACTCGTAAAATGGTGATAAGAGTGAAATAAATGAAAACATGATGTATTTCCGAAATGAACGGTCATACTGCTACTTACGAGTAAGTTAATAATTATATTAATTAATTTGTTTTATAAATTTAGCTCAACTCCGACTAAAAAGCAAAAAATAATAATAAATAATACGTGCATGGACGAAATACCGAAGAAAATTTCCGCTATAATATTCGCTAAAGTCACTGGTCTGTGAGAAAAATCAAGATCAACCGACTCCGATACAGTCTCAAACTACTTATTAGGCCGCATTCACACTCATTCAATGAAAAAATTGAAATTTAAATAAAAAAAATTGCAGTCATAGGGACTGTCGATAGAAGCGAAAACGAATAGTTTTTTTTTTTTTTTTTTAAATAAATAAAAAATTATAATAATTATAATACAATACGAAAACAATAAAGCAATGTCTATTGCGTTGCCCTTTAACCACAGACCATAAAACCACCTTTTAACCCTTTAGCTGACGACTGGTGATAAACAAACATATATTTACCAGTGGGACAAGATATAAATCGGCCACTGGGCCCGATAACGTTGGGCCAGACGCTCGTAGCCCCAACAATTGGGCACAATCGAGGACATAACCGCGATTCGACAAGGGCAAGAGGGTTTTTTACTGCTTAATAAAACCTCATAGCACTCCGAGTTGTAGTTTGGATATTACTTATCAATCTTATCATCAAATAAAATATAAATGGAGATATTTAGAAAAGAAAGTGGTTTGAATGAGAGTTAGTTTAATGTGGAACATTATTTTTGTTTCTTCTTAAAGTTGAGTTCGAATCATCATCATCGCCTTCCCCCCGATTATGTAAGAATGGCCGATCAAATCGTCAAAGTTCGGCGTCAAAGTAAAATAAACCATAATAGCATTAAATTACAGCTCAATTTCGTGTATCCATTCTCATACTTTTAGGGTATCGTACATATCTACTTAATTTATTACTATAATGGCTTAAAAATAGTCAGTCTTTATGTAACCATAGTTAACTAGTTAATATTTAAATCTCTATTTTGCCCTTATCTTTTTACCCCGGATAGGAAAATGTGAAGGTTGAAAAGTAGTTATCAGTAGATAAGTACTCGTAGTTAGGTACCTTCGTGCCTGCCCCTAACGTTTTCCGTTCCGGTAGAGTAATGCCTACCTTATCGAGGTTTTCTCACTTCTGACTGATTACATCTGACCTTCGTAAGTCATTTCGCGCGTGAAGGTAGTTTACAACAATAGGGTTTTTAAGTAAGTAAGTAACAAGGTAATCTATCTATCTATACCTAATATATCTAACTATACCTATTTGCACATGTAAAGACTACCCTAATTAAGTAAAGGCTGGTACCTATTTCGTTAATGGGTGTAACTATTTACATAAATATATCGATACCTAGTCAATACTATTTTAAACTTTTAAGTATTTGGGGAAACAGCTAAAGCATGCACAAGTATTACTTTTATAATAACTTAAGTAATTGGGTAGTCATATTGGTTTAAGTACCTATTTACTTTTCTACGACCTTGCATTTTATACCGATATCGAAAGGACTTGTTTCATACGAATGAAATGACCTTACAGGATATTGGTAAGAAACATCCATACTAATATTAAGTATAAATGCGAAAGTATGTCTGTCTGTCTGTCTGCTACGCTTTCATGGCTCATCTGTTTAACCGATTTTGATGAAATTTGGTACAGCAGGGCTAGCATGGGCTGGAGATAAAAAAAATATCCCCCGATTTTATCCACTGACAAGAGATAAAATTAACTTATCCACTTCTCAGAGCACGGCAGGGCAAAGGAGAAGTTTATCCACGTTTGACATTTCAAGGGGACTCGGGGGACTATTTATCCACCGTTATTTAGCGTTTTTATTTATTTAGTTAGGAATAAAAATTTTATCCTTTCCTCGGGGAGAAAATTGTCTCGGCCCATGCTAGGGGGGCTGGGCAGAGGAGAAGTTTATCCACGTTTGACATTTCACGGGGACTCGGGGAACTATTTATCCACCGTTATTTAGCGTTTTTATTTATTTATTTAGGAATAAAAATTTTATCCTTTCCTCGGGGAGAAAATTGTCTCGGCCCATGCTAGGGGGGCAGGGGTAGGTTGTATCTCGGATAAGGACATAGGCTCCCGCAGGAATGAAAACAATTCACGACGAAGTCGCGGGCATCATGTAGTCAACAAATAAGTACCTACCCAGTATGTACCTAGTACCTACTTAACTGTAATTGAATACTAGATTAGATAACTCTCCATCCAGGGTTAATGATTCAGTATTTATAGCTTATTATTATCAATGAGGACAATGATAATAAAACCGGAACAGATGTTTTAAATTCATAACTCAAATAGGAGCAAAATAATAGTTACTGATGAAAGATTACGCGTAGTTTGTACTTTGTACCCGCGTACCTTCATTTTTAGGGTTCCGTACCCAAAGGGTAAAAACGGGACCCTAATACTAAGACTCCGCTGTCTGTCTGTCTGTCTGTCTGTCTGTCTGTCTGTCTGTCTGTCTGTCTGTCTGTCTGTCTGTCTGTCTGTCTGTCTGTCTGTCTGTCTCCAGGCTGTATCTCATAAACCGTGATAGCTAGAAAGCTGAAATTTTCACAAATGATGTATTTCAGTTGCCGCTATAACAAAAAATACTAAAAATTAAAAAAATATATATATTAAGGGGGGTCCCCATACAATAAACGTGTTTTTTTCGTATTTTTTTGCTCAATATTAAAAACGGTAACAGGTAGACGGTTAAAATTTTCACAGAATATTAACTTGTATATTACCTTTCAAAATAAATAATTAAATATCAATAAAGTAAATATTAAAGGGGGGCTCCCATACAACAAACGTAATTTTTATTTTTAATACGTCATAAATCGTAAAACTTACTACAGGTTTGTACGGAACCCTCGGTGCGCGAGTCCGACTCGCACTTGGCCGGTTTTTTAATCATGCTTTATTTATTGAGCCATAGGCTATGCTTTAAATACTCGTAAAATACTTACTGAGTACAAAATATCCAGTATTAGCTGATGCCCGCGACTTCGTCCGCGTGGTTTAAGTTTTTTGATTCCCGCGGGAACTTCTTAATTTTCCAGGATAAAAATGTCACTCTCCAGGTCTTCAACACTACTCATGCCAATAATCACGACGATCCGTTGCTCCGTCGCGGCGTGATTGAATGACAAACCAACAAACAAGCACACTTTCGCATTAATAATATTAGTATGATTTCGTAAATTTCGTACTCAGTAAGGCATACATTTTTAGGCATTGAAAAATAAATGAAAATAAAAGGGTTCATAATTTTTGTCAACATTTGAGCCCTCTCTCAGAGTCTCTGCGGGATGTCTATTATCCCGGAAATCTGTTGGGCTGAAAAACGCTTTTGTAAAGTCCTCATTCAATTTTTTTAATCCGGACGGAAAATTGATTTAAAATTTATGCCATTTCGACAAAAGTCCTTGTGGCCGCCTGTCTTTGTTCTGAAAATAGGAAATTTTGAAGGACTGTATTACTGTACCATTGCCCCAATAGTTATAACTGAAAATATTGTAATGTGTGTTTCGAACAAATAAATGAAATGAAATGAAATGTATAAATTAAAATCCACCTGATGATCTGAACTGCCTCGTTGATCTAGTGGCTAGCCGACGAGGTCCCGGGTTCGAGTCCCGGGTCGGGCCATAATTAAGTATTGGGTTTTTCTGACTAGAAACTCTCAGTATTAGCCCGGAGTTGGAAGTTGGCGGTGAGTCACCCCCGTGCCTCGGAGAGCACGTTAAGCCGAGCTGAGCAGAGTCTCGGTTATTATCCACCACCACCACCACAACAGCCCATTAACGTCCCAGTGCTGGGAACGGGCCTCCACTCTCATAGGAGAGAGGGAATTAGAGCTTAGACCCACCACGCTGCTCCAATGCGGGTTGGCGATTATTATCACTAACATGATAATAGTCGTTAAAGCCCACCAACTTATATTATTATCCATATCCATATTCCATATTCCATATATTCCATATATATTCCATATATTCCATATATATTCCATATAATATTATAAATTCCATATTCCATATAATATTATAAATGCGAAAGTGTCTGTCTGTCTGTCTGTCTGTCTGTCTGTCTGTCTGTCTGTCTGTCTGCTACGCTTTCCCGGCCCATCTTTTCAACCGATTTTGCTGAAATTTGGTATAGAGTTAGGTAATATCCCGCGGAAGGACATAGGCTACTTTTCATCCCGAAAAATTAAGAAGTTCCCGCGGCATTCAAAAAACCTTAGTCCACGCGGACGAAGTCGCGGGCATCATCTAGTCTACAATAAAAACATTATGGTTATCCTTCTCCTAAATTCCGGTTGAAACTGGAAAATAGCTTTGTGAAAAATGATTAATTGTTTGGGCCTTTATTTACGTCATTTCCATCAGCCATGGAAAATTTTCTAATTTTATTTGCATATAAATTGTAAATGTTATTTAATGGTTAGCTGGGATCATCTTTCTTATCCTACTAATAATGTAATTAATGTAGAAATTTGGATGTTTGTTATCTACTCCTTCACGTCACAATGACCGACCCGACCCGACCCGAGTTGGCTGAAAAAGCAAAGACGAACGTCCATACATCAATATGACGTATTTAAAAAAAATTATGTACACGTATTACTTATGTACTTACTTAAGTACATTCATACTCTGAATTATTACACCTAAGCTATATTTTACCCCGGAAAATAAGAGTTCCGGCAGGAATCAAAAATCTTTTTTTTTTTTTATCCACTACAAGTTAGCCCTTGACTGCGATCTCACCTGATGGTAAGTGATGATGCAGTCTAAGATGGTAGCGGGCTAACCTGTTAGGGGCATGGCAGTTGTGTTAAACCCATACCCCCTATTCGGTTTCTACACGGCATCGTACCGGAACGCTAAATCGCTTGGCGGCACGTCTTTGCCGGTAGGGTGGTAACTAGCCACGGCCGAAGCCTCCCACCAGGCCAGACCAGTGAAAATTCAGAAATTATAAATTCCCAAATTGACCCTGCCGGGGATCGAACCCGGGACCTCCGCACGTTAAGACAACAGCGCTACACACTGCGCCACGGAGGTCGTCAAAATCTCAATCCACACGGACGAAATCGCGGGTATCATCATACTAGGTATAATATTATAAATGCGAAAGTGTGTTTGTTCGTTGGTTTGTCCTTCAATCACGCCGCAACGGAGCAACGGATCGACGTGAGTTTTGCCATGGGTATGGTTGAGGACCTGAAGAGTGATATAGGCTACTTTTTATACCGGAAAATTAAGGAATTCCCGCGAGAATCAAAAAACTTAAACCACGCAGACGAAGTCGCGGGCATCAGCTACTCTTGTATAAAATATTGAAAAAAATGACCATTGGCCAATATTTCCAGTTCTATTTGCTTTCTAAAATTCCTCACGTATCTAACTTTTACAATATGTTTTTGTTAAGAGTAACATTATTATGGTTGCCCTTCTTACCTCAAAATCCAGTATAACAAACTGGTACACTTCGTGAAAAATTATTTTTTTGAGCTTTTACCCGTCATATTTTTCATATTCCATTAAAAATATATTGGAAAAAGAAAATGTCCAATATTGGGTAGGTAATATTCCGCTTCCAAACTTCGCTAAATTGCTTTCTAAAATGCCTCACGTGTCTAACTTTTACAATATGTTACCATTAATAGTAACATAATGGTTATCCTTCTCCCATACTTTCTCCTAAATCCTGGATGTCAAACTGGTAAAAATGCTTCCTGAAAAGTTATTTATTCAGGCTCAAATCACAGCATTCCAATAATAAGGAAAGCTAGGCTGACAGGAATGATGTGCAAAAATGACTTTTTGGAGAAAAATCTGTGCAGGTACTTAGTTTTTTTTCACTACAAGTTAGCCCTTGTCTGCGTTCTCACCTGAACGTAAGTAATGATGCAGCCTAAGATGGTAGCGGTCTAACCTGTTAGGGGCATGGCAGTTATATTAAACTCATACCCCTATTCGGTGTTTACACGGCATCGTACCGGAACGCTAAATCGCTTTGCGACACGTCTTTACTGGTAGGGTGGTAACTAGCCACGGCCGAAGCCTGCCTGGAGCTAGCCTGGAGACTAGGCGGGAAAATTCAGAAATTATAAATTCCCAAATTGACCCTGCCGGGGATCAAACCCGAGACTTCTGCACGTTAAGACAACATCATGTGACAACAGCGCTCAACACTGCGCCACGGAGGTCGTCAAAAGTTGTTGTTGTTGTTGTGAGTTGTTTAGTCCACACGAGCGACTGCATAGGTCGGGTCCCCTCTCCGAATGAGAAGTGCTTAGGCCATAGTCTACCATGCTGGCCAAGTAAAGAACAGGCAGACTTCAAATACCTTTGAAAACATTAAGGAGAGTTCAAAGGCATAAGAATTTCCACGCGATTTTTCCTTCACTGTTAGAGCAAAGAAAAACTAAAGGTGTAGGATACCAAGAATTTTAACCCCAGAAAGCCAAAGTCAGAAGTCTCAACCTTTAAGTTACCTTATTAGAAATCTCAGTACATTTTGAGAAATATTTATTTTTAATAAACGTTTGGGAAGGAACTGGCCCCTAAGATACGGGTCCTTTTTGTACTTGAGTTAATTTGATAAATAAAAGATTTCTATTTCTATTTCAACTTTCTTTTCTTACCTTACTTACCGAGTAAATATTTTTTGGTACGATTTATATAAAAATGCACCTTGAAGTGAAGGCTTGCCTTATTTAAACGTCGCGTCGGCCATGACCACACGGGCCTCCTAATGAGGCCTTAATTAACGATTCATTGTTTTATTATACATAGGTATAAAATTACGGTTTTTTTTATAAGTAACTATCTGCCTGGGTAGTAAGTCATATTAACTAGTTACTGAGACATTTTATTTTTATTTGATGAGAATTACATTTACGACTCCTGATAAGGCTTTTATTCATACTATATAATATATTATACTTATCTATAATATATGCGAAAGTGTATCTGTCTGTCTGTCCGTCTGTCTGTCTGTCTGGCTGTCTGCTACGCTTTCACGGCCCATCTGCTCAACCGATTTTGATGAAATTTGGTACAGGGGTAGATTGTAGATTGGACTTTTTATCCCGGAAAATTAAAGAGTTCTCGCTTGAATCAAAAAATCTTAATCCACGCGGATGAAGTCGCGGGAATCATCTAGTCTAGTTGATTATATTTTACAGACACACACACACACAGATTAAACATGCTCTGTGGCTCTGAAGCCCAAACTCATTAAACTGAAACAAAATTTAAGGTAGTTAGATAAAAAGTTTTTCTTTTTACCTACAACTGTTAAAATCCATTAATCCAATAATCCATTAATCCTTAATATACTTATGATAAATCATTAAAATACATACAAAACATACATATCTACTAAACACATACACACATACTAAACATTAATAGTTTGTATGTTTATTATGAATTCATTATTAAAGTTCCTTGAGTACTACGACTCGCGGTACGCCATACTGGTCTTTGACCCTTAGAATTATCGTTAATAAACATATTTCTTTACTTAGCGGCTTCATACGTGACTGATAATTAAAGTCCTTTACGCTAATAGATACCACCGTCAGTTTCTAAAACAAATATAAACACTAGAAATTATCCATAATAAATAGCATAGCATGATAAACTTACTTTATTGTAAAACAAAACGCCGGTAAAATCCACTCGTGTCTCGTTTGCACAATCTCAAAACCTTGGTAACACAAAAGAACAGCACATTTGCTGTTAAATCACAATACATCAAACACACATAACTTTGTCATGATAACACAAAAACACATCACTGGTTTTCTCAAAAGTTTCCAATACTTCGGAGGATCGAATATGCGGCGCGGCCTCGATGTACCAACACGCTACCACGTCACACCGCGATCGCTCGCAGACTGAGTGAATGTAGATTGTAGACTTTTGAATGAATGGATCTAAATCGAGATTCGTATTTCGTGACAGGGCAAAACATCGCGCTTCGGTATATAAATATCATTGTCATAATGATTAGAAATGATTACGTTTTGCGCAAAAAATGCGCAAACAATTTGCTGACACGTGTTAAGTGATAAGGATTAGGTAGATCTACCACCTGGTTTTTTGGATATAAATAATTATCATCCGCGGCGGATTTAAGCTTTTCCGAACACTTTCAGGACTGGGACTCGAGTCATAAGTCATAAGTCATAAATGTTTATTCAATTTAGGTAGACACACTACACTTATTGACGTCCAGTTACATAAAAATATGATGGTGATAATCTGTTACGGTATCTTAAAACCAAAGCTACGAGGGTTCCAAACGCGCCCAGGTCTGAGAAGAGCCCACAACAAACTCAGCTGGGGTTTTTTATTTTTTTCATTATCACCATCTCACAAATCATCTTAACTAAGGAACTATCAGAGCCATTAGAGCAAATTATTGCCCAGCTTCCTTGTTTAAGTAATCCTTCACAATGGTAATAGGATTTTCCAATGAGTTTACGTTTTACATTAACTTTGAACTTATTCAGAGACATCTTCAACATGTCTTCTGGTTGCTTATTGTAGAAGCGGACACTCTTTCCAACAAATGAATTGCTAGTTTTACTAAGCCTAGAAGCAGGCATTACAAGTTTATTTTTATTTCTAGTATTGACCTTCTTGAATTTATCAATGTGTTTATGCACGTATACTAAATTTTCAAATATTATAAAGTGTTCTCTTCTAATGTATTGTTCGCAAAGTTCTTAGTCTTATTAATACTACACAGGCAAAGCGCTTACAGTTGAATCTCGTTAGGCAGATGATGAGTCCTTTAAATCTATTCCATTCGGTTCTCGAATTTTAGAATTCTATAAAATCTTATCTTTATCTAGTGTTCCGTGCCTCGTAATGGAAAAACAAAAACAAAATCCTCATAAGATTATGCTGTCCGTCCGTGGGTCAAGGCCTCTTTTCTAAAGGTGCATATGCTACTGTAAAAGCCCAAACTGTGGTAAATCCTGGGATTTGCCGGTACAAACTAGGATTAACCAAGTCTTCATGATAAGGGTCGGAACTGGTCTCGATAATACTTAATATCAGACTTTTACCAATGTTCGCTCGGTAAATATTTCATATTGTAAAATATTGCCTCTTTTTTTTAAGTTTGCCATTTATGGATATGTACCAACTGTATTAACTGTATTGGTACATTTACCACAAATATTTGCCAAGTGATATTAGAAATCCGATTTAATTTCAAGAAGACTTTGATGTATGGACTTTATTATGTCTATTTATTTAGGATGTTGCCAATTTCGTATCGCAGCAGACACTTGTTATTGACTTGCGGGGTTAACAAGATTTTTTGAGGGCTGTTTGAATGTTTTATTTTTCAATACATTGTAGTGCACAATCTATAAACTAAACTAAAATGATAGCATAAAAAATAATGTTTTCATTTTCAATTTCAACAATCGAATGTATCAAACAAATGGATTGAATTTCAATGTTTATTAGAATGGTGTTTCTTAACACCCCCCAATATCGTAAATTTACCGTAATAAGTGAGCATGTGAAAATCAAAAGTTCAGAACCGTTAGAACGGAAATTGTTCCGGAACCAAAAGGAGTTAAGCGGAGCGCAAACGGTCTCGATTTTTCTGAAACCGATCTATCTGACAACGACTTCAGTTTTCCCTGACAAAAAATCGGACTGTCGGATCGAACTTTTTACAGGACTTCGGAAGTCTTACATTAATGCTCCTTCCTAACCCTTTCACATGGATAGCTTTCAGTAGTTTTCGCTGAAACCATCCTGTCTGACAACGACTTTTCGGACTTTACCGACAAAAATCGGACTGAATGGCTACACTTACTTTGTATAGGACTATTACTCCGGAACTTGACAATATTTCAGTACTTTCCGCGTGATTCCGTAACAGGCAGACAAAAATTTAAAAATACCAGTTAAAAATAAAGAAATACGTGTTTCACAGTTTTTGAAAATTCTACCCCCGAAGGGGTGTAATAAGGGATGAAAGATTGTATGAAAGTCCATAATTTCTCAAGATATATCAACGAAACTTGGTATTTTGGCTTACAGTAAAAAATAAAGAAGTACATGTGTCACAATTTTTCAAAATTTCACCCCCAAAGGGGTAAAATAGGGGTTGAAACATTGTATGAAAGTCCTTCATTTCTCAAGTTATAGCCATGAAACTTAGCATTTGGGCTTTTGGTAAAATATGAAGAAGTATGTGTTTCAACATTTTTGAAAATTCTTAAAGGGGTGAAATAGGGGATGAAAGTTTGTATGAACATTTTTCAAATTATATCAACAAAACTTGGTGTTTTGACTTTCGTTAAAAAATAAAGAAGATTATGTGTCACAGTTTTTCAAAATTCTACCCCCAAAGGGTTATAAAATAAGGGTTGAAAGTTTGTATGAAAGTTCTTCAGTTTTCAAGTTATAGCCGTGAAACTTAGCACTTGGACTTCCTGCAGTTAAATATGAAGAAGTACGTAATTCACCATTTTTAAAAGGGGTGAATTAAGGGATGAAAATTTGAATGACAGTCCTGCCTTTTCAAGTTATATTAATGAAACTTGGTATTTTGGCTTTCGGTAAAAATAAAGAAGTACGTGTGTCCCAGTTTTTCAAAATGTCACCCCCAAAGGGGTAAAATAGGGGTTGAAAGTTTGCATGAAAATCATTCATTTTTCAAGTAAAAGCCAAGCCACTTCTTCATATTTAACCGAAAGCTCAAATATCAAGTTTATATTTGAGCTTTCGGTTAAATATGAAGAAGTACCTACTACATGTTTCACCATTTTTGAAAATTCGTTAAATAGAGTTTGTCCTTCAATCACGCTGCAACGGAGAAACGGATCAACGTGATTTTTTGCATGGCTATAGTTGAGGTACCTGGAGAGTGACATAGGCAACTTTTTATCCCGGAAAATTAGGGAGTGCCTGTGGGGAAAAAAACTTAAACCACGCGGACGAAGTCGCGGGCATCAGCTAGTGTAGGTATATAATATTAATATTGAAAATTCGAAAGAGTGACTATCTGTCTGTCTGTCACGCTTTTACGGCTCATCTTTTCAACTGATTTGAATGAAATGTGGAACAGAGATAGGTTGCATGCCGGGGAATTTCCGCGGGAATCAAAAATCTGAATCCAAGCGGGCATCACTTGTTTGATTTTTTAAAAGCTTGTTAAAGCTTAAATATACATAATAACCGGATAAACTCACGTGTTATGTCGGAAATGCCCGACTAGTTTCGAACCCGTTCGGGGCCCTTATTGAAGCTATTAAAATCTTCAAAAAATATTTAATGTGGTCACAGAAAACGTTCAGTTTCAGTATTAATGTAAATACTTACATTAATACTGAAACTGAACGTTTTCTGTATTCGATTGTAATCTAATTTCGACTTGTCGGAACGATCGTATCCTGTCGTCTGCAATAGGTGTTAACAGAAATGGCATCGTCGGCAGCAATTGACGGCAATCATTATTTGCAGCCAGCGAGGCGTGAACCTGCTAATGCCAGGGTTTCTAAGCTATTAAAAATATCTTCAAAAAGTATTTTATGTGGTCACAGAAAACGTTCAGTTTCAGTATTAATGTAAGTATCGATTGTAATCTAATTTCGACTTGTCGGAACGATCGTATCCTGTCGTCTGCAATAGGTGTTAACAGAAATGGCATCGTCGGCAGCAATTGACGGCAATCATTATTTGCAGCCAGCGAGGCGTGAACCTGCTAATACCAGGGTTTCTAAGCTATTAAAAATATCTTCAAAAAGTATTTTATGTGGTCACAGAAAACGTTCAGTTTCAGTATTAATGTAAGTATCGATTGTAATCTAATTTCGACTTGTCGGAACGATCGTATCCTGTCGTCTGCAATAGGTGTTAATAGAAATGGCATCGTCGGCAGCAATTGACGGCAATCATTATTTGCAGCCAGCGAGGCGTGAACCTGCTAATACCAGGGTTTCTAAGCTATTAAAAATATCTTCAAAAAGTATTTAATGTGGTCACAAAAAACGTTCAGTTTTAGTATTATTGTAAGTATCGATTGTATTCTAATTTTGTAAATTTTTGTCGGACCGATAATATCCTGTCGTCTGCAATAGGTGTTAACAGAAATGGCATCGTCGGCGGCTATTGACGGCAATCATTATTTGCAGCCAGCGAGGCGTGAACCTGCTAATGCCAGGGTTTCTAAACCTTTTAACTGGGAACGGCTAACGGCCGCTTACGGGATCAACTGGTAGCTATTACATTGCCATTATTGCTGTAAAGTAGTTCCAACAGTTTGTTTCAAAGTGATTCAAATTAAAAAACTGCCACTGTTGCTGTAAAATCGTTCCCTAAGGTTTTTTATAAAGTGATTCAAATTCAAAAAAAACTCTTTGGGTTGGTATTTTCCATTGCTATTAACTTGTTAGTTCCTAATAATACCCATAACCATACAATATGATAGTATGAGTTTTTGGTTTAAATTAGAATATGAATTTATTTTATAATTTTATTACAGTGCACCCACAAGGAAAGTTATACATATCAAAAATTTTCTCAAAATCCTGGCGGTTCCGAAAATTTTTGATTATGTATTTAAGTAAGTTTATGAATTTATTTTTTAGTTTTTGCTGAATTCAGATAAAGATTACTTACTTAACTACTTACTTTTTTTTATTTTTCAACAGAACATCTGCACCACCGTCTGAAAAGATCACCGTCGGATTACCGAGTGATTAATTGCATGAAAAATAGCAAGATAATTGGATAAATGAAGATTTTCCCAAAAATAAAATGTTGAAAATTACGGTGAAAGAAAACATTGCAAGGAAAGCTGCCTGATACCTAAGATTTCTCCAATCTCTATCATATTTATACAGCTGCTGTGAGTGAAGTCTGCCAACAATTCTTAGACATAATTATTTCGCACTAACTACTAGCTGATGCCCGCGACTTCGTCCACGTGATTTAAGTTTTTTATTCCCGCGGGAACTCCTTAATTTTCCGGGATAACAAGAAGCCTATGTCACTCTCCAGGTCCACAACTATATCCATGCCAAAAATCACGTCGATCCGTTGCTCCGTTGCGGCGTAATTGAAGCAAACCAACAAACCAACAAACAAATACACTTTCGCATTTATAATATTAGTATGATTATTATGATAAATTGTGTCCGAAATATCATTCTAATACAGACATGAGACAAATGACTGAACCTTGCAATTAAAAAAAATACCTAAATCATAGAACAAAATGGCGGTTGAAGCTTGAAATCTATTTGACCACCGAACCTATTTCATGAATCTCCTAGTTCGTCGGTGAACCGTTTCGCACTCGTTCTAAATTCAAATAATGAGGAGCAAATGCACTGCGCGAGTGTGAGCTGCATAATACGCCTTCATGTTCGCGTAATGAGGCCTTTATGTGGTTACCGGTACGATGTGTTAATACCCCTGCCCACTGGGAGGGTTATTTGTATTTTGTACATTGACTTTTATGCATGCATAGTAAATGCTTTTATTTTCTAAGTACCTGGTAAAAAGGTCATTTAAAGCGATTGAGGTCAGTTTAATAGCGATCAAAGGTTAAGGCTTCGGTAGGTCAGGTACTAGTATCCCTGAAACTCGTAGTTTATAAGCGTTAGCAAAGATATGTCACTAACGCTTGCTTAAACTATAAAGGAAAACATGTTGAGGAAACTTCCATGCCTGGAAGTTCTTCTTCTCAGTCGCATTCTTCATTACTGATAGTTATGTCCGTAATTAAGTGATCTTGTGAGTCGTGAAGCTGGTTACGATATTTGACCGAGCGAAGCGAAGGTCTCTGAGTCTACTTGAGTGAATTTGCACTTGTCCGTCCGTCCGTCCGTCCGTGCGTCCGTCCGTCCGTCTGTCAGAGCCTTATAACTTATGAATTACTGAACGTAATTACTTCAAATTTAAATATAATATGTAAACCGATGGCCTCCCGCCGAATATGGCTTAAAAAGTTATAAAAATCTTTATCTCATAGAAGCGAATGCTAAGTAAAATATTTTTATAGCGTTACATAGGGTTGCGGTTACATATCATTTAAAAGATAATTAGGAATAGAGTCCAAAAATATATTTTTTTTATTTTTCCCCTAAAATTGACGAAATGGGGGGCTTTCAAAGTGGCGATTTTCTAACGTCCAAAGTTGACCTCAGAACTCTCAATTTTCTGAAAGGCTGAGCCTGAAACTTATCAATTATTTGAATTATATCCTGTACATGAACAACGAATACTAAAAATTATAAGGAAACGAAATTATTTAATTTTTAATGTGCTTCAGTATTATTAACAGAACTTCACAATTATGTCAATAGATGGCGCTCTGTACAAGTTTATGGATACCGCGAGGTCTCAGTTCGGGGCGAACCACTAATATATATTATGTACTATCATATTATAGATACTAATATTATAAATGCGAAATGGATGGATGGATGTATGGATAGATGGATTCAAAATTTTTTATTTGCAGAAATGGATGGATGTTTGTTGGTCAATACGCCAGAATGACTGAATGGATCTGGATGAAATTTGGGACAGAGGGTAGATAATAGTCTGGAATAACACAAGCTACTTTTTATCGCGGAAAATTAAAGAGTTCCCACGAGAACCAAAAACATCAATCCACGCGAACGAAGTCGCGGGCATTCAGCTATATCGGTAGATATACACCCGTTAAAACATGCATTCCACAACGTATGTACTTAATAATTTTTTTATTTTTTTTTAATATACTACAAGTTAGCCCTTGACTGCGATCTCACACTGATGGCAAGTGAAGATGCAGTCTAAGATGGTAGCGGGCTAACCTGTTAGGGGCATGGCAGTTATATTGAACCCAAACCCCTATTCGGTTTCTAGATGGCATCGTACCGGAACGCTAAATCGCTTGGCGGCACGTCTTTGCCAGTTGGGTGGTAACTAGCCACGGCCGAAGCCTCCCACCAGGCCAGACCAGGGAAAATTCAGAAATTATAAATTCCCAAATTGATCCTGCCGGGGATCGAACCCGGTGCCTCCGCACGTTAAGGCAACAGCGCATAAACACTGCGCCACGGAGGTCGTCAAATTCAAACATTTGCAATGAATGTGCAACGTTAGTGTACGATGCACAATACCGACTCATATTATGTTCACTGAATGAGGTTTTGTGGCTAACGTGTTGGACTTTAGAGCATTCACATCGCATTCACATAATGGTTTAAGGATGTTTCAGTTGCGTTTTAATCCGTTAACGAGTAAGCACGTTAAATCTATCCTAGTTCTGAGGTCAACTTTGGACGTTAGAAAATCGCCACTTTGAAAGCCCCCCAGTTCGTCAATTTAAGGGGAAAAATTAAAAAAAAAATATTTTTGGACTCTATTCCTAATTATCTTTAAAATGATATACCTACCGCAACCCGTTGTAACGCTATAAAAATATTTTACTTCGCATTCGCTTGTATGAGAGCCCCCCTGAAATAAAGATTTTTATAACTTTTTAAGCCATATTCGGCGGGAGGCCATCGGTTTACATATTATATTTAAATTTGAAGTAATTACGTTCAGTAATTCAGAAGTTATAAGGCTCTGACAGACGGACGGACGGACGGACGGACGGACAAGTACAAATTCACTCAAGTAGACTCAGAGACCTTCGCTTCGCTCGGTCAATAACAGCAACACAGTACAATATAGATATAGCACATAATCCATATCCATTATCCTGTGTCCGTCTGTCTGTCTGCTACGCTTTCACGCCCATTTATTCAACGGATTTTGATGAAATTTGGTAGGTATAGGGTTAGTTTGTATCCCGGGAAAGGCAACTATTTATCCCGGGAAATTAAGGAGTTCCCGCGGGAATCGAAAAAACTTAGTCCATGCGGATGAAGTCACGGGAATGATCTAGTTATTAGGTACTATAACAGCAACACAGTACAATATAATATAGTCCGCGCGAGCTCCGAGTTTCCTATGGAATGTTAAACACATTCACGATTATGCACGTTATGCACGATTGTAAAGTGACGATCGTGTCGAAACAAATGCCGGAACTTTCGACACGATCGTCACTTTACAATCGTGCATTGTCGAGTCAACATCTCCTGAAGATGCTCCGGTTTCGGAGTGAATCGTACGTTGAGAGTGATTTGGAAGATTTGTGTGGTGTGGTGCTGTGCCAGTGCGAATTGTTGGGTGGCGGGTGTTCGCATGCTATTGGTGAAGGACACGCAATGTACCACATAGACTTGTCTACTGTCGCGGATTATAGCGAATTAAACTGCTCGTTCATTCATAAAAAAATATAATAGCGAAAACCCGAGCAAAAAGAACTAATGTTCTTACGGGTGTCCAACAAAACAACACGGCTGGTTTTATTTAATACATTACTGGAAGCATCATTTGCTTTGTGAACTGATGTTGGTATTTACTAGTATGCAATTTGGGTAAATATGCATTTTCATTTACTTAACGTATTGGTATTGCCGGCTGCCGTTTGGAGTTTATTTACACGCTTTTAAAGGTCTGGCCCTATTATAGAGGAGCGGCGCGGCGCGGTCCGTGATGTCAACTATTCTTTGTATGAGTTTGTATAGAGCTGGACCCACCTGAGCGATGCGACATGAAGAACCTCTGTGGCGCAGTGTTGAGCGCGTTGTTGTCTTAACGTGCGGAGGTCCCGGGTTCGATCCCCGGCAAGGTCAATTTGGGAATTCATAATTTCTGAATTTTCCCTGGTCTGGCCTGGTGGGAGTCTTCGGCCGTGGCTAGTTACCACCCCATCGGCAGAGACGTGCCGCTAAGCGATTTAGCGCCCCGGTACGATGCCGTATAGAAACCGAATAGGGGTGTGGGGTTAACATAACTGCCATGCCCCTAACAGGTTATCCAGCTACTACCTTAGACTACATCATCACTTCCATCAGGTGAGATCGCAGTCAAGGGCTAACTTATAGTGGATAAAAAAAGAAAAAAGATGCACTTGGCGGCGCGCAGAGGCACGTAGTCAGTAAATCTCTGAATCTCTTGCCGCGGGGTATAGTGTCGCTAACCCGGACGATAATTTTGCTATCAGTAGTATTTATGTGGAACTATTATTTGAAAAACGGCGGGCATCAATAGTACCTTGCCTGCTATGATGTTAGCGTTTCAGGTCAGAAATTTTTAAATATTTACTGCCTTAGGATCATAGAAATAAGAGAATTCTAATTAATTGCGTTTTTATAATACAGTCCGTTTACAGTTATTTTACCACTTCCTTTAAGGTTGGCTAACCTGAGTGTCCGCCGCTACGTGTCGCGCTGCGTCGCGCCTCTGTAGTGGGGCCAGACCTTTAGAGTCAAAATTAAGTGAATGAAATGGATGTGAAACCTATAAATTCAGTTAATTTTATTGACATACTTACCTATATTTCTTTCGTCCACGTTATCAGCTGGATTGTTTCCATTAAAATAAGTAGGTTGTAGGTAGGTAGTAAATATTATATTGTCTCTTTTAACATCAAGACATAAAATATGTACATGCACCCCTTACTTTTCGGCGTTATGTTAATTATCTAGAATATGAATTAATATTAATTATTATAATGTTAATTATCTAGTTATGTGAATTATCTAGGTCGTGTTTTAGAATTATAGTCCTTATTTTAGGGACGTCAAGGTACGTGACATACAACTGTCATTTTAAAATAATACTGTAGTAACCCCCCAGTTCTTTCCGCTAGCCCTTAATTGGTGAAAGTGCTTCTAAGCTCTAGGTACGAGATGATGTGATTTTTATATAATATTGCTATGTGGGTACTTAGTAAAGTAACAATAAATGTCAGTTCTCATCAAGTGCTCGTTTCATTCACAACATGGTGACAGCGGTAAAAGTATTAAATAATAATTACGAAGAAACGTATCGTTCCGATATCGTCCAGAAACGTTCGTGGACGATATCATCGTATGGGGTACGACTATGGCGCAGCACGACGAAAGGCTAAAACGTTTATTAGAAAGGGCAAGGCAAGTAGGTATAAAATTTAATAGAGAAAAATGTGAGTTTAGGGTTCAGGAAGTGAGTTATTTGGGGCACACGTTTAGCTCGGAGGGCATGGCGATCGACAAAAGTAAGCTTAAGGCTATCGAGGATATGCCTACGCCTCAAAATAGGTCCGCTTTGGAACGGTTCCTGGGTATGGTCAACTATTTGTCTAAATTTATTACGAATTATTCTGAAATAGCATCACCTCTGCGCGGCTTATTGAAAAAAGACGTAGTGTGGTGTTGGGAAGAGGCGCACGAGAAGGCCGTGCGTGAGTTGAAGCAGAAGTTGTGCGCGGCGCCCGTGCTGGCGCTGTACTCTGCGCGCGAGCCCGTGCTGCTGTCCGTGGACGCCAGCGCGCGCGCGCTCGGCGCCGTGCTGCTGCAGGCGGGCCGCCCCGTCGAGTTTGCGTCCTCCACTCTCACTGACACGCAAACTAGGTATGCGCAAATTGAAAAGGAGTTGCTTGCCATCGTATTCGCTCTAGAGCGATTTCATCAATATCTGTTTGGCCGAGGTGACACCACAGTTGAAACGGATCATAAGCCTCTAGAAGCCTTATTTAATAAATCGTTAGATGCGGTACCCGCGCGGTTGCAGCGCATGATGTTACGAATTCAAGGTTACAATTTTAGGGTAGTGTACAAGCCGGGCAAATATATGTTCGTTGCGGACACGCTGTCGCGCGCTCCGCTACCGGAACTGATGAAAAATAACGTCTCGGCTGAAATCGAGGAGCAATCTTGTTTTGTTATTAATAACGTTCGATTTACTGATGAAAAAATTAAATTAATTAAAGAATATATTGACTCAGACGAAGAATGCCAAACTATTATCAAGTATATAAAAGAAGGATGGCCAGTAAATAAGTATAATGTCGATGAATGTGTGCGGCATTTATGGTCTTATAGGGAATGTTTCGAATACATAGATAATATCATTTTAAAAGACAACTTGGTTTATATACCTCGAGGCCTTCGTGCAGAAATGGTAAACCGCGTTCACGAGGGTCACATGGGCATCGACCGGTGCAAGCGACGTGCTCGAGAGGTGATGTTTTGGCCGGGCATGTCGCGCGACGTGGAGCGTGCGGTGCGCCGGTGCGCGACGTGCGCGGAGCTCAAGCCGCGACCCTCGCGGGAGCCGATGATACCGCACGAGATACCGGATATCCCGTGGTCGAAGGTAGGCTCGGATATTTTTCAATATCGGAATAAATACTTTTTGATTCTCGTGGATTATTTTTCTAACTTTATTGAGGTTAGCGCGCTGAGTAGTATAGGAAGTAAGGCAGTAATACGAGCTATGAAGGATCAATTCGCTAGGCACGGAATTCCAGTCCAGCTGGTGACTGACGGTGGTCCGGCTTACACCTCAAGGGAATTTGCCGATTTCCGGTCCAAATGGGGGTTTGCGCATGTCACTACGTCACCCAACTATTCTCAAGCTAATGGCCGAAGTGAAAAAAGCGTACAAACAATTAAAAACATATTAATTAAAGCGACTAACTCAGGATCTGATTTTTATTTGGGTTTGTTGAACTTTAGAGCGTGCCCACGCGACGGGTTAAGTTCTCCGGCTGAACTGCTCATGGGGCGCAGATTAAATACTAGGCTACCTTCCCATGAGCAGTCCCTAAGGCCCTGCCGCGATAATACCGCAGATTACCAAAGCATATTGTTTAAGCAGGCCAAAAGTAAAACTTATTATGATCAACATTCGCGACCCTTGACCGAGCTGGTGCCGGGGCAGGGTGTTGTTATGATCGACAAAGGCAGACGCAAACATGCTGTAGTACAAGGTGCGGCGCCTCAACCGCGCTCGTACTTCGTCCAGGACAACGTGTCCGGGAGGCGATATAGACGAAATAGACGTCATTTGATTGGTATGCCTCCAACTGAAGCTTGCGCAACGCCTAAGGAGGAGGATAAGTGGAGTAGCGCAGAAAGTGACGATCATAGTACTCCTCAGCAAATTCGTTCCACTGCTACTACTACCGCGGAACCCCCCACAGTCTATGGTAGTGAAAACTCGCCAACCATTGATGATAAATATGCAAATAAACTAACAACACGCAGACCGGCGGCTGTCAATGCTCGCATTAATTTAAAACATATGAAATAATAAAAAAAATAAAAAAATATGTATATCAAATGAAATGGAAAATAATAATAGTGCATGAATAGTATTAATGTAGGATTAAATAATTACAATGTATAAGATAGGATTAGATACGTATTATTAAATATAAATACATATTATATATAAGCCAATCATAAAATTATAATAAAACTACATGTACTTATACTTTAAAAATATAAAAGGGAAAGATGATGTGATTTTTATATAATATTGCTATGTGGGTACTTAGTAAAGTAACAATAAATGTCAGTTCTCATCAAGTGCTCGTTTCATTCACAACACGAGATAAACAGAGTAAGTATGTACGGAGTCAACGTTAAAATTTAACACATTAAGAACTTTAAAATTTGTTATTTTACTAGTGTTACTCAAAGCTAAAATAATAGTGATTTAACGCTATATTTGAGTTACGTTCAAATATAGCGTTAAATCACCATTATTTTAGCTTAGAGTAACACTAGTAAAATAACAAATTTTAAAGTTCTTAATGTGTTAAATTTTAACGTTGACTCCGTACATACTCTGTTTATCTCGTACCTAGAGCTTAGAAGCACTTTCACCGCCATAACTGTATTGCCAAACTATTGTTGAGCACATCCATTTATATAAGGACATTTTAATTCAGTAAAAACACAACTATGGATCGGACAGGAACTTTTCTATTCCGTAGGAGAGGACAAAAATTCCGCGCGAAAAGTCCACGTTGTATGGCAAAGACGTTTCATCCTGTACCACTTGTCAGTGCAGCTCCATATAAAGGTGCGCGTGCCAACTTACGCCGCGCATTTTGTGCCAGGCAATTTGACCCAAGTGTTTTCGCCCTTAGGGTTAATAAAAAAATATCTCCTGAAAACTGCATCAAAGTTCATAAATATGTAAAAATGGAGTGAAAAATAATGTGAGACCTTACCATAAAACGTCAATTTGTACACAAGGCACACTAAATTCTCAGGCTTTCCGTATGTAAAGTTTTCGAAAAAGCACTTCTGGGAAATTAAGCGACTTTTCAATAATGGCTTTATGTATCACCTTCAGCACACAAAATTCCAGCAAATAAGTAATTAGTCAACAAACGAGCTCGACTCGGCGGGAAATTTAATGCAAATTTACGTACCTCGTAGGTGGGTAAGAACGTTAATTTACTCGTGAAATATTTATGAGTTTATTTAATACGCTGATACGATATAATTAGTTGTATCAATAAACTTATTATTGTAGTTGTAGTCGTTGTATCTATTGCATTAGAAACTAATGTATGTATTATTTATTTATTGATGTCCAAGACTTCTTATTTTGCTGTCCAAGAATAATTTTATTTTTTAACATTGTGATAATTTTAAACTTTTGTTTTGCTTTAGAAGGAAGTAGTGTAGTTTTGGAAGTAGTGATGCAGCCTAAGATGGAGTCACAGATGGAGCGCACTTTTCATTCTATCTTTCAATTTCATCCTTTTTAAAATAAAATATAGGAGGTCCCAGAGCGATGGATCATTAGATTTTATTTTATTCAGTTAATAGCAAAAACAGGCCTCAAAAGGATTGTCCGAGGTGACTGACTTTTAAAAGCTCCCTTGACGAAGCTTTTCTAATACACCAAAATCTTCTTTATCTTTAAAGAGGATTTATAGAGAGACTTACGATGAAGTTTTCATTATAAGGATAGAAAGATAAATTTTATCTATATTGCATGTGGAATAATGAAAAATTTACCAATTTTATTCATGTTCAGGCTCGAACCCTGGACCCCAAAGCTATCTAGAAATGGAATGAAATAAAATAAAATTAAATGTTTTCATGTATTACCACTTGTGCCACTAATAATATTATTTCAGGACTCTACCACTAGAAATTTATAGGTATTGTCACCATGGAAATAGAATGAGTACCTACCTACTACTAGAATTCTACATCAATGGTTGCCACTCATCTCAATATTTAAGAAGTTACTTTATCATTAAGCATTCTGGGGTTTACCTAGGTATCGAATCGCGTAATTTAAACTTGGTAGAGCCAAAATCAACTCGACTGGCCAACAAAGTACCTAATAGCTTAAAGTCTATCTTGCAGAACAGCGCCAACTGCCGAATGAAGCAAGTTTCCAGACGCAAGACTAGTTGAAATTGCTTGTAAATCGAAACCTAGCGATCGTAGCAAATCTAACCGTACCTTGGTAACTTCTAGGTACCTATTATGTTTCAATCACTCTTGTTGGAAAGAGGTTCTGTTAAAATCTAAAATCAGTTTTAGGAATAGGCAAGGTATAAATCTTTTTATACCTTTTTACACCTTTTTTTTTTAAGGAGCAATATTTTAATATAGGTGAATAGGTTAGCTTATGAGCTGTGACTGAGTTGACAATATTTGACGACCTCTCAGACTAAAGATTAGTGTGATAGAGATCCGGGGTTGACTGCTGGTTGAGTGATATTTCATTTATTTTTAACTAGCTAATGCCCGCGACTTCAGTTCAGCCGTTTGGGCGTGACTGAGTAACAAACATCCATCCATGCATCTATCCATCCATCCATCCATCCATCCATCCATCCATCCATCCATCCATCCATCCATCCAAACTTTCGCATTTATAATATCAGTAGGTATATATTGGCACTCCCGTCGGGTGGATAGCTTCCACCGTGACTAGTTACCACCCTACCAGCAAATTCGTGCTGCTTTGCGGTTATGTCCTTGTACCTGCGATACCGAAAAAATTCCACTCTTGCCTACCAGGCGGCAATCTATCTAAAAATGAAAAGGGGCAATCAAGGGGAATCCTTGGTAGAAACGAGTGGATCAAGTGGTAGAAAATAGAAATCTACTACCTATGGACTTAATTAAAATATCTGGATCACTGGATAAATGCTCTTTACAACGCTTTATTCATAGTCAACTTGAGATCTTTGCCGAAACACTTATTTTAAATCCGTTTCTATGTACACTATCCCAAAACCAAATCGTTTATCGGAACAGCTGCTATTTCGTTCTATCCCTAATTGAATCGATGAAACAAATAACCGTATTGGTTGGAAATCTAAATAAAGTAACCCGAACTACGAGTATTTCGAGCGAGTCCTTTCGACGCCCATTTATTATTATCTAGTCATCAATACAAACAAGTACCTACACAGAATTATAGTCTACGTCTGTATTTTTAAAAAAGTGCCATATTTTTATGGAACACTTGTCTGTCTGTCCATTACTCTGTTTTTTCGTTTTTCTGGGTGATTCTTCGACGACCTCGCTGGCGCAGTGGTGCAGAGCGCTGTGGTCTTACCACAGGTCTTACAAAGGAGATGTCAGTAAGTAGTTGGTCTGGTCTGGTCTGATGTTAGACCTATCCAGACCAACTGGAACCAATGATGTCTAGTAAGAAGTTACCACCCTACTGGAAAAGATATGCCCTCAAGCGGTTTAGCGTTCTGGTACGATGCCGTGTAGAAACCAATATTATTAGGGTTATGGGTAATAACAACACTATCCACTACTATTACTATATGCTTCCATCTTCTGTGATCCCTAATGATTATAATATGGGGCTCTTCAAAGGGCGGATAAACAAACATCTCAAAATCCAGCAACGCATTGGCGGTTCCTCTGGTGCTGCAAATGTTCATGGGCGGCGGTAATCACTTACCATCAGGTGACCTACCTGCTGGTTTGTTCGCTATATATATATATATTTATTTTAAAAAAACTATATTGCATCATCATAAACGGGATTTTAAAACTTAATCCTTGCGGTCGAAGTCGCGGATAAAAGTAAGTGTATAAATATCTGACCTTCCCGATATTGTCGTCTCAAAGCGGCGAGCGATAAAAGGGAAAAGGGTCCCTACACTGCGGAAAACAGCAGTTAGCTTTAAGTGGAGTTAGTAAGCGTCGCAGCAACGCTTTCAGCTTCTGTGAAAAAGTATTCTATTATGAGTGATGTTTTTCCGCAGTGCCGTTAGAATAATGGGCCACTTAGCTTAGTTTTATCTAAATAACCTTGAGCGGGAAAAAATGCAATGTCCGTGTTCACATTGAATCACAGGAAACGTGTGAAAAATATCGGAATAAAGGCTTTTTATCCCGGAACATTCAGGAGTTTCTAGTCATACTTCATACTAATATTATAAATGCGAAAGTGTGTTTGTTTGTTGGTTTGTTGGTTTGTTGGTTTGTTGTTTGTTCTTCAATCACGCCACAACAGAGCAACGGATCGGCCTGATTTTTGGCATGGGTATGGTTGAGAACCTGGAGAGTGACATAGGCTACTTTTTATCCCGGAAAATTAAGGAGTTCCCGAGTGGATGAAAAAAACTTAAACCACGCGGACTAAGTCGCGGGCATCAGCTAGTTCCTTTATAAACCTACCTTCTGAATATGTTACGTCTTTGATTCGCGATCTCCTATGTTCAACGTATTAGAGTAGGGACTAGGGCCGCTTGGACAAGGACATTTAAACTGATTTAGTAAAATTTGTTAATGCTGTCATTTTATGGCAAGACCTTAATGTGGTAGCCAAAAAGTGACATAATTAATAATATAACAAAAGTAAATTCAAATACTAAAATCCGACTACTGAAAAATCACGCTCTAAAACGAATAAAAGAAGAAAATATCTCGATTTCTTCTCTGTATCTCGGTAGTACAATCAATTTATTAAAACAAAACTTTATTAGAATCCTAAAAATATGGCATATTGACATCGAGAAAAACAAAATCGAAAGCGACCGTAGCCCGTAGGTACAGTAGCTTAGTCGGGAAAAAATTTAACTAGGTATATTGTCCAACCATTTAATTTACTTTTGGCAGCGTGACTCAATAATGTTCTAATGTGTTACTGATTGAATAAAAAGAGTCGTTGTAGAAGTGGGACTATGCATTATGATAATAAGTAGCTTTACGACCTTTTAAGAAAAAAATTTACATTTTCTATTCAGAATATTGTCATAATAACTTTTCGTTAGGGCCTGAAAATCAAATTATGGAGTATAACATATTTTTGCATTATCTTTACATTAGTTTATCGTCTACTAAATTACCCTTGAACTTTGTAATACCATGTCACGGCGTAAGGTCATAGCCAAAGATATTTTATTATTTTTAACCAAAAGATAGAGCGGCCATTGAGAAATTTCTGCAAACTAAGGTAGATAACTTGCTTTCTGTTTTTGAAACCTACCTGTTACCGCCTTCATAAATCTTATCCGTTTTGTGAGTATGTCTATCTGTCTGTTTGCTACTGACGTTTTCTCGGTCCATTTAACCGATTTTACGAAGCTTCTGAAATAGCTTGCATCCCGAAGAGAAAAACATGGAATTTCTTGAGAATTTTTCGAAAACACAATCCTGGCAAACCTAGATCAAATAGAAGTGAATAGTAGCAGAATTTACCCGTATAAATATTTAGTTTTTTTGCCACTTTGTGTAAGGTATCACGGTAGCTTAAAGAACGTGTTAATATCTTTGATCACGGCTCGATAAGAAAATTTTCTTATGAGTAAATTATGCTATCGTAGGCGGATATCTCTTTTATTATGAGAACCTATAAAAGAAACCGAGCAACGCTATAGATATCGCATAGTAGGCGCCAGCAATACTGGAGGCACAACTGACTAAGAAAATCGTAAATTTCATTTGAGAGCTTAAAACGTAATACTCGAACAGTTTAAGTTAACTCCTTAAACTGTAAAAACCTTAAAAAATCTTATCGTAAACGTTTCCGATAAGATTTTTTACACAATCGGAGGGTGGGTTTCTCTATTTTTTTTTAAAAATCCATGAAAAGAAATCCTGATTGATTTGTAGTAGCAAATAATATTGATTGGTTTTTAGCTATTCTTAAAAATATGTTAGTTTAACTTTTTATAGCTATAGCCAGCTTCTAATTCTCATTCTAGTTCTTCGGAAGAGACTTTAACTCTTAATATGCTGACGAACTTTGCATGAATCTTGTAACGAAAATTTAAAGTAGAGTAGTACATGGGTAGACAAGATAGTATAGTAAGTAGGTAGGTACCTGACATAGTGTATAACCTAATTGGCTCATACAAACCCTAATTGGTTATTAATCAGTCTAGGCAACGGGGCGGTTCGTTGTATGGAAACCCCCACATTAAATCCTCAGTCGTTGACACTTGGCAGGGTTGTAGTATGGCATGAAATAAAACTTATACAAAAATATCCAAAAAAAATCCTTGCGGAAGTTAAGTTTTTATACCTAAAACTTATTATTTGTGACTGAATATTTTCTCGATTTCATTTTAAAACGAAATAATCATGCAGAACATCGATATTTAAACCAATTTTATTATCAAACATAATAAACTGCGTTTACGCGATAATGTATACCTTCCTGCTTTGACAATTGGGTATAGCATAAAAAACCTCACTTCCTTTATGATTTTTTATTGGATATTTATAATATACGTTTAACTCATGATACTTTATCATACTGTAGAGTTTCGTCGCCTGAAGAATTATTGTTGGGGTCCACTAGTTTTATTGCCTAGACTAATTCGGCAGCTAGTCAAATCAGGACTTTTTCAAACTTCAAAACGCGCGCTTAGTAGAGGTTTCTGTATGAAATATTTACTTGTGACGTCATCAAAATTCAACACACTTTTTTACTTTATTCGATAATTTAAAATTGTTAAAAAATATTAAATTAACAAGAGACGTGGATATTACTTCTTTTGGCAGGTTCTCTACTTGATAATAATTACATCCCAAAATTATATTGAGAGATGTATCTTGTATAGTGTATGATAATGAGAATTGGGTATAACGTGATGGACTTCTGGGTTTTATTTCTATTATTTTTTTCTATTAAGTAGGTAGGTTTGCTCGGAGAATCGAATTTCTTCAATGGAACTGACATTTCAATTATCTACATACGACTAATATACCTAGAGCGCTTCATTTATTCATTTTACCCTGCTAAGTTAAACGCTTGAAGAGTTAAAACACGCTATGGTTACGATCACAGAACATAATATGAATAAGAAATTATGAAGACTCAGATTCCTATTGTGGTTACGACGTATCCATCGATGCTCTTAGGCACAGAATAGGTAATAACTAAAATAATAGTACGTTGTCTTATATTAGGCCCTGTCCTACGCATAGTGGAATATTAATTATAAGTCCTATGTCAGCGACAAACGTGGCAACGCGACTCAAAACGACACGTATTTTAGCATTTATAATTTTAAGTATAAAGTACTGTATGAATTTTTTCATTAGGTACATAAAGGCCTAATTACTTATCAAGATCACACGGTGGGTGTTATTTCAATTACTCGTACCTACTGTATAGCCGAAATTCTCAGCCTTACTATTTAGTACAGGCTTCTTAAAATGTGGTAATGTAACAATCGGTAATAAGTCATATTATAAGTATGTAGAACGATTGGCTGTCGTCCAAAACCGGAGAGCTGAGATATTTACTGGAGGAGCAATACTCATAAATCAGGCATCTATATAGGAAGTACATCCGTTTGTTTTTATAATGTGGTTGGCCCCATCTTTGTTAACGTAAGCTTCGAACTTGTGTGAACATTTTTAACGTCGTTCTAGCGTCGTTAAGAACTCAGAGCAAAACGGAAAATAAAAAAAAACAACCTAGACTTCCCCACGTTTACACACGCAAATCATCTGGCTTCCTCAAGACGATAATACTGCATTGCTCTCGTATATACCGAAGAGTAGCTTCTGATCCATACTATCCATTATAAATGCTGCTGAAATTGTGTCTTTCTGTATGTAGCCTCTCCATACAGAAAGCCGACCAGCCAGACTGGGGCCGTCCTGCGAGACAATACCCGCTCTAATACTAAGAAATAACATCTCGATGTCCAAAACCATAAAATAAGAAGAAAATTTACGAGCACGCTTTTCTCCGTCTCCTGCAAACCAACGACCTGATACAGTAACTAGGTCAATATAAGATAATTCCGCAATTAGATTAAGAAATTATTTTCCTTTTTCTTTTGTATTCGGTAAACAGCACGTGAAAAATGCGGCTAGTTCTTATGCATAGTTTATTCGGATGTAAGGTTCGTTAACTTTATTTTTCTGGAAGTCAAACTACTACCTACCACATAAAAATAAATAATAAGTTACTTATCCTTCTTTATAAGTATTGTGGTTAAAGAACCGACTGATGTACTTCCTTAATGTAATAATATTATAAACGCGAAAGTTTGTATGTATGGATGTATGGATGTTTGTTACTCTTTCACGCCAGAACAGCTGAACGGACCTGGATGAAATTTGCCACAGAGATAGATCATAGTCTAGAATAACACATAGGCTACTTTTTTATGCCGAAAAGTAAAAGAGTTCCCGCGGGAACCACAAAACCTCAAATGCATGTTTGTTACCCAATCACGCCAGAACGGCTGAACGGATCTGGATGTTTGGCACAAAAATACATAGATTATAGTCTCACATAGGCTACTTTTTATCCCCGAAAATTGAAGAGATCCACGTGGACGAAGTCGCGAGTATCATCTAGTTATATTAGCATTCGTTTTGTTTACTCTTCCACCTAAAATGCGTACCATAATCAAGAGTAAACAGGCATCTTCTAGGCAAGCGCGCTCCAACTTAGGCTGCATCATCTCTCAGCAGATCGGATCAGCCAAGCGCTAGCCTATAAATAAATAAATAAGCATGAGTGATGGAAGTTTAAATTACTACTCATATTATGGTTTTCGATTCCTTCGAATACTGAATAGAGTGCAAAGAAAGGGGGATTGACGCCGAGTCGTTAAAAAGAAAATATATAAGAAGTAGTTCATTCTTATTTCTTGAACATTGCTTTCTGAATCCGATCAAAAGAGCTGTTTGTAGTTTCCAAGTGCATTATCAGAGGACTTCCTTAAAAATGCAGGAAAACTGCAAACTTGTGAAAGAAAGTGTACAAACTTGAAGTTAAAATTTTACTCCTTGGTAAAAGTGAACTGGCGCATGTTCCATTCAGGGGGCCTAGTGGGAGATTTCTTACCTATTCGATCGCGTTTTAAAGTTAAGTAAGTAGGTACGATTTGTATGGAATTGGCAAGCGTTTGATGACTACGATGATGTTCGCGTGGAATGGCGTGGTTTTAGGTTTTGAAAAATCCTTTTTTTTTGGTGGAAAGAATTTAAGTTCATAGTCCACCACCTTAAACTTAGAGCGAAAAATTGTTCGCACAGCTCTGAGAACATATTTTTAAAGCAGACATAATATATTTAGTTTTCAATTTTCATGATGTTCAAGACTAGACAGCGATTTTAAGGAAAAAAAATCAGGATTGCGGCTCAAAATTAGGCCATCTTCCATGCTAAAATCTTCAAATTCCTTAACTTCCTTATTAAATAGTAGATACGTAAGTAGGTGTACTGTAATACATGTATATGGTTACTTACCTATGACTTAAGGATCCCAGTTATTAATTACATGATATTCCCAACTCACACATAATAAGGAGACTTTACGAGGTCCCCGAAGCTCAGTTCAATATCTGAAGACTTTGTAGTTCGTATACCTACCTACTTACTAAAACTGAAACAATACTGGAGGCGTACTACCAAAGCTGAAAACCATATTGTTTTAATATTGACATTCGTGTTTTAGAATTATAATCCTTAAATAAGGGACGTCAAGGTCCGTGACATAAAACTGTCATTTTTTTTTAAAATAATAAAAATTGGCAGTCATAAGGACTGCCGATAGAAGTGAAAAAAAATTATTAAAATATAAACCTTAAAACTGAGGCATTCAAGTTTAATTACGAATGTAGTATATTTATATTTAAGACTTTTTGTCTTCGTAACAACGCGAGGTGTCGGTGACGGTGACGGTGTCGGTGACGCGAATCCACAAGTTCACCCCCTACCAAAAAGTGCTCAACGCGGCTAAAGAAGTTTTCACTTCAATAATGTTGTTTTAAGCGATGATACTTGTAGTAGCCCCCCTGAACGCGTATTGATCACATTAAACATAGATGGTGTAGGCAAACGTATTTCACTTTCAACTATTAATTATGTATTAGATGAAGCCCGCGTGGAGTTAGGATTTAAAAATGCCCATGTCACGCTCCTGGTCCTCAATTAGGTATACCCATACAAAATATGAAGAATATGAAGCGGAGTCTTGTTAAATTTTGTAAGGCGAGGAGCATATGATGGGATTTGCCTGGATATCCCGCATCGGAAAGCGAGTATTCTCAGGCATTTGATCTGAACACTTTCTATATTATTAGAGTGTACATTAAAGCAAGTGGGACCAAATTATTGAGCAGTACTCCAGTATCGTCCTTACCAGGGAGTTATATAGTAGGATGAAACTGTGTGGATGTGAACTATAACCACAGCTATAACTACGGTTACATCAGATAGAATAATATTTGAAAGTTGGGACTTTAAAACAAATATAATTTATGCTTAGGTAGGTAACTAAGTTGAAACTTTATAATTACAATAACTTTACAAGGATCCGATGGCTTAGTCGAACAAAAAGTTCAAAGGTCACACTCGCAGACTCCTGAAATGTTCGAAATATTTTTTTTATGTTCGAATTAATTTAGGATATGCGCCTAAAATAATTATTTTGAAAGCTGTTTCAAATATCATTAGGTAATTAATTAATTAATTTAAAATATATCTAGCAAACAAAAGTTTCTTGCCCGAGAAAATCTGGAAGTAACTATTCAATCGGATTTGAAATGTTGTCAATATTCTTGGTGTGGGTTGTTATAAAGAACCGCAAATGATATGATAATATCTACGTGATATTATCATATCATTTGCGAATGTGGTCTATTCAAAGACTTAAAATATATCTTCATGAGTTAAAAACAAAATGTGTGCATACTGTAGAGGTCGTCGATCAAAGCCTTATATTAGATGAAGTTCTCTGTTCTGAACGTGGTATACGTTCAAAATGCACTTACTTACCATTCGTCCAAGCACATATCTTATACCACGGTTTTCATATTCTCTAACAGAGTGATCTACCAGACATCCTAGAAACTAGTAAGTAATATGTTCCTGAAATTATAAGAATAAAATAATAGTAATCTGTGCCAAAACTACTGTAAAATAGAAAAATCGATACGACCTGAAAATACGTCCTGGCCACATCTGGCCATAAATCATTCAAATTTAGAATGACGCAAGCTCTTTGGACGCAGCACTGACGCTGACGTTCCAAATTGTTTTGACATTTATTACAACAACTGTGAAACTTTTGTAGAGAAACAAAATAGCAATAAATTCGCAAGGATGCAGTCCGTAGTAACGTTCGAGAAACCATTACCACATTTAAGTCTGCCGGATTGGGATGCTCGGTTGTACGGGCTGCAGGTGATTTACTATTAGGAATTGTAATCACACAGCGTCATCCATAAAGAACATCACATCAATTTAGTGATTTTTTGACCCCTCCCCCGTCCTTGTCACTGTTGGTCACATTTGTGAGACCCCTAGTGTGACTTCCTAGTGTGACGTCACAAATCTTGCATTACAGATACAGATAGACTTGGAAATATTTTTAAGTTTTTCGTTAATGGCATTTTAACCATAGATTTAAGATGGTCTCGGGAGCGCAGCGGATGATAAATCTATGATTTTAACACGTATAAGATTTTGAAATGAGAAGTCACACATTCGTCGAAGTTTTACCAGAGGTGTGTAAGGAAAATGAGCGGCTCAAGAATGCGTAGCGAAGGTGTGAAACAGCGTCATCATCAAAGCTGAGCGGTGTGTAGATGTGTGGCGGACTTTTTTCAGTCAGCTTTGGGAGGAAGCTGTGAGTTGCGAGTTCTTTATCGCAGTAGGTATTCACGGCTCATCTGTTCAACCGATTATGACATAATTTAGAACAGAGCTCACATACCGGGGAAGATCAAAAGCAACTTTGTATCAACGAAAATAAAAGAGTTTCCACAGGATTTTCAAAAAAAGTAAGCAACGCGGACGATGTCGCGGGCATCATCCAGTAAATAATGTTAAGCGATTAGTTGTACCAATCCGGGTATCTTTAAATCAAGAGTGAATAGGCATCTTCTAGGCAAGCGCGTCCCATCTTAGGCCGCATCATCACTTCCCATCAGGTGTGATTGTGGTCAAGCATAAGCCTTTTTGAATAAAAAAAAAGCCTAAGCTTGAAAAGGAGCCCAAGAGATATTTCAGTTAAGAGCGTAGGTACACAGACCATCCCACTAGACTGACCTGATATACTTACCCAAAGGAGAGTATATAATAACATATTCTGTGATAACGCTTCTACTACTTACCTAACTTGGCGATTCGCTTTGTCCACATAGAAAACTTTGTCCACATAGAAAACTTTGTTCACGTCTATTAGATCGCATTACTCTTGTACGTAGAGCTCTCTGAGGGACTAACTAAACTTACCCAGCTCCATTCGTGTTTCTTACTCTCGTTATCTAATCCAGTTCCACTTCTAAATTCTATCAGTCGTGCATAACATCGGTTTGCAGCTCGTACTATCATTAGGATAAGATACGTATCTAATATAATACCACAGAATAGGTAATAGTAGAATAATACCACAGATAATACCTATCTGACGTTGGGCTGTACGAATTGAATAAGTCGCTAGCAAGGGCGAAAAGACATTATGGAGGTACGGACCGGACAGGACAAAATAAAGTTCGCGTTATATTTACTTTTTTTTTAATAATTAATCTTTTTTGAAATAATTAGGAACAAATCCATTAAGTTTTCTATTCTCTTCATAGAAACTCCAGTTTTGTATTGGCCAAAAACTATGCCTATGGTAACACAAAGTTATTCTTACATACGACATAGCGCACGTTCGGCTTTCCGTCTTAGTTCAGTCTTATAAATTCAGTTTTCTATTCTCTTCATTGAAACACCAGTTTTATATCAAGGACACGACGATAGTCGATACACAAAACTATCGCTTCGACACATGACAAAAGCTGGTTCGCACACGTTGGTTAACAAAAGCTGGATCGAACTGAATATTTATATTCAGTTCGATCCAGCTTTTGTTAACCAACGTATACACTTATAAGTGTATTGAGTCCCTCAATGTACTTGCAAACTACAAACAGCACTTCTGTATTGTCGAACTGAAAAAGCAATGTACAAAGTGTAAAGTTTCTTTCGCCCGTGTCGATAATAATATTTTTACTACTATTTCCTACTGTAGGAACAAAAAGTACCGCAGTATAAACGAGCGGGGTTTTTATTTTCTTTCATTTCTTGTAGTACTACTAGGTACTCGAAGTTGCAAGTTTCCTTCCATTACATTAGTTGCCGCTTTTTGTCTTTCTCTTAACGATACTTAAATTGTTTAAAGTTGTACTTTTCAAACATAAACGTCTTGGCGTTTTGAAAATCATCTGTAAAAACAAAAAGTAGGTACAAAATGACTGCTGACCCAGAGTATCACCGCCCGAGTTTCGATGGGTCATCGATACCTTCGAACAGGAGCACAGAAGGAGGTGTCGTGGAAACGGGCAGTAAAATGTCTGTCTTTCATTGTATTTGAGCCAGATTGATTTGTGTTAAAATTCAATTCTAGGTAAGCCAGTCTGTCTACCACTATCACCACTACATCCCATTTAACGTCCCCACTGCGGGGCACAGGCCTCCACTCTCATAGAAGAGAGGGAATTAGAGCTTAGACCCACCACGCTGCTCCAATCCGGGTTGGCGGGCTTTAACGACTATTATCATGTTAGTGATAATAACCGGGACCGGGCTCTCTGAGACACGGGGGTGAAACACCACCAACTTTCTAACTCCGGGCTAGTACTGAGAATTACTAGTTAGAAAAACCCAATACTTAATTATGGCCCGACCCGGGACTCGAACCCAGGACCTCGTCGGCCGCAGTCGAACATGTTTACCACTAGAGCAACGAGGCAGCCTGTATTCGCTCTACAACAGGTATGAAATTCCCCAAATACCCAAACGTGTTACACATATTCAAACTTTTACTAAAGATTAGACTACTACTAGGAACAAGTTTAAATTCTTCAACTTAGTGATTATTAAAGTTAGTCAATGCAAAATATGGGGAGAATAATTTTTCATTCAATCTTTACTTTCATATCTGATACACATCTCCAAACATCAAAGAATTAAATTAATTTTGGTCACCGAATCTGTATAAAACGAAGCACATAATCGTGAATAGGATAAACCTTAATTTGTAAAATGTAATCCGACCCAATTCACCCCAAAGTATTGAAATACTCGTAAAAGTCGTAAACCGAGTCGTGCCCGTGTTTCAAAACAAGAAACAAATTACTACTGCGCACTGAAAATGCTAAATTAACTTAATTACTTAGGTCCAGCTTTGTGCGTAACACCACAGAAAAAGCTGTGTTCACGATGCTAATATTGAACACAGATTTTGGCTAAAAGAAGAACATCTAGGAGAATATTTAGATAAAGTAAGAATTCTTCTTTCTTAATTTAAAAAGCATTGGTTTCGCTTGGGTAGATTTTATTTCCATCATATTTCTCTCTTTAACGTAACCATAATAATAAATAATTATTATGATGATCCCATCTTCATCTGATTGTAAAGATATCAATCTTAACAATCGTACATTGTCAAGTCAACATCTCCTGGAGACATCTTTTCCGGTGTCGGAGTGAATTGTGCATTGAGAATAATTTGGGAGATTTTTGTGGTGCGGTATTGTGCCGGTGCAAATTGCTGGCTTACAGGGCGGTGAATTAGAATATCGCAAGCTACACGCTGTACCACATAGATTTGTCTACTTTGGCGGATTATAGCGAAACAAACTTTAAGTTCTGTCATCACCCCAGTAATCTTCTTGATTTAACTCTAAATCCTTAGCAATAAGACCGCCTTTGCACATTTATATGTAGTCTTACTACTGCTTTTCAACTGTATACTGTATATTTTGTGTGTGCAATAAAGATATCTAGATAATAAATAAATAAATAAATCTGTCCTTGGTCTTCACCTCAATAAAATATTAAAAATTTAATTATTAAGAAATAAAAACGACTTTGGTTCACATTGATTACATTAATTACCTATAGTCTCAAACGTCGTAACTTGTCAAGAAAGGAACTTAGAAAATCCCACAGGCAAAAAGGAGGCCCAAAAAGGGGGCACACCTTTGGGGCTTCACCGTGATCTGATGAAAATTATCATGGGGCTATTATCCACTTATCACTCTTAAAAATAATGAGTGAGATAATATTATTTTGATTGTTCGCTGTAAACTAACCGGAATAATTTGCATCTATGTGAACAAAAACCACGGCTTTATACAACGTTTCGCCAATACTCCCTTTTATAATTTAATGGGCGGTCTTGTTTCCGGGCAAATTAGAAAAGTTTTACCTGTCCCTCGTAATGCCAAATTGCCTGCAAAGCCTTTTATAGGAAGATTTCGTGAGGCAGTGCCTGGGCACTCCATTTTCACTCTGAATAATGTTCCGCTAAGTCTTCCGGCAATTTTGACGTATCACGAAATCTTGAGTAATTGCTTCATATTGCCAAAGGAATTAATTAATTATCAATCAAAGACCGTTTGAAGGGCATTCGCCGTTTAAGAATGACTGGACGTTATAATTAATTAGGTTCAAAGATATTTATTTCTCAAAGAAGAACAAAAGTTCACTTATATGAGAACAATAATAATACTTAAACTATGCTTAGACAGTAAAACAGGTGACTTTGTATTAATTTCTATCTACAAACTAATCATAATATTAAATTTCACATTGAAAATGTTTGAGTAACCTTTTTTTGAATTTAATCAAACATTTTTCATTAACAATTTCATTTGGTAAGCCATTGTACAGTAGTGCTCCCTCAAACTGTATAGTTTTAGTACCATAAGTTTTAGTCCTAGCTTTTGATAATTGTAATTTATGTTTGTTACGTGTACCAAGTTTATGTGATTTAGTTTTAAAAGTAATTTGTGTGTGAATTGAATTTGAAAGAATTTTTCTCACTAACATGCATGTTTTGTATCTGTATAGTTGGTTTATAGATAATGTATTAGTTTTTTTATAAAGTTCTTTAGTCGGGAAGCGATAGTCAAGTTGGAATAACGTTTTTAACAGTTTGTTTTGGGATATTTGAAGATCTTGTAAATTAGTTTTAGACGCACTTCCCCATATCTCTATTAAATATTCAAGTTGAGGCTTAGCTAATGAATTGTAAATAATAGTTCGTATTTTAGGCGGTATACATCGTGTAGATCTGCGCAAAGCCCCTGTTAAAGATGAGAGTTTTGACTGCAGGTAATCTAAATGAGCTCGCCATGTTAATTTAGAATCCAAAACTAAACCAAGATATTTTTCGCTATCTGATTGTTTCAGTTCTTGGTTATTTATAATTAAAGGATCGAAATTGGGGACAATTTTGTTTTTTGCAGTAAAAAGCATATACGAGGTTTTAGAGACATTTATAGTGAGTAAGTTAAATTGAAACCATTCATTTAGCGTATCAAGATCAGATTGTGCATCCGATATAATCTCATGAATCGAATCTCCAAAATAAAATAAACATGTATCATCAGCATATAAGGATACTTCTCCAGTCAAGCCCAGGTTGCCAATATCATTTATGTAGATCAAAAATAATAGGGGGCCAAGGATGGACCCCTGGGGTATACCACAAACTATATCACATGGATTGCTTTTAAAATTTTCGATTTTAACTATTTGTTTCCTACTTGATAAGTACGATTCAAGGATCTTAAAAGCTGATCCCGATAAACCAATGCTTTGTAATTTATTGAGCAAGATAGTGTGTGATACGGTGTCGAATGCCTTTTTCAAATCAATGAATATACCTACAGCTATCTTCTTCTGGTCAATATTAGTTTTTAGTTTCGTAATTAGATCGATTGTTGCCGAAAGAGTATTAGATTTAGTACGAAAACCATACTGGCCTTTATACAAAAAGTTTAATTCTGTTAGATATTTATTTAAACGTACATATAAAATCTGCTCAAATATTTTTGAGATTATGGGTAGCACCGATATGGGACGATAGTTCCCAGGGTCAGATTTAGAGCCAGTTTTGTAAATAGGGCTTACCTTAGCGACTTTTAAGCTATCTGGGAACACGCCGTCTCTCATACATTTGTTTATACATAAACATAAATTTTCACTTATTAGGTCATTAATACACTTAATTGTTTTAGGCGTTATACCATCTATACCTGAACTTGCATTAGTATTTAAGTTTTTAATTATTGTTTGTATTTCGTCTTTTGTGCATATTTTAAATTCTGAAAGAGATTTTCGTGTGGGGGAGTTTGTATGTGAAATGTGTTCTGTAGTGTTATGATATTTCTGTGGTATGTCGTTTGCTAAAATTGTACCTATTGAAGAAAAGTAGTTATTAAAAGTATCACATATTTCTGTTTCATCAGTAATGGTTTTACCGTTCACTGTAAGTTTAGGGGGAGCACTACCACTTTTTGATTTATTATCTGCAAAAGTATAAATAAGATTCCACATTCTTTTAGGTTCGTTGTAACACTTAATGAAAGCACTATAGTAAAATTTATCCTTTGTGTCCCTAATAGTACATCCAACTTTATTTCTTAAGTTATTAAAATCATTCCTTAATTCAATATTATCGGTATCTTGTTTTAGATTTCTCCACAACAGATTACGGTTTTTTATTTCATCTAGTATCTGCTTATTTATCCAGTCATCTTTGGGTAGATTCTGTATTTTATATTTAACGATTTTGTGGTTCTCTATATTGCCTTTGATGAATATTTCCAAGCGGTTGTAATCGTGATCTGACATCTGTAAATTATTTTCGGCCATATCCTTGTACAGTTTATCATAATTTATTGCTTCATATTTTATTTTCTTTTTGGGTTCCTTTTTATATTTTTTAAATTCACAGTAAATTTGTTTATGATCTGATAGAGGTGAATCTATTATAGCCATATGAAAATCGTTGTTAGTATTTGTACAGACATGGTCTAGAATTGATTTTGATGTTTCTGTTTCTCTGGTACAATATTTCATGCTTATTTTATTAAGTATTTTATATCCTGTATCTTGAAGTATGTATTTATATTTCTTGCTGCATCGGTCTTTATTTAAAATATTTATATTAAAGTCGCCAAAGACTATGGATCTTTTCCTTTGTTCTAACTGCGTCGAATAAATATCAAAAAAGTTTTCAATATTAGATGAAGGTGGTCTGTAAACAAGTCCAATATTTAAACCACATTTTTCTAAATAGATCCATAGAAAGTTGTTTCCATCGACATACTTTTCTTCAGTAAGCGTGTAGGATAAATCATTGTACACGTATATGGACACTCCACCACCAATACAGTCAGTCCTATAGTTATATATGTGCGAATAATTTGGAATTTTTAATGAATTTGCGTCGGTATCAGATTTTATCCAAGTCTCAGTAAGTAATATTAGATGTATAGTGTATTTAAAGGATTTAATGATGCATTTTAGCTCTTCAATTTTGCCTGATTTTAATAAACTTCTAACATTCGCATAAAAGAATTTTAGTGAGGAGGAAGTCATTATTACTTTGCCATAATCATGAGTAATCTGGTAAGTTAGTGGTTCGGTTATCTTCGGGTTCGGTTCTGACACTACACGCCGTTTTTTGAAAATACTTTTGTAATTTTTGGTATTCCGTTCGAATATTTAATACTTAAGTCTGTTTCACCACTTTGCTGGCGCTCAGCAAGCTCATTCTTCAAACTCTGTATATATTTTTGCTGGGCGGGTGTTTGGTCCCAATAAATACGAATATTTTTAATGTTCGTTAATGTACGGTTACGTAATATATAGTTTGCAGGCTCCTGAGAATCAAAACATACCTTTATATTCCGATTCTTACCTGGAATATATTTACCTAGTCGGAAAATTATTTTCGGCTGTGGGCAGTTTTCATAAATACTTGTAATCATTTTAGTAACCTGTTGCATATCGTGTTCGCGTCGATTTCGGGAATTTTTATCTTGCAGTTCGGGTATACCCGCAAGTATGATATTTTTTTGCCGGTTGCACCGATCTTGTATTTCCAGGGTGATGGTTTCGTAGCTAAGCGGCAGCGGATTTGCGGACGTAGATGGGCTGGTAGCATTTGCATGTGAATGAATGTCATTCTCAAGCTGGGTCATTTTATCCTGCATTGTGGAATTTTGCCGTCTCATACTTTCCAATTCACTTCTTATAGCGTGATGTTCCGTAATTAAACATTCAGTTGAGTTTTTTATTTCTTGTATTTCTTGCTTAATTTCGGTCATTTCTTGACAAATTTTGTTATTGTTTTGATTTTGTGTAGCACTAAAATTTTGAAAAAACGACTGTATTTCACTGCGTAATTTATTTAATTCTTCTATATAAATCGCAGCAGGGTCAGTTTCACGATCTTTTCTTCTTCTTTGCGTTACGTTTTCTTGCTCCCGGGAAATACCACGTATCTCAAGCGCGGAATCGCTGCCGCTCAAGGAGTTCCCGCTTTGCGCTAGTGGTTGGAAACTCATTCTTGATAACGTTAGGTGTGCAAGTCATGCGAGCGGCTCAGAGCGAGATAAAAAATAAGAGGTGGTCTCTTTTACCCGAGGGGAGTGACGTGCGCCCAAGCTGCTGTGGACTAGTTCTGATTAGTCGTATTTGAAACGCACTGTACAGACGAAAGTTAATTTTTTCACTGCCACATAAGGTTCACTTTTATTAAGACAATAAATACGTAAAAATTATAATTTAGAAATAATTAGTTGTACACGTCTGCTCGTAACAGCGGTCGGTCACCAGTTATTAAATAAATTTAAAAATTTCATAATTAATTAAATTTAAAAATTTCATAAGTCTAGACAGATTTCTTTCACACAAATTTCCTTTTAGTTCATATGAAATTCAAAAACTTTTGTCTCCGACAACGTAAAGAAACGGTGATTTTTATTCAAAGTTGCGTCGCTTCGTCGTAAATATTCATTTGAGCAAAGTTTATTTTCAATGAAAAGTTGAAATGATCCCATTGGCATTCATATTACAATGTTATTGATCACAGATCGCGTGTTTTTTCAACATGTTTTCAAATGAAACGCTGTAACAGCTTGTCTGTGGAAATTACATTTTTCATTTTATTATTTAGCAAACCATTTATTATTGACTTGATTTTGCCCGCGGCTTCGCTCACGTTAATTTCTACTAACTTAGGGGTTGAATTTTCAAATATTAGCGGAATCTTTCGTCTTAATAGCTATCCATACTAATATTATAAATGCGAAAGTGTGTCTGTCTGTCTATCTGTCTGTCTGTCTGTCTGTCTGCTACGCTTTCCCGGCCCATCTTTTCAACCGATTTTGCTGAAATTTGTTGAATATTGTTCTTCCGCAAAATAACGCCTGCTTCTATCCAACATTAAATCGTCATCTATCTCCGTTCACAGGTGACTGCGGACACCAGAAGAGCTGACGCCTTCGATCTACGTCACAGTGCTCATCAGCTTCGCAATGAAACCAGGATCAAGACTGAGTGGGATAGCTACCACAACAATAACCGGCTTAGAGCAAGGTAAAACCATTTACTTAAATTATAAAATACTAGCTAGCTAGATTTGCCAGCGACATCGTCGGCGTGGATTGAGGTTTTTTCGGTTCCCGAGGGAACTCTTTAATTTTCCGGGATAGAAAGTAGCTTAAGTGTTATTCCAGACTATAATCTATCTCTTTGCCAAATTTCATCCAGATCGGTTCAACCGTTCTGGCGTGATTGAGTAACTAACATCCATCTATCTCAACTTTCGCATAATTATAATATTAGTATAGATAGTATAGATCTGATGGTTTTCATTTAGCAATATGGCCAGGGTTCAAGGGTTTAATCGAGTTGTAATCCCTAGTGTGATGGGACTATGGGTAGGTAGATAAAATTACCCGTAGTCCCATCAATGGGTCAACCCAGTGGGAAGCTCAGTACATACTATTTCTATGATTCCAACAATGAACACTGGAACATAATAATGTTTAAACGAGTTTAAATGATTTATTGCGGGATATAAGTATCATATCATACTAATATTATAAATGCGAAAGTGTGTTTGTTTGTTGGTTTATTGGTTTGTTGGTTTGTCCTTCAATCACGCCACAATGGAGCAACGGATCGACGTGATTTTTGGCATGGGTATAGCTGAGAACCTGGAGAGTGACATATGCTTTTTATCCCGGAAAATATTAAGGATTTCCCGCGGGAATCAAAAAAAAAACTTAAACCTGCATGCGGACGAAGTCGCGGGCATCAGCTAGTTTGAATATAATTCTGATATCAGCAACTATTTAATCGTATGAGTATTAATTTTTTTGCTGATCGAGAAAATTAAGATAGATATTCAACTTCGTAGGAAAAAACACAAACACCGGAAGGGCGTCCCACATGTTACAAAAAAATAAAAAGTGACGTTCTTAGGTAGCTGCGCCATTTATAGTATCCTTCTATATTTTAACATACCAACAATATTAATTTTCAGGGTATACGAAATAGAACAATGGAAGTCAACCCTCCAAGAGCTGTTAAATCGTATAGACAGAGAAATGGGTGCCCTGAAGGAAGAAAAGGCGTCGACTGAAAGAGAACTCGAACAACTGAACATGCCACTACTTGTTTGTTCTGAGTGCTTGTCAAATCGAGACGGGAGGAGGAGTACTGAGCTGACTTATGATTTAGCTGATACTGAGCTGAAAAAGGTAATTTTTACAAACTTATAATACTTAAATTGCAATGCTTGTGGGTCTGTTTAGGTCAAATCTTGCAACTGACTTGTAGTGGATAAAAAAAACTGAATTTTAAAATAGTTATCCCCAACCGATTGAACTGAAAATTTGCATACACGTTTAGTTTCCATGGCCAAGTTACGTCAGTCTAAATCCAACGTGGTGCACTCTCAAAAATGATGGATTAGTTATTTTTTAATTAGCCACATGATATGGGTATCAACAATGGGTATCAATAAAAAGGAAAACCGGCCAAGTGCGAGTCGGACTCGCGCACCGAGGGTTCCGTACAAACCTGTAGTAAGTTTTACGATTTATGACGTATTAAAAACAAGACGAAATGAACCGCAAAACTAACTTTGTTTGTAGAGGTTTATTGTTAATATCAAAAAAATACGTTTGTTGTATGGGAGCCCCCCTTTAATATTTACTTTATTGATATTTAATTATTTATTTTGAAAGGTAATATATTATAAGTTAATATTCTGTGAAAATTTGAACCGTCTACCTGTTACCGTTTTTAATATTGAGCAAAAAAATACGAAAAAAACACGTTTATTGTATGGGGACCCCCCTTAATATATATATTTTTTTTAATTTTTAGTATTTGTTGTTATAGCGGCAACGGAAATACATCATTTGTGAAAATTTCAGCTTTCTAGCTATCACGGTTTATGAGATACAGCCTGGAGACAGACAGACAGCGGAGTCTTAGTAATAGGGTCCCGTTTTTACCCTTTGGGTACGGAACCCTAAAAAAGGGTTTTCTGAGAAAAATACGAAAAATAAAAATACGTCACATAGGTATACGAAATACATACACAAATACGAAAAAAAAAAGCTTGAATGAATTCAATACGACAAAAGCTTTTTTTTTTAAATATTTTATAAATGATTTAAAACTTATTTATTGCCAGATTCAAGTGTTTGAAACTTGTTAAGGTCTGGGCATAGATTTAGGATTGGTCTCCGCTGCGTTTCAACCTTAAATCTATGGGTCTGGGTTAAAACGCGCTTATCAAAACTTTTTCACGTCATCTGTCAACGTTCAACGTCGGTCCTGGGTTTGATCCCCGGCGGGGCAATTTGGAAATTTATTATTTCTGATTTTTCTCTGGTCTAGTCTGGTTGGAGGCTTTGGCCGTGACTTGATACCACCCTACCGGCAAAGACTTGGCACCAAGCGATTTAGCGTTCCGCTACGATGCCGTGTAGAAACTGATTAGGATTAGGGGTTTTATATAACTGCCATGCCGCTAACAGGTTAGCCCGCTTCCACCTTAGACTGCATCATCACATAGCACAAGATGAGATCGCAGTCAAAGGCTAAAATAAATGTTCAGAGGACGCGAAATAAAGATCTACTAGAAAGTGGACACGTAAAACACCTATGCGGTTCGTGACTTCATAGGTTTGGTACCTTTTAGAATCGTTGAGAAACTTAAAGCTTGAACACACAAAAAGCTGGTCGATAACTGCTAGGACTCCGCGAATCACATTACAATACAGTTCCACGTGGATCGGTATTATACCGTGATTTGCGAAGTCCTATGGAAGATATGGTTGGTTACCTGTAAAACGCTGATATCTCCTAATAATATATGCTAGATGAACAAACAATGTGGCCAATATAACCTAACCAAATTAACTCAACTAAATTGAAAGTCCCAAATCTAGTGCTATCCCTATCCGCAAGGAGCATTATGAAAGGGACAACGATATAACTAGACCTCTATGATTAGAGATTGTGTACAACAACTCAATTTGCTCAATCAACAATGTGGCTAACGTTGTTAATTATACAAATTATTCAACAATAATTAATCAACTGATACGCATAGTCTCAACCAAAATATAATATGTATTTGCTATATTCTACGAGTACCTGCTGAATTAATAATACCAGGAACATTTCGTTAATATTTCAATGCGAAAATGATTAAATCGAGATCTGTTACTCCATTAATAATTTACTGTTAGTGAAGGAATTATTGAAATTTGATAAATGGATGGTGGAGCAGGATAATGGAGGTGATAGGCTAGGTTTTAGGACTTTAGCCTTCTAACCGGGGGTCCAAGCCTCGATTTCCGGGCAAGCACCTCTAAATTTTGGGGAGCTATTTTTTAGTTTTGAGCATTGAACATTACTTGTTAAAGCGGTTTAGGAAAGCATCGTGAGGAAACCTGCATTTCTGGCTCCATATTTCGAGAGCATAATAACTTTACTTTTACCATAAGAACATTTTCGCCACTGTTTGTCTAGAATATTTAAACATTGTAACCATTGGTTTTTAAATTTTAAGTAATAATTTTATTGCTTGCTGCCAACAATTAAAAAAAATGCTCACAAAGGTGTGATTAGTCAGCTGATCCGCACTTGGCCAGCTTGGTGGACTATGACTTAAAGTCCTAAACCGTTCTCATTCTGAGAGAAAACTCGTGCTCAGCAGTACGGTAGGCAGGTGATGATGATGGGGAAATTGGAATATAATTAATTGAAGGACTCTCTTCCAGGAACTTTGCGTAACCGAGAGCAACAAGAAAATGCTCATAGACCGATGTCAGTCGGCTTGGGAGAAGATCAATAAACTGGAAGTGGTGAAATTCAAACTACAACTGGACCTGAACGATAAGAATGAAACGCTACAAATTGACAAGGACATGCTTAACTTGGACAAGGATTGTGCCAACATTACGTACAAAACCGATTCCTTGAAGACTCCAAATAGGTGAATATGTTAAATTGAAAAAATATTTATACTAGCAGCCCGCGAATTCGCATGGATTTAGGTCTTTAACTTCCCGTGAGAACTTTTTAATTTTCTGAGATAATAAGAAGCCTATATCACTCTCGAGGTCTATTACCGACCGAGTTGCTCCAATGCGGTGGAATTGCAGGACTCTAAATTGCATTTATAATATTGGGGTAGGATAAACGGAATGGAAATGTAAGTCCCTTTCTATCCCATCTTAAAATGCTGTGGTCTGAAACGTTTCTCTTGTTCCCAAAACGTACATTCTCTCGTTTTCAAAACACAAATTGCTTAAATTGTTATTTCCTTTTCAATTATACAATTCCCAGAATGTTAAATTCCCGTAAAATTACCCCATTCACTGCCCAGATATCTATCCTGATTTGGTTGTACAGAACCTTGAATTATTCATAATGTAAATGGTCAACCGGAACAATTTACTTTTGTTTGGTGTACAACTTAAGTGACACCCATTTCTTTGTCATAGCATCATGCAGATGTAACTAAAGCAAGGCCGCATGTCTATCAGGGATGTGCAAGAATGCATAGCAGGGTATTATTACTAACAACTCGAAAAACAAAAATAATTACGATCAGGATTCAACGAAGCCATCGATTTAGTAAGTCAATGTATGAAGCAAAACCTATTGATTTGGTTTACCTACCCATCCTGACCTATGTGTTTTTTTCTACCTATAAGTAATAATGATATAACGGTGATAATTACAGAATGATCACATATGAGCAATGGTTGGACAAATGTGAAGCGACGAAGAGAATGGCGATAAATGAGCTTCAAGACACGCTACGTCTTCGCGAATCCTTGTTCGTGGCTCGAGGCCGTGCTAGAAATGCTTTGCGTGCGCAGACGGATGTGACGAACTATATGATGAGACGACGCATTTATGATACGCAGAGGGCAAGAAATGAGCTACAATGGCAGAAGATGAAGGTACTAAAATATCTTATCCGTGATCGATTTCAACAAGGAGACACGTAAGGCCTAAAAATGCTTGTAATCTGAGCAACAAGAGTGGGTCCTTAATTAGGTACAGCCATTGAGTAGAGCGGAGAAGATCGGAGATCTGTTTAGTGGTCCAATAAGATTATTGATAGATGACGTGAAAAACTAATTACGTCATTTATCAATAATCTGATTATCTTGCTAAACTTATCTCTGCTCTTCTCCGCTCTGGTGGATACCGGGTCTTGTCTACATCAGGTTAGTGGATTCAAGAATTTGGGATGGACGTTGATGAGTCCGTCATTGAGTGAGTCAGTTCTTAATTTTATGAAGATTCTCCTCCACAGATGGAAGAAAACATGGACAAACTGGCATCAGAACTGAAGACGATCGGCGAACAGTTTGCAGATAAAGTAAATGCTCTAAAAGTGGCTGAAACCCGTTTGGAGACGCGCGGCTACCGCCCGGGCATAGAACTCGCATCGGACGAAGCCGATATAGGACTTAAGGAAGAAGTCCGCAATTTGAGGGAAACGATTCGTCAGTTGCAAGAGAAACAGGACTGTGCCAAGTATGTACCATTATGATGTCAATTTTAGTAAATAACTGTCACCGTTGTCTCTTCAGCCGGTAAACGACAACTGCTGGATATTGGTCTCTTACAAGGATTTCTAAGGAATACGGATCGTTGCTGCTAGTGTCCATCGACGCGACGTTTAAGATCGGCCATGTACGACGTCTACCTAATAAATAGTTTTCAGTCGCTGAGTTTTATGGCGCAATGTATATATAATAGAACATTTCTAGGACCCCGAGGTCTTTAGGTTATTTAAGCTATTACCACCTCGTGCCACCTGACCCTCTCTTTATGGATTTGTAATTCGAAAGCTCTCTACCTTGCCCGTCAATTGACTCTGACCTTTCTTATCAAGTTTTTCATGATAAAAGTTAGCCTTTGACTGCGATTAAACCTGGTAGTAAGCTATAATGTAGTCTAAGATGGAAACGAGCTAACCTGGAACTTATTAATAACGCCATGTTACCACTATTTTCTTTTTACACGCGCAGTAAATTTCCGGTAATTTACTGCACCTGACCAAATATTTGTACCAGAGAGTCTGTTATGTTTCCGCATTATATCTCCCTCATTATGGAAATTTAACGGATACCTTATTAAAAGTTTAAACATCAAACATGTTCCTGTGTATGCCTTGGTGCCTAAATACACCAACAATAAATTATTTTTGTTCGTACCTATACATAATTTATTCATAGATACGAGTTAATATTTCGGGCACAAAATAAGTGACCTATATAATGTAATACTTACGTCTTGTAATTTTCGACTGACACACATTACTCCAGCAATCTACTTTTTATTTAGTTATAGAAGCTTAGTGGAATAATGTGCTGGGATAAAGATAGTCCGTGTCACGAAAGATGGAAACATCTCTACATGCGAGTTCAGTCATTAAACGAGTCTGTCTTTTTTTAGTAGTAGGTATAGTAATTGATCAAACACCTCATCAAAATTTCCACGGACTCTTGGGTCAAAAAGAAAATTCAGAATAACAGCTGATGTTAAAAGTTTGTTTATTCTACCTAGGTACGGAAAATGTTAAATTCGATACTTGATTTCGATTTTGATCCTTGTTCCTGCAATGTTAACAAATTGTGAGGCAACTTTTTCGAAAAGTTTTGGTCTTTTAGACCAAAATAAATAACCAACTCCACACTAGTTATTTATGTGTGTGTGTACAAGAAACATGTGTGTACATATTATACTGCATACATGAATACTGATGTACTCCTAACATTAATGCTGATCGTACATTATAAATTATATCTGGTATAAGCTGTTACGTGCCGTATAAAAACACGGGATTCAGTTACCAGTAAGTGCGGCGCTTACAGTTAATCCAAAAATACGTGCCATAAGCACAATATGTGATTACCATCTCAACCCCTCGCTGACCCATAACTGAGCACGGTTTAATGTGCTTAGCATTTTTTACATAATAAAACGCGATTGAGTCCTTGTTGGAGTACATCCAAAGTGTAATTACGTTTAGACTTCAGCGTATATTTTAACTCTAGATGATTCCCGCGACTTCGTCCACGTGGACTAAGTTTTGTCGATTCCCGCGGGAACTCCTTAATTTTCCTGGATAAAAGTAGCCTATGTCCGTCCCCGGGATTCAATCTACCCCTGTACCAAATTTAATCAAAATCGATTGAGCAGATAGGCTGTGAAAGCGTAGCAGACAGACAGACACACTTTCGCATTTATAATATTAGTAGAATTAGTAGATATGGATTAGTACGGATATATTAGTATGGATGCAGCATAATTTAACAGAATTAAAGAGTCTTTTTCTTACGTAGGTAATCGCCTGGGATTTTGTCTTTTAGAGGACTTCCAAAATTTAATTGCGTTCAGCGCGCGTGGTAGTTGCGGAACCTAATGTGTGACCAACACTATATAGCGGAGTTAATTCTCAGCTTTGCACTTGTTTACGTAATGAACGGCTGGGAGTGTGTCCTTTTTGGAGAAGGTCCAAAATTTCCAACCAAATAGGAGTGCGTCGAGTGCAGTATTAGAAGTTTCCTTTTTTATTTACACACGGTTTGGATGCTTCTTGTTTTAATTATTCCAGTAAATCTCTTGACCTTTGGGGTGGCTTATACTTATTACTACAAGATGATGCCCGAGACATCGTCCAAAAGTAATACTTACTTAGAATGTTGTATTGTATAAAAAGTTGTTGATTTGAGACTTTATATGGTCGGTTTTTTCTTTAAAAATACGGTAAATGCTTTTAAAAACCCCATGAGAACTCTTTGAATTTCCGGATAAATGTAGCCTATCTCATTCTCCAGGTTTTTAACTAGATATCCATGCCAAAACAACACATCGATCCGTTGCTCCAATGCGGCATGACTTGAACCATATTTCTCGACAGTGTATGTAAACCTGTCTCAGATTTCAGAAAATCAAAGTGTTCTCAATGGAAGATTTTTTTTTAATCCGAAATCCAGGCAGTCAAGGTCGCGGGGATTATCTTGTATTTACTACACCTACCTTAAATATAGTCTCAAATCAACAATAGCTAACAATATTTTTATACAACATTCTAATATTACTTTAATCAAGATAACATGGATATTACAGATAAGCAAGAGACGGCATCTAGGGAAAACATTCAAGGCAACTGAGATGAAAATTGCCTTGGAGACGAAATAAATAGACGGCGAGTCGATATGCAAAAATATACCAAATCTAGGTCCCTTCTGGGATTTAACAAGAATGCTTGTTTTTAAAGCTTGCCCAAATTATCCCAGTTTCCTCTGCTTCTGGGTAGAACCTGCTTTACAGATTAATATATTGTAACTAGCTGATGCCCGCGACTTCGTCCGCGTGGATTAGTTTTCTTGGGTTTTTTTGGGACCAAAATTAGCCTATGTGTTATTCCAGACTATAGTTTATCTCTGTGCCATATTACATCCAGATCCATTCAGCCGATCTGGCGTGATTGAGTAACAAACATTCATCCATCCATCCAAACATTTGCATTTTAATATTAGTTACAGTAATAGATGGTAAGAGTATTTTCCTCCTTTTTTGGTAGAGGGTAGGAGTGATAGTCTAGTGGTTCAGAAGTTCGGTCTCCTGTTCCGATGGCCGGGGGTTCTATCCTCGGGCATCGCACTGAGCTATCTGCGTTTTAAGCAATTATGTATCTAACACCCTTCGTCGCAGAAACTAATTTCATCCTCACCACCTGGATGCCTGGTCTTCTTCCACCTCCCGTTCCAGGTAATTTCTGCCACATACCTGCAAATTATGGAACCAGCATCCATCTTCTGTGTTCCCTCTTGATTATAATATGGGGCTCTTCAAAGGGCGGATAAACAAACATCTCGAAAGCCAGCAACGCATTGGCGGTTCCTCTGGTGCTGCAAATGTTCATGAGCGGCGGTAATCACTTACCATCAGGTGACCCGCCTGCTCGTTTGCTCGATATATACATTTAAAAAAAACAGTAGCTGACCCTTCACGTAGCCTCCGTTGTCGCGTAGATAAGTTTGTTATGCAGTCGTATCGCATCGCTTTGCGTCGCGTCGCTTTCGTCGCTCACCTAGATCACTCGTGTCAAGGCAACATATTACATAATATAAAAAAAAAGTTTTGTATACCCAAAAAACTGTGAAGGTTCAAATCTAAGTTATCATCCTTGCCAATTCTTTATTGGAAAAGTTTTAGGTAAAATGGAATCAGTTTATGGAACAATAAAAGTAAAAGTATTACATTGCCCTTGAAAGTACACTATTTGGGATAGATGGGTAAAAAAGATGTCCGTAATATTTTAATACTAGCTTTCGCCCGGGAGTCCCGTGGTATCAGATTTTTAAAGCTTACTCAAACTCACACTCAAAACATATTTATTCAAAATAGGTACAGTACAAAGTACACCTTCTGAACGTCATGCTTACAAAGTATAAGACGTGATGGTGATAATTAACTAAGTACGGTATCTTAAAACTAAAGCTACGAGGGTTCCAAACGCGCCCTGGTCTGAGAGCATAGAAAGTAAGTAAGTCCAGTTTTTTAGAGGAGGCATACTTAGCAGAGGTAAACAAATCACAGGAACCTTCTTAGCGTAGGTAACGCCTAAAAAATTCTAAAGCGCGTTTAAACTTTCACGAGTTCGGTTTTTCACTCGTATCTATTTTTTATCTACTTACTCTATAATTTAAATTCATACTAATATTATAAATGCGAAAGTGTGTCTGTCTGTCTGTCGGCCCACCTGTTCAACCGATTTTGATGAAATTTGGTACAAGAATAGGTTGTATCCCGACGAAGGACATAGGCTATTTTATCTCGGAAACTAAGGAGTTCCCGCGGGTATTGAAAAACTTAATCCACGCGGACGAAGTCGCGGGTATCACCTAGTAGAACAATAATCAAAAATAGTAGAATAATAATAAGCTCAATAATTTATGTAGCTATTCTCTGTTATAATGTACATAATATTACTTATAAAGTTTTTACCTAAAGAACCTTCAAAAAGAACCGCTCAGTCAATTAAGATTAAAAAGGTATCGTTCAAGAACCTATTTTCGCCCCAAATTAGTTTCGGTTTTCCCTGTGGAAGTTGTTGATTAATCGGGATAGAAGCAGGTATCTTTTACACAGAGTTGTTTGGTCTGTGATCTTTTAAGTTCTAACCCCACTACAGAGGCGCGGTGCGGCGCGGCACGTAGCGGCAAGTATTCTTTGTATCAGGTTGTATTGAGCTGGGCCCACTTGAGCAACGCGGCACGGCGATGCACTGTGCGACGCGACCCCGTACAAATTCATACAAATAATATTTGCCGCTACGTGCCGCGACGCTCAGTGCATCTCAACTTCTCAAGTGGGGCTATACCTTTAGCAGTGCCTATCATGAATATTATGGTTGTTTCCATGACTGTGTGTCATGTGGTGTAATGAATTATTGCTCATAATATGAAGAATTTTGAAATTAACGAAGAATTGCTCGATTAGATACTTGGCCCTAGCCAACAGGCGTTAGTGGCGAACATTTCAAACAAAACCTCGGCGCACGCTTTTTTGGAGCGCTATATGGAGCTCCACAGACTACCGCGACAGGATAAAACACGTAGCGGGCCGGCAACAGTTTGACGATGATAGAGAGAGAGCGAGGCAGATACTCTTTGTTTGTACTATGGTCACAAATTGTAACAATAGGTATACCTAGTAATAGTTGCCATGGTTATTTATCTAATCTCCGACATAAATATGCTTCCAAAACAATCAACAAATATGGTGCCGAAACCTAGGGATTTTATTTACATTCCATATATTTCCAAGTTCCAACACCTGAAACTTAACTTTTTAAAACTTTCGCCTGAAAATTTTGTGGTACCAACTACCAATCAACCTACAAAGACAACTTTCCTTTCAGGGCGACGTACAACGCGTTGGAAGCGGCATCAATCAAGATCGCTATAGACCTGAACGATAAGGAGCAATCTCTTGAGACCGACACTCAAGCGCTCGAAATGCGAGCTGCATTGGAACCGAAGCGCCCTACGGGAACCGATAAGAACCTGGTCCTTGCCAGTATGATGGATGAAGTGCCGAAAGTCGAGGCTTAATATACAAATATCACTCCAAAATTAACTTTGAAGTATTTATACCTCCGATCATGATCAATGATCGGAGATTTTTTACCTTTGGAATTCAATATTTTGTTAATAAAATTTTACGTTTCAATCTTTTAATGAGACTCACTTATTTAAATAATACCTTGGAATATACTCGTAGTATTGGAAATGAGTCCGCAAGGTATACCTGAAAACACACAGCGGATGAGACTGGGAGGTTACTACCATCGCTTGGGTCGCGTTTGGTGGAACTTGAGCCCAAAGCAGTTTTATTTCAAAGTGACAGTTTAATGTCACATGCCTTGATGTCCCTAACATAAGGATTATAATTCTAAAACATCCATAGTTTCATACTAAAAAAATAAATAATGTCCTCCCGACCGAATTTCGGCCACGGCGGCCAATCTCCAGAGAGATTAGCCATCTGCGCGGGAGATATTATAGTGCACAAGTGTGTGCGCATACACAGGTGAACTCTCTGTTCCTTTACTCTCATAGCCCGATGGGACGGAAAATCCGACACGACCGGAGAGAGATCAGGCGCAGGACCGACGGCTTAACGTGCTCTCCGAGGTACGGGGGTGAAATACCGCCAACTTCCTAACTCCGGGCTAGTACTGAGAATTTCTTGTCAGAAAAATCCAATACTTATTAAGGCCCGACCCGGGACTCGAACCCGGGACCTCGTCGGCCGCAGTCGAACATACTAACCACTAGACCAACGAGGCACTCATACTAATATTATAAATGCGAAAGTGTGTCTGTCTGTCTGTCCGTCTGTCTGTCTGCTACGCTTTCACGGCCCACCTATTCAACTGATTATGATGAAATTTGGTACAGAAATAGGTTATATCCCGGGGAAGGACGGTTACTTTTTATCCCCGAAAATTAAGGAGTTCCCGCGGGAATCTAAAAAACTTGGTCCACGCGGACGAAGTCGGGGGAATCATCTAGTATTTATGTAATACCTTGGAATATAATATTGGAAATGAGTCCGCAATGTATATCCGAAAACACACTGCGGATGAGACAGGGAGGTTACTACCATCGCTTGGGTCGCCCAAAGCAGTTTCTAAGTGACAGTTTAATGTCACGTGCCTTGACGTCCCTAAAATAAGGATTATAATTCTAAAACACGAACGTTAACAATATTAAAACAATAACGCTTTAAACGACGGTAGCATGCCCCGTCAGGGCAAACCCTCCGCATTGTTTTTTTATCCACTACAAGTTAGCTCTTGACTGCGATCTCACCTGATGGTAAGTGATGATGCAGTCTAAGATGGTATCGGGCTAACCTGTTAAGGGCATGGCAGTTATAGAGCAAGATCCCAGAGCCGCCAGACCTTACTTATTTTCTGAGAAACAAAATGTGTGTAATATAGTAGCTTTGGCACGTAGATTTAACGTACGCATACTCGCAAAGAGCAACGGCGAACTTCCATACATCAATATTATTGAGAAAAAATAATTATGTACACGTGTGAAAAAAATAGGGTTTTCTAAGCGTCGAATATGAAGCTCACAGCAGCTAAAATTTTTTTTTATGAAGCTAGAAAGAAAAGATATTTCGTTTTAAAGTTTTGTAGGTTATGTGGTAATGTCCATAGAGGTAATATATTATCTCTATGGGTAATGTCACTTCTAAAAATGACAACCGGAAGAAAGCCACATATACAAAGACAGATGACAACCACAGACCAGTAAAACATTAGGCACAGCCACAGACAATCAGCATCAGTGCTGCCATAATATTCTTTCAATTATTACCATTCTGTTAGAGATTATTAAATAATGTATGCAAGAAAATTCACTTAAATACACTAAAAAAAGAGCAATACTATTATTTATGCAAACATTAATTAAACGAAATAATTTCAATTTTAAAAACAATACAAAATAATCTACTAATTTAGATTCATTCTAGCTACTAGGTAGATTATACATAAAATGGTAACACTAAACTGAGAAACGGGAACTAAATAATCAAAAAAGATTCCCTAAATATTTTATTTTTTTACCTAGGTTCAATTAATTAAGGTGAATGCTTGCTAAAATTTAAAAAAATAAGCAAATTACTTTCGTCTTTCGCTTACTTGTGTACAATCAAGATTTAGTAAATGTGGTCAATAAAAATTTCGCCGTTGCTCTTTAATTTGGGGCGACGGCCAATTTATAGTTATAAGGTGCTAAAGGTACGTAAAAACGTTGCTAACTTTACTTATTTTCTGAGTGCTGATTTTTATGTATGTTGTACAGAATATCCATACTTAATATTATAAATGCGAAAGTGTGTCTGTCTGTCTGTCTGTCTGTCTGTCTGTCTGTCTGCTACGCTTTCACGGCCCAACCGTTCAACCGATTTTGATGAAATTTGGTACAGGGATAGGTTGCATCCCGGGGAAGGACATAGGCTACTTTTTATCCCGGAAAAACAAACAGTTCCTGTGGGATAACATGCTCTTTTTCTCGCATTTTTCTTCAATCACGCTTCAACGGCGCAACGGATCGACGTGATTTTTTGCATGGGTATATTTGAGGACCTGGAGAGTGACATAGGCCACTTTTTATCCCCGAAAAACAAACAGTTCCTGTGGGATAACATGCTCTTTTTCTCGCATTTTTCTTCAATCACGCTTCAACGGCGCAACGGATTTGAGGACTTGGAGAGTGACATAGGCCACTTTTTATCCCGGAAAAACAAACAGTTCCTGTGGGATAGTATGCTCTTTTTCTTGCATTTGTTTCACCGTTACCACGTTCACACGTTCAGATTAGCCCACGTTCAGGTTATCATAACCTTCCGGTTTGCCCACGTTCAGGTCAGCCGACGTTAAGGTTAGCCCACGTTCAGGTTATCATACCCGTCCGGCTAGCCTACGTTCAGGTTAGCCGACGTTCAGGTTAGCACAAGTTCAGGTTAGTTGTCGGTCAGGTTAGCCGTCGTTCAAGTTAGCCGACGTTCAAGTTAGCCGACGTCTAAGTTACCTGACATTCATGTTAGCTCACGTTCAGGTTAGCCCACGTTCAGGTTAGCCGACGTTAAGATTTATTTTAGGACAAGGAAAGTAACATGTCATGCTACCTTAGTAACATCGTGTCATACTAATCCATACTTCCATACTAATATTATAAATGCGAAAGTGTGTCTGTCTGTCTGTCTGTCTGTCTGTCTGCTACGCTTTCACGGCCCAACCGTTCAACCGATTTTGATGAAATTTGGTACAGGGATAGGTTGCATCCCGGGGAAGGACATAGGCTACTTTTTATCCCGGAAAAACAAACAGTTCCTGTGGGATAACATGCTCTTTTTCTCGCATTTTTCTTCAATCACGCTTCAACGGCGCAACGGATCGACGTGATTTTTTGCATGGGTATATTTGAGGACCTGGAGAGTGACATAGGCCACTTTTTATCCCGGAAAAACAAACAGTTCCTGTGGGATAACATGCTCTTTTTCTCGCATTTTTCTTCAATCACGCTTCAACGGCGCAACGGATTTGAGGACTTGGAGAGTGACATAGGCCACTTTTTATCCCGGAAAAACAAACAGTTCCTGTGGGATAGTATGCTCTTTTTCTTGCATTTGTTTCACCGTTACCACGTTCACACGTTCAGATTAGCCCACGTTCAGGTTATCATAACCTTCCGGTTTGCCCACGTTCAGGTCAGCCGACGTTTAGGTTAGCCCACGTTCAGGTTATTATACCCGTCCGGTTAGCCTACGTTCAGGTTAGCCGACGTTCAGGTTAGCACAAGTTCAGGTTAGTTGTCGGTCAGGTTAGCCGTCGTTCAAGTTAGCCGACGTTCAAGTTAGCCGACGTCTAAGTTACCTGACATTCAAGTTAGCTCACGTTCAGGTTAGCCCACGTTCAGGTTAGCCGACGTTAAGATTTATTTTAGGACAAGGAAAGTAACATGTGCTACCTTTATATAGTAACATCGTGTCATACTAATAATATTATAAATGCGAAAGTGTTCTTGGAAGTTGTTCTCATTAAAGTAATAAAAATTGGCAGTCAGGACTGCCGATAGAAGTGAAAACTAATATTAAAATATAAACCGTAAAACTAAGGCATTACAGTTTAATTATATTTAAGACCTTTAATAATAAGACCAATAATTTATATTTAAGACCTTTTGTCTTCGTAACAACGCATGGTGTCAGTCACGGTTACACATCACTTTTACATATAAACCTTAAAACAAAGGCAGTAGTTTTTTAGTTTGCAGACGAAAAAAAAACAAAAATTTTCTTTTTGGGGGGTAAATAGTAAGATAACAATGACTTAAAAAAAATAGAAATAGAATAGAAGAGATATTCGGGTTCAGAATTCAGAGTGCAGAGTTCAGAGTTCAAAGTGCAAAGTTCCGAGTTCCGAGTTCAGAGATCAGACTGCAGAGTTCAGACTTCAGAGTGCAGAGATCAGAGTGCAGAGTTCATACTTCAGAGTGCAGGGTTCAGAGTTCAGAGTGCAGAGTTCAGAGTTCAGAGTGCAGAGTTCAGAGTGCAGAGTTCAGAGTTCAGAGTTCAGAATGCAGAGTTCAGACTTCAGAGTGCAGAGTTCAGAGTGCAGAGGTCAGAGTTCAGAGTGCAGAGTTCAGAGTTCAGAGTTCAGAGTGCATAAGTAGTTAAGAGTGCAGAGTTCAGACTTCAGAGTGCAGAGTTCAGAGTGCAGAGGTCAGAGTTCAGAGTGCAGTGGTCAGAGTTCAGAGTGCATAGTTCAGAGTTCAGAGTACAGAGGGCAGAGTTCAGAGTTCAGAGTTCAGAGTGCAGAGTTCAGAAATCAGAGTTCAGAGTTCAAAGTGCAGAGTTAAGAATTCAGAGTGCAGAGTTCAGAGTTCAGAGTGCAGAGTTCAGACTGCAGGGTTCAGAGTGCAGAGTTCAGAGTGCAGAGTTCAGAGTTCAGAGTTCAGAATGCAGAGTTTAGACTTCAGAGTTCAGAGTGCAGAGGTCAGAGTTTAGAGTGCAGAGTTCAGAGTGCAGAGATCAGAGTGCATAGTTAAGAGTGCAGAGTTCAGACTTCAGAGTGCAGAGGTCAGAGTTCAGAGTGCAGAGTACAGAGTGCATAGCTCAGAGTGAAGAGTTCAGAGTGCAGAGTTCAGAGTTCAGAGTGCAGAGTTCAGAGTTCAGAATGGAGAGTTCAGACTTCAGAGTGCAGAGTTCAGAGTGCAGAGGTCACAGTTCAGAGTGCAGAGTTCAGAGTACATAGTTCAGAGTGCATAGTTCAGAGTGCAGAGTTCAGAGTGCAGAGTTCAGAGTGCAGAGTTCAGAGTGCAGAGTTCAGAGTGCAGAGTTTAGAGTTCAGAGTTCAGAGTATAGAGTTCAGAGTTCAGAGTGCAGGGTTCAGAGTTCAGAGTGGTGAAATGTCTCAAACAGGCAGTCACAGTTAAGTTGATAATTGACAATCTTTCACATAAAACTCAGTTATTGTTCCCTTGAGCCACGCGAGCGAAGCCGCGGGTAATAGCTAGTTGTTAATAATTAATAATCAATACTCCCAGACTCATGCCGTGGGCCGTTATTTCTGCCAGACACTTTAAAGGTCGCAAAAAAAAAACTTAACTTTACTTATTTTCTGAGTCTTCATTTTTATACACGATACTCAGGGAACTGTTTCAATACTATTTGCAAGCAGCCAGACTAATCTGATGGGCCAAACATCCGCCAGACTCAATTTGAAATTTCGCTGTGATAAAATGTTCGCCTTATTTACAAGGTTTTAGGGACCTTTTTCATTGTGTGGAGTAAAGAAAACCATCAATTATTGCAATTTCTAAGCCTGTGTACGAAAAGCTTACGAAAATCCACAATAAAGGGGGTGTTCAAGTGTTTATAAAGGCTTAAACGGTTTCCAACTTAAATGAAAAATTTTATCACAAGAATGTTACTTTTCTTTATAAAAAAAAGATATACATCACCCACGGCCACGCGGAAGGCTATCCCGAAAAATTTATTATCTTAATATTTAAGTATATTTCAATGATAATAATGATGAAAATGAAATCAAATAATTAAAATTTTAAGAAAATATTTTAATTAAATGTTATTTTTAATAATCATCACTATCGTCATCGTCGAAGTTTGGTAATTCGTCATCTAGCCAATCCTGTAGGGCTAGCATGCACACAACGAGTAAAATTATGTCTACCCGTTATCTCTATTTGTCTACCTAACCTAACTCGTTACGTCAAAAGTAAAGATGAGAGTAATATTTATTATCTGTGGTATTTTTCTCTACGAACCTTTACATGCCGAATATTTTTTTCTTGTAATATGTGCATGTTAGGGTAAACAAAACAGCTGGCAACGACAACATCTCTCTCTCTCTCTCTCGTCGCGAGATAATCTCGTTGTGTGCATGTTAAGCTCTGTTGGTGTTGAATATTCAAATCTTTATCGTCGTCAATATCATTGGTAAAATCTTCGTCTGTTAAATCAAATAAAAATAATAATAATTTCGAATAGCTTCAAAATTTATAAAAACAATATGAAGTGAGAGTAAAATACCTGATTCTACTTCAAGGGATTCTCTTACAAACCCCGGTAATTGGTCCCCATCGAACCAGTTAAAATGGTAATTGTTGTTTTGCAACATCCATCCGTTATTTTCAGGTTTAAAAATTATAGGTTCTGTCAAATAAGCACAAAAGCTGCTTATATAATTCGCTGCCGAAACTGCTGCAGAAGCTCACTTTTACACAGTGGTACGTTGCTCTTATCAAAGTTCTTAACATTCTTGCGGCTATAATATATAGCTTAAGAAGGTTTTTATTATTGAAAATAAATGCCGATTTCCATGTTTTCAAAAACATAGAGCTTTCATACAAACTACTAACTCCCATTTCACCCCCTTTGGGCTGAATTTTCGAAAAATTGCTTACACAGGTTTAAAAATAATAATCTAAATGCCGATTTTAAAGTCCTTGACTTCAAAAACTTAGAACCTTCATGTAAGCTTCCAACTTCCATTTCACCCCCTTTGTTGTGGATTTTCGTAAAACTGCTTATACAGGTTTTTATTATTTAAAAATAAAAACTTAAGTGCTGATTTTCATGTCTCTAGCTTCAAAAACATAGGATTTTCATACAAACTTCCAACTGCCATTTCACCCCTTTTGGGGTGGATTTTCAAAAAATTGCTTTTACAGGTTATTATTACTTAAAACTAATAACCATAATGCCGATTTTCAAGTCCCTAACTTTAAAAACTTAGAACCTTCATGTAAGGTTCCAACCCTCATTTCACCCCCTTTATTGTGCATTTTCGTAAGCTTTTCGTACACAGGCTTAGAAATTGCAATAATTGATGGTTTTCTTTACGTGGAGTAAAGAAAACCATCAATTATTACAATGAAAAAGGTCCCTTAAACCTTGTAAATAAGGCGAACATTTTATCACAGCGAAATTTCAAATTGAGTCTGGCGGATGTTTGGCCCATCAGATTAGTCTGGCTGCTTGCAAATAGTATTGAAACAGTTCCCTGAGTATCGTGTATAAAAATGAAGACTCAGAAAATAGTCTCGAAATATTATAGTAATATCTCGAATATAATAGTTCTCAGAAAATAGAAAAACTCAGTTTTTTTTTGGCGACCTTTAAAGTGTCTGGCAGAAATAACGGCCCACGGCATGAGTCTGGGAGTATTGATTATTAATTATTAACAATATTCTGTACAACATACATAAAAATCAGCACTCAGAGAATAAGTAAAGTTAGCAACGTTTTTACGTACCTTTAGCACCTTATAACTATAAATTGGCCGTCGCCCCAAATTTGCGAGTATGCGTACGTTAAATCTACGTACCAAAGCTACTATATTACACACATTTTGTTTCTCAGAAAATAAGTAAGGTCTGGCTGCTCTGGGATCTTGGACCATTATATTAAACCCATACCCCTATTCGCTTTCTACACGACGTCGTACCGGAACGCTAAATCGCTTGGCGGCACGTCTTTGCTGGTAGGGTGGTAACTAGCCACGGCCGAAGCTCCCACCAGGCCAGACCAGGGAAAATTCAAAAATTATGAATTCCCAAATTGACCCTGCCGGGGATCGAACCCGGGACCTCCGCACGTTAAGGCCACAGCGCTCTACACTGCGCCACGGAGGCATCTTTTGCCGTAGTGTGTTTCACCTTAGTGTGCAATCTGGATTGGCTTTTATCAGTGACACTCATACAAATGAAAAGCTCTGCTTACGCTGCGTGGACTGTAAAATGATTTAAGATCTAGGTCTTCGAGCCCTAGTACGGGATAAAATGTGATTTTATTTTGTGGCGCAACAAGAATAATTCAGATTCAGAAGAATTCAGCCAATCAAAACAATTGAAATAGTAACAATGATGCAGCTTCTTGAGATAATAGGCTACTGGAAATGTTATGACCGTTTTTTGATAGACCACCATTTCACAAATATCTTACCGTAACGATCAAACGCTTGACCGAAATTGGAGCTTCAAAGTCATCCCAGGATCCTTTTAGGATTTGAAAATCTTGCGAAGGTAATTCTTTAAAAAAAAAAGACTATGATCTGCGTAAGTAAGTAGGTATATAAATATTTTATTATTTATTATTATTCCTACAATATTCAGATCCATTTATTTACCCAATTGCTAAATTGGCCGCTCAGATATTATCCTCAAAAAGTTGATATGAATTAATGATGGTTTAAAATACTTTTAAAATAATATTTATTTTGTTCTCTTTTTCAGTTTTAATAATACGCCATCTATATGACATGGAGGAAAACACAAGGTATAAGCAGTCGTAATTCCTTCCTCCATGGTATAAACGCTATTAAATACATAATAACACATTACCTACATGTCATGTAGAGACATTTTAGATGCCGCTAAAGTCCTTGCAATTGATTTCTGAGTAAACAATGTAGAAGTAAAACCTATTGATAACCTTTTATAACTTACTTATACCCAGTTGTATTATTATATTATTACCTAGACATGGTTTGCGGTATTATACTTATTATATAAGGCGCATATACTTGATTGGTGGCATGGTCCTTTATTGTAACTCCATCGCGTAAAGAAGGGCATTTATTTGTTGTTCCCGAGAAATGTTTATTTAATCGGATAGATGTTCATTAATACTTACCTATTTCAAAGGAAATACGTTGGGAGCGCCTTATCTTAAAAAGCTAAGGTACTACCCAAGGCCAAGTAAAAGTTATCCCAGACAGGAGGTTAATAAAACTTATTAAACTCCAAAGAAAGTGCTTAATAATTTTGTTAAATTGATGCCTTTAGATGATTAGTAGGGTAGAAAACTTTTTATTTCAATTCCTAGTAGAACCACTGAGTAGGGAACTCTGTTATATTATATGAATAGAACGAACATTTAAAACTGGGGCAAAATTTTGACAGCTCTCACCTAGTTCGAAACAAACTTTTCAAAATTAGCAAAGTAAGGCTACCTAATACCGATTAATAATTAATCAAAGCCGATTACCTAGTATTTAAAATAGTATGATTAATTACTATCGTATACTTATTAGGGTCACAGTAAACTTCTAAAATGTATTTATACATGAAATACGATACGTTGCAGGTTTTGGGAAATAAACTATTGTTTTGTAAGTATACTTATTACTTGTGAAATTTTTTCGCAAATATCATGACTGCGGAACCTTAAAGCGTGATTGAAGACGCACTTGGCCAGTTATAATAACTTAAAAATTATGATTTAAGTAGGGTAATTTTCGGTCACTTTAAGAAAAGCCTAAGAACCTAACGACACCTTATATTTTGTTAAAATTTACCAACACGTTTATGATTTTTTGATACATTTATGCAAATACATACAATATAGTAGACCCAAAATACATTAGTTAGGTACGCTCCTTCGTTATCCTGGTGCTGTCGGGTGAAACTAAAGATTAAAGACAAGACTTCTCGGCTTAATGCAGGCGTGCGCTGCGCCTTAAGCTCCCAGACACTTAATTAGGAAAGCGCATATAAATACTTAATGGAAAAGCTACATCTCCCGCAGATTTCAGACATGGTTGGTTTGGCAAAATGGGCAGATTCTACTATAAAATGCCCAACCTACACCGAGAGACCATCCACATCCAAGTCGCCTTCACAAAGCTGAACACTCTTTGGTAAGAAATCCACACTTATTATATAAATATTATATTATTAATTACCTATGATTATTATCCGTATAATCTACAATAGGTGATAACTGATTATGAATAACCTTTGGAAAACTGAATCTCTGAAACTTAAGTTTCAGTTTTCCGAAGGCGGTTTTCTTAAGCGAAAGCTTTTCTATTGTACATGGACCCTTATAATAAAAGGTGTTTCGGAGAACGGATGGACGTTGGAGTCGAAAGGTCCTCCAGTGGAGACCGCGTCTTGGTAAACGGAGCGTATAGGGCGCCCCCCAGCAAAGTGGAGCGATGATATCCGGCGGGTGGATGATATCGATTGGATGCGAAAAGCCGAGGAAAGAGCACGTTGGCGCTACTTGAAAGAGGCCTATGTCCAATAGTGGATGCACAATGGCTGACGATGATATAATAAGAAGAAAAGTCCTAACTCAATGTTCACTGGATGACTCGTCAACGTCCAACCCAAACCACCGCACCTTTGAAAGCTGTAGGTAATTTAGGCAAAGAATAAATCCGGATTTAATTATGTAGATAACTTCCCAAGGGAGGCAAGCCACGGACGTTTCTGCTCCCCGATTGTGTAAGAAAATTGTAATCGTAAACGTTTGCCACACGTATAGTATAGTTCGAACAGTTTATAAGGGATGTCTGCATGACAAAAAGCATGTACCTATGAACTCCTTAAACAGTTCGAGTAATACTTTTTAAACGCTCAAATGATTACGATTTTCTTAGACAACTGGGCCTCTGAACGTGTAAAAGTAACTTTTGAAACGGCACTACCACTGACAAGTTCGAATTGCGTTTACAAGATATTCGTGAGATTTTGAAGGAAAATATATAGGTATACCTACCTATTATTGTAGTCGCACGGGAAAACAAAAGGATTCGATCACTACACGTGGATGAAAATAGCGAGCATCTTTCAAAATAAATTTTTAGGGTTCCATAAGTTAAAGAAAGTATTAGAATTATTGCTACGTGTTGAATCAATACCAAAAAAACAATAATGTAATAAAATTCAAGCCGACAAAGTAACGGACGCATAAAATAGTTGAATAGGTGGATATATTTAAAATTATTGAATGAAACTCTCAATCCCCGTTATAGTAGAAGCCTTCGGCGAATTCAAGATTGTACTATAAACAATCATTAAAGGTAGGTACATTTACAATTTATTGGAATAACTAGCTTTTGCCCGCGACTTCGTCCGCGTGGACATCACTTTCAAACCCGTATTTTACCCCCTTGCGGGTTGAATTTTCAGAAATACTTTCTTAGTGGATGTCGTAATAGCCAAATTTCAGCCCGATTTGTTTAAAAATGTTTTGCACTCAGTTATCCTCTGACCAGATCTGACTGTCAGAGACCTTTTTAATGCGAGTTTTGCTCTGAATTAGGTGCCACTCACGATAGATCAGCCCGATTCATCTAGTGGTTTGAGGTGTGCGTTGATGGATCAGGCAGTAATTCAGTCAGACCTTTTATAGTAGATATATTTAGATTTAGCTTAGTCAGTTGTTTCCATAAGATTTCATTGTAAAAAAATCCCCTCGCCGAGACAACAAATAACATTATGAGCTGATTAGCATATGCCGGTAAAAGAACACGCGTAGGTAAATAACAAAATAGGAATATTTTACTCGTACAACCGGTATTATTAATTTTATCGAGAGGAATATTTCGTAGGCACATTATTACTGTCGTTCTTTATTTGGTTTATTATAGCAGGGTAATAAAATTAAGTCATTTCCAGTTTCAGATCGAAATTGACGTTCATGCTACGCTTTTGGACATAAGTATTTTCGATCGCGTGATTTCATAGGCGGAAACGTTTTGAATTTAAAAAATCAATCATAACGAGACACGTTTTCCGGCAGGATTACGAATCTTTGTATTAGGAAGTGTTTGGATCACAATAATTGTGATTTAAACAGATCGCCTGATAAGAAACCGCTTCCTAAATGCTAGTAGACTCACCCGTATCTCTATCGAGAGAGTTCGCGAAACGTGTAGACCTAATTCAATACCATTGCTGGCTTTAACCAGCACTGCCTTGACAATGTATGAAGAATGCGAGCAATGTGTCACATTAGAATGCTAGTAATTGTCGACGCGATGTCACGTGGTACAAGTTCATATCTACAGGTTATTTACATTTGACTTTTTGTTCACTGACGGCGGAAGTAAAAATCGCCTTTGTCCTAAAATAGGGTTATGCTACGACAACTCTTCATTGAGGCATTTTACTCAAAATGCTTTTTAATAATTAAAGACTAGTTTAAAATGCTACTATTTATCTAATAATTTGTTGCAAATTGCAGTATTAATGATATCCAAAATAATAATAGAGTCTGAATAATCTAAACGTTTCGTTGGAAGTGAAAATGCACCTACAATAATAAATATTTAGTTGGATTAGAAGTTGTTGTGTTGTAATATTTCAATAGAGTTACAGAATAGGCCCTAGAGTATCATCAATACACCGGTATAGGTATAAGGCATAAGCACCTGGGGCAATTTTGAAGGCCGGTCACTGGCTGTACTAAAGAATGTGGTGGATACTCAAAATGTATGCACTTGTAAAATATTTTTTGATTATCGCTTTCTTTTTTTATACTTACAGTTATTATTTTTATATTTACCACCGATATTTTAATTACCAATATCTAATGAATTTTAAGACATTTTAATATTGTAAAATTATTAATTCATGTTTGTTCTGAAGGTATCCTTTTCAGAATTTACATTAAAATGCCTTATCATAGTATCGGTATATCAGTTGAACTAGGTGTGATGCAAAAAAAACTGGTTTCATACTAACGCAGTGCCGCAGTTCGTCGTGACGTAAGATACATCGATCTTGTTACATAAGAAATGACACTAATTAATTTGATCGAAAAATATAGAAAATTTAGAATTAGTACAATATTAATATTATTTATTATTTCCGTTAATATTTACTAGATGATGCCCGCGACTTCATCCGCGTGAATTATGTTTTGTAGTCCCGCGGGAACTCCTTAATTTTCCGGGATAAGAAGTAGGCTATGTCATCCCCGGGTTGCAAACTATCTCTAAACCTTTCATCAAAATCGGTTGAAAAGATGGGCCATAAAAGCGTAACAGACAGACAGACGGACAGACACACAGACCGGAAGTATGGATTATATTGTGTATTTATTTTACGTAATACAGACACAATCCGTACTGCGTAGTGATGGTTGCGATTCTTTGTTAAATCATCAAAAGTACATTTTCCGTGTCTCGGCGAGCACGTGCCGTCGCGTCGGCATCGGCTTTTATGCCTAACATCTGATAATCTTCGTTAAACCTAAGAGTCGAAATTATGCTCTTATTCGAGTCGCATGCTAAAGTATCTCGGAGCCCACCATATTAACCCAACAAGCCGTTAAGTACCATTATGGGAATGGGTCACGATCGGAATTAAGATAATATTATGAATGCAGATTTTTAATGAGTACTATGACTACCCTATAAAGAAAGTGCTGAATATTCCCACCAAACCACGAGGGAGAGGTAGACCCCCAGTCACATGGTGGTACAATGTCGAGAGTGACGTTAGCCCTTAATATCACGCCAATGACAACCCAGGACAGAAAGTCCTGGCGCTTACGTATAAGGAGGCCCGACCCTAATTAATGAAATGGGATGAGGGCATGGGATAGAAGAAGAAGATTTTTAATGAGTAGGTACCACATTTTCATTTCAACCCCTCCCTTTTCTACAACCGCACGTCACACGGCACACCACTGAAAGTAATTTCACCCACATGAACATGATGCTTGGCGTACTTTGGCCACCCGTTGCGCTCAAATTTCCTCCGGTGGTGTTCCCACATTACCTATCTCAATATGGGCTTAAGAAATTCCTCAAATGCTGTCAACGGCTTGGGCTGTAGTCTGTACCTCTGATCCTGCAATGTTCAAGGGCGGCAGTAGTTTCTTAACATCAGGTGACCTGCTTCTAGTTTCGTTGGCATTTATATTTTTAAAATTTCCGGAGCCGTATCCATGTTAGGCCATTGCGTCGGCTTAGAACTTTGGGCTTTCGCAAAGTATAAGATCCGTTTCCTGGGCTGCTCCTTTTTCAAGCGTGCTAAGTAGTTGCTAAAGCCTGCGCCCCACCCTGCGAACGTGTGAACATAGTCAACTCAGTTCATATTTAAGCACAAAACATTTACAAGTGGCCGCGTATAGGCGAATTTTCCAATCACACAAACCAAAGAAATAAGGGCCATACAAAGTGTCAAATATTTTCGTCTTAATGTTCAGACTGTGGTCCTTGCTTGAATTTCTTTTGCCGCCGGATTTAAACTATTTAGTTTCAAACTCGAAATTAAATACGGTGAGTGGAAAGGATTGGACTATTTAGTGACCGGTATGGCTAGTGTATTTTATTATAATCACTGTAACTCTATCACTAAAAGTAAAGTTAGTCGTGCGAACCTATGTTTTTGGAAGCGCTTATCTAAAAAGTACTGAAGATCTAGTGTAAATTTTAAGTAAAAATTAAATGTGTAATTTCCTATGGACCATATGGACGGGCAATTTAACTCGTAATATACAACTCCATACTTTAGCAGAATAACTTAACTATGGCGTCACTGACACTAGACCGTTTGAACGGTTTTATTCAATTTTGCACTAAAATTTTGCAGCTCTTGTTGCGTCAATATTTAAGCCTAACCGTACGAAGACGGGACAGGTCAGCTAGCAATAATATTACGCCGGTTCGTATGTAAGTATTTATGCTGTTGTTTTGTACCTACAGGTATGAAGGAAGTAATAATACAAGTGATTATTATTAAAATAGGAAGTGTTTCTGTCGCATAGTCGACGCAGTATTTTCGTTGTTGGATAGCTTCCTTACTATTGATAGCACGTTGTTTATGCGGCGATTTTGTATTCACACCCGTTCAGAAGAGCTGCTTACTTAATTTTTGTATATCTTCTTAAAATATTAGATACTAGTATATTCAAAGTGGCGGATAAGACAAAAATTTTTTTTTTCTTTTTACGTATTCTCATAATGGTATACCAAGATGGATGCGACTTATAGATACGTAGGTGTAAAATACAATAACACAGTTTATTAATCTTTTTCTACACACATTTTTATATGTATTGAATTTTTGCCAATATTTTTAGATAAACCCAACATGACAGTCAAAATCACAACAGCATTCACCCTCTTCGCTGTGACACTTTCCTTGTTGAATCTGGAACGCGCTGATGCCAATCCTGCTATTGGTAAGTCAATATTAACCTTATTACGTTGACATTAATGGTTTTGCCAATTCATTTGTACAAGTTTATTAGTTGAACGACCTAAAATTATTATCCTTTTTCACAGGACACGTTGTAACAGGGATGGCACAAATTTAATTTTTGTCAATTTTTAGTTCAGATATTTGCCTAAAACCATTGAATCGAATGTAAAAAACGGGGTTTCTGAACAAAATCGTGTTCGATAAAGGTGCCAAACCAAACGTGACACTGGCCATCCAGCTAAAAGCAAAGTTCAAAAATTCCATTACCATAATATATAAGACTCAGTAAGTCGCAACTATTGTACCTATTCTTACTCGTATTTCTTTCCATCGAAGTTTGACTCTCTCTAGTCTCTACAATGTTAGAGAAGAGTCAAGAGCCATCGATATACTCATAAAAATATTACTTATTTCTGAATTTTATCTAGAAATATTTACAATATAAGAAATTTTCCTAAGAGTCCGTAGAGACTGAAGATATTTCATGTCGAACACAGTTTAATCTAAATGAGGTTGGTTCTTATACCTATTCCTATGCCGAATTTAAAATAAAAATATGATGATTAGCCTCGAATAACCTAGATTCTAATGCTTACTGAACTAAATCTAAAAAAAATCCTAGCTTTCTACATTGTATCTATTGTTACGAATCCCTTTTCTGTTTTATCCCCTGATTTATATTTTACGTCTCGTCAAGTTATGGGTCATTCGCCTTGGGAAAGTGTAAAGGATACAAGGATCAACATCCCAACTTCCCAAGGGACGCGGAACAGTTTTAAAACAAAAGGCTTTTAAGATATTTGCGATTGTACTGGAATATAGTTTCACTTTTTTTGTTTTTTCGATACAGTAGCTACTTTAAGTAAGTTTAAATGTATAAAGATTAAGGTAGGTAGGTACTAGGTACCTATTACTTTCTATTTACCAATGGCTATATTTCGATGAAAAAAAAAATCTGATGTAGGTAGTTACGAGTATGAAGATAATCGTTCATGAAAAGTTTACTCTTTTATTCCGCGGATGAGCAAAAGATTAAATATAATAATATGCACAATAATATGTTATAAAATGGAAAATATCATTTTACTGATAAATTAGATAGATGGGGTGCGTGAACTAAACTATTTTTTATAAAAAAAATATAGATATTAAAAACCTAAAATATTGAATACCTATACCTCCAAATAATTAATAGATGTACTATCCAAACAAAAAAGAGATGTAACAATAATTATATTTTTTTTTATTCCACTCCCGATTTGATGAGTGCGACGTCGACGACGACGTCCCTGGCACAGTGTTGAGCGCTGTTATCATAACGTGGGAAGTCCCGGGTTCGATTCCCGACAGGGTAAATTTGGGAATTTATTATTTCATTTTCTCTGGTCTGGTCTTGTGGGAGGCTTCGGCCGTGGCTAGTTACCACCCTAGCGGCAAACACGTACAAAGCGATTTAGCGTTCCGGTATGATGCCGTGTAGAAACCGACTAGGGGTATGGGTTTAATTTATCTGCCATACTCCTTACAGCTTAGCCCGCTACCATCTTAGACTGCATCATCACTTACCATCAGGTGTAATTGCAGTCAAGGGCTAACTTGTAGTGGAATAAAAAAACATTATAACTGAATATTGTTGTTATTTAAATTTACTCAAATAGATAAATATTGTGTACCTATGGCTCTACAAATTCATGTGGCAAATTCCTATCAAGGTACGAGCACGTGAGTTTTGTAAGAGGAAGGTTAACTTCAAACAAAACTTACAAAACCCAAGTGTACTGTATGTAAACTACCTACCTTCTAGTGTTTGACTTTTAAAAGTAAACAAAAATATAGAACTACTGCGAAATCGTATTTTGCGCAAAATGAGTTATTAGTTTGGAAATAAGATGAACAAAATATAAAGTTGGTAGAAACTTGTTAACTGAGCGTTCCAAACGCTATTAGTGTAAATCATCATGGTTTTACTGGTTTCTTTAGGTAGATAGGTACATACTTAAGGTTAAAGTCGGAAACTTAATAAACTTACTTAGGTACTTAATTTAAATCCGCATCAAAGTACGTTTCGGTATTCGGTCGTTAAAAAATAAAATGCTGTATTTATCAATAAAAATCGATATAAATAAAGATAAGTACCTAAAGATTTGCAGTTTGGAAACATCGCAGGATAAAGCTTGGTACGCACTGTAACATATTAGTAAAGGTAAAAAATAAAAATACCTGTGATTTTTTTTTTTAATACTTAATCTTGGGTGTGTTCCGTTATACACTGCGAGCACTTCAGTGCTCACTGTGGAGAAAATCGTTCCGTTATGGAGTGACAGTAAACTGCCGCAGTATCCTAGGGAAATATATGACGTCATAAATCGTCGCCATTTTTGTACTGTGAGCACTGGCGTTTTCGAGGTAAGGTGCTCTCAGTTCTGACTGCGTTCCGTTTTATGCAGTATCCAGTATCCTACCTAACTATAAAGGAACGGCTTTTCAGTATACTAAATTAACGTCACACCTTACAGTGCTCGCAGTGTATTTCGGAACATACTTACCCCTTATTGGGTCGGAAAATTAACCGTAGGTTCGTGGAAAATTCGAGCGGATTTTCTTTTCAGCGTTTTGTGCGCGCATTTTATCTTTATCATGGCGCTCCTCTAACATATTATTATTTTGTGCAAGGTAATACTAATAATAATATACCTATTAGGCTCGATGTTTTGTACGTTGTAAGATTTCAGCTACAATTCACCCTATGCTAAAATCATAGAATTCGTTTTTTTTAATGGCTGATGCCCGATAATAATAATGGCTGATAATATCTTCGATTGCGAAAAATAAACTCCGTCCGTCCCCAAATCAAATCAAATCAAATCAAGATTATAATATGATAGTTAATTAATTACTTACCTTGTTTATCAATCTGTGACAGTTAATATAATACCAGCTTACTCAGAAGGGCTGGAACCCACTGGAACCACAGATATGAGAATCTTATATGTGGCTGGAACCTAGGACCGTAAAGCCAGTTAATAAAAAATATATACATATATATTATATCAGCTTAAGAGCTTATTACACCTTCCTAAATTTAGTCGTCCTAATTAGGATTCAGGAAAGGAAAGCAAATTCATATTTCTGATCACACCTTCCTAAATTTAGTCACTGAATCAGTTTACAGATAAAGTTCGACGGCGTCGGACGCGGGACGTGTCGTGCTAGTGTCGAGTGCAACCACAGATTACATTATACAACAGTACTGGACAGTACTGGAGCCATTGTCCAAAAAATTGGCCTTGCCGTAGCTCTGGCTATTGGCTCAATTAAAATTAATAGATGCCTTTATTTTTTCTTACCAAAAATTTAAAAAAAAATCATTATTTCCCCATTGCCTTCAATCAACAGTCTCATCGGTTTGGTATTGATCGGACGTTGATGACTGTGAAGAGGGGATATGAATGATATGATACAATGTGGATGGTGAAGGATGTGGGGATTGTATTCGGTGTTGGGATGGTAAGGTAGTTATGAAGGGGAGAATCCGAAGATTTGATATGTTGCTGTATAGATGGTTTAAGATGCGTAGATTTTGTTTGGTGTTGGGATATTAAGTTATGAAGGGGAGAATCCGAAGATTTGATACTGGAATACCGTACTGGAATCTACAAAGTTTTATCAAAAATTAATAAATGGTTATTTGAATTTGCCGCCATCTTCTCCTCCTATCAGGCAGGCGCGGTGATCAGTATTACTTACTCTATGGCGGTGACTGAACCAATTAGGCGACTAAATGCTATTACACCTTCCTAAATTTAGGAAACTGAATGATTTAGTAAGTTAGCAACCATACTTTTTCCTAATTTAGGATCCTAACTTGCTAAATGCGATTACACTTTTCTGAATTTAGTAACTGAATCATTTAGACGACTAAATTTAGGAAGGTGTAATAAGCTCTTTACTTATTTAGAGTGTTTTTGTGCAGTGTGCACCACGCTTTCCGCGCGAGACAATGAGAAGACGCGCGTGCGACCCGAGGCAATGACCCCAATCCGCGATTTAGCCGGTTCACTTTCGCCTTTGTTACGCAATTTCACCTTACCCGCTTACACTTGACCTCGCGACGTCCGAGCTTGAATGAGCGCGGAGTTTCACGGTGGGCTCTTGACGCAATAATAGATTGTGTAGGTACATGTAAGTAGGCAGGTATATATACTTGCGTAAAAGGTAACTTTTGGTTCTAAGGTCAGTTAGACAGTAGTGGGGCTGGTTATGCAGTGCACAATCTCTAAACTAAACTAAAATGACAGCATTAAAATATTGCTCCTTTCAATTTTAATTTTTTATTTATTTAAAAACATTTAGTTAGGTAGGACATACAGGTGTCTCTTCTGTTACTTCATGTTTTGACACTACCACCGGTTCGGAAAGTAGACTCTGTTGAGAAGAGCCGGCAAGAAACTCAGCAGTTAGTTACTCCTCTTTTTAATAAAAACAATATTGTATTACATTACGTAGGTACTTAAGTACCTATATATTTGATTAAATAGTTAGTTACAATAGTGTAGGTAAGTTATAATATCTACTATCCTGTGGGGAGCTGGATTTCATAATACTCCCTGCGGAAATGGACAGAAGCTGCCATTTTAGTTTAGTTAGGCGATTGTGATACAGAATTGTCCGCAGTGACTATTTTGGTTACGGCGTCTCCAGTCCGGAACGGGTCCGTAGTGTTACTTCTCTGTGCCACAGGTGGGACTTTTCTTTGTTTTTAGGGTTCCGTACCAAAATGGTAAAAATAGAACCATTATGGTGCGACTTTCTCCGTCCGTCCGTCCGTCCGTCTGTCACAGTCGATTATTTCAGTAACTATTAAAGCTATCGACATGCAATTTGGAATAGTTGTGTATAATAGTGGCCTAACATCATTAAAATAAAAAAAAATCGAAAATTATTTTTAGTTTAATTAAAAAAAACCGGCAAAGTGCGAGTCGGACTCGCGCACCGAGGGTTCCGTACAAACCTGTAGCAAGTTTTACGATTAATGAATTTAATGAACCGCAAAACTAACTTTGTTTGTAGAGGTTTTCTGTTAATATCAAAAAAACTATGCTAGTTAGAGCATTGGCTATAGTTTTCCTGTAAAATATACATAAATTCCTATTGACCATAATTATTTCAGATTTTTCGATTGGTAAACTCCGGAGATAAGGGGGGGGGAACGGTATTTTTTTTGACTTTTTCCCCGATAAATCAAAAACTATCATGACTAAAAATAATTAAAAATCTGTTTTAGAATGTACAAAGTAAACCATTTCATATGATACCCCACACAGTACAGCTAACTCACTTTTAAATTTCAACCCTCCGATTTTCCCCCCTTTTTAAATAAGAACAAAAATAATTTCCAATTTTTTTTAATTCCAGTGTCTTTGGGCCACTAATATACACAACTATTCCAAATTTCATGTCGATAGCTTCGGTAGTTACTGAAATAATCGAGTGTGACGGACGGACAGACAGACAGACAGACAGACAGACGGAGAAAGTCGCACCATAAGGGTTCCATTTTTACCATTTTGGTACGGAACCCTAAAAAGGGGGAAAATCGGGGGTTTGAAATTTCAAAGTATGATAACTATACTGAGTGGGATATCATATGAAAGGGCTATACTTCCACATTCTAAAACAGATTTTTATTTATTTTTATGCATAATAGTTTTTGATTTATCGGGCAAAATGTCGAAAAAAATACCGTTCCCCCCACTTATCTCCGAAGTTTATATTATAGGAGATAACTGCATTTTTGGTAACCATCGCCAGAAAAGCTGATTCAGTGTTAGGTGGATGTAGAGCTCTCCACTGATCACAAAAGTTGCAGTCTGCCTGCATTTGGATGGCCCTTTCGCTAAATATGGCCGTTCAAAGACGGTTTATTGTTACCAAAAATGAACGATAATTAGAAAAGCTGATTCTTGTACGGTATTAAAGTATGCGCAGTACCTATGTAAACAGCATAAAAACTGACGCATTTGGATGGGACTTTTTCTAGATATCAGCTTTCAAAGACGTTATAACCTATACTTACTATGCGTTCCTGTAAAAAAATATTAGCAATTATTATGATATTAATATATCCCGTTGATTGCTGTTAATAATTTTTAATAGCGATCAACGGCGACAAAGTTATTGCTAATATTTTTTTACAGGAACGCATAGTAAGTATAGGTTATAACGTCTTTGAAAGCTGATATCTAGAAAAAGTTCCATCCAAATGCGTCAGTTTTTACGCTGTTTACATAGGTACTGCGCATACTTTAATACTGTACAAGAATCAGCTTTTCTAATTATCGTTCATTTTTGGTAACAATAAACCATCTTTGAACGCCCATATTTAGCTAAAGGGCCATCCAAATGCAGGCAGACTGCCACTTTTGAGATCAGTGGAGAGCTCTACATCCATCTAACACTGAATCAGCCTTTCTGGCGATGGTTACCAAAATTGCAGTTATCTCTTAGTCTATTACCAATTGAAAAATCTGATCTGACGGAATCTATCCTGTAGCGCCACCAGTAGGTCAAAGTGGTGGGACCTCGGACCCTTTACGCTTCACTCATTGATTCATACAAAGACCGCAATTTTTTATGAAACTGTTATTGAAACTAAACTTTCAATGATTTTCAAACCTTTCAGCATTCGCTGCGAAAGATGAACTGCCTTAGTGAGAGAGGCTAACAAGGCGCATACTTTTTCAACTTTTTGACGCATGCTATAGAAACTTGTTTTGTCAAATTTTCCACAGCCACCGGTTACGACCCTCTACAAATCTGCATAGAAAACTGCGCTCAATGCAAGAAAATGTTTGGCGCTTGGTTCGAAGGCCCCCTATGCGCTGAATCCTGCATAAAGTTCAAAGGAAAACTCGTTCCGGAATGCGAAGACTTCGCCTCCATTGCCCAATTCATCAACAAACTTTAAAAAAAATACCGTCAAACGCGCTTGTCTATGGAACGTTAACTGAGAAACCTCTAGACTACCTCCTATTCTATTTCACGTTCATTTTAAAGAGACGCTTTTAAATAAATTACTATGAAAGAAAAAGAGACAGGATAAAGACTTCACGCATTGTAGAAAGAGAATATGCTTGATAATCATAAGCTTTTTTATGAAACAGACGCATTCCATCCGATTGCATGCTAACATAGAATTATTTATTGTAATTTTTTTTTAACAAAATCTTGGCAACTATAGAAAATAAACTTGCCGCCACTTTGTCTATAGATTTCTCAGTCTATGTTAAACTCATTATCTATGTACTTAAATACTCTTGTATAAATCGAAGTTTTCACAGCAAACTTCGAACATAACGCCAAAGCATTTATTACTTTAATTTAGTAAGATTTTTTGTACTTATTTATACAGGGTGCAAATGTTATAAGTATTATGAATAAAACGAAACGACCCTTCAAGTTATTTTATTTATTACAACTATTAATATTTTTTACATAATTTATGTAGACTTCTTCAAATACTGAACCACAAACAATGCGCAAAACAATATTATGTCCTACGAGACTTATGCCTTACGGCCCGGAAGATCTAGTTACCCTAGTATCAATTCCCCATATGTATCCTTTTAAAGGTGTTCTTAAATTGTGAAGGCCTCTTAACATTTAAGTTTGTCATTAAGGTGTTCTTAAAATTTAAGAATGTGATTGATCCGCTCTTAAATTTTAAGACAACCTGGACCAAAATTTAAGAACACCTTGCACTAGCCAGGCAGACGGCAAACTGGACCTTCCGCGTCGTAAGGCTACAAAGGGAATCGTTTTCTCACTAGATAGCCTAAATGGCAATTTTGTTTTAATAAAAAAAAACCAGTAGTTCTGTCAATAAACATCTCAACAGACCTAGTCTAATAAATGAAATAATCTGGTATCTTACACTGCTTGATATAACAGTTCGGAAACGAAATAACTATACCGTTCTGTTAGACCCGAGTTGGAGCCGTTCTACAAACACAAATCATTATTATCAACACATCGCCGGCCTACGAGTATAACTACGAGTCTCTTCGGGGGCTTAGTATGAGATTTTTTAACTATTTGATTGTTTCATGACAGATGACAGCTGACGCTAGGGGTGCGTTCCGAAATACACTGAGAGCACTGAAAGTCCCCAGTAAAGAGCACTGCCAGTGCTCGCAGTGCTTATAACGGAACACACACTTTATCTATCCCATATAAAGCGTAGACTTGATCGAATAAAATAGGCCTAGTGGGATATTTTTTACCTATTCGCTTGAGGGTTTGACTATAGCTAGTAACCAAGTGCAGATTGACATTACAATATACCATGTCGTTAAATCACCAATCCATACTAATATTATGCGAAAGTGTGTCTCTCTGTCTGCTACGCTTTCACGGCCAACTTGTTCAACCGATTTTGATGAAATTTGGTAAAGGGATAGGTTGTATCCCGGGGAAGGACATAGGCTACTTTTCCCGCGGGAATCAAAAATCTTTAATCCACGCGAACGAAATTGCGGGAATCACCTAATATCTATAATATATAGTTTCGATACGATATTCAGAAAAAGCGATATTACCCATTCCTAATGAATATCAAGTTAATTTATAAATCTCTATAGGATAAGCTTCTAGTAACAATCGTCAATAGTCAGTGGTATCGGTGTTGTAGAACGCGCGTCAGTTGACCGGCACCTCTAACGACGGCGTCTCCACCGGCTCGGCGATAGATGGCGCTATGGACGACGGTAATTCCACTGAAACAATCACATTGGATATTTAACAAATTATTTTTTTGTGATCCATACTAATATTATAAATGCGAAAGTGTGTCTGTCTGTCTGTCTGTCTGTCTGCTACGCTTTCCCGGCCCATCTTTTCAACCGATTTTGCTGAAATTTGGTATAGAGGTAGGTTATATCCCGGGGAAGGACATATGCTACTTTTTATCCCGGAAAATTAAGGAGTTCCCGCGGGAATCGAAAAAACTAAGTCCACGCGGACGAAGTTGCGGGAATCATCTAGTTATTAAATAAAGGATCTTTTCGGATTCGACGACCTCCGTGGCGCAGTGTTGAGCGCTGTTGCCTTAACGTGCGGAGGTCCCGGGTTCGATCCCCGGCAGGGTTTGGAAATTTATAATTTCTGAATTTTCCCTGGTCTGGCCTGGTGGGAGGCTTCGGCCGTGGCTAGTTACCACCCTACCGGTAAAGACGTGCCGCCAAGCGATTTAGCGTTCCGGTCCGATGCCGTGTAGAAACCGAATAGGGGTATGGGTTTAATATAACTGCCATGCCCCTAACAGGTTAGCCCGCTACCATCTTAGACTGTATTATCACTTACCATCAGGTGAGATCGCAGTCAAGGGCTAACTTGTAGTGGATAAAAAAAAACAAAGATCTCCCAAAAGTCGTAATATCCATATCCCCTGTTAGTTTTATGTTGAATAACTTTTAAACTATTGATTAAAGTAAAAAAGTACGTCGAACTTTGATGACGTCACTGTAATATTTCATACAAAATCCCATACTAAGCACACGTTTTGACGTTTGAAAAAAGTTACTGATTTGACTAGTTGTCAAATACCCAATTATTGTTAACTAAATATAAATAAGTTTTAAATCCCATCCGGCCATGTTGAATAGAGATGATGATGATCAAAAATAAATTATTTTTAACTGACACGCTAACTGATTGAAACCATAACGTTGAAATATTTTAGTACAAATGTCACTCAAAAAAAAATTAAATTATGTCAAAATAAAATTTATATTGTACAACTTACAAGCCTATGTCCTTCATCAGAACGCAAACTATCTCTATACCAAATATAGTCAAAATTGGTTGCAAAGATGAGCCATGTAAGTGAAGCAGACAGACACACTTTCACATTAGTACAGATTGATATGGACTTTTCTTACCATTTGGCGTCTCCGTGGGATATTCTGGCATCGAAGTGTCCATTGAGGTTTCACTTTGTTGTTCTGTGGTTTGTAATGGCGGCAACTGAAATAAAAAATGAAAAGACATGATTATTTGAGTAAGTATAATACTTATAAGGTTGAGGCATAAATAGGTACACTTTTGTAAGTATTTCTGTCACTATATTCTTAATAACAAGGGGTCATGCATAAAGTGCGTCACACGTTAATGGCGGGGTAGGGGGTCGACGAAGACAAGGCGTGACATTGTGTGACAAGGGGTGGGAGGGGTCCTAAGTTTCGTGACGTCACATTTCAAAATCTTATACATCTAAGTGTTAAAATGCCAAGTAAGCTGTGCCTGCTACACAGAACACGCTCGCAAGACAATTTTAGCAAGTAAAACTTGCATAAATTTGACAGATAGCGACTTCTGCAAGTTTTATTGCTAGTAAGCACTCAGCCATTGGCAACACTTATCCAATTTATAAGTAAAATCCCTGCTGAATTAGCACTGGGAAAGAAGCTGCATCAGCATGGTATGTTGCAACACGCAGAGTAAAATGGACCAAAGCCCTATTGTTTTAAGGTTAAAGTTCTCAATTTGTCCATTCTCCTAATGAAAATAGATGGCACACGATTTTAAAACAAGGACTTGCTTTTTCTCTGACCATCTGAAAATTTTTAGAACATTTTACAATAGAATATTTAACAAATTTTAGGACGATAACTCGCGAGGACCTGGCCTCGAAAAATCGCACGTGACGAAAAAATGTTAAAGCGCGTCGCGACCGTCTCTCTCCTTCTAGTATAGTTTTTTTTCTCTATGCAATACTTCTATAGATGGAGAGATTACTTGTATGTAATTATTTTATTGATTGTTGAACCATTTTAAGCAGTTCCACGTAGCGAGTTCGAAGCTCAGAGGGAAAAGAGCCGCGTCGAAAGCAAAATGTCGCAGGTTCAAATCACACACTTTTTAATAGGAGATAGTGCAAGTACAAATGACAAAGTTGCATGGAAGCAACCAGCTTCGCATCCAGCAACCCACAAGTCAGTGTAATACTTGTTACGTAACGTATGCATTGTATATTATTTACAAAGTGTAACATTTTTCTGTTTATGAAACGAGCAACTGCTGAGTTTCTTGCCGTGCTTCTCAGTAGAATCAGCTTTCCGAACGGCGAACCGGCGGTAGATTCTTACGACTTATCTTATGTGGCACAAGTTGTCCTATGTGAAATAAATAATTTCATTTTCATTTTCAGTAAGTACCTGTTCTTATGCTGGGGCTACACTAACGGGAAATGTCGTTAATTATCGCGATGACCGTAGGTGTAGCCACACTTTAACGCGATATTTTGATAACGGCAATCACATTGCCGTTTGACGTTAGGCTCAAGTGGCGGTACATCAAAGAGATTGACGCGAGAAACTACGTATGTCAGTGTGCACCGTGAGCGCGAGGGGATCGCACGTGTTTGTTTTCGTTAAATACGTACTTTGGTATGGAGTGGAGTAACGAGAAAGTAATTGCGTTTCTCGAGATTCTGCAAACAGAGCCATGTTTGTGGGATCCGAGACTCAAAAGAGTCAAGAATCGTGATCAATTCGAATCGTGAACGAATTTACACTCATCAAATACAGAGTAGCACCGTCAACGTCCATCTTGCTTGAAATTCAAGGAAATTTAACGCCAATTTTATCGCCAAGAATGGGTATTGACCGTTCAAGAGAAGCCACTCACTTTATCGCGTTAAAAATTAAAGCAATATTTATCGTGATGATAATATAAGCATTGACGTTTCCTTAGTGTGGCCCCCTAACATTACAGGGTGTCCAAAGACACTACACGACTTGTTTAAACAAGTACACATACCTCAGGTGCCAGGCGGGGTATCTTGCCCGCTTGATATCGGACGCTGAAGGGCGCGCATTGCTCATAGTAGCTGATCACAAAGTCCGGGTAAGACTGGCCAAGCTCGTGACCTAAAACCACATCCACTTCGGTACAGCCGTGCCTGGAAATATTAATGTACGAGCTTAAAAAAAACACCACCAAGGTAACCTGTCAGAGACACATAATAGTTGTCTACAGAAGTTTATTGTCTGTGACAGCCATTTTGTATTACCTGTCACTTTATCATAGATCATTAATAATAATTGTCAGCTGTCACAGACTAAATTTCTTTTCGATTCAACCATTCAAATTTATACATGTCCTTTCGTACTCTTAAAATTAAATAACTTATCAAATAACCCTAACTTCAACAAACCACCAATTTTTTTCAAAAAAATTACAGCCAGTGTCATTCAATATGATGTAAGAGTTCTAATGATACCCCATACATCCAAATCTGTTCAGATATCATGGTGGAACTAGCTGATGCCCGCGACTTCGACCGCGTGGATTGAGGTTTTGTTCCTTCCCACGGGAACTCTTTAATTTTCCAGGATAAAAAGTAGCCTGTGTTATTCCAGACTATAATCTATCTCTGTGCCAAATTTCATCCAGATCAGTTCAGCCGTCCTGGCGTGATTGAGTAACAAACATCCATACATCCATACATCCATCCAAACTATGGGATATGGGAGGACCCAGTCTCAGTATTGAATATGGGATCCATCCCAAGCTAAAATTACTAACTAACTAACACTTACCTTTAAATCTCAATACGTTTACTAATTCAACTAACAAAACTAACATTGAACTATATTGATAAAAAGAAAACGTGTGTAAACGTTTAGCAGCAAATTAGTAAAATTACACATACCATTTGACCAAAAAGTAAAGAGTGCCATGGAACAGTTGACCCGCCAGGATTTTATCAGGCTGAAGACCCCGGGCCAGACCTCGAGGCTTCTCAATCTCCTGAATTATGAAGCAAGATTAATCCATATCCATACTAATATTATAAATGCATCTGTCTGTCTGTCTGTCTGTCCGTCTGCTACGCTTACCTGTTAAACCGATTGAATCGATTGAACTGAACCGATTTTGATGAAATTTGGTATAGGGATAGTTTATATCCTGGGGAAGGAAATAGGCTACTTTTTATCCCAGAAAATTAAGGAGCTCCCCCGGGAATCAAAAAACGTAACCAATAAACACGGACTAAGTCGCGGGCATCATCTAGTCATACTAATATTATGAACTAGCTGATGCCCGCGACTTTGTTCGTGTTTTAAATTTTTTTTGATTCCCGCGGGAACTCCTTTATTTTCCGGGATAAAAAGTAGCCTATGTCACTCTCCAGGTTCTCAACTCCAAAAATCACGTCAATTCGTTGCTCTGTTGCGGTGTGATTGAAGGACAAACCAACAAACAAACACACTTTCGCATTTATAATACGAGTATGATGCGAAAGTGTGTGCCTGCTGGCTGTGTTTGCTGGTTTGTTGGTTTGTCCTTCAATCACGCCTCAACAAAGCAACGGATCAACGTGATTTTTTTGCATGGGTATAGTTGAGGTCCTGGAGAGTGACATAGGCTACTTTTTATCCCGGAAAATTAAGCTCTCCCGGGAATCAAAAAACGAAATCCACACGGACGAAGTCGCGGGCATCATCATAAAAATGAACAAGTGGCTCATACAATTGTAGCAAATTACCTCAACTTTCTTCTTCTTTTCCCCTCGCTTGGCCCTCTTGCGTGTGGACAGTCCCTCTTCCTCCACAGGCGGTGCGGCTTCGCGCTCTCTCTTCAGCCGTGCCTCCTCATAAGCTGATATGAGCTCTGGACAATCCAAGTTGTCTTCTGGCTCCCAAGTGTTATCCTCGCTGGAAAATACAGTTAAAAGCCATTGAATAGTGGACAAAGGAGTTGCTACTCTTGCTGAATGTTATTAAGTGCACTGTTTTACACATTGGGAAAAATAATCCTCAAGTACCATATTTCTAAGATAACAAGCAACTAAAAGCAGTGGACCCACAAAAAGATCTAGTTGTTATCATAAGCAATGACTTAAAATGGGAAGCACACATAGTAGCTTTTGTAAATAAGTCTAACAAGATTTGATATAGGCGCATCAGCGAAAGCTGCCTGGCCTATTATAAATAACAATAATCATAACCCTAGCTAATTCTTAAAAACCAAACATAAAATAATAATAATCCATCTGTTACAAATTTTTCTTTTTAACAATGCCTTTAACAATATACCTAGTTATATGTTAGTTTTGTTAGTTGAATTAGTAGGTAAACATAATGAGATTTAAAGGTAAGTGTTAGTTAGTTAAGAACATACTACTTAATATTATAAATGCAAAAGTGTGTTTGTCTATCTGCTGTTTATATGGCCCATCTGTTCTACTGGTTACAAAGAAATTTGGTACAGAAATAGATATGACAACTCCCTGTTCTCTCTCGGTTTGGGTTGGATTGCAGTCTCATGAGACTATGAGAAAAGGGAATATAGACGGTAAGTAAGTGCCCACACAAATGGAAATCATATTATCTCCCACACAGATCACAGGGTAAATTATGCTGTTAAGGATTGGCCACTGTAGCCGAAATTCGGTCGGAAGTAAGTTATGTTTAATTAAGTACCCCAAAGTTATTACAATGGGCAACACAGTTAAACTGATACATATAAACAAATGTAGTTATTCTTTGTGCAATAAGGCGGCCTGGTGGGAGGCTTCGGCCGTGGCTAGTTACCACCCTACCGGCAAAGACGTGCCGCCAAGTGATTTAGTGTTACGATACGATGTTGTGTAGAAACCAAATAGGGGTATGGGTTTAATATAACTGCCATGCCCCTAACAGGTTACCCCACTACCATCTTAGTTTGCATCATCACTTACCATCGGGTGAGATCACAGTCAAGGGCTAACTTGTAGTGGATAAAAAAAAGGTAAGTACTTAATGTATAATCTTGCCATGAGCACTATACAAGCATACATCTTGATACTAAAGCTCTGCGAAGCATCTTTCTCAGGAGAAAAACAAAAACTCACTCAGAATAACCTTTCCACTTCAGCAAATATTCCACTTTGCCATTCTTAATTCTCCGATCTAGAACCTTCTCCACCGAGAATTCTTCATGTCTTCCACTCGTCGGTCCTACACTTTCTGACGGTCCTGATACAGTGGGTTTATCAGTATCCATCGGAATAGGCTGAACAGGTTCCATAGACGGATCCGCCGGTGGAAAGCTCAGTGCATCCATTTTTTACCTATAACCGAATATTCAACACTATTTTTTAGGAATTTTAGGACTTTTAGGACGCCGGTGAGGCCATTGAATTGAGACAATTCCTCAAAAGGCGGCTCGTCTTGTTTCATTTTGGATGAAAATTGAAAATTAATGATCAAATTAAAACTTACCAATTTATACGTAGATAAAGATAAGTTTATTCAAAAGGCTAAGGAACATGGGGACAACCGACAAACCCAAACAAAACAATTTTTTCTTTTTGCGTGCTTTTTTCGCTGCTCACAGATTAGTAAAGAACATAGAATAATAAAACCCTGTAAAGCAGTGTTGGAATCGGGCTCCCATAAAATTATTGTCTATGGAATTTAAAATTATACTATATATATAATATTATACATATATACTATATATATAATATAAACTCTGTGATAATATACTATATACTATATATATATATTATAATTATACTACGTTTTGTTTTTGTTTAATATATGTTCAGAAAATAATATTATATCATCCCTTTCCCACAAAATGACCTAAGCAGCAAAACATTGCAAGGATTCCCCGTGCATAATGCTTCTCGGTTTTTTTTAATATAGAGTTTTACGGCTCTGGGTTCTTGCCCTTCTAACCCTGTCATTACTTCTCGTTTTCATTTGATGTAGCCATTCGTAAAAAAGTCCGTGCATTAGGGGTAAATGTTAAATAAATAATTGGGTATTTACATTATGGTATTTTCGCGTACAATCCAAGCATTACGATACTATATACTACGCAACATATAATTATGGTACAAAAGAATACCGGCGTCTGGCGCTGCTATTTGCCAAAGTACAGTAGTGAATGTACTCTGTGGTAGTGATGAGCTAGGTACACTCACAACTTACAAGTCCCTAGTGAATAGATAAGTATTGTATAATGGTCAGTAGCACAGTCAGTAGTCACAGATTATCATTAACGATTTACGGGCGGAGCGGGAGAGGCTCGAGTAAGCTCGAGTTAGGCATGAGCCAGAGAATCGATGTATCAATACGAACCTCCGCAATAAGTAATTAACGCTTTCACAAAAACTGTATAACATTATAGACTAAAATTCAAAAAACAAATGTTTTTTTATTCAAATAAACATTTACAAGTGCTTTTGAATCGTCGAGTGAATCTACCACTGGTTCGGAATGCCATATTACCTACCGAGAAGAACCAACAAGAAAGTAACCGCTGTCCGCATTGCTGGAGCGAGTCAAATCCATGATCTTTTATCATTAATTATTATTATAATTAGCACAACACAAATATCGACATCGCGAATACTCGATACAGCAAACAAACCAAAGAATTTAGCTTCATCTCTGTATGTCTGTATCACAGACAGACATATTAATAGAAGCTTCTCTTTATTACTCTGTGGTCTGTATCCAACTACAAGTCTATTTGAAGAGGCAGAGTAATTAAAGTAAACAAATATGGCGTCAGATCACGTGATTATAATTGTCATTAGACATATAGTGATGGAAACATTGACAGATTAGTTGTGACTGAACGATTGAATGAATACATTCTGAAATCGATTACCACATACAGTCGCTTCTACGGAGCGATTCTAATAATTTATCAAATAAACTAGCCGGTTATAACCATAGATTGACCGATACTAATATCATGCCAAAGTCAAACCATAGATTGACCGATACTAATATCATGCCAAAGTCATCATGCAGGATTTAGACTTTTGTTAGTCTTTTTGAGTGTACCACAGTCCACAATGCAATAAACTTATTTAACCACGTAATTATCGAATCGATTTTTATAAGCCCGGGTATGAAAATTTATGGGGAGTAAAATCAAACTTTCTCCGTGACGTTACCTATGTACATGTTTCCATAGTAACACTTGATTATGTTTCCATGACTATGTAATGTATTTTGATTATATAATTAATATAAATAAATGTATGAAGCATGCTTTCAGTAATATAAAAAATGCGTTCATTTACCCTCATTTACTAATCTATATATTATCTTATAATCGTTCGTAAAGAGTAAACTCCAGTCGTACGTCGGAGCTGACACACACAATTTTTTCATTATGTAGGTACTTGATCACTGATCACTACACAGCATTAACGTCCCATAGCTGGGCACAGGCCTCCACTCTCATAGGAGAGAGGGAATTAGAACTTAGACCCACCACGCTGCTCCAAGGCGGGTTGGAGGGCTTTAACGACTATTATCAAGTTAGTGATAAGATGTTAGTGAAAGGTTTAATTATAATATCGTCCTCAACATCACAAGGTAATTTCCATAGAATGTAGTAATCGATTTTCGGTTTTTACAATCGATTAAACCGCTCTTATCATTCAGTATAAGGTTCACTTTTCATGTCACATCTCTATGGAATCTTTCTATTTCTATAATTGTCAAATACCCATTACATTATTAGTCTTTGTTTTTAATCCGTGATTCTTGCTAGTTATTTGATAAATTATTAGCTTCATAGTGCTTGAATTGAATTACTTTTGATTATAATAAGGACTTTAAATGTTTTACTTCAGGAAATAAGACCTTTGTGAGTGATTTGTGATATACAACAGTGAAAATATTGTTAGCAAAGTTGAAATGTCGTGACTGGTATGTTTTGTTTACATAAATTACTCTGCCTCTTCAAATAGCCTGTAATTATTCAGAAAAGTTCAGAAATAATAAAAATGAAGCGTGAAACTTGATAGTTTGGAATTTTGGCGATTTAAATGATAGTAAAAAAAAATTGGTTTTCACTTCTATCGGCAGTCCCTATGACTGCCGATAGAAAACGATTTTTTTTTAAATATTGAGTAGTAAGTATTGACCGAGAGGGATAAAAAAAATTTTCTTAACAGGAGGAGACAATCCATACTAATATTACTTATTACTAATATTATTAATGCGAAAGTGTGTCTGTCTGTCTGTCTGTCTACTACGCTTTCACGGCTCATCCGTTCAACCGATTTTGATGAAATTTGGTACAGGGGTAGGTTGTATCCCGGGGAAGGGTATAGTTAGGCTTTTTATCCCGGAAAATTAAAGAGTTCTCGCGGGAATCAAAAAAACCTAAGTGTGTAAAAAAGTGTGTAGGTGTAAAAACCTAGGTGTAGTGAGTATATATACGCCTAGGAGTGACAGAGCGAGAAAATGTTCTCTTGTCTTGCTCAGGGTATCACTTTTTTTTGTTTGACCTATCCGACAGTTTAGGTCAGACAATCCTGTGTCATTTTTGATAATCACCCATGATTGTACGAAATCGGAATTGGACAAAGTGGTAACTGTGCTCGTAGCATACGAAAAAAGTGGCTTAACTTATAAACGATGGTGTATTGCTGTGTGTAATGCTGCAAAAGTTGAACTAAACGAAAACATAACCTAATACGTAAGCTTACAATTATTTTGACCTTATTTTTACCTGATTGTTACATATAAACACAGGTTATATTTGTAAAGACTCGCATGAATGCTACAAAGTATAGAAATAACAAAAAAAAACTTATTTACCATTAAGAAAATATCGCTAAGACTATCGCTATCGCATACTGTATACGCTGTCGTCCTATCTATATCTCTTTCTCTGGCTACGGTCGGTCGTAGATCTGTGGTCTTGACTCTTGACTTTTTTGCTTTTTAAATCACAGAGACAGACTATAAAGTTTAATTTTGAGGTTATAGAAACAATAAACATACAAATATTTATTTATTGATTAATTTTTAAATAAAAATAGGCCGGAGTGTGAACCTGAAACAGTATCCTAATCCTTTGAATATTAATTGATTCAATACATGCTAGTACTGTGTCAAATTTCGTACTTACATAGTGTACTTACACTTTATTATAATAATAAGAGAGAGAGAGAGGTTCTTTAAGATTATTATTCAGATTCAGGTTATTCTCTAAATTTCATAATTATTCAAGAAGCCAAGATGACAGAAAAAGCTCCATTCAACAGTAGCTCGGCATTTTGTGCTAAATGTGGCTCCATACTTCCTCTGTTGCAAGATTTTGGCTCTGTCCAATGTTTTGCCTGCAAAACTATTTATCATCCTGATAGTAAGTAGCGGGAAGCCTTGGCTAGCAATTACCTTGTTAAAACACAATAATAAATGAGAAAGTTGACCCAAAAAAAGAATATCTTTAGCAATTTTCAATACTTACTACGCCATTTTTGGTCTGACTTATTTAATTCTCCCAGACATGATGATGTCCTCTGTGGTGTATCCGCCAACAGCGACATCTTGGCTTTACTTACTTTCTGGAGAGTTTTTCAAGTGCCAAACTTGCTCTGGAAAGTCCACTGGCACAATCTGATAATTTGTCAATCCAGCTTTCACCATTATTTAAAAAGAATTTTGAAGTAGGTATAATTACATAATAATATACATTATACATAATTATGTATTGTCATTGATATACATTATACATAATAAAGTACCTATTGTCACATTGTCATTATCAAATTTATTTCAAATATTACAAGTTATTCCTTGACTGAGATCTAACAGACCTACGTTTATTTTACAGGTCTATTCTATCCTAAATACAGACCACCAACTATGCCAAATCTTAAGTTTTTAGATCCTAAACCTGGTAGTTTGCGTAGTGCTATGTTGACCAGCCAGTCAATTTCTCCTTTTTTAGTAAGCACTTAATTATATGAAGATTTTTGATAATTTTTTCAGGTTTTGGCAATATAAAGTTCAACTACACAATACATTTCAATACTGTATCAGCTATCAACACGGATAATATACTGAATATGGACAACCCTGAAGGGCCGGTGGTGGAGAGGAAATGCCCAAAATGTGGCAACGACAGAATGTCCTATGCAACATTACAGTTAAGGTCGGCTGATGAAGGCCAAACTGTGTTTTATACTTGTGTTTCTTGCAAGTGAGTAAATGTTACATACTTAATATTACATTAGATGACGCCAGTGAGTTCATGCATGCATGATTTAGATTTTTTAAACTTTGTGGGGGAGATCTTAGACTTTCCTGGATGTAAATTAGCCTATGTACTTCCCTGGAATCCAACCTATCTCTGTACAAAATTTCATCAAAATTGGTTAAACAGATGAGCCGTCAAAGCATAGCAGACAAACAGACACACTTATGTATTTATAATATTAGCACAGGCTTTATGTGCTTTCCTACAAGTTGTCCTACAGAGGCGTCTTGACACTGACAGAATTTTCAATACATAATTCTGCCACACTAATGTTAAGTTTATATGCAGTTTCCTACCTCTCTCAAGTCTCAACCATAGGTGAGAGTACCTTAACTGGCGGATCTGTTATTTTAATGGACGTCTAACCATTGAATGAATAACTATTAAGGAGATATATATCATAAGATAAGAGATATATAACATTGAAGGAGATGCCTGCTACTTTGTTCATGTGAAATAACTTTTTAATATTCCCACGGTGACTCCCTAATTATACACTATATACTATCGGGTTAATATATAGCCTATGACACTCACAAATAATGTGGCTTTCTATTGGTACCAGAATTTTCAAAATCTGTTCAGTAGATCCAGAGATCCCTCCTACAACCTCACAAACTCACAAACTTTACCTCTTCATAATATTAGTATAGATTATTATACTTTAGTGTGGATAGATCATAAAGCCCTATTTTGACTGCCCAAAAGCTTTCTATACAGTATTGTTAAGATGTACATCAGCCAATATAAAAAAAAACAAAACAGGATCCTGTGAGTTTAATTTGTTTATATTTTGATATAAACAAAAAGAGAAAAATGTTATTTAAAATGTGTTATTTCATATTTTCAGGTACAAAGAAACTGAAAATTCGTGAAAGGCGTCATCTAGTGAAACTAGGTTTATCTTTATGTACAGTACTTTGTAAGAATAAAATTAATTTTAATATAAATATTTACAGTGTTTAATTCTATGACAGCCCTCAAAAAATCATATTATCATACTAATATAAATGCGAAAGTGTGTTGGTTTGTCCTTCAATCACGCCACAACGGAGTCACGGATCGACGTGATTTTTTGGTATAGTTTATAGGTATAGTTGAGGATCTGGAGAGTGACATAGGCTTTTATTTTTATCCCGGAAAACTAAGAAATTCCCGTGGGAATAAAAAAAACTTAAACCACGCGGACGAAGTCGCGGGTATCGGCTAGTATGAAATAAATACAGCCCATCACACATCACAATAATTGAGATTTCTAGCAATCATACCAACCAACTGATATTATCTATCTTGACTATGAGAAAGCATTTGATAGGGTCCCAATCCGTCGACTACTTCGTAAACTAGAACACCTTGGCATACGTGGTAAACTGCTTGTCTGGATCAGCGACTTTCTAAATGATCGAAAATTCCGTGTGAGGGTTGGCGATGAATTATCAAGTACCCGTCCGGTACGTAGTGGTGTGCCGCAAGGCTCTGTACTGGGACCAATATTGTTCACGTTATTCTTAACGGATTTGCAAAATGTTATAAGTCTCCCGTTCTCATTATTCGCAGATGATACAAAATTTTTCGGGAACCCCATACATCAACAGAATACCATTAAACAAAATTTAAAAGCCATTGAAGAGTGGACAAGCGATTGGCTACTCTCGCTGAATGTCAACAAGTGCACTGTTTTACACATTGGGAAAAATAATCCACGAGTACCATATTTCTTAGGTAACAAGCAACTAAAAGCGGTGGATACACAAAAAGATCTGGGCGTTACCATAAGCAGTGATTTAAAATGGGAAGCACATATAGTAGCTATTGTAAATAAGGCCAACTCAATCCTGTACCTAATCCGTAAGGCATTCTTCAACATCACCAAGAAAACCTTTTTGAAAATTTATAAGACTTATGTCAGACCTTTGTTGGAGTATGCATTCCAGGTCTGGAATCCATATTTCGCCAAGGACACAGAAATGTTGGAAAGAGTACAGAGGCGAGCCACAAAAATGCCAAGAGAGCTGAGAAATCTTCCCTATGAGCAAAGACTATCAAAACTTGGGCTTTGTTCCCTCAAAAGTAGGCGAGAAAGAGGAGATTTAATTGAAACATACAAAATACTGAACAACTACTATAATGTCCCAAAAATGAAGGAAATATTCGTTACAAAAAGTAACCCCGGTCTAAGAGGACACGATCAAAAGCTGCGTCATCAATTGGCTTCATCAAATCCCTTTAAACACTTTTTGAGCAACAGAGTAGTGCTTATGTGGAACAAGCTACCCGAGGATGTGGTGATGTCAACCTCTGTAAATCAGTTCAAGAATAGACTGGATAAGCACCTAAAGCAAAAGCACAAGATTTGATATAGGCGCATCAGCGAAAGCTGCCTAGCCTATTATATATAATAATAATAATAATAATCATTGATGCAGAATTTTTGGATTAGACCTTCGGTTGCAATATTCAGTAATCAGTATGTACTATGTACCTACCTACTTACAATAATTATGTACCTATTTAAAGAATACCTACCTACCTACTGCAAAGTTCTAACGCGTCTTTAAAGTAGGACGGAAGTTGTATGACATTTTATGGCACTTGGCAGAATTTTATGGCAATTGCCATGTTGTGACCACATAATATGAAACTGGTTCCTACAGAAATATCCACAGAAGCAACAATAGGCCGACGCGACGCGCGCGACCGCCGTATTTTAATATTCTTACACAGGATGTTTTACATTTTATGAAAATCTTATGAGCATACAAGTGAATATAACATAAAGAATTAAAAAATACGACTGCCATATTTAAATGATATTTTTTTGTGAATCACTGTATATTGAAATATACCTACCTAGTCTTAACTACTTATATATTTTTGGAATATACCTACTCCTCATTTTCTTGATGACAATAGATATATGTAGATTGAAAAAACTAGAAGTTTAATTCGCTATAATCCGCCACAGAAGGTAGGTAAATCTATGTGGTACCTACAGTGCGTATCTTGAAGTTGCAGCCCGCGATATTCTCCACACCACATAAATCTTCCAAAATACCCTCTACGTACGTTTCACTCCGACACCGGAGCATCTTCAGGAGATCTTGAATCTACAATGCACGATTATAGCGAATTAAACTTCTAGTTTTTTCAATGTCATGGACTTCCGCAAAGTAATAGATATAGAATCTCAATTTGGAAAAAAAATCAACTTTAGTCTTTGATGCGGAACCATGGTCTAATTTTACTAGCCTATGTCACCCGGAATAAGCTAAGGATTCTAACGATACCTCATTCATCAAAATCCGTTCAGGCGTATAGAAGTTATGGTGGAATGAAAGGTGGAATATCATACATACATGAACCCTGAAAACAATATACCTACTCCTTTTTTCAGGCAGTCGTCTGTCGTATAATAATATTATGAGACTGGTTCCAAAAGAAATATCTACTGAAGCAACAATGATGACGCGCGCGACCGTATTTTATGTGTATCTATATTTCTGTTTTATGGGTTTTATAGAACTTTTTGATCTTTCGGGATAAAAAAACCCTCCGAGATTAAGCTCTGAGTTCTGACAAATACCTATCGACAAAAAAGAAAAGCATGAATCGTTAAAATGCAACAGACAGGCGGACTGACAGACAGTCATACTACACACTTTCGAATTTATAATAATACTAGCTGATGCCCGCGACTTCGTCCGCGTGGTTTAAGTTTTTTTGATTCCCGCGGGAACTTTTTAATTTTCCGGGATAAAAAGTAGCCTATGTCACTCTCCATCCTCAGCTATACCCATACCAAAAATCACGTCGATCCGTTGCTCCGTTGCGGCGTGATTGAAGGACAACCCAACAAACAAACACTTTCGCATTTATAATATTAGTATGACTAGCTAATGCCCGCAACTTTGTGCGCGTGGATTGAGGTTTTTTGGTTCCCGCGGCAACTCTTTAATTCTCCGGGATAAAAAGTACCCTATGGGTTATTCCAGACTATAATCTACATTCTACGAGTATCTCTGTGCCAATTTTCATCCAGATCCATTCAGTCGTTTTGGCTTGATTGAGTAACCAACATCCATCCATCCATCAATCCATCCATCCAAACTTTCGCATTTATTATACCTAGTATAGATGGATAGGAAGGTACAGGCTGCTTAAGATTTTTTTCCTATTACTAGTCGATAGTATTGTGTTTCAACACAATATTTTAAAAAAATGACCTACCTATTTGTACAGACACATCTCCAGTCCTCTTCGCTCTGTTATCCAGCGCCTTTTTACCCGACTGCGGAACGCACAGGGTTTTCTGTTCATCAGTCTATATTATATGCTTTTACATAGAAAGTTGAAACCAACTGTAAGCAGAACAAACAGCCTGTATAGTTGGTACGAAACGGCCCTCTCATTCATGAGGAGCGCGACCCCGGGCTCCATGAGAATAAGAGATACTTACTTAGTTGTTAACTTAAGGCCGATTACAAACTAAGTACAAAAATTTCCACTTTTCGCAAAAGTATTAGGTACCTACTCTTATCTGATGCCCGCGATTTCGCGTGATCGTCAATACATTGGAGGCGTGTTAATTTTTGGATAAGACGATCTCTATTCTCTACCATTTTGATTCAAGGAAAGGATAACTCTCAGCAACGAGGAATAGGTTCGATGTACTTAGTGGTGAGTTCCCATCGAGTCACACCAAATCGTGTCACAGTGTGACGACGGAAAATCATCGGATTGTTTTCCTATCGAGTCACACTGTTTCTGGTTGGAAATTATTTTTTATTCGGATTCCCATTCAAGTCACTCTGTTCTCTAGGTGTAACGTTATACTCAGTTCATAGCCTTCCTTAGGTTCTAAACATGGTAGGGCAGTATTTATTGATATTTCGCCCGGGGCACCGCTGAGATTGAAAAACCCCGTTACAAAGTGCTTTGTCTCTACGTCCCTCTATTGGAAGCCGAGAAAGACGTGTACTTACGTCAAATCAAACGATGTTCCTAGAGTAGGTACCTATAATATAAAGTCAAAAGTAGTACCACGTAGTAGGTAGGTACTTTAAAGTTGAGCGGTATTGTTATACAAAAAAATGTATTCAGTCGGCTAAAGGCCTAGACTCCTAGAGCTTTTTTATCCTCTACAAGTTAGGAGTGTAAGATGGTAGGTATGGCATTATTGACCGAGCGAAGCGAAGGTATCTGAGTCTACTTGAGTGAATTTGCACTTGTCCGTCCGACCGTCCGTGTCCGTCTGTCAGAGCCTTATAACTCCTGAATTACTGAACGTAATTACTTAAAATGTATCATGTAAACCGAGGGCCTCCAGCCGAATATTGCATAAAAAGTTATAAAAATCTCTTATTTCATGGGGGCTCTCATAGAAGCGAACGCGAAGTAAAATATTCTTATATAGCGTTACTTAGGGTTGCGGTATATCATTTTAAAGATAATTAGGAATAGAGTCCAAAAATATATTTTTTTTAATTTTTCCCCTAAAATTGACGAAATGGGGGGCTTTCAAAGTGGAGATTTTCTAACGTTCAAAGTTGACCTCAGAACTCTCAATTTTCTGAAAGGCTGAGCCTGAAACTTGATCAATTATTTGAATTCTTGAACAACAAATTCTAAAATTAGATAAATAGACCAATATTAGATAAATTAAAAATAGATGGCGCTCTGTAAAAGTTTATTCGTATATTATGTTATGGATACCGCGAGGTCTCAGTTCGGGGCGAACCACTAGGAGGTATTAAACCTTTATATCATACTTGCTCAGTAACTAGCGATTACTATGGTGGAAAGTCTCCTTGTAAGTTGGTGTTTGCAATTCAAGGCAACATTACGTCGCACTATGCTTGAATTGTAAAGTTCACATTACAGTTCAAGCTATGCAAAACTCCTTGGTAAACAATCTCTTTTCTTATGAAATGGTAAGAAAACTTTTTACTGAAAAAAAAACACTGAACATGGCGGCATTTAATTTCCATACATTTCAAACTATGCAAAACTCCTTGGAACTCAGAGCCGTAAAAAAAAAATGGAAAACTATTTACGAAAAAAAAAATGGAAATGGCGGCATTTCATTTGATCTGAAAGTTTGTGAAGTTTGTTCGTAAAGTGATTTTGCATTACCAATGTTTTATTTACCTCGCAAGAATGATATAAAGTAGAATGCTTACCTCTGTTGCAAGTAGCTATTACACCCTCGAACTATATTCACCCTCGCTCGCTGCGCTCGCTCGTGTGACTAAATATCTCGGGTGCACGCGATCCATTAGCGCCCTATGCGAGCTGCGCTCGCACTGGCGCCAAATTGGATCTTGTTCTACCAGGTAATAGCTTACTTACATCCCTTGTGTAACAATCTACTATTTTAACTGCCCCTAATCGGTTTCTACGCGTCATCGTACCGGAACGCTAAATCGCATGGCGGTACAATTCTCAGAGGTCACCCATGCTTTAGTAGTGGGGCTGCGGGATGACGAGCTGATGAATATGAATCTGAAAATGCGAAATTCTGCAGCACTCATCATCGAGGATGAGAAGCAGTTTCATCTATTCGGCGCTTGAAGCCTGTAGATTTATAGTTGGTATTAAAATATTCTGTGCCTGTAGGGTGTACCTACTCATTTTGCCAATTAGGTATTTTCCATAAAAACAGTGGATTTCTTGTGCCAACATTTAACTACTGGTAGCAGAAAATTACATCCGAAGAACACAGTATTTTGTAATCGTAGGTGACTTTCGTGTGACATAAGTAATGCATTAAATTTAAGTCACGAGTATCGTACACTATTTTTTCTATCTTTTGACCTGAACCCACGTACCTACCTAATGCTGTAACGTAACGCGTACTTAACTGAAGTAGTGCAAAAATGGACACTTGCTACGAATAAGCGTTACTTATGTAAATTCGTATTAGGGTAAAGCCACAGATTTTGCCACAAATCGCGCAAGTGTCGCTTTGTTCGAGACAGTAACGTGAAAGTGACGAAATAAGATATTATTTAGTTACCTACTTACAAAGGAAAACATAATATAACCTTTAACAATCACGTTGAAAGCTTAAGATGTTTGACTTCCCAAAGAATGTTCACACATAATTCGCCTTTACGAAACTAGCTCGATTGTTTTTGTGAGAAGCTCTGCTTTTATGATGTCATTGTTACTTTGTAACATTTTAGGGTCTTCTTATCTAAGTAGTCTAACTGTATTCTATTTTATAGGGTGATATAAACTAAGAAGCTACCGTAGGTTGTAGCGGTAGAGCGTCGATAGACGGTCGACTTCCTGTTATGAAATGATAGTTATTGTAACTTTTAAAATAACGTGAGTGAGGTAGAATCGCTATCATCATCATCAACCCCTCATTCTGATATGGGTTGTTAGGCCATAGTCTTCCACGTCGCGTTGACCATGTGCAGATTGGCAAACTTCACTTCACTTCACTCTCTCGCCGGAAAACTCTCGGGCTTTCAGGTTTTCTCACCATGTTTTCCTTCACCGTTAAGTTTGCTTGCCAAGTCACATTAAATGATTGCACGCCTATGTCATAGACTAACGCATATAGTTATGTAAGTAACTCCGGTAAGTCATAGGTGTGTGCCCAAGAATCGAAAAATCGAAGGGAGCGAACCTATTTCCGTTGTCATGATCAGTAGAACTCCAAACGCGCAAGAATTTTAAGAGTTTAGGCTCGTTTGGACAATCTGCCTCGTTGGTCTAGTGGTTGGCATGTTCCATTGCGGCCGACGAGGCCCCACCTATTGGGTTTTTCTGACTAGAAATTCTCAGTACTAGCCCGGAGTTAGGAAGTTGGCGGTGTTTCACCCCCGTGCCTCGGAGAGCACGTTAAGCCGTCGGTCCCGGTTATTATGACTAACATGATAATAGTCGTTAAAGCCCGCCAACCCGCATTGGGGCAGCGTGGTGGGTCTAAGCTCTAATTCCCTCTCTCCTATGAGAGTGGAGGCCTGTGCCCAGCAGTGGGACGTTAATGGGCTGTAAAGGTATAAGTACTTAAGAGCAATCGATACTAGCGAGAAATGGCGAAATGAAAAAACACAATATTGTAGTTACCCCTGTCAGAGTTATTACTCTGAAAGGGGTAACTCGAATACTCCGAGAATAGGGTAACGCTTAGGTATACCTACTCGAGTGTCAGCTAATGAGGCGAGGATGCTTCTTCTTAGTAATGAGGTGATTGCGATCGTCACACTAGCTTTCAAACTACGGCGGAAGGCCTCCCAGCTTTAGACAAACCGTCATTCATTCACAAGTGAGGTGAAAATTTCCCGTTTCACATTCGGCACGCGCTACCGCCACAGATTCTACGCATTTTTTTCAGTACACGGTAAGAGACGGATGTACTCGTAACTTGTGCACTAACTTATGTAATTTTTTACATGTTAGAAAGAGATAGAATTTTTTTTGACGTGATCGCAGCTCGAGATGAGGCGGTAATTAATTTGATCAGTCGGTGTAAGTATCTCGTGCTACGTTGCGGTTAGTGAAGATGTTAGTCGATAGTTCTGCGGTATCGATATTTGGGTCACGATAAGAATGTTCTTTGTAAGACAACGTTTTTAATTGAACTACACGACATGTCACTTGAAATAAAACAAGTTCTACCTAGACCTATTTGTTGTAGTCATCTGAATATTTTAGATAGGTAAAATTGATATTTAAGCTTTATTAATTTGAGTATGTAGTTAGTAAATTTAGGTCGATTTGCACAACGCTGTTTAAACCGATTTACATCTTAAAATTTTTGATACCGTCACTTTTTGATAAGTTTATTCTGAGAATGACATGAAAAGGGCAGGTATTGAAAATTTTACTTTACAAACACGTTCAACGGTCTTGCACAAGTCAGCCTTAGAGTCATAACTTAAAAACCATTACTAGATTTCGGTTTTTATTATGTAAGTTAGTTATTTCTGCATTTTGTATGGGATACAGATGATAAGGTACATTATCACATGTCTCAGAGGGCCATAAGGTGCTTCTTTTTGTACCTAACTTAATATATTCAACTACAAAAATACAAACAAACAAAGTCGGTAAACTTTATAAGTAACTATCAGGCTTTTTAAGTGTATTCAATTTGTGATTATTTACAATGCAATCAATTTCCATGACTGTTTTTCTCAGAGCATTTCAGTTAAACTAATACACACAATACAGCAACAATAATATGACCATCTCATGTTTCAATCTTTCGATGTAAGGTCACATAATCGACATAATATGATATCGCCGTTCATACACTATCGATATCGATACCTCACCTGTCACTAACCGCGGGGGCCGGGCGGCAGGTGCAGGTAGACGCGGCGGCGCGCCAGTCTCCCGCGGCCCTCGCATCGAACACACGTCGCGACATCGACAACTATCGACACACCCGACACGTGCGTCTCACAACCCTATTTTGAAAGTTCCAATTTCAAAGTGTTGTCAAAGTGGCACGGGATTTTTTCCATACGCAAATCGGTAAGTTTTGATACTCGATAATTCAGTTTCGTTATTAATTGCGTATTGATTATTCTTAACGGAGATTTTAACTGTGTCAGTGTGGCATGTCTTATTAATTTTTTTCTTAAACTTTCGGCTCGTACGACTGTTTATAAAATTGTTTATGTATAACTGTGGGAACGTTGATATCGTTTGTTGAAGACAACAATATTTGATTGCTCTACGATAGGCGGTCCTCTTGATGTCGGTACAAAAGACATCAACGCTACCTCCGTGTCAATAATAGGACGCGCTTTTTACCTTTTTTCTTTTACAACATTCACTTGGGAATTAATAGTGTGACTTGCTCTTTTGATGTGAGTATCGCACTTTGTTTATAAAACTTTCATTCTTGTGTTTTAATACGTTTTATGTTAAGTAGAGTCAAAATGGAATAGAGTAGAGAGTTTTTTCCATTATTAAGTAGGTAGCTTTACTCGGTAGTGCTCATGACTATGTAGTAAGTTTGTAAATTCATTTTCAAGAAAGTATACAATAATAATATGCATAAAAATTGTATGAATAGACAGGCGCACTTTTTCAAATAATAATAATAATATTTTGACTTTTCGTCTTTTTCCAAAATTAAATGAATATTAAGTAATTAAAAGTCTTCGTATTCGTCTTTTCGATTTAAAATTAACTAAATAAGTTAGTTATGAGGTTGAGGTACCTACTTACGAAGGAAGATAGGTTCTGGGGAATTAATTACAGCTTAGCGCTTGATAGTTCCGGGTTCCAATTCGTATACTTACCTAGGTAGAAAAATAATAATTTGCAGTAAGTAGCAGCTGTGCAATATATACTTATATGATACTTATTATTTTTAATCAATAATTCAGGGGTTGGTGTTCGAAAAATAGGGGCATGGGTTTAAACTGCCGTACCCCTAACAGGTTACCAGTTACTACCATCTTAGACTGCATCATCACATCAGTTGAGATCGCAGTTATGGGGTAGGTAACTTCTAGTGGAATAAAAAAAATGCTTTACAATTTTTGACCTAGTTCTAGAAATATATTATTTACTATCCTAAATACCTAGGTTATAGGTGCGTACTAAGTAAGTAACTAACTACTACAGTCCTGTGTAATCTCTTTGATTTTCTGGTATAAAAAGTAGCCTAAGTCTGGTGTACCAGGATGTAAGCTATCTCTGTACCCAATTTCCTAAGCTGATGGGCCGTAAAAAGGTACCTATAGCAGACAGACACAATTTCACATTTATAATATTAAGTATGAATAAGCAAGTTCTTAAGCAGGATGCGCAATTTTTAAAGATCGTTGATCTTGTGAAACTCAATCTGAAAAATCAATATTCAAATAAGTAGTCTACAAGTTAATGGACGAATGGTCAGACTCGTTTACCTATATACCTTTACCTGCCTCATTTTATCGTATAGGTATGTTATTAATCAATATTTAATTTTTATAATATGAATAGCATAAACAGTTTATAACGAAATTCCGATACGAAAATAATGAATTATGTAGAACCGTAGAACGACCGGACTATGAAGTTTGGGAATTTAATGCCCATAAAATATTATAATTAGAGAAAGCGGGCGCGGTGGTTGGTCCTTGATTAGCGGTGAATATTTTATGTATGGATGGTGGTCTATTAGGCAGCGCTAGACCGGTCGCTGTGGCGTTCTTTGGGGGAAGCCTATGTCTATCGGTTCGCGTCTTATGACTGAAATGATGATCATAAAGGTAAAAATATTGACGGGAGGGGCGGCATTTTTCAGTTTTTTCCTCGAGAAAATTCAAGATCCGGCCCTGCTATTTGGTACTTCTAGGCAAACTTTTAGTGGAATATGATTTGCATTAAATACTTACACTTGATAGGTTGATATAAAAAGACAGAATTTCTCAGGCGCAATGCTAACCGGCAGAATGGAGTAGGTACCATGAATGAAAATCTAGTATTTATTTCTGAAATACTTGTAAATCCAAGAATAAAATAAAGGAAAAAATTCCTTGGGCATTTTTTAAAAATAAACTAGGTACTTAGTACTTACCTACTTTGTGGCGTTAAATCTATACCTATACCACTGGTTTGGAGTTTGCGCGTCGCGTGTGGTGCGTTATCAAAATATGTATGTCGTTCGTCGTAGGGCCCATGGTATGTTCTCAGGGGCAAAAAAAAGTTCTGGCGGACACAAAGTTCATGTGCGTCACTTTTATATGGAGCCATACATACTAGCGCGACAGGAAAAAGAGTCATTTCCCTCTGACGCGGACGTCACGCACAAACTTTGTAACCGACTAAAGGATTTCCTAAAATTTTTGCCATGTAAGTTCCTTAAGTGTTTCTGCTCGTACAGCAAGGGTTAAATACGAGTCGCAACGGCTGACATACCAAAAATGTAGACGTTTTTCTATCGAGAAAAACCAACATGTAATTTATTCTCATTGTTCCTTTGAAGACTCAACATTCCAAATTGATTTGAGCGCATTTAATCGGACTTTGTAACACACGTGACACTAAATGAGATTCATGAGAGGCACTAAAAGGATTTTGAAAAATAAGATAAAAATGATCGAGGTTCCTCTACACTCTACAGTCTATACATGTCGACGGACTGTTTAATGCATTAAGTAGCCTTATTTTGCGGCGTATTTGATTTGATAAGACCTTACAGAGATCGCACACGGCGAAAGGCGAGCCCACCGTGGAAAAGCTGATAAAGCTGCAATAGGCTTTAACGGCAATAGGAATTGAGAACCTCCTCCTTTCTAAGTCGGTTAAAAATGAGCGAAAAGTAGCGGTTGGGTAACTTCTAAGAGCCGTTTCTAGAATTCAAGATGGATGCGGGTATGATTTCTGCAGCATCTGGCGAGCCTCTATCTGATAAAGTCATCGTCAGCCATATGCTAATCTATACTAATTATTTGATGAACGATTTTGACGAAATTGATTAAAAAGTTTGGATTTAAATTTTGAAGAGGCATAAATCAACGCTGAAAAAGTCGACGCTGATTAAGTTTTTTCCCCACAGGTACTCCTTAATTTTTCGGTATAAAAAGTAGCCTATGTCACTCTCCAGGTCAACTATATACTCAATCTCATGAAAAAAATCAAGTTGATCCGCTGCTCTGTTGCAGCGCGATTGAAGAACAAACTCTCTATTTAACATCCTTGGGGATGAAATGTTCAAAAACTGTGAATCACGTATTTCTTCATTTCAAACCGAAATTCCAAATATTAAGTTATAACTTGAAGAATGACAGACTTTCATACAAAGTTTCAACCCCTATCTTAATCTTATGGGGTTAAAATTTTGAAAAAATGTGACACACGTACTTCTTTATTTTTTACTGAAAGCCAAAATACCAAGATTTGTTGATATAAATTGAAAAATATCTTGAGAAATGAAGGACTTTTTTACAAACTTTCATCCCCTATTCCATTCCTTTGGGGGTTGAAATTTCAAAAATGGTGAAGTACTTACTTTTCATATCTAACTGAAAACCCAAATGCTAAGTTTCATGGCTATAACTTGAGAAATGAAGGACTTTCATACAAACTTTCAACCCCAATTTACCCCTTTGGGGATGGAATTTCCAAAAACTGTAAAATACGTATTTCTTTATTTTTTACCGAAAGCCAAAATACCAAGTTTCGTTGATATAACTTGAGAAATGACGGACTTTCATACAAACTTTAAACCCCTATTTCACCCCCTTAAGGGTGGAATTTTGAAAAATCCTTCCTTAGTGAGCGCCTACGTCACAAAAGGAACCTACTGTCAAAATTTCAAGTTTCTAGCCACAGCGGTTTAGGCTGTGCGTTGATATATAAGTCAGTCAGTCAGGACTTTGAATTTTATATTTATAGATTGTTAATATTTGCTAATATTTAATTAAACATACATTAATTAAATTGTAAATGATTTTTTTTCAAAAGAGCAACCGCCGAGTTTCTTGCTAGATTAGATTCATTTGATGATTCGAAAGCACTTGTGAAAGTTTATTTGAATAAAAAACGTTTGAATTTTGAATTTTGAATTTTTGAAATATAAATAATCGTTTAGTATGTAGGTAGTCAAGAAGACATAGGTAATTAATTTTCAGTGGATACTTAAAATTGCGTTGCTAATAGCTCTTATGGCTCTACCGGCTTCAGCGCCTCTTGCGGTCTACCCTATTATATCATGTATACGATCACTGTTATGCCGTACGAAGTACAACGCTACCATTTATTAAAGTGATTGTCATTCGAGAACGTTAGTTGTCTCTTATCAATCAAGCTCGAAGGTTTAGGGACTTGCTTTTGAGCGTTCCCACATAGCAGGCTAGGCAATAGCTGGCTAGGTCTAGGACACAGGGTTGTACGGTTCCCACAGTAACTATACAAGCGGTCTTTTTTCCTTTGACATATTATAAACCATAACATACCCGTAACTGCATTTTGTGATGGCCAGATGAGGCAGCTGCGTATCAACTCTGAGATTAGAAATAGAGCTTATGCAAAAGCTCATGTCTCAGCGACACAGCGTAAATCTTCATAAAGTCAAAATACCTATGATCATAACTGGGTTTTAAAACTAGGCCTATTTAGTCAAATTGAGTATGGCTGATATTCTTTCAAAAACCGCATGTTATACATGACTATTCCTCTTTTTGAAAAAGTCCTGGATTAACATGAAACTTATAAAAAAATATCTAGCACTCTTTGTTACATAGATTTATTATATACTAGATGATGCCCGCGACTTCGTCCGCGTGGATTAAGGTTTTTTGATTCCCGCGGGAACTCCTTAATTTTCCGGGATAAAAAGTAGCCTATGTCCTTTCCCGGAATATAACCTACCTCTATACCAAATTTCAGCAAAATCGGTTGAAAAGATGGGCCGGGAAAGCGTAGCAGACAGACAGACAGACAGACAGACACACTTTCGCATTTATAATATTAGTATGGATATGGAAGTATGGATTTACTACCGCTTTGTTATGATGTTATCATCATCTAAGAATGTCATTTGTAATCAGACTACTTATATCTCTACTTCGCCATATAATTGGATGACTTGATATTTGTTCTATGATCGTAATTAGCAGCAACCACATTCAGCGTGTCATAATTCTGCATAAAAGCAATTAATTTAATATGTTCATTACGTTACTAAAAAAGTTAGATGGTCTATTAGATAGTGAAGAGTTAGATTAAAGATTAGGAACATAGAGGAAAAAGAAACCTGAATAAATTAGATAACTGTTTTGTACCTACTCATGACCAAATTAATTTTAATAATAATTTACAAAAGTTTTGCTTAATTTACAACAGATTAGGAGACGTAGGTAAGGGTGTTTAAAAATCATGTAAAAACACATAGACCAGACAGGACGAAGAGTCAGCGTGAAACGTTGGCACACATTTAAATGGAGCTGCACCGACCTGCGTGTCACAACGAAACGTATTTCCCATACGACGGGGACGTTTTGTCAAGTCCTGTTAGTAGTTTTCGCCCTTACCCAGAACAAGAACTTAGAGTTTCCTGGTGGGAGGCTTCGGCCGTGGGTAGTTACCACCCTACCGGCAAAGACGTGCCGCCAAGCGATTAAGCGTTCCGGTACGATGCTGTGTAGAAACCGAATAGGGGTTTGGGTTAAATATAACTGCCATGCGCCTAACAGGTTAGCCCGCTACCATCTTAGACTGCATCTTCACTTACCATCAGGTGAGATCGCAGTCAAGGGCTAACTTGTAGTGAATAAAAATAAAAAAAAACTATGGAGAAAAGTTTACAGTTTCTGAGAAAGAGACCTGCACTAAATTGTATGCTTACTTTTCGAAGTGAAACTTCTTTAGAATCGTTGTGATTTGAAAATTCAACGAAACGAAAACGCGTCACCAAAAAGAGACAAACATATATAGGATTTAGCCTGCGAGAGAATGAGATAGAATACAAGTTATATTTATCGAAGTTTCACTTCTGCCGTGTGTGAATTGCACTCACACACTTTTTTTCATATCTTTGTAAAAATCTGTTGGAGTGCAATTAAAGTATATTTATTCGTTCATCCATCCCTATCAAAAACATCAGTTTTCTATGGACAAAAGCTGAATTTAGCTGAATAAGTGTACCTAATTAGTACCTTAGTCAAAAGCGATCAAGTTATTAGAATTCCAACTTAACAATGTTAACAGAAATTAATAGGCACGAAAGAATGCTCATGAAACTTAATGAGAACAGTTACGATTGTTAATGTTACAAATTATGAGGCATAGCTCACAAATGGCAAGTGGGTTAGCATTAACAGTATAGTCTAATTATCGTCTGGATCGTTCACGCACTGATCAGCAGAGATAACGTGAGCGTAAGTAATCTAACTTTAAAGCGGTGGAAACGCGCTGGATCTTAATGTTAGGCTTATTTTATGTCACGTTTTTATGAGTTAAAAAAAAGAAATGATCCATATTTTTTCCACGTTGACATCTACGACTTCTTTCGCGTGAATTTAGGTATTTCGAAAACTCCGTGCGAGCTTAGAGCACAGCTTTATGTTTGTGTTGGTTGGAAAGCAGAACTCGAAAAAGGGCCATCTTCCGGGGGCCTAATGGAAGATTTTTTACCTATTTGATCGTGTCAAAGTTAACTGCGATTTGTATGGGAAGAAGGGATTTAAACAAGCGCCGCATTTTTTTAAAAGTTTCGTAGATCAAGTAGACCTACGACTATAACGAAGCCTAGTACACAAATTGGAGTAAATTTCTCGTAATATGTATGATCCCCTAAGATTCTTTCTACTTAATTTCTGTGTCAGTTTAGTTTTAAAATGTAAACTGAAAAAAGCTTTTCTGAGTATATTTTATTGAATGGTTTTATTGCTTGAATCGCTTTAAGGGTTTCAACGTATCATTAGGTACATACTAATGATCTCGTTTGGGCTAACACTAACAAAATATAAAAGCTAAATATGGCTAAATAGTGTCCTTAGCACGTCATTAGGCACGACAACTTATGTATGTACTAAAATTAGTGCCTATTAAGCCTTACCAACAATGGTTCTAGTTTGTAATGTGCTAGGGATGTACCTACTACTTAAATGTTTGGTTATAAAAGTACTTTTACGATTATGACCGTTTTTTATGACCATAATTAACATCATTTTCCAATATTCCATTATTTTCAGGTTTGTAGGACTCATTTTGTTTGTTGTTTGTAAGACTTTGTCTTTATCTTTATCTTTTACTATCTTCGTAGACGTTGTCTTAACTGGTGTATGATGGGTATTATGTGTTGGTCTGTCGCCATGTCGACATGGGTTGACAACCCCATTGATATCGAAAACCATATCGATGGTCGCCTTCGGAATTCGAATATCGTCGCTTCATAAGATGCAACAATTGAAGAAATATTTTGTGAATTAAATATTTGGGTACTACCCAAATATTGTCAAAATATTTAATATTAATTGAACGGCTTAACCGATGCAACTTGATAATATTATTTTATCTCAATTTAACCGGAATCGAGATCCGACCGACCGATCGTTTAGCGACCGAGAGCGATCGTGAGGCACGTTCCGATCGATTAGACCAATCAATGCGAACCGATCCCTACAATTGAGGACTCTTTCCGGAATTTCCAAGTTTAGGTACGTATACCTATTGTTATATGAAAATTATCGATGACTATTGACTTCTTTTCTCTATCTCTGCGTCGCATTCCTCAGAAATATGGGTCGTGACTTGCGTTGCGTGGTCCTTTGCCACACATAGCGATATTATAGGGGTTTTTATGGTATCTTACATATCATAATACTATCCCCTAGTATAGTTGGCTTCCAGTCCCAACATCGTGTGGTGGGAGGTTTCAAGATTTCACCGTAGCTAGGCCTAGGTTACCATTTACCACCATATGTGCAAAAAAGTTCTTCCAAGCAAATTAGCGTCCTGGTACGATGGATGCCCTTTAGATTGATGACCAATTAGGGGTATTGGTTAAATTTAACTGCCATACCTCTACGAACAAGTTAGCCCGCTACGATCTTAGACTGCATAATCACTTACCTTCAGTTGAGTTCGCAGTCAAGGGCTAACTCATACATAATTAGGAAAATATATGATTCTAATTAACTTGATAGAGACATGACAGTCATAAACCCATACATACCCCTAATTTTTAGGGTTCCGTACCAAAATGGTAAAATGGAACCCTTATGGTGCGACTTTCTCCGTCTGTCTGTCTGTCCGTCCGTCACACTCGATTATTTCAGTAACTACCGAAGCTATCGACATGAAATTTGGAATAGTTGTGTATATTAGTGGCCCAAAGACACTGGAATTAAAAAAAATTGGAAATTATTTTTGTTCTTATTTAAAAAGGGGGGAAAATCGGAGGGTTGAAATTTAAAAGTGAGATAACTGTACTGTGTGGGGTATCATATGAAAGGGTTTACTTTGTACATTCTAAAACAGATTTTTATTATTTTTAGTCATGATAGTTTTTGATTTATCGGGCAAAATGTCGAAAAAAATACCGTTCCCCCCCCCTTATCTCCGGAGTTTACCAATCGAAAAATCTGCAATAATTATGGTCAATAGGAATTTATGTATATTTTACAGGATAACTATAGCCAATGCTCTAACTAGCATAGTTTTTTTGATATTAACAGTAAACCTCTACAAACAAAGTTAGTTTTGCGGTTCATTTCGTCTTGTTCTTAATACGTCATAAATCGTAAAACTTACTACAGGTTTGTACGGAACCCTCGGTGCGCGAGTCCGACTCGCACTTGGCCAGTTTTTTTTTAAGCTTGACGTGGCATCGCGCCGTTGCGGATCTTACCAGTGGGCCGGGTGGTAACAAGCCTCGGACGAAACCATATCTACCATAAACGTGATCTTTTGTAATGTGGCGAGCGGCGATGAATAAAGATTTTCTTAAGCGCAAAAGCGCTTTTTTGTGCAAACCGCGAACGCGAGCTGGGTACATCGGATAGAGTTACTATAACATGTGATTAGATCCCTATCTTTTTAATCGTTCACAAAAATCAGATATTGGTATGTGTATGTGTAAAAAATTAAATTAGATTGTATCTCGCCCGCGCTAGTTAAAAGAACTTTTTATTATATTTTCACAAGTGGTCAAGTTATTCACATCAATAAAAATTTTGATGAGATGTTATGATTCGGACTTGATGGATTGTAGAGACTTTTTTTGGATAAATTACGTAACCTTCAACACGGTTGTTGATAAAATTTGTTCGTTTAATTTTTTTTTTTCATATGGTTTATTTTATCTCCTTTACTGATTTTATTAAATAGATGGTCTTCCAAAAGACCTAAAATTCACATCCTCGGTTAATTTTAAGTATGATAACTTTTTTAAACTATAGAGTAAAGTAAACAAGTGCATTGAAATTTGATGACATCACAAGTCACACCTTTGTACTCGTATTTCTGTAGTACAAACTTCCATACTGGAAGCGCGTTTTTAAGTTTGATAATGAGTTGCTGATTTGTTAAGCTGTCATTTATTTTTCATTTATTTGTCTGTTATTTATTTATTTATTTATTTTGGTATCTACGAGTAGGTACTTAGTTATTTGGTGAAATTCTTATAATATTCTCGCTAAAGATGTTTGATGATAGGTTTATGGTGAAAATTTTTTTATGTAGACTAATTTCTTCCATAATATATAGATTAATTATAGGTACTTACTTAACTAAGTAATATACACTCTTTTTAAATTAATAAAAAACTAGATTTATGAAGTGGTTTGTAAGAAGTGTAAGGTGTGGTTCCTATATTTTGTTACCTACTCTATCCTTCTACTTTCTACCGCGAGCTTTACTGACTCAGCTTTTCTCTACCTTGAAAATTCCCTATAGGAACTCTTTTTCCGCCTCTCTCGGACTTTGCAAAAGTCTTGGCTCTAAACACCAAGTTACACCTGGGCCTAATCTCTCCGACTACCTCCCTGGAGCAGTGGTGAGTGCTGTGGTTTTATAGTGGGAGGTCCCGGGTTCGATTCCCGACAGGATCAGTTTGGGAATTTATAATTTCTGAATTTTCTCTGGTCTGGTTTGATGGAAGGCTTCGGTCGTGGCTAGTTACCACCCTAACCCTAATGGCAAAAACTAGCCGCCAAGCGATTTAGCGTTCCGGTATGATGCCGTGTAGAAACCGAGTAGGGGTATGGGATTAATATAACTGTCGTACTTCCAACAGCTCAGCTCGCTACCATCTTAGGCTGCATCATCACTTACCGAGGTGATATCGCAGTCAAGGGCTAACCTTTAGTGAAATAAAAAAATATCTGTGTGTACTCTCACTTCACACGGTAGGCGGCTTCGCTGGCACATCGGCTCGACTCGACTAGCGGAATTCCATATACCTAATCATTATTAATTTATTAATGTATACCGCACCGCTCTCTCCGCTTAGTGGAGCTAACGCCTGGCTGCATACGCGTGGCGTACGTATCCTAGGCTAAGTAGGTACGCCTACGCACGGCGAGATTTTTAACAACAAAAATGCATTTATATTTTGTCAGAATCGGTTTATCTGTAAGGCCGTGAAATGGTTACAGATAGACTCACTATTGCATTTATAATATAAGTATGAAGGCCATGTGCCTTAATGACAAAGATTTGCTTAATTTTTGGATCAACGGGCTGATGTATGGACTGATTCGTTAAAACATGGATAAATGAATGCGTGGGTGGGTACTTTCTTTTTCAAAATAGAACCACTTATTATATTTAAAAACTCCGTTGGAACTTATTATTAGTCTTAACAAATGATTAGCCACTGTTTGTCATACTTAGGTAAATAAATCTGTAAGACAATCACCAAATGACTCTTGTATAAATCTGTAAGACCCGCATAAGGCTGCCTTTACACCGCAACGCACCCATAACCTGTGAAACTTTAGATACTTACACTAATATTATGTTAATCGATAGAGGCACTTGTAAAGGCATTATTCACGACTCACGAGGCGTGCCGGAGCTCTGGAGCGTGGAAAAGGTTAGGCGCCGCGCCGGTTCATTAGTCATTAACTACTACCTATCGAGAAAGCTAAACTAGATACCTAGGTAGTTTGTAGGATAGTCAACGTTTCAACACATATATCGGACCTCTATTGAATACTAGCTGATGCCCACGTCGTCCGCGTGGTTTAAGTTTTTTTGATTCCCGCGGGAACTCCTTAATTTTCCGGGATAAAAAGTAGCCTACGTCACTCTCCAGGTCCTCAACTAGGTATACCCACGCCAAAAATCACGTCTATCCGTTGCTCCGTTGCGGCGTGATTGAAGGACAAACCAACAAACAAACACTGCACTTTCTCATTTATAATATTAGTATGAAGTATGATTATGTTGTGTCCAGCATTACTTTGCGACTCTTATGATGTTATCCGTCTTCCTAGTCTACAAACATGACAACAACTAGGCCCTACCAATCAAATAATCAAATAAATCAAATAAATATTATATAAATGCGAAAGTTAGGATGGATGGATATATGGATGTATGTTTGTTACTCAATCACGCTCCAACGGATGAACGGATCTGGATGAAATTTGGCACAGAGATAGATTATAGTCTGGAATAGCACATAGGCTACTTTTTATCCCGGAAAATTAAGGAGTTCCCGCGGGAACCGAAAAACCTCAATCCACGCGGACGAAGGCGCGGGCATCAGCTAGTAATATAAATGCGAAAGTGATGGATGTATGGATGGATGGATGTTTGTTACTAAATCACGCTAAAACGGCTGAACGGATCTGTATGAAATTTGGCACAGAGATAGAGTTAAGTCTGGAATAGCACATAGGCTACTTAAATTCAGTGGCGTGCAGTTCATAGAGGCATAAAAGCACGGCTTACCCAAATGGAAATACGTCCATGTTTATTTTCATTATATCAGTCAGTAAATAAGTATTCTAACTATCTAATGCCTACCCTAGCTTCAAGCCCTGTGCACGCCACTAGCTACTTTTTATCTCGGAAAATTAAAGAGTTCCCGCGGGAATAAAAAAAACCTCAAACCACGTGGACGAAGTCGCGGGCGTCAGCTAGTTATTAATAAATATAAATCAATCATTTCAGCTTGAGGAGTCCTCTATATACCTACTTAGTATTTGTTTGTTAGTTTGTCCTTAAATCTCGCTGCAACGAGCTACGGATCGACATGATTTTTTGCGTGAATCCTCAACCTGGACCGTGTTATAGGCTATTTTTATCCCGGGAAAATAAATAGGTGATTTAGGAAAAAAAACTGTATTCACGTGGACGAAGTCGTGAGCGTCAGCTTGTTTATAAATTAGCTGCGACTGAATCTGGTGATTGGGTGGGAAACACCCAGAACTAAGCCAATTTAGAACCAAAATTAACCCAACCGGCACGAATAATCGCACCGTTGCGTCTTAGAGGCCGTCAAAACAAGTTCACAAAAGTATTATTTGTTCTTTGTAATAGCCACAGACTAGAAAAAGTTGGATTAGAGACAGGCAGGCAAAATTGACATGATAATAGTCGTTAAAGCCCGCCAACCCGCATTGGAGCAGCGTGGTGGGTCTAAGCTCTAATTCCCTGTCTCCTATGAGAGAGGAGGCCTGTGCCCAGCAGTGGGGCGTTAATGGGCTGTAGTGGTGGTATGGGAGGCAAAATTGAGGAACATCTTGAGAAGCCGATTACCGCGTTTCACAAAGCTGTGTGCTAAGTCATTCGTATCTGAGTTAAAAGCGTTAATTCAAATAGTAGGTAGAAGTCCCACAAACTTATCTGACCCGGTGACAGAGTCGCTGTTATCACATTAAAAGGTATTAAAACTTACTTATATACTAGTACTTTTAGTGATAAGACCTCCCTTGCGCACGCGTTGTTTTCTGTTTTAATTTATAATTAAGTTATTTCTATATTATACCACAGAATAGGTAATATTATACCTCTATGGCTATAAATAATTTATCTATCTATCTAAAATTATAATAAAAACAAAAAAAGACAGTCATAAAAATTAGTTCCGATTTTGGACACCGGCCTAGATAACTTGGTGTACTTACTTAGTTAATACAAGCAATCCTGGGGCCACACTGCCAACACTTAAAGCCATATTGTTTCATTATTGTTGACATTCGTGTTGTAGAATAATTATAATCCTTATTTTAGGAACATCAAGGTACATGACATCAACTGACATTTTGAGTAATATTGCTTAAGTATTGCTTTAAGCGTTTGCATTATGGCCCCTGTCGATTGTGTTACGACTGATATTATCCTATTCATTGCATGACTGTGCGGTTTTTTTTTAAAATTATAATTAAATAAATTCGTATGTGAAGGCTAATTTGGGATTTTACAACAACGTGGGATTCACTTTTACGAGAACGTTGTTGAGATCCACATTTATCTTCTAGTCTGTGGCCACGTCGAAATGAAACAGTTATTAAAATCACTCAAAGGGAACGAATTGTCTAATTTGGTGTTCAAATTCTCAGACGTAAGTGGGACAGTCCGGACAAATGAAAATATTTGACAAAAAAAAAAATAGCCACTGAACGCTCAGAGAATAATCTCAATCAGTCTAAATCGTTCCTCATTTTCTTCGGCGCTATGGCGGAAAATAAATAACTTTATTATGGTTCAGAAGAGATACGACACGATATCGACTCCCATTTATAAATCTTGTTTTTCTTTTTATTGGACTCATGATTTCCAAGCAATTTTTATACATACTTACACATACACTTCTGATACACGGATATTTGATCCATAACAATTTTCAGACAGAAAAATGGTAGCAATAAATCTATCTCTTTACATTTATCTCTTCGACATAGAATTGAATTGAACTAAAAATGGTGGGTCATAATACAAGTACTACTTTAGTAGTTTATGCAACTGTCATATAATGAAGGGTATTAAAACACGAGTGTGAGTTTATGAAACGAGCGCAGCGAGTTTCATAATAGTAACGAGTGTTTTAATACCCGTGTTATATGCAGTTGCATACACTACTTTATCTTCACTAATGCAATTTATCAAACAACAAGAGTAAAAGCTGACAATAGTTTATGTATATACGTGTATTGTCACAGTGAACTTGCCGCCATAAAAATCTAACCAATGAGAGCGCAGCTGCGCGCGCAGGGCCAATCAGGAGCGAGCGCGCGCTGTTCGTTTTTTATTTAATTGGCACAAGATCTTACCAAAGAGTTTTGTTTATGTAAGTTTAGTAGTTTCGACGAAGTTTTCACGTATAACCCAACTGTTTTCAAAAGCCAGCCTAATATCAAAATTTTATACAACTTGTATGAGGATTTTGACATAAGGCTCGCCAGGTTAATTGGTCGCGTTTTATTGATGTTATAATGAGATTTTACGATATCGATGTGGATATTATACCATCATGTGAAATTGCTTAAATTGAGTGTTTTGTTATCTGCGCTATAACAGTAGTAATTATAAGTCAAGTATTGGAAACATAAGTAGAATGTTATAACATTAGTGTAGATAAAGGTACTAACGCTGTACTTTGCTGTAACTTCTTAGGCCACAAACTTTTGCCAAAGTAATAGGTACAACGCCAATCGGCTACCTCGCAATTCGACGCGTTCGATATCTAGACAAGATAACTTTTCAAAAAAATTTAATACAAATGTTTTTATTCAAATAAACTTTTACAAGTGCTTTTGAATCTTCAAATTAATCTACCACTGGTTCGGAATAACATCGGAATGCCACTCTGGTATCTGGTCATTGAAAATACGACGTGACCTAACATCCGTCCCATGGTATCGGCCCGATTGGTATACCAGTGCGATTTTTAACTTGATTGAAGCAATTTCTTAAGACCCATCCACACCTGCGCGCATGCACGTGCGACGCGTCACAGCTCACATTCCGTTAGCGCATGCACGGTTCACACTTCACAAGTAGGTAGTCCGCTTGCATTTTCTTGCAATTCAGTGCACTTAGTTAATTGCATGTGCATTTCGCGAATTATTTGTACTCACTCAAGTATTCGCGAATAACTCACATTTTTTTGACGACTGTCATATCTTTTAGAAAGCAATGATGAGATCTAGGATGAACCACGCTTGCCTTGAAGATGCATATTCAGTATTCACTCCTGCTTTAATCGTACTTATGAGTAGGTACGTTATACGTAGCATGAAACATGACGGCATGACGCCTTGCCGGTAGTGCCAGTGGGGTGTTCCATTACCATTACATTCTCATTCTGACAGGAGCTCAGGGGCCATACTGCCAACAGTATAATATGATTGCAGCCAAGCGCTAGCCTATATACTTATTTAAAAAAAAACGCTTAAAGCCATATTGTTTCAACTATTGTTGACTTTAGTGATTCGGAATTATAATTCTTATTTTAGGACCGTCAAGGTACGTAACATCATACTGTAATGTTGAGTAATATCGTTTAAGTATTGTTTTAAGCTTAATATGGCCCCAGTACTCAGTAGGTACTGAAGGCCCTTAGAAGGCTGACGATTGGTTGAGATGGTGACAGTGATTTGCCGCACGGTTCGTGCGCGTACGCAGGTATGGGGGCGCCTTTAAACTGTCTCACAGCCACAACGATATGGCGCTAGCGAACAAGCCATAGTCTATTAATCTAATGTCGCCATCTTTCTAAAAGTTGACATTCTGGACAAGCCACTGTTCATCAACTTTACTTATAAGGGCCTACGTAGAACCATTTAGCAGGCAATTGAATCGATTTACATTGAATTACAGATATTTCTTACGTACTTATGTACGTTACGTTATCTGTTTTTATTTACTTACTGGCATTTCCGGTTTTACTCAACTAATTTTGGTTACATATAATTTAAACCAAATTCAGTAAATAAAGAAATGGACACATTCAGCGAAGAACAGTTCGAAAATCTTTCTTAGTGAGACACTAGACAGAATAATGCGAAATTTCGAGTGCTTAGAGTTTAGCGTTGGTAGGTAATTTTAGTACCCAAATTTCCCAAATTTCCTCTTTTTACATTACATGGCATGGCATGGCATGGTTTATCTATTCACTGAGTGTCTGATCTTACGTTTAACAAATGATAAATTAAAAAGTACCTGCTGTATGTAAGATCCCTAAAGGATGCTATCTGATTGAAAAAAACATTATCTGGACGCGTCCGGAGTCCGGACGTCTTGAAAACGATATTATAGATCGTGGGAATTCTAGACGGATGGAAGCCTTAACTCTTTTATCGTACTATCAAATGAACGACGTGTTGCACGATAAAATGTCGTCAAACTGATCACTTCATCAGTGTTGAAATATTTACACGTGCATAATGCAACACTAGAATGATGATGTCAATTTAGGACATTAAAAGTAAAGTCGTTGATAAATTGTCTTATCTCTGAGTCGTTAGCACCTTCTTTACTTTTATCCATTAAAATTTGACCTATTTAAGTCTTGGGTTTAACTTATGAGATATCAATGAAGTATGTGCGTGGTGACTTTTATTCCGTCTGGTGTACATGGCTGTACCACTCTATACTGTTACCGTATACATTTACATTTTCCTCATCGCGGCCCCTCGCCACTCTCCATAATCTTGCCACTGCGTGATTGCCAGACGAGACCGGAGACGAATGTGTGAACAAGAAGTTTGCGCTCTGGTACATGGACTGCGTTGCCATTCGACTGATTAGGTAAATCTATACAGCATGAAAATCTCAAATTACGGCAAGAAATCAGCATTTTTATATTTTACTAGTGGGTCCGGCAGACGTTGTTCTGCCCTGAACCACAGCCTGAACCTAGAACCCGATTGCAGTACCACCCACCGGGTCCAATTGTGAATATAATCCATCCCAGGACCCACTCAAACACTGCACACACAAAATTCCATCAGAATCGGTCCAGCAGTTCTGAAGGGATGCGCTTACATATATTCGGCAATTGATTTTTATTAAGATAGAAGATTTCTGATTATGCGGCTATTTATTTTTAAACTAAAAGTCAACATTCGGCAATTGATTTTTATTTATATAGAAGATTTCTGATGCATCTATTTATTTTCAAACTAAAAGTCATAAAACAAAAAGTCCATAGTGTGCTCACTCTGAACAAGATATGACAAAAAACTAAGGGAACTGTAAAGTTACAACGCTCGCTGGGAAGATATACTTGTATGCTACGGAATATATGCCGAGCAACGGCAAACACCACTAGAATGTGAAATAAGGTTGTAGTTCACGTGTTGATATGCTGCAGAAAATTGCATGGAATGTATGGAATTCGCTATGTATTTATTATATTTGCCTGTTGATAGTTTTTGATTTATATTCGCTAAGTAGTTCTAGTTGTTAGTTTATAATAATATAAGTTAATGTAAGTTACCTTTTTAGGGTTCCGTAGCCAAATGGCAAAAAATGGAGCCCTTAAGGATTCGTCATGTCTGTCTGCCGTATGTCACAGCCTAGGTACCATGCAAACTTCCACCGAAAATTGTTTTGAACGAGATCTAGTAGGTAAGTAGTTTTTTTTTAATAATTTAAAACTTACTACAGGTTTGTACGGAACCCTCGGTGCGCGAGTCCGACTCGCACTTGGCCGGTTTTTAGGTGATAGGGTAGTCTAGTGATACGAAACTTTCACTTAGTTCAAAAAACCTTATGTTACATAATTCAAAGATAAAAAGTCCTTTCCACCAAATTTCGTTCATGGCGCTCAATCTCCACAGAGATTGACATTTTGCGCGAGAGTAAAGTATTATAATATGTATAGTGCACAGTACACTGTAAACACAGATGCATTATTTATTCCCTTACGTTCATAATATATTCTTACATAGAATAATCTGAGACGGCCGGACAGAGATCAGTACTACCACCATCGCTTAAAGCTCTATGAAATTCACGTTTTATATGTTGTACCTTGATGTACCTAAAATATGGATTATAATTCTGAAACAAGAGCGTTAATAAGATCAAAATAACAAACACTGTTTTAACCGATGCTGATCTGTCCGAGGCGTGGTGTGAAACACCACCATCTCCAGGCTAGAACAGAAAACCTCAATACCTAATTACTTTTGAATCAATCCACGAATCGAATCCAGGACGTTTTCGTCATCAGTAATCGAACATGCTAAACACTTGATCAACTGCAGTTAAACATAGGCAGATATTGCTACAGAATAATTATAGTTACAGATAAATAAATTAACATCAAACATTATCAAGAAATGTTCCCAGATTTTGGTTCGGCTAAAACCTAGCTAAAACATTCTCAAGGAAGTTGTCAGTTGTCTAAAAGCGTAGAAATCTGTACGCGGTCGATGTGGGAAGATGGTATCATAAGGTATGCGGGCCTAGCTTGGCGGAGACCGTGTCCAATTATAAGCTAGAAATAGGCGAAATTTATTAGAAATTCGATGTTGGACGACCATCGTAGATTCGCGGTCCGATGCACCATCGTTTAAGTGAAATTTTCTTGAATATCAATGGATTTCGTTGCTATAGAGGTCAGAGCTTAATTTTCGGAACGTAGTTGAGATTAGAGATTCCACGTATTATATAGTTTGATCTATAAAGTGCAGAATGCACATAATATTATAAAACTAGGCCATTTCCTTTGACGGAAAAAATATTTAAAACAGCCGTGTAGTGTCGTTGGATAGGTACACTGTAAGAATATAGACTTTCGATTATTAAAAAAAATCCTGAATTTCTGGGGAAGGATTCGAACTTGCGACATCAAAATTTTCAACACTATAATAATTACATACAGGTGCAGTACGTGCAGTTACTCTTGTTTATTTCTATCTGTACCTAGGTACTAGAAGAAGAGAGACATATAGTTGTACGATTTTTTGTCGTTACGTTTTATCCTGCCAAAAAGAACCATCATGTTCTAGTGATTAAATCTGTGTATTTGTGTGTCTGTCTGTAAATTCATATCTGCCAAACCGAATATCTGATTTAGCGTTAGTTTTTGATGTTTTAAAGGTGTCTTGATCGAAAGCGTTTTTAGCTATGATTAAAGAAAATCTGTTCAGCCGTTTTAAGATCATCAGCTCTTCTGTAGTCGATGAAGGGATGTGAACAAATTCCATAATTCCATGTTTCTTCAATGTGTCAGCGGTTATTAATCTTTTTTTAAATTATTATCTGTTCAGGTACTGATAACGGCTACCAATAGCAACAGTTACCAATTAGTAACCGAAAACACAAAAAAATATAGAGCGTGAGAATTAAGTTAGACGTCTAGTTTTTATTCTCACTGCAGTAGTGTAAAAAAACTGTCTAGAATATTCTAAATATCAGACTAATTTGCTTAAAAAAGTGACTTAATGACAGTGTCACGTATTTAGAGAAGGAAACGATCAAATTCGCGCTTAGAAATTAGCCTTAAATTAGCATTAACGATTATGCAGTAGCAAATAGCGATCCATACTCTCCATTCTTAAATCTGTACTGTAGGTACTTATTAAAAGTAGTGTCTTAGACGTTAATAAAAGTACTGTAAGCGTTTAGCCGATAATTATGAAATTGGATACACAAATAATATTATGTGGCTTGCACCTAGGAAACGGACTTTTTATACCGGAATATCAAACAATCACACATTGAAAAAAATAAGGATAAATTATGTACGTAATACTGAACAAAAGCTTCTAAATAATTAATAATTGTACACATAATATATAATATGACTTTTTTCGTGTACAAAATTAAATAAGTATATTTAAATTGGCTGCGAGAGACGGCATTTTAACGCGAAGCGCAGTGGGTTATTGAATGACTAAATAATTGAAGAGTGTCTAGAGTGTACAGCGAAAAAATAAAAAAAACCTTTTATGGTGGATAGAAACTTTTTAAAATTAAGTACTAGTTTTTAAATAGCTGTAGAACAAAAGTTTTTCAGTATTATGTTGAGAAGTTGCCCCAAAGACAATAAAATATGTGCTAGCGTATTAGAAACTCCAGATTTCAAGCAAAGTACCTATTGTCGGCTTTGAGCGTTAGATATTAGTAAAATTGTTCTACCATTACAATTGATCAAACTGGGTAAAGCGGCAATCATCTTTATGGTACAGTTTATTTAGACAGTAAGCAAATTGAACCACGTCTTTAACGCAAATATAAACTCTATTTTAGTTATTTTATGGAACAAAATAGCGTATGACAATGAATCCATTGTAACTATGTAACTCTATCGGTGCAATGTTATTAGTACAGTTTATAGACACTTATGGAACTTTATGTTCCCTTATTATGAATTGAGATTGTTTCATTCAATTCAAATCGCTTAACAAGTAGGTAGCAATGGTTAATAAATTATTGTTTTATGTACATCCTGGTTAGATCCTATCCCTAAGGAAACTTTTGAAAGATTTCTCAGTAATCGCTATAGTAGGTACATAAATATTATTTCGGAGTGTGGCCAAGAGGCAAGAACTTTTTGATCTGTTTCCTACCTCACGTGTTTATGTACAACTAGATGATACTCGCGACTTCGTCCGTATGGATTGAGGTTTTTGTTTCCCGCGGGAACTCTTTAATTTTCCGGGATGAAAAGTAGACTATGTGTTATTCCAGACCATAATCTATGTATGTGCCAAATTTCATACAGGTCTATTCAGCCGTTCTGGCGTGATTGAGTAACAAACATCCATCCATCCATCCATGAAAATTTTCGTGAGCCTATGTTACTCTCCAGCTTTATAACTACATCCTTGAAAATCACGTTGATGTATTTTTCCTATGCAACAGCCAACACATTAGAAGGACATCCAGCTTCCATCTTCTGTGTTCCCCCATCAATACATTAAGGGGCTCTTTAAAGAGAGGATAAACAAATTTCTCAAAAACCGGCAACGGATCGCTGGTGCTGCAAATGTTCCTGGGCGGCGGAAATCACTTAACATCAGGTGCTAATAAATACATACTAACAAACATACTTTCTCACTAATTATAAGCACTATGTGGATATCATTACAGCAGGAGTGAATAGGCATATTCTAGGCAAACGCCGTGCCGGTCCCATCTTAGGCTATATTTTCACTTCCTATCAGGTGTGTAGTCAAGATAAGCGAGTGAGATCCTCCTAATATCAAATATAAAATAATATATATAGCGTAAATGTGAAAGTTTGGATGTTTGTTAGTCTTTTAGGCCGCAACGACTGAACAGATTTGGCTGGAAATGAATGGCTTATAACCTGACTAAATACATATACTACATTTATCCCGGAAAATTCCCGTGGGAATCAATAAACCTTAATCCACGCGGACGAAGTCGCGGGCATCTTGTAATAAAAAATAAAAATAAGTTGGATTCTTGTTGTTCAAACAAACCTTTTTTTTTATCCACTACAAGTTAGCCCTTGACAGCGATCTTCACCTGATGGTAAGTGATGATGCAGTCTAAGATGGTAGCGGGCTAACCTGTTAGGGGCATGGCAGTTATATTAAACCCATACCCCTATTCGGTTTCTACACGGCATCGTACCGGAACGCTAAATCGCTTGGCGGCACGTCTTTGCCGTTAGGGTGGTAACTAGCCACGGCCGAAGCCTCCCACCAGGCCAGACCAGGGAAAATTCAGAAATTATAAATTCCCAAATTAACCCTGCCGGGGATCGAAACCCGGGACCTGACAACAGCGCTACACACTGCGCCACGGAGGTCGTCAAACCTGTTTATATAGAACCAAAACGAAATTAACATATCACATTAATTTTGAATCAAGCAACGCAAAGTGTAAACGTTATGTATATCCGTAAGAACACAACATTTAAACCGAGTTCTATAAAGAAATCCGTCCTTTCTGTGTCGCATAAGTAGCGTCCAACGTCACACACATACCGTTAAGGTGGTACGGACCATCCTACGGCCATATATCGTCGCCTCTCGCCATCACCCGACCTTTTTATATTGCGCGATAAAATCACCGATCATATGCCTGTCTGGTTTGCTAAAGGTGCGGTGGACGCGCCGACAGTGATTGGTTAACTACTCGTATTTGAATTGACGCATAACTTTGTTACTGATTCGGAACCACAACACTTTTAAGTGTTCCTACAAATTATTATATACTAGCTGATGCCTGCGACTTCGTCCGCGTAGATTGAGTTTTTCGGTTCCCGCGGGAACTCTTTAATTTTCCGGGATAAAAAGTAGCCTATGTGCTATTCCAGACTATAGTCTATCTCTGTGCCAAATTTCATCCAGATCCGTTCAGCCGTTGGAGCGTGATTGAGTAACAAACATCCATACATCCATACATCCATACATCCATACATCCATCCAAACTTTCGCATTTATAATATTTATTTGATTTGATGACATGATGTAGTATAAAGTATTAGCAGGTACGTTACACGATAAATACTGTCGTTTAACTAATTAAGTCTTTATATACAAGTATATGTTATGTTTTATAAGTCGTTATGTTAAGTAAGTTTTACTCCGATTTTTATAGTCGTAAAAACTTAAGAGTGAAGACACACATGGCTTTACAATTTCAAAGTAAGTTTTTAATAATTTTAAGCTAGCTCATAGACGAAAACTTGATTTTACTGAAAACTCAGCGTAAATTCGTAAAAAATCTAGTCTATTAATGAAAGAACTAGAAGTTTTATTCGCTATATAATCCGCCACAGTAAGTAAATCTAAGTTTAAGGTACAACTACAAGTGCAAGATACACACGGTACCACATAGATTTACCTACTGTGGCGGATTATAGCAAATAAACTTTTAGTTTTTTTCACTATCATGGACTTCCGCAAAGTAACGCCTGCTTCTATCCAATACCTAGTCTATTCTTGGGTATTCGATATTCTAGAAGTGTGAACCGTACTCTATCGTGGTCATATCGTAGTCGTCTAATGGAAACCAGCGCACGTATGTTTCTTCCAGTAATGCAACGGATTGCGTACGGTTCATATTTTCGCTTTTACGTTCGCTATGTAGACTCGTGCTAAATTAGTTTTTGCTTGCAATGAGCTCGGTGCGATTTTATAAGATAACTTATATTATGCAGTTTTATAAAAAAAAGTTTGTCTTCTCGCGGATACTCGTTCAGAAAACATCACCTAATGAAATGCCTCGTCCAAAATATTTAGCTAATAAAAGATACTTGAGCGTAGTGTGGGACGCCCTCCAGCACGATGGACCGACGATATTAAAAGGGTGGCGGGAAGTGGCTGGATGAGGAAGGCTGAGGACCGGGTGTGGTGGCGTTCTTTGGGAAAGGCCTATGTTCAGCAGTGGACGTCTACAGGCTGAGATGATGATGATGAGATATAAATACTCGTAACTGAGTTTAGCTATACTATAGCGTAGATTTAGCTAGTTACAATAATTATTATAGCTTAACGCCAACTTGCCAATATTACAAATTTACAACAGAAAATTATCACGTCGGTGTAAAAAAGCCTGAAAAAAGGATAGGTGTAAATAAAAGCAGTCGCGAGTTTTTTAAAATAAAATAAAACATTAAATCTTTTTCGGGGTAATATTTTCGCTGTTTTATACGCAGTGAATACCGCGAACATATTAGTAAAGCAAATCAGTTGGCCGACCTTTCAATAAATAAAGGGAGCCGAAAAGGCCGGAAGATTTTTAAAATATAACAAGTGGAATAAAAGAAAATGTATTTTTGTGCTACGGTAAGAACGTCTCTACACTAAAGGTTATTAAGCCTTAAATCGATTGGATTCTCTCGAGAAAATTCTGTACAAAAAAGGCACTAAAGGGCTCGAGGCAAAACTTTAAAAGTGGCGAACAATGGGCCATTTCAACATTTTTGACTGCAGGTGCCTTTACAATAAACAGTCGGAGGTACATATTAATATTATATGTAGCCTGTACAAAATACTTGATTGTTATTTTTATTATAAAATATAACCTTCTTTCGCTCATTTTAATAAATAAAGGCTTTAGAGATTTTGATTAAACTCGGGGCCAAAAATGTAATTTGTATTATGTCTTGCGAATAAAGGAAGGTTTAGCGGTACCGAAACAGATAAAATTATCTTCCTCTCGTATGCCATATTGCTGGGGGGTCGTGAACTTTCCATTGATCAGATAATGGAAGGAATTTTCGTGACAAAATAATACGGGGAGATCTCAGATCCTTCCGCATCTGACTCAGGTCTGAGAGAGTAAGGAATTTTAATGTTCAACGATTGTTATTAGGATTAGTGATGTGTACCTAATCTCTAATCACCCAATCAATGTTACGCACCCAGCTTTTCCATTCATATTGATACGAAATATACCTACAGTAAGAAAATACCGATATTTTCTCCTATAACCACTAAAATTAGGTACCAAAAGCCTATTCGTTGCAATAACTAGTGCTAATTCGATCGAAGTACATTACACGTACATTACACCTCAATGGCTAATTCTATGAACAACATAGAAACGAGACTAATGTACGGTTATTATTACCAACTAGCTGATGCCCGCGACTTCGTCCGCGCGGGAACTCTTTAATTTTCCGGGATGAAAAGTGGCCTATGTGCTATTCCAGACTATAGTCTATCTCTGTGCTAAATTTCTTCCAGATACGTTCAGCCGTTCTGGCGTGATTGATTAACAAACATCCATCCATCCATCCAAACTTTCGCATTTATAATATTGGTATAGGTATATTGGGTATATGTCTTTATAAAATATGATGTCGTTGTAAAAGGTTTTGATTACTTACAGCAGATGTACCTACCTACTCGTTTATTATAAATACATTAATAAATAAAATAAATAAATAACTTTTTATTTCAGGCAACTACAAACTGACAGCCCAAAATTTGTTAGTAACAATCACTTAACCTATGTCAGTAAAAACAAACCAAAATTCCTAACCTAACCTAACCTACTCTTATACCTAAAGCCTAGACACATTTACAGGGCTCTTTGGGGCCTCCTAATCAGAATGTGTGCACCATTCCAGCACCTCCAGAGAGGGCTGTCCAGCTTAGCTGCCGCTGATGATGTGCTGAGGAGGAATACGATTATCAAATAAATATTATAAACTAGCTGATGCCCGCGACTTCGTCCGCGTGGATTGAGGTTTTTCGGTTCCCGCGGTAACTCTTTAATTTTCCGGGATAAAAAAGTAGCCTATGTGCTATTCCAGACTAAAATCTATCTCTGTGCCAAATTTCATCCAGATCCGTTCATCCGTTGGAGCGTGATTGAGTAACAAACATACATCCATACATCCATCCATCCATCCAAACTTTCGCATTTATAATATTTATTTGATGCGAAAGTTTGGATGGATGTATGGATGGATGTTTGTTACTCAATCACGCCCCAACGGCTGAACAGATCTGGATGAAATTTGGCACAGAGATAGATTGTAGTCTGGAATAACACATAGGCTACTTTTTATCCCGGAAAATTAAGGAGTTCCCGCGGGAAACGAAAAACCTCGATCCACGCGGACGAAGTCGCGGGCATCAGCTAGTTTTATCAATAATCGAGAAAGTTGAAGCTACGAAAAGGGAAACTCCTATAGGAACAAGCAACGAGATGATAAATCGGTCATTGGCGTATAGGCAAAACGATGCTAGTTTAGGAACAGGTAGCGATTTCAGCAATATGATTGATTCTGGGAGTGATTGCTCAGAATTGATAATGGGAATATAGGTAGTTTTTTTAATAATTTAACAATTTTCTGACAATAATCAATCATGCCAGAAAATGTCGCGATAAAAAAAATAGTAAACTTATTTCAACTGTAGCCATGCTAGCAGCTGTGCGTTGGCGCACATAAAATAATTGATGAAAACAAAATAACTTTAAAACTGTTTTATTAAACATTAATTAAAAGAGCAAAAAAAGGATATTGAAAATTAGCGAGTTTGCTATTAGGTGTTGTCGTCGCTTGACATGCTGTGAGCAAGTACAATGCATTGCACTTTTTGCAAGACGGGCCGCCCGCGCACCGGTGGTTGCCCGCACCCCCGCTTCCGCGCTTCTTAGCCATTGACTTATATTATGTATACTACATATAAGTCAATCTTCATATCGGGAGAATTTAAATGGCGCGCGAACAGCAGCCACTAGCTCTCTGGTTATGCTAGGACGTCACGCGTTCGACCCGGCCCGAATAGATGATAGAAAGTGAAGATGAAGGCGCCTTGAACTTAGGACACGCTCAGTTAATTATGTTCACTCTTACTAAAGGATAAAGTTCACCTCATCTAAGATATTAGGTACTAGCTAAAGTCCGAGACTTCGTCCGCGAGGAAAATGTTTTTAATTTCTGGGTGAACTCTTCAATTTTCCGGGATAAAAAGTATGTCCATGTCCGGGATATAACCTACCTCTATTCTAAGTTTCATCAAAATCGGTTGAAAAGATGAGCCGTTAAAGCGTAGCAGACAGACAGATAGACACACAGACAGACATACTTTCGCATTTATAACATTAGTATGGATATACCACGAGACATATCGCCATTTTATACCACAGTCCATAAAATATAAATGTAATGTCCAAATAATAATTAAGTAGTTCAAATAATCAAAAGTATCGGCCGCCATTCGTGGTGACTTTGGGTGCTTTGGGGTTGCGTATTTTTTTTGGTGTTTATTAAAATACGAAACATTACCAACGCAGAGCAATGCAGTTTTTTACTCATTCAAAGTTACTAGAATACAAAGTAGGTATTTTACTCATAAAGTCATCAATAAGTGAAAATATAGAACTATATTAATATACCACGGCAGAATATAATCAAAGACTGCATTTACATAATGTTTAAGTATTCAAATAGAGTATAACTATACTCTTTGGAAAGTAATTGAAAGTCTCAGAAGCTCATAGAATATAGATGTTAGGAAAAGCCGGGGAAATATGCTCAATATGCTACTTATGTAGTTATTAGTAGTCGTTATAAGTCGATTATGATCAATAAAGGAATTAAGGAAAGATCAATGAGGAATAAAGGAAAGAGTTGCGAATCCATAGGTTATTTTAAATGCGAAAGTGTGTCTGTCTGCTACGCTTTCGCAGCCCACCTCTTCAATATTGGCTGATGCCCGCGACTTCGTCCGCGTGGTAAAGTTTTTTTGATTCCCGCGGGAACATAAAAAGTACCCTTTGTCACTCTACAGGTCCTCAACTATACTCATGCCAAAAATCATGTCGATCCGTTGCTCCGTTGCGGCGTGATTGAAGGACAAACCAACAAACCAATAAACCAACAAACCAACGAACCAACAAGCAACACACACTTTCGCATAGTTCTAACCGTAATCTCTGATTGTTTCAGTTCTCGTACGCTGTACAGAGTGGTGTAGTGCAGTGACTCTGAGTCTGAGGATATGTGTGGTACAGTCGAGCGCAGGTGACAATAGTGGTTACATGTCAGTGAGTGGTCGACGATGATCGGTCGGGGTTGGAATACGAGCCGGCGGAAAATCAAGGACTGGTGAGTACATACAAATTGAATTAATACCTAAACATTCTACGTAGCCCCATCCTTCTAAGACTACTTCTAGTAAGTACTACTAGGTATACGTACACACAGTATGTATCAAAGTAATAACTAGGTCCTATTGCATATTTTCAATCGCGAAAGTATCCATCGACGCAAAATAATCAAACAGCTTGTTCACGTAGTAAACTATTATTATAGAAATAATGTAACCTACATAAGGACAGCTATTCAATTTCTTATCTAAGAATATCTTTTGCTGATATTCCATCTCTTTATTGTTCCTCTCCCTGCGGGTTATCATTGAACAGTGATTGTTAGTACCTACGCATAACCTGACTGAAGGAGAACACCATAACAATGGTCTGTACATTTTGTACAAAGGAATAGAATAAGCAATGCTTTGTATTGGTTATCTATTGGTTTTATAATAGTTTTCAAAGATGGAGAGAGAAGCTATCTCGAAGTTTAAAGTCAAAGTCAAAATATATTTATTGAAAACTAGACTAGATGATACCCGTGACTTCGTCCGCGTGGATTAAGATTTTTTTATTCCCGCGGGAACACTTCAATTTCTGGGATAAAAAGCAGCCTATGTCCTTCCCCGGGATACAAACTATCCCCACACCAAATTTCTTCAAAATTGGTTGAACAGATGGGCCGGTAAAGCGTATCAGACAGACACACTTTCGCAATTATAATATTAGTATGCATATGGATTGGTAGCTAATAGCTATCTAATCTATCAAATTTTCCGGGATAAAAAGTATCCTTCCCCGTGATACAACTTATCACTTTACCAAATTTCATCAAAGATGGGTCGTTAAAGCGTAGCAGACATACAGACAGACACAATTTCGCATTTAAATTAATATTAGTATGATATTAGTACGGAATACGGATCTACCTAATCGATTCAAAATTTAAAATCTTGCTAGGTACTTAAATACTTTTAAATCCTTGCTCGCTATCATAATATTTCCACAGACCATGGTATAACACAAATAATTCAAAATCCATGAATACCACTTACCAATCCATAAAATATTGATGACATATTTATCACTATGTAAATTAATTACCTCAATTACCTACTATAAGTACTATTGCAAAACTGTACCTTCCATAAAGACCGATCGTTTCAATGGGCGATCCTGTGATTAGCTTTTGAAATGTTACCACATTGGTTACCAGTTACCACAGTAATAACAGGTGTACGAGGCATAAAGTCTGACTAGGCGCGCTTTGTCGCTTGAGCTCGAAATTATTCTAAACTCGACTGAGATTGCGTTGCGAAGCCATTAAATTGCATTGGTATTGTTATGGGCCATTCCGTCGTATTGATGATCTAGAGTCTAGACTCAAGGCGCATAGACTCAGGGCCGAAGCCATGCTAAGTACGTGGTTTCTGCATAGACTTTCAAAAGTTAGGCAGAATTACATTTCACTAGGTTATGCCCACGAATACGTCGTGGATTAAGGTTTTTTGATTTCCGCGGGAACTCTTTAATTTTCCGGGATAAAAAGTAGCCAGTTTTGCTATTCCAGTGTATAATCTATCTCTGTGCCAATTTTCAGCCAGATCCGTTCAGTTGTTATGGAGTGATTGAGTGAACAAGAACAGAGCGTGAACAAAAATCCATCCATCCATACATCCATCAATCCATCCATCCATACATGCATCCATCCATCCAAACTTTCGCATTTATAATATTAGTATGAAGTATGATGGTCTCTTTTATAATCACTTAGCTTCAGAGATGTATTCTCTGGAGGTAACTGATTTGAATGAGCTATTAGTTGAATTATTTGAAATATTATAAATGCGAAAGTGTGTTTGTTTGTTGGTGTATTGGTTTGTTGGTTTGTCCTTCAATCACGCTGCAACGGAGCAACGGATCAACGTGATTTTTGCATGGTTATAGTTGAGGACCTGGAGAGTGACATACTTTCTATCCCGGAAAATTAAGGAGTTCCCGCGGGAATCAAAAAAACTTAAACCACGCGGACGAAGTCGCGGGCATCAGCTAGTTAGTTGATATATAAGGGGGGTGAGCAAGGCTTAGTTACCCAAAACAAGCGATTTTAGATAAAGTTTTTCGCGTGATGATCGCCAACTTTGTTTGGAACAAGATACACGATTATGATATTCTAAACTTTTTGAATTATTTATATGTTTAGATTAATAAAGATAAGTATTAATATTTGCGAAACAATGAAATCTCTATAAATCTATATAAATCTGTCGAGAAAAAGGTGCCGCAAAGAGTTACATAATGAATTCACAACAGATAATAAATTCGATTTTCGCATGCTTCGCGATGTTAGCTTTAGGCGTTTCTCACACGGAGTTACTAAAAGCAGATTTCATTAAAGATAAAAGCTTTTATAAGTAGCCGATGAAATATATTTTGTAATTTGCAGCTGCTTACTTATTAATCTCGTTTTTGATGACCGATATATTTACCTAATCTTTACTCAGTATCAACTATCAAGTATTCAAGTAGCAGTAGTAGTGTAGTATTTAGTTTATACTACCTAATGCCCGCGATTTCGTCCTCGTGGATTGAGGTTTTTCGGTTCCCGCGGGAACTCTTTAATTTTCCGGGATAAAAAGTAGCCTACGTGCTATTCCAGAATAGATCTACCTCTGTGCCAAATTTCATCCAGATTCGTTCAGCCGTTGATTGAGTAAGAAACAGCCATCCATCCATCCATCCAAACTTTCGCATTTATAATATTAGTATAGATTATAGTCTTGTACTATTAGTCTAAGCCTCTAAGGTCTTGTATATCACCGTTCTAAAAATGCGAAAGTGTGTTTGTGTGTTGGTTTGTCCTTCAAACATTCAAAAACGGAATCAGGTATTGACGTGACACTTTACTTTGATATCGGTAAAAACCTGGCGTGTGATACTTACAGAATACTTTTAATATCCCGGAAAAAGAGCTCTTCTTCAAGTTTTTCCGGTAGGGTGTTAACTACAGACGATAATAATATCTTTGCCGGGAATCGAGTGCATGACTTATAAGACAGCGCTTAGTCATTGCGTCAGGGAGGCCGTCAAAATATGTGATGAAAATCCGAGAGTAGGGTTGTACCATGCAAATTTGATTGATGAATGCGGCATTCCTGAATGGACGAACGTCTTTTTTCCATATAATTAATGGAAAAAAGACGTTCGTGCAGCGCAAGTTTCTAAGGGTGCAATCAGTTTTATAATGAGTCTATGGTTTTGGACAAATTTTCCTGTTATTTTGCTTAAGCAACTGACGTTGACACGACGTGGTATGTTTTTCTCTCAGATTTTGGATTTAACTGTATGACCTTTATGACTGTGAAGCGATGATAGCGTTGTGGTTAATAGGTACTCCTTTTCGTTTATTTTATTTATTTTCAGAGTTATGTGCGTTTTTACACTAGAAATGAAGAAATGAAATATGACTTCCTATAACGGTAAAGGAAATTATCGTGAGGGACTGTTTCATCGTGAGCTGTTGTTCAATCTGCCAATCCACGCATGGCCAATGTGGTGCACTTTATCAAATCCTTCTCATTTTGAGAGTAGATCCGTGCTCAGTAGTGGGCCAGCGATGCGTTGAAATGATGATAATAACTAGTATTTTTCCACAAAGCTTGGTCACAGTAATATTATTACCATTTTCCCGAAAGCGGAATCACTTTACCCCTAGCATGTGAAAGGTCAGCTTAATGCCGACAGCGACATATTATTATGGCGGTTAAATTTATCGCATCTCATTCATAAGATTGTGCGTAACGATAAAACCACGGTTTAAATGCATGAATGCGTGTGGTAAAAGCATTTTTTCAATGAAAAGTTAACGTACAATTTTCACTCTGAGTATGGTCGTATTTTTTTATGCACACGTTCTTAAGTGTATAATTTTTATATTATACAATATGTGGTTATTTATTAAGTTTAGCATAAAATAAAGGTTTCATTGTAAATTGAGGTCGCCTTGTGCGAATTATGCAGAATTATAAAGAATTATGCAGATTTTTTGTACATATAAATGAATGAATGGTTAATAAAATTACTGTGACGGACGCACAGACCAACTCACTGGACGAAACTAGTTAACACACCACTGCTACGAACCGCTCAGGTACCGCCATGATTTATCGGCTGTATGTCTTGCGAAATAGACCCAATTTCGGCGAAAAGCTCTCTATAGCTATTGACTCATAGGTAAATTTCTTCGTTAAAACAGCACACACGTCATAGTAATATTATCTTATCTATAAATGATGTGTCTGTTTGTTATATTTTTTCACGGCTCTGTTTAATTGTGATTTTGTACCTCAGAGTCTTGCCTTTGCCAGAGCCTTGATGTGTCTATACAAACATCAAGGGATTTTTTCCCGACTAAGATGAATCCGGGCTTGAACGTGAACGTTATTAAAAACCTAAATTCTCGCAGAAAAGTCGCGTGCAACATATATTTTATAACTATATGATGGCCCGCGACTTCGTCAGGGTGGATAAAGATTTTTTATTCCCGCGGGAACTCTTTAATTTCCGGGATAAAAGAAGCCTATGTCCTTCCCGGGATACAACCTACCCCTGTACCAAATTTCAGCAAAATTGGTTGAATAGATGAGCTATGAAAGCGTTGCAGACAGACAGACAGATACACTTTCGCATTTATAATTAGTATGGATATTAGCATGGATTTAAATGATCGAAGCATATAGGAGTTCAAAATTTCTCCACGTTAGTGTTAGATTGAAAGCTAAATACAATTTATGTATGGTATCCCTGCAATGGTTTTGTAGAGTGGCAGCACTGCTCTGTGGAGTGATGACTATGGCGTAACGCTATTGACGTGTGTCTGTGTAAATAATTGCTAATTAAAGTATTAAAATGGATAAACCGTGTTTGGATTTAATATCTCAGAAGAGGGATAATGTATTTCACGTGCTAATTAATTGTTTATCCGGACCTATCCTGAAAATGGTACAAATTGTAATTCAAGATGTTAAAGTATTATGACGCCATGACCGTGACGTAATACGTGAAGAAAAAAAAAAGAAAAGAATTAATAATTGTCGTCATGACGGAAGGTGAAATATGTATAAAATACAAGAAGGATAATAATGTGTCGTATTGTGAAATGATCGTAAGTACTTAAATACCTACGAGGGTTGGTACATTCTTGGTTGCATCGGTGTCGGGAACCGACACGACGACGCGTGCCTGTTGCAATCGGAATTGCATTGGAAAGTTGGCATGGAAATTTAAAAAGAGGTATCAATGGAATAGTTTACTTATCAAGTACTTGCATACAAATTACCAAAGGTCACAGCGAATAAATAAGGTTGTATAATCTAATTCTATCTGGGAATTAGGTAAGTTTACCATTTGCATTCATTCAGTTAGAGTATTGGCCTAGTTGTACTGTGTTTAGGTACATGGAATGAGTTAGTTAAAATACCTATATAATTGAGAGAAATGAGTAAAGGTTGAGTATAAAGGTATCTACCACTACAGCCTATTAACGTCCCACTACTGGGCACAGGCCTCCACTTTCATGGGAGAGAGGGAATTAGAGCTTGGACCCACCACTCTGATCCAATGCAGGTTGGCGGGATAAAGGTACATACTAGAGAATAATAATTATATTGGTTTATCTGGTCTGTCTGGCTAAAGATGACTAGGTGTGTATAATAAATAGATAGACCATACCTACAGAGTGATATAAGTTCAATACCTACAGGTTGTACTTACATTAAGTACTTAAGTATCTAAGTTTTATGTGACAGATCATAGTGAATTACACTGGTAGGTAGTTCATAACATGATCTACCTATGAGATATTTAAAGAGTTAAGTCAACGCTATAATAGGTTGGTATGATAGTTGGTCGACTACATAACATGGTATAAGTAAATTATTGAAGAGGTATTTACTAATTTATTCAGTTGGAAATTAGTTTAATTGATAATCTTGTACTTAAATAGAGAGTGAATATTCAATTTATTCTGAGAGTTTATTGTTGAGTAAATGAATAGAGGTCAAAAGTAACTGTAATATTATATACATTCCATTAAAGCAAGTATAACCCATTAAAGGTCCTTACAAGTGAAAATTGCATTTGTAGAGTGAACGGATACCCAGTTAAAATAATAAGTAAGTTACAGTTTAGCCGTTTAGTATAAATAATATCAGAGCTATACATGTTTGAAGGGCTAGAGCAAGTATATAATTGAGTAAGTACATTATATATAAAGATTGGGTGGCATAGATAGGTACCTTTGTTCGGAAAATGTGAATTGAAATAATATCAAATCTGCCTGGATGAAGAATGGGTTAGCGGATTTGGGTGTGAATTATGATGGTGATATGACAGGTTTTGAGACCCGGTTCAACTGAAGTTGGTATTTAATAATAAGTGTGTTGTCTGTCTCAAGTATTGCACAGTGGCTGTTTGGAGCGGTGTGCTTTATTGCCTGATAGAGCATATGATTTCTCATTATGCGGAGAGACTGAAGGAAAAGAGAGATATCACATCAGTGATTGTACTCACACCTGGGGTACCATGGTTATGGTGCTGTGTACGGGCTAATGTCTGTTAAGATAGCCGAGGTTTTGCCAAGATAATAATATTTTTTAATTTTACAGGTGTAATTAATAAATTAATTCTTGAGTTTTAGTGTGGTCTTCGCAATGTTCTCTGGCCAAGACCAAAAAGCTAGTGGCATATTATATTATGGTGGTGGCTGCACCTTGAAAACAATGGTATGGAATCATGTCAATGTTGATTGAAAACAGAATTATTATTAACATAATATGGACCGCATATCTTGCAGTCATGTAAGCAAATAAATGCAAAAAGAACTAAGTGGTAATAAGGAACTAAAGGATAAGTTGCAATAAAAAACACAAAAGGAAACCTAAAGGAGAATGTCCATTTTAGCAAAAGGAAAATTATCATTTTTGTTAAGAGGGAAAAATAAAGGAGATTGTCAAGTTTGTAAAAGGCGATGGTACATTTTAGTGCAAGGAGATTTATATACAGTCATCTTATGTGGTGCAAGGAGTTACAAGAATGATGCAAAGTTTAAGATTTAACTTTTATAGTTAAAGAGTCAAAGTCAAAATATATTTATTCAAAGTAGGTACTTACACAGTACACTTAATGAACGTCAAGTATACAAAGTATAAGACGTGGTGGTGATGATTAACATAGGTATCTTAAAACTAAAGTTACGAGGGTTCCAAACGCGCCCTGGTCTGAGAAGAGTAAAATTGTTTCTTATGAATTTGGGAGCTAAAGCCCGGCTGTTGAATAAAGATTTAAATGTTACTCTGGAGAAAAATAACATAAAGAGGATGTCGGGGTGGAATGGTACTGGTGGACCGGTAATGATAATATTGCAATAATTCATATGGTGGAGATGAACAGGGTGTATAATATGAGAACATAACGGTATTTTGGGAGTGACTCATTTGTGATATTTTGGTTTGATATTTGTTGAGGTAAAAACAAAATAGAAATAAATATGCCTGCGGGGCCATGGGTCAGCTTCAGGAAAATACCTAAAGGTGAAGTACACTTATTGTAAATGTCACATGCCTGAGGGGCTTCAGAACAAATTGATGCATGCGCCAGCAGGGCTGCACAGCAGATCAGTTTTAGCTAAATACCTAAAGTGGGGTACACTTACTTTATATGTCACATGCCTAAGGGGCTTTCATACAAATTAACGCATATTGGCGCAGGGCTGCACGGCAGAACAGTGCAGAGTACAGAACAGTAAATGTAACATGCCTTAGGGGCTTCGGTACAAACTAATACATTGACTTGCAGGGTTGCAGATTAGTTTCAGGGAAATGCCTAACAGGGGCCTATGGCTCAGTGGTAAGACACGCCTAAGGGGTTTCAGTGCCAATTCATGCATATGCCTGCGGGGCTACTGGTAAGTTTCAAAACATGCCTAAAGGGGCTACCGCGCAGATAAGCCAACATGCCTAAGGGGCTACAGAACACATGTCTTAAGGGGCTCCAACGCAAATTATAGCACACGCCTCCGGGGCGACAGAGCGCATACCTTAAGGGGCTGCAGTACGTATAGCGTATGCCTACTGCGTAACGGATCAGCTTGCTGGGCACACAGCTGATAGAACATGCCTGAGGAGTTATTTTATGTGTTACAGCACATGCCTGCGGGGCTACTTCACACAGACTGCCTTCAGTATAATTTAAATTATTTTTCAGTAAAGGGCAGTTAGCCGTTGTGGTTGTCGCACCTTGCCTTCGGGGCCTAAGTACCTGCCTTCGGGGCCTAAGTACTTGCCTTCGGGGCCTACGTACTTGCCTTCGGGGCCTACGCACTTGCCTTCGGGGCCTACGCACTTGCCTTCGGGGCCAACGCAATTGCCTTTGGGGCCAAAGTACTTGCCTTCGGGGCCTACGTACTTGCCTTCGGGGCCTACGTACTTGCCTTCGGGGCCAATGGACTTGCCTTCGGGGCCTACGTACTTGCCTTCGGGGCCTACGCACTTGCCTTCGGGGCCTACGCATTTGCCTTCGGGGCCAACGCACTTGCCTTCGGGGCCAATGCACTTGCCTTCGGGGCTAACGAACCTTGCCTTCGGGGCCGACATACCTTGCCTTCGGGGCCGATGAACCTTGCCTTCGGGGCCGATGAACCTTGCCTTCGGGGCCGACACACCTCGCCTTCGGGGCTTATATGATATACTTTCAAGTGTGGACATTAGCGCCCTCGGGGCTGGGATGTAAAGCCTAGCGGATTCTGATGAGCAGATGGCGAATCACTAATAAGTTACCAGTGGAGCTCATGTACGCTGACCGCATAACTCATGTGGTTGTTTCTTGCCCGTGGGGCTCACCGCTCATGTAAGTTAATTCCGTACCTCTTATATTTTACTACATTTTGAATATATCGCTGGTGTGGAAAACAGGGGCCATGATGCCAGTAGACTGGGAAAGTCTAGCCTGCGGGGCTGCTACGTTTCGATTTTCGGTAGCGAGAGTTGCAAAATACAGCAAAGCTTAGGTAAATTGCCCGCGGGGCTAGCCAGATTAGTACAGGTAATCTATTACTCGCCGTTGGGGGCATGATAATATTCATGTAGCAAAACAGCTGTTTTTCAGGCGAAAGCGCAATGATGATGATGTTCAGTGAGTGTCACGGTTAGGTGACATAAAGGCTTAATAGGTCTGTATAATACGCAGATGATATTCCAGATGATATTCACTGATATCAACTATTGTTTTAAATGCGAGGCACTGAGTGACAAACAAGTAATATACCCGCCGCGTAAGTTGAGCTATGCACAGTAACACATTTCGAGTGTCAAATGATGTGCGTTATGAGGTGCGCCGCGAGGGGCCGCACGTTACCATACGTTCCATACCATAGTTCTGTAGTACGATGTACCTGCGCAGACGACCGCCATTTTGGGTCAAGTTACGGGACGCGATTTATATCGGTGTTATGTTTTGATGCCATTTGGAGTTCACTAAGATTCATGTGAGAGTAACAATATTTCTATGCAGGTTGAGCGATGTAACAAAATATCGTGTAAAGAGATTTACTTATCTTGTAAAGAGACTCGCTCTATGATGTTCCTTGGGATATTCATTCATAAAAGTGATATGAATACCATAATTAGATTGAGGAGGAACAGTGAAAAGTAAATTACCAAAATATTGAACAACCAAGTAGGTACACTACTACACATTTATATTTTGTTAACATTTTATTATATTTATATTATGATATTATATTATATTATATTATATACGTTTTCACCACACTATCACGACTGCACAAATCAAAATGATATAAGTTACCAAGCAGATGCCAAGGTATGTTGTATTGAATAGTATCAACATTTGAGTTCGGTTTTACGAAACGTTGAAATTTGGCAATAGCTGATGAAGGCAGTACCGGGCAGTTGAGTTGCCTGTTGTGTTAACTTAAAACGAACAATACAATGCAGGGCCACGGTATAAGGTAAATCTATTCTTCCGGTGGGAATAAGGTGCTTTTGAAACTTCAACATTTCAAATGAAATTAGGAACGTAGAGATTTGCTCAAAAGATGGAGCATGTGCAAAATATACAAAATGGCTCATTATAGAGAACGTGGCTCAGGTCTTCGGGTTTTATTGAGTTTTGTAACCAATTGTAACCGATTAAGTTCTGGGGGTGAATTGTAACATATGCTAGCCTGGCTAAGGCTTACAGAGAAGGTATATGTCATTTATGCCATGTGTAGAGAGGAAAGCATAACTAAGTGTAATGGATGAGTAATAATAACCATTCTGGAAAGTAACAAAGTGAACATGAGTATACTCATAGGAAAATTAATTATAGGTGTATAATAACACCAGTAGACTATAAGAATCTTATTTATTATTTAATCAAATGATTGTGTTCTCATTTCCATGAGAATGTCGAAATTGTTACGAATTACACTTATAGAATTGAAACTTTGGGTTTAGAGTTAGCAATGTTAAGATGTTATTGATCAGACAAAGTTAAAGTTCGTTTCTCATTTATCACTACCTAAGGATTAATTATTGTCAGTGAATTGCATAGGGTTAACCAAAATGAGTAACGGGAAATGATTACTTATAATATTATGCGCTTAGGTAATTAACGGAAAACTCTGTGTAATGCTGGAAAGCTACTTCTGAATAAGTTTATGTTTACAAAATGAACATGTGTTTGAAGGAAGCTTTTGTTGTTTGTGAAATATGGCAATTCAGTTACTTCAGTATAGCTACACGTAAATTCACCAGAGTTAGAATAATATGATGAGATGTGTCATGGGTGATAAATCCATATTTACTTATTAGGTGATGTTTTGTAACGCGAAAAGACGATGGAGACTGATGCTCTTTTACCCTAAAACATAGTCTTGTTATCTGCAACTGTACTTGGCTAAGGGTTATAATGCCAGTGCTTTAACATTTGGGGTCTCAGGCGTTAAAGACCAGCGTTAATACTACAAATGGCAGAGTAGCATCAGCAATCATCGTGATTTTAATTAAGTGTTCAAATTATGTATACTTCGGGACGAAGTTTGGGTCAGGATGACCGAACTGTTAGATTGAAAGCTAAATACAATTTATGTATGGTATCCCTGCAATGGTTTTGTAGAGTGGCAGCACTGCTCTGTGGAGTGATGACTATGGCGTAACGCTATTGACGTGTGTCTGTGTAAATAATTGCTAATTAAAGTATTAAAATGGATAAACCGTGTTTGGATTTAATATTAGGTGGCGAACTAATCAAGCGAGATGCGTTCTCGCCACGCATTCCTCAGTATAATAATGCACTTTCGTTCCGTGCAAAAAATCATACGATTTTTCATTGCACGATCGCTTGCGGCTTGCGGTTGGCTGTATTAAGAGTGGTCATTACTGAAATGCATCGGAAGCTATTGAAGTACCCGTGTATTGAAATATTATTACCATGATATGAGTCGCCGCAACTCTTTGAACTTATTGGGAATGGATTACCTTGTAAACATAATTTAAATGGCAAAATAATGTGGTTTTAATCTCAGAGTAGGGATAGTAGTTTAAATTATAAGAAAATCCATATTAATATCACAGGGTAAGAATAAATTATCCTTATAGCAAGCAGATCGACGCGACGCAGCGCCCGTAAAAATTGCACATACCTACTCGTAAGTGTACGAAAAATTAAACGTAGTGGTACCAGGCTTTATTACCTCTACTAGCTAATAGCGGATACCCGCGTTTCGTCCGCGTGGTTTAAGTTTTTTTGTTATTCCCGCGGGAACTCCTACTAATTTTGTGCTAGAATTAATTATTATTATGTTTGTGCAATTGTGCTAGAATGAGTGTATTTTGTACTGACCATTCTGCCAAGTTGGAGATACGCTCCTCCGTCTCGCCCCCAGTTCACCCAAAGGTGGTGTTCTTTCTGCCCGCCTAGCATGGGCCGAGACTATTTTCTCCCCGAGGAAAGGATAAAATTTTTATTCCTAAATAAATAAATAAAAACGCTAAATAACGGTGGATAAATAGTCCCCCGAGTCCCCGTGAAATGACAAACGGGGATAAACTTCTCCCCTCCCCTGTTGCCGTGCTCTGAGAAGTGGATAAGTTAATTTTATCTCTTGTCATTGGATAAAATCGGAGGATAATTTTTTTATCTCTGGCCCATGCTAGCCCTGCTGGACGTCTCCGTTGAATGACTGGTAGAACTGAACGGATCTCTTTAGGCTGTGGTATTGGTATGCATTTCTAATTCTAATTTCTAAATACACATTGCATCCTACAGCAAAAATGCATCTAGCATTAAGAAATTGCATGTCCAAACCAGCTTTCAGTACCATAATAGCAATACTTATAGAACTGAGCTGGTATTATGGTACAGTAATCTAGAGTTTAATACTAGAGGTATAACATCGTACTGATATGTAACGAGTAACGTGCAATTTAAAATATAACATGTTTGCTCCGTACTGTGTTTAAGTGATTTACTCTTCACCCATATGCTACGCTTATCGGGTGGATTGATGGACATAAAATGCTGGCTATAATGATTTACTTATTGAATTTAAGGAAATAATAGTCTAAAGTCGCATGCACTCAAACAAAGGCACAAAGACTTTATATTATGTATTTTGATGATCTCTCGAACCCGGCAAAGTCAATTTGGAAATTTATAATTTCTGATTTCTGAATTTTCTCTCTGGTCTGGCCTGGTGGGAGGCTTCGGCCGTGGCTACTTACCACCCTACTGGCAAAGACGTACCGCCGAAGCCGAAAAGGGGTATGGGTTTAATATAACTGCCATGCCCCTATAACAGGTTAGCCCATTAACGAAAAAATATCACATATTATATAGTAATAAATACGTGGGTAAAATTTTACGCTCCAAAGCTCGCTAGCCGTTTCAATATAGACATTATCGACAACGGTCTATGCCATTTCTCATTCTTATCAATATAATTATTGTGTGCAAGGGAAATGAAACTTTGTGCTCTGTTCCTACTTTAGAACATGTTATATTACACTATTGGATAATATTTGTGTGAAATTACGCTTATACCTTTCCCTCCATTTATTGAGACGTCAGACGAGGTACCTACTCAGTCTACTTAAACAACCTTCAAGAAATTAATAATGTCCTCTCGACCAAATTTTGGCCACGGCGCGGCGGCCTATCTCCAGAGAGATATTATAGTGCACAAGTGTGCTGCGCATACACAGGTGCACTCTCTGTTCCTTTACTCTGATAGCCCGATGGGACGGAAAATCCGACACGTCCGGTGAGAGGTCAGGCGCAGGAGCGGCTGCTTAACGTGCTCTCCGAGGCTAGGGGGTAAAACACCGCCAACTTCCTAACTCCGGGCTAGTACTTACTGAGAATTTCTTGCCAGAAAAATCCAATACTTGTTACGACTCAACCCGGGCCTCGAACCCGGGACCTCGTCGGCTGCAGTCGAATATGTTAACCACTAGCCCAACGAGGCGGTTCTAGTAATTAAACACGTAAGCACAAACAATAATAACGTGACACTATCACCAGCGTCATGACATGTGCCCGTACTTTTAGCTGACTCGCCGAGAAAGCTCGCCGACGAACTATAGTTAACCGGTCATTCTGATATTTTCACTTATGTAAATACTATCTACTTACTTACTAGTGGCCACCCTAACATCTGTGATGACGATGAGCTAGCCGTATATCCGGTTACGTAGACGAACTGAAATTCCTTTGCGTGTTACCTCAACTATCTTGGAATATAACGGCACATGTTGACCCGCGTTCATAATTATTATCTAGTTGTCACATTTATTCATATAGGAGACATTTTAGAAATGCATATGATGTGAATAATATATTCTGATGATATGTTTATTATAATATAGGTATGTATGTACATAGATTAGAAATATCAGTCCGGGAAAGTTCTGTTTCAAATCTCAAGATGAACTCTAGTATTTGACACACTTAACTTCTTAACAATTTTTGCACTTAAAAGTGGTTTTGACCAAGCAATGTCCATATTCAAAACTACTTTTGACTGATTTTCGCAGTCAAAAGTGGTTTTGATCACCGTCCTTAGTTAAAACTACTTTTGACTGTTTTTCGCAGTTAAAAGTGATTTTGACCGGTTAAGAGTTATGGCGGTAACACCGACTAACTAAACCAAGGGTGTAAACTGTGATTGCACATGGTAATTTGGACGTCAAAAAGTGAACCTACAGTGTACCTAATTTGAATAAGTAAACATTGAATTGAATTAATATAGTTTTTTTTCTTTTTCAGGTCCAAAATGGCGATCAATGTCGCGCCGCACATATCACGGACGTCAATCGTCTGTGTTTTACTAGCTTTAATAAGTGTAAGTAAACAATTAATATAAAGTTAAGTACATATAGTGAAAAAAAATATCGGATAGTGTAAAAAGATCAAGCTTTTCAGACAGATGGGTAAAAAAATAAAAAATTATTAAATTCTTGCTAACAAAGACGTAAGTAAATTTTTACTAATTAGAATAAATCATACTTTTTATAAACGACATCTATTTAATTCTATAATCACGTAAGGATCTATGAACTTACGATTGACAATCGACATGATAATAATATTATGTTAATATCTGTAGGAATTAAACCTAATGGAAATGGCTGTATTAAACACGTGTTGTTTTTTACAGTTTACGTGTTACAGCTTCGTTAAAATCATAAGTATATAAAGAAATTACCTATATTATGCCTAAGGTTAAAATAACAAAATATTATATTCGTGTAGGCAGATACTAATTATGCGTAAAGCGTCAAAGTTGAAATAAGACGTAATCTAGTATGTTCATCGTCTCATAAATATATAGAAAACTTGTAAAATGAGACGAAGATTATCAATAAACCCGAGTTCGAACTCGAAGCGATAGTAATCTCGAACGATTGGTAGAAACGTAAGCTGCATTGAAAACAAAAGCTGATCTTGTGCATGAACAGTCGCGTGCAAAAGTAACTCGTTTGAATATATGGGTTTGTAGGTGTACTTGCGCAAACCACAATTTTTTTAAGGTCAAAGATGTATATTGTTTAACATTTTTGCAAATAATATAAACAACTCGCCTCTCGCTTTTACGATGTAACTATTATTTGATCTGTGCTCTATTTATTCTTCTTATATTTAAGCACAATTTCAATTTTTTTTATATATTTTACTTATCTTCTCTAAATATATAAATATCTAAATCTTCTTCTCTAAATATATAAAAGGAAAAGGTGACTGACTGGCATGCAGATATCTACTAGGTATGACGTAGACATCCGTTATGAAGATTTTTGAAAATTCGACCCCGGGTAAAATAGGGTGAAATTTGTCGCGGGCAAAAGCAAGTTTTATGATGAAAACAAAAGCCCTCTAGCCTCTGCCCGTAAAAGCTTTTCCCAACGTTTGTTTCAACTTTTGATTACGTCTGTACCTATGAACAAAAGTAGCAAAACGAGTATGTTTGAAAATATTTATTACGTATGTCTGTATTCGACACTTCGTATTCATTTGGTGCCGTTTTTTATCACCAGACCCGTTAGTTTGTCTACAAGACATAAGTCTAGTTTTAATATTCCTCACCTGAGAAGTTTGAACTTGATTGTGTCACTGCCATATTGGATTATGCGCGTCGTTTGCTTTGTCTTATTTCAAAGTAATTTCAATACAAGACGCTTATGTAAGAAACGGTAATTTTTCGAGTTGGGCCTGTTTTTCAATCGAGTTTGCTTTAGGTACTTACGTTTTCCTTCCGCCTTTTTGCCCTTTCCCTTGATGCCTTTGTGCCTATGGTCACTTTTCCTGTTTACTGATACATACGGCTTAAATGATATTATTTTAAACTAGCTGATGCCCGCGACTTCATCCTCGTGGTTTAAATTTATTTTGATTCCCACGGGAACTCCTTAATTTTCCGGAAAAAAAGCCTATGTCCTCTCCAGGTCCTCAACTATATCCATGCCATAAAATCATCGTTGCAACGGTGAACCGTTGCGACGTGATTGAAGGACAAACCAACAAACAAACACACTTTCGCATTTATAATATTAAGTACGATGCGAAGGTATGTAGGTCTGGTCGGTTTTTACGGCACAAGCGCTAACTAAACTAATTTTGGCAAAATTTGGCATAAGAATAGATTGCAACCTGGAGACAGATATAGACATACATTTTGTTCCAGAAAAATCCAAGAGTTCTCATCTGATTTAAAAATAAATTAGAAAAATATTCTAATCCTGAGTGAAATTCGCCACTACCTATGTATGTATCAACGAAAATTATGAGGCAAAACTTGAAATCAACTAAGAAATCAAAATAAAGTTCTCTCATTTCGAATAAGCATCCATTATCAGTATTGGTAATGCGGCGTTCGTGTTTGTTATCAGGCTATATGAATGAGACGCCATTCATCTCCGCCTGCCACAAAAAGTCGGCCTAGAATCTGTACCCAGAATCGCTGCGTCCTTGAGGTCGATCGAGTGCCAACCAATCGACCAACCAGACTCTAGCTGCTAAATATCTCACACTTTTCTCGCTTAGGCTGGTGGCACATTAGCGGTACAGGTAATTATAAATGAAGTAAATGTGTATAATCTATATATATAAAATTCAAAGTCCTGACTGACTGACTGACTGACTGACTTATATATCAACGCACAGCCTAAACCGCTGGGGTTAGAATCTTGAAATTTTGACAGTAGGTTCCTTTTGTGACGTAGGCGCACACTAAGGACGGATTTCTCAAAATTCCACCCCTAAGGGGGTGATATAGAGGGTTAAAGTTTGTATGAAAGTCCGTCATTTCTCAAGTTATATCAATGAAACTTGGTATTTTGGCTTAAAGTAAAAAATAAAGAAGTACGTGTGTCACAGTTTTTCAAAATTCTACCCCCAAAGGGGTAAAATAGGGGTTGAAAGTTTGTACGAAAGTCATTCATTTCTCAAGTTATAGCCATGAAACTTAGCATTTGGGCTTTTGGTAAAATAAGAATAAGTGTGCGTCAACATTTTTCAAAATTCCACCCCCAATGGGGTAAAATAGGGGTAGAAAGTTTGTATGAGTCCTTTATTTCTCAAGTTATTTATTTCTCAAGTTATAGCCGTGAAACTCAGCATTTGGGCTAGCGTACGTGTTTCAACATTTTTGAAAATTCCCAAAGGGGTGAAATAGGGGTTGAAAGTTTGTATGAGTCCTTTATTTCTCAAGTTATAGCCGTGAAACTTAGCATTTGGGCTAGCGTACGTGTTTCAACATTTTTGAAAATTCCCAAAGGGGTGAAATAGGGGATGAAAGTTTGTATGAACGTTTTTCAAATTATATCAACGAAACTTGGTATTTTGGCTTTCGTTAAAAAATAAAGAAGATCATGTGTCACAGTTTTTCAAAATTCTACCCCCAAAGGGGTAAAATAGGGGTTGAAAGTTTGTACGAAAGTCATTCATTTCTCAAGTTATAGCCATGAAACTTAGCATTTGGGCTTTTGGTAAAATAAGAATAAGTGTGCGTCAACATTTTTCAAAATTCCACCCCCAATGGGGTAAAATAGGGGTAGAAAGTTTGTATGAGTCCTTTATTTCTCAAGTTATTTATTTCTCAAGTTATAGCCGTGAAACTCAGCATTTGGGCTAGCGTACGTGTTTCAACATTTTTGAAAATTCCCAAAGGGGTGAAATAGGGGTTGAAAGTTTGTATGAGTCCTTTATTTCTCAAGTTATAGCCGTGAAACTTAGCATTTGGGCTAGCGTACGTGTTTCAACATTTTTGAAAATTCCCAAAGGGGTGAAATAGGGGATGAAAGTTTGTATGAACGTTTTTCAAATTATATCAACGAAACTTGGTATTTTGGCTTTCGTTAAAAAATAAAGAAGATCATGTGTCACAGTTTTTCAAAATTCTACCCCGAAAGGGTTCAAATAAGGGTCGAAAGTTTGTATGAAAGTTCTTCATTTTTCAAGTTATAGCCGTGAAACCTAGCGCTTGGTTTTCCAGTTAAATATGAAGAAGTATGTAATTCACCATTTTTAAAAATTCGATCCCCAAAGGGGTGAATTAAGGGATGAAAGTTTGTATGAAAGTCCCGCATTTCTCACGATATTTTTCAAAATTCAAAGTCCTGACTGACTGACTGACTGACTGACTGACTTATATATCAACGCACAGCCTAAACCGCTGGGGTTAGAATCTTGAAATTTTGACAGTAGGTTCCTTTTGTGACGTAGGCGCACACTAAGGAAGGATTTTTCAAAATTCTACCCTTAAGGGGGTGAAATAGAGGGTTAAAGTTTGTATGAAAGTCCATCATTTCTCAAGTTATATCCATGAAACTTGGTATTTTGGCTTAAAATAAAAAATAAAGAAGTACATGTGTCACAGTTTTTCAAAATTCTACCCCCAAAGGGGTAAAATAGGGGTTGAATGTTTGTACGAAAGTCATTCATTTCTCAAGTTATAGCCATGAAACTTAACATTTGGGCTTTCAGTTCGAAATGAAGAAGTATGTATTTCACCATTTTTGAAAATTCTACACCCAAAGGGGTGGAATAGTGGATGAAAGTTTGTAAAAAATTCCTTCATTTCTCAAAACATTTTTCAAGTTATATCAACGAACCTTGGTATTTTGGCTTTCAGTAAAAAATAAAGAAGTACGCGTGTCACAATTTTTCAAAATTCCACCCCCAAAGGGGTAAAATAGGGGTTGAAACTTTGTATGAAAGTCCTTCATTTCTCAAGTTATTTATTTCTCAAGTTATAGCCGTGAAACTCAGCATTTGGGCTAGCGTACGTGTTTCAACATTTTTGAAAATTCCCAAAGGGGTGAAATAGGGGTTGAAAGTTTGTATGAGTCCTTTATTTCTCAAGTTATAGCCGTGAAACTTAGCATTTGGGCTATCGTACGTGTTTCAACATTTTTGAAAATTCCCAAAGGGGTGAAATAATGGCTTTCCGTAATACGTGTGTCCCAGTTTTTCAAAATTTCACCCCCGAAGGAGTAAAATAGGGGTTGAAACTTTGCATGAAAGTCATTCATTTTTCAAGTAAAAGCCATGAAACTTGATATTTGAGCTGACGGTTAAATATGAAGAAGTACCTACGTGTTTCACCATTTTTGAAAATTCGATCGCCAAGGCCGTTCAATAGAGTTTTTCCTTCAATCACACTGCAGCAACGGATCAACGTGATTTTTTGCATGGGTATAGTTGAGGTACCTGGAGAGTGACAAAGGCTCCTTTTTATCCCGGAAAATTAAGGAGTGCCTATGGGGAAAAAAACTTAAACGCTATATAAAATTCAAAGTCCTGACTGACTGACTTATATATCAACGCACAGCCTAAACCGCTGGGGTTAGAAACTTGAAATTTTGACAGTAAGTTCCTTTTGTGACGTAGGCGCTCACTAAGGTAGGCGCGCCCTGGTCTTCTCAGACCAGGGCGCGTTTGGAACCCTCGTAGCTTTAGTTTTAAGATACCGTAACTGATTATCACCATCATGTTTTTTATGTAAGTAATTTTTTACGTCAATAAGTGTACAGTGTACCTATATTGAATAAATGAATTGAATCTTGAATCTTGAATCTAAGGAAGGATTTTTCAAAATTCCACCCCTAAGGGGGTGAAAGTTTGTATGAAAGTCCGTCATTTCTCAAGTTATATCCATAAAACTTGGTATATGAGCTACCGGTAAAAAATTAAGAAATACGTATTTCACAGTTTTTGAAAATTCTACCTCTGAAGGGGTAAAATAGGGGTTGAGAGTTTGTATGAAAATCCTTCATTTTTCAAGTTATAGCCATGAAACTTGGTATTTGGGCTTCAGGTTTAAAATTATGAAATACGGATTTTACAGTTTTAAAAATTTCTATCCCCAAGGACGTCAAATAGAAAATTTGTCTTTCAATCACGCCGCAACAGAGCAACGGATCGACGCGACGCGATTTTTTGCATGGGTATAGTTGAGTAGGCTGGAGAGTGATGTAGGCTTCTTTTTATCCCGGAAAACTAAGGAGTGCCTGTGGGAATTAAAAAACTTATGCCACGCGAACGAAGTCGCGGGCGTCCGCTAGTATTAGTATAATATGATAGTACAATATATAGTATAGATACGCAAACTTAGAATTATTATGCTTGCGAGAAAAATAATTTTATTTTCTAAATCTATACTTCCATATAGTCTCTGTTTGTATGCTACGTTTTCACGGCCCATCTTTTAAAACGATTTTGATGAAATTTGGTAAAGTGGTAGGTTGCATCCCGGGAAATTAGATTTTTAGTTTCCGCGGGAATCAAAAACTTAATCCACGCGGATGAAGTCGCGGTATATATAGTAGTTTAATAAATCTTAACATTTTTTAATATCTACGTAGATTATAATTTTAAGGTCTGACCAGGTCAAGTCGCTCACGGGCTTTCTACATAAGTACAAAGTGTAAAGCCGAGGACAGAAGAGAGTGGAGGGCTATATAATAGGTGATAATATATATACTAGTGGTTCGCCCCGAACTGAGACCTCGCGGTATCCATAAACTTGTACAGAGCGCCATCTATTGACATAATTGTGAAGTTCTGTTAATAATACTGAAGCACATTAATTAAAGTTAAATAATTTCGTTTCCATATAATATTTATCTAATTTTAGTATTTGTTGTTCATGTACAGGATATAATTCAAATAATATTGATCAAGTTTCAGGCTCAGCCTTTCAGAAAATTGAGAGTTCTGAGGTCAACTTTGGACGTTAGAAAATCGCCACTTTGAAAGCCCTCCATTTCGTCAATTTTAGGGGTAAAATGAAAAAAAAATATTTTTGGACTCTATTCCTAATTAATTATCTTTAAAATCATATACCGCAACCTTATGTAACGCTATAAAAAATATTTTACTTAGCATTCGCTTCTATGAGATAAAGATTTTTATAACTTTTTAAGCCATATTCGGCGGGAGGCCATCGGTTTACATATTATATTTAAATTTAATTTGAAGTAATTACGTTCAGTAGTTCAGAAGTTATAAGGCTTTGGCAGACGGACGGACGGACGGACGGACGGACGGACGACGGACGGACGGACAAGTGCAAATTCACTCAAGTAGACTCAGAGACCTTCGCTTCGCTCGGTCAAATATCGTAACCAGCTTCACGACTCACAAGATCACTTAATTACGGACAGGACTATCAGTAATGAAGAATGCGACTGAGAAGAAGGAGAACAACTTTCAGGCATGGAAGTTTCCTCAACATGTTTTCCTTTATAGTTTAAGCAAGCGTTAGTGACATTTCTTTGCTAACGCTTGTAAACTACGAGTTTCAGGGATAGGTACTACTTAGTACCTGACTTACCGAAGCCTTAATTAACCTTTGATCGCTATTAAACTGACCTCAATCGCTTTAAATGACCTTTTTACCAGGTACTTAGAAAATAAAAGCATTTACTATGCATGCATAAAAGTCAATGTACAAAATACAAATAACCCTCCCAGTGGGCAGGGGTATTAACACATCGTACCGGTAACCACATAAAGGCCTCATTACGCGAACATGAAGGCGTATTATGCAGCTCACACTCGCGCAGTGCATTTGCTCCTCATTATTTGAATTTAGAACGAGTGCGAAACGGTTCACCGACGAACTAGGAGATTCATAAAATAGGTTCGGTGGTCAAATAGATTTCAAGCTTCAACCGCCATTTTGTTCTATGATTTAGGTATTTTTTTTAATTGCAAGGTTCAGTCATTTGTCTCATGTCTGTATTAAAATGATATTTCGGACATAATTTATCATAATAATCATACTAATATTATAAATGCGAAAGTGTGTTTGTTTGTTGGTTTGTTGGTTTGTCCTTCAATTACGCCGCAACGGAGCAACGGATCGACGTGATTTTTGGCATGGATATAGTTGTGGACCTGGAGAGTGACATAGGCTTCTTGTTATCCCGGAAAATTAAGGAGTTCCCGCGGAAATAAAAAAACTTAAATCACGTGGACGAAGTCGCGGGCATCAGCTAGTATTAACATATTTATGAGTAATTTTACTAAAATTATTTATTTTAATGCTAATAACTAGATATAAATACTATTAATTTTATTAATTAGAAACGTTAAAAAGATAAATAGGTGTGTAGCAACAAGTTTTATTTTTATGATAAAAAGAATAAAAAACAGCAAAAAAAAACATAGTTTTAATACATTATTCTGGTAACGGCTCATAGTGTTCTTCAGAGAGTTTATGAAATAAAATATAGCATACACGCATTACACGCATTTTAATTAAAAAAATAAATGATTTGCATGATGCTAATGTACAATATAAAATAGATAGATCTGGAAAAAAAATCACTAAATATCTACCTAGTAATACATACGCGGCATCCCACCAAAATCATGTGCAAAAAAATTGCCTCATAGAGCTATTATAATCGAGTCAAAGTAGCTATAAGGATATCGCGAGTCCTCTACACTGAAAAAAATAATTAGTAAAACTAATTGCTTTTTCGGTAATATACATTGCTTTGGCCAGTAAAAATGGAGCCTATTGTCCAAACAAGTTCAAGTAACCGAAAAAAAAACATTTGAGTTATAACAGTAGATTTTACCGGTTGACTATTCTTACTGTTTGTAAGACAGTAAGTAAGAAAGTAATACTTAGTATGAACTGTTTATTTCAGTAAACTTTAAAGTTCAAACAATTAAAATAGCTGTTTAGCTCCTAACTATATTCTAAAAAAACTGTTCTGAAGCAGTAAAAATAACTGCTACAATATCAGTAAAGCTCTGAAAACGGCAATCCTTAAAAATAACCGTTTGCTTCAGTAAACATTAATGTACAAACAATTGAAACAACTGATTAGCTTCTTACTGTTTTTTGCCCATTTCAACGAACTGTCAGTAATCAATTACTTTTACAAAAAATCAGTTTTTTTAACCGAATTAAATTTTACTGTGCCAAAACAGTAAAAAGTCTCGTGCTATTTTTTTCAGTGTAGTACGATGATATTGTTGACAAAACGCTAGAATAAGTAGTCACGTCTGAAAACTAATATGCTACGTAGGTACATTACTACAGAACGGATAGGTAGTCGTCGTTATTATGGACTAGGTACTAACTTGGATACTAAAATATTTTCAGAGTAGTTGAATGATTTTTTTGCGATGTACCTACTTACTTACTATAAATTTTTTCAACGCAATTGTCGAGAATTGAAAAAGAGTGCTAATTAATATCAATTAGTGAAAATAATTGGTTAATAGAAGTTTATTTTCAGTATTAAAGACCCTAAACTGCGCTACATATTCATCATCAAAATAAACATATTATGTGAATCACTACCGCTTTCTATACCAGCTGAATCTTAAGCCGTCGAGCTCAGAGTAAGAATATTAACTCTATGCCGTCGAGCCTGCTGGCTATTTGCCGCTTGGCGTTGGCGTTGGACAGCCGTAAACTCCAAAAAATAAAGCTATTTAACAATGTTGCTGTCCAACAACAAACGGTGAACCGGAGTGTAGCCTAGCCTAGTGTCCGCTCCATTTGTGCGGGCCGCAAGCGTGCGTCCGGTGGCCTACATAACATACATATTGCACGGCAAATGGACCGAGCAGCAAAAACGGACGCCTAGACGGATGGACGCGCCTCGCAGAATCGCACTAGGTTGTGAGGCTTAGGTGTAACTCGTTTGTGTAACTTGTTTAGGGATATGGTGATAAGAGATGTCAATTCGCAGATTACTGCCAACTCGAACGAGGAATTCGTTCACTCAAAAAGTCAAAGCCTTGACCATTTTCACCTTTGTCAAAATAGATGGAACGTGGCGATTTGTAAACGAGACCTAATAATACAACTAAAATCCAAATTACGTTTAGTTGTCATAAAAAAAGAAAATTATAAATTTGTTAAGATCGTTTTTTAAAGACCAAGATATAGCTGAGAAGTCATAATCAGTATAATATGGTGGTATTGTGGGTAAACTTAGGTGCAATAGCTAACTAGTGTAAAATTTTGTTTACTTTACAAATGTGCCGTAAGTAGATGTCACAGCTTAAAAAAATTAAAGTAAGTACTTAAGTTAGTAACCAGCGCTTACTTTACCCTTACTTTACCAATATAGATTGTCAAACGGATATTTCGACCTGTTTGAGGATAGTTATAGATGCCTGCTCGTCAAAAAGCAGCATATATGAACTCCTTGAACAGTTCGAGTGTTACGTTTTAAGCTGTCAAATGATTACGATTTGCTTTAGACAATTGGGCCTCTGGCTTGACTTTAAAGTACATTGTCCATCGTAGAGAAAGTCAGAAGCCACTAGTAACCAACTCTAAATAAAAATAATAAGGCTGATACGCATGAAAATATAATCCGTGTCTCCCGATATCAATACACGATAGACCCCCAGAGCAGCTTATGATTGAAAGCTTTCGAAATGCTATAAAAATACTTGAGAGGATTACGTCGATACTCGATACGTATCTAATGCGGCCGATCAGAGATTTTGAAGCATCGTCATAACAATCCCATTAAGTTATAGGAACGTTTGATCTTCATTAGAGAAGTAGTTTAGTAGCAGAGAAGATCTATTCAGTATCAAAGTAAAAAAAAGATATTGTAAGTTTTGCCGCTACATTTTGATTTAGTTTATTCGACATCACATGACCGATAATAATAAATAATTAATTGGTCTTGTCAAATTGTGTAAATGGATAATTTTAAATAATATATAAGAGCTCTTAGAAATTATGGATTAAAATAAATCAGACATCTAGGATACTTACTTAGGACTTTAAATACATTCAAAGGTTGCGTGCTTGGATGAAGCCAAGAATGCCTGGCTAACCAGACTGTATCAAAATTTCCCGACCCGACCGAAGATCCAAAGGGCTTGGGACAACATAATATCAGTCTCAATACGAGATTCCCTCATTAACACCGCGGTAGGCAAGGACCGGGCGAGGCTCCTTGCATCCTCTAGGCCAGAGTCAGGCTACTGGCTCCATGCCTACCCCTCACCCAATACTGGCACCCTAATCGACCCGGAATCATTACGCATTGCCGCTGCTCTCCGGCTTGGAGCTGCACTGTGCGTAGCCCACAACTGTGCCTCTTGCGGGGCCCACGTAGATCACTTCGGCCACCACGGACTTACCTGCTCCTCGGGCGCCGGCCGCTTATCACGCCATGCCGCACTTAACGACATCCTAAGAAGGGCGCTCGTCAGCGCTAACGTTCCCGCCGCTCTGGAGCCCCAGATCGTGCGCAACGATGGCAAGCGCCCCGACGGGATGTCGTTGATCCCATGGAGAATGGGCCGTGCGCTGGTATGGGACGCAACGTGTGCCGACACATTGGCGGCGTCCTATTTACAATCGACCAGCGTACGAGCCGGGGCGGCGGCGGACGCACGAGAGCGCCAAAAGGTAAATAAGTATAGTTGTCTTGGCGCAGAATATGAATTTGTCCCGTTTGGCGTCGAGACACTAGGCCCGTGGGGCAGGGGTGCTCATAATCTCCGCAGGGAGCTTAGTAAACGCCTCAGGGAGGCAACAGGCGACCCTCGGGCAGGCAGCTTTCTCGCGCAACGAATTTCTATAGCTATTCAGCGCGGGAATGCTGCCTGCGTGTTGGGCACACTACCTAGGGCACAAAATTTAAATAATGATTTTAATTCTTAGTTTTTAGTTATCTTAATTTAATTACCTATATGATAATATTTTATTAAGTCTTATAATCTGTATACAGTAATAAATCTCTTTCAAAGTATACATTCATTCAGACCATTTCAAATAAATAAATCAAAAACAAAAAATAAAAAAATATATCTGGAAGTAAAAGAAAGAATGCAGTGTGCCTAATAGAAGTTATGGAAGGGAAACTTAGTAATATTATAATACTAGTACAACCAGTTTTATAAATGCAAAACCTTTTCGAATTCTTAATCGTCTATAATATATTTTGTCCAGAGATCACCCATCATTATCCTAGTAATTTTAATTAGTAGCTTTTAGCGTTAATTACGAGCTAAATACAGCTTTAATGGACCACTCTTCTTTTGTTTTTCAACTACGACATTAAAATATTATATAGTTATAGTGAAATTTATAAAAGTTACAACGCAGTTTAAAAACTGAAAGAATACGACATTGCTGATAAATGACAGAAAAATGTTGTGCAAATTGTAATTAAACTAAAGGCTATTGAGAAAAAAACTTAGCAATTTACCTACCGTACTTGACCAATTTTTTTTGAGAATAAGTAAAGAAGGAGAATCCAAAGGACTACGACAATGTAAAATGTAAAATAGCCAAACATAATATACATATCAGAAAAGAACATATTAGGATCTTACTAAATAACGTGGAAAAGAAAACTTCATTCTACAAAATAATTACACAGTTGACGAAGTAAAATGCTTTTACATCTCTCATATTCGGTAAGTAGGTCCTTATTACCCCCAAATGGAGCTTGTAGGTGACCAATTAGCGCTCTGGGGTAATAATGTAGCTAGAAAAGCCCTAGGGCGGTAAGTAATTAAAAAAAGTATGATGGTTAGATGTACGCGAACTTTTTGAAAGAGTGAAGAGTTTTTTTTTTAATTACTTACCGCCCTAGGGCTTTTCTAGCTACATTATTACCCTAGAGCGCTAATTGGTCACCTACAAGCTCCATTTGGGGGTAATAAGGACCTACTTTACCTCACAATCGAGATGTAAAGCAGAGTAGTTAGCTCGAGTGTAAGCATCAATAATTGCACCCTCGAACTATAGGCGCCCTCCCTGCGCTCGTGCGCCTAAATATCTCGGGCTGCAATTGATGCCTTACAACCCTTGGCTACTAATCTACTATAAAACTACTGAAGTTAACTACTTAGCGTCACGTGCATTCAGAAGCAGCGGTCATACGTTGTCACGCGAGTTCGACACGTCCTGTGTAATGAGTTGTGAAAGCTAAGCGACAATGGCTCCCAACCCTCGTGGGACCTATTGTCAGCGCCAATTATGTATGACTAATTATTACTAACAGAATTCCACCTGCATGCTAACCGCTTTTAGCTTCGATTATTAGCTTCGGTGACTTTAGTTGGCGCTTGTATCAATATGCTCTAATTATTTATTATTTGAAAAGGGTGGGGCGGGCAAACCTTTGCTTTTCATAGAAGATCTATAATTACTATACTATTATTTATCTTTAATGTAAAGTCATAATTGCGGAAGTAAGCTCTATTGATAACATGATGAGAACATAGTAATTTCACAGGATATTAATTTCTACTTTGTTTAGCGAAACTTTTTACATAGGTTTGATACCTTATAATAATATTATGTCTGCTATTGAAGTAGAGAATTCTTTCTTATTAAGTAATGACATCAATATCTTCATCACGCTTGATTTTTTACGCTTGGTTACGGCATGACTTCTAAGGAGTATAATTTTATTATTTATCATCCTGTTCCTTATCCTCTCAGAGATTACAAAAACTCACTTTCGCATTGAAAAGTCAAGTTGCAATATCCGCCTATATTCAAAACGCTCTTCTTAATAAGGTCTTTTGTTCACGGAAAATCTTTGTCGCAGTCTTGTGGTCATCATTTGTATACCATTGCCGTCCGGCTGTCGTGATCTGCTTTCCAAGTAGCAGTCAAATGGGACTCGTGCATGAGAAACGAAACTCTAATTGTATAAATTTTCCTAAAAATAACGCGTTTCCTTCAGTCTCTTTACGTCGTGTCGGTTCTTTTGTATGTCAATGTCTTGAGTTAAGGGTACTTATTTGAACTATGCAATGTATTATTCTTCTTGGAATGTGAATATTTAACTTTCTTAAAAATAATTTATTTTTAAGCTTTTATTAAAAAAGTTAAACATGTCTTTAAAAAACATTTTAACTGACTTGGCTGTAGGTACTTTTGTTGACACCCTGATGTGTTTTGGATCAAAATATGGTCGCTTAGTAAAAAGAGTTCACTTTTCCCACAGTCTACCAAATGTATCAAAACGGGCGCCCTTTGGCATACAATAATAAATATTCAACCAATAGATACTCGTAGCTTAATGATGAATTACTTAACCGTTTCACAACCAAACATACAACTTCACAACATTCAACAACATCAACAACACAACGAATCGATCAATCTTCCGATCCACAAGGTCACTAGTTTATAGGTTTGAGAACAGAATAGTTGCAACTTGCAAGTTGCGTGCCATGAATAAAAGATACTACAAACTATGTAGGTACCTACAAAGCTCATATGTGACGTGAGGCGAATGACGGATCTGTAACGGTGAGATTCACCTATCCAGATTCTGATGAATATGCAGATCTCACGATGACGCCCTGTCGTGGAATGCTAACGGTTGAAACACTTCAACAATGCCGGTGTTCGGAGCCGGTGTTCAACTTGAAACACATCGACTGGTTCATAAAACAAATGGAGGCCTTCCCAGCCTTGGGGCTGACATCGTGATTGACATACAAAAATCTGCGATTTGTTTGTCTTCCGCTGCAAAAATCTGCAGTTGTCCTTCATAATCACGACCCCTTGCCGGTCCGTTATTGAGCACAAGTCTTCTCTCAGAATGAAAGAGTATTGATCATTGACACAAGCACACTTATTGTCCATGATCCCAGAGCCACCAGACCTTACTTATTTTCTGAGAAACAAAATGTGTGTAATATTGTAGCTTTGATACGTAGGTTTAACGTACGCATATTCGCAAATTTGGGGCGACGGCCAATTTATAGTTATAAGGTACTAAATATACGTAAAACATTGCTAACTTTACTCATTTTCTGAGTGCTGATCCAGCCTAATACCCGTGGGCCGTATTACGTGTGCTCCGGATCACGGAAATAATAGTAGATTAGTAGCCAAGGGTTGTAAGGCATCAATTGCAGCCCGAGATATTTAGGCGCACGAGCGCAGGGAGGGCGCCTATAGTTCGAGGGTGCAATTGATGCTTACACCCGAGCTAACTACTCTGCTTTACATCTCGATTGTGAGGTAAAGTAGGTCCTTATTATCCCCAAATGGAGCTTGTAGGTCACCAATTAGCGCTCGAGGGTAATAATGTAGAACTAGAAAAGCCCTAGGGCGGTAAGTAATTAAAAAAAAAACTCTTCACTCTTTCAAAAAGTTCGCGTACATCTAACCATCATACTTTTTTTAATTACTTACCGCCCTAGGGCTTTTCTAGCTACATTATTACCCTAGAGCGCTAATTGGTCACCTACAAGCTCCATTTGGGGGTAATAAGGACCTACTTACCGAATATGAGAGATGTAAAATAAATTTTATTAATTAGTGTTCTTTGCCTTTGATTCGGTTTCAGCAAATGAAATACAAGTACTTTTTATAGGTACGAGTAATAAGCAGCCGGTTCACATGTTCCCGCTACAAGTTCTATATTTGATCGGAAATAATATTGTGACAAAGCATTGCGCTAAGTTGTTTGCAAGCAAACTTAGAATCCCGGTTGTGCAAAGAGATTTGGGTATTTGTTTACCTACTAACATCCGGGGCTTTATTATGTAAAAATGATTGTTGCATGTAATAATCACATTCCTTTTTCTGTGGCTGCAATGTACCGCAGTCACAGTTAGCTATAATAGGGATGATGCCTATATCAAAAACAAATTATTTCGAACTGATTATTAAATAAAGGGTCTTCCAAAAGACCTAAAATTCACATCCTCGGTTAGTTTTAAGTTTGATAACCATTTTAAAATATAGATTAAAGAAAAAAAGTGCGTTGAAATTTGATGACGTCACAACTGTATTTCATACAACTTCCATACTAGAAGTGCGTTTTTAAGTTTGATAAAGAGTTGCTGATTTGATTGAGTTGTCATCATCCCTATTGACCAAGTTGACTATAAGTAATTGTATAGTCTTCCATGGTGAAAAATAAAGTGGTTATACGTAAGTACTATAGATTTATAGGACTAAATAATGAAACTCGACATAAAATATCACAGGAGTTGGGATAGATCACAATGTTAAAATCAAAGTCAGCTAGCACTACGACTAACATCTATCCACTGCTAGTTATAGGAATGACCATTCTAGACGTCAAGCATAGCAAATATTCCAGGCATTTGTATTAATCAGCATTTGCATTGATACTCCTAGTATCAAATTATAATTATCTAAAGATTGTTGCAGCATCAGAATTGAGGACTTGCAGTCCAAGGTTGTAGGAATTACCCCGTGAAAACGAATTTCATGTGCGAAGTTTCAGTAGTTTAAGATTTGAAATAATATACAATATACATATCATTATGCATACGAAAGTGAAGGTAAATTAAACTTTTTAAATACAACTAGTTTGCCTGCGCATGATACACAACCAAATAGTCTAAAATAAGTAGATTAGTATATTAGATCGCGTTTCAGTTTTACATTTTTGAGAGTATAATAAGTGTTCATATGGTCAATTCAGTAAGAACTTTTCATTTCTTATAATTGTAAGGCATAAACAGCCGGTTCTCATTTGAATCTCGCAATTTCTTTAATTGGTCGTAAACATAATATACGTTTGGAACGTGCGAGGTGAATGAAGTTAGCAAATTTGTTTGTGCGATTTTTGGTTAAACGTTTATTTCACTCGTTATAATTTACATCTTGGATCGTAAAAGTTTCAGTAATGATAATCAATTTGTGAATATTTAGTAACTTAACGTATTTAAGGGAAACACATTTCTGAAACGTAACGTGATATGATTGTTTTTAATGAGTCGCTTTGCATTATTAAAGTATGTTTACGCGCTTAGACTCATACGAAGGTTCTCGGCTGAGAATATCTATCTACATATTTGTATCAAGTTATACAATTGAGGAGATTTCGTAATATGTTCTAGGTACTAGCTGATGCCCGCGACTTCGTCCGCGTGGTTTAAGTTTTTTTTGATTCCCTCGGGAACTCCCTAATTTTCCGGGATAAAAAGTAAACTATGTCACTCTCCAGGTCCTCAACTATACCCATGCCAAAAATCACGTCGATCCGTTGCTCCGTTGCGGCGTGATTGAAGGACAAACCAACAAACCAACAAACACACACTTTCGCATTTATAATATTTATGTTCTATGTTCTATTAAGGTAATAACTAATGATAGACGCGACATAAAATATCACTTCATTTGAATAATTGTATAGATTAACAACCCAACTTTTTTTAACACATTAAAATTTTTGTTCGGTTCTAGTTATTTTCACTGGAATTTGATGATCTAATCAAGTTAGTATGCGGAAGGATCACACAATTTTATTATCCCAAGAATAGTTCTATCATTAATATCATCAATGTAAAGGAGCCAGGAACCTCACAAATGAATATGAAAAAGAGTAAATAAATATGAATACTATCACTTTCGTTTAAAATATATGGTCAGATCAGAGTGAGAGTTAAGAAATCTAAGTCTAGCTTTAATTGTTCATATGTCGTCGAAACTTTCCTTTTCACGAGATCTTATCCAGAGTTGTATAGTTCTTGCTTGACCACAACATTTACAGTTAAATACTGTTATATGTAAATGTTCGAATCTTAGCAGATTTTTACCCGGCTATATTATATTCTATGCTGTCTGTTTTTATGGTCGGTTATAGGTGGATTCTTTTCTTTCATGTTTCATTATCTGTATTTTGGATATTTGGATCTAACATTTTCTTTGAAAATAAAAACGCGAAGGAACTTCGGGAAATTATTCAGCTTGGTCTGTTGTGCGGACAAGGGCGCGTTTGGAACCATAGTAACTTTAGTTTTCAGTTGCATACTTGATTATCACATTACTACTCCAATATTCTTTAGTTGTTAAATTCAACTAATGACATCCAAAAAGTGTTATGTGCTGTACACACTACCCACGTTGAATAATTTAATTTTGAAGACTGATTAAATAGGTATGTTAAAAACAGGGAGCATTTTCGATGAGATCAAACTTCACATAATACACGTAGTTATTATCAGTTAAGACCGTAACTGACATAATATCGAAACAATATGATTAATTCTCTTACTGCAGCATGCTACAGCATTTATATTACTCTGATGTTAATTTTTATCATTATAAAAAGTAACATAAAATATTTTATTCTCGAAGCTTAAACCCACCCAAGTTCATTAATAACCAGACTGGATTTTTTAATTCGGGCATGATTATGAAACAAACAGCGATAAGATAGATGTTCGATGCCGAAGCATGTGTAATTTATTACACGTAATGTAAAAAGTAGCAGAAGAACCTGCAGGAAATTTTTAGGAGGTGATTGATAAAAACTTTTAGCTTGCGAGGTTCTTATAGTTTATTTGCGTATGGAAAACTGGATCAGCCAGCTGGATCCAGGTCCAGGCAAGATAAAAATTTAAATAAGTGTAATATATTGTTTATTATTAAAATTAAGTGGCAGGCAATTACAAAATTACACATGATATGATCAAAAAATAAGCACCACGAAGACGAACTACCTGGATTGGTCTTTACCATAATCAGGTAAAGTAGAAAAACTACCATAGCGGCTAACAGGTTTTATCAAGCACATCTTCAAAATTGGTGTCTGGGCAGGAGTTACTTTAGCTACGGCCTACTAGTAGCTGTCCATCTCTTGATTGGTCTGGTGATGGACTAGTTTGCTTTATTCATGTAATGCGAACCACCAAACCATTGTTAAAACTTATCAAGCACCTCTTTAAAAAAATCACCGAATCTTGAACTTGCTGAGCGGCAAGCCTCGAACGAAAGAAACGTGGCGGTAATCACAAAATTACACGTTACATTCACATGTTTAGGGCACGAATGCGAGCATACATAATTGGACTTTTTGTGTCATACAAATTGGTTTCCGTTTAGTTCTTTGTAATAGCATAATTTGGATTTTTTCCGTATAGGTATAGGTAATAAGTAATTGAAGAACAATAACTAAATCTCTGATGACGGATCTCGATGACGGATGGCACACTGGAACTAGTTGAACGGAGACGCGTATTGAAGGCAACCGGGTCGGAGGTTGGTGACTTGAACAAACTTTCAGCGCAAATTCAAGCAGGATGCAGGCGAGACCATAATGCCTATCTTTGCAAAATCTGTGAAGAAATCGATGCTCATGCTAACAAACATGAGTCCAGGGATCTCTATCATAAAATTCGATCCATCACAAAATCACTCACTTCTAAGACCTGGGCCATTGAGAATAATGATGGTATAGTAGTTACTGAGCTAGATTGCATTACTGAGGTCTGGAAAGGTTACTGCCAGTCCCTGTTCCAGGACAATCAGTCGGAAAACTTTCCAAATACAGAGCCCGGTAATGAAAACCTTGAGCCAGATATATTAAAGTCTGAAGTCAGAGCCGCGATTATGCATCTCAAGAATAGAAAGGCTACCGGAAGAGATGCAATCCCGATTGAAACACTGAGGGCCTTGGGTGATATTGGTGTCAATATCTTTCATACCATCTGCAACAAGATATGGCATTCGGGAACATGGCCGACAGAATGGACTCATACGGTTTTCATTCCTTTACATAGGAAGGGTTCGACTAAGAAGTGCAGCAACTACCGCCTAATAGCGCTTATATCACACGCTAGCAAAATATTGCTGCACATTCTAAATGAACGACTGAAGACCTTCCTGTCTAAAGAGATAGCACCAGAACAAGCAGGTTTTGTTAAGGAAAGAGGTACACGTGAGCAGATCCTTATTGTTCGCCAGATTATAGAGAAGGCACGAGAATTCAACAAGCCGACTTACATTTGCTTTGTTGACTTCTCGAAGGCGTTCGACTCTGTGAAATGGCCGAAACTTTGGACTGTTTTGCTGGACATGGGTACACCGCAACACTTAGTTCATCTTCTCAGACGCCTCTACGAAGATGGAACTGCATCTGTGCGGACGGATGACGTGTTATCCAGTAACTTTCATCCTAGTGCAGGCGTTCGCCAAGGATGCATAATATCACCCCTGTTGTTCAATGCTTACACCGAACTTATAATGCGCATTACTCTTGAAGACTGGACGGACGGTGTTGCTATTGGTGGCTACAAGTTGTCAAATTTGCGCTACGCCGACGATACTACCCTGTTTGCAACCAGTGCTAGTCGTATGGAAGAGCTACTTCTTAAAATGGAACGCGTGAGCCTAGAGTTCGGATTAAAGATTAACCGCAGTAAAACTAAGATGATGATTGTAGACCGAGCCAACAACAACTCGCCCGAAGTCACTCAGATTGCGAACTGCGACGTCGTTCAATCCTACATATATCTTGGTGCTTTAATCTCGAATAATGGCGGCTGCGTGGAGGAAGTAAAGCGACGTATGGCAATAGCAAGAACCGCGATGGATAGGCTGAAGAAAATATGGAGGAACAGGAACGTAACAAAAGCTACGAAGACCCGGCTCGTTAAAACGCTTGTTTTCCCCATATTTTTATACGCTGCGGAGACGTGGACTTTGCGACAAGTCGAGAAAAAAAAGATTGATGCTCTGGAGATGTGGTGCTGGAGGGGAATGTTAGGAGTCTCATGGACCGAATTCCGCACCAACGTCTCTATTCTCCAAGAAGTCGGCATTAAGCAACGGCTTTCATCGCTGGTACAGAGTCGCATACTAAAATTTTTTGGACACGTCTCCCGGCGTGAGAATGACTCCATCGAGCGCCTCGTCGTGCAGGGCAAGGTGGAGGGCACCAGAGGGCGAGGAAGGTCACCCATGCGATGGACCGACCAAATTAAGTCTGCTGTTGGCGGTTCATTACACGAGTGCACCAGGCTGTCGGCCAGCAGGGAGAAGTGGCGGATGCTCGTGAGGCGCATAACATCTGCCACTAAAGCCGTCACTTCGTGATGACCACGACCACTCTGTCAAGAGTGTTACGACGAAGAAGAAGAACTAAATCTCTAGCTTAAAAACACTCAGTTACTTTGGAATATATATATATTTTCAATTGGTTGGATGACAAAAAATCGACAAAACTTTAAAAAAATTGTATGTCCTCGAAAGAGTTGGTAGCGTATGACTGGCATCAAAAGCACGAGCGGCTTTTATTGTCAGGAGCCAAGATAATTAATGGATCACTGAACTGACTTCTTTGGTGCTGCAAATGTTCATGATCAAATTCAGAATCAGATTTCTAATTATATCTTGGAAAGCTGACGTTTTAGAAGATTTTGTCTCATATAATACTTGTTCGTATTAATGCCAGCTATTGCATTAATACAGGTTTTATGAGTTGCCGCTATTTCTCAAAAAAGAAACTGAAGGAACGGTAGGAAGCCAAAATATTAAAACCCTTTTAAACATTGATGTAGAATTTTAGTATGCTTTTAACAAAGCAATTTATTTTGCATGTCAATAATTTCTTAGCTCGTATTCAGTCTTGTATTCAATTAGCGCGGTGAGAAAATGACATGTCTATCGAGAGCCGCCGGCGGCGGTTCGCTACTATCATTATCATTTGCTCGTCGTGGAGCTAGGTCGTGACTAGATGTGTCATGAGCGGGGTTTATAATGAAATCACAAAGGAGACGTGGACTGATTTTTACTCGCAGACTGAACACACACACACACACAGAGTTGAAGTACTTCGACAGTTGCAAAAAAATGACGGTGTAGATACCATGCCTTCGAATATATTCAGGAGACATATTTTGTTGTACCCACAGATGTTGTACAGTGGTGATACAGTACCAGATACAGTGGTCGTACAGTAGGTACTATTCCCTATTCTGTGGTTGTATCACGTTATTCACGTCTCAACTATACGTGTACTATTAAATAAACTATCTAAGACACGTTTGGTGCTATTCAATTCAGAGTCCTTTTTCTTTTCTTTTCTATTTTTTAAGTCTTATATTAAATCCAAAGTTAAAAAATCCCCCACTATAAGTCTCCCACTTATAAAGGAATCAGTGCACTCAGTCGTATTTTACGGCTTATGAAACCAGCAAAAAGCCTATGCCGCATCAATTTTCTCTATGCTCCAAACCCAACACCACCTGGCGTAGCGTCATTGACCTCAACAATGTGATCAAAGTTATTGTATTACACACGCAGAGGACTAATCACCAAAAAAAAGACAGCAAAAACAACAATTCAGAAATTGTTCCACTGTAGCGAGGAAATGAGATTCAAATAGACAACTGAATGACAGAGCGGCTATAGGGCTTATACTAAAACTTTGATCTCATTAGCAAAGCTATGAAGTCTTCCAAAGGTCTAGTCCCCCTTGAGATGCGCGGCACGTAACGGTACATATTTTTTGTATCAGTTTTCACGGGGCCGCGTCACGCAGTGTATCTCCGTGCCGCGTCGCCTAAGTGGGCTCAGCTCCATACAACCTCATTTATAGAATACTTGCCGCTACGTGCCGCACCGCGCCGCACCTCTGTAGTAGGGCTAGACATTTAAGCTAATCGCGTATTATATCTGAATCGAGCCCAAGCAGCGAATTTTGACAAAAATACGGTAAAGAACTACGATATCCGTTATCTACACATTATATCTACATAGTTGAAAGGTACGGTGTCAGTCACTTTGTATTCTCATCTTGTAAATCTGTTATTTCTGAAGCTCGCAAGAAAATTGTTTTTGTCATAATTAAAACTTAGACCGTGCTCAATCAAAGTTAAACATGGTTAATGTTTGATTAAGCATGGTTCATAATGATAAATTTGGCCAAACTGTCTTGTTTTTCAATGTAATCATAAAATTTTCAGCTTTATCGTATCTACCTCTTATAAAATTTTCAAATATCTCTGTAGCAAGGCCGTTGTTTAAATTGGCGACAAGGTACGATTAACAAGATAATCCAGCTGACGTAATTGGATTATTTTAAGAATCAAGATGTCGATGGATTGATTTAATTAACTATTTGTTAAACTGTTTTTTGATTCAATATTCGTTAGCTAATGACGCCACGTAAATTATTATTTGATCTGATTCTGAACAATGGTGAAAGAAATTTAGTTCAGTTATTGTAGGGCTGTCAACGCTGCGCTTTCCGTCATCATTTCAGCACCTTGGCAACTCAAAACCTGTCAGATCCTCGAACATAGCTTGTTAACTGTCGTGTACTTTAAATCACAAAAGTAGGTAGGTATTAAAAGTAACAAATATATAAACACGGTGTACGTCCAGGTAAGCGGGCGGTTCGACGGGTGTAAAACGCGTTTTATGACTCATCTAGTCATCGCTGATAGGTAGATGCTTTATTGATACAGTAATTGCTTTGAAGTACCTTCGCGTAAGATTTTATCAGAGATAAAATAAACCTAAATCCACGCGAATTTTGTTGTTAACTTACGGTGGAAATTAATAACCAATCTATCTGAAATATGTCGATACTAGATGATTCCCGCGACTTCGTCCGCGTGGATTAAGTTTTTTGATTCCCGCGGGAACTCCTTCATTTTCCGGATAAAAAGTAGCCTATGTCCTTCCCCGGGATATAACCTACCGCTATACCAAATTTCAGCAAAATCGGTTGAAAAGATGGGCCGGGAAAGCGTAGCAGACAGACAGACACATTTTCGCATTTATAATATTAAGTATGGATGTTACTTAAAATTTGTTATTTGTCTAAAGTTGTATTTGTCCTTTTTGTTATATTTAACAAAGTTGGCAACTTATCGACAGATTACAGATAGATTGATTATAATAAGAGTCTGCAGTAACACAATGCCGTAGCCGACTGAGAACAGCCCAATTATTGTCTAAGGAAATCGTAATCATTTGAACGTACTACTCGAACTGTTTAAGGAGTTCATACATGCTTTTTGACATGCATGCATCTATGAACTACTTGAAATGGTCGAATTATACGTTTTTAAAACGATTACGATTACAATTTCGAATTATTATGGTTTTCTCGTGAATAAGAAACACAAAGCGATAGACGCGCGACGTATTTTTTAACGACGTAAACGCCAAAACTGTTTGTAATTTGTACCCAATTACAAGTTAATTATACAACCAAACGAAAAATTTAAAAAAGTGACTGAAGAAATACTTCTAGGGTTCTTGACATTGACAAACCAAAAACCCAACAAATATGGTGTGCTCTTCCTGAGATAAATAGCAAAATGTGTGCAAATATGTATTTTTCCAAAAAAATATACTATCGAGAAAATTTTCACCATTCGTGTTTTTAAAACACGTAATCCAAGATAAAAGTGCGAAGTATCATTTTCTTTACAAATTCTGAGATAAATAACGATTTCAAACTACAAAATTGCATATTACACCACTCTTTATTTCGGCCGCTAGTCGACTAGCACAATGTTACAAAACTGTTGTAGCCAAATGTTACAATACTGTTGTAGAATAAACCAATGTAGTCCAGACTCAGTTACAAGAGACGTATTTTAATCATTAGCAATCAATTCCATGATCGATTAGACGAATTGTAATCAAATCTCTCCAAGCCTCAGCGGGAATCCGAATTAATTAATTAAATAATACATTTAATTTATTCAATAGACTTAACTAATTATGGAGTGAAATTATATAATTAATTGTAATATAAATGTGCGTAAGATTAATTGCCTAGTCATTAAACGTTTCTGAGGTGTGAAAGTGTTAGTGATAGGATGTGTTTTCATGCTATGCGTCAATATGACTATGTACTAAGAATAGCATTATTAATAATTATAACTATACAAAATATCCGGATATAAACTCACGTGTTCTGTCGGAAAAATGCCCGACTAGTTTCGAACCCGTTCGGGGCCCTTATTCATGAGCCTTGACAGAACACGTGAGTTTATCCGGATATTATGTATAGTTATAATTAATATCACTCACGATAGTTTAAACGTTAAAATTATTAATAATTGTTGCTTAGTTTTTTTTTCAAGTTCCAAGTAAATAAAATATAAATATTATGGTAAGTGAACATAAACCGTATTTGAAATACCGAAGAGCTTTTGGAAATAATGCAATAATACCTACAGAATTATTCCGATCTGACGATGATAATTCATTGATTATTAATGTCCTCCCGACCGAATTTCGGCCACGGCGGCGGCCCATCTCCAGGGAAATTAGCCATCTGCGCGGAAGATATTATAGTGCATTTCGCTTTTATATTATAAAGACTAGTGTGTTCACTCCACCCAAGTAAAGTCGGTACTTCTAGACTATTTTATTGTTGACCGAGCGAAGCTCTCGAATGTTTTTATGAAATAGTCTTTATATCTTAGTCTAGAGATAGTGTTAAATGCTTTTGAAACTCTAAAATTCAAACTTTTAGTCAATGATGAAATAAAATAACGGAGATTAAATATATTATGTATATTAATTATTATGGATGTACTACCTTCAGGTAAACCAAGGAGTAAAACGGTTATTCTTAGTTAAATGTTTCCTGGCGAGGAATAGTAGGTATCTACTTAACGTTCTATCCTAAGACCATTTATTACACACACCTCTTAACACATCATTCTGTACGAGGTAATAAATCGCATCTTAAACTTGACGATGACTAAGTAACGGAGGAAGTTTGCATTCCACAAAAAAATATTATTACGCCTCGATGAAAGCAAACGTGACTCAGGTTCTTCTCTCCTATTGATGTTTATCGCGCTTTCTTTTAGCTATATTTGTACATAATCTCTTGATGATTAATAAAACTGTATTACCTAACTACCTCTTGCGTAAATCACAACATTTCTCCTTAATTTTGCTGGACTCCTCGTCCCCACAACTTACTAACTGTCATTACCGAAATTTAACAAGCCATTTATATATTTTTTTAAATAATTATTCTGTTATTAGCAAACTTGATTATGTCTACATTACATTATATATTTTAGTTAGGTCGTGTGGCTTCCATCTCTGTAGAAGCTCAACCATACAAGAAACCTACTACTGCATTTTTAAATTTATACAACAATCTTGTCCTTTCAGATGGTTAGTAGAGATTGGCCTATTTTATACTCTTTTATTCGCACGGTCAGTCTACTAGAGTTCAAGTCTCAACATCGCAGTCCTCGCAGTGATAAAATAGCTAGATAAGCACGAAGTAAAGTGGCAAAGGGTTTACTCTGAAGTCCGAAGGCAGTTATTTGTACACTCTGGTTCTAATGCACAGTCAAAGTGATCTTGAGAGTGATAAAAATAACCTAGTACAAAATTCAAATCACGGGCCAGAAAATCTGTCAATTCAAGTCGCGTGCGGAGAGGAATGTGGTTCCTTATCGCGGTAGTTTACTACTGACCGTCTTGAGACGGATAAAACAGTCGGGCCATGACTTTCGGCTGTACTATAAGCGATGATCTACACTTACTGTTGCACCGGATTCTTGATTTATCATAAGTGACATAAGTTGTCCCACGTGAAATAAATAAATAATTTCTCTATCGCACTCGGATTTTTGAGGTGTAAAACAATATTCTCAGAAAATACTGTTAATAACAAAGATCACAGAAAAAAACTAATATTTCCCTACAAATTGATTAACTGGCAAGTTTCAGCCACGGTATTCAATCTTATTTTAAACTAGATTACTAGGTAGGATTCAAGAATAATCACAAGCACAAGGAATTCGTTTAATGCGTCCGCTCCTACACACAATTGATACAAATTTGATAAATACACAATAAAAAGCTAGTTAAACGTATAATAATTATTGACATTGTGGCCATGCAGTTATGATGTGAAGACTTGAAGCTGATTACAATCGCAGCGGACCGCAACGGGCGTGCCATAGGAGCCGAATCTAAGGCCGGCCTGTATTAATAAACCGATATCAACTAATATCATGTTCTTAAATATCGGCAATATCGGCTTATGACCATTCATAAGCATTAAGAGACTTGATAACATGTTCTTAGCTGATGTTGGTTTATTAACGGGCCTTAGACCCGTTATGGTGAGACAATGTTTTCGCGATAAGCCTGTGGCCCAGCGGCCTAATACTCTCCCGCAAGTCGCAACACCGCTTGTCAGCTAGCTGCTCACAGCTCAGGGTCTAATACATTACGAGCAATGTTAATATGAATGGAGAGGTGAAAGTGTGTTTGTCTTTCATTAGAGACCGGTGGCATGCTCAATTTCTGATTGTACAAACTGATGATTCGTCAGCGTGTGACACGATTTGTGTTAACTTTTTGAAGCCAAGAACTTTTGATATACCTACTTAAGTACATTTATGTCCAAGAACTTTAGATATCTGCCCCCCCGATTGTGTAAGGAAAACGTAATCGTATGTCAAACGGATAATTCGACCTATTTATGGAGTTCATAGTAAGCCTGCACGTCAAAAAGTATGTATGAACTCCTTAAACATTGCGAGTAATACGTTTTAAGCTCTCGAATGATTACGATTTCCTTAGACAATAATTGGGCCTCAGGTTATTTCAGCAATGTAAATAATTAATCTTTGCAACCGAATTTGATGAGGTAGGGGAAGGCTACTTTTTATACCGGAGAATTAAGAGCCCCGGGAATTAAAAAAAAACTTAATACACGCGGACGTGAGCTGGCATCGTCTAGGATTGCACAAAAAAAGTCCTGACAGACTAATTCTGGCTGATACGGATCAACGCGCAGCCCTTGGCTAACCTAGTGAGGTGAAATTTGGTACACTTCCTTTACATATAAGAAAATATACAAAATAAGAATGAAGCCGCAGACAGTCGCTAGTAATATATAAATTTTCAACCAGCAACAAAGTTGATAAGTAATTTGTAACTTATTGATAGATTTTAGATAGATTGATCAATTATTAATTTAAGCCGCAGCTATTAAATACAGCGCAGCGAGCGTAGTGTTTAGTTGGCATTGACAACAGTTTAAATTTAAACACATAATTGAGATTTATAATTACACCTACTCACTTCACACCAAGAACATTCATGATTCATTATGAGAAAGAAAACTTAGTACAGGTACCTAATGAAAAAAGTAGTACCTATAATGCGAATCAGTTATTTAGCAGCGCTAACGATTTGGTCGGCGCACGCCACTGTAATGGCGTACTACAGAAAGTATACAGCAATCATCTCAACTGTTTCTATTATAGGCTGTTATTACCGCCTGCTGGGTGATGCTCACTCTATTATGATTTCTATACGCATTTCACTTGTCACCTCGATCTACGGAAACTGCAGTTTACCTGTAACTAAGTTTTCAAAAACCGTGTTAGGTAGGTTATTGAAAATTTTCTTAATGACAAAGTTGCAAAGCAATCGGCTTTGCATTGAGCAGCCCACAAAAAGTGTAGTTACTTCAAACTTATAACATTATGTAGGATTATTAAAACTACATGCTTTTCATGCAACATTTTGCTTTTTGAAAAGCGTATTTATCTAGATGCTAGCATGCTGCAAGTCAATGCGGTGATATGGTTCGCAAGACACGTTTTGCACTAAGATTCCATGGCCCGTAATATACCTACTAAGTTTTTAAAAGAGAAACCTCCCCATGGTTAAATGATTTGATAACATCGCCAAAGAATAATGACAGATTAGCAAGTTAAAGAGAGGCAAGCTTCTGAAAATATTGGCCTTTGGCTTTTGAAGTTGTGATACGAGTAGCTTATTGATGTATAAGGCATTCGGCCCTCCATCAGATGGTACTGCCAATCCTCAGTTGGCCTAAGGTTGGATTATGGGCCAAACATGGGCCCTTCTCTTTCCTTCTAAGTAGTGAGCCGGTGATGAGATGAAATGATGATGACAATTTTCGGATCCAAAATATAGGAATTTCTTGTAATATAAACTCACAAGAAAGAAACAGATAAAATGGCTCAGAACGAATTTCTAAACGCTAATATGTAGTCTCAATCGCGGAAAATAACCGACTCACTTAAAGATCTGGATTCAGGCTAGCATTAAGCACATTAGACTCGAGTCAACTCCTACAAATGCTTGCACATTACGCGAGCAAACATGTAACTTGTGAGGTGCCCTACTATTGCTCACAAACCTTTTTAAGTATAGAATACCTTGCCTTGAACCAATGTTTACTTAAATCGTATTTCTTATACAGATCGTGCCTATCGATCATTTCATAAAAAAATTCAGTCAATCAATCAATCAATCGTTTATTTGCAAGAAACATTGTACAATTATGATGGCATACTAAATATAGAACAAACATCTTTCGTCATTGCTGACGTGCAAATTTAAGAAGTAGGTAATTAATACAATATAATAATAAATCATAAACGTACTCAATATAGAAATATTAATGTTCATTCATGAATAGTTATATAATTATTTCTAAGAAATTGAGCATTGAGCATTTCGTATAACCGTTTGACGAAATACTCAATTATTTTATGAAATGATCAATTTTACGATCTGTTCTCGAGATATAATATGTATTTTCAATGTTGAACCATCTCCAGTTACCTAAATCATTTATATGGAGGTACCATAACCAACTAATTCAGTATTATTTATTGATATTGAGTGCTTTTGAAGTTTTTCACGGAGTTTCATTCTTTTAGCTTTTTTCTTCAGAGTAATTTTGAAATATTTTGACGTCGAGAAAACAATATTAAATGATATTATGGTGTCATTATAATTAACTGACGCAAAAAAACCATTATTAGATAGGCATCTTTGTTTCTCTCTCAGATATATTGGCCAAAATCCATTGTGGCTGCAAAAACTTGCTACTAAAAAAAATAACAACGATTGATGCAATTTTTTCGAAATAGGGCTACAAGCATATTCCTGCTGGCTTGATTGTAACTTGACTTTACAATCGTGCATTGTCGAGTCAACATCTCCTGAAGATGCTCCGGTGTCGGAGTGAAACGTACGTTGAGAATAATTTGGAAGATTTATGTGGTGTGGTGAATATTGCAAGCTGCAAGTGCAAGATACACTGTACCATATATATTTGCCTATTGTTGCGGATTATAGCAAATTGCTTCTATCCAATAGAAGAATGTTAACAAATCTGAGGTGATTGCGTAAAGACATTTAATATTATTATGGATTGCGATCGTTATACTATAGCTGCCATTTTTACGTAATAAGGCACATCTGGACGTATGGTATGCTCATTTATTGTACAGGTACACTACCGGTAACTGCGTGTTTGCGTGACCACAACTTAACTAGTTAGCATCGAGATTTCTATCCGATACGATACTTTCTTACCGATTATTTCGAATGCGAATATTCATGATCGTTAAATTGGATTTGAATTCATATTAGGAGGCGCTTTTTTCTGCATCCTTAGTTATTGCTGGTGTCAGATAATGCATAATAATTGAGTGTAGAAAAGTAACACTTTCTTGCGATTCAATGCGGATGCAACATGAACCAGCGTTCTATACGTACTTACCTTGGTAATTTGTTAAGGCAAAGGATTACCTGTAAGGTGCTAAAAATTTAATATAATAAACGTGAGAATTTTAATATAGATCGGCGCAATATATAAATATTTGATTTTTAAAATCATAAAATACGATTAGGTATATCTAAAGGAAGTTAGAAGTTTCTGCCTCGGAAAAAAATATTTATAATACCTACAGTTAATTTTTAATTTTAGTAGGGAAAGTATTTCGGTACCTGACCACATGAGTATAGTGACCTGACTATGCAATTTGTTCTACATATCTGTACAGTTAGCTTTATGATCATGATGCTAGAACTCTATCCTAGAAGATGATTTAGCTCATTATTAACACCAGTCACCAAATAAAAGGAAAAAAAAGAGAAAGTTGTTAAACAGTCAGCATAACGAGGCTAAAAAAGAGAAAAAATTATAGCAATTTCAGGTAATCTCTTAAGCAAAACTCTGAAAAACTTCGGTAAATCGTCACTAGACTCACCTCACAATTAGCTCTTAAGTATAGCTTACTGTCAGGTAAGTCCAGTGACGCGCAAACCTATCATTGATGAAAAATAAATGCCCTAAATGGTAGTGAAACTCGAGCAAAACGTGATTTGTTTGAGAAATTCCAAAAATTACCTTATCAACTTCAAAAATTCGATCAAAGGCGTACTACAACCGCTTAAAGCAGTATTATTTTAATATTGTTGACGCTCTTATTTTAGAATTATAATCTTTACTCTAAGGGCATCAAGGTACGTCATATTAAACTGACATTTTATAATAATATTGTTTAAAACGTTAGCGATGGTATTAAGGCCACTTGTTGCGAAAATATCGGTGATTATATTTGGCGCGATAAATAATACCGAGATAAAAATGCAATTCGGGCTCATCGAGATTGTTGCGTTCAATTTACACTTAAATGTTTTCACCGCGAGAGATTTACTACCATATTATAGTAATAATTACTTTGAGCAATAATAATATGAGGCTCTTATCTGAAACGGTAACAATTAATCTTCCTGTAGAATATAATTATTATTGTTTCATTGGTCTACAAATTTTACTTATTTATTTTATACATTTAACTGTCTTGCATAATATTAAGTAGGTACCTACTAGGTAGGTAGGTGTGTTTGTTTGTCCTTTAATCGTGCCGCAAAAGAGCTACGGATCGACGCGACGTGGTTTTTGTTTTTGCATGAGTGTAGCTGAGGATCTGGAGTATATCAACCTTATGTATTTTATTAGTTTTTTACTTTAATAATTAATTTAGGTGCACTTATTTAATATACTTAGCTAATTAAATGTAATTAAACACAAATGTTAACACGAGATGCCGAATTGATTTAAATGGACCCATCTCTTATCGCTGATCTTCAAAAGAAAACGATTTGATTAATCGCACGCGCACGTTCCAAGAAAAATCCTATACTGACTGGGCCAACTTTCTTTGCCAACGTATGTTCCAACTTAGTTAACATATCTCTTATCCTAATTACTCTTAAGTCTTACTCTATACTTCAATTGGACGAGTCGTATTCAGAAATCTCTGGGAATCCATTGCATTATTAACACAAGAGAACATCATGTTTGACTCAAGACCTATAATAATCATATGGAAAGAGGTTACGGCCTTCGGCAATAAGGAATGCTCGAAACGATTGGATCTCTCTGACCCACGCGCAAAATCTATATGTAAGTAAGTATACTATAAACAGTTTTTCTACCGTCTATAACTGCTAAAAAGTGGTGATAGCTTAGTATTTAAAACTTTGGTCTCCTATTCGGGGTTCGAATCGCATATGTTACTTCTCGGAGCTATGCGCTTCAGGCAATTAAATATAACTGGCTATAATAGTGAGGAAAATCGTGTGAATAAACTTGCATGCTCCATAAAGTGTGTGTAAAGTTTGTCTGTCAATCCGGTCGGCCAGTGCAGCGTATTGAATTACAGGACCTTAACCATCCTCATTCTGAACTCAGTAGTGCGTCGGCAATTATAAGTTAAGATGACGATAACTAATAGGTGTGAAACAGGACCAACTTCCAGTTCCAACTTCCATCTCAGTTCACACTGTGAACAGTTGGAATTGGATATTGGTCCTGTATGTAAAGACTCAAATACATCGGTGCATTGCGTTCCCACGAGCACATGTGAGGCGGGAGCAAAATGGATTTATGGAATATGACGAGAGTGAAAGGGACGAAGGATGTGCAATTTAAATTTTTGTATGTCTGCGTATTTGGCAACACTGGCTGCTCCATTTTGTATATTAATTGTCTCACTTACCCCTACACGGTCTTCGGTCATTTGGGTTCCCATGATTCGTGTGAAGTAAAAATTTTGCAAAATGTTGTGAAACTGTAAGAAAGTGAGGTAAAGTGTCGGCTAATTTTGTTGTACACAATCTTTAAACACAAATAACTAAATGAACAGGTTTAATTATTCTGATGATATCCATTTTCGAAGTAATGGACCATACATTTATTATGGACCAGTCAGTTCAGTTTAGTTTAGCAATGCGATATTCACCCACTTTACAATTTTCTACTAACTTCACTAGAAGAACAATGAAAATCTTATGAAAATACTAGCTGATGCCCGCGACTTCGTCCGCGTGGATATACCAAGTTTCTTCGAAATAACTTGAGAAATGACGGACTTTTATACAAACTTTCAACCTCTATTTCACCCCTTTGGGGGTGGAATTATGAAAAAATTGTGAAACACGTATTTCTTCATTTTTAACCGGTAGGTTGTATACCAAGTTTCATCGATATAACTTGAGAAATGAAGGACTTTCATACAAACTTTCAACCCCTATTTCACCCCTTTGAGGGTGAAATTTTGAAAAACTGTGAAACACGTATGTCTTCATTTTTAAGCCGCAGCTCATATACCAAGTTTCATTGCTATAACTTGAGAAATGAAGGACTTTCATACAAACTTTCAACCCCTATTTCACCCCTTCGGGGGTAAAATTTACAAAAACTGTGAAACACTTATTTCTTCATTTTCAACCAGTAGCTTGTATACCAAGTTTAATCGATATAACTTGAGAAATGACGGACTTTCATACAAACTTTCACCCCCTATTTCACCCCCTTAGGGGTGGAATTTTGAAAAACTTTGACACACATACTTCTCTATTTTTTACCGTAAGCCAAAATAAAAAGTTTCGTTGAATATAACTTGTAAAACATCTTGAGAAACGAAGGACCACCAACCTACCAACCATACCAACTTTCATCCCCTATTTGACCATTTTGGGGGTCGAATTTTCAAAAACTGTGAAACACGTATGTCTCCATTTTCAACCCGGAGCTCATATATCAAGTTTCATGGCTATAACTTGAGAAATTAAGGACTTTCATACAAACTTTCAACCCCTATTTCACCCCTTCGGGGGTAGAATTTCGGGATAAAAAGTATCCTATGTCCTACCTCGTAGTATAGGCTCAACTCGTGCCAAGTTTCGTTTGAATTCATTCAGTAGTTTCGGCGTGATGCGCGGCCAAGATACAGACAGACAGACAGACAGACAGATAGACAGACAGACAGACAGACAAAAATGAAAAAAATTACAGATTTGGCTTCAGTATCGAATAATGAGTGCCCTCCAAAAAAAATTTTCAAAATATCTTCAATGTACAGAATTGGACATGTTACAGTTTTATTATAAGTATAATTATTTTAATATTGTTGACGCTCTTATTTTAGAATTATAATCTTTACTCTAAGGAAATCAAGGTACGTCATATTAAACTGACATTTTAAAATAATATTGTTTAAAACGTTAGCGATGGTATTAAGGCCACTTGTTGCGAAAATATCGGTGATTATATTTGGCGCGATAAATAATACCGAGATAAAAATGCAATTCGGGCTCATCGAGATTGTTGCGTTCAATTTACACTTAAATGTTTTCACCGCGAGAGATTTACTACCATATTATAGTAATAATTACTTTGAGCAATAATAATATGAGGCTCTTATCTGAAACGGTAACAATTAATCTTCCTGTAGAATTTAATTATTATTGTTTCATTGGTCTACAAATTTTACTTATTTAGTTTATACATTTAACTGTCTTGCTCAATATTGAGTAGGTACCTACTAGGTAGGTAGGCGTGTTTGTTTGTCCTTTAATCGTGCCGCAAAAGAGCTACGGATCGACGCGACGTGGTTTTTGTTTTTGCATGAGTGTAGCTGAGGATCTGGAGTATAACTACCTTTTGTGTTTTATTAGGATTTCTAATCCAAAATCCATGACTTTGGTACAGAGATAGCTCACATCTTGGAGCCGAAGTTACTTGTATCCCCACGGAAAATCAAATTCTTCTAAAATAAAACCTTAATCCACGCACTACTTATAACATAATATAGAATAACTCAATGACCATGCAAACATTGTCTATGTCTTTATTAGCTATTAGAGGTACCGATCAGAGATTCATATGAATATGAAAAAAATACTAAGCCCTTTAATAATTAATTTAGGTGCACTTATTTAATATACTTAGCTAATTAAATGTAATTAAACACAAATGTTAACACGAGATGCCGAATTGATTTAAATGGACCCATCTCTTATCGCTGATCTTCAAAAGAAAACGATTTGATTAATCGCACGCGCACGTTCCAAGAAAAATCCTATACTGACTGGGCCAACTTTCTTTGCCAACGTATGTTCCAACTTAGTTAACATATCTCTTATCCTAATTACTCTTAAGTCTTACTCTATACTTCAATTGGACGAGTCGTATTCAGAAATCTCTGGGAATCCATTGCATTATTAACACAAGAGAACATCATGTTTGACTCAAGACCTATAATAATCATATGGAAAGAGGTTACGGCCTTCGGCAATAAGGAATGCTCGAAACGATTGGATCTCTCTGACCCACGCGCAAAATCTATATGTAAGTAAGTATACTATAAACAGTTTTTCTACCGTCTATAACTGCTAAAAAGTGGCGATAGCTTAGTATTTAAAACTTTGGTCTCCTATTCGGGGTTCGAATCGCATATGTTACTTCTCGGAGCTATGCGCTTCAGGCAATTAAATATAACTGGCTATAATGGTGAGGAAAATCGTGTGAATAAACTTGCATGCTCCATAAAGTGTGTGTAAAGTTTGTCTGTCAATCCGGTCGGCCAGTGCAGCGTATTGAATTACAGGACCTTAACCATCCTCATTCTGAACTCAGTAGTGCGTCGGCAATTATAAGTTAAGATGACGATAACTAATAGGTGTGAAACAGGACCAACTTCCAGTTCCAACTTCCATCTCAGTTCACACTGTGAACAGTTGGAATTGGATATTGGTCCTGTATGTAAAGACTCAAATACATCGGTGCATTGCGTTCCCACGAGCACATGTGAGGCGGGAGCAAAATGGATTTATGGAATATGACGAGAGTGAAAGGGACGAAGGATGTGCAATTTAAATTTTTGTATGTCTGCGTATTTGGCAACACTGGCTGCTCCATTTTGTATATTAATTGTCTCACTTACCCCTACACGGTCTTCGGTCATTTGGGTTCCCATGATTCGTGTGAAGTAAAAATTTTGCAAAATGTTGTGAAACTGTAAGAAAGTGAGGTAAAGTGTCGGCTAATTTTGTTGTACACAATCTTTAAACACAAATAACTAAATGAACAGGTTTAATTATTCTGATGATATCCATTTTCGAAGTAATGGACCATACATTTATTATGGACCAGTCAGTTCAGTTTAGTTTAGCAATGCGATATTCACCCACTTTACAATTTTCTACTAACTTCACTAGAAGAACAATGAAAATCTTATGAAAATACTAGCTGATGCCCGCGACTTCGTCCGCGTGGATATACCAAGTTTCTTCGAAATAACTTGAGAAATGACGGACTTTTATACAAACTTTCAACCTCTATTTCACCCCTTTGGGGGTGGAATTATGAAAAAATTGTGAAACACGTATTTCTTCATTTTTAACCGGTAGGTTGTATACCAAGTTTCATCGATATAACTTGAGAAATGAAGGACTTTCATACAAACTTTCAACCCCTATTTCACCCCTTTGAGGGTGAAATTTTGAAAAACTGTGAAACACGTATGTCTTCATTTTTAAGCCGCAGCTCATATACCAAGTTTCATTGCTATAACTTGAGAAATGAAGGACTTTCATACAAACTTTCAACCCCTATTTCACCCCTTCGGGGGTAAAATTTACAAAAACTGTGAAACACTTATTTCTTCATTTTCAACCAGTAGCTTGTATACCAAGTTTAATCGATATAACTTGAGAAATGACGGACTTTCATACAAACTTTCACCCCCTATTTCACCCCCTTAGGGGTGGAATTTTGAAAAACTTTGACACACATACTTCTCTATTTTTTACCGTAAGCCAAAATAAAAAGTTTCGTTGAATATAACTTGTAAAACATCTTGAGAAACGAAGGACTTTCATACCAACTTTCATCCCCTATTTGACCATTTTGGGGGTCGAATTTTCAAAAACTGTGAAACACGTATGTCTCCATTTTCAACCCGGAGCTCATATATCAAGTTTCATGGCTATAACTTGAGAAATTAAGGACTTTCATACAAACTTTCAACCCCTATTTCACCCCTTCGGGGGTAGAATTTCGGGATAAAAAGTATCCTATGTCCTACCTCGTAGTATAGGCTCAACTCGTGCCAAGTTTCGTTTGAATTCATTCAGTAGTTTCGGCGTGATGCGCGGCCAAGATACAGACAGACAGACAGACAGACAGACAGACAGACAGACAGACAAAAATGAAAAAAATTACAGATTTGGCTTCAGTATCGAATAATGAGTGCCCTCCAAAAAAAATTTTCAAAATATCTTCAATGTACAGAATTGGACATGTTACAGTTTTATTATAAGTATAGAAGATAGCACGATAGCCGAACTTATAAGAATGAATGAATGAAATATTCTTTACTAGTTGATGCCCGCGACTTCGTCCGTGTGGATCGAGGTTTTTCGGTTCCGCGGGAACTTCTTAATTTTCCAGGATAAAAAGTAGCCTATGTGTTATTCCAGACTATAATCTATATCTGTGCCAAATTTCATCCAGATCCGTTCAGCCGTTGGGGCGTGATTGAGTAACAAACATCCATACATCCATACATCCACACATCCATACATCCATACAAACTTTCGCATTTGTAATATTTATTTGATTGATTTGATTATTTGATTGATTGCACACCAAGTATATAAGCTTATAAAAACTTATAAGCTAGGGTTAGTTAGTAGTAGTGGGTACTCTAGTTATTTATTCTTAGTTATACCTTCTTGGGAGATAGGTAGGTATAGGTATGAGTACTTAGCCTCATAGCTTTCAGCTATCATGATGATGATATTTTGAATGACAAAAATATACCCAGTTTCTAAAAACTAGGTATATTTCTGATCTGAAATCAATCTCTCTCTGATCTGATTGATCTCTATCTGATTCAAACGTATCTTTTAGAATTACAAAACCAATTCATCACTGATCACCATCATTGGAGCGCGAGCGGTTCGAACCTACGACCCAAGGAAATTTTGCCCTTAAGCCATCACGAGTCACGACCTAAGCTATCGATAGACAAGCTATAAGATAGTAATGCGGCAGTGAAAGTGATCCGATATTACTGCATTGCACGAAACCAATACCATGAATATATAAACTAGTATGATTGAGTAGTATGTAGATGAAGAGATTATGGTAATGATTCAGTTATCGACTGGCTAATTTTGATGTATGAGTTTTTATATTATTTAGTACTCGGGCTTACGATGTTTATATAATAATTAAATATGTATCCTATGTTATAATTGTAATGAGGATCGATAGTTTTTGTTCGTGAAATAATATTTTTGACAATTATTTTCAAAGATGGTCAGATGATAGATCTTAAGTAATGATTCAGTTGTAAACTAAGTTTAACTTTAGTAAATAGTTGTATACTTGTAAGTTTTATACACAGAAGTAGCTTTCAATGTATTGGAACATACATTGTATTGGATAGAAGCAGGCGTTATTTTGCGGAAGTCTAAAGATAATGACAGAAATTGAAGTTTCATTTTCTATAATCCGCCAAAGTAGACAAATCTATGTGGTACGGCGTGTAGCTTGCGATATTCACCGTCCAGTAAGCCAGCAATTCGCATCGGCACAACACCACCACACCACACAAACCTTCCAAATAATTCTCAACGTGTGTTTCACTCCGACACCGGAGCATCTTTATAAAATGTGGTCTCGACAATGCACGATTGTGACTTTACAATCGTGCATTGTCAAGTCAACATCTCTTAAAGATGCCCCGGTGTAAGACTCATCTTGTACTAGTAAATCGCGTATCGTTTGAAAATGTTAATTAATTAACTTAATTACTAAAGCTCAAAACTTACTAGACGTGTAATTGTGGCCTTACACTGTAGGCAAGATGAAGTTACAGTTTACACCGGCCACTATAAGCTTCGGTAAATGAGGTAGGTACTTGTACGTATTTTAAAACTGTAGCCCACAATAGGTACATTGCTAACCCTTTCATAGTTACGCCCTGCGGAAAGGGACAGAACTATATTTAGACCTGTCATTTTAGTTTAGAGATTGCGTTATAAAGAACTGGCCACAATATTATGCCAGTGAATAAGAATTATGATAATTTGGCAGCAGCGAAAGTTACTAGCTGATATTACTGCATGACATGAAACTGCATCCATGAATACATTATGCATAATTTCACGATGAATAGTTAGGAGATGAAGCTAATATTTATCGACGAGCATTGAACAATGAACAAATAGTTATAGCTCAATGTTCATGTATGAAATTCACGATAGTATTATTAGCTTATGTCCGTTACGAGTAACATCTTGCCTGCGAATCGTTGCGCGCGGCAACAATTACGCGTAGAAGCCTATAAGGGAAGGAATCATACTAATATTATACTTAAATGTGAAAGTGCGTTTGTTTGTTGGTATGTCATTCAATCACGCCGCAATAGAGCGAATGATCGACGAAATTTTGGTATGGGTATAGTTGAGGACTAAAGATAAAGATAAAGATAAATTTATTTCAATTCTATAGTGTGGGACAACTAAATAATATTTATAGCCTTACAACTAGGAAAAACTAATACAGTTGACATACAATTATTTAAATATTATTGTGCACCTGGCACATAGGCTACTTTTTATCCCGGAAAATTGAAGAGTTCCAGTGGGAGTTAAAAAAACTTATTCTACGCAGACGAAGTCGCGTGCATCAGCTAGTTAACTTGGGTAAATCAACCCCCCCGATTGTGTAAGCAAATCGTAATCGTAATCGTTTGTCAAACGTATAATCCGACCTGTTTAAGGAGTTCATAGATGACTGCACGTCAAAAAGCATGTACACGCATGTATGAACTCCATAAACAGATCGAGTAATACGTTTTAAGCTGTCAAATGATCATGATTGGTGAGATCGCAGTCAACAGCCATTTTTTTTTATCCACTACATGCCTTGACTGCGATCTCACCCGATGGAAAGTGATGATGCAGTCAGGGGCATGGCAGTTATATTAAACCCATACCCCTATTCGGTTTCTACACGGCATCGTACCGGAACGCTAAATCGCTTGGCGGCACGTCTTTGCCGGTAGGATGGTAACTAGCCACGGCCGAAGCCTCCCACCAGGCCAGACCAGGGAAAATTGAGAAATTATAAATTCCCAAATTGACCCTGCCGGGGATCGAACCCGGGTCCTCCGCACGTTAAGGCAACAGCGCTACACACTGCGCCACGGAGGTCGTCAACGCCTCCTCTTCGTCAACGCCTCCTTTGTGATTAAAAAAATAACATAGTGTATTGTCCACAGACGAGGGTGAAAGCGGGAGACTTGTGGCCGATGGAGCGGCCTGAAGGAATGCCGGTCATACAATCCCTAGAAGTCATGTGCGGGAAAGATCACATGGACGTACACCTCACATTCTCACATCCATTCGAAGGCATCGTTTCATCGAAAGGTGAGCTAATTTATTATTCTTAAATTAACCATGGAACAATTTGTGACCCATGGAGCGATTTGTGGACCGATTTGTAAAAAATGGAGCGATTTGTGGCTGATAATGGTGCATAAGATCATGCTCGTGAATACACTGGCTATAGGTCAAATGTGAAACAGTCTACATGGACATGCACTGCAAATAGGGATTTTATCAACTCAATCAAATCAGCAACTTTTTAAACGCGCTTCTAGTATGAAAGTTTGTATGAAATACATAGTTGTGACTCGTGACGTCATCAAATTTCAACGAACTTTTTTTCTTTAATCTATAGTTTAAAATGGTCAACTAACCGAGGATGAGAATTTTAGGTCTTTTGGGAGACCCTTTATTTAATAATCAGTAAGAAATAATTTATTTTTGACACAGGCATCACCCCTATTCGAAGCCATCTTTTCATCGCGACATTTTTAATTGTCGACAAGGCTTGCGCTTGACGACAATCATGCTTAGTGTAAAGCAATGATGAGGTCTAGGTTGGAACGCGCTTGCCTAGAAGATGCCTATTCACATGAGCTTTTCGCAAAATATCCACGGAGTGATCTGTAGCTGATGGAGCGATAGGTACGCCATGGAGCGAATTGTGGCCTTTGAAGGTGCCTAAGTTCATTCCTGTCGGAGCAACGGATCGACGTGATTTTTGGCATGGGTATAGTTGAGGACCTGGAGAGTGACATTGGCTACTTTTAATCCCGGAAAATTAACGATTTCCCGTGGGAATTTGAAAAACTTACTCCACGCGGACAAAGTCGCGGGTATCAGCTAGTAATATATAAACATAGACAAAATAAGGTGTTGCTCTCATTAGAAAGTGCGTGCGTCTGCTTTTACCAATAATTTATGCCTCTTAATTGCTTATTAACGCCCTGCTTCACTCAGTTTCATTAATTATAATATAATAAGCCCGTTATAAAAGTAACCGCCATACTAGTATAATATGTGCATATATATGCCTAAACAAATAGAAACAGCATAAAAACATTATAACTACTTTTGGTAAAATCATACGATGCATATCTAATCTACGAAACGTAGACATTTATTTATTTAGACATTTATTTATTTAGATAGCTTTCATGTACATGCTTTACTTGCTATTACATAATTAATCATTACAATACACTTGCTAGTACATGGACATGAGGCCCTGTCAGGGCGTTGCTAACATAATAATTATACTTAAAACGAATTATATATCATTATTATTGCGTCCTGTCCGTACAATGAGCCACTCTTTTAATTTTCTTTTGAATGTAACTTGAAGGTTAAACCAACAAACAAACACACTTCCGCATTTATAATATAAAATAGTAATGTTGTGCGTGACATCTTCTTGGGGAGTCCCTCAGACATTATTATTGTCTTCGGTTGTTCTCATCTTGCTATTGAGTGCTGGTGTCGGTCCCGGATTTGATCCCCGACAAGGTCAATTTTTGGGAATGTATAATTCCTCAATTTTCTCTTTTCTGGCCTTGTGGGAGGCTTCAGCCGTAGCTATAGTTACCACCCTACCGAAAAAACGTGCCGCCAAACGATTTAGCGTATGTAGAAACCAATTAGGGGTATGGGTTTAGTACAAATGCAACCCCCAACAGTTTAGCCCGCTACCATCTTAGACTGCATCATCACTTACAATCAGGTGAGATTGCAGTCAAGGGCTCACTTGCCGTGGAATAAAAAAAACCCTCTTTAGTTTAGTTTAGAGATTGTACAGTGCCTCTACCTACAACCTAGATGTGGGACGCAACATGCGTAGACACATTGGCCCCGTGTCATATCAGGGAGACAGCATCAAGGCCGGGAGCCGCAGCAGAAAAGGCTGAAACCGGCAAACGGTGGAAGTATACCTCTCTCATAGAGAGTTACATATTTGTTCCGTTTGCCGTGGAGACCCTGGGGCCGTGGAGTCTTAGTGCCAAAAATTTTTTGCGAGATATTTCACCGCGGCTGATTGCCTCATCTGGCGACAGAAGGGCTGGCTCATTTTTTGCGCAAAGGATCAGCCTGGCTGTCCAGCGCGGAAATGCAGCCAGTATTCTCGCCACCATTCCACGTGGGCATGATTTATATAGTAACTAGCGATCCGCCCCGGCTTCGCACGGGTAGCACTAATAATCCTAATCTATATAATATAAACTATCCTATCTCTCAAGTTAGATCGAACTGCACATGGTGTGCGAATTTTATTATAATCGGTTAAGTGGTTTAGAAGTCCATTGAGGACAAACATTGTGACACGAGATTTATATATATTAAGATTAGGTTAGGCTAGCTAGCTTTAATTTCTATTGCATTGTTTTCAATAAAGGTTTAAAAAAAACCTAGATTGGCCCTAGTGTCCACGTTTCCGCTGCATTGGACCTAATTTGACCCAATTAAAACGTAAAAAACTAAAACTACCGTAGATAAAGGCGCAAACACGTACAGTTTCCACAATAAGCGCTAAGAGCACACTTCTCAGTTGCTCTCAGCCTCTCAGCCGTCACCGCGCGGGGGGTAATCAGAGCGCTTCTAATTGTTGCCGTAATTGCCCGGGTTTCACTCACAATTATGAAGGAAAACTGAATTATTAATTTAATCTGGCCCACTTGGATATGGGCCACGTTTTGGTTAAAGCGAATAACTAACTGTAAGTTAAGGCAACTGTAATTATTATTACCGTGTATCCATACTAATATTATAAATGCGAAAGTGTGTCTGTCTGTTCGTCTGTCTGTCTGTCTGCTACGCTTTCACGGCCCACCTGTTCAACCAATTTTGATTAAATTTGGTATGATACATCATACATACAACCTATGTATGATGTATCCCGGGGAAGGCTACTTTTTAAACCCGGAAAATTAAGGAGTTCCTGCGGGCATCGAAAAAACTTAGTCGACGCGGACGAAGTTGCGGGCATCATCTATTTAATAATAAATAATTTGTAACACCTTCAGTGATTTAAGTGATTTTTAGGAACATAAATAAAAACCGGCCAAGTGCGAGTCGGACTCGCGCACCGAGGGTTCCGTACAAACCTGTAGTAAGTTTTAAATTATTAAAAAAAAACTACTTACTAGATCTCGTTCAAACCAATTTTCGGTGGAAGTTTGCATGGTAATGTACATCATATATTTTTTTTAGATTTATCATTCTCTTATTTTAGAAGTTACGGGGGGGGGGGGGGGGACACACACATTTTACCACTTTGGAAGTGTCTCTCGCGCAAACTATTCAGTTTAGAAAAAAATAATATTAGAAACCTCAATATCATTTTTGAAGACCTATCCATAGATATCCCACACGTATGGGTTTGATGAAAAAAAATTTTTTGAGTTTCAGTTCTAAGTATGGGGACCCCCAAAATTTATTGTTTTTTTTCTAGTTTTGTGTGAAAATCTTAATGCGGTTCACAGAATACATCTACTTACCAAGTTTCAACAGTATAGTTCTTATAGTTTCGGAAAAAAGTGGCTGTGACATACGGACGGACACACAGACAGACAGACAGACAGACAGACAGACAGACAGACATGACGAATCTATAAGGGTTCCGTTTTTGCCAAATTTGGCTACGGAACCCTACAAATGACCTCCCGACCGAATTTCTCGCACGGTTGATCATTAGCCATAGCTGTACGGGAGACATTATAATAATATTGTGTATGGAGTGTGCGCAAACATTCTCACTTATCTCTAGGATGGATTACTTAATTACTAATATAATACAATCTGGCCCATTTGTATATGGGCCACGTTCCTAACCTGTTACCAATATACATTTTTAACAAAACTATGACATTTGGTACCTACTATCACAGTTTTTTACGTTTTATAAGTAACTAGCGAATACTCGCGACTTCGTTCGCGTGGCATAAGTTTTTTTAATTCCCACAGGCACTCCTTAATTTTCCGGGATAAAAAGTAGCCTATGTCATTCTCCAGGTCCTCAACTATAGCCATGCAACGTTTAAGCACGTTGATCAGTTACTGTGTTGCGGCGTGATTGAAGAACAAACTATTTAACGTCCTTGGGGATCGAATTTTCAAAAATGGTGAAACACGTACTTCTTCATATTTAACAAAAAGCCCAAATGCTAAGTTTCATAACTTGAGAAATGAAGAACTTTCATACAAACTTTTAACCCCTATTTTACCCCATTGAGGATGGAGTTTTGAAAAATTGTGACACACGTACTTCTTTATTTTGTAACCGAAAGCCAAAATACCTAGTTTCACGGATAACTGAAGAAATGATGGACTTTCATACAAACTTTCACCCCGTATTTTACCCCCTTAGGGGTGAAATTTTGAAAAATCCTTCCTTAGTGAGCGCCTACGTCACAAAAGGAACCTACTGTCAAAATTTCAAGCTTCTAACCCATGGTTTAGGCTGTGCGTTGATATATAAGTCAGTCAGTCAGTCAGTCAGGACTTTGAATTTTATAAATATAGATAAACTTTATTAACCCTGTCTTTATTATTCTCTCATTACCATTAATAAGATACGGATGTTGTTATCTATTTTATCAATGATATAGAGTTTCTTCCGGATAATGAATAATTAAAAACAATATAAAATTGTGTTAATTGTAAAGTAATGAATAGTAAACATGATATATCGCGACAAACTGACACATACAGCTTTGTAATACGATAAAAAAAATCACAAAGAGGAAATGCAAATTTTAGCGTGACAATGATAAAGTAAAGGCGTCCGGTGACGGATGCCTAGAAATAGAAATCAACGTATAAAAATAAGAGCGAAGTTTAATTTTTAGGGTTCCGTACCAAAATGGTAAAAATGGAACCCTTATGGTGCGACTTTCTCCATCCGTCCGTCCGTCCGTCCGTCTGTCCGTCCGTCCGTCTGTCACAGTCGATTATTTCAGTAACTATTAAAGCTATCGACATGAAATTTAGAATAGTTGTGTATAATAGTGGCCTAACATCATTAAAATAAAAAAAAAATCGAAAATTATTTTTAGTTTACTTAAAAAAGGGGGAAAATCGGGGGTTTGAAGTTTCAAAGTATGATAATTATACTGAGTGGGATATCATATGAAAGGGCTATACTTGTACATTCTAAAGCAGATTTTTATTAATTTTTATGCGTAATAGTTTTTAATTTATCCGGCAAAATGTTGAAAAAAATACCGTTCCCAACTTATCTCCGAAGTTTACCAATTGAAAAATCTGAAATAATTATGGTCAATAGAAGCTTATGTATATTTTACAGGAAAAATAAAACCAACGCTCTAACTAGCATAGTTTTTTTAATATTAACAATAAACCTCTACAAACAAAGTTAGTTTTGCGGTTCATTTCGTCTTGTTTTTAATACGTCATAAATCGTAAAACTTACTACAGGTTTGTACGGAACCCTCGGTGCGCGATTCCGACTCGCACTTGGCCGGTTTATTATTTGTAGCTCACCTGGTTATGATATGATAAACATCCTGGCGGTGTCACAGACGAAAATATTTGGATCACTGCTTTGTGTACCATCATAACTTTTCGACGACCTCACTGGCGCAGTGTTGTAGTGTGGCGCTTGTGGAAGGCCCCGGGTTCGATTCCCGGTAGGGAATCTAGTTACCACACAACCGGCAAAGACGTGCCTCCAAGCGATTTAGAGTTCCGTTACGATGCCGTGCAGAAACCGACTAGGGGTATAGTCATAGACCAGGTTAGCTTGCTACCATTTTAGACTACATCATCATTTACCATCAGGGTGAGATCGCAGTCAAGGGCTAACTTGTAGTGGAATAATAAATAAAAAATAACCTAAAAACAGCAAAAGCCTAATTAAAATTTCCAACTAAAAACTAAACGAAAATTCAACCATTATGGTGTGAGATACCAATCAAAATCGAACGAGCGAAGCCGCGGACAAAAGCAGTATTGTCCTTTTAATTTGGGTGTTAGAAGATTTTTTAACGATTACCTACTTATATATACCACTAACCCTGTTTCTTGCTAAAATAATATAAATAAACACAGTAGGTTTTTTTCATTATTAATATTAATTAGACTATTCCGGATATCAATCAAAGACCGTCAACAAAAAAATGTGTTAAGTCTAACAGTAATTAAATCACTAATTTATGGGCTTGTAAATTACAATCACATCAATCAAAACAGGGAAATCGCATTAGAATATTTTTTTTCTCCAACATTCCTAATGTTGTATTGTAATGTACTTTGTTTCTAAAAAAAGTTTTAGAAGTAGGTAAGTTTATTACATTTTCCCGTTTTTTTATTAAGATTATGTATAAATAGCAAACTGTGAATCGTAATTAATTTTTTACATTGGTTTGGTTGTTCTAGGTGGAATAAGAGTGCATATTATTTTCGTTAGAAAATAACGTTAGGTATTTAGAAAATGACGTTACGTCTACGTTGTCGCGTAGATGTCGCGTAACTTGTAGTGGATATAAAAAAAAAAGATGTACATCTGTCATTTTCTACAGTGTCGCATTGCATCGCGTCGCTTCTGTCGCTCGCCTAGGACGGTACCAATCTTATTAGGTACATAATGCAAATTCCACGACAAACTTAAAGCATTTCTTCTACTATTTTTTTAAAGTATTTTATAAACAAAGTATGCGAGTATTTTATGTGGTTAATCTTGCTGCAATTTATATGGCGCATGCATGTGTAATTTTTTCATCATCATGACATGCCGTTACTGAGTATTATGGTACTTTCATGGAACTGTACAATTTCTAAATAAGTATTTATTTCTTTATTTCAGGACAGCACGGCGATCCACGTTGCGTTTACGTGCCTCCGTCGACGGGTCAGACGTTTTTCTCATTTCGGATAGCGTACGCCAAGTGTGGGACTAAGCCTGGTAAGTCTCAAATTTTATGTTTTCCTGGTAGATACTATGATGGGTTATTGAGTTTATTACTTCTTCTGTTATCATCACAGTCGCCCGCGGTGAGTGATGTGGATGAGAATATGGCTTTTAGTCGTGGTCTCTAACTATAAGCCTGATGACTTTTAGCAGCTAAGTACCTTTTTCTAATGGCAAAATACTACAATATCAATTACGAGTACATGTAATACTAATTATTATTGTGATCTCCACTTAACATAAATCCAAACTAATATGCGAAAGTGTCTGTCTGTCTGCTACGCTTTCCCGGCCCATCTTTTCAAACGAATTTGACGAAATTTAGTACAGGAGGTAGTTTGCATCGCGGGGAAGGACATAGGCTAGGTATACTTTATCACGCAAAACTGAAGCATTCCCGTGGGAATCAAAAACTTTAAGCCCATGCGGACGAAGTCGCGGGAATCATCTAGTATTGTATAATTTTCTTTTGAAACATTATTTAAATTTCTAAATCCACGCGAATCAAGGCGCGGCGGTCAACTATTACTGTATATAAAATCATACTGTCGGTTTTGGGTTTTAAAACTTACGAGTGATTATTATTATAATTAGTAATGACAACTTTATCGACGCTAATTCATTCACTTGGCCCGTAATGCAACTATTTTCTATCATTTGTTATAAATGGAGATTTCATTTCTAATCTATGCAAGAATGTTTACAATAAAACACGTTAGATATCTTATATCTTCATTTCCGTTACATGCAAGTAAATGGGAAACTATTGAATTTAAATAACTCAAATATGGCCATTTGGGTCGGGATTTTAGAGATGGACAACGACGAAATGGAACTATGGGTCATTTGTAAATATTAACATTTTAATGCGTAAGGAATAAGGATCTAGATACCCACTGCACAACTCCCAAGAAAACTACCTTCATCTCTTCCGAGGACATGGGGATTCTTGTTGTGTAGACTAGATGTAGGTATGAAATTGGGTCCAACGTGTCGTTTGTAGCATAGGTACATTAGGTATAGCATGCAGCATGTAGTATATTTTAAAATATTTATTGTACCACAATGTCGCACTTTATTGCTATGGCAAAAAACAACATCATGAGATAAAATCTCAAAGATTTTACGATTACTTTATATACTTATTGCCCACGTCCTGGGAGGCAGTGTCAATTTCACTAGGTACCTACGTAGTAACATTACAAACAATGTTGATCTTTTGGGATTAGGTAACTCTTTATAAATTAAACGTTTTATTACGCCCACGAGTAACGTTACTCTCCTTAAAACACTGAAATAAGATATCTGATTCAAGTTTATCGTTAACATACGCAAAATTATCCTGACGCAAAATGTGTGAAAACAGCAACTAAAGATAGAGATAACAGAATTAACATCTTGGGCAAAAGTATATTTTGAAGCACAACAATTCCATACCGGTTCTGTATCAGGGCCGAGACTTTGATTTTGTGTTGATTTTTGAAGCGACAGATCGCAACTCCCATTGAGGTTCTTTAAAGGCGTCCCCGCGCCGACAAGCGCAGCGTTGGAAGACCTCCCTCGGTAGGTATATGACTATTCTCAAAATAATTTTACAGTTGGAAGCCATTGTAAACATATCCCAAGCAATGAACTTATAGTCTGTTCCAATAGAGATGACCTTTTTTAGGGTTCCGTACCAAAATGGTAAAAATGGAACCCTTATGGTGCGACTTTCTCCGTCCGTCTGTCACAGTCGATTATTTTAACATCATTGACGTCTGGTCACGTAATATCATCTGCAATTTAACCAATAATTATGGGAATATCTAAGAACTTGTCTTTCAATACTCCCATCACTAATGGTCAAGTCACAGAGTTGGTCAAGTGGCAGATAAAATGACATGATCAAAAGCTCATCTCTATTGGAACAGACTATATAACGTACCTATAGCAGTAAAGTCGTCGACTACGAAGTCAATTATTGTCAATTTTTACTAAATATTAATTGCAATTGTATATCCAGTTGAAATTATCGAAACATTTGAAATACATACATAATATTTGACATGTTTTTTTTTGTATAAAAACAGCGTGAAATAATCACAACACTAAAATGATGACGTTGTCAGTTGTCACGTTGAACGAAACGGTAATTTTTGTCATTGCAAACGATAAGATCAAAATTAACAAAAATGTAATTTTGACCCGCCACATCACTTTAGAGTTCCGTTAAAAAATGTAAATACATATATCTTAAATCACGGGCTATAATGGCTTCAAAATGTTAAAATATTGAAATGTGAACAGAACTATGGAATTGAGTACCTTAGTCTATACTTCTATTCTATACTAATAATATAAATGCGAAAGTTTGGATGGATGGATGGATGAATGTTTGTTACTCACTCACACCAGAACGGCTGAACGGATCTGCATGAAATTTGGCACAGAGATAGATTATAGTGTAGATCAGCACAAAGTCTATTATTTATCTATTTTATCCTGGAAAATTGAGATGTTCCCGCGGGAACAAAAAAAACCTCAATCCACACGGACAAAGTTGCAGGCATCAGCTAGTAAGTAATAATTTATTTAGAACACTTAGCAGTAACATTATGAGCAGTAGAAGGTATGTTTGTTACCTTGATACCAATACAGCTTGCTATTTAAAGTTAGGTATGCATTATTCTGTCGTATTTTTATATAAATTACCTAATACCTGTAAAGTGTAAACATGCGGCCGCGATCTTATCTACGAGTACGTTGAGAATGTGGTAAACATAATTTTCTTCGTGAAAGGTTCTAAAAGATGGTGACAAAATTAAAATAGCCACCCAATACACAAGCATAATATGCGACGTTTTTAATCTTCGATTATTTATATCAATTTCTCGCATAACAGTGCTGTGTTAAAAGCTGTCATTCCTTTTAATGTCGTAATAAACTCATTCACAAAAAAATTGTCGGCTCGATTAAAAACTTGTGCCTTGAAGTAAGAGTTACATCCCGTTGTGATGCTATTAGCGTGATTTATGATATTTGTATTTTATTTTTACTGACAAGTTTTCGAACGCCGTTTCGGAGTTTTATTATGGACGAACGCCACAACTTTTCATTCAAATAAACTTTTACAAAGGACTTATGAATCGTTAAGTGAGTCTACTTACATTTAGTTCATTTGAACTTTTTAACCTTTTGCCTGTGTTGAAGAAACTGGTTGAGAATCGTTGGTGGAGAAGAATCAGCAAGAAACTTGCGGTTGCAATTATGCTTCACCACTGGCAATTATACAGCACTGGCCAGTAGTAGTAGAAGAGACTACTCATAATTGCAATTAATTAATCTCCGATAAAGTTTATTAACTGAAAAATCTAGCTCTGGCATCAGCTATCAACAGTATAATAGCTGTTACGACTTGAGAACAAAGGCCTAAGTCAATAAAAAGTTAACAGGTAGGTACTAAGTACTAACTCTTCCATTAACAGATAACTTAATCTATTATGACGGTGATATATTGGGTTGTGTAATGGTAGTGTAGATTTGAATTAACTAATACGTTTCCGTTGAGATTGTAACAAATTATCGTACTAACTGGCAATCATAAGTACATTTGTCACGTTTCTGTACAAATAGTTCAAGCTAAAATAAGCTCTAGTCTAGTCATATAAGTCTTTAAATAGCTGAGCAAAGCTTTGGATTACAAGCCATGGCGTATAGTACTGACCACCTACGAACTTAAAGGAGAAAGGTATAAATAGAATATTCTCAGTAAAGGGATAGAAAGGTCATTTGTGCATAGGACTAGGTCAAATAGATAGCTTAAGTTTGATTAAATACAAGAGCTTTGGTAATATATAGGGTTAGATAGAGAGAGAGAGAAATGAATAATGTTTCTTTGTGTCCAAAACTACTTACATTGATAGGTGTCTTTGACTAGGAATGTTCATAAAGAGGACTAAGTAAGCAATAATAATAGGTTTATTGGTATATTTCCTTCTCATCCTTTATTAAAAAGCCTTCAAAGAATTAAATTAATTTTAATTTAGTCTGTTTATTAAGATTATAATAATTCAAAGCCTTGCCAAGCCGACACGAGCCAGAATACTAACTAGAAGAAATAATTTTCACAAAACATACCATATCGAAGTTTACAATTCACATGGACGCTTCGCGGATATTATTTATGTGACAAATACATCGGAGTCTCAAGCAAGACTGCATTCCCTAACGCCGTTTCCGGTGTAACGCTTACGTATGTAAGCAGGAATTAGTGAGGGTTGTCACCCTTGCTACGAGTATAACGAGTACGAGCTACATGAGTAGATAGTAGATACAGTATAAGATAAAATTTAGGATCAATTATTCATCAGATATTACATTATATTATGTATTCACTGAAATATAATACACTTTATACTTTTTGGTTGGGAGGTTTTAATCTTAGATCTTTAAACGCAGAAAAAGTATCTATTGTCATAAAATTGTAAAAACTTAATATGCATGTAGACCAAATAAAATAAGAGGAAATCTTTACTCAATTATTAATTATTTGTGCTCCAATTTCCTTTAAAAGTTAACCTTAATTTCACGCGAGCTAAACTTACAGAAGCATTTCCTATAGCAATAGATAATGCCCAATTAATGTTCGGAATAATCTGTTAACTGCCTTGTATTTAGAACAAATTCCGTGAATCTCAGTGTTTAAGTCACGTCGAAGGTATAAAATAGATTATTTCGTCAAGCCCTAGGAGGCAACCCTAGCAAGAGTAAGTATAAGCTTTAACACCAGCTATGCTACGTTTTTCATTCAAGTGACAGGGACACAGGCGGGATTTCTGTTTCATAATGGTTTCATACAACAGTGGACGGCCGACAGACATCTGTGCAGATAAACGCGTTCCGCAATCACTTTTGATCATGGCTTTGATCAGATGCTTCATTGTTTCAAGATAACGATTAAGTATGGACAGGAAACTTACAGGAAAATACCGCGGATATTTCCATGCAATTGTCGTAGACTTATTGATTTTGAGATGATTTTTTAGATTCACATTTTAATTTTTAGATTTACGAATCATGATCATCATTACAAACCGTTGTCGGCTCACTACTGAGCAGAAGTTTCCTATCGGAATAGGGAGGGTTTTGGCCATAGTCCACCACGATGATCAAGTGCGGGTTGGCAGACTTCACACACCTTAGAGTACATTATGACGAACTCTCGGGCATGCAGGTTTCCTCAAGTGATATTCAAGTTCTTAAAACGCACATAACTCCGAAAAGTTAGAGGTGCGTGCCCGGGGATTGAACCCGCGACCCCGTATAGGAAGTCGGGTGTCTAAACCACTAGGCTATTACCGCAGATTTACGAATAGGTAATACAATATAGAGCGATTGTCTACGGCGCGGCGTTAGAACATGGATCCATATTATACTTACCACACTTAAAAATATTATAAATATAAACAAAAGTGTGTCTCTGCTACGCTTTCACGGCCCATCTTTCTAACTGATTTTGAAGAAATTTGGTGCAAAAAGGTTCATACCAATTACTAACTAAGTACCTATTACTACATTGATTTTTTTAACCAAGGAAATCAAAGCGTTCCCATAGGACGTTTAATAAACCTAAACATAAGAGGACGAACTCACAGCTAATATAAAAACGCCAAAAGAGAAAAACAGTTTTCGTAACTCCAGAAACAATAAGCGATCTAATAAAAACTAATAATTACTACATCGCTAAAACCGTGTGTAATTATCAGTCTAATCATTTAGCGATAAATCTCCCGTCCAGGTTCCACGGTACGTCGGTCTCATTTTAACAAAGTGAAGTGAGTTTTTCTCGTTCCGATTCCTAGTCTTGTGGAGCCTCTAGCGTGGAGTAACGGGCGAATTGCGTCTTCCGCGAATATTGCGAGTTGCGCGCTCAGTACCCTTGCCACAAGTATCTAAATCACACCTACGTTGATCGTATTCGAGCGATCGAACACTGTCATCATAAACGCAAATTCAGTACAACTAATTTTAATTTCGAAACGAGCACTAGCTGTGAATACTTACATATACTAATATTATAAATGCGAAAGTTTGGATGGATGGATGTTTGTTACTCAATCACGCCAGAACGGCTGAAAGGATCTGGATGAAATTTGGCACAGAGATAGATTATAGTCTGGAATAACACATAGGCTAAGTACTTTTTATCCCGGAAAATTAAAGAGTTCCCGCGGGAACTGAAAAACCTCAATCCACGCGGTCGAAGTCGTGGGCTAGTTCATTCATATTTTTACTTTGACGCCAATGTGTTCGAACGCTCGAATACGATCAACGTACGTGTGACTAAAAGCTTGTGGTAAGGGTACAGCTCATTGTTTCTAAGAATCGCTACCCGCCATACCGCATAGCACCGCACTCGAGGCCCATATTCCCGCAACGGCCCGGCATGGAGACGCCAATCCTGCATCCACTAACTCCGAGCGCGTTTCCTTCCCAACTTAACTGAGTATTTACGACTTTAAGCGCACACCTCGAACATTGACACGCCGCGACAATGTAAATTCAATTTTATGGCTTAGAATATAGAGTTTAGCTCTGACGTTTGTAACAAGATTGATGTTCTAATGAATGGCGGTAGCGAAAGAGAGGTAGCTGCCAGTGCTTGAAGGCGATAATCGCTTGCGCGTTCTCCGAAGCACCTTGGCTTCTCGTCCGATCCGCGTTCCTTCGAAGACTTCAACTTTTTGCGCGAGTTCATCCGCGTATAGGTCTAACGATAATAAGGTTTTGAAAATTAAATCCTTTTTATTTCAATTTATGTTTATCATTTTATTCGTCTCAACATACACTTGACATCAATAGCGTCTAATTCATTGAATTAAAGGTTGTTAGCCTCCTTAGTTAGACGAGGAAATAAGGCCTCTACCTACTCTATAAATCTATCAACAGTCCTAGCCTTATATGTAATTAAGTAGTACTACTTATGTGGCCACCAAAAGTCCTACATTTGAATTTGTTATTGCCTAACTTTGGTAACGCAAATAGGTACGATCTCGATCTCGACGATACATATGCCGCTAAGGGTGGCATAGACACTTTAACATAATTAAACTAGGCGGTCGCTTTTTCAGGCCTCAACATTACTTACAATCATCATAATAGATATCTGTCTACGGACATGCCCTGTTTAACACAGCCCTTCGGTGAGCCCTGTCTTTTGTAGGATTGCAGGTTTTGCATAATTTTCTGTAATTTTTTATTATCAGTCGTCATTAGATTCTGCGTGTTATAAACAAACGTCTTTTAGAACCACAGAATACTAAACAGTACCTTCAAGGTACTTAATTAATAGAAATGGACGTGTTTTAACAGAAACTTCTCCCGCTGAGATTCATAATAAGCTATTTATTAAATGTTTCGTAATAAGCCTCTGTAATGTCTACTTTTCCACCAACACACCAGTTTTCATTATCCCATAAACTAACCTCTGTATAATTAACTAAATACATTTCAGTTGTAACGATGTTCTGTCAACATTTATCAACTCTAGAATCAACATAATAAATACTTTTATGGATATTATAAACATAAATAATAGACTGGATAAAACTTAGCCCGTTATTCCTACATCACTCGATAGAGCCGCTATATTATAATATACATGACGATTGACGATGCCCGTGATTTTAGTTTATTAAAAATCCGTGTGGACGTTTTTCGGGGATAAAAATATGCCTTTCCCCGGGATGCAAATTTTCTATCCCAAATTTCATCAAAGTCAGTTGAATAGTTGGGCAATGAAAGCGTAGCAGATAGATTACACACTTTCGCATTTATAATATTATAATAAAAATCCATACTACGAAGCATGGATTTTTATTGTGCTCTACGTATAAACTGCCTGCCTGGACCTATAATTATGATCTTTATTATAGCACTGCTAATCCTTATCGAATTTAGATGCTCACGAATAGAGCATCTAAATTCGATTCCTCATCTCCTAGAGCAAGTACCTACGTTATAAAACGTGACACCTTATCACATGAGTAGATAAACCTTACTCATGTGACCTTACCGTATGTATGCAAGCCGTATGTCAAAATTGCGACGATTATAATTTTGCTTTGTATAGGCATTGACACATCGTGTAATAGGGATGATGACAACTCAATCAAATCAGCAACTCTTTATCAAACTTACAAACGCACTTCTACCTAATATGGAAGTTGTATGAAATTCACAGTTGTGACGTCATAAAACTTCAACGCACTTTTTTTCTTTAATCTATATTTTAAAATGGATATCAATCTTAAAACTAACCGAGGATGTGAATTTTAGGTCTTTTGGAAGACCCTCTATTTAATAATCAGTTAGAACTAATTTAGTTTTGATATAGGCATCATCCCTATATATAGAATGGACTGATTTTTATCCAAAGCACGATCGATTTGTAAACGAAACTTTAGTATTGACATTTGAAGTCAGAAAGCCAATCCCAATTAGATACGGCTTCCAAAGATTGATAAATTGGCCTATACAACTGCCAAACACTTTTTTTTTTTTTTTTATCCACTACAAGTTAGCCCTTGACTGCGATCTCACCTGATGGTAAGTGATGATGCAGTCTAAGATGGTAGCGGGCTAACCTGTTAGGGGCATGGCAGTTATATTAAACCCATACCGCTATTCGGTTTCTACACAGCGTCGGAAAATACCTACCTACGGAAATAGCTTGCATTTTATGAATAGACTTGACTGCAACTTAATGCCAAATGTGCAACTTGCAACACCCAGCGTACCTATATTTGTAAGTGTATTTTTTCAGCGTTCATCGTGCGAATTGCTAGCTTATATTTTGGAGGTGAATATCGCATATTTGTCTGTTTTGGCGGATTATAGCGAATTAAGCTTCTTGTTCCTTGATTATCACACTGTTTTATTATAAGGATCGCTTTTCCCATTATTTTGTCGTACATTAATTTGTAAAAAACCATAGCCCAACAATCCCTCGTTTTTAATTCCAGACCTCCACGGTCAGTTCTACGAGAACACAGTGGTGGTGCAGTACGACAAAGACCTGCTCGAGGTGTGGGACGAGGCGAAGAGGTTGCGATGCGAGTGGTTCAACGACTATGAGAAGACAGCCTCTAAGCCGCCCATGGTTATCGCCGATTTGGATGTCGTGCAGCTGGACTTTAGAGGTGAGACCTTTGATACCCTTTACTTGGCTACGTGAGAACTTTGTTGGTACACCGAGTTTCTTGCTGGTTTTATTTTATGGTAATGTTTTATTGTGATTATATAGCTATATCTTACTTGGCTTGGTCGTCGAGTTATTCAAAGTCTTTTGATTAAAGAAAAATTGTTAACTTGAATATTCAAGACTAAGACCGACTTGCACAAAACTGCCTAAACTGATTTAGTTGAACTTTTTGATGCTGTCGCTTTTTAAATAATTTATTCTGTGGCTGACATGAAAAGGACAGGGAAGGCCCTTAGAGGTTGAAGAAAATTACTCGAAGGTCTTATATTTTCACGACGTCCCTTCTAATACAACCCGTATGTTGTTAATTTGTTTGTGTTTAAAATTGATTGTTTGTTAACAGGAGATAATGTTGACTGCTGGATGGAGATCCAGGCTGGCAAGGGGCCATGGGCACCGCCAGTGTCTGGCATAGTTCCTCTCGGCTCTACATTGACTTTAGTGGTTGCCATCAATGATTACCGAGGTATGTTTACTTAAAGTACTACACCATAAAAGTAGATTACATTACTCGATACATTAATTTAAACGGGGTTTTTTACAAGTACATTTACTAGTGCTACAACAATATTAGTGCAAGCAAGCAAGGATTTACAATTGCATTCTCATCAATCCATTGGTTTTCATTCATTTCTTTTCGTTCCGTATCATAATTGCAATTGCTAATATTTTTTTCATGAAGTACTTAATGGCAACGATAACCCATCTGAAGCTAATAATGATTTTCTTCTAAATCTTTCATCAATAAATTTTTCTTACCAATCTTCCGACGATAGGACATGTTAATACAATGATTAATCGGTGAAATAAATTATTGTGATTCTGATTCACATAAGACAGTGGGGCTAAACTAAAATGGCAGCTTTAACTCTAGTTCTGTCCCTTTCCGCAGGGAGTATTATGAAAGGGTTAGCAATATTTGTAATGCTCTAATTTTAGTTTAGTTTAGAGATTGTGCAGCACAGAATTAGCCCCATTGTTGCACTAAAAAGGGATTTTGAAATAAAGGTGTGAACACCTTTTAGACGCAACGCCTAACGTTATCGATAATTACGTTCTCCCTTTTAGTGTAGGTAGATAACACTTAAACCTCTGTCGCATTTATACCTACATATTATATATACAGAAAGTTCTCTGTACATAGGCGATACTGTGTGTGTTATTCACGAAGAACCTTTCTGATAACCTCGCGAGAGTTACAAAAAGCCAGCTGAAGAACATAGTATAGCGCAGCCCTGAGACTTAATTGATTGTTTAACTAGCTGATGCCCGCGACTTCGTACGCGTGTTTTAAGTTTTTTTGATTCCCACGGGAATTGCTAAAGTTTCCGGGATAAAAAGTAGCCTATGTCACTCTCCAGGTACCCAACTATATCCATGCCAAAAATCACGTCGATCCGTTGCTCCGTTGCGGCGTGATTGAAGGAAAAACCAACAAACAAACAAACAAACACACTTTCGCATTTATAATATTAGTATGATACGATGTAATGAAACTAAAACATAATTGAATTTTAATAAACATAAGTATAATCATACTAATATTATAAATGCGAAAGTGTGTTTGTTTGTTGGTTTATTGGTTTGTTTGTTTGTTGGTTTGTCCTTCAATCACGCCGCAACGGATCAACGGATCGACGTGATTTTTGGCATGGGTATAGTTGAGGACCTCGAGAGTGACAAAGGCTACTTTATATCCCGGAAAATAAAGGAGTTCCCGTGGGAATCAAAAAAACTTAAACCACGCGGACGAAGTCGCGGGCATCAGCTAGTGAATAATATCTTTGACTATTGTGAAAACGTAAGAGCAGTCCTTCGATAAAGAAAAGTTCTATCAATCATACAGTTGCATTGTAATGGATTCTGACCAGATGAGTGTTAGCCAATCAGGATGATTGCGATCGTTATATTGTATCTGTTATTTTGCCGTAATAGGCCCAGGCCTTAAGTTTTATTGCAAAATTTTCAAGAAACAAAAAAAAAAAGAGTTGATGCGAATTGGCCATAATTAGGTATCCTAAACAGTTCAGTCTGTCGCCAAGCTAAGTTTTAAGCAACCAAATTCTACCTTTCGATGGCTAAATCTATGTTTCAAAAGTTGAAAACATGTTTAATGTAAACAACTGTTTTACAATGTTTTGTACAGTGCCTACCATTGAAGTAATATGTACTAAAGTACGTATAAACCTCAATGGTGCCTACGTTATAGCGCTGTTGTAAGATGGATTAATATATTTTGTTTACATACGTACAGACTGAGTAAATTACGGTCGTAAATTTTAAGTGCATAGTTTAGTGGTTTCATCAAACTTAAAGCAGGATACTTAAAAATATTTTATGATTTCTCTGTGCTTTCTCTTATTTTGCAATTCAGTGTTGTTTTTAAATTCTTATAGTCATTATAATTGAAGAGTAGTTTCTGAGATGAGTGTCGTGTACAATTGCACATTTTATAAGTAGGTAATGCGTTGCTTCGGTGGTCTAGTGAACTCTAGTGGTTAGCATGTTCGATTGCCACCGACGAAGTCCTGGGTTGGAGTCCCGGGTCGGGCCATTATTGAGTATTGGGGTTTTCTGACTAGAAATTCTCAGTAGGTACTAGCCCGGAGTTAGGAAGTTGGCGGTGTATCACCCCCGTGCCTCGGAGAGCACGTTAAGCCGTCGGTCCCGGTTTAACAACCGGGACCGACGGCCCCGACGCGACGGCCGGACTATTTTTATGTTAATGAGTTATCAAGTTGAAGTTATGTTATTCGTTGAAGCCCGCAAACCCGCATCCCAGGTAGCATTTTGACGTCATTGTGACGTCAGCGCACGACGTAACTGACGTCATACCACGACGTCGGTGAGACCCTAATTTGACGTCAGTTTGTCACATCGTTAAGACGTCAGTTTACGACGTCTGTAGGACGTCGAACACTGACGTCTATAGGACATCCAATACTGACCTAGTTAGGCCCGTATTAAACGTCAGTTTACGACGTCTGTAGGACGTCGTAAACTGACGTCTTTACGACATCCAATACTGACCTAGTTAGGGCCGTATTAAACGTCAGTTTACGACGTCTGTAGGACGTCGTAAACTGACGTCTATAGGACATCCAATACTGACCTAGTTAGGCCCGTATTCAATCGTACTTAAATGAAGTTATGTTAAATCTAAGATCGCTGTTGAGTACGGACTTAAAGTATTGTCCTGAGTAATAGTGCTATATACTTAAGTGCGGGGTAACACCAAAGTGAAACCCACAGTTAGATGTGAACTTAAGGACAATCAGGACATCACTTCAAATACGTACCTAAAAGCGGCCTTAGATTATGTACGATTTATTAATACGTTATATAAGAAAATAAAACCTACAAAAATATGGCTTACTGAGAAGAAAGGCTGCTAAAAAAAGTCACAGTATTAAATTACAAACATTTATTAATAAACTCAAATTTTATCATATACTTATTTATATTGCTACTTAAAAATATTTTTTATGGAATGAAAAATATGGTAACCAAACTTACACTAGGGTACATAGTTTGCCTACGGATATAATTATCGATGGTCTCTGGCTCAAATAAAAATTTAAAATTAAAAAACTTACCTCCTAAATTATTGCCAATAAAAACTTTTAGACCTGTATCGGATAATACTTGTTACCTACATTTGTATGTGCACGAACTTTATTGAATTTGACCCCTGACTACTATCTAACAATAAGTTAACTTTTCTAAATTTTGATAGCAGGGTTATATTGCATAACTATAATCGTGTAGCATTGGAATACTTACATAACAGTTTTCATTGGGGATAAGCACACATTTAGTTACAATATCTTTAATAGGCATAAGTGTAAAATGTGATAATTCTTCAACAATCATAGTATTAATAGCCATAGAATTAAAGGGATACTTAAAAAATGGCTTATAACTTAAGAACTCCTTACCATAAACGAATAAACAATCTTTTCTGAGAATATTATATATTTTAAATACTTTTTTATTCTTGGTTAAACAATAACAATCACTTTCACGATGTGTGGCTACACACATGGTATATCTCTCATAAGTAAGTTTTTTATAACATTCATAAACATTATCTTCAGGGACGGGCCCTGAATTATAATTATCTGAAACAACCACTTTTAATAAGGAACTGGACTTCAAGGACGTAATTTCTTGTAATCTTTTTACAATTTGCTGTAACGGCTTGTTGGGTGATCTTACTAGTTTTTTTAAAACATTTAAATAATTTTCAAACGGAAATGCAGAGTATTCATCAAGTGCACCAAAGATACGAACATCGTCACCTATATGACTTAACATATGTACATTGTAAACTAAAAAATGTTTTCCGTAAACAAGTTTTGAATGATTTATGAACATTAATAATAATTCCTGTGCAGAATCTATACCGATTTCTTCAATGTGTCTGTTTGAACAAAAAATAGTAATTGCTGAATGAAATAATAAAAAGTTTTCATAGAGTGACCGCGGTAAGATGTTTTTCAAAACAATTGGGCCAACATATAAAAGAAATAATCTATACTCGGTAGCTTTCCATCTAGCTATTTCACTTAAAGCTCTTGGTTTTCTATTGAATTCAATTGGTATAAATGCTGCACAGTAAATAAGTTTTTCAGATATATTTTTGACTGACCGACTAGGTAAACGAACATTTAAATCACCACTGATCCATACATTTAAAAGCTTACGCATTACTCCGAGACATATGTTATGCATATATTCAATAGGGAATGAAGATATTAAATCTATAGGGAGACGTAATAGTGGTGAGTCGCCAACATGATGGTCTTCATCTGTTTGCATACGAAATGATTCATCTGTTCTTCTTTGCGCTGACACACTTTCATAGACTACTCTACCTAGGTATTCACCAGTCTCAATACATTTGTCGCAAGCAGAATAGCCACCATGCTGTTTAGTACATTTCACAAAAGCTCTGGCTGGAGCATCACAAATGAAACTGTGCACTTTAACAGTGTAATGAATATTTTCAAAATCAAAACCCTCTTCAAGTAAGTTTGCCAATTCTTCTACAAATTTTTTGAGAAAACTATCTAATGGAGCGGGTTTAGAATTACCACAAAAAAGAGCCACAGCAAATGGTCCAGTACATGGGTAATTTTTAATCATAGCTAAAATTGGCCATAACTGTATGTTAGAGCTTTTAAATAGGGGTAGGCCATCAATGTTAAAAGATAATTTTATTTCTTTATTACTAGATAGAGAGAATAGTTTTATTCGTTTTTGAATTTCAGATAGCAGGCCCAGATACACAAATTTTCCAGTATCTAAATCACTAACTTCTATATGCATTGGGGTGTTTAATAATGTTCTACTATCTTTTGGTAATTCAGGGCATATAGGGTATAAAATTTTGAGAAGGCTATCTACGGCATTGTGTGGTATTTGATGCTGGACAGCCCAGTGTTTCAATTTCGTTTTTATGTCTAAATCTTTTATTAGCTCATCAGAATCTGGCTCAGATATGAAATTCTCTGCACAAAAGTTAATGTGGTCATTATCAAAAGAAAAATTATATTCTAACAGCGTATTGGAAATATCATGAATATTTTGTGATGAACAAGATAAAGATACATTTGATGAGGTAGATGGCAAATTACAAGTACTAGTGCTAGTAAAATCGGGTTTTATCATATTAACGGAATCATCATGAATACTCTGTGAAAGCAAAGGATTTGATGCAATAGATGAAAAATTATTAAAATAACTGTTTTCTACACAAGATATTTCAGATAAAGTACTTTCATTTGCTCTTCTCATTAACTGCCTATGCCCAACTATGGTCTTCTTTTTGTTTCTTATTTTCGACATTTTACTCATCTATCTTTTTTCTTCTATAATTTATTCTTTCAGGAGCATGCTTTAACCAAGTCTTGATACTATCTTCAACATCCTTCTCAGTAGCCGATGTTGTAGAGGTTACACTTTCTAAAAAATATTTTCAAATTAAGATCAGATTTCTTTACAGCTAGTCAATAAGTATAATAAACGGTTGTTAAATGCTGACGACTTTATCGTCAAACGAATAAGTTCCTTTTTTACACAACCACACATGTAAAGATAAAAATTGCTTGTATGGGAAGAAGTATAATTAGTAATTAGTTTAATATAGGTATAGTTTTTTTATTATGAAATAATAATTCAATTATTTTTTATTAAGGTGGCATCAGATTGATCGGTGTGTGTGTGTGTGTGTGTGTGTGTGTGTGTGTGCGCGTGCATGTGTGTGCGAGCGTGTGTGTATGTGTGCCATGTGAGTTGTGCACGCTGTACATGCGTGCACGTGTTTGTGTATGCACGCGTACGTGCGTGTGTGAGCGTTAGGATCTCTCTATATACATGCATAGATAGTTACATAGATATAAATTTTAACTTACCAACAACAGCATTTTTTAGGCGAAGTTGACAAAACGGTTTCTTAGTAGATCGTTTCCCGTAGAAGTTATATTTAGCTGCTAGTTCATCTTTAAATATGAATTTGAGGATCCGAAACGCCTTCGATGAAAACTCACGCCCTCCTATAATCTTTAAGTGGTTTACCTGAAATAACAGTCATTTGTATGGTCTACGATGACATTTTACACATTATTCACAATGGACTGAAATATGACTGTTATTTATTATTATCATACCAGATTATCATAATGATCCTTATTGATCAACAAAGCCTCCGTGTTGACCACATCTTCTTCATTTGTTAATGGGAATATGAATTCTGGGTTAAGTTGGGTTGCTCCTTTGCTTGGTCTATTTAACATATTGATGAGTTGTTCATTCTGTGTCCTTATTATGGACAATAAAGACAACACTTTGGATTGGTACGCTGTATAAAAAGTTGGTATTATATAAATCACGATCAACAGATTTTAAAATCATGTATTATGTTACTTTTGTTAGACTATGGAGCTTAAAAATATCCAAAAAATCAACTATGGTCATAGTTTAGTAACTAATGAAAATAAGATACCTGTTAGTTTACCGATTCCTGATGGAGATGCGGGTGTACTGTCCCATGGTTTAAGATGTGACTGAGAAGGGTTATTTGTAACTATATCAGCCAGCAGTCCAGTTTCTTTTTCCAAAACTGAAAAACGCACATAAAGTATGAAACATAAAATTTATTAGTAAACATAATTTTTGCCATGGGCCTGCAGTTTACATAGCTTACCCATTAGCTCACTACTGGTAGTAGAAAAGTCCAGGTTCAAAGAAGGGGTCTCATTGAGCGACAAATGTAATTCTTTGAGCTGTTCGTCCTTGTTATCTGTATAAAAAATTACCACTATATATTTATATTAAAATAATACTAGCCGACCCAGCAAACGTTCTGCCATTTTCCATAAAAATAGAAAAAGCGGTATGAAATATTTTTTACGATCCATTCTCATACCTACTAAATATACATTAAAAAAATCATAAACATCAGTTGAGCCATTTCGGAGGAGTTAGAGACAAACACTGTGACATGAGAATTTTATATATATGATATTATATACACATAAGTAATACAACAATATTTAAATATATAAACTTCATAATAATATTTAAAATGCGAAATTGTTTGTATGTTTGTTTATTTGTCTCTCAATCACGGTGAAACTACTGAACTGATTTGGCTGAAAGTGCAATAAACAAATCAATATAAATATTATAAATGCGAAAGTTTGGATGGATGGATGTATGTATGGATGTATGTTTGTTACTCAATCACGCTCCAACAGCTGAACGGATCTGGATGAAATTTGGCACAGAGATAGATTATAGTCTGGAATAGCACATAGGCTCCTTTTTATCCCGGAAAATTAAAGAGTTCCCGCGGGAACCGAAAAACCTCAATCCACGCGGACGAAGTCGCGGGCATCAGCTAGTTAAATATATTTATGATAGGCATACAAACAAAATTACACATAAAATATCATGGAGATCCCTGCTACATAACAAATGGAGCTCTGGCGACTGAGCAACAGCGGTATAACCATAAACAACCATAAACCCCATCCAGCCCGCTAAGGGGAAAAGGCATAGGTATGTTAGCCTTAAGAATGAAATACCCTCAAAAATTATCAGTTCAGAAGGACCAAGGGTGCATCCGCATACAAGAATGGCATGGTACCTAGAGAAGAAGATACATAAACAAAATTAAACATAATATAAACAACTACCACACGGATTAAGCTCCAAGTTCACAATATGAGTATCACTTTAAGCATATTTGGATGTTGGATAATACATGTAGATGAAGTATTTTTAAATTTTAACAACAAATAATAAATACTTTAAGAATATTTACATTGTATTTCCGGAGTGGTCTCCTTAAGCGAGAGGTCAGCCTCATTTGACCATTGTGGTCTCATATCTGTAAAGGCGAAACATCAGCTGTTAGAGTAACATAAATATCTTAGGTATGGCTTTTTTATATAATAAACTAGCTGATGCCCGCGACTTCGTCCGCGTGGATTGAGGTTTTTCGGTTCCTATCTCTCAAGTTAGATCGAACTGCACATGGTGTGCGAATTTTATTATAATCGGTTAAGTGGTTTAGAAGTCCATTGAGGACAAACATTGTGACACGAGATTTATATATATTTAGATTGTTTACTTGGTTTAACAGTTCTTGCAGTGATTTCATATTTTTTTTTTAATGGTGGTGGTCTCATGTGCTTGTCATTGTCATCTTCACTGCTACTGCTCATGTAACGAGGATTCTTTTTTTTGGGTCTGACTTTTGGAATATCATCTTCGCCTTGACTTTGCAAGTCAGATGTGTCTTCTGCGAGTTTAAGTTTCTTTTTTGCCTTTTCTAGGTCATCTATAAAGCCAACAAAAAAAAATACAAATCATATTCTGTCCTTCTTAAACTAATTAATTAAAAACAATTTTGCTATAATTATACATATTAAAATTTAATAATAATTATTATAAGTGATTCATTTTCAGAATTATATAAATACCTACCTCACTATTATATTATAATAATAATAACATTCAGATTTATAATAATAAATGCTGAAACAACTGAACTTAATAATAGGCTGAAATTTGATAAGTAAAGAGATCAAAAATGACAAAAAAGCTTATGTATGTTAAGCTTAATGATGATAATTTGACAGATATGAATGCATATATATTATGCATATATCTTGATCTCAACACTTGATGTTAATGTATAACCTTTTTAAAGATAGTTAGATCCTTTGCATTACTTACCACTTCTACCAACAGTTACCCCAGTTTTTTTTAAAGTGGTCGTAGATTCTTACTAACAGACTGACTCGTTATTGACTGTCCCATAATATTAATTGCAATAGAATTATAATGATCAATAACATAATATTATATTTAAGTATCCTATTTTGAATAAAATGCCAGGAGTCTGAATGTATAGTTCACCTGGGTGCACTTCTGGACTGCACCACTTTCACATGGTTAGGATGTACCGACTTAATTAAGTCAGTATAATTTTAAAGCAGGCAATCATCATGTCATTCACTGTTGAACACAGGTACCTGCCTATTGTCGTAATTTGGACCCACCACATAGATTGCACGTTAGGGAACGCCTTATAAATCAGAATACGTATCAGTAACGGACTAGTGAGATAAGGTGTACAAAAAATGATTGTCCCGGGGCCCTAACAACACTGGTGAATGTACTAAGTACTAACCTGTCTCATAAAAAACTCTTTGTACCCCATAGAGTCTCCAATTTTTTGTATCAGGAGAAGCGTTGTCCTCTAATAATTTATTGAATGACTTGCTTTGTTTAGTTGGAGGCCAATAAACCTCCGTTTTACGCGGTGTAAGCCAAGTGTCCTTGGCTAGAGATACAGTTCCACCTTCACTGGCCGAAAACTGAATAACGGCGTACATATTTTTAAGTTTGTATACAATTCAATGCACATGAAAACACAAATTATAAAGATGTCCAAGGCCTGAAAACTATTGAGTATTACACTTACACATTTATTTTAACGGCATCAAACGGCACAGTTGACAGTTGTGAGTTGACATTCGCGCCAATTCGCGCGCCCGACGCCATCCGGGTGTTGCCAGGTGAAGTTTTCACTTTACCCCGGGCCTGGTCTCAATTTACCCTAGAATCTATGTTAAATAAAAAATTTACCCTAAATGATTTTTTTCGTTCTTTAATTACTCAATTAGTTTAATTAAATTATAACTTTAAGAAAACTCAACTCACCTTTTAAATTTGGGTCATACTCCCATTCTTTGCAGTATTTTTGTGCATACTTTTTCACACCTGAACGCGTAACGCCAGCACTCGATGACGCCATTTTTTTACAATAAATATCACAACCAAAACACTCTCACGAAAAGAAAGAGCAAACAATAAAATAAGCTTGAGACTAGACGAGAGGGACACAAAGTAATCGGTGCGTTCACAAAACGGAATCTGTAATGGGCGCGTTCGGAAACGAAATAGTTCAGTTATTTTTTTATTGATATTGATTGTTTTACCCCAAAAAATACCCTAGGAAAATTCATACCCTAAAAATTACCCTTCTCGATTATTTTTACTCTAAATATAGGGTAAATTACCTTTAGTTGGTATCAGTATGATCCCGTCGCGCGCTCTTTGTTTGGTGTGAAAGAGTATTGCCAGTACTGAGTATTTTTTTTTGGTCGGTCTGTCGCGCGGGCTATTGATTTCGAATCCCATAAAAGTAGTTTTTTTTAATTAATCTGTCACACATCGTTAGGTAGGTAAGCCTAGTTTATATATTATACCTAGGTGCAGAACTTCCATAATCAAAAACGCCTCATATATATACCGTTAGGCTTGTAAATTTTTTACAAGTTTTTTATTAGACGTTCTTGCAATGTTTAAGTAGGTTAGTAGGTATAATAAGGATAGTATTACGTGTAGATTGGATGACAATACCAGTACAGCAAACAAAATACCATCAGTAAATTTTTGACAAAAATTCATTATAAGTAAGTAGGTTCATTCGCAATTCTTAGTTATACCTAAACACGACGTCAGTACAAAGTCTGGAAATGATCAACATAGGACTGACCTTGAAATGATGTCATTACGACATCTTAAAAAGACCAATGTAGGACTGACCTTAAAAGAACGTCATTACGACGTCTTAAAATGACTAATGTAGGACCGACTCTAAAATGACCTTAGACTGACGTCATACTAAGGTCGACGACGTCATAATGCTACCTGGGATTGGAGCAGCGTGTGGGTCTAAGCTCTAATTCCCTCTCTCCTGGGAGGCCTGTGCCCAGCAGTGGGACGTTAATGGGCTGTAGTGAATAAGTTACAAAGCAAAACTCTATGCTTGGGTAGGTCCGTTCTTTGTACTTTGTAACATTGTAATTTTTTAATAATTGGTGTTATCTTCGAAGTCGTTTTCATTTAAAAAATTATATGGCATGTTATAAAAACAACCCTATAATTAATATTAGAATGTATTATTCGTAATTAATCAACTTATAATTAATAGAATATATTTCTAATTCACGTAGGTACAAACAAATAAAGAGTAAAGTATTTCCCTGATTTCCATATAATTAGGGTAGTAGGTACTAGAGAAAGTAAAAGACGAAGATATTTGAAAACCTCAGCATATTTTGTTATTCAAGAAGACATATTGTGAAGCCTCGCAAAGTATGTGTAAGCAAATACAAATAGGCATTGATAATATTATGTAGGACAATACTTTTTGGTCTTTAGTCTGTGTGCTCCACAGGCGTGTTTTAACTTTTAAAACGACAGATACAAGACAATGGGATTTTTTTCTATACACGATTTGTATGAATAAAACTATAATGTCAAGTGTACCGTTAATTTATAGTGCTGTTGATGAATCTGGTAAGGCTACGTTCAAACAACGCGTTTTTATTCCCATATCTGTTAAAATCAACCTAACTAGCTCGCATTAGAATTGAGTATTTGACAACAGCTATTAAAATAAATTATTTTTTAGTAATTATTAAATAGAGGATCTCCCAAAAAAATATATTCATAATGTACTCGTTAGTATTGCAATTAATTGCGTAATAATTAAAATAAACTGGGCGACGACGTGTGATTGCGCATTAATCGGTTAGTATTCATCCTATATTCTTTTCTAACATAAATATTGATGGTTCATCAATTTTGACTCGCTGTTTGTACCAAGCCCAAGTTTTTTTTTCAGGTGACTGTTGATGAGCTTTATCTCGGATATTAAAATTATTGTGCGTAAGATTCCGTTACTCAATTGACGTTTATAAAATGGAAATTTGTATGTGAAAAATTAACAGTAATTTTATTTCTTTCGGTATATAATAAGGCTTAACAGTGATCAATTTTCGGCGCGCGTGAGACCCATGTGGTGGTATTTTTGTGATTCGGCTGAATCTAAGGCGTGGATTAGGTATAAAGAAGTGGCTGAAATGTAGTGCAGGCATAAATTAGGTCCATCATACTTTTATGAATATGAAATACTAAAAGAAATACCTATTGTATTTGTGCTATGTCTATGTCTTAGGGAAACTCAGTATGTAACAGGCATACCTAAGGCGAAAGTATATTATATTCTTTCGCCCTTGCTAGACTTCCTACATTAAAAACAAAACATCGAAAAATATTTATTTGATCTTGCCTATATCTATCTGATAAACCGAATATACTTAATATTATACTTAAATTTGAATAAATAAACAGATTCGGTCGAAGTAAAATGATCAAAAACTAAAACACTACCCTAATTTGTCTTCTAATTATACAAAACCTCATGGAATGTATCGCTTCCACCCACGCTATATTATATCAACAGAATGATCGAGGAATAAGTTTCTATCGCAACTAATCCTTAAGTCCAAGCAATAAACACCTATTTCGCATAGCGGTAGTAAAAACATCATCTACATTGAAAGCCGTTTAAAGTTAAGTATCTTCCCATTCAGATTACTATTGAAAGTAATATTGTGAGTACAGAAAACTCTATGACTTTGGTAATTTGAATAATAACTTTTACTGATGATGATACTATTAAAATTTTAAGTGCACTTCAGTAAGTTGAGGATGCAGTATTGTTAAGTAATGCTTACAATGTACTTACATTGTGAACCGTTGGTGAAAACGATCACATGTGAAAAGTTTGAATACATAGTATCAGCTTCATAGATATTGTTTTGGAAATAAATAACAAAGTCAAAGTCAAAATATATTTATTCAATTTAGGTACACTGTACCAACACTTATTGGCGCCCAGTTAGGTATTTATAAAATACTAGCAGATGCCCGCGACTTCGTCCGCGTGAAATAAGTTTTTCAAAATCTCACGGAAACTCCCTAATTTTTCGGGTCACACTATGACACTCACAAATAATGTGGCTTTCTATTGGTACACCAGAATTTCAAAATCGGTTCACTAGATCCAGAGATTACCCCTTACAACCTCACAAACTCACAAACTTTACCTCTTTATAATATTACTAGATGATGCCCGCGACTTCGTCCGCGTGGATTAGGGTTTTTTGATTCCCGCGGGAACTGCTTAATTTTCCGGGATAAAAAGTAGCCTATAGTCCTTCCCCGGGATATAACCTACCTCTATACCAAATTTCAGCAAAATCGGCTAAAAAGATGGGCCGGGAAAGCGTAGCAGACAGACAGACACACTTTCGCATTTATAATATTAGTATGGATTAGTATAGATATAGTAATATAGTACTTACAGATGATGGTGATAATCAGTTACGGTATCATAAAAATAAAGCTACGAGGGTTCCAAATGCGCCCTGGTCTGAGAAGAGCCCACAACAAACTCAGCCGGGTTGTTTTTTAACACTTATTTATAGTACTAATAATTAACGATAAAGATGGAATGTGTGGATTAGGAAACAAGCTACAGGCACGATTTATGCCGACGTTATCAATAACAAAGAACACATCCAGAGAGATTAAGTATAAACGTTAAAATTAAGTATAATGTTATACTAAAATGTCTCTAGTGACATCGTATTATGTGTAACACCTTAAAATTGAAAAATCATCACGTCCATTTTTTTCCAGATCAAAATGAACCGCGCCAAATTTTCTGCTTTGTTGATTTTTTTTATTAACGAAAGAAATCGGCTGCTTGCTAATTTGATAATAGAAATCAATTCGAAACCATAGATTTTGGACTGGTAGACCAATCCTAAATCTATGTTCGAAACACAATTATTTTGTAACAATAGATAAAACAATAACTCACACTACTATTATTATCTAAATATATAAAAGACAAAGGTGACTGACTGACTGATCTATCAACGCACAGCTCTAACCACTGGTCGGATCGGGCTGAAATTTTGCACTCAGATAGCTATTATAACGTAGGCATCCGCTAAGAAAGGATTTTTGAAAATTCCAACCCCAAAAGGGTTAAATGGGAGTTGCAAGTTTGTATAAAAGTTCGTGATACACGAACGTCGACGAACGAATCGGGATGGACGTGATTTTTGGCATGGGTATAGTTGACGACCTGCGACCGAGAGTGACATAATATGCTACTTTTTATCCCGGAAAATTGAGGAGTTCCCGCGGGAATAAATAAAACATAAAGCACGCGGACGAAGTCGCGGGCATCAGCTAGTACTTATGTAAAATTAAACAGATTTGGACCACGTTTCTTTAGTTCCAATCGAGAAGAACCATCAATTGTAATATTAGTTCAAAGATTACTCACATAATTCGGTAAAGTTATAGGTAACTTGCGAAGAATATAATTCGTAGTAGGTACATTGAAGAAGCGCGACACCTCATAAAACCGTCTCTAACAGGGTAATAATAGTGTGCAAACACACGCTAACGGTACAAAGAATAGTAAAAAGTAAACTGGACAAATACGTACGAATGGGTTTGCTTAACGGGTCGTGGCTTGTTGGGAAGGGTTGTCGAGGCGTTGAAAATTTAATGCTTGCGCAGTTTTAATAATTAATAGTTGCTAATCACATTGAGTTTCTATAGTTATTTTAACCAGTTGTTTTTAATAAGGCCCGTTGTGTAGAGTGTATAATTTTCAATTATTTTTAGAAGATCTGCTTGTGTAAGAAAGTCGTAATCATTTGAGAGCAGAAACGAATAGCTCCAACTGTCTAAGGAGTTCATACAAGCTTTTCGACATGCAGGCAACTATAAACTCCTTAAACAGTTCAAATTGTCCGTTTGACAAAATGTAACTGGTTGTACGATTTTCTTACACACTCGGGGGCCAGGGACATTGAGGTATTACTTTAGTATATATTACTTCAATGGTCAGGGGCCATACTGCCAACGCTTAAAGCCATATTGTTTCATTATTGTTGACTTTCGTGTTTTAGAATTGTAACCCTTATTTTGGAAACGTCAAGGTACGTAAAATCAAACTGTCATTTTGAGAAATATTGCATAAATATTGCTTATGCGTTGGTAGTATGGCCCCTGAGCTCTTCAATGTCACGCTTATCGTATCTCGTTGCTACCCATGTACTCAGAACGACTGTGTAATAGTTTGTCATTATACTTGTAGTAAGTAATTAACTTTATTTTAGTCGGTCCGTTATTCGTTATTGGCCATTATTATTCGTTCCATTGTTGCAGTAAATCTTTTATTCAGCTTGAGACTGTTGCATGGTTGATGCAGTTTTTTCGGATTAGGCCATTGTAACATGTTTTGACAACCCTATTCTTGGATTGTGGAAGGACTGGAATCTTGGATCTCTAGTTCGAACCGAGTTTAAATTCAATATTTACAAGAAAGAGTTTTTATGAAGAGTTGGACATAATTAATAGAACTTGTCTATATATGTATATTATTATCTTTGTGATCTAAGGAGCCAACTGAGGATTCTCAGGTGTTTGTACCTACCTACCTATATATCAATTAACTATAATATAGAAAAGTAGCTCTCTCGTTAGGTAAGATTGACCTACCTAGTAGGCACTCACAAACTAATCTATACTATCTATTGTTAGGGTTTATGAATAATAAGAGCTCATTTGACTTTAAATGTAACTACACTACCTAAATTTTCTTTGAAGTCGACGATTTTATCACACTACCATAGAAGTAGGTACGCCATATTCATGGCACATTACGTAGGGTCGATGTGCCGGATTTCGGCCTTTTAGTGCTCCCATCAACTTTAGGACATCAGAAAAAAATGTTACAACCTTAATATTGCTATGCTCATTATGTTAGATGAAAGCCCATATACTGGAGTTTCTTTTTTAGAAACTGTGTTGCGCTTGAAGCTATTAGTTATTTTTATTTTTTATTTAATCCGGAAAAACGCTAAAATTTCAGTTTTCGGCCTCAAATTTCAGTTTTCGGCCATCGGGTATTCTGTTTTCGGCCACTGGATTGTGATGGATTTAAAATGAATTTATAAGTTTAAAATTACATTAAAACGCTTTTTGCAAGTTCATCATTGTTTTATTATGTATCCAAATGTTATTAAAAGTCATAATCAACATAATTCAAGAAAGTTATATTACTTAATAAAAAACTTGGAACCTTTGTTACTCACGAATTACAACACCTTTAAAACTTATCAAATACGTTCCTATTTTTATGTTATTTTTTATGTTATTTTTGAAATAACAATCTTGGATAATTGTGCATATAAATAAATAAATAAATAATGTTTGACTCGGTCAAAAACTCTGTAAGTTCCCTGAACTAGTCTGATCGATTCTTCTGTTACTCGTGCTCTGGCCTTATTTATTCTTAGCTTCTGGCCTTATTATTATAAATAATAACATAAGTACAATATGTAATGATACTTAGTTATCTTTAAAATAAAAACGTTAACTCAAAATTATTGTTGGCTTTAAACTTTGCAATTTTATGGCCGAAAACTATTACCGGTATTCAATTTTCACATGATTTCCATACTATGCCGAAAACTGAGGTAGGTACTGTTTCTTCTATGTTGTGGTTTTCGGCCACCCCCAAAATGGTCTTCACTTTTAATTTATACTAACAAATTGACGGCCGAAAACTAATGGCGAGGGTTTTCACATCAGGTACAATAATAAAAGAAAGAGTCGTGACATATATCATTTCACCAATTGAATAAAAGAGACAAAAGCGTGGAAGACTTGATACGCCACATATCGGCCCCTAGGCCGAAAAACAAAGTTTTGAAGAAAATTTAATGTTAGATCGCGGCCCCCAACATTATTGTTGTTTTGTACAAAATATTCACATAATCATATTAAAAGTATGTTAATAAGTCATTTTAGAAGGGTATTACATGCCTATTAACATCATTCATTCACAAAAACAACAAAAAGCTTGCCTTGGAGTGAAACGCGCGGCACTATTTTTTTTCTAATTTCCGCAGGTTGCGTTACCTCCGATGCCCCCCGTCGAATTGTATAAATTCACTAAAATCACTCGAAGATGTTACCTGACCAAAATTGTTGTCAGATACAAAGCAATTATTTTCAAATGTCTGAATAAAGATTTCATTTGGAAATAGTATTTCTAAGCGATATTCTCGCAATTTTGCGGCACCGAGTACGCGTAAAGGCCGAAAACTGAAGGAGGCCGGCGAACCGGCATAACAACCCTACCTAATAATTTTCGTTATAATAGAGCCGATATAGAACGCCAACAAAGACTTGTTCCCACGTCTCAATTAAATGATCAATATGATCTCATTTGACTTTAAATGTAACTACACTACCTAAATTTTCTTTGAAGTCGACGATTTTATCACACTACCATAGAAGTAGGTACGCCATATTCATGGCACATTACGTACCTAATAATTTTCGTTATAATAGAGCCGATATAGAACGCCAACAAAGACTTGTTCCCACGTCTCAATTAAATGATCAATATGATTGATCGAAAGCACACTAACGTGAGAACATCAGTGTGTAGCCGAATTATGATTAATTACACACTTTGCTTCTAAAGAACTGTATGCTTAAGTGTTAATGGTTACCGATGTGTACGTTTCACTAAACAACGATTAAATTAATTAGGCACTAGTAGGGGCTAGTATATGAATTAAAATTATGATTATTCCGTAAGCGTTTTAATAAATTTAGAAGGTAATTAGGTATAGATTATTTTCACTAGTTTTCAAAATTTATTAGATGTTATTTAAGGATCTCTATATGTTTTTGCTAACTACGTATTTTAATGTAAAAATAACTTAAAATACATTATATTGTTTCACCTTCCCAACGAATGTGTTATATTTTCGAAGCTTACCATTTTCAAAGTGCTTATTTGTTGATGCATTTCCTGCATCAACAAATGCGCATGCGCCTGCGGTTCGCATACTTCCTTTTAATTACATTTCACTTAACGCTTAACTGGATAGGCAATGTTTAGAGTACTGTCTTGTAAGCTGTGCCAGTTAAAAGTGCACTGTGGTCATTGAACGTGACTACAATAATAATTTAAACGATGACTTTTTACCGCAAGACGCAATTCACTAAATAGATGGATATTCACTCTTCAGTGTGCTTGCTAGAATTTTATCTTTTTTTTTTTCTTAGTACGTGTTCTGAATAATTATTTAAGATCCATCTCCATAAAATGTTTTATGATTTAGTCCGCGTGGATTGAAGTTTTTAATATCATATACAAACTCTTTCATTTTCCGGGATGAAAAGTTGCATTGATCCGTATATAACAGGACTCTAACAATCTCTGTACCAGATTTTCGCTTATGCGACGATCCGTGAAAAGGAAATAGACAGACACACTTTCATATTTAAATTTGATAAATATAAATATTGGGTTCAATTGATTTTTAACTAAAACCCCTTTTTTCAAGAGATACCTTGTGCCGGGGGGGGATATAAGTTATAAATAAATAAATAATTTAGAAAAAAAAAAGGAAATTAAATTAAAAATGCAAAAAGGGAAAACTAAAAAAACGTTTTATTACGGAACTCCAAAATGGGCACAGAGAACCGCGGCTAAACTCAGCGAGTAGGCACACAAAATTAGAGGGCCAGTGTACCGGGGTGTAAGAGGTATTAAAAAGGTGACATGGTAATAAAAGCCCACGGTAAAATAAAATAAGTATATTCAGTCCAAAGGTAACGGCACAGAAAATTATTTACCGCGGCTAGCTCACTAAGGTACACAAATTTAGTGGGTCGTGGTGTAACGTGATGTCTGCTTTGACCTCGGTGGTAGTTAGGCACTCCCCTGGGTGATTGGCCTTGATGGTAAAGGTCGGTCTGGAGATGAGCGCAGCAGGTGGTCGCGTTGGGATCCCGAACGGTGCTGGTGTGGCGTGGCTGGGTGGTATGCCACGACGATGTTGAAGTGTGAACCTTGCTCCTGGAATTGATAATACCGACTAGTTAACGTCTGGCATATCAATTCCGTCCTGGATCCGGCCCTGGCCTGTGTAAACCACAGGAGGTACTTTGGCGTGATAGAATTGTCGGTGTGGTGGATCCAGAACGGAGTTTACAATAAATATGAATTATTACTTGGCTGAAGGCCCAAAAATATGAAAAAGCAAAGATAAATTAACAAATGAAACAGAAATGAGGGTGTTTTGAAAATTAAAAAAGATGATGTAATCTAATGAAAATCTACGAACGAATTTTGATAAAACTAGAGGTATCTAATACTAAAACAAAGGTTTCTATGAACAATTGAAATAATGATTTTACTAATTACACTATTAAATGAACAAAAATAAGAATTAAAAAACTACGAACAATGAAAATGACTACGATGACGTGTTTTAGGTACCATTCAAAAACTTACCCTAATGCGGGAGAAAGGTTGCACTGAATTTTACATATTGTTAACTTTAATTATTATACTTATTTTAAAAAAAAACGCATTTTGAAGGCGTCGCGTCCCAACTAGAGCGCTGGAACGCGACAAAAAACCATCACGCCCGATGCTAGGAACGCACCGGGCCTGACTGGACTTCAAGCCGCGGGTTCCGTGAATCGCAAAAAAAAACGACCGCTAAGAAGGTCGCGTACACAAATTCGCGTTCGGGAATTGGTATTGAATAAGTTAATTTATGTTAATATATAAATAAGATTAAATAAAATATTAATAAAAACATTGTTTAAAATAATAAATAATAACATTATAAATAAATAATACTTAAATATGTACCTAACGCTTCGTTACAACCTAAGATTTCATGTAATTTGTATGGAAGTTTTCTGACATTTTATCTTCTTTAAAATATTGTAACATATTGTATCGTAAATCTGGTTCCGTCAATTGGTTAAGGGTAATTTTATTTACGCTTGATTAGGTTAGTATGCTCAGACAGTTGTTAAAATACTCGTAATCGCTTCGCCAATCAAAAAGATAAATCTTTGAACCTTCGCTAATTATTATTAAATGCTATTAGTACTTGAATATTGAATATTGAAAAAACAAAAGTAATGACAAACTCTATCAAATCAAATATTAAAGCAGACGGAAAAAATATTGACTACGTTGACGAATATATTTATTTAGGACAGATAATTTCCCCTTTAGATTTAACAACAAAAGAAATTGAAAGAAGGATTGCAAATGGGTGGAGGAAATATTGGGCTTTAAAAGAGATAATGAAAAGTAGAGAACTCGGATTGCGTTTAAAAAGTAGAGTATTCAACGCTTGTGTGTTACCATGCTTAACATATGGTTGTGAAACCTGGGCTCTTAATGCAAACCACAGAATAAAATTGGTGAAATGCCAGAGAGCTATGGAAAGAAGCATGTTGGGAGTAAAGATCAAAGACCGACACAGTAGCCAAAGCATAAGAAAGCTCACAAAAGTTACCGACATTCTGAGTAAAATAGACGCACAAAAATGGAGATGGGCGGGACATTCGCAAAGGGACAAACAAGACAAGTGGAGTAAAATTATAACAAACTGGTATCCATGAGATGGAAAACGAAATAGAGGCAGACCGCACCGTAGATGGGAAGACGAAATTAAACAGACCGCAGGACCGAACTGGCGAAGAGTAGCGCACGACCGAAAACAGTGGCGGGAGCTAGAGGAGGCCTTTGCCAACAGGCAATCCGAAACTCGTGACATTCTATAAAACCTAATTTATGTACTTGACATTTATAATTTTTCATTAATAATATAACTAAATGACATCATACCTAAATATCTAAAAGTATCATGTATGACGTAAAAATATATTAATGTAATGTTTTAGTCGCATGATTTCGGAAATAAAGGCTATTTTTATTTTATTTTATTTATTTTTTATTTTTATTATTAGTACTTAATTGAGTAATTTCACCACTATACTTTTAGCTCACTCAGGCACTTCATAATATGATATTTTTTCCGTGATAAGTTGAAAGGAAATAATAAGTTCCGTAACAATAAATTTTACAACTCTACAAAAATATTAGCACTAGGCTAAAAAATAAATAAATAAACCATTTTTATTACGAGAATGTATTGTAGCTATAAGCTACACGGTAGTCACATTTATAACGTCGGAAGGAACAATTCATATATTTTAATAAAATAATGTAATAATTAATGTCCTCCCGACCGAATTTCGGCTACGGCGGCCAATCTCCAGAGAGATTAGCCATCTGCGCGGGAGATATTATAGTGCACAAGTGTGTATGTGTATATATATACACAGGTGCACTCTCGGTTCCTTTACTGTCATAACCCGATGGAACGGAAAATCCGACACGACCGGAGAGAGATCAGGCGCAGGACCGACGGCTTAACGTGCTCTCCGAGGCACGGGGGTGAAACGCCGCCAACTTCCTAACTCCGGGCTAGTACTGAGAATTTCTTGTCAGAAAAACCCAATACTTATTATTGCCCGACCCGGGACTCGAACCCGGGACCTCGTCGGCCGCAGTCGAACATACTAACCACTAGACCAACGAGGCAGTCATAATAAAATAATTCATAAAATAATTCATGCATGACAGTAAAAATTTCAAATTCATATAATAATGATAGGTAATATGATAGGTATGTAGGTAGGTTTTAGAAAATAGTGAAATGGAAAATTATATTAGTATTAGGTACTTTAATTAATATTGATAACTTAATAAATTAAATACATGTAGCTAAGATAGTGTAGATAATATGGTTTTGTAAATACAAAATTTCCAATGAAGGTTGTCTGATTGCAGGTGAATTCGACATGAGAGTGAAGTCTTGCGCGGCGTCAGACGGCTCCGGGCATATCATACAGCTGTCCGACGAATATGGCTGTGTGTTGCGGCCTAAGATGATATCGAGGTTTGTTTTTATTACCTACAATCTTTCTTCGGTCTTGTATGAACCCGACTGGCATCAAAACAAACCTTGGAATTCTTGGAAAATACTTTTAGGGCAAATCACGCCGTCGCGCGTACTTAGGTACTACTTAGCACATCTTTAAGTTCTCAATATAGTTTCGTTTCTTCATCAATGAATTAGCGTACATAAGTGTACATATTTTTTTATTTAGGTACTAAAAGTTCAAAATAAAGGGCCGTATGGTGGTGATTGGTTAATTTTATTAAATTAACCAATCAGGTATTTAATTAAATTAGGATTTTAGATAGGGTTTTCTGCATAAAGAATATAAAAAAAACTAAGGTTTAAATTTGATGCAAAATCACTACTACAATGAAGCTGAATCGACACTTTATTTACAATCTCTTAACTAAACCGTAAATTTTAGACCTGTACTATAATTATTAAGTCTGCTTTAGAGATTTAGTTTAGTACGACTGAATAAGTACAGATGTTAATTCTTCAGATACTAATTAAAAATGCTGAATTAGTAACTAACTTGCTTAGTTATTCTCGCCTTTCGAAAGGTCTAGCTTATTAATCAGCGACTCCACATATAATTTACCTCGTTATAGGACTAACTGACTGATCATTACAATTCCAGATTCCTCAAAGCGAAAGCGGTTGACGAACGAGCAACCGTGATCACATACGCATTCTTCCACGCATTCAAGTTCCCCGACGCGTTGAGTGTGCATATACGCTGTAAGGTGGAGATTTGCAGGCATGGCTGTTTGGATCACTGCCAGCTGGCGGGTATCGCCCCGCAGCGGCATGGCGCTCTGGATAGGAAAGACGATAGGGCTCATCAGGACCATAATGATATCGGGTAAGTTGGTGATCTAATTATACTGAGGTTCTTGCCAGTTCTTCTCAGTAGAATCTGCTTTCAGAGTCGGAGTGGTAGAGTCAACAAGACGTACCATAAGATAAACCTAGTATATGTATCTATGAAATAAACGAATTTAGTATTAAGTTTATTTTCAAAAATATATGCAAAAACATGCTTTTGTAGAAATATGTACTTTTTCCTTTTGATTTTGAAATTTCTGAGAAAAAGGGGCTTGATGAATATGATGATCTCGTGAAAATGATTATGGTCAGACTCAGAATCATGTACTTAATTGTTGTCTTGTCATTGGTTCTTTATCGGTGCATAATTTCAATGAAGGGCGTCTGAAAATTGATTCGAATAAACTTAACTGCTTTTGAACCGTTGAGTGAATAATTTAAATTCCCTTCTTGAATCCTACCATAGATAATACAATATAGACTATCCTACCGAGAGAAACCAAGCTGAAAAATAATACAATACAAAGATAAACTGACTTGGATCAAATATCAAATAAATATTATAAATGCGAAAGTTTGGATGGATGTATGGATGTATGGATGTTTGTTACTCAATCACGCTCCAACGGCTGAACGGATCTGGATGAAATTTGGCACAGAGATAGATTATATTCTGCAATAGCACATAGGCTACTTTTTATCCCGGCAAATTAAAGAGTTCCCGCGGGAGCCAAACAACCTCAATCCACGCGGACGAAGTCGCGGACATCTGATAGTTAATTATATTATCAACGTAGGACTAAAACCTAAAAATCCTAGACTAATGGTCCAGAAACTTAAGAATTAGCGAGAACTCTGATGCTGAGATCTATAGAGCAAACTTTGACTTTGCTTAAACTTAAGACATGGTTAAAACGATTTATGTGAGTAACAGATATAAGTTACTCACATAAGTCCATCTCGTTTTAACTCTAAGTAAAGTCTGAGCTAAGTCAAAGTACCTACGCAGATCTCAGCCTGAGATTCTGCATATACTGGTCGATAGTAATGAAATTTACCTTTATTTTTACAAAAAAGTACCTAAATACTTTCATCATTTTATATATGTGTTTCAATACCAAATCTCAAGAATCGTCCTTTACTTTACAGCGACAACGCAGTAGAAGAGTCAGATCTAAGCTTGGCTGAAGATCACCAACGTCTACCTCTAGAAGAAGCCTTCGGTGATGAAGTATCGGGTGACGCAGTACCGGCTCCTGCACCTCAAAGAGCCCCAGCGCCGGTTGTAGAGTCTGATGCTGACAGAATGGCTGCTGTTGAAGAACTAGTTGAAGCTCTGGCTAGACCTTTTACTGTAAGTAGTAAACTGTCACCTATTTAATGTTCTTAAGTATTACATAGTTCTTAAGTAGTTTGACGACCTCCTTGGCGTACGAAGTTAACGTACGAAGGTCCTGGGTTCGATCCCCGGCAGGGTCAATTTGGGAATTTATAATTTCAGTATTTTCTCTAGTCTGGCCTGGTGGGAGGCTGCGGCCGTGGCTAGTTACCTCCCTACCGGCAAAGACGTGCTGCCAAGCGATTTAACGTTCCGGTACTGCTATTTTCTATAATAATACAATGATATGCATTGATTGAATGAACTTTAATGATAAATTATTAGATCATTGCAATATTTTTGTTCTCGTTTTGTTAGTGTTGGGTTATTTTTGAGCTCTCGATTATACGATGACTAAAATAAATTAAATGGAAGCCCAAAAAATTATACACAAAGCAATTAAGCTTTGTCATGCAGAAAATGAAAGTAACGGGGAACTAAATCCATTAATTTAAATCTGAGCGGAAGGTTACTATGAGATATTAATTTTAGAGTTGCAAAAAAGTTCTATATTACAAACTGTTTTACCTGTTACTTTATTTATGAATTTACTTTGATGTTTCAGGACCGTCCATCCGACCTTGGAGAACGCGAGCGTTTCCCACACGGTCCAAGAAATTTGGATGTCAATATCAAACCAGAGCCTTCCGGAGATGCTGTTGTACCAGCAAAAGCCCCAGGTCCAGCTGTAGCGGGCCCCAGGTCTTTACGCAAACGACGTACAGTTCGTGAAGGCAGATCTGCAGATGTTGGGGTGTCAGGCATCTATGACGTTGTATCGGAAGCTGATCTTGAATTTGGACAATCAAGAGAACCGGTTACAGTCTTTAGTGGAAGAATACGGGAAGAGGTAAATTCTGACTAACTTTAATTAATGTGTTAAGTATTTGTTAACTTACATAAATTAACTTATACATTATCAAAACTACAGGATGTATGTCCCTTTCATGGACATAATTAATTATTAACTGGCGAAATAATTTACCTTTCTACATATCAAATATTTAATATTCTAAATATCGAATCGGTGTAATTAGCATATTACTTCTTCTGAGTCTTTGTCGTCTAAAAACAAAACATCTAAAAATTACGAAGGTTTTTCTGGAGAAGACATAGGTACCTTATTGACGATAATATCGGAACAATGTTATTTTCACCTAAAATATTCTCTGCTTAGATTTATCTCTAAGCGTGACCTACCAGTAGCAAATATTTGCATGCATAATGCGTTTCGAGTAAGCCACATTGTACCTACTTGCCTGGCACTCAGCTAAGGGCCGTTAACCAATGCACACAATACACATACTTGTCTGTGAGTGGTTTTCGAGAAGTTCAAATCATCATATTACATGCATCATACTAATATTATAAATGCGAAAGTGTGTTTGTTTGTTGGTTTATCCGTCAATCATGCCGCAACGGAGCAACGGATTGACGAGATTTTTGGCATGGGTATAGTGGAGGACTTGGAGAGTGACATAGGCTACTTCTTATCCCGGAAAACTAAGAAGTTCCCGCGGAAATAAAAAATTTAAACCACGCAGACGAAGTCGCGGGCATCAGCTAGTTACAAAATAAACTAACTACAGTTTTGCACATAGGTACCTACATGTTGAGGCTACCTACTTAAATTTACCTTTTTAAATACTACTCAATATTCATAGGAGAGATAATTAATATTTTGCGTCTAATAGCTCTCCCTTTTCATTATTTTTCAAAAATTATCATAACTTTTAATGATTTTTTAAATATAATAGTTTTTACTACTTTATTTGACAGTTAGTTATCATTTACCATTCCATCACTTAATATACTCGTAATTTTCATACTGGGTATTCATAAGACCAAATTCTCGTGTATTTTTTTTTTTTAATTCAGTGATTTCAAAAAATCTACTTTTTTAATAAGTTATAATTTCTTTAATTTAATTGCATTCATTTCTGTTTTCTAGGTTGTTTACGGCATTTGTATGGGCGCTGTAAGCTTCGGAGCACTCTTTGCATCGGCAGCCGGTGCCGCAGCGGGAGCGGCTTTAGCTGCAGCAGTATTGCTGCAGAAACTTCGCTCGAGGATGGCTTCACAAACCCCGCCGCCCATGTCACCTGCATCGGCGTCACATTCGTTAGCAGCTTGGATGGCATTAAGATTACTAGGATCCCCTCCACATCCTCATCATTCACGTGAAGGATAAACTAAACAGTGTATACTTAGCAGTGATGTGCCGGATATCCGTATCCGTATCCGTTACTTTTTAACGGATCTTTCACGGATCTTTTACCTTATTAATTTTCAATACATAGATGAAATCCATAGATACTAATATTACAAATGCGAAAGTGTGTCTGTCTGTCAGTTTGTCAGTCTGCCTGTCTGCTACGCTTTCACGGCCCACCTATTCAACCGATTTTGATGAAATTTGGTACAGGGATAGGTTGTCCCTTCCCGGGGAAGGGTATAGGCTTTTTTATCCCGGAAAAGACGTTCACGCGGGAATCGAAAACATTTAGTCTATGCGGACGAAGTCGCGGGAATCATGTAGTTCTATATATATAGGTATAGGTTCTATATATTATATAGGTATAGGTTCTATATATATAAGTAGCAATGAAAAACAATTATATAAAAATAAAATTATTTTTTATTTCTTAAAATCAAATAAGTATTTGGCATCTTTATATTGCAAATATTTATCGTAGTGAGTAACCATACCAATAGTACCTACATATTAAATCAAAGGTACTAAAGGTAGTTATAATCCGTATCCGCGGATCTTGACACCAAATATCCGTATTCGGATCCGTATCCGCGGTCATACTTTTTAGCCGATCCGGCACATCACTAATACCTAGTAGGTAAATATACACTTTTCCATAAGACTGTTGTTTCATATTAGGAATATTATCATTACTTATCGCTAAACAGTCCCTTCATGTTTCTTAGGTTTTTTCGGCAATATTCAGAGTTTTTTATTTTAAATTTTACATTATTATGAATCTGTTATTTTGAGCACAAGTGAGTTAAGTTTTGCCTTAGATGTCTTTTTACTTATTAATTTTAAGTTTTATAACATTTTTTTCAACAAAGGAAAATTAAATCTTCATGGGCTTATTTAATTTGATTGAGAATAATTGTAGTCTTCGTATTTGGTCAGTCAAAATATGTTTTATATTAAGTTCTACCTTAATCATTTCATTAATAACAATGTCACTTAGGATTATGATATTGAAAGGTTCTAGATTTGCCTCGTAACAATCGATGGTGCTAAGTCGTGCTACGGACATAGTCCAAAACCTGATTGTATTCACTTCGCTGTTGTGAAAATTTGTAAGTTTTTTTATAGGTAAATGTTGTACAGATTATATCTAATAATATTATATTATTTTAAAAGTGTTCTTTACATGTTTACAATAAAGATTAGGTAGGTATAAATGTCGAGTCATGCCATTAGATTAAGTTTAGATAAAATATTTTGAAATTCCCAATCTTTAAAACAACTTATATTTTCAGGTTTACAGTAATATTTTCATCGCATAATAATTATACTTATAAGGAATCGTAATTTATTTCACCACGGCGAATTACCTTTATTAGTAACAGCTATCGAAAATAGTTTTTCTGTGTCACGATACCTATATTTTTTAAAATATTTTAGTTATACTTACATTAAACAGTTACATGACTCAAAATATGATAAGGTTTATTATTTTTAGTATATAGTGTGAACTTAATTTCTTTATGAAAGTCTTTTTTGTAAGAATTTTGTAAGTTTTTTTATGTAATAATTTTGTAAATGACCAGACCAATAAAAGTGAGGTTACAAAGAACAAGTTACTTTTGAGGAATAAGGCAGATATTTATCGAGTGTCGAGTTTTAAGCAGAGTTAGAAAAGCCTGTCAACACGAAAATAAATAATACGTCTATGATTATATGAAATAGGTAGTATTCATATCATAGGAAACATAGGAAGGGACATAGGAATCACGCTCGATAAATAAATAATTAATGATTTATTTATTTTTTATCAATAAAATATTGTTTTAAAGCTTTGTACATTAATTATAGTTACTTATTTAGTTAGTTAAGTTTAAGTTTCGAGACGCTAAAATTATTGTAACATAATATGACAAACACCAATGAATACAATAATATATCTAATTAAAATAGATTCATCAGTCTGTTTTAAAATACGACGGCATTTATTTTGCATTTATTCATACTGAATAATTATTATTCTTAAAAATATGTTTTATTGTTCTTATCCTTATTACTATTGCTCAACATTAACTTTATAAATTAATATAATTATATTATTAGTTGCATATTATATTAGCTATTGAACCTAGAATTATGATAGAGTATTTTTTAAGTCTTAGTGGGTTGAAAGACTGATTAAGTATATATTTTATAACCTTATGCAATCATAATCGTATTATTATCAAATTAGTGCGTAATTTTTTACTGAACAATGACAAATAATAATTTTTAATTAATATTTTATTTGCCACTTGATCAAATATTTTTGATTACAATATGAATCTATAAAATACATTTAAAAAATAATGCTTTAATTTGAAATAATTTGTGTCGGTCTTTCAAACCAATTATTTAGTAACAGATAAGATGATAATTGTTCTAATTATCATAATATCATGCCACCCAAAAATCTTGCATTTATTTTAACTATTATTTCGTAAGTGACACAAAGTTTTTTGTGAAAATACGTTTATTTAAGTGCAATTTTTACATTTATTTACTATCATAAATAGATCTGTAATCACTTGTTATAGGTCTTCTTTCATGAATACGGTTATGGTATATTTCTTTTTACTTATTTATTTTAATACTTCGTACTTACATTATTTTTTTAAGTTGGGAAGTTAAGACAATATTTATTGTAAACATTTGTTTATATAAAATTTTCTGTGCGAATATGACGGAAATATCAAAGAACGCACTTGTTATTTTTAATGAAATTAAAGTTATGTTGATAATATTTTGGGATTTTTATTTTTCTGAATTTTTGATTAAGTATGTACATTATTCTGCAAGATGATGAGGACGTCAAAATTGTCCGCAAAATATCTACTCTCACGATTGTGTGATTTACACTAAGATTGCTTTACCAGTTCTTTGTCTAATATTTACTTACTATTTGTAATATTTTTACTTATCACCTGCATAAACACTTTTTCTTAAGATTTCCGTCAAGTTCCTATACAAGGGAGTAAATAAAACTATTTCCTATTAATCTACTTGGTAAGCAAATAAAAGTTGCCAACCAATTTATATATTTTTGCAAACCATAAACATAAGGTAATCTTAGGTACTTACCTATTTCATATACTTATTGGCTTACTTAACACATTTTTCGGCCAACCAGAACGTTAATATTTTGCCAACCGGTTAAATGACAGCCATACATTAATATGATGTTTTAATGATTTACTTGAAGCTGCGAGGAGGTGCCAGGGCATAAGAAGCAGTAATGCTTTTAGCTACAATAAGAGCAATATGGACTGACGCCTTTCTACATAATACCTCCTCGCAGCTTCTGCTGGTCTGGTACTTAATATTATTATTCAATATTTTCTATGTATATTTAGATATCTTTCTAGATTATTTTTTTACGTGAATCTTTCCGATATTTTAATAGTTATTCTGCTATTCGGGGTTGAGACGAATCCAACAAATCAGAGATCATTAAAATCGGTCCAGCCGTTCTTGAGTTATAAATGGTGTAACTAACCCGACTTTGTTTTATTTATATAAATATTATATTATAATATATTTATGATATATATACGAGTATATATAATATATATGTAGAATATTGGTTTTTTGAGATATTTTCATTGTCAAAGCAACAAAGCCCTTTGAGGGATTATCACCCCTCGGATTTACCCCCTTTGAGGGTAGTTATACGCAATAATATTAATTACTAGATGATGCCCGCGACTTCGTCCGCGTGGATTAAGGTTTTTAACTTCCCCGGGATACAAACTATTCCTGTACCAAATTTCAGCAAAATTTGTTGAATAGATGGGCCGTGAAAGCGTAGCAGACAGACAGACAGACGGACAGACAGCCAGACAGACACACTTTCGCATTTATAATATTAGCATGGAAGTAAGGATACTAAAGATAGAATAGGCACAATAAAACCACAAAAAAGTTTATAGATACAAATTGTCTTTTATTAGGCACTTTTTGGATAGGTCGGGTAAATAAAAGTTACTCATTACCTTACACTGTTCCGATATTATATTCAATGCTACATTTTGTTCATGATATTGTACATTATTCGCTTATAAATGTATTTTTTTGAGACATAATATTTGTATAGAGGTGTCCATAAAACTTGACAACTATTTTCAACAGCTCGTACATACCTATTTTGTTAAAAATAAAACAAGACAACAAACATAAAAAAATTAAAGAAGAGGAGGTACTCAGGTGGTAAAAATAAAAATTGTAACAGCTATAAATAAATAATGACTATAACAATAACTTAATTAAAATAAATAATATTAATACTAATGACAAGTTACTTTAAACTATTTCTAGCGGTTTAAACCTAACGCCCATTTTCTACATTCAATATATCTGTAATCTATAAATAAATGTTTGTATCTTAGCAACGTTGATAATGTTTAAAAAGATCAGGCTTTTGACAAGTAGATAAAAATATGACGACAGATATAAGTTATAACAATATACTATCCACAGAACAATTGAATATTAACTATTCCTTTTTCTATGTTATGTAAGCTATCGATGCATTACAGATAGATTGCGAGAAAACAGACTAAAATGATGCTATACCACGCATTTTCCGTTGCCCCTGTATCAAAAGGACATTCGACAAGAGGTAACAGAAGATTGTACTTATGACGTTTTAATACTACATTTGGGTTTGTCAAAACTATTGTTCACTTCCGTTTCCATTTTAATCACAGAGGGGTAATTGCACAAATAAGTGTTCAGTTGGAATTAGTTGCTTAATTGGGCTTGAATCGAATGTTTAATTATTGGAAAATTGGTCTAATCATTTCAGTTACTTGTATTCTCCTTAAACTTTGAAATCGATTGCCAATTGTAAGCTCCATTGCACAATTACTCCTTTGATCTACTTAAATAATCATTCCATTGAAGTCAGCTACAACATCCTTTTTAAATGCATTACTATCGATAACTATAAACGAACCTAACTGAAGTCTCATAATGGCTTGAGTCTGTTATTTCACTCTTAAATTTTTCAACTATTTTTAAATAATTTACTTGAGGACAATAAAAACTAAAGGATTTTCAATTGTACCTAAATAATTATTTGAGCACATTAATAAATAATGTATTGGCATGGTTGTTACTTCAGTCTCATTACACTACTATTTACAAATTTTATTATAAATGCGTCAAAATGTTACGAGTAAAATCGACTTTTTGAGATAATGTGTGGTCCTGTCGTCGGGTGCGGCCTCGGTATCGTGGAAACAGCGGCAGTTTTCTTCTTCAATTTGGATATGGGGCGCAGTTTGAAAAATAAGACAGCTGAAACTGCGGATGAGCATATTAGCGTAACAAGAAGGGCTCCAAGAGTCGCTGCAAATCCTGGAGTTGTCATACAAACGAGGCCCGGCGTCGGTACAATTTTGGGAAGTGTATTTTCTTCCGTGGAATCCATGTTGAGATCACCAGCAGAAACTACTCGAATAACTCTGTTCACACCGACTTCTTTTTCCGGGGAAGTAGCCCGCCGTTGCCTCCTCACTCTGCGTTCATCTCTCCTTATTTCTACATTCACTGGGTATGAGTCAATTTGTGGGGGTCCATATTCAGCGTGAGGAGCAATTACGTTATGGCCGCCATCAGAGCATTGTTCAGGACAATGATACCTGCAAATCTGTATTGTACATTGGAAATGCACTTCCATGGAGTCAGGGAATTTGAATGCCTGGAAGTGAGCGTATGAAAGAACGGACGCACTAGCTCCAAAGTTTTTGATCTTTGTAAACCTTGACATAAGTTTAGGTCTTGTTACACAGCCTCGCCTATCGACTAATTGTATAGGAGCGCGTTGACCATCATGAGCTACACAGTCACGAACTAACATATCGAATTTCGCATCGTCATCTTTGATTGCTAATACCATAGTCATTGTCTGTCCAATCTTGACAAGCCCCGAGACTTCTGATGCCCAAGGTCCTTTTCCGACCTGTATTTGCATCCAGCAACCGACATTGTCACCAGCGAAATCAGCTCGAACAACATCTAGCATATCCACTGGGAAAGGTCTGAATGTTACTGCCTTTTCGTATTGATCGTGCCACGTGCAACGTAATTTTCTTGCTTGATCCCATACTTCTTGTACTTGCGGGTCATATTGTATAACTATTACATTTTCAAAATATGTCCCGGCCGCGGCTACGTCTCCTCGGTATCGTGGGTCTCCACTACCTGCCGTGCCGCACGCATGTGCGCCGATTTCAAAGGAAGCCGATGTTCTGCCTAAATTAGGAGGAAGATGGACACACTGGTGGTTTGAATAGTGTCCTTTCGAAAACACAATACCAAAGAATGGTTTGTCGAAGCTGAGAAAAACTCTCATAGCATTCTTTTCACACTTGACGTCAAGTGAAAGAATCTTCGGCATGTCAGGTGCGGGTGCTGGCCAAACGTCCCCAGTTGTGCTGAATGCCTTTTCGCTGGCTGAAGCTTGAGCGTCAGAAGGCGGTGCGGGGGGATGAGGTGGCCCCCGGAATCCGGATCCGATCTCATTTTTGTGATGATTGACTGGCGGTCCGAGAGGGAAAGGCTTTGAGTGAATTTGATGATGATTGGGAATCCTTGGCATACCTGTAAAACAAAGTACAAATGCATATATTACTGCTAAATATGTAAAGTACAAGTAATTAGATAAACTTTATGGCGGATAATTTTAAGCTTTATCTTTTCAGATAAACAGTCCAATCTTCAAATCCATTCCTATGAATAAGAACTCAACAGAACAGACTTTTGTGTTATAAGAACTTGTTTGTGATTTCGAACATTATTATATTATTTTGCTTGTTTGCATTATTACCTATCGGATGGTGTGGCTGGTGGTGTTGGGGATTCTGCCTTCGATTGTGTTGCGGTGGAACTGGAGGTGGTGGTCCATTGTAAGCATGACTCGGCGTTTCCCTCTCCGAAGATTCCATCGCCAGTTGGTCGCTAGATGGTTCCGCTGCATTGTTGGAGTCTGAACTCGGCCCACCCCCGCCACCACTTTCATTAGACGTCTGATCACTCAGCGTTCCGCTCTGAAAAATATATAGAAGCATGTTATGATTTCGCTCAAATAATAAAGCAATTAAGAACAATAAAATAAATCAAAACCACGATGCGTTTCTTGACTGTCAGGTCATTGTAGAAAACTCAAAAAAGATAAGTTTTTGTTAATCTGGATTTAGTTTCTCGATCGGAAAACATGGATTATGAGTAGTTTATGTAATTTAGTAAAAAATAACACATCTAGTTTTTAAATAAGGTTTTTTCGTCGCTTTTTATTATACTACTAGCTGATGCCCGCGACTTCGTCCGCGTGGATTGATGTTTTTTGGTTCCCGCGGGAACTCTTTAATTTTCCGGAATAAAAAGTAACCTTTCTGTTGTTGCAGACTATAATCTATCTCTGTGCCAAATTTCATTCAGATCCGTTCAGCCGTTCTGGCGTGATTGAGTAACAAACATCCATTTGAGGTTTTTTGGTTCCCGCGGGAACTCTTAAATTTTTTTTTATACAAACCTTAAAACGTACACATAAAGAAGAATTATCCAATTTGGTGCAGTCGTTCGGAAGTTATGCGCTTAGCAACATTATTTTTTATTTATATATAATATAATATAAAAAGATACATATTAATATTCAATACAAATCTTTCCTATTTGCCCAATTTGTCTCCCTTCTTAAAATAAATATGCTCAACTTCCCGACAAAACCTATTAAGAAATATAACAAGCATCTGTCTCTTAAGCCTCGTACATTCTTCTGACATGAAAATTACATGTTTTTTAGGGTTCCGTACCGAAAGGGTAAAAACGGGACCCTATTACTAAGACTCCGCTGTCTGTCTGTCTGTCTGTCTGTCTGTCTGTCTGTCTGTCTGTCTGTCTGTCTGTCTGTCTGTCTGTCTGTCTGTCTGTCTGTCTGTCTGTCTGTCTGTCTGTCTGTCTGTCTGTCTGTCTCCAGGCTGTATCTCATAAACCGTGATAGCTAGAAAGCTGAAATTTTCACAAATCATGTATTTCCGTTGCCGCTATAACAACAAATACTAAAAATTAAAAAAATATATATATTAAGGGGGGTCCCCATACAATAAACGTGTTTTTTTCGTATTTTTTTGCTCAATATTAAAAACGGTAACAGGTAGACGGTTCAAATTTTCACAGAATATTAACTTGTATATTACCTTTCAAAATAAATAATTAAATATCAATAAATTAAATATTAAAGGGGGGCTCCCATACAACAAACGTAATTTTTATTTTTAATACGCCATAAATCGTAAAACTTACTACAGGTTTGTACGGAACCCTCGGTGCGCGAGTCCGACTCGCACTTGGCCGGTTTTTTTAGCACCACCAGCTTTCACTAGCGCGTGGGCAATATTTTAAGTATTATTTAATTCGACACACTGACCGTTTTAAATGTATCTCTCCGAAAAACCTGCACCCGTTCCAAGATAGGACCAGGTATTGGACTTTAAATTAGAATATTTAAAAAATATATTATTTATGTTTGCTTCAAAGCCATACGGTCGCGGTGGCGGTACGGTACGGTAGCGGTCGCCATTTGTACCGATTTTTTATTTTATTTTTATAGTTGTTGTTTGAATGTATTTCTCCTGTATTTTGGTGTACAATAAAGAATATTTAATTCATTCATTCATTATACATTATTATAAGGCTGCCATGGCAGATGGTGCTTTATGGTAAATATGGAAAAAAAACTCGTTCCAAGATATGCGACAGCACCCAACGTTCTGGGTCGATCGAAATCTGACTAGATAACTCTCAGATTCCAATTTCCTCCACATGAATAGAATCATCACGTGAAAGTTGCTATGGTGCTGGTTCACATTTGATTTAAATCATCGCTCAATTGACCGCTCTGCTCTCAGAAACATTAAACTAGTTTCGCGGAGCTTACACTTTGTCATTAATTATTTCTGGTTTTCCAGACATCGCGTCGCAGTTTTTTGGGTGGTCGGATGCTATCTCTAAAAGATTTTTATTAAACCAGCTACTATTTTTCAATCGGACTTTTATTATTGGCTATTGGGGAGCCTAGAATTATCGAGTCGTCGACGCTTTTAAATAACTCTCATTTGTTTCGCCTCGAGCAACAAAATTAGAAAGTATTGGTTGCGACTACGATGTGTGGAGCCTTTTATTTTCATCAATAATGATTTATGAGTAAACTTATAAAGGTCCGTCCTCCCAGCCGACGATTGAATCCAGTAATTATTTTAGATTGGAATCTGGATGGACAGCATGGCTCAACTGATCCTACGAACCTCAACTGTTACGTAATCTCAAAAGAGAAAGTTGGAACGAAAAATAAATTACGTGCGTTATTTAACTAGTCGATCATTTAATAGATCATGATTCACAACGTCTCGTGCGTCATTTTTACACTGGTAAGTTTCGTTCATAGCTGATATGTCACAGATAAGATGGTTCTTTACTTTGTTGTACCTGTCACATCTCTCTATTTTACTCACACTTTATTTGGCTTCAAGTTTTACCCATTTTACCTACCATTTATGAATTTGATTCTTATGTAATTCCAAAAAATAGAAACCATATTACTTATTGAATCAATCGAAAATTTTAATTTATTTGGACCAGTAAAATGATGAATTGTAAAATACTAGTGACCCGCCCCGGCTTCGCATGGGTGCAATTTAGATTTAAAACCAACAATTATTATTTTGATAACCTGGATACTACGAGTATGTCAGTAAAAACACCTTCGAAAGCTTTGTTTTAGACCTTTAAAAAATCATAAAAGTGGTTATTATGAGACAACCTTAAAAGATAGATAATATTATGTGCTATCACGGATTTTTTTAGAACTTTTTGAGAGGAACAATTCCACCACACATTGTTTTAGTGCAACTTTAACTATTTACGCAGCGCACGCCACGGAAGCTCTCAGATGAGACGATTTTCCGACTTAATTCACATTATTGTAATTTTCGCAGGGATCTCTAATTTTTTTGAAAATAAAATATAGCCTACGTTACTCGCTGGTCAATTAGCTGTCTATAGGTGAAAGAAATTTTAAAATCGGTTGAGTAGTTTTTGAGTTTATCCATTATAAACAAACAATCAAACAAATCTTTTCTCCTAATAATATTAGTTAGTTATAATCATCAGGGATAAGTACTCTAGTGAAATTTATTTTTGTGACTAGAAAAGCCCTGGGCTTCAAAGCAGATGCTTCATGCTCAGTTCGCAACGCGAGTGGAACAAGATCCGCTTATGAGTATTCAGGGGAGCGGCCAAGTGCAGTGTGTCAATGCGCGGTCGTTGCTCTCGTCGGACTAATTTTACTTTCATTAAATCGCTGCGATACTAATTCGTGACTTTCGGATGTTTGTTTGGTTTCGGTTTTTTATCACCTTTGTGCGTTTGAAGGCTTTAACTCTGTGGCTTTAGTTATTTTTAATTAGCGCCTTTAGACCCGGTCTTTATATATTTTTTTTGGCAATATTAGCAGAATACTTAACCTGCATAATAGCTCGGTGTACGCTTCGATTGAATGAAAATATTTCATCAAATTTTTTTGAAGTCTCATTCAGAACAGTGAAACTAATATGATGTGAGTGACATAGTAGGTACATATGAACTGAAATATTATATAGAAATATCATGGAGAAAGATGATGGGTAATATATTAGCAATATTTATCCTGGGTTCCTTTCTTACATCAATTGAATTAATTCATTTCGAAGTTGCGTAATAAATCTTTGAAGAAAGGAAGCAAGCGATGTTATGGAACTTAATGAAAAATAATTAGATTATTCAAGTAATACTTGTAACTGCATTCATTGATCGAAATATATTAAGGTTCAAATCTAACATTGAGATTTGAGATAAAATCATCAGCCCACGTCAAAACTCGAACCATAATATTGCTAGATAAAATATAATAATTGAGATGGAATATTTAAGTACCTTGTTGTAGTAAAAACAAAGTCGTGGATGTGAAATAAATTATAAAAGTTGACCAGCAAAGAAGTAAGTTGTAGGACAATACCTAGAATGACGAGCAGGATTTCAAGTTCAATGTATGTCGGCGCTGTAGGTCGCTGTGTGACCGACCGACGGGAAAGCTGGCTTTTACTCTTACGACACCAGTCTATTGTCATATATATCAGCATTACTTTAAGCTGTTACTTTAGAACATCACTGCTTACTTTACCGTGATTTGGTTCCGGTAGTAACAACCAGTGGAATGTCTTAATGAGAACGTCATACATGATATCATACCTACTATACACTTTTTACTTTTATAATATTATAAATGCGAAAGTTTGGATCTAAGGCTGTTTGTTACTCAATCACGCCAGAATGGCTGAACGGATCTGGATGAAATTTGGCACAGAGATAGATTATAAGATTATACGCCAAATTGTATACTCACTTTGTTATTAGCTAAGTTTACTATTGTATAACTTCATTTGTGGTGTACAATAAAAGTATATTCATTCATTCATCATAGTCTGGAATAACACATAAGGCTACTTTTTATCCCAGAAAATTAAAGAGTTCCCGCGGGAACCAAAAAACCTCAATCCACGCGGACAAAGTCGCGGGCAGCAGCTATAGTCAAAAATAATGTTTCTCGGATATTTAGTAGAGTGCATAAGATAATTTGAGTAAAGAATAGAAGAAAGCAGAATAGATAGCTAGGAATACTCTGATTTTAATTTACTATTTAGTGTATAAAACGGAGTACTTAGAAATAACGAAGACATATAATAGATCATTGTAAGATTGAGGTCTAAAGCCTAAACTCTACTAAATAAAGTAAAAAAGTAAAATTAGATTTCAATTGTTAAAGTTCCAAATGTTTATTTATCAATTTAAATAGTTAATGTTTGTAGCCCTTTTTAATTATGTATGTATTTAATGAGGTATTTCTGGAGAAAGCTTGGTTTGCGCTAAGCAAGAGACTAGAGCTATTAAGAGTATGGCCACACAGATAATTACTGAAATCAGTGCAACAGTTTTTTTACACTTCTAAGTAAGCACCAAGAGTTGTTTACAACGTTCAGTTACAATGATACCATGTAAGTTAGTAGTTCTTACCGGGTGAGGACAAAACAGGTAAATAGTGTACTCAGACGGAACTAGACATGTCCCTCAGTGGAGGGAGTGGGTCAGTGCCCAATATGGGAGCTTTTGCCCGATGACCGTATTAGATGCTATCTCGTGCTATTTCCTTGCGGAAGACTTAGATACGCCCTACGTTTGTGATTATTTTAATAATGTAGATATTAATCTATATATATAAAATTCAAAGTCCTGACTGACTGACTGACTGACTGACTGACTGACTGACTTATATATCAACGCACAGCCTAAACCGCTGGGGCTAGAAACTTGAAATTTTGACAGTAGGTACCTTTTGTGACGTAGGCGCTCACTAAGGAAGGATTTTTCAAAATTCCACCCCTAAGGGGGTGAAATAGGGGTTGAAAGTTTGTATGAAAGTCCGTCATTTTTCAAGTTATATCGATGAAACTTGATATTTGAGCTTCTGGTTTAAAATAAAGAAATACGTGTTTCACAGTTTTTGAAAATTCTACCCCCAAAGGCGTTAAATAGGGGTAGAAAGTTTGTATGAAAGTCCTTCATTTTTCAAGTTATAACCATGAAAGTTGGTATTTGGGCTTCTGGTTTAAAATAAAGAAATACGTGCTTCACAGTTTTTGAAAATTTTATCTTCAAGGACGTTAAATAGAGAGTTTGTCCTTCAATCACGCCGCAACAGAGCAACGGATCAACGTGATTTTTTGCATGGGTATAGTTGAGGACCTGGAGAGTGATATATATAGGACTTATCCCGGAAAATTAAGGAGTGCCTGTGGGAATTAAAAAAAAACTTATGCCACGCGAACGAAGTCGCGAGCATCCTCTAGTATTACTATAAGATAAGTTGCTTATTAATTTATGAGGAGAGCTTAATAAATAATCTAATTATAATATATCCGGGTCATTCATCTGAAACTCCGGGTTTGTAACGATTTTTTGCTTGTTTCTTTTATTTATTTTTTATTGCGAGCAAAGGAGCAGGCGGGTCACCTGATGGTAAGTGATTACCGCCGCCCATGAACATTTGCAGCACCAGAGGAACCGCCAATGCGTTGCTGGCTTTTGAGAAATTTGTTTATCCGCCCTTTGAAGAGCCCCATATTATAATCATTAGGGAACACAGAAGATTGAAGCTGGTTCCACAATTTGCAGGTACGTGGCAGAAAGGTACGTGGCTTGTGGTTAAGTCGGGAAAATAAAAACTTTATCTTTTGAGAATACAGAACGTTTAGGTAAAATTATGTACCTTCTAATAATAGGATCTTTTATCGTTACTTATCCCACAGAAAAGTGTGTTACGTAAAAAAATTCCACAGTGAAAACAGACAAACCTCCTTGGCGCTCTAGTGATGTGCCGTAAAAGGAGCTTGTGTCGATTAAAAACCATTAACTTTCAAGCGCCGCTCTACTTAATGTGTGCACGGGCTCTTGCCTTATGTATTAATTGAATTAAGTTTCATTCGATGTATGTATCTGCAACACTGCAACATTGTTGCTTGTGACAACTAAGCTAATTTTAAGCTAACCGTGGACAACAAAAAAAAGAAGATTATATATTGTCGTCAATTCTTTTTTGAAGTGAAAACTTCTTTAGCCGCGTTGAGCATTTTAGGTAGGGGGTAAACTTGTTAATTCGCGTCACCGACACCGTCACCGACATGCTCGCATTGTTAAGAAGACAAGCAGGTCTTACATATAAATATACTAAATTCGTAATTAAACTTTAATGCCTCATTTTTAAGGTTATTATTTTAATTTTTTCAATTTTTTTTTAAACTATTTTAAATAAGTATTCGTTTTCACTTCTATCGGCAATGCCAATTTTTTTTTTAAATAAATTGCTTTAACTTGGTATTCGAAACGATTATGACGTTTTTAATTATTAATAACTAGATGATGCCCGCGACTTCGTCCGCGTGAATTAAGTTTTTTGATTCCCGCGGGAACTCCTTGATTTTCCGGGATAAAAAGTAGCCTATGTCCTTCCCAGGGCTACATCCCTATCCCTGTACCAAATATTTCATACGGTCGGGCCGTGAAAGCGTAGCAGACAGACAGACACACTTTCGCATTTATATTATTAGTATGTTATTAATAATTTATTAAACTTTATTATTACCTGATTAAATAATTTTCAATTTTAATAATAATTTTTATGCTTATTTTTGAATAAAAATCAGCGTTAATAATTCAATTTGATATTTAAACAGGTATGTTTATAATTTCATTACGTAATATTACTTAGTTGTAACATAATAATTGATTCTAAAACTGAGAGTTGAATATCAAATCCTGTGATGGATTTGATACTCACTGTTATTTGATAGTTGTGTACACCTACGGAATAGGATTCTACGTATGAAGTATATACGCTAAATATTTAACACCTAGAGTGAAAGTTTCATATTTTGTTGTTTCACAAAAAGTATAAGTAGGTACAAGCGAAAACATGATAAATATACGCAGAAAACTCTACTTTACCTTTACTTTTTTTCATTTGTAAAAATTTTTGCTATAGCGCTTAAACCTATCTCTTTGCTGATTGCAGATAATTAAACTAAGTTTGGGTGTCCCAAACTTATGTGTGTCAGAAATAAAATCAAGAGATTTTGGATTGGGTTAAGAGAAGTAGAATGTCGAAAGAAGGACAAGGGAAAAAATAATAAAGAGTAGTATAAAAATCCTCACCATGTGTAATACTAGAAGGATGCCTATAGCCAGACCGCGTTTCTGCCGCATCGTGAACTGTAAACAAAAAAAAAACAAAAACGTAAGACGTGGGTTAAAAAGTGAGGTCCTCTCCTATGCTTGTCAGTTGTCACTAGACACTTGTATGTGTACCTTTGACTCCGCAAATGAAAGTTCAAATGTTTGACTTGTACACTTAGTTTAAAGGGAAAGTACCAATGGATCGTGTTCCCAACGGATGTGCTTGAAAATTAAATTTGTCGGAAAGAAATTTCTTTAGACGATATTTGTATTGTTTTATGATTTTGTCGTGGCATCGATACTTCTCCGTTAATAAGATTGGACATCTCTTTTTTTTCATGTTCTTAGTGTTTAATTAAACACTTTGATTCAAAATTTTACTAATAATAATATGGCAAATGTGAAAGTTAGGATATTTGTAATAAATTTATAATATGTTTGTAAGTTTGGATGTTAGTTACTCCTTCAAGACGATTGAAATGATTTACCTGAAATTTGGAATAGAGATAGCTTTTAACCTGACTCAGCACATAATATGCTACATTTCATCCCGGAAAATTAAAAGGTTCCCTTGGGAACCAAAAAACGTCAGTCCACGCGGACAAAGTCGCGGGTATCATCTAGTGTGTAAATAAATAATATAATAAAATAATATAATAAAGGTACATGTTCAAACAATGATCTATAAGAGTACCTATAAGTATGTGCGTGTAACGAATTAATATTAGAGAACTTTACTAAGAAGTTCGCTGAAGTAAGTAATAAGCTCAAATTGTCTCGTCCCAGTCTCCCATAGTTATAAGCATAGTTGGAACTTGATAACAAATATACATTTATAATGGTTTCTCATAGTAGCGACGTTCTAGTCCCATTGTAGCTCAGTACCCACGAGACAAATTCCTATTTGATTATAACCAGACAAAAAGTGCGATAATAATCGTCGTTTCTTTTACTATTATTTTAAGCCGGCTAAATTGCACTAAGGTGACTTAGGTATTTAACATATTAACATTTATTTTAATAGCTATAGGCAAAACACAAGATCTCAAGACAAAATCTTGAAAATCTACTCAACATCTTAGTAGTTTGTAAATAAGAGAAGGAAATAGGGAGAAACCCTAGAGCTGTTAATAAAGATATACATTATTATAATTATTTAGTTGTGTAATTAGGAGGTATTTGGCAAACGTTAAATTTTTCACAGACGGGAATGATACATTTTATCTAAGGTAAGAAGAAAAATATACGAATTCTGATGATAAGCTTGTCAAATCACAAAATAATTAATAAAATATAATACATAGTACATAATATATCATGTCATTAGAATTTCTCATAATTTGTTTGTATTTAAACAGAAGTTAATGTATACTTAGTAAATTGATCTGTTATGTAGTGGTAGTACCTGTAATTATAATTCCTAAGCAGATTCCTTAAGTTTGTAAACTATCTCCTATCAAGGGATTTACTGTACCTAAATCATTTACATTTCAAAGACGTATCATGGTCTCCTCGTGGATAATAAAGCAACTAAATATATGGAAAAAAGGGCCAAAGATGGAAGGATCATCTACAGCCTACTACAGTATATCATCATCTCTATAATTTCTAGTCTTTTTATTAACATTCAAGTTAGTCTTCTTGAAATCATAATATGTCGGGACTCGCGTGTGATCTTTTATGCGTTTTGTAGTCTTTTGATCCTTTGGAATAAAAAATTCAAGTATATCATGGTCATTTATATAATAATTTTTATTAACATAATCGGCATTGATCGCTCTCAACAAAGCTTTACGAACACAAAAATGCAGCATTGATCACATCGATCTCATTAAAATATTCGATTTCACTCTCTTTTTGTGATTAATCAAAATATCCTGATTAACATATGTACAACATGATTTTAAAAGGCGCAAAAACAAAATGGTTACCTACCGCCTGCCAAATTTAATTGGCAACAGTTGAAAAGTGGAAAGTAAAGACACGGGCACACCGATCGGCTTTAATCACCAAATATTTTGGGCGTTCCAGAAGAACGGGTTGTCTCCATGCATGTGGGTCGTGGGACTACCAGGAGAAAGTATTTGTAAATGCCATATTGCCGGAACTCTTTGAAGAGAACATTTTTATACTTTTTCTGTGGTTCATTTCCATGGAATGATAATGATATGCGGTCAATATTGTGACGTATTTGTAATTGTAAGAGTATGTATAATAGGCTGTTCAACAACGTAATGGAATTTCAGCTTATGTTGCACTTGATCGTCGATTACGATGTAGGTTTAAAATGTCTTCCTTGGATCGTTGGCTTCGAGCGATAAATCATATACGTACTAATATTATGAATGCGAAAGTGTGTTTGTTTGTTGGTTTGTTGGTTTATTGGTTGGTTGGTTTGTTGGCTTGTCCTTCAATCACGCCGCAACAGAGCAACGGATCGACATTATTTTTGGCATGGGTATAGTTGAGGACCTAGAGAGTGACACTTTTTATCCCGGAAAATTAAGCAGTTCCCGTGGGAATCAAAAAAACTTATTACATGCGCATGAAGTCGCGGGCATCAGCTAGTTGTATCTATATAAATTGATGATTCGGGACTAAATATCAAACTTCTAACAGCTAATCATGGTACCTAATGTATGAAATTGTTCTCAAAATTCATCTCGTGATTCAAATAATTCAAATGTTTGATAATAATAACTTTCTTAATTTTATAATTTTATTACAGTGCTTCACACACGAGCAATATTTCCGAAATTTTTTAATATGTATTTATGTAAGTGTAAATAACTTTTTTGAATGCTCAAGTTTAATGTATACTGCGAGACTGTACCATCAGTGACTGCGGGTGATCATCTCATTAATCATCCAAAACCGCAACGTCATCATTGGTAATCAAGAGTGTGAGAACTGTTTTGAAATTGCGCCACGCTGTATATACCTCTTTCTTCTACGCATGTGAGAGTAATTGATTTCAATTCTATACATTTTAACACATTGCTGTCATGTCGTTGCGTGTTTCATAGTTGTATTAGTTGTATTAGTTATGCTTATTAGTTTCACTTTTACTGAAGAATTTTCATTTCCACATTTATCGCCACCATATTTCATAATCTTTTCGAAGATTTTATGTGGAATTTCTGATATTTTCATACATTTAGGTATATATTAGGTTTTTTTTTGTGATCTTAGATACATTTTTATCCAAAATAAGAGAAATATGTACACTTTAAATCAATCATCTAAGTAAGGATAATAATAAACTATTACAAAATTATTAATGAAGAAAGTCTTAAGTCGTAACATTTTATTGCGTAACATGCCCACTTTTTCTTAATGGCTGTTTAATATTATGGTAACAAATTATGTGCTTTTACTTTTATAGGTATTATATATTTAAGCAAAGTTTCGCTGATTAAAAAGTGTAATTTTAGATGGTATTCTACATAATCAATAGTAGGTATTGTGACATAATGGTCAAGTAACATAATCACGCTGGGTAAATGATGAGTGATAAATAATCATTTGAAATTATTATTTAATAATCATTTAATATGAGCTAATGAGATGGTAAATAGGTATTTCTTATATTTACCTATGAGTCATAGGGAGTACGATTTCTTCACACAAAATGTCTTATATTTGATGTATTCACAGCATAGAGATATAATATCTCTATGATTCACAGCTAGTACGTCATGGCATCCTCTTTTTGGTAAAATTGTAAAAAAAGATAATCGAAACAAAAAGTGGCCCTTAAATATCACTGATCACCGATATCCTTAAAAATAAAACCGATTGCTGCCAAAAATTCAACATGAAGACTATAATTTATGATAATTTTATCGTTCTCAATTGCGAATTTTCATTGATTTCTTTGATAACCGTTCAGAAATCCGAAGATTTTCTGGTACTAAACATTCACGTTCAATTATTTTGAGAACTTTAAATCTCACAATTTTATATTACAACAGCCTGCTGTTTATTGCTTCTTGATTAAAGATTTTATCTCCTCATGAATGTCTCGCCATGGATTTTAGGTGCACACTTCATCATTATCATCATTTGAACTCATTGCTGGCTCACTGCTGAGCACGAGTCACCTCTCGGAATGAGTATTGCTTGGCCATGGTCCATCACGTTGGTCAAGTGTGGATTGGCAGACTTCACACGCCTTCTCAGAGAACATTATTTCGGACATGCAGGTTTCCTTCAGCGTTTGAAAAAACGCACATAACTCCGAAAAGATCGAACCCGCAACCCGTAATATGAATTCTATTTTCAAATGCTTTAAGCTCAAAAGCTTTATCCATCTTATAAAGTTTAAAGGGGGTATGTTACACTAAAAGCTTCAAGAATTATTCTGGCACTTTATGATGATACTTTACAGCGTGCGAGTTGAATTGCCTCGTTCCATTATACGGTGCCAGTTGACTTTTATTGCGAAATAAAAGATATGAAAATTGTACACCTGCCGCCAAAGACTGTACATGCGTGCGAATTGAATCGTATTGCTTACAAGGACTTAATTTATTCAATGAATATACGTCTGCGTTCCCCGCTGTATCGGATCGAGTACATTGCGCTTAACACTAAATAAATTCGTATCTTGATGATCTTTTTAAGCAATAAATTCTTACGTACTCCTGATAAACGGCGTACTTAAAGCCAGAGGTGTGAGGTTTGCCATCACTGAGATTTAACTCTTTTTAAATGGCTAAAGATGTATTCCGTGACGGCGGTAAAATTCGAATATCCAAAAAACCGAATGGGGGAATAAGATCTTGGCTTTTTATTATAAAAACTTACGGCCTTTGGCACTGATAATGATGGAATCTAGAATGACGATACCAATCCCAGTATTGGTAGTGTGATACCTAGTTGTTGAAATTACTACATCCTACTTCCCAGTCGAGGATCCTATCCAGGTATACTGAATAATACAGGCTGATCCAAAGTTAAATTTGAACTACGATGGCATTCCGAACCAGTGTGGAAGATTCACATGACGATTCAAAAGCACAAGTTGTTTTGAGTACCTGCTCTACCTACTTAAAAATTCTTTCAATATTTCTGTAAACTGTAGATTTTACCAAACGTTTTCTGAGCGTTTGTTTCTGTACGAAAAAAATATTATATTATGACAGCTTCCCTTTGCTGTTTCCAACAAAACTTTCATGTGGGGTGATTCAATGGACATTCATTCGTTAATTTATTCAACCACTGTTGGGCATAATATGTCATCCTTTATGATTATTTTTTCGGGTACTTTGCCCTCCAGGATGAGCCTTTGAAGCTCTTACCTTTCCTTCGAAGATGCCCGAAAAATGCAACCTTTCTCTGTATATCTAACAGTCGTCATCTATTTAGGTAAGCCATAGATGCCATAAAAATAGTACAAATACATATTAGTCCATAGTTTTCATCAACAAAGCAAGTAGCAACATCCCACGAACTATAATGCCACTATATCCTCAGGCTAGACAGGTCACAGACGGCTCCAACTCGATCTGTATTATACACAGACCTTATTCCTCGGTCGTACTACATATATCTCAGTACATTGAACCGCTCCGAAAGTAAGAGTGCGCGCGTGGTGTCCGCCAATGAGCGACATTGAAATGCGTTTGCTCAATTGGGTCTCCATTATGTTTGCATTCAAGCAATTTCATTCAAAATACCCTATTATGCGGACCTTTTATTTAGTAAGTCCAAGTCCATGACTTCGTCCGCGTAGATTTTGGTTTTTAAAATCCCGTGGGACCTCTTTATTTTACCGAGTCTCCGGGAGGCAAGCGCCAAGCTATATCTATGCAAAGTTTTTACAAAATTAGTTAAGCGCATAGGCCGTGAAATGTAAACACTTTCCCATTTGTTGTGTTATTAAAAATGGATTCCAAGGGTATTGATCCGTTTAAAGCAAATAAACTTAAGTTCTTGATTTCGATAAGAGAGCGATTGAAGAAGAAAGAAGATAAAGAGCGATAATAATAGTACATTTTGCGCGTGAAAATGTCTTCGCAAAAGCGGAAACAACAACAATACAAATGCTGTATTTTATTTAAAGACTAGGTAAGAATACCCTCAATTATTTAAAATCACACCATAACAAGAACACGTAGTTTAAGTACACCAATTAGGCGTATGATAATAATCTGACATATTGTAAGAACAAACAAAACACACTCAAATGAAAGCGCTCGTACTGTTTACACTTTCACCGTTCAACGATCTTCAGGGGACCCGGTAGTATAAGGTTTCGTACATACGAGTACTAACGCGTCAGAGGTCACATGATATGCTATAATATATACCTAATTACCTACCTAAGTACGTCCTATATACACGCCACTGTTGTGACTAGTTCGACAGTGGCGTAGTTTTTGTTTTAGCACAAAATATACACTGCTTCTCTTTAAATAAAAATATATATTAGGTATACAATATACTTATTCATACTTATTATGGTACCCATAAAATTATAATAGCTATTATAAGTTGATTGATTGATTAATTATTATTGCTTGGCCTTTTTTATTAACTAACTTTTCGTGAATATAGTGGTTTCAGTCTTATTATACCTACTACAAGTCTAGCTATACAGCAACAGAAGCAAATCGTCAAAAAAATTCTTGGCTAAACGCGGAGACGCGATGCGGTTGTAAGATTTTATTTGAAATATCTAATTTATAACTAAGATAAATGATACTTTATCAGAATGGAAATACAATAAAAATTAAGACTGAAAGGAAAATATGTTTTTCCTAGTGCAACGCTATGCGAGTAACGAAATAGTTAACCTTTTATATCAGCTAAGTACAGAAAAAGAGATTCTATGACCAAAGTTCGATCCTGCACGAGTCGAATTCCATGAATAGGTGCTTTGTAAATATCTTAAACGTGATGCACACAGGGGGTCATTGACATAACATCTTCACTTCGATTTAACTTCGTTACCTACTACTTCAGCACGCAACTTAGTTCTAGGAACAAAATATTTCGTGACTGTTCCGGGCGCGGCCTTGTAAGAAAATACTTTCATCGATAATGATGATCGCACATAAGAGACAAGTTCACGATCCGCAAATATTTCAACCCCGAAATCCATAGCTTAAAGCTTAAATGCGTTCAAGAACAAGCGAATGCCAGGCACGTGCGAAAGGAACTTGCATGGTGTAACACAAAGTCATTTTCAATATTCAGAAGGAGTCATTTTCCTTCTTAGTCTTAGTTTTTAATATTGAAAAAGAAAGGCATAGATGCAGTTACGTTTTACGTTTCCGGTACATGCGGCTTTTCTAACTTCGTAGGTCAAAACTACCTCCAAACCGCACGTTTGGAGGTAATCTGTGATCAGCTTTACATACGGATGCGGCTCACGCGTGTATAGTAAATTATTCTGACAGATGATAGTCTGAAACGTGATGCTCGAGATGATGAGATCGGTCAATAACACTCGAGTCTTCTCTTCATTATTTACGTATTTAATTTCATTTGTTTTAATTAAATGACATATTTTATTAGTCTGAATTTCGAATTTAAAAATCCTGCTGATCTTGTGTCTTAATTAGCCTTAATTTTCTCTGCTTTGCGTAAAGGGCAGCACATGATAGCCTACTCATTCGGTTAAATAAAGAATACTTAATACGATTCATTATTCAATTTCCCCAAATTTTGATAAGTAATAAGTACCATAAAATTAATGAAAAGTGAATCCTGGTAAATAGAAATTCAAATATTATGATATTTTATTTTATACTCATAAAATATAAGTAAGTAGGTACGTCTTTTTCTTTTTTATTATACATAAATATTTAATTAAGATAAAATTTGCATTTATTTCCAACAAAAAATAAAATTTGCTCGTCAAATAACCATTTATACCAAGATTATGGAAATTGGATGTGTTAAACTTTCTATTGTGTTATGGAACAATAAAAAAATAAATTAAAATATGGAATAAAATAATAATGTCCGAGCGACCGAATTTTGGCCACGGCAGCCCATCTCCAGCCAGAAAAATTTTACTCGAGCAAATCGGGACGACTAGTTTTTAAATTCAACTTATCAATTAGTAGAGTAGGTATTGGAGGAGTATTTTATTGTTAGTAGGTATATGTATAAGGATTTGTTTTAAATTTATTTTATAGTTAGTTTAATATTTAGTTTTTAGCATTTTAATATTGTTTCTTATATAGTAAGTATATCTTTAATTATCTAATAAATTCTATTAGTAGAGTTGTAGTACTTACCTCGTAGTTTTATAGGCTAGGCCATGGTATGCCTGCTGCAAACAATATTGATGGGTAAAATAATAAATTTTGGCAAAAGTGGGGTGAGAAGAAGTAAGAAGTCATGCCTACGCATATATAGGGGATGGAATAATTATCGAACATCTCTTCCGGCTAGCCATGGAAAAATAAAAGTTTAGAAAACTGACTGTTAAGCGTAAACTAATTGAAAAATCCTATTACAGTCTAAAGGATTGTAACTGTAATAGGAACTGTAAAAAAAACATGAGTATGAATTGTTCGAGCGGCTAACTATGAAATTGTTATAATCCTAAATCTAATTAATCCATACTAATATTATAAATGCGAAAGTGTGTCTGTCTGTCTGCTACGCTTTCAGGGCTCATCTTTTCAACTGATTTTGATGAAATTTGGTATAGAAATAGTTTGCATCCCGGGGAAGGACATAGGCTATTTTTTAGGTTATAGGTTCCAGGGGGAATTAAAAAAACTTATTTCACGCGGACGAAGTAGCGGGCATCAGCTAGTTTACGATATCTGTGAGATGGTGATAATTAAAAAAAAAACCAGCTGAGTTTGTTGTGGGCTCTTCTCAGGCCAGGGCGCGCTTGGTACCCTCGTAGCTTTAGTTTTAAGATACCGTGGCTAATTATCACCATCACGTCTTATACTTTGTAAACATGACGCTCAGAAGGTGTACCTAGTACCTACTGTGTAGGTACCTATTTTGAATAAATATACTTTATATATTACTAGATGAGGCCCGCGACTTCGTCCGCGTGGATCAAATTATTTCATTCCCGCGGGAACTCCTTAATTTTCCGGGATAAAATTCCGGGATAGCATATGTCCTTCCTCGGGTTACAATCTACCTATATACCAAATTTCATCAAAATCGGTTGAAAGGATGGGCCGTGAAAGCGTAGCAGACAGACAGACAGACAGGCAGGCAGACACACTTTCGCATTTATAATATTAGTACGGATTAGAATTTAAAGATGATTTTCGTTTTAAAATTCTTTTTCCTATCAGAAAAAACCAATAGTAGGTACACATTAACCAATCAACAGTCCAACAAAACACTGATCCCCGATTCACATAGTCATATTAAACGTAGCTATGTCATTCCCACACCATCCCAGGAATCTAACAATCCTATCATTAATTATCGCAAACAATACGCCTTGGGAACACACATGCAGCCGATTAAACCCAGAAACCTCCTAACATACATAGTGGGTCATCAGAAAACCACGAGGCAATTGATTTGTAGGCATTTTATAATGACAAAGATGACTTTTTTGAAGACCACCCTGGTGCTAATAATAATATAATAGTTATTTGTGTTACATGGGGCCAAAGAAAATTTTTGTTCCCCGAGGGCGCTATTTTGAATTCAGAGCGCAGTGAAGGATTCTATAGTAGAATCCCGAGCGTAGCGAGGGGTTCTAAAGTAGAATCCTGAACGTAGCGAGGAATTCAATATACGCCGCCCGAGAACAAAAAATTTGGCCCCGAGTGACACACACTATTTTTCATCATTACGTATGAGAAAAAGCTAGGAGTATCAACCTACTATGTATGGACATTACCTATACGTTTAAGCACCAATCAGAAGATACTCCTATCAACCTTCTATGTAATTGTATAGACATTATTTAGACGTATATTTAAAGTTTAAATAAAATGTAAAGACGTATATCCGATCAACAAATTGATCACGTGACTTCGGACCAATCAGAACAGAGAAATGCAAAGTCGTATATTCGATCAACAAATTGATGACGTGACTTCGGACCAATCAGAAGAGAGAAATGAGAAATGAAAAGTCCCATGGGCCTACAAGTTACACTTTGCTCCCGCTATCCTCTGAAGGCAATATGCGTTTTTCGAATAGGTATGATGAAAAATATATTCCATATTTATTTATTCAATTTAGGTACACTGTATACTTATTGTTAACTCCCGCCATTGGAGCAGCGTGGTGGGTCTAATTTCTAATTCTCTCTCTCCTATAAGAGTGGAGGCCTGTGCTGCAGTGGGACGTTAATGGGATGTAGCGATATAGGGTATCTTAAAACTAAAGCTACGAGGGTCTCAAACGCAACCTACACACAACCTACAACCTACAAACTCAGACCTATTAGTTGATGGGCTCCGTCTGTCTCTGCTACAATTTCCCGGCAATATTTTTAACCAATTTTGACAAAGTTTGGTACAGTGACAGGTTGTATCCCGGGAAAGGACATAGGCTTCTTTTTATCCCGAAAAATTCAAGAGTTCCCGCGGAAATAAAAAATCTTAATCCACGTGGACGAAGTCGCGGGCATGCATCATCTAGTTATTTATATTTCTTAAAACGCACATATAACTCCGAAAAGTTGCGTGCGCGGGGATCAAACTCGCAACCGAGTTCCGGTCGGGTGTCTTACGACTAGGCTATCATCGCGTAGTAAACCCTTAACCCACAGACCTCCTGACACACAAAATGACTGGTCATCTTCGATTAGAAAACCACGTGGCCTCGGGTATTAAGTAGGTATTAACATTGCTGATTAGGCACTTTGTCATAGTGTTTTACGGTTTATTTATACATGACTTGATGATACTGAAAGGTCAATCTACTCTCTTTGCTATAGGTCGATTATTGGCTTATTTTTTGTTATTAATGATCGAGCTAATAAAAGAAAAGCGCCTCAAAGGAGTACAGTAATTCTACCACTTACGAGTACGCCGATGTATCTACGCAGAAATGTTATAACCACCAAAACCATTTCATGGATAGGCTGCCAAAACTCGCATACAAGTGCAAATCATAATGCTTTCACTGTTAAAAAGTTATGAGATCTCTAGTAGAGCCAAGCCCCTAGTTGAGCTCCGATTTGTGCTGCGCATCATCATAGCCCATGGGGCCAGTTCCAAGTCCAAAGTGTACAGGTTTAAGTACTTTTGGCTGTACCACATTTACTACATAGAAGTCCTGACTCTATAAACTCTACATCTTGATAAAAAGATGTGGCTTGGCCGTTTCGTGATTCTCGCACAAACTATACCTATTCCACGAACATTAAATGATTGATTGGATCACGAAACAGCCAAGCCACATCTTTTTATCAAGATGTAGAGTTTATAGAGTCAGGACTTCTATGTAGTAAATGTGGTACAGCCAAAAGTACTTAAACCTGTACACTTTGGACTTGGAACTGGCCCCATGGGCTATGATGATGCGCAGCACAAATCGGAGCTCAACTAGGGGCTTGGCTCTACTAGAGATCTCATAACTTTTTAACAGTGAAAGCATTATGATTTGCACTTGTATGCGAGTTTTGGCAGCCTATCCATGAAATGGTTTTGGTGGGATTTCATTTCTTTTTGGCAGGCGCACTAGATTTTTTAATTTTTTGGACTCTTTCTCGCACTACAGTTATTCCTTTTTTCATTGCCCACTCTCTATCGTTGCCTCTTTTCTTTGTGGGTTTGCTGTATATGTATGTAATGAGCGGCAAATCCATACATACTTAAGTTAGTTCTTATTTTCGAGTCTGGTGCTCAGTATTAAAGATATTTGGTTGTATGGGCCAGCCGGTTTATATCTGCTTATTGTTGATTAGCGACCCGCCCCGCTTCGCAAGGCTAGCACTAATCATGATAATAGTCCATTATTTTTTACCCACTAAAGCCAGTGGGCACTGAGCAGCACATAAGATTTTACATTAGCACTGGAATGAACCTACTTGAAGTGCCGGAAGAATTTTTAAAATCGGTTGAGTTTTTTTTTATTTTATCCACAGCAAACTTGACGGTTAAATCTTTCCTCTTTTTAATATTAGTTTAGATCCATATAATATTATAAATACGAAAGTGTGTCTGTCTGTCTGCTGCGCTTTCACGGCCCATCTTTTCAACCGATTTTGATGAAATTTACAGGGATAGTTTGTATCCCGGGGAAGGACATTGGCTACTTTTTATCCCGGAAAATTAAACAGTTCCCGCTGGAATCAAAAACCTTAATCCACGCAGACGAAGTCGCGGGCATCATCTACTTTTCTATAAATTGTCACGCGTTAATTTAATTCAAACCAATGAACAGTGTTTAGTTCGAAGAACAGGGTTAGACGAAAATATCGTTGATTACTTATTGAACAATTCCTAAAGGGATGCCGGGTCATACGTGGACTCTTCGCCAATGATTACTATAGGTATTATTTACCTCTGAAAAATATTTTATGTTGTAAGTACTTATAGGTATTTTATAATTTTTTAGTAATAAAATGAAAATAATGAGAATAAAAATGACAAGATTACGTGATTATTATGTGCGACCTGTTTGGCCGATTGGTTACAGACCATGACTGTTGAGGGAGAGGTCGCGGGTTCGAATTCTGCTAGGGGCATAATGTTTGTATTCAGAACATTTGTACCTGAGTCATGAATTTTATATATACTATATTATTTATGTACGGTATTATGTATGTATACGGCATTTTGCACATATTTCTTTTAGTACCGACTGTGCAGCTATTATGCACCCCCTATAGGAGGGGTTGGAAGGGAAAAGATCCTGATTTCTTAATTTTCCCATTATTTATATGAAATTCCTAGCCCACATACCAAATTTCAGCTTTCTAGGGCTTTGGGAAGTACCTACCCTAGAGGTTTTGATTTTCATCAGCGATTTATAAGGCTAAATTACGAAACCGATGTATTTCAGTTATCGATAAATCTGAAACTATAAATGCTAGACAATTGATACTTGGTATGTTTAATAAATTGACCAACAGCATCTTATCCTGAAAATTTCAGCTTTCCAGCATCATCCGGACTGAAGCTATGACGGTTAGCAAATACGTGGAAACGCTGTCAAATATGCACCCCCAATAAGAGGGGTTGGAAAAAGAAAGTTTCAGATTTCTTAATTATTCCATTGTTTATGTGCAATTCCTAGTCTACATACCAAATTTCAGCTTTCTAGGACTTTAGGAAGTACCCTAGAGGTTTCGTGTTTCATGTGATTTAGTAAAAGTAAAAAACCCCCAAAAGTACGTATTTCAGGTATCAATAAATCTGAAACCATAAATGCTAGATAATTGAAACTTAGTATGTTTAATAAATGTGCCAACGACATGTTATCCTGAAAATTAAAGCTTTCTACCATCATCCGTACCGAAGTTATGACTGTTCTAAAATACGAGGAAATGCTGTCAGATTTGCACCCCCTATAGGAGGGGTTGGAGGGGAAAAGTTTCAGATTTCTTAATTTTCCTGTTGTTTATATGCAAATTCTAGCCTACATACCAATTTTCAGCCTTCTAGCACTTCAGGAAGTACCTTTTTCATGTTGATGACGGTCAGTGAGTCAGTCACGAAATCGACGTATTTCAGGTATCAATAAATCTGAAACTATATATGCTAGAAAATTTATACTTGGTATATTTGGTAAGTTTGCCAACAACACCTTATCCTGAAAATTTCAGCTTTCTAGCATCATCTGGACCTAAGCTATGACGGTTCGAAAATCCGACGAAACGCTTCGAGAAAAGGTAGGTAGTGCCCCGTTTCCTTTGGCTCGCTTTGGCGGGGTCACTCCCGTGACCCCAGATTTTTAGTAAGCAGTAGTCGATCAAAATGGTCCGCCAACGGCGCGTCGCGTCTGGATTTCTGGATTAAACAAACTTAGGATAACCAATTTTGAAAAATATTTTATTTTTGAGTTTATAGAAGAGATAAATGCTGGATAGACGTTTTGGTAGTGTATAGTATTTTTAAAAAGTTACATTTTGTTTATTTGATACATTTTATTGGTTTTTTATTCTTAATATTGAAAAAAAGTAATTTTTATGGGAAATATTAAAGTTGTGTGTCTAATAATTATTTATAGTCAGGGATGGGCATCGTAGGGATAGGGAAGTTATCGTTTTTATCTGTACAAATGAGTATAATGTTTATGTTGTCGAACGGTCTTACGTATGAAATAAATCAGTTTTTCAATCAACACTTAGTGAATGGTAAGAGGGAGTAGTCGAAAAACGAAAGTAGAATCGATCTAAAATCGGTACCGCCGAAACATCGGGTTTGCATCGCATTCTGGTCAGTCGGTCGGTAACTTTCACCGACTAATTAGTGATACGAGTATCGATGTTTTACGCCAAGTCAATGTCGATATCGATGTTTATAAGCGTCTATTAACTATTATTAAGTAAGGTATTCGAGAACTGACAACCCTAAAGAGTGGGCGCAGCTTGCCAAGTTAATTGATACTAGGTAAATAGCTTTGGAATTTTTGCAATAAATATTTTCATAGCTAAATTATTTCAACTAAAGTGTATTTTTCGACTTTTATTATCGATAATATTCTTGTAAAGTAGCAAATACCTACGGTCAATATTAATATCTTTAATTCAATTACCTACAGTAAATTTTATGCAAAAGGTCAACCTAGATTAGTTCACCGCAAGTAGGGCACCTATAATTCTGACATAAGCTTTTAAATGAGGCTTAACAAGCTTTTTCTTAATGGTAGGTAAGTAGGTAGTTTAGTAAAAGAAGTTATATTTAAATAGGTCAGTAAAGTGGAATTTTTTATTCATATTTATATTAATAGTAGATTAGTAGCCAAGGGTTGTAAGGCATCAATTGCAGCCCGAGATATTTAGGCGCACGACCGCAGGGAGGGCGCCTATAGTTCGAGGGTGCAATTGATGCTTACACCCGAGCTAACTACTCTGCTTTACATCTCGATTGTGAGGTAAAGTAGGTCCTTATTACCCCCAAATGGAGCTTGAAGGTGACCAATTAGCGCTCTAGGGTAATAATGTAGCTAGAAAAGCCCTAGGGCGGTAAGTAATTTAAAAAAAACTCTTCACTCTTTCAAAAAGTTCGCGTACATCTAACCATCATACTTTTTTTAATTACTTACCGCCCTAGGGCTTTTCTAGCTACATTATTACCCTAGAGCGCTAATTGGTCACCTACAAGCTCCATTTGGGGGTAATAAGGACCTACTTACCGAATATGAGAGATGTAAAATAAATAATATTAATATATATGCAATTTCGCAGATATGGGTTAGCCTCACTTGCTTTATTTTTACATCTTTTTCACTTGTTTTTTTGTTTATTGTTCTGCTCACGCACTATACTAGTAAATTATTTATTTTATTTTATTCATTTAATGCCTTTGAAAAAATCTATAAGTACACCACAATTTTACAGACCAAAGCACTAGACTAAAAACACAGGCTGGCGTTTGTAATTTGCAGCCCAAATAGACCGTAGTCTGCGTTAGGGCTGACATAATGATCGACGAAGTTATACATGTATGACCATGAAAATGTTCACAAAATATACCTTGATAACTAGTACATTACTATTGCTAAATCAAAAAAAAAAGAAATACCGACTAAAAAAAAAAGAATCGATATTTATCTGAAATACCTACGTCACATCACTGCATCGTAGCGTTGTGCGGGCGTCTTTACATGTGATAGGCGGGCGGACAAGCGCATATCAAGAGTGACATGAACATGATTGAATGATAATTAGCTGTATCGTACACTTCAATCACATCTGTTATAATTGATATAGTATTACAACCCGGCTCTCCAACGGACCGGGCAACAGACCGTTATCACGCTAAATTTGTAGTGACGTAACAACGTGATTCCTTAGATATAAATGTCTGTATTGTATATTTCTTTATCAGGGGGGTTACTGCCACTGCTAAAAGAAAACTGATCTAAGCTTATTTTGATATTGTTTCCACAAATCTTACCATGACGTCCCCAAAAGTAAGCTTATTAGAACATTGTTTCCTAAGCAATTTTGTGACGTCAGTATGCAAATCATTCACTCAATTCGTACCATCAAGTGTTTTTTGAGCGCTAGCATTATTGTTTTACGAAGGATTTACGTCATATTTAGCAATCATAAAAAAGTTACTTTCTTGCGACGGATCAACGACGGATTGACTTTGTAAACAAAGAAATAGGAAATTGTGAGGTTTTTCAAGTGATTATTCTACTGGATTGAACTAAGTTAAGGGACCGGCGACCACCGCTCGCAACTTCTACTCGAACCGCAAATATAAATTTGCCGGTATAATGCTATCCCTATTTGGCTGAAGACACATGATCGCGTGCAAGCGCGATAGCAATATGAGCGTACAGAATTTGTTATACATTTAGTCTTGTTCCGTGAATACCAAAAATGATGAATGAAAAATTGTTGTGTTTTTAACTTCGTGTTGTTATTCTGTAACTTGACAATATAGGCTATGTTCCTGATCAATTAGTACGTGAGATATCGTTGGTTTTAATATGAAACAAATAAGGAGAAAACATGTCGTTTATGTCGCAAAAACATGCAAAACGCAATGTGCTTACATTTAATTTTGGGAAAGTATTTTGAAAAAATAATTATCCAGGGACCTAGATAAATACAAGTTCAATCTTAATAATCGCATAATATGGAGGAAATATGCTCGAATTACTAATTATTTTGGTATTACGTTTGTATGAGCAATTCACTCTCCGCTGGCGCCTTAATGAGATATAACTTTATAAAAGTGAGGTATTTAATTTTCCAAAAGTATTAAATTGAAGAATCAGGCACCCAGGGCGGTGGACGGGAGAATGCTTGGAGTATTCCTACGTGCTCAAATCAGATTCAGAAATGAGGAGATCCGTAGATACCTAATTTAATAGGTACCAATTTCGAAGAACCGACAGACGTTTGGGTCGCAAGGTGCCTTGAATGGCGGCCTCACACTAGAAAGCGCAGCGTTGGACAACCCCCCACTAAGTAGGTGGACAGACGATCTCAAGTGTGTAGCTGGGAGCCGCTGGAAGCAAGCGGCACAAGACCGTGCCCTGTGGTCTGTGGAGATCCATGCAGGAGACAGCAATCCAGCAGTGGACGTTTATCGGTTGAGACGACGACGACGATTGCGAAAGCTTTGCGATGACTGCGATCTCGGCTCACCTGATGATAAGTGATGATGCAGTCTAAGATGGTAGGGGTAGGTACAACAGTTATTAGTAACTAGCTCATGCCCGCGACTTCACCCGCGTTGATGAAGGTTTTTTGGTTCCCGCAGGAACTCTTTAATTTTCCAGGATAAAAAGTAGCCTCTGTGTTATTCCAGACTATAATCAATCTCTCTCAAATCAAATTCTCTGTCTATGTTTCAAATTTCATCAAGATCTGTTCAGCCGTTCTGACACAATTGAGTAACAAACTTTCATCTTTCATCCATCCATCCAAACTTTCGCATTTATAATATTAGTATAGATGTATTAAAATCATTCAAATGGCAAAGTAATGTACCTACTTATGTAAAAAATAGATAATATATTTATTATAATAGGTATAACAATTCACAATAACTAATTCAGTCACATTTGACATAACATAACTAAACTGATTTAATTAAGATATAATTTAAAATTTCAGATGACTCAGTATATCCATTGAGAAAACAATGATGATTCCAATATTGGATGCAGCACCAGACTCAGCTGAGGGCTGAGGCACATTAGTATAGGAATTTGCATGTTTGCACTCAAAATATGCCCTTATTCAACAACTCTGGCCAAGACAACGGCATTCATAGTTCTGGAAATAAACAATACTCAATTCAATTTAATAACATAAACATTTAGGTATTATAGATTGTATAATTCATATCAAACTTGTTTTCATAAAAATAAAAGTAAGAAAATAAAAAAAGCTTATTATTTTATATTTATTATTAACTAGATGTCCGCGTGGATTAAGAGTTTTGATTCCCGCGGGAACTCTTCAATTTTCCGGGATAAAAAGTAGCCTATGTCCTTCTCCGGGATACAACCTACCCTTGTACCAAATTTCATGAAAATCGGTTGAACGGATAAGCCGTGAAAGCGTAGCAGACAGACACACTTTCGCATTTATAACATACTAGATGATTCCCGCGACTCAGTCCGCGTGGATTAAGATTTTTTTATTCCCGCGGGAACTCTTTAATTTTTAGGGATAAAAAGTAGCCTATGTCCTTGCCCGGGATATAACCTACGTCCATACCAAATTTCACCAAAATCGGTTAAAAAGATGGGCCGGGAAAGCATAGCAGACAGACACACTTTCGCATTTATAATATTAGTATGGATTCCATACTAATATGGATATGCATTTAGAGCCAGTGGGAGATTCAATTAAGGATTCAAAAGCACTTGTAATAGTTTATTTGAATAAAAACATTTGTATTTTGAATATTATATTATTGTTTATTTTTCTTCGACATCCACAGCCACAATTTCACCAGAATTTTTTGTTTTATCCAAATCCTTAATCCCTTGCTATCTTTTCCAATTAACCCACTATTCTCCACATCATAATATGATGCTCTGGTTTACAATCCTCCCGTAGTCACTGATCTTGGTCTGGTCAAGGGAGCTCCTGATAATCATTCTAAATTTCAAAACTTAGTTCTTCAAAATTGGTCAAATGACCTTCTTAATTACACTGACGCCTCAAAGTTGTCACGAGACAGTTGTGTTGGTGCAACCTGCTGAGTTCCCAGGTTTAAAATTATCCTACAATTTAATTGCCCTCCTGAGTCTTCGGTGTTTACAGGGGAGGCCATTGCCTTTAGAAGCAGTCCTGTTTACCGGGTCCTATAACTTAAAACAAACTGTTATTTTTACTGACTCCCTTAGCTGCTTACTATCCATCAAAGATAACCCATTCCGGAGTAAGTCAAGATTTCCCATCATTCTAGAGATTAGGGAGGCTCCTGTTCTCCTGTCATCAAAATGGTTTAGCCTTAACCTTGGTATGGATCCCAAGTCAGTCTGGCATTGCAAGCAATGAAACAGTTGATTCATGTGCTAAAGCTGCTATACAAATGGGTTCCCATGAGCATTTTAAGAATAGCACCCAAGATCTAAGCATCTAAAACTTATCTGGACAAGTCCTGGAACACATTCTGGCACGAATCAAAAACACTTAGGTAAATTCTATGACTCAATTCAACCTTATATACCAAGGCGTCCATGGTTTTCCTTTTACAAATATGCAGATAGGTGGGTAACCTCTACGTCTGTCCACCTGCACAAGATCAGAGTTAGAGATCACTGATCACTCCCTGTGTGAATGTGGCTTAGACGAAGGTAGGTACTGTCTCCCATATTCTGTTTTCTTGTCCCAAACTTCTTCATCCCCTCTATGATGTCTTTCCATCTCAAATCCCTCGCCCAATAAATGTTGAGTGTTTGATAGTGTCCTTATTGTAAATTTCTATGTAAATATAGGTAAGTATATTATGTCTAATAATTAAAATAAAAATATTTAATATTTATTTACGTTCTTTGCTTGTCATTTGTCAATTTCAATTTGACAATTGATATATAAAATAACCGTTTCGTTTTACACAACGGTAAGGAAACACGTTCGAGTTAATTTTTAACCTGTTAAAAAAAGAGCAAACAAACAATTATTACATTATTTAAATTATTAGATAACATTATAAAACTTTTTGTTAATTATTGCATTTTATAAAGGTGTAATAACTTTGTTAAGTTATAATATTTAATTAAAAATGTATCAACACTGCGTTATATATGCATGAAATGAAACGCGATGCAATTGAGATAGCGCTATTTAAAAAATATACCTACATCTCGCTTACTCTGAAAGCAATGAAATAAAACCATATTACTTTTGAGCTGTCATGGTAGCTTTCTCAGTAATATTACAATGAGATTGAAACAAGATGTTCCTGTATCATAATGGTTTTCTAAATGTTGATAGTAACCCCCCTGGGCTCTTTTTGTGATGTCAATTTAACATGTCTATAAACTGCTGTCACGTTAGACTATACAAACGGTAACGAGGAGTAAATGTTATGAGTATCTGATGTAAATAATTACGAGTTTAATAGTGAATAGAGCTTGGTTCATTGAATATTAATTTGTACTAATGTTTGAATATTTCACAAAAAATCCTCTTTATTAAAGGAGGATTTTTTTGTGCTCAAAATATAGCTCAAAATACGATAAATTAATGCAGACAACAGTCTCAACTTCACTAGCAAGCATTTTCTGTACTGGAAATTTTAAGTGTAGAAAGAGCGCCTTTAAAAGCTTAACATTTGTATAATCACGCAGCACGTCTCTCTCTTCCCCTATAAAAAACAATTTTGCGTAATTTTTGATTAAATTTATATCTCCACTCTTATTTGAAATTGTGTCGAAAAATTCTGCGTTAATCAAGATCTCACAAAACCAAAGAATGAACAATTAAATGTGATTTTATAACAAGTAATTTCGCTTAGAAATTTCAACAATTTATTAGATTATTAACACCTAGCGACCCATAGACAAACGTAAATATTCTAATTCTATGTAGCGAGTATTTTATTTTTTGTAATGCGGTTCTTCTTTTGATGTAAGTACAATCAATTATCCATGCACAATTAATGCTGCAAGCTTGTAACACAATTTAATCGACGATATTCAAATCGAGTTATAGCATCGATTAGTCAGCTTTTTAGGCCCTACATCATTAACAGCACGCGTGGCAAATTTCTCTGTCATTTTTATATTTGATAGGTGCGTCGATATCCGCAGATCAAAGGTGTCACAGGCATGAGTGATTGATTATTATTTATTGCTTTATTGCTTTATTGGACACAGAAATTATATTATAATTCCTTTAGCAATGGCATTCATTGCTCTGTGAAGCATTTATATTGGTGATACCTTGGCTAGAGTGTGGTCTTGCCGGCTGCTGTCTGGCTTTCTCTAGAGGTCTAGACTGTTCTTTGCAAACATGTGTTTCGAATTATTGCTTACTAGCTGATGCCCGCGACTCCGTCCGCGTGGTTTAAGTTTTTTTATTCCCTCGGGAACTCCCTAATTTTCCGGGATAAAAAGTAGCCTATGTCACTCTCGGTCCTCAACTATACCCATACCAAAAATCACGTTGATCCGATGCTCCGTTGCGGCATGATTGAAGGACAAACCAACAAACCAACAAACAAACACACTTTCGCATTTATAATATTAGTATGATTTTCTTGCTATTTCTGATATAGACACAATTATTAAGTTTAGGATATTAATTAATAAATGTAATCCGTTAATTATTAATATCCTAAAAATAAATACCTAATTAGATCAAAATTTATATGAATCTTTATTTTTATATTCGGTTTTACTTAAAAGCTGTGTTAAATGGTTAACCTTCACCTAATGAAGACAAATGTGCCGCAGGATGACAGTGTAGGTATATATGTAGGTATATCGAAGGTGAAATTAAAAGGGAACAAAATACCTCGAGAAAGTGAAAGCAAAACGTTTGTCACAACCCTAGTTCGCGGCGGGAGGGCCGATTCTGTGCTTTAGTTATTACATAATATTTACATTAATTTTTCATTTATATCCAAAAGTTTGAGATAGTCCAATTTTATCATTAACGCACTTACAAGGTAGATACAAAGGTAGATAAAATATATATAAATTATTCATTACAAAACAAAACTAAAAAACACAAATACAGAAAACAAATTGCGCAAGGGCGGGCTTATCATTAAAAGTGCAGCCGAGCGATCGCGTAACTTCTGCATCAATCATTGATACATCGCAATCACCTCTGATTGGGTAACACTCTTCCACTATTGGACATAATCTATTGACGCAGCGAGAATGCCATAAATTCAGCCAATTACAACAATTGATACTGTAACAATGATTGATGCAGAAGTTACGCGATCGCTCGGCTGGTCTCCAAAAAAACACATAGTACACGCTATGGCCTATGTCTTAGCCTGTAAGAACAGATGCAAGATGGTCAATGGGCGTATAGTCACACAGCTGATGGATGTCGATCTTTGGACCCGTATATTTTATATTGTCTAGAAAAATGGAGCTTTGAGATATCCCCTCCCTCGCCCTCGTAGTGGAGTGGTACTTACTTGGTAGTAGTTTTTTTTTATACACTATAAGTTAGCCCTTGACTGCGATCTCACCTGATGGTAAGTGATGATGCTGTCTTAGATGGTAGCGGGCTAACCTGTTAGAGGCATGGCAGTTATATTATACCCATACCCCTATTCGGTTTTTACACGGTATCGTACCGGAACGCTAAATCGCTTGGAGGCCGAAGCCTCCCACCAGGCCAAACCAGGGAAAATTCAGAAATTAATAATTATACTTATTAAACTAATTATTATTCAGTGATCGATTCACGAGGATTACTCTTAAGTACACAAGCGACACAAGAATTTATTCTGCGTAAGTCCTTACAAGATGTTCAGTAGCGGTTTCATACTGCGATGATTTTTGATGCGCCAACAAAAACAAAAAAAAAAACACCAACCATTGCGTGGGTAACATAGTATATTATACGTATATAGAGTTTTATACATGCATACCTAAATTAATAGCAGTCAACCTTCCTAATTAAAACTATCACATGCTAATAAAAACCACGTGCGAACATACCACCGGTTCTCATTCAAATTTCACTTTATATTTCAAGCAAACGGAGAAAAAAAGTTTCAGTTCTGTGTGAAATAAAAACCCACATATAACGCTGTCAAGTTAACACTAACAAAAGAACATTTGTATGCGTCAATTAGAGGCTTGTAACTTTCCCTTTATATCAAGAAAAAATACTATGCAAGCGAAAGCGAAGCTCGATTCGCCTGAAAAGAGTTATTATTCATTTACTTTGTGTTGATAAGGTTACGAGGTGCGAGTGTAGCGTGAATTTACTATGGTAATGTGTTGTATGACATTGAAAGATTCCCAATAATACCAAATACAAATTACGTGTGAGAACTATGTTTTTTTTGACGACATCCCTAGCGCAATAATGAGCGCTATGTCATCGCCATGAGCATGGCTCTCCTTCAGAACGAAGAGAGTTTAAGCTACAATCCACCACGCTGACCAGAAGCATATTGTCAGTCTGAGTAATTACTAATCCCTACTAATAGTATCAATGCGGAAGTTTGGATGGATGGATGTATGGATATTGGATTTTCCGCAGGCGTTACTTTGCGGAAGTCCATGGTTGATGGTAATGAAGGAACTTGAAATTTAATTCGCTATAATCCGCCACAGTAGGTAAATCTATGTGGTACAGTGCGTATCTTGCAATATTCACCACACCACATACATTTTCCAAATTATTTTCAACGTACGTTACACTCCGACACCGGAGCATCTTCAGGAGATGTTGACTCGACAATGCACGATTGTAAAGTTTTACAATTTGGCACACAGATAGATTATAGTCTGGAATATCACATAGGCTACTTTAAATTAAAGAGTTCCCGCGGGAACCAAAAACCCTCAATCCACACGGACGAAGTCGCGGGCATCAGCTAGTTTGAAATAAATACTTAAAATTTTGTCAGTTTTTAGTTTTTGAAATTTAACCTGTTTCATTAACGCAGAGTTGCACGAAACAAATACAAAATTTAAGTGGTACTTAGACTAATTTAATCGCAAGAATCGTACTATGGAGTCTTGTGATTAAATTAGTTTAATCAACACTTAAATTTTTAAGATAGTTTCGTGCAACTCAGCGTTAGAGTTCAGTTTGATTTTTATATCGATCTCAATAAAACATTGTAGTACATAATGTACTTGGTAGCACTTCTCATGTGAAATGTTCCTTGTTATGGCATCGAAAGAAAGCTGTCGTGACCGGCATCGTGAGTCCATTGGGAAAGGTAAAGTCCAGTTCAAACTAAGTATATGTTTATCTGTCACGCTGGTACTTGTTTTATGCTCTTGATATTATTATCCATCCATACTTAATATTATAAATGCGAAAGTGCGTCTGTCTGTCTGTCTATCGGTCTGTTTGTCTGTCTGCTACGCTTTCCCAGCACATCTTTTCAACCGATTTTGCTGAAATTTGGTTTAGAGGTAGGTTATATCCCGTGGAAGGACATAGGCTTTTTATCCCGGAAAATTAAGGAGTTCCCCCGGGAATCAAAAAAACTTAATCCACGCGGACGAAGTCGCGGGCATCATCTAGTAGTTTTATTAACTCGTGCGTAATGGTAATGACAAACAATATAATTTTATGGCCGTGTTAATAAACCGATATCAGCTAACAACAGGTTCTCAAGTATCCCTATTAAGCATAGATTGACCGATACTTGAAACCGTGTTCTTAGCTTCCGCCACCACTACCACTGCAGCCCATTAACGTCCCACTGCTGGGAACAGGCCTGCACTCTCATAGGAGAGTGGGAATTAGAGCTTAGACCCACCACGCTACTCCAATGCGGGTTGGCGGCCTAAGTTCTTAGCTTAGTGTCGGTTTATTAATATACGCGTAAAACCCGTTGTCCTAGGTTAGGGACAGAAGTCCAGTATCAACACATTTTTCAGATTGCACTACTAGGTATTGTATCTACTTACAAATAAACTAGATTGTTCGCGTGGATTACGATTTTTTTGATTCCCGCGGGAACTCTTTAAATTTCCGGGATAAAAGGTAGCCTATGTCCTTCCTCGGGATACAATCTACCCCTGTACCAAATTTCATCAAAATCGGTTGAACAGATGGGCCGTGAAAGCGTAGCAGACAGACAGACAGACGGACAGACAGACAGACACACTTTCGCACACTGCATTAATTATAATATTAGTATGGATAATATTAGTATGGATTGTAAATAGTGGTGCACGGCTTTTGATAAACGTAAATTTATTTATTTATAGTAAGCAATGACTTACAAAAAATCTTGGTAAGTCGTTGATATACCTAGCAAGAATTAAACTTGTTGACCGTCCTAAAAATGTTCACTTTTTGTGTTGTGACCTAACGTTTCGCAGACGTACGAGTTTGAGTTGTTATTCTAGCCTAGATTGGTTCTTGTCGTTGACTGGTTGGCAACTTGGTAACCATTCCATAGTAGCGCTGATAGTCTAGTGGTTTAGTTAGACGTTTGACCCCCTTTCCAGATGGTCGGGGGTTCGTTCTTCGGGCACGCACTTATAACTTTTCTGAGTTATGTGCGTTTTATGCAATTGATTACATCATACTAATATTATTATAAATGCGAAAGTGTTTTTGTTTGTTGGTTTGGCCTTCAATCACACCGCAACAGAGCAACGGATCGACGTGATTTTTGGCATGGGTATAGTTGAAGACCTGGAGAGTGACGTAGGCTACTTTTTATCCCGGAAAATTAAGGAGTTCCCGCGGGAATCAAAAAACTTAAACCACGCGGACGAAGTCGCGGGCATCAGCTAGTATTTAATTAAATATCACTTGCTATATCGTTGAAGAAAAATCGCACCGAAACCTGCAGAATGCCCGGGAGTTCTTCATAATGTTGGCAAAGGTGTGTGAAGTCTGCAAATTAGCATTGGCCAGCGTGGCCGAGAGGAGACTCGTGCTCAGTAGTGAGCCAGCTATGGGTTGTAATGAGTGAGAGCATTAATATTTTAATATGAAACGCACACTATAAATCAATGAAAGAGAGGTGTGGAAAATCTGCGTCCCCGTACCTATCGATTAAAAAGAAGATGGGTCAAGGCTGCGTACTATAAACAGACATAAATTAAGTAGGTCAGCTGGGTGGTAGCTGCCCAGTGGCCTGTTTAAAAGTTGTTCTCCATGCCATAATATATTCATAGAGCAGTTTCCATGACGAATTTGATGCATGTTTAATAGCAACTGGCTAAGTTTTAATCATCTATACTTCTACACTAATATTAGGTATAAATGCAAACGTTTGCATGGATGTGGATGGATTTGGATGGATATATGTTTGTTACTCAATCACGCTGGAACGGCTGAACAGATATGGACGAAATTTGGTATTTAGATAGTCTGGATTATCACTTATTATCCTACTTTTTACCACAAAACTTCAATCGCATTTTATTGTTGCCTTGTATTCCCTCTTCTCCCACCTAAAGTCAAAGTCAAAGTCAATACATATTTATTCAAAATAGGTACCTAACTACCTACAAAGTACACCTTCTGAACGTCATGCTTACAAAGTATAAGACGGGATGGTGATAATTTACTACGGTATCTTAAACCTAAAGCTACGAGGGTTCCAAACGCGCCCTGGTCACTCAGTCAACTCAGCCGGGGTTTTTTTATTATCTCCATCTCACAAATTACATACATAATTAGATTTATAATACTTAATTAAAACAGTTACATAATTAGCCGCTGGAAGAATTCATTCTATCGGCCTATTAGAGCAAGATCCAAACTTAAATACATAGACAATCCACAATCTATTCTATTTACTAATCTGAGGTTTTAACCGACTTTTTACCTTCCACTCCATTTGTCATGACTGACAACAGAACCTATTGCGATTGAGCGGCTGCCTGTTTTAGAAATCTTGTCAGTCTTTTTACACCTTTCGGTCGATTGCCTTCGCCGCAGGGGATATGAACAACTTCAACCAGTCCGCTTGATTTGAGATTCATTGAATCTTTGTTGCACTGCTATAGTCAACAATCGGTGTTTGAAGACCTTATTGAATGAGACTTTAGAGTGCAATCGTTTTATGGAAAGCGATTCATCTGAACTCTATCTTAACCTTATTTTATCATTGACTATAGAGCATAGAGTTGAGCTATAAAGTGTTTAGTGTAGGATTGACTGTTTGCCTTCTCTGTCGAATGTCAAGTTACTGATGGAAGAAAGAGATAAATCTGTGTTTAACTGTTCAACCGCTAACTTAGTTGATATAGTAAATCTGCTATTTTTTAAAACAAAAACGAACAAGCAAAAATATTATGCACGTTTTATCGGACAAAATATGATATAACATGATTTATTAGCTCTAGCTTGTTGCCCGTTTTTGTTGGTATCAATTTATATAGAATTCTATTAACATATTCTATTAACACCAATTTAATACCTTGTCGCGTCTGGCAAAACTTTCTCTGACTTGGGTTACCCGAATGCGTAAGGCTTGATATGATGGATTACCTACAGTTTTTCTTAGTTACGTTAGTTTAAACGTTAGACATCTATCCATTTTGGGATACCTTTTTTAGGGACAACTGTGAATCTGGGGTTAGAAACTTGAAATTTGACTGTAGGTAGGAAGAATTATTCAAAATTCCACTCCTAAAGGGGTGAATAGGGGGTGAAAGTTTGTATGAAAGTCCATAATTTCTCAAGTTAAGTATATCCACGAAACTTAGTATTTTGGCTTTCGGTCAAATATACTTATAAAGAAGTACGTGTGTCACAGTTTTTCAAATTTCCACCTCCCAAGGGTAATAGAGGTTGAAACTTTGTATGAAAGTCATTCATTTTTCAAGTTATAGCCATGAAATTTGGTATTTGAGCTTTCGGTTAAATATGAAGAAGTAAGTGTTTCACCATTCAATCACGCCGCAACAGAGCAACGGATCTACGTTATTTTTTTCATGGGTATAGTTGAGGACCTGGAGAATGACTAGGCTACTTTTTATCCCGGAAATTTAAGGAGTGTCTGTGGGAATTCGCGCGTCGCGAGCATCCGCTAGTTATAAACATACATTCGCTAAATAAATTGTCCCAAAAAGAGCAAAAGCTATTAAAGATTTTGGAGAATGAGCTTTACAGGATTAATTATAATCAGGGCAATTATTAAATTAATTATACCTTTAACTGGTTTTAAGACAGAGCTCAAGTTCAAACAAAACAAGTATTCATTAATAAGTCACACAGATCTAAGCAGCTCCGTGAACCATATGATTAGTAACATTAATAACCTTAAGGAGAAAGCCCCACAAAAAACCGTCCGGGACGCTCTTGCTATCGGTCCGGACAACCGGAGATGCGTTTCTCCTATTAACGTAACGATTAAACAGCTATTAACCGAATGCCGACGTATGGCCGCCGTGTTTCCTGTTTACTTGACTGATGGCTTGTTCGCAGTTGTTGATTTTACCCAATTACACTTAATTCAATTTGCTTTAGCGAGGTTTTTTATCACTGTCACGGTAAGGTTAGAAAACTGCACTTCGTTTTCTTGCACATGCTTTACGTGATTTAAAATTGCATTTAGATATTATAAATATCGTGTGTGCTCGTTTTAACTTTGTTGACTTCCTTTTATAATTAATACTTACTTGCTATTAGAATCCCTTGACGATGCATACTGGACATCACATTACAAATTACAATATAATATTCCTCGTATTATTCCATTATATTTCTTGTAGGTTCACGAATCGTCAAGTGGCTGGTTCGGAATGAAATATCTTTTCTATATATTTTATGTTATCTGAATAATCACAAACATAATAAAAATATCCTTAAACAATACAAACATTTTTTAATCATTTTCGTACTTTCCTAATTTTCATACCTAATAGCCCAAGCAAATCGTTAATTATTAAAATATTTATTCGATTCAAGCGTTATTTAACCGAGAAATCGGAAACAAAATCTACACTAATCGTCAAGCAAGCTTATTGATTAACCGCATTGAAGATTGATTATACGTTAGCAAATCATTGAACTATCTCGTCTGTCTCGTCATATTAATTACTTTGAATATTGTAACTGTACCGGGCTAATTTTATACCGTCTCTAATGACCGCATAAATTGTAAAATAAGCATGCAAATTACTGCGAATCAATAATGTCTTCTAGTAAATCATCATGTCAACCCATCGCTGGCTCACTTACTGCAGGGCGATTGTGTAAAACCTGCATCAATCATTGTAACAGTCACAATTGTTTTGATTGGCTGAATAATATAATGTACTAGCTGATGTAATTGTATTAATAGTAATGTAATTTTTAGACAATCGACCTGCTGAGCACGAATCTCCTTCCAGAATGAGTAGGGTTTGATAAAAGTCCACATCACTAACCAATGGAGAATATCAAATATACCCAAAATCGGAGCGTAGATCATGTATATTACATTAGTTTTTATTTCACTTCAATACATGCAGTATTTCCGAAGTTATATCGACGAGAAGATTCAGCCCTTTTTTGAATTTCCGAGATTACGCGCGCTCATACTACGACGTCACACCCACTGTTATGACTCATTTTTGGGTCCTCGGGCACATAAAAAAGAGTTTATCAGGTGTTTTAACTGTTGAATTGAAGCACCAAGGCACAATACAGTATTTTTTTCCATTTTTACCACAGAGAACTTTATAATTTTGATTTTTACTGCGCAGCTACTAGGATTCTGACGTCAACGGCTTTTTAAAAACCTACGGCCCTACGCACTTTGATCCTAAATATCTCAGCCATTTTTTAAGATATGAAAAAAGTAAAATCACAGTTTTTCTCGTAATTTTTTGTAGATTTATTTGGCATGTAAAGTAAAAAAACGTTTGTCAGACCCATTGCGGATTGGAAGACTTGACACACCCTTGAGAACATTATGAAGAAATCTCGAGCATGCAGATTTTGAATTCAGTTCTTCCGACTTCTGCCAGTCATTATACCGACCCTTTTCCGACTGTATGATTCGGAGAAGTGAAGTATTAGTAATGATTAGGTATTAAGTAATCTTGAACAACCCTGACAAAATTGAGGTTAATGTTAACAATTACAATATATAATAATTTAAAGGACCTTATTGTGTTAATTATTTTAACGTGTGGTTTTTATATCTTTGTCTAGGAATAAAGTTAATTGACGTGACCGTACTTTAGAAAGCGGAACTCAAGATTTTTACTCTAAATTCATTGAGAGCGCTTTCATCGACCATAAATACTTACTCGAGAGATGGACGCATATTATATGAAACATAAATACTGCATACTTATATAAAATTTTACTCTCGTATTTAAATTTTAAGCGTGGCCGTGGTATACACATATAAAATACAGTTATAAAACTTTCTTACATATATTAGTCTATTGGCTGATTTGCACCGGAAGTGGTTATACAAGTAAAAGTCAATCAATGTTGTAGTATCGGGGTTAGAGCCTAATTTTTAATTACAACATGAGAAACAAGTGGATGTCAACTTATATATCAACTGGCTCAATTATTTGTATGTGTTATTTTAGGTTAAATGGTTTTTATAAATTAATTAAGAACGAAAACTCTAATAGCCAGACACAAAAATACCTGCGCTAAACATTCGCTTTGGAGGGAACCGACGTTTTATCCAGTAGTGGTAGTGTGTGAAACAACGACGTGACACGAGCAACGTGGACTTATTTTGTTCACCAGACAGATTTTTTGTCCGTAGTGTGATTTCGTTCTTTTTAAACGGTAAATAAAGTTTCATAGTTTATCAAACCAGTGTATAATACCTTGATAACTGCCGTTTCATGCACAACTTCATCTAAGCTGATAATATCTTATTTAATTATATACGACTGGTTTATGCCCGCGACTTCGTCCGCGTGGACTACACAAGTTTCAAACCCCTATTTTACCCCCTTAGGGGTTGAATTTTCAAAAATCCTTTCTTAGCGGATGTCTACGTCATAGTAGCTATCTTCAGCCCGATTCGTCCAGAGGTTTGAGCTGTGCATTGATAGATCAGTCAGTCAGTCACCTTTTCCTTTTATATAATATTATTTAGATATCGATTAATCATACTTATATCATATTAATATAACACATTATACCTAGCATAATTATTAGTATTACGATTGATGTCGAATGCATAATAATACAACAATACCGACTGAGGCACGTATTTAGCACGCATACCTTTTATGATATGTGAAGGATAAAGTTGTAGAGCATTAGCCTTTATATTACTTATGTCAATGTTACATCTGAATATATTATAATATTGTCAACGAAGCGCAATGTCCCAGTTGTTGACCTAAAACAAGTAATTTCATGAAATAATTATGCTACATTTAAAACTTTGATGAATATCCTTCCATGCACTAAATGAAAGTACCTTGAGGTTTAGTGTTTCATAGTCTAAGTTGATATATGAGGGAAAAATTGAATTAAGAAGGATGTTGAATATGCATGTGGACGGACAAAAGAGGAAGACCAAAGAAAAGGTGGATGGATTGTATGAAAGAGGATATGCATGTGTAAGGTGTGTTTAATGAGTTGACGAATAATAGAGAAGAGAGTGGAACAATATGACGTGTTGTGACTTGTGCCCATCCCACATAGCTTATGACAAGGACAGGAAGAAGAAAGGTAGTACAACATTAGATTTTTTTTGTTGTGTTTTGATTTGCTTAATCTGAAGCTACCTACCTAAAAATATATTCCCTTCTTCATGCTCGTTCATTTAACAGCTGCAAAAAATAATGCTCGGAATCCTTATCTCGACATAAATCATTAACATAGAAGTTTTATCAAACCAGTTTTAATATAAAACTATCTTTATATTGTAGGTCACTGATTTTTAATTTTAGTTACAGAAAAACACTAGGTCAAATAATTAATATTAAAATAATTCAGGTGAAATATTTCAAATGAGGTCTTCGATGACATCGAAACCTTGTTTTTGAGTCGTGTGAGATCATCATGTTCATCAGATTTTCATCCATCCCATCTAGCCGTGTGCCCGATGAGATTTTCCAATATAGGCAACATTCGGACCATCCGATATCCCAGTTGATGCCCTATGGATTTGATTATTTTTGGTATCTTGACCCTCTCTTCTATGATTGTAATCCTTTCTCAGTCCGTAGAAATTGCATGCTTCTCTGGCCTTGTCTTCTAGCATTTAATAACTAAGGAGACCAAAAGCTGAATCTCTCGCTCTGTCATCGTAACTCTATGACGAATCAAAAACTCTCTCGTCACTATTGCACTAGAGTATACAATGCAAAATGTTGAACTTTCAGCGCGTAGTCTGGTGCGGTCAATGTCAATGAATATTTACGCAACAATACGGTTACGAACGCTATAGTACTATAGCGTACTACGAGATTACTACAAGTACAGGTAACGACAAACTTTTGTTTTTGTGCAGGTTGCCAGCGTATTATACAAGAGTGTCAATGTTTTTGTCTATCTGTCTATCTCGTACGTCACGACGCATTGGCTTAACCGATTTCGACGAAAGGAGACGGTCCAGATTTGTATGGAGCGTCGGTCCGGTCGTTCAGTTTTGATCGTTCAAATCTACGAATTCATCGTAATTTCAGTGGTGTAATTATTTAATCTTTCCACGATAAGCAACACTAAACAGGAGCGGGTAACAATGGCGGATTCATATTTTTTGACGTTTTCTGTCAAGTGTCAACACAACACCGGAAAACCGTAGGGAAAAACACGTTATTTTGACAGTGACTGTCAGAAATGACATTTGATACATTTCGCGCCTACTGCAATCTCTATGGATAAAGGTTGCCATGCTTGGCACTAAGAAAAGCCATTAAACTAAAAGAAGAAGAAGAAGAAGAAAGGTTGCCATCTTGGAAACGTATTGAAAACTTGAAATACATTTTATTTTATTTACTTTAATATTCTAAATTATTATATTTTTAATACAATCTATGTATTTTCCTCTATTCATGGGAGAGTGTACACAGAGTACACCGAAGGTGAACCTTCTCCTTTGGTAAAGAGATAACTTGCATTCATAAGACATACTTTATTAAATCCACGCTGATGAAGTCGGAGGCCAACATCTAAATTCTTAATAAATCTTAAGGTATTCTAAGAGAAAGATCAAATGAGGGCGAAATTGAGAAAGTTTTATCAAATTATGTAAACACATTCAATAAGATTCACTTCATTAATGCAAGAGCGAGCGTCTCGTTGACCCACTAAACTGAGGAGTTGCGCTAAACGTTAGATTTTACCGTCTTTCCCGCCATGTTATAGTCCGCCAAAAGTGTATAGAAAATGCGAGAAATTTTAAGTGCCAGAAATGTCTTGCGAGATATTTCACTGCGGTAAAAATTGCCTCATCTGGTAACAGAAATGCTGGCTCATTTTTTTGCGTGAAGAATCAGCCTGGCTGTCCAGCGTGGAAATGCACCATTCAATGCGGGCATGATTCCTATAGTACCTAATTAAATTAGGTTAGCTAGTTATTATTTTGTTTTCAATAACTGGATTTTTTAAAATCAATCCAAACATATATAAATATGTTTTCTAATGATTATTTTTTACAAAAATAGATAGGTAATAAATAGGTAGATAACGATACACATTATTTTTAAAATCCAGAAATCTTTTCAAAAACTCCGAGAAATAATGCAACCGGATGTCTAAAATAGATCAATGTATAGTAAGAATAAACTAGTCCCTTTAAAAAAAGTTACAATAATTTCGTCATGTTTTCTTATTCCAGTTACCAGGATCTGCTCATTTTAAACTCGTTGCAATGCTTCTCCATATTGATGAGTTACTTATTTCTTTATCTTTCTGCATCTTTCCTTCTAGCACGTTCCTGGAAGAACCAGGCTCTGTTATCAATTAGATTAATTTAGCTAAACCCAATGGGTTATTTGTACAGGTACTTAATGTTTTTTGAAAGCTCTTATCATAATTTATGCATGTTCTTTCTTCTTTCTAGTAAGTTACAGTTACCAGGATCTGCTTCTAGGCTTGGTAGGTTTTTCATTATGTAAATAGTTAATTAAAAAGAGGCGACATACCGTAATAGTTTCCAAATTCAAAACACACACAAGGTCACAGTTCTCACAGATAATGAAATGGTCCCACAGATAAAAATCGAGATCGGATGACACGTGCGGATCCCGTTTGGTTTTCGAACGCGACGGTGCGCGCGCGCCGGGCCTAGAGTGACAAGTGGTTACGGCGCAGGTGTCAGGCTCCCTCTAACAAGGTCGGGCCCCCTCTCTACAACCATTTCACCCGGAGAAAGTCTGCCTACATACATACCAAATTTTCGAACTGATTGAGTCGGAATTAAAGGCCGTGTGATGAATGAAGCGAGGGGTCAGCGTTGAAGGTTACACAGGTTCAACTTGCTCAATATCCTCGGGCCCGCTATCGGGCGGAATCGCACAGGATTTATTACTGGGAATGATTTGTGCTTCATATCTGCTGCAAGCGAAAATTCCTTAATCAAGATTAATTTCAATTTGGGGTTTGACAGCTGCAGTTGTCGTGACGCAAGAGAAAAATACTGTATTACTTTTGACGAATAACTAATTTTGACGACCTCCTTGGCACCGTGGTAAGCACTGTGGAACAATTATTACGTCTGTAGATGTGGCCTTAAGTTCGATAGGTAAGAGGTTCTGGAATCGACTCCCGGCAGTAGAAATATAAAATTTTTTAATTGTGTTCTTCTCAAAAGATTCTAAAAATCTTCGGCCGTACCTGGATACCAATACGAACAACGGCCGCATGGCACTTCCGCACCCTTTTCGGGATAGCCTGTTTCATCTAACACTGCGTCATAACTTAATACCAAGAGAAATAATCGCTGTCAAGGGCTTTCTTGTATCGGAATAAAATTAAAATATACCTATGATGTCGAATCTAAATCAGCCCCACAATCATGTAAGAATGGCCGATCAAACGTTAAAGATTTTCGTCAAAGTAAAATAAACCGTGACAGCATTGAATTAGAGCTCAATTTCGTCTGCCCATTCTTATACGTTTAGGGTATCGTACATACCTAAATGTATAAGAATGGGCAGACGAAATTGAGCTCTAATTCAACGAAGTTATGGTTTATTTTACTTTGACGAAAATCTTTAACGTTTGATCGGCCATTCTTACATGATTGGGGCCCAGGCTTTATAAATATTGGGAGTGAAACTGAGTCTCACATACTAAAGTCGTCGTCGCAACCAATTGATGTCCACAACTGGACGAAGATCTCGTGCATGGATCTCCACAGGACACGGTTTTGTGCTGCTTGCTTCTAGCGGCTCACAGCTGCTCACTTGAGATCATCCGCCCACTAAGCGTACCGATGCCGAAAAGACCAATACAAGTAAATCGAAAAAACATTATTTTTATTTTTTTATTTATTTTATTTTATTTAATTAGTACGGCACAGGCCAATTACACTAATTAATTTAAAATTACACAGCACAACTTTGATACAATTGATAACAATAATAATAATTAATTAAAAATTAAAATAATTAAAATCACACAAAATTTGTTGAAAAATGGCACACACAAATTAAATTAATAACAGAATTAAAAATTAAAATCAAAATTAAATTTAAAAATAATTAAAAATTTGAATAATAATATAAAATTAACAATTATTATTTATGAGAGCTGCATGGTTTGCGAGTTGTAACCCTCGCAAAACTTCAAGCACCTACTCACAACCATGCTCCATGGGTCTGCAAATATATCACAGGGAGACTCGGTCAGCAACATATTATTCAGTGCGGTCAGCGTGCGCGGTATTGGGGACCTAGCACGTGACACAGTGCGGCAAGGCCGGACAGCGAAAAGTCGGCGACAGCGGCACTGACGCTGTTGGGTGTAATTATTAGGTGCCCATATGCGGCACACCTTGTTATGAAGCTCCAGGCAGTCTATTTTCCCTGTGAGCACTTTATACATAGTGACGAGTTGGTCACAAGCTCGCCGGGTTTCCAGTGCATTAAATCCCAAGTGACCTAACAAAAACTTTGTGGGATAAAGGTAAGGGTAATATCCATAGACACGCTTGTATAGGTATCTCAGAAAGGCTTTTTGTACTTTTTCGAGTTGAAGAGCGTATGTACTTTCGTAAGGATTCCAGACACAAGAGCTGGTTTCTAATTTGCTACGCACAAGCGAATCAAATAATAGTTTTATAGTGCGGCGGTCATGGAAGTCCCGGGTATTCCGCAACACAAATCCCAGCCGTCGATACGATTCGGAGGCGAGCGTAGAGATGTGACTATGAAAAGTAAGTTTAGGGTCAAAGGTAACTCCTAGGTCTTTTATGAGAGTAACTCTAGGCAACAGTTCAGTACCCATTCTATAAGTGAAGTTGATAGGGCGCTTATTGCGATGGAAGGTCATTACTGAGCATTTGGATATATTAAATTCCATTTTATTACATTCGCTCCAACGAATCACTGCGTCAAGGTCTCTTTGAAGAGCGACACAATCCACCTCTGATTCTATTTTGGAGTATAACTTTAAATCATCAGCATATAACAGACACCGAGCCACATTGAGTACTGAGGGAAGATCGTCAACCATTATCGAAAATAGAAGGGGTCCTAATATCGAGCCCTGACTAACACCAGAACGTGTATGATATTGCTCAGACTCATAGATGCCAAGTCGAACGAATTGCTTTCGGTCACGGAGGTAACTTGATATTAACTGTAGAAGATTAGGAGCAAAACCAATTTTACTTAACTTTGTTAATAAAATGTCGTTATTGACTCTATCAAATGCTTTTCGGAAATCAAAATACAGCACATCAACCTGACTACCATGATCCAAGCAATCGGAAATGAAGTCAACCAATATTAACAGGTTACTATTTACTGATCGCTTACTTCTAAAGCCATGTTGCTCATCTCTTAGGTGTAAATTAACTTGTTTATATAATAAATCTTGTAACACGCTCTCAAAAACTTTAGCTGGCGAAGACAAAATTGCAATCGGGCGAAAATCCTCGATATTCGTGGTCTTTCCAGTTTTAGGAATAGGTGCAACTCTGGACAGTTTCCACTGTGAAGGATAAACGCCTGTTTTCAAAGAAAGATTAAATATATGAAAAAGAGGAAAAAGGAGCTGTTGATTATACTTTTTTAGTATCGAGGGTGGAATTTGATCCGGTCCTACGGAGCTACTGAGCCTTAGCTTACTTATACCATTCTTTACATCGTCTGGTGAAAAGTTCAGTATACTTATAGTGTTACTGGAACAGCCATCAAGTCTGCTAGCCTTCTCGGCACGCAGTTCCGGTACATCAGGAAGAAATACGCTAGCGAAAAAATTGGCAAAAGCTTGAGCAGCTTCAGTGCCTGACAAGCGCTCACCATTAAAATCCACGGTGGGTTCAAATCCACCCTTGGATCGCAGACTTGAGACATGATACCAGAATTTTTGCGGATTTTTTCTGATTTCAGTCTCAATATTTCTGATATAGACGTCGTATGCAAGTGGTACTTCCTCTTTTAATCTAGACCTTATATCAGAAAAGCGTTTGTAGTCGGCCTCAGACCGAGTCTTTTTCCATATCCTATGCAGATCTATTTTACGTCTGCAATCATTGATTATATCTTTGGTGAACCAAACAGGATATCGATAAATCTTTTTAGGTCTAAATTTCTTAGGAATACACTCGTCAAAGAGCCCATAAAGGGTTTCATAGAAGTAAAACACCGCAGCGTCCACGTCAGTAGAGTTAAAGACTTCATTCCAGGAAATTTCAGAGAGTAACTGTGACAATAACTCGTAAATGCATTTTTTAAAATTCCAATCTTTGGTCCTACTTATATTACTTGGTTCTATGCAATCATGATGAGGCAGCGAATTGAAACTAAAGGTGACCTCTAGGGGCGGGTGATAAGCATCTGGACTGACCATACCCTCGGTTGAGACGACCACCACTGTGGCTATATTTGCAGACTCCCTACTTAACACAACATCTAATATTGAACCATGAAAGTTTTTAATATGATTTTTTTCAGCAAAATCACAATATGACATAAATTATGAAACTTTACATCCCAAAGATCTTCAAAAAGACAACTTCTACTGGCTACTCTATTTTTTTCTATCTGCATGACCATACATAAATATGTATTATGTATCAGATAGGTAGATATAGAGATAACTCAACCTAATATTAGCAACTTTTACATTGTTTTTGATTGTATTAACGTAGTTTTATCTGGTTTGATACCTATATAAAGTCATTTTTCCCTAGATTTTTTTTATCCACCACAAGTTAGGTTAGCCCTTGACTGCGATCTCACCTGATGGTAAGTGATGATGCAGTCTAAGATGGTAGCGGGCTAACCTGTTAGTGACAGAGCAGTTATATTTAACCCATACCCCTATTCTGATGATTACACAATCATCACACAATCATCAAAAAGTTCATGAAGTTCGTAAACAAGAAAACCGAGAGCTACTTTACTTCATTAATTTTCTGCATCTACGCTTAAAAAACAATAGTAAAGTGTACTTGTAGTGCAAAGCACAGTTAGACATTACCATCAAAACAATAGTTAGTGGCTCGGATGGCACTGAACACTGGGAACCACCCACAAAAGGTAAAAGGCATGAACTTCTCATTGAAATAAGGAGCAGTAGGCAAGTAAAGTCGGTATAGCCTAGTAGTTAAGACCTTCGCCTCTCATTCCTGGGAGTCCGGGGTTTAAATCCTCAGACACTTTTTTTTTATTCCACTACTAGTAAGCCCCCGACTGCGATAACGCCTGATGGTAAGTGATAATACAGTCTAAGACGGTAGCGGGCTAACCTATTAGGAGTAGGTACAGCAATTATATAAAATGTATACCCCTAATCGGTTTCTACAAGGCATCGTAACGGAACGCTTAATCGCTTGGTGGTACCTACGTCTTTGTCGGTATGGTGGTAACTTGCCACCTAAACCACAGAATAGGTAATAGTAGTAACCTAAACCTAAGCTCAGTACCTAAGTGGGCTCGCGGTCGCGACGATGATAATGATGTTATGGTTAGCTAAGCTACGAGTAGGTCTCAACGACCGTATAAGCTCGAGGTTTTGTACTAATTCAGCTTACTACTGCTTTAATTTGGAAGAACCTACTTATAAGGTAAAGATCGCTAAGGTAAGGCATTATTGATCAAATTGATACAAAGATATATACAAAGAAGTAAAAGTAAACCATTTTAAGCTTTTACTTGGTTTAATTGTGAAATTTGAATCCACAATGACGACAATGACCTAGCAAAGTGTTTTTATAAAAAAAATCACAAATGATTGTGAAGCCTGATAAGACAAAAGGCGTTTTAGATTTCAATTTTGGAGACTGAACTAAAATTTTATAATAGAAACCACATTATATAGAACTTACATATACATTTTGAGGCAGGTTATTAGTAAAACAAGTACTTTTTTTATTCCACTACAAGTTAGCCCTTGACTGCGATCTCACCTGATGGTACACTTACCATGGTACAGGATGCAGTCTAAGATGGTAGCGGGCTAACTAGCCATGGCCGAAGCCTCCCACCAGACCAGACCAGAGAAAATTCAGAAATTATAAAATCCCAAATCGATCCTGCCGGAAATCAAACCCGGAACCTCCCACGTTAAGACAACAGCGCTCAACACTGCGCCAGGGAGGTCGTCACTTGAACAATAATGGCAACCATATACTCTAGTGCAAGAAAATTTTCTCCCAGAAGCTAATTAAACAAGTCCAAAACGATTAACCTCGATAAACGAATGAAATTGAAAAGCGAATACGATACGACGCCAGTTATTTTGAAAAACCCCATAAATTAAACCGTCCACATCGGAGCAATTACTTTCAGGTTAAGCTGGCATCATATTTGAAACACGCTACGTAATCGAGGACCACTTATTAATGTCTTGTGATAATTCAATTTGAGCTAGGTGTTTCCTGTGATCAAAACATTCAGTAAAAAAATTATCTGGCTCCTAAGCCTTAAGCCCTTTCCACTGATTTACTTCATGGTAAACTGACGTTAATATAGTCTAAGCTTGAAGCTGGCTAACAAGATCAGCTCTACTCGATTAATTCTGTGAGGCATCGTACCGGAACGCTAAATCGCTTGGCGGCACGTATTTGCCGGTAGGTTGGTGCTCACCAGACCAGATTGGGGCAATTTAGAAATTATAAATTCCGAAATCGAACCTGGGACCTCCCACTTATAATAAATACCACAGCACAAGGGAGGTCGTCAATTTGGTACCTCAATAAAAATTGACGATCATTCTGCACCCGAAAGGTTAACTCCGAAAACAATTTCTGACACAGATACATAGCTTATAATATAAATGTCCAGAATAAATACCACAAGATTTCTGGGCCCAAGGGCAAATTCGAGTTTCAGTCAGGCCAACTTTTTGTAGTGACAGTTAATGCTTTATTCGTCGGCAACCGCTTTTATATGAAAAATGTTAATTGATGTTCGTTTAAAGTATTGAAAATTATTGAATTAACTTAAAGGACTCGTGGTTTCTTGAAGCTTTCTAATTTTGCTGTGATATATTTCCCATCGATACACAAAGACTATCTGTAGACCTATTAAAAAAATGCATCACTCTTTGCTACAATCACAACTTCGTCATTAGCTGCAATGGTGGTATTCTTTCAAGGGATTTTGGCTAACAGCGAAAGAAGATTAATTGCAATTGTTACACTGTGCTATCATTTTTCCGTAATAAGACCTTGAAGTATGGACAGGTAGTACGTTTTCATAAACTGAATTGGATGAATTTTCCATTACAATGGAGTCCGATTCAGCTAATCTTTGATTATCAGTTTGCCGCAAGTTTAAGATTCCAGTAACAATGTAAGGACTAATTTTAATAAGTTGCAAAAATTAGGTCACTCTTTAAAATATATGAAGTACCTAACCGTAATTTCTATATCAAGAAGCTCAAGATTTACTTTGATTTACTTTTAATAATAATAATAAAAATGTTTATTGATCAAAAGAAATATACAAACAGATATCCTCTGAAATTTTACAATCTTAGGTACATAATGTTCTTAAATATGGTACTAATACTATAACTACAGTACATACAGAAAACCAAAAAGGGTATCGAGGTCAGAGGGAGTGCTTTAGCACCCGTACTAGGAGAACCTGTGTTACGGGCACCGTAGCAAACGTAACTTTATCTACGTTACTGCTTTCAATTTTTAATTAATTATTATATCTGTTTTAGAATAAATGGGCGATATAGTAGACGGTAGGGCGTAGGCGTGTCTGGAGTAGATATTACGCACTGGCAAGCATAGTAACGTAGGACAATCTCCAACCTACTGGACTGATGACTTTAAGAAGAGATAAGAATTTAGGAAACTCGTAAGTGTGATGGTGCGTTCTCGATTGGGATATGCCTTTCAGTAAACGTAAACATGTTTGAATGAATGCGTTACTCGTGTTATTCATCCAACAAAACCACACTGTTAAACGAAAACGACACTTGTCTACAAATCACGCCTATATTATACGGGCGTCATCAGTGAATACGACGGGTTAATAGGCTCCCAATCTATAAGAGTCATTCGGGCGATCAATGTTATCTGTGACATATCTCTGATCTCGTGATAAATGATTGTAAGTGGAAACAAATTTGCCTTGTACTAAAACGCAGTTATGTAATTAAATATTATTTATTATATTTAGTTACAAAACCTCTATTAAGATCTTCCACCTCCGTCAAGTATATTCTCGTCAAGAATAAATAAGACAATCGTTTCTGAATACAAAATTACGTTAGTTTTTTTACAGTAGGTACTAACTAGTCATCTTAATATTTATATATGACTATGTGACGCCCGCGACTTTGTCTGTGTGGAATAATTGTTTTTTAATTCCCACGTGAACTCCTCTATTTTCCGGGATAAAAATAGCCTATGTCACTCTCCAGCAAAATATTACGTCAATCCGTTGTTCTGTTGCAGCGTGTTTGAACTAACAAAGAAACACACTTTCGCATTTATAATATTAGTATGAAGGAGGAGGAGTGTAATTTTTAATTCGCCAATTTTAAAAGTATTATGAAAACGTGATGAAGTTGATCATTACTCTACTTGAGTCTACTTGGCTAGACTGAATTAAGCTTTAGTTAACTAAGACATTTATTAATATTTGTAGCTAAACTATTTTAGCAAATTAAAAAAATCATGCTTAACTTTCAGCCTATCCATAAAACATTATCTTTATTTCATTGTTTTCCCTCTTAGCTGTCTGTCATCGGACAGCATTTAAAACATCAAATTTGGGGCGAGGAATTAAGCTTTTGTTTTCATTTGTAATGGATCTTTTATCTTTTCATCAGATGAATTCAGTCACTTGCACAATGGGCGTTTAACATTCAAATTCAAAACGTTCTTTGTTCAGGTAGGCTTTTACAAGTGCCTGGGGGTTTAAAAAGATCTTTTTTATCGTCAAAATACTCCAAGATAATGCCTGTAAGCAACGATATATTTTATGGACTAAGCACTAAATTGGTCATTCCATACATTATTGCAGTTTGAGCAGCGATCTTCTATATATTAGGTTTGTGAGTAGCAGCCTATGTTTATAACTTGATGGCCCATTGGCCATTTGACATATGACATTTTATATCTGGATTGATTGCTTTGTGAAACCCTATTTTTATTCAGTATCTTCTTCTCCGCTCTCTCTCTTACATTATGTATAATTTTTTCTTTAGTTCTTTTATATGATAACTAGAGGACGCCCGCGACTTCGTTCGCGTGGCATAAGTTTTTTAATTCCCACGGGCACTCTTTCATTTCCGGGATAAAAAGAAGCCTATGTCACTCTCCAGTTCCTCAACTATACCTACCCATGCAAAAAATCACATCGATCCGTTGCTCTGTTGCGGCGTGATTGAAGGACAAACTCTATTTAACGTCCTTGGGGATAGAAATTTCAAAACTGTGGAATACGTATTTCATAAATTTTAAATCGGAAGCCCAAATACATAGTTTCAGGGCTATAACTTGAAAAACGACGGACTTTTATTAAAATTTTCAACCCCTATTTAACCCCTTTGGGGGTAATTTTTTTAAATATTTTGACACACGTGCTTCTTTATTTTTTACCGAAAGCCAAAATATCGAGTTTCGTAGATATAACTTGAAAAACATCTTGTAAAATTAAGGACTTTTTTACAAACTTTACTCCCCTATTTCAGCCCTTTGGGGGTGGAATTTTCAAAAACTGTGACACACGTACTTCTTTATTTTTTACTTTAAGCCAAAATACCAAGTTTCATGGATATAACTTGAGAAATGACGGACTTTCATACAAACTTTAACCCTCTATTTCACCCCCTTAGGGGTGGAATTTTGAAAAATCCTTCCTTAGTGAGCGCGTACGTCACAAAAGGAACCTACTGTCAAAATTTCAAGTTTCTAACCCCAGCGGTTTAGGCTGTGCGTTGATATATAAGTCAGTCAGTCAGTCAGTCAGTCAGTCAGTCAGTCAGTCAGGACTTTGAATTTTATATATATAGATAACTCTTGTATGATAATTCTCTTAAATGATTGATGTATGCTGTAAATGAGAAAGTACATAATTGAAAATGTTATTTGAGAATTTATAATTCCAAAATTAATATATATTCTGGTCGACTGCGATGCTTATGACTTTTAGATTCAACTGTCTCTACCTTAGGTGGCATAGTTACATACCTAACATTGATGAGATCGAATGTTAATAAAAATCTCACTGACCATTTCCATCAGTGTGCTATTGATGAAAATATTAAAGTAAATGTCATATTACTTTACAATTTAGAACCTAAACATCCACCATATCTTAAACCTGTTACTTCATTATCTAAGTTTATAATTTCACTTTCGATATCCCGAATTTGTGTAATTAACAGATTTTAGGTAAATATTTAATCATGCAAAACTAGATAAACGGGCCGTAAAGATTTGTCAAATACTCAAAGCATCCGCCGCGAGTTGAAGGTGAAATCTAATATGTTGGTCCAGTGGCGCGCGAGCCGGTAAAGCGAGCGCACGGGTTTGTGTTTTGTTAGTAGCTGTACGGTATTCAATAATTTTTTTCTCGTACTACCTACTTTTTAATAATTATGGTTATTTACTATGGAGCCGATACAAAATGTTTGTGATACAAGTAGTAACATGTCTGAGGAGGAAATAGTAATGAAAGAGCAACAAGATGTGTCAGTGCCTAAACAGAGTGAGAGCGAGCATCGAAGTTTTGAGAAGAGAGGTCGAGAGGAAGATTCAACTGAGGATGATGAAGGGTTTATTACAGTGAAACGAGCGCCTAAGCGACCTGCTAGAAGTAACTCAGATAATTGTGGAGAAAGTATGGAATTTAGGGTATGTGTTATATCCAAAGAATTGTTACCGAAACAGTTCGGTATGGCTAAATTATTGAGATCGGAAAATATTAAGGGTATTAGTAGAATTATGTATAAAAATCCTTACAAGGCTATAATTTCTTTTGAAAAACGAGAAAACGGCAAAAACTTCATAGAGTGCGAAAACCTTTTAAAGTTGGGATGGAGGATTCAGCCGGCTGATGAGATTTCCTTATCTTACGGTATTGTTAGACAGGTGGATCTAGATGAAACAGATGAAGAAATTTTGAAAAATATAAAATCTGATTTTGAAATAGTATCGGTGAGAAGACTTAGAAGGTTGACCAATACAGGTGTGTGGGTAAATTCAGAAACGATACGCTTAGCCTTCAAAAGTTCAACTTTACCTGCATTCGTATTCGGTTTTGGTTGCAGGTTTAAGGTAGAAAAATATACATTTCCTGTGACTCAATGTAGTGGTTGCTGGCAGTATGGGCATATTGTCCGATCATGCCCTATGAAGAAAATAATTTGCCCAAAATGTGGGGATAGTCACGAAAATTGTGAGACACTTAATTTTAAATGTGTGAATTGCAAAGAAAACCATATGGCAATGTATAAAAAATGTCCAGTTTACTTGAAAGAAAAAGAAATCAGAGATATTATGACAGAGAGGAACTGTACATACCGAAATGCATTAAAAATTTTCTCTGAGAAGACGGAGTTCCAGTATATTGACCCTGATATATTAATATCGGAGGACGAAGGTGAAGATACCCAAAAGCAGAGCAAGACCCAGACGCAAATGGATAGGTCTTTCAGGGATGTTGTTGTTCAAGCTGAGGTTCATAGAATGTCTACAGATAAGGACGAGGAACGGGGTGAAAACCAGATTTTAGAGCCTGAGATATTAAACAGAGCAAAAGCAAGAGTGGTACAAAAAAAACAAAAGACACCAAGGAGGAAAGAAGAACAGTCGCATCAGCAGCAGCCGAGTTGGTTTGAAGAGACGTTCGGAGAAAATACAGAGCAGAGTGGAGAAGAACAGGCTAAGGAGAAGAAAGGGTATGAAAAAAATTTTGGTAGACGTTTATTAGACATTTTTAAAAGTATTACGAACATTTTTAAGACAACAAATAGCTTAGAAACGAAAGTGGAGTTAATAGGTAAGCTGTTGATTAAGGAAATTTTACAATTTATAGTTAATTTTGTACAAAGTGGAGATGTGTGTAAAAAAATGTTTTCTTTGTTGTTTAATGGCTAACATCACTCACGGCCAAAAAGAATTTGTATTAAATTTGTTTCAGTGGAATGCCCAAAGCATTAGAAATAAGCGTACAGAATTTGAGCTGCTACTGTCTCAGGAGAAAATTCATATTGCCTTAGTTTGTGAAACGTGGTTAGAACCAGAGTCTCATTTTAATATTAGTGGATACAATATACTAAGGAAGGATAGGGAGGATTCATATGGAGGTGTTGCCCTTATTATTCATAAATCAATTAAGATTCGGGAATGTCCTTTGAACATTAATAATATAGGTATAGAAATAAAATGCGTAAAATTATTAAATTGTAATGATGTTAAGAACATTATTTTAGTTTACTGTCCTTCATCGATTAACACTTCACCTTCTGATTGGGAAGATATTTTTTCTATTTTTCCAAGTAAATGTTTAATAGCAGGAGATTTTAATGCGCATCATACGAATTGGTCATATAAAACAGACACAAGGGGCAGAAATATTTATGATTCAGCTTTAGAGGCGGGCTATATATCCCTAAATAATGGTGATCACACAAGAATAAAATACGTAAATAATAACATTCAGAAGACATCCCCGGATATAACATTTGTATCAAGCGATATTGCATTAGGATTTGAATGGAAAGTTATGAATGAAAGTTTGGGGAGCGATCATGTTTTTATCAAAATTAAGTTTAAGTATAGAGACTCGGTAGTTATTTCACAAAAACGCAACTTTAAATTAGCTGATTGGGATGCGTACACAAAATATTTAGAAAATCGCTTCACTTTGAGTAACACATGTACTGATATCCAGTTAGTGTATGACAATTTTATCAAGCAGTTAAAGGATGCAGCTGATAGATTTATTCCTATGGTAAAACATTGCGAGAATCCAAAACAGGACTTTCATCCTAAGTCGTACTGGAACCAAAATTTATCACAATTAGTAGCTAAGCGTAGATTGGCTTTGAGTCAGTTTCGTAGAAACCCAACACCTGATAATTTAGACGTTCTTGAAGAAAAAACTAGGAATGCCAAAATTGCTATTAAAAGGGAAAATACTGTAGATTGGCAAGGTTATTGTGATAGTGTTGATGAGAAAACAACAATACCGGATATGTGGCAGCGCTTGCGTTGGATGAAAGGTTTTCGTTCCCCAAGGTGTTCTGTATCCCGAGATCAAAAGGTTGAGCTTTTATGTAATCTGGCCCCTGATTACGTAGGTACAAAAGTGCCCGAATATCTTTCCTCAAATAAATCATTAGAAGGTCTATTTACTTTGCAAGAGTTGTATAATTGCATAAAGACAAAAGATACAGCACCTGGTGATGATGGAATCACTTATTCCATGATATCTCATTTGCCTACCATCGGAAAACTCTACTTACTGGATTTGTACAACCGCATAGTAAACTCAGGCGATATACCGGTACAATGGCGTGATATTCTTGTAGTTCCAATACCAAAGCCAAATTCGAGTAATACAACAGACAGCATTAATAAAAAGCTCAGACCTATATCCTTGATATCATGTATTTGCAAGATTTTGCATTCGATGTTAACTAAACGGATCGAATGGTATACCGAGAAGAATAATCTATTATCTCCATTCACCTCAGGGTTTAGAAGAGGTCGATCCTGTCAAGATTGTCTTGCGAGTTTAGTAACTCATATTCAGATAGGATTTTCAGAAAATCAGCAAACAGTGGCATGCTTTTTAGATATTGATGGAGCCTACAATAACGTATTGATAGAAAAACTAACTGTTACTTTGGACGAGTTTGGCTTTGGTAAAAAATTATGTCAATATATTTGGAATTATTTAAGTGAAAGGCACCTCAAAATTCTGGACAATGTAGAAAAGCGGACCTATATTTCTAGATTCACATATAAAGGATTAGCCCAAGGTGATCCTATGTCTCCTATTCTGTTTAATATTGTAACGGCTAAAGTTTTTCATAAAGTTGTTAATGTTTCAGTTTGCCAATATGCCGATGATTTTGTTTTATTTAGCACAAATAGAGATATACTTGAAAGTGCTAATAAGTTACAGGGAGCATTAATTGTGTTTAATGAATTATTAAATGACATTGGATTGGAGTTATCGGTTAAAAAATCCAAATGTTGTATATTTAGTAGGGGTTATAGAAGACAACGTGTAGAATTAAAAGTGAACAATTTTTCGTTAGACTTGGTGGAGGTTTATAAATATTTAGGTTTATGGTTGGACAAATCTTTAAGATGGGGTAAACAAATTGGGGAAACGGTCATAAAAGTGCAAAAATGTTTTAATTTGCTTAATGTTTTGGCTGGAGCATCCTGGGGCGTTCACACTAAACATTTACGGCAAATTTATTTAGCATTAATAAGAAGTCGCATGGACTATGGGTCCTTCATATATGACAATAGTGCAAAATGCCATTTATCTAAATTAGATAGATTACAAAATCAGGGTTTAAGAACAACGGGAGGTTTCATAAAAACTACTCCAATCCATGTGATGGAGAGTGAGCTCTGTATCCCACCATTAAAGCAGCGGAGAAGGTATTTAGCTATTAAATATTGTTTAAAGGCATTATCGTGGAAAGACAATGAGACTGTCAAGTTAATACAAGTTCTTAGTGGTTTGTGTAGCAATAATAGGTATTGGGTGAATAAAAAAAAGCCTTTACTTATAACAGTATACGATGAAGTAAAAGAAGAGCCTATTTCCTCTTCAGTATGTCTTGAAATGTTTACATTAAATACTTGGGTTACTAATATTAAGGTTCATGATATTGTTAAATGTAACTTAGAATGTGTTAAAAAATCTAAAAAGTTTTGTGAAGTCAATAATTTGAAATATGATGTTATTAATGAGCTTAGAGAAAAGTATGCAGGTTGGTTTACTATGTATACTGATGGATCAAAAAGCGATCAGGGACGGGGTGCAAGTTTTTATGTTGCTACAAAAAATGATTGTAACTTGTATGATAATGACTGCTTAAAGATAGATGGAGGGGTTTGTATAATGACGATTGAGCTGATTGCCATTTCAGAGGCGCTGTTGTATGTTAAAACGACTAATTATAAAAAGATTCTTATCTGTACCGATAGCAAAAGCGCACTAGAGCATATAACTCGATCCGCCTCTGGTATCAGAGGTGTTTCGGTAGTTTATGCAGTGCTAGCTAATATAGATGAACTGAATAGTATGGGTGTTGATTTAAGGTTGCAATGGGTGCCATCGCACATTGGCCTGTCGGGTAATGAGGGGGCTGACACTTTAGCGAAATATGCGTGCAAAGAAGGTAAAGATATTAAAGTTAAGATCAATTATTCTGAATCATTACCAAAATATAGACAATTATGTTACAAAGAATGGAAGGAATACTTCGACAGAACGTCTGCAGAAAAGGGTATATGGTATAGAACGCTGCAGTGTGAACCTCCTCATGTACCTTGGAGCAGCTATACTCGGCTGAAAAGGAAATATGTGGTGATGGCACATAGGCTTAGATCGGGACACATTCCAACCAACAAATTCGGTTTTCTTATGGGAAAAACACCTTCCCCAAACTGTGACGTCTGTGGCGTCACAGACGATGTGTATCATTTGTTGGTGGAATGTTCCCGATATCAATCAGGTAGAGACAAATTGATTGAAGGTTTACGTCTGAGCAGATTGCACGTTGGTGTTTTTCACGGTATATTGAGTGAGCCAAATTCTGACGCAGCGTGCAATCTGTTCAGATTATTTTTAATTAATAAGTAATTTATTTTTTTTTGTTTCTGTTGTATATATATATAATTTTGTAATTTGTATAGGGTACGATAAGGCTGACATACAGCTATAATGTAAAAGCCTTTAAATAAATGATTTAAAAAAAAAAAAAAAAAAAAATATGGTCGTGGGAAAATTTACTCAAGATAAAAAAAATGCCTAAAAGCGAGTTAATAGCCGTTCTTCTTTACTTTCTTCATCCATATCTAATGAGGACCTTGGCCGATACTGGAACCTGTTACTATTGGTATCAAAAGTATTTTCAGTAAGATTGTTATAATACTTAACACTGAATCGGGGTTTCCACTGCAAAAGGGTAATGAGCAGGAAATGACTAACCGGTACGGTCTACGAGTATGTGTAGACAAGTTTTTACTTACGCTTACAAAGCGTTTTGACAGTTGCTGCTTATTTTGGCTCTTTTAACTCTTTTTGCTCGCTCAGTCCGTTTCGCTAGCTATTTTTTTATTTGTTTATTCACACCTACAACTTCCAAACACTATAATTATGACAAAACTAGATGATGCCCGGGACTTCTGAGTTCGTACGCGTGGTTTAAGTTTTTTTTTATTCCCGCGGAAACTCCTTAATTTTCCGGGATAAAAAGCCTATGTCACCCTCCAGGTCCTCAACTATACCCATGCCAAAAATCACGTCGATCCGTTGCTCCGTTGCGGCGTGATTGAAGGACAAACCAACAAACCAACAAACAAACACACTTTCGCATTTATAATATTAGTATGATATTTCTAACTTTACCCGTATGGTTGTATATTACAAGTGGGACAATGATAATGTTTGTTGGTGAAAATGCTTGCATGCAGACTGCAGTTTCCTCAGTCCTACGTGAGGGACCAACGCAACACCGCGACTCGATACGACGCGACGCGACAGTATCAAACAGTAGCTGACTCTTCACGTGGCCTACGTTGTCGCGTAGACAAGTTTGTCATTTTCTATGGCGTAGTATCGCGTCTCGTTGCATCGCTTCTGTCTCTCACCTAGGACAACGGGTTATACGGAAATAAACTGCGAGTTCGTACAACTGGAGTTGCGCAGGAAACTCCGTGTAAGAAACTTATGAATGAATTAATTTTATTAAAAGTTTGAAAAGGAAGAAAGGATCAAAAAGCTACAGGAAATGATATTATAATTTATCAAACACTCATGTCATATGAATTTCAAAGTGATTTTTAACGAATTTGCATATCATTGGCAAATCATTCATTGTTGCATTGCCCATAAAACTTTCAATTGACAGCACAAAGTAGGTACCTACATCCTGTTCACAATGTCTATGTGTTTTCTTTTGAATTTAAGGCACTCAACATAATAAAAGAATCAAATCACCCACCTAACTCATAAATAAAAGATAACATACTTACTATGAATAATGCATAGATTATTATAGGTAATTTTAAAATTATGATTTATGTTTCGAAGACTAGCGTAATTTTTATCCCAACTCCCAAGATAACTTCAATGAAAATGAAAATGAAAATGAAAATGAAAATGATTTATTTCATGTAGGACCACTAGTGTCACTTATGATAAGTCGTAAGAATCTACCACCGGTTCGGAAAGCTGATTCTACTGAGAAGAACCGGCAAGAAACTCAGCAGTTGCTCTTTTCAAAATCAGAAAAATGTAACAATTTGTATATACATACTTAATATAAAATGCATACGCTACGTTACAAGTAGGTATTACACTGACTTGTGGGTTGCTGGATGCGAAGCCGGTTGCTTCCATGCAACTTTGTCATCGAGAAAATCATCTATACTATAATACCCTCGACTTAACAGATGCTGTTTAACACAGTCTTTAAATTTATGTAATGGCAACTCCAGAAACTCTTTTGGTACCATGTTATAAAAGCGTATACTCGACCCCACAAAGGATTTCTGCACCTTGCGCACGCGATATGACGCTGTTACAAGCTTATGGCGGTTTCTAGTACATCGATTGTGAGTATCACTTATTTGCTTATAAAGATTAATATTCTGCCTAACAAAGATTATATTATTGTATATGTATTGTGAAGGCACCGTAAGAACACCAATCTCTTTGAATTTTTCACGAAGTGATACGCGTGATCCGAGTTTATAAATAGAACGGATGGCTCTTTTCTGCAATACAAAAATTTATTGGATATCAGCTGCTCTGCCCCACAATAAAATGCCGTACGACATAACACTGTGGAAGTAAGCAAAGTAGACAAGCCTAGCCGTTTCAATATCGGTAAACTGTCTAATTTTCCTGACAGCAAAAGCAGCCGAGCTAAGTTTTCGCGCTAGTGTCTCTATATGAGCGCCCCATTGAAGCTTATTATCCAAGGTCACCCCCAAAAAAACTGTGGAGTTCTCCATTTTTAGTGTTTCTCCATTTATCATTATAGTTTTATCAATATTCTTTACATTAGGTAGAACAAACTCTAAGCACTTGGTTTTCTTAGCATTCAATAACAAATTATTGACAGTAAACCAGTGTGATACGTGTGATATTGCATTGTTTACATCGTCAAAATTGTCCTTGCTTCTATCCACTTTAAAAATAAGTGATGTGTCGTCAGCAAACAATACAATGTCACAGACATTGTTGGCATGGTATGGTAAATCATTTATATACACCAAAAATAGAAAAGGACCCAAGATCGAGCCTTGTGGGACACCCATTAATGCAGTTGAGCCCTCTGACTTCACGTGGTTTACGCATACCCTCTGAGTTCTATCGTTTAGGTAAGAAGCAATGAGATCGAGTGCAACATTTCTGATGCCATAGTGGCTTAATTTCAACAATAAAGTTTTGTGATCAACACAATCAAATGCCTTGGACAGATCACAGAAGACACCAATAGCATTCTGTGAATGCTCCCAGGCATCGTATATATGTTTTAAAAGTTTTGCGCCCGCATCGGTTGTATTACGACCTTTAGTGAAGCCGTACTGCTCGGGATGCAGTAAGTTATTTGTGTTAAAATGATTTATTAGTTGGCTTAAAATAATTTTTTCAAAAACCTTACTCAGAGTTGGTAAAATTGAAATAGGTCTGTAATTATTAAGGTCGTTTTTATTTCCTGATTTAAATAAAGGAATGAGTTTACCATGTTTCATTAAACTCGGGAAGGTGCCTAAGTCTACACAATCGTTAAAAATTACAGCTAAGTAAGGGGCAATGTCGCTTATTATGTTAGATATGACTTTCACAGACATACCCCATAGGTCACCAGTATTTTTTAATTTTAATAACTTAAAGTTTTTCAAAATATCTATTGCAGTGATGTGTCTAAATTCAAATGAAACATTGCACTCTTTTACATTGTCTTTTAATATACTCTGAGCGGCGGTGGGTGAGGAATTTAGTGAGTCGGTCAACAAAATAGGAACATCCTGGAAAAACTTTTCGAAAGTTTTGGCAACCTCTTTATCAGATGTTATTTTATTATTATCAATAACAATCTCGTTATAATCTTTTAAATTATTGTGGTTAATGAGACTTAATTTTTGGAATGGGAATTTCGACCCTCAATAATGAGGAATACTATGCAAAGAGACAGAGAATACCTATCAACCTAGAACCATACATACACCATATTATTTTCTAGACATAGGTAACATAGTTTTATAGACCCACAAACTTATCTGACCCGGTGACAGCGTCACTAGTTTAAATTAAAAATAAAATAAAAACTAAAACTAAACAGGCATAAACATTAGTTCCAATATGGCCATCGGGCCCGTTATGTTAGGTAGTATAGTAAGATAAGGCTAAGGATACTTGATAGGTACCTATTGGTCATTATAATAAAAATAAGTACTAAGTAAGTAGTTGTAAAGGTACAGGCGTTTTTCAGCTCTGAGCAGAGGAAGTGAAACCTCGGGTTGCATGTCGGTCGGCAAGGTCGCCAGTAGGATGCGCGCAACTGGGCTGACACTGCGCAGCGCACCGGCATACGCTCGCTAAATTACAGTGCAACTTATACCAAGTATGTATGCAAGCTGTGTGTGTTGGGATCCAGAGGGTGGCTGGCATCAAACGAATGCTAACAGCCAAGGATAGGTAACGTTGGCGCAATCTCAAAGAGGCCTATGTCCAACAGTGGATGCATATTGATTGATAATGATGATGATGATGATGTAGGTGGTAGGCCAACCGGAGTTTAATAACTACAGTGTGCTCACATTCTTTCCCTGGAAAATCGATTCAATCAAGTGAGTTTAGTACTATTGTAGCAATCCTATCATAGTTGTGACGATTTGTTTTCCCAAATCATTAAACGGATGAGTGACTTGGCAATAAAATTGATTGCTTTAAAACGCGCGTTCAGGCTCTTTTTTCTAAAGGGAATAATCTCTACTGCTTATTTTTCAAAAATAACAATAAATCTACAGAAAAATTCTAAAGAATATGTATACATAGAAATATTATAATAGAACAATAATTCATCAGAAGCCGCAACGGAATTTTCTTGCATTAATAATTGACTTTTTTAAACTGATATACATGCTCTCGCACGCCTCCCTGAGGACCTCTCACGAATTTGAAGAAGTGGAGGTCACAAAAGCGTTAGCCAATAACACTCTCGTTCTGGCATCACTGTGTTTGTGGATCTAACATTATATCTATATATATAAAATTCAAAGTCCTGACTGACTGACTGACTGACTGACTTATATATCAACGCACAGCCTAAACCGCTGGGGTTAGAAACTTGAAATTTTGACAGTAGGTTCCTTTTGTGATGTAGGCGCTCACTAAGAAAGGATTTCTCAAAATTCCACCCCTACGGGGGTGAAATAAGGGGTTGAAGTTTGTATGAAAGTCCGACATTTCTCAAGTTATATCCATAAAACTTGGTAAATGGGCTACCAGTTAAAAATAAAGACATACGTGTTTCACAGTTTTTCAAAATTCCACCCCCGAAGGGTTAAAATAGGGGTTTAAAGTTTATATGAAAGTCCTTCATTTCTCAAGATAAAGCCATGAAACTTGGTATATGAGCTGCGGGTTAAAAATGAAGAAATACGTGTTTCACAGTTTTTGAAAATTCGACCCCCAAAGGGGTAAATAGGGGGTGAAAATTGGTATGAAAGTCTGTCATTTAACTTGGTATTTGGGCTTCCGATTTAAAATTATGAAATACGTATTCCACAGTTTGAAAATTTCTATCCCCAAGGACGTTAAATACAGAGTTTGTCCTTCAATCACGCCGCAACAGAGCAACGGATCGATGTGATTTTTTGCATGGGTAGGTATAGGTGAGGATCTGGAGAGTGACATAGGCTTCTTTTTATCCCGGAAATGAAGGAGTGCCTGTGGGAATTAAAAAACTCATGCCACGCGAACGAAGTCGCGGGCGTCCTCTAGTGCAGGTATAAAAGCTGGCACTCTATATTAGCGTATGCAATTTACTGACGTGCGTTCGCGTGCGCACGCGCTGCCCGGATACGACACATACGTTTCTAGGAGATGACTATTTATCCTACCTCACTGCTATAGCTACGGGCTTTTCTACCAACTGATCGACTTTTCTAATATGTTTGCCAAGCGACACTAGAAAAAGTAATATATTCTTTTGACTTCGATTGAAATGCGTCAATTTGTACCTCCTGACTAAGTTTATGGTTTCCTTTTTCATTTGATTTTTCAATTTTCCGGGAAAAAAGTAGCCTATGTGGTATTCCAGACCATAATCTATCTCTGTACCAAACATCCAGATCCGTTCAGCCATCTATCCATCCATCCAAATTTTCGCATTTATAATATTAGTAAGATTAAAAATTGCGCAGTAGGTATACGGGCCTACTAAAGTAACTTGCAAAACATAGCGATCGATGCCACAAGCAATCCGTTTTGTAATCTATCCAATACAAGTCTTACAAGCTTTTACTATGTCGATTGAATCGTTTGTAGTTGAGCTTAAATTGCCATTTAACGGCCGAGGACAATGGCTTATTCAATCTGTTTACACCGGAAACAAATAATAGGAAAGTTTCACGTCGTCATAAGAGTAGCATCCTTGTATGCTTATAAACCTACTAGATACCTTCTCCATCTCGTTTTGTTTTTAATTTTAATTGAATAAATAGCTTTGCTACGATTTCACCTGCCTCAAAAAGCTTATCGCAATATATTGCTATACAGTCGCAAAAATAACAAAGCTTCCTTTTTGCGGATGACAAGATCCCTGTCTCGATTCTCGGATGGGGCTAAAAATAGTTAGTCCCTTCACATTATGAATGAAAGCAAGGGAAAAATTATATCGAATTTCGGCCACGGATGGCCAATCTCTACAGAGATTAGCTATCCATGGGGGGGCAGTTGCACTCTGCACCTGTGTCCCCTATGCACTTGTGCATTATGATATATTGCACCTGCGTCTCTCTGGGAATCGACGAGTCGAGAAAATTCCCTAGTGTGAGAAACACTTTGATAAAAATTCAAAATTAGAAATATAAGGACAACCAGGGTCCATACTGCCAACGCTTAAAGCAATACTTATGCAATATTACTCAAAATAACAGTTTAATGTGACGTAACTACCTTGACGTTCTTAAAATAAGAATTATAATTAAAACACGATAGTCAAAAAATAATGAAACTATATGGCTTTAAGCCTTGGCAGTATGGCCCCTTTGGTAAGCACGAGCAACGCGAAGGAAAACGTTAAAAGTACCAACAACTACAGAATAGACTTTAGACCATTTTCTTCGCGTAATAACCTCAGATGCGAGCGTATCATACAAACTACGGTAATCCTGAGTAATGACGGTCAGCGCATGCGACGTTACGTGATCACGTTACAACCGTAGTGGAAAGCTTTCGGATGACGTTCATTTTAGTCACAGATAGGTATTTGCGTCGAGAGATATTTTCATGCTGTGATCTCGCTACGCACTTTATTGCACGTAACTTACGTGAGGCTTCGCATTTAAAGTTAATTAAGTAACTCTCTCTCTCTCTCTGCGTCGTATTCCTCATTACTGAGGGTCGTGACCCCTTTATATTAATCAAATAATGGTAGGAGTTATCTTGGGATAATAATGTGGTGGGTTCCCACGTCCTTCCGCATACGACTCAACTAAGAGTATTTAAACTCTTAGGTATTTGTCACGATGATTATAAGATGTTAGTGAAAATAACCGGGACCAACGGCTTAACGTGCTCTCCGAGGCACGGAGGAAACGAAAAGGCCAAATTTGAACCTCCAAATTCGGTCACCCATCCAGTTACCGGCTTGGGTCAACGTTGCTTAACAATCGCAATCGACTGATATGCGTTGTCACAACTAGGCCACTCGTCCCTCAACTTAAGTAACTAGGTAAAAGTAAAAGAGCGGTGACAGCGTGGTGGACATCGGCCCTCTATTCGGAGGGTCCGGGGTTTGATCACCGGATTTCTAACTTTTCGGAACTATGTACGTATGTATTGCAGTTAGGTATTTAAATGCACTTAATAATTTTAACACGGCATCGTACCGGAACGCTAAATGGATTGCACGACCCTGCTGGTAGGGTCCAGTCCAAACCAGAGAAAATTTTTCAGATACTATAAATTCCCAAATTGACCCTGCCGGGGATCGAAGCCAGTCCTCCCGCTTGTAAGTCCGTAGCGCTCACCACTGCGCCAGAGAGGTTTTCCGAGCGCGCATATAGGACCCATGCCACGGTAATATTATATAGATAATATTACCGTGCCCATGCTGATTTTTTTCATTTTACTACAGGCTACTCGTACGTGAGGCTAAGTGATAATGTAGTCTAAAATGGTAGCGGGATAAACGACCTGCAGCCCTCTAACTCAGTGGCTATCAAAAAACCGGCCAAGTGCGAGTCGGACTCGCGCACCGAGGGTTCCGTACAAGCCTGTAGTAAGTTTTAAATTATTAAAAAAAAACTACTTACTAGATCTCGTTCAAACCAATTTTCGGTGGAAGTTGCATGGTAATGTACATCATATATTTTTTTTAGTTTTATCATTCTCTTATTTTAGAAGTTACGGGGGGGGGGGGGACACACATTTTACCACTTTGGAAGTGTCTCTCGCGCAAACTATTCAGTTTAGAAAAAAATGATATTAGAAACCTCAATATCATTTTTGAATACCTATCCATAGATACCCCACACGTATGGGTTTGATGAAAAAAAAAATTTTGAGTTTCAGTTCTAAGTATGGGGACCCCCAAAATTTATTGTTTTTTTTCTATTTTTGTGTGAAAATCTTAATGCGGTTCACAGAATACATCTACTTACCAAGTTTCAACAGTATAGTTCTTATAGTTTCGGAAAAAAGTGGCTGTGACATACGGACGGACAGACAGACAGACAGACAGACAGACAGACAGACAGACAGACAGACAGACAGACAGACAGACATGACGAATCTATAAGGGTTCCGTTTTTGCCAAATTTGGCTACGGAACCCTAAAAATGAAAGTCACTGACATAATATATGTACCTACCTACTTCTTATCCATCGAAGGTTTGCTATGAAATGATATTTTTATTTACCTAATAATAGAAGCTTTCGCTTGGTTGTTGGATTAAGGGTCGGATACAAAAGGCGGTTATCCTTGAGACGGCGCGAATTGTGAGGAAGTTCCTCTCTCTGGAGCCCTGACCACCAGAGATTATTTTTAAACTAGCTGATGCCCGCGACTTCGTCCGCGTGGATCAAGGTTTTTCGGTTTCCGCGGGTTCGGTTCGCTTAATTTTCGGGATAAAAAGTAGCCTATGTGCTATTCCAGACTATAATCTATCTCTGTGCCAAATTTCATCCAGATCCGTTCAGTAGTTACGGCGTGAAAGCGGAACAAACATACAAACAAACTCACTTTCCCATTTAGGTATAATATTAGTAAGGATTTGATGTGTTTTGTATAGTACTTTTATATATTTGTGTAAAACGTGTTTAGAAATAATTTTATAAAAATCTGTACAAACAAATGGGAGTAATTACAATAATAATGTCCTCCCGACCGAATTTCGGCCACGGCGGCCAATCTCCACAGAGAATAGCCATCTGCGCGGGAGATATTATAATGCACAAGAGTGTGTGCAAACACAGGTGCACTCTCTGTTCCTTTACTCTTATAGCCCGATGGGACGGACAATCCGACACGACCGGAGAGAGATCAGGCGCAGGACCGACGGCTTTACGTGCTCTTCGAGGCACGGGGGTGAAACACCGCCAACTTCCTAACTCCGGGCTAGTATACTGAGAACCGATTCTTGCTTGCTGATTTCTTGTCAGAAAAACCCGACACTTGGCATGACCCGACCCGGGACTCGAACCCGAGACCTTGTCGGCCGCAGTCGAACAGGCTAACCACTTTACCAACGAGGCAGTTCAAAATATATATCTATTATGGGGCTGGTAATATAGAGGTATCGCGGTGATTCTCTCTAACCAGATCAGAAGTATTTTAGAAATAGTGATTCCCAAAACGCTCCTGTCGGAAATAGAACCACTTATAAGGTCAGCTGACTGCCTCGTTGGTCCGACTGCCTCGTTGGTCTAGTGGTTAGCATGGTCAACTGCGGCCGACGAGGTCCCGGGTTCGAGTCCCGGGTCGGGCCATAGTAAAGTATTGGGTTTTTCTGTCTAGAAATTCTCAGTACTAGCCCGGAGTTAGGAAGTTGATGGTGTTTCACCCCCGTGCCTCGGAGAACACGTTAAGCCGTCGGTCCCGGTTATTATCACTAATGTGAAAATAGTCGTTAAAGCCCGCCAACCCGCATTGGAGCAGCGTGGTGGGTCTAAGCTCTAATTCCCACTCTCCTATGAGAGTGGAGGCCTGTGCCCAGCAGTGGGACGTTAATGGGCTGTAGTGGTGGTGGTGGTGGATAAGGTTAGCTCACCACTGCGTCAGGGAGGTCGCCAAGCTTCAAGCGTTAAGCTTGTCATCACGTAGTCTTAACGTCGGCTCGTGCAGTACTTACTTTCAGATCACCCTATAAAAGGCAATGCTACTTTTTTCGAAGTACTTTTTATATGAATATTTAACCGTACCTGAAAATTTATTTTTAGGCTTTAATTAAAACTGCCTGCTCCTTCGTTAACGGTTGGATTCTGTAGTTATACTTATTAATAAATTAATCATTTCATATTACTATCACAATTTACATAAAGATAATTTTTTAAAGTTGTTTAGAACAAGTTTGTACAGTTGTAGTATTTAAAGACGTTTTTCATGCGCGTATTAACGTAATTCGAGCGCCACCTATTTGTATGATGGCTGTTGGTAGAGCAATTTAAGAAACCTTTACATAAATGCTGACAAAAAATTATAAAATATACAAACTTTTAAGAAAATAGCGCATTGACAGGCAGATAGACAAACATACTTAATTTTACATTCAGATGGACCAGCGGCGCTTTTACTTTTGTCTCTTGAAGTCTAATACAAGTAAAATCCAGTAATATGTGGCCCACGAAAATCTCCATCATAATGCGACAGGCGCGACCCGCAGCAATGAAGATCACGGCACAGAGAAATTATAGTCTAAAAGTAGCTGGATAAAGAAGGATTCTACAGTTTCATGGCTCTTCGAAAGTCCTTCATTCAGTTTGTGATCGTCTATATTATTATGTCAATGACAGTATTGCCATGGCCTTTTTACAAGTTTGACCGTTCCTCTTTTAATCATAGATGCAGTATCCTGAAAAGATATAATTTATACAAACCATTCGATACAACAAATTAACGCCAACAATTGGCACGGCACCAACCTGATGGATTGCGCCGCAATCTGTCGATAAGGCGTTACAACAGCAATCCGTATAAGACGAAGCGCAACATACCATAACAACCAGTAAACCTGCCCAATTCAACGAGGCCCATGAAAACGCCTTTCCTACCAACAACTTACAAAGCGTTATAGCTCAGCAAAAGTTCATCTTAAATTGGCAACGACACGAGCATATAAGAACTAAGAGCCGTCAATGAAACTCAGTCGCACAACTGGGATCCGGTTTGTTAATGATGTCGCCGCGACCAACTTTTGTTTCAGTACAAACCTCGTGTACGTTAAAGAATTCAACCACGACAACCAACCAGCTTAACTCTCATAAAATTATAAACAAATAAAGACTCTACAACTTAACAAATAGAGAAGATTTCCGCATAAAATATTTGGCGTAAGGTTCCATAATAGAAACGGTAGAAGTTGAGAACGTAGAAAAACAGTTTTGAACCCATAAACTTAATAACTGAAGATACAAATTCGGTTGCAGAACTAGTTACTACCGCGGCATCTACGATGATGGTGACAGCTTTTGAAAAGAGTGAACAAACTAGTAAAGCTTATATATTGTGCTAGTTTACGGATGTTGAGGTTAATGTCTACTTTGATTTTACACCAGAATAACACTTTATCATTCTACAGTGTGCACAAAATTTCAAAAAAAAATTTGGCCTCAGCTGATCGTATCTCATCAAACAAAATTAATCATGGAATAGAAAATATAGAAATGGCTAAACACTTAGTTTGTTGATAAACTATCAAATTTTTGTTGTACCAAGATAATTTGGCAAACTTGCGCTTTAATGTGCAATGGCTTTCCGTTTCTTAATAGTCCATAACCACAGTTAAGTTACTTTTTCCTTTACGCGAAGCAAGTATTTATGGGGTTTGATATGATTCTGTACCTACTTAAAGAAAGTAAAGTAAAGTAAAGTAAATATTTATTTGGTAAAATATGGTACAGACAAGATGTTATAACGTTATTACGTAGGTACAAGCATATTTTATCGTTACCGACGTCCAAATATTGAATTAATTATAATATTAGCTATACAATACAAGCTTCTGTGTAATTAACTACTAAACTTAAGTTTCAATCTCTTGTTAAGAGAAATAAATATCTTTAAAACGAATATAATATTTTTACTTAAGAATTCAAGAATTCTTGTATTGAATAAAAACAATGATCCAGAAGATATTCAAAAAGTCCTTTTTTAAATAAGGGTAGATTTAGTTCTTTTAGTTTATTCGGTAATTTATTAAAGATCCTTATGACCATACATTAACAGTTTTTACTAAACAGACTTAGCCTTTGATGAGGCAACGAAATATTGTTTTTGTATCTTTTGCTTGTGTATGGTTGTGAGTATGTACTTAGAAATAAATTAATATTTTTAAACACAAATAATGCAGATTCATAAATGTATAGGCACGGAACTGGTAAAATCTTTTTAGATTTAAATAACGGTTTGCAAGTTTGAAGATAGTAAGCATTGCATAAAATTCTTATACATTTTTTTTGGGTTCTAAATGCTGTAATCATATCGCTTGAGTTGCCTCATATAATGATACCATACCTCAATAGTGAGGAAACGTATCCATGATAGGCAGTTAATGCTGCCTCTAGAGAAACAGTTTTTCTTAATCTAGATAGCACAAATATAAATTTATTAATTTTGGTACATAACTGTAATATGTGTTCTTTCCAGTTGCACATTCTATCTATAGTTATTCCCAAAAATTTTGTTGTATTTACTTCTTCTAGGGTAAATGATTTATGGTTAATTTTCATAATTTTCTGTTTTGAATCTTTGGTTAAAAACTGCATGATGTTTGTTTTAGTTAGATTTATATTTAAATTATTTTCTTTATTATTATTGCTTTATTTAGGGTATTAATTATTTCATTTTCAAACTCTTTATCACTTTTCTTTCCACCTTCTATAATGAGGGTGGTGTCGTCTGCAAATAAAGAATAGAAGCCGATTAGGGTCCTATTAATACGAGTAGAACAGCTCCAAGTTAACGATGTTATCATAAGTCTGACACACAGTTAGTTAAAATTACATGATTAAGTAAAGATTGGTAGTAATAGTGAAAAAAAATATAACTCAAACTGATACGATAGTAGACAATAGATATTGATATCTAATTATATTCATACTAGGATAATAATATATGATATAATATGTTATTATAGTATGAATATGAGTTTACCACTTAACTTTAAGATATAAACATTAGAATTTGTCACATAATATGACACATTTGAATTTTACTATCATGGCCTTAATAAATCCAAAAGTTGGTATTGCCGGCATGCCTATGGGATGAAAACTATTAACTTTCACATTTTCAACCTTATGTTCCTAAAAATAAGGTCTGTTTTTTTAACAATTTTATTTTAAGTCGACTACTTTCCAATATGTCAATATAAGCTTTCGCTATCGGTGACCGAAACGCACGTTTTGTTTGCTTCATTTATTTGAACATTTATTTTTACTCGTGAAAATTTTATGACGACCATAACAGGATCAAGGTTGCACACTTTACGATCAAAAATTCCTAAAGAAGAATCTGCTGATAATTTTAATCATTCAAGACAAAAAGAAAGATAGCTTTTTTGAAGTGAAACTTCTTTAGAATAATTGTTGTGATTGGAAAATTCGATGAAACGAAAAGGTGAAACGAAAAAGCGACACCAAAACGAGACAAACATATTCATAAATAAATAGGATTTAGCCTGCGAGAGAATGAGATAGAATACAAGTTATATGTTCACGACCAATAGATGGCGCTGTACGATATTGAGTCGCGCTACTGCGCCATTGTGCTCAAAATCGAAATTGAAAAAAAATAAAATTGTGTGTATTTATTTTATTCTCTCGTAGGCAACTTTTCTGAATTTTCACTTCTGCCGTTTGTTTATCAGTCCCTTGAATATACCCATAGCTCAAAGGCAAAATGAAAATTTTGACAACATAATATCTATTATATTATAGGTTATTTACCCGTTCATTTTCCATTAGTAGACCTGAGCATAGGTTAGGTAAGAGTAATGCCCAATTTCACCAACAAAGCTTACATTTTAGGGAACATCTATGACCGATTATTATAGGTGACAGATTAAAATAACTGTCACTTACTAGGTTTAGATGGCCCTATAATGTAGGCATTGGGAACCAAAGAAACTCAATCCACGCAGACGAAGTCGCCGACATTATCTAGTTACTAAATAAAACTAATCAATTAGACGAATGTAGACCTTTTGGTTTATAATATTAATTCACAATTATTAAAATGTCAATTATTTAATTATTAATTATATTAAAATATTATTTAAGGTCCACCTAATGTTGAGGGCTCGCTCGTGTACAGAAAAACTCAGTCGAGTTTAACTACACAAAATAGACCAAAGTTTGTAACTTTTGTTAATGAATAAATAAATAAAAATAACTGGACCAAAGATGACATTTCGTATTACTGTTACATTATATTTTGAACATATTTTGAAGTGGTTCATTCGTTCTCGTTTCATGTTTTTTTAGGTTGAAGTATAGCTAGTGGCACGCGAAGTCAACCGTCAATTTCATTTAGCTTCATCGATTAAATAACATAAATAATAAGGCTTTGATTGTATAAAAAAAAACAGTAATACCTATTTTTTTAGACTCTCAAAATTATCTTCATCTCAGCTCACCGAACAATCTCTTTCGTGCCTTATCCTATACTCGACACTGGCGAAACAACCTGTGCCCCTGTGGCATACCTAAAAGTTTAAACATCTGAGAATTGAATTGAAGGCTTTGATTGCAGGTAATTTATGTACCTACACAACTTACAAAACTTTAATTAGTTTCATATTATTATAAGTCCATGATGATAGTTGAGCTTATTTTTAAACAACATTATTTCTCACAAGGTCTTGACCGTGGAATGGAACTGCTACTTTTTATCCCGGTTTACAAGTTTTTTAGTACTGGATTAAAAAGTAGCCTATGTAACTCTCCGGTCTTCAAGTACCCATGCAAATAAAAATAAAGTCGATCCGTTGCTCTGTTGCGGCGTGATTGAAAGACAAACCAACAAACAAACACACTTTCGCAATTATAGTACCTAGTATGATATGATTCCATGCGGACCGAGTATCAGTTAGCTGAATGCTATAAGTTTCAAATATCTCGAAACAGCTTTTTAACCGCATTTCGCATTGGATAATCTCATTTAAATATTTTGCATTTTCATGGTTTTTAATCGTCTAACCTAATGTTTAATCAAATCACTTTAGGTGAGTCCATCATGAATATATTAATAAACAGCTGTATTTGTGAAAATTTAATTTATAACGGAAATAAAAATAAATAGCCGTCGAACGCCCTGGAATAAAAGATTAGGTATTTTCTAAACATTATTTGCTTACTTTTAAATTGACTTTAAATCTGCTTACATTAAATATTATATTATATCAGCTTAGTATTAACATAGCATAATATTTTAAAGCTAGAGCTTTAATATAAATGAGTAGGTATAGTGAATTAATTGATCAATTTGCTTCAGAAAACAAAGCTATCTGCTTTCACTTTCAGGATAATTTTAATGAATTTGCACATTATAATACGTAATCTAATCTTTCTAATTTAAATACGACTATAATTATAGGTATTATTGATTCACATCTTGTATAATCCGATACTATATACTAAGATATATATTATGCAATAAAATTATAACAAGTATAAATTATTATTTCCTTAGGAACCGATTTCCTTAGGAACCTAAGGAAATCGGTTGATTTTGAAAAAACACAACCTATATGTGTTTATTCCAACTTACTATAAAGGTAGGAATATAAAAAGCATGGTTAGTCTAGCATTAAGCGCTATTCATAATACTTTCAGATAAGACTAGATTCGCTCTTCGACTCGTTTTACTTTATTCTGTATTATTTATTTATACTTGTTACTTTTAAAATCAAATTCAAATGTTTTTATTCAAATTAACTTTTACAACTGTTTTTGAATGGTAACCACTAGTTCAGGATACCATTCCTACCAAGAAGAGCCAGCAAGAAACTCGGCGGTTCTAGGCCCAAAGTAACTCATTTTTAAATATCCTGAGTTTCGTGCCGGATTGTCATAATAGAGATAAAAGTTTTAATCTTTAAAATACATGAAATCAATTGTTTCATTAATAAAATCTATTCAAAGAATTTCGACAATAATATCTTCAACCTTTTTCCTTCAAAACATTTCATTCTATTCAAAGTTTTGACTTATTTAACGGTTAATAAAAAGTATTCGTTTCTCTAGTTTATTACCTAATTAGTATTCTCCATGTTTCACTATTCTCACATTCGAGGGCATCTGGAAAAAATTCTTTAAGTGATAAGTTGTCCTTGTGCATGTCCTTTCAATGTTAATGTTTTACTTTTTTAAGATTGTACAGAATATAAATAAATAAATCCACACTAATATTACCAATGCGAAGGTGTGTCTGTCTGTCTGCTACGCTTTAGCGGCCCATCTTTTCAACCGATTTTGATGTAATTTGGTAGGTATAGAGATAGGTTGCATCCCGTGGTAGGTCATAGCCCGCCCGCCAACCCGCATCGGAGCAGCGTGATGGGTCAAAGCTCTAATTCCCTCTCTCCTATGAGAGTGGAGGCCTGTGCCCAGCAGTGGGACGTTAATGGGCTGTAGTGGTGGAACCGTGCCGGCCGCGACTGTCAGTCTGAAGGGGCATTAGAGCCTCACACCCAAGTCGGCCGGACGCGCGCCCAGCACACTGACACACATTTTTCTCCGCACAATTTTATTTATTTATATGTTTGCGCGTTTGAGCATTCTCGCCGCGTCGACTGCCGATTAGCATTCCGGATTGTGATGGATTAGGTCCGATCGGATGTGGGCCATGGGTTTGGAAATTTCACGAAAATCGGGGTTAGCCTTCTACAATTTCGATAAAGGAAATTTTTGACAAAATCTTGTCTTCTCTTATGTCGAACATAGTTTTCACAGGAATTGCGTTATTTATATTATACAAATTACTAATAATATAATTGACTGTCTGTCTGTGTATTTTCTGTTCGATATTACCTGTGCAATCACGAATTAGTTTTTTTATTTATTATTCGACTACAAGTTAGTTATTGGCTGCGATCTCAGTTCTCATCTGATGGTAAGTGATGATGCAGTCTAGAGGGTAGCGGGCTCCCCTAGCAGTACCTACACCTAACAGAAGCTTCCCACCAGATCATACCAGAGAAAATTCAGAAATTATAAATTTCCAAATTAACCCTGCCGGGAATCGAACCCGGTACCTCCCACGTTAAGACTCAACACTGCGCCAGGGAGGTCGTTGAATATTACCTTTATACTTACTTATTACCTTTTACTTTTATTTCTGTTTGCGTACAAAACTCCGAAAAGTTAGTTTCACAATCATATTGCTCTTCCTTGTTTATTTAAGCCGGTTTCTTCAAAGATTTCGATTTCATAATTTCTCCAGATTCTAGTTCTTTTGTGCACACTTCATCCATCATAGCTAAGCAGAATCTAATTAGGTATCGTCAAAAAATTATCGATTAACATCGATTCACAGTTAAGTACCAATAAGCTATTTTAAAGTTTATTACACCGTGTCGAAATTTGAGTTGTTCGAATACCTAATATAGAAATCGATATTCGATAAATCGATGGTGTTACCACCGTTAACAGCTATAACCCATTATAAAGATAGGACCGGTTGGTAATAGGTATTCGCAATAAATGATTTACTTTCTCCTCAAAAATCTCGCTCAAACATTTCGGGCTGCCCAACTTAAAATATAGTTTGAAATAATTATATTGATCAATAGCATTTATCGATATTATGACTAGGTATCGATAGTACGAGTAATTTCGTTAAATGAAAGTAACCATTTGATTTATGCGACCTCTCACATCCCGTCTTCACACACTTGTAGGTTTTTTATGTTTATTGAGGTAGGTAAAAGCGTTTATTTTAATTGGTGGTGGGTATAAAAGAGTAGCAAAAGTCACCAAATCTACAAAAGGTGCAAGAGGAGAAAAGGTTAATTTTTTCAGTAACTACTAGAAATGCTTGAACGGCAACCCCGCACTAGAGGGCGCCCCGTTGGCAGGTGTAAGAGCACTAGGTGTAAGAGCCACAGAAAGCCAGGAATGCATGGCGGTGTAAAATCGCGACGTGTGGAAGCTCTTTAAGAGACCAACGTCCAACTATGGACGTCTATCGTCTATATCTATCAACTTTTTGAAGATATTTCACCCGAGCAGAACCGTGGCAGTTGGCTAGTTCGTAAAAATATAGTCAATCACAAAACGTGCCAATTGGCATTAATGAAAAAAGATCTTTTAATTGAATTACATTTATTCTAAGCAAAGAAACCGCCTCCATCCCTACCACATACGGTATCAATTAAAAAACGCGCCGCATTTACACTTTCTACGAGCAGTCTACCAGTTTTCTCGTTTGTCTTAATTTCTAACAACAAATGAATGGTGATCAAGTGGGCCGGCCTTAGCTAATACAATGTTTGCTGTGATGATAGAGTAATAGCCTGACGTTTACTATAAAATCGATAATGTTGTATCTTTTACAAAATCGCTTCAAATGATCCATCATTTACCAGTTAAATCAATAATACAAATTACTGTCAGTATGTCTCCTTTGAAACAGGGGCATACAAATGCAACACAAAAGAGATGACGAGCTAAACCATACGTCGCACGTCGTCGTAGTTTTAACCCACTGAAGAACGAAGGTCTATGCATGGGTCTCCACAGAACACCGCTTGAGATCGTCCGTCCACTTAGTGAAGAATTTTCCAATGCTTTCTGGTACGAGACCACCATCCAGGCACCTTGGGATAAGTATTACAATATTCTGTGCTTATAACATAGACCTAAGGAAGGATTTTCCCAAATTCCATCTGAGCGTATAAATTCTGGTTAAGACTAATATTATAGGGTCTCTGGTAGAGCACAATTTTTATAGGTAAACGATGAGAAAAGGAGGTTACTAACTTACTACGCCGCAATGCTAGAAGAAAGTGTCGAAAATGTAAGTAAACGCCCACGTAGGTATACCTTCTCGGCATTAATTATAAACAGGCGAGAATGCAAACGAAGCTCTCACGTACATGCCATGCCCTTGTGTGTACATTTTCGGCTTTCCGAAGTAAAGGAGAAAGGGTTCTGGCCTTGGATTTTTATGGAATTTATTGTAGGATATTTTGGGTATTTAGATACTCCGAAAATTAATATACCTACACTTGTCTCTTTTGCAAGTTAAAGTATAAATTGTGCATAAAGTTAATATATTAAAAATCAGTTGTACTATAAGGTCTTTTCTTCAATCAACTTATTGACTAAGCACATCAATCTGAGCTCAATTCAAGCCTTTCTTGAAACTATCTGGAAACTTGAGATTTTAATGTGGATTTTCCTGGGGAGGTATTTCAGAAATTCCACCCTATTTTCAGAAACTGTTAATTGTCGACTCTTCCCAGTAGAATTTGTTTTCTTATTCGGTGGTAGAGTCCTATCTCCTAGGACAGCATAAATAGCACAAGTTGCATGAAACAAAAAAATATTTCATTTTGTTTGTTTTATCTATAAAAAGATTTGTCACCAAAAACAATGCCAAAATGTTAGGGAACATATTATTGTAAGCCTATAATGCAGGTACAATATAATATGTCGCTGCCATAATAATAATTGGTTGTAAAATCTGTTACAGATCTTAGATATTTCCTAAAATTAAGGCATTGCTGGAGAAAACGGGACCAAAGCGAGGTATTAATTAATTATTGTATTTCAACTAGCTTAGATGAAAATCAATTTCCGTAATCACTTATTACCCATATACTAGGTTCATAATATTTGACTAATGATTTCTTGACTTCAAGAGTGGCCTATTTCTTTATAATTATAATAATTACGTCTGAGAGAGAACTGACATTTTCAATTTAATAATTTATGCTGCATCTTAACTTTCACTTTTTGTGTCTGTTATGTTTTACAATTTTCTAGACAAACTGGGTGAATGGTGCAATAAATTAATAAGTCATTGATTCTATATAAATTTAATCCGTTAAGGCGAATATGCTTTATGTTCTGATACCTACTTTATGCATAGTAGGTTCGTACTTTTGTTTTCCTCGACTGCGATAATGACTTCTATTGTAAGTAGGTAGTGGCGATAGATAGTTGATTGAGTAGATGATAGTAGATGGTAACATGCGGCATGTTTTAAAACATGCTCGTATAGTATGTCGTCTTACACCACTTACTACTCGGTGTCTTACACCATCTTACCCCATGGTATCTACAGTCCGCAGTCCGCACCATTTTCAATGTTGTCTCCGCTATATTAAGAGGCCGTATACTCGCCATCGGTCAATTTTGGAATCTGTAGGTATACCGCACAGTAGACCGTTAGGCTGCACTCATACATAGACGACATAGGCCAGTAAAGATACTTTGATACTTTGCGTAGTCAAGTTCGTACGTACGTACGGTCGTACGATCTGCAGTACCATTTTACACGTGAATTTGATCAGACTTTGTTAATATTTTTTGGTCATATAGGTATTTTATAGAACTTTATTTTTACACAATTTGTGTTATATAAATACTAAACATTCATGGTAAATTTTATTTTATCAGTAATTTCGTCAAACTTTTAAGAAATACAGGTTATTGTGACGCGTAAATTTTGATAAATCGTGCACATTGATTTGATTTTTTTATTAACTAATTTCGTATAGAACGTATGAAAACGAATTGCAACAGTCCTATTTTAAGAGCGTGTTTATCATATTAGTATTTTTTATAAGTCATTTATTATAATTTTTCGTGGATTTATATGGGTGAAAAGTGTCAACCAAAAGTGCAAAAATGGTAAACGTATTCTGCAAGAATGAGAATTTCACTATTATATTTCAATAAAATTAAATTTTTATTTGCAACAGTCTACTAAGGAGGGATTAATCTTTAATGTTTTAATTTTCTTTTTGTTATAATACTAATATCTCATGCACAAAGCTCATCAAAAGTTCTTAAAATGTCGGTTTACGGGTTTACGGACTGTTAAGTCCACACAGATTGTCATAGATTTAGGTTTAAAGAGCCAATTAAAAATATAACCAATTTTATTGCCAAATTAAATATCAAATAAATTAAATTAAATAAATTAATTGCCAATTAAATATATAACCAAGCTGAATAAAATTCTACTTCTAATTTTTAAAATTAGGTAGGCACCTACGGTCTACTTACAAACACTACACTTGTAGATAAAATCTCCAGTACTACATTCTCAATTAAGTATTACGTCATTAGGTAGACCTACGACATGGTTAATGGCTTTCATTTATTATTTACTTTTTAACAGAGTATTCGCCTTAAGATATAGCTTGTCTATGTAAGTATTGAATCAAAAGTGATGGCTAATAAAATAACAAGGACAATTATTAACAATAATTTAACTTTAACTTGCACCTACCTACTTACAAACACTACACTTGTAGATAAAATCTCCAGTATTACATACTCAATTAAGTAGTACGTCATTAGGTAGACCTACGACATGGTTAATGGCTTTCATTCATTATTTACTTTTTAACAGAGTATTCGCCTTAAGATATAGCTTGTCTATGTAAGTATTGAATCAAAAGTGATGGCTAATAAAATAACTCACTAGGGCGGAGAGTAAAGTATTCTATAATAATTAATTATTATGACGTCTTTATTGTTTAAAAATGCCTTTTTCTGGAATAAGAAATACTAGCCTATTACTCGTATGTGGCTCTCCGGGAAGCAACTATCTGTGTACCTACTTACCTACCAAATTTCTTGGTTAGACCCACGGACTGTGAAAAGGTCAGACAGATAAAATTCCACGTGTTTAATTTAAGTAAGTATCTACTGATGGATTATGTTATAATTTCTTACAAAACTTAATATCCTTACCTTATCAGTTAAATAGACAACGATTATAATAAGCAGCAAGCCGGCACTGAATATCACTGCTCGACAAAGTTTTCATAGGCTAGAGATCCCTCATGGTTATATACGAGTATATCCCAATAGTAGAATATTCACTTTCTACCTGTTAGCCATACTAAGGGTATCAAAAATGAACCAGTATCATGCTTAGCTGTCAAGGCCGTATCCGATGGTCAAGGCAACCAACCCACAGACTAATAAATTTGCTGCAGGAGATAAACATTAACGCGTTAATCCTTACAACCGGATTACCTAGTGTTGTAAATAAACAAAATACGTTCAAACTGCTTTAGCTTTTAAAGTTCACATTTTAGAAAACATTTTGGTGTGCAATCATTTGTGAAATTGGTGTTTCGTATTTTCTCAGTACTTGAAACGGTGTTTCTCAAACTTGTGTTCTGTAGCGTATAATTTTATTCTTTGCCCAATCCACTAAAATTATATTTTATCCTCATTTAAATTTTAAATTAATAATCAAAAGTTGTGTGCTCAAGTAGGCTTAAAAACTTAGTAGGTATACGAGGTCGGCGTTTATTGATGAGTCTACTTCAGGAGGAGGAGCGTTTGATCTAACATCTAGCGATCTAAGCTATGAAAATCAAGCGCTCCTATTAGTGGGTTTGAGGCACACCCGTAACGGCTTAGCAACGTAGCACATCTATGGTGGAAATACACATATAGAAATATCTAACCCAACATTGGGATGTAAGGTACTATTTGGCAACCACTGGTTTAAAGGAATGCTAGGAAAGCGCGTGCAGTGCGGGTAGGATGTACGTGTTCTGGTTACTGCAGTTCGCCACAAAACAACAGAGTCGATTGTGATTCCTCGATGCAAGCTAATTTAGATTCGCGCGGAGATTCTACGTGTAGGTATAGTACAAAATTTGTACTACAAATGCGTAGAAATTACTTTGAGCTTGCCTTTTACTTTATAATTGTTTCATCCAAGTAATATGAGTAGCAATAATGTATCAAACATACTAACTACTAGTACGAGGCATATATTATGTAGAAAGAAAAATAGGAAGGAAAATTACAACTTTCCTCTGTACTAATATAACATGCATCAGTGGCAACAGATTATTATTCTATCTATCTATCATTAGTACTGTTTAGCCAAGGGCGATACATGATTAGTAATTACATACACATTAGATTGTTAATCTGTCAGTATCAACTGTTAACGTGTTTCTTAAGTGGGCACTTTGTAGAACAATAATTTGACCGAGCGAAGCGAAGGTCTCTGACTCTACTTGGGTGAATTGGCACTTGTCCGTCCGTCCGTCCGACCGTCCGTCTGTCAGAGCCTTGCTTCTGAATTTCCGAACGTAATTACTTCAAATTTAAATATAATAATATGTAAACCTATGGCCTCCCGCCGAATATGGCTTAAAAAGTTATAAAAATCTTTATTTCAGGGGGGCACTCATAGAAGCGAATGCGAAGTAAAATATTTTTTATAGCGTTACATAGGGTTGCAGTATATCATTTTAAAGATAATTAGGAATAGAGTCCAAAAATATTTTTTTTTGAATTTTTCCCCTAAAATTGACGAAAGGGGGGGCTTTCAAAGTGGCGATTTTCTAACGTCCAAAGTTGACCTCAGAACTCTCAATTTTCTGAACTCTCAATCCTGAAACTTGATCAATTATTTGAATTATATCCTGTACTTGAACAACAAATACTAAAATTAAATAAATATTATAAGGAAACGAAATTATTTAATTTTTAATGATGATGATATTTTTAAAAGAACTTCACACTGATGTCAATAGATGGCGCTCTGTGAAACCGCTAGGTCTCAGTTCGGGGCGAACCACTAGTTAATATAAACAGCTGCTAACGTAATTTTCCTTTTAAACTGGGGGCTTAGTGGGAGATTTTTTACCTATTCGCGTGTCAAAGTTGTATGGAATTGTAAAGGGCTAATTCTGTGAACTGACGTCATCAATGATCAAACGCAGATAGGGGGAATCGACTGGACTCAAGCAGCACATGACCAAGGATTGGATTTGGTGGAAATCGACAAGATAAGCATGTCTTACCGGTGCAGGTAAGGTGGCAACTGGCTACGGCCAAAGCCTCCTTCCTTGGGTAGCAGACTAGAGACTTCGTCCGCGTAAATAAAGTTTTTTACATTCCCGCGGGAACTCTTTATTTTTCCTGGATAAAAAGTCCTATGTCCCTTCCCGGGATACAACCTCTCCCTGTACCAAATTTCATCAAAATCGGTTAAATAGACGAGCCATGGAAGCGTAGCAGACAGACTTTCGCATTAATAATATTGGTATGGATTCCCAATTTAATTTGAAATTGAACACCTTTTTCGGGGACTTCCCACCACTACACCAGAATAAGACCACAGTGCATTATCACTGCGCCATGGAGGTTGCCTTATTTCAATTCCTAAGTTCCATCCGTATCGAAATGTATTGTTACTAGAATTATCGTCCGGGTTTTCAGAAAATATTGCGACGAACCTTTTCGTAAGTTATAGTCGGGTATACTCATTGACTTATATGATACATATAAGTCAATGGGTATACTCTTTTATCCACTGTCATTTCTACCAGTACAGACTCTACGTTACACACAAAGTACTTGCACAAATAAACGCAGTGACGTGAATAATAAAGGCGGTCCCCTGACCGCTTTGAGATAATAGACAAAATCGGTGAAAATGAGTACACAAGACATTGATACAAATAATGAAAAACCAAAGATTCTTTTTTTTATCTAACCAATAGGTTAGGGGTAGGGGGTTAGGGGGGGGGGGGTATAGGGTAGGTTAAGGGTGCGGCAGTGATATTATTAAGCCCATACCCTTAATCGGTTTCTACACGTCATCGTATTGGAACGCTAAATCGCTTGGTGGTACGTCTTGGCCGGTAAGATGGTAACTAGCCACGTCCGAAGCGTCTAACCAGACCATACCATAGAAAATACGGAAATTATAAATCACCAAATTGACCCTGCTGGGAATCGAAACCGGGACCCACTATAACAACACAGCGCTAACCACTGCGCCAGGGAAGAACCTGCTTTTCGAGCGGGCGGATGAGTCTTTGAGATCATGATCATGATTATATGAATAAAATGAATGAAATCTATATATATATAATTCAAAGTCCTGACTGACTGACTGACTGACTGACTGACTTATATATCAACGCACAGCCTAAACCGCTGGGGCTAAAAACTCGAAATTTTGACAGTAGGTTCCTTTTGTGACGTAGGCGCTCACTAAGAAAGGATTTCTCAAAATTCCACCCGTACGGGGGTGAAATAAGGGGTTAAAGTTTGTATGAAAGTCCGTCATTTCTCAAGTTATATCCATGAAACTTGGTAAATGGGCTACCAGTTAAAAATAAAGAAATACGTGTTTCACAGTTTTTCAAACTTCCATCCCCAAAGGGGTAAAATAGGGGTTTAAAGTTTATATGAAAGTCCTTCAATTCTCAAGCTAAAGCCATGAAACTTGGTATATGAGCTGCGGGTTAAAAATGAAGAAATACGTGTTTCACAGTTTTTGAAAATGCGACCCCCAAAGGGGTGAAATAGGGGATGAAAATTGGTATAAAAGTCTTTCATTTCACAAGTTATACCCTGAAACTTGGTATTTGGGCTTCCGATTTAAAATTATGAAATACGTATTCCACAGTTTGGAAATTTCTATACCCAAGGACGTTAAATAGAGAGTCTGTCCTTCAATCACGCCGCAACAGAGCAACGGATCGATGTGATTTTTTGCATGGGTAGGTATAGGTGAGGATCTGGAGAGTGACATAGGCATCTTTTTATCCCGGAAATGAAGGAGTGCCTGTGGGAATTAAAAAACTTATGCCACGCGAACGAAGTCGCGGGCGTCCTCTAGTACATAATAAAAAAAACCGGCCAAGTGCGAGTCGGACTCGCACACCGAGGGTTCCGTACAAACCTGTAGTAAGTTTTAAATTATTAAAAAAAAACTACTTACTAGATCTCGTTCAAACCAATTTTCGGTGGAAGTTTGCATGGTAATGTACATCATATATTTTTTTTAGTTTTATCATTCTCTTATTTTAGAAGTTACGGGGGGGGGACCAACATTTTACCACTTTGGAAGTGTCTCTCGCGCAAACTATTCAGTTTAGAAAAAAATGATATTAGAAACCTCAATATTATTTTTGAAGACCTATCAATAGATACCCCACACGTTTTGATGTGAGGTATCTATTGATTCACGGGTTTGATGAAAAAAAAATTTTTGAGTTTCAGTTCTAAGTATGGGGACCCCCAAAATTTATTGTTTTTTTTCTATTTTTGTGTGAAAATCTTAATGCGGTTCACAGAATACATCTACTTACCAAGTTTCAACAGTATAGTTCTTATAGTTTCGGAAAAAAGTGGCTGTGACATACGGACGGACAGACAGACAGACAGACAGACAGACAGACAGACAGACATGACGAATCTATAAGGGTTCCGTTTTTGCCAAATTTGGCTACGGAACCCTAAAAATGGTGGCTATAAGCTGATCATGATGAGTGATGATGTTATTGGTAAATTGTTATGCGCTTGTTCCACTGACGTAACCGACAATTTTTTTAATTCTTGTTGGTAAATATTTCCCAGAATAATGAAAATTTCCCTTATTTACTCAACGTTGAATAAATATTGTTAGTCTATCGAAATGTGGGCAACTACATTTCTTGGATATTGTGTGTCTATGACATCAAAATATTCAGACTACATTATGAACTCTATTACGTTGGATATACGATTCAAAACCAAGCGGCACAATCAACTAGTGCGGTCCACTGTATCACGGACAAAAGTAAAAACACTTTCTTTGATATAGTTGAAGATGGAACCGATAAGTTGACATTCCTCGGCTGTCGGAATTTAGTTCTTTTAAGAAATCTAGTGAGCAAATAGCCTCCAGGTGTCGCGATGAATTTTTTACGATCGTTTAGGCGTAAGAGATGAAATATATCTAAAGTTTTCTCTGACGTAGACGTGAGATAGTTAGTAATTATTATAAAGCAACTAGCGATCCGCCCCGGCTTCGCACGGGTAGCACTAATAATCCTAATCTATATAATATAAACTATCCTATCTCTCAAGTTAGATCGAACTGCACATGGTGTGCGAATTTTATTATAATCGGTTAAGTGGTTTAGAAGTCCATTGAGGACAAACATTGTGACACGAGATTTATATATATATAGATATTAATATTAATAAAAGTCGCCATCACTGTTTTAGAAAGCTTTGCCTATTTAATAGTAATACTAAGTGTCTGACTAGAACGTCTGTGACATTTAAAAAACGTAGCCCGTGTTTTTCGAGCCCTTTGAAATGGCGATTTTCGGGGGTGAAAGCCTTATCCACTCTTGCAAGGGACTTTTTGTCCGTCTATATCGCACGGGCGACCTGCCTCATGCGCTGATCCTCTGTCCAATATTACAAGTGAAATACAGATGTTGTTGAAGAAGACAAGTGTTTAGTGATAAAAGTTTAACGCTAATTTATTGAATAAGAAATACAACTGGCAATTCTAGAAAGTTGCTAGCTGGTTTTTTTGGAGCCATTTTATGCTCTATTATTAATGTCAGTGTGCTTTAAAATCTATAAGAGATTAGAATTTAGAAGAAGCTATGAACAATGTAACAGGGGGTAATACCGTTATCCATTACGAAAAGAGGGGGTGTGTGTTCATGGCGACCACGATCCACGTAAGTAATGCTAGTGGAGATTATGATGATAATTCTGTTAAGGATCTTGAATGTGGTCATAAGTGTTAAATTGTATACACTAGTTGGGGTTTGGGTTCCTAGAAAGTTAGAAGATGAAAGTAAACATAATATTATTATCATGAGATAATTTGAAATAACTGATAACAACTAAATGCTAGGGAACGAACATAGAGGTATAATATTATGGAACGAAGTATCCAGTAGTATCTCTGTAAAAAAAATCTTAAAAGATTTTTGATGCTAATCGATCCAACCAGTTTTCTTCAAACCAAACAATACTATTAAACGAATCCGATTACCACCTGACCCAGACGGAATAGTACCTAAGCAAATATATATAACGCTCGCAAAGCAAACCTAACAATTTCTAAGAGCCCCAACATTTTTTACCTACATTTCGTATGTGGGTTACTAAAACTAGTTGTAAATGACACGAATTTAGCTAATACTTCCATTCGGAACCAGTCACACCACGGGCCGGGGCGATCACACGTGTTCTGGCTCAAATAAATAAATTAGACACGCTTTGTAAATTATTACACGAATATTAATAATTCTGGCTTTTTCCTACTTCGCTCTCGTTAAGTTCGATTTTGATTAGCGAAGCCCTAGTTTGAATTTGAATCTGAAAACCCTTTGAATTTTCCAAAATCCTTTCTTATCGGATGCCTGCGTCATAATAGTTTTCTGATCCGTTCTGTGGTTTGAGCTGTGCGTCGATAGATCAGTCAGTCACCTCTTTTGCTATATTTTAGTCATTGTATTGGCCTTGGGAAACCAAATTACAGTTTTGCTACTGGGCCAATTTTTCAGACCATTATAACATCCAAAATATAGATATATATATTATACTAGCTGACGCCCGCGACTTCGTCCGCGTGGATTGAGGTTTTTTGGTTCCCGCGGGAAATCTTTAATTTTCCGGGATAAAAAGTATCCTATGTGTTATTCCAGACTATAATCTATCTCTGTTACAAATTTCATCCAGATCCGTTCAGCATGTCCTGGCGTGAAATGAAATGATTTATTTCATGTAGGACAACTTGTGCCACTTATGATAAGTCGTAAGAATCGACCACTACCGTGATTGAGTTACAAACATCCATCCATCCATACATCCATTCCATCCATCCAAACTTTCGCATTTATAATATTAGTATAGATTAGTATAGATACGCGTCGATCAACGCACAGCCTAAATCGCTAGAGTATATTGACAGTAGGTTCCTTTTGTGACGTAGGCGCTCACTAAGGAAGGATTTTTTAAAATTCCACCAGCAGTGAATATCTATTGATGACGACGACAAATCCTGATCTATTAACAATTCCTTTATGGGGCCGAGTCTACGTTTTTATGGTGCATGACTAGGTAAATGGTCCTGCATGTTTTCATACACTACAAGTAAGCCCTTGACCTCTCCTGGTGGTAACAAGTAATAACAAGTGATAATGGTAACAAGTGTTTATAGTAACAAGTGATAATGCAGTTAGCGGGCTATAAGGCTACAGGGGTATGGCAGTTATATTAAACTCCTAATCGGTTTCCACACGTCATTGTACCGGAACGCGTATCCCCGACACACGTGCATCGAATTAAACCCCCCGTTCTCGCCTGCCCGCCGACTATGTGCGAAGGGCAGGGTAGCTCATCGCGCGCCTCGTATACTGGCCGGTGACCAACTGCCCAATCATGTAAGAATCGCCGATCAAAACGTTAAAGCTCATCGTCAAAGTTTATAAACCATAACAGCATTAAATTAGAGCTCAATTTCGTGTATCCATTCTTATACGTTCGAGTATCGTTCATACCTAAACGTATAAGAATGGGTAAACGAAATTGAGCTCTAATTCAATGCTGTTATGGATTATTTTACATTGACGCCGAACGATTACGTTTGATCGAAAATCCTTACATAATCGGGGGGCTGGTACGAACAAGTACATGCAGTAGGTAGAGTACCTAATGTTATTTTACCCTGTTCCAATTAATATTATTTTGTTTCCAAAGCGAAAATACTGAACAAGTATTTCGCAATACCTTTATTATGTTAAAATAGTATTATTGAAAATGGTTATCAGATGCAAATCGCCTGAGACGTATTTTTGGCCATAGCTCCGAGGATTTTGGGAGGATCGAGATGTGAATAGTACCAGAGTTGAGGAATTTATCGAGACACGTGCGAGTTTTTGAATTTTGAAAATCGGCTGGTAACTTTTTAGGGGGTGTTTGTTTACTAAATTGTAAATATTTCGGAAAAAAACGGTCCTAGAAGAGTCCTAGGGTAATAGTTTAGCTACAAAATGGGGATTTTTTTTTTGAAAATCAGTTAATTAATAATTGTGACCTGTAAGGTGGTCCCTTTAGATTTGGAATTGTAGAAAAACGGGTATTTCGCGTAAACGCGAATATATACATAGTGATGTAGCGCCAAGCGATTTAGCGATTAGCGGCGTGTAGACGCCGACTAGGGGTATGGGTTTATTATAACTGCCATACCCCTAACAGGTTAGCCCGCTACCATTTTAGACTGCATCGTCATACAGGAAGGGGCTTGTAGTGGAATAAAAAAAAACATTGGTTAGTAGTTGTACCTAACTACTACCTACTAAGCAAAGCCAGTAAAGAATAATTTTATCTAAGTACTAAGGTAAGTAATAAGTATGTCTTTTTAGGGTTCCGTTCCTCAAAAGGAAAAAAGGAACCCTTAAAGGATCACTTTGTTGTCCGTCTGTTATCTGTCTGTCTGTCATCATGGAGGTATCAAGTTGAAATTAACATCAAACAGGTCTACGGTCCCTTGGAGCTGTAAAAAAATCAAGTTTTTAAATCAACGCAATCAAAAGATACGGCCGTTTATTATACCGCATATTGACACTCGTCAATAAATCAAAACCTATAGGGTACTTCCCGTTGACCGAGAATCATGAAATTTGCAAGAAGCATGGTCTCACAGCATAAGTATAGAAAAAAATCTGAAGATCGTTAATTACGGTTAATTTCTGTGTTTTTATGTATTTATCATATTTACTTATTATATGTCTGTACACCCCTCCCGCTTTCTTTTAAGTTTTTCTGCCCTAAGGTTGCCTGGAAGAGATCGCTATTTAAGCGATAAGGCTGCCTGTTGAGCCATATCCAATAAGATTGTTTTTGTGTTTGTATTTCTTTTAATGGTGTACAATAAAGTATATTTTACTTTTACTTTTACGGTTCCGTATTCATAGGGTGTCGAATTATTTGTCAGGCTCTACTCGTTTAGCGCCATACGTAAGCCAGTTATTTTACAGTTAATTACGTGTTGTTATGACAATATATTTCTTGTTATTTACTAAAATAATTTACATTGTGTGGTGGTACGGAACCCTTTGTGCACGAGTCTGACTCGCACTTGACCGTTTTTTTAGTTTTCTACAAGTCAAATAGCGCACGTAACTCTATACCTAGTTAGGAAATAGGGGTGAAACCTAAGAGCTTGTGGTCATTACAAGTGAGTATCAATACTTACTATTTTACATAAGTATGTATTGAATGTCTCTATTTTATTTTAAAAACGTTCTTTGTAGTTTACACTAAACTTCGAGAAGCGCACATGGCAGGGCAACGTTTCATAATACCCACCTGAGACTTGAGAGGCAGAGCGGTCAAACAAGAAGAACGCGTATTTAATTTGTACGTCGCGTCGTCTTGCGAATTGCGCTTGTAATATAAAAAGCTTAGGTTACTTTTAGAAAACTCGCCCATTTTTCAGTTCATTAAGCCTGGGTGCTCGTCTCCTGCAATGGAGCAAAGCGAAGATGAGCAAACCAATGAGATTACACAGAAATTATATACGTATCGTACCTATGCTATTAATTTGACACGTTGGTCAATAATGTTTTAACAGGTCTCTACTCTCTTATTGTTTCCGTGGACTAACATCCTCAGAGGATAATGCTCTGCAACGCCACAAGTGAAACTGTGCAGTTTTAATAACTTTTAATGTCTCTCTCTCTCACATTGCCATTGCCGGCTCACTGACCACGAGTTTCCTCTCAAGGCATACAGGTTTCCTCACGATGTTTTCCTTCACCATTTGAAGCAAGTGATTTTCAATTTATTTAATCGTATGGCGTTTACAAGGCGTTTTTATAAAAAGAACGCTTATTTCGCCTGCAAGTTCGTCGCTCGTTTAGCACCACCCAGGGGACACGTGCAGGGAGGTAGAAGGTAGTTCCTGCGGACGTGAGCGACGGGGCATCCCCCTGACCGCGACGGGGCATCCCCCATTGATTTTCAGTGATTTTCAATTCCTATCACACATAATTTCGTAAAGTTGGAGGTGCGTGGCCGGGTATCGAACCCGCGACCCCGTACAAGAGGTCGGATGTCTTAACAACTTAGCTATCACCGTTTCACTCACTGTCTTTACATCAACCATAAATTACTTTGTTGTTAAACCGATGACCAAATCGGTATCAAAACAAAATATTATGAGTCACAGTAGGTACCTGATAATGGAATTCTGAACGCGTCCCGGCTGCCATTAACTAATGTCCCATACAAAATGATAAGAATTCCCTTTTGTTAGTCCACTATAACCGTTCGAATGAATAATACGCTTGCGTCAACACCCGTGACAAGTTTTTTCATTTAACTTTGAAAATTACTAAGAACAACATAATTTGCATTAAAATAAACAAAAATACCAAAATAACGTGCACCTCTGAAAAAATATTTAAAAAAATATTAAAAATGTCACTTGTAATTTATTTTTTGGCAATACTGATGTCTGCAAATGTGGTTTCTAGTAGAATTGTGAATAACAGGAAGTGTCCAGAAGTCAGAGCAGTTCCGCATTTTGATTTGTCCCAGGTAAGTATTTTTTAACATATTGCGAGTTGGACTCACCCACCGAGGGTTATGTATAGCTTGAATGAATGAATAAATGAAATATTCTTTATTGTACACCAAAGACATCACATAAATAATCAGAAACAATAAAACAAAAAATACAAATCGGTACAATTGGCGGCCTTATTGCTTTTAAGCAACCAAGTCGCATAGGAATTAAAACCAGCGAGAGAGGGATATGGGTGTACGAGTACAAGTAAGTAAGCTTGGAAAGAGATATATTTAAACATAATCGTTATTTGGATAAGTTAATCTACGGTATTTTGGAAATCTATACGCGTATGGGGACGAGGGATGTATGGATGGATGGATGTTTGTTACTCAATCACGCCAGAACGGTTGAACAGATTTGGATGAAATTTGGCACAGAGATAGGCAACTGGAATAACACATAGGCACTTTTTATCCCGAAAAATTAAAGAGTTGCCGCGCGAACCAAAATACCTCAATCCACGCGGACGAAGTCGCGGGCATTAGCTAGTTTAGCTAGCATCATAACTTTCCATCAGGATTGCAATCAAGAGCTAACTAATAATGGAAGAAATTAAAAAAAAAGTTTAAAAACAAAACACTTTTTTTATTGGGACTGCAAAACTAAGTTTGTACAAGTTTAGTGCCAATTTCTAAACTAGTGGTTCGCCCCGAACGGAGACCTCGCTATTATTTGTAAGCACAAACAAAAATACTGAAGCACATTAAAACTTGAATAATTTCGTTTCCTTATAATATTTATCTAATTTTATTATTTTTTTGTTCAAGTACAGGATATAATTCAAATAATTAATCAAGTTTCAGGCTCAGCCTTTCAGAAAATTGAGAGTTCTGAGGTCAACTTTGAACGTTAGAAAATCTCCACTATGAAAGCCCCCCATTAAGTCAATTTTAGGGGAAAAATAAAAAAAAAAATCTTTTATTGATATATTCCTAATTATCTTTAAAATGATATACCGCAACCCTATGTAACGCTATAAAAAATATTTTACTTCGCATTCGCTTCTATGAGAGCCCGCCTGAAATAAAGATTTTTATAACTTTTTAAGTATTCGGCTGGAGGCCATCGGTTTACATATTAAATTTAAATTTGAAGTAATTGCGTTCAGTAATTCAGAAGTTATAAGGCTCTGACAGACGGACGGACGGACAAGTGCAAATTCACTCAAGTAGACTCAGAGACCTTCGCTTCGCTCGGTCAAAAACGCGCACGAAGTCATTGGCATAATTTTACCTAAATAAAGTAATTTATGTGATAGGCATACAAGATATTTCAATTTATGTGAGTGAGTAAAATAAAAGCTACAATCGTTATCAATCTTGCGTCCGGCGCCCACGCACCGAATGGTTTCAAATGAGTTTTATATAATAAGTATACAATAAAGCGGTTTTATACTAATTGGTATTGGTATTTGGTTGGTAATGGTACAAGGAAACACTTAATTATTACTTACTAGGACTATTACGGGAACTCCTTAATTTTCCGAGATAAAAAGTAGCTTATGTCACTCTCCCAGGTCCTCAACTATACCCATACCAAAAATCACGTCGATCCGTTGCTCCGTTGCGGCGTGGTTGAAGGACAAACCAACAAACCAATAAACCAACAAACCAACAAACGAACACACTTTCGCATTTATAATATTAATATGATGATTTATAAGGTACACGCCCTAATAGAAGTTACAAAATTATATCGCCTTACAAGTTATAAGCTTACAACTTTAATTTAATTTGCGCAATAGCCTGTCAGCTTACTTTTATCCTTTCATTAGAAAGTGAAATGATACCTCCACTGTGACATAAAAGGATTACATTTGATGTCATAATGACCTTTACGACTGTTACATTAAGAGCTATTGTTAAGAGACAATTTTGCACAGTAAAAGGTTGCGTAACATACGCAAATGAATGCATTGAAACGTCAACTTAAGACGTAGTCTAGCTTTGCATTGTTTTAAATAAAAACTTGTTTGAATCAGCTTCCAGTATTTGTCCGTGTATTCTAGCTCTCACTTTAATAGAAGGTGTTGCTTCTTCAACCAGCTAACCACCTCCACTATACCACCTACCACCACTACAGCCCTTTAACGTCCCACTGCTGGGCACAGGCCTCCACTCTCATAGGAGAGAGGAAAACCACCACTACAGCCCATGGATTTATAGTATTTTTCAACTCTCTAGCCAAATTACGGTTCATGAGAGAAGTACTGCCCTACCTTAAGACAGACAGACGGATAGACGGACATTGGAGGCTGTAGTAGGTAATAGGGTCCCGTTGGCGCCATTTGGGTACCACTTACCAGAATCTAGATACTTAATGTTCGCGTGTAAGTTTATGTGTGTTACTTACTTTTTCACTGCCCATTCGTTTATCTGATTAAATCTTGTACAGAGATAAGTTGCATCTTAGGGACGGTCATAAACTTTTATCTGGGAAAATAAAAACAATCAAAGTCGCGGGCATCATCTAGTCTAGTAAGTAAATAAAATACGAGCTGAATTGTTCCTTCTTGGATGTCTGATAATCCATACTAATATTATAAAATGCGAAAGTGTGTCCGTCCGTCTGTCTGTCCACCCGTCTGTCTGCTACGCTTTCACGGCCGATCTGTTTAACCGATTTTGTTAAAATTTGGTATAGGGATAGTTTGTCCCGAGGAAGGACATAATTTTTATCCGGGAATAAAAAAATCATTAATGTAGGCGGATGAAGTCGCGGCCATCATTTATTAAATTAATTTTTTATAACAATGTTTGAAATTGAAACTTTCTAGTTTAGTTTAGACCGAACCCGAAAGTCGAATAATTAATAAACTACTTATTTATTTTTATTTGAAAGCAAAGCTTACGTTATGTGTTATAGCTATGAATATTTCAACAGGCAGGCAGGATATTAGATTGATGATACCTACGTAAAACCTTACTTTTCTTTTGCAGATGCTAGGAGATTGGTTCGTGGTAGAGTACTATGCCAGTGAAGAGGAAGCGCTTTCTTACAGCTGCATGAGAGCAGTTTTCACAGAAGATGACCATGTACAGGCTGAAGGTAGGCATATCACCAACCCAGGCATTTTTTAAAATTCAACTTGACTTGACAGCGAGAGCGTACCCATTTACGTCAAACTGCTGGGCACAGGCCTCCACTCTCCAAGGAGAGAGGGAATTGGAGCTTAGAGTTTAGACCCACCATGCTGCTCTATAGTGCGGGTTGGCGGGCTTGAACGACTATTATCATGTTAGTCATAGTAGCCGGGACCGACGGCTTAACATGCTCTCTGAGGCACGGGGGTGAAACACCGCCAACTTCCTAACTCCGGGCTAGTACTGAGAATTTCTAGTCAGAAAAACCCAATACTTAATTAATATGGCCCGACTCGGGACTCGAACCCGGGACCTCTTCGGCCGCAGTCGAGCATGCTAACCGCTATAGACCAACGAGGCAGTTAGCTAGTTAGTTAGTAGGAACAGGTATAGCAAAGTTTATTTGAAACCCATACCCTCCATCGGTTTCTACGCTGCATCTTCTGGAACGCTTACTATTGATTACGCTACCCATTGCGGCTCAGCTTTATCGGTAGCTCCCGTCGACCGAAGCGTTATGCGTTCCATCAGACCAGGGGGTCTACTCTCTTTCTCTAAAACGAAACTTCGCAAACAAACGAACGAAATTTCGTTAACTCCTCTCCTACATAATATTATCTCTATGCTCCTCTCTATTTCGTTTTCGTACACGCAGACGAAGTACGAATCCATAGAAAATTTTCGTGACCGATTGGATTGAACGATTTTGAGTGGGTCTAATAACAGACTAATTACGTTCGTTTGCGAAGTTTCGTTTGAGAGAAAGAGAGTAGACCCCCTGCTACTGCTTTAAACGGTGGTAGTAATCCCCCTATTTCAAAATGACAGATAATGGTCACGTACCTTCACGTCCCTAAAATAAGGATTATAATTCTAAAATGCGAACGTCAACAATATCATAACAAAGCGATGCAATGGTAGTACCTATGCCCCACAGGCCAAAGGATAATTCAGAAAACAGTATAGGTACCCCATGTTTATTTCGACAAATTTTAACTAAACTGATCAGGAAAGAAGTCAAACTCATGAAGAAAGGTATTCAGACTCAACGAGTAATGACAGAATTTGAAATTTCCAGATGGCACCATCGAATGGACTCCGGGTGTGACTATGAACTTTACCTACCGCTTCGCCGACGACCCACTCGATGAAAATCTATTGGGAAATATCACCTGGAAAATTGATATGAAAGAACCTGCTCACTGGACACACTCTGAACTTACTTGTAAGTTGAATGTTCTAAGGATAAGGGTGAAAACACACTGGTGACAGGACATGCCAATACGGTACGCGAATCGCCCGCATCGTAGGTACATATATATGGTAATACGTTTCGTCGCGTCTGTGGAATGGATATAAAATTTACATGGAATAACACATAGGATTGCCTACTTTTTATACCCATATTCCCACGAGATTTTCATTTTGACAAACTTTCTGGCGCAGTGTTGAGCGCTCTTGCCTTAACGTGGAAGGTCCCGGGTTCGATTCCCGGTTGGATGAATTTGGGAATTAATCAAATATATATAATAAATGCGAAAGTTTGTATTAATGGATGTATGTATAGATGGATGGATGGATGGATGGATGTTTGTTACTCAATCACGCCAGAACGGCTGAACCGATCTGGAGAGAATTCGGCACAGAGATAGATTATAGTCTGGATTAACACATATAGGCTACTTTTTATCCCGGAAAATTGAAGAGTTCCCGCAGGAACCGAAAAACCTCAATCCACGCGGACGAAGTCGCGGGCATCAGCTAGTAATATATATATAAATTTATTATATTTAAATTCCGTACACCGCGCCGGTACGATGCCGTGTAGAAACCGACTAAGGGGTATTCATCACTTACCATCAAGTAAGATCGCAGTCAAGGGCAAACTTGTGGTGGAATTTAAAAAAAACCATCGATTTCTACGAAACGATTCCCCCGCGACGTGTTTCTTGTGGATGTTTTTTTGAAGCTACGGAACCCCTGGTGGGTGAGTATGACTTGCACTTGGCTGGTTTTAAATTATTACTAACTAGCTGATGCCCGCGACTTCGTCCGCGTGGATTGAGGTTTTTCGGTTCCCGCGGGAACTCTTGAATTTTCCGGGATAAAAAGTAGCCTATGTGCTATTCCAGACTATAATCTATCTCTGTGCCAAATTTCATCCAGATCCGTTCATCCGTTGGAGCGTGATTGAGTAACAAACATACATCCATACATACATCCATCCATCCAAACTTTCGCATATATAATATTTATTTGATTTACCGTTTCCGTTTTGCATACGACTATGTATACAACTTTTTTATATTAGGTAGGATTACTATTAACATACAAATAAAACCGTAATAAATTAATAATGCATTAAAATGCACAAAAAAATGTTGCTAATAAGTATGAAGTAGGTAATTAAGTTAGGCGTGCCATTCGCGCCATTCCAGCAAACATTATGAGGTAACAAGGATATGTGAGTTTCTTTACAAGTTTCGATTTCGATTTCGATTTCGATTTCTGCGATTTCCCAATAAGACCATAATCGATATTATCAATTTGCAATAATAAGGCAATGCTGTTGAATATTGTGATTTATAATGGGTAGGTAGGTTTCCCTACAGGTAGGTACAATACCCTTTGGGTGTGTGCCTGAGAAATATTTATGAAGTTCATCTATCTATTGTTCTAACATGCAGACTAATCTGGTAGTTGTAGGGTAAGTTGTAGCCTGCATAACCGAAGCTACCCAACATACCAGAGACAATTCAGAAACTATAAGTTCCCAAATTCACCCTGCCGGGGATCGAATCCAAGGCCTCCTGCTTAAATACTCCTATTATACGCAGCGCGGCTCTCATCACTGCCCCAGGGCATTGTATCGTACCGGAACGCTAAATCGCTTGTCGATTATGTCTTGGTAACTAGTCACGGTCGAAGCCTCCCACCAGGCCAGAGAAAATTCAGAAATTATAAATTCACTGACCCGGGGAATCGAACCCGGGACCTCCCATTATACCTCAGGGAGGGGCATTATACCAGGAAGGTCGTTAAATAATATAAGTATGTATACTAGCTGATGCCCGCGACTTCGCGTGGAATAAGGTTTTCGATTCCCTTAGGAACTTCTTAATTTTTCTAGATAAAGGAAACCACCTACATACCTACTACACACATACATAGGTCCAGGTCCTCAAATATACTTATGCAAAAAATCACGTTAATCGGTTGCTCTGTGGCGTGATTGAAGGACAAACCAACAAACAAAAACACTTTCGCATTAGTATGATAATATTATTTTTGGATAATATAAAAGAATATAGGTTTTTCTTACAGATGACGGAATATACAACACCTATGTTTTGGACACGGAGTACAAGACCTGGATGCTGTTGCTGCATTGTGCTGAACAGAGAGAAGGGGCCAGATATCTCAGTGCCTTCGTCCTCTCACGGACCACCAGTCTACCCAAGAATGTGATGGCCTACTTGAGGGATAAACTTCCGAGGTAAAGCTAACTCTACATTTAAACCGATTAAAGTACCTAAATTCATGGTACATTCATTCATACAAAGTTATGAAGATTATGTAAATTAAAGATCATGGATTTGACTGGCTTCAGCAATGCTAAGGACAGCGGCTACTTATATTATGTACGAGATCTATACATTTACGTAATTATTGTAAAATATTTTTTTCAAAAGAACATCCACCGAGTTTCTTCCTGGTTCTTCTCGCTAGGAAAGTCATATTCCGAACCAGTGGTAGATTCAATCGACGCGGATTAAAAAACACTTGTCAAAGTTTACTTGAATAAAAAAGACTTGAGTTTGTATTTGGCGATGAAAAGAATTGGATCGGATGGCCAAGAGCGCAATTTATTGTTGTGACAATCGGCATAATATTCTCGATAAATTAATAACCTGGACCAAGCAGGTTTATAATCTTGTCAATGATCCATCATCATTCATTCATTCATTACATCCATGTCCCTCTTACGGGCAGAGGGCAGAAGATAGAATCTTGTCAATACATCTTATTATTACAAGAAAGTAACACGTACCTTATTAATGAAAAAAAAAAAATTTAAGCGTGTTACTATTTGAGTATAGCAATCTTTTATAACTCAAGTCTATTGGCAAAAGCCTTTGCTGAAGTTGCCTTTGCCAAGTTTCACTGTACGATGCCGTCAGGACAGGAACACGTATTTAATCATTTGCTGAAACTTCTTCAAAACTTACTATCAAGCTGGACTGTTACTTATTACACTAGCTGATGCCCGCGGCTTCATCCGCGTGGATTAAGGTTTTTTGGTTCCCGCGGGAACTCTTTAATTTTCCGGGTTAAAAAGAAGCTTTTGTTTTTCCAGACTATAATCTCTGTGACCACTTTCATCCAGATCCGTTCAGCAGTTCTGGCGTGATTGAGTAACAAACATCCATCCATCCATCCATCAATCCATACAACCATCCATCCAAACTTTCGCATATTTTATAATATTAGTATAGAACTATAGCTATTTGCCGAAACTACTTCAAAACTTGATAGTAAGTTTTGAAGTACCTACCTAGCTGGACTATATACGAACATACTTAGTGGGATTTTTATATAAAAAAATCATATTTTTCCTTTTCTCCAGGTACGACGTAGACGTGAAGTACGTATTCCAGATCCCCCACAGCAACTGCTCAGACAAGCCGGCCAAGGCAGACTACTCCCCCATACTGGTCGAGGTTGGCAGCAAGATACCCAGGAAGCCTGGCGTTACATACAAAATTGGCTTTGGACATTGATTTTCATAGTTATCTTTGTGTTTATTAAGATTTTAGTCAAAATAAAATGTTTTATAATGTATGATTTGTGTATTTCTGGTAGTTGTATGCTTTCTACGACCTAGCACAATAGTTCCTTTCCTTTTAACCAAGTTATTCCCATTCTACAGATTTTTTAAGATAGGCTTGCTTTCATACGTAAGACTGACTAAGAAGATAATGACTGTCGTCACGTACCTACTGTACAATTTATAAATTCTGAATTTTCTCTGGTCTGGCCTGGTGGGAGGCTTCGGCCGTGGCTAGTTACCACCCTACCGGCAAAGACGTGCTGCCAAGCGATTTAGCGTTCCGGTACGATGCCGTGTACAAGCCGATTAGGGGATTAGGGGTATGGCTTCAATATAACTGCCATTACCTACCCTAAAAGGTTAGCCCGGTACCATCTTAGACTGCATCATCATTTACCATCAGGTGAGATCGCAGTCAAGGGTTAACTTTTAGTCGTCGTCGTCGTCTCAACCTATAGACGTCCACAGCTGGACGAAGGTCTCCTTGTAACTTGTAGTGGTTAAGAAAACCTACAGTAAAACAATCGTTGTTGCAGGACACCCTAGATTCTAGAAAATGAGTTCTTTCATCTATTCTATTAAAAAAAAATCCCAGCAGCAATGTTTATCTTAAAAATTTAGGTTGGATCAATTTTAATTGTGAGTGGAAATTACGGATTGCTTAGCGTTTGAATGTATAAGTATCTATAGAGTCTGTCACTTCCTAGAACTGATAGGCATGTAGGTAAGTAGGTATTATCACAGAATAGGTAATAGTAGGTATTATTTCACATATTATTCCACGGTATAATTAGTACTTATGCTGGCACTGTATGTCAGTCCGTAGCAAAATAAGTAGACGCGCGTCTCAGTACCCACGTACACGATGACATTCAAACTTGACCGTGTCCAAAACAACAATATCCGACATAAATTAACGACCATCACAAGTTAAACAACGATTGTTTTATTATGTATATTATGTAAAATATGAATTTTCACAACTCGCTGAAGGAGAGGGCAAAGAGTAATAACAAATGCATGATGCAGCAGATACTTCAAAGAGGCATAAAGCAGCACTGCGATGGACATAGACCGCTTTTTACAAATGTAGGCAATCTATAGAACAAATGCGAAAGTTTGGACGGATGGATGGATGTTTTATGAATAACACAAAAACGGCTGAACACATAGGCTACTTTTTATCCCGGAAAATTAAAGAGTTCCCGCGGGAACCAAAAAACCTCAATCCACGCGGACGTAGACGCGGGCATCATCTAGTATATTTATATATATCTGCATTTTGGTGACTAGGATATCTACAACAAATATTAATAATACCGATGGCGCCTGAGTTGTTCTATAATAATCAAACCTAACTACACCAAATTTTTAACAAGTTAGAAGCCTAAACAATAATTACTATTTCAAGCTACCACGAAGCATTGTGCACCGCCCGCTCTTACACGTCTTATGCGTATCTGTGCGCTTATTGACACAAAAAATTCTGAGGTACCGACTACCGAGGTACCTTCCGATTTTTTTCTCTAAGGTGGATAGTAAGCGATGCGAAAAAAAAACTCTCCATTGTGAAACGAAACGCTTTTGCAACGAGAAAATCAGAAGGAGCGATAGGGAATTCTTCTTAGTTGTAGTGTGTCTACTGTCTAGGCATTTACTTAAAGAGGGTCATCAACCATGAAAATCTCCGAAAAGGGGTTTTTCATGGTGATATTTGATAAAAAATATTATGCAATTAAATATTTATTTATTATTATGATAATTATCTCTCTTTCTTTGCGTCGTATTCCTCACTACTGAGGGTCCTGACCTCTTTCCATTGATCACATAATGGTAGGAGTTTCCTTGGGATAATAATGCGGTGGGTTATCACGCCCTTCCGCCTAATAATTATCTAACATAATTTAATTAATATATTTTAATTGCAGTTGAAATAGGTAGCAAAAGAAAATGATAGAATGAAACATCTGTATGTTTTTAATTAGGTACGTATTCTTTGGCCTGTAAACAGCTATTAATATTTCAGGCATCTTGCGCAAAGCATAGTTATAAGTTAGAGAGGAACCATTGCAGTGTTTTTATGAAAAATATTACCAAAATGGGTTCGCTTCGTTCGTGCGTGTTCGTTTTAGTGTTGTTTGTGCAATTACAACTAATTGTTGGAAAGGTTTGTTTCAGATTTAAGTAGTGTAATCTAAAAACTTATATCAACGTAAATATACTTACTTTCAAGTTATACAAAAGTGGACTTATGTGTAATTTACTTAACCAAGGCCCACTTGCACAAGGCCGTTAAATGTGTTTTAGTTGCATTTTCAAGTTTATAGTTATGTTTATTCGGGGGTTGACACGAAAGGGACAGGCCCCTTTCATGTCAACCCCCGAATAAACTTACCAAAAAGTGACAGCATCAATTTTAACCAATTGAGTTTAGACAGTGTTGTGCAAGTCGGCCTTAGTTTAAACTAAGACGTGATTCAAAAATTCAAATCAACAGCCGCTTTCTTGTGTCATATCTACATTCCTACTACTAATCTTATACAAATTACAAAAGTGGTGTCATTCATTATACATAACTTAGTTTTAAGACTCAAATTCAAAGCTTTCTTACTATTGATTTTTTGCGTATGACTTCAAGAGAGCAATTTATTCTGCCAACAGCAAAGATGTGCTAAAGAAATGGGGTACCTATAGTTGCAGATAAAGAAGTATTGAAATTGTTTTCCAGCCATTCTTAACCGACTTGTGGTGCGACCTCATCTGCGATGATGACGATGACGTGAGCACTACCACCAGCACGAGCAATGAGGATGACTATTGGGACATGTTCGGGATTTGCACCTGCGGCACCCGACGGCCGCCCGGCGCTAGAAGGCGAAATCAAGGAATGCCTGCGAATATTAACATGAGACTACGTAAGTATCTCAACCAAGTCTTCAGATGTACTTACTAATAAGTACACTAAACTTTTTTTTTATCCACTACAAGTTAGCCCTTGACTGCGATCTCACCTGCAGATGGTCACCTGCTCACCTAAAGTAATGATGCAGTCTAAGATGATAGCGGGCTAACCTGTTAGGGGCATGGAAGTTATAATAAACCCAAACCCCTAAACGGTTTCTACACGCGTCGTACCGGGGTCCGGGACGCTAAATCGCTTGGCGGCAACTAGCCACAGCCGAAGGCTCCCACCGTGCCAGACCAGGGAAAATTCAGTAATTATAAATCCCTAAATTGACCCTGCCGGGGATCGAACCCGGGGCCTCCGCACGTTAAGACAACAGCGCTCAACACTGCGGTCGTCGATTACGTTTAACTCTGATGAGAACTGACTGATACTTAGCTCAACTGTACTAGAACTGGGGCCATATTAGGTACTCAAAATGACAGTTTAATATCACGTACCTTGACGTTCCTAAAATAAGGGTTATAATTCTAAAACACGAAAGTCAACAATAATGAAACAATATGGCTTTAAGCGATGGCAGTATTGCCCCTGGTAGATTCACTTGACGACTCAAAAGCACTTGTCAAAGTAAACTTTTTCTCAAAAGGTATGAAAAATGTGGAGCCATTTATTTGCAGTACTTATTTATCGAAAGCTCGGTAGGGTGGAAAAGTACAGATTGTGGTGAAAACAAGCTACGGACAAAAATAATTCTTTTGTCAAACAGTCAGCGCGCACATTTTTATAATATGGAGCTGCCCGACATGAAGAAACGTTTTTCAAAAACGTTTTGGCCTTTCCTGTCTGTAGTGTGTTTTCACTTCTCACACTGGCTCACTAAAATATCATCTATTAGCTAAGTAGCATCATTCCCCGGAGTCAAAAATTTATTCATATCATTATTATATTATCCTTGGCACAAATCGGTTTCGAAAATATTTATTTTATCCAGTTCTTAGTAGACAGTACCTACTTGTTATGCCAATTGTATATGAATAATTCATGGGCTTTGAAGAATGAAAATATGGGAGATTTTGTTCTACCATTTTGCAGAAAAAATACGTGAAAATGCAAATCAGGCCAGCTGAATTTTACGCTTCCACGGCCATCCATATTCAGTTTCAACTTTGATTTTTAAACTTGAATTTTCTATTATTGTTTGTTGCGCTATGGTCGCCTTTAACTTTAGGATCGACGTAGAGTAACGATGTTCTATAGATTTATAAAAAAAGAAGAGTAAATTATTAAAAATCTCTGTCAACCGTCATCGGTTCATACGTCCGCTGCTGGAAATAGGTCTCTTGCAAGGATTTTCAGAATATTATGCAGCGATCTTGCGATACACAATGACTGTAATTCTCCAATAGTCATCGTGGCAGTCACTATGGGAGACCTTAATGCTTGCAATATGGGAGACTTTCTCAACGGATGGATAAAGGAAACCTCTTCGCAAAATTGGGTATTTGACATGACAAATCAGCAACTTTTTTTCAAACGTCATAACTCGCGATAAGTGTGGGATGTTGTATGAAATACTGTACAGTAATGTCAAAATCGACGCACTTTTTTACTTCAATCGATATTTTAAAATGGTTTTAGAACATTAAAGTTAACACACGTCCCTACGTGGATATTAATTACGACTTGTGTGTCATCCTCTATATTTAATAATAACAAAAAAATAATTTATTTGAATAGTTGTCAAATACCCAATTTCAGCTTTCTAGTTCCAAGGGTTTGGGCTAGGCGTTGTCAAGTCAGTGAGTGAGCGAGTCACTCAGCAGTTCTCTCTGTATTCTGTGAGATAGTAGCCGTATAACGTCAGCTGTGTGTAAATGCATCAGAAATGTATGGATATATTAAAAGACAAACATGAGGATTTCTAATATGAGCACAACCAACTCGAAAAGTTATACTAGAACCCCAATAGTCATACGATAACAATAAAAGTTCTGATTGACTCATTCAATAACTAACTCAGTCATCAACACCTAGTCCAAAGCCAAACCCTTGGATGTAGAAAGATGAATTTTTGCAGCGAGGTTCCCTGCATACTTTTGACAACGCATAAAACCGGATTTTTCAAATTCCCTCTTGAGTAAACCGACTGTCAGTTGCTATTTAAATAGGGAAAAATATTGCATAATTATTGTTATTATTTATTAATCTTATTTCCAGCGCCATCAGCAAACGGTATGAACTTCAGCATGGTCAACAACAACGGTATGTGGTCGTTCAACTTGGACGCCGGTCCCAATGGCCCTAATGGTGGAATGCCCCCTGTTGGTGGCGTGCCCCCTGTTGGTGGCATGCCCCCAATTGGAGTGGCCACCCAATTACCTTCCACTGTTGGCGCTGTAACCACCGTTGTTTCGACCACGGCTGCTCCAACCACCGCCAAACCATAAACCTCCAAAGCCTTTGTAGAATAAGGGTAAGATTAGGGACACGCCGATGATGCAAGATCGTGATTCGTGGCTTTAGATCGCTACCTCTATGACATCTCTATACATCTCTTTTTTTTAATAAATGTGTTTTCTTTCTTCTTCTTTCTTTCTCTTATTAAACGGTTATATTAAGCTTGCCCTGTTTGTTTTTCTATTTTTATTAGTTTTATATTTAAATAATGAATAGCTGTTCGTTAGTCTCGCTGAAACTTGCAAACGGCTTGACCGATATTGATGGAATTTTTTGTGGGTGTTTATGTGGGTCCCGGGATGGTTTATATTCAAGACCGGACCCGGTAGGGAGCGTTGCAATCGGGTTCTAGGTTCAGGACAGGACTACGTCTGCCGGGCCCACTAGTGTGAAATAAATACATACCTACATAGAAATAAATACAGACACGCTGTTTTCCGGATTCAGTAAGTATGCTACTGGCCGCTACAGCGTCACCGGGTGAGTGGGCGAGCGCCAAGCATTGTATTGCCGAGAAATAGAGTGTGTGTCCTAAGGCTCGAAAACTTCGGGAGGGCAACGTCGTCTTATCTTAAGGACACCTCCTGTAAGGCTCGGACCTCAGCTTAGGACGACTTTAGGATGAGGAAGTCATTTGGAGACACGCACCACGCACGTGCCAAGGAATCTTGGTAAACTTGCAAAATAGCAAGCGATATGTATTGCGGTAAGGTATCCTTCGGCATATTCATATATCCATCATAATTTTTATATTTTTATTTTATTTATTATTTAAGACATTGCATCGAGGTACCGAGCTAGACTACAATTCGATAGTGTGGCATCAATGCTACAGTCACTACAGTTTCAGCCTGTCGCTGTTGATCGGTATACCTATGCCCAGTCTTCAAAATTCAATCTATTTTATATTCTAGCTGCTGTTTTTTTCTGTGTTCTGTTATTACGTCCCCAAATGTTCCACAGAGTATGTTTATTATGTTTTACTTACTTTCTTTGTAGTAGAAGAAAGTTTTCTGTGGATTATTTTAATGAATCTTAGGTTTAATAAAAAAAAATGTTATTTGTGCTATTATTTCTTGTTCGTTCCGAGTATAACTTGCTAAGCATCGTAAGTACAATAATAAACTGATGTTTTATAAATTAATAATTTGTCTTTCCTTTAATAATTTTACATAACAATAACTTATCCTATCTTTGACTACTAGAGTCTACTTTAGTTATATTTTAAGTTAATATTACAATTTTCTGCAAGTTTGTTCATATAGATATTATACTTAGGTTAACCTTTTAGGTAGATGTAATATTTATTTGAAAATATATTATTTTCAGAGAGTTATATTTTGTTCTAAACTAATAATTTGGTAATTTGATGTTTGTAGAAAAATAAAACTATATTATTTAATTTACACGAGTTTTATTTTAATATAAATCTCTATATTATATAAAAATGAATCCCTATTTCCCTTGGTCACGGCATCACGCGTGAACGGCTGGACCAATTTCGCTAATTCTTTTTTTGTTGTTTGTTACTGTAAGGAGAAGGTTCTTAAAAAAGAAAATGTTTGAAAAATTGTACGGAAAAGTAAAAAAATAGGGTTTATAAATCTCTATAATATATAAAAATGAATCCCTATTTCCCTTGGTCACGGCATCACGCGTGAACGGCTGGACCATTTTCGCTAATTCTTTTTTTGTTGTGTTTGTTACTGTAAGGAGAAGGTTCTTATAAAAGAAAATGTTTGAAAAATTGTACGGAAAAGTAAAAAAATAGGGTTTAAAAATTGGGTAGCAATTAAACGAGTGACTGTAAATTACTTACAGTTTTAAGTGTCAAAATTAATTAATTTGGGTTAAAGAATTACTAAGTGAGCGACTGACTGCGAGTGACGAGAAATCAACAGAACAGCAACTTACAAACATTAATTTGAGTTACTTAAAATACAAAATGAGCAGCTTCATAATATTTGAGCGACCTAGGTAATATTTGTTTGAGTGTCAACGTTACGTCCTGCATTTTTTTCAATATTTGGCAAATGTATTTTATTTACTGAGTGGCATTTTATCTTATATGAAGTGTTTCGAATACAAAAACCACTTTGAAAAATACACTAATGAGCAGAGTATAATGAGCTCTTTTACTTAAGTTCGGTATGTTAAAACCCCATAATAACCTACCTGGTTATTCATGTTCACCCCTGACCTAACCTAAACTTTTGACACTTAAGTATTACTCTCTGTATTTCCAGTCGCTCACTTAGTAATGTAGTCGCTCGGATAAATTTTTAATATCTGAAATGGATTAATCACAATCCACTTTTTGTAAGCTCGTTCTGGATTTTATTATTAATCAATATTCGTCGTTAGTTTAGTTAATTTTTCGCTTACTCAAATTCATACCGCTCAAGTTATTAAAACAGTATGTCATCATCAGTCGCAAATTGTTTTTTTATTCGCTCGTTTTATAATTCCCCTTTAAAAATCTCCATATACATATGTACAAAAGTAAATGAGATATATAAGACAGTAGAGAGATCTTCAAATAGATTGTCAGATTGACGGTCATTTATTCAGTTTCATATATTATATACATTTATACTGGGAAAAAAACCAGTTCCCACGGGACTCCATAAGACCTAAAATCCACGCGAACGAAGTCGCGGGCATCAGCTAGTTCCATATAAATGGGCGATCGAATAGGTACGTAAAATAGCTCCCACCCAGGCACAGAACAAGGAATATGCCCCCGATTATGTAAGAATTGTCGATCAAATGGTAAAGGTTCAGCGTCAAAGTAATATAGACCATAAGTGTATTGAATTAGAGCTCAATTTCGTGTATCCATTCTTATACGTTAGAGTATCGTACATACCTAAACTTACTACTATTACCTATTCTGTGCCTAAACGTATAAGAATGGGTAGATACACGAAATTGAGCTCTAATTTAATGTTTTTATGGTTTATTTACTTTGCCGCTGAACTTTAACGATTTCATCGGCCATTCTTACATGATTGGGGGGCTGCTATATAATCATACAATATTATAAATGCGAAAGTGTTTGTTTGTTGGTTTGTCTTTCAATCACGCCGCAACGGAGCAACGGATAGACTTGATTTTTGGCATGGGTATAGTTGAGGACCCTGGAGTGTGGTGTATAGGCTATTTTTATCCCGGGAAATTAAGAAGTTCCCGCGAGAATCAAAAAATAACTTAAACCACGCGGACCGTCGGACGTAGTCGCGGGCATCAGCTAACTTATGAAGTATGAACGTATGTATTACGTAAGATAGTCATAAATGATAATAGGATCGTACACTGACGTAAAAAAAAGTTTTTTGAAAATCCGATCCTCCATTTTAACAAATTTTGACGAAATTGGGTACAGAGATAGTTGCAACTGGCATTCCAGGGCCGGACATAGGCTACTTTCTTTTATCCCACAGTGATCCCACAGGATTTTCCAGAAAGACCTAAATCCATGCGGACTGTCATCTTTTGAATCATAGTATAATATGTTCCGAAATACACTGCGAGCACTATAAGTCCCCAGTAAGAGCCCTGAACAGTGCTCGCAGTGCTTATATCGGAACACCCACATAATTAATGAGTCGACGGACCATACAGGAGTAGGTATAGGTGGGTAGGTATATTAATAATTTACTACAAACAATACCTAAATTATTCCTACGTAAGGTTACAACATGTTACAAATACAATACAATATATTATTTTTTGCAATAAAAAGATAATTGTCAACCACTTGCGTGTACTTACAGACTTGCATGTTTTCCGGCATTTTCCTTGTATACATAATATACATAAACAATCAATGCACAATCATTTACATTTTAATTGTGTCTTACTCTAAAATGGAAATGCGTAGTATTTTTCGTCGTTCAATCAACGAAAGTTCGGGAACTACATTCATAAATAACTATTAGATAATAAGGGCTTGGATATACAAAGCGCGCGACGGAAGCGAGTCCAACGAATAACCTAAAATTGTATTTTTCTCAACGAATGTGTAACAGCGTTTGAGCTATAAAATGTATGTAATGCAGAGCCCACAGCAACTGGCTTGGCTCGCTACATCAGCGATACAGGTGTCTCATATAGCGCACTATATGAGACACCTGTATCACAGAATACTAACTAAGTATTACCACTTAAGTACCTGTATTTTATTTTTTTATTCCACTACAATTAGTTCGCCCTTGACTGCGATCTCACCTGATGGTAAGTGACGATGCAGACTAAGATGGTAGAGGGCTAACCTGTTAGGGGTATGGCAGTTATAATAAACCTATACCCTTAGTTTCTACACGGCATCGTACCGGAACGCTAACTAGTCACGGCCCAAGCCTCCCACCAGACCAGACCAGAGAAAATTCAGAAATTATAAATTCCCAAATTGACCCTGCCGGGAATCAAACCAGGGACCTCCTACGTTAGGCTTAGGACTGTTGCACTCGGCACTGCGCCAGGGAGGTTATCCCGTATGTCTTAAGAAATAAACAAAATGAGTTTTGTTTGTAGTATTGGATGAACTTCGCAGTCTCTGTTGCGTGTCGCTGCCGTGACGCTTTGTGTATATGCAAGCCTAAAGATTTTCATTGCGAGGAAGTATGGACCATTTAAAGATAGAAGGTACGATGTAGGTATTTAAACTTTAATATTATAATAATGTAGGTATGGAATGTACAAAAAAATTTAATTGATTTTTAACGGAAAACAGGAATCATACGTAGGTATATTACGCCGGAAACAATATCTAAATGGTAACTATACTTGGGTAGGTATATATTTGTAATTATAATCATCATTAATTTAGAAACTTGATATTAAAAATTAAAATATGGGTGTATCTACAAGCTAATTAACATCGTTTAGCCATTTCAGTCATGCAAAACCACGTCTACTTTAATTTAATGTGATTTGAATCCAAAATGGAAAAACGAATTTATGTTTCATAAAATTTGGTATAGCATACCTACTTATAGGTAGACTAGAAGATGCTCGCGACTTCGTTCGCGTGGCATAAGTTTTTAATTCCCACAGGCACTCCTTAATTTTCCGGGATAAAAAGAAGCCTATGTCACTCTCCAAGTCCTCAACTAAGTATACCCATGCAAAAAATCACGTTGATCCGTTGCTCTATTTCGGCGTGATTGAAGGATAAACTCTCTATTTGACGTCCTTGGGGATAGAATTTTCAAAAACTGTGAATCACGTATTTTTTCATTACAGACCGAAATCCCAAACACCATGTTTCATGGCTACAGCTTGAAAAATGACGGACTTTCATACAAACTTTAAACCCCTATTTCACCCCCTTAAGGGTGGAATTTTGAAAAATCCTTCCTTAGTGAGCGCTTACGTCACAAAAGGAACCTACTGTCAAAATTTCAAGTTTCTAGCCACAGCGGTTTAGGCTGTGCGTTGATATATAAGTCAGTCAGTCAGGACTTTGAATTTTATATATATAGATAACTAGATAGATATACCTACCATCGAGCGGTCTGCGGTCTACGGAATATGGTAGCCCACCGCATTATCATACTTACTAATATTATAAATGCGAAAGTGTGTTTGTTTGTTGGTTTGTCCTTCAACCACTCCGCAACGGAGCAACAGATAGACGTGATTTTTGGCATGGGTATAGCTGAGGACCTCGAGAGTGACATAGGATACTTTTTATCCTGGAAAATTAAGGAGTTTCCGCTGGAAAAAAAACTTAAACCACGCGGACAAAGTCGCTACTATACCACCACCACCAGCTAACCAGCTAGTTATAATAAAAACAACTTTGCAGTCAACATTTGCCTGGTGGGAGGCTTCGGTTGTGGCAAGTTACCAACTTACCACCCTACCGACAAAGACGTACCTACCACTAAAGCAGTGGTACCGCCAAGCGATTTAAGCATTCCGATACGATGCCGTGTAGAAACCAATTGGGGATGGGTTTAATTTTTTAAGTAAGTACGCCTCAGGCTCATGCTTAGTTACCTATCTGAACGTTTTTCTGTACTTTTTAAATACTTTGGCAACGAGCCAAAATGGTTTTAATGGGCTTAAAGTCCATTTTCATGAGCCTTTCTTGCCTGTTCTAAATACAAACTATACCTATGTAACATACTTGCATTATATTGGCAAGTTCCTGTCATTATCTATCTGTATGTGTAAGATACCTTCGGGATTATTATGAGAAAACATATCACACAACACCACATACCTACTGTACAAATGAATGGGGTGTACCTAATTGGTCTTTCAAGCAGGAAGCCTTGACATAAAGCAAGATTCTAAAGCAGGATGGTTGTAACGTAGTTTATTTTAATTAATACCCGTCTAGGAAGGAAGACTTTACCCACCTGCACCTATGAAACATTAATAGGGTGTTGACTGGGTGTTAATTTATAACCAGTTTTATGTTTAGGTATGTTTTGTAATATTTTGGTTTATTGAACACGCATTACATTAGGTAGGTATAAACTAGCATACAATTACTTACTTACCTCACCGTCTATGAACCGTGACGATATGCTCGCATTACTCGTATCCTTGGCTTCTTACAATAAATTGGCCTACATTTGCTACAACTAAGTAATAATCTGCAGTAAATAGATTTCAATAATACATTACTAGGATAGCCCATCATAGGCGTCGCGCAAGGGAGGCACCGGTGCAAAGGGGGTTTTATGGGCCAAACCCGATCTCGTCCCCATGCATAAGACCGATTGGAGCTATACTAATTCACTAGGCCGCCCCGACTTGATGGTTCTGAAAATCCTTTCTAAGCGGGGATCGATGTTATGAAGAAAATCTAAAATATATACCTATAAAAGGGAAATGTGACTCTAGTTGATCTACTAAAGCACTATAGCCACTGGACAGATCGGGCTAATATTGGCATACCTACAGATATCGATTATAATTTTATAGTAGGCATAGAGTTTGAAATTCGTACGAAAATTGAAGTATTGAATACAGTCAGCCCCCCGATTACGTAAGAATTGTTCATCAAACGTTAAAGATTTTCGTCAAAGTAAACTAAACAATTACAGCATTGAATTAGAGCTCAATTTCGTCTGCCCATTCTTATACGTTTAGGGTATCGTACATACCTAAACGTATAAGAATGGGCAGACGAAATTGAGCTCTAATTCAATGCAGTTATGGTTTATTTTACTTTGACAAAAATCTTTAACGTTTGATGAACAATTCTTACATGATTGGGGCCCAGTTCTCAGATAGATTTATTGCAGGTAAGGAACAGTTAGGTATATAAAGAGTAAATAGGTAAGACTAAGTATACTAAACTTATCAAAGTTTACGCCACAAAACAATAGACAGGTCTGTAAGTACTTATAGCAAAATGTAAACATAATTACATAAGTAGCCTACTAGAGATAATAAAGGTGTTTGCCCCGGACTTAAAATCGTGACCTTTTGGTAAAGGTAGGTACACGTGTTCTTTACTAGGTCATCGAGATAGCAAGTAGCAACTATGATTTATTTCGTGTAGATACATTATGGCCTATGGGTGTGTTCCGAAATACACTGCGAGCACTGTAAGGTGTGACGTCAATTCAGTACACTGCGAAGCCGTTCCTTTATAGTTAGGTATACTGGGTAGTGGGTACTGCTTATAACGGAACGCAGTCAGCACTGAGACAAACACTGAGAGCACCTTACTTCGAAAACGCCAATGCTCACAGTACAAAAATGGCGTCGATTAATGACGTCATATATTTCCCTAGGATACTGCGGCAGTTTACTGTCAGTCATAACGGAACGAGTTTCTCCACAGTAACGAGCACTGAACAGTGCTCTCAGTCTATAACGGAACGCACGGTATGAGTAGGTACAATGGGTGGGGCACAGTTCCAAGAACTAAGGTGGAATGCCAAAGTGCTTGAATGACGACCCCACACCTTAAAACCTCCCTTAACCAACCTAAATTGTAGAAGCAGACATCATCGTGCCAAACTACGAATTGAAATATTAATACATACAAACAATCATCATCATCATCATTTCAGCCTGCGGACGTCCACTGCTGAACATAGGCCTTTCCCAAAGAACGCCACCACACCCGGTCCTCAGCCTTAATGTCTTAATGTCGTCGGTCCATCGTGCTGGAGGGCGCCCCACACTACGCTTACTTGTACGCGGTCTCCACTCCAAGACTTTCCGGCTCCATACAAACAATATCCACACAAAAAACAATGAGACTACAAAGATGCATTGCATGAATAATGTCCTAAGCTTAATCGTAATGGTTCACAGATTATACGAAGTACAGACAGAAGAAGCAATGAAAATAATGATCCGGTGCCACTACCACTACACTACCACAGCCCATTAACGTCCCACATCATGTTAGTGATAATAACCGGGACGTCCTAGGCACGGGGGTGAAACACCGCCAACTTCCTAACTCCGGGCTAGTACTGAGAATTTGTAGTCGAAAAACCCAATACTTAATTATGACCCGACTCGGGACTCGAACCCGGGACCTCGTCGGCCCCAGTCAAACATGATAACCACTCTGGACCAACGACACAGACACGTACGTATGAAACAATTTTACCCGACTTGCAAAATAAACGTAAATAATTTTGTTTTAATGAAACAGGTATAAGTAGGTAAATAAATAAATAAAACTTTATTCAGAAACATTAAGCAAGGGCTTAAAAACATATTATATGAACGATAATCCTGCAAAAGTTAAAAACTGCGTTGCAGTGATAATCGCCCTCCTCAATCATTTTACAGTGTTTCATGTTAGATCTAAGACATTTGGTTACAAAAACTAAACTAAAACTAAACTACATTTTTGTCAACGGTACAAAACGCAATCAATTTAAGTGAGTGAGTCACATACGGTCTACTAAGTGCTCCGCTGTGACTTACATTTAGAATGAGATAAAAAAAATGATTTATAGGTGCCTAGGTAATAAATTCTGAAGATCGTTCACCCACCAATTAAATATTTGCTTAAATCCAAGTACATCTCTTGTAATGGATCCAAGATTAACAAACCTTTAGCCTTTAACCATTATTTTGTTCAATGATCCTAAAAGTAGGTAGAGCTGGGCTTCGTGCCCTATCAATAAAATCAGAATAGTTTTTGTGCGGTTTTCGCATCGAAACTGCAAACCAACTGCGCAGTCCTCTTACAGTCAACAGTACAAGCTGTTGTGCAGTTCTATTGCAGTGGAAATGCAGTTATGCCAACTGCAGAAAAAATGCTTCAAAACTGCAATTTTGCAGTCGGGGTGCAGTCCTAATTCAGTCAATCTGTCTAGACGCTATGACAGGGCTGACACGAGAGAGATTCAAATCTAAGGGAACTACAGAAGCAGTAATGAGGCTCGAAGGGCGTACCGCGCGGCGGAGCAATCAACCGGTCGTTGCTTCCCAGAGAGCGCTGTGAGATACATCTCCACAGTTTTGATTCTTTTTACTTTCGACCTACTTGGGCCTGTGACGGGGTGGTACGCGGAAAGTAATGTAAAGTATGATTTTAGATAAAAAAATTTTGAATATTGGATAGAAGCAGGCGTTACTTTGCGAAAGTCCATGATCATGAAGCAACTAGAAATTTAATTTGCTATAATCCGCAACAGTAAGCAAATATAAATGTGGTACAGTGTATCACAATTTACAATGTATTTACAATCGTGCATTGTCGAGTCAACATCTCCTGAAGATGGTCCGGTGTTGGAGTGAAACGTACGTTGAGAATAATTTGGAAGATTTATGTGGTGTGGTGAATATTGCAAGCTGCAAGTGCAAGATAAGCTGCAGTGCAAGATACACTGTACCACATAATATATTTGCCTACTGTTGCGGATTATAGCAAATTAAATTTCTAGTTCCTTCATAAAAAAAATTTGTTCTGGTAAAACTTGTGCTAGATACCTACATAAATATATAGAGATTGTGATAGATGTGTATTGCAATAGTCCCGTGGATGAGACCATACCTAATTAGAGATTCTGTAGCTATAAGTAGGAACATCATCTTCTTGAACTTAATAATGGAAAAAGCTATCCCATGATAACGATCCCTGTTTTGGGATCACTTTTGTTCAAGATTCTAAAATTCAGTTTTTTTTTATTAAATTAAAATTAGGTATAGGTTTTTTTCACATAATAATACGCTAACAAAATGAATAAAGTGCTTAATTTTTCTTGTCACATAATAGTGTAACAATAAAGTCAATGTTTTCGCGAGAAAGTGGTAGAGCACCGCTCTACCTCGTATTTCTCTCAGAAAAGCTAATGAGATGGATTGTTTCGTTAAGATTCGTTGAAATTGGTCCAAAAGTTTTATTTGTATAGTATTATTTCTAAAACAAGTTGGCAGCTGATGTTAATTAGGTTTCAAAAGATAATTGGCACATTCGGAGCTTTTTGGAGCAATTGGGAGTCTGACGCCTGTAGCCCCGTACCATTGACCCTTTAGATACTCGTATTTATAAACTGACATCACCTAAGAACGGGTTCTCAAGTACAGTATCAGTTAATCTAAGACGGCTAAGAGTAAGAACAATTTGGAATATAGGATGAAACCTCCAACGTCTATTAAGTAATTTGATTTGCTCATCAAGATCTTTTAGAAACTGACTTAGGTATCTGGTGTATAAGGTTAGGTAAACTCCTTCTTCAACTTAACGTTTTTCTTAATATCTTTCTAAAGCATCAAAGGTTTAATTCAAAAGTTCTTACTAATTCATAGAATTAAGTAGGTTTATCAAGAATCGCAGCAACATAAAAATATACATCAATACTCAGTCACTAATGACTGCAATCGAAATAAAAATACGTTGACACCAACCAGCAGGAAGACGCCGGACAATTTTTTAATTAGGAAACCGGCTAGGTAGAACCAACCTTCCGTCATAGCTGTATAGTGTACAGGAAAGCATCGGCGATGAGTATTAATGAAGTAGGAACACGAAACAGCTCGTCTTGACATGCGTACGCGCAGCTCAGTCTTACCGCGTATTTCAAACCCCGTGAACGCGCGTGCGTTCATTTATTCCTCCGAATTCCGATCAAACACTGGTTCAATGACACTCGGAGATCGATATGATATTCGGTACATATTGATTTCGAAAACGGACCACCAATGAATGATTGTGGATTGAAGGAGGTGATTCTTAAATTTGTCTAAGCACGTGATTATCAGTTACTTAATTGGAATCAATTTGGGAGTTCCCTATAGAATGCTGTGAGGGTGGTCTTACTTAGCTCTTGAAGCAAGTTAGTTTTGATGGACACATTTTTGTTGAGATTGTTTTGATTTAGGACTTCGTAAATAAAGGCTCTAATATTACGGATAAAACCCTGAGTACAAAATTCCTGAAAAGTTTACTTCTCCAGATTAAATAAAATTAGTATCTAGTATTAATAATTTAGTTATAATTAGTAGGTATCTATAGCTAAATGCTCAAATGTAAATCAAAGAGTCCAATAATGCCTCGCAAGAGCAAAAGTTTTTTTCAAATTTCTCAAGACAATGCAGTTCCCGGTTCCACGAAACGCGAGAAATTATCTTAAAAAGTTTTTAGTACCTTTATCCGATAAAAGTTCAAGACCACCTGCACTTTATTGATTCTGAGAAATAAAACCCTTAAAATAACCATTATATCTAGATAGACAATGTGAAGTCGGAATTTATGAGCCATTAACTTACTCGAACTTTGTAATTAACTTAACTTTCATTAAGTAGGTATGTGCCTTTTTTACAGATGTTGCAGATGCAATCATAGTTTCATAAATATTATAGAGAGATGTATAACAGAAAAATAAGGAACGAAATGCAATTAATATTTGTATTGATTGTTGTGGCATCAGTGCCTGAGGCTTGGGCGAAGACAAGAAGGTATACAAGGTTACAGACAGATCCTTTATCCAAGACAAGATGTGATTTGATCTGTATCGATGCAAGCAAGGAAACAAAGTCTCAGGTATTTTTATTGTTCGTTGAATATCAATGATGTTGGTTTTGCATTTCGTAAGGATCTTATATTATTTCTAAATTATTCCCAAAAGAGCAGTTTCTTATCTTAAATGACTATAAGATTAAAATATTAAAGGTTTTCTCATTCGCAAAGTTCGTAATTTTTGTTATAGGAGGTTTTGTTTGGACACATAGTTTGTTATAATATCTATATTATAATAGTAAGATTAACAGATGTTCTTCAAGAGTCTCGTGTTAGTCTGTAACATTATTATTCTGTACCAATATTCAAAATTAATGAAAAATCTAAAATATTCTAGAGATATTTCTATTTTACTAGCATAGGTACTTACTTACATAATATTACATACTCATAGCGAGTAGCAGTGATCCAGTAGCAAACCACGTAGGTCTATATTATCTTCCATAGCAGCCCCACAAACTTACTCTTAAATTCTAAAGCTTGGTGTAAAGGTGTAGACCTTTTAGAATTGCGTCTTTAAATTATTGTGATAAAATTCAAAGTAATTGTGAAGGGTAGTTCTGTAGTTGAGTCACGTAGAATTTCAAAGGATCCATTATGTTTTTAAACGCGAGTTTGCTAATTATGTTCTTTTAATGAACCCGTTTAAGGCTGAATGGAGGCGCTGTTCGTCAGCTTTCTGCTTAAATTGCTAGATGCTATCTAATGTTTATTTAACAGCTTCTGTAACATGACAAATTTTATCTTTCACCGGGTTAGCTAAGTATATAGCGATATAATAACTCTACAAAGCTGAATTTAGAGTTATATGATTATATTATAACCATCCTCAATTTTAATCGTATATTTCTTTAATTTCTATTCAACTGCAGCAGAACGAAGGTACTTAATGTTTTTTGAACTGTAACAACTACATAATATAGAATTTAATATTGTATAGCTATCTACATTCTTTAAAAGGAGAAACTGACTGACTGAAATATCAAAGAACATTTCAAATTCAAATCGCTGGGTCTTTAAACTTGCGATTTTGCGTAGAAAGTACTTAGGTATTGAAATTCCCACATAATAGGTATTCTCAATATTTCAAAAAACCTAGTTTCAACGCCTTTCAGTGGATGAAGCCAAGAGCATTAAATAATTTAACAATAAATAATTGCTTTCAAACCCAACAATCTATAAACACTAAGCAATCGTCGCTAATATTAGGTTAGTCCATAGCTGCAAAATTATCTAAGCGTAATCTCAACACGAAAGTAACGCAAAAATATAATTACGAAGATAAGAAAAAATGAGAAATCGAAACAATGGAATAGGTGGTTGTGAAGTTGGAAACCCCCAACTTGAAAAAAAAACACAAACCTATCGATATACAAGTAACAATTGATCAGTTTTCTTTTTTAGACTTCCAGTGATGCCAATGCACTAAGCGTCGCACTTCAATAGATTTAAAAGCACTTTTTGCCATAGGTATGAGGTTTTTCTCACATGCTTAGTAAACAAGGTAATAATTCCCACAGTGTTAATTGCTAACTGTTGCAACTTTGCAACCAACTAACTTAAGTGTACCAGATACGGCAGATCGATTTCGGACACCTATTAACAAAAACGACATTACTTTCCTTCTGGCGCGGTCAGGACACGGGCCTCGATTCTTTCAGTTTTAGAAGACACTTCTGACATTTCTCTCTCTGCATCGTATTCCTCATTACTGAGGGTCGTGGCCCCTTTCCATTAATCACATAATGGTAGGGGCTTTCTTTAATAATGCGGTGTGTTCCCACTTCCCAGGTCCTTCCGCATACGACTCGACTAAGAGTATTATTTCGACTCTTATGTTTCTAAAGATTATTCTCAGATGTTAGTGATTATAACCGAGACCGACAGCTTAACGTGCTCTCCGAAGCACGGAGGAAACGAAAAGGCCAAATTCGGTCTTCCAAATTCAGTAACCCAGCCAGTTACAGACTTGGGGCAACGTTGCTTTACTCACTAGGCCCTCAAGACACTTTAAAAGGTGCAATTTTGATTTTTTATCTCTTCGTTCACATATTCCATGAAAGTGAACCGTAGATATTATAACATGCATTTTATTTTGCCCCTATAACTTTGAATGACTCTCGGCTGCTATACTGCTTTAAATATTAATTTTACTTAGACTGTTTTTTTAAATAACCCGTTGTAATAGCTGACTAACCTTTCTTTGTTTGAGTGGTAAGTATATGCGAAATCTCATGAAATAAACCCAGTGGCTTATGCCGCATGTCACTTTTATGTGATGTTATGGTGAGATTTCACCAGCGCGAATAATTTCACTCCTGGGTCCTGTCGCTTACAGTGTCGCTCGGCATGCAGGGCTGAGGAACGTAAACCAGGCACATGTCCATCCGAAGAAAACCCTCGGTGGGCGGCGGCTTGTGTCGAGGCTTGCAATCAGGACTCACAATGTGACGGAACGCAACGGTGCTGCAAACACGGATGCAGCTCTGTGTGCAACGAGCCTGTGGACCTGCTAAGTTTACCAGGTAAATATCAATAAAAAATATATTTGACTAATTTTCTTGTGGGCTTCTAATATATCAAGGTGCGATTGAAACTCTCGTATAAAGTAAGACTTAGGTAGAGCCAAAATTAATATTATCACTATTATCTCAATTCAATATTATCAGTCTCACTTTTCAATCTTCGTAAAGAATTAATAAAGGCAAATTACCGTAATTTATAAAAAAATAAACTCGCCCATATTGATGATTTTACTTGTAATAAGAGTAAGAGTAAAAAAAATATCACTCTATTTTTATTTTTTAAGGTCTTCCAGCTTTGCCAGCAATGGAAGAACCAAAAGAGAGACGCCGCGCAGTTCAGATCAAATGGTCAGATGGTGTAGGAGACACGGCGAGAGCTGTGCCAGGACGAATTCTTTACTTGTTAGAAGAACAACACCACCTGGGGCCTAAATATGAAGAATCCAGACTTGGCGATTGGAATCTTATTATGAGAACCAACAAGTAAGTAAAAGTTGTTTAATAATAATAATAATAATATGTCGATTTGAAATAAATGTGAGTAATAATGTTGTTTATGGATATGGTGATGTGATTATCTTTTCTATCATGTAGCTTCTAATAATATAATATTAATAGTCTTGCCGTACTATGGCTTGATGAGTTTGCTTAACAGCTAACGTTTGTTGGGTTTAAACTCTTTTGTTTGTTAAAAAAACACACACAGTGCGTCATATAAATGCGTCAATATGGTCACACATTTTATCATCAACCAGTGCAAATAACGTTGCGGTATTTTCTGCTGCGAGGGTTTTTTTTTCTATGCGTTTTTAAGCTCCTTACTTATTTTGAGATGTAAAAAGCTCAGTTACGCTTTGTTTTGAGTCAGCGTCTGAAGTATTAAATTAATATTGACATTTATGAAGTCACAACTTCTCAACACTTGTAACGTGGTTGGTGCAGACCAATGAGTTTTTTGAACCTGGTAAGGAATTACCGATTCATCACGTTCTCTCGGAATATTCAAAATCATGCATTGTTGATTGGCAGACTTCTAATAGTAGGTACTATAACTTTGTATGAAAGACAGAAAGATAAATAATACAGTTAATATAAATAATACTTATAAAGCCATAGCAGATAATATTATGGGACTATGATAGTTCCAGCACATGCACTTGAATCGGTAATCGAACCCGGATTAATGCGTACAAATTGGTCGCTTCTTCTTCGATTTCGATTTTCGTTCTCAATTAACTATATGAATTTAATTATTATCAATTGTAAAATATTATTCATTAAGTTCATCGCATCATTTTATTGAAATATTATAACAAGAAATGGTAGGTATATTTTGGTACTATGGCTAAATTGAGTAGGTATATCACACTTACTAATTTTCGTGTTCTTAATTGTATTTTCAAATTCTCATCGGGGTTTCCGTTAGAATATAAAAATGTGGATGTAAAAACAAGCGGTACATTAAAGATGATTTTGCTTTCTATACACTTTTCCGTATCGCGTGTATTAGCCGCAATGATAATGCATGTTGCGACACGGACCATTGTATTTCGTTTGCTTTTGTTCCTGGTCGTTTTCCTAGTATGAAGACTATCGAGCTTAGTTTGTATTTTTTGCCCTCCATTATCTGGTTTCGTTTTGATACAGTGCCAATCAAACTGATCTCAGCTTATCACAACACAATATTTAACCATATTTTCTTTGTTCAACCAGCTTATGTATGGCAAAGCCGAAAACCAGATCCGATAAATATATCATTGTTTGCTAAAGGTTAAACGGCGCACCATACTGATCGAGGGTTTTCCAAGAAACGTGCTCGCTTGATGGCTAAAGACACAAGCTTATTTTGTTCTCTATAGAATTTTATAAAGTAACGTTCGTTGTGATGTTATCTAATGGATGGATCCATTGTATAAGAATAGGCACGGGATTTTTTTTGTTGAGGAGAATGTTATTAGTTAGTTTTTAATCTAAACAATTATTTTTATTTTAAGTTAGTATATAAATGATTTTATACTAAATTAATAACTAATCACGTACTTATGGTAGATAAGAATTTAACAACCACAATCTGCCATTGTCGAATATGTGCGTTTATTAGTAGTTTTAGATCTCCACTTACATTTACATAGTTTACCGATAGACGTCCATTATTGGACATACTGTCTCTTTTAGGAAATTCAAAATGCAACGGTCTTGCACTGCCTTTGGATCGAAAGGCTTGCTTTGATTCGCTTGATTTTCCAGTTAGTGATCTATCAACGCTGTACTTTCCATTGTGGGGTCGCCATTCCACCATCTTGGGGCGCCAATGTCTATCTCTAGTAAAACACGCAGAAATTAAGGATTTTTCAATGGTTTTGCGTTTTTTTCAGAACAAAAGTATCTCTCAAGAGTTTATTGAAGCCGGGTCGGTGGTACCGTTTCCGAGTAGCCGCCGTCAGTTCGGCAGGAACTAGAGGGTACTCAGCTCCAAGTCCCCCATTCACACCGCGTAAAGGACCCAGGCCACCGCCACCACCGAAGAAATTGAAGGTTCAACCAATACGATCAGATAATGGTAACTTATTTTGGCAATTCTATTTTTACTAAACAATTTGGATGGACACTAAATCCGTTCCATTGAAAATTCATCTGATTTCGATTATTCTCTTTATATTATACTTACCTACTGCCATCAGAAACCTCTGGAGGATATTACAGAAACCAATAGAGCCTATAGAGATCAGAAATGGAATGACTACTGATGAACAAATATCTAATAATTAAAAACTGGCTGTACCTACCCGCCCTCATTGAAATAGAATTTCTGTAAAGGTTAGGGCGTGATTTTGGCTGTCTTTATAAATAAAGTATGTCACTCTATCCTTTTATCAACATCGTGATAATCAGAAATTTTTGTTTCCATCAGGTACAGTGACAATACGACTCGAATGGAAGGAGCCGAAATCTGATATGCCCGTGATGAGATATAAAGTTTTCTGGAGTAGACGTGTTCGTGGACTCGGTGGAGAGTTAGATTCTGTGCTTGTCAACCACCAAACTGTTCCAAAGGTAAATACATTTTAATTTTTCCTTTACATAAGTAGGTATTTTATGATTAAGAAGTTACACTACTTTGCTGGCTCTCTTCAAAGTTGATCTAAGCTTCTGGCGCTAGAGCCTGCCATATTTTATGCCTGTCCTGGGCTTTTTCATACCATAACTAGTCCTTAGATACGATCTATAATACTTAGACAATGACTAGATCCAAAGTTAGTTAAAATAATGGAACTGAAAATCTTTTTTTAACCGACTTCAAAAAAAATACAGTCGAATTGAGAAACTCCTCCTTTTTTTGAAGTCGGTTAATCAATTCGACTGTATTTTTTTTTTTATGTTTGTTACCTCAGAACTTTTGACTGGGTGGACCGATTTGGATGATTCTTTTTTTATTTGAAAGCTGGTGCTTCCCGTGTGGTCCCAATTCAATTTGGTGAAGATCTGATGAATATCTCCGGAGATGGAGAACGGAACTCCTCATGGATAAGAGTAAATTGCTCGCGATCAGTGTGATAGTCTTGTAAACAGTATGTTTTAACCATGCATTGCATATCTCGTTCTGGTTACATCCTGTATTTTAAAACAGTGGGGCCACTAAAAATTGTGAAATAAAAAATTTTCAAAAAAAAAAAAACCGACTTCAAAAACCACAAACACTAAAAAGTAAAAAATAATTTAATTTATTATGTATACAAGAGTTAATTTAGTTCTATAATAACATTTTTTGGAGTCGGTTATTTTTTTTTTGAAAATTTTTTTATTCGTTAAAGGCACAGAGTTAAAGGATTAAAAACTGTATTACCACAGAATAGGCTATAGTACAGTACTGTTGAACTTAATATTACCTACCTAACTACTCTGTAGACTGTAAGATATTTATTTTACGGAAGTCTATTCTCTTTATACTTACAACCTTAAGTTCAGAAGCTTGTTAAATATTTTTCAGGAGCAAAACTACGTTGAAATCAGTGACCTGCAGCCTAATTCAATGTACTTTTTGCAAGTTCAAACAATTAGTATGTTCGGTCTAGGAAAACTTCGAAGTGAGAAAGCGGCGATTTTCTACAACACAACTAGCGGGACAGATGGTAAAACATTGTAATTAATTCCTAATTATCATTTTACATTTTACCTTAGCATTCCAGTTTATATGTAGGTAGGTACACGTGTAGGTACTTCGCGAAGACCTATTCGTAATAGGAGAAACTCAATTCTTGCATTAAAAACCTTCGTCACGCAATTTTTTGTTGTTAAATCCAATTGGTAATCGTGTTTGAAAGTAAATTTTCCTTTTTCACCAAACGTTCTTACTTAAGTGTACGGGCACGAAATGAGCGGTAGCGGGGCGACGGCGGTAGCGTGGCGATGCGATTAGTCGGAGAGCTGGCGATGAATTTCGGGAGCAATTGGCTATTTGACAGTTTTCGGAAAAATACTTAAAAATGTACGTGGGTTCATTTTATACCTCTTACAATGATTTTTTTCTCAAAAACAGCGTTATTTATTAGAAAAAATTACATTTTTAATACAATAATTTTACATTCGCGCGAAAACAGCCGGTCACGTGACATTTGCTAGCTGTAACGTCATAGCTCTAAATAAAACAAAGCTAACTACGACGCTCCAAGTCTTAAGTACTTTCGAGTGGAAAGTTTACAGCTTTTTTAATGAAATTGTGAAAATTACAAGCTACAAGACGTGTGTAGAAATACTATAAATAAAATAATTACTTAATATCCTGACAAATTGTATATAAACACATACCTACAATAGTACCTATGTCATAAACGTCTTAAGCAGTGGATACAGTTAATCTGCCGAGACCCGAAATTTAAAACGGATAAATCTGCGATATTACTTTGTGAAGACCACTTTGATTTTAGTAGTTATTTACTTAGGAAGAAATCAACTTAAGACTCGATCTAGCAAAAATGAACATGATCTAACATTTTCTTCTAATATGACATAAAATTAAAATAAATTATTTTTCTGTCACTTTACAGCAGTACTTTCTTAGGTCTTAAACACGAGACCTAAGTAATATTACTTTGTTTATTTCGGTACTTACATGGAAGTTTTTACATTACGAAACTCGGCAGCGCAAAAGTTAGGATTACACTGTGGATTACACGCAAATAAATTTGCAACCATAAATGAATCGACTTTAGGCAGATTTGCACTATCAGCTTTTTTATAGCCTGACTCCATTTCGTGAAACCTTTCACTTGCTCAAATCGAAATATTTTATGTTAACTTTCTCAACAAAACGAAAACGATTTATAGGTATAGCCAATGACGAAGGAAGTACTAAACTTTTTCATTGGGTATAGCACACGACCTCACAGTGACGTTTGTATGAGATAAAAAGTACCCTGTCTGTGGTTTAAGAGTTGTGACGTCACACGATGCTAAATCAATGGCGCCCGCGTTTCGGGTCTGGCAATCCACAGATAAAAAATCTCAAATTTGTTTTGCTTTAATAAAATATATACAATTTATTTTAATGCAAAATACATATTGCATAATTATTGTTAACCTACAAGCTACCAAATCTAACATATTTCATATTTTATAGTTACAGCTGTCAAGTAGCCAATTTGAAAGAGGTCTGGTAATACTTTATAACCGACAAAAACGTCTGGGATTTATTTTTTCGAATTCTATATGTATAAAATTTAAAATTAAAAAAATCAAGTTGCCAAAAAAATGTTTTTTTTCGGATTTTTTTTGCAAATGTTATATGCTGCGCAGTAGCGAAATAACCGCAAACGATCTACCAGACTGGCAGAACTGGATTCGCCAATGAACGAAATTATATTTTTCCATAATTTCAGCTTGCCTAGAGGACTTTCCCGAAATTCGTCGCCAGCTCTCGGATTCCATCGCCCCGCTGTCGCCGTCGCCCCGCTACCGCTAGTTTCGTGCCCGTACACTAAATAGTTATAAGATACACATAAGTACTGACTTACTTTTACAAAGGTCTCATTATATTCGGTAAGCTTATTGAGTATAATGAGAGGTATGTACTAATTAAGGAATTGGAAAGATACAACGCGTGACGTTGAAACTCAATGTGTGAATCATGGTACTGCCGTCGCGTTGATACTATCTATCAGCTTCGTGTAATGCTATCTTACTCCTTTATTCCAGGAGATGAACCCGAAACTCTTAAAAGACGAAAGGAAGACCACCCTGACAAACTTATCAAGGGGCTGAAGCTAAATAAGCTTACCTGGTTAGATCACAAAATTGAAGCCAGGATCTCTTGGAACCCGATTCACCCTAAAGGACAACGTAAAATGTAGGTGATTTTGAAACTACCTATTAGAAGATAAGTACCTATAATTAGTCGTTATCTTCAGCAGTTTTTACAGGAGCTAATATCATCCTCCCAACCTGCCTAGTTATTTCTGGTACGCTGTAGTGTAGCTAACTAAGCCCTTATTAGTCCGATTTTCCCGGTCTCTATTACAAACCGGAGGATTTATTCAGGTATTTCTCTTTTTTCAGCACATACCACGTGCACTGGAAAACTTTAACGTGCCAAGATCCAGATAAGAAAATGAAAGAACTGTCGGCAACAACAGAGGTTGGTAAAAATACCTATTTACAAAACTGCAGACGTGCTTGCTAAGTACTTAGGTATTAGATAAATGATGTCCTCCCGACCGAATTTCGGCCACGGCGGCCAATCTCCAGAGAGATTAGCCATCTGCGCGGGAGATATTATAGTGCACTAGTGTGTGCGCAAACACAGGTGCACTCTCTGTTCCTTTCCTCTCATAGCCCGATGGGACGTAAAATCCGACACGACCGGAGAGAGATCAGGCGCAGGACTGACGGCTTAACGTGCTCTCCGAGGCACGGGGGTGTAACACCGCCAACTTCCTAACTCCGGGGTAGTACTGAGAATTTCTTGTCAGAAAAACCCAGTACTAATTGGGACCCGACCTGGGACTCGAACCCGGGCCCTCGTCGGCCGCAGTCGAACATGCTAACCACTAGGCCAACGAGGTAGTTCTTAGATAAAAACCTTGTACTTAACAGATAAGAAAATAATATCAAACCGTACAAATTCGAACGCGCCGTCTGTCTGCTATTTTTTTTTTTTTTTTTTTTTCTTAAACAAGTTTACAATTAACGACCTCCGTGGCGCAGTGTGTAGCGCTGTTGTCTTAACGTGCGGAGGTCCCGGGTTCGATCCCCGGCAGGGTCAATTTGGGAATTTATAATTTCTGATTTTCCCTGGTCCGGCCTGGCTTCGGCCGTGGCTAGTTACCACCCTACCGGCAAAGACGTGCCGCCAAGCGATTTAGCGTTCCGGTACGATGCTGTGTAGAAACCGAATAGGGGTATGGGTTTAATATAACTGCCATGCCCCTAACAGGTTAGCCCGCTACCATCTTAGACTGCATCATCACTTACCATCAGGTGAGATCGCAGTCAAGGGCTAACTTGTACTGGATAAAAAAAAAAAAAATATCAATCTTGATAGAATTTGACACACAAATTGGTTGCAACTTGCAACCTGAAGGCGTACCTACATAATATTAAGATACCAACATTAACTTTTTATCAATCAGACAATCAAAGAGTTACGTACAGATTTTGCGTTCGCACTTCACGAGCATCACCTACTAATAATCTTTTCTGTTTTTCAGCAAAACTCGTTTGAAATCTATGAGCTGGACTACAAATGTAACTACACCATCAACGTAAACAAATCGAACAACAAGAAGAGTCCTGATTCAGAATTAATTTTAAGCGTCCCGGGGTGTGATTACTTTAAGAAGAAAGTGAAAAACGCTACAATCACTTGTAAAACGTAAAGATACTCGCTTATGTAAAGAAACGAACAAAATTGTAAATGCTTCACAAAAGACGCCTAATGAAACGTACCTAATTGCCGTTCGTTGTTTGAAAGAAACAAAACGAAAGCGCCCCTGCCATCGCACCGCATCCCTTCACTTTGTAAAATCAAAATAATATTACTACCTACTTGAGTTATGACTGACGAGTTCAACAGTAAGCTTTAGGTGCAAACGTTGAATATTTTCACAACCTACATCGAGCTAAGGACAGGTTCTGAAGTATAGTCAGTCTATGCCTTAGGCCAATACTAGAGAACCTGTCCCAAGCTGATGTCGGTTTATTATTACGGGCATGTAGCTACTGTCGCGCCATACTTCCGTAATCCCGCGTTCTGTTTGCTTCAGCCATTAGATAATACTCAAAAATAGACTGTTGTTAGTTAAAATTATTATTTAAAAATATTAATATTGTTCTTATGAATAGTTATTTGATATTTTTTATCACACTTAAAATACGAAGTAAGATATAGATTTATGTAATAAATTTAATTAACTAAATTAAAACTGTGTTTAATATAGTACCTACCTAGTTACATAAAGTTATTACCTACGTTAGTTTTTGCTCGACGTTTCTGATACGAACCGCTAGGGAGTGGAACACTCTCCCAGCGCACGTGTTTCCTGCCACTGTGCCAGTAACTATGTATATAACATATGTACCTTCAACTTCAATGAGTTCAGCAAGAGTGAATAGGCATTTTATTAGCAAGCGCGTTCTATCCTTGACCTCTTATTTGCCACAGTAAACTGTCATTGCTTTGCACTAAGCAATAAGCATGATTGTCGTCAAGCGCAAGCCTATCACGCAATAAAATAAAAAAAAAGATATTCTAAGGAAGATATTCTAAAAAAATTATTCACATTAAACCATCGATGTAGAATTTTCTATTTCGATGCATTAATTATCTGGACGTAGTTAGGCAGAAAGGACTCAACCCACACTTTGGTCAAAAATGAGTTATTTATACCAAAGAGGTCCTAACGGTTGGTTCTATCACTCCTGTGTATCACTCAGCAAAAAAGATCTGTGATACTACAACGATAAGTTAGTTTTTTTAGTGATGAGAACCAACCTACTTAAAGACGGGTATCTTTTTACAAACCACTGTAACAACCCATACTTCTTGGGTAGTTTTTAATAAATCCAACTAGAAAGAAGGTGGTCTATATATAGTATAACAGAATTGACTCAAAACACTTGAATTGTTTCAGTTAAATTACCGTCATTTCAACCAGCACATTTTTTCTTTAAACTAAAACGGCTCAAACTGTGTGGATCATTTCTGTTAAACTGATTTACGAAGAAAAAAGCCGATGTTGCATTCAGCTAAAATAACCCAAACGATGTAAATCGTTTCAGTTAAATTACCTTCTATAAACTAGTATATTTTTTTATTCAACTAAAACGACTCAAACAATGTGGATCACTGTGTAAATCAGAACAAGACGATTTTGGATTTAGCTACAACTAGCAGATGCCCGCGACTTCGTCCGCGTGGTTTAAGTTTTTTCCCCACAAGCACTCCTATAAAAAGTAGCCTATGTTACTCTCCAGCCGAGCGATCGCGTAACTTCTGCATCAATCATTGTTACAGTATCAATTGTTGTAATTGGCTGAATTTATGGCATTCTTGCTGCGTCAATGGATTATGTCCAATAGTGGAAGAGTGTTAACCAATCAGAGGTGATTGCGATGTATCAATGATTGATGCAGAAGTTACGCGATCGCTCGGCAGGTCCTCAACTATACTCATGCAAAAAATCACGTTGATTTGTTGCTCTGTTGTGGCGTGATTAAAGGACAAACTCTCTATTTAACATCCTTGGGGATAAAATTTTCAAAAACTGTGAATTATTTATTTCTTTATTTCAACCCGAAATTCCAAATACCAAGTTTCATGGCTACATCTTGAAAAATTACACACTATCATTCAAAGTTTCAACCCCTATTTTTATCCTATGGGGGAAATATTTTGAAAAACTGTGACATACTATACCTACTTCTTAATTTTTTACTGAAAGCCAAAATACCAAGTTTAATATAACTTGAAAAACATCTTGAGAAACGCAGGACTTTCATATAAATTTTTGTCCCTTATTTCACTACTTTGGGGGTAGAATTTTCAAAAATGGTGAAATACGTAATTCTTCATATTTAACCGAAAACTCAAATTCCAAGTTTCGTTGATATAACTTGAGAAATATCTTGAGAAATGAAGGACTTATATACAAACTTTCATCCCTTATTTCACCCCTTTGGGGATCGAATTTTCAAAAATGGTGAAACGCGTACTTATGCATATCTCACTGAAAGCCCAAATGCTAAGTTTCATGGCTATAACTTGAGAAATGAAGGACTTTCGCACAAACTTTCATCCCCTATTTCACCCCTTTGGGGAACGAATTTTCAAAAATGGTGAAACACATGTTTCCTAATTTTTTACCGGTAGCTCATATACCTACCAAGTTTCATGGATATAACTTGAGAAATGACGAATTTTCATACAATATTTTAACCCCTATTTCACCCCCTTATGGGTGGAATTTTGAAACTTTGTGACACACGTAATTCCTTATTTTTTATCGAAAGCCAAAATACCAAGTTTCGTTGATATAACTTGAGAAATATCTTGAGAAATTAAGTACTTTTTTACAAACTTTCCTCCCCTATTTCATCCCTTCGGGGGTAGAATTTTCAAAAACTGAAACATTTATTTCTTAATTTTTTTCCGTTAGCTCATATACCAAGTATCATGGATATAACTTGAGAAATGACGGACTTTCATACAAACTCTCCCCTTAGGGGTGGAATTTTGATAAAAACCAATCTTAGTGTGCGTACGTCACAAAAGGAACATACCTACTGTCAAAATTTCAGCCGAGCGATCGCGTAACTTCTGCATCAATCATTGTTACAGTATCAATTGTTGTGATTGGCTGAATTTATGGCATTCTTGCTGCGTCAATGGATTATGTCCAATAGTGGAAAAGTGTTAACCAATCAGAGGTGATTGCGATGTATCAATGATTGATGCAGAAGTTACGCGATCGCTCGGCAGGTTTCTAGGCCCAGTGGTTTAGACTGTGATATAAAAGTCAGTCAGGACTTTGAATTTTATATATTATATACTTAGATACGTATTTTGTAAAATATTAAATAATTTTTATATAAAATATCAGTTTCTTCACATTTTTTTGTTACAGTTTCTTTCTGAGAAATTAAAAAAAACACTTCATAATGTTAAAACCAATTTAGCAAAAAGGACTCAAACCCACATTTTTCAAAATAACTCGAAAAATATGCATATTATCGTAATATACATTTACTCACAAAAAAACTAGTATTTTTGCTCATATGTGACAATATTTTAAAATATTCTAAATACCTACGTGATACCTACAATATCATTACAGGAATTATCGTCCAAACTTTAAACCTCGATAACTCAAAACTAACTTTTTGTGGGTTGAGTCCTTTCTGCTCTACGTCCAACTATGCCTACGAATTGAGTAGGTAGGTACCTACTTGGGGAATAGGTACTAAATCGCTTGGCGGCATGTCTTTACCGGAAGGGTGGGGCCGAAACCTCCAACCAAACCAAACCAGAGAAAATCCAAAAAATTACAAATTCCCAAAAAGCCTACCGGGAACTCGGATTTAGATTAATAAGAACTTATGGAATTTCATTTTAAAACCCATCTCTACAATCAGGTACTAAAATTCTACATCAAGCTACAATCACAAGACTTTTTTGTTAAATGAAATTTTTAAGTGGCAACCCTAAACATTCCTGCCAAACCAAAATATGCCAAGAAATAACTATAAGATATTTGTCATGGCAACATTTAGTATATGTCAAAAGTAAATAGAAAATAGTAAGAGATGGGAAATTATTTTACGATAATTTAGCTTTTTAATCCATTTTTAATTAGTCTGCACCTAATTTTAGTAAACTTTTACTATTTACCTACCTTGATCGTGACTGTTTTATTGTGTAGAAATGTTTTACAATTTTTGGTAAAAGACGAGCGCCTGTTTGCAGTTTTTCACCTTTTATATTGCACAATTTATGTTTTACTACGGAATATTGTGTTTAATTCGTAACGTATGTACCAGATTATTGAATAAAATATAATTTAGTGGTGAGAATTGCTGTGGGACACTTGTAATTTGATTTTTTTTACGCTGGGCGTAACCTTCGAAATCGCGGAGCGAAGGCGTTGTGAATATGGAATTTCTGGCAATTTTCTGAAATATAGTGGTGTTTGTTAGCGCTAAAAATGGCAGAGGACGAAGTGCTGTTCGACGACGTGTACGAACTTTGCGAAATTATTGGCAAGTAAGTAGATACTTAGGAGTAAGTCTATTGCTACTTGAATGTTACTAATCTTTTTACTTATTACCCTGACAGGGACCAAAATCCAACAGTTCTAACCGAAATTATCCCGTATATTCTACAAATAAACATTTGTAATGTGGCCTCTCTAATTCTTATAAGAATCCATTAGGTAATTTAGGTATTAAGTAGGTAAGTAAGTAAGAACTTACAAAAGGTTTAAACAGTGTTCCAGATAAAAAGTTACAAGTAGGAACTCTGCCTGAGTGGAGTTCAAATGGTTAATAGTTACTGTTTAAGTAAATAGGTAAAAATACCTGTATTGTCCTGTAGCTGGTCTGTATAATTTAGAACAAAAATAATAATAAAAGGTATTAAAGTACCTAAGTAATTTCTCCATAAGCAAGTGCGCTGTAGTGCAATCAATTATTAGTACCTAAACACTTAAGCTTCTTACAGACTATTCATAAACTTAATCCAAACTGAGACTTGGTGGTTTAAAAATTACATTTAGTACATTACTTAAATAATCTTCAATACCTTAAACCCTTTGGGAAAAGAAAATGATAAAATTTATTACTTAAACTATAATAGTTCCTCAGATACTGCATGACATTGGGGCTGATTCTGTAGTGCACAATCTCTAAACTAAACTAAAATTAGAGCATTACAAATATTGCTATCCCTTTCCGTAGGGAGTATTATGAAAGGGATAGCAATATTTGTAATGCTCTAATTTTAGTTTACTTAAGAGATTGTGCACTACAGAATCAGCCCTATTGGCTAAATTTTATCCCAAAATGGTACTTAAGATCAAAATGACAATCCCAAAATTCTTCTTTGGAAAAAACATACAGTTTACTTACTTAACTGTAGTTATGAACAAGAGTTGACAAAGTTGCAGTCATTGGCTGAGTAGTAAGTACTAGGGGTGAATTTTCTAAAAACCATTTCTTAGCTGATGTCTACACCTTAGAAGGAACCTTCTAAATTCCAAGTTTGTATGTCTTTTAATTCCTGAGATATTGTAGTTAGTCAGTGAGTGGTATTGTGCTTTTATAAATTAATTCTTAGGTCTAAATAAGTACTAGTAAGTAAGTAAAAACACTTTATTAGACGCAAACAGATATTATACCCAAATTGTGACAAAATTTACAAATTGTTATGGTGTAAAGGCCGCCTTACGAGTGATCTCTTCCAGGCAACCTACCCGAAAGGAGATTGGTTGCATGATACTAGCTACTTTATATTTCAGTCACTATATGATAGACAACTCTGTTGTGTGATTTAGGTTTATTAAAATCCCATTGGAACTTTTTGATTTTCCAGGCTAAAAAGTAGCCAATCTATGGGAATGCATGCTAGGTATTTCAGTAGATATTTTAACATAAGTAAATTGTTTTTAATCCACTACAAGTTAGCCCTTGACTGGTGTCTCATATGATTGTAAATGATAATGCTGTCTAAGATTGTAGGGAGCTAATCTGTTAGGGGGTATGGCGGTTATATTAAGACATGTGCTGTATGTAGAAAATTAGATAGAATAGTACTGTAACAGTTTTTAAACTATGTCCTTTCAGAGGACCATTCAGTCTTGTCCGTCGCTGTGTCCATCGGCAGACTGGACAACAGTTTGCTGTGAAGATTGTGGACGTTGCTCGCTTCACTGCAAGCCCTGGATTGAGCACTGCCGGTGAGATAACATTTTGTCATCTAATTTTGCAAGTAATTAATTAATTTCATGGAAAGTGGATACAGCTGTAACAATTTGAATGAAATTTGCTATTTAGATATTGGCTTTGTGTTTCCTAGTTTATCTAGATCAGTGTCATCCATCAGGCAGGAATTCAAGGATAACTCCAGTCAAGACAAATACCTTTGAGCAAACAGCTAGCATACTATAAAAACTACTAGATCCTACACAAGTGCACAATAGATGTCAAGTTAATGTTGTAGAAGGAATGACATATGTTTAAAAACATTTGAGCCCTAAATTATTGTCTGAGCAACTTATTAATGATATTTTAAATTAGTCAAAATTTCAAGTTGATAATATCAGGCATATCAGCTCCATTCAATGATTGTAATTTGCGCTGAGTTGCACTAAACAAACTTAAAAATTGAAGTGATTAAACCAATTCAATCTCAAGACTTTATACAATTTCTTGTGATTAAATTACTTAGTTTATTCATCACTTGAATTGGATTTCGTATCATGCAACCCAGCATTAGTGTTTGACTTAAACTTACTTAACTGTTGTAATCTAAAAACTGGTATTTTCTTTAAACAATTGGTTTTATTCAGTCTTTATTTTTTAATAAAATAATATTTTAAGTAGTTACTTACTTAAGTACTTCAGGGTCAAAATAAATGTTTACAAAATTAATAATTCTGTTACAGACCTGAAAAGAGAGGCTACAATATGCCACATGCTGAAACATCCTCACATTGTAGAGCTGCTGGAGACTTACAGCTCCGAAGGAATGCTGTACATGGTTTTTGAGTAGTATGTATCATTTTAATAATCATATTGTTTAGTATCCAGCTGTAAAGATGGCGCATAGAGCTTTAGAATGAAGCAATCAGTTGCTATGGCCTTGTCAGCGACACACGTATCATGATCACGTCATATAGCTATGAGTGACAGAGACAGCGCTCTACAAAGCTAAAGAAACCGATTATTTCTTTCTTTCTAAAGCTTGAAGTGCAATATTTACCGTGGGTTACTTGTAGTTAAATAGTTGCCGTCCTGACCGAATTTTAGTTACTGACACCAATCCCAATAGAGACCAGCCGCTACACTGGAGATGATATACCAATAGCCCTGGCCTATACTGAATACTGATTTATGGACATTATCTAACTGAAGTGTCTGATTTTTGATATTTTGTCCATAACTACAACAAATGTCTAAAACCAGCCAATTAGTTTTGTGTGCTCTTATAATAATGATTTAAGTAGTTAATAATTGTCTGTAAACTACCTAAATCTTATTTTTCTCTTTATTTTACTTTCAGTATGGATGGATCTGACTTATGCTTTGAAGTAGTACGCCGAGCCACAGCTGGCTTCGTCTATAGCGAGGCGGTTGCGTGGTACGTACAATTTTCAATTTTATTTATTTTACAATAATAATACAAATTAGTAAAAATTAAATATTGTGGGAAATAAAAAAAAAAATTAGATCAGTTATCCCCAAATATGTAATATGTACTCAGTTCAACATAAAGATGCAACTCCTCAATAAATCGATGTAGGTTGTATACTCATCGATTTGGAAGAAAGGTGCATTGAAAATGTAAGTAGGTTAGATTAGGAAATAATATTATAACAATAGCATGTAAGGTTTCGTTATTCTTTCTGTTAGTTATTAAAGAGTAGATATTAAGACACCTTGGAATAAAGACGTCTCCACCAATATCTTATCATTTTATACGAACCAAAAAACCACATTACTTCATGGCGACCCTGCCAGTCGGTGCGCGCTACTAATCTGCGTGCACCGGCTGGGCACCGAATATTACGAAGATGACCACAAAGCCTCAAGACGCGGCCAGCAAGAAGAATAATATAGAAGATAATTATTAGTTATCAAGATTCAAGATTTTAACCATATACCCAGCCAATAATATGAAGATTAAGAAAGAAGACAATTATAATAAAGAAGCTCAAAAATACCAAGAAGAAAGCACAATAAGTAGTCTACAATTCAGAAGATATCTAAATCGCAAGCTCATCTCAGCAAGCTTCATCGTTTGCCTACCATCACCGTGCGTCCAGGGTTATCCCGGCCACAACTAGGAGGTGTCCAGGGTATTCCCGGCCCAGTTCGAGGAGTCCAGGGTTATCCCGGCCCACCCAGATGCAGCATGAAAAGGTCCAGACCCCAAAGCTGTTGTCCGAAGACCATTGCATCTTCCAGTTATTCTACGACGACGTGACGGCGACGAAGCACAGGCCAGATAAATAAAAATTGATATGCGTCGATAAAGTAAGTGCATTTATTACTTCGCTATGGGCATTACGTTTAATTATTTATTAGTTTTTCGAATTATTATTATTTTGGCATTATTCGTTTCGGTAATATTTTTTTTCTGTTAGCAATTTAGTTCGTATTTTTCTCGGTAGTACCTAGGTATTATTTTAATCAAGTAGATGTCATAATTTTTTTTCCTATAATGTTAGTTTAATTTAAATAGAAGTTAAATAATAATTCAAAGAATTATTACGGTATAATCGCGTGGTCATCGACACACGCGTACCTAAAATTCATTGTATTACGAGACAATGATATTGCTCGAGATGCAATTTGCATGTACAAGGAAATCAGTAAGAAATAAGGAGAATTCTTTTTTTTCCGTTGAAGCACAGAAATTTCGTGCTATAGTCAATTAAATAGAGACTTTACCCGACTAGGACAAATTAGGACTCTACTAACCTAAGGCTTGATCACCCTTCGGCTGTAGAAGTGCTACTTATATTTAAATAGGTATTGACGAATATTTAAATCGGATTAAGACAGACGTTTATATATGTAAAGATGATTATTATTTGAACGCGATATTTTGCGCATACTTAGTACCTCCTCATTCAACGATGTATGTTTTGTCTAGACTCTTGATCATTATCTACCGCGCTGGTGTTAGTGAAAGACCTAGAGCCTTGTTGAATGTTAATAATGAAAAATATACTTATTATGATAAATATTTGAAAGGGTGTTATGTTATATAATAATTAGGAGTGTACGCGCCGCGTTAATTTATTTATTTGTTGATATGCAAGAGAGAAATATCAAAGAAAGATGAAGACTAGAGGCTCGAAGATTTATTATGAAATATTATGACGATTCAGGTATTATAAATACCTAAGACGTTACATGATGGTTTAGAAACCTCATAGGTATTATTTTAATGGACAAGCATGTCAAACGATAATGCTATTTTGAGTTAAATGCTCGAAGCGATGCTACGGCGATATTTTTATTATGACAGAGATAGGAGTAACTAATATGGTACAGAGAATATTTTGTGACAGAATAAAGTAGTGATTTTGAATTGCGTAGGTCCTTGATTCGACAAAATACGCCTATAATATTTGGCTTTGGAGTGAGATGATCACGATTGCAAGTTGATCATAGATTAGAGATGATATCAGAGAATTAACCACGAATTAACCCTTTACAATGTAAAGTGTGATCAATTATTATTCGCTATTATTTTATAATTATTGTTCTATATTATTATTCGGATGCCCATACGAAGTAGTAAAATAAATTGCACAAGCACAAGCATAAAAAAAAATGTATCTCTTTCTCCATTAGGGTTAGTTTTTTTTTTGTATATCACCTTTTTTCCCAATCGGAGTACCGCTCAACATTTTTTTTTCTTTAAGAAGAGGGGTGAACCGCATAGATTTTCGGGGGAGTTGTAATATGTACTCAGTTCAACATAAAGATGCAACTCCTCAATAAATCGATGTAGGTTGTATACTCATCGATTTGGAAGAAAGGTGCATTGAAAATGTAAGTAGGTTAGATTAGGAAATAATATTATAACAATAGCATGTAAGGTTTCGTTATTCTTTCTGTTAGTTATTAAAGAGTAGATATTAAGACACCTTGGAATAAAGACGTCTCCACCAATATCTTATCATTTTATACGAACCAAAAAACCACATTACTTCAGTACCAGACTGATTGTGTTTAGCTTTGAGTTTTGTATACGCCAGTGTTCCCAGGGCTAAGAATCGACTCATAGCTTTTACTAGACAGACGCTAGTTAGATACAGTACAATTGAAACTATGACTTTTCTTCAACATCAACGAACATCGTGCGTTTCGATGCGCAGAATACAATATTGGGTATCAGCGGGACGGTTCAGTTGACTCATCTGAGCGAACCTACACTCGCGGCTAACTTCAGAGCCGTTGCCGTGATGTCATAAAGTTTGGATCGGACTCCTACCATCAGATTAATCCTCCTACCTACGATCAGTTTAATTTTATGAAATAAGTAGAAGAAATTAGTAATATAGCATTTATAAATTACTAGCTGATGCCCGCGACTTCTCCTTCCTTAAGGAAATCCTTAATTTTCTGGGATAAAAAAGCTTATGTCACTCTCCAGGTCTTCAACTATACCCATGCCAAAAATCACGTCGATTAGTTGCTCCGTTGCGGCGTACAACCAATAATCAAACAAACAAATACACTTTCGTATTTATAATATTAGTACGATTTCCAGTCATTACATGCGTCAAATCTTGGAGGCTCTTCGCTACTGTCATGAGAACGACATCGTACATCGTGATGTGCGTCCCCACTGCGTTTTGCTCGCCGGCCGCGACAACTGCGCGCCAGTCAAGCTCGGGGGCTTCGGTGTGGCTGCGCAACTGCCCACACCCACTGCTCATAGAGCTCCGCCAGGTGAGGAGACTTAACAGTCCGTAAACCAGTTAACCGACATTTTAAGAACTTTTGATGAGCTTTGTGCATGAGATATTAGTATTATAACAAAAAGAAAATTAAAACATTAAAGATTAATCCCTCCTTAGTAGACTGTTGCAAATAAAAATTTAATTTTATTGAAATATAATAGTGAAATTCTCATTCTTGCAGAATACGTTTACCATTTTTGCACTTTTGGGTCACACTTTTCACCCATATAAATCCACGAAAAATTATAATAAATGACTTATAAAAAATACTAATATGATAAACACGCTCTTAAAATTGGACTGTTGCAATTGGTTTTTATACGTTCTATACAAAATTAGTTAATAAAAAAATCAAATCAATGTGCACGATTTATCAAAATTTACGCGTCACAATAACCTGTATTTCTTAAAAGTTTGACGAAATTACTGATAAAATAAAATTTACCATGAATGTTTAGTATTTATATAACACAAATTGTGTAAAAATAAAGTTCTATAAAATACCTATATGACCAAAAAATATTATCAAAGTCTGATCAAATTCACGTGTAAAATGGTACTGCAGATCGTACGACCGCACGTACGTACGAACTTGACTACGCAAAGTATCAAAGTATCTTTACTGGCCTATGTCGTCTATGTATGAGTGCAGTCTAACGGTCTACTGTGCGGTATACCTACAGATTCCAAAATTGACCGATGGCGAGTATACGGCCTCTTAAGGGTTTGCTGATCTCGTTTGGGGTCAACTTATAATGGAGGGTGGCGATTGTGAGTATTAGTCTAATATATGGACCTTAGTGTTTGCAGAATAAGGTTCATATTAGTTTGCAATTGTCACAATTACATCGTATACCGTGATTTGCGTCCCTTCCCACTGTGGATTGCTCGTCTGCCTTGGCTTGAGAATTACTGAGGCCATCAGGGGTCATTTTATATTAGAAGGTGGAAATGTCTAATATGGATCTTATTGCTAAAATTTTAAAGTCCATATTAGTTTGCAACTGTCACAATATCGTACATCGTGACGTGGCGGTCTAATATGAACCATGTTTCACAGAAATATGTTTGTTATTAGTCTGCAATTATTAAAATGACATCATACATCGAGACATACCCTACCCACTGCATGTTGCAAGTCAGACGTTACGAATTATGATATATTATGGTCTCCTGAGGACATCAAGGGTTATCTTATGATGTAGATTGTGAAGAACCGTGTAAATATTTATAGGCTTTATTTAATAAGAAATGAAATGCTTGGTGTTTACTGCTGCACTATAATGTGACATTTCGTATATAGGGCTCCAACAGTAAACCTATTTCCTGTTTGAATAAATGGGTGGGCACAAGTGAACATCTGAAGACGCTAGTGTATTAATTTGTAATTGGTAAACAAATATTTTTTATTTTGACGATAGTTTGTACCTGTTTCTGTCTTCGCCTATCTTTTTATCTTAATTTTTTTGATTAAGCGCATTATTATGCAAATTATTATGCAATTTTTTTGTGAGTATAGCTTTGTCAATTTTGCTGACGGAGTGTTAATTGTGCACAGAGCTGGTGATGGACAATCGACCTCTAGTGGGTCCTATGGGCCAAGCCTATCTCAAATCAGATGAGTACGGTAAGATTTCCGTGCGAAGCAAATTGTGCCCTAACTGCATGGAAATAATGTGGAATTTTCATCGGCACACGTTTCACTCATGTTCACCGATTAGGTGTCTCATAAAACAGACATGTCTAGTTTAATTCACGTTACAAGCTAAGACAGGCTACATTGCAACGCAAAGAAAAACTTATATACAGATAAAAGCTAAAAAAGTTCAAGGTCAAAGGGCTGACCAGGCCGCTTTAAGGCTTGTAAAAAAGTCGTATATGTTTTTAAAAATAATAACGTAATGCAGAATAGGGTTGAACATCAGCTTTAATCATCTTTTCATCAATAATGATAGAAAAAATGAACAAACCGCGAATGGGTTTCATAAAGAAATCAGGTCAAGACCAGGTGTAGGTATAGACCTATAAATCAAAATTAAAGTGGGAAAGGTTTTAATGTCGTTAATAACCGTTTGCGATACAAATCGAGAGCAAGATGTATAAGGAATAAAAGAAGGTAAGATCATTTTTACTGCGGTAGGCACTCATCTGACGGGCTGACTTGTAGTGGATAAAAAAAAAAAAAACTTAAATTTAAGGACATGCGTTTTACACCCTAAACTACCGCTAACCACTGAAATTGGTATTAGAAAGTTTTTTTTTCTAGAAACATGTTGCAATGTGGCTGGTCTGAAATGCCTAAACCTTAATACACATATGAAATGCATTAGCACAATTTCACAATAACACTGTGTTCGTGAAAGCGTCTAATATTTAACATCTTTTGATAATAATAAATACGTAAGTTAATAATAGTAAATACGTTAAATAGTTATTAATTATTAAGTTATTATTATAATAAATATTAAATATTTTAGATCTAACTCACACTTTATAACTAAAGACAAATGTAAATAAGCTTTAGAGTTGTTAAGCTGTTTAAACCATAATGACTGATAATACATTTAAAACATCACATATTATGTAATTCGCTAAGCATACGCCATAAGCTTTAAAATCCGAAGCATACAGCCCAGTTATAAAAATAGTAGTATAGCTTAGAACGTGTGCGTTAGCTCTGAAATCAATATTACCATTCATTTTACACTGGCTTTCCACATAGTACAAAACGCGAAAGCTAAGAAAAAAAATAAAACAATTATAAAGTTGTTAAGTCATTTATTAGTCAAAGCAAAACGCTAAATATGTATCGTTCTAAGTTTATTTGTGATAGTTCCGTCAATTTCTATGCCGATACGCCTTGGGAGAAAATGGAGAGAATTTTTAACACTGCACTGCAGAATTATGCAGTTTTTAGCAAGTCTAAATCGGTTTAGTCGATGGGCCTTGAAATTTTTGCAGATAGACAAACACACTTTCGCATTTCTAATATCAGTATAGACATGGATTAAGTCTGAGTAATATCTATAGATCTCGGTCTAAGAATTGTCTATCCACCACCACTACAGCCCATTAACGTCCCACTGCTAGGCACAGGCCTCCACTCTCATAGGAGAGAGGGAGGGAGCATTGTCGATACTTTAATATTATATTAATTGAACATGAGGCGTATCGAACTGGAATTCGACTTTTAGAAATACTACTGAAATAACTTTAATTCCTAAATAATGTTCAGGTAATTATAATAATTTATAATAAATGCAACAATCTAAAATATCACTGCTTATACTTGTTTCATCAGAAACAAAAGAATAGTCACCTTATTTTTAATTTGGCCAGCCACTAAGCACTCAAGCTATACAATACATCTTATAGCAGTCACAAAGTAATATTGCATTTAATTGACGTGATGATTTAATTCACAAAGTAATATTGCAATTAATTGTCGTTTTCCTAGGTCGTATCGGGACTCCTCACTACATGGCCCCAGAAGTGGTGTCGAGCCAATTGTACGGCAAGCCGGTAGATGTGTGGGCCGCTGGGATACTGTTGCATGTGCTTCTGGTTGGCTATCTGCCCTTCACTGGGACGAGGGAGCGGCTTTTCGAAGCTATTTGTCGTGGACGATTACGCGTGAGTAATATTTTATTTCAAAATTGATTAGTTATTGCCATTTTAGCTAAATCTATTTTATTACAATGATAAGGCTATTTGGAAATGTACCAGATATAGATCCGGATCTATATCTGGTACATTACCCCCGGGGGTATCTAAATGTATGGTTCGTACTTCGTACACTTACCTAAATATATAAAAGGAAAAGGTGACTGACTGACTGATCTGTCAACGCACAGCTCAAACCACTGGACGAATCGGGCTGTAGCTATTAGGACGTAGATATCCACTAGGAAATGATTCTTGGTTTTTTTTTTATCCACTACAAGTTAGCCCTTGACTGCGATCTCACCTGATGGTAAGTGAAGATGCAGTCTAAGATGGTAGCGGGCTAACCTGTTAGGGGCATGGCAGTTATATTTAACCCAAACCCCTATTCGGTTTCTACACGGCATCGTAGGTACCGGAACGCTAAATCGCTTGGCGGCACGTCTTTGCCGGTAGGGTGGAAACTAGCCGCGGCCGAAGCCTCCCACCAGGCCAGACCAGAGAAAATTCAGAAATTATACAGAAATCAAAAACCCGGGACCTCCGCACGTTAAGACAACAGCGCTACACACTGCGCCACGGAGGTCGACAAAATTCATCTCTTTGGGGGTAAAATAGGGGTTTGATATTTATGTAGTCCACGTGGAGGACGTGGGCATAAGCTAGTCATCGATAAAAAATCTCCTTTAGCATTGATATTAATAACCGCCTAAGATTTTATTTTTAGAACATCATACAATACATATTCACTGGTATTATAAAAAAGTTTTCAAAGTTGAGAGAGAGTGGCAAAATTCAAATTCCTGTGCCAAATCGGGCACAATTCAAAATATCACCTCCAATTTATCATACAAGGCAATATAAAGAGTTCTTGGAGTTTACCTCCATAAGAATCGATTTTCATATTATGTAAACACGGGGTATGAAAATTTATGGCGAGTAAAATCACACTTTCTCCGTTACGTTACGTTATGTTTATGTTTCCATAGTAATACTTGTTTATGTTTCCATGGTAACACTTTTCGTTCGTAATGAGTAAACTCCAGTCGTGCGTCGGCGCTGACACACAATTTTTTATTTTATTGCAGAATAGGCTTGCGCTTGAAGACACTCATGCAATACAAAGCAATGACGAGGTCTAGGTTGAGCGCGCTTGCCTAGAAAATGCCTATTCACTCTTGTCTTGAAGGCAACAATGAATTAAGAAAACAAAATAATATACAAGGAAATATAAGAGGGGGAACATCCAGGCTTATGCAAGTGGTTCAAAATTTAATGAACAAAGTCCAATTAGTTGCCAACTCGAAAGGATATAGCACTAGAAGAAAGATTATAAGAACTTAACATTTTACCTTCTTGAATAGGTAAACTAGACATGATATGTGACAGATTTTTTATTAATTTTTAGTTTGACGCACCTTTATGGGACGACATCAGCGACGCGGCCAAAGATCTCGTGCAGCGAATGTTAACGGTGGACCACACACAGAGAATTAATATCCAAGAAGTTCTCAACCACCGATGGATCAGGGTATGTTGTGTAGTGTAACGTTGTGGTGACGCCATCTATTGGCTTACTTGGTTACTACTTATTGGCGTGGTATAGTCCCACCAACTTATCTGGCCCGGTGGCCAAAATTGGAACAAATTTTTATGCCTGTTTTGTTTTTATATTTGCTAGCGACGCTGTCACCGGATCAGATAAGTTTGTGAGACTACAATACGCCAATGCTCAGTGATTAGTGATGCAACATACCTCTGCTTCTGCTTCCGCAACTGCGGAAGTTCTGCACGTTTTTCGACATCCGTTTCCGCAACTTTTATAACGGAAATTAGATCGGAACTTTACGACGGTTTAGGAGGGCAAAGCGCGGGCGCGGCGGTCGAGCTTGGCGGTACAGCACGCGCGGGAGGGGTATTACAGCCAACCACGAGCGAGCCAGGCACGCGTTTTCCTCACTTGTCGCAACGCGTTTGTTTACATACTTATTTTACTTCATTATACAAAGTGATATTGTGTGTGTAAGCGCGATGTAAGATTTTCTATTGTTGGATGTTTGAGTCGTGTGTGTAACTTAAGTGCAATTATGATACCTAAAACAAGTCGTATTTCGAACTATTTCGTTGAGATTGACGATTTAAAAGCCAGATGTAAACTATGTGACAAAATATATTCGCGAAAAGGCCACACGACTACCTACCTATACCTATATTAATTACCTAATTTCGAATATTAATGCTTTAATTAAAAATTATATTGTAAAAAATTGTACTTTTTTTTTTTAGTATTTACACTTCCGCATCTGTTTCCGTTTCCGCAAAAAATTACTTTTTTCATCTGTTTCCGTTTCTGTTTCCGTTAAGACAGTTCTGTTGCATCACTATCAGTAATACTGCAACCACAGACATAGGAATCTGCTTATTGCGTACAACTTCTTACTTATTGGCGATCTTCGTACAATTAAATCGTTATAGGCTCTATATGTAGATTTCAACCTTAATACTTGGTGTGCTCTTTAAATACATACGTTCCATTATTCGTTCGTCATATAGAACGTGACATTTCAGCATTTGACCAATAGAGGATTCGAATACGGGTGACCTAGGCCCGTATTAATAAACCAACCTTAATATTGGATAGAAGCAGGCGTTACTTAGCGAATGAAGGAACTAGAAGTTTAATTCGCTATAATCCGCCACAGTAGACAAATCTATGTGGTACAGAGTGTATCTTGCACTTGCAGCTTGCGATATTAACCGCCCAGCAAACAAGCAATTCGCACCGGCACAACACCACACAAATATTCCAAATTATTCTCAACGTGACCTCCGTGGCGCAGTGTTGAGCGCTGTTGCCTTAACGTGCGGAGGTCCCGGGTTCGATCCCCGGCAGGGTTTCGAAATTTATTACTGAATTTTCCCTGGTCGGCATGGCGGGAGGTTTCGGCCGTAGCTAGTTACCACCCTACCGACAAAGACGTGCCACCAAGCGATTTAGCGTTCCGGTACGATGCCGTGTAGACACCGAATATGGGTATGGGTTCAATATTAACTGCCTTGCCTCTAACAGGTAAGCCCGCTGCCATCTTAGACTGCATGATCACTTACCATCAGGTGAGATCGCAGTCAAGGGCTAACTTGTAGTGGATAAAAAAAAACGTACGTTTCACTCCGACACCGGAGCATCTTCAGGAGATGTTGACTCGACAATGCACGATTGTAATGTCTTTGCAATGTTACAATACTAAAGTTCTTAGCTGATGTCGGTTTATCGATACGGGCCTAAATTATACTATACCATATTTTGTTAGGATCGCGACAAGCAAAACCGGGTCCACTTATCTGGCACCGTAGAAGAGTTGAAGAAGTTCAATAGCCGCCGTAGACTTCGCGCTGCGACCCTCGCGGCTGCCTCTATAGATGACGAGGAGGAAGACGATCAACCAGCGCGGCGCCTAGTCATGATGGAGGAAGCCAATGCTGCGGGTAAGACTTCCTGCTTTCTATCGTATATTTTATTTAATTTATTCAATCTAGGTGTGGTACACTTATTGACGTCCGCAACTTGATGGCGATAATCAATTAAGGTGTCATAAGATCAAAGCTACGAGGGTTCCAAACGCGCCTTGAGCTAGAATAGCCCACAACAAACTCAGCCGGGTTAATATGACATGTAGTATAGGAATTTCATATAAATTTTCAGCTCAAAACAGCTAGAAACCGATGTCGTCGTCCAATACACTTGCGCGAAACATTTTTGCTTAACCTTTTTTATACGAACCGCTCAGGTGCCAAAGGGCAGGCAAAAGCCTATTTTGCATTAAAAATTAAAAATAAAACTCATCGTAGCTGATGGGGAAAACTATAAGATCTATACTATAGCTATAGACTCATCTTGTTGGCAAGTAGTGATGCAGTCTAAGGTGGAGCGCGCTTGCTTAGAAGATGCATACATTCACTCTTGTTTTTAAGATACCAATATTATAAGGCGATAGAAAAAGCCGATAGGAAGCCGGAAGGGTGTTCCGTATCCTAGCGGTTCAAATAAGAAAAGAATTTTCCTATAAAAGAGCTTTCATTTCCATCCTATGTGATCAATACACAGAAAATGCAATAATCTTAAAGAGTGATATTTGTTACAGCTGTGAATCTCATAGTGGAGTCCCTGGATGACGTGGCTGTACTCCAAGACGGTCCCGGGTTCATGGACCCGGACTTATTCCACAGCGTTCTTGACGATCTGCAACTAAGATCTCTTTTAGAGGTACGAATTAAACCAACAAGTCTCCGAACCGAAAATAGTACATTACTGCCCAGGCTTGAAATAAATAAATTCACGGCTGAGTAATATTGGAAGGACGAGGTGTGTGAAATGATTTTAAAAGCTTTTTTTAAGTAAAAGAGGCAGTGAAATGCTATTTCGGCCGAGACTTGTATTGGGCTTTTCTCAAATTTGCCAGGAATTTTTTACTTTGCCGATAGATGGCGTTGTCTTAACTCACGCTAAAATCTTGTGCTGTACTTAGGGGCAATATGGAGCCTGGGCTAGGTATTTGTACGGTATTTCAAAATGTTCGGGGTCATAAAATAGTAATATTTTTTCCTTTATTTCTTACTAAAAAGTTCAATTTACGAGGTACAATGCGAAATTATTTTGCAAAATAAAAGCGCAGCAACATGCGTCCATTTTGACATTGACGTATATTACACGTGTCATGATGACATTTGACATAAAATTACCTGGGAAATGTGAATTAACCTTAAAATATCCAACAGCAGTCAGATCATGGTATGTCGTCTTCGAACAAATATGCTGGTTCCAAAAAACTAGCGCCATCCAGTGGACATGGTAGAGATGATTACACAGTGTTGCTATAACTAAAAAACTTGTTCAAATATTATTGAGAGTTGCCACAATTTACTCTTGTGCCGATTCGATTATGCGAATAAAGGTTATTGATTGGGTTCGATTATTAGTTCGAAATTAGAATACAAATTGTCTTACGAAATTAGTTACAAATTGTCTGTACGAAATTAGTTGCAAATTGTCTTATCTGCATATTTTAAAAATGAAACATTAAAAATATTTAAGTTACACTTCAAACAGTCATCAATTTCCAATCAGTGTCCAGTTAGCATTAAAAAAAGTTATGTAATCGAGATGCTTTGACAGTTGTCCCTCCATAAAGACAACTGCTTTGGGGAAAATTCTCTCAGAAGGAACGGAGGTGGATGGGATGCACGACTATTTTATGAAGGAACCTAACTACATAAAATGGTAAAACAATGCTTTAACATAATTCGGGATTTCCCCTCTAATAGATCACTTTACTACCTACCCATCACTAGACTTTTTGAAGTGAAACTTCTTTAGAATCGTTGTGATTTGAAAATTCGATGAAACGTATTCTGTCGTCGCTGTACAAGTGGCGCCACCGGACGAACGTGTAATACAAAGCGTTCCATTTTTGTAATTTTCTGTTCGATTATTTAAATGTAGCACTAGAAAGTCTGATTTGGTATTTGCTTTTTAAGTTTTATTTTAATCCGCCTCTGGCCCCCCTAGCATGGGCCGAGACAATTTTCTCCCTGAGGAAAGGATAAATATTTTTTTCCTAAATAAATAAATAAAAACGCTAAATAACGGTGGATAAATAGTCTTCAGAGTCCCCGTGAAATGTCAAACGTGGATAAACTTCTCCTCTCCCCTATTGCCGTGCTCTGAGAAGTGGATAAGTTAATTTTATCTCTTGTCAGTGGATAAAATCAGGGGATAAAATTTTTATCTCCGGCCCATGCTAGCCCTGCAGGTTGATAAAACGAAAACGAAACGAAAAAGCGACACCAAAAAGAGACAAACATATTCATAATGGGATTTAGCCTGCGAGAGAATGAGATAGTATACAAGTTATATATTTTGTCTCATTTTCTCGTAGGCTACTTTTCTGAAGTTTCACTTCTGCCGTGTGTTAATTGAGAACACACTTTTTTTTACTAGTAACGGTGATTCCTTTTGTAAGGTAACATGATTTTCTCCCAATAATCGATAATCGATTTCAAACGATCATTTTGATAATCGATTGATCGATTATTGACAATCGATTCCGCACAGCATTAGATTTATGCCACATCCCTCAGAAAAATAAAAAAATATGGCCGTCGTCATGTACGCCAATCCATTAAACATTTTCTTTTTGCTGTGATTGTGGTTATTTGCGTATTAAGTTTTACTTAGTTAGTTACAAAAGTTACAAAAGTTTTCAGTGCTGAGATGTGATGTGTGATTTTGGACTTTGAACGAATACTACATCTACTTAACCTAAGTTATTTTTGTTACTTATTTAAATAAAAATTATAAAATTCATCTACCTACTGTTTTTATTATTAATTGTACTTGATCCATAATTTCAGTATTATAATTGTACTAAATACATCCTAAGTATTTAGTACAATAATAATACTGAATAATAATATTGAGTGGTAAACAAATGAATATAGGTATATAAAGGTAGGTATATATACCTACAATATCGTTTGCCGAGTTTAAACTATGACCACTTGATGGCGCTGTTTTCGAGGAACCAAAATCTGACGTGAGATGGACATCTATTTCAGGTTATACAATACTTATCTATGAGTCAGATTGATGGATGGATGCGCTGCGACAGTTGCTATTCTACAAATGAACCTAATTAAACATTTTATTTTTGTACCTCTTAATCACTGTAAAACTGCCAAAAAGCATATTTTATTTTGTTTTCTATGATTTTATACTATTTTTTGGAATACTGTACAAGTACCTGGCCCAAGATGAAACAACCCCTTTCATCCAGATCCGTTCAGCCGTTGGGGCGTGATTGAGTAACAAACATCCATCCATACATCCATTCAAACTTTAACATTTATAATATTTATTTGATATTTGATTTGATTATAAATGCGAGTGTTTGTTTGTTGGTTTGTCCTTCAATCACGCCGGAACGGAACAACGAATCGACGTGATTTTTGACATGGGTAAAGTTGAGGACCTGGAGAATCACATAATCTACTTTTTATCCCGGAAATTCAAATTCAAATTCAAACGTTTTTTATTCAAATAAACTTTTACAAGTGCTTTCGAATCGTCAAATGAATCTACCACTGGTTCGGAATGCCATTCCTACCGAGAAGAACCAGCAAGAAACTCGGCGGTTGCTCTTTTGAAAAAAAATATCATTTACAATTTAATTTAATGTGTACTATAAATAAATACCCGCTGTCCTTAGCATTGCTGGAGCGAGTCAAATGCTCTTTTGTCATTTACGTAATCTTCCACAGTATAAATTTTTTCAATAGCATACTTTTAATGGATTTCTTAAACTTGTGTAAAGGCAAGTTTAAAATAGATCGTGGCATTTTGTTATAAAATAGAATGCTCATTCCCACGAACGACCTTCGGACTTTTTTGAGGCGGAGCGATGGAGTCACGAGCTTATGGCAGTTTCTAGTTGGCCTATCGTGCAGATCGCAAATTCTTTTGTAATTCTGAAGGTGCTGTTTCACAAAGATTAAATTACTGTAAATCGAGAAATTCCCGTGGAAGTGAGAAAAAACTTATTCAACTCGAACGAAGTTGGCATCAGCTAGTTACTTATAAAAGCCTGTGTTTCATACAACCAGGTATACGACCGTATAGCATGTACGGTGGTTGTGACGAGCGGTCGCGCGCCGACCGCCGAGGGCCGGTCGCGGGCGCGCGCAGCTCTGGAAGCAGCGGCGCGACTGCGCTCGGGCTCCGCCCCCGGTGCCGCCGCCCCCACCACCGCCACCGCCATACACGATCTGCGCCGCGTTCTCGCCGTACCGCATGTCAAGGTTAGTCGTTACATGTTACTGCAATACTCGTCTGCAAACTGACGTTACATGCACAGTAAACAGATACAACCAGCACTGAAACTACCTAGAAACGTTCGACACAGCTCACTCACACAAACATGCGCATCCACAAGACCCCTCAGTAGTGACTCACTACTGACGGCACTGCGACGAGCTCGGGGTCTCATGGATGCGCATGTTTGTGTGAGTGAGCTGTTTCGGACGTTTCTAGGTATAGTTTCAGTACTGGGGGTCTACTCTCTTTCTCTAAAACGAAACTTCGCAAACAAACGAACGAAATTTCGTTAACTCCTCTCTTACATAATATTATCTCTATGCTCCTCTCTATTTGGTTTTCGTACACGCAGACGAAGTACGGATCCATAGAAAATTTTCGTGACCGATTGGATTGAACGATTTTGTGTGGGTCTAATAACCGACTAATTACGTTCGTTTGCGAAGTTTCGTTTGAGAGAAAGAGAGTAGACCCCCTGGTTGTATCTGTTTACTGTGTTATATACATGTCAGTGTAATACTTGTAAATGTGTTGTATTCTCTACTTATTGTATTCTCTACTTACCTTTCCTTAAGGTATTACTTATTACCTTTTCTTTTATAAGAAAATAACATCTGCTGAGTTTCTTGCCGGCTCTTCTCAGTAGAATTATTAAGTTTAGTATTAATTTAAGTATTTCCGAACCGGTGCTAGAGTCTTAACGTTTCATAAGTGACACAAGTTGTCCTACGTGAAATAAATAAATCATTTATCATTTATAATGTACGGCCGCCGAGATTAATTTGAATGTATTGGGTCGTACGGGAGCAGGTGATATGGCTCGACCGTAACAATAGGATGATCATCCTCCGATCATGTTGTGCTCGGGGACCACTGGTCCAACCGTTCATCTTAGAAGGTCGTACATATAGCGTATAGAGAAAACTTCATAATCGTGACTTGGGCTCTTCGTGGTCTTCGTGCGCTACTAGTAGTGCCATCTATTGGATTATGTGCGGACTGCGGAGACCGCCACAGGGTAACATTGAAAGAATAGTTTTATATCATACTTGCTCAGTAACTAGGGATTACTATGGTGGAAAGTCTCCTTGTAAGTTGGGGTTTGCAATTCAAGGCACCATTACGTCGCACTATGCTTGAATTGTAATGTTTACAGTTCAAGCTATGCAAAACTCCTTGGTAAACAATCTCTTTTCTTATAAAATGGTAAGAAAACTTTTTATTGAAAAAAAAACACTGAACATGGCGGCATTTAATTTCCATACATTTCAAACTATGCAAAACTCCTTGGAACTCAGAGCCGTAAAAAAAAAATGGAAAACTATTTACGAAAAAAAAATGGACATGGCGGCATTTCATTTGATCTGAAAGTTTGTGAAGTTTGTTCGTAATTTCTATTTTTTCTCTAAATTTGCTAATTATTCTAATTAAAATTTCATTTTGCATTACCAATGTTTTATTTACCTCGCAAGAATGATATAAAGTAGAATGCTTACCTCGGTTGCAAGTAGCTATTACACCCTCGAACTATATTCACCCTCGCTCGCTGCGCTCGCTCGTGTGACTAAATATCTCGGGTGCACGCGATCCATTAGCGCCCTATGCGAGCTGCGCTCGCACTGGCGCCAAATTGGATCTTGTTCTGTAATAGTTTACTTACGTCCCTTGTGTAACAATCTACTATTACTTAGCTTTACAATAGGAAATTAACCGGCCTTTTACACCAACCCATAGCGAGAACTAATCTTAAACAATTTCAACCATGTCCAGAATAACAAATATTTGTAATTCCATTAGTTCACAGGTAGACGACGTCTTTCATGATATTATGTTAAGGTCGTCTTAAATTTTTTTCTTTTGTCTCAACTTTTTTTTTTTATTATTTTATTTTCTTTCCTAAAATTTTAATGTTTAATTTTAAGTTTAGATATTTTTTGTAAGCTTTTTTTTTGTGAATGATGTGGCACTTTAGATAAATTGTACATTTAACAATGTGTCCTATTTGTGTCTAGTTTTTAAGTTATTTTTAATGTTACAATTTTTGACTGTACAAATAAATAAAATATAATATACAGTATTTACCTAAGGGTGCCTATCCACCAGAGATGTGCTACGTTCCTAAGCCACTGGTGGGTTTGCTCACATCCTTAGCTTAGCAACGTGATACATCTCCGGTGGAAACGCACCATGATAACGACTAGGATTCATCATGTAGGATTTTTCCAGTCCAGGTTCTAGAAAAAACCGTGTTCTAAAAAAAACGACGAAGACGACCAAGAACGACGACCTCCGTGGCGCAGTGTTTACCGCTGTTGTCTTAACGTGCGGAGGTCTCGGGTTCGATCCCCGGCAGGGTCAATTTGGGAATTTATAATTTCTGAATTTTCCCTGGTCTGGCCTGGTGGGAGGCTTCGGCCGTGGCTAGTTACCACCCTACCGGCAAAGACGTGCCGCCAAGCGATTTAGCGTTCCGGTACGATGCTGTGTAGAAACCGAATAGGGGTATGGGTTTAATATAACTGCCATGCCCCTAACAGGTTAGCCCGCTACCATCTTAGACTGCATCATCACTTACCATCAGGTGAGATCGCAGTCAAAAAAAAAAAGAAATGTTGAACATCCGCCTCCAGCGCTACATTTGAAAATGCATCAACCCTTGTGTTAAATACCTATACGGAAATTACAATTGCTGTCTGATTTGCTTTTTAATTACATGACTAAGCCATCGACTTGTATAATGTTGCAAAAGAAAACCACACGACTCAAACGTTATTCAAATTAAACAAATCTTGAAATTCAACCTCGCCGCGAGCGGAGCTTGCACAATGTTCCGTAACTAACAATATTATTATTAATGGCTGCCACTCGTTTGGCCGTCATAATTTATCCTTACAAACTCGGAAAGTGTCAACCCTCTTTAATTTAAGGAGTTTGCGGCTTGGCTTGAATATCTGCCGTTAGTTATTGTGTTTCACACAAAAGAAGGTTGTTCTGTGGACTTCTACGTAACTATTACTAAGGGAATTATTACATTTTCAATCTGTTGACATCATTAAAATATGGTTTGGGTATAGTAGTTATACTTATTGACATTAACCAAATTGTCTCATTGACTCTTGGATCCCGGACTAAAATAAAACTTGATCCGTACGGTATAAATTTCAACCTTTGAATTGTAAATAATACGAAATAAAAAACGTGTGGTGTCGTGGGACACTAGATAGGCTAGTCAAGGTAAAAAGAAACACAACGCATGTCGGGAGCATGCCGGAGACATGTTTGCGACATGCGTTGATGTGTTCGGAGTGGTTCGGAGATGTGTTCGTAACAACAAACGCGTTGTTACGAAGACAAAAGGTCTTAAATATAAATATACTATATTCGAAATTAAACTTTAATGCTTTATTGTTAAGGTTTAATTTCGAATAAACCATACATAAAAATCTTACTTCACACATTTTCGTTACGGACGTTTTTTGCCGGCTAGGGTACCCCTCCGCATCGGCCCATAAGGAACTTTCGTTCCAATAAATAACTAGAAGCTTTCCTCTTAATGTTGTAGGTACCTACGCAGTCAGATAAGAATTCGTACAAAAATTCAAGCCAAAGGAAGTCCTCACAAAATATTCCAGAAAATACATATTATATACTAACATTATATTAAGAATTTTAAAGAAAGTCTGAAGTCTTACACTTTTCTTTTGCAGTTGGTATCGAAGAATATTATTTGAAGTCATAAATACTGCACATTTCAAGTTAATTCAAGAATGAGCGAAAACATACCAGCTACCTTAAATACACGTTGAAATTCTTCTACGTTTGAAGATTTCGGTTGTTTATGCAGACGTTACTTTGCTAAAAGACGCAAGAAAAGAGGCAAAACTTTACATTTCGGGAGGATGCGCGTGTCACATGTCACCGTAAATTTTTCTCAGCAGGTAGAGCATGAATTAAAGTGCTGTACCTAAACAAGTTGTATGAAGTTTCCAAACAAGCGACTGGCTACCATATTTACGTAAGAAATTAAATCCAAATAATTTAATTCCAAATTGAGGATTATCTTTTCGAGATAGTATTTCTATTTTGTGTGGCCAGTTTAAGGCAATCCGTTTGTATTTTTTACCCGACTGCGAAACGCACAGGGTTATTACTTGGAATGTTTAGTCTTTTTTTCTATTATTATCTTTTAAATCGCTATCTGTAATATTAAGTTTTACACCCTAGGTACATTCACTGCGCAAATTACATATATTTTATTTAACTCCATTTTATCTCACTCATCCCGTTGCTGCGGACGGGTGCGAAGACTGTCGAGCTCGTGGGTGTCACTCGTTTGGGTTCCGGCAGAATACCAGCGCTCAGGTTTTGCTTTCAAAACCTGCAGAGTTAATGCTGAGTCGGGGCCTTTTCATCTTGTGCCATGTGGGTACAAAAGCCATAGCTTAATTTTAAAGTTTGATTTTATGGACGAGGCACAAGAGGAATAAATGATTTTTCTTTTTTTCTCTCTTTCTTTCTTTTTATCTTTTATCCATACGAATATGATAAAGGAATGTATGTAAGTTTTTGACAGTCTGTTTGTCTTTTACCTTTTTACAGTTCGATAACTAAAGTCATCAAGAGTCAAATTGGCACATAGATAACTTAGATCCTGGAGATGTACTAAGGATACATTTATACCAGAAAATCAAAGATTGGAACGGAAATAAAAACAAAATCAAAAGCCACGACGACGCGGGAATCATAATATCAACTAGGGTTTTATAATAAGATATGCAGAAAATTGTCTGCGCTTTGCTGTATATGATTATTAAACCTTGTTAAAAGTTAGCCATGGTATTAAACTAAAACGAATCGTCGTACTTTTGGCGTTTACCATATTTTATTATATTTCATATCCGTACGTTGTCTAGTCAGTTTCCATAAATTTATTTAAACAAATTTGAATTCAGAGTAATTTTGCGCGTAATTAATACCGAGAAACATTTATCATACCGAATTCAGATTCCCCAGTAACATTAAAGAGGCGAAATTATAGAACTGGCAGTGGAAACACGTATTTTCACTTTTTGATAACGTTAGCATATTAAACACTAACCACGTCAGGGGGGGCTTAGTATCATCGCGTAAAGCAGTATTATTTTAATATTGTTGACGCTCTTGTTTCGGAATTATACTCCTTATTTTAGGGACGTCAAGATACGTCACATAAAACTGACATCATACTAATATTATAAATGCGAAAGTGTGTGTTGTTTGTTGGTTTATTGGTTAACGCAACGGAGCATTTGTGTGTGTGTGTGTGTATCGAACGCCCGACCACCTGAACAGGAGGCCAAACTTTTAAACCACTAGGCTATGCACTCTAAAGATAGATATAAGTACCTACGTATAAGTAAAACTGTGGTATAAGTAATGATAGGTACCTATATGATAATATTCTTCGTTTCTTTCGCATACAACTTCCTGCAGCCCTACTCTCTAACTAACCCAGTGGCTATCATAAAATATATGTCAGTGGCTTTCATTTTTTGATAGCCTCTCAGTTAGAGAATAGCGGGGCTGGTGGTACTTAATCTGGAATCAAGCTTGTTTTTAAATAAATATGCGAGCGGCTTTTAGCTACGCTAGAGGTCGTCGAAGGTTTATAAATTGTCGGCAACTTCCTGCGAAGTTTAAGCTACAAAGCCGTATGTTTATTTCAACTGAAAACTGCCTTTAATATTGCGTCGCTTCACGGCCTTCGTAATTTAAATCATAATTCTTCGTTTATAACTTCGCATAATATAACAATGAGCAAGAGATGACTGTTTGCAAGTTGGTACTCAAATAAATAGGCAAATGTAATGTTAAAACTTTGAATTTTGTTCATATTAAATTAGTTTAATGACGCCAAAAATGACGCGCAATACATCATTTAGTTAATCTGATAATCTAAGTACACATATACTGAAAATTACTTTTTTTAAGGGCGACCTACCTATATAGGTAGGTACGTGCTTAGGAACCTACCCATATACCCGGTGGCCAATAAGTTTATTGGACTATACCTAGTACCTACTTAGATTTTTATAGTCATGGTCATCAGCGACTCAGTCACTCAGTCTATCAACCCATTCCTGGGTTACTACTGAGCACGAGTCTCCTCTCGGAATGAGAAGGGTTTGGCCATTATGGCCATACCTTATATATATGAAAACTAGATGATGCCCGCGACTTCGTCCGCGTGGATTAAGTTTTTTCAATTCCCGCGGGAACTCGTTAATTTTCCGCGATAAAAAGTATGTCTATGTCCTTCCGCGGGATACAAACTATCTCTGTACCAAATTTTATCAAAATCGGTTGAACAGGTGAGCTGTGAAAGCGTAGCAGACTGACAGACACACTTTCGCATTTATAATATATGTAGTATGGATATTAGTATGGATATATTACCAGTTTCAGTGAACTTTAAACTGGAAGTATTTTTTAAAATGAAAACGTTCAAAATGCACACTGTATTTAGTTTTCAGTGCCGTTGCGCTGCTTTTCACAATTTCTGTTTGCGTGCAGGTGCAAATTAAAATGTCATGTCAAAAGTTGTTTGTGTTTTTTAGGGTAAACATGTTCCGCGACCCATAAAGGCGTTAGGCGACATGTTGACGTTTGGATAAGAATTTTGTTAGAGAACAATAATTATTATGGATATAACTACTTTTGAAACTTTGAAATTAATTTTATCTAGTAAGTACCTTTACCAATTTATGGTAGGTATTTGAACACAAACACTCTGAGACCAAAGTATAACTTCTTAAGCTAACAAAAGTTAGGCCAGAAAATCTACCGTATTTAGTTTTCAAATCACTACGCGGCTGTCCATGTATAAATAACAGACTCACGGCAATGTACATTCACGTTGATGTATTTGACCGGGTGCTTTTATAAGGTACTAGATGATGCCCGCGACTTCGTCCGCGTGGATTAAGGTTTTTTGATTCCCGCGGGAACTCCTTCCGGGATAAAAAATAGCAAAATCGGTTGAAAAGATGGGCCGGGAAAGCGTAGCAGACAGACAGACAGACATACACACTTTCACATTTATAATATTAGTATAGAAGTATGGATAGTATGGATATGGATGGATATATCACTGTTTTTTAATGTACATATTATTCTTAGGTAAAAGTTTTCTGCATAGTTGTTATGTCCATCAGTATTTTTATTGACGTGATTTTCATCGTGAAGAGTGAAGGTATATATGCTCATTTTATTTTAGATTGACCTGAGAAACTCTTCCCTACCCCTCATTAACCAGAAATTGCTTATTCATTATCCTGAAGGTTAAGGGTTCTTCAACTCTAAAATTAAATTATTAATTTACTGCAACATAGATTTGGGTATCTAAATTAGGGTAAAAACATACTTACTTATTTACAAGTGACCCTAAACTTTAGCACGTGACGCCACTTGAATCGCACTTTGCAGTGATTTCTGTGACCGAAATTACATTACAAAAACTGGACTCCAGATCGATTTGGGCGTTAATTTGAATGTAGGAAATCCTATAATTTGATTTATCTCAACATTTAAATCGCCCTTAGACGCTTTGGGCAACGCCAGTGGTAAAAGTATGTCTCCACCTTTGCGCTTAGCTTAAAACACATCATTTATTATGTGACGAAAAAAATTCGAAGGGCCAGCGGTTGTGACGCAGAATTTTTTTACGGGCTCCAGAGGGACTTCAGTGGATTTAATGCATAATCCTGACCGTGCGTTCCATTAATATGACTAATTCCTGCTGACGTAAACGTTTTTCTAAACACTGTTTTATTCCCGAAAAGGTTAAGCCTTTCGTGATTTTATGGATTTAGATTTTAGATGTTTTCTTTTACGCCACTTCAAGTTAACTCTTGACTGCAATTTTACCTGATGGTAAGTTATGATGCAGTCTAAGATGCTAGCGGGCTAACCTGTTGGGGGTATGGCAGTTATATGAAACCCATACCCCAATCGGTTTCTACACGGCATCGTACCGAAACGCTAAATCGCTTGGCTGTACGTTTTGCCGGTAGGGTAGTAGCCTCTCACCAGGCCAGTCCAGAGAAAAGTCAGAAATTATAAATTCCCGAATCGACCCTGCCGGGGATCGAACCCGGGACCTCCCACTTGACCACAAGACCACAGCGCTCACCATTGCGCCAGTGATGTCGTAAAAATGCGTCCAATGTGCCAGTCCTCGAACGTGCCAGAAGTAGCAAAATGCTTTGCTTCGAGTAAATACTTAAGTTAAATAAGTATTGCCTGTACGATGCGAGTCTAACTAGATCCCCGATGATAAATGTGTTCTACGAGACGTAGGTATCTACTGCCTACTTGATTATAGTTGATTAACTGAATAATTTCAACCAGGTCGCGGTAAATTCAACTTTCCAGTTGCCACCTGTAGTCGGGTAATGGAGTTTGTGTGCTCGGCTTAACGTATATGACGGGTTAATGCCTTCGTCAAACAGGGAGCGGGCTTTAAGCTCCGTAATAGCGCTATCGAGGTCGTTCTTTGCGCGGAGACGTCGATATTATACTTTCTTCACCTTGATAATATATTTTTCTCATCAGTGGTGCTTTAGAATCTGCTTCCTTTTGGACTCCACAATGAAATTGACGGTGATGACGTTGGCGCTATCATGTTTAAGTAAAATTGTTATGTTTCAAAGAGGCCCATAATTGGCAGTTGTAGAGATATCGAAGGGATATTGGCAGTGTCTAAGGAACAGAAGAGGATATAGGTGTCAGTTCATCTCCATCCAACTGAATCAAATCAAATAAATTTTTTTTAAAGTAGACTTTTAACAACTGCTTTTGAATAGTCGAGTGAATCAACCACTGGTTCGGAATGCCATCAGATTGTAATATCCTTATTATGATTTACAGTTTAACAGACATGATATTGTGAATAATCACTTCTGTCCCGATGGCCATTGATCCTGATTCTGACTTCAACGCACCCTGAGTTGGAGCCCCTAGATATTAAGACCAATTATGTTGCACACCATCTCTAAACTAAACTAAAATGACATCTCCATTTACCTTTATAGTCTATCCCTTTCATAAAACTCCCTGCGGAAAGGTAGTATTGTAGTTTAGTTTAGAGAAAGTGTTAATAAGAATTGGCCACACTGTTAAAATTGCGGCCTTATTAGGCCCTTTAGGAAGTTTAAGCCTTGTTTGGAATTATTGATCTTTATCTTTTTAATTCCGCTTTAAGACTACGATTTATTAAAGATTACGATAATAATTTGAAGATAATCCTTCTGATCTTCAGACGCCAGATGGGTAGGTATTAGAAGATCAGTCGCGTGATTTTCAGAATAAATTTAGTTGTATTCTTCTTCTTCTTCTTGCCCTTGTCCCACGCTATGTGGGGTCGGCACAACATGTTTTCCTCTTCCACTCACTTCTGTTATTCGTCAACCTATCATTCACCCCTTTTATACGCATATCTTCTTTCACACAATCCATCCATCTTTTCAAATTTAGTTGTATTATAAATTAAAATTATCGCGACTCCGGTTCGCCGACTATTGAACAAGGCCTTAAAGGCACGGTGCTCGTTTAATGAAATTTCAGAAGGATCACCTATATCGACGTGCTATTGAGTTTGGCTTCGAGAAAATGCTTTGACGAACTACGCTTTGAGGATAGAAAAAGAATGTACCCCTTTGTAAGTTCGAAAATTTTGAACATTGCAAAACTTGTCCTCTATGTATGGTGCAGTAAGTTGCTAGTGATTTAATATGACTGTGCCCTCTCTAGCGAGTCTATTGATACGATATGATAATATTTAATACATTGTTTTCATGTTTGTCAATTCGTATAAAAGGTAAAGAGAAGCTTAGCCCTGCGATAGAGTCCTTGATCCATATTTTGATATTATCCGTCTTTTTACCTTTTCAATGTTCAATCACTAAACCGACCTTAACGACATCAATATCCATAACGATAGTTACGTGGAGACAGAAGCTTTTCAACCTGGAAAATCATAAATTTAACGCTGAAGAAGTCGCGAGCTAGTGTAGAATATCTTTGTCCCAATACGAACATTGTGGTATTTGTCAGTTGGAACATTTTAACGTTTGAAAAAGTTTGTTTGAACAAGAATTAAAATGACATGTAGGGGCTTTTGTGGCTGTAAAACTTTTGTATATGTAACCTTTAAAATTTTAAATTAGGGTAGCTTTGATGTTCTTTTTACGGTGTTATATTTTGGAAGTAATAATGTTTATTACATCTGTAATTTAATACATTAGGTACTGCTCTTTAGTTTTTGCCTGAGATCTCGGAAATCCCACGTACTAACATCAATTCAATTCAATACTAATAATCGGGGTACATCCTTCAAGGAAAACGTAACATTTTGGTCGTATTTTTAAAATTATTCGTAGCTTAACATATTTAGCTTATTCTGTTGTACACTTATATAATACTTGCTGCGGCAACAACATTGGATTAAGAACTGTCAATTTTGTTAAAGGATATTGTCTAGACATCAGAATTAGTCACAATCTCTTCCATTCATAAACTATTTTTTTGTTTGATATATTATTGAAAATATTGCCCTGTCAATTTTGTCACGAGATAGTGTAAGTACAGACAACATAATTAGCTCTTTCATTCATAGAATATTTTTTTGTTTGGTATCTTATTTAAAATATTATATTTTGACCATTGTGCATGGAAAAAATACAAGTACCTACTAACTTTATTCATTAGTCTCCAAGATTCATGGACTTATACTCAGTGTCTTCTAATTTATTAGCCACAGTGAGATAAAAAACAAGAGAAAATGGATAATAAATAGTGCAGCGTCTCTTTGTTGTATTAGTAAATTAATTGCAACCCGCCAAGTCTAATTGTGCTTCCATGGAAATTGCACGGACTTTAGTTAGTAGAAAAATAGGGTTTTCTTGCATCGTCGGTTTTCGGTGTATACAGAAAAACCCCCCGATTATGCTTGAAGAGTCGCTATGCCTGGTTGAACTGCGCTGTTTTTTAAGTGCAAGACACAGACGAAATTTTAGTGGTTTTGGTGTTCCAATTTAGGACACCTCTTCTGAACCTTTCTCAGAAAGAGCAACTACATCTGGGCCTCGGTATTCCTCATCCAGCCCCATCCCTCCATGCTCTTTATATCATTGTTCCACGTTCCTTAAGGCACCCTACACCTACACCGCTTTTCTTATACATATTTACCAGTTTTGAATTTTCTTGATACAATAGCCATTGCTTCTACGAAAAGCCTAACCTGCCTCCTTTTCCAACTTTCTGATGGTTTATGTTAATACGCCCGATTGAACTACTACATGTGTTGTTGATTGAAGGACTGTTTTTTTTAAATGAGGATCCACTGTAGCATTATTTGCCCAATTTATAATAAACGTATTATGATATTCGTAGTTATGTTCATGTTATATTATCTCAGCTATATTTTACTTCACGCCATTCGTAAATTTTTGTTGGTATAAGAAATCTCTCTATTTTAATTCTAATTAAAAGTGTTAAGCAATCAACTAATAACAAATCCTCCCATTGTGAACAAAGAAAATCATTGGAACAAATTTTTTTCCTCCGTTGAGTCTTAGACAAAAGCCAGAAAAGCGTGTTATGAGTCAAGAAAGATATTACTGTGATATGTTGCTAACTAGACCCCTAATGATAAATGACCGCCCAAACACGAGTAGAATTATTATAACCTTTTGTTAAAAAACTAGATAAATAAAGTAATATTTTCATATTTTATGTTGGGTAGTATTTAAACGAGCGAAGGTAAAATTAAAACGAGCTAATATAAGTTTAAATGGGTAGTATTTAAAGGAGCGAAGGTAAAATTAAAACGAGCGAACATAAATTTAAATTATATTCAACATTAAGTAAATGTAAATATTTTTTTAAAAAAATGCTGCGGTTTATCCTAATCGAGGTGTTACAAATATCATCTTGGGTAATGAACCAAGGACTTAAAATAAAACCAAAACAAGCCGTACTCTCGTCGCCTGCCTTTGCTTAGTTCGTTGGACCAACGTACACAAGTGGATTGAATGCCTTTGTGCACCTTGCAAATATTTGCATAGCCAACAAGGTGTTTGATTTAAGGAAGCGGTCTTTACTAAAGTTTCATATTACAGCGGGAGCGCTTTCGACAAATCCATTTTGACAAGCGATTTACATTTCCAGTTCTAATTCCGGAACGTATTATCAAAATATGAATTGGACGATTTTCCATTAAGAGGTTTCTTTACCAACCACTAAATGATGTCCGCTTGGAACCCGGTTAGTTATAAGTAGTTTATTCTGCGGGATATTTTGAATTTTCCGGAATAAAATTTAGCGTATGTGTTAATTCAGGGTATATCTCCATTCCAAATTTTAGCCACATTGTGGCGTAAAGCAGTAACAAACATACATAAATCCAAACTTGCACATTTAAATAGTAAGATAACAGTCGATTCCTAACCCGCCATATTACTTCAAATTCAGAGCTAGCACAAACTGCCTAGCAAAACACAATTTGTCTAGTAAGGCTGTGCCAAAAGGTATACAAAAATTCTGAGAATTTATCTTCCAACTCATACAATTATCCAGCAAGATTGGTGCTTGTATACCTACCTAAGTAATTCTCAGCGTTTTATGCTTTCGCTGCGTCGATTCTGCTAACAACCAGAAAAATATTAAGATTTCTCTGGAGTGATGCCAGCTAAAATAACGAGTGCTAGGTAAATTCAATGTTACTCTACTAATTTTGGTAGACCCCACGCTAATATTGAAGAGTGGGCGATTTGCATGTTTGAAATGAAAAACTGAAAATGGCTTCAGTCCAACTTGCGATTAAGTGAGATAATGTTTATTGAAAGCGATTTTTGACGCTATGCGACGTTTTGGGTAAGTAATTGAGCATCTATCTTATTGTTGGTGCAAAATCTGTATGAGTAAGATTCTTAAGAGAATCTAAAAATTGCCTGACTAGTTCTATATTTGGATACAATCGCATATAAACTAAGCAGGCAATATTTAATTATCATACACAAATCTTCTCAAACTATAAGACTCAAGACTCAACGAAACAAAAATAAAATTATTATGATTTTGAACATACTCGTACCGTTTCACTCCGACACCGGATCATCCTCAGGAGCATTAGTAATTGTATATTATGTTTAATCAGTCAATTTGGCCAGTTCTGTATAACACAATATCTAAACTAAACTAAAATGACAGTTTTAAACACTAGTTGTGTTCCTTTCCGAAGGGAGTATTATGAAAGGGTTAGCAATATTTTTAATGCTGTCACTTTAGTTTAGTTTAGAAATTGTGCACTACAGAATCAGCCCCAATGTCCCTCTCCTGGGTGCAAACTATCACACTATGAACTTTCGTTTAAATCGACTGATCGAAAAATATTAGTACCTACTTACTGATTCAGCAAAAAAAACACCCACTTTAATACTCTTTCAAGGAAAAAGGAAGAGCTTTATACATATCGCTGAAATACACTGTAGTTATTAAGCCAGGCTATTTGGTGTGTCAACATCCGAAATATAGTACAGCTGTAAGCCTTGGAACGGCCCCTTTTCTTATTAAGGAGGATTATAGTACGTCGCTCTTTTGCCCGTTGTATAGATTTGATATTGCAGATTTCCCATGTTTCTATTATTTATGCTTATGTTATTTATTTATACCTATGTTTATTGTCAACATAAAAGTATTGCAGAGGTTCCCTCCGGCTTCCATTTTCCCCTCAAATTTTAATATTACCTTAAAGTCAAGAGTGAATATTTATTATCTCGGCAAGCACTTCATACTTTCATCACTTGCCAGCAGATTAGATTGCATCTAAGCGCTCTATTAACTAAAAAAACACACATTACATTTTGTCCTATTTTATTCTGTGATATATTATACGCTGTCGATTTTAGATTGTTAAAATTGAGTATCACACCATCTTGGATCATTTTAATCCATCATATTAGTGATTTCATGAAATATTATTTTTATAAGCTTGCTCTCCTCCTTTTGAAAATTTACACACGCGACGTTTAAAAATGGCTATTTTAAGTTAGGGAGCTTAAATGTCATTTAACACTACACATTCTTCCATAGTATTATCCTTCGCATTCTTATAACATTACTACTAAAGCATATATTTTTCCCCTGAGTTAAGGAATCTAACCTTGATCTCGCCTCCTCCTCCTTATCTAGCCTCTCAAACTCAAACTTAAAATTCATCAGGCAAACTTGGTAACATTGTAAACTATTTAAAGGTTTTTACTCTGTTTACTCGTTTAACATATCAATTACTAACGTAAGTGATAATTAATTACGGTATCTTAAAAGTAATGCTACGAACGGGTTCCAAAAAAGTCCTGGTCCGAGAAGAGCCCAACACTGTTAGCAACTTATTCCCATGCTTTATTGTCGTTTAAATAAGCCTTTACATCTGTGAATTACTTCCCATTATAAAATGGACATTGGAGGGCTTAAATATGAGCTCATATTAATTGAATCTCAGCTTCTTCACGAATGTCGCATTCTTTCCTTCATGCCTGAGTAATATAGATTTTTAGTTAATTAGTAGGCAAATAAGTTTCAGAAAGCTGCGAATATTTCTCATAGCGTCAGTACCCGTTCAATGTAGGCCGAATGCTAATTATGTTTCTGAAAATTCACAACGACTCTGTAATGACGTCGACAGGAAACGCGGAGGAATATTATGGAACGTGAAAGCTTTTGTATTTCTAGCGAATATTTTCTTGTTTTTAAACGAGTTACGTGAATAATTATGTCAATAAGTATGTAAGTACTACATTACCACTAGATCTACGGCGTCATCATTATAAACTTCTATTTATTTCAATTCTATTTATTTTATATTATTATTAAAGTAATGGTGTAATATTATTGTTTCTGTACCTGGTCTGAATTTCTCATTGCCGTCGGTCGTGCCACAAAACCAGTGCCAATGTGCACGATGTAGAGCAATGTAGCAAAGCTGTTTGTAAAATTTTGAGTGTCGACTTGTTGGACAAGTGCGGGATGGCAGATTTCAAACACTTTGAGAACATTATAAGTACCAAAAACTCTCGTGCGTGGGTGTGCAGGTTTCCTCACGACGCAATGTTTTACTTCATCGATAAAGCGAGTGATACTTAAAACCGACATATTTTTATAATGTTCATAATAAAACACAGTAGGTAAGATTCCCATTAAGAGCCTGCGCCCATTCGGCACGGAATTTTCATGTGTCGAATAGAAATATAATTACTTAATAGACATAGTTAATAATATGACAATTAAATTGAAATTTCAATGATGATCATCGTAGTCTAAACATGTTTATTACTAGCGGTATGCTCTAAAGGCATTGAAATTTGAGTTCTATTGTCATAGTTACTATTAAGTTATATTTCTAATTGTCGCGGGAAAATCCCCTCACCCGTTGTCCTAAGTGAGTGACAGAAGTGACACAACGCGATGCGACGCCATAGAAAATGACAGACGTATCTACGCGACAACGTAGACGTAACGTCATTTTCTATGGCGTCGCATCACGTCACTCACGTCGCGTCGCGTGGCGTCGCTTCTGTCGCTCAGCTAGGACAACTGGTAAGACCCGATCGTAGTAGGCACAAATGAATAGGCAGTCGCGTAGATACGTCTGTCATTTTCTATGGCGTCGCATCACGTCACTCACGTCGCGTCGCGTGGCGTCGCTTCTGTCGCTCAGCTAGGACAACTGGTAAGACCCGATCGTAGTAGGCACAAATGAATTGGCAATAAGAAATGATGTTTTCTTATAAATAACTAGCTGACCCGGCAGACGTTGTCCTGCCTTGAAGCTAGAACCCGATTGCAGCGCCCCCTACCGGGTCCAATTGTGAATATAAACCATCCCGGGACCCACACAAACACACTCAAAAAATTCCATCTAAATCGGCCCAGCCGTTCTCGAGTTTTAGCGAGACAAACGAACATCAATTGATTTTTATATACTCGTACATAGATATTATATAGATACTTAAAGATAATATTATTGACTTTATATACCTGTGGTGATATAGAATTTAATTTTCAAGAAACGAAATTTTATAAGTTCAATACTGTACGGTACAAACAAATTTCTGCACCATTGAAGCATGAAACGCTTGTTCAAGTAAATAAAATAACGTGTACCAACAAAAGTACGACGACTTCTAATAAAAATCTTGGGAACACACACGTATATTTTTCTCAATATTTTGTAGTAAAATTCGCAATTTCGAGATGGCGAAGATGTACGCAAGTAAAAACTGAGAAGCAAATCAATTGGAAAACGCTCCCACGCTTTGTTGCGAGGAATATGAAATATGGGTTTTCATACAGTTGAGTATAAAAGTTTTGCGCTGTTTCAATGTTTTTTTTTTTTACATCTCACAGTTGTAACACTTGAGCGCTCCCAAGTAGCAGCTCTTTCTGTCGGGATACTGTTTTTAAAAATAAATATGGTACTTTTGGCTTTACCGGCCTGTACTCATAAGTCTTGACAGCTGACACTTTCGGAGTTTCATTATTTAGAACTATATCTGGAGTCAGGACGGCCTGACTTGACTTAACTTTATATTATCATTGTTCACAATGTTTCGTAACAAGCAATGTGTTGTTGTTTTGTTTTGTAAGTTACAAGTAGGGACAATTTTATAACTAAACTATCTAAAATATACTAATATAGATATTTATTATTTACGAGTACCTATGTAATATACACTGGCAACACGGACAAAAACTAGTTTCAATTTACATGCCGAAGTGACTATCTTGTCAGAAGTTTCAGGGATTTATTTTAATTTTACAAAATTAAAATTAATGGGAAAGATTTCGTTGTTGATTACGTAATCTTAGAATGATTATTATATTTTTATGATTGAGAAGCAGGCGAACAAAAGGGTTCTATGAACTTTTCTAATCAAAATACATCTTTTTATCCGGACGTTTACAGCCTTATGGTAATAATCTGAACTGATTTCCAAGCAAACCAGCCTACAACTGTACTAATATTGAGTCCAAAGTTCGTAATTTTAATCAAATCAAACAAACCAGTTTTTTGCTCTTCCTGTAAAATTTTATTTAGTGCAATTACACCAGTTTCTTTGCCAGCTCCACGAAATACTAACAAACGAAATACTGAGGCATGGAAGGTCTAATAGAAACAAGCCCTTAAATTAACTTGAGCGATTACTAATTAAAATTACTCGCCTAATTCTGGTTTTGCTTTGTTTAAGAAATTTAATACTTGGGGTGCTCGATCTTTATTTAGAACAACACTACTCAAGTAGCCGACCCAAAACTTCAATTCGTACGGCCAACCTTAAATGCTCAAGAAAATAAATGCCTTCGTTACATAGGAGTATAGGCTGCTTTATTGCCCCTTGAACAATGGCTTTCCTTCCTATCTTGTTTTTCGTTTCGCTGTTAACACTGCCCTTTTATGCAAGATTAATTATTTTTTACTAGCTGATGCCCGCGACTTCGTCCGCGTGGATCGAGGTTTTTCGGTTCCCGCGGGAACTCCTTAATTTTCCGGGATAAAAAGTAGCCTATGTGTTATTCCAGACTATAAGTAATCTATCTCTGTGTCTCAGCCAGATCCGTTCAGCCGTTGGGGCGTGATTGAGTAACAAACATCCATACATCCATACATCCATCCAAACTTTCGCATTTATAATATTTATTTGATTCGCGTGTAAGGGGTGGTTTACGTTGGCTACAGCTCTCATAATTTGAACTGAATTGACTTTGAATGCCTCGTCGGTGATGTGGTTAGGATGATCAACGATGATGAACTTTTCATCGTTCGATCCTGGGTTCGAATTTTGGGTCGGGCAAAAGTTTAGTAATTGGCAATAAATTCTTGAAATAATAAAGTGAGGAGATGAGATAGATGACATGCCAGAAAGAGAGACAGTCTGAAATCAAACAGTCAAGAGATTAACATATAAGCAGACAATGTCGCGGGCACCAGCTAAGTACTAGGTCTATACTCAGGTCTATACTACATCAGCTAGCTAATATCGCAAATTTCATAAAATACCTAAGTAAGTATATAAAATCGTTGATAGCCACTCAACGAGTAACAACTTCTGAGGAAATACCTACCTACCAACATTACAGTATACTCTTTCACGGTCATACCCCGGGTATTATAATCCTGAAAGAGTATCGCGTAAGAGGCTTACAAGGTATCTCAAAAACAGAAAGGGGAAATGTTAAAAAATAAATAATTTAACCAAAGTTCAGATATAGAGCTCACACAAAATTTGAGTCCGTATACTTAATATTTTTCTTCTTTTGAATTCTGAAGTCATTAAGTAAGTTACCTTTTTTTAAAAATTTCCAAGTTTCTAGTAAAATATAAAATAAACCTCATTGTAATTGTTTAGCTTTCCCGGATAAAAAGTAGCTGGTATTACGCCACTCTACAGGTATTTAACTATATCCATGCAAAAAATCACATCGGTCCATTGCTCTGGTGCGGCGTGATTGAAGGACAAACCAACAAACACTTAATTAATTACTTAAAACATTAAGAATATAGTTATGATTATTTCATTTCAATGGCTTAGCTCGTCTTATCTTTGGTGAAAATGGTCTAAGTCTCACGGAAATTTGTCACTATATCGTTTCACTCTGTTAAAAAGTAAACACGCCGTGCTGTGAGAGGTACAAACGATGTATTACTGTCGTAATAATTATGTATTACGTATATGTTCCTCCGTTCAATTTAACTATTCGTTTATTTAGCTCGTCAGGTTGTGGCTTGTAGCGGTATACCTATTAAGCCTTCTTACCTTTCCTTTGACAGAGGATTATAAACGTAGAAGCGAATATTACCCTACTATATTGATTTCTATTAGGGTTAGTACTGCTTTTATAGCTGTCAACCACTTTAAGCGCTGGCAGCGTTGACAGAATTTCCATAGTAGAAGTTCCTAAACTCAGTCATCGACATCGAAAGTTAGAGTAAAATTCGATAACGGCGAACGATAATTAGTGTTTCGATATTCGATGTTCTATGTTCTCTATCGATGTTGTTGAATTCAAAGGCATACTAACCCTGCTGAATATATGAAGCTTAAGCGTGTATTATAAGGTAATTAAGCTCTGATCCTTTGATAATGACGTAGTTACTTGCTCGGTAGGTGACAAAGAGAGGTGAAAAGACCCTTCACCTCTCTTTCATAAAGGTCATATTATTTTCAATCTTTGGAATGAGATCTGGATTTTGGATCCAAATTTTAATTAGTCCAATCTATTCCTACTTTTATTTTCTGAACGTGAAAAGCATTCACACGTCTTATATACCTACTAGAGGATGCTCGCGACTTCGTTCGCGTGGCATAAGTTTTTAATTCCCACAGGCACTCCTTAATTTTCCGGGATAAAAATAAACCTATGTCACTATCTAAGTCCTCAACTAAGTATACCCATGCAAAAAATCATGTTGATCCGTTGCTCTATTTCGGCGTGATTGAAGGATAAACTCTCTATTTGACGTCCTTGGGGATAGCATTTTCAAAAACTGTGAATCACGTATTTTTTCATTTCAGTCCGAAATCCCAAACACCAAGTTTCATAGCTACAGCTTGAAAAATGACGGACTTTCCTACAAACTTTCAACCCCTGTTTCAGCCCTATGGGGGTAGAATTTTCAAAAATCGCGATACTCGTATTTCTTCATTTTGAACCGATAGCTCAAATACCAAGTTTCATGGATATAACTTGAAAAATGACGGACTTTCATACAAACTTTCAACCCCTATTTTACCCCTTTGGGGGTGGAATTTCGAAAAATCTTTTCTTAGTGGATACCTACTCTTCACAAAGAACATACCCTCTAAATTTCATGTCTCTAGCACCAGCGGTTTGGGCTGTGCGTTGATATATAAGTCAGTCAGTCAGGACTTTGAATTTTATATATATAGATTATGTCATAATTATATAAGGGATAGTAAAGTTTTAAATAAATACCGCAGACGATGAAAACTATGGATGAAACTAAAGTCAAAAGAATGTTAATATTTTATAGTGAACAAGCATCGATCAAGTGAAACAGTGAATGATCAGGAAACTAAATAAACAAACATGGGATGATATGGGATTTATTTCTAAATGGGTTTGTCATTACAATTAACAAATGTATTTTTGTTGAGGTGTTCAACAATTTAACACAGGAAACGAAATATTCTAGACAGGAATAATATGCCGTAGTATTTCACTAAAACAGATTTCCTTTCGAAATAACAAAGTAGGCACTTTAACATGAAATGTCTGCCGCGCCAGCGCCAGGCGAGGCTATTCCTCATTTCTGAGTTAAAATTCATAAAAACCGGAAAATATCCTGTTTTCACTTAGACCGTTTCTCCTGTTTCATAGAATCTAAAAGCCGAGCTACTTTTTTTCATCTAAAATTACTAGCATATTAATTGCGCAACCCCCTGATTACAGCAAGTTTAATTCTGGTAAACAGGACATTATGTCACAACCTCTGCAGAGTCCTTAGGCCTGATTTATTGATTTATTGATTTATTCGTTGTGAACACAATATTAACGTGCTTTCTGCCATTGCCAACATTTAGAATTAACTAACATTTAACATTATTATTTTACTAATTAAATTATTTACAAAATTAAATTCTGAATAATTATTATTACACTCAATAACTGGAATATGTTTCCTTTTCAATCTTCCTATTTATTCCAGTCTATCGATAGTTCGATCCAGTCTTTCATATAGGTATGCATAGTGCGTGCCTATGATCTATCTTCGGCTCTAGCGTTCATCACATTGCTAACGTTGTTATAGTTCTTTCTACTCTTCTTCTAGACCTATATTGAAGCTTTATTCCATACAAAAGTATGCCATTCCTTGTAGAAGCAATAAGTTCTCCTAGAAAAGAAAGTCTGTATAAAATATCCAGAACGTGGTCGGCTATTAGCCTAACATATTGTCTCTGTCTGCAAAAATGTGTGAAAAAGGCTGGTAAATGCACTGGAGGCTTTGTGGCGGTGTCAGTGAGGCGCGCTTGGCTTCCTTACAAAAAATGGGAATCTTTGGAATGTCTTCTATAAATCTTTTCCTTGTTTGTTATACAACCCTGTAAAGATTTTTTCATGTAAGAAATCTTTACAGGGCTGTATTATTTTCCGTGAGGGAATTTTCATAGCAAAGTTTTCTTGCATAAATACACTACTAATCTGACACTGGGCTGTTTACCGCAAAATAATGAGCTCTTATAAGGAGAGTAATTTACGAGGAAAAGTAATGAGCGTTATTTGAGGAGCCAGTGAGCTGGTCATTGGCTTTTTTACGAATATGGAAAGCTTCTTACAGCTTTTAAGATCTAATAGAATCCTATTGTATCTTTGTATACCCATTTGAAATTCTCAAATGCATTACATTCAACTTTTATAATGCTCACTGGCAAGAGTCTAACAAGGGAGAAGAGCCCAAAAAGTCAGCAAGGTTAGTAAGTAGGTACTCTTTTTCAAAAAGCAGATACATTTTAAAATCCATACTAGTGTATGTCTGTCTGTCTGTTTGTCTCTCTGTCTTTCTGTCTACTACGCTTTAACGACCTATCTTTTCAACCGATTTTAACAGGTTGTATCACGAGGAAGGACATAGGTTTTCTATCCCGGAAAATTAAGGAATTCCCACGTGACGCGGCTGAAGTCGCGGGCAACATCTAATTTTATATATTTGATTGGATTAAGTATAACTTTTGTTTTTAAAATGATTTAATAACTTATAATTACGTTCGTTTAATATACTACTTTGAACAGATTGTAAATAATCAAGTCTCATAGCAATTGGTCAAACAATAAGGAAACATCGCGGTTGGATTCGAGGGGTAAACTCCGTTGTCAAGATTAAGGCTTCGAGGCTTTTCGAGGTCGACCACATTTTACTCGACAAACAACCTCCTTAGATTTGGTGAATCACAAATTGATTATACTCGAGACAACTCGAGATTTGTAGTAGTAAAACCTTGTACTTACTTTTGAAATGTGTTCAATATAAATCTTTTTAGGTAACATAAGCTGCTACGACTAACTTGGGCTCCGCTAAAAGCGAAAACGTTATGGACATGCCTTTAAACCTATATTGGCTTCAAGTATTTAACCAATAGGAGTGAAGATGACGTGCTCTCTCTCTCTTTCAATAAGCCCCAGCTCATATTGAGACTGATAGTAGCTACCTTACTATCACAGTAGCTACTTGTTTCCGGTATCTGTGGTAGCCACCTACTATCACAGTCTTAATATGAGCTGGGGCTGTCGTATAAAATCACCAGCTTTTTGAACTTCCAAATTCCAAAATTTTTTACTTAATTATTATAATGCTGACTATATCCATGCCTAAATAAAATACACCATTTGGGCCTTGCCTCCATGATTAAAAATATAAGTGACTCCCACGTGTATGAAACGACATCTAGACTTTCAGGTTTATTATTTCATAACATGCTTTGTTACTTCGACTGCAATAATAATAATAATTATTGTTAGAGAGGTACGTATTAAAATTTTTGCGTTTATGTGTTACTACACGTTGTCCGTGACTTTGTCCGTGTGTATTTTGGTTTTTAAGAATCCCCTTGGAACTCCTGGGATGTACCTCTCCGGGATGCGAGCTATTAGCTAGCTCTACCATATTTCATCTATAATGGTAAAGCGGAGGCCCTGTGTAAAGGTAAAAGACAAATGGACAGACACATCATCACATTTATATTATACTTACCTGAAATATTTGTTTGAATATGTGATTTAGATCGCCCTCTTTCGCGTCATAAATAACACATCACACCGTAACACATTAATGCGTTTTGTACTTTTGGCAACATCTGATGAAATAATAGTCAAGCACTGTTAAGGAACTACTGGAATCAAAAATACTACTCTGGTATTTTATCTTTTAAAGACAAAATGCTATCAACACCAGGCACCAGTATTTTTCTCAGTAGCCATAACAAAGTGGGTGATTTAGCGTAAAATGTCCGTCGCCTCAGGATCCAGACGCGAAAACTTCTCATCTAGGTGTTGAAATTCATAAAAAATGTAGGTTTTAGTACTCCGTATGACTGCTATTTCAACGGTCATAGAATGTCTTTTCCATTCATCCACCACCACCACTTCAGCACATTAACGTCCCACTACTGGACACAGCTGCCTCCACTCTCATAGGAGAGAGGGCATTAGAGCTTAGACCCACCACGCTGCTCCAATGCTTTTGCGGGCTTTCATGTTAGTACCTAATAATAACCGGGACCGACGGCTTAACGTGCTCTCCAAGGCACGGGGGTGAAACACCGCCAACTTCCTAATTCCGGGCTAGTACTGAGAATATCTTCTTCAGATAATAATATTTAGTTCTTCATTTCTATTTATTTGTATATTGTAAATGTACCTATATTATAAGTATATATTTATATATATGTTATATTTGTATGTAATATTGAATATTTATGTATTATTTTTTAAAATTATATTTGTGTATTTATATATTTATACATATTTATATGATTATATATGTATAAGCTTTTAAATTATGTATATTATTTAGTTTTGTATATAGTCTCTTGTCGTTTCTGTACCTGCTATGCATCTCTAGACATCAATTGTTCTCACACCTAGGGCATCTGGAAGAAATCCACATTTGTAGCGATAAGATGTCCTTGTACACGTCCTTTCTATATTTAAGTTTAGTTTTAATTTGTATTTTGTACAGAATAAATAAATAAAATAAAATAAATAATATATCTAGTCAGAAAACACCAATACTTAATTATGGAATTAATTTTCCATTATTATTGCAAAATACCTAGTACACCGATTTGGATTATTGTCCCTGTTATATAATAAACTAAATAGCTATGCCCGTGAATTTTCGGGATTAAAAGTATTCTTAGCCCGCCTCCAGGATGCAATCATACTTTTTAGTCAAGCTCGGATCACCGGTTGAGCCGTAGAAAGAAAACGAGCTAGATAGATTGACACTAATATTAAAATCTAAGTTTCATATGAATTTATTGCTGTAGAGCATATTTCCTTTTCTATAAGCAGCCGTACTACCAGTAGCCTTAATACGGGCTAGCATATCTCGAAAACGTTGCTAGATTTCGTGCATCGAACTACTTTAATGTCGAAGTAACATGGACTTAAACAGCCTTGTAAGTTTGAACCTATTAATGGTCCAAGATCCCAGAGCCGCCAGACCTTACTTATTTTCTGAGAAACAAAATGTGTGTAATATAGTAGCTTTGGTACGTAGATTTAACGTACGCATACTCGCAAATTTGGGGCGACGGCCAATTTATAGTTATAAGGTGCTAAAGGTACGTAAAAACGTTGCTAACTTTACTTATTTTCTGAGTGCTGATTTTTATGTATGTTGTACAGAATATTGTTGATAATTAATAATCAATACTCCCAGACTCATGGCGTGGGCCGTTATTTCTGCCAGACACTTTAAAGGTCGCAAAAAAAAAACTTAACTTTACTTATTTTCTGAGTCTTCATTTTTATACACGATACTCAGGAAACTGTTTCAATACTATTTGCAAACAGCCAGACTAATCTGATGGGCCAAACATCCGCCAGACTCAATTTGAAATTTCGCTGTGATAAAATGTTGACCTTATTTACAAGGTTTTAGGGACCTTTTTCATTGTGTGGAGTAAAAAGAACCATCAATTATTGCAATATCTAAGCCTGTGTACGAAAAGCTTACGAAAATCCACAATAAAGAGGCTGAAACGAGGGTTGGAACCTTACACGAAGGTTCTAAGTTTTTGAAGTTAGGGACTTGAAAATCGGCATTAAGGTATTTAGTTTTAAATAATAATAACCTGTATAAGCAATTTTCTGAAAATCCACCCCAAAAGGGGGTTGGAAGTTTGTATGAAAATCCTATGTTTTTGAAGCTAGAGACATGAAAATCGGCACTTAAGTTTTTAGTTTTAGTTTGAAGTCAAGGACTTTAAAATCGGCATTTAGATTATTCATTTTAAATAATAATAACCTGTATAAGCAATTTTTCGAAAATTCAGCCCAAAGGGTTTGAAATGGGAGTTAGTAGTTTGCATGAAAGTTCTATGTTTTTGAAGTTAGAGACATGAAAATCGGCATTTAACTTATTAACTAGTTTTAAATAATAAAAACCTTCGTAAGCTATAGATAATATATTATAGCCTCTTTAGATATGCCTTTTGCAGCGTGAAAATTTTATAATCTCATAGGAAATCAGAAATTGTACGCGATCGAAGTCGCGGGCGACTGATAAATATGTTTATCTATGCTCATATCTAAATCCGAAATATTATAAATGCGAAACTGTGTATGTCTGTCTGTCTGTTTGCTACGCTTTCCCGGACCATCTTTTCAACCGATTTTGCTGAAATTTGGTATAGAGGTAGGCCTCATTGCGTCATATCTTAGTGACCGTATTCAGACGGTATGCGTAAATGATGTGAAATCATCCGGATCAGCCTCGTTAATGGGTGTCCCTCAAGGCTCTATTCTGGGTCCCTTGATGTTCTTGGTATATATAAATGATTTACCATATTTCGTCCAGGATACTTGCGATATTGTGCTATTTGCTGATGATACGTCTTTAATTTTTAAAGTCGATAGAAATAAGGAAGATTTTGACGACGTAAATAGTGCCATTTCTCAGGTCACTCACTGGTTTACTGTAAACAACTTACTTTTAAATGCAAAAAAAACTAAGTGTATTGAGTTCGCACTGCCCAATACCAAGAATACACGTAACATTAATCTAGTGGTAAACAATGATATGTTAAAAATAGAAGAGGCCGCCGTGTTCTTGGGAGTGACCTTAGATGCTAAGCTTCAATGGGGCACCCATATATCATATCTAGCTGGTAAACTCAGTTCTGCTGCTTACGCTGTCAGAAAAATTCGGCAGTTAACAGACGTTGAAACTGCAAAGATTGTATATTTTGCTTATTTTCATAGTATTATGTCTTATGGAATCTTGCTGTGGGGTAAAGCGGCAGATATTCAAAAAATTTTTGTATTACAAAAAAGGGCAGTACGTGCAATATATAATTTAAAACCACGTGAATCCCTTAGAGAGAAATTCAAGGAAATAGGTATTCTTACAGTAGCTTCGCAATATATTTACAGTAATTTAATCTTTGTAAAACAGCATATTCAGAATTACAAAAGAATATGCGATTTGCACGATAGGCCAACTAGAAACCGCCATAGGCTCGTGACTCCATCGCATCGCCTCAAGAAAGTCCGAAGGTCGTTCGTGGGAATGACCATTCTATTCTATAACAAAATTCCACAACCTATTTTAAACTTGCCTTTACACAAGTTTAAAAAGTCCATTAAAAGTATGCTTCTGAAAAAAGCTTATTATACTGTTGAAGATTACGTAAATGACAAAGGAGCATGGAATTGAATCGCTCCAGCAATGCTAAGGACAGCGGTTACGTATGTAATTACAAATTAATGAAATTGTAATTTTTTTTTTTTTTTTTCAAAAGAGCAACCGCCGAGTTTCTTGCTGGTTCTTCTCGGTAGGAATGGCATTCCGAATCAGTGGTAGATTCATTCGACTATTCATAAGCACTTGTAAAAAGTCTATTTGAATAAAAAACTTTTGAATTTGAATTTAAAGACATAGGATTTTCATACAAACTTCCAACCCCCATTTCGTCCCTTTTGGGGTGGATTTTCAGAAAATTATACTTAAATATTAAGATAATAAAAGCGGATATTTATATGTATATTTTTCGGGATAGCCTTCCGCGTGGGTGATGTAAAGAAAAGTAACATTCTTGTGTTACTTTTCTCTTTATAAACACTTGAAGCCTGGCAGCATATACGTCCATTATTCAGGGCACGTTGTAGATTTCACAAATATATTTTTGTATTGAGTTGAACACATTTTGCTCTAGGACTTCACAGCTGATTAAGTCTAGCTCACTGAATCTCCTCATGTCACTCCTATGTCTTTCCCCCGGATATAACCTACCTCTATACCAAATTTCAGCAAAATCAGTTGAAAAGATGGTCCGGGAAAGCGTAGCAAACAGACAGACAGACAGACCCAGTTTCGCATTTATAATATTTCGGATTTAGATATGAGCATAGATAAACATATTTATCAGTCGCCCGCGACTTCGATCGCGTACAATTTCTGATTGCCTATGAGATTATAAAATTTTCACGCTGCAAAAGGCATATCTAAAGAGGCTATAATATATTATCTATAACTTACGAAGGTTTTTATTATTTAAAACTAGTTAATAAGTTAAATGCCGATTTTCATGTCTCTAACTTCAAAAATATAGAACTTTCATGCAAACTACTAACTCCCATTTCACACCCTTTGGGCTGAATTTTCGAAAAATTGCTTATACAGGTTATTATTATTTAAAATGAATAATCTAAATGCCGATTTTAAAGTCCTTGACTTCAAACTAAAACTAAAAACTTAAGTGCCGATTTTCATGTCTCTAGCTTCAAAAACATAGGATTTTCATACAAACTTCCAACCCCCTTTTGGGGTGGATTTTCAGAAAATTGCTTATACAGGTTATTATTATTTAAAACTAATGACCTTAATGCCGATTTTCAAGTCCCTAACTTCAAAAACTTAGAACCTTCATGTAATTGTTCCAACCCTCGTTTCACCCTCTTTATTGTGGATTTTCGTAAGCTTTTCGTACACAGGCAGATATTGCAATAATTGATGGTTCTTTTTACTCCACACAATGAAAAAGGTCCCTAAAACCTTGTAAATAAGGTCAACATTTTATCACAGCGAAATTTCAAATTGAGTCTGGCGGATGTTTGGCCCATCAGATTAGTCTGGCTGTTTGCAAATAGTATTGAAACAGTTTCCTGAGTATCGTGTATAAAAATGAAGACTCAGAAAATAAGTAAAGTTAAGTTTTTTTTTTGCGACCTTTAAAGTGTCTGGCAGAAATAACGGCCCACGCCATGAGTCTGGGAGTATTGATTATTAATTATTAACAATATTCTGTACAACATACATAAAAATCAGCACTCAGAAAATAAGTAAAGTTAGCAACGTTTTTACGTACCTTTAGCACCTTATAACTATAAATTGGCCGTCGCCCCAAATTTGCGAGTATGCGTACGTTAAATCTACGTACCAAAGCTACAATATTACACACATTTTGTTTCTCAGAAAATAAGTAAGGTCTGGCGGCTCTGGGATCTTGCTCTATAAGGTTTAACAAACCGGAAACAAATTTAGAATAAATCCGTAGTGCTGAATATCTGACTTTATATAAAGTTTTTACTTCCATTTCTTTTTTAATTTATAGTTTTCAATACTCGTTTATAAAACGATTTCGAGATGAACAATCTCATCTAACATCTAAAGGCCACAGAGAAAAATTGCGTGCATAAAGTAGACTAGAATCTGTTTGGCCACTGGCGCAACATATTGCCTTTCTCTGCAAAAAATGTGTGGAGAGGCGAGAAAATGCACCCAGAGCCTTTTTGTAGCGGCCTTACAGACATTAGCTCTTGCAAATATGCACGTCTTTGAAACGTTTCTATTTAACATCTCTCATTCTTTTCCCGGTGGATGTACGAGTATGTGCTATTTCTTAGTTCTCAAGTTACTCCTAAGAATTTTCAATAACGCATCATTGTACTTGTTGTATAACTGCCTCGTTGGTCTAGACTCTAGTGGGTATAAGCATGTTCAACTGCGGATGATGCAGTCCTGGAATCGAGTCCTGGGTTGGGCCATAATTAATTACTTATTAGGTTTTTGTGACAAGAAAAATTTTCAATAGTTACTAGCCCGGAGTTAGGAAGCTGGCGGTATTTTACCCCCGTGCCTCGGAAACCTCGTAAAGCCTTCGTTATATTGTTATTGACATTGTATTACTTTTGCTAATGGAATAACAACACAAGACAAAATTCAAACATTTGCGTTTCACAACCCTAACGACTTATTTCCTCTAAATGGTGGGTGTTCGCGTGGGTGGTAGTTTAAAGATGAAAATTGTATACTAATTAAGAGACGAAGTTACGCTGTGTAACTTTAAAACCGTTTCGTATTTCGGATCCATCATAACAATTACATACTTAGTTGGAAATGTCGCACTTTGATAATTTGAACACTTTGAAATTCGGCTATGTTGACCAAGTTTTATCTTGTCTCCATCAAATCTCTTTTTGCCTTTATAATGTCTTAGCTCACTAAAATTGTTCTGTATCAGGAAAAATGTATGCGACCGTATAGCAATCTGAAATGACTATTACTTTGTATGTTTTAATTAGAATTCTTGTTTAACTGGGCAGCATGCTTGCTGATAGAAATGTTGTTATTAAAACCATTGTACATTTGTATGGAAGAACATTTATAATAATGTAATGAGGCCTATCTTCCTTTGAATATATATAGGATTCTGCAGCGATGATATTAAATAAGTATGTTTTAATTTCTACCTTACTATAAACAATCATGTAAGTACGAGTATATGATTGTTTAAACGCTAAAGCCTATTATTGAGTACAGAAACAACTTACAAACATTACGTTTTTACACCCCCCTGTCATCATGCAACCAATCTCCAAATTTTGTAAAGTACCAAATTTTGTTAAAATTGATTTAACATTAACAGATGGGCCGTTAATGTAACATACAGGCATTAATAATCTTAATATTCCAGGCATATTCCAAAAGAGTTTACGCTTAAGTTATACAACCTAAAGCCTACGTTCGCAATTCAGGCTCCACAAACAAGCGGCACTATTCAGCCCTCGAACTCTGTGCAGCCTACAGAAATATATCGATAACGCGTATTCAAGTATCCTGCAGGAATAAGCCTTTTGTTCGTGCCAAGTCATTGTTCCTAAGAAATGTTCTTCGTACTGGCGGGATTTCTTGTTCATTCCCGTCGTACGTAAAACTATTTTATTTACGAGGCCATTTAAAATATTTGAAATATAACTTCAACCATTGTAGGTACCTACTATCCATAGTTCAGATTGTTTTAGTGTTGTTTTCGGACTGCATTATATCGATTGTTGATGCCCGCGACTTCGTCCGCGAGTTTAAGCTTTAGATAATTATGACCAATTATAATTGGTCAAAATGTCTGAGAGAGATTATATTAATATAATTGGATTTACTCCTAGTCGTTGGTATCTACCTATCTATATCTTATATCTATATTATAAAGACGTCGTTTCATTAGAGCGTGTGGCGCGTCGCATTTGTGGCAGTTCCAGAAATAAACAAAAGTTATTAGCCAAGACTTCATTATTGACTAACTAGGTGATGTTTCACATGTAGAATTAGGCTACACATTGCAAGGAATGATATATCTCAAGTCTTAAGATTGGGGATAAATGGGAAGAATCTTTTACTCTCTCGGCACAAAGTAGGTACTCATCAGGAAAATTACGTGGAGAGCTCCGACCTCTACGTTTACAAGTTCTTTGCCCTCACGTGAGAGACAAAATCACCAAAGAGTTTTAACGTTATGACCTTATTTTCACCGTGAAATCCTTTGTATTGTTCTCTCTAAGGGAACGTAAGTGCTCATGTATAATAAGGCGGATACGGCATATACTTTTCTGTATTTACTTATTTCTTGCAGCTGCAAATAAAAGTTCTCTGATAGTATTTTCGATCATTAACGAGAGTAAAAATGTAAGTTTTTTTGGTAAGTACTGAAATTCTTGTATTTTGGTGTGTTTGCTTCTCTATTTTGAATCATCATGACTTGCAGTTTATTAAAATTGTGCCTATGTGTTCTTCGACATGACTCGCTCTCACATATTGACTTCGTATTTTTAACACACGACGCTGTCCATCCGAATTGAAAAAATATTGTCTACTTATCATTATTTAAAATATTCGATTTGTTATATCGATATAGCAAGGAATCCTTGAATACATCCCTATTAGCAAACACTCGATTCTATAGGAACCTGTGCCGCTCCGGTGCCCCCATTTCTGGTATGTGCACAGGAAAGTGAAAGTCACTAGTGGTAAACGGTGTGATTTTACCCCTGTCAGCCGCTGTGAGGATCGATTTGTTAATAGCATTTCTAATGTATCCCCTCAGAAGTTTCGGAGCTGTAAGTTTTGTTAGTTTTGTAAGTAAGTTCATTTAGTTTATCGATCCGACATATGGGGATTAGAAAGGATTAATTTCACTGCCACTTGTTTAGGCATATTATTTTTCATCATACCTATTCGAAAAACGCATATTGGCTTCAGAGGATAGCGGGAGCAAAGTGTAACTTGTAGGCCCATAGGACTTTCCATTTCTCTCTTCTGATTGGTCCGAAGTCACGTGATCAATTTGTTGATCGGATATACGTCTTTACATTTTATTTAAACTTTAAATATACGTCTAAATAATGTCTATACAATTACATAGAAGGTTGATAGGAGTATCTTCTGATTGGTGCTTAAACGTATAGGTAATGTTCATACATAGTAGGTTGATACTCCTAGCTTTTTCTCATACGTAATGATGAAAAATAGTGTGTGTCACTCGGGGCCAAATTTTTTGTTCTCGGGCGGCGTATGTTGAATTCCTCGCTACGCTCAGGATTCTACTTTAGAACCCCTCGCTACGCTCGGGATTCTACTATAGAATCCTTCACTTCGCTCTGAATTCAAAATAGCGCCCTCGGGGAACAAAAATTTTCTTTGGCCCCATGTAACACAAATAACTATTACTTTAATACGATGTTGTTAATAAGCTCAATATCGCCAGTCGCCTTGTGTGAGAATAGTTTTGGTGCAGCTGCCGTTGCGTTTTCGCAGTCAAAAATCCTATATTCCACATTTTGGTGTGGTTGTGGTACTTTTGAAATATCACTTAGTTAATTTCCCACCTAGTAACTTAAAGGTCTTTCACATTCAGACTAGCTTCTGTAGGTACGAGTATTTCGGTCTAGACAATTCTAGAAGAGTAAAATAATTCACCTAAAACATTACGTGGATGAGATTTTCGTGTAGATGTGTGTAATTGCATTAGCTATTCTAATTCTGTAGTAGACAAAGTGCTTAAATTGTGTTTATGTTGAATGTATACATTCATAAAATGTACTTAACTAGTGTGTGCTTTGTCTCTTGTGTAGTGCTCTTCTCCTTTGTTTTGCTGAGTTAATTATGTCTCTATACAATTTTATTTAACAAAAGTCAGCTAATCTTTCTGATGAACATGTCGAGTCATTTACGTTATTAACGATCTTGTAGACTATTGCTACGCTACGCCGTAGATCTCGTATTTTTGACCGACTTCCTAAATGGAGGAGGCTCAATTCTCCGCGTATTTTTTTGACATCAAACATCCATAAATAAAGTGTTTTTGTTAACTCTATGCACTTTCTTTATAGTCCATAAATATACCTAATCATATATCATATAAATATTATAAATGCGAAAGTTTGGATGTATGGATGTATGTTTGTTACTCAATCACGCTCCAACGGATGAACGGGTCTGGATGAAATTTGGCACAGAGATAGATTATAGTCTGGAATAGCACATAGGCTACTTTTTATCCCGGAAAATTAAAGAGTTCCCGCGGGAACCGAAATACCTCAATCCACGCGGACGAAGTCGCGGGCATCAGCTAGTATATCAATAACCAAAGAAAATGGCGATAACCTTAAAATTTTACAAATTAAAAAATATGTTTTTTTATGTAAAAAAGTAGTTTTATTTTGGCATTATCATAATACGAAGGTCTCCAAAGTTTTTGTGATGTGCAAATGATTACTGCTGTCTGGTATACATTATTTTTAGGTGTATTATTGCCAGGTATTTATTTAAATTTACACTGAAACAAAGATTTGTAATTTACACTGTACAAATTGAAATAATTGTTTCAAGCCCTTTGCTGTTATTTCTACTTCATTCAACACAAATACCTTCCTGACATTGGGTACAATTAAACGCGATTATTTTAAGACGAGTGACGTAAATCGCTAAATGGGACGCTTTTCGTGGAATTCACATAGTCTCGTTTAATTGATTTAATACCTACCTACTTATCAACTGCTTTTAGTAAATATTAAATATAAGAGAATAAGCGTCCGATATAATCGTGTAATTATTTTAGTTGACAATACTTAAATTGTTTTTTTTTGTTGTTTTGGAGCGGCCCGTGGTAGTTAAATTATACAGTAATTGGAGGTATTTATGTTCGTCTTCGACTACATTCAAAATTTTTCAATAAATCCCAGTTTTCCATCGTACGTACCTCGTAAAAATAAACTCGAAAGTTTTTAACCGACTTCAAAAAAAGGAGGAGGTTCTCAATTCGACTGTATTTTTTTTATTTTTTTTTTTAATTTTTTTTTTATGTTTGTTACCTCAGAACTTTTGACTGGGTGGACCGATTTGGATCTTTTTTTATTTGAAAGCTGGTGCTTCCCGTGTGGTCCCAATTCAATTTGGTGAAGATCTGATGAATATCTCCGGAGATGGAGAACGGAACTCCTCATGGATAAGAGTAAATTGCTCGCGATCAGTGTGATAGTCTTGTAAACAGTATGTTTTAACCATGCATAGCATATCTCGTTCTGGTTACATCCTGTATTTTAAAACAGTGGGGCCACTAAAAATTGTGAAATAAAAAAATTTCAAAAAAAAAATAAAAACCGACTTCAAAAACCACAAACACTAAAAAGTAAAAAATAATTTAATTTATTATGTATACAAGAGTTAATTTAGTTCTATAATAACATTCTTTGGAGTCGGTGCCAATGTGGAGTCACGTCAACAATAATGAAGAGTAGGTAGACGGTTCATGCGGCTAATTGGTACCGACTCCAAAAAAATTTATTATAGAACTAAATTAACTCTTGTATACATAATAAATTAAATCATTTTTTACTTTTTAGTGTTTGTGGTTTTTGAAGTCGGTTTTTTTTTTTTTTTAAATCTTTGAATGCTGTTTCTAGACTTTGTAGTTCCTTCAATACCGGAAGCGAGGTTCCTTATGCCAAATTCCTTTATCTATAAAGTTTAGTTTAAATTTTCGCCTCACTGACTACTCCCAAAAGCACCTTGCCTATAGTTCATAATATAGGTCATAGTTCATAGTATACTTAGTTCATAATATTTACTGTACTTTATCCTGTCAATGAATAGTAAAGCACGTTTAGTGAAGGCACGACGAATGTTGTACTCTAAAATGAGAGCTTTATTTATATTGCTATCCCTTTCATAATACTCCCTGCGGAAAGGGGCAGAGCTAGATTTAGAGCTGTCATTTTAGTTCAGTTAAGAGATTGTATACAACAGTATTGGCCTCATTGTCTCTGCAACTTATTCTATCTGGTAAAAGTACACGTACGGTATGAAACATAAAAGTATTATTTGAAATTTCTTTTAGGCTCTTTGTGATACAATGTTCAGTCAAGTTTCCGACGTTGAAGACGTTGCTCTTTTCGCCTCAAGGTCGTTCCAAGGCCTCCGCAAAAAGACAAAATGAAGTGGCCTAACGCTCACCTTCTACGGAGACTATGGATGTTGAACGGTTTCAAAGTCATTTATTTATTTATTTATTTTATTTTATTTCACAAGTAAAATGTACATATATTTTTTGGTTTCTTCGTGCTCGGAAGCGCTTGACGGCTTGTCTGAGCACTGCACATTCCTCCATGCTTATAAACTAAATATGTAGGTGTATAGAACGTATTAATTATATCTTCTAATCTATGGTGTTGAGTAAGATACTAATATTTATCTACAAAAAGGTTCTTACATAATACCTTTTTCCATATAGTATAAAATAAATGTAGGTAGTTAGTTTTAAAATAAAAGTAAACAAGACTAATTCTGCGCATGCAAATCAACTTTTATGTATACAGGCTGCTTCACTTTGAGTAACACTAAGTTTACTTAATAATTAGTTTTTAATAAATAATTTTTAATTTTATACTTGATGTTGTTTTTTGTTATTTTGGACTTAAGTTCCATCGGAAGCTCATTTATTAGCCTTGGAAGTAAATAATATGTAGTTCTTTTGCCATAATAGTTGTTCGCTTTTGTTGTAGTAAGTTTCCGTTCCGTAATTTTTTCATATGAAGTGGCTTTACATTTCGGTGATTGTTACTTGTACTTCCTATGCTACTCTGTTTTTTACAATTTATCTCACAGTTTCTCACTATGTCAGTTGCTTTTAAACCGGCTTCACTATTTTCTAATCATTTATTTTCCTGTAAAAGCTATGTGTTTGTGTAGGTACAAGTTACAACGCGTAAAACTGAAAACTAAGTCGAGGAACAATTTTTATTTTACAATTTGCGGTATATCACCAATTAAGACTATGATAAAAAAAGTAGAGCATTACGACAAAATAAATTAAAAAATATTTTATGGCGCCTTATCAATGGGGAAAATTTAACCAATCTATCATACTCGCGTGGCTTTAGTTTAGATCCCTACCTACTTGTAGACTTGAAAAATAAACCAAATCAATAGCATACACTTACGTAATTCTGCGAGTGACGGGAAAAATTGAATTTCAAGTTTTGGAAGAATGTTAGTTCCTCTTGAATCACAAGTTTACAAAGTGAACGTGTCCCAATTTCCGGTTGTCTTTATGAAATGTCTAGTGCAATTCATACTAATATTATAAATGCGAAAGTGTGTCTGTCTGTCTGTCTGTCTATCTGTCTGTCTGTCTGTCTGCTACGCTTTCCCGGCCCATCTTTTCAACCGATTTTGATGAAATTTGGTACGGAGGTAGATTCCATCCCGGGGAAGGACATAGCCTACTTTTTATCCCGGAAAATTAAGGAGTTCCCTCGGGAATCAAAATCCTCAATCCACGCGGACGAAGTCGCGGGAATTATCTAGTAGAAGATAAATCTAAACTGAGATATAGTAAGATGGTGATCTGAATCTTTTTACTTATGACATTGTTATCATCATCTAATTCATAATATAATATTAGTCAAGTAAGTATGATGATGGCTTGTAGAATGGGGTATAAAATAGGCCTAACATTGCCTTTACAAGACTCAAATCGTCCTTTTTGATATTTCCAGACAACTTGTTAGAGATACGAGACACAACATTTAAAGATATTATAGAACTCTTCGAGACTGAGTATTATGCTCGACTTGCTCGTCTAGACATGTAACAAGCGTATTAACTTCAAAATTTCACCGCTTTTATTATCACACTAGAAAATTGCTCGGAAAACTGTTGACACAGATAACATTTTAGTCCCGACGTGTCTTAACAAGAGGTAATATGTGCTCAGCAAACTTCTTGAAACCTGTTTAACGTAGTCTAACAAATGCACCTAAGTATAACGGAGGTAATGGCCTTTAAAGCTTGTTTAAACTTTAATTGCTGGGCAAAGGTTTCCTCACTCAGCTGAGAGTTACTCCGTCGAGGGTTTTGTATTATCTTCGTGTTGAAAGAACGGGACTGTAAACTAATTAGGTCTTACTTCGACGTAGATGGGTATTTAACTGGATAAAGATTCTGTTAGTTCTGGGACCTACTCTATCCTGAATTTGTTTGTGTTTTAGGTTTGCTACACACGTAGCTTATGGCTTGGCTAATCTTACTTGATGGTTGCATTTTGTTAAGTAACTCAGGTTCTTATTTCTTACTTCTGACTGTGTTGGTGCCTTAAGGTGTGTTTAGACCAGAGATGTGCTATTGCTAAACTACGGATGTGTGTCAAAACCCACCGTGGAGCGCTTGATTTTCATAGCTTAGATCGCTACATGTTACTCGTAGATCAAGCGTTCCTATTGGTGGGTTTGACACACATCTATAGCATTATAGCTTCGCAACGTATTATATCTGTGGGGGAATGGCAATCACCGGCACTGATGTTCATAGATTTCTTTGTTCTATCGTATATGATTTTTTTTTTCTTTACTTTGTGGTAGACTTCTTTACGAGATACAATTTAAAAAAATATAAAAAGCTAATCGTGGTGTACTCGTGGTCATAATAAAGATGTTATTGTTAGTAGTTGTTAAATATTACGAATAAAATGAAACTAATCTTTAAATGACTATTATTTATTGTAAGAAAGAGACGCCTTTGTGATTTTCTTAGTGGTATTTTATTTTCCTTTTATCTCAGGTTCGAAGGTACCTATAGATACAGTACATACATTCGTAAAAACACATTACCTATGTGAAATCAGCTGTAGACGTTAAAAATGCACAATCTGAAAGCATACTCTAGGTGCTTTTTTCTGCGCATAATTTTACTTGCACTGCTAAAGTAGTACTTCTGTGGCGCTTTCTTAAATTTACTGCCCCTAATGCATTCTGCATATTCCCCACTCTGTTACTCTTTAAAGCACTTACTCGTAGTAGCTAAGTGGCTAGGCAATGTTTGTCTTTGTGAATGCACATGCTGCCTACTCACATTACGTGGGTTAGGTTTAACCTCTTTCCTACCCATATACCTGGGTGCTTAAATATTGAAACCACATTTAAACCAAAAGTTTAATTAAATACACGAGAATCTACCAATTTGGCTTAAAATGATAACAAGCCGCTCGTTTAAACATGGGGAAGTAACGTAGAAGAATTTTAATTAGATAAGTAAATACAATTATTGTTTTAAACTGTTAAGCGCCGAGTTTGCCTTTGGTTTCGTCTCAATGTAATCAACAGAATTGCTTTTTTGAAGTGAAAACTTCTTTAGCCGCGTTGAGCATTTTTTGGTAGGGGGTATAAACTTGTGGATTCGCGTCAACGACACCTCGCTCCGACATGCTTGCGAACTCCGACATGCTTGCGGTTTTTTTTAAAACTTTTTTTTTTACTGCTAGCGGCAGTCTATTAGACTGGCAATTTTTTATTTATTGCCAACCAGCCGTATTACAATTCAAGAACTCTGGGTTCTTGAATTGCAATAAGGTTAAGTAGTACCTATGATGTCGGTTGCATCTCAAACTGCGCTCTTGTGCCTAGTCAAGAAGGTAACGCCTAAGGTTATATCTAAGTATCATTTATATTATGGAGGTGACACCGTGGAACGGCCTTGGGCTGTGCAAGTCCACTTTTATGTAGAATATCGGTGAAATGGTCAGTTATAGTAAGTGATATATAAATATGAGCTCTTAGGCTACAGTGGTATTAGAGTTTGGTAAATATAATAATACGAATCGGTCGATACTGGAACAAAAATCTTTACTGACATGTCGTGTTTTGAGCCAGGGTACCTCCTGTTCCTGGTTCGCATAAATTGTATATTTTAGGTTATTTTAATGTTAAAAGCGAATTTAGTACCATTGCGCGAACCATTATATTGTTTCACGAACTCATTATGAAACGGTGCTCACTGTTCAGAAAAATAACTTACATTGGAAATTTAAATAGCCTACTGAAACAGCTAAAAAGAGGTGAAGAATAAATTACTTCAGGCCTAAATGAAATTCACACAAATAACAGAAAACCTGACCGAGCATACCCGAATAGAGATAAGCTCGGAGCATCCACGAATTTCAGCTAATTTATTCATAGCTCAATCCGGAACGGAATGCTAATTCGACCCTGAACTAAAAACCGCTGAGGTCACATGAAACTGTTATATAAATCAAAAGTAACTGAGTAACGCGCTTAAGAATGAAATTGAAGGGTTAAATATGAAACTTTCCACTAAATTGCACTATTTTTATTAATGTCCTAATGATCCAAAACCACCACGCAAACACCGAGTTCACTATATACGTCGGCCTAATATTCGGGTGATTGGCGGTTCGATCCCCGGACAACTTCTAGCATTTCGTAGTTAGACGACTTGCTCTAACGGTGAAAGAAAACATCTTGCTGAAGCCTGTATCTCCGAGACTTAATTTCTGCAGTGGATAAGCATACTTCACACACCTTTAAGAAGTGGAAACACTCAAAGGTGTGTGAACTCTGCTTATTTCTACTTGCCCAGCATGGTGCATTCATTCTAAGAAGGCTTGCAGTAGTAGACCGACAATAGGTTAATGTTGATGAAGATGATGAACGATCTAAAACATTGTTCCTTCTCATTCTAAGAAGAGACTCATGCGCTGTAGTTGACTGTTAATGGATTGATGTTAATGATGATGACCGATCTAAAACATCATAAAGAGGTGGTTTGATCATAGTTTCTTCCGCCACTGATGATGACAAGACGAAAAAAAATTTAAAATAAACTTTTCCAACCGAAAGGTTTATTGAACTGGACGCGTTCACGTTTTGGGATAAGAGATAAAGCATTCAACCGTGTCGAAGGGTTGTAACATCTTGCATCCGTGCATACTCGTATTTGGTATGCTTTTATTCGGCACAGCAGCGGCACGTACATGCAAAGCCAAATTCAATACACATTACTTTTGCAAGAGAGATGTTAGACTGCAAGTGGCAGACGCTATACGATTGCATCCTGTAACTTCAACATTGGAGTACACGTGTACGTATTCCTATATTTTAATGCCATTGGGGTTAAGATGTTATTTTACTATGGCACACGGGAAAAAGACTTGTGACTGGCCGTCATCTTTAGAAAATTGGAAGCATGCTCGTAGGTGTCGTTTTACCTGAAGAACGTGCATTATTTTTGATTTTGTTTTTATTCCACTACAAGTTAGCCCTTGACTGCGATCTCACCTGATGGTAAGTGATGATGCAGTCTAAAATAGTAGCGCGCTAAATTGTTAGGGGTATGGCAGTTATATTAAACCCATACCCCTAATCGGTTTCTACACGGCATCGTACCGGAACGCTTAATCGCTTTGCAGTACGTCTTTGCCGGTAGGGTGGTAACTAACTAACAAATTCTCGGCAAAAAGGCAAAGAGAGGCTTACTCACGTCAGCTTATAAGGTGAAAGAGATAATAAATAACCCCTCAGAGTAGCTGAGACATATTACCGGGCTACTTTACAGTAATCGAATCCTATTCTCGATATCGCCTTCGTGTGGCAAAGTCATCGATCTCAATGAGTTGCTCGACTATGAATTCGTTGCTGATGGTACAGACAAATAAATTCGGATATAGGTAAAAATCAAATATATCTTATATTGATCCAACACAATGAAATAAGATCCATGTTAGCATTTGTAAATGTAAAGCAATTCGTTTCCAATGCATTAAGAGCGAAACCGCAATATGTACCGGACAAGACAAAACGTCCGCGTTGAAGGGGAACGTTTTGTCGCCATAGTATAGATAATGAGGCATATTGTTTGTCTGCAAGATAATTTGTGTGATCGTGTTTTTGCTCTTCGAAGAAACATGGCAGTTCACTTAACCCATACTTTTACAGCTTATGCGAATGCTGAATCGCTGTGCCGATGGTTGTGATGAAAGTCGATGTGAGACGTCGCATTGTTATCTACCGCTCTTTAGATTTACCCGAACTTGATAATTTCTAATTAAAAATACGTTTTTCTGACTAGAATTCGCAAAGTTTTACAGAAAGCCTTTCTTACTAAACCTCACAGAACATATTTCATTGCGGACATTAATAAAACAAACAGCACCGTAAACTGTGTAGCGCAAGAATCCCGACCAGACCAGGTGGTTGAAATTGAAATAGTGTCTCTACTTCCGTTTATCCCCATCCAACTAATCCTAAGACTGCGGCAATATTTCAGCTAAAATTCCGCGGGATAACAAAAGCGGAATGTTTGTATCGCGGTTGTAGATTAAAACTTAGCTCGTTTATATTAACTATATAGCTTTTAAAAACTTATCGAACTGTACCGAGTTATGCAACGCTTTCTCCTGTCTTATTTTTTTTCAACATCATCTCCACCCATTGCAGGAGTTTTTTTAAAATTAATTGTTAATATTAAAATGTCCACACATTGTTGGTTTTATATACGTACACTTCTTTCACGCTTAATTTCTCCGTTGTTAAAGCAAAGCCTCTCTTTGTTCTAAAACAAAGTAAAAGGTAGGTTCAGTACCATCGGAATACAAAACGAAACTAAATTCGGAAGCTTTACAACTACATTACTTTTGATAGCAAGTCCTAACTATAAACCCACTTAGGGTAGGATAGGTAAATATTTAGTTGACACGGTCTGACATAGTCAATCTGGTTATTTTCGTTGTGGTGATTCTTTAGTAAGATAATACACACATAACTCCACCCAATTTGTATAAAACAGTCATCTAAACGTTTTTACGACGTAGTAACGTTACCAAATAGCGTAGTTTGTAGACGACAAAGTCGATTGTAATTTCCCTCTCTATATAAAAAGCTCTGGCATAAAAAGGAGCTTGTCCCTTGATGATAAAATGCGGGATTCGAACAAATGATTAATTTTTTGTATTTTATGCGTAATATCTCATTATTCTTTACATAGATTAGCAATCAAGGGCGATTTCATCTTTTGAGACAGCTCCTCTGAATAGAGACCTCGTGTTCTTACCAAACAACTTACCTACTTTTAACTTCTGTGTAACTTCACAATATCCTTCTACGGCCAGGCTTCCGCCTATACCTGCCACTTTCCCCTGCATGATAAGTTGGAGTAGTGCATATTCCTTGGGTGTACACATCACGTGACAAAAAATATAATATAATTTTCTCTTTTTAATGAATGGTATAAATGAGTGTCTCTGTAACCTTCCCCAACCTCCGTAACACAGATCAGCTATATTTATTTTAAAAAAACTCTGTAAAACGGATGAGCGAATAATAAGCTTTATTTTAGAAAATTAATAGGAACACGATTGCAACCAACGTTGAATTTTAATAGGTAAATTGAAACATTATCCCCTTGAAAAATATATAATTAATCCAAACCAGCTAAGTAGTCATATTGCAAAGGTGCAAAATTATTTCAACATTCGTTTCTCGTTAGCTCGTTAAAAATATATTCTTGGTAGAGTTTTTTCAAATGCCTCTCTCAGTTGAATATGCAAGAAATAACTCTTATTTCGTGGTTTCTTGTTGTAAAACTTCACAGGTGTATATATAAGCTGAGAAAAGGAAAAAAAGAACTAAGTTAGGTACCTAACTTAGTTATTTTTTTCCTTTTCTCAGCATAGAAAAGTTTATATCAGTTCAGCATAGTTTTCTATCAGTTCAGCATAGTTTTCTTATCTCGCATAAATTTAAATGTACATTTAAATCTATGCGAGATCATTTTTTTGCCGCCATTTAGCTATCGGGCGACGTCACATTATCTCTGGAGCTCCAATCTCGGGCTTCTAGCGCCTCTAAATATATTATTGCGTTATCAGTAATGAAATAATATTATCTTTATATCTTGCTTTAACGGTGAAGGAAAACATCATGTAAAGTTTCCATAATGTTCTCTGAGGTCTGCTTATTCGAACTTGGTCAGCGTGGTGTGCCTAAACCAAGACAACTATGCTCCCAACAGAGATCGCTGGAGGGCGATCGCAAGAACTGCCGTGAAAGATAAGTCATAACTAGAGTCGCCAAGAGTGAACGAGTTAGACGAAGACAAATGAAATATTTAATTCTTAACATAAATAAAAAATTAAAATCTTTTATTTAATGTTGAGTATTACATATAAGATTTTAAAACGTATTGAGTATTAAGTATTAACTTAAAATTGAAAAAAAAAATGTTTATTTTTCTTTACTGCTTTACTGCCCTGATCACCGTCTACCTATTTATAATCTATCCATTGAGTCTATTCCATTGAGCTCAAACATGTTAATATCTTGACTGTAAGTTGGTAAAGAGCTGGGTATCCTGCACATTCCAGGTGACCATGTTCTTGCAATATCATTGATGTTACAGGATACCAATTGTCAAATCGAACATACCTGTGAAAGTTGTTCACATTCCTTCATCATCTAGAAAAGAGCTGCTGATAAGAACTGATGAATCTTGAATCACAGCTATAAACTCACCTTTCAAAAAAAAAAAATAGGTCCATTCGTTTGAGAGCTACGATGCCACAGACGAAAATACATAGGTATATAGACATAAATAAACAGATCACAGATATACACGTTAAACTTATCACACCCCTTTGTTTACGTGCAAATAAACTTCAATACCTATCGTACTCGTGCAAGTGCTATGACATAATTTTTTTCCATGCAATAAAAAAGAAAAGTTGAATCACGTGGCTTAATGGAGGGCAATGAATATCATTTTTACCTGTTCGCGCCATGAGAAATTTTACATAAATTCTTTGCGCAAAAATGTGATAACGGTCTCTCTTGAAAATCATGGTTATTTTTCTTTCAGTAATATGGGTTTTACATTTAAAAAATGTATAATTAAATACTTGTTTACGGTTGGATCTTCGGATAAAGTGACTCATGTAGTAATGCCATAGTGATTGTTAGTTAGATCAGGGGTGGGTGATGATAATAACTGACTAATGGCCTTTTTCGTTTTTTGAAAGCTTTTGTCCAAAGATTTTTTTACACAGTTACACAAATGGCTGTAGGTATCAGCTACCGAAATAATATACCTACGGAACAACTCCTTGCAAGTTAGTCGGCTGCCATCTTAGACTGTGGCTACTCTACCATTAGGTGAGTTCGCAGTCCAGTGCTGAAAGAGAGTTATCACCAATACACCTTTGTGCGATTGGCCCCACGTTGGTCGCCAAAGATATAGCCAATATTATGAAAGTATAAAAACCCCTTTCTATATTTTAAATGCAAATGGATATAGGTATGAAATCACTTCATCACACTCATATTTTTATTAGGAAAAGAAACGTGTTACACCAAAACCAAGAAAAGTACCCCGATCTTTATTTTACGAGCGAACTTTGGGTGTCTCAGAGGTCGAACGGTTGGGCCTTAAGTAAATCATTCATAGCTACGTGACTTTTTATCTTGCCGAAACCCAATAGAACTTTATCTATTTTGGTATTTTAGTTTATAAAGTAGTAGTGACCGTCTGAATGGCAAATAGCTTGTAATGTAATTTAAATTAGTATATATCCATACTAATGATATAAAAGCAAAAGCAAGCCTGTTTGTTCGTCTGTCTGTTTGTCTGACTGCTACGTTTTATTCAACCGGATTTGACGAATCTTGCATCATAGATTCTTATGCCCGGAAATAATCAATTACTTATTATATTATTTCACAGAAATCATAATTAAAAAAAAGAACTAAATCCATGTGGGTGAAGTCTCGGTCATCATCTAGTTATTATTAATAAATTAAATATATATGACTTTGCTTTAAAAATATGTAATGTGATGTTTCGAGTCTTTTGCTAAAAGTATTTGTTTGTAAAATCTTCTAAAATTTAGCCGTTCGTTGTGGAATGAATATGGAAGTTTGGAAGGATACATTTTGAAACAATAACGTTCGCATTTATCTCAGTATGTTAAGCCATCCGATTTGATCGATTAAGTTATTATACAGACCTTTGCTTTATTTAGGCTTATCATATTAAAAAAAAAAGATTTTCATCCAGTATCTGCCCATTTATAGTAGAGTACGTTAAGTCGTCGGTCCTGCGCCTGATATCTCTATGATCGTGTCAGAGTGCCTTCCCATCGGTCTATGAGAGTTAAGAAATAGTCAATATAGGTACCTGTGTCTGTATACACTCATGCTTTATAATATCTTGGATCGCTAATATCTGCGGAGATTAGTGTCTGAATTTATATGAGAACATTATCACAACTACCCCTTCAAAATGTTAATGGAAACATGTTTGGCCAAAGAGAATCTTGAAACCTCCTGCTAAGTTAACTAACAATTACGTAAAGATGTCAAAATCATATTTTCATCTGTGCACGAAGTAAGCATGACTCTTTAAGGTCTGCCTATAAGCATTTGGATCAATTGCATTCACCAAAATGTCTTTCGGAGAAGGTTCCTAAAGTAAATGGTTAAGTAGGTAATTCCTTTAAGTAATATCAAACTGTCCGTGACTTTATTCTCGTCGTTTTTTTTAAACTCTGGTAGAGAAGGTTCCTAAAGTACTTAAATGGATAAGTAAGTTCCTAAAGTAATACGTAAAGTAACGGTGCCTTTAGTTGGATGACTCCGTGACTTTAATCTCGTATTTTTTTTATAACTCTGGCAGAGGGTAAAAAATAGTTGAAATTAATTTTTACCTAATCCTAATCCATATACCTACCTAATTAGTATTTTGCAAACAATTTCACGTCGTTCTATAAAGCCATTCGGACTTCAGTTATTAAATAATAATGGATTGAATAATTATTGAACTGAAAATAATTTTGCACATTTGAATCGGCCGTCGGCGTCCAATTACTATGCTATCAAAATAAACCTATACAGTTTTTTCAATTAATGCATTGCATTGCTAATGAGGGATTGTGTAGATATTTAGATTCTTACTATTTAAAAATATTGGAGAATTAATAAACATCGAGAAGAAACCTGCATATCTGACATAATTATTATCCATATCTCCTTATGGTCCCCAAAATTGTGTGAAATCTGTCAGTCAACATTTAGCCAGGGTCGTATACCATGGCCTTAACCCTTCTAATTCTGAGAGCAGACCCGTACAACTACATCAAAACTCGACAATTAAGGTATACATACACTAACGTGCACCGTCTAAGAGCGGGCACTTGCTAAGCTTCCAAACTCAGCTTACAATCAATCCTTTCAGGAATTTCTAGAGGCGATGACACGATTTTAAACCCCCGCTCCCTATCGTTTTACGACCTTTCGCGATTCGTGACCGTTGACTCGAGACCTTGTAAAGCTTTTAGCGTTAAACTTTTCCATCACTCGATGTTAACGATTGCTGAGCACAAAATATATTCAGCCAAACAGTTTTATGATTTTAATCCCAGATTAACAGTTTTTGCCCTCGGGAGTCGCGGAGGTGGGACGGGTCAAAATGTGTGTTCACGTTTACACGCGGGCGCGCGACGCAACCGAAGGCAAATGGTATTACGACTGACAGATAAAATACTACAGAAAAAATAGAGATAACAGAGCACTTCAAACAATATGTATAAATATTGTTTGTAATCTTATGTTAATTAGCAATTAAGCTTCAAATTGTTCTAAAAAAGATATTGTATTGTTTTGTTTCAGGTAAGTTTGATGCTGTCTACGATCGTATGTATAGACAATGGGTTCGTAAGATAAATAGTAAGAAAATCATTTACGCATAAACTATTCCGTATTTCCAGTTGGCCTGTTTCAATAGTGACCTACTTAATAATTATTATAATGTAGGGTTTAACCTAACTTTGAATCGTTCTCGGTGACAGTGGAGTCAATTAAAATATCAGCGTCCCGAGGCTTGCTACGAATGAAACAAAGAGGAAGGGTCGGGCAATTTAAGCGCGCTAATCTCGTTGTGGATTCTCCTTTGGACATTTCGCACTGTCCCTCTCATTTGTCTCGTAATTGAATCACGCTAAAACTGTAAAACAAGTACTTAGTCAACATCACCACAACCTATCGCTGGCCCACTACTGAGCATGGGTCTCCTCTAAGGGGTCTTGGGGACTAAAGGGTGTCTCCTCTAAGTGCGCATTAGTTGTCTTCACACACCTGTAAAGACATACTGACTTTCTCATGAGGCTTACTAGTCCATTCATTTTAGATTTTTTCGCGGCAAAATTTATAACTCTTTGAAACTACTGTGGTTTTATACCTATGAGTGAGTACATTAAGAAACACAACTCTCCCCCCCCCCCTCCGGTGGTGGCTTCCCCCCTCCCCGCCTTGAAAAGTGTGCCATTTTGGAGATTTTATAGATTTTCAAGAAATCTATACAAGCTAGGACAAAACTGTCCAAGAGAACATTGATCCTTAATAAATTACCTACAAACAAGTTCATAACATTTATGGTGATAGGAATTATAGTTTACAAGCTATGATGCGTTAAAAAAAAAGTTATTTAATTTCTATTTATTCCATACTATTATGTAAGTCAAGATGACTACCACCGGTTCTTACAAAACAGTAAGGTATATTTCAAAAACTATTTGTCCTATTAAAATAAACTAAACACTATTTTATAGGTAAATAAATAAACTTTGTTCTAAGTTCTGACAACTTTTTTTCTAGCTCTAATACTTTTGTTTGAAATTTCAAAAAACATTCACGGTTTTTACAAGGGTTTCGCTTTTTATGCAAGTTAGACAGCAATATTTCCAAAACTATTAGTTCTATCAAAATAAACTAAAAACTATTTTGGAGATAATTTAATGGAGTTCATTTTTGCTACTCATATTTTTTTTCCTACTTCTTATAGTTTCTGTAAAAATTAAAAAATATATACATGGTTTTTGAAAAAAAATAATTTTCATGGAATAAAGGTAGTCATATTTCTCGAACTATTGGTCCTATCTAAATAAACCATAACACTTTTTTTGTAGGTAATTTAATGAAATTAATTACTCCTTGGAGGATTTTTCCCAGTTCTAATAGTTTTTGTGCAAATTGCAAATAACATCAGATTCTAACATTTTTTTTATTTTTTTTCGTACACTACCTGGATATATATGCAAAATTGTTAGTCCTATCTTTATGAACTAAATATTTTTTTATAGGTGATTAAATGGTGTTTATTTTGACTTCTGACAGTTTTTGCCTAGCTCTAATAGTTTTCTAGAAATTACAGAATACGTGTTTTTTAAACTAATTTAAGGCTTATTTTACTGAGCTGCAATTTTTAGTCAACTTTAACGCACCATAGCTTGTAAACTATAACTTCTATCACAATAAATGTTATGAACTTATTTGTAGGTCATTTATTAAGGAACAATGTTCTCTTTGAGAGTTTTGTCCTAGCTTGTGTAGTTTTCTTGAAAATCTGCAAAATGGCACACTTTTCAAGGCGGGGAGGGGGGAAGCCACCACCGGAGGGGGGGGGGGGGGGGGAGAGTTGTTTTTTTTAATGTACTCACTCATAGGTATAAAACCACAGTGGTTTCAAAGAGTTATAAATTTTGCCGTTTTGCCCATACATTGAAATCTAGAATGAATGGACTATACCTTCAGCGTTAGTAAATGTAGCTTTAGTTGGTGTATGTGATGCTAAATTTTAGCGCATATAATATATTACTAGATGATGCCCGCGACTTCGTCCGCGTGGATTAAGATTTTTGATTTCCGCGGGAACTCTTTAATTTTGCGGAATAAAAAGTAGCCTATGTCCTTCCCCGGGATACAACCTACCTCTATACCAAATTTCATCAAAGTCGGTTGAATATATGAGCCGTGAAAGCGTAGCAGACAGACAGACAGACACATTTTCACATTTATAATATTAGTATGGATTATATCTCACAATAATATAATGCGAAAACTGTCGATAGCGAAGGACACTACTCGGTAGTGGATGTTATTTTTCAAGTAGAGACATGATGGAATTTGCGTTACTATTAAACAGTCATTCAGAGTCGAAAGGCAAACGTGATTTGATGGCTTTATTGTCGTCGTCAGGTAGACGACCACTGAGCTGGACATCGGTCTCTTGCACACGTAGCGTTGCCTGTATCCAGCTGCTTCCTGCAGACGTTGTTGTTTGACGTCGTCTGTCCATCTATCTACCAATTGAGGGGCGCTTTCCAGTCCGAGGTTGTCATTTCAGCCCCTTGGGTTAGGGCCTCAACATCTATATTTTTTTCTAACTATATACCCCCACCCATTAGTATCCCTTCAGCTTCGCAACTCGTTGACATATTCCTGTAGTAGGCTCATCTACAGATCTCATTTACTATTTGGTTGCGACATTTTGTTTAGCTACGGCGTATTAACCCAACGTGGGTCTGACGTTTGTTACCCAAAAACAAACACTCACAGCCGTGAGTATAAACAGCGTGTACCTTTCGGTATTATCTATGAATAAATATCAGGATTCCACTTCAATGATCGCTCCTAAAATTAAATTACTTCCACTCTACCTGCTTCCCAGCTTGCGGCATGAGCCAAATTTGTTTCGGTCATAAAGATTTCCCAAACTCCACACTTTGATTTATGATAACACAACCACGAAGTGTCAAAGCTGTTTTCGTGCACCATTTATTCTCTTCTTGTTTTAGAGAAGTCTGTTCATGTGACAAGTGTTTTTTTACGTCGCTTAGCGAAATGTTCTTGTTCACATTGGCCAAAGCACTCTATCACAGGACACACAATATGCCTACACGCGATAATAATCTACGGAATCACACAAAGACCATCGCATGCGACCAGAACTGGCCGGTGTGCCGACTTTTGTAGGATTTATTGGCGCAATACTAAAATAGCGTTTACACAGTTGTCTTCACTTGCCAAACGCACTGGGCTATCGTGTACTGGAGCCCTTAGAAAAGTATCTTCATTTGTCAGGTAATTTTTCACGCTGTTTAGCTAACAGGTAGGTAGCAGTTGTTTGCATGTCGTAACTTTATCGCGCCTCATTCGAGCGCGGCAGTATTATAGACGAAAAGCTCGTTCTTTATTGTCGTTTATTAAAGAAAATGGGGACGGGGAAATCTTGTTCGCTGTTTATAATTGCTACCCTCGTTTTGTGCCTACTTTATTTTTTATAATTGTCCCTCTTTGTTCACTTTGCTAATTTACATGACGTTATTTACTCAGGTTATCTTAATAATTGTAGTGCCAGAGAAGAACAAAGAAAACGTAGCGTATACTTTAGCTTTATATACACCATAGCTCTATGACTTTTCCTTCAACGATATTAAAGAAGCCTCGAAACTTGTAGCTTTTGGGTAAGAAATAAGTGGACTATACTTTAATTGAAATGATCGAAATACAACCTTCACATACACGTACAGAATTTGAATATCATACTTAGACACTGCGTAGATCTTTCTTCTACTGGTACTAAAATTTTCATTCTTTTATCCCAAGCTTTTCCAAATTTAAAAATAATACTTAGCGTAAAATCTCATCCATTTTTATGGGAACACAGCACATGCCGCATTAAAAGTCCGGCAGTTTTCGGGCTAGGCCTCGCCGGTGGTGTGTGAGTGAATGAAGGCGGGGGCGGCGAGCCGCGCAGCCTCCGAAGCTCCGACCCTCAGTCCACATCGCGTAGAGCGAGCCCGTTCACGTACCGCTCGCTCTCACAACCCCCAACTAAACAAATAGTGTCAATCAGACGTGCTAAACTTTGCCACCGTAAGTGTTATCACGGCACATCGAATCAAAGTGGTTCACCATAGACCTATTTCACCTCATAAACCGGTCGACCTTTTCGTTCAATTATCCATCGCCATTCGTACTCTTTTCATCCGTTTTTGCGCGTTAGAAAGCAATTACAGTCGATGCCACAAATTTTATAATATGCCCCTCACCTGGGCCTGTCTAGAGGTCATCGTTTCGATGGTTCGGCAATACTGATGTGCGCGCCAATCATAATATGTCACCAGTCAATACATTGAGTTCACTTGCATATACATATAATTTACTCCTCGTTGAAATACGACTATCAATTTCTTTGTTGGTCTAGTTGCTAGCTTGTCCCACTGCGAACCTCGAAGTCACGGGTTCGAGTCCCAGGTAGGAACAAACATGTATGCTATTATCCCCGTGCTTTTCTAAAGTTTTTGGTCCTGCGCCTTGTTTCTCCCTAGTTGTGTCGGATTGCCGTTTCATCGATTTATAAGAGTGAGGGAATAGAAATTGCAGAGCTGATTTTGTGTGCCCATATATTCATTATAATAAGCTAGCCTCTGTTCACATAAGACGTGATTCAGGTCAGGGCAACGTTACAACCACGACTTTGTCTGGATAAGAGTTATTTATCTATTTTACCTAATGATGATTAAGCCTCCGTTTCATCCCCTTATGAATTAGTCATAAAACACCTTTTGAGTTCATCTTTAAACATATATTCTCATGTTTATACATCTGCTGTATATTTCTTGTTACTACCACTAAGTTACTAAAGATAATACCTTAGTGCTTATTTATCGTCAAATAATAATTTATCTATAATGTTTCATTTGGATTAGAATGGAATTAGCCCTAATAATGTATTAAGCTTCCTTCGTAAGATATATGAGTTCATCTTTAAGCATGTACACACAGCCTTTGTTCATCACTATTAATAGATTTGTACATAATCATCGTTAAATTATCACTCATTTATCTTATCATATTCTACTAAATTTTATTTAGATTAGACTTTATTGTGCTAAGCATCCCTTGTCAGACATTATCCAACAATATTGGGCAGTCGAAACATCTATTTGGGTGATATATAGAACATAAGAGCCAAGCCAAAACATATTCGACCCTTGTGCGATAATTCTGCGACTTGGCAAGCTTCTGACATTTAGAAGTCTCTTTCCAGACTTCGGTCTACGTATCGAATAGAATCTCCGCTAAGTCTCCGGTAACTGTCGTAATCCGAACTTGTTCATTAGCCATTTCGTTTTCGTTTTTATATGCCTTCTTACATTACCTGATTTGAAGGAAATTTCTTCGCAGTCTCAGAGTATCTGCACCCAAAAGTTATCTGAAACGGATTATCTTTAAATCCTAAATGTCTGTTTGTATTCAATCTACAACTTCTCTATGAAATATAGTAAACTAGCTGATGCCCGCGACTTCGTCCGCGTGGTTAAAGTTTTTTTGATTCCCGCGGGAACTCCTTAATTTTCCGGGATAAAAAGTAGCCTATGTCATTCTCCAGATCCTCAACTATACCCAAATTCCACCCACAAAGGGGTTAAATAGGGGTTGAAAGTTTGTATGAAATTCCATCGTTTTTCAAGTTATAGCCATGAAACTTTGTGTTTGGGCTTCCGTTTTAAAATTATAAAATACATATTTCACAATTTTTGTAATTTCTATCCCCAAGGACGTTAAATAGAGAGTTGTTCCTTCACTCACGCCGCAACAGAGCAACGGATCGACGTGATTTTTTGCATGGGTATAGAGAGGTTGTCCTTCAATCACGCCACAACAGAGCAACGGATTAATGTGATTTTTTGCATGGGTATAGATGAGGGCCTGGACAGTGACATGGGCTTCTTTTTATCCCAAAAAATTAAGGAGTGCTTGTGAGAATTAAAAACTTATGCCACGCGAACGAAGTCGCGGGCGTCCGCTAGTTACCTATAATAAACAATTTACAAGGGTAACTAAACGGACTTGTGAGAATGTACCTACTTGTTTTGTAGGAACGTTATTAGTTAAATATGAACGTTCTCAGTACAGTGAAAATGAAATAGTTATAATTGGCTGAATCTATTTATTAGTATTTCTGCTCAAACCGCAGCTTTTACCATAGTGCAAAAGTTTCAACAAATATCTAAGATGATAGCGATCGACATTCGACTCAAAGTCTTATATGTAAAAACTAAACCACCAATCACAGACATTGTAATGATATTCTAGAGCGTTCTAAATTACAAACACCGCAACCAAACTTAATTCAGTTTCTGAATGTATAACCTCATTACGTTACCCTCTTCACAGGGGCTTTCGCTAATACATTTCAGTGGCATAATCTAATGCGGACCCTGTGTCCCCATTTTCAGAATTTCAATTTCGATCCCACTGATATTCGGGGGATTTCCACATATCTCACAGACTTAAGAAGATAAAAGGTAGAATGTAGGTTCCCCACACACACAAAACTTAAATGCAGATTCCTCATACACACCAGATGCCAGAGCAGCTAAGGTTGAGAAATATAGATCGTACTATGACTTTGATCACGCTTAAGAGTTGAAACGAGACAGATTTGTGACACAGGACAAGATCTAAGGGACACTTGATCACGTAAAGAATTGGACGGTAAGCAAACGGTAAAGAAGGAAAAGCTGATTTTACAATAAGAATTTGATTATACTTCCACCATGACTGCATTGCGTAAGCAAAACTCTAATAATTGCATCTCTATCTGCGTGTCAGTCATGCTATATACCTGACTGGCTTTACTTTCGAGCAAGTTAATTCGCGAAAGCTATTTAATAGGCTGTTGTGTCATTTCTATAAACTTTCTCTTATCAGCTACAATCATATTTCTTAGGAGGACAATATCTAATTCCTCTCAACCTCAGTTTCCTCTGAACCTCACTAGATAGGAATAGGATAGGATAGGATATTTTTAGTTTGAAATGGTTTTATCAAAACCATTTCCAACTAAAAATGGAATTGCATATAATAATGCATATGGAGTAGTTTTGGGTCAAATTCAGGTCAACTTGGATCTCAAGTTTTTATGAAACTTAGTAGTATATCATCAGTAAAATTATGCGAATCGGGTTACGGATTTTAAAAAAACTGACTTATTTTTATTTCCCTGTACATTGACTTACTAAATCGATGTCCCTGAAAAATAACTACATTGCATACATGTAGTAAACCCAAACAGGTACAATGCGGGCTAGTGCTTGAATTGTAAGTGGTAAATCTGACTATAATATTGCTACGCATACGAACTGGAGAATGAAAAAAAAAGGAAGAAAACAAGTCTGACTGCAAGGTTTTTGTGAAACGTTAGTTTTAAATACCGTTCATGCTAGTAATATTTGTACTAGCATGAACGGAATTTAAAACTACCGTTGATGCTAGTACATGTTACAAGTGTTTGTTCTTTCAAACACTTGTATAAGTAACATGTTCTTAGGGTACTAAAATTCTACATCAATGTTCTTAAGTTATAAATAGATAAGTGTCTGATAATAATATTTTGAGATCTCAAAAGAGTATTTATTTTGTAGGTTTCGCGCTTTGAGTGCCGTAATCCTTAGCTGCTTAGGCCTCAGTAGTTGCCTTACCGTTGATACTGAAATTTGCACAAATAATATCTTAATATATATAAATCTCGTGTCACAATGTTTGTCCTCAATGGACTTCTAAACCACTTAACCGATTATAATAAAATTCGCACACCATGTGCAGTTCGATCTAACTTGAGAGATAGGATAGTTTAATATTATATAGATTAGGATTATTAGTGCTACCCGTGCGAAGCCGGGGCGGATCGCTAGTGTTCTATATTTTTTAGCCGTCCACATAAATTGACGGATGTACCTCCGCCTATTCAACTGACGCTTTTCCTTTTTACCCGACTGCGGAACGCACAGGGTTATTTAAAAACTAGCAATCAAGGTTCTAATTTCATTATGGTCAAATTTTGGTTTACATTTTCCAAAACAAAGGGACGTCCAAGCTATAACAGTACAAGAAATTAAAAGGGCTTAGCTCTGTTGTGGGACCGCGATTCGTTTGCGAGATTTGATGGATTAAACTGGCTTAAAGCTATCTAGTTCGCCGTTTGTCTTTTGTGTATGCCCGAAAATTAATTTGGTTTAACGAACAATAACCACTTTTCATTTTGCTATTAGGATTCTTACTAAATAAATACTACCGCAGACACGCTACAGCGATAAAAATTATATGAAAATGTGTATTTAATGCGTGCCACATATTGAAGTGGCGTTCTCTCAAGTTTAGAAAATTTGGTCAACACCGACTAATTGTGACTACAAGCGCAACTTAGGATCGTATTAATAAACCGACATCAGCTAATAACAGGTTCTCAATTATCCGGTAATTTATGCTTATGACCGGTCTTTACCATTGACCGATACCTGAGAACGTGTTCTTATTTGATATCGGTTTATTAATACGAATCTAACAAAATCACTGGTCTCAAGCGGGAATTATTAGATTTAAATAATTTAATTGCCATCAAACCCAGATAAAGGTTTAAAAATAATAATGCGTTTAAAAACTTCATCACTCAGCTTTTATTGGACAGGCTGCATCTAGTCGCGACACTTGTACGCAAGAAGCAGACCATATCGCAAGTCGCGACTATTCTTACTTGATTATTTGTGGCAATTTATTTAGACGGGACTTAATTTACATAGACGGGTTCTGTCAAACAAAGAATGGACTTATTTTACTAACGCTATCTAGTCTGAAAAGCAGGACAGCGCTATGGCGCGGACAAAGACAGGCTGATACAGGTGTGGAGCGCGCTCTACAGGTCGGACGCCCAATTTTTTTCTATGAAAGGGCCCATCTGGTACCTACATATTTATATCGATGATTTGGAGGCTATAACGTATTTTCAGGCTTCTTTTATATTTTTGCCACGGTGGTGTTGTTGTGGTGTGGTCCGTCTGAGACACGAACTGTGTATGTGCGACTGACGTATAGCCTTAATTGAGTTTCCCTGCCAAATTTATTACATCACCCGCAGCGGCATTTCTCTTTAATATCACACGTATCGGGGATTTATTATATTACAGAAAACCTTTGTAATTAATGAGAAAAATTAATGATAATATTACAACAATGTTTTATTATACTACTAGATGATTCCGGCGACTTCGTCCGCGTGGATTAAGATTTTTTTGATTTCCGCGGGAACTCTTTAATTTTCCGGAATAAAAAGTAGCCTATGTCCTTCCCCGGGATACAATCCACCCCTGTACCAACAAAATCGGTTGAGCAGATGGGCGTGAAAGCGTAGCAGACAGACAGACAGACGGACAGACAGACACACTTTCGCATTTATAATATTATAGTATGGATATAGATTTAATTAAAAACGTTACCTACATAGTACAGTAACAAAACTACAGATAGGTTTTTATTTACAAAAAGAACTACTGATAAGTAGGGTGTCCATTTGTTGTCAACTTGACCAAAAGTTACAAAGTCAAAGTTAAAAAAGACGAACTTAGATTTTTATGTAAATTATATACAATATTGTATTAACAAATACTATAAAACGCAACACTCTAGATTTGTTTGCACAGCCTATCCTTTTGTGATACGTCCCTTTGTCAAAGGTCCGAGTTGCGGATGTTTACTGAATATGACCTTGACCTATTTTACCTCGTGGGCCGGATAACCCGCGTTTTCTATAACGAGCGAATAAAATAACACAGTAGAACTTAGTTATAAGAAGAAAATCGAGATTTCCCTCAACAAAGTCTGTGTTTTTTTTTATCTACTACGAGTTAGCCCTTGACTGCCATATTACCTGATTGTAAGTGATGATGCAGTCTAAGATGGTAGCGGGCTAACGTATTAGGGGCATGGCACTTATAATTAACCCATACCCTTAATCGGTTTCTACACGACATCACGTCGGGCACGTCTTTGCCGGTAGGGTGGTAACTAGCCACGGCCGAAGCCTCCCACCAGGCCAGACCAAGAAAAATTCAGAAATTATAAATTCCCAAATTGACCCTGCCGGGGATCGAACCCGGGGCCTCCGCACGTTAAGACAACAGCGTTCAACACTGCGCCACGAAGATCGTCGCCCTATTATCTTGTATCTCCGTTAATGAACACGATTAAATTTAGTACGAGGTCCTAAGGAGCCAGTTTCACAAGTCGTTAGGGATTTCGAGGGGACGACGTATCATTATTTTCTCGGACACACCCATCAACAACTTGAGATTAAATTAGTTAAGTTTATCAGTTATCTGAAGGTGGCCACTGACCAGTAGGTTGACAATATGGATGTTTCCAGTGGCAAACATATTTTTTTAAAACTATAATATAAATATTAAATAATTTATTCTAAAGTATTATTATATTTAGTAAAGTAAAAAAAATGCATCGAACTTTGATAACCTCAAAATTCACTATTTCATACAAGTTCCCATACGAAACGCTCTTTTTTTGAAGTTCTATAAAGAGTTGCTGATTTGACTACGTCAAATACACAATTTTGTATGTCCAAGTTAACAGGCTTATTTACCAACAAATATTTCAGCTTTTACATAGCGTCTTTAATGTAAATGGCGAGCAATATTTATACTGATACACTCTGTTGCTGCTTACGAAAAGTAGGTTTATCTTAATGAAATGCGCAACATACAAATAAAATATTTCCCGACCCGAATCGAATCCATCCGAAATACGAGGCTTACCTTTTGCGAAAGATAAAACAAACAAGGGATAGACAAAAACCCACCCGCATTGTTTCATATTTCATGCCCGAGTATTGAGATTTTCTTCATCCACGCTGTATTATGTTTCCATTAGAGCTTGTTTATTTAACTCTCGAAGAACCGTGAATGCCATTCGGCCAACTTTGAGACCACCACTAGTGCGAGGGTTTTACGATGTCGAAGCACGCAGCTTCCCTGTTGATTTATTTTCATTGTCGCCTTCAGCCGTTCTGTCGACCATATATTTCGCCGACCGAGATTGGAAATCGTTAAGTGTCCGAAAATAATAACAGTGCGAACGAGCTTTTGCCCGTAATATACCCCCATCATTGCTATGTACCTATATGAATAGTATGATTGCTTAGAAAATTCGTATATTTTCTTTTAGATAAATAATTCATTTTGAGTCCAGGCACAACCGCTCTCTAACTCTGCAGAGATATCTCATTCTACGACAGCTGACACCGAACTAATGACCCAGTGACCCCATTTGAGACTGCAGTTTGCGACCTGTGTACCTTAATATTTGTTTTGAGTTCTGGCACCGAGAGTTCTGGCACTGATTCCCAAGTCAACTCGTCCATATTCATACGGCCGAGCGATTCTTTTGTCTACTGAAGCAGTTCTAACACCGTGTTTTCAGATTGCTTACGTAACTTGTAACTCAAAAATATTTTGCAATACTACCATCGAAAAATTAAGTTTCATCTCGTATTTATTTTATTTTAGTTCGTAGTCAGCAAGACCTTATTCATACATTTTTCTCTATATTATACTTTTAACTCGTGTTTCTGGAATGATTTCAATTTTGCAATAATGTTGAACTTGTGTACTAAATTAATGTTAGACATAGCATAATATCTAGACTAATGTAGAGCTAGTCTGCAGGGAAATTAATGGTACCATGTATGCTCACATAATTTAGCTTGTTTCTTAGTAAAACGAAATTGCTTGTTTTTGATAAGACGTCGCATATTATGTATAAGCACATACTTATTAGGCTAACAGACTCGAAGAATTATCTTTAGCGTAATTAATACTTACGTAAGTATGTTTTGCATACCTAGTTAGGGTTTCGTAGCCAAATTTGGCAAAAACGGAACCCTTATAGATTAGTCATGTCTGTCTGTCTGTCTGTCTGTGTGTCCGTCCGTATGTCACAGCCACTTTTTTCCGAAACTATAAGAACTATACTGTTGAAACTTGGTAAGTAGATGTATTCTGTGAACCGCATTAAGATTTTCACACAAAAATAGAAAAAAAAAACAATAAATTTTGGGGGTCCCCATACTTAGAACTCAAAAATTTTTTTTTCATCAAACCCATACGTGTGGGGTATCTATGGATAGGTCTTCAAAAATGATATTGAGGTTTCTAATATCTTTTTTTTCTAAACTGAATAGTTTGCGCGAGAGACACTTCCAAAGTGGTAAAATGTGTGTCCCCCCCCCCTGTAACTTCTAAAATAAGAGAATGATAAAACTAAAAAAAATATATGATGTACATTACCATGCAAACTTCCACCGAAAATTGGTTTGAACGAGATCTAGTAAGTAGTTTTTTTTTAATAATTTAAAACTTACTACAGGTTTGTACGGAACCCTCGGTGCGCGAGTCCGACTCGCACTTGGCCGGTTTTTTTTTAGTTAACTTTACTTTGTATTCTTTCATGTGTGCAATAAAGTATTCATCTATCTATCTATCTATCTATGTTTGACAATTTTAAGTTTATATTTCTGACAGTAATTAAAGTTTGTGTTGAATAATATGACTAAATATTTGAATTGCACTTCTTGAAATTCGATTTAAATTCTTTCACTACTTCATAAAATTATTTATTTGTTTTTTCTGATGCAGTACTAGAAGATGCAGCATAAAAATCTAAAGCACGAGCGCTACCAATTAAGGTCCCTGGTACAACTAATAAATCCCTGGAGACGTTCGTATTTATGTTTGCTGCGACATTCGTATTTAAAATGCTCGTAAAGAAAGTATGAAGGTAATAAAATGCCAGTTCCATCTCGCCATTACTAGCGAGGCTCCCTTTAATTGTAGCTGAGCGAAGCAGTGAAATTTAATGAGTCACATTTGGGTCAAGGCTTTATGGCTGCAACCGATCCGTTTTTTCAACTCCCTAATTGATTTAGCAATTCATATGAATGGCAAATCGAGATCGATAACGGAAAGTGTATTGGATTTGCATTCAGCTTAATTTTATCGCTGCTCTAGAAATTCCCGAAATTATTCGGTGCATTGAATGCCTTCCACATTTCATACTTGATTAGGTAATTTATTAAAGGTGAGTTGAGCCAATAAAGGAATGCTTGAATTGTTGGATTAGGAAGTCGGCTTTCATGAGCTATTTTGCCGTTGAATTTCACAGTTTACTAATTTAATTAATTTACACTTCGTTCTCTGTAAACCATGTTCAATATTTTACACTTCTCTCTAGGGAAATTAAAGTCATGCACAGCAGTCTATTATCCTAACTTTTCAATTTTGATGGCCATTTTATACGAAATATTCCTTTGAAAAACATGCGGTTCCACCGTCCCACGTGAATTCAAAATCTCTCTTGCGCCTCTATTTTAAACCTTTATATAGTTTATTTTACTCAGTTTATTTATACAACAACTCGTTTATATTTTACGGCTCCACTTCCTAAATGTGAAATTGCAAACAATCCTATGAAAAAACTACTGTTATACAGATCATAAATGATGTAAAAGAAACATTTTATGTAGTAGAGAAAGGTAAATATTAATGTAATTTTGCTGTGAAGCAAATGCTATGGTTAATTAATATTCTTAATTAATAATAAAAGCTATGAATACACATTGTTAGTGAGCCGAATGAAATGTTTGCTGGTTCCACTCGGTGACTCAGTAGGTGCATTAGGAAAAAGACTTGGAGAATTCAATAGATCGGTTAAAGGTCTGGCCCCACTAAAGAGCGGCAAGTATTATTAGTACAATTGTATAGCAGTGCATCTCCGTGCCGTGTCGCTTAAGTGGGCCCAGCTACATACAAACTCATACAAATAATATTTGCCGCTACGTGCCGCTCCGCGCCCCGCCTCTGTTTTGGGGCCAGACCTTAAGACTAGCTGTGGTTTTCTACACAGAAGTGGCTATTCCCTACTATCCCTCGTTCCGACATTGTGATATCGTTATTAGGGTTCCGTACCCAAAGGGTAAAAACGGGACCCTATTAAGACTAAGACTCCGCTGTCTGTCTGTCTGTCTGTCTGTCTGTCTGTCTCCAGGCTGTATCTCATAAACCGTGATAGCTAGAAAGCTGAAATTTTCACAAATTATGTATTTCCGTTGCCGCTATAACAACAAATACTAAAAATTAAAAAAAATATATATATTAAGGGGGGTCCCCATACAATAAACGTGTTTTTTTCGTATTTTTTTGCTTAATATTAAAAACGGTAACAGGTAGACGGTTCAAATTTTCACAGAATATTAACTTGTATATTACCTTTCAAAATAAATAATTAAATATCAATAAAGTAAATATTAAAGGGGGTCTCCCATACAACAAACGTAATTTTTATTTTTAATACGTCATAAATCGTAAAACTTACTAGGTACAGGTTTGTACGGAACCCTCGGTGCGCGAGTCCGACTCGCACTTGGCCGGTTTTTATTGACTTGTGGTGTTGTAACTGTTGAATATTTATTTTGAGATTTTTCTAAATAGTGATTATCCTCAAACCATCGACCACACGTAGGCTGTATGGTCGATGCCTCAAACCAAGCTAGCGTCCTGTAAGTTTGTACCTTAGAAATGGGAAAACTTGCAATGAAAAGGTATATTTATACGTGAACTCAAGCATTACTATTGAACTGATATCTTGCTTAATTAAAACTTCTATATATGCTGTTGAAGTTCCAAATTTCGCACAAATATCACCCTTCCGAGAGAGCTCCAGAATATTAGCTCAGTTTCGTTATTGGAACATTATAAGGCAGTTTGTGATGCAAATCTGTGACCTACTTAAGCAACAAGGCCAGGCCTTGTTGTTTTGTACATCAACCGGCTTGCCATAATCCATTCAGAGGGAGACAAATCTTTTCCCTTCCAATACAGTGCTTTCGATAACGAGGGCCTAAATAATTTGTTTTTTATTCTAACGAAATATGAATTGAATTTACGATCGACAAGTTGGTCCTCGTTTGTCTTCGTAAATACCCTACTGTCTTGGTGACCTAGTTATCTCATGAAATTCCTAAGTTGATGTTCAAATACTGCAGTCGGAACTGGTAGAATTGATTGAATTTCAGCATGACCACCTTTATGTAGACTAGCCTTTGTAGAGATCTTCACCGCCCACTAGGAGTTTGTCATTCGATTAATAGAAGTTACCCACTAAGGGTATCGTGTATTTATTAGCAATTCATCGTACGGTAGCGGTAAATATATCAAGAAAATCATCGAATTTTGAATCATTCGTTTAATTTCATGCTACACATTATTTTAGAACCAAAACGAAAAGTTCGACTAGTTTATCGTATAATTCAGTTCTAACGTGTTGTAAATCAGCGTAAATACCATGCGGAGCGTGTGATCCCATATTGTGCACTATAGAGTACGCAGTGTTTTGACCGAGGTGTTAAGTAGTGATAAAACAAAAGTGCAATTACTGGCACTGGTGCGGATGGTACGATGCGCCGGCGGTTGTCATCGCGGCGGAGACGCTAGCGGCAGGGGTCGGGGCCAGCGGAAAGCGTGTCGGGCCGCGAGGACTGGTGCCCGCACGAGGCGAGGCGGCATGCGCTGACGTGCAATAGGCGCTGCGCGTGCTGTGGCGCAGCGCGATGCCCCCCGGGGCCGGCGCCGGGGCCTGAGATGGAGGAAGGCGTGTACTGGCGGCCGTCCTGCTCCACGCTGTCGCTCGCGGAGCACCATGGCAGCTCGTCGCACCTGTGCGCTCGGCACGCTCCGCCGCGCGTGCCGCATCGCCACGCCGTGCACGCGCACGCGCCGCACGCACACCACGCGCACGCGCACCAACACGCGCACGCGCACCACGTGCAGCACGCGCAGCACGCCGCATGCCCCGTGCACAGCCCCTTTAGACAGCCCACGCCCGAATTCTGTGCTGCACATTCACAGGTATGTTCATTGTTCAACTACACTTTTCTTCGACCTGTTACTCTCAATTGGATTTGTTATAACCCTCAGTCATCGAATACGACTTAGAGAGAGGGAGAAACCTTTTATAATATTTATTTTAGAGCCTCAATATATTATTATTACAAGAAGCGATACCCTTCAGCTGGTAGATATTTAATCAGATGTGCAGATATGCAGTCTGACCTCAAAACTGTACAGTGTACAGGTCGGACCGCTAGTGCTGTATAACTAGCACTCATTCTGGTAAATTATGACCACATACTTACTTACCTATTTTCTGAGTCTTAAAAAAACTTTATTTGGGTCATGTAACTCGAGACCCAATTTGTTTATTTCATATATAGGACATATAGGTGCCTCATATGATACGTTATGTTTTGACTCTACCAGCATGTTGTTGAATTACCATTTACAGCTACCATTACCTATTGTGCTATCGCAACTAATCTTCACTTGGTAACTTTACAGACATTCAAAATTAACTGCATACTAAAACTAAATCTTAAAAATTGGTTTAAAAGGTCGTAGATACCGATAGTAGTGGTAGTCGTATACTAATGGACGGACCACGGAGCCTCTACGAGGAACAATAAAGAATCCGCATTGTCTTTACGGAAGACTAGTTGACGCCTGTGAGTTCGTTCGCGTGGAATTAGGTATTATAAATCCCCTGGGAACTCTTTATTTTCCTGGGAGAAAAAGAGCCTATGTAACTCTCTCTCTCTCTGGTGGGAGGCTTCGGCCGTGGCTAGTTACCACCCTACCGGCAAAGACGTATCGCCAAGCGTTTTAGCGTTCCGGTACGATGCTGTGTAGAAACCGACTATAGGGGTATGAGTTTAATATACCTAACTGCCATACTACTCCTAACAGGTTAGCCCGCTACCATCATAGACTGCATCGTCACTTACCGTCAGGTGAGATCGCAGTCAAGGGCAACTTGCAGTGGAATAAAAAATAAAAATAAAAGATAGGAGTGGGAGTCGTATATACTGAATATACGGACTACGGAGCCTCTACGGGGACAATAAAGAATCCGCATACCCTTTACGGAAGACTAGTTGACGCCTGTGAGTTCGTTTGCGTGGATTTAGGTCTTACAAATCCCCTGGGAACTCTTTATTTTACCGGGATAAAAAATAGCCTATGAATCTGCAGATCTTGAACTGTATCCATAAAGTCGATTCTATGTGACGTGAACACACAAACACACTTAATTATAGATGAGACATCGGTAGAAATGGTATTCCGAACCAGTGGTAGATTCTTTCGACGATTCGAAAGCACTTGTAAAAGTTTATTTGAATAAAAACCATTTGAATTTTGTTTTTTTTTTTGACATGCGCGCTGAAATAAATTGAGGACAAATTATTTTTTATAATGCTAATAACCACCACCACATTCGTGAGTCGCGTACATACAACTGCACACATTTCCTCTGTTATGAAATACACGTTATGTAATATTAATTGGCCATAAAGCTCCGTAATAACGCGAGGTGCACACGGGCATGGATTTCAGCGCCACGATAGCGTCATCTGCACCTAATTTATGGGAATCAAAAGCTCTGAATATATGCCTGGCTCACTTCCTCGTTTTGCAGTGTTCACTATCGTCTTCTGATTCGTGTCAGTATGAAAATATAGGGGCTCTAGATGTTTGAGCGGGTAATTTAATGCTGCAAAAATTAAAAGGGAAATAGGAAGACTGTATTTTCATTTATCATTTGCTGTAAATACTAAGAAGTCTTGACGTAGCATTAGTGTCAAAACATGAAATGAAGTTATATGTGAATATAGCTGTATATATGCTGTGTATTTGTATATATATGCTGTGATATCGATGAGATTCCTCTTTGTAACTGCACCTTGTGAAAGCAACAATTCATGATTATAGAGATGCATTCTTATATTACTCTTAATACAAACACAAAAGCCTGAACTAGAAGGCCGTAGGTATATAGGCCTGCTTGTCATTTAACGATTTTCCCAGATTACTTGCGTCGCTAGTAACAAATTCAAATAATTTTTTACCAGTGCTTTGAATGGTCGAGTAAATGGGGAATGGTTCGGAAACACCAAAGGATTCCACAAAATTTTATTTCAAAAAATGTTTTGAGACTGCTGCACCATTATTAGTCATCTCTGAGTACACCGACTTCTTTTAAATACAAGTAGCAGTAGTAGATAATAGTAGAAGCAATACATAGACTGGATGCAAATATACCTTATCTTTACAAATTCTCGGTTGAAAATTAGTGCTGGCGGGGAGAATATTGTGGTGATAACGTTGTCATATGCTACAGCTGCTCTTGATTGATGCGATCCAGTTCATAATATATACCTAATGGAGTTGGCGATGTATTTAGAGCCCATTCGACTGCCATAAATATTGATAACGATGATATTATATTTTGTCTTGAATCTGTGTATTGGGTTATTTGGTAAACTTTACATGAAGGGTTTCTTAAATTAAAAAAAAAAACATCAACAAGAAAATGTTCTTGTTGATGTAAGTATTTTTTTAAAGGGGTTGTTTCAAATTTATATGGAGCCTGGGCCAGGTATTTGTACGGTATTTCAAAATGTTCGGGGTCATAAAATAGTAATATTTTTTCCTTTATTTCTTACTAAAAAGTTCAATTTACGAGGTACAATGCGAAATTATTTTGCAAAATAAAAGCGCAACAACATGCGTCCATTTTGACATTGACGTATATTACACGTGTCATGATGACATTTGACATAAAATTACCTGGGAAATGTGAAATAACCTTAAAATATCCAACATCAGTCAGATTGATGGATGGATGCGCTGCGAGAGTTGCTATTCTACAAATGTACCTAATTAAACATTTTATTTTTGTACCTCATAATCACTGTAAAACTGCCAAAAAGCATATTTTATTTTGTTTTCTATGATGTTATACTATTTTTTGGAATACTGTACAAGTACCTGGCCCAAGATGAAACAATCCCTTTATAGACTAGCGCTTGACTGCAATCAGACTTGCTGGAAGTAGTGATGCAGCCTAAGGTGAAACGCGCTGGCCTAGAAGCCTATTCATTCTTGATTTGAAGATACCATTATTACAAGCGGGTAGAAAAGCGGAAGCTAGAAGGGCGTTTCATATCCTAGCGGTTCGAATTAGAAACGAGGAAGCAAATCGCTTTGTACGCGTCCGTGGAATTTCAACTATATACGGATACAGACCCAGACGATGCCTTGCGGTACGATAGTAAAAATAATTTGATGCGCAGATGCCACATGCACTAGATAATTGTTAGGTACTACATGTTTCCAATTTTAATATTTTGGTTTTCCAATAGTTTTGTAGCTCGATTGCATCAATTTTTCGATTGAATTATCTGTATAATATGACTGTTTGCCATCCTTCTCAATACACAATCTCAATTAGTGATAGTCATCCAGTAACGAACCTAGCTTACATTGGATCAATATCTGTTATTTTAACTTTCCTTTACCAAAAAAAACCACTATATATAAGATACCTCTAGAAAACCGACCAGTTAACCTTGTTTCAATAACGGCAACCCCAATCTTGCTCGTAAATACGTATTAAGAGCTAGAATACAAAGTGCTTAGATTTTGTTTGCTATTATTGGTTTTATTGCTGTACAAAACACCCCATCGGGCGTTGTTAACTGTATATATCTCTTGCGTTCATCTTTCCTTACATTTACAGAAACCTCATTTTATGGTTCAGTATCAATAAAAATAAGGAGTAGGTACAGCCTTGAGCGATGTTATAATATATTTCGTATATTTTTCATGCTTTTTAAACATCTTTGAGGAATATAATATTATGGGAAAATGTTTTTAACATTTCGGTAAGTCGACATTTAATATTTTACCTCCTCTGTCACACAATTTTTTACGTATAAAATATACAATTACTTATCTAACGCTTCATAGTCTGTTAATTAAGATATTATTAGGTTTCGGAAAGTGCTTTAAACTTTTCCAAAATTAATTTTATCACAATATTTTTTTAATTACTAAAATAAATGGGACCTTTATCATAACTTATCAGATCAATTACTGCAAATTTTGAAATTTTTAACAATATTATTTTTAAAGACGTTGGTTAATGTGAATAAAATGGCATATCATCTTGAGTTTGTAAAGTTCCCTTTGTCCTAATGAATGTCTTCCTTCCACTCTAATTTAACTTGTATATACAAGTTTGTGTAATCTTAGATAGATTACGTCAATTTTATAAAAGAGCGTAGCTCTGACTTGCTCCAAGAATGCGCGTGGCTGCAATTATTTATACTTGGAAATATCAACCGTCGTTTAAATTAATACGAAAACATATACCTATTTTATTCTAATTGATTTTTGAACTTATAAGTCAGTGAAATCGGACTGGTCCTAACGACAGGCTTAAATGCAGAAGTCTGTAAGATCGTGAACTACTTATCAAGCTATTGGGCTGTGATAAAGGCTATTTAGGTCTAGGCTATCGCTAAACCTATAACGGAACGTTTCGGCTGCCAAAACAGTGGAGTTCTATTTGGCTATTATTCAGAGTAAGTTTTATTACTCGTACCACGTAATTCTTATTTGGTGTATCGAATAGCTATTAAACTTGGGTTATTGGTTTCAATACTCTGTGCATTGTATATTTTTCAAATCAAGGTAAATTAAGGGCCGTTGCACAAGGACATTTAAACAGATTTACTTACATTTTGTAATGTTTTGGCAAGAGCTTATTATTACAGTTGCCAAAAAGTGACAGCATTAAAAAACGTAAATCAATTTGAGATTCCTTTTGGAAGTGGGCCTTAATACCTAAAATAAAAGTTCCTTTTTTGTGCCATAATTTTTCTGTATGAAATTATGTTTTTGTTTTAGATGGTTATTAATTATAATCCTAATATTTCTTATCAAGTCCTTCATGATATTCTTAACATACTATTTTACGAGAATATTTTGGAACGCAGGATGAATCAAAATAGATAATAGAAACATGCCGACACATATGTTTGAATTCATCCATCTATGAATTGTTTACATTCGGATTTGCTGACTTAATTAAAAATAATTGCGTTTCCTGTTTTTAATTTATTCCTATCGGGCATCGGTAATTGAAATTATATTTTAACAAGTCAATTGCGTTTCAATTTCTTATCAACGTCAAATGATACTATGACACTGGGTATTGCTGCCCATGCCCAGCACAGAGCTGAGTTTGCGACCAACTATCTTTTGTTATCCTTAAGTTTTTTAAGTCCAATATAATTGATGTATGAGAACAAAACTGTAACACAATAAAAGCTTTTTTTTTATGCACAAGTTTAAAAAAAACAATCAGTTGATCGTTTGGCAGCTGCCAGTTAAATTTAGCCATTTTGAGTCCTAACCGCAACATCGACTGGAAATTGGGGACACTGTCAATGACAATTGAATTATGGCGCACATCGTCCGCAACTTCATCGCTTTATCATTCTACATGCAATTTTATATTTAGTATTCTGCGTTTATGTTAAACTATGATTTTTGGAGTTTACCTCCTTTAGAATCGATTTGCATATAAATTTATGTTTCCATGACTATGTAATGTATTTTGATGAATATAAATAATTGTATAATTAATATAAATAAATGTATCAAGCATGCTTTCAGTAGGTAATATAAAAAATGCGTTCATTTACTCTCATTTACTAATCTATATATTTTATCATCGTTCGTAAAGAGACAACTCCAGTCGCGCGTCGGAGTTGACACACATTTTTTTTCCTTTGTTTTAAATTATGAAATCATGATCTTATCGATCGATGTTTGTTGATTGTTTTTTTTTGTTTTAATTGTGTTCAAAATAACACAATCCTTTACGCTGACGCAAAAAAAAATTTTCTTGGACTTGTCACCTAGCCACTTATAGTCCTCCAAACATATCTGACCCGGTGACCGCGTCGCTAGTAGTATGAAAAATAAAATTAAAAAAAAACTTAACAGGAATAAAAATTAGTTCCAATTTTGGCCACCGGATCAGATAAGTTAGACGGACTGTAGCTCTTTAAAAATATCTTATTAATATTCATATTACATTGTGATTAATATGGTACGGCCCAACCTCGTATAACAATAGGAAGATGATAACTGCCGGACTTCACAATAAAAACTTTTCAAGAATCTGGGCCAAAACTTCAGTTTACTTGAAATATTACGTCATTACCGCACCAAGAAACGGGACGCCCATTGCTTCGTCTCACGGTCTTTTAATTTTATCTTATCTATCAGTTATTTTCTTTTAGCTTTTGCTCTTAGTTTAAAGATTTTTGGATAACATTATATCAGAATCAGTCCAGATATCAAAGCCTACCTGAAATCGGAATAAGATATTCTACTTGCGCCGATTTCTCAATTTGATGAGTAAATAATAATTAATCAATCAGTTTCCCTTCCAATACCCTTCCATAGAAATAACATAACGTGAAAGCAAATATAATGAAAATAACTGTCCATGTCGTTTATATTAATACGCTAATAAGTGAAAATAGGTGCAAGTTAAATCATATCGCAATGTTTTAACGAATGTTATAACGTAATCTTTTGACCTCGTGAAGCTTATAAATTACTAGCTGATAGCTGATGGCCGCGACTTCGTCCACGTGAATTGAGGTTTTTAGGTTCCCGCGGGATTTCTTTAATTTTCCGGGTTAAAAAGTAGCCTGTTTGTCATTCCAGACTATAATCTATCTCTGTGCCAAAATTAATCCAGGATCCGTTGAGCCGTTCTGACGTGATTGAGTAACAAACATCCATCCATCCAAACTTTCGCATTTATAATACTAGCTGACTTGCTGATGCTCGCGACTCTGTCCGCGTGGATTGAGGTTTTATTTCCCGCGGGAACTCTTTAATTTTCCGGGATAAAAAGTAGCCTATGTGCTATTCCAGACTATAATCTATGTCTGTGCCAAATTTCATCGAGATCCGTTCAGCCGCTTTGGCGTGATTGAGTAACAAACATCCATCCATCCATCCATACATCCATACGTCCATACATCCATCCAAACTTTCGCATTTATAATATTAGTATAGATTAGTATAGAAGTATAGATTTATCGGAAATCAATTACATATTTACAGTAAGTTTTATTTTTAGTGAGTGCTAAATGTTGCCCATATCAGCCATAAACTGATCCTTCAATAAGCCTGTTAGGTCCCTTGACCCTGGAGTGTAGTATCCAAACCAATTTAATCAGAAGAAATGGATCACAACATACTTGATAGGTATATTAAGCTTGCCAATTCTTTTTCACTTACTTCTTAATATATATAAAATTGTTCTAGATTGAAACGTTTTTTTTGTTGTTGTGTGAGTTGGAATTTACGTGAAAAATCCACACATCAGCCCCCCGATCAGGTAAGAATGGCCGATCAAAACGTTAAGTTTGTCGTCAAAGTAAAATAAACCATAACTGCATTTAATTAGAGCTCAATTTCGTGTGCCCATTCTTATACGTTTAGGTATGTACGATACTTTAACGTATAAGAATGGATAAACGAAATTGAGCTCTAATTCAATTTTTGGTTTATTTTACTTTGACGACGAACTTAACGTTTTGATCGGCCATTCTTACATGATTGGGGGGCTGTTCTGTTTTTCATACGCCATTTACTTATGAGGGTTGAATATGAAATATAACGGTCGGCGGTGGTATTCGTTACTTATCTAACTGTAACTATTTATTTTAACGAAACGCTATTAAAACGCGAACGAAAAATACTCCATATTTTTTGGATAACATAATTTCAGTTTATATAACGACTTTATTAATTCACGGCTTCCGAAGTATAGCGGAAGTAAATATCGGTCATTAATCTTTATAATACGCCATTTTCCTTATAATCAGGACTATTAATTAACGTCATTACAGGAAAATAATAGCTGTTATTATTTTATCAGAATATTATAGGACATTATTCACTCTTCTGCATTTGACTTTATTGCGTTATTTTAATTAATCATGGCATGCCTCATTATCTTCGATCTTTCAAGTTGTTTTGTTATTAAAATTCTACGTTATCATTTTAGGTGACTGAATCAGCTTTTATATTAATAGCCATTGATTTCTTTGGTGATTACGTCCTCTGTAGCTTCTACTTAATAGCACAATAGAGAGTTATACTCGTATTACAGCGGACACTCTCAAGTTTCTCTCTTGCATTGACAATGTGGCTAAATTCCGTTCCGATCTCTAATTTAAATTGACAGGACTTAAACTAGTACTGTCCTTTTCCACGGTAAGAATTATGAAAGGGATAGCTATAATTAGCAATAAAATAGTCAATTAGTCTTGTCGTTTTAGTAAAGTTAAGCGATACGTACCTATTTATATTAATAAATGAAACAACTCTTTTAATAATCCTAGTTACAATATAATGAATATAAGCGTTTTCTGGAATGAGCCGCTTGATGTCGTAAAGATATCGTATTAAGGCATCGTTATAAGTTTTATTACAACGTTGCTTGCTTATAATGGGTATTATACCAAAAAGCTAAGTTGAAATTGTCAACTCGGTAATTTAATTTGAGTTATTTTTGGTTATATATATTTTGAATTATTTTACTGCATTATTTGAACTAATATGTGTATTATATATTCAAGATTCAAGATTCAATTCATTTATTCAATATAGGTACACTGTACACTTATTGACGTAAAAAATTACTTACATAAAAAACATGATGGTGATAATCAGTTACGGTATCTTAAAACTAAAGCTACGAGGGTTCCAAACGCGCCCTGGTCTGAGAAGAGCCCACAACAAACTCAGCCGGGTTTTTTTTATTTTTTTATTATCACCATCTCACAAATCATAACTAAGGAACTATCAGAGCCATTTGAGCAAATCATTGCCAGGCTTCCTTGTCGTTTAGGTAATCCTTTACATGGTAATAAGATTTTTCAATGAGTTTACGTTTTACATTAACTTTGAACTTGTTCAGAGACATCTTTAACATGTCTTCTGGGAGCTTATTGTAGAAGCGGACACTGGTTCCAACAAATGAATTGCTAATTTTACTAAGCCTAGAAGCAGGTATTACAAGTTTATTTTTATTTCTAGTATTTACATTATGACAATCACTTTTCTTCTTGAATTTATCAATGTGTTTATGCACGTATACTAAATTTTCAAATATATATTGGTTGTGCACTGTCATAATTTTGATTTCTTTAAATTTATCTCTTAGTGACTCTCTTGGTCCCATATTATATATGGCTCGAACAGCCCTCTTCTGCAGCACAAAAACAGAATTAATATCAGCAGCATTACCCCATAATAATATATCATATGACATAATGCTGTGAAAGTAACCAAAATAAACTAATCTCGCCGTTTCTACATCTGTCAACTGACGAATCTTTTTAACCGCATATGCAGCAGAACTAAGTCTGTTCGACAAGTCATTTATGTGATGGCCCCATTGGAGTTTAGCATCTAACGTTATTCCGAGAAAAACAGCGGTTTCCACCAAATCTAATTCCTCATTTTGTTGTGAATGATACGAGCACTTGATGAGAAATATAAAATCACATCAATATTAGCCTATAAGAGGGTTTAAACTTTCTAAAACATGTTATTATTACGTTTCATTACAACGTTGCTTGCTTATAATGGGTATTATACCAAAAAGCTAAGTTGAAATTGTCAACTCGGTAATTTAATTTAGAGTTATTTTAGGTTATATATATTTTGAATTATTTTACTGCATTATTTGAACTAATATGTGTATTATATTTGTTGTGAATGATGCGAGCATTTGATGAGAAATATAAAACCACATCAATATTAGCCTTTAAGAGGGTTCAAACTTTCTAAAACATGTTATTATTACGTTTTATTACAACGTTGCTTGCTTATAATGGGTATTATACCAAAAAGCTAAGTTGAAATTGTCAACTCGGTATGGTAGGGACTAGTGGAACAGGCCATTCAATTTGAGTTATTTTTATTGAGTTAATTTGAGTTATATATTTTGAATTATTTTACTGCATTATTTAAACTAATATGTGTATTATAAGAGGGTTCAAACCTTCTAAAACATGTAAATAGACGGGAGTAATTTCAGAAAGGAATTAAACTGAGTTTGGATCCATAAAGTTACTTACGTATTTTACGATAAGTACTGTTGTTATTGGAAACGGTTATGAAATTGTTATGATCAAAGTTTTTATTGATATCATATGTCGATAATCACTAAGTTTTAAGCTAATACTGTAGCTGTAACATAAAAACGTGCCTTTGTCAAGGCATCCAGTGTCTAAATGAATCGATTATAAATGAATTGCGAGTTCTAGCATATTTTTATCCACTAACTGCCACTAATCCACTTAACTTATATCTCCAGATGGTAAGTGATGCAGCAGTCTAAGATGGTAGCGGGCTAACTTGTTATGAGTATAGCAGTAATATTAAGCCCTTCCCCTAATCTACAAAGCATCGTACCAGAACGCTTAATCACTTGAGTTGGTCTATGCCAGCAGATTAGTAATTAGCTAGGGCCCAAGCCTACAGACCAGACCAGAGGAAATCCAGAAATAATAAATTCCCAAAATGAGACTGCCAGGGATCGAACCCAGACCCTCCTAAAACAATTTTTATTCAGTGACAAGTGAAGGTAAGCGACGATTGACTTAACGCGGCATCGTACCCTGACGCAAATCCGTTTGACGATAAGTGTGTGCTAAATTGATGCTAATTAGCAGCGACCGAATTCAATTTCCAGGCCAAATTTAAATACTTCAAATTTCCCAATTGATCTACTTATTACATCAAATAAATATTATAAATGCGAAAGTTTGGATGGATGGATGTATGGATGTATGTTTGTTACTCAATCACGCTCCAACGGATGAACGGATCTGGATGAAATTTGGCACAGAGATAGATTATAGTCTGGAATAGCACATAGGCTACTTTTTATCCCGGAAAATTAAAGAGTTCCCGCGGGAACCGAAAAACCTCAATCCACGCGGACGAAGTCGCGGGCATCAGCTAGTAAATAAATAAAACCTTTATTTCCATTTCCAGTGAATACATATTTTAGTCTCTATGGTTCAATACAAACATTATTATCGCTTTTATATCAATACGCTCAACGTAAGATCCCTTGTAGGAGTAGGACGTCAGCACGAATTATTGATCTAATAGTAGATTATTATTAAATCATCGAACTCGCATTAATTGTTCTTGTCTAGGTTGCAGACTCATACCTACAGAAAGCCTTTTAGAGAACAACGCAAACTCGGCTTCATGAACCTTTTCATACGGTTGAAATTTGTATACTAAAAACAAAGACTCAAGATCAGTTATTCCAGTGTAATTAGTATAGTTTGAGTTGTTATTAAGATAAACGCTGCGTCCCGTCTCTAATACAGTGCAGGTGTGCGTTTACCTGTACCTTGTTCACATAATCAAATTACGTATCTACTATCTACCATGTTTGTAAAATCAGTAATTATTTCAACGTGTGGTAAAACCTACTGCATTGTCCTTGCCAATAAATCCCACAGGGAAATTTATATCTGTCGTTGTCATGGCAACGACACGGCTCTAGATTCTCGAGTCTTATTGATTAATTGCCGAACGTGAGGCTGATTAACTGAGGCGGCTGAATTTTGTACATCAGGCTAGATACATGCTCGGTACAAAAACTTTCCACATGACGCGGCGAATACATTAATTTATTATCAGTTGTTCAATTTTAAGTAAACGACGCATAGCATTTTATCCATACCAATTGCGAAAATGTGTCTGGCCGTCTATCTGTCTGCTTCGTTGTCATGGTCCTCATCATCGTCATCTAGTTAAGAAATAAGTTCGAGGTAAATCTTTGAGCTAAAAACTAATAGCTTTTGTTGTAAAAATTCTCGAGGGCAGGCAATTCCCTTATTTCGTTATAAAAAAGGAGGATCCCAGATATGATTCAATCGGTCCCAGTCTCGACGAGGACAAAGAAAAATAGCTCCTTAGTAGATATGGTGAAATATCCGCTGGTAAAAAAGTTCTGCTTAAATTAACGTGTTGAAAATAGGTTTAACCAGTAGGCTTACGTATAAATTAAAGACAAAATCTTGAACAGAAATCCAACTTGGCAAGCTTTCCAGGACGCTATGTGCAGGCGTTTAAAAGATAGATTTTAAGCGCCCTTGCGTTTACATTTAATAAAAAATCTTTTACGGATCGAATATAAAAAAGCGTTCAAGTTTCAACCTTACCGACACAAGAATCAAATAATATTTAATAGGAGAGATCGTCGATATTAGTTTCTTTGAGAGTCGAATGGGATTGCGTTTCGGTTATCTAAAATTCATATGGAAGCTAGCAATAAAACGCTACAAATATACCTACCACTTGATTGTTTCTGATTGCTATGGCTGATTGGAAGTGCAATTATGCACTGCAATGGCGTTTGCGAATATGTCGGTCCTGTGCACCGTTGTATGTTCGTTAGCAGTATTGACCTTGACTGAGGCTGTTTATGATTATGTTAAATACGGACGTGAGTACCTATTAATTGTTTGATTAGATATTCCCGTAATTTAGCTAAAATTTTCAGTTTAGAAACCTGAAACCGATTACTTTGATATTACTACGATGCCATCCTTACTCCTACCATCTTAGACTGCATAATTAGTTACCATTAAGGTCACACCGTAGTCAAGTGCTAACTTTAAATGCAATAGAAAACATGCTTCATTAGCTTCTTTAGCTTTAGTGGGGATACTTTCAATCATTCCATCTTATCATCATCATCGAATAGAAATCTGGATTTCTCTTCACATCAAAGTAAAATTTTCTGTTCTTATCCCTGAGCTTGTCTTTCTTTTCACTTTACCGAAATTTCTTCCCTCCTTTACAGACTTTATTTCTATTTTGTTTTTGATACCATTCCATTTTTTTGCCACACTAACTTTTACTTTTTTGACACATTACGTTAATTTAAGTAGTAATGCTTATCTCTGTGATAAAATCATCACGGAAATTATCCACTACGGAAATAATAGGATCCATTGCAAAATTACTTTCGACAAGAAATATCTCAAAGAGTATTTTTCTCGGAGCAGAGAAATGTAATCTTCAGTTCCTTTAATAATTTTTCTTTTTCACGCCTTGAATAACCCATTTAGTAATTAGAATGCTGGGAAAATTTCTGTTTTAATTAAAGGGAACAGTGTATTGTACAATTAAGAATGTCAAGTGAGAAAAAAATCTATTTCTACGCCTGAGCGCGTCGGCGCCTTTTAATACCTACTTAAGTACTTTGTGATTTATATTGACTTGAGAATTTATTAAATTGTGAAGTTGCTAGTTGCAAGTCATCTATACATCGTGAAAATACATCTCATGTTTTGAAAAAGATTGCTAATGATTCTTTAAGGGCTACTTAAATTTCTCCAACTCCGAGTAGCGTTTAACCTACAATTTTGATGTTTTGACAGATGTTGTATACGAATTCTGTCAAAATATCAAATTTATTCGTAGGTTAAATATTATTTGGAGGCAGTGAAATCGGCCTTAAAAATTGCAGAAATAACTATTATTTAAATTACTCTCACAATTTTATTAAATATCCACTTTTATTACGTATTCCAGGCAAACGGAACTTAGTTGTATAGGCAGATGTATAACAAAAGAAAACTCTATAAGGGAGCTACATTTCCAAGCCATCTCTAGAGTCTTTCATATCTCCTTCTTATCTATTCATGTATCAATTTCAGGTGCTGACGACGGTCCGTTTCCATCCCTGAACAATATACCTTACTATTGTTACCAGGCGCCCTCCAAAGGCCCTTGTAACGGCATGTTCAAGGTCTGGTTCTTTGATGTGGTCCGTCGAAAATGTATGCCGATGTTTTATTCCGGATGCGGTGGCAACAGCAATAGGTTTCAGACCAAAGACACCTGCTACATACACTGTGGTTATGTGCGGGGCGTAAAATGGCGTCAATGGCTAAAATAAAATCGTCCTATTTTAAGTTTTGTTTTCCCGTTTGTTTAGATTACGTACATATAATAACTGTCATGTAGTCGAAATGTTTGTCACTAAATTGAGTTATTAATATTGTAAATGAAAATAAATATCAGTATTGGCAAGGCAAGTATTAGTAAGGCAGTATTATTAGTAGACTGAGAAAAGTTTAAGAGACGTTGATTTTCTTGATATGCTGCAACCTGCAGCCGATTGACATTTTTTTTTTTTCACAAAATGTGTAGCTCTACCACTGAACTTGTTGCATTTTTTTCCCAAAAGTATTTCAGTGGTTTTTCAGACACGGAACAACATTCTTTATACTTTCCCATATAAGTATTACCGATGATAATACGATGATAATATCTACCATAAAACTAAAAAAAAAACCTTCTTTTAAAGCTACTGTAATATCTCTATATATATAAATCTCGTGTCACAATGTTTGTCCTCAATGGACTTCTAAACCACTTAACCGATTATAATAAAATTCGCACACCATGTGCAGTTCGATCTAACTTGAGAGATAGTTTATATTATATAGATTAGGATTATTAGTGCTACCCGTGCGAAGCCGGGGCGGATCGCTAGTAAAATATAATTTTCGTTTCTACACACTATGTTAGTCTGGTGAGAACGAAGAAGTTTCCCTCCCCATTTCTTCAAGTTACAAAAAAAAGTCCAGTGTTTTGTGCCTGCTATTTTAAATTATCTGAACGGAAAATATAATGACATTATTTCAGATGAGGTTAATAAAACCATATGTCTCAATAAACTATCACGTCAATATAGCATTTGTGTGTCGTAAATCTGGCAATTAAATGCAATTTCGTTCGGACCCCGAATATGGATATTTGTTACTGGCGGCATGCCAAAGTGAAATAGGAGAAAGAATGATACGCGGAGCCGGCATGTGTTATCATTTTTTTTATTGATTGAATTTGTTGATGAATATGTATTGCTTCCAAATATGTGTTAGTCGGAGCAAAGGTTAAAGAATGATTTAGAGACCGTATATAATTGCTATGTCCTCTAGTTTTGTTTTGTGACCATTTGCTTTTCTTATCCAAATTCCTCATTACAAAGATTGAGTTTGAATTTATCAAAATAACTAAAATATGTGCTTCTTTTGAAATGAAATTCGTCAAAATGGCAACTTATAAATCATACTAATATTATAAATGCGAAAGTGTGTTTGTTAGTTGGTTTGTTGGTTTGTCCTTCAATCACGTCGCAACAGAACAACGGATCGACGTGATTTTTTGCATGGATATAGTTGAGGACTTGAAAAGTGAAAAATAAGGAGATTCCGTGGGAATTTAAAAAAAAACATATTTCACGCGTACGAAGTCGCGGGCATCAGCTAGTTAGCTCATAATTGCAAAAGTGTGTCCTTCTGACTCACAGAACAAAAGAAAGTAATAATCAGATTCCTTGTTCTGTGGTCTGATTACTACCTTTTCATTCCCATGCGCTTAACCAGTTTCGACGAAACGAAAGATAGCCTGGCATCTAGTTGACGGACTTAGACCACAGAATAGGTAATAGCTTAGACTATGCTTTTATGCCGCGGAAATCGTTGCCGAAAAGCAAAGAAATCCTACGAGATCACCAAAAATATCAATTCCCACGGAAAAACTCACTGGCATCAACTATAGTTTATATTATATACTAGATGATGCCCGCGACTTCGTCCGCGTGGATTAAGGATTTTTGATTCCCGCGGGAACTCCTCAATTTTCCGGGATAAAAAGTAGCCTATGTCCTTCCTCGGGATATAACCTACCTCTATACCAAATTTCAGCAAAATCGGTTGAAAAGATGGGCCGGGAAAGCGTAGCAGACAGACAGACTGACAGACAGACAGACAGACAGACAGACACACTTTCGCATTTATAATATTAGTATGGATTCAAATGTATTTTCTACTAGCTGATGCCCGCAACTTCGTCCGCGTGGTTTAATTTTTTTGATTCCCGGGGGAAATCCTTAATTTTCCGGGATAAAAAATAGCCTATGTCACTCTCCAGGTCCTCAACTATATCCATGCCAAAAATCACGTTGATCCGTTGCTCTGTTGCGGCGTGATTGAAGGACGCATCGCTTTCGCATTTATAATATTAGTATGATTTACTGCTTGAAAATATCGGCATTACTACAATGCTTCCTGAGGCAATCTAGATAGATAGATAGGTACTAGAAATACCAACTCGAACTGAGTGTGTAGATTTTGTGGTGCGAACATTTTGTATTCGCTGTTTATTACGTCCTGGTGCATTTTCTATTGCAGCACTGCAGACGACTTGCCTTAGTTACATTATGTATGTGAGTATTTGATTTTTTCGCTTGGAATATCACTCACGTGATTTTAGTGTCAAGATCCTGCATTTATAACTGATAGCGGCTGAAAATAAAATTTAAAAAAAACCTTTTCATTACTCATACACGGAAAGTAGGTTTGAAGTTGCCTGAGAAGCGGGTTGAAAGTAATACTTTTCAGCCCTAGGGAGAATCGTTTTCAACTGAATTTTTATTGGAGTTCAAATGAAACACGACTTTTTTTTTTTTTTTTTTTTTTTTTTTTTTTTTTATACCCGAGTGCATCCATAGACAAGAAGAAAGATAGACGTTATTCATAAAGTAAAGACAATTGATTCATAGACTTTTTATTTTGACTTTCCTTATATTCGTAATGAAAAGCACAGTGTTTACCTCGGGATGAAAGACTTATTTAGTCCCTCGAACTATAGGCCCCCTCGCTACGCTCGGGCGCCAAACCCCGTCTCGGGACTAAATAAGTTACTTTCATCCCTAGGGTAACAATGTACTATTACGTTATAAAGTAGCAAATTTTCAAAGCGTTTATGAATCTAGTTCTAGTTGCAAAATGCAAGGAAAGTCGTAAAAATACTTTACTTTTTCGACAAGAAATACAATAATTTGGCCACTCTTTGGCCAATGATAGTTAAGCCAAAGTCTGTACATCGACGTTCAGTAATTAATTAACTCTCAGACAAAGTAATTTAAGGACTTTAAATACGACGGTAAGACTAAACAAACAGCAATTTAGCACGCCGTCAACAACGAATGCTTAGTGAATTAAGTAAAATGTCGCTTGGTTGCTAGTCTCGTAAAGAAAACGCGAACACTGATTTACTAAACTTGAATTTAATTAAGCGATGTCGAACTAGCTGAACTAGTTAATCTATCTGGTTGGAATTCGTACCTATCGGAACAGAGTACAAATGAATAAGAAAAAGTAGGTACTTATTGCGTGGGAGTAAAAAGGTTTGTGAAATGTTTTTTACATTCGAACCAAATGAAGCTTTTCATTTCATTAATGTTGACTTCTTAACGAACGTATTTATATGAACCTGAAGACTTTTTGGAGTTTACCTCCTTTAGAATCGATTTACATATATAAGTCCGGGGTATGAAAATTTATGGGTAGTAAAATCAAACTTTCTCCGTTACGTTACGTTATGTTTATGTTTCCAGGGTAACACTTTTCGTTCGTAATGAGTAAACTCCAGTCGTGCGTCGGAGCTGACACACATTTTTTTTTGTACTAATGAACTAATTTGTAATTTCTAATTCGAATCCTAATAATTACATTGTGATACTCGTAGGTATCCGTCACAAATGTTGTTTATCTATGATAGAAGCAGGCGTCAGCTCGCGTAGTCTATGGAACCTAAGATCCATGGAGTCATAAGGAACTCTTTCCTAGATTTGTGGATTGTAGAGAACGATTACAGAGAACATTGGTCTATCCCATACAAACCGCTTCTAAAATTTTGGTGATATTTGAGTGGTGAGAGGAAAAAAATTATAGATGTTTGTAATACAACAATTACAAAATAAAATTTAAAAAAAAAAGTGTGTGTGTGCAATTCACTTACGGCAGAAGTGAAACTTCAGAAAAGTAGCCTACGAGAGAATGAGATAAATATAACTTGTATTCTATCTCATTCTCTCGCAGGCTAAATCCTATTATGAATATGTTTGTCTCTTTTTAGTGTCGCTTTTTTGTTTCATCGAATTTTCAAATCACAACGATTCTAAAGATGTTTCACTTTAAAAATATGTGTTCATACATTTTTAACACAACACTAATTTACCCCTGGAAACAAACTGCCAGCAAATAATGCGCGTTTCAAGTACAACGCCGAATGAATACCTGGTTGAGTGAAAACAATGAAGGAATACGGTTAATGTCGTGCTAACAAACGACTTTTACTACTACGAGTACCCACTGTTACAGGTGTTGCATAACCAGTCATCTAGTTTTTAAAAAGCAGAGCGTTTTATGAACTACTTGTGACGGCTTTGCTACCGTGGAAATTTGGACCTTATTCCCTGTCTAAAAAAGTGTCTTGTAAAGGGAACCTCTGTGCAAAATTCCTGACCTATACTTAAAGGTTAGATTGGGCTTTGACGAGTCATTCAATGAGTCAGGACTCAGGACTCATCTTTTTATTGAGATGATAGTTCTTTCTGATCATCACGATTACCTTGCGTTAAAAATGTCGTGTCGTTAATGATCAATAATACCTGGGTGCGTTTTCTATTTCATTGGGAACTTACGGATGACCTATCTGAACTATGCAGATCCTGACTTCCATATAAATTTGTATTCCGTTTTATTATTTAAGAATTTTGTTAACGACGGACTCTTATTAAGAAAATTCTAGGCAGGTTTCTGCATAAGTAGTACACTTAGGCGCCAAAGCAATCATTGTAAACCAAAAAGTGCTAATTTCTTAGCTAACAAATTGTTTTACAACGGGACCACAACATTGTTTCAGTTTACATAATATCCACAGCTTCCCGCTTAAAGATTTATGTACAACTTTGTCCGGAACCCGCCGAATTGCAGCTGCCGCGGTGCAACTTTGCGACGCGGCGGCGTGGTGCCGACAGAAATTCAATGCAACTTAACAAGTGTTTCACACCACGGTTGCCGAGATACTATCTTTGGAATCCCGTCAAGTTTAATTGATTTAAAACGTAACGTGAAGTGCGTGATAAGCTAACATGTGGGTTAACTAAAATTAAACACGCGTGCGGGGTATTTTTGAAAATAATTAAGCCTGCAAAATGTTTTATCATATTATATTATTATGTCTGTCTCTGTCTTTTTGTTACGCTTTCACGGCCCATCTTTTCAAAGGATGTTGATGACATTTGGCATAGAGATTGTTGTGGTAGGAGATAGGCTACTTATAACACCGCAAAGTTAAGGAGTTCCCGCGGAAATAAAAAAAATTATCAATTTCTATTTTACAAACAAAATATTATTGTGATTTGATTTTGTAGCCAGAGTTAAATTGATTGCCTGCTCTTCGAACATAAGGGCTATATTCTAACCGCAATTTAATTGAATGTTGCTATTTAAATAAGGATCATGTTAACATTGTACACTAACATGTACTTATTGTGGATTGTGTCAGTTAAACAAAGACAAACAATGCCCCAAAATGCCGCATTGCAGCCGCGCGGAAACTTAATCAATGAAAACTGATACTGGAATTTATTGGCAGCTGAGATGCCTTCGTTTTATCTGCTAAAGTTCCATGCCCTTTTATTGAGAAAAAGTGGGATTGAAATATTAGTGAAGTTTTGTGGAAATACAGCTTTCAATAGCGCGTGATTTTCGTGTCGTTTTTTTCGAAGATTTCGTTGAAATTTGTCCAAAACTTTAAGATGTGTCCAAACATAGAGCGCCTTTTTGTGCGAGGCAGCAGCACGCGGCGTTTACAGGACATTATTCTGCCGCATTCTAGTAAGGACTTGAAGACTATATCCACGAATAATAAATGCGCGGCAGCCGTCCAATAACAGCGCGGGGCATTCTGCGCGTGGCACCCGCGCACGGTTGCCTCTTTCTGTTTAGACACACTTGTATTTGTTACAGAACAAAGATAAAAAGACACAAATATCACATATTAAAGTTATTGTATACCTACTATCGACCGCCCGCGACTTCGCCGCCGTGAGAGTTTAATAAAATCGGGCCTTATTCCTTTTCTTTATTACAATGCGAACCTCTGAAAAATTTCAACTTTCTAGGTCCAAAGGTTTCCGCTGGGCTTGATGAGTCAGACGGTGAGCGAGTAGGTAAGGAGTTTTCGTCTAATATGTATCCATGCTAATCTTATAAATGCGAAAATGTGTCTGTCTGTCTGTTACGCTTTCAGGACTCAATAGTTCAACCGATTTTGAGATTTGGTACAATTGGTTGCATCCCGGGGAATCAAAGAGTTCCCATGGTATCCACGCGGACAATATCGCAGCCTGCATGGTCTACTTATTTGATACATCATAGGTATCAATAGGTTTTCAAATAAAGTGCTTCCAAGTCACCTAATTTTCATTTGGTGTTATTTCGGTTTCACGTTTTTCACTTGTCTTGTCACAGTAAATCACGTTAGATAATGTTTTTTGCTCGAGTTGATTCAATTTAAAAATAACCAGAGAATTGAATTTGCAAAATTATTAGCTCTCATTCGTAGCGTGGGATCGTGGCATGACTTAGGAATTTATTCAGCCCCTTTGGGGCACCTTTTAAACAATGTTTGGTTCACGTTACTCATATTTCATTAAAAATGGTTTATAGATAATTACGTTATCCTGAAAACAAACCAAGAACGTCCCACCGTTACAGGAAGGTCCTGTTCGCAAAACCTCCCGTTCGCACAAGGTCCTTTTTGCGAGCGTGACCTTTTGCGAACGGGACATTTTTTCAACAGTGGGACGTTATGCGAACGGGATGTTATGCGTCCTTATTGTCCGTTAGTGTTTTTATTTCATTTACTTAGTTGCCGATTTTTAATCTACAAGTCCTACCTGTCATTATTTTAAACTAACTCAAAAGTTACTTAGATAGATACCTATTTTAAAGAAAATAATTTCATATTAAACTTGTTGATACAATAGGTACGTGATTATTTCGTTTATATTCGGAACTTCTAACCATAACTTTTCCAATACTTTCAATGCAATTCAATACGTGAGTCATTAAAAGTTTTCGTATAAAATTTTAAACCTAAAATAAAATGAACGCAACATAAGTAAACTTGATTAAAATTTCATTTGGTAGGTTGGGACGTAAATATCAACCGTAGTATTAATTCATGAGCTCAAGTATTTGAAGGAGAATTCAAATTCTTGATACCAATATTATAAATGCCAAAAAAATGCGAAAGTGTATATCTGTCGGACAGTATCGATTTTGACGAAATTTAATATCTAAGAGATGTCTCTGAAGATAGATAGATGAAATGATGAGTCTTTGAAATGTATAGACCAACGCTTGTCTGCAATCAAACTAGCTGGCAAGTGATGGTGCAGCCAAAAGTGGAACGTGTGTATCTAAGAAGATGGCTTTTCACTCTTGACTTGAAGATACCAATATTAAAAGAAGGGGCCTTCTGGCGTTCCATATCCTTGCAGTTCGAATTAGAAACGAGGAAGCAAACTTACTCCCTGGAATTTCGACTATACGAGTATTTTTGTCCCGGAAAATCAGAGAATTGCACGGGTATTTCAAAATCAACATTGATAAGTCCTGGGCATCATGTAGTAGTTTTAATTAGGTATTCTACCTAATTCAGTAAGCTTCCAACAACTTCAGAGAGTATAACATAGATTACTTAACCATTACAGTCTTAGTACGTACATAATGTTACTTAAATCAATGCGATCAAGGCCGTCGACCGCAAAGAGATTTCAAAAACCTACTCGAAGTGCTAGAACTCGAATTACATTGCAGTTCAATGAGGTAGCGACTGGAAATAGCCGTTTGGAATTCAATCTATGCGGGGTATTAAGTGATCGTGGTTTTTGTGTTCTATTCGTGTATTAAGTAAAAACTGTATAGTGTGCAGGTATTGGTTAATGTCACTTCAAAAGCTGTTTCTGTAATGGAATTCTTTGGGAACCGTATAAGAACCGGGGGGACGGTGGCATTGTAACTGCTGTACCCCTAACAGGTTAGCAGTTAGCACGCTACCATCTTAGACTGCATCATGACTTATCATCAGGTGAGATCGCAGTCAAGGGCTAACTTTACTTGGGCTAACGTTTACTCTGTTCGCTTGAACTTTATACTCGTGACTGTTTATTTTCCAATACTCCGATTCCGTCCATCCAAATCCAGGAAATAAAAATGAACATTCCTGACGTTCCTTTTTAAAACATAAAACAAAATTTCCCCGTAGCTGGAGCAAGAACGTGGTTAATAAAAAATTGTGCTCGCACTTTCCCAGTAAAGTTTATCGATTTCCCTCTTTTCTATAAATAGTTTATATATAAAGTGTAGGTCATGATCGTACGTATTAACCTATTTCCTCTGCATGTGCACAAAACTGTTTGCTCGGTGCTTTACATACAGGGAAGAGCTTTTGTCTCTATATTCTTTGTTTTCTTTGTATAAAATGTTTACAAGAAAAATTTATATTTTTCAGTATAAAAAATTCTTTGCGGCTGATTCCGTACATAGACGCTTATAACCAAAAAGCAGCGCAGTCCCTCTAGGGGGCGATGCTTAATGTCCATTAACTCAATATTATTATTACTCAATGTATAAGTATAAATATACCTATTGTCTGCAATGTAATATACTGCCGTAGTAATTGATGGAGCAGTAAGTCAGAAAACACGGTTTTGAGATAATGGCGCTTATTGTTTTGATTTGAAGCACCATTTTGTCGAAACCGTCTTTTCGGACTTATTGCTCTATCAATTACCGCGGCAGTATAATAATAAATTGAAAGTTTAGGAAAGGACCATAATATTACATCGGCGAAGACCAAACACCAAAAAATATACACGTAGGTATTTGCTACTAGCTTAGGGGTAAATCTGCGTCATTCACTTTAATATCCCTATGATGCGGACGTTTTGGTCGGACGTTAAAAACTGTCCGGTCCCTAGTATATTTTTGCTCTAAAACGCCCGATCTTAAGGTAAATAACTCTAGAGAACGCTACTGTGTCGACTCCTTTAAGCGTGTTGCTTGTTGATTATGTGCAATGTTGCTCGCTCACCATTTAGCTGATTTGCTTACCCTCATCCGATTAACTGCGTGCAAATTCGCGTTTCCATTTTTAAAGCGATTGTTCTCCTTTTTCGCTAAAGTAAAATCCTGAAATCCACGCAAATTGCTCGCGGAAAAGGATTTTCGTAGTGGCAACGCTGTAAAATCGACTTACTGGAAATTCTAGTAACTACAGGGCAAGACTTTGTTGAAATATAACTTTACTTACCTTTTGAAATATAACTTTACTTACCTTTTGAATATAACAGTGCATTCTTACCATAAAATATTAATGGAGGTAGTGAACCGTAGGTCTAAGGTAGGCGCAATTCGTCCAAATTCTTTTAAAGTAGTTTTTCGTCCAACACGCATTATTTTGGCTGCTAAATGCAGATACCTGTGATATCGTCAGTGTGGATTTAGTTAGCGTTTTCAAAATCCCAAGAAGTTTTATTTGTCCTAAATAAAATAAAGTTGCTTATTATACTTACTTAGTAAATAAAATAATGTAGTCTATTATTAAGTATATTATGCCACTATCCAGATCTTTAAAAATCTGCACGTCGATATGTTGCTCCGCATTCCGACGTGTCACGTGATCGAGGGACAAACCAACAAAATAACACATTCACAATTTATATTATGGGTAGCGATGTTATGTTTGTATAAGTACCTATTAAGTATATCATCATACTAATATTATAAATGCGAAAGTGTGTTTCTTTGTTGGGTTGTCCTTCAATCACGCCGCAACAGAGCAACGGATCGACGTCAATTTTTGCATGGGTATAGCTGAGGACCTGGAGAGTGACATAGGCCGGAAAATTTAGTAGTTCCCGTGGGAATTAAAAAAAACTTCTTCCAGGTGTACAAAGTCGCGGGCATCAGCTAGTAGTAGTATATAGTAGGTACATACGTAATTAAGTTGACGTCGGCAAGATAGTTGTAGTAAACATTTTCCTTACCACTGTTCTAATGCCCCTGCACGGTGGATCTCTCCAGCTGACCCATTTCTGTTCTCATTAACGTGTGGCCACGGTCGACGGTCCGTCCCTGGGACACGATGATACCTTTAGCTTGATTCTTTTTTTTTTTTTTATCCACTACAAGTTAGCCCTTGACTGCGATCTCACCTGATGGTAAGTGATGATGCAGTCTAAGATGGTAGCGGGCTAACCTGTTAGGGGCATGGCAGTTATATTAAACCCATACCCCTATTCGGTTTCTACACGGCATCGTACCGGAACGCTAAATCGCTTGGCGGCACGTCTTTGCCGGTAGGGTGGTAACTAGCCACGGCCGAAGCCTCCCACCAGACCTGACCACGGGGAAATTCAGAAATTATAAATTCCCAAATTGACCCTGCCGGGGATCGAACCCGGGACCTCCGCACGTTAAGACAACAGCGCTACACACTGGGCCACGGAGGCCGCCCAAACAACAACGTTGTTTCTTTTAACAATTGGGGCTGTTTTTATACAAGCACGACGAACTGCAGGCCTTTAACCTCTAACCTTAAACATATCTTATAATCTTCTCAGAAGCTAAACATATATTAAACAAAAACTGCATCTAGGTATATCGGCCCAGTAGTTTTGCAGAGAGTTATGCGGAAGGACGTGGGAACCCACCGCATTATTATCCCAAGAAAACTCCTACCCTTATTTGATTAATGGAAAGGGATCACGACCCTCAGTAATGAGGAATACGACGCAGAGAGAGAGTTTTGCTGAAAAATCGTAACATAGAAAAAAATAAAAATCACAATTGCAGTGCCCCGTGGTAGGCTAAGAACCTTCCCAGCCATGCATATCGATTGCAAAAAACCGCATTATAGTCGGTCCTGTAGTTTTTCAGGAAAATGGTAACAAAAAAAAGCGGACAAACAATCGTCTGAGAGCACACAGATATATAATATACCGTCTCCGTTCCATCGTGGGTAAAAATGTACCTACCTATACTTTAAACAATAAATATTTCATTGCATGGTTTACATTCTCTACACAACGGCAAGTTCACATTACGCACCCCCTGGATCCCTTTATACGCAACACTTTGTTTTTATGGATGTCTTACCAAAACAAACTTCGGAGCATAAAACAATACGTTGTGAAATATTGCCCGCGTAAAATCTGAATAGTAGTTTGTGATATAAGGGCGGTAAATAGGTTTTTACATACGAGTTGACTAATGTCAGCCCGATGACGCCAGTCGAGGGCTGACCATCGTCACGAGTTTGTTAAAACCTTAACGCCCGTGTATCACACGATATTTTTCAATACATTTGTGAGAAAACTTGAAATTAAAAGTCGAGTAGGTAGGAACTAGGTACTCACTAGAAAATGGCTTCTCACGCCCATACTTAGTCGAGATTTTCGGCGGCTATTACAAGCGCGACTTTTTTCTCACAGCTAAAATACCTTATTGTTGATTTAATTTTATTATTACACATCACTTATACCACTCATCTTATTATTTAATAATTTATAAGAAAAACTCAATGAAACTTTTCAAAATAGCGCGCACAGATTCAAGATTTTAGTAGTACCTATCTATAGCGCGTTGTTGTAATTGCGTTTTTTTTAATTGGCTTCATGGCTCTAGGTTCTAGCTCTTAACTATCAGCCTGGACTATTCAGCCTTTACTTTTTTGATTTATAAAACTTAAAACAATTTTAATTAACTAAATTAAATACAATTTTTAATTTCATGAATTAATTTCATCAATCCACATCTAAATGTTATTATTTTTTAAATTTTCTACATACAAAGTCAATATCATTATGAACCTTCTTTCAAGAAAACTTTTTATTTAGAAGTAAAGTGGCCTTACAAAAATTAAAAAAAAACTGCAAAAAAATAGCACGAGGGCAGTAAATTCTGCAAAAAAAAAGCACGAGGGCAGTAAATTTAACTTACAAGCCCTGTTTACTGCCTCTGTAAGTGCATTTTGCGAGCAAGTGTATTGAAAAAACTGTTAAGGTCACGCGGGGCACTTGAATAAATAAGGGTAAAACAATACTTAAATTAAAACACGCCTTTCGCCATTCTACCTGATGTGTTTTAAATCTAATTATGTAGTGAAGTGTTTTCTTTTTTTACACTTCACGTAGCCCACGTAGTCAAGTTTTCATTTTCTTGGGCGTCGTACTGCGTCGCGCTCACCTAGGAGATCGGGTGACTCAGAGGACGATGTAGACAATCATGCTCAGAGTATCCCTCCGCAGTAAAAGCAGAGTAGGTAACCGAAATGGCTCATCAATCCCAAAGCTAAGGTGGCAGTCTGAGAACCAATAGGGATCTCGAAGAACTGATTGACGTCGTCGTTGCTCTAAGTCTAAGGCATACTCTAGGTGTTACACTGTTTGTAAGGAAAGATTTCTGGATGTCACTAGATACAAGCAGCATAATAAACTTAATCCTAATAAATTTAACTTACTATTTCTGTACCTACGCTTAGAATGCTAAATCTTGTTTTGGCTTGTAAGTTTCATTTAAGTGAATTGTAATAGTAGATTGTTACACAAGGGACGTAAGTAAGCTATTACAGAACAAGATCCAATTTGGCGCCAGTGCGAGCGCAGCTCGCATAGGGCGCTAATGGATCGCGTGCACCCGAGATATTTAGTCACACGAGCGAGCGCAGCGAGCGAGGGTGAATATAGTTCGAGGGTGTAATAGCTACTTGCAACCGAGGTAAGCATTCTACTTTATATCATTCTTGCGAGGTAAATAAAACATTGGTAATGCAAAATGAAATTTTAATTAGAATGATTAGCAAAGGGGTTCGAACCTTTTTGTATGGAAGCTGGCATAGCTACCCGCCGCCATTTTGATTTTTTTTCGAAATCGCGGCGCACGATGGAAGTGGTATGTATGGATAGAGGACACATAGACGAACAAACTTTATATCATTCTTGCGAGGTAAATAAAACATTGGTAATGCAAAATGAAATTTTAATTAGAATAATTAGCAAAGGGGTTCGAACCTTTTTGTATGGAAGCTGGCATAGCTACCCGCCGCCATTTTGATTTTTTTCGAAATCGCGGCGCACGATGGAAGTGGTATGTATGGATAGAGGACACATAGACGAACAAATAATGTCAAGTAATATAGTACCCCAAAGTGTCACGTTACCGAGATATTTGGAGGCAAAGATAGACATATGAGGACAACGACAATCATTAAAAATAGACTTATTACGTGTCTACAGGCGTCAGATTGTATCCAAATAATCGTTTCTAGGTTGATTATTATTATTACTATTTATTAGAAGAGAGTAGGTACATTACATACTACTCGGAGCACGAGAAAACGACTTAGTTTTCTCGTGTTCCTAGTAGTATGTAATGTACCTACTCTCTTTGGATACAATCTGACGCCTGTAGACACGTAATAAGTCTATTTTTAATGATTGTCGTTGTCCTCATATGTCTATCTTTACCTCCAAATATCTCGGTAACGTGACACTTTGGGGTACTGTGTTACTTGACATTATTTGTTCGTCTATGTGTCCTCTACCCATACATACCACTTCCATTGTGCGCCGCAATTTCGAAAAAAAATCAAAATGGCGGCAGGTCGCTATGCCAGATCGGTTCTATCCCCTTTAGAGAAAATCACTTTACGAACAAACTTCACAAACTTTCAGATCAAATAAAATGCCGCCATTTCCATTTTTTTTTCGTAAATAGTTTTCCATTTTTTTTTACGGCTCTGAGTTCCAAGGAGTTTTGCATAGTTTGAAATGTATGGAAATTAAATGCCGCCATGTTCAGTGTTTTTTTTTTCAGTAAAAAGTTTTCTTACCATTTTATAAGAAAAGAGATTGTTTACCAAGGAGTTTTGCATAGCTTGAACTGTAATGTGAACATTACAATTCAAGCATAGTGCGACGTAATGTTGCCTTGAATTGCAAACACCAACTTACAAGGAGACTTTCCACCATAGTAATCCCTAGTTACTGAGCAAGTATGATATAAAATTCTTTTTGAAACAATAAACATCTTAAACCAGATAGAGATAGAAATATAAATCTTTATTAATGAAATTAAATAAAGTACAAAATAGTTATTTATCTACTCTCATGCTATAAATCCTCTATAACAGGTTCTGAAACAGTTAGCTAATTGTTAACATTAAAACGCCCAATGTCCTAATAACCATTACATCATCCAAACTGGTGATGTAATGTTGTATTGAATTTCATTACAACACCCCTTTTTTTTTTCGATCCCCTCTGCGCAAAGGGTTTACTCAACAGACAGCCACATCTGCTCGATGCGTGGTATCTGTATGAATTACAAAAAAAAGAACATCTGTACGAATTTCAAAAAAAGAACATTGTCATACACGCGCGTTTCACTACCGAACGCCGCGCGCTGTAAAAAAAAGTAGGTTATTAGAATTTTCCCCGCCATTTTTCTTCGTTTTTTTTTATTGTTTTGTTAACAAAAAAAAAAAAATTAAAAAAAAAAAAAAATTAAAAAAAAAAAAAAAAAAAAAAAAAAAAAAATGAGCTATTCAAGTTTTGAGTTATGATGATATTAGGTTACTAGGACTGGATGTTTTAATGTTAGCAGTAAGCTAACTATTTCAGAATCTGTTATAGAGGATTCATATTATGAGTGTAGATAAAGTCTTGTATGCAACAGTTGATAATTAGGTATTAAAACACTCATATGATACTATTATCACACTGAGCTACGCGTCGTGTGATAAACCCACATTCGTGTTTTAATACCCCTTATTACACAACTGTTGCATGTACAAGACTTTATCTACACTCTTATTATGAATCCTCTATCAGATTCTGAAATAGTTGTTAGCTTACTGCTAACATTAAAACATCCAGTCCTAGTAACCTAATATCATCAAAACTCAAAACTTGAATGGCTAATTTTTTTTTTTTGTTAACAAAACAATAAAAAAAACGAAGAAAAATGGCGGGGAAAATTCTAATAACCTACTTTTTTTTACAGCGCGCGGCGTTCTGGTAGTGCAACGCGCGTGTATGACAATGTTCTTTTTTTGAAATTCGTACAGATGTTCTTTTTTTGTAATTCATATAGATACCACGCATCGAGCAGATGTGGCTGTCTGTTGAGTAAACCCTTTGCGTAGAGGGGATCAAAAAAAAAACCAAAGGGGTGTTGTAATGAAATTCAGTACAACATTACATCACCCGTTTGGATGATGTAATGGTTATTAGGACAGTGGGTGTTTTAATGTTGGCAATTAGCTAACTGTTTCAGAACCTGTTATAGAGGATTTATAGCATGGGAGTAGATAAATACAATGAATTAACATTTTGGCCCATTAACTAGGAGGACCCATATCTTAGAGGCCAGTTCCTTCCCAAACGTTTATTAAATAAAAATATTTCTCAGAATGTGCTAAGATTTCTAATAAGGTAACAATTTTTCCTTATTTAACATTTAAGTTTATTATTAGGTTAAGTTATTAGATTATTTAGGTTATATTAGAATATAAAAAAAGCAATTATAACAAATATAGATAATACTGTATTCTGTAGAGTGCTTTGCTAAAGACCTATGCTAAGTAGAGGACTTCTACCATTTTCCTGCTAAGCGATCGAATAATCTATCAACCGATCAACAGTTTGCAGGAGCTCCAACTTGCTGTGGTAAGCGAGCTGTATTTGAGTTTGAAAAGCAATATATACCTACCGCATATTATAGCTGTCGGTCTATTGATCTTTCCCTATTATGCCTCGTGTCTACTAGACCAATATTGGCAGTATTCAGCTAGTACGTACCCTATTAGCTGTTAGAATTGTTTAATAAGACCTTATCTATAGTTTCCCTTAAAATATGAGACTAAGTCGAGAAGTATCTTATATTAAAACTACTTAGCGCTGGGCTGCGACTTCGTAAAAAAAGAAAATTTCATAATACTGAGAACATAAAATTAAATTCATAGGTTTTTCCAAGCCAGGTATTCGCGTTTCATCCTGCCTAAGACCTATGTTTCAATAATATTATACTATAACTATACATAATATCCGGATAAACTCACGTGTTCTGTCGGAAAAATGCCCGACTAGTTTCGAACCCGTTCAGGGCCCTTAATCATGAGCCTGTTCGCGCGACGCGGCCGCTACTCGACACTCACGATAGTTTAAACGTTAAAATATTATACTATTCTTTACCTACTTGTTACTTACTGTCTTACTTGTAATTCCAAGAGCAAATACTATTTTTTTAAAATCAAATACCTAATTAAAAATACGAGGTCGAACATTTGAATCATAGCAAATTACTTAAAACCTTTGATAGAGAACCTCGCTTTCGGATACGCTACATTAGTTAACAAAACGCTTACAATACGCTGAAATGACGCAAAATATGTATAATGATGACCTACATAACTCGTATTTGAATCTCTGTGGATGTATGCAAAATTCTTTGCTCTTAAACTACGGTTGTTATACGGCTTTTGTGTTTTTTTCTGCTTCTTTGTAACAAACGGTTGCTCGCAAAATTCATATGTGCGACATACGAGTGAAATTGCGCAGTAACCGGGCAAAGATGATTACACTAAATAATGCAAATTTTTCACGATTTAAGGTGAAAACACACTACGGACAAAAAAGTTTTGACTGACGAAACTGTATAAAATTTATTATTACTCGTCGGTAAGGCAGTGTATTCTCGACTACTCTTAAAAGTTGCGTAGCCAACATTTTCTCCTGCGAACAACAAACGGTGATGGAAGAGGGCCGTCTCTTCCGACATCTTTTTGTCAGTCACATTTATTACGGGATCTCAAAATTATGTCTTAAATGAAAATTGAAATATTAAATTTCCCTTACATAATATTTCATACGCGTCTATTGTACTCAAATTAAGTGCCCGTACATACTTGACAGTGTTATCTTATTAGCATAGTTTCAAAGTGCTACTCGCACAGTAAGTCAACGTCCGGAAAATTAACAGTGAAAATTCAGCAGGCGCGCCTGATATAATATGTGCGTAGTAAGCATTAGTGTGGCCGATAACTTTGACGTAGTTTGTGTGCTATGGCACCCACCTGTCCCATTGTTCTGAACTTGCGTATATATTTGGGAATATTTAATATTATCGCAGTCTAGCTTGCGTGTACACACTCGTAATATAATTCGGTCGACCTTAATGATTTAAATAGGTAACTAGTACGCCGTAGCATCTTCACCTACCTGTTCCACTATCCTTTACCCTATGTTTTCACTAAAATTTCGTGAATTTATTATCGCTGTGTAGTCTCATTATTCATATTATATTTTCGTTCACGTTACATACAAGACATTGATTATTAGTCGCTATTGCATTCTTCTATGCAATTGTAGCTTCATGTGCGTTTTATTAAATTAAACATCTATCAAGAATTACTTTAACGGTGTAGGGAAACGTTGTGAGGAAAACTCATCACATACCCTGAGACTTTTTTCAAGCGTAAACATTGCAAAAACCCCATACCCTATCGAATATTTAATATCGTAGCTGTCTACTTTTAATATAAGATACGCGGTCGATTTTACTCCATTGCTTTTTTTTAGAATCGGCGGACTAAGATAAGCTCATTCAAATGCAAAGGAGATGGTTCTATTATAACTTGCTCTGCGCTGTAGCAAATATCATAAAAGAATCTTGCGGCCCTTTTTGCCTCTATTTTACGGGCGAAAATTGTTTCTTACACGTTGGAGCTTCATTTACACGTCTCTGAACTTTATCGGTTGTATCACTCCGTACAGTAATTGATAAAGAGCTATGGCAGTATCTACTTAGGGCAGCGCCAGACAGGAAGCATTTAGTGTTGTTTATAATTGCCTGGCTTTGTTATTATCACTAGGGCTAGCCTGTTAGGGGTATATTGAATCGAAGCAGGCGGATCTTTGCGGAAGTCCATGATAATGAATGAACGAGAAGTTTAATTCGCTATAATCCGCCACAGTAGACAAATTTATGTGGTACAGTGCGTGTCTTTCACCAATAGCATGCGAACACCAACCACCCAGCAATTCGCACCGGCACAGCACCACACCACACAATGAGAGTGATCTGCTACTTACTGTGGCGGATTATAGCGAATTAAACTTCTCGTTGTTCATTCATTGTTAGGGGTATGACAGTTAAATTTAGCCCATACCCCTAATCTAATGTGAAGGAAAACATCTTGAGGAAACCTGCATGCCCGAAAATTCTTTATAATATTCTCAAAGGTATCTGAAGTCTGCCAATCCGCACTTAGCGTGGTGGACTAAAATCCTTTTAATGAATACCACCTTATTCTGAGAGGAGAGTGGAGACTCGTGCCCAGTAGTGGGTGGGATGATGATGATGTTGAATAACAAGAAAAATGTAGGTACATCTATCTTTTTTTTATCTACTACAATTTGCCCTTGACTGCGATCACACCTGATGGTAAGTGCATGATGCAGTCTAAGATGGTAGCGGGATAACCTGTTAGGGGCATGGCAGTTATATTTAACCCATACCCCTAATCGGTTTCTACACGACATCGTACCGGAACGCTAAATCGCTTGGCGGCACGTCTTTGCCGGTAAGGTGGTAATTACCCGCAGTCGAAGCCTCCCACCAGATACCATTTTACCTAAGTACCTATTTCAACAAATAAATTGATTAAGATTTTGATTCTTTGTAAGTAAACTGCAGAAGCTGTTTGATATTATATCTGGAACTTGTGATTTAATATTCCTTTTAATGCGACGAACGGTAACAATTTGAGGGTAAATAAACTTCTTGTTTGTTACAGGTAAATGGCGCGCGAACATTCCCACCTACTGGAATTTATGTGCGTATGGGCCGTTTAATTTCCTGCGTTGAACCTGCTAAATGATGTGGATGTATGTCCATGAATTCAATTATTTTAAACTAGCTGATGCCCGTGACTTCGTTTGCGTGTGATGAGGTTTCTTGGTTTCCGCGGAAACTCTTTAATTTTCCGAGATAAAAAGTAGCCTATGTGTTATTCCAGACTATAATCTATCTTTGTGCCAAATTTCATCCAGATCCGTTCAGCCGTCAGCAGCGTGATTGAGTAACAAACATCCATCCATCCATCCGTCCATACATCCATCCATCCAAACTTTCGCATTTATAATATTAGTATAGATTTTAGGTTTAGTATCATTGTCGTGTAATCTATGAAAAAGTCTTTGTCAGTGGCAAGAACATTGTGGCAGCAGGTTTGCTGCTCTAGTGAGAGAAAGTGAATTTAAATTAACGTAACACGGCACCGAAAATACCAAAGACATTAATAGCGATAGTTTTGTTTGTTTTGATGTCACTTTTGCTGTGAAATTTGAAAAATTGATGAAAACTTACCATCTACTTATTGTAATGAATGCCAAACTAAGTCTGAATAATTCGATCCAATAATTACTGTTCCAATAATTTATCACGCATGATTGATGGAATTGACCGATGCACTAGTGTGCTAATGTAATGCTTGAATTTCCTCCAAATCCACACGTAAACTACTCGTGCCTATTCATTACAATGAAATTAACGCCTGGGCTTGCTTCTCATTAAGACTGTAGACATTCATTACAACGAAATCCTCATTTACATCTCAAAGTCCAAGGCCGGTGATGTTTGACTTGAGTTAAAGGGAGGAACGTTCACCAGCCGCTTCCTAACCATTAATGAAGAGAGAATTTATAGTGACACCACAGCGTAACGAGTAACTATGGCGAGAACTTGTCATACTGCGTCTGTAGCAATCGATTCATATCGACATATTACACACAATATTAGACAACATGTTACATGCGTAGCCTGATTCCCTACCATACACAAGCCCGCAGCGCAAGCCCGTCAATATGACGTCCTGCTGTCTCATGAGTAAATTCATTTGCAAGGAAATGCAAATGAGTCATTTGCTGCTCGGCAGTTGCAGTGCAGTACAACACAAGTGCACTAAACCTGAAATAGTCTGGATTATTTGTTACATGTACTAAAGTAAGAGACGAACTAAAGTGAATATAAATCTGCATCCACGTATCGCATTAATAATTCCAACACCCGTGTCCGACACTAATATAGGTCTGTGGCACTTTGGAAATAGAGAATTTATAGAAGTCGCTTTATCAGTGGAGAGCGCAGTTAGACTTTGACGTGAATCAGGCACTATTATGATCACCGTCTCGGCATTAATGCACCAGTGTCTACATGACTTAAAGCACTGTTAAGGCTTCGGCTTAGCTAAGTGGCGAGGTCGTATTACTCATTTGCCTTTTGGTACCAGGAGACAAGGAGACTGAAGCGATTGTTTTGCAACGCCACCTAGCATGCAGAGCTAGATAAGATACGATACGGCATTGGCAGGAGGTCAGATTTGACTTTCCTAGTAAGGCTGACGTCCACGTAGCAATATTTAAGATTGTAAGGATAATCTCAGAAGTAGGCACTAGGCACCAGTCAATCCCCCCTTAATAATTTTGTACTCTGATTCAAACCCACAAGAGTAATTTGCCACAAACTCGAAAGGAATTAGCCCCGTACAAATGTAATGAAACGTCATGTAATCAGTCAAATTGATAGCTATCGAAATAATAAACCTAACAAGACGCTGCCGTCGCGTGTTGTGTATGACCTGGCCTTAAATCAGACCCAAACGATGCTCATTAATGCGCATCAATAATGCCACAGCTAGCTTTCAAGCACATTCACACGTGCAGAAATGGACTTTACAAACTGAGTAACATTCAGCATTAGTGTGACGCCACCGGTTAGCATTTATGTCGCATTTCATTGCCTACATTCGAAGCTAGCCCTGTTATTTTAGCATTTCTTTCTCTACGTCTTGCTTTACCTTGCTGAAGGTTGTTACTCATGTAATAGTAGGGATATTCTTGATTAAATAATGCAGTGGGCACTGAGAAACTTTCCCATACGACCTGACTACAATCGATATAAGAATTCGATTAAGTTTTATAATTGCTTTCTGATTATAGTTATACTAGCTGATGGCCGCGACTTCGTCCGCGTGGATTGAGGTTATTTTGGTTCCCGCGGAAACTCTTTAATTTTCCGGGATAAAAAGTAGGCTATGTGTTATTCCAGACTATTATCTATCTTTGTGCCAAATTTCATTCAGATCCGTTCTGCCGTTCTTGCGTGATTGAGTAACAAATATCTATTTGAGGTTTTTTGGTTCTAGCGGGAGCTCATTTAATTTTCCGGGATAAAAAGTAGCCTATATGTGTTAATCCAGACTATAATCTATCTCTGTGCCAAATTCTCTCCAGATCGGTTCAGCCGTTCTGGCGTCATTGAGTAACAAACATCCATCCATCCATCCATCTATCCATACATCCATCAATACAAACTTTCGCATTTATTATATTAGTATAGATTAATGACCGGAAATCAATAATATGAAATATTATTTATAACCGAGACGCCATTTCGAATCGCTCGCAATAGTTTCACAAACATAAGCAATATCGTAGGTATATACCTACGATATTGCTACTGCAAAACATTGCACGCATTTTAAAATTAAAGTTCTACTGAAACCATGGAACAGGGAATTTGCTCAATGACTGAAACAATTGAAACCTTTACGTTCAATACCTCCTACATACGCTGTGCCTACTGTTATGCGAAAGTTTGGATGGATGGATGGATGGATGTATGGATGTATGGATGTTTGTTACTCAATCACGCCCGAACGGCTGAACGGATCTGGATGAAATTTGGCACAGAGATAGATTATAGCCTGGAATAACACAGGCTACTTTTTATCCGGAAAATTAAGGAGTTCCCGCGGGAACCAAAAAACCTCAATTCACGCGGACGTAGTCGCGGGCATCAGCTAGTTACTCCAAAATAAACCAATTATGTCTCGTAACTATATTAGTTTTCGTCACAAAGCTATCGATTGAAGTTAAACGAGTCTAGCAATAATTGTCAAACGGGCACTGCGTTGACCTGTAACTACTCTGAAACTGTGACTTATGTCTGAAATTAGTTTAACGTAACCAATTAGTTTAGCTATTAATACGTGTCAAAGCTAATTATGGAGTTTTAACTTTGTTTGTTGTGGGCTTCTTACTCTTATGTAGAGATTTACAAAAGAGAGATTTACTTCTTAATTAAATCTGTATCGCTTGAACTATAAGTAATGTCTGAGCAAAGTAAGTTTTCTCTATTGATTTCAGCTTTATAAATAGCGTTTCGTAAGTTGACCCAAAATGGAGGTCGTGTGCGCAGGTACATTGTACTATAGGGCCGAGCGGAGCATGCGCGGGAGAGAGGGGCGGAGTGCGAGCGTGGAGCGTGGAGCTATGGTAACGCACGTCCCCTCGCGGCGCACCTCATACCGCACTTCGTTTTACACCCGAAATGTGTTTCTGCGCATAGTACAACTTACGCGGCGGCTATTATACTCTTCTTAGGACAGCCTCTCTTTAAAACTTTAGAGTTTAATTTTGTGTATATTTTGTGTGTATTCATCGAGCTTATAGTCTTTTAACAATCATTCTGATGTGGCATTTTGCATACCTATCTAAATAAATAAATAAATAAATAAATAATCATTTATTTGCCAGAATGTTTGTACATAATGGTGGTTAAATACTACAGTGTGTTCATAAACATTCAACTAAATTAATAGTGTGCAAATATTAAGTATAATAATAATCAGTAGGTAAGTAAACAAATAAATTATTAGGACTTAAGCTAAACAATATCAAATAATTCAATTTAATTCAGTATAAAATTAACCAATGTCTAATAAAAACAATGTCAGAGAAATTAGAAATACAACATGATCAAAATAAGCATATCAATACTTATAACCTACAATTTTAGTATAGGTATTCCTTCCCATCATTGTTTTAAATATTCTTTCACATCATAATAACATTTTTCTAATAGTAATTTATTGAGTTTGCACTTTAACATATTTAAAGTTAATTTTTCGAAGTCAGCTGGTAGCCTATTATAAATCTGGACCGCCATAGCGTAGGTACTTTTCATGTATGTACTATTGCAACACTTTGAAATACATAACTTGTTGGGATATCGAATAGACCTATTCGTTTTTATTTCGCAATTCCTTTTGTAGTATTTTGGATATCGCTTAACAAATACACACATATCCCTTATGTACATACATGGCAGTGGAAGGATACCTAGTTTTTTAAACAGTGGTTTACAGCTCTCTAATGGTCCTACGTTGCAGATAGCCCTTATGCATTTCTTTTGCAGTCTGAATGCTCTTAAAATATCAACGGTGTTACCCCAAAGTATCAAACCATATGACAACACGGACGATACATATCCATGATATGCACTTAAAGCAGCATTTACCTACTGATACTGTCTGAACTAGACGTCTTAGGGCGTAAACAAATTTGTCTAATTTTGTACATATATATACTCAATGTGCGCTTTCCAATTAGTTTTTGTCATAAATTATTCCTAAAAATTTTAATGAGTCTGCTTCTTCTATTTTTGTATTGTCAAACTGAATGTTTTTTGGCTGAGTTTTAGTATTGTAATAACTGAATTGCATCATTTTAGTTTTGTTTAAATTTACTTTTAAATCATTGTCACTAAGCCAACTAACTATGTCTTGTAAAGCTTTATTTATGTCTTGTTCATATGTGAGTATATTTTTACTTTTTATTAATATTGACCGTTAGAAAAAGGAATGGTCCTAGTATACTTCCTTGCGGAACTCCCCTAGACAATACTTTGTTTATTTCCTGTATAGGCGATCAATTATAAATCCATTTTTGTCTTATTTCGGATAAGTCCAAATCGTAAGTACCTACTGATAAGTACTTAGTTTAATTCAAATCCTGATTAAGTTTTCCTTGTGTGTTTGATAAGCCGTTTAGAAACTGTCACAGTAATTTTATTTATTCTGTGGCTACACTATCAATCTTCCGCGTTCTATATAAATAAAGAGACGTGAACTCACTCATTTATCAACGCCCAGCTCTAATCGCTAAAGCTAGAACAGCTATGAAAGCGCTCCATTTTATGACGTAAGAAAGGGGTTTTCTTGCTTTCGTCTCTCATTTTTGTCAGTAGAATCACGCCTACATTTTTAATATATTTTTTTGAATTGAGGTGTAAAACCACTTTTTCCCGCATAAAATCATCTAGTTATTAAGTGTTATATTAAAGCTATTAAGTAAAACAAAAATAGGTACTTAACATTTAAAGCTCTCTCATATTGTTTTAGTATTCGACCGGCCCGTGGTGCAAAGGCTTTTAGGAATAGCTTTTAGTAAAAAGTATGAATTAAAGTAGCAATGCATTTTTGTCTGTGTATTATTATTATTATATAACTTCCAAGTGGATATCAATACGTTTTTTAAATAAAACCAACCAGGTTGTTTCACAAAAGTAATTTTGCACTTCTGCTCGAATATGTTGACACTACGTGACATGAAACGTAAGTAACACCTGAATTTTAGCAGGATTGTCCCGGTGATAACATACTCGTGTTTCGAGAATTGAGAGCATATCTCTTGGTACACGAGCGGGATAATTAAAAGGGAACGCGCCAAAATTGTCAGGAATCTCACGTAGAAGGGTGTGAAATAGGTTTTCAGAGAACAATGTACCTGCATAGGCTATTTTTCTTTACAATTTTGACAAACGTGACCAAAACAGCGTACAAAAGCTCTTGAAAGTTGTTCATACTGTTGTTCAAGAACACTATAAAACTTTTTTCCTTGGAGAAAAAATTCCGACGACATTTACCGATTTTACGATTTTATCAGTATAAAATTCAATTTTTTTGTACCCCTGCTTACTCATTCACGAAATTTTCATTAAAACTTAAATTTGACTAAGCGAACGCAGTCTCGTAAAGTAATAAAGATTGGGCGAAGCAAACTTGTGAGACTCATCTACTATTCCATTATCAAAAAGAAACTTCCAAGTTCAAGGAATCGAATCGTTTTCCTAATAACGTTCCTCCTCCCTATTTGCGTTGACGCTCTTCGGCAAATTGCTTTTATAGCCAGAAAACTTGGAGAAATCCCACTCTAAACGCTTAGCTTCTCCGTGCTCAAGTTTTAGTCGTAGTTACCTGAGGAACTTTATTGTAACTTATTTGTACCATCATCAGTTTACAACTAAGAAAGTCGGTTTCCATTTCTGTGATAAAATTATTATCATGATATTGTTAAAAGGTGTATTTTAAAAAATGTGATAAAACTACCTCATGGATACTAAATAAGCATTGTTAAATGCTACATTATTATTTGATTGTACACGTTAGCATACTTGAATTCATGCCATCTATTCCCAGAATGAAAATTATGAAAAGGGATGGACTCTGGCTATACTATAGATTACTATTACTATTCGCGGTTATTCTGTTTTAGTTGAGTGTTTGACCTAATTACCAATAGCATGATTATTAAACTTGGCGAATTACATCAGCACAGCTGAAATTCTGCTGGTAAAGCTAAGAAGCTGTCAGATAAAATCTAGCCGCAATGGATATCTTAGCACGTACGTAGTCTTGAGTCCATTGTCCTCTCAATCAAGATGTGATCGTGCCCAAACAAGATATAATATCATAACAATAGACCATCAAATTGATGATTATAATATGTATACTTCGATAACGCTCGATGGTGTTTTAGCCTAGTTCTGACATGTATCTGTAACAAATGCAAATAGTTATGCAACATTAATTACTCTGTACCTACGATAACTGGTTGGGTTATTTGCAGTTTTTCTACTTACCTATTCTATATCTCTTATTATTATTTACCTTTCCTTTCTGTTTGTTGGCTGGCTCCAGTGAAAAAATATTTTAAGCGTTTGCATTCTGGATTTTGTTCTGGATTATAAGCTACCTTAAGGCCCACTTGCACAAGGACTCTTAATTTGATTTAGTTAAAATTAAACTAAATCAGTTTAAATATATGTCCTTTACAAACTATCAAACAAAAAAATTATGCAATAGGTACAATGTAAAAGTAAGACAAGTAAACTTTTGAATAAAAAACAGACATATTATTTCTTCTGCTGCTAAAGTTCTTAAGTTTCTTGAAGTCACTGAAGTACTTCTTTGTTTTAATTTTGCCGTCGCTCTCCGTTGACTGAATTTGAACGTATGAAATTCAGTCGGAAATCGCCTGTATTGAGCGGAGGATCCAATAAAATGAAGCCATATGGTGCAATGTTTTCTTCCATATATATGTTTTTGTTCCCAAAATTTATTGTATTCGACGAAACCCGGAAGAATCGCTTCCTTTCTGAATATGCACCACGTTACTGCCAAAGCCATAACGTTAACCGAGGTAGCGTCCTTTGACTTGCTACGTGACCGTTCAAAACTCAATTTGTGGTTTCAGTCTCTGCAGTTGCTTTTACTCTACCTCATGCTGGTAAATAGGTCCGTTTTAGAGTTCATCCACCTTAGTAAAGCTTGTAGGGAGAACGGTGGGACACTTACTAGTTTAATGATAGAGTAGGTATTCGAATGTGTAATGTCTCATCCATTCAGCAACAGTGCCAATGCTTTGTCAGAATTTGTGTATGATATTATTATCCTAATAAAAAGTTATCGATGAACACACCGTCTTTCTTCAATATTTAATTCATTTTTCCCACCCTTCCCGTTCGAACAGCTGGCGTTTTTGAAAGAAAAGTTGGGACCGAAAAAATTATACAAACAACAATGAATATTAAAATTTGAACTGCCCCGTGCTCATGGACAACTGTCGCTGTTCCAAGAGTGTACCGTTACATTCAAATACGTTCATCTCTGTTTGGCGTCTTTCTCTCGAACCTCGGTATTATACTTTTTGGGGTTTCATTTTAAAATTTGTTCTTTTTTTCTTTGAATGCATATTATATACTGTATATTGTAATAACGGTACTGTATGTACTGTAAATAATATTAGGGTTAAAGCAGGATAAACATTTATTGTCATCCGAGAAACTAACCCGATCTTGAGTGATTGATAAAAATAGTTCAAGAGTTAGTCGAGAGGTTCAAAACTTCATAATATACTCGGTGTACGTCACGTGACACGTTAACTTGTGAGGTTTGATTAAACGCCTCATGTTTCCACGAATGTTGAAATATTTACTCTTCTATTTCCGTGCTACGGGATCTGTTGATATATTTGTGGATTGCTATTTCCTGACACGAGTACCTATGTATATGTTAACAGCACTCATAAATCAGTCTCGAGATATTTGATTGTATCCACCGGAATATGTTCCGTGGATAGGATTGAACTTTATTCGGAACATTGAGCACATAAACCTGGGGTTGGGAACACAAAGTATTGGAGCACACGTGCCGGATGAGGTTTTGTTCTCAAAAATATCGATTTGCTGATATATTTTCTTGTTCCTCATACATAGTAAATATTTGATGAACTCTTATGAATGAGTTTTTAAATACTTGATTGTATTTATATTTCAGGTATTTTTTGTAAAAGACACGCAAACAATATGAGCTTTATGAGGATTTATTGATTTACCATTTCTTTATTAGCTTATTTAATTGATGGTGGATGAAGCTTTTAAATGGTGTATCGTGCATGCGTGCTTTCGTGTTTCAGAAATAATTCTGAAATCACTATAATTATTAGTAGTTATTAACCAAACAAATAATAGTTCTCTCTTCGGTAATATTTCATATTTAAAATGAATAAATGAAATCCTATTTTCAGAAACATCTCGAGTCTCGACCAAGTTTTCCCGCAAGAAATGTAGAAATGAGAAAATAATGTGTCTAAATTCACTTTCCTTTGTGACAGGATAACAATATGAAACTAGCGGTGGCAAAGCAGAATATTTACCGAAGCTTTCCAGTTTTGCATATCTAGTTTTTTATATCGAAGATTTATAACTGCTGTGCGTGTATTTAATTTTATTCTGTTGTAATGTAAAACTTTAAAATTTATTTTTTGCTTAGTAAAATTATTCAATTTACTAGAATAATGGTAATCTTTCTCTTTGTTTCAATTCAGTTGGTTCTATTCATAGGTGCTCCTAAAAAGGGCTGATTTATCAAGTACCAAATATATTTTAACTATCGTATTTTGACCACTGTGTAATTAAGTTGCCAAAAAAATTTCTGAATAACTAGTTTAGTTATACAAAACCTTACAAATCGTCAAATTCATTCCTTACTTAAAGTTTCTTTAGCGAGTGAAAAATGCGTCGTTTTACCCACGACGGAATGGAGACTAGAATAAAATGTGAACGTGTAAATAGTGAAATCATACTTAATATTATAAATGCGAAGGTGTGTTTTTTGTTGGTTTGTCCTTCAATCACGTCGCAACAGAGCAACGGATCGACATGATTTTTTGCATGGATATAGTTTAGGACCTGGAGAGTGACAAAGGCTAATTTATACTCGTAAATAAAAAAATCCCGTGGGAATTCAGAAAACTTATTCTACGCGGACAAAGTCGCGGGCATCAGCTAGAAAATAATAAATATAACGTTTTGATACTTCTTATATTAGAAATCTGTCAAAATGATAAATTCATTCGTCAGTTTCATGTTTCGTGTATGTCGTAGCACAGTACTTACATGATCTATCTTCAGTTTGCGTATAACTTTTATTGACAAATCTCCCAACATTTTGAGTAGGTACAGAATAATGAGGCGTTCGGGAATCAAGTGAAGAAACATCGACTATACAATTTGCTGTCCTACACGATCAAATGGTTCATTTTCTCGCACAGAGTTTGTATCTCACAGCAGCCTGATCATTTGCGCAAAAAAAGAGCCAGTCTTTCTCTCACCGGATGAGGCAATGGAGTTGGATTAGTAATACAGTGAATTACTTGCAAAGCTACTGTAAGCTAAGTTACCTATAGTAAGTACAGTACTACTTCCAAAGCTGTAGCTGGAATAAATGGAGGTCACTTTAGTAAACCACTGTTTCGTCTTATAGCTAGACTAGATAATATTATGTGAACGGTGCTCGAAAGTTTGCCCACGTCCGCTTCAATATTGAGGTAATTTGATCGATTCATTTGGTGCAAATTGGTACGGGAAAGCAAACTAAATGTGTTAGTAATTCAATATGGGTAGCCGTAAACCAAACACAAACTACGAGAACCGGCGAAGTAGTTCGTTGTTAGCCTCCAACTCTACATGTTACAACTCCACTTGTTTTACTTCCCTGATTCTTGAAGTGCTAACAAAAGCAATTTTAAATGAAATTTCACTTACATTGTTTTCCTCCTATGTTAAACTATTTTACTCAGCTGTTGTTACTTTTTTAATTTTGTTTTTATACGATAATTCAGTTTTAGATGGATTTATTTATTAAGTAGTAAATACACGTAAGCCCCACTTCCTCCTCCTCATCCTGTAGCTCCTTCATGACTGAGGATCGTGCCCTCTTTTTGATAACGCCCTCTTTATGTTATATCTTCCAACACAGCAGCCAGTATGAAAGAGATAAGCGCTATCTTCACTTCAGGCCACCAATAGTTCATCGTTCAACGTATAATGTACAATAGTGAGAAACTGAATAGTAAATAAGACCTGTAGATCATGATGAGGCGCATGAGTGAGCGGTTGTTTGTCTCAGATACTTTTTGAGCGTGATATTGGATCTTGCTGGTATATTGAGTGTTGCGGTGTGATAAATTACATCGCAACACCTCTCTCTGACCTTTATAGTGGGTATCCATCTAAGCACAAAACTCTATAAAGACAATAAACTTACAAGCTTACTAGAACTATAGACTAAGCTGCTAATCCATTAGTACTCGACTAAAGTTATTATGCTAAAACTTAGTAGAACGACCGTAGATCTATTTGTAATACGGTGTTCCAAAGCTTACACACGTGCCACGTCCTACTTTAATATCACTAGAAGCGAGGCAATCGATTCAACTTAAACAAATAATGCTGTTAAATGCGTCAGGCAAACTGTGTTTGGATTTGCTAGTTCAATTTAAAACTTAAACACAATAATAACTTGCTGAAGCTGTTATCGTGTAGCTCTTTTGTGCATTAGATACAATTTGCGCATTGTCTAGTCTAATCAAAGAATTGTTTATAAGTAATCCAACCATTATATGGTTAATTGCTATGTCTCTTTACTTGTACCTACGCAAAAGAACAAAATCAAATATTTATCATCAAAATCGCCAAATAACGTTAGTTATGAGTATAAAGAAAGATAACTGTGTGGATGAGGGTACTTTAATATCGGTAACCAAAATGTAGATACAAATTTTAGTACTTACAACACGAGTGGTAACGTAGCAGATGTTACTACTGGACCTAATCCGAGTGCAGATGCACCTAATCTGGATATTACATCTCCGAGTCATACTGTTGAGGTTGGGCCATTAAACCGATACAATATGTAAGTTGTATAATTTGGTCTATCGGAAGCTAAACAATACGTATCATCAAACTGGTAAAATAAATCCGATTTAGGTTTGAATGTACATTCCACAAACAGCTCCTCCAACTCGAAATTTGTCACCCAGCTAATAAGAGTAGTAAATCAACTCTGGCTTTAACTATTTAATTGCTGGATACTAAGTAGGTATACTGTATTAAAGTACACACGGGGTTTTAATATTTTTAACCTCTGCGTTAATCATGCCAATATTATAAATTCAAATGTGTCTGTCTGCTACGGCCACAGACACGACACTTTTCACGGCCCCTATTGTGACGAAATTACACAGATACACTTGTCCATGTTTTATTTTGGTTAAAGGAAAAGTTATCATCTAATCCAATGGATAACATTATTAGCGCCGAAATTCCTAATCCAGATACTGACAAGCCACTCTTTGACATTATTGTTAAAAACATGGTACATGGTCCATGTGGTCCTATAAATCCCCATTCCCCGTACATGATAAAGGGGAAATGCACTAAAAAAATCCACGCAAACTTTATAAGGATACAGTTCATAATGAATATGGATACCCCCATGTATCGACGTAGAGCACTAGAAAACGGAGGTCAAACCACAACTACAAAACTTCGTAACGGAAGCAATATAACAATCGATAGTAGTTGGTTGGTTCCTTATTCCCCTATTTTGTCAAAAATGTTTGATGCTCATATAAACGTAGAGGGTTGCAGCTCAGTGCGTGCAATGAAATATAATATCTGTAAATACATCAACATAGGATGTGACCAAGAGATTCTCAATTTTAGAAATGCAGACACTGTGAATACTACAAATGAAGTTCACACATACCAGTCAGGTCTTTATGTCAATGGTAACGAAGTCGTGTGGCGACTTCTCGCGTGTCCGTTACATGAGGGTCATCCCACCGTAATACATCTGTCTGTACGTACAGAAAGGTGAGCGGGTTTTAATGAAAATAATTTCCATGACTGAGTATTCACGTCACCAAAAACAACACTTACGGCTTTTTCTTACTCTAGAGATACTCTAGGTAGAGTTTATACCGTTCATGTCAGCAATTTGGAATGCTTTTGTATGAGCTTGTTGCTACATCATGTGCGAGGACCAACCTGTTTTAATTATCTTAACAAACACAATGGTCAAGAGATGCATGAGTGTTAAAAGGTTTAGTAACCATTGGGATTCAACACTGGAAGAGGCGGCACAGTGTCAATCAGCTACTGAAATAAGAGAGCTGTATGCTATATTAATAGCCAAGTGTGGGTTATTGAATCCCCAACAAATGTGGGATAAATATAAAAATGAAAAGGCTAATTGACATATTTCATAGATTTACGTCACCAAAAAAAGAAAAATGACGTGAGTGTTGTACTCACGGCATTTTTCTTACTTTTGGCTTCAGAACTGGCTTGGTGTAAAACTCGGAGATACTCTAGGTAGAGTTTATACCGTTCATGTCAGCAATTTGGAATGCTTTTGTATGATATTGCTGCTACATCATGTGCGAGGACCAACCTGTTTTAAGGATCTTAAGAAACACTATGGTCAAGAGAGGCATGAGAATTAAAAGGTTTAGTTGAAAATGATAACCATTGGGATTCAACACTGGAAGAGGCGGTACAGTGTCAATCAGCTACTGAAATAAGAGAGCTGTTTGCTATATTAAAAGCCAAGTGTGGGTTATCGAATCCCCAACAAATGTGGGATAAATATAAAAATGAAAAGGCTAATTGACATATTTCATAGATTTACGTCACCATAAAAAGAAAAATTAAGAGTTGAAGACGTTGAAGACTTAATAAGTAAAAGACAAGCATTAAAAAATAAACGTAATAAAACAAAAAAACCGGCCAAGTGCGAGTCGGACTCGCGCACCGAGGGTTCCGTACAAACCTGTAGTAAGTTTTAAATTATTAAAAAAAAAACTACTTACTAGATCTCGTTCAAACCAATTTTCGGTGGAAGTTTGCATGGTAATGTACATCATATATTTTTTTTAGTTTTATCATTCTCTTATTTTAGAAGTTACGGGGGGGGGGGGACCAACATTTTACCACTTTGGAAGTGTCTCTCGCGCAAACTATTCAGTTTAGAAAAAAATGATATTAGAAACCTCAATATCATTTTTGAAGACCTATCCATAGATAACCCACACGTATGGGTTTGATGAAAAAAAAATTTTTGAGTTTCAGTTCTAAGTATGGGGACCCCCAAAATTTATTGTTTTTTTTCTATTTTTGTGTGAAAATCTTAATGCGGTTCACAGAATACATCTACTTACCAAGTTTCAACAGTATAGTTCTTATAGTTTCGGAAAAAAGTGGCGGTGACATACGGACGGACAGACAGACAGACAGACAGACAGACATGACGAATCTATAAGGGTTCCGTTTTTGCCAAATTTGGCTACGGAACCCTAAAAAGAAAAGAAAAAATTAAGCTTACTATATAGAACTATAAATAAAAAAAATAAGAGATAATACTAAAACATATAGACAAGATATTATTAAGTGCCTACTGGAGCGGTCGGGAGCAGTTAAAAAAGTAAATAAAAAGCTAAACACCACGAAAATAATCATGAGTCAAATGAAATCAGCAACAGGCTCTATTGTCACAAATAGAGATGAAATTATTCAGGTTGCTACTCAATACTATCGAACTCTATACAGCCAGAAATGCCAAAATAATATAAACTATGAGACTGAAACAGAAACAAACGCCTATAATGACCCAGTCCCACTGTTCATGGAAAGAGAGATAGAGCTATCGATCAGTAAATTAAAGCAAGACAAAAGTCCTGGACCAGACGGTATAAGCAACGAGATCATCATCGCAGGAAAGGATATTCTGGTAAAACCACTAATGACACTCTTTAACCTGATTCTTAAGACTTAAAAACTTCCGTCGCAATGGACTTATTCAGAAATAACACTGATTTATAAAAAAGGAGATGCGAAACAGATGTGTAATTATAGGCCTATCAGTCTAACATCATGTCTCTACAAAGTATTCTCTACCACTTTATTACGACGCATCACAAAAACTATAGATGAAGGCCAAGGAATAGAACAGGCAGGATTTATACAGGGTTTTTCAACAATTGACCATATTCATACACTAAAGAATATAATAGAGAAATACAAGGAATATGGGAAACCCTTATATATTGGATACATAGATTATTCAAAAGCTTTTGATTCAATATCACATAAGGCTATCTGGAGAGCTCTGACTGAACACGGTGTTAATAAAGAATACATAGACATCATAAAGGAGCTCTACCGGAATAGCACATCCAGCATACGCTTAGATAGAGTTGGGGCCCCGTTTAGGTTGGAACGAGGTGTTAGACAGGGAGACCCGCTCTCTTCGAAGCTGTTTATAGCCGTACTAGAGAGTATATTCAGGACAATAAGCTGGGAAAACGTCGGGTTAAAAATACATGGCAAATACTTATCACACTTGAGATTTGCAGACGACATTGTGCTGCTCTCTGAAAAAGCAGAAGATTTGCAGTGTATGCTTGAAACCCTAAATTCACAAAGTGTTAAAGTAGGGCTTCAAATAAACCGAGATAAAACAAAAGTGATGACAAACTCTGAAAGGAAAAACATACAGATAGAGTCTGCTATAATAGAGTATGTAGATGAGTACATTTATCTCGGTCAGCTCATTTCGCTTGATGAACCCATCGATAAAGAAATAGACAGACGTGTAACAAATACATGGAATAAATATTGGAGTATGAAAGAGATTTTTAAGGGAAATCTTCCGACAAAAATAAAAACTACAGCCCTAGAGACGTGCCTACTACCTTGTCTTACCTACGCATGTCAGACTTGGCCCCTCTCCATCAAAACGATCAAAAAAATAAGAACATGTCAGAGAGGCTTAGAGCGAAGCCTACTTGGGTTAAAACTAAGAGATCGCGTGAAGTGCTCTGACATAAGGCAACAAACCAGAGCAAGAGACGCCATCAAGGCGATCCTACAACTTAAATGGAGATGGGCGGGTCACATTCAAAGGTGCCAGGATGAAAGGTGGACCAAAACGGTGACAAACTGGCATCCTTTGCACTTAAAACGTAGACCTGGAAGGCCAATAAAAAGATGGGACGATGACATCGCAAAAATTGCGGGTAAGACATGGAGCACTCTAGCCAGAAACAGGTGCGCATGGAAAATTATGGAGGAGGCTTTCACCGCTACAGGCGGTCCTTACATGTAAATATAATATAGTAAAAATAGTAATACCAAACATATGGGTCATGTATATAATACCTATAATAATAATAATAAATAGTAGTTAATAAGTACACTTATGTTATTTAAGATTAGATAAGTCAATAAGATAGATAATAGTAATAGTTTTTTTTTTAAAGATCATTTTCATTGTAAGGAATCAAAATAAAGCTTTTATTTATTTATTTATAACGAAGTCGTGTGGCGACTTCTCGCGTGTCCGTTACATGAGGGTCATCCCACCGTAATACATCTGTCTGTACGTACAGAAAGGTGAGCGGGTTTTAATGAAAATAATTTCCATGACTGAGTATTCACGTCACCAAAAACAACACTTACGGCTTTTTCTTACTCTAGAGATACTCTAGGTAGAGTTTATACCGTTCATGTCAGCAATTTGGAATGCTTTTGTATGAGCTTGTTGCTACATCATGTGCGAGGACCAACCTGTTTTAATTATCTTAACAAACACAATGGTCAAGAGAGGCATGAGTGTTAAAAGGTTTAGTTGAAAATGATAACCATTGGGATTCAACACTGGAAGAGGCGGCACAGTGTCAATCAGCTACTGAAATAAGAGAGCTGTATGCTATATTAATAGCCAAGTGTGGGTTATTGAATCCCCAACAAATGTGGGATATAAAAATGAAAAGGCTAATTGACATATTTCATAGATTTACGTCACCAAAAAAAGAAAAATGACGTGAGTGTTGTACTCACGGCATTTTTCTTACTTTTGGCTTCAGAACTGGCTTGGTGTAAAACTCGGAGATACTCTAGGTAGAGTTTATACCGTTCATGTCAGCAATTTGGAATGCTTTTGTATGATATTGCTGCTACATCATGTGCGAGGACCAACCTGTTTTAAGGATCTTAAGAAACACTATGGTCAAGAGAGGCATGAGAATTAAAAGGTTTAGTTGAAAATGATAACCATTGGGATTCAACACTGGAAGAGGCGGTACAGTGTCAATCAGCTACTGAAATAAGAGAGCTGTTTGCTATATTAAAAGCCAAGTGTGGGTTATCGAATCCCCAACAAATGTGGGATAAATATAAAAATGAAATGGCTAATTGACATTATATTTCATAAACTGCGCAAGTATGGAATTCGAGTGAAATTACATTTAATGAATATTCAACAAGGCTCTAACGAAGGTTGAAGACCAAGTTCTCAAAATGACAGACTTTGGGATGAGTAGTCCGCGTCGATTTGGTGAAGTTAGTACCGGCTTACTCATATTACGAGAACTTCATTACGATACTCCGTCCTTGCAATAAAAATTAGCAGACAATATCCCGTATCTAGAAGTAACGCACTTAGGTCACAATATAGTAAGAGCGACTATAAAAAAAAAATGAAAAAATGAAAATGATTTATTTCATGTAGGACCACTAGTGTCACTTATGATAAGTCGTAAGAATCTACCACCGGTTCGGAAAGCTGATTCTACTGAGAAGAACCGGCAAGAAACTCAGCAGTTGCTCTTTTCAAAATCAGAAAAATGTAACAATTTGTATATACATACTTAATATAAAATGCATACGCTACGTTACAAGTAGGTATTACACTGACTTGTGGGTTGCTGGATGCGAAGCCGGTTGCTTCCATGCAACTTTGTTATCGAGAAAATCATCTATACTATAATAC